>CM037596.1:16290000-19001577 GCA_021018995.1 Chloranthus sessilifolius
GTGTCCAAAACAATAAAATCCACAGGAAAGTTGAAAGAATCCACCTTGATGAGGACATCTTCCACAATTCCACGAGGGATCTTTACGGACCGATCAGCTAACTGAAGGGTCATCGCAGTGGCCTTAAGTTCTCCCAACTCGAGCTCCTTGTACACAGAATAAGGCAACAAGTTGACACTTGCTCCTAAATCCAAAAGGGCCTGATCAATATGGTTATCGTCGATGATGATCGAGATTGTAGGACAACCTGGGTCCTTGTATTTGATCGGGAGCTTTGCTTGTAACACTGAACTAACTTGCTCGGCTAAGAAAGCCTTTTTTAGAATATTTGTCTTTCTTTTAATTGTGACCAATTCCTTCAAAAATTTAGCATAAGCCGGCACTTGGCGGATGACATCTAGGAAAGGAATATTAATTTTTAATTGCTTGAAAATCTTATTTATTCCTTCCTTATCGCGATTTTTCAGTGGTGCCATCAATCTTTGCGGGTACGGTGCTTTAGGAAGAAAACTTCTCTTTTGTTCACTCTTTTCTTCTGATGTTTCTTTTGCTTGTACTTTATCATCAATTTCTTCTTTCTCCTTAGATTTCTTCTCTCCATCAGACTTTTCCTCCTCCTCTGGCAACACTACTTTATTATCGACCTGCTTTCCAGATCTCAATGTTGTGATCGCCCGAATTTGTTGTTGATCATCCTCTTGTGTTGAAGTTGATGTTTATTCAACAACCATTTGGCCCCTTGGGTTAGGAACTGGTTGGCTAGGAAACGATCATTTTTCTCTTTCACAGAGAAAAGTGGCCAATTGCCCAATTTGGGTCTCTATTTTAGAGATTGAGGATGTGTGAGAATGAATGAGTTTCATCAGGTCCTCAGTAGAAGGAGTTTGCGTTGGTAAGATTTCGTGGAATGTTAAATCCAGGTGGTGGAAATATTGGCATAAAATTTTGCTGTGGTTGGTTTTGATAACCTCCCATTGGTTGTGCAAACTGAAAATTCTGGTTTATTTGCCTTGGTTGCCCAACCTGATTCTGATTGTATTGAAATTGATTCGGGTTATTGAACCCTTGCTGCTGAAATTGCCCTTGACCGTAGTTCTGCTGCGGTCCTTGGTTGAAATTTTGTTGGGGATAAAAGTTCGTCCCCTGCTTCCTGGGCTGTATTCTTTGATTCTCTTGTTTCCATATGAAATTTGGGTGGTTTCTCCAGCTATTTGGGTTATTCTCATTGAAAACGTTTCCTTAATTCTGCCCATAATTATTTACAACATTTAGCTATTCAGATGTGTCTTCATGATAGTTCTGCATTGAAGGACAATCATCTGCCATATGCATTGGACTTGCACAAATTGAACATGGCTCAGGTTGTGTGTTTACCATATGCACATTCTTCTTTAATTTCAATTCCTCCACTTGTTGAGTGAGGAAATCAATTTTAGCCATCAAATCCTTGGAATCCTTTACTACGTATAGTCCTCCTTTCTTGGTTGAACTCCCAACTTGGTCACGGGCTTTGACTGGTTGTTCCTGAGTCTTTGTGAAATCCCAGTGCTGAGAATCCTCAGCAAGCTTTTCTAGGAAAGCATAAGATTCAGTTTCCTTAAGACTCAGGAATCCTCCGCCATTCATTGACTCCACCAGATGTCTATTTGGTTGACTCAGTCCATTGTAGAAACACTGAACCAGTCTCCACCTTGAGTATCCATGGTGTGGACATTTGAGTAAGAGATCCATGAATCTATCACAAGCTTCATATAATCTCTCATCTTCCTCTTGCGTGAAATTCGTTATTTTACGTCTAAGGACATTAGTCTTCGCCATAGGGAAGAACTTTGACAGAAACTTTTTGACCATCTGATCTCAGGTGGTTATGAATCCCGATGGTAGAGAGTTTAACCAGACTTTTGCTTTATCCTTTATAGAGAAAGGAAACAAGCGTAGCCTAACAGATTCTTCGCTGAAGTTTTGGTAAACAGATGAGCAGACTTCAACAAAGTCTTTGATGTGCTAGTATGGATCTTCTCTCTCCATGCCATGAAAGATTGAAAGGATTTGAATGACATTTGTACGAATTTCAAACCGGCCACCAGGTGTGGCGGGGTATACAATGCATGATGGGGTATTTGTAGTGATCGGAGAGAACAGTTCTCTCAATGTTGGTTCTTCCTCTTGTTCAAGTTGCCCATTCATGTTGTCAGTCATACTGACTTCAGTGGATGATTCCCTTGAAAATTTCTACCTTGATCTAGCGTCCTTACGATTTGATCGGCAAGCACGTTCAATCTCTGAATTTAAAGGCTCTAAAGTTCTTTCTTTAGAAGACCTAGTGTGCATGCAAATGACGCACAAAGCGGAGGTTTCGGGCAGGAAAACCTCGAGAAAAAAAAAAAATTTATTATTATTATTTTTTTTTTTTCAAATTCCTCTCTAATTTTTCTCTCTAATTTCTTTCTCTAAATTTTATTTTTATTATTATTTTTTTTTTCAATTAAAATTAAAATTCGAATTAAAATTAAATTTTATTTATTATTATTATTATTTTTTTAAATCCGAATTTCAAAAATTAAAATTAAAAATTTAAATTTTAAACCTAATGGCAATCCTACAAAATCTTATCTAAAAGAGAAAAATAAGGGAAAGAATAAAAGATTCTTAAATTTCCTAAGAAAGGAATCCTAAAAATTTATACTTCCTAAAAAGACTCCTACAAAATCTAAAATAAGAAGCCTAAAAATTTCAACTTCCTAAAAGACTCCTACAAAATCTAAAATAAAAAGCCTAAAAATCTCAACTTCCTAAAAACCTCCTAAAAAAAATACTTACCTAAGAGAGAAAAATAAGGGAAAGAAGATTTTGCAAAGCAAAAATCTAAAAATTGATTTTTTTTTTTTTAATTAAAATTAAAAATTGAATTTAAAATAATTTTTTTTTAATTAAAATTAAAATTCGAATTTAAAATAAAGAAATTTTTTTTTTTAATTCAAAATTTTAAAAATAAAAATTAAATTCAAAAATTAAAATATAAAATTTAAATTTTAAAACCTAAAGACAATCCTACAAAATCCTATAAAATCTTACCTAAAAGAGAAAAAGAAGGGAGAGAATAGAAAGATTCCTACAAAGCCTAAAGCAAATAGTCACACAAAAATTAATAACTAGATTTTAGAAAATCCTACAAAATATCTAAAAGAGGAAAATAAGGAAAATAAACTCCTAAATTTTTTAATTATTATTATTATTATTATTATTATTATTATTTTAAAAGCAGAAATACTATTTTAATCTCCGAAAATTCCTAAAATTTACTGTCTATCAAAAATTCAGATTTTCTTAATTTAATCCCCGACAACGGCGCTAAAATCTTGATGTGAATTTTAATTGTGATATTTTACTCGCAAGTGCACGAATCGGATTGTATATAGTGGGTGCGGAGTACGAGATCGTTCCCACGAGGACTAATTTTAAAAGATTTAAAAGGATAAGACAGTAATTCAAGAAATCCACTAAGATCTAACAGTATTTTACCAGTCTTATGATTTAAGCGGTTTGATGAGATGATAATTACTGACTACAAAAATAAAACTTAATTGATGATTCAAAAATAAAGATAAAGATGAAGATACTAAATCCTCCCATCTTTGGTCCGTTCTTCCCATAATACAAATCTACGGATTAAACTATGAGATATACCATTGAGAACAAATATCTTTTATGGAAGATAAATGGTCAAAAACCCCGATAGGTTCCACGTTGCATCCCTGCAATCAGGACTTAGATGATTTTCATATATAGATCTGAGATCAAGGGCATGGCTCGGCACACTTGATCTCAGGTTCAAATAAAAATCATCCCCAAAGTGGGTAAAATTTTTAACAATAATACCACAATAGATCTGAAATCAAGGGCATGGCTCGGCACACTCGATTTCAGATTATGGAGTAATTAAGATAAAATTATCATTACAGATCCAAGATCCAAGGCATGGCTCAGCACACTCGATCCTGGATCATAATCGTAATTAGATCCACATGATGAAAGTAAAAAGACCATATAATAATGATTGGGTAAAATTACCGTCACAGATCTGAGATCCCGGGCATGGCTCGGCACACGCGATCCCGATTAGTGGCGGGGATTTCATCCGTTTTTGATAGCACAACAACCATAAAATAAGATCTCATATTTTAATCCTAAATTTATATTATTAAAAGTACATCCCTCGGATGGGAATCATTAGATCCTCATCCTTATGAATTTAGCCACACATATTACAATTAAATGACATAAATAAATAAGGAAGAGAAAATAATATTAATTTAATGAATTAAAAATACCTCAACTTCAAAAGAAATTACTTTGATCCAAAAGTACGATGGTCTTCAGAAACGAGAATAATGCAGGAATAAACTTGAGCAAAAATATAATAAACTGGAGGAATGAGTACTGGAAATTAAAGGAACAAAGCTCTCAAAAAGAAATAAATAAAAACTCCCTATTTCTATGTCTAACTATGAAAAAGAAAAGTAAAAAACTAAAACTCTAATCTCCTATCTCCCTAATTTCTAATTCTCCCTCGAAGTGTTTGAGTCGCTTTAAATAGATTTTCGGTCGCAGAAGTCTCCCCAGCCGCCAATTTAGGGCCAATTAATCGACCCAATAGGGTCGATGCATCGACCCTACAAAAGAGGCTCAAAATCAGCTTTAAAGTAGTCAATTCTGTCTCAGACTCTCCTTCTCCTCGATTAATCGACCCCCAGAAATCTGTGAATTTCAGCACACTTTTTTGTATCAGACGCTGCTTCGGTATTTCAGCCATAACTTTTTATCCCAAATTTGGATTGAGGTGATCTAGCGTCCTTACGATTTGACCGGCAAGCACCTTCGATCTCTGAATTTAAAGGCTCTAAAGATTTTTCTTTAGAAGACCTAGTGTGCATGCAAATGACGCATAGAGCGGAGGTTTCGGGCAGGAAAACCTCAAGAAAATTAAATTTTATTTTATTTTTTTTCAAAATTTTAAAAAAAAAAAGAATTTTTTTTTTTTTTAAAGCAGAAATACTATTTTAATCTTCGAAAATTCTTACAATTTACTGTCTACCAAAAATTCAGATTTTCTTAATTTAATCCCAAGCAACGGCGCCAAAAATTTGATGTGGTTTTTAATTGTGATATTTTACTCGCAAGTGCACGAATCGGATTGTATATAGTGGGTGCGAAATATGAGATCGTTCCCACGAGGACTAATTTTGAAAGATTTAAAAAGACAAGCAATTCCAAAAATCTACTAAGATCTAATAGTATTCTACTAGTCTTATGATTTAGGTGGTTTGATGAGATGATAATTACAGACTACAAACTAAAACTTAACTGATAATTCAAAAATAAAGATAAAGATGAAGATACTAAATCCTCCCATCTTTGGTCCGTTCTTCCCATAATACAAATCTACGGATTAAACTATGAGATATACCATTGAGAATAAATATCTTTTCTGGAAGATAAATGGTCAAAAATCCCGATAGGTTCCACGTTGCGTCCCTGCAATCAGGATTTAGATGATTTTCATATATAGATCTAAGATCAAAGGCATGGCTCGACACACTTGATCTCAGGTTCAAATAAAAATCATCCCCAAAGTGGGTAAAAATTTCTCATAGATAAAATCAAGGGCATGACTCGGCACACTCGATTTCAGATTAGGGAGTAATTAAGATAAAATTACCATTACAGATCGAAGATCCAAGGCATGGCTCGGCACACTCGATCCTGGATCATAATCGTAATTAGATCCACACGATGAAAGCAAAAAGGCCATATAACAATGATTGGGTAAAATTACCGTCACAGATCTGAGATCTTGGGCATGGCTCGGCACACGCGATCCCGGTTAGTGGCGGGGATTTCAACCGTTCTTGATAGCATAATAACCATAAAATAAGATCTCATATTTTAATCCTAAATTTATATTATTAAAAGTACATCCCTCGGATGGGAATCATTAGATCCCCATCCTTATGAATTTAGCCACACATATTGCAATTAAATGACATAAATAAATAAGGAAGAGAAAATAATATTAATTTAATGAATTAAAAATACCTCAACTTCAAAAGAAATTACTTTGATCCAAAGGTACGATGGTCTTCAGAAACGAGAATAATGCAGGAATAAACTTGAGCAAAAATATAATAAACTGGAGAAATGAGTACTAGAAATTAAAGGAACAAAGCTCTCAAAAAGGAATAAATAAAAACTCCCTATTTCTATGACTAACTATAAAAAAGAAAAGCAAAAAACTAAAACTCTAATCTCCTATCTCCCTAATTTCTCATTCTCCCTCGAAGTGTTTGAGTCGCTTTAAATAGATTTCCGGTAGCAGAAGTCTCCCCAGCCGCCAATTTAGGGTCGATTAATCGACCCAATAGGGTCGATGTATCGACCCTACAAAAGAGGCTCAAAATCAGCTTTAAAGTAGTCAATTCCGTGTCAGACTCTCCTTCTCTTCGATTAATCGACCAAAAGGGTCGATGCATCGACCCCCAGAAATCCGTAAATTTTAGCACACTTTTTGTATCAGACACTACTTCGGTATTTCAGCCATAACTTTCTGTACCAAACTCGGATTGAGGTGATTCGTGCGCCATTGGAAAGCGGATGAAAAGATCTACAACTTTTGTGTTTTGACAATTTCATAATTCGTCCGCCTTGAAGGTCCAAAGTTAGCCACAAGTCACACCAAGTTCTCGATGACCCAAAGTTACAGTGTTTTGACATTATTTTCAGAATTCTTGGGTTGTTTTTCACACTTGGCTTGTATTTACCTGAAACACTTCAAATCTAATAATTCTCATAAGATAGCCTTCATCGGACAGCTAAATATAGGTATTTAGGGGTGAAATATCATCATATTTCAGTACTCATCACATGGGATCAACACTTATCATTGATTGAGTTCGTATACAATAACAACTTTCAAACGAGTATCGGTATGACCCCTTATGAGGCACTATATGGTCAGAGATGTAGATCACAGATTAATTGGGAAGAAATCGGAGAAAAATTTATATTGGGTCCAGAAGTTATCAAGAGTACTGCCAAGGCTGTTCGTCAGATTCGTGAGAGGATCAGGGCAGCTCAGAGTAGACAGAAAAGTTATGCCGATTTAAAAGAACGAATGCGGATTTTCAAATTGGAGATCACGTGTTTGTCAAGATTTCACCTATGAAAGGTGTGATGCGCTTCGGAAACCATGAAAAGCTAAGCCCACTCTATATAGGACCACTTAATATTTTGGGACGGGTTGGTGAAGTTGCATACAAGGTTGCTCTACCCCCACAACTTGATAGGGTACACAATGTGTTTCACGTATCAATCATAAGGAAGTACGTGAAGGGCCTGACTGACATTTTTGACGAGCAACTAAATGAAATTTATGAGGATTTGACTGTTGGAGAAGAATCTGTTCTGATACTCGATTGGAAGGAGCAGGTGTTGCAGACTAAATGCATTCCCTTAGTGCTTGTAAAGTGGCGGAATCACTCAACAAAGGAGGCCATTTGAGAGCATGAAGCCGAGATCAGCGATCAATACCCTCTTTTGTTTCAATGAGATTTGAGAGAATTTTGTGGACTTGTAACTGTTAATGAAGTTATGCACTGAGTGTTCTAGCGTACATGTAGTTTGTTGAATCAATAAAGAACACCATTTTAGGGTTTAAATGAATCGTAGTTAGTTGAGTTTGAGAATGCCAAGTAAAAGAAAGTTTATTCAAAGAAATTATAAGTTTTCTGTCAAAATCAATCGATCGAAATTCAAACTGATCGTTCGATTTTTACAGAATAGAGAAACATGAGTTTTCTGTTAAAATCGATCGATCGAAGTCCAAATCGATCAATCGATTTGAAAAATTGATCAATCGAAATTGAAATCGATCATTCGATTTGACAGAAAAGAGAATTGACAATTTTTGTTGGAAACCGATCGATCGAAGTGGAAACCGATCGATCGAATTGAAAACCGATCGATCGATTCTATCAAGCGTCAGAGCCTTAGGCCAAAACTGATCGATCAATTTTAAAAATCAATCGATCGAAATAATCGATCGTCATAGTTGAAAAGGAAAATCGATCGATCGATTTCGACATTATAAAAGAAAATCGTATTTTTATTTTTCACATTTGCACTATTTCTTTGGGGTTTCCTTTTGCTCTTGCTCTTGGAGATCGCCAACTTTGATTTCAACCATCGTTGAGTCATCGACTCTTCACGAGATTGAATCTAAATCTCTTCCAAAGGTAAACCCTAACCTTCTATAAAGATTATTTTCTTAAATTTCAAGTTCAGACCTTAGTTTCCTTTCGATTCTTGAAATTAAATGGCACCCAAAACTAAACCAACCAGTAATCCTTCGACGGCCATCATAGGCGGTTCTTCACAACGATCACCATCACTGGAACGACCCAATGCGTGGTGGGTGGCGAAAGACTTTATGGTCGAATGGACCTTCGACCCGAAACTTTTTCGTGAGTAGGAACTGACCAAATGGGCATTCAAATATCTCCGGAAAGCCAGACTGGAGAGTTTACTCAACCCCATCATTGATTATTACTACCCGCGTTTGGTAAGACTCTTTTACCAAAACATGTACTCGAGTGAGAAAGAAAACACCATATGCATGAAGATAGACAATCGAGTCAATGAATTCAACCATAGTCATATCGCCGACGCATTGGAATGCTCTGAATAATACTGTGATGAGATTGATTTGATAGAGCCGAATTTGAAACCCGTAGATTTTCATGTTGTCATTGAAAAGATGACCGGGGCAGACACGGATCGGGCCAGTCTGTGATAAGAGCACAGTTGCCCAGTCATCTGTGGATGTTGGATGTGATTTTTAAATGCAGCCTTTACCCGCTCAAACATAAGACAGAAAGGGTTGGAGTTGTATAGCATGCACTATTTTTGGCCTTTGCAGGCCAGTGGTTTAATGCCCCAGAAGTGGTTCATGATGGCATAGTAAATGCCCGTGGGAAGATGTTGGAAGGCGGAGCAGATCCTTCAGAGAGTATGCCTTACGCTCACCTTATCTCGAGTATGATAGAAGATTATCCAAGCAGGGAGGATTATGTGATCCCGAAAATAGAGCAGAAGTTAAACGACAATGTGAGGCGCTACGCGCTGAAGGAATGGAAGAAAAGTTATAACCAGTTATTGAAGACTTAGGGAGTAGGAGATCAGGAACAACTTGCACCCGCTCTACAGGGACCTGCACAGCCAGCACCAGTGCCTTGGCCTCAGCAACACATTCCACACCATGTACCCCCACCTCAGCAGGCACCAAGAGCAGCGATCGAGGATGTTCTCGCCCTCATGGCCGAGAATAATCGCCAGTTACACGATCGTATGGATTACCATGAGGGGGCACTGTCAAAGCTGATACAACAGGCATATCCTACTAACTATATATCACACGTCACCGACGCTCGTGCCTACGTTCCTAACCCACGCTACTACACAACTGACACATCTACTTCCAAGAGTAGGGATTAGGCTGGACCATTGGATGAGCAGCAAAATTCGTGAGAGGAGTGGGGTTGATTATAAACTTTTAAAGTTATTTTTGAGCTTCAATAGTTTGTGTAATATGAGAACAATTGGGTTTTGAAAGACCTTAAAAAAATCACTTTTTGACATGGCTATGTATAAATTTAATTTCATTGTTTTGTTGTGGGTTCATGAATTATGTGACAGATACTTGCGCACAATTATGGTATATGCACATGATTAGAAGAACGTAGAATTAGCTGTGAATGTATTCTTGTACTTCAATACTGAATTTTGTCCTTGAATGTTTTATATTGGTTAGTTGTCAGTATGGCCTAGCCTTGACTAAGAATTTTTATTAAAGATGTGCATTGCTTAAGTGCTCAGTTAAAGGATTTGATTCTTTTAGGTATAAACTTTCGAGTATCTTACGCCTCTTTTAGTTCGTGCACACTCGCTAAGTGTAGAACTCGTGTCATTACCCAATGATCAGTCACAGAATATATCAATTTATCACCCTTAACTTAGTGATGCTAGGACTTAGCTTGTTACTGAAAAGTTGTTGATGTGCAGATATTAAGGAAAAGTAGCAAAATAGGGTCAAAGTGTTAATATTCGTCAAATTGAACTCATAAAACAGTAAGAAAGAAGATTGAGCATTAAAGATGATTTGCTAAGCACTGAAAGACGGAAAATCGTAAAAGACGATTGAGCGCGATACTAAGAGACAAAATGAGAAATCGTAATTTACGATTTCCCAGAGAAGATACGTTCAAGAAGCTGAAGCGATATAAAGGAAGCAAAGAATAGTAATGAAGAATCATCTTAAGAGTAAATACTATGAGAAGATAGAAAATCGTGATTTGCGATTTTCTAGAGAAAGCTAAATATAAAGAGAATAATCGTGATTTACGATTCTCTAAAAATAGAAACTTCTTAGAACTGCTGCTGATCACGTGCATATTATACCACCATGAACCAAAATTAAAAGAATAATTAAATTAGAAGTCTGATATATCACGAATCCGAGAAGATTGATGAAAAAGATTTTTAGAAGGACACTGTTGCTGAAGATTACAGAACATTCTAAAAGTGCATCAATCATTCATTCAAAACAAGGAAGGAAGGACAAAATTAGAAGTAGAGTTATATTAGGATAGTTTTATTTCTTTTATTAGAATTAGAAGTTATGTAAACCAACTCCTTATGATCTATAAATAAGAGAGCTCGGTGTAGGAATAAGTATCGAAGAATTTCACAGCATCAATTGACAACTGAGGTCTTTGTTTTCTCCCGATCAAAGTAGTTAGGATTTACAAAGTAACATCATCCACAGTTCTCTGAGCTCTTGCGTGACAACCAAGGCTGAGAAAGTTGAAGGATCGACCCCATGGATTGTTCTACTTTTACTTTTTAGTCTAGATTTTTATTTTCTGTTATTTACTACTTTATAAACATCTTCAAGTTTTGATTTGAATTGACGACTTAGGTTAGAATTTACAGATTAGTGTAACGGTTTTTACTTTTCCACCTTCAATTTTCTAGAGTTTGATTGACACCCAAATTTCTAGGTAATTGTTGATTAGATTAAATCTGTATTGATAGTATTTTAGTATTGATTGACACCCGATGTTAGGAGAATTGATATATGGTGTAACGGAACTGTTTAATTTTATAAATATCCAATAACAGAGGATTGTGATTGACGACCATAATTTGAAGTTGGAGGATTAGGATTTACTTTTATGCACTTTAGATTAAAAATAATTCTTTATTCATATTTCTCTAGTAGTTTAGGAATCTTTAAAGATAAATATAAGTTTTCAAAATATTAGATTAATACAAATAATGACTGTCTTCGTGGGAATGATCCTATACTAGCTCTACAATTTCAGTTGTGCGTTTGCAATAGGTTAAGACTTAATTAGGTATACATAAGTAGCGGTCACCCAACCCAAGGGACATTAATCAATTTTCGGGGACGAAAATTCCTAAGGAGGGGAGAATGTGACATCCCTAAAAATTTTGATTTTCAAACAGGTCTGACTCAGTGTGCATGCCCGATAGGTCACGCGACTGACATTATAGAGTTTGGGGAGTGAGTTAAATTACAAGAATACGCCTAGAGTGGAAAAGAATGAGTAAGAGATAATATGAACCGTTAGATGAGAGACCATACACCGATGTACGGTGTATCGGCTTAACACCCAAAAAGTAGCTTTTGTATAAAGTCAAGTGGATAAGCTATTTCCACTTTTTGCTTGATTTGTCTTGTGAAGATAGAATAGAAAGAGAGCCTAAACTTCCTCCTTCCATACTTCATGTGTAATCCATCTGTTTTGATCACAACGTGTGCAATAAGGAGATTGAAGGGCAGTGCGTGTTGAAGTGGAGCTCCGTCAAAGGGTTCGTTTTGATTCAATTGCCGGAGGGATCGACTAATTTCACTCTGAAACCCTCATTCGTAACTATTCTTGAAAAACACGTGATCGACCAAGGGAAGGTAAGTGAGATATGTTAATTATGTTGTGTGTAGCTATGTTAAGCTTTAGTAAGGATGTGAGTAAAAATTTATAAGCATAGGATGAACTTTTGGGGAAAAAACGACTCAGGGAAGAACAAGCCCGTAAGGCTGAGAAATCTGTCAAAATCGATCGATCGAAATTTGAACCGATCGATCGATTTTGACAAGACAGAGATATGTGAATTTTCTGAAGAAATCGATCGATCGATCAAGAATTCGATCGATCGTTTTGGAAATTGATCGATATTGTGAACCGATCAATCGATTTCTGAATCGATCCATCGATTTGAGAACCGATCGATCGGATTATGATAGCAGAGATATGTGAGTTTTTTTTAAGAAATCGATCGATTAGATTGGAATATGATCGATCGATTTTCAAAATTGATCGATCGAATTAGATTTTGGCCGATCGATTTGTCCTGATTATGAGATTTTTCTATTTTTGAGGAAAGGATACGGGGAGACTTTGAGGCTTCCCGTTTTTCATCACTTTTGACGCATAGGGTATAAAATTATTGTGTTCTAGGTATGATCATGAGTGTATGATAGGAGGGTACTGATCAGTCACATAATTTATCAAATTATCACCCTTAACTTAGTGATGCTAGACCATAGTTTGCTACAAATAAGTTATTGATGTGCAAATATTAAGGAAAAACAGTAAAATAGAGTTAAAGTATTAATATTTGTCAAAATGAACTCATGAAGCAGTAAAAAGGTGATTTAGCATCTTCACCTAAAGAAGAAATGAAAAATCATGTTTTATGATTCTGCGGAATAAAGTACTGAAAAGATAGAGAGAAATCGTAATTTACGATTTTTTAAAGAAAAATTATCTAAGTAAAGAAAAGCAAAGAATCGTAATGAAGAATGGTTAGTTGGAAACTTGCTGAGAATGGAAAATCGTTATTTACGATTTTCTAGATAGATAGATAGAAAGAAAGATGGATTTGTAGTTTATAATTTTAATGAATGAAATCTTTTCAATGCTACTGATCAAGTGAGAATATACTTTGCCATGCATATTTTTAGAAGTATTCTACAATTAGAAGTTTGACTAATCACGAATCTGAGAGATTGATTAAGAAGATCTTTAAAAAGACTCTGTTGCTAAAGATTAAAGAACACTCTAGAAGTGCATCAACTATTAAAAGCAAGGAGGAATAAAATTAGGAGTTAGAGTTATAATAGGATACTTTGTATTTTTAGTAATTTCTTTTATTAAGATTAGAACTTTGAAAATTGACCCCTTATGATCTATAAATATGAGGGCTTGGTATAGGAATAAGCATCGAAAAAATTCTCATCATCAATTGACGACTAAGGTTGAGTTTTCTTCCGATCAAATTTAGAGTAGACTTTTATTGCTTTATAGATTAGATATCCGAGGTTTCTCAAGAACAATTGCCGCCTGTAATTGAGAGCCAGAAGCAATTGACGACTGCGGCTGAGGGGTGAAAAATATAATTTTTATTGCTTTCTAGTTTAGAATTATTGCTTTGTAAACATCTTCAAGTTTTAATTTGAATTGACGACTCAGGTTGGAATTTGCAGATTAGTGTAATGGTTTTATTTTTCTATTTTTAATTTTTTAGAATTTGATTGACGCCTAAGTTTTAGGAGATTGTAGATTAGATTAAATCTGTATTGATAGGATTTTAGTATTGATTGACGCCTAATGCTAGAAAACTTGATATATGGTGTAATAGTACTGTTTAATTTCATAAATATTTGATAACTGAAGATTTTAATTGACGACCATAATCTGAAGTAGGAAGATTTAGGATTTATTTTTTATGCACTTTAGATTTAAGAAAAATTCTTTATTCATATTTCTCCAATAGTTTAAGAACTCTTAAAGAAAATTATAAGTTTTCAGAAAACTAGATTAAAAATAATATATACGATCTTCGTGGGAACGATCCTATACCATCTTTACAATTTTCATTGTGCGCTTGCAATAGGTTAAGACTTAATTAGATGCACATATAAGTAGCAGTCAAGTTTTTGGTGCCGTTGCCGGGGATAATTTATATATTATTAATTTAAGAAAACAAGTATTTATCTTACTCTTTTTATATTTCTTTATACTTTATATTTTCTTTGATCACTTCTTAAAGCTTTTGAAGGTTTATTCGGAGTCGACGACTTAAAGTTCCAATTTCTGCTAGCCACAGATATTAGAGGCTCATATTTGTTCTCTCTCCCTGCTCTTCTAAAAAAAAAATCAAATAAAAATAAAAATATAAAAATAAGTTATTTGCTAGTATAGAAACCATACTTAACTTCAATCCAAAACCTTTTACATATATAAATTGTATACTGACAAATAGTCGGTCACCACAAGAAAAGCAATAATTGTCCATTATATGTCCTCAACGGTCTCATAAACCATAATTAATTATGCGACATTTCGTATGAACCACATCTGACGTAAAATTTATGGTCAACCAACTTTCTGTAAAATCATGATGGCAATTAAATTCGGAGGGATGAAGAAATTTAATACGACTATTCGTATTCATCTATCCAAGAACTTTAAATATTGGATCAATTCAGTCGAAGCGCAATCACTCTCTCTTGACCCTACCATCCCATTCTTACTCATGGCAGGCGACAACACCAAATATAATCCAATAAAGTTCTTTCCAGTATGGGAGGACCCGCCACCACCACAAGAACCAGACCCTCTGCAGTTCCTATGGGACGAGTACGAGGAAGTACAAAAAATTTTAGAAAAAGAAGAGAAGAAAAAGAAAAAAATGAGGAAAAAGGCGACTCCATTTGATAACGGTCCCGCCCCACCTCGTACACCTCATCTTCCATCATCACCTGCCTCCTCTTCTTCATTCCATCCACCACCTGCTCAGTATTTTTTACCTTAACCACTACTTTCTCCACCCTTTTCGGTTTCTAGTTCATTTTTTAGTTACAACAAAGCAGAGGACATCCCGAAGCCAGGAGAGTGAACCATCTTTTTAACGGGAAAATTTTGGTTAGAAGCCAAAGCATGATCTTTAACGAAGAATATTTCATCTCGGGCGTTGCTGTCTGTGTCATGTATAGATTAGTGTGTGTCTAGATTTTTTGTAGGTTTATTTTCTCTATATAATTAGTTTTGAGTTTCCCTTTTGATCTCTGTAAATAATTAAAGTAATATATAAAATTTTCATTTGCCTAATTGACTAATTGACCAACTTTTATTTTGTTACTAACTGTGTCACTAACATTTTTATTTTCTTTTTTATGCTTCAAAGAATAAGCCATGAATATTTTCTCAAGTTTGGGGGAGGATATATATCTGGTAACAGATTTTTTTTGGTAACTAATTGGAGATATAAGAATTTTTTTGGGTATTCTCTATTTTTGTGCCAATGAGGGCATTATCCGATTTAAGTTTGGGGGGATATACATGTAAATAGAAAAGCTTTTTAAATTTTTTTTAGTAATAATAATATTTAGTATTTTTTCAAAGAATTTTTCTCTGTTTCTACTGATTTTTTATTTATTTTTAGTTAATCATAATATAGGGGTTATGATAGAAAATTTTTAATTCTAGAAAACTTGCAATCCATTATGGTAGAAGTTCATAAATCAAAATATAAAATAATTTTATTCATGTATAATCTTTGGAACACTATATTAGAATAGATGTTTGAAACAATAGATTGATCTAAACTGTAATATTTTAGATTACAGTTTTAAAATATATATATATATATGAACCAGTGAGATCTAGAGCCATATTTTCCTTTCTTTGAGAGAGAAATTGTCTTATTTAAGAAAAATTTCATTGAACTTCTATGCTTATATGAAATCTCATATTGTTGAATTTAAAATCAAAATATTCTATGAATATGATAACCTAATTTTTCGTTTAGAACCATCTGTTAAATATATCAATGCAATAAGGCATATATGCTAGTAATCGTGAAGATGATTTAAGGTCATCTTTTGATAAATCAAAGCAAAAAAGTCAAAACCCCAAAAAATTTTACCTTTTAAACCCATATTAGAAGCTTAAATAAAATTTCTTTGTACTGAAATATTATAAACCCTTAGTCGTATGTGTTACCTAAAGCTTTTAACCTTTAACCCTTACAATTTTCTGAGAATTTAGAATGTAAAAGAAAGGGAGAAGAGGAAATAAAAGGAGTATGAGTTAAAATAGATAAGGGGAATGCTAAAAAAAGGCACAACTAATATACATATATATATATATGGAAAAAGGGAAGAAAATCGTAATTTATGATTTTATAGAAAAAAAAAAGAGAAGCAAAAAGCTTCCAAACTGAGAAGAATGAGATTTATATATATAGAAAAAAAAATATATGGGATGAAATGGTAAATTACAATTCCAAAAAAAAATATATAGAAAAAAAAAAGGGAAGAAGATATCAAACTTTTTGGATACTTATTGAAGTAGAAATAGAAGTTAAAGAAGAAAATGGAAAAGAATAACTGAATTCTCAGAGAAAAATTTTGAATCCTTTTCTACCTTTCTTTGATACCTTCTGAAACCCAAAGCCCCATTACAAGCTAAAAAAAAAAACCTTTCTGATTTACAATTTGCAGAAGCATAAGCTTATTAGAGATATGGATAATAGATACTATGGATTGTACATGGATTCATATGAATAGAATAGATTATCTTTTCTATGAGATTAAAAATTTATTTTGCAAATTATCTTTGACTGAAATTTTCTGAAATACTATAGTGAGAACCCAAAAGAGTTTCAATTTTTTTTTAGAGTATGTTAGTAGTGAGTCTTTGAATGAAAATATTTTCTAAAAACTGTAGTTTAAAAAATTTTATGAAGAATAAACTGTTCACTAATGCATACAATCCTATTTATTATGAATTGAAATTGTTGGAGTTCTAATCAAGGATAATTGTTATAATGGAAAGTAGAGATGGAGGAATTGTAAAATTTTGAAAATCATAATAACTGTATGATGATTAATTTAGTTGATTATAGTAGTTAATTTAGTTAGTGTATAAGATTAGTTTAGATTTTAAAATTTTAAGTTTTGAAAAATTTTAGAAAACAAAAAGATATATTTGAAGTTTGTAGGTAACTTCACTGGAAACCTTCAAGAGACTACAACTCCTCCACTAGGGATCACCTAGGGATTTAAAGGCTTGTTGCATCTGCTGAATGAAATCGTACTCCCTACGAAAGTGACATTTAAATTTATAGTTTTAAGATAATTATTTTTCTTTGTTTGCTAGAGACTAGCAAGTCTTAAGTTTGGGGGTGTGATCAGTCACATAATTTACCAAATTATCACTCTTAACTTAGTGATGTTAGACCATAGTTTTCTACTAATAAGTTGTTGATGTACAGATATTAAGGAAAAATAGTAAAATGGAGTTAAAATATAATATTTGTCAAAATGAACTCATGAAGCAGTAAAAAGACGATTAAGCGTCTTCGCCTGAAGAAGAAATGAAAAATCGTGTTTTACGAATTTGCGGAATATAGTACTGAAAAGAAAGAAAAAAATCGTAATTTACGATTCTTTAAAGAAAAGCAGTCTAAGTAAAGAAATGCAAAGAATCGTTAGCTGGAAGCTTACTGAGAATGAAAAATCATAATTTACGATTTTCTAGATAGATAGATAGAAAGAAAGATGAAGTTGTAGTTTACGATTTTGCAGAATGAAAGCTTTCCAGTGTTGCTAATCATGTTAGAATATATACCGTCATGCATATCTTTACAAGTATTCTACAATTAGAAGTTTGACTAATAAAGGATATGAGAGATTGATGAAGAAGATCTTTAAAATGACTCTGTTGCTGAAGATTAAAGAACACTCTAGAAGTGCATCAACTATTAAAAGCAGGGAGGAATAAAATTAGGAGTTAGAGTTATAATAGGATACTTTATATTTTTAGTAGTTTCTTTTATTAGGATTAGAACTTTGTAAACCGACCCCTTATGATCTATAAATAAGAGAGCTTGGTATAGGAATAACAATCGAAGAAATTCTCATCATCAATTGACGACTGAGATTGGATTTTCTTTCCAATCAAATTTAGAGTAGATTTTTATTGCTTTGTAGATTAGATATCTGAGGTTTCTCGAGAACAATTGCCGCCTATAATTGGGAGCTGAAGATTAGAGTAGATATCTATAGTTTCTCAAAAGTAATTGATGATTGCAACTGAGGGGTGAAACATATAATTTTTATTGCTTTCTAGTTTAGAATTTATTGCTTTATAAATATCTTCAAGCTTTAATTTGAATTGACGACTCAGGTTGGAATTTGCAGATTAGTGTAACGATTTTATTTTTTTATTTTCTAGAATTTGATTGACGCCCAAGTTTTAGGAGATTGTAGATTAGATTAAATCTGTATTTATAGGATTTTAGTATTGATTGACGCCCAATGCTAGAAAATTTGATATATGGTGTAATGGTACTATTTAATTTCATAAATATCAGATAATTGAAGATTATGATTGACGAGCATAATATGAAGTAGGAAGATTTAGGATTTATTTTTTTATGCACTTTAGATTTAAGAAAAATTCTTTACTCATATTTCTCCAGTAGTTTAGGAACTTTTAAAGATAAATATAAGTTTTCAGAAAATTAGATTAAAAATAATATATACTATCTTCGTGGGAACAATCCTATACTGGCTCTACAATTTTCATTGTGCGCTTGCAATAGGTTAAAACTTAATTAGATA
The DNA here is from genome assembly GCA_021018995.1 of Chloranthus sessilifolius. NCBI lineage: Eukaryota > Viridiplantae > Streptophyta > Magnoliopsida > Chloranthales > Chloranthaceae > Chloranthus > Chloranthus sessilifolius. Next base: position 16,308,770 of record CM037596.1, read on the forward strand.
CACATTTAAGTAGCGATCAGGTACCCTTGAGAAGAGGAAAACTTTCGTTTTGGCTTCGAGTTGAGGTAGGTAAAATTTCATACCATGTGCATTTGATACAACTAGCATTAATGCTATGATATAATGAATATAAATATGTAAATCATGAATTTTGTTGTTTGATAAACATGAGCATTGTACATGGATTCAAAACATAAGTGTGTGTGTGGACTCCGAAAGAATGGTTTGTGTGTGTGTGTGTGAACTTCGAGATTCTAAACTTCAAAAACTAGTTACAAAATATCACATTTCACGGTAATAGACTATAAGTTAAAATTTGCACTATGATTTGAGGTTCACGTAAAACGAATCTCTTGTGCTCCGGGACGGCGGGATATCCGTTCATTTCTTACTGATCTATGGTAAATTTTGTTTGACACAAGTATCCCTCATACGAAGGGGCTTGGGGGTCATGAAAATGGTGCATTGAATAACGATGGTTGAGATTTTCATCGGTATATGTGTGACTCTCGATGCGATATATGCTTAGGATTGTATTTAAGTGATCAGTTTAAATTTTATTTGTCATGGGAAAAGGTTTAGAATCATGTGAACAAACTTTGAAATCTGTATTTAAGATCAGTTTTAATTTGATTCAAATGCCTTTAAATTATGAATCTTTATTTGAAAAGCATGTTCAAATTTTGTCATAAGATATATGTGTGATATGATGATATGCATGCTATTGATGATTCCTTATTGAGCTTAGACAGTTAGCTCACTATTCGACTGTACATCATAGGCACAGGTGTAGATACGGGTACTGAGGACCTTGAGCTTGAGGATCTAGAGTACGTTCCAAAGGATGAATCAGAGCCTCCGCTCGAGGAGTATTTCCCTTAGGAGAAAGTGGGTGTGCATTTTTGAGTTTTTGTGAGATTAAGGCTTGGTACGTCCAGCCACTCTGTTTTAGAATGTGAAAATGTAATTAAATTTTGGATTATTATTTTGTGAACCATTGTGTTGGTGATGGTTTGCCCATCACTGATGGTTCATGTCGGTTCTTTATCCATGTGTTTGGCATGAAATTAAACTTATTATTTTGTTATGTTCTGATATATAAAAAGGGAGTTTTTTTTGTTGTATATGATGACTCTATCTGCTTAGTTAGAGATGTCTGCTTTATTTTTCGCTATGTGTGTGGATTTACCAACTGATCCGTTCGGGGATCGTCCTTTAACGGCGGTTCGTCAGTTTGGGTTTCGTGGTTAGGAAATCTGGGTTGAATCTCCGCTTTCCTCCGGGTGTAGGTTTTTTCCCATTTCACTCGGGTTTCCTACACCACCCAAGTACTTATTCTAATTTTCTCTGGGAAGTCCGATTTTCTAGATAACAATACTTTGGGTGCTACCTAGTGTATTACTTGGACTCTAGAAGGCGCATCTAGCTTTTATACTCTTTAATAAAACAACTTTTAAAATTGGATGAGCAAGGAGTCCATCCCAAAACAAAGGAAAACAAGAAAAAATCAAAAGATCACAACTAGATCCCAGAAAATAGCCCTCTACCACAACAGACATAAAGGCGAAAAGAAAAAAGAACAACTAGGAGACTACAACTTGAGATCTACTCTGAGGCTCAGAAAAATGAGAGCTATCCCTGCCGAGTGACTCTCTAATTTCTGAATCCATCCTGAATAGATAAAGATCTAAGGAGTTTGAGGCTCTTGGCCCATTGTATAATAAGGATTTGATCTTGATGCGCTCCGCCAAAAAAGGAGGTGGGCAGCCTTTGTTATAAAAAATTCTTCTATACTTCTCCTTCCAAATCAATGAAAGAGCATCGAAAAGAAACAACTTCCAGCAAGCTTTCTCTCTTTTAGATTCACCTCCAAAGGCCCCAAGAGCCCACAAAGGATCTAAGTGAGAAAGGCATAACCCAACTGCGATCAAACCACCTCAAGATGAGATTCCACACTTTAGAAGAGTAGGTAGAATGGATGAAGAGATGACTGCCCATTTCTTTGTTATGGCTGCATAAAATACATATATTCGCCATATGGAAGCCTCTGTGTTGGAGATTGTCGACCGTCAAAACTTTATCAAGAACAACCAACCATACAAAAGAGATAGATCTAATACGAGCATAGGACTTCCAAACCAACAACCAGAAAAGTTCTGGAGCCACCACCGAGGCTAAGAGATTGTACATCAATGAAATTGAGAATCCTTTGCCCCAGTGAATTCTCTAGCCCAATTTTGACCGGACCAGATCAAATCATTTATTATAAAATAACGATTTCATGCTTGTTTTAGCTCAATTTTTCGCAAATGACCTATCAATTTTAATCTACTCGACGAGAGCTATCGAATGAACTTATTTATGGAACTTTTTGAGACTATTAAAGTACTAAAAAATGACAGTGAAAGATTCAATGGTAGTTAACGTGCTAAAATATTCCAAAATATTATTGGTTGGGCTACTCGGTCCGTTAGGTACGCTCTACTACTTAGTTTTTCTCTTTTCGTATTTCATTTTCCTTCAATATGTGCTTTCGATAATTTGTTAGTTGCATTTTCAAATTATAGACAGTAGAATAGGAGTAATGAGTATTGTTTTATTTGTCAAAAAAAAATATTGGCAATTTTTTTTTTCTTTAGATTAATATGAAGGTGGGGCCCCATTTTAGAAACTCGCCTTGGGCCCCTAAAATCTCAAGGGCCCTGCACGAACCTAATAACAATCAATTAAATGGGCATAAATATTTACAAATGCTCAATCCTTTCTTCTAAAACTAGGTTTTTGATGTTTAAATTTTACAACGCTAAATTCTTTCTTCACAACGGAGGTTTCTCATGTTTAAATCGTTCAATGCTTTGAATAAGATACTAGAGAGATTTTTTCGCCTCCATTCTCCATACAATGGATCTTACTGTTACAATTGATCTAATTTTGATTGTACATGACACATGTCAAAAAGTGAATATAATTATGGGCATATATCAAACATGATTCTTGGATTACTTTTTGTGATTTATGTCCCATGAAATCAGAAACTCACATCGTGATGATAAAACCATAGTCAAAATTTATGAAGTAAAAGATTGGGGTGGAAAATGAGCTACATTAACAGAGTCAAAGTAATCATGGTTTAAGTTCTTGAAATTTTTAATGAGAAGGAAGAGTATTCGTTGAGAATAAAGAAACTCTTAAATAACACTGCTCATAAATCTCTTCAAAATCTCAAGGGTACTTTTATTTACAATCCAAAATTCTTTCTTTTCAAACAAAATTCTGCATGCTTTAACGGTTGAGATGGAGATCTAATGTGATTCCAATCTTCAAGAAAATATAATATATTGAGATAACGATCTACCGTCAAACAGTTAGATTTTGATTTCTAGTACGCTAAGTGAATACATAGTGAGTGAATGATGTGAAAGTAGTGAACATTGTGGATTGTGGAATCATTGTGCAGTGAATGATAAAATCCAATCTCTGCTTGTTTCAAATTTTAGCATTTGGCATTGAATTTCTGTATCATTTATGTTTTGAACTCTATCTTTGATTCTATGCAATCGTATGATAAGATGTAATTGTTATTGATACTTCTACTGAGCTTAGAGTGTTAGCTCGCCCCGATTATACGTCACAGGTATAGCATTTGATCAGAACCCTGGATGTGAGAAGAATCCGAGATTTCATACAGGAAAGAAAAGCAAAAGTGTTATTAATCCAGATTTGGTAGTGTGATCTTTGGATTTAGAACTTGGTAAGTTCATAAGGTTTCGAGTACGATGGTGGCGCTAGTTTTGTATATACAATGGTGTACCACTGTTTAGGTGATGGCCGGCCATCACCGATAGTTTAGTTTGTTTCCCTTGAATTATGTGTTCTCGATATAAAAATAGAGATTTAATTTTAATTCTGTCATATGTATATTTATTTTGAATTCCGTGTAAGTGTGTATATATCAAGTAAATTCTGTATCATATTGTGTTATGTGATCTGGCAGTTCGGACATTTCCATTTGGTTTAATTGTAAAAGAAAAACTAAAAATATCTCAGAAAATTATGTTAGAAAAATTCAAGCTGTCGCAATTGGGGTGAAAAACGAGCTATATTAACGGAGTCAAAGTAATCATGGTTTAAGTTCTTGAAATTTTTAATGAGAAGGAGGAGTATTCGTTGAGAATAAAGAAACCCTTAAGTAACACTGCTCATAAATCTCTTCAAAATCTAAAGGGTACTTTTATTTACAATCCATAATTCTTTCTTTTCAACCAAAATTTTGCATGCTTAATCGGTTGAGATAGAGATCTAATGTGATTCCAATCTTCAAGAAAATATAACGTATTGAGATAACGGTCTACGGTCAAACAATTAGATTTTGATTTCAAATAAAACACATCCATAAAGATGAACATGATTTTTTTATTAATTTTCAAGATTTCTTTAAATCAAATCCATTCGTACGATGCTAGGGCCATAATCTCTAAATCTATTGGGTCTAAGAATGGAACAAAAACTATCTCCATTGACCTGTTCAAAGCAGTAAGTAATAAGCATGTACACCCTGATTTGACACGGCATGCTTGATTAGGGTTCTCAATGGGCGGGGTTAGTAATTTTTTCATCCTTGCCCTAGCCTAGTCTGCAATGCACTCAGCCCAAGCCCATAGCGGGATAGGCTTGGGCCTTTTTTGGGCTCTTTTAAAAAAAAAAAAAATTGAAATTTGCTTAAAATAATTTCAAATCAAATTTTCTTTTTATGAATAGATTTTATAGACTTTATGTTGTCTTTTCCCAATCAATTTTAAATATACATATTTTTTTATAAAAGTTCGAAAAAATGAAACTTTCCATATGCATTTTGGGTGACTGGTGATTGCAATGTTGCAAGTGTATTTTTAGGCTTTTAAGTAAAATGCTTTTACCTTAATATATTTAAATATATATACATATATAATATATATTTTATTTTTATTTTTTTTATTCGGGCCAGGTGGGGGGCAGTGTTGGAACATACAATCCAAGCCCAATCAGGATCAATCCGGGTCACCACAAGCTTAGCTTGATTCGAGTGTTGGGCCGGGTTAGCTCCATAAAATATACTGCTTTTTTCAGGCTGCGTTCGGGCCAAAATCCAGGCTGGGACAGCCCATTCAGAGCCCTATGCTAACTTGATAGTTGATACATAGCGAGTTTATCAAGCGTCTAACTTGATAGTTGATACATATCAGCCAGACCTACACGTGATAAAAGATTTGGACTATTATCCAAAAGCTGCCGTCCAAAAACACATGAAAAACGGCGCCGTCTCCTGGTTGACCCAGTGAGTTACCCCGAGTTAATGTTCGCTGCCTCAAATTGTGCCTACACTGAATACAACCCAAATAAAAAAAGACAAGGTTATATGACAGGCAGATATTGTTCAGGCAAAGTGTAAGCAGCTGATGTGATGAGATGCAGTTGACTATAAATGCAATGGGCCCAAACAATACAAGTCGTAGCAGCCAGTGACATCCATAATTTGTAGTCTCGCTTGAGACTTCTCACATCTCGGGCCTGATCAACGAGACGAGATTTTGAATTGATTGATTATTATTAGAAGTTTCTATTTTGGTAGTCGTCATTATAGTTAACCCGTTGACCGATGAATGGTGTAAAATCAATCCTGCAATGTGTAGTTGCTAATTCGGTGAATTTGAAGAAAAATTCTTTAACTATAAATATCAGGGGTGCTTAATCCCAACGATTGCTCGACTCAACTCAATCCTCCTTATTAACAAGAGAATCCCCATTGTGTTAGGAGATATTAAAAACGAGAAGATCATTGAAGATCGGCAATCAACCATTAATGGCTCACATTCAAAGTGTGTACATATATTTAATTTATGGATTATTGATTTATTATCTTTGATTGATCATACGCCTACATTTTAGGGCTTATTTTGAATGGTCGGATCGATATATCCATATAAACTCCAACAATTATGAGATAAAACATAAAAAATAATATATTTATATTATAATTTATATAAGGTGTTAGACTTGTACAATATTAAAGGTGTATTACTTAGTCACTTTGTTCATACAATACTATTTTATCTTACTAATATCCTATTTATCTCATTCTCTTATGAATGGCTTTCATGGTGTGTCCAAATTATGCACAATAATATCATTATTCTATTTATTTTTTAATAGTTAAGATTGAAAATCTTTGATCGTATATAATATAATTGATTTATCAGTATAATTTTTTAATTAAGATATGTTTCAATTATAAATAATCACTTAGATTGTTTAAATTAATATAAAATATTTGCCACATCATATAATTGTAAAGTATTCTTTACTGGTATTGTAAGATCAAATGAGGAAATTTAATATTTAAAATTGCGGTTTGGAATTTTCCTATAAAAAGGGAACCAACTCGCTACATTTAATCACGTGAGCATAATGTGCATACCCTTGCGGATACAAGCACGTGCCCTCTTAGCTGAGGTGACTGTTGAGATGCCACCTGGCCATCCTATATATAAGAACCTTTTTGATATGTTTTTTGGGAGCCATGCTTATTAAAATCATTCTAAATCGTCCAAGGTCTTAGTTGTTTCTTTTTTCCCAGGTATCAAAATGGGTATCCAACTAGGGTATCGGTTTGCCTAAGGCGGATACGATTCGGCCGATACCGATATATGTATCAGCTTATTTAATTCATATTTGTCCATGACTGTGCCCATCTCTCTTAATTCATATTTCTCTCTCTCGGAATACAATTAATCATATTTCTCTCTCTCTCTCTCTCACATCATCACATGCAACTTAATGGTTGACTGGTCAACCAATAAAAATAAAAAAAGACAAAGAAAAGCCTTTGGTAGATACAGATAACCGATACATATTGGAGGGCGTTACGTATTGGTTTAGCCGAAAATTAATACATACTGGTATCGGTCAATTTTTTATACCGTGCTTTTTTCTTATGTTTTTAACTTATTCTTTTTATTGGAAGTGCAGGAAATAAAGAGACAAACATAAAAAGAGAAAATGATTGAGAAGAATACTTAACTTAGCTTGTGCTCAGAAAGAAGAAAACAATCGACGATCAACAATCTAAAACTTATAGGTCTATTGCGTGAAAGCATATACAATCGATTCAGATGAAAAAGAAGATTTCTCTCAAATTTCTTTAGTTTCGGACGATTTAGCTACTATTTCTCAAATGCATGGTATATTTTTCAGCAATTTCTCCCATCTTATTTTGTGTTTTAAGTGGGGTGATATAACATAATTTTCATATAAGATAATGCTCATTTTATTTATTTATTTTTCTTTGATTTTAAATGAGGTGCAATCATAGTGACAAATTTCTCCAAAATTCACTGAAAAAATTTTGGCTAAATTTCGGTGGTTTTCGTAAAATCGCCGAAATTATATTAATTTTGCTGAAATTAATGAAATTTTTTAAATTTTTGTTATTTTAAAATAATAAATAAGATTGCTAGAAATATTAAATATAATATATATATATATATATATATATATATTTTTTTTGACTTATATTTTAAAATTTTTCTTGAAATTTGTCCGAAATGACTCCTATGGAAATATTGCCAAAAACAAAATTTGTGTGCAATGACATTATCTGTGCAATCATTAAAATATGCAATGACTTATATTTGAGGTGCAATTAGTGAATCCTTATTCTTTTAAAACGACTTTTTAAAAATTTTGAACTCTTACCTTATTTTTAGATTCGGGTAATGACAAAGTAATGGGAGAAGGAAGGAGAAAGAAGAAGAAAAGACAGGCCAAATGCCCCTCTCTCAAGAACAAGAGGCATCCATCATTGTTTCAACTCTTAAAAACGTATTGTATGGCTCTTTATCCAACACCTCTAATTTCTCCACAGAGCTCCCTAACTTATTACCAACAGTTTCTTCTTCAGAGCCCACAATAGAATCCCAAGAGGGGAAGCTCTTGCTTTCCCAATTAGACTCGGAAACCTGTGAATGCTGCAAGATAGAGGGCTGTTTGGGTTGCGAGCTTTTTAAAATCGGTGGAACAGAGAAAGGGAAGATGAAGAAAAAGCAATACAGGGGAGTTCGACAGAGGCCATGGGGTAAATGGGCGGCTGAGATTAGAGACCCTCACAAGGCAGCTCGAGTTTGGTTGGGCACCTTCGAAACTGGGGAAGCCGCAGCTAGGGCTTACGATAGAGCAGCAATTGAATTCCGAGGGCCACGAGCCAAACTTAATTTCCCATTCTCTGATTACGCACAAGACGAGCGCCACTCTGTACCCTAAATTTTCGTGGCAAATCGATCAAGATGAGTCGAAAACTAAATCAATGGCTTGCGATGGACGTCTAAATCTACTGCCCACGTAACCCCAGGTACTCTCCTATAGGAGGCAGCTCACTATTTACTCTTAGAGATTAATTTTGAATGGGTTTTAGTTCCTTTATAATTATTTTAAAAGGAAAAATTAGAAGAAAGTGTCTCGTTTTGAAACGTTTTAGGCTACTATATTAAATCATACTTTTTAGATTAAAGAGTATACACGCGTATTTGAACTTCAGATATTCGTGAGATCTAATTTACTGAAAACATGTGGGTATTAGTTGCAACTGTAAAATTACGAATTTGCCCTGGGTACTTTAAGGGAAAATTAGAAGAAAACACATCTATTGGAGCCGGTCGTCTTCTCCGAGAGAAACACCCCTCATTTCAGCGTTGGTCGTCTTCTCCACTCAAACCCACGGTCGTCTCTGCCCACTCAAGCCCACCTATCGCCCATCTTTATCAGCTTTTATTCTTACAAATCCTTAACAAAAAAAAGGGGAAAATAGAACTAAAGGTTATATTGGAGATTTTAATCTCCCTAAAAAAGGCAGAAATTTGGGTTTTTTTTTTTTTTTTTCATAGAACAAAAGCTAATCCAGTAACGATCTTATATGCGAGATACAAGTGATCTTCTAGCTTCCAGTTGAAATAAGAATAATAAATAAAGCTGCCCATCCCTAAATTCTTTCTTCTGAGCTATTTCCTCTTTCACAAGCAATACAAAATAGCTCTTCTGGGTTCATATCTTGTCTTCAATCTGGAATCGTCTCTGCCTCTCGGTACGCTTTCTCCTCCAAAGTCTCTCTCTCCCTCACCTCTCTCTCTCTCTCTCTCATTTGGCCTAGATTAAGGTTTTTTATGATTGATCAAGGGTTTTTCAGTGATCATTTTTGTTTTTGATGATCGATTACGATTTTCAATTATCGATTAGGGATTTTTGATGAATGATTAGGGCCTTTAAAGATCGTTTCTACGTTTGATGTTTGATTTTAGGATCTGTTTGATGATTGTTTAGGATTTTGTTTATTGATTCTAGGGTTTATTAATGATTTATTGGGACTTTTTTTATCCATCTAGGGTTTATTGATGATTGTTTCAACTCTCCTTTCAAACTCATCTCCAGATAGCCAATCTCAAATCCCAGAGATCGTTGTTCAAGTCAGTTTGATTCTTCTATTTTTATTGCCTTTTTTATATATAGGGAAGCTGGATTGAACCTCTGATATATAGAGTTTTTATTAGCTTTTTTATTTGTGTATTGAGGTTCCCATGTTGATTCTTATATTTTCATTAAATTGAGGTTCTGTTATTGATGTTTTAGATCCAAAACCTGGCACTGAACTAAACTAGGTCAATTTGAAACTTGTTTGCTTTCTTGCTCTTGCATTGGTAATGGTATAAATTAACTGGTAATAGTATGAATTACTACTCAGAATATGGAAGATCTGCTCTAAGCTGATACCTGCTGCGTAACCCTTAATCATCATGTTCACTATTGCCCACGCGGAGTTAGTTTATAGGCTCACATACAGTCTCTATACTAATTCTAGGTGACAGTACACATTGCAGATTATAGATCACAATCTTCATATAGGAAAATTTGTGTTTTTTTTGAAAGAAAAGATGTCTGAGACTGTTTCTGAACCGTAACTGAAAAAGAAACTTTGGGTGGTTTTCCATTTCTCATGGTTGTAGCTCGTGGCATATGCTCCCTTAGTCCATCATTGGTGTAATTGGTACACAAATCTGCTTCCCTTCTTTGGAATACCGATTTCCATCTCTCAATTAGTTCGATTCTGGGCCAAGTGGAGGCAAGTATAAGTGAGGCAAAGTTCTCATGGGAAAAACGAGATAAACATTCTCAGCAGCAGCCGCAAAAGAGAATCGATTTTTATCACACCCTGTTGCCGATCCGGACACGAGTTGCAAGGGTTTTTATTGACTGGAGACTCCGCTCTTGAAGAATTCCCGATCGAGCCCTATTTTACATAAATATAAGGTTGTGTTTGGCATAGCTCTGTGGCAGGGCAGGGTTTACCTGCTTTAGCAAGTTCCCTTTTTCTTTGCTATTAACCGACTTTAGTAGGTTTCCCTTCTCTTTGCTAGATCTCTGTCACCTGCGTTAGCAAGCCCCCTTCTCCTTGCTAACTCCCTGCATAGGAGGATTTACCTATTCTAACAGTTCTCTCATACTCTATGCTCACTCCTTGTTGGAGCAGGTTTTATTGCTAGAGCAAGTAAATCCTTCTTTGGAGGGAGTTAACAAAGAGGAAGGCATGCTAAAGCAAGTATATCCGACTCTGGTAGAGAGTTGACAAAGAGCTATGCCAAACACAGCCGAAAAAAAAGGACGAGAACAACTCTGGAAAGGGGAAGATAAGGGCCTAGAAAGAAACTCTTGTAAGTGTAGCTATAGTAGTCGGTCTAACCTTCAGTTCCCTAACCAAGTTTTGATTTTTCACTCCTTATTTACTTTTGTTACTTCATCCATACTTTTTTACGCTAAAGTGTGGGGCGAACAGCACCGTCTACTTCTACTTCTAACTAAAGGCGAGCAACCAGCATTGCAAGCAAATAACAGAGCCCCCGCCCATTTGAGTAGTCGCAAGCCGGAAAGCGTACCAATATATATATATATATATATATATATATATATATATATATATATATATATATATATATATATATATATAAAGAGAGAGAGAGAGAGGGAGGTGAATACCCAACTGAGCATTTAACGGGTAAAAAGCCTACAAGAAAACAAAGCGTTGCTAAAGACACCATGGCAATTAGAACAAGCTTGGCTTAACTTTCTAATTTTTTCATGTTCAACCACTAGCCTTGAAATTGATATTTATTGGACAATTAGTTGAAAAATAAAGAAACTGTGTTTTTTTTTGTCTACCTGTTTGTACTCTACACTCTAGTGGACAATCATTTAATTATTTATAGTATACATGTATATATTTATATAACAATGTACATAGCTACCTTTTGAGGAGGGCTTGAAATGATCCTCTCTAAAACACATTCCTAATCAGCCACTATGTTTAATAGCTGTAAAAGAACTAGGAGTCCAGTGCTATTTATGACAAAATTTGAACAAAAATTATCTCAAAAAATGTGAGCCGGGGACTCAGAATCTGATACCCATATATCATCCTCGACGCTTTCTCTTGACTTGGGGTTTCTGACCGATCTTAGTAAACTGGATGTCCCCATTCAAGACCGAACTGATGAAATTCTCTACTTCCTCCAAAGTCAATTCTTTTGAAGACACTGCAAACTTCCCTTTCTGAGGCTGTCAAAAGAGTTGAGAAATGAAGGCTGCTTGGTAGCATCCAACAGCAAGTAGGAAACTGAATCTCTGTAGTTAGATTCTTGACTGTCTCCTTGCTAATGTCTTCTGAGAGACCTGAATGCAAGAGATCCAAGAATACAATGGCTTAGAGTCTTAAAAACCAGTTCCAAGGAATGGTGATCCAAATAATTAATAAATAATATGAATCTACATGCTATATACTGTTAAGAGAATAATAAATATGGTTTATTTATGATCTATTTGCATACCAGAATGAAAAAAATATGGTAACAATCTATGATTTCTGTGCCCACAAACTCTTCAAAATTCAAACAACCAAAAACACATCTACCAACTAATGCTTGATTATAGAAAATAAAATTTTCTGGCTCGTGTCTTTTCTTAAAATGACATGGCACGTACCATACCATCGTTAAAGAAAACTATGAAGAAAAAACAGTGGGAAAAAGCCAATAGTGGAATATTATAGCATAGATAGTTCCTAGAACTGAAGATGTTTGTTCTCAATCGATCTCTACTCGTGCAGCAGTTCTCAACCAATAAATGGGCCAACTCTTGGATAGGCTGTGGTGCAAAAAGTGCACCAATCATATAATGTCAATCTGATCAATATAGTTTTCTGTGGAACATTTTGCAGCACTCCACTGATGTCCAAAAATAGCCACTTGATCGAACGGTTAGGAACTTAGGATCATATAGTAGGGTTGTGATATTCAACCCATTAGTTGGCTCATTTATCAATTATTCATAAATGCAGGGGCACCAAGTGATGCAGCTAAGAACCATGCAGATTCTAATTGAAGATACTGAAAGTTAATTAAACAATGAGGTCACAATCACTTGTCTCAGATCAATGCAGCTAGAGTCGTCAGCACACCTTAGTATGCAAAATGAAGCCTTAATTTAATTTAGCAAGCATAATAGGCATAGCCAAACTTACATGGTATGAACCCAGAAAGTATTCCAGGGCAATTCATAGATATGTATATATCAATGTACGATAATCGGCAACTATTTTTAACTCAAACATGATGAGAGAAAGAGACTTTTTGCACTATGTATATACTCACAGTGGATAGAAGGGATTCTAGCTTCTCCTTAACTTTGGATGATCTGAAAACACCTATATTGCAGACAGCAGTTTTATCGCCACACAGATAATCCATATTTGTACTTGTAATATGAGGAGTTTTATCTTGTGAGTTGGTCTGCGATGATCTCTTTGCTTGACTAAAACTTCCTTGTTCTTTTTCTCGAATCTGGCAAGTAAGACTTTAATCTCACTGATTCCAGACTTCAAATCTTTTACAACAATCCCTGTTTTCAGGACATGCTTCTCCCCATTCGACAGAATACCAACCACAGCTGGAAGTGCATCTATCCCTAGCCATGTGCATCTATCCACAGCTGGAAGTGCATCTATCCCTAGCCATTTGACGATGGTTATATAATGTTTTCTTGATAAATTCTAGAGGTATAAAAAAATTAAAAGAAGTCTCACTCACTCTAATCTGTTAGCAAAGTGTTTTTATGTTGTTCTACTGCCATTTGGCTCTAATATTAGCATTTTTTCCTTGAAATGCTTATCTGTTATGGTGCTGGTAGAACTGACTCTTAAGGGTCAGTTTGAATATATCTTGTTGAAGGCCGTCTTTGGATTCATGCCCCTGGTAAAGTTCCTGATCCAGCTACAAATAAAGCAATGAAGGATTTCTACAAGGAAATTTATGCTGTGAATGGGATAACAGGGCTAAAGTTTCCAGAACATTACCCAGTTTCACGACTATTTGGGTATTTTAATGATCTTTGTTATATAGACCATTTGCATCTTTTCTATTTTCCATTCTCCAATTGCTTTCGTGAAATTTATGCTGTGAATGGGATAACAAGGCTCTACCTTCCTGTGTATTTAGTATGTGTAGGTATTCATCATCAATGTATGTCTCAACTTTGATCTAATAATTTAGACTCTTGTTTTCAGGTGAGATTAGAAGGGCAAACAGACTTTTGCTGGCTTTGTGAACAGCCACAGGTAATTTTCAGTTTCTAATTTACTATGCTTATTGAGTCCAAACTCCATATCCTTTATTGAATATAGATTTTAATATTTTGGTGCATATAACTTGGAAAAGAAGGTATTTATGCAACAACTTACTGAATTGCAATGAAGACATTATATGTGCCTAATTTTAAAAATAAGAAAGTTCTTATACTGAAATGCTCATTTATCATCACTTATGTATTTTTCTTTTTGTACTTTTATTTTTGCAGGTAACCTGGGATTGAACCTGTGATCTCAAGGTTGCAATATTATCATCCTTTCAGCTCCAAATTTCTTTATTTTAAGGTCAGATCTTCAACTCAATTCTACTTCAAATACCTAAAACCAGTTGCAATTCCTTTTTTTTTAATTTGGAGAATCAGTTGGGATTCTAGGGTTGTAGTCCGTTTCTGCAGGTACTTTTTTGATGTAGCTTCTTTGTGTTCAAATTACTTGATTTGTCTTCTTCTGTTGTTCAGATTTCGTGGTTGTTTTCGAAATTAGCGTTATTTGAAAAAAAATCAGAGTTTATATGTAGTGATTCCTTGTAATTTGAGTAGATTAATGCAATAGTGAAATTAGGGATGTCAATTTGTTCATGTTTGTTGAAAGGAAAATGGGATTTGGTAGATGGCATCCACTCTATAGACCATACGATTATACAATTTGTATCGTGCTGATTGATCTTGATATTCCTATAGTTTTGGATAGCATAGGCTAAAAATTGCTCCAATGGGCAGTTCTGACCGTCACCAATCATGTACATATGGAGAATCTATAAAAGTCGTTGACAATGGTTCTTAAAACAGTGCATTGATCGGATGGTTGGAAATGTCCCATATGATCTAAGAGATTGACCAAAAGTGAATTTGCATTAGGTACACTAGCTGTGTATCACCGGCGGTTCTCAGGCCAATCTCGGGCTGTCAGCATGGTCAATAGTGTACCTGCACCGATTTTGAGCCAAAATAATTGGTGCCATTCACAAAATAACACTTAAAGTTAGGCCCTGTTTGGCAAAGTTGCTCCCAAAAGGCCCTTTTAAGGGTACAATATTGGGTGAGAAGTGTTTTTCACCTAAGTCCTTGGGTTGAAGGGCTTCTCGACCAATATTTTACCTTAAATAGTGTGTTTTGGATGCAACTTTGCCAAACAGGGCAGTTTAATGTGGCTCGAGCTTTTGGCTTCCACTTGAAATAGATTCCCGCAAAAGCTAAAGCCGGAAGCTGGTTTTGGCTGCTTCCATCTTTTCCCCATTTTCAGCAGTAAATGGTGTTTGCGGGGAGCTCTTTTCCCCATTTCCAGTTGAGCGACCAGTCTGTGATATTAGAAATTGCGGGCCTTGACCAGATCCTGGCAGGGGGTGCGCAAGTAGACTGTAAATCAGGTATATACCTTCTCCATTTTCTTGTGTCTTAGTGTAATATTATTATTATTATATTATTTTTATTATCTTATTTTTATTCTCCGAAATCATGTGACTTGGCTCCGGTATCCCCTGAGTTGTCTTAGTGGGATTGGTGAGCAGATTTACTTGAAGTCTAAATATTCCAAATTCGTGGTAAACCTCCTGAAAATTTTTTCCTTGATGAGAATGCTACCTGGATAAGTATTCAGTTTGGATTCCTGCATTCTTCTCTAACTTGCATATGCATATGGGGCTGGCACACAGTAATCCTATCCAACACTCTTGGTAAGAGTGGGTTTTCTAGGGAATTTTTAATTTTTCCTAATTTCCTTCTCAGGCTTTAGCTATTGTTTGTGACTGAATTTAATTTTGTCCGTTTGTCTGGGTACTTGTTTTTTGGAACAGGCCGATATTGAGAATGTATCTTTACAGCAACATATTTTTACTATTCTTGAAAAATATTGCTTGCCACATTGCATACTTGCCAGTAATACTTCTACAATTGGCTTGAATTTGATTGGCGAAAAGACCAAGTCTCATGATCGAATTGTTGGAGCTCATTTCTTTAGGCAGTTTTATGGTTTGATTGACGAAGAGCCCTTCTCCATTATTGTAGATTTATTCTGTTTGCATAGAGAATGGATGCGAGCGTAGTGTAGCTGAAAATACAATTGAGACTCAGCCTGTTTTTTTTGCTGTCATTCTATCCTGTTTTTTTGTAGCTGTCAGTTTCTCATTCCGTGTTCATATTGCAAGGATAGGTATATGGTTTCTTTCGAAGGTTTAATGAACTGGTAGGGAAAAAATGTTGGTATATATATATATATATAAATGAGTTGGAAGTCATGCTTTCGTATTTGGATTTGGGTTCCTAGGATGCTTTCTTTCTAGGACTAATGGGGATCACTGAAATCATAAGGTTTTCCAACTTATCAACGATTTTAGTACATACATTTGCTGCCATTGGAAATAGGAGAGTTTGTTAAAAATCAAGCTGCAGTCCACAGGCTGTTATTTTATGTACTCATGTAATAGATCATTTCAAAGTATCCAATGGCTATCTTTACAGATTTTTCAATTTCCACCTGGGTTTCAAATAGCCGTGCATTCCTGTGGGTTGCCCAAAGTCCCAAAACAACCGTCAATTCTTCTCTGCTGTTGATCATGTGACTGTTGTTGTTTCTCCACTACCATCTGATCCTGTCATACCTCTTTCTTCCAAGGCTATTTGATGTATTGTGTCTTATATCAGTTTGTGAAAGATGTTTTTCGGCAGTTCTATACTAAAAATTACTGTAAATTCAGCAAAATAGGATTGGTTTTGAGAATAATTGGCTCTATATAAAAAAACTGAAATATGTAAGCCATATAGGAAGGCACAGAATTTTGGGCTGATGTTTTTTTCTCAGAATTCCGTGTCCATCCATTTCCGCTAAATATTTCAGTTTTGGTATATAGAGCTAGTTATTTTGAAAGACAATCATCTTTTGCTGAAATTTGGAGTTATTTTAAGTGTTTTTGTTGTAATTTATGGCATTTCTATCACTGCATCTGTGACAGCCTGGATTTCTGCACCCAGAAATCCGTGCCATCAGGATCATACTCTGGATGATCCCCGGGACAAATCATGTGTCTGCTTGTAAAGCGGAAGCCAAGCAGACACCACCCAGCAGTGGTAGATCGAGCCAGTCACTTATCAACGCATTTAATAATAAAGAACAACAATATTAAGACAATTAATTCTATATTAAACAACGAAAATGCATTCTCCAAAAAGGAACCAAGAAGAACCATTGGTGATGGACATCCATCACCCAAACAATGGTTCCCAATAGTGGTTCCGAATAGAATGCGTAACTATACAATAAGTAATCCTAATGAAATGTACACAAAAGTGGCCACCGGGCACACCATAATCCAAAAGAACCAAAATACTGATTATATGAGACACTAGTACCAAATACGGATAGAACTCGTCACTTTGAGCGTCGGTCTCCTCGTCTTGACCTCGGCCTGGATCAGCCGGTAGTATGGATCACTCGATGTACCGGAACTACGGCCTCAGAACCTAAAATTAATTTAGAACTCAGGGTGAGCTACATCCTAGCTCAATAGGAGAATTTCCAACAAAACGAATTGAATATGAGATCATGCTATCTCATAACAAAAATCAAATCGAAATGTACAATCGTGAAATCAAATCAAATATCTTGATCTTTTAGACAAGAAATCGATGTCATGCAAGTATATTATCGAGAGCTTAAATTGTGTATATTTAACTTAAGAAACTCCGTGACTATATAGCACGGAGTAGCAGAATGTCCGATAGAAACCCCAACCAATCGTGCTCACATGAACAATTGTGAAAGTGCAACAATGCCTCATCTATGGAGTGCAATTGTGCCGAGGATTACAAGCAGTGCACAAGTGTGCGGGCATCGGATATACCGCATGGTCGGTGGGGATCATCTGTTTAAATCATCAAATCACATACGTATACACCTCATAGATCAGATAACAGAATCAGAAGCAAGTTTTCAGAATGCGAATCAGGAAACAGAAATCAAAATAGCAGGAATCAAGAAATGCATACATGTTTGGTAAAAGCAGAAATTAGGGCATAGATATAAGATAAACATGGAATCATACTCAAAAACAGTTTAGGTTGGTTTTCCCCTACCTCAGGTCAATCTATCTTCTAAGCAAATCCAAAGCCTGTTCACGGTGTGAGGTTTGATTCTAGACCATAAACATAGTACTTTAAATGTTAGGGGTGTCAAGCTAACGGCACAATGTAATAGATGGTGTTTAATCCACAAAACCAAAAGCAGAACCAAAAGCAGGGGGTTATTGATCGATCACTACTCATTGATCGGTCAATGCTCCTTGTTGAT
The DNA here is from genome assembly GCA_021018995.1 of Chloranthus sessilifolius. NCBI lineage: Eukaryota > Viridiplantae > Streptophyta > Magnoliopsida > Chloranthales > Chloranthaceae > Chloranthus > Chloranthus sessilifolius. The sequence goes on from CM037596.1 coordinate 16,326,768, forward strand.
CGATCAATACCTCTCATTGATCGATCACCACTCTTTTAGTCTCCACTCTACAACAACCCAATTGATCGATCAATACACCTTATTGATCGATCACCTACCATCATTGATCGATCAATACACTCATTGATCGATCAATAACCTCTCTTCTACTCATTTTTAACATAGCTTAAATTGATCGATCACCACTTGGGTTGATCGATCAATGCCTCCTGTTGATCGATCAATACCTCTCATTGATCGATCACCAACCCTTTTTCAAAAATTCACCTTTCTGTTCACATTCTCTTTTTATACAGATTGATCGATCACTGACCTCATTGATCGATCAACACCCTACAGTGATCGATCAATACTTCTGTTGATCGATCACCAACTGTCATTGATCGATCACTCTCCTGTTGATCGATCAATGCCCTCATTGATCGATCAATGCCCTTCGGGCATTGAACTTCTAACATTTTGGGTCTCTGTTCCCCTATTCTGTCCTATATAGATTGATCGATCAACGGGCTTCATTGATCGATCACCACTACTATTGATCGATCACCACTTGTGTTGATCGATCAATAATGACAGAAACCCTGTCATTAATGGAGTTCATCTCCAACCCTATTTTTCATTAATGGTTCTCAACTACCATTATCATGACATCAATGCCCACACCTGGGCATCTCATTTGCCCCTATTAAAACACATAATCTTACCTTTGTTAGGGCCCTCACGGGGTTTCGGCAAATCGATTCGAATGAGGGCTTCGGATCTAGTTTCCGGAGTTTGTCGTCGCTACGGCTTGGTTAAGTCGATGCCCAGTTTCCTTTCAACCCTCTAGACCATACACACTCTTAAGCTAGTGTGGAGTGTCCTAGCTCATCTCTCAATCCTCTATCTCGGATAATGTGGGATCCCCGGGTACCGCTAACTCCGTTTCTCAAGGAACACCCTCACAGACCAACCTAGATACAGACTTCTCAGCTTCTAAAGCAAGGGAAAGAGGGAGAAGAAGAAGAAGAACTCCCTCTAGGTCTCCCTTCCTTCTCTTATAAGCTAAGAAAACAGATATTTCTGTTTTCCCCTTATTTTTGTTCCGGTGTGGAGCACTAACACGGTCGCTACGACGCGAAGTGCTACGCTAACCCTTTACCCAACTCAGACTTAAACAAAAATTCAAATGTGAACTAATCTAACCGTGGTATAACCTTATCTCAACTAATATTACTTCTTAATTTTTAAATCGGTCTCGATTTCCGTGCCGGGCACGTAGATCGAAACAGTTAGTTTCATGTTCTAGATTTTAGGGTTGTTACAGCATCAGTCTTGAATTGGCTTGATAAATGGTCTTTACATCAGTTTTCTCATTGATTTAGTCTTGAATTGGCTTGGTTAATAAACTTTATTTCATTTGTCTCACTGATTTAATCTTAATTTTCTTGGGGCCAGTTTGAAAAAAATTCTAATTAGATCAGATTAATGGTGATTGCAGGTTGGAGCAATCATTTCTTGTCAAAAAGGCAGTACCATCTTATAATTCCAATTGACGATGAATGGGATAAGCACCTAGATGGGAGGATTTATCATCTCCAAAACCATATTCTCCATGGATTGATCCACTGTAATAGGTTTGGTCATCTCCTCTGCATCAACGGTTACGAAGGTGGACCGACCACAGCGTCCAACCTGCCTGAACGGCTGAAGCCGCTGAATGTGACGACCGACACCCTCCCTGGCTCCCTGGCTCTCCCGCCTGAGCACTTGTTCAATTCCTGTATTCAGCAGCCATGGAGTTGAAGGAAGATAGGTATCTAGATAAGAAGAAATAGAGTTAGAGAGAGAGAGAACTCGATATTCTTAATAAGTCGGCTGGCAAAACCTTTCAAGTATAATTTATCAAAAAAAAAAACCATTCAGGTATAACTTCTCCCTTTATATATTTTGAATGATGGGTTATTGGGTTTATAATTATTTTTAATGTTTTAGAAAAATATTTAAGAAAATTATAAAGGTAGGACAGATTTGTTGAGGACAAAGTACAGGCTGCTGATGTGGCATGAGGTGATTGGCTGCAGTGACCTACATTAATTGAGCCCCAACACAGTTTTAGCCAATTGCGTTGCGCGACATCAGCCGCTTAAACTTTGCTGCATAAAATTTGTTATATTTCAAATATCTATTTGTGCTTTCTTATATATAATTTTTTTATTAATTTTTTTGACGATGTTATTAGGCATAGGCAATCCTGATGTAGTACCTTACACGAACTAATTTTGATAGGAGGAGACTAACTCGATCATTGTCGCTGTATTACTATGTCGTGTAGGAGCCAATATTACTATATATTGCTACTATGACAGAGGATTGTTTACAACATGAGGATACTAATTCCCATGAGACACAATTTTTGTTTCATTAATATTTTTTGTTTACTTTGAGATTACATGTGTTCTATATGTTATTATTAATTAAGGCATTCTTTTAAGTTAATGATTTGTGCAATGAACATATGGTGTAATTTGATTATTTTGACTGTGTTAAATCAGATGTTCGAGGCCACATTTTGTGCCGAACTTAGGCAAGAAATATCTTTATATCATGACCTTCAAATTAAACGGCTTAGATGGTGTCTTACATGGCAGAAATTTCAAATATGTCAAAAGTCTTTCTTCTAAACATGTGCCACCGTGTATTAATCTTCGGTGCAAGTTGTAGCTCCATAGAAAAAAAATAAAGATTTTTGCTGACAATAACCTAGAGGAAAATATTAAGTGCCATATCTGTCGAAATGATATCAGAGTTTTTGGGAGCTACAGGTTTGCACACTTGATTTGTACTGTGGCACATGAGTTAAAAGGAAGAGCTTAATAATTTTGAGACCCGTGTCACATGGAACACCATCTAAGCCGTATGATTTGATGACCATGATGTAAAGATCTTTGATGCCAAAAATTGGCACAAAATGCGATCTCTATTGTGTGATTCAACACAAAACTCGTATTTTGTGTCAATCTTTGGCATCAAAGATCTTATATCATGTCATTCAAATCAAATGACTTAGACGGTGTTCCTTGTGGAGCGGGTTTCAAAATTATCAGGTCCTTCCTTTTAACTCATGTGTCATAGTACAAATCACGTGTGCAACTTGTAACTCCCCAAAAAAACCTATAGGTTTATATGGTGAATGTTTTTTATTTAAAATAAAAAATAAAAGATGAGAATTAATCCAAATTCATCTTCGTAAGATGATTCAAATCACTCGATCATAGTATTTTTTTTTATATAATGAGCTGTGTAACAAAATATATTTTTATGAAAAGCTTTTTGATGCAATCAACTTATATATAAGATATAAAAAAATTTCTTTTGTTTTCTTATTATCCATACACAAGAAATGAATTTTGAATAGCATACCATGGGAAAATTAAATTTCTTTTGGATTCTAGCCCCATAAGATTCTAGAGGAAAATCAAAATCCTTTTCCTATGTTTTCTAGGAAATTGTCAAACAGGCTCTTAAAGATTACTTTTGAATGGGTTTTTGTTCTTTTATAATAAAAGGGGAAATTAGAAGAAAGTGCCTCGTTTTAAAACGTTTCAGGCTAATATACTGAAACTAAACTTTTTAGATTAGAGGGTTTTCACGGGTATTTGAATGTCAGATTCATTAGATCTAATTTATCCCACACATGTGGGTATTGGTTGTAGTTGTGAAATTATAAATTTGCCCTAGGTACTTTAAGAGGAAATTAGAAGGAAACACATCTGTTGGAGCTGGTTGTCTTCTCCAAGAGAAACACCCCACATTTCAGCGTTGGTCGTCTTTTCCACTCAAACCCATGGTCAGGAAAATCGAACTAAAAGTTATATTGGAGATTTTAATCTCCCTAAAAAAAAGCAGAGATTAGGGTTTTTTTTCTTCTTTTCATAGAACAAAAGCTAATTGCGAGATACAAGTGATCTTCTAACTTCCAATTGAAATAAAAATAATAAATAAAGCTGCCCATCCCTAAATTCTTTGTTCTGAGCATGGATCAAAATTTCGCCTGATACCGATACGTATCAGACAATACGTATCGGTATCGTTGACCTCCGATACAGTACAGTGAATGTACCGTATCGGTCACATTCAATGTATCGTTTGATACGGATTGATACCGATACGTATCGTCCGATACATATCGGTTTTGGGCTCGGACGATACTTATCGATTTTCCGGCATTTTGATCCATGATTCGAAGCTATTTCCTCTTTTACAAGCAATATAAAATAGCTCTTCTGGGTTCATATCCTGTCTTCAATATGGAAAAACCCTTTTTTATTTTTATTCTTTTTCTTGTATCATTAATTAGCTCTTCAATCTTCACGCAGAGATGAATAAAATAAGTTCAAAATTTTGTCTTCAATTTGGAAATTTTCATTTTTATTTTTATTCTTTTTGTTGTATCTTTAATTAGCTCTTCAAGTTTCATGCAAAGATGAATAAAATCAACTCAAAATTTGGATATTGTTCAATATTAATTATTGTATTTTGGTAGTTTTGCCTTGGGAAATTAGAAACCCTTTTTCTTTAAGCTTTGTTTGGTCGCTTCAGAAACAACGGTCATGATCTTTTGGAGCGATCGGATTATCTGATGAAAATCAACGACAGCAAGCGGAGAAGACGAAACACTATATAAAAGGGCAATTTTGTAATCTCACTATTACAACCAAACCTCACATGTGTGGGTAATTTAGATCTCACGGATTTCTGAAGTTCAAATAATCATAAAAACCCTTTTACCTAAAACATTTTATTTCGGTATAATACGCACAAAGGTTTAAAAATGAGGCATGCTTTCCTAAAGTGCCTTTTATAAAATTCGTAAGGGATAATAATTAAATATTGTCATCACATTAGAGTTTACAACAAAATTGTTGGCACTCTCAGAATTCTTTATATAAATATTTAATTTATTGTTCCGAATGCCATCTTAAAAATTGCGTCACGGACCACGGTGTCATTTGCCTTAATTGGGGTTAGATGAACAAGAGGCCCTTTTAATTTAGGCTGGCGTTACTAGCTCACTATTAAACCTACCTAGCTTAAACAAATGAAAAATTTGTTGAGATCGGGCCACATTTCTCAAATCTCAACCATTGATTGAAGTGCTTCATTTCAATGGGTCGGGTTGGGTCCCGTCAAGTCGGGTCAAGCCAATAATTTTATTCAGCCTAATGAAAAGATGACATATATGCCCAACACGACAGGATAAAAACCCGTTATTTTTTCTTGATTTATGTATATCTAATATCAGATCAAGTCTGGTCGACTTGACCCAATTTTCCCCCAACCCGACCTCTTAGTCTTCCCTTCCTAACCCAACCCAAAGGTGAGTTGGGTCGGATTTCTCATGCCCGACCTAACCTGATGATTATGCGCCGACCCAATAAAAAAATGGGTTAACTCATAAATGAGAGAGCGTTTCTCTCTTATTCTAATTCAGTTCCACAAAGAAGTACAACACTAAATAAATTAGTTTAGATAGAAATTTAATTTACTATGGGTTTGGTTAACTCTATTAATTTAATATTTTCCAGTGAAATAAGTAGCAACTTACAAATATTTGCAATCTATGGGAAACCACTTTGCAATTAATATTATTTTAGATTTTTTTGTAATTGTGGATCCAACCACATTATTCAATTGGATACAGAGCCACAACACTAATCCACAAACAAAAGCCGTTTAGATGCAGGTCCGCCATGGTTTGTAATACCTTACGAGGGTAGGAGTTGTTTGCAGTTTCTTCATCCAGAAACAGAATTTTCAGTAAAGACGCAATCTGTAATAAGGCAACCAACAACAATTAACACCCACCCATATCGATTAGATTCAAACACACACAATGAAGCATTCTCTTACGATATCATATGCCTTCTCGCGCTCCAATTGCTGAGTAGGAGTAATTTGAGAATTGAGCATCTGGAAACCATAAACCTTAAACAATGAAAAACAAGAAGAAGACATAATTTTAAATTGAGCTGAAAGCCAAGAACCCTAAAATGTTAATTCATAGGAGTAGGAAACAATATATATAAAATACAGTAAATAAAAAATAAAAAATAAAAAAAGAAAAGACATAATTTCAATTGACCTGATCTTGGATGGCTATCTTGGGCCCCTGTTCCCATCCCTTTATATAACGAGCAATGCACTGAGGAACATTAAAAGGAGTTTCTTGAAGAGCGAGGTTGATTTGAACATTTGCAGAACCTATACACCATGCCAAAACAGAAATATAAAAAATAAAATAAAAAATCAGATGTACATAAAATCCAAAAAAATAGAGAGTGAGATATTAGGGTTAGGGTTTCATGCCAGGATTTATGATGATGAGATTGGAGCCTCATTCAGCTAGGAGTTGTGAAGGGATTGCAGTTTTGAGATAATCCTGCAACAAATAAACAAAGAGATTGAAGTAAGAGCACAGTCACATGAATCACATAATAGAATAATCGTGAAAAAGGGGCAATGGATTTGAGAACTTTGGTTGGCTATAAACATTATATTTTTATGAAATAACAGATTGGAGCTTTGGTTGGCTATAAACATCGCATGCATATGATCAACAAGTGATCAGATTAGAAAGAAAGTGTAGGGTTTGAAGAGATAGAGAGAGCCCTAATAAAATAAAATAAAAATAAAAATCCTAACTCAAATCAGAGGAAAAAAAAAAAACAGAATTAGAAATTGCTGGGCACAAATTCAACTTCTTAGATAAGGAGAGGGGAGTACCTGAAAATTGAAATCGAAAGTTGATGAGGTTGTAGAAACCTTGATCAAATGGAGCCTCTTGATGATCGCCTCAGAAATTGAAGATGAAGACACCTTGGAAGTTGTGGTAGACTTGATCGAATGGAAGCCTTAGAAATCTAGGGTTAGCACGATATCAAAGATGAATCGTATCAGATCTGATGCGTTTAGAGCAGCTAAGGTTTGAAGAGAGAGGGAGAGAGGGAGAGACGGGGGAGGGCGTTTCATGGAAAAAAAGAAGATTAAGCACTTATATACTCTGACACTACGCCAACGGCTCCTCATAAGCGTAGGTTATATGTACTAGCCGGCTTCTCATTCCAGCCGTCGGCGTAAAGTCTACTTTTTGCATACATCTTTCACAAGTGAAGGCGCATATGCAAGCAATGAATTATATTCATCGATCATATGCATTACTGGGACCCATTGCGTATGCATCACGCCATGTAAGCGATCCGTTGAATGGTCTACTATTTGCAGTCTGCCATACATCATTATGTATTTGAGAAATGCAAAATATACACATGTCCAATTTCTTCTGGAAGATTCCTCGAATTGTGAGCCTTGTTTTCTTCTGGAAGATTCCAAAAGGAATTATACATACACTGGTGCACCCGGCGTATAATCTATTATAATCGCTCTATTGTCTCGGGATTACTTATTCGAAGGTCCGACCTTTTCGCCGCTCATTTCATTTATACAGTCTTGCGTATAATTGTTTTTATAGGCCTGCGGATGTATAAAGAGTTGACCAGTTCTAAATTCTTATATAAGGCCGCTCCTCCAAGGCCATCCTCTCCCAGTTGAACCTGTTTGGTTCACTCGAAAGATTACTAAGAAGATTATTATTTTTTTTTGTGTTTGGCGCACCTATCAGTCATTGGAATGGAAAAATCATCATAATATTTTCCTTCTTCACTTAAATAGAAGCAAGGATCAATGGTCAACAAACATGTCCACCGATCAAATGACCAGGAAAAGCAAGTTGATCCATAATATTATATTTGAGCTCTGACCCATTCAAGAGAATGGGCCAAAAGATTAGAGGGTTCAAGTCAATCACTATGGTTCTTACTCCCAGGTTGAATATAAAAATGGACGGACTCTCCTGACCGTCGTTTCTACATCAATTTGGCGTTTAAATGATCTCACACTATTAATAGTTGAATATGTGGATAATTCACACCATCAAAGTGATAGATCATACATCAAATAAAAATGGGCCCAAAAATCAAGCTTTTTGAAAGATTCGAATCATCCAATTTATTGGCTATAATACCAACCATTGTTTTTAGTTTGAATGAGTGATATCAAAGTTCATTAATCAGTTGGTTCATATCGACTTATTGGCATTCTTTTTTGGGCTATGATATGTTACAACCATGATTTGCCACTTGGACAATTTAGATTGGTCAAAATGTGCGTCACATGGCATAATGATAAATCACACTTTCACGGTGTGAGATAAAAGTTACAAATTTAATGGTGCTAGATCATTTAAACACGACTCTAATGTTTAAAAGTTGGTTATGAATCATTATCCCATAAAAAAAAAAATACCTTTCACCTGATTTGTCCTTCAACATGGTATAAAAGTTAATCAGCCATTTAAGATCTATTTGGATAGAACCTGGTAAATATAGAGAAGTTGTTAAATTTTTATCACGTTTTACCACATATTCCTAACACGCAGGAATATGCAAGAATACTACGCTTTTCACCCTATTCTCGATGAGGGAGGTTGAAATATGATATGGGGTTTTGTGGTAAATTGGGATAATATATTTATCATCTCTAAAAACATTCAAACAATTAAATACATGGTAAAATATTTTATTATATCACGGTTTAGTATGTATTTTCTTTATCCAAAGAGTCCCTTAATGAAAACTTTGTATTAGGAGCTCAGACTGGGCACCAATGATAATGATCCAGTCATCTTGACCATACAAAAATGAAACTCGGTACAATGATGGAGAGCATCCACATGAAGGTCATTATATAATCAATATAATGACCTTCATTACATTTATCAATATATATATATATATATATATATATATATATATATATATATATATATATATATCCTTACTACTATATAAAAGTATAAATAATTTCAGTCAATTTTAGTGTTTTCATATTTTTAGTAATAAAATACCCCTTAGCCAAAATACTCCTAAGCTACTCCATCTACTCTCATCTTCTTCCTTATGTATCTCTATCTTTACTACTATATAAAAGCTAAAATAGTTTCTCTCAATCTTTGTTTTCACACTTGCCCCTATATACACTCCTAAGCCGTGACAATAAAATTAAAATGGGTATTATTATTTACCATCCAAAAAATTATAACTTCAACTCACCTCTTTTAGTCTGAATATATTGATCGCTTTGAATCATACAATGGAGATTATTTTTCGTCTCAATCTTTTATATAGTTGATCTTGACATCCTGTTTGTATTATCAGGCGGTAAAATTTTCATTTCACTTGACACACAACAAAAAAAGTGATTTTAAAATCAAATGACATACATCACTCTCAAACATGATTTTAATATTATTTTTTTAAAAATCGACGGTCTAATACCACTCTCATGATACCAAGATCATTTAGGTAAAAGATGAGATAAAAAATGATCTCCATATTCTAATTCAAAGCGGTCATTTTATACCTACTAGAGGATATTGACGAGGTCACAATTTTAAGGGTTGCAAATAATGATACCTAAAGAGAATCTCTTTTACAATGGGAATACGTAAATAATGGTATCCAAATAAGTTATCTTTCTTTCCTTATTTTTAGCACCTTCAAAGAAACCCATAAAGTTAAGAGAATTAACAATTTTGCTATAAAAGTTATCTTTCCTTCCTTATTTTTAGCACTTTCAAAGAAATTCACAAAGTTAAGAGAATTAACAATTTTATCATAAAATATTTTACTTATTTTGAATTATGTGGCATAGATCACATAAAAATAACTCAAAAATTAAATTTGAGCATGATGTATGTCATGTAAATTTAGGGCCATATTTTGGGATCTGCACCTTATGAAATAAAAAAAGATCGTCTAATGGTAAGCCAATGATATCAAGAACACTTATGTGGAAGATTGGGCCGAAAAATGATCTCCATCAACTAATACAAAGAGTCAATAATTTTTTGCATAGGTGCCCTCTAAGATTCTGCGGGTGTTAATAAAGCTACCAAAATAATAATTTACTAAAGAGTTAAAACCCTCTGAACCACGATTAATGTACCCTTGAACAAATCTTGTCATCTTACCTATTCGAATTCGAATTTCGGCCCAAAACTTGCATTCATACATATGTTGGTTGTAAGACTTAGGGGGTCACTTAACTTTATATGACTTAAACAAACATATGATACTTCTACGTAGGGCTCTCAACAGATCAACTTTTTTATTGGGCTAGGTACTAAACTTGGGTTATTCGGATAAGTCAGGCATGAAGTGTTAGACACAATTTATAGGTATGGTTGGGTCAGGTTAAGGAAAAATTTGGTCGACTAAGCTCGAGTTACAAGATTTTATATAATAATAATAATAAAATAGAGTGTTTTTAACCAGGTCAAGTCAAGTTGGGCATATACACTCGACCCTTCAAGTTAAAGTCGGGATAGGTGTCAGGTCGGGTTTGGTCAACTAAGCTCAAGTTACAAGATTTTATATAATAATTAATAATTAATAATAATAATAATAATAATAATAATAATAATAATAAAATAGAGTGTTTTCAATCAGGTCAAATCAGGTGTCAGGTCGGGTTGGGCATATATGGGACACCATTTTGACACCATGTACTGATACATGGTGCAAGTGATTATTATACATCTTCTGTCACATTTTTCAGTTAAAATTTTTATTTTGGCACCATGTGTAATGCACATGCATTTTTATGAGATTTATAGTTAATGATTTTAAGTTTTTAACTATATAACCAATAAATCGATTGAATGTCAAATGATATGAGGCGGTCTGCCAATTGCGTGAACTAAATTCTTGTACATGTTTCAAAAATTAGTAAGCTACATGACTCTTTGCCCTTTTGATGGTATGCTCATGATCATATTTTCGTGTGCCACATGGTTTTCAGTTATTTTTTGGGATAAAAGATTAAAACGAAAATTGAACCGTTCTATTTACAATGATCAAATTTTTAATGGTACTATAACCGATAACCATTAACTATTGTGAATCAGAAGATGAAGATCGTTTGTCACACAATCTTCCACATAATGTATGAGATCATGGGTGTACCGACAATCAACTTTTTATTTAAAGTGTTGCACGCTTCAAAACGTGATCGAAAATCATGTTTGAACATGATGTCTGTCACATGATTTTCAGTTACTGTTTTGGGATGTGTGTCACGCAGATTAAAAATTGACCGTCTAATGGTACACCATTTACCTCAGGATCATCATATAGAAGATCGAATTGGAAATCAATTTTGAATGACATTATAGCCGAATACCATTGACTGTTTTGATTTAGACAATAACGGTCGTTTTCGTCCAAATCGTAGATCTTGAGATCATGAGTGTATTGACAGTTAATTTTTTATTGCATGTGGTACAAATAAAATATCCCAAAAAGTGATGGAAAATCAAGTTTGAGTATGATGCGTGCCCCATAATTTTTGATCATTTTTTTGGGATGTATGCAATAGAAACTATAAATTGACTGTCTGATGGTACACCATTGATCTTAAGCTCTATTATGTGAAAGATTGAAAAGAAAATCGATCTCTATCATCTGGTTCACATCAGTTAATGATTTTTCGAATATAGTGCACTTAGAAATCTGATTGGTATAATTAGAGTTATCCTTTAAAGGAAAGACTTGGTATTTGGAGGACTTATGCAAAGTGGAAACTTCATCTTAGCCATCAGATTTGAAGGTCATGTTCTAAATATGTTTAATGCAAAAGATTGGTATAAAATAAAATCTCTATTATATAATTCAAAGCAGTCAAATATGAATGAGATGATGACCATTTATTGTGTTAAGTCATATGATAGAGATCGAAAATCTTTAGAATATGACATTTATATAAGAGGAATTCAATGGTGTCTTCACATTTATATTAACATGTGCAACGCATGTGCACTTTTACTAGTATATATATATATATATATATATATATATATATATATATATATATATATATATATATATATATAAACTAGTAAAGTGCTCGTGCTAAGCATGTGTCGTATCCAATTGTCCTTAGAATCTGCTAATTATATAGAGCGAACAAGTTTACAAAACTTTGCAACACTAACACTTATCAGGTCTACTTAACCGAAAATTAGAAAATAAAGCTTTTGTAGGACATCCAATCCATATAGCTCAAAGACAATGATTAGTCACTATAAAAAATAAGATTATTAGCAGCACTTTTTTGCTGCAAAAAATTGCCGCTATTAACAAAAATACTATTAAGACTATTAGCGGCAATATTTTTATTAATAACGGCAGTTTATTGCCACTAATAGTCTTATTTTTTGTAATGACTGTGCAAAATTCATCTGCAAAAAGAAACTAATTACATGAGTGCAAAGTCAGTTTCAGTTGACCTGTTAACCACTTCCGTAGATCTAAACCTACCCCTACAACCTCTAATCCTTGACCTAAACTTGACCTGCTAAAAATAGTCTGAGGTGGACCTAACTTGAATCCAACTTGTTACTTGGACTTGGACCTAGACCTCGATCAACACCCCACCTGAATTTGACTTGCTAGTGTAACTTAAATGTATTTTCAAATTTGAACATAATCTATTAGACACTTTCAGGCATAAATTTGGACCTATTGGCTATTACAAATAGAATGTATTATATGTCTCGTAGCAAACAAGGATGGGATCAAGATTGGGATTGTCTCGTAGCAAACAAGAATGGGATTGGGATCGGGATCCCTTGAATCTACTTATTATTCTAATTGGCCAAAATATTTGACTCAATTGAACCTGACAAGTTAAGTTATCATCTAAACCCAAATTTGGCTTGTAGCAGGATGGGTTTGTAAAACTTGTTGAGCCAACCACATGATATGTGCTGAAATATGGTTATATTTCACACTTTAATACCAACATTTAGTTATCCAATAAAGGCCATTTGACGGTTGTTGTGCAATTTTAATGGTTTCAGATGTTCTTGATCGTTGGATCTTACAGGAGCATAAATGAGCATAATTAAAGATTATATGGGAGCATTCAACCATGAAGCCAATGGAAGCATTGAAATCCATCAAAAGAACTGATTGATCCAGCCATTACAAAGATAACTAAATATGTCACATGTCAAAATCAATCGATTAAGTTTATGACACATGTTTTGCCGCTCAAATATGAATTTAAATTCAATCGGTTAAGTTTCAAAAATCAATCGATTGAATTTAAAAACAATTAAGGCCGCCTTATTCTTATTTTAAAATCAATCAATTGAAAATTGAAATTCAATCAATCGACATTAAAATAGAAGGTTTTCCAACTGTGCCCTATATAAACAGTGAAATGTCTAGGGTTTGGTCCCTCTTTGGAGGCCCTCCTTGGCCGAATTTTCATAAATTAGGCTTGAATTTTTTTCCTTAGCTTTTCATTTTTTTAGTTTTAGTTTTTGATAATTAGTTTGTAATTAAGAATCAAAGCTTTATACGGTTCCGGATTTTTTCCTAAAAGATCTAAACATTTGATAAATCAAAGAGCGTTTTTATGATGGTTTCGGATTTATGTCTTGCATATGGATCGGAGATGAGCGGCTAAACCCCTCGTTCAAAGAGAAAGCGACCCCTAGATGAGTAGTTAATTTATTTCAATTTAATCATTTATTTTTACAAATATTGAATCGTATGACTATAGTTTGTGCATATTGATACATCTTCGAATACTCATTTATAGCCGTTGATCTTATAGATCAACGATAATAGAATGGTTATTCCACCTAGATTGATCTTGTAGACCGATATAAGATGTCTTACGATTAATTATTATTATTGTGATTTTGCGTTTGTGATATATTATACCTTTCGCATGATTCATGTCGTAATTAAATGCATCATAATGTTAGGATAGTGTATGTCGAATATTATAATCACATTCTTATCGAATTGTTTTGCTTGTAGTAAAATCAAAGTATATAATTTGTCATTGTAATGTTTGAATTGTTAATAGAAAAATTATAAATCTACGGTTAGCGGAATCCTTGATCATCTTATCATTGTTATTTGATTATTCATTTTTTTTCCTTACATAAGCTCTGTTTAGATTTCATTAATTGTGTTTTATATAGTTTTTAATCTTCTTCGTATAAAAATCTTCACCTTTGATACTTCCTTAGGTTCACTACACTCTTTAGAATTAATTAAATTTTGCACTTTCCTGTGGGTCTGATACTCTTGATATCACCCTACTTCAATAGATCTTGTGCGCTTGCAAGGTTACTATCTTTAAAATCATTAAGTTTTTGGCGCCGTTGTCGGGGAAGCAATGTAATTTGGTTAATTTTTAGGAGAGTTTAGTTTTGTAAAAAAAAAAAAAGAAAGAGAGAAAGAGAGAGAGTAAATTTTTGTTATGTTTTGACTGTGGATACTGTCTTATCTCAATTGATCGACTATTCAAATTCGATCGATCGATTGGGAAGCAGAAAATTGTGTTGAATCTTGCTCACTGTTTAACGCCAATCAATTGATTTTTAAATATCGATCAATCGAGTTTGAACTGAGACTACCTTCCAGTTTGTTGAAAAAAAAATTGTGTTGTTTGTGCGAACTGTGAAAATTCTGCTCTCTGTTGTGTTTCAATTGATCGATTTTCAAATATCAATCGATCGATTTTCAAATATCAATCGATTGATTTTGAACTGTGGGTACTTCTTAGTTTGTTTTTTTTAAAGCAATTTTTTTTTTAGGATTTATAGGATTTTTAGAAGTGGTAGCATTTTTTAGGATTTTAAAGATTTTTTAATTTTTGAAATTTGAAATTTTGAATTTTGAATTTTGAATTTGAAAATTTTGAAATTTGAATTTTTAGGATTTTTTTTAGGACTTGTAGGATTTTTAAGAATTCTAGTTTAGGAGTTGTAGGAATTTTTTTTTTGTAGGATTGACAGGATTTTAGTTTTTTTCCTTATTTTTCTTGTGTAGGATTTATAGGATTTTATACGTTTCTTTTAGTTTATTGCCTTTTAGTTTATTTGTATTAGTGATTTTTTTTAGGATTTGTAGGTTTCTTAAAGTTAATTGCCTTTTAGTTAGTTTGTATTAATAATTTTCTAATTGTAGTTTATTTTTTTTCCAAATTTGGAGATCGAGTTCTGAGCTTATCAAAGCTTCGAAGTGGACGCCTGCGAGATGCCAAAGTACGCACCTTTGTTTCTAGATTTAGTTAGATTTTTGTAGTTGTATTTTGATTTCTTAGTTTTTGATTATGTGATATGGAGTTTCCCACAAATTCGATGCCCCCCATCTTTTTATGGATTTAATTATGAGACTCCGTACTAAAATTGGGATGAAAATGGGGAAAGTTGTCCTGATTGGTGGGAACCAAATCAGGGTTGCAAATTAAATCAACTTTATATGTCAAATTTCTCTGACCAACCTCAGTTTGACCCACAATACTCACAATCCCCATGGAGTACCCATGTTGGATTGTCCGCTTTTCCATCTTGGATGTACCCTCGGGAAAAGCTCATGTTTCAAGAAAATTTTTGATATCTATCATGAAAGCTCATCTTCTGGCTTTGTTGATCCCTCGATCAGGAGGTAAAAGGTCAGCTCGTTTCTCTGTCCGATCATGATTGACTTCATCTTGACGCCATAGGGGATTTCGACCATTGATGTCAATGTTGTCAGTGTGTCAACAAATCGATTTCTTCCTTGCGGAACATAGGAGAAAGTAACATCGTCGAAGCACGCAATTAGATCCTCAAGGTGCTCATGGTACGAGATTAATTTCTCATCCTTCGTCTTCCAGTCTTCATTGGTTTGACATATGATCAATTGTGAGTCGCCAAATGATGTGAATTTTAATTGTGATATTTTACTCGCAAGTGCACGAATCGGATTGTATATAGTGGGTGCAGAGTATGAGATCGTTCCCACGAGGACTAATTTTGAAATATTTAAAAAGACAAGCAATTCCAGAAATCTATTAAGATCTAACAGTATTCTACCAGTCTTATGATTTAGGTAGTTTGATGAGAGGATAATTACTGACTACAAACAAAAACTTAACTGATAATTCAAAAATAAAGATAAAGATGAAGATACTAAATCCTCCCATCTTTAGTCCATTCTTCCCATAATACAAATCTACGGATTAAACTATGAGATATACCATTGAGAACAAATATCTTTTATGGAAGATAAATGGTCAAAAACCCCGATAGGTTCCACGTTGCATCCCTGCAATCAGGACTTAGATGATTTTCATATATAGATCTGAGATCAAGGGCATGACTCGGCACACTTGATCTCAGGTTCAAATAAAAATCATCCCCAAAGTGGGTAAAAATTTCAACAATAATACCACCATAGATCTGAAATCAAGGGCATGACTCGGCACACTCGATTTCAGATTAGGGAGTAATTAAGATAAAATTACCATTACAGATCGAAGATCCAGGGCATGGCTCGGCACACTCGATCCCGGATCATAATCGTAATTAGATCCACACGATAAAAGCAAAAAGACCATATAACAATGATTGGGTAAAATTACCGTCACAGATCTGAGATCCCGGGCATGGCTCGGCACACGCGATCCCGGTTAGTGGTGGAGATTTCATCCGTTCTTGATATCACAACAATCATAAAATAAGATCTCATATTTTAATTCTAAATTTATATTATTAAAAGTACATCCCTCGGATGGGAATCATTAGATCCTCATCCTTATGAATTTAGCTACACATATTGTAATTAAATGACATAAATAAATAATGAAGAGAAAATAACATTAATTTAATGAATTAAAAATACCTCAACTTCAAAAGAAATTACTTTGATCCAAAAGTACGATGGTCTTCAGAAACGAGAATAATGCATGAATAAACTTGAGCAAAAATATAATAAACTGGAGGAATGAGTACTGGAAATTAAAGGAACAAAGCTCTCAAAAAGGAATAAATAAAAACTCCCTATTTCTATGTCCAACTATGAAAAAGAAAAGCAAAAAACTAAAACTCTAATCTCCTATCTCCCTAATTTCTAATTCTCCCTCGAAGTGTTTGAGTCGCTCTAAATAGATTTCCGGTCGCAGAAGTCTCCCCAGCCGCTAATTTAGGGTCGATTAATCGACCCAATAGGGTCGATGCATCGACCCTACAAAAGAGGCTCAAAATCAGCTTTAAAGTAGTCAATTCCGTGTCAGACTCTCCTTCTCCTCGATTAATCGACCAAAAGGGTCGATGCATCGACCCCCAGAAATCCGTGAATTTCAGCACACTTTTTGTATCAGACACTACTTCAGTATTTCAGCCATAACTTTTTATTCTGAACTCGGATTGAGGTGATTCTTATGCCATTGGAAAGCTGACGAAAAGATAGCCTTCATCGAACATTATTTTCAAAATTCTTGGGCTGTTTTCCACACTTGGCTTGTATTAACCTGAAACACTTTAAATCTAATAATTCTCATCAGATATCCTTCATCGGACAGCTAAATATAGGTATTTAGGGGTGCAATATCATCATATTTCAGTACTCATCATACCCCCAAACCTATGCTTTGCTAGTCCTCGAGCAAAGTAAACTAAAGAAAATAAATGCCACTTTCGTAGGGAACACGATTACACTTAGCATGTGCAACAAGCCTTTAAACCCCTAGGTGATCCCTAGTGGAGGAGTTGTGTCTCCTGAGGGTTTACAGTGAAGTTACCCACAAACTTCAATACATTTTTGAAATCATCGATAAAATTGAGTTTTCAAAAGATGATTTTAATAACATATATACCATTCAAAACTAAAAATAAAAAAATCAATTCAATATACGAATCCTCAATTTTAAATAACAATGTTATACTAATCATACTAGCATCCATTCAAATTAGTCTAATGCTCAAATCATTAGATAACTCATCCATTCATGCTTAAACGTGAAGTGTGTGCATATCAAAACCAAAATTCATCCATCTCAGAACTAGTTCAAACGAGAAATCGTCGGACCTGTTGTTTAGACTCAATCCTCACTTTAGGTATACTCTTAAAATAAAATTACTCCGATGATGGGTAAGTTTTCGCACACATGTGAGAGATCAATACAAAGCAAATAAAAAGGTCTCACATGATAAATGAAACACGATGCAATCAATGAACAAAAATAAATCTCATAAGAAGATACTTGTATATCCTAAGCATGTCATATCAAGTGTCATAAGCATCACATATTTACTCTCCACAAGGCAGTTACCAATGCAAGATCAGATCATGAAGGTCTTTTTAGGGTTGTAATGTGGCTCATGTAAGGGTAAAAAAGAATTGGAACTTGGGATTCAAAATTTCTGAGAAATTGGAAAAGAAACCAACTTCTGATTTTTCTATTTCTCTTCTTTTTCTTTTCTAATCTCTCACTATTTTTCTCAATATTCTTCTATTTTTCTCAACTTTCTTTTTCTTTTGAATTTCCTTTTCTTGAAGCACCTCATATTTTTCATTATTTTTCACAATTTTCTTTTTCTTTTTTTCCTCCCTTTTTTTTTTTTTTTTGCCATACACTCTCAGTAAACACCACAACTTGATATCTCTCCACTTACTCTCTTTTCGTTCATTTTCATCCCTCGTTCCTAATTTCTCAGAAATAAGAAGGGTAAAGCTGAATTTTCAGAAATGGTGAATGGTTAAAGGTTAACGTGGCTTATCAAAGAATGTATAAAGGTAAATTTTTCAATAGGCTCAAAGGGGTACTAGAAGAATAAATTTATATAAGGTGGGGTATTTTAAGCACAAACGAGCCAAAGATGGCCTTCAATCATATCCTTAAAAGATGGTAACCTTGCCTATTTATCTTGAGTAGATATACAGTACATTCTAACATAATGATATGAATTTAATTTCATGCAAAGTCACAAGCCAAAGTAAAGTGTATGAGATCATGCAAAATAATTTGTATTCAAAGAAAACTCCGAGTTTATTATATTTTTGCTCAAGTTTATTCCTGCATTATTCTCGTTTCTGAAGACTATCGTACTTTTGGATCAAAGTAATTTCTTTTGAAGTTGAGGTATTTTTAATTCATTAAATTAATGTTATTTTCTCTTCCTTATTTATTTATGTCATTTAATTGCAATATGTGTGGCTAAATTCATAAGGATGGGGATCTAATGATTCCCATCCGAGGGATGTACTTTTAATAATATAAATTTAGGATTAAAATATGAGATCTTATTTTATGATTGTTGTGCTATCAAGAACGGATGAAATCCCCGCCACTAACCGGGATCGCGTGTGCCGAACCATGCCCGGGATCTCAGATCCGTGACGGTAATTTTACCCAATCATTGTTATATGATATTTTTGCTTTCATCATGTGGATCTAATTACGATTATGATCTGGGATCGAGTGTGCTGAGCCATGCCCTGGATCTTGGATCTGTAATAGTAATTTTATCTTAATTACTTCCTAATCTGAAATCAAGTGTGCCGAGCCATGCCCTTGATTTCAGATCTATGGTGGTATTATTATTGAAATTTTTATCCACTTTGGGGATGATTTTTATTTGAACCTGAGATCAAGTGTGCCGAGCCATGCCCTTGATCTCAGATCTATATATGAAAATCATCTAAGTCCCCACGATGACTAATTTTGAAAGATCTAAAAAGACAAGCAATTCCAGAAATCTACTAAGATCTAACAGTATTCTACCAGTCTTATAATTTAGGTGGTTTGAGGAGATGATAATTACTGCTTACAAACTAAAACTTAACTGATAATTCAAAAATAAAGATAAAGATGAAGATACTAAATCCTCCCATCTTTGGTCCGTTCTTCCTATAATACAAATCTACGGATTAAACTATGAGATATACCATTGAGAACAAATATCTTTTATGGAAGATAAATGGTCAAAAACCCCGATAGGTTCCACGTTGCATCCCTGCAATTAGGACTTAGATGATTTTCATATATAGATCTGAGATCAAGGGCATGGCTCGGCACACTTGATCTCAGGTTCAAATAAAAATCATCCCCAAAGTAGGTGAAAATTCCAACAAGAATACCACCATAGATCTGAAATCAAGGGCATGGCTCGGCACACTCGATCCCGGATCATAATCGTAATTAGATCCACACGATGAAAGCAAAAAGACCATATAACAATGATTGGGTAAAATTACCGTCACAAATCTGAGATCCCGGGCATGGTTCGGCACACGCGATCCCGATTAGTGGCGGGGATTTCATCCGTTCTTGATAGCACAACAACCATAAAATAAGATCTCATATTTTAATCCTAAATTTATATTATTAAAAGTACATCCCTCGGATGAGAATCATTAGATCCCCATCCTTATGAATTTAGCCACACATATTGTAATTAAATGACATAAATAAATAAGAAAGAGAAAATAACATTAATTTAATGAATTAAAAATACCTCAACTTCAAAAGGAATTACTTTGATCCAAAAGTACGATGGTCTTCAGAAACGAGAATAATGCAGGAATAAACTTGAGCAAAAATATAATAAACTGGAGGAATGAGTACTGGAAATTAAAGGAACAAAGCTCTCAAAAGAAATTACTTTAACCCTTCACTATTTCAGAAATGGTGAAGGGTTAAAGGTTAACGTGGCTTATCAAAGAATGTATAAAGGTAAATTTTTCAATAGGCTCAAAGGGGTACTAGAAGGATAAATTTATATAAGGTGGGATATTTTAAGCACAAACGAGCCAAAGATGGCCTTCAATCATATCCTTAAAAGATGGTAACCTTGTCTATTTGTCTTGAGTAGATATACAGTACATTCTAACATAATGATATGAATTTGATTTCATGCAAAGTCACAAGCCAAAGTAAAGTGTATGAGATTATGCAAAATAATTTGTATTCAAAGAAAACTCCGAGTTTATGTATTCACTCATCAATAACGGGAAATTAGCTCTAAAGCTCACCGGGTTTAATCTCCACTAAGAACCTAAGATTTAACATTCAAAATAGTTCATCGATTTCTAAGTCTTAGCTTGGTATAAGTGTAAAAATTCTAAGCATGAATTTCAAAATTATCCATAAAATATCACATTAAGCTTCATCATCTTAGATACAAGTAATCAGAATATGACATCAGTATTCTCAAAATTAAATTCACATGCATCATCAACTAAAGTTTGAAAAAAATCGCAAAATAATGTGCATGATGACTTCAAAATTAATTTTCTTTATTTTTTATTTTTTATTATTTTTATAATTTTAAAAAATTAAGTGACGCAAAATAGATAACCATACCCCCAAACCGAAAGATGACAATGTCCTCATTGATTGAAATAGGTATTACACCCCCAAACCTGTTGAAAAGTACCTCAACACAAAGATCAGGTGCAGAGAAGAGGTGCATTAAGTTGAAGCATGACCAACCAACGAAACTAAAAATTTATTAAAGGTAATATGGCTACACTATTTAGGAAAATAAAAACAACCTAACTAAACTTAAAACTAATAAATCCTAAATCCTAAATCCTAAAAAGGAATTAGAATTTTTTTTTTTTTTCGAAAAGATATTACACAAAATTGGGTTGCCTCCCAATGAGCGCTAGTTTAAAGTCGATAGCTCGACCTTGTGAATTGCTCAATCAGGGTGAGCAATTGGATCACTCAAAGGAAGAGTGTCAGAGAATGCAATTACATTCTCAAGGAACGGTTTCAATCATTGACCGTTAACTCGAAACACATTCCCGTGCTTCGGGTTGATAATATCAACTGCCCCATTGGGGAGTATTCGAGAGATTTTGAAAGGACCACTCGAACGGGTTTTTAGTTTCCCCGGAAATAGATGAAGTCGGGAATAGTAAAGTAGAACCTATTGACCAACAACGAAAGATTTTCGTAGAATAGAGTGATCATGAACCCGTTTCATACGGTCCTTGTACGATTTAGCACAGTCATAGACATCAGCACGGATTTCTTCTAATTCATTTATTTGGAAACCCCTTTGGGCACCAGATTGCAAGAGATCAAAATTTAATGACTTAATGGCCCAAAATGCTCGATGTTCCAGCTCAACCGGGAGGTGACATCCTTTACCAAAGACCAACTGATACGGCGACATGCCAATCGGAGTTTTAAACGCCGTTCGATACGCCCATAGAGCGTCATTCAACTTTAGCGACCAGTCTTTACGATTCGGATGGATTATCTTTTCTAAAATCCACTTAAGTTCCCGATTAGAGACTTCAACTTGGCCACTTGTCTAAGGATGGTGTGGCGTAGCGACTTTGTGCGTGACACCATATTTCTTCATTAATTGGGTGAACACTTTATTAAAAAAGTGCCTTCCACCATCACTGATTATCGCCTTTGGAATGCCAAAACGAGAAAACACTTGATCCTTGACAACTTTGATCACTACTCTGTGATCATTCGATTTACACGTCACAACCTCTACCCATTTCGAGACATAATCAACACCGACAAGAACGAACGCATTTCCAAACGAATTCGGGAAAGGACCCATAAAATCGATCCCCCAAACATCAAATAATTCAACTTCTAAAATTGGATTGAGCGGCATCATGTTGCACTTTGAGATTCGGCCCAGCATTTGACAGCTGTGATAAGATTTGCAATGCTGATGACAATCCTTAAAGATCGTCGGCCAGTAAAAACCACTTTGGAAGATCTTTGCGGCAGTCTTTTTGGAACTAAAGTGACCTCCACAAGCTAACTCATGACAGAATGAGATGATTCGTGGTTGCTCAGATTCAGGAATACATCTTCGTATGATTTGATCAGGACAATATTTGAATAAGTACGGATCTTTGAAAAAATAGTGTTTCACCTGAGCTAAGAAAATGGATTTCTCATTCTTCGACTAATGGTGAGGTAATTTCTTGGTGACTAGATAATTTACAAGATCCGCATACCAAGGTGGGCAATCAATCCTGAACAACTGTTCATCCGGGAAGTGCTCCAAGATCGGAACAGGCTCGTCAGATCTCTCAATAATTATTCGTGACAAGTGATCTGCCACCATATTTTCTGAGCCTTTCTTGTCCTTGATCTCCAAATCGAACTCTTGCAACAATAAAATCCATCTAATTAAACGTGCCTTAGCGTCTTTCTTAGCGAATAGATAACGCAGAGCAGCGTGATATGTGAATACCACGACTTTAGATCCTAACAAATAGGATCGAAATTTATCCAACGCGAAAACCACTGCCAAAAGTTCCTTTTCGGTGGTCGAGTAGTTCAACTAAGCATCGTTGAGAGTGCGACTCGCATAGTAGATTACATGCGATAATTTTTCTATTCGTTGCCCCAGAACAGCTCCAATTGCATAATCAGAGGCGTCGCACATTATTTCGAATGGGAAGTCCCAGTTTGGAGATTGAATTATTGGAGCTTTTATCAATTCGGCCTTAATGGTTTCAAAGGCTCGCAAACATTCATCATCAAAAACGAACGGGGCATCCTTGGAAAGTAAACTGCATAGCGGTCGCGCTATCTTGCTGAAATCTTTAATAAAATGCCGATAAAAACCGGCGTGTCCGAGAAAAGATCTGATTTCTTTCACTGTCCTAGGTGGTGGTAGATTGGCAATTAAATCAACTTTGGCCTTGTCGACCTCGATACCCTGGGACGATATGATATGTCCCAAAACAATGCCATCTTTAACCATAAAGTGACATTTTTCCCAGTTAAGAACAAGGTTCTTCTCTTGGCATCGTTCAAGCACTAGTGACAAATAATTCAAGCAGTCAGCAAAACTATTTCCATGGATCGAGAAGTCGTCCATGAAGACCTCGAGGAATCGCTCGACCATATCCGAAAAAATACTCAGCATACATCTTTGGAATGTAGCTGGTGCATTACAAAGTCCAAACGGCATTCGTCGGTAGGAGAAAGTACCAAAAGGACATGTGAAAGTGGTCTTCTCCTAATCCTTAGGTGCAATGACTATTTGGTTATACTCGGAATAGCCATCGAGGAAGCAATAGTACTCATGCCTGGCCAATCTTTCCAACATCTGATCGATAAACAGAAGAGGAAAGTGATCTTTCCTCGTCATCAAATTTAACTTTCGATAATCAATGCACACTCTCCACCCTGTTTGAATTTTTGTAGGGACTAGTATGTTTTTCTCGTTCTTCACCACTGTGACTCCCGATTTCTTAGGGAACACTTGTGTGGGGCTGACTCATTTACTGTCAGAGATGGGGTATATAATTCCAGCATCTAGAAGTTTGATTACCTCATTTCGGACCACGTCTTGCATTATAGGGTTTAGTCTCCTTTGTGGTTCCCTAGAAGGCTTAGCATTGTCTTTCAAATGGATTCGATGCATACAAACCGTGGAGCTAATGCCTTTGATATCTTTTATCGACCAACCGAGGGCACTTTTGTGCTCTTTGAGTACATTCATGAGTTGGCCTTCTTGATGCGCATCCAATGTTGATGATATTATAACGGGTTGAGTTTCATTCTCTCCCAGGTAGGCATACTTGAGATTTTCCAGAAGAGGTTTAAGTTCTAAGGACACTTTCTCCTCCTCTTTCTGCTTTTCCTTGATTAATTCAATTTGAGTTCCACGCTCTATTTCCTTTTCTTCTCCCAGACGTGGTGTGGAGTCCAATATGTGATTCACTTCTTGGATCAATTGATCCACATCAAAATTCTCTCAGAAATGCGCAAGACAAGCTGCTAAAGGATCTTCAGCTTCGGATGCACGAAATATGTCTTCAATGATTTCATCGAGTATGCATGCTTGTGCATGTTCATCATCCTCCATGGGCTGCTTGGCAATATTAAAAATATTGAGTTCCACTGTCATATTCCTAAATGATAGATTCAAGATCCCATTTCGACAATTGATCAGCGCATTGGAGGTTGCTAGAAAAGGTCTTCCTAGAATCACTGGAATGTTATTCTTCAAATTTGATGCCGGTTCAGTGTCTAAAACAATAAAATCTACAGGAAAGTAGAAAGAATCTACCTTGATGAGGACATCTTCCACAATTCCACGAGGGATCTTTACGGAGCGATCAACTAACTGAAGGGTCATCGCAGTGGCCTTAAGTTCTCCCAACTCGAGCTCCTTGTACACAGAATAAGGCAACAAGTTGACACTTGCTCCTAAATCCAAAAGGGCCTGATCAATACGGTTATCGCCGATGATGATCGAGATTGTAGGACAACCTGGGTCCTTGTATTTAATTGGGAGCTTTGCTTGTAACACTGAACTAACTTGCTCGGCTAAGAAAGCCTTTTTCGGAATATTTGTCTCTCTTTTAATTGTGACCAATTCCTTCAAAAATTTAGCATAAGCCGGCACTTGGCGAATGGCATCTAGGAAAGGAATATTAATTTTTAATTGCTTGAAAATCTCATTCATTCCTTCCTCATTGTGATTTTTTAGTGGTGCCATCAATCTTTGCGGGTACGGTGCTTTAGGAACAAAACTTCTCTTATGTTCACTCTTTTCTTCTGATGTTTCTTTTGCTTGTACTTTATCATCAATTTCTTCTTTCTCCTCAGATTTCTTCTCTCCATCAGACTTTTCCTCCTCCTCTGGTAACACTACTTTGTTATTGACCTGCTTTCCAGATCTCAATATTGTGATCGCCCGAATTTGTTGTTGATCATCCTCTTGTGTTGAAGTTGATGTTTGTTCAACAACCATTTGGCCCCTTAGATTAGGAACTGGTTGGTTCGGAAACGATTCTTTTTCTCTTTCACAGAGAAAAGTGGCCAATTGCCCAATTTGGGTCTCTATTTTAGAGATTGAGGATGTGTGAGAATGAATGAGTTTCATCAGGTCCTCAGTAGAAGGAGTTTGTGTATGAGGACGTTGGGCAGTATTTCCTTGTGGAATGTTAAATCCAGGTGGTGGAAATATTGGCACAAAATTTTGCTGTGGTTGGTTTTGATAACCTCCCATTGGTTGTGCAAACTGAAAATTCTAGTTCATTTGCCTTGGCTGCCCAACCTGATTCTGATTGTATTGAAATTGATTCGGGTTATTGAACCCTTACTGCTGAAATTGCCCTTAACCGTAGTTCTGTTGCGGTCCTTGGTTGAAATTTTGTTAGGGATAAAAGTTCATCCCCTGCTTCCTGGGCTCTATTATTTGATTCTCTTGTTTCCATGAGAAATTTGGGTAGTTTCTCCAGCTATTTGGGTTATTCTCATTGAAAACGTTTCCTTGATTCCGCCCATAATTATTCACAATATTTAGCTGTTCAGATGTGTCTTCATGATAGTTCTATATTGAAGGACAATCATCTGCCATATGCATTGGACTTGCACAAATTGAACATGGCTCAGGTTGTGTATTTACCATATGCACATTCTTCTTTAATTTCAATTCCTCCACTTGTTGAGTGAGGAAATCAATTTTAGCCATCAAATCCGGGGAATCCTTTACTACGTATAGTCCTCCTTTCTTGGTTGAACTCCCGGCTTGATCACGGGCTTTGACTGGTTGTTCCCGAGTCTTTGTGAAATCCCAGTGCTGAGAATCCTCAGCAAGCTTTTCTAGGAAAGCATAAGATTCAGTTTCCTTAAGACTCAGGAATCCTCCGCCATTCATTGACTCCACCAGATGTCTATTTGATTGACTCAGTCCATTGTAGAAACACTGAACCAGTCTCCACTTTGAGTATCCATGGTGTGCGCATTTGAGTAAGAGATCCATGAATCTATCTGAAGCTTCATATAATCTCTCATCTTCCTCTTGCATGAAATCCGTGATTTCACGTCTAAGGACATTAGTCTTTGCCATAGGGAAGAACTTTGACAGAAACTTTTTGACCATCTGATCCCAGGTGGTTATGGATCCCGATGGTAGAGAGTTTAACCAGGCTTTTGCTTTATCCTTTATAGAGAAAGGAAACAAGCGTAGCCTAACAGATTCTTCGCTGAAGTTTTGGTAAACAGATGAGCAGACTTCGACAAAGTCTTTGACGTGCTGGTATGGATCTTCTCTCTCCATGCCATGAAAGATTGGAAGGATTTGAATGACATTTGTACGAATTTCAAACCGGCCACCAGGTGTGGCGGTGTATACAATGCATGATGGGGTATTTGTAGTGATCGGAGAAAACAGTTCTCTCAATGTTGGTTCTTCCTCTTGTTCAAGTTGCCCATTCATGTTGTCAGTGATACTGACTTCAGAGGATGATTCCCTTGAAAATTTCTGCCTTGATCTAGCGTCCTTACGATTTGACCGGCAAGCACGTTCGATCTCTGAATTTAAAGGCTCTAAAGTTCTTTCTTTAGAAGGCCTAGTGTGCATGCAAATGACGCACAGAGCGGAGGTTTTGGGCAGGAAAACCTCAAGAAAATTAAAAAATTTATTTATTTATTTAATTAAAATTAAAATTCGAATTTAAATTAAATTTTAAATTTTTATTTATTTATTTTCTTTAAATCCGAATTTCAAAAATTAAAATTAAAAATTCAAATTTGAAACCTAATGGCAATCCTACAAAATCTTATCTAAAAGAGAAAAATAAGAGAAAGAATAAAAGATTCCTAAATTTCCTAAGGAAGGTATCCTAAAAATCTATACTTCCTAAAAAGACTCCTACAAAATCTAAAATAAAAAGCCTAAAAATTTCAACTTCCTAAAAGACTCCTACAAAATCTAAAATAAAAAGCCTAAAAATCTCAACTTCCTAAAAGACTCCTAAAAAAAAATACTTACCTAAGAGAGAAAAATAAGGGAAAGAAGATTTTGCAAAGTAAAAATCCAAAAATTGATATTTTTTTTTAAAAAATTAAAATTAAAAATCAAATTTAAAATAATTTTTTTTTTTTAATTAAAATAAAAATTCGAATTTAAAATAAAGAATTTTTTTTTTT
Organism: Chloranthus sessilifolius; assembly: GCA_021018995.1. Taxonomy (NCBI): domain Eukaryota; kingdom Viridiplantae; phylum Streptophyta; class Magnoliopsida; order Chloranthales; family Chloranthaceae; genus Chloranthus; species Chloranthus sessilifolius. Next base: position 16,354,590 of record CM037596.1, read on the forward strand.
TTTTTTTTTTTAATTCGAATTTCAAAATTAAAAATTAAATTCAAAAATTAAAATATAAAATTTAAATTTTAAAACCTAAAGACAATCCTACAAAATCCTATAAAATCTTACCTAAAAGAGAAAAAGAAGGGAGAGAATAGAAAGATTCCTACAAAGCCAAAAGCAAGTAGTCCCACAAAAATTAATAATTAGATTTTAGAAAATCTTACAAAATATCTAAAAGAGGAAAATAAACTCCTAAAAAAAAAAAAAATATATATATATATATATATTTTAAAGCAGAAATACTATTTTAATCCACGGCAGCGGCGCCAAAAATTTGATGTGAATTTTTAATTTTGATATTTTACTCGCAAGTGCACGAATCGGATTATATATAGTGGGTGCGGAGTACGAGATCGTTCCCACGAGGACTAATTTTGAAAGATCTAAATAGACAAGCAATTCCAGAAATCTACTAAGATCTAACAGTATTCTACCAGTCTTATGATTTAGGTGGTTTGATGAGATGATAATTACTGACTACATGCTAAAACTTAACTGATAATTAAAAAATAAAGATAAAGATGAAGATACTAAATCCTCCCATCTTCGGTCCGTTCTTCCCATAATACAAATCTACGGATTAAACTATGAGATATACCATTGAGAACAAATATCTTTTATGGAAGATAAATGGTCAAACCCAGATAGGTTCCACGTTGCATCCCTGCAATCAGGACTTAGATGATTTTCATATATAGATCTGAGATCAAGGGCATGGCTCGGCACACTTGATCTCAGGTTTAAATAAAAATCATCCCTAAAGTGAGTAAAAATTTCAACAATAATACCACCATAGATCTGAAATCAAGGGCATGACTCGGCACACTCGATTTCAGATTAGGGAGTAATTAAGATAAAATTACCATTACAGATCGAAGATCCAGGGCATGGCTCGGCACACTCGATCCCGGATCATAATCGTAATTAGATCCATACGATGAAAGCAAAAAGACCATATAACAATGATTGGGTAAAATTACCGTCACAGATCTGAGATCGCGGGCATGGCTCGGCACACGCGATCTCGGTTAGTGGCGGGGATTTCATCCGTTCTTGATAGCACAACAATCATAAAATAAGATCTCATATTTTAATCCTAAATTTATATTATTAAAAGTACATCCCTCGGATGGAAATCATTAGATCCTCATCCTTATGAATTTAGCTACACATATTGCAATTAAATGATATAAATAAATAAGGAAGAGAAAATAACATTAATTTAATGAATTAAAAATACCTCAACTTCAAAAGAAATTACTTTGATCCAAAAGTACGATGGTCTTCAGAAATAAGAATAATACAGGAATAAACTTGAACAAAAATATAATAAACTGGAGGAATGAGTACTGAAAATTAAAGGAACAAAGCCCTAAAAATGGAATAAATAAAAACTCCCTATTTCTATGTCTAACTATGAAAAAGAAAAGCAAAAAACTAAAAATCTAATCTCCTATCTCCCTAATTTCTAATTCTCCCTCGAAGTGTTTGAGTCGCTTTAAATAGATTTCCGGTTGCAGAAGTCTCCCTAGTCGCCAATTTAGGGTCGATTAATCGACCCAATAGGGTCGATGCATCGACCCTACAAAAGAGGCTCAAAATCAGCTTTAAAGTAGTCAATTCCGTGTCAGACTCTCCTTCTCCTCGATTAATCGACCAAAAGGGTCGATGCATCGACCCCCAGAAATCCGTGAATTTCAGCACACTTTTTGTATCAGACACTGCTTTGGTATTTCAGTCATAACTTTCTGTCCCGAACTTGGATTGAGGTGATTCTTACGCCGTGGGAAAGGGGACAAAAAGATCTACAACTTTTCCGTTTTAACAATTTCATAATTCAGCCGTCTTGAAGGTCCAAATTTAGCCGCAAGTCGTACCAAGTTCTCGATGACCCAAAGTTACAGTGTTTTGACATTATTTTCAGAATTCTTGGGCTGTTTTCTACACTTGGCTTGTATTTACCTGAAACACTTTAAATCTAATAATTCTCATTAGATAGCCTTCATCGGACAGCTAAATATAGGTATTTAGGGGTGAAATATCATCATATTTCAGTACTCATCACCAAACACCCTGAGATGAGTCACATTCAGGTCGAGAGCTGCTTGTAGGCCGGCTACATAGGCTTCATGTTCGGCCATATTATTGGTGCAAGGAAAATTGAGCTTGATAGAGACTGGTACGTGAGACCCTTTTGGCGAGATTAGAACAATGTCGACTCCTTGACATTTAGTGTTTGATGCTCCATCAAAGTGCATCACCCAGGACTCTTCTGCCTCTTCTGTGTCATCCTCTGTCATGAACAAGATGTTCTCATTGGGAAACTCGGTTCTTAGAGGCTTATAATCTGGCAAGGGATTCTCGGCGAAATGATCGGCAAGTGCTTACCCCTTGATTGATTTTTGGGGGACATGCGTGATGTCAAATTCTGATAAGAGGAGCTGTCAGCGTGCAATCCGCCTAGTAAGAGCCGACTTTTCGAACAGGTACTTTAATGGATCCATTCGTGCCAGAAGCAGAACTGCCTGAGATAGCAAGTACTGACGAAGCCTCTGTGTAGCCCAAACAAGAGTCAGGCATGTTTTCTCCATATGAGAATAGCGTGTCTCATAATCAGTAAATTTTTTGCTCAGATAGTAGATCGCATGCTCTTTTCTTCCTGTTTTATCGTGCTGCCCTAGAACGCATCCCATCGAAACTTTCGTCGTTGAGAGGTATATTAGGAGTAATCTCCCAGGTACTGGTATAACAACCCTGATTTTTGCTGAAGTTTAATCGCTGACCTTTGATAATAATATGACTATTTTGACCAATTTGACTATGGTCAAACTTTTGATGACGGTGACGAAGCCTCTGGCCCTCCTATCTTAATAGAGTAAATGCACCCAAACATAAATTTGAAACCAATTCCTAACTCGAGCATTTAATTGAAACTCATACCCTTGTGGGAAGTGTGTGTGTTACACATGACTCGAACCCCGAGTTCGGACCAAGTTCAAGCCCACCTTTTCAAGCACTATAATTATATCACATGAAATTATTTACTTATTATCAATGAATAAATTGAAAAGAGAAGAATGATGTACGCGTGATCAAGGGAAATCATGTGCACCCTAGGCACGAACCTAACCCGAGCCAATAGTGTAGCATCCTCGATTTTCGACCCCAGATACGCCAACTATGGGTACGCGTTCATTAGGGTGTACAATACGCGCCCCGAATTTTAGAAATATCTTATCTTAATGATATAGGTTTGGACCCTAATTTTAGCTTTTGTTATAAAGTCCTCATTTCGACCTTTGATAGAAAGCCCAAACACCGACTCACGCTGTGCTAGCTTAACACCTAGTTAGGCCCCATAAGTAAAAGAGGATAAGACCAAGTGAAATGAAATATCTAAATATTTCATTTTTGTTTTGTAAGAATAGAGAGAGAGAGAGAGTGAGAGCTCCCACACCTCTCACTCCACCTTCTCCTCAAACCCTCTTTTGAATCCTAAACAAGAGATTGCTCCTCAAGCTTCGTCTTTCTCGCAAAGATCGCCGTTGATTCCAACCACGGGGAACCTGCAAACTTTGATATCGTTTAGATCGAGGAGTGAGAGGGAGCGCAGCTTCAAACAAGCTTGAACCGATCATCATAAACGTAGCATAAGCGACTTAATAAGGTGAAGATCATTGCACGATAGTGTAGAGTTTCGTTTCGATATCAAGCACCGTGAGACTTCGGATGTGTGACATCGAAACCCCTTTTTATAACGAACATTGCAAGCCCCGTATGTGCGACCTAAAAAGGTGAGCATCTTTGCGTTATCGTACGAATTGGTTTCCAAACTTTAGATTTAATAAATGTGTGAGTTTTGGATGGTTTTGTTTGAATTTGGGAAGTCAGATTTGGGAAAGATGAAGCACAAAATGTCAGAGTCGGGTAAAATTGCTCTAGCGAATTGGAAATCACTCGAGCGAGTCACCTTCAGAAACAAAGGAAAATTTTTTGGAAAGTTCGCTCAAATTTTTCAGGCAAATTTTTTTCGGAAAAAATCGCTCGAGCGAGTTGGGTGTGCCACAGGGAATTTGGCAAATTCGCTCGAGCGAATTTGGAAATCACTCAAGCGAATTAGAGCAAGGTGTTGACACAGTCTTAGTATCTTGGCCATAACTGTTTACTCCAAACATGAATTAACTCTATTCTTAAAGCGTTAGAAAGAAGACAATGAACTTTATAACTTTGTGTGAAATAGTAATTTTATGAATCAAATGTTTTAAAGGTCAAAATTGAGTGGGAAGTTGGGACAAGTTCTAGATGATCCAAGATTAGCACGAACTTGTCCATTCTGCCTCGATTTTGAAAAAATACTTAAGTATGTCGAAGCTATTAGTAATGTCAAAGTTATTAGTGATTAAAATTGATCCTTAATGCATCATCGTATATGTGATATAGATGAAATAATCAGTCGCCATCGAGAAGAGTCGTCTCATACCTTCTTGCGAGGTTAGGGATCGAGGTAGGGAAAACTCAATGCACAATTTCATTTTTTGATTTTGATTTATAGACTCCATGATATGATCGAATGTAAACTCTGAGAACGAATTTGAATGACTTCGAATTTTGAATAAAAAATTAGGTATGAACTTTAAACATGAAATTGAAATTGAACTTCAAATATGAACTTTACATGTTTCATCATATTTGAACTTAGAATGTGATCTTTGAATATTAATTTGAAACATTGAATCTTGGAATTATGAACCTTTGAATTTGAACATGGATTATGGAACCTTTAAACTTTGAATATGAAACTTTGAACTTTGAACATTTTGACTTTGATTCATAGATTTGCGGGATATCATTGAGTTAAACTGTGAACTTTAGAATTTGAATTAAAGCTTGTTATTTCGCTGCATTTGAACCTTTGAATTTTGGGATCTTAAATGTGATAGCCCGGATTTCGGCACCCCGAAACCTGTGCCATCAACACGATCATCTTGACCGTGCCCCTTTGCTAAGCACGGAACATTGGCATATCAAGCAAAAATCAAATAGTAAATGAAGCTGCGGAATTTAAATTTATATAAAAGCATTTCTCAAAAGACAGTTCTACCCTCATGCCTCTGCATGAATGGAGAACCGATCCGAACCATCGATGATAGTAAATCATCACGGATGGTTCGCCCCAAAAGAATAATCTCAATTTATACATGTACATTGTTTAAATCAAACAAGGCTTGACATACCAAGCCGTTCAAAATCTCCCCAAAACCCCTCAAAGTGGCACAACAGAGTCCTCTAGAAGAAGTCCTCAGGAGGTGGCTCCAACTCTTCACCGTAGCAAGGTCCACTCACCGGTCAAGTGTCTCCTGAAGCCTCGCAATGCTAGTAGTGGACCTGCGACGTATAGTCTATAGGGTGAGCTACATCCTAGCTCAATAGGGAACAAAACACAGTTGAACATATAAATTATTACTCACATATATTCCATGATATGCCATGCATGATGTGTCTATGCAATTACTGATGAAAACAGTTAAAAAGCATTATATTTTACTAGTAGTTTACACATGTCTTTTATTTATTCATGAATGATGCTGAAAAGGCCTAAAGCAAAACTTAAACTTTCAACTTAAATAATCCTCGAGCAATATAGCATCGAGCCCCGATGAGATACCCATCATTGTCATCTATATAGATACTTTTAACGTATTCCCTGGGAATATAAATAGTACCCAAGCCCCTTTCCCCTGGGGATTTGTGGCGGGGTTTCACTAGTCTCAATCAACACCCTGGGTGTAACTTATCGTATGGATAAGCCTCCGCGAGCTCTGATTTCGGCCACCGTATATCACGGATATCCCGTCGATCGATGGATATCCCGCCACGTCGTCAAACCTCAAATAACAAAATATATGCCTTACATGTGGTTATTCTCCGCGTAAATGTGCTATCTTATATCAGTTAGGCCCTATCAAACATGATTCAATCGTGGATACATCCCTGGGATGTATCCATTCACTTGTATCACACCTGATGCTCTAATCTCTTTACTTCTTCATCCCCTGGGGATGGCTCATTATGATTACTTTTATTTATATCACACACACACACTTTTCCCAACTCTTTAAGCAATAAAACATTTGAAATTTCAAATCTATATCATTACATACATGCTCTTGTAAAATAAGGTACATGTTCAAGGAGTTCCCTACCTCAAGTCTTCGTTTGAACAACGCATCAAGGTCCCACGTGGCTCCTTGTGCACTTGCTCACACGTACCACCTATGGTACCACATAACATGTGAAACACATCACTAAGGATGCAATAAAGGAGGTCCAAGACCCCTCAAGAATCTCAAAGTCAAACTCAGAAGTCAACATAAACTGGCCCAGTCGATTAATCGATTTCCAAAATTGATTAATCGAAAGTCAATATCGATTAATCGATTCTCAAATCGATTAATCGAGATTTCCATTCGATTAATTGAAACCCAATTCGATTAATCGAAATTCTCTGCTCTATCAAGTCGATTCTCAATTCGAGTAATCGAGTTTCCAAAATCGATTAATCGAAATTACAAATCGATTAATTGAATCTTCATTTCGATTAGTCGATTTCATCAAGCCCATTTCTTTTCTTCACTGGAGTCCACTGTAGGCTCCCAGTCGATTAATCGATTCTCAAATCGATTAATCGAGATCCAAGGTCGATTAATCGAAACTGAATTCGATTAATCGAGATCGGGGTCCTGTGACTTTTCAACTTCTTGGTCAATTTCGATTAATCGAAACCCAATTTCGATTAATCGAAATTGCCAGATTCAGTCCCCTTTTGGCTGTTCTTCTCAATCTCTTTCCTTAGTTTTTCCTCCATTTCTCCAAGCTCTTATCCCACATTTTATACCAATTCTAACTACAATTTAACCCCTTAATCCATGCATTTTAAACTACAAAATCTTACCTTCAATAAATCTCAAATTGATTTCAAATCAATTGTTGGAAAGGCTAGGGTTCCAGCTTTAGCTTGAATGGATTCTCTGCGTCGAATCGGTCTCTTTAATGCTAGAATCTCCCTTCCAATCACTCATAATAACTCTTGCTCAACCTCTTTACTCCTCTCTCTCTCTTCTTTACTCCTCTCTCAACAACAAAATACAGATTTTAGGGTTATTAAACCCTTTTATCTCTTTCCTCACTTATGTGTTGAGCACATACACTGCGATAGGTGTATGTGACTTCATATTCACATCACACACCACGCAGTCAGTCAACTATTACATCTCATCCATTCATCACGCTCTATGCTACCCATTGGACTCCTAATTGGTCAAACCTGTGACCAATCGGGCACGGATCTCGAGGTCACTGTTTAACGTGATTTTTTCGGGGTATTACATTAAATCATTGAATCCTTGAACTAAGTATTGATGTGAACGTCTACATCCTTCGAATATTGAATTCTTGAACCAAATATGGAATCTGTGTACTATGAATATTGAGATCTTTGAACTTTGAACACATGAAGTCTGAGCCTTGAATTGCGAATTCTGAACTTTGAATCATTAGACCTTGATATAAACCTTGAACTATAAATCATTGAATATTGATACGAATCCAAAACTTTGAATGAATCTTAATTCTGAACGGATCCGTGATTTGAACCAGCACGACGGGTATCCATAATTTGAACTGGCACGGCGGGTATCCGTGATTTGAATCAGCATGGCGGATATCCGAATTTGAACATGAACTTTGAATCTTTGAACCTTTGGACTTCGAATAAGAACTTTGAATATGGATTTGAACCGGTAGGGCGGGATATCCGCAATTTGAATTTTGAATATGAACTTTGAACTCTGAATTTTGAATATGAACTTTGAATCTGAAACTTTAAATACGAACTTTGAATTTGAAACCTTGAATCCGAACTTTGACTTTTGAACTCTGAACGTCAATTTGAAACTTTGAATATGAACTTTGAAATGGAATCCGTTGAACATTGAATATGAACTTTGAATTAGAAACCTATGGACTTCGAATTTGAAACATTGAACTTCGAATCTTTGTATCATAAATATTCATGTGAACCTTTTGAATTATCGGAACCTTTTGGATCGAATATGAATATGAATATCGAATCTTTGAACACTGAATCTCTGAACTTGGAACCCGAACTTTGAATTCTGGTTTCTTTATATGAAAAATGCTTTATCCAATATGGTTTGAAACTACATTTTGAATCATGTGATTTTGAATTTAAGATTTCTTCAAATGATGTTTGACATTGAACTACTTATGAATGATCTTTGAAATCATTGTTTAGAATTACTTTGATATTTAAAAATGCCTTTGAAGTCATGTCATTGAACCTATGTATTGATTTGATAAGATGTACATTGACCTTGAACTTTTCGCTACTGAACATATACTGTTAGCTCATCCCGACACTATGTGTCACAGGTGCAGATAGTAGTCAGATCCCTGAATTTGAGAATGGTCCTGCTTATGTATAGGAAGTAGCAGAAGGAGGACCTCCACCCATAGATCGTGGTCTTTGGACATTGGTATATATTAGACTTTTGTACACTTTTGAAACATTTAGATAGTTTGTTACTTAAACCACTGTTTAGGTGATGGTCGGTCGTCGTCAGTGGTTTGTTTTAGATGTAAGTTTTATGTTCTGTGTAGAAATGGAATCTTGTTAGTGCCATATGATGATTATCTTGGTCTTTCTGTATAAGTGCGTATGAATCAGAAAGCATTGAACGATCCGATTTTTCTTATGATCACGCGTAGGGAAAATTGGATTGTCACCTGACTACTTGGTCTTTCCCAGAGTTCCGTGTGAGAAAAATTGCGGATGTCACAACTGGTGGTACCAAGATTGGAGGATTGAAGAGATAACTTTTAATCTTATCGAACGTTGTCTAGCAGTCATCATTCCATTCGGCGGGCGAGTCTTTCCTTAGTAACTTGAAAATTGGCGTCAGATAGGAGTTAGTTGTGCAATGAACCAACTGATGTATTGTATTATGTCCAGGAAACCTTTGACCTCTCCTACTGACGATGAAACCTAGTAACTTTCCCGACATGGCACCGAATGCGCATTTATGAGGGTTCAGACGCAACCTGTATTTTCTCAATCTTTCAAATAGCTTTTAGAGGTTCACCAGATGATCACCTCTTTCCTGTGACTTGGCGATCATGTCATCTACGTATACTTCAATTTCTCCGTGCATAATGTCATGAAATAGTGATGTCATCGCCCTTTGATATATTGCTTCGGCATTCTTTAACCCGAACGGCATGACTGAATAACAGAAAGTTTTCCAAGGAGTGATGAACGCTGTCTTTTCTCAGTCTGCCTCTGCCATTTTGATATGCTTGTACCTGAAGAATCCGTCCATAAACGAGAGCATCCCATGCCTTGCAGTGTTATCAACCAAGATATCGATGTGTGGCAAGGGGAAGTCGTCTTTCGGGCTTATCCTATTGAAGCTTCTGAAATCGATGCACATGCGAACCTTTTCATCCTTCTTCGGCACCGACACGATGTTGGCTAGCCATTGCGGGTAATGGAAACCATGAGAAAACCCGCATTATATTGCTTTATAGCCTCGTCTTTCACTTTTAATATCCATTCCGGCCGGAGATACCTTAACTTTTGCTTGATAAGCTAAACATCAGGATATAGTAGCAACTCATGATCGACCAAATTAGTTTTCAAATCTAGCATATCCTCGTATGACCATCCAAAGATGTTTCGGTATGACTGAAAGAAATCAATCATGCCTTTTCTTTTCCCGGGAGATAGACACGTTCCGATCGGGCATATGCCCTTTTCCTCTCAGTCCGCCAAAATTTTGGCCGGATCCAATGTGACCTGGTTCGTTGGTTCACTCGGTGCGAACTCGGGTTCACAATTCAGTGTTTCCATTGCCAATCGAACCGGGCTCCCCAGGTGAAGATTGAGTTTTAATTATATATAAAAGCATCTGCAATAGAATTGATATGTAAGGCCCATGCTCCTCTTCGCATAGGTTGCAAGTTCAAGTTGCCTATTTAGCAATAATTTTTGTGAAACTTTCACTCAAAAACAAAAAAGTGGGGATCATGTCTGGTTCCCCTAATAATAGTGCAAATCGGCCCGAATCGAATTCTGAACTGGTTCGCATCGAATCGGTCCCGGTTTTGTATCACCCAAAGTGAATCGGTTAACCCTGACCCACTTATTGACAACTTTAAATGTCACTTTACTTTCTCTAGTAACCCTCGCAGCCCTAGTATTTTGATTTTGACTTCTATTTCTATTTCTATTTTTATTTTTATTTTTTATTATTTATCTATGAGTAAGCTTTAATTTGAACTCTTACAAGCCAAACTCCCTTTTACTTGAAAAATAAACTCACTACCAAAAACATTTACTTCACATAAATACAAATTCTTTGAATGCAGTGGGACCGTTTAGCCCGAATCTCCAATCCCCTCTTTATTAATTCCTTCTCTAATCTCAAATCCCATAACCAATTCCCCCATAAAAGCACATAAACCCCCCACTACAGCTAACCAACCCCTTCTCCTCACCATGAAGCTTCTTAAGCTCTTCATGGTTCTAACCATGGCATTAGCCTCAGCCACCAATTTCTCTAATGCTACATCTGTTAATGAAGAAGAATTAATGCCCGACAACGAAGCCGAAAGCCGACCATTTTCTTCTTTCCTGAGGTATAAACCACTTCTTCGCCGATAACAAGCCCTGTGGCGGTACTCCATTGACATGTAAAAAGAACCCAAGCATTTGTAGCACCACTGGTAGCCCTGGACCACACTGCTGCAAGGAGCAGTGTGCGAATGTGACCACCGACCGCTACAACTTCAGTTGGTGCAATAAGAAGTGTAAGTACACTGAGGAGTGTTGCTGAGGGGAATGAGTCAACTGTGCCTCTGATAAGAGGCACTGTGGGGGTTGTAACAAACCGTGCCCGAAATGGAGCGTATGTGTTTATGGCATGTGCAATTATGCTTAGTGGCATCGGAGACTCAATCTCGACCGTGGGTTAGTACATGTATACAATAAAGGTTGCCATGTAATCGATTCACGGATTTCAAAGAGCTTCGTCACATATAATATGCATTTGTACGTTTATATAATATGTAATATGAATTTACCATGCTTTTTTTTTTTTTTTTTTTATAAGGCCATACAACCTGGAAGATGTCAGCTTAAAGGCTTGTTCGGCAGTTTCTCAAGAAACTGAGCTTACCATTTTCTCAAGAAAATTGTAAGCTCGGTTTCTATTCAAAAATCTATTTTATGAGGAAAGTCACTTTCTGAGAGGGTTGTTCTTGAGTTACTCAAAAACTCATTTGCTTAGCATTTATGATATTTTCTTGTGTTCTTCACTTTTTCAAGAAAATGTCAAGAAAGTGCATTGTGTTTTTCCACACCCTTTAGCCGCACGTATTTATGACCTTCATCAAAATAGTTTTATTGATCGGATGATCGTTATAATTTATGTGTTTTAAATCGGCAATGTGTTTAACACTTTGGTCGGACATATTATAAAAATATTGTCTTAAACTTGTACACCGACGAGGACTTACTTGAAAACCGATTTTTATCGATTCGGTTTCCATTTAAGAAACTAAAAATCGATGGTTATCGGTTCGGTTTCGATTTAGCATGAAAACTGACCTAAGCCGACCCGATAACACCACAGCCTATTTTTGAGATAAATAAAAAATTTCTATGTTATGTTAACAACTTGAGCTACATTTAGGTCGAAATATCAGACACTGATATCTTTCGCATAAGATGTTGAAATGAATTTTGGTATTGATAATGGCTTCGAGACACGTAGTTCACTACGATGTCTTAAAGATAATAGGCACCCCCACTTCGTCAGATAAACGAAGATGCAACAGAGTTTTCAGCAGGATACAACAGAGTCCGGCCTTGCCAAGAATCGTATGTTATTTTTTAGATTGCACTTTCTAGAGAAAGAACCTACCACACAGATTTTCTAATACACAAAGATTCTTAAAAAATAGGAACGTAAAAGAGAGGGAGAAATGGATATTATTATATTTTTGTTGTCTTGTATATCTTTTGTTTTTAAGAGAGATCTTATCTCTATTTATAAAGAAATTCTTATCCATGGTGTCTTTTCAGGTTACGGTGAAAAGACTTCATATCTGTGTCTTTTTAGAGTGTGTCTTTTCATAGAGTTGTGTCTTCTCAGATAACAGTAAAAATAAATCAATTTCACTTATATCTTTCACAGAGCTATATCTTTTCAGATACTCACATTTACGGTGAAGAGATAAATCCAAATCTGAAAAAACACTTCTTTAAGGAGATAATATTTATAAGTTTGTTATTAAATTATTATTAATATATATATAAGGATAATTATAAACTTAATTTTGAAATAATAAAATATATATTACTACACAAATATATACAACATAAGATCCATGACGACTTCAGGGAAAAGACACAAAGAAGAAGAAAGAAAAACTAAAATAAAGCACACAATGCTAAAGTATAAGCGACATAACATAAAATACACTAGATAGACGGCTAAAGATAAAGGCACCATAAACATGGTAAGCAACGTACACGTGCACGCTGCGCTTGATTATTTGTATCACATTTTCATACGATATATATATATATATATATATATATATATATATATAGACACGCATTTTAGACAAGAGTTGCTTTAGTGGTGATCGGGCATCCCTTTCATTATCCCTTCATAATATATATATATATATATATATATATATATATATATATATATATATATATATATATATGCATTTTATATATATATATACACACGCATTTTAGACAAGAGTTGCTTTAGTGGTGATCGGGCATCCCTTTATTATCCTCATGCTCTTCTTGGGCAATAGCTCTTCCCTATCTCCCACTTCTTCCACCTCCCTTTAGTCCTCTTTCTGGCCGAACACAAAATAAAATTTAAATAAAATTAGATAGTAAATAAAAAATGTACAATGAAATTAAAATGTACAAATGCTTGGTAAGCTATATTGATCCAGTTGAGAGAGTTGTAGAGCATGGACTGAAAAATATATAGATAGGCATATCGGTCGACTTTCAAGCCAATATGCATTGGATATATAATTGGCCAAACCAATACTAAAGGAACTCATTTTTTAATATTAAAACTTTTCATAAATATTTTTTAATATTTAAGACATTTGGCTAGAGGGACAGCCAATAGATATTTAAATGGGTTTAATTGATATTTTAAGATAGACCAATAAAGGTTCCTATTAAATAGGATATAAAAAATAAGAAAGGAGAGTCCAAACCAAATTAAAAAGTGAGTTTTTTTTAGAACGTGGGTTCTTTTGGGGATAGTTACTGTGAGAAAAAAACTTATAAATATGTGAGAGATAATTTGGACATGTGAGATTTTTTGGGTTTTAGAATTGGGATCTCCTTTGGTTTTGTTTTGGTAGAGAAAGAGAATCTGGGTTTTGTTTTGCATGTGTGTCTTGTTTATTTGGGCATCGGTATTTATGGTTCTCCTTTGTTAGGTAAGATTGGAAAATTCGATCTCTATTATTTGTAGCTTTTGTGCATCTTCTTCGTGATAGTAGAAACACTTTGTTTGACTGCTCGTGGACGTAGGCTTAAGTCGAACCAGATAAATCTTATTCTTGTTTGTGGTATGATTTCTTTCTCTTTCTATCTTCTTGTGATATTGGTTATTTGGTTTATTGGTTGTCTTCGTCGCACGTGAAAGCAATCAACGTGATTGGAAGTGCAAACGCCTTGTAAGGGGTTTTTGCACAACAATTGATATCAAAGCCTAGGTTTCGACTTGGGCATCGTTTTACTTCCGCAAGAAAGTTTTATCTTATTTTTGGTGATTTTTACGATTGGTTGTGTGAAGGGTTAGATGTGACGGAGAAAGATTGAGACAAGATTAATCAGCAGACTTGTGACACAAATCGGTTGTGTTTTGCGAAAGATAAAAAATAGTTCGTGATAAAGGGCACTAGTTGCATAGAAGCATTGTGCTAGGTAGAGTAGCCACCATTGTTGATATGAAGATCGGTACTGTAAATAATCCTGCAAAAATTTACAGTTTGGCACTTTTGGTGCATTTGCAGTTTGGTACATTCAGGTGCATTAGCAGTTTGGCACTTCATATGCATTGGTAGTTTGGCATTTCGGATGCATTGGTAATTTGGGCACTTTTGGGTGCATTGGCAGTTTGACACTTTTGAGCGCATTGACAATTTACACATTTTTTGTTTGCATTAGCAATTTGGCACTTTGGGTGCATTGGTAATTTTGGGCACTTTCTGGTGCATTGGCAATTTGAGCACTTTTGAGTGCATTGGTAGTTTGACACTTCGAGTACATGAGCATTTTGTGCACTTTCGAGTGAATTTACAATTTGGGCACTTTCGGGTATATTGGTAGTTTGACACTTTGGGTGCATTGACATTTTAGGCACTTTCGAGTGCATTGGTAGTTTGACACTTCGGGTGCATTAGTGTCGGTGGACAAGTTTGAGGGCAGTTTTGAAGTTGAAATTGAAGATATTTAATTTGTTTGAATGACATGAGATTTCATATCAATGTGGAGAATTATTGTTGGTTTGTAAATTTTGCCAAGGTGAAGATTGTTGAGTTTTGGCTTGATTTATGGTTACAACTAAAAATTCCTTTGGGAATTGATTTGGTCCACTAATACTCCATAGAGATTTAAATGAGTTTAGTTAATATTTTAAAATGGATTAATATAGGTTCCTATTAAATAGGATATGGAAGATAAGGAAGGAGAGTCCAAACCAAATTGGAAAGTGAGTTTTTTTTGGAACGGGAGTTCTCTTATGGATAATTAATGTGAGAGAAAAAACTTATAAATATGTGAGATATTTTGGACATGTGGGATTTTTTGGGTTTTGTTATTGGAATCCTCTTTGGTTTTGTTTTGGTATTATATATGATTCATATTAGATATATATTAGCAAATGTGACCTATTATGGGCCGATATTGACAAATATTTGACTTATTTGACCTAATATTTGACCCCATATCAAGGGTATATATATATTGAATCAGATGGGGCATAACCCATTACATAAAGAAATATAGATTAATATAACCGTTAAAAAAAGATTACATGTATAGCAAAGCCCAGCACTTGCACTGGTGCATAGTTCGCAGAGTATTGCCCCTGCAACAGCTGCTGTTGGCGCTCACCGTGCACCCCTGCACTATCCTTTGCTTCAGTAGTTCCTGCAATTACCCCACCTTCCTTTGACTGGTGGTATGATAGAATATAATGGAGATTAGCAAAACGGGACTGCTTAAAGAAAGTTTTAATGTATTATATTATTTTAAAAAAGTGTAGAAAAACAAAGCGATTATCATAATTTTTAAAGTCTCTAAAAATTTATTTCCTGAATGTATGAGAGAGAGTGATTTGAAATTAAAGGAGTTTGCCAAAAGTCATTTGGTTAATGCCTGAGAAGCATTTTAAATTAAAATTACTAAAATACACTTCTACAAAGTATCATGTGACACAAATAATATCGAGCATTTGATTGGGAAGAAGAGTGATTCAGTTATTACAATTATAAATGACTAAATAATCTTTTGAGGAGTCCAAAGATTAAGACAATGGACGAAAATTTTACAAGCAATCCATATTTTCTAAAAAACCCTAGAATGTATGGTTGGTAAATTATATTCCACAGCATTGTGATAATTGGAGAGGTTTAGAGGCCTCAATTTGTGTGAAGTCAACTTCATTTAGATTTTAGCAATTCATAATTGATTCAGAGCTACGTAGTCAATTCTAAAGAGACATGTATCTTTCGAGCAAAATCTTTCGAATTAATCACAAATTTTGAAAATTTTATTCTACAGATGGTTTGTTGAACTTCTTGTCGAATATTTGCTTTAATTTTTTTTTTCTAAATTTTTAAACTTTACAAAAAAGTTTAATTTTTAAAAAAAATTTACCATCATATTAATAATACACTACAAAAAACATTTTTTTGCAGCCAAAAAATGCCGCTATTAACAAAAAAAACTATTAAGACTATTAGTAGCAAGGGTATTTAGCGGCAGTTTTTTGGTTGATAGTGGCAGTTTATGACTGCTGCTAATAATCCTTTTTTTTTGTAGTGATATATTCCTACTTCATATTATGTTTTTTATGGCTTTAAATTAATACTTGAGACTTGGGTAATACACTTATATTATTATTTGAAGATTTCTTTAACTTTAAATCGGTTAACAAAATATTTTTATATATTTGATAATATTTTTTATGATCCTCAATTTTGCCCAACTCTTCCCAAAATTCTCAAAATTTATAAGAACTTGATTATTAAATGTGTAATGCATGAGTTTGAATTAGCTGCAAAACCCTTACACTAAGGGTGGTGGTTCGGGTCATAGTCAGCCGAATCATTGAATTTTTTAAGAGATTAAATCCTTAATTTTTGATTTACTGATTAAATTACAAATTAATCTGAGAATATTTTTAAAAATATTGACTACTTCTTTTTAATTTGCAACTTTATCAATTAAATTGAACCATTAAATTGAACCATAGTAAAAAAAAATTATTTTTTTATATTCATTAAAAATTCATTGTTTCTCAATTTTTCTTACCTTTTTTTGAACTTATTTTTGTTTTGCCGAACTATTTTTAGTTTCCTCTTATCGACTTACTCTGTTATCGGGAGTTGATATTTTTCATAGTTTTTACTCTCATTTTTTATATTTATTTTTTTAGAACTTTCGATGTTCTATTGATCTTTTTTCAAATTTTCTCCTTGCTGACTTATTCTCGAACCCTGACTTGGTAACTATGATACAGATCAACTTCGAATGATGAACAAGTTTCTATAGCAACAAAATATGTGAATCACTCAAGATTTGTAGGATTTTCAAAAATGCAAATAACCCTATTTCTCGTCAAATTTGGACAAAAGACGAGAAATGGCGAACATAGCTTGTGAAAAAGGTTACATAGAGCATTGCCACCGAGTTGGGTCAACCCATACATAAACAAATATTTTACTGAGTCAGGCACATATAATTGACATATCGGGTCGGGTTAGGTTGCGGATATGCCATCTTTCAATTGGGGTAATCGCTCTTGAGTGACATCTGGTGTTTAAATGATCTTCTACTAGTGAAGTTAAGACTCACTCTCATACCATTGAAGTGTGATGAAATATGATTAACATAAATTATCCAAGTGGCAATTTATCATGGGAACATTTCAGCCGAAAGAAACGTGCCTATAAGTGAGCGTTAATCATCTTGATTGATGAATAAGTGAGCGTTAATCATCTTGATTGATGAATTTTAATATCAACCACTAAGATTAAAAATAACAGTTGATATTAAATTCCATAGATTGGATGGTACAAATATCCCTAAAACACCATTTGTGAGCTTGGTGCACTTCAATCTACGATCTATCATTTTGGCGATAAGGAACTACGGATCACCCACATCTATAACATTGATGATGAAAGATCATTTAAGCACCATTTTGGTGTTTAAATGACGATCAAGGGAGTCCGGCCCGTTTCAATAAATTAAGCAGCCGAAATGCTGGCCCTGCCCGACCCAATCGGACCCGTTGAAACCCTCAGTTAGATATCGTACAAAACCCACTTACAGAGCTAGAACTAGAGTGTTGCCCCTTCGGCAGCTGCTGCTGTTGCTCACCGTCTGCACCGGCTGCACCATCCTTTGCTTCAGTAGTTCCTACACCCACTTCAGCCATTTGGTGCTCCCCGGTTTCCCCAACCGGGTTGCCTAAATTTACCATCTCTTTCTCTTGGATTTTTGGGCAAGCGGCCATTTGCATTCTCAATTAGATAGATAAATCCCAAAAGCTTACTTCAAAATAGTAAGCTAGAGAAGAACTTTGGATGGAGAGGGTGGGTTGCGAGGTTTGGTGTTTATATAGATCTCTAGGATCATGGATATGCATGCAGTCATATCTGACACGTGTCAGTGACTCAGGCGCGTTAATATCGCTTTCTGCCCATCGCAATCGTCCAATTGCCACTTAGTACATTTGTGTGCCTCCCAAATATGTACACATAGATGCTATAGATTACGTGCCATGCGGCACACGTTATTTTTTATTTTTTACGCACATGTTATTCCAATTTGTGCTTGAACTATTTTTTGTGGAGACTTTTTCACCCGTGCAGCGGGTGTTTCAGGACTTGTTCATAGCCACCGCGCTCATTTTGGTGTCTCATGTGCAGGGGTGGCAACGGGCAGGGTTTAGGTTGGGCTTGCATACTCAAGCCCGGCCTAACAAATTTGAACTTGGCCCAACTTGGGCCCAAGCCTGTGGCAGGCTTATGATTCCAACCCCTGCCCGCAGGAATCTTTCAAAATCCAAACCTAACTGAGCCAGCCCGTTTATTCATAGATGAGTCAAATGAAGGGGATTATGAGAATATATATTCTTTTTTCTGTGAAAATAATATTGTTATTTTTTTATTGAATATATGTTTTATTATTAAAAGTTTGAGATTATTGTGTTGGCATGTCATACACGCTATTTTGGGGAGTTACATGCCAACTCAGCACTTTTCGTTTGCATGTTAACGAAAGGTGATGTTAGGAATTTAGTTGATGAATTTATGTGTATTTTGGGTGTCTATTAGATAGAAATAATAGTTTATGCGCGTTATTAATGACGGGATGAAAGTTTATTGGTTATTTAAAATTTTTTCCTAATTAGCCACTAATAGTAAACTTCCATCATTTCAAGACCTCAAAATCTTGGATAGTCGGCTTTTAATGGAACTATGGCTGGGCACCTCATCTTTCTTTCTTTTTTTTCTAGGGATATCATAGTAATGTTGTTAACGGGTCAAGTAGTAATTTTGGCCGGACCCAAACCGACCAGACCCAATGTGACTTGGTTCGTTGGTTAGCTTGATGCGAACTCGGGCTCACAATTTAGGGTTCGCATTGCCAATCGAACCCGGTACCGAGGTGAAGATTGAGTTTTAATTATATATAAAAGCATCTGCAATAGAGTTAATATATAAGGCCAATGCTCCTCTTGGCATAGGTCGCAAGTCCAAGTTGCTCTTTAGCAATAAGTTTTTGTGAAAACTTTTACTCAAAAACCAAAAAATGGGGATCATGTCTGGTTCCCCTAATAGTGCAAATCGGCCCGAATCAAATTCTGAACTGGTTCGCATCGAATCGGTCCCGATTTTGTACCACCCAAAGTGAATCGGTTAACCGTGACCCCACTTATTGACAACTTTAAATGTCACTTTACTTTCTCTAGTAACCCTTGCAGTCCTATTATTTTTTTGACTCCTATTTCTATTTTTATTTTTATTTTTTATTTTTTATTTTTTATCAATGGGTAAGCTCTAATTTGAACTCTTATAAGCCAAACTCCCTTTACTTGAAAAATAAACTCACTACCAAAAACATTACTTCACATAAATACAGATTCTTTGAATGCAGAGAGACCGTTTAACCCGGATCTCCAATCCCCTCTATTAATTCCATCTCCAATGGCAAATACCATAACCAATTCCCCCATAAAAGCACATAACCCAACCCCCTCCCCCCCACCCAGCCACCCACCCACTACAGCTAACCAACCCCTTTTCTTCACCATGAAGCTTCTTAGGCTCTTCATGGTTCTAGCCGTGGCATTAGCCTCACCCACCAATTTCTCTAATGCTACATTTGTTAATGAAGAAGAAACGCCCGACGATGAAGCCGAAAGCCGACCATTTTCTTCTTTCCGAAGTATAAACCGCTTCCTCGCCGATAACAATCCCCGTGGCCGTACTCCATTGACATGTAAAAAAAACCCAAGCATTTGTAGCACCACCGGTAGCCCTGGATCACACTGCTGCAAGGAGCAGTGTGTGAATGTGACCACCGACCGCTACAACTGCGGCCGGTGCAATAAGAAGTGTAAGTACACTGAGGAGTGTTGCCGAGGGGAATGTGTCAACTTCGCCTCTGATAAGAGGCACTGTGGGGGTTGTAACAAACCATGCCCGAAAGGGATCGTATGTGTTTATGGCATGTGCAATTATGCTTAGTGGCATCGGAGACTCGATCTCGACCGTGGGTTAGTACATGTATACAATAAAGGTTGCCACGTAATCTATTCACGGGTTTCAGAGAGCTTCGTCACATATAATACGCATTTGTATGTTTATATAATATGTAATAGGAATCTACTATTCTTTTTTTATTTTTTTGATAAGGCCATACTGCCTGGAAGATGTCAGCTTAAGGGCTTATTCCGCAGTTTCTGCCCAAAAATTCATTTTCTCAATAAAATTGTACGTTCAGATCCTGCCGAGAAGCCCATTTTTTGAGGAAAGTCACTTTCCTAGAGGGTTGTTCTTGAGTTACTCAAAAACTCATTTTCTTAGAATTTCTAATTTTTTCTTGTGTTCTACACTTTCTCAAGAAAATGTCAAGAAAGTGCGTTGTGTTCTCCCACACCTTATAGCCGCACGTATTTTTGACCTTCATTAAAGCGGTTGTATTGATTGGATGATCGTCAAAATTTATGTACTTAAAATCAGTAATGTGTTTAACACTTTATTCGGATAGATTCTAAAAATGTTTTCTTAAACGCGTACACCGATGAGGACTTACTTGAAAACCGATTTTTATCGGTTCAATTTTGATTTGAGAAACTAGAAACCAATAGTTATCGGTTTGGTTTCGGTTTAGCCTGAAAACTGACCCGATAACACCGCTACCTATTTTCCATATTTTTTACATACAAAATATCGGTTTAGGTCTCATTGACCTGGCGCGACCTGATTTTCGCCCGACCCGACCCAACCTCTTAGTCGACCTGAGTTGGATGTCTCATTCCTGATGTCCGACTCAGTTAAATATCGGGTCGCTCTATCGAATGATAACCCTACCCATGGAATATTATCCGTGCAGGAGCATGAACCTTATAATAAAAATTTAACATAAATGGAAGAAATAGGAGTCAACAGGTCGGGCATAGTTACCAAGTCAGAAATCAGTGAAGGAAAAAAATAAAAAAATAAAAAAATAATTTGAGGGATCAGCCCGACCTGTTACTGAAACCTCAACCCGATCCTTATTATTCAATTTATCGAACAAAAATCATGAAAAAATTCGTTTAAAAAGCAAAAATCACATTTTTCAAGTAATCGCTTTCGTTTTAATAAAATGCGTTTTAATCATGAAAGAATTTTTTTTTTTTAAATGGCGATTAAAATATTCTTAAAAACAATGTTTTCAAATAATGGCAAATAGAAGTGTTATTACCATACCCTATTTATTACTCCCACAACATTTAAACAAAGAAAACATTGTTGATTGGTGTCAATCAGACGATGTAGAGCCTTTACCATCCCAATCATGTATAAAAAGATCTTGAGATCATGGATCTTGCATCAGACGGTCACACATTGATTCCAAGTGACACACATCTCAAAAATGAATGTGATCATAGAGTACCATCAAAAGTGATTCACGCTTACGATTTGGGATGTGTGCCACATGAAACCAAAATCTGACTCTTTGATGATAGGCACGTGATCTAAAGATATGTTGTGTGAAATCTTTGGTTGAAAAATGTTCTACATCATCTGATTAAAATCAGTCAACGATGTTTTCATTGTTGAAGTGGTGTGACAGTAACTAAAAAAGTGTGACAGTAACACTTGTTTTAAGAGGTGTGGCAGTAACATAAAGTGTGGTTGTAACACTTCTCTTAAATGAAAGTTAAAGGAAATTGAAGGAGTGACTATTAGTTAAAGAACTGATTCGATGAGACCTTGGTTGTGCTCCATTGCAGCCCAAGGCTCAAAAAATGAGCTTTCCTGAGGAAATTCCAAAGAAAACAGGAGGTCTCTTTCTAAAGAAAATGGGCTGAAAACCAAACGCCCAAGAAGAACTCCTGAACATAGGGAAAACTTAGAAAGTTTTAAGAAATGCCATTTTTTGCAGAAAATCCTCAGGAAAGTGGGCTTTCTTGGCTCTCGAACGAGGCGTAAGAGCAGCACCAACATTTGTGACATTTGTGGCATTCGTGGTGAGGAAATATCACAGAACCAAGCCTCACCTTTGCTAAAACAAAGGGTGGGGGCATACCAAATGAGCTACCACTCACTAGTATTAGCAGAGTTACTTAAACTAAGTGACACTGGGATATTTATGGCATATTTTTATTTAATTCAAACTTATTTGCTTCTCACTTGAAAGTAGGGTTCTCAACTGGTCAGGTTAAGGTTAAACCCAAACCCCCCTAACCCAGACCTAAAAGTACCCAACCCAAGCCCAGCCGTAGCAGCTTGTGCTGGGTCCGAGCTACGTTGTAGGCTTTTTATGTAGCTAAAATATTTTTTAGCTAAATTTTTTAAATTTAATTTAATTTAATTTATTTATTTATTTTATTTGTATAAATCGAAGGCTCCTTAAAAACTAGTAAGTTATTTTTTTTTATAGGGATAAAAGTTTTCAAGAAGATTGTTGTTTTTATTCTAAGGTTAGTAGCTGTCATGACATTTTAGTAAAATACCCTTTACTTAAAACCTTTCATAAATATATCATTCTTGTATGTAATTTTATATTTTATATTTAAATATAAAAATAAATCAGGCGGGGGTGTTCAGGTATATAGTCCAAAAACCCGGCCCAGTTTTACCCGCGATGGATCTTGCCCGGCCGGGTTGGATCCCGGGTAAGGTTTAATCTCCTAAAATATGATATTTTTTTGCCCGATCTGGGCTGAATTCCAGCCCATCGAGCCTGGTCCATTGAAACCCTACGTTAATTTAAAGATCATATGTAAGCAACCCTACTTTAATTTAAAGATCTAGTAATTTTCTATGAAGATAATATGGTTATATTTTATTGAACATATGATTTATTATTAAAAATTTGAGCTTAAAATTACTAGACTAGATGTTAAGAGAGAGATATGATATCTTCTATTTTAAATGGATAGTGTGAGATTGGTGATAAGAGGTTGTCAAATATGAGAGCCTAATGGGCTTAAGAGGTTAGGTTCGAGTCCGAACCATTAAATTATCGGGCTTAAAGTGCTAGCCCAAGCCCCACCTACAGGCTTTATGTGATGCCCAAGCAGCATAAAACGGCCTGACGGGCTACCCAGCCCATTGCTACACTTACTCATGAGGATATCAACTTTAGGTTCAAAGGAAAGAGGTTCAGTACTGCTCTCTTGTGTGAGATTTATTCCCCAATTATTGTTCCTAAATTGTCATACTCTCTAAGGTACATCTAAATTGTTTAGGTCTAATTACATCATAATTTATCAAAAAAGTACTCTATTTGAAAAAAAGTTTGACGTTCCTAAAGTATCAAATGAGGAGGATAGGCTTCAGAATTAATCGGAGAACATGGATTAAAGGTTATGTTATTTGATATGGACATCAATAGTGGTCAATGGTGTAGTTGAAGGCTTTTTTAACACCAAAAAGGGTATATGTCAAAGGCACATGATTATGAGTTGTACCACATCCTTTAAGGATTCACCCGTCCCTCAAAGATTTTAGAACAAACAAAAAGTTGAACTTTTTTTCTTTCATTTTATGGGTTAACCGTATTAGTTTTTCACCCAAAAATATATCATTGTTTTTTTTAAAAAAAATTCCTTTTTGTATAATCAATGATCAACCAACTTTTTTTGTTAAATTTATTTTTATATAATCAATTATCAACCTTATTTATGTGCACATGACACTTAATTGGCCTGAGTTGTGCATGATCAACCATGCACAACTTAATAGACTATTTAGCTTATGAAGGGCCTTTAATTTCAACTCAATTATCCTTAGTTAATATCTAAAAGGATGGGTAGGGTCGGGCATTACCGAAATTAGAAAATAGACAAAGCCAAGCTATGTGCCATTCGATGTCATGTTTCTATAAGCAAAACTGATATTTACAATTGTCAAGGACCTGAATGACGTGAACGTCAATATCGATGGGAAGCTCACTTTGAGTAGATATTGACATGATAGAAAAACGGAATTCAATTTATAGATGATTTAGTCTTTTATTTAACAATCAAACAAAAATTAGAATCATTTAACAATAAATAAGTTCAGCTTACTTGGTTGATTTGTTACAAATTTTACTTAAGGTATTTCTGTTAATCTTCTTGAAGCACCATGATCACTCGTTACCTGTCTCTTTTGTACTCACAAAGACAAGACGGTGTCATCATTAATGTCTTTTTTTAAGTTTTGTTTCTCATCACATCACGAAACTAGCTGATTAAAGGAGATAATGTATCACTTGCAAGGATTAATGGATTTTCACAAGGTATTTTAGTAAAAATTTAATCATTTTAGATTGCGTGTCAAATTATTAGAAATAATCCAAGTTTTATAAAAGAAAATAAACAAAGAGTAAAGAGTGTGGAGCATAAATATCTAACCTAATATTTTTGCCTCGCTTCTCCAGTTATATGTATTAGAATATACCTTATTTGATAACTACCACAATTGTAATCGTGAACGTTGTATTTGTAATCTGACGGTTGTATTTGTAATCTTATTTATACACTTTCGTATTGAAACAAAAAAAAGAACAAAACCGTAAACAATGTAATCGATTGTGGCCATTTTTCTTCTCCTTCTCTCTTTCATCATTTTCTTATTTTCTTCTTTATTTTATAATTTAACAATATGTGTGAGAGAGCGAGAAGGTAGTTGAGGAGGAGCTGGTGTTCTTCCTCTCCATTCAGAGATATGAGAGAATGCTAATAAAGATTGTCCCAAAAATTATATATATTGTATGATTCAAAAATTCAACGATTTAAGCACAGTGTTGAGAAAGAAGAATCGTGGGTTCTAAATAAAGGTGCCCTAAAAAAAAAAATTAAATCAGAAAATATTCACCTACACATGAGCTGATATTATATACTTACTCCACCCACATGCAGTGGATGAAGGATTAAATCTCTTATAGTGACCAAAGGGTGTTGTACTTCTTTAATTCGTAAACAAACCGACTGGTCGTAGATTCATCCTACCTAGACAATGAGCTTACATTTTTGTCATAGTTATGTGACATTTAGATCTTAGGTACGGTTATTCTCACCCAATACACTACTAAATTTCTAACTTCATCTCCTCCGGTTAGCATGCATTGATCGCCTTTGAATTAGACGATCAAGATTATTTTTCATCCCAAACTCTTAATATTCTACACAATGGATTTATAAATCATGGGCTTACCATTAGACGGTCCATTTATTATTATACAAAAAGTAACCCTAAAATCATGCTTATATGGACCCAATTGAGAGAGTTCTAGAGCAAAGATTTAAAACCTGATGTGTAGCCGCATATTGGTAAACTTTCAATCTAATATCCATGAGCTACATTAGATACATATCGGCCAAACCAACCAGTATTAAAGGAACCGTTCTTTTAATATTAAAAAGTTATATATATATATATATATTAAACCATTCAAAGCATTTGCCCAGAGGGCATGGTTGGTATTATATTTGGTTCATATTAGATACGTATCAGCCAATATGACCTGATATGGGCTGATATTGACTAATATTTGACTTGTTTGAGTTGATAATTCACCCCATATCAAATCGGGGGTATATAATGGATCAGATGAGGCATAACCCGATATATAAAAAAGTAGAAAATAAATATACCCCTTCAAATTGCAGCAGCTGCTGCTGGCGCCCACCATGCACCCATGCACCTATGCACCATTCTTTGCTTCACTAGTTCCCGCAATTACTCCACCTTCTTCAAATGGGTGGAACACGAAATAAAATTTAAATAAGATTAGATAGTGGTTAACAAATAGTATAGTAGAATACAAAGAAGATTAGAAAAACGAGAGTACTTGAAGAAACCTTTAATGTATTATATTGCTTTAGAAAGTATGAGAAACAGAAAAGTTATTATCACAATTTTCAAAGTCTCCAAAAAATTATTTGTTGAATGGATGAGGGAAAGAATGATTTGAAATTAGGAGAGATCCCTAAAAGTCATTTGATTAATGTGTGAGAAGCATTGAAAGATAAAATCTTTAAAATACCTTTCTACAAAATATCGTATAATACAAATAATATCAATTATTTGATTGGGAAGAAGAGCATTCCGTAATTTCAATTATAAATATTTCTGAGACATCAACCAAATGTTGTATCAGGAGCCCAAAATTATGAAAATCGACGAAAATTTTACAAGCAATTCATATTTTCTAAAAAGCCAGAGAATATATATGTATATTTATGGTAAGCTATATTCCACACCATTTTGATAGTTAGAGAGGTTTAGAGGCCCCAATTTGTGTGAATTCAACTCTATTCAGATTTTAGGGATTCATAAATGATTCACGACAATCTACACATTTGTGCGATTGCGTGATATGTACAATGCATGGAAGTCTGTGTATGTCACACAATCACACATAAGTGTGCATTGTTTTACTGCCCATTATGGGTGGACGCCCAGTGCGGACTTAACTCTTATAATGCTTCTAAAGGACTCTAGTGCTGCTTTCGCAGGTACCCAACAACTTATTCTAATAACTTGGCATTTGCTAATTGCAACAGTAAAGGCAATAAATTGCTTCCTTTGTAGTTTTAACTTTGCATTAGCACTAATCTTCTACTATTACTTTTAAGAATTTCATGATTCATAGTTGCTTTAGGTTACTTAAATGTCCTTTTAGATCGACTATGTTCATCTGTGGGGGGATAATCGTCCCAATTTTAAGGCACATGGCTCACTATTTTGACTAATCTGAGTCGTTCAAGTGACAATATCATATGAA
The DNA here is from genome assembly GCA_021018995.1 of Chloranthus sessilifolius. Taxonomy (NCBI): domain Eukaryota; kingdom Viridiplantae; phylum Streptophyta; class Magnoliopsida; order Chloranthales; family Chloranthaceae; genus Chloranthus; species Chloranthus sessilifolius. Next base: position 16,381,489 of record CM037596.1, read on the forward strand.
ATATATGCAGCTCGAAAAACATGTGAATAAAGGGTTTGTACTATCCAATCTAAGCGCTTCAATATGAACCCTGCAGTAGAATGTTTCAATATGAAGTGCTTGAATCGAATGATTCGCCTTTAATATATTTTTTCGGGCCAGGTGGCGATCAAATGATGATGATTACTTGATTAGCCACTTGATCATGAGGGTTGTTTTTCCTAACCATTATTGTGATCACCCATAACCCTCATTATTTTTCAAGTTCAAGCACATGGTGCAGTGCACATGCAAGTCGCCTGTATGCTTAATTTTAGGACCATTTGTTTTGGGAAAATTGGTGCAATGAGATGTACTATTTTTTTTTTTTGACTTTTCGAAGAAAAGCAAAGGTGACAGACTCAAAATCAGTGCATCTAAATTTTGCACGCATAGGGCATGTTCGTTTCGGCATATTCTTATTACCAGAAAATTTACTTTCCATTTAATAATATGATGACTAGATTACCCGTAAAAGTCACTTTTCATGTATTATTTTTACGGTGAAATGTTTGTTCTTTTTACGGTATAATTAGCTTGTAAAATTCACTTTTTGATAGAATATTTACATTACGCTGCAAAGAATAATTTCTGTAAAAAAAAATTATTGCTCATAATAAATGGAAATTGGTCATCAAACGTTGCATTTGCGAGACTTCATCGGGCATGATGTGCAAGCTTGATCTTAGTAAAAATTTTACATGTGTCCTATCTGTTGGATATTTAAAAGTTTATTAAACTTGTCTTTTTCCAAGAGGTGTGTCTTTTCAATTGAGGTGTCTTTCTAAAGTGGTGTGCTTTTTCAAAATGAAGGGTCTTTCCAAAGTGGTGTGTCTTTTCCAAAGGGATGCGTGTAACACCTTTTCATAGAAAAATGGTGCATTAACACACCACTTGATTTCTATTTAAGGAATTAAAAATCATAATTTTTAACAATTACATTGGAGTTTCCCTTCTCTCTGGTTCTGTCTTTAAAGGTTTTGATCAGAACGTTCTTGCAATATTTTGTGTTCGGATAGCGTGATCGGATTCGCCAAATCCTTCACAAGAATACACAGCCGATTCGTTGTATCCTAGAACCAGTTTGCCGGTAACCTGTTGGTGACAACTTTATCGAAGTGGTCGGAGCAAACATTGGTTTAAAGACAACGATATTTCTCGTGCCTGGGACTGGTTTCCTGCGTTATTTCGAGTCAACATTTCATAATCTTTCCAACAATTTTAAACTAATGTATGCCTTGTGAGAAATCGGGTGGACGTGTTGGCATCGGGTGGATGCTTGGGGTGTGTGTGGGATGAGTTCGTTGTTCAAAGCCGCTTGAAATTTCACTGCATCATGAAATGATTTGGAGGCAAAATTATATGGCGTTACTGAAGAAGTTCTGAGAGAAGGAAATAAAAGAAAGATTCCTCATTGCAAATGATTTTAGAGAACCCACGTTGACATCAGGCTTGCTTTTTATGGTAACTCTTTTTATTTTATTTAAAATTTAAAATTTTGGCATTTTTAGGAAGTTTAAGAGCCGTTATAGCTGTTATAAAAAAAAAAAAAAAAGGCGTTATAGCAGTCTCACCCCTCGCCTTAGGCTGGGTGGGGCTTTGAGGCGAGACACCTTCAAAGTAAATTGAATAGTCGAGCCTTCTCAATTTGCCGAAGTTGATCCTAATCGATTCACTTTATGGTTCAGGGTCACAGTAGTAGACCGTGGGACCCTATTTTAGGTGGTAAAATTGTCATATGCCACCCCAAAACACATTTTATTGCTTTGTATTAGTATATAATGATTTTGGGCATAAAAAATATGGTTTCCAACATATTTTATAGATCAAGTATTCTATTCTATGGATATTTTTATGATTGATTTTTTTAAAAGATTCTTTAAATCCTATGAAACTTCATTTTTTGGGCTCTTTTCTTCAAGCATTTTTGTTGGTTGTCTAGGGGCTCTTAGGGAAAGGGTGATCTTGACTTTCTTATATGTTACGACATGCATCCATCTGATGCATTATGTGACCAATATTTTTTCTTCATCATCGATAAAAAGCCTATTGTCAAGTGTTCTGGATCATGTGGTACCAACACTTCATATCATGTTGTCTTAGCAACTGTAGATAAAAGAAAAAGAGCTTTATTGTTGTTTAGGCAAATACGTGAAAAAGAGTTTTTCGTTATTTATTTTTATTTTTATTTTTTGGGTGTTGATTCCATATTGTCACTGAACCAAATGTTAGGTTTTGTTTAAATGTGGCAAAGTACCAAGTATGGTGCTCTTCAAACAAAATAAAATAATGTGTTTGTGGGTAATTATCGTTTGAGTTTAGATCTATACAGGCCTAATGTTATTTTTGAGAAGAGCTTTGATACCCATTAGATCATAAGCGTTCATGATCGTGCAACTATGATTAGCGATCCTGTCATCTGTTGGTGATTGCTTGGGCATGACTGAACGGTTGTATTTGAGTAAGCCAAATTATTAGGGTATTGATCTTAGGCTTATAATGATTCATTAGATGCAGTTATGTAGTCAATGGATAACCATGATCAAGTGACTTAAATTTTAAGACCATTGATTGGTCATTGATTAGATTTGATCGAATGGGCATAATCAAATGGGTGAAATCTTTAGCAATGACCATATGACCATAATCTTTTTGGAAAAATCGAGTTGTCACTAGAAGATTGATGGAATCATTTAAAGATGATCAAATGATTATAATTGAATTATATTAGGAAAGGTAATAGATTTAGATTTGGAGATTTAAATCATTTAACGATGATTTTCCTTTTAGAAAGGGAGTCATGATCTCACAAGAGATGTTAAAGAGTCATGATCTCACAAGAGATGTTAAAGAGCAACTATAAATCTCATTTAGTTTATTGCTTATATCAAAATAGGTAGAGAAATGAAGTGACTTAAAGGTCCATTGGTAGACGTACCAACAAAGATTGAGTCAAAACTTCTAAATTCTCTATGGAACTTATTTCCTTGTCAATGAACAAGAAAGCAAATAATATATGATTTCCGGTAGAAATATCTTAAGAAACACTTGATGTGTTGATAATTGAAATTATAAGTAATTATGAAAACTATTAATCTAAAAGAAGAATCGGGATGTGTTTAAAGTCATTTACCAAAACAGTCACTTACGATGGGAACCGTACCTAATATTTATTTGGTCAATGTTTAGGTTCAAAGGGAAGAACAAGTCGTAAATCTGTGACAGATAAATGGGCACTATATTGATGAGAATTAAATTCTCATAAATATTCCAGGAAGGGTAGTGTTTTTCCTTTAATGGATAAGGGGAGGTTGAGCATTGCTCTGAATAGATGCTATAACACTATATGTTAAGATGTTAATGTTAGAGGGGCATCTCTTATAGGTCTATCTATATAAGTGTGAGGGTGAAGCCGCTTTCAATGAGACATGACTTTATCTCATAAACACTTATGAAAATAAGGGTACTACCATATGGCCTAAATGTGCTAACCTATTTCTTGGACACTAAATATATGAAATATGTGTGTAGAATAGTTTCGATTTATCATATAAGATCGTTAGTTCAAGACTTCGTTTCACTAAAGACCTTGATAAACTTTGAGTTATTTCCACTAAAGTGAAAATTCAAGTCTATAAGATATTTTCATTTATGCACATATTTCTAACTTTGCTCTGATTTATAACTTTTAAATAGTGGGGGATAGTTGGATCTTTAAAACTTTTAAATAATGGGGGATTGTTGGATATTTAAAAGTTTATTAAACTTGTCTTTTCTCAAGAGGTGTGTCTTTTAAGAATTGTGTCTTTTCAATCGAGACGTCTTTCCAAAGTGGTGTGTTTTTTCAAAATGAAGGGTCTTTCCAAAGTGGTATGTTTTTTTTGAAGGGATGCGTGTAGCACCTTTTCATAGAAAAATGGTGTATTAACACACCACTTGATTTCTATTTAAGGAATAAAAATTTATTATTTTTAACAATTACATTGGAATCTCCCTTCTCTCTGGTTCTATCTTTAAATGTTTTGATCAGAGCGTTCTTGCAATATTTGGTATTCGGATAACATGATCAGATTTGCTAAATCCTTCACAAGAATATACCGCCGATTCGTTGTATCCTGAAACCAATTTGCCAGGAACCTGCTAGTGACCACTTTGTCAAAGTGATGGGGGCAAATATTGATTTCAAGAAAACGATATTTCTTGTGCCTCAGACTGATTCTCTGTATTATTTCGGATCAACATTTCACAATTTTTCCAACATTATCCGCATTTCATCATGCAACTCTATCTGATTACATTTGTTGTGACTGAATGAAGCCAATTGAAACATTGTTTTGCCACCTTGGAATGGTGAAATAGAAAAAATTCTCTATGGTTTAATTTCAATCCTAAGAAGAAAAATCTTGCATCGATAAAGGTTTGGATTCCACTTGAGATATCTTTCATTTGACATGGACAATGGCTTGAATCTATACGTAGATGGTTAAAAAAGGAGACTCATTGTTTACTTTCCATAGTTTAAAAAAGATGTTGACTCTGTACCAGCTCTAAGCTTGAACTTTAATGCCGCTTGAGGTTGGCCGCTTCGCCTGGTGCAAAATTTCTTTCATATACGAAAATGTGAACTCCATTTGCACAGATCTATCTTTGGATTTTGACCAACGCGTGGGTAAAATTATAGCTTGCCCAAATTAGCAAAAGTCAACCAATCCAATGGCCACGAATGCGCCAGCTCAAATTTGCTTGAGAATCAAAGATTCTACAAATCAAACAAATGATGAAGACTCATCTAGAATTACAACAATTTCTCAACAGGAATAGTCGAGAAACCATAAATTTAGATCTTTCACCAGTCATTCCTCACTGAAATCTGTGAAAGCCCAAGAAATTAATTGTGCATCTAGGAGCTACATATCAGATAACAGAGCTCTAGCAAACTCATTAAAACTGAAGCTTGGAGAGTCTAGTTTGCCCAATCTCCTAACGTCCATGTACTCTAATTTCTGTGAATCACTCAAATATGTAAGTAATTCAGATTCCTTTCGTAACCTATATAAGGATATGATGCAAATAGCAAGTAGATGATGGAAACAGTGTTAAAACACTTGCTATCTCCTTTTGCTTATGGTTTTTCTTTAATGGGCATTTTCACACAGATATGAGATCATCCCTTTCCAACTACACCATCAAGAGTTACAGGTTCTTCCAAACAAGTTCCTGCCAACCCATGATCCTAGTTGATCATCTAAGCCATGGGGAACATGAGCTAAATTGTGGGAAGAGGAGGTCCATTGCCATTGGTCAAGAGGTTCTTCTTGCACCCATAAGGAGGAAGATGATCATTATGGTTGTTGATAATTTAAAAATCTTATTTAACAATATTAAAAAGCATTTAATGTGGTGTAAAGAAAGGCGGGGCACTTTAGAAAACAATGCCTCAAAAACAAACGTTTTAGCAAAAAGACCCAACCTCAAACGTTTAGAGAAATCGTGCTTTCATGGATTTTGGAACTTCAGAAAACCAGGAAATAACTGTTTTCTTTTTTTTTTAAGTGCTTTCACGGTTTTCTGAAGTTCCAAAATTCGTGAAAAGCACCGTTTTTCTAAAATGTTTGAGGTCGAGTCTTTTTTGCTAAAAAGTTCATTTTTGAGGCATGTTTCTCTAATTATTCAAAAATCTGTTACAACTTTTGCCTGTCATATATTGTAACACCCCAAATTTTCGCTAGCATTGAATCGTTAACTTTCAACGATGATGCGATTTGCTTTGACCGATTTGACATTGATCAAACTTTTCGCGTCTGTAGTGTGACCTTTGACTCACTTATCTCAATTGAGTAAGTACACCCAACCGCAAATCTGGGACTAAATCCTGACGCAAACTAATCTTTGAAACTCAAACCCTTATACGGTGTGTGTGTGTTACACATGACCCGAACCCTAGGATTGGACCAGGTTTGAATCCACGTGTTTCAAAAACCATAGTATATCATGGGCTTAGTTAGTTATTATTGTTAATAAATAAATTAAAATGAGAAGGACGATGTCGTGTGCGTGATCAAGAACGATCATGTGCACCCTAAGCACGAACCTAACCCGAGCCCAGTGACCCAAACTAACATACCTATATAGGTATAGGTGTAATACCCCGAGATCTCTGAACCTTGTACGATGTGTTGGTATTCGGTATCAAGTGTGACGTGTACCATGTGTCATACCCCGCAAGTAGTTCATTTAGTTCAAATATACGTCTAACAGACACTTAAGCTGCATTCTTGTGCTAATACCAAGTATAGAAACCCATATGATATCATATCTGAGCTATAAGGGGATCCTACAAAGATCTAACCTTAGATCTTAAGAAACCAACACCTAACTGTTTGTATCCACCCAACACAAAGCCAACACCTTGGACCCATACACTTACATTCGTGTGCCGATTGTGCATTGGAACTAACCAGCATATAAGCCCAACACCAAATCGTCACCTAATGGCTATATACAACCTTTGAGCGTATAGGTCACACTATGAAACAATTACCCTTAAGATAAAAACCAAATCTAGAAGACCCATCGGTGGAGAAATTGTGACGGCCCATACACAACCTTTGGATGTACAGCCAAGGCTCCAAGTCAAGACCCTAATCTATTAAACCAGCTGTAAACGCATAGAGCCATACATGGTTCGTTTGAAAACTATCTAGAGGAGTGAGAGACAGAAGAGAGCTCATCCTTTCTCAACCCCCCTTACGAAACCAAACCCTTGAACCTGAGTGAACTCTCATCGCCGGTGAAAGAATCTCGGCTATATCCATTTGTATGACGCCGTAGGATGATCAATCGAAGCATTGTGTGGGAACAAACTATCTAGAGAGGCATACAGCTTGACTGTGAGGTAATTGGGTGTAGCATGTGATGAGTAGTGAAATATGATGATATTTTACCCTTAAATACCTATATTTAGCCGTCCGATGAAGACTATCTGATGAGAATTATTAGATTTGAAGTGTTTCAGGTAAATATTAGCCAAGTGCAGAAAACAACCCAAGAATTCTGAAAATAATGTCAAAACACTGTAACTTTCGGTCATCGAGAACTTGGTGCGACTTGCAGCTCAATTTGAACCTTCAAGACAGCCGAATTATGAAATTGTCAAAACACAAACGTTGTAGAGCTCGTAGTCAGCTTTCCAACGCCATATGAATCACCTCAACCCGAGTTCGGGACAAAAAATTATAGCCGAAATACCGAGGCAGTATCTGATGTAAAGTTGGGCGGGAGTTCACGGAAATCTGTGAAGGTCGATCGATCGATCTTCCAGTCGATCAAGCGACCAAAATGATGAATTTGAGATGGAAAGTACTTCTTAAAGCAAATTTTTTGAGATTTTTGGAGGGTCGATCGATCGACCCTATAAGATCGATCAATCAACCCTGACTTTTCGAGCCAGGAAACTCGCACGACTTGGATATTATTTAAAGCCGACTCAAACACTTCGAGAAGAGAAGGAGGATTAGAGTTTTACTTTTTAGTTTTTCCTTTTCATAGTTAGACGTAGAGATAGGGAGTTTTTATTATTCTTTTTGAGAACTTTGTTCCTTTAATTTTTCAGTATTCATTCCTTCAGTTTATTATATTTTTATTCAGTTGATTTCTGCATTAATTTTGTTTCTGAAGATCATCGTACTTTTGGATCAAAATAATTTATGTTGAAGTTTGAGGTATTTTTAATTCATTAAACTAATGTTATTTTCCCTTCCTTATTTATTTATGTCATTTAATTATAATATGTGTGGCTAAATTCATAGGGATGGGGATCTAATGATTCTCATCCGAGGGATATACTTTTAATAATATAAATTTAGGATTAAAATATGAGATCTTATTTTATGATCGTTGTGCTATCATGAACGGATGAAATCCCCGCTACTAACTGGGATCGCGTGTGTCAAGCCATGCCCGGGATCTCAGATCTGTGACGGTAATTTTACCCAATCATTATTATATGATCTTTTTGCTTTCATCATGTGGATCTAATTACGATTATGATCCGGGATCGAGTGTGCCGAGCCATGCCCTGTATCTTGAATCTGTAATGGTAATTTTATCTTAATTACTCTCTAATCTGAAATCAAGTGTGCCGAGTCATGCCCTTGATTTCAGATCTATGGTGATATTCTTGTTAAAATTTTCACTCACTTTGGGGATGATTTTTATTTGAACCTGAGATCAAGTGTGTCGAGCCATGCCTTTGATCCCAGATCTATATATGAAAATCATCTAAGTCCTGATTGCAGGGATGCAATGTGGAACCTATCAGGGTTTTGACCATTTATCTTCCATAAAAGATGTTTTTCTTCAATGGTATATCTCATCGTTTAATCCTTAGATTTGTGTTATGGGAAGAACATACCAAAGATGGGAGGATTTAGTATCTTCATTTTTATCTTTATTTTTGAATTATCAATTAAATTTTAGTTTGTAGTCAGTAATTGTCATCTCACAAAACTAGATCATAAGACTAGTAGAATACTGTTAGATCTTAGTGGATTTCTTGAATCACTGTCTTGCCTTTTTAGAACTTTTAAAATTAGTCCTCGTGGGAACGATCTCGTACTCTGCACCCACTATATACAATCTGATTTGTACGCTTGCGAGTAAAACATTACAATTAAAAAATCACATCAGCATGCAAGAAATTTGGGGAAATTTCCATTTGAAGATGATGGGAGATCGAATTTTGAAGTATCAAACTCGCCCGGGCTAATTGGAGCTTAGCCAGGGAGAGATGGGTTCAGATTGTGAAGATGGCGTGTTTGGAGAAACTCTCCCAGGAGAGTTTTCCAAGCAAAATCTTTCGGCTGAAAATCGCCCGGGCGAACTGTGCGCCTATTGAAACCTGAAGAGGGCAGCCCGGGCGACATTCTGAACTCGCCAGGGCAAGTTGTCTTGAAGGCGAAATTTTTAAAGGGTTAAGTGAAGTCACTCGGGCGAACTTCTTAAGCTTAATTGTTCAGATAAAAGTCGCTCGGGCGATTTTGAAATAAGAAGGGCCAGCCCGGGTGATCTTGAAAACTTGCCGAGCGACTTGGAGCGACACTGACTTAGTATTTTAGTCATAACTTTTGACTCTGAACTTCGATTGGCGCGATTCTCACGGAGTTGGAAAAAGGAAAACGAGCCCAATGACTTTGATGAATTAATAAATTCATGAATCTAATATTTTATAGGTAAAAATTAGGTGGCAAGTAGGAACAAGTTTTATATGGTCTAAAGTTAACGCGAACTTATCCTTTTCGCCCTAATTTTGATAAAACTTTAGGAACCTCAACGTGTGTGATATTTAATCATTAACATATATGAATACGAATGCTTCATAATGTAGGTTAAGGTTTGAAAACGTCATTAAAGATTTTTAGCACCGTTTTGCGTGACTTTGCGTGATTTTGCAATCGAGGTAGGAAAATTCAACACACAAGTTCGTCTTGATGTTGATTCATGGGCTTGATTTTGTTTTATACTTAAACATTTGATAGCTTTAAAATGCCTGAAAACTCGATTTTTGTTTGAATGAAGTAAACTTCAAATTTTGTTTTGTTTTATGTTAGCATATGATTTTCCTATCTCGACTGAACCTAGTATATGAAAAACGATTTTTAAATCTGCATATGTTTATGAATCCAAGTCGGAATATGATATTTGAACTTGATGGTTATGTTTTTGAACCCGAATATTTTGAAATACATGAAACCATGAATTTTTGCTTTGATGATTCAAATTGTTAGATTAGTATATAATTTTTGAAACATGCCTTGATTTGAATTCCGTATATGAAATACGATTTTGATCGGAAACTAGAAGTGAATCTTGTCTTAAAATTGATTTCCAATAAAAATCCGAGAGTGTAAGTCTGTGTAAGAATCTGAATCGGAACGTGACATTTGAATTCGAAAATCTAATTAAGACTTCGAAATTGAACTTGAAATCTGAAACATGTTTTGTGTATATGAAACCTCGAGCCTTGAACGTGAATAGAAATTCGAACTGTAAATAAGTACATGAATCTGGATTGAAACATGAATCATATAAGCACTGGATACTAAACGCTGAATATTATACACTGGACACTAAATACTAGAAGCTGAGCATATTGCATTAAAAATTGAACTAATACGGCGGGTTAAATCGTACACACTATACTGCATACTGGACCAGCTCGGTGGTTAAACCGTGCATCATGTACTGCATATTGGACCGGCTCGACGGTTAAACTGTGCATCATGCACTACATACTGGACCGGCTCGACGGTTAAACTGTGCATCATGTACTGCATACTGGACCGGCTCGACGGTTAAATTGTGCATCATGTACTACATAATGGACCAGCTTGATAGGTTAAACCGTGCATCATGTACTGACTGACATTGCATTCGACACTGAAAATCTATAGTGGATCGACACGTCAAGTTACACTGTATACAAAAGATACTGAATGAAATTTAAATGGAATGAATACTGGCCAAATCTGCACAAGTGCACTAGAAACTAAGAACCTCGCTTGCACACTCTGATTTTGAAGTACATGATAATGTTTTCTCGAATTTGATTTTGTCTTGACTTGAAAAATGAAATTTGAAGTTTGATTTCACCAATTGAATTTTAATCAAACAACTCTGTGTTTTTGTCTGAAAAAATATATATTGGTATTGCTTTTCTCTACTGAGCTTAGACTGTTAGCTCATTCATCGACTATACGTCACACGTACAAGCTGTGAGCGGGATATGGATATTTTGTTGAATCCTACTCAGAAGCTTCCGTGTTGACCTCCGATTTTGGTATAATTATGGAGTTTTGTAGATATTAGAGTTATATTTTCTCTTCTTGCACACCACTGTTCAGGTGATGATCAGCCATCATCGATGATTTTAGATTATTGGACTATATTTTGTTTATAGATAGATTTCCTATTCCGACCATGTGTATTACTTTTTTGTATTACTTTTGTAATAGTTGCCTGTTTATTCTGCTCTTGTAATATGTCATTTCTGTAATAAAACATGATATACGATCCGACGGCATGGATTTTTATGATACAAAAAATTCGGGTTGTCACATATAAATTTGTGTTACTAGGCAAGGGCCTTATAAGTTTAAAAAAAAAAAAAAAAACTTGTAAATCAAATAGTGAATTATACTACTGTTTTACCTTGAAACAAGCAACTAAGTTTTGGAGAAATCTAACCATTAGAGTAAAAAGAAGGAATTTTCATCGTAATATTTTCCCAATATGCTGAAACGAATGTTCCCAAAGAATCATCAGTGAAAGTGATTCAAGTCGGGTGATAATAGAGATCCGGGACGATTCCATTGATCTCTCAACATTGGGAAATACTATTCAAGATATTAAGTTAATCAGTAGGTGCTTTCTAATTTTTAAGTGTCTATTTGTATAGAGCTTGGTTAAATGTGGTAACTAGTGCCCTGGTCAAAGAGTTTGGCTGGAGGATTTTCGTCCCTACTTTACTCGAATTGTAATTTCTAATTTCCTGAATTAATTGAATTTTGTTTTTCCTCAATAAATTAAATAAACAAACAAACAATAGAAGGCAAATAGTGTATTTGGTTCGGTTTGGTCGATTTTGGACCAAAACCATAAACCAAATCAGTCCTAATCAGTTTCTAGATTTTCAAATCAAACCAAACTGTCCAACTCTTAAACCAAACCAGCCCGATTTGATTCGGTTCGGTTTGGTTCGGTCGGTTTCGGTTTTCCTATAAGTTCTACTTTATTACATTAGGATGTAGAAATAGGCTAAAAATAAGGGTAGGATTTTATATAAAAATATACATTTTACTTAAATGCCCTTTAAAATTAATCAAAACCCCCGCCTATATATATATATATATATATATATATATATATATATATATATATATATATATATATATATATATATATACTTACAAACTACATTCAATTCGGTTCGGTCAATTTCGGCTTGGGGAGGCTTGAAACCGAAACCAAACCAAACTTTTCGATTTTCCTTTTTTCCAAATCAAGCCCAAACTAGTACCCGTCCAAACCGGACCAAACCCGTCGGTTCGGTCCAACAAAATGCACAAGCCTACTTTTCAACATAAGGCAATTATATATAAACAAAATCCTAATGAGTGATTGTTTAGAAAAATTGTATTGATTTAAAGTTATAAATTTTCTAAAAATAATAAAAACTAAGTTCCTTTCACCAAAATCAGAAAAACTCAAGGAAAAAGTTATAAAATTCGCATAATTCATGAAATTCATAAATTATTCGAAAAATTCAATTTTTATGCAAAAATTCATGAATAATTCAAATTTATTTGTTTCCTTTTTAAAACATTTGTGAATTATTCATGACTTTTTTGGAAAAGGCTGCGAATTTAGTCACTACACCCATACCCATGAATTATCCATCTCCTTTTATATGGGTTGTGAGATTCCACATTGTAGAAAATGAGGCAATAAATCCAAACCATCCATGGTGCTTCGGTAATCTATTGGCTATAAAATGATCTTTTCTGGGTAATCATACAACTATACAAGTTCTATAAACACTACATTTTTTCACTTGTAACAACCTCAAATTTTGGTTTAAAGCGGTTGTTTAGTTTAATATAAAATCTAAATTGTTTTATGAACCTTTGCCAAATTCAAATTCCATGTGACATATTTTGAAAAAATAAATATGATCGTAGGCGACTAGGCGGACATCAAATATGATTCTGTTGATTCTATGATCACCTTTTGGTGATACCATGTGGTATACATCACTTTTTGATATATACCACGTGGAATAAAAATCTGATTGGTTGATGATCTTATCATGATCTCAACATCTTTTTGACCACTCGAAAGGTTGACCTATTCCGGAATCTTTAGATCTTTTTTATATGGGAAATTTACCTGACTGGCCCTGTCAGATACACCTTTTACATCAGAGGCCCTATAGTTTCACCTTTACCCAAATCGACCCGCTGCGCGTCGAGTCGTCACCCGCCCTTAGGAAATGCCCAAACTACCCCCAATGTAATAAATAGCCGCCCTTTTTTCAACTCTTCATTGTTTACCTTTTTTCTACTTTTTACTTTTTCGTTAAAAGTCAGTGGAGAGTTGGTGTCGCTTCGTAGACGCTAGCGTTTAGTTCTACAATCTTCAAGCTATCAAATCTGTAAGTTGGAATTAAAATTACCTTTCATTGCTGTAGATTTTTTTTTTCTCCTTTCTTTGATACACATTTTGACATAATTTGTTAAGGTTATCCTATATACAATCGATATCGACTGTATATGTAATCGTTATCGATTACATAGAGAGTCGATATCGATTGTATATAGAGTCAATATCGATTGTATTTGTAGTCATAATCGACTATATAAATAGTCGATGACAACTCTATAAAAAATCGATATCGACTCTCTCTGTATATAATTAATACCCATCTTATGAATATAATTATTACCCATCATATTAACTCCTCGATGTCATAACTCATAATAAATCATACAAGGTTTTATATTTATCTCAACCGACGTTTAATTTTCTTCAATTTATTGTCAACTACCCTTTTGTAAAACTATTATGGCAAGTAAGCTTGGAAGGATGAGAAATTTTAATACAACTATTCGTATTTCACCATCTAGGGGCTTTAAATACAGGTTTAGTTCGTCCTTAGCAAAATGAGTCTCTATCATCCCTACCAGCCCATCTTTCCCCATGATAGATAATAAAAAAAGATAAAAAAACTAATTATAACCCAATCAAGTTCTTTCCAGTATGGGAGGACCCACCACCACCATCAGAACCAGATCCTCTGCAGTTCCTATGGGACGAATACGAGGAAGTGCCGAAAATTTTGGTGAAGGAAGAAAGGAAAAAGAAGGAAGAAAAGAAAAAGAAGAAAAGAAAGAAAAAGAAAATTAAGACGGAACCACCCACCTCTTAATCTTAGAAGCCTAGGACCGATCCTTATCGAAGAATCTTCTATCGGACGTTGCTGCCAGAGTCTTAGTTTAGTGTGTCCAGATTTCATTTTTAACTGTAAATGAAATATTTTGAATGTAAATGAAACATTTTGAGTCGATGGAGACTTCATGAAATATTTTGAGTCTGTAAATTAAAAAACGACTCTAAATGTAATCGATATCGACTCTAAATGTAATCGATATCGACTCTAATTGTAATTGTTATCGACTCTATATGTAATCGATAACGACTATAAATAAAATCGATATCGATTACATTTAGAGTCGCTATCGATTACATTTAGAGTCGATAACGATTACATTTATAGTCAATATCAATTACATTTAGAATCGTTATCAATTTTATTAATAGTAGTTATCGATTACATTTAGAGTCGATATCGATTACATTTATAGTCGTTATCGATTACATATACAATCGATATCGACTCTAATATAATTGATATTGGTTTTATATATTACAGTTCAGTTAACATTTAAACTATCCTTGTTAGTATGGGACTCAGTTCTTTCTTTTTTATTACAATTCATTTCAACTAGCTATCAAGATGGTTGTACACCGACCTGTTGCCAAGTGTTCCCCTAGTGCAATTTCGAATCTCTACGATAATGCTACCCCAACTCAAAAGAAGTTGCTGAGAGATTCAGTTTTCGGTGGAATATTTCAAATGCCTAATGGTGTGAAATTTCTTTCCGATGTGATCGATGCGATGTTGACGTTTTGGGTTGAAAAAAATCACTTCCAAATCGGGAAGACTGATGTCTATCTTCGAAAGTTGGACATTGCATTGATACTGGGTCTTGCCGTAGTTGGCCCAGAAAAGTATACCCCGTCCGTTAAACCACCGGAAGAACAAACCATTCAATACAAATGCTTCCGTGGAACGCCTCCTGGAAAAATTCTCCGTTCTCATATAGATGCTGTAATTTGGAGAGCGGAAAGTGATGACGACTTCATAAAGTTATCTCTTCTATATATGTTATGTATATTTCTTTTTCTTGGATCCCACCATCAACTGGCGGAAGACCACATCGACTTCATCGATGACGTCGAGAACTTTAACCGAACTCCGTGGGGCTTCACATGTACCATAACTTGATAGAGTATATAATGAAGGCCACGACGAATAGAAAGACCGCCGAGATGGATAAAGTCTTTAAGACGTATAACACATATGGATGCATATGTGTACTTCAATGGTGGGCTTACAAGATGCTGCCAGATATCTCGCTTTCCCAAATAGGCCTTGAGGTCCCTTTCCCACGACTGCTGAAATGGTCGGACAGGGCGCAGTCAAGGATCAGAGGTTACACACGCGGACAGATGTTAGACAGCAAGGTATGAGATCTATTAAATAATTCAAATAAAAGGAGTAGAGAGACCCGATGCTGATTAAAAAATAACTTGCTGATTCATTCTAGAATCGATAATGAGTCATTATAGAATCGATAACGACTTACTAAGTAGTCGATACCGATTCATTAAACAATCAATAGCGATGCTGTAAAAAATTGATAACGACTATTTAATAAGTCGATAACGAGTCATTACAGAATCGATAACGACTTACTAAGTAGTCGATACCGATTCATTAAGTAATCGATAGCGATGCAATACAGAATCGATAACGATGTATTAAATAGTCGGTATCGATTCATTACAGAATCAATAGTGATTTATTAAATAGTCGATACTTTGCATTTGGAATATATGATCAATTTAGTCTATTATTTACCGTGTTTTCTTTTCTTTCAAAGGGTTCGCGCTCCCCTCGTGCCCGTTGGCTTCGAATTAGAGATACCCGTCTTAAAAGAATATCTACGGGTTAAAAATATCGTTGGGGGGAAGAGGAAGGAGCCTCATGAACCGGTCAAGAAAGTTGTGGAAGAGATGCGGCCGAAGAAGAAGAGAAATTACATTCCGGTCGAGAATATTGATGAGGAAGAATAGGATGACCAATCGACGTCGGACGAAGAACCGTCCTCGAAAAAGGGCCCCGTCCATGCAGGTGTAGAGCGACCGAGAACTAGGGGGGCCACGAAGGAGAGCCTAGTTGCGAAAGGGAGCCCAATTGAACCATCCACCTCCAATGAGTCGTTGTTGACGAGGGTCGACAGTTTGGTGCTGGAGAACTTGAAGCTCACCCAAAGAGTGAGTGATTTGGAGGGAGAGAATAAGGTCCTGGCGAAACGTTGTGCTTCCATAGAGAAACTATGCAACTCCTTGAATGAGCGGCTGAAATCAAGGGATGTGGAGTTGCAGAAGTTGAATCACTACAACTCGTTGGTCAGAAAGGGCCAGGAGAATATAAAAGAACTTCTTGAAAATTTATTGGAGGCGAGACCTAAGGTATGTGTTGAAACGTGGTATTTATGTGTTCAGATTTGTTAACATAAATCGATATCGATTGTATATAGAATCGATAACGATTATATTTACAATCGTTATCGACTTTATATAGAGTCGAATTCGATTATATGTACAATCGACAACGACTGTATATTTAATCGTTATCGACTATATATACAGTCGATAACGACTGTATATTTAATCGTTATCGACTATATATGCAGTCGATAACGATTAAATGTAAAATCGATTTGGACTTTTTAAAATATTTTGCACCATTATTTCGATGTTCAGGATAGCGGTATTGAGGAGTTGATCTCGAAAGTGTACGACACAATGGTCGATAAGGAACCATCAGCTCCCCTGCATCAGGATCCTCCTACGGGTGAGGTGACGGCAGCTGCTGACGAGCAGCCTGAGACTCAAACCGATAACGGTCCAACTGGTAAAGAGCAAACCTCTTCCCAATTTCCTCACCAACAAATTGACCCTCACTTAAGACCTAGGCAAGGGAAACTCATCAAAACAGTTGCCGTCAAACCTAGGACACAGCGAAGGGTAGCGATGGTAAAAAAGCCTATAACTGAGAAGGCCATTAAAAGAAAAACTATTGAGCCTGGACCGGTGACTGATGCTACCGCTGAGCCTGGGTCTACGGCTGATGATGCTACTATTGTGCTAAAAGAGATATGGAACAAGCCTGAGACGGAGGACGAGTAAGTTATTCTTCCCAGGAACAAGCCTGAATCTTTCACTTTATTATTATAAATTTATAAATATATTACGAAGATTAGTTACGTTGGCCTTTATTTATGCTGCGACTACGTAAGCATCGTTGGTAACTATACGCTGGTGGTGCAATCTTTCAGATGTTTGGCGGGCACGTAGTACATGGATAATTTTGTAAGTAAAGTAAAGCTATTGTAGGCACAAATAGACAATTTAAAGCTCTCGATGACTTGAAATAGAGTCGTTATCGACTCTACAATGAATCGATATCAATTCATTTTATAATCGATGACGATGACTTATATAATCGTTATCGACTTTACAATGAATCGGTATCAATTCATTGTATAGTCGATGGCGATTATATATATAATCGTTATCGACTCTCCAACGCATCGGTATCGATTCATTATAAAGTCGATAACGATTATTTTTATAGTCGTCATCGACTATAAAATGAGTCGATACCGATTATTTAACTATAACTGCATATTTAACTCTAACTACTTTGGTTTCAGATTATGGGCGCCTACTTGAGACACTAGGAAGTAATTGATGATGATATTCATCCTGATATAAAGAACAAAAGCTTCCTTATGAGCCCTACCACTCTGACGTACATGGGCTTTGAACTGAACGATTTCAACAAGTTCCTTCTCGCTGAAAAATTATATGAAGAATCGTTCGAAAGTTAAATTAAACGGTGGGCTGCCTATAAACAAGAACAGAGCCAAGGCAAGAAGCTGATGGAAATTTTCTTCTTCAATCAGTTTCAGAATTTGTGGGCTCACGAGTGCAACACAGTATGCTTCTAACCTCTTTATAATTTTTCTATTATACTCTTTGAGATTATATTACTTTTTTGTAGATATTTATGCCAATTCATTCACAATAATAATTACACTGGGCACTTGCGATCGTGAAGGTAGTCAAACGATCGATAATGATCGTCGACCCTATATTTAATAGGTCCTCTAAGGAAAGATATCCGACCCAATTAAAAACGCTAGTAAGATATTTTGCTTAGCATATCTTTCGTCATTGTTAGTTTAGCATATCTGACATTCCTCTATTTTGAAACAGACACAATCCTTCTTGCAATTTTATATTCGTACGGTGACTCCACTGCACTGAACACAAAGACCTATCCTTGGTTATCTAGTGATTGTCGAGTCAAAGCCCATCCCCGACAGACCAATTCGAGTGATTGTGGGGTATTTGTGATGAAGTATGTAGAGTACTTCATGTCGGGAAATAAATTTGACTTTGCTTAATCAGATATGGATAGGATCAAGGCAGAAATTGGCCATACACTGGCTACATATACTGGCAATGGGGGAGGAGAATTGGAGGAGGCGCAACAGTAGTGTGGTTATAATAGAAATGAAATATTTTATAAATGTAAATGACATATTTTTTGTAAATGAAACATTTTTAATATAATTGAAATATTTTTAAGTAGCAGTGGTTATAATGTAGAAATAGAAGTCATTATCGACTTTATATATAGTCGTCATCGACTATATAAATAACCGATAACGATTCTATATAGAGTTGCTATCGACTTTATTTCGAGTCGTTATCAACTATATTAATAATCGATATCGATTCTAAAATTAATCGATATCGACTTTATAGAAAGAAGATGGTGATTCTGTATAGAGTCGCTATCGATTATTTATATAGTCGATGGTGACTCTGTATAGAGTCGTTATCGATTATATATATAGTCGATGACGACTCTAAATAATCGACAACGACTATATATACAGTCGCTGACGTCTCATTTGTACATTCTTGGTTGCATGTTTCTATATAACTGTAGAGTAAAATTACAACTATTACAAATCAAAAAAATATAGATTCTGAATTTCTGAGCAAATATATATTCTCGTTTATATTCCATTTATCTTTATTAAAAATATACACTATCAACCCATCGGTCCCACTGTCGTATAACTCTTGCGATTGTGATCATATTCACTGCACCTGCTATACTGTAGGGCCCTAACCTCACCCTTAGACCTTATCCTTCTCTTCCTCGGACGGCCGGCTTGCTTTCGATAATTATAGGGTGGTCTCACTTTCATATTTTCAGGGAGTTGCTCTGCTTGGAACTTCCATTGGCTTTTATCGAAGGTGGGAAGCCATTGCTCGTCGTATGTTTGTCTAAAGCAAGTGGTGAAAAATTACTTTTCACAAAAGTTATGGTAGTCATAACTTCTTCGATTGATGGCCGCCACGACATGGGAGCAAAGCAAGCCATGAATGTGCCAACGACGGCAACTACACGTCTTATGTTCCAAGTTGACGTGATGAATGAAATTTTCGGAGTTGACTTGGAATTGATCGCGCCCGTATGGTTGAGCTCTCTTTCTACCAGCCCATTGCAACACCTTCTTCATATGCTCTTCTGCTTTTGGGCAGAGGAGGGTGGTCCATTTATCAGATATCTGTCTGCTGTGACGGCCTCATTAATCTGTGCGCCAGCATGAAGGCATGACGACCTTAGAACTGGGCACTTAGCCAGCAAGAAGGCAAGCGGACCTTGGAAACTAGCCGTGTAGCATGCATGGGTGCAGTGGCATGTAGCCCTGCGATGCGTGCATGAGTCTCTGATGCATGATGCGACGGTGACCCGAACTAAGCTACGATCTAGTATGGTGGCTAGACGCGTGAAGGCTTAGAAAGGGCACGTAATGCGGTGCTCCGCGTATGAGCACGCGACGTGGTGCCAAGAGGGCACGCGACGTCCTAGTGCCATAAGGCATGTAATGCGGTGCTCCGCGTACGAGCACGCGATGTCTTGGTGCCATTAGGCACGTAATGCGGTGCTCCGCGTATGAGCACGCGACGTGGTGCCAAGAGGGCACGTGACGTCCTGGTGCCATAAGGCACGTAATGCGGTGCTCCGTGTATGAGCACGCGACGTGGTGCCAAGAGGGCACGCGACGTCCTAGTTCCATAAGGCACGTAGTGCAGTGCTCCGTGTTGGGGCACGCGATGTGGTGCCAAGAGGGCACGCGACGTCCAAGTGCTAAGGCACATGAGGCGGTGCCATGGTGGCACGCGATGTGGTGTCAAGAGGACACGCGACATCTAGCTCATATGGCAGGTAATGCGGTGCCAAGAGGGCACGCGATGCGGTGCTAAGAGGGCACGCGACATCTGGGTGCAATGACAGACCCGATATGGTGTCGAGTTGACACGAGACACGGTCACGACTTAGACGTGATGCGGTGCCATGAGGGTACGCCATGTGGTGCCATGAGGGCATGCGACATGAGGCCATGAGGGCCTTGCGACATGGTCGTGACACGGACGCGACATGGTCGCGACACAGTGTGATGTTGGACAGAGGCCATGAGGGCCTCGGGACGTGGTCGCGATGCGGACGCGACACGATCGCAAGGGACGCTGATGCGTGACCTCGCAAGCCATGTGGGCTTGGAGGATGGCACTGGGTGCCACGGTCAGAGGATCGTGTGCCATGTTTAATGGCAAGACACCACCTTTGCAAGTGTGTGCCACGGGCAGGAGATCGTGTGCCATGGGGGTATGATGAACCAATAAGTTTGAGGGTTTTCTGCTACTTTGCCTAAGTTGGTCTTTGGACCATATATAGGGGGAAGGGAGCTGTGGAGCTATTCTCCCACACATGGGGCCTTGTGTTGTGGGACGAGCGCATGTGCTTTCTAGGTTAGGGGTGGGCCTAGAACATCGCTGCAGCAATGCGGCGCTGCGGCGATGCCATGTGTCACCTGGGGTGAGGCTACCATGTGGCCCCGTGCCGGCGTCGCCGTGCACATGGGTCGGTGGCCTCACTGGGGCACTCAAGGGCTAGGTGGGACGCAGTGGCGCACTCTAGCTGAGGGCCTGGAGCAGATGTGTGCTGGTTGTGCTGGCCTCACACGATGCTTGGTTTGGAGAGCATGAAGAGTTGCATGCTACTCCTAGCGTGCTGGTCGTATGGACCACACACGTTGGTTGGCTTGAAAGGCATGAAGAGAGGCATGCCTTTGTCTAAAGCGAGGAACTAGTGCACTGCATAGGGTGAAGCTGGACAAGCCAAGTAGCACTGAGGTGCTGGCATGTGTGTCGCGAGTAGACACGATACACTGAGTGGGTTCGCCTCGAGTGAAGGCAACCATGATGTGGGAGTTCCCGTCCTTTAGGCGGGTGGTATCAAAGTGATGTTGGATATGAGGTCTCGTTGTGCGAGGCAGCGAGATGTTGCACAAGCGTGATAACCAATGTTTGGTTATGCTTCGTGAGAAAACTGGTATCTGAGTTAGGCTGGCCTCGTTGTAGCGGCAGCGAGGCGCCGCACGGGCGTCGAGAAAAAGTTACCCCGTGACACTGCGCTTTTAAAAATGATTGGCGACTTTCTCTCTAGTAGTTCTGATTAAGTCGATAATTAGTCTCTTTCGAGCTATCTTTAGTACGCTGTTTAAGCTTTCGACATTATTCGTAGTCAAAGAATTGTACTGCCTTCCTTCCATATGCGCGCGTGCCCAATGCTTTGGGTCTATTTTCGAAATATACTCTACGGCCCGAGGATCAGCGGGATCTTTCTTCATTTTATTTATAAAATAAACAAATCTTTCTACTGAATATGCATGCGCAGCTTTCCACCATAGACCCTTCACATTGTTCTTGGGATAGTTGTGTGCCAAATTTTGTGTCATATGTCGCATGCAGTAGTTGTGATATGCGTTAGGGAAGATATGTTTCACCGTATTTATTAAACCCTTCGACCTATCAGTGATAAAAATAAAATCTTCGTTAAACCCATCGATCACGAACACACCTACCCGTTTAAGAAACCACATCCACGTATCCTCTTCTTCTAACTCGACGACGGCAAATGCTAACGGTAATATATGACCATTACCGTCTTACGCCGAGGCGATAAGTAGGATCCCTTCGAAACGTCCTCGTAGGTGTGTACCGTCTACAAGTAATATACGACGAAGTGTATTGCGGTAGTTTCCGATGCACAGGCCAAAACTCTAAAAAAATCTTTGAAACTTACCGTCAAGCGTAAGTTGAAAGGATGTTTGTATATTATGATTTACCCTCTCCATCTCCTTCACGTAGGCTGATAGATCCATAAATTATCCTTCCCAACTGCTTCTAATATCATTAAGGGCAAGTTCTTTTCCCTTCAAAGTCTTTGCATATGAGATTTGTACATTATAAGCTTTTATAATATCAAACATTATCGACGTCGGTGTGTAGTCGAATCCTTCCATAAGTTTATCCCGTACATAGTTGGCTACGAAGGAGATTATTGCATTACGGTGACCGTGCGGTCTGATCTTAGCGGCTCCGCATGTGTGAGTACTATTAAATGTCTTGATTTGGAAAGAATCTAGCCCAGTCAATTTAGATGCATGTATTCGCCACGAACAATCGGATTCGTAGCATCTAGCTATCACTCGATAACTAGCGATTTTCACAGGTCGAATTTAAAAGTTTTTCTCCACTGCGTGCTCTTTCAATGCTATTTGAAATGTTTATTTGTCTCGAAAGATCTCTCCAACTTTAAACGTCCAATTCCGATATTCAGTTTCCACCTCTTCATCGAAAGAGTCGCCCGATATCTCTGACACTTCGTAATCTCCGTCTACTAGGAGATTATCAATGTCTCTCACAAAAATTTTTGAATCTTCTTTTATAAACTCATTCTGTTCACTTTCATAATCTTGTTCTAAGATATCTTCATTAGTGGGTTGAGGATAACTACGCCATTCACAAGCGGTGTTCTCAGGTGGTTGACAAGATCCTTCACCGAAGGGGTTCTGATGTGATTGACTAGATCTTTCACCGAATCGATAATGGCGTGGTTGACTAGGCCCTTCACCGAAGGGGTGCTCATGTGTATGGACATGGGGTTGAGTTTCTCCGGTAACTCCCATCGATGGCATAGTAGAACATAATTCGTGAGTAAACCAAATTGTCCATCCACCAGGGAAGATATAACTGAAATCGTCGATATCCACTGCCCGTTCTGAAGTGTAGTCTAACCATTGACTACATTGTTGTGACACATGCATGTATGTTAGTGGGTCATCATACGATTCAATCGGAGCATCGTTTAAATCAAAAGTTACTTTCCTGGCAGTCATGTTCGCCGTAATATCGCTGTCATCGCCTAATGGGGCGGTATCGTATACAGTTTCATCCTCAAACTTACATGGCTGAAATTCAGTCCCGCCAAGATTTACTTGTTCAGCTTCGACTCGAAAGGATGACGGTTCCTTAATGATGAATACATTTATGACGTCCACCCCGGATTTATAAAACGTAAATAGGGTGGCCAAATCATCAACGTTCAAAATGTCGGCAACCACAGGGGTATTCATTATCTTCATATGAAGCTTTATAGAAACTGTTTCATTCGCCCTCACAAAACTGACAGCAGACATTCGCCTCATGAATTGTTCATAGGAAATACTTGTCGAAATGTTAATAACCCTCCTCCGACCACCTTCATACAAGCCATCATCGTTTACAAGAAAACCATCATAGTGACAAAGAAGAGGAATCCTCACGTCCGTCATCGTCTGTTTAAGCATGAGAAGGAAGGGGTCATAAGATTGATAAAACAAAAAAGAATGGACGATTGTGAGTCGATTTCGATTATATATACAATCGATACCGATTATATATACAATCGATATCGACTGTATATACAATCGATATCGATTGCAAATATAATCGTCATCGACTCTATATACAATCGATATCGATTGTATATATAATCGTCATTGACTTTATAGACAATCTTTATCGATTAAATATAGAGTCGATGACGATTATATTTGTAATCGATATCGATTGTATATAAAGTCGATGACGATTATATTTGCAATCGATATATACTTTTCAAAAAATGATCCAAGGATACAAAGACTTTCTTATACTGTATGAATAGGAGATCCTAACAAACTGAAAATGTGGACCAATAAACTTAAATTATTTCTTATATTGCCCCATTAAGAGACCCTAATAAACTGAAAATGAGGTTTATGTAAGATACCTCCCGTCGCAAGGGCAAACTGCAGGGTCTTCTTGTCACAATGGAGAAATGCACGGCTTCTTCTCTCAAGCCTCTGTTTTCTTCTTCGAAATAACAGATCGGAGCAGATCAGACTAAGGAAGAAGACGTCGTCACCTGTGACCTGACCCACCTCTAACTTTTTAGTAGATTAAAATAAGGAAGAAGAGGATGCTTTGTGGGTTAAAGAAAGTCATAGAAGGGGGTAATTTAAACTTTTTACCCTCCTTAGGGTCGGCTAGGCTTGGAGCTAGTCGATTTGGGTAAAGGTAAAACTACTGGGCCTCTGACGTAAAAGGTGTATCTGACAGGGCCGATCAAGTAAATTTCCCTTTTTATATCCACCAGCAATAGCCTTGGACTCGGTGCTGCATGGACCTTAAAGAAGGACGCAAATCTATAAGCTACATACATATGTGCTCATCAAAAGGTTGTTTGGTGTGCATCTGTAGGGCTGGAAATGGGTTTGATAGGTCTGGTCGGCTCGACTCTAGTCGCATTCAAATCATGTGTTGATTTGACCCAATTCAAGGCCTTTGCTAATTGGGTCCAGTTGAGGCCTGTTGGATCAGGTCGGGTTCGTGTTGCCCCAATCCCATCCCATCCCATTACATTCATTTGGCATCTCTAGCATTCAAACCCTAGTGGTGTACGGGTCATACACCATATACAAACTCCTAGTCTCGTACCTTTACACGTCGGACATCGGGATTTGACAGAAGTCCCAGCTATAAATCCTTTCTACAGGTGGGACCCACTAAAGCTGCACGTGGCATTACCCCAATGGGGCAGCGTGGATAAGGTAATTAAGCCGGGATTTCCATTGTGTTTTCCATGTCGTAGCCACTTGTCGCAATCAATTTAAAATATCTCTATTCTCTCCCTCTACTTGTCCATACTTTTTTCAGCTTCCAAATTTATTTTTTAAAATTTGCCAATTTATTCGTTCACGTTTTTTTTTCTCATTTTTTATCATCCCGATCTACACGAATTCCAATTTGGTAACCGGAGCTGGAATCAAGAGTTAAGACACACCTCACTTCAGTAGTTACTTGCATGTAATTGGAATAAGAGTCAAAAGACACACTTCACATCAGCATAACCATGATATCAAGTTATGGGAGAAGGATTTTGTTTTGGGTAACTCTATTTGCACCCACACGTTTACTAATAGTGCCCAAGTCTAGACCCCTTGAAACTTTTGATTGTATCGGATCAAGCCGATATTCCATATAATAGATCTTAAGATTATGGATCACCTATCAGACGACCAATTTTTTATTTCATGTGTCACAAATCCCCAAAATATGGCCCTTGAACCATTTAACACACGTAATATTCAAAATTGATTTTAAAGCCATTTTTTAAAATTTGTGATACATAGAATTAGACACTAAGCATCTGATATGCGAGCCATGATCTCTAGATCTATTTTGTGAAAGATAAGGTGAAACACGGCTTCCATCATCTAATTAGATACAAAAATTAAGAAAGGACTAAGACTTGTGCCACATGAAATAGGCTACTTCTATTTGCGCCTATAGTCACCAAATTGAGGTTCCGTAATAGTCTGATGAGGTTAAAATTCAGAAAAATCTGACAAATCCGATAAGTTACTTTAGTGGGTCATTTCGAAAGTAATGACAATTAAATCAGAATCCAAAAAAGTCTCCATTGAATTAGTTCAACCCATCTCGATTCGTTGTTCGTAAAATTTGAGAGAAATTCAAGTAAGAGACATAAATCGATGATTAGATAACATTTCTACGGTTGTAATACCCATTGAATCGATTTTGAGAATTTTCTGAGAGGAACTTAAGAACAAAAGATTATGATCTTTTATAAGAAAAGTCAGGAATGTGAGTAATTTAAGAACGCATATGGGAAAAGTCAGAAATCCGAGTTTGCTAAGAATCTACAAGAATTCGAGTGTTAAGAAATCTGAGCTCTTCTGAGAAAAATTAGAAAACACCTGAACGAAGCCTTAAAAAATAGAAAATTGGAAATTATAAATTGCAAACCCGAATTCAAATCCAGCGAATTAGCGAACTAAGTAACTATGCTACACAATATAGACAGACTTTAAGAAGGACGCAAATCTATGCGCCCAATAAATCTATGCCCATCAAAAGGTAGTCTATGTGCATATGTAGGGCAAGAAATGGGTCAAGCTGACCCAATGGATCGATCAACCCGACCCACTCCCCAGTGGATCGATCAACCCGACCCACAGGTTTTGTCAGGGTATTTATTGTTCAGGTCGGATCTGATCGGCTCATATTCAGGTCCTGTGCCCTTGACTTGATCCAACTCGAGTCTTTCGCTAATTGGGTCAGGTTTAGCCCGGCTTGAGGCCTGTTGGATGAGGTTCACGTTATGGTAGATCTTAAATTGAGCATCGGTAGCATTCATGCGCTACTGGTGTGTGGGCTATACACCATATACAAACTTCTATTTCCATGATCTTTACACGTCAGGGTTTCTCTCATCCATTGATTTGACAGCAAATTCACAGCTATAGGTTCCTTCCACTGGTGGGGCCCACAAAATCTCCACGTGGCATTACCCAAATGGGGCAGCGTGGATAAGGGAATTAAGCTTGGATTTCCAATGTGCTTTCCCTGTCTTAGCCACTTGTCTTGATTTCTCCGAAGACACCTTCAATTAACGGCTCTCTTTTCTCTCTCGCTCTCTGCTTTCTGCTACTCAGTGCCTCTAAAGTCTAACCGACTGGGTATTTCTCTATCCTTACTACTACCCGCATATATATAGTTCTTGTAATTATTGTGGTTATTAATTTTTGATGGAGCTTATTTTATATATATAGTTCTTGTAATTATTGTGGTTATTAATTTTTGGTGGAGCTTATTTTTGGTGGGGTAGCGTTGTGTTTTTTTTTTTTTTTTTTAAATTTATTTGAATTTGAAATGTTATTAATTAGGATTTACGAAGATAAACTAGTCTAAATTACCCATTTATAATTCTTTGGGCATATTATTAGTTGATTCTCTCAAGTTCTATGAGCATATGGAGATACCCATTTCAAAATGAATTGGTATCAGGTTTATGGGTCATTTGCTGCGTCGATAAATGTGTCAAAAATGACTTTCACGGATTTAGAGGTCTCTAATATATGTAACTCTATAAGATTTGACCAGTTTAACGATGCATAATTACCGGGTGAACCGCCCGCGGTGTATCAAAATGTATTCTGGTACTAGAGGAATGAATGTTGTTCAATATGTAGTCTGCATATTTGAACTTTGTATATTAAGAATGAGTTTGAATCCGACCCCTTGTTGGCCACTCGCAGGGATTTATCACTACTGACTGGTATGTATGATGCGCGGGTGTTGCACGTACCTGTGAACTAAGTCGGGTGCTCTATGAGGCTGGATACCCCATTTTCCAAACAAATTCAAGTTTAGTAGATGTGGGTTCATCAACAAACTTGACATAATCAAAGGACTATGCTTCGACGAGGGTAGTTTTCACATATCTCAGTCAAATTAGGGCAAAAGACACTTTGGCTTTGTAATTTGATTGTAACTTGTAAGATTGTGGTTTTAACAACCTTATTTGTACCATAAATATCATACAAAGAAGATATAAATCAATTTAAGAAATTATTGAAGGTAAGAGTTAAAGGAGTACGAGTATAATGAACATGCGAGTTTGGAGGATGATTTGGTCAAAAGGGAAAACCATAGTCCCATTAAGTCATAGATTTCGGTCTACTACAGAACCTCAAATGGGTTGGAGGACATCTCGAAAAGATAAACGTGTGTTGCGTGAAGTGGAGACAAACAATTGATGAATGTTTCCCCCAATTAATGCTATTTCAATTGGAGTGGAATTTTTTTATTCTGCGAAGTATTGGGCTCCAAAGAAGCAACAAAAAGACATAGTTCATGTGGCTAAGATTAGTATGATGAACTGATGAAGTGAATGCATGTAGTAAGAAAATATAAAATTAGGACGAAGATACATGAGACAAAGTCTTGATGTGGCCCCAGTAAAAGAATGTTAGTTGAGATGGTTTGGATGTGTCTATTGGGGGCGTGAAATCCCAAACACAGAGGATTGAAATGGTAGAAGTAGAAAAAGGAGGAAAAGAGGAAGGGTAGTAAGTAGTGAGTTTAGCCCTAAACAGAATTGAGTGAAGCTATAAGACACAAACCCAAATATCAAATGGATGGGGCCAGGCCATGATGATGATAATGGTGGTGATTGAAGATAGTGAAATGAGACATTCTAACAAAGGCTCAATGCCCGATAGACTGGTACTCGTTTTCTTTTACTGGGGTTCATTCATTCATGCTGAAGCTATGATGCATTTATGATAGTTAAGTAAATTTTTTTTGAGTGGAAACACATTAAATGAATCCAAGGGGTATCTAATATGATGGAAGCAGATATTTCATAGTACATGGAACTTGACAGCGAAGCAACAAGGGCTGCTTTCTAGAGATCTGAGTGGACCAGTTTAAGTCAAGCAGATGGCGAATTAGGGATGTAGGCAGCTGGTAAAGGCAGTTTGTATGTCCAGCTTGGGAACTTGAACAAGATCAGATATATCTTAAGAGTCAGAAACACTAGCAGTATGGTTATATAAGTAACCCTTATTTGAATGATAGTAGTGTGATATGGTATTTTGTAATCAATGATAAAAAAGTGATCTATGATGTGATTAGTAACCCTAAAATCAGTTAAAAAAGAACTTCAGTTACCTCTTATCTTTGTGGTTGAGAAAAATTCCTAACATACTACAAGGTATCAAAACTCAGCTGATATCGGTTCATGTCGATACAACCTCACTACAAGTATCGGTATTGGCGCTACTGTATCAGTATCAGCCGACACTATCTCAGTATTCTTTGATATTGTATCATTATCGACTGATACAGTCATTTTTGAATTTTTACTTTTCAAAAAACAAAAAAAGTGGTTTTGGTATAGGCAATTCCGTATCGGTTCAAGATCAGACCGATAACCGATACGGATACCAAGTTTGATACCTTACTTATGACAGACTTTGAGCTTGTGACGGGTTGCGAGAAGATAAACTGAAAATTTCTAGTAGCCAAGTTACGAACTTCTTACAATTAATTTTCTGCAATTTTAATTATTAAAATCTCTTCCTTTTTTTGAGGATTAGTTTTGTTTCGTGCAATTGATGAAACATAGCTTTCTCCGACAGGTTGAACTTTCACAATTTCTGAATCATATAAATAGATAGATGATATTTGTGGCGGAGTGACTCTCCTGACCGCATGCAGACAAATAATGCCATAACCGTCCACTCTTAGGCCATGTGGCACACTTTTTTAATCAATGCAAGTAGTCCAACTAGCATCCCATCATTGGCACATGTCTCAGCCAAATAATCACTGCTATCAAAAGATTCAAACCATCTCTTCGGTGCACTTTAATATAGACCATTGTAAAATATAAAGAACTGTCCATTTTAGAGTAAACAGATCAGACGGTTCAGATCCTCAATGAGTGAATTTGGGTCCACTTCAGTTCAATATATGGGGTACTATTTTGATGGCTTGGAATGCTTAAAAATGCATGCTATATGGCCTAAAATTGAGTCAGTCTTGACCCATTATCCTATCTGTTAATACCATTTTCCTAATTTGTCCTTCCAGGTAAAAATCATGGCTGTAGTTTCTATATGTTCAAACATGTCCTATAAAGAACAAGTTCGGCCGATTGCGAAACTGATTAGACAATGTGAGAGTGGTTTCGGCAATGATTATGTTGCTTTTGAAAATATGTGTAGCGGATTTTGTTCTTCCACTGCTGATGACTCTAGCAGGAGATGGGATCTCATAGCCTACTCTACTGGATTGTGTACGAAAAGAAAGAAAAGATGGGGACTTGATGCATTTGGCATGGTCAATAAAAGAAGTTCTCTGCTATTTCTGGCTACAACTGAAGGATATGCCACCAGTTCAAAAGATGTTTTACATAAAGGTAAACCATGTAAAGCATCCTATGCATCAGAAACTAGTACTAATGAGAGGGAACTAAAAGCGTTAGATTCTTATTTTAGCAAGCTTCACAATGAAGTCAATGATGTGGATAAGCAGCAGATACCTTCTTGTTCTACAAGCGATTTCGAAACTGAGGGTTCACAATTGCCTGGTTCAAAGAAAGTCAACGGAAATGGACAGTCCAAAAGCGAGAAGGGATTGGGTTCTCTAGATAATTATCTTGGCAAACTTAACACTGGTAAACATTGAAGAACTATTTGATTCTTTCCTCAGATTTGACTTTTCTATATATGCACATTATCCATATGTATATTATGTTTAAAAATTTTGCAGAGGATGAGATACACCCCATGATAGATCAATGGCTGGTCGTAGTTTAGGTAGTATTACTGGTTTTTTGCTTACAAAACCTAAGAGGTGACTCGGATCACCTACATCAATAATTATATTCTCACCTGCGTACTTTTAGGCCCCATGGTGCATATTTTTTACCAATCTACTTTGTCTAAATGGTTGATCTCATGTGAACTTCACTTAGGCCAAATATTATACCCATCAGCAGATCATACCATATATCTGAGCACTTCAATATGGACAATGGTCTATAGCGAATTGCTTGATCAAATGCTTTGAAATCCTCTGATGGACACCCTTTTAGGCTTACATCAATTTGTGTGCTCTACCACTTGGACACTTGGATTGGTCAGAGGTGTGTGCCACATGGAATAAAAATGTACTTTTGAGTGATGTATCTATTGATGTAGGTGATGCCCCATTTCCCAAAACTTGATGGTTGGTTGCAAGAATATTTCACTTATATCCATGTGTGCTATAGGTTAATGAGTCTAGAAACTAACACAAATGCATCTCTTTTACCTTTAATTGTGTTCCTCAGCATCTTTTTCATATTCTTATGATGAATTATGATGATTTGTTCCCTATGAAAAGTTCTCATTTCTTCCCACTGACCAGAAAAATAAGTGTTTTTTTTCTATTGAATTAGTTTGCATCAATATTTTTGGCGTAATTCTTAGAATAAAAGATTTATTTGCTTAAACCTTCTTTCAAAAATGTAATTAATATCTAGTGCCTTTTTTCCTTGCAGTTTATCTATCCATGCTAACTTTCTATCTTTATCTTGGGAAGTTTGTGGTATACATATCAACACCAGAAGAAGGTTCCCATAAGGAAATTAAATTTTCAGTTACTGACCGTCATGTTCGGCAAGATGATTTTTCTTGTGATGCTAATTAGAGTTTATTTTTTTACTGAAAAGAGAAATACTAGAAAAAGTAAAATCTAAGCTAATAAATTTGATCAAGGAGCGGGAGGAGAATTCCTATAGAAACCATAGCTTTAAACATTAGAGAGAACTGTTGAAATTATTTAATTTTTTAAAGATATGTTGGACAAAGGATTCAGAAGTTACAAGCACGAGGAAATAGGAAAAGAGGAAAACCAGTCAAGACCTGGGGAGAAGCAGTGAGATGTGACATGGAGTATTGTGAGGTTATGGAGAGCTTAGCACGAAGAGAAATGAGTTGAGAAATAGGGCTTGAAAAGCTAATGCCAAATAGATGAGATAAGGCTATGATGATTATAATGATGTAACTTTTGAAGATAAAAGATTAGTCAATGAACAAATGGTTAGATTAAATGGCCGTCTAGTTGGACAGTCCAACTGGTTTCCAACCCCCATTGAATAAGGTCTGCCCCTATCGACAAAATTGTTAGTTGCTCCATTGTAGCCATACATTTGTGGTGAGTCATGAAAACTATGTGGACGTCTACCTCAAAATCCATGGAGGAATCATCCTTGGTTCTCACAATTGACCAGAATTTATGGCTATAATTAACTTAATACATTCTGTAATGGCTGAGTTTTAGGCACATCGATTCATCTTTACATAAGTGGTTTCAGATCACCATCAAAATATAAGGTTTTGCAGAACAACCACGGTGGCCACAAAAAGATATAAAAGACTCATGAGAGCATCAACAATCCGCCCTCTCTCACCATGAAGACTGGTTCCTGCTTCTGTTTAATCAATTACTGATTGAAGTGATTCTACCAGGGTGGTGGTTGCCATCGGCCGCTATCCCCGACTCCACAAGCCAGCCACCCCAGAAAGCTAGGGTTCTTAGTGTTTAGGTGTGTGGGATGGGAGCACCAAATTTGGTGGCCCCCTACAGTAATGTGTTGGGATGCGTGAGAGTGTACATTTTTTATTTAAATATTTTTAAAACTTATTTATGAAAGTGTATATTTATCTAAATATTTATTTTGGAAATAAAAGTACTTGTAAAAACTAAAAAGATCATTTTACTTGGTAGGTATAGGAGTGCACATTTAGATTGATATTACGATCAAGTTTAAACTCATACCAGTTTCAGGTAATCCAATCTGATAGGACCAAACAAATTTCTCCAAACTTGGGAGCAAACTCGTCCTGGTTTGATGAAAACTTGGTGTGATAATTCTCCCTGGGTAGTTGAGAAATCTTGGAGTTACTATGTTACATTCACTTATTTTACAAGAGGGTTACTTCAGTATTATCACTAAAATGTGTGCTGAATGGTATGTGTGGATATTTATTTGGATTACTTAGCCTTTGTTAAAATGTAACATAGTTCCTTACTAGGAAAAACTTTTGTAGAGACATGGGCTTATTTGGAAAGTTGGAGATTTTGCAACCAGAAAGGAATCTTCTTTTTCGCTTGGTTTTAATAAGTTTATTTATAAAAGGGAAGAGATATGGTAGGAAATAAGTCTCTCTTGTAGTAAAATTAGAGGTGGACATCGATAAGACGAGTTTTTTTCTTTTTTCCTACTTCCTATAAAAAGGAAAATCTCTACAATAAACCAAGCCCCTTCTCTACTTGTACTAGAGAAAATTGAAGAAGTACTTTCTTCAATTAATTGAAGCTTTGTGATTTATTGGGTGGTAACTCTCTATGGTCCTATGGTTGATTTAAGTGCTCTGGAAATATATCATTTCATGGATCAAAAAAAAAAATATATCATCTCCTTCGAAACTTTGTGGCTTACCTATGAAGAAAGAAAGGGGATGCAGACCTGATTTTATTTTTTCAAATCCACAGTTCTGCAAAAGCCATAGGATAACTTTAGTAGATTTCTAGAATGATTCTTTTTTTTACCGAAGGACAACTTATACTATTTCGCATGAAATGGTATAAGATGACTTTTTTGTTTGTTCTCATTTCTTACTAGTAGCTATATCTTATAAATAAAGAATGTTCTACTGGTTTTTCTCCATTACAGGAGTTGATTCACAAGAGAATATATCAACTAATTTCGAAGATGAAACTAGAGAGAGCGAGTTGATAAGATTACCGTCTGCAAGTGGTGAATCTCCTGAAAGAAGTAAAGAGATGGTCAATCAATTGAACAGTTACATGAAGTTAGAAAGTAAAGATGAAGAGAGTGGTTTACGTTTATTTGGTGATGAGAATTTTCAAGATCTTCAAATGTATGATGAGGCCTCAGATCTTTATTTTATGTGAGTTTTCTACTGTTGTGTATGTGCTTGCTGTTTTCTTAGAGGTTTCTAGTGTTTGAATTTTTTTCAAAGAGCAAGAAGTTGTCTTTAGAACTATAAAAGTCTAATCAGTGTTACTTGTTGCATGAGCTGGTATTAGGAACCCGACCCAATTGCCAGAGGTGACACTCTGGTCAATCTTCTTTTGTCCAAATGGTCAAACCTCGGGATCGCACTGCTATTTTGTGAGCAAAAAAATCAGTGAAAGTTCACATATGATCTTTCACTGATTTGGCGCTCAAAATTATCATCTCATTTATCTAGGCTGTTGGTTTGAGATTTACCCGAATGCCAGTGCTGAATCTTGGGTCAGGTACCTTATAGTAAGTCTTGTTAAACGTAATTGTCTTCTGATTATTCTCAAAATAAGCTGAACTTGAAATTATTTATTTTCTGATTTGATTTTGTTAACATCTTTTGTTCTCTTATGTTACACTATTATTATCATGCTCGTATTTAATTGTGTATAGTTCGTCACTGATGATCTTCTTTTTATTTAACATTGGTGCTCCTACTCCTCTTTACATTGCCATCATTTGGCTTATTAAATTGTATTCGGCAAAAAATGTTCTTTCGCATATTTTTTTAGCTCAGTAGCTAATACTTAGTTTATTCTGGAATGCAGAAGTATACTAGCTTCCATAAACATAGCTGTCTTCTTATTTGAGATGGCAAGTCCAATAAGGAACTCTGATCTAGAGTACTTGTCGCTTCCTTTAGTATACGGAGCAAAGATAAATCAATTGATTCTTGACGGAGAGTGGTGGAGGCTAGTAACACCGATGTTTCTGGTACAAGATTGATACTTGGTTCGTGTTTCTGTTTCTATTATTGTTTTCAGCGTTAGGCACTAATTATAAATTATGTGATCTATCATGAGAACTTTGTGATGATTCCACAGAATTAATTTGAGAATACTTGAGTTCTTAAGTTTTTATTGTGTTATTTTTGCTGCATTGTACATTTATTTTTTACGAACTAAACTGAATTGTAGGTAGAGTTGGAGAGGGTCAAGTATCCGAGTTGCTCTTTGAAATTTTGTTAAACAGAAATTATTGAAAAATATATCCAAAACCACAAACAAAGAAATGTAAACTGTGTCATAAACTTATTGCAGTTAAAAGTGCCCACTGATCAACAGAGAATTTTGTTGATATGACGGTAGAATCTACAAGAGACACCATGTGAGGGTAGAATATTTTCTACACTTCAGTATGTGCATAATATGCATATATATTGTAGCGTAAAATTGTGCATTCAAAATCTATGGAGGTGACAAAAAGTTATTATCTGCAAAATTGCATTTTCATCATTATCATTATCAACAACTTAGCCCATCTATTCTGGATCAACTTCATGAGACATATGAATCTTTGTACGGTATTACAGCAGTAATAATAACTGAGTAATTAGAGAAATAAAGATACGACACCCATTATGTTTTGAGAGGATTTAAAATCCATGCGTTGAGCAGTTCGAGCAAGATCCTGAATGCTGACATTATGCTGTCGATTAATGTTGATTGAACTGGCGAGAGGTGTGAGCGGGATGGTCAAAACCTGAATTTTCATTTGGTGAGGTTTAATTCGGTGTTTCTCTAAAACACCCCCGCAAGTGAAGTGTCCCATGAGTGGCGCTTACCTTAGCTTGAGAAATTAAACCGTGCGATTGCAAGAGCTTTTGCATGATATCTGCGACCTGGTCATTGGTGGAATGTATCTCACCAAAGATCACGTTGAGCTACTTTGTCTCAGATGAAATATAAGGTAATGTGTTTCATCTGATTGTGAACAATTGGGTTGGTTGTCAAATAAGTAGCCCTGATGTTGTCGCACCGTAGGATGAGGTTGAGATTGAGGGATTCAGACTTCATGGGCAGAGATTGGAGACATGTCAGTTCTGCTGTTGCATCGGCAAGTGCATGGTATTCTGTGCTTGTTGGGCAACTGAATGTTGCTTTTTGGAACACCAAGAAATTATGTTTGGACCTAAGAAGATCGTTTCGCTACCAGTAGGTTTGTGATCATCTGGACAACCAGCCCAATCAGCATCTTAGAAAGCGGACAGTTGAAATAATGGTGATTTCTTAAAGTTTAGTCCATAAGTAATGGTTGCTTGAAAGTAGCAAAGGATCCTTTTCACTGCTGCCTAATGATCTTGAGAGGAGAGTGCATGAATTAACAGTCTTCACTGACTGCAAAGGAGAGATCCGGGCAGGTTATAGTGACAAATTGGAGTGCCCCGACAGTGCTCCCATTAAATGTTGCATCTGAGAAAGAATTTTTGCCATGTTTGAAAAGTTTGATGGAGAGTGGCATGGAGACGTGTTTGATGATCGGGTTGAGAAAACCAAGCCCGGGATGCTTGTTTGAGTCCATAGAGACTTCCCTAGGAAGCATATGTGTAGGATAACATGGATCAACAAATCTGGGGGCTGCACCATGTAGACTTCTACAGATAGTGTACCTTGAAGGAGAGCATTATGGACATCAAGTTGCAGAATCGCCCAACCATAGCTCACAGGGAGTGTGAGAAGATCCCATGTAGTAGTTGGCTTGATGATCGGTCTAAAAGTATCTATGAAATCAAGGGCCTCAATTTGGTTGTAACTTTTCTCAACTAAGTGTGCCTTGTAGCATTCTATGGAGCCATCTGCATTTTTTCTACGTGAAAGATCCATGTGCAGCCAACAACGTTTTGTTGGAAGGTGCAGCTGTTTGACTCTAAGAGCCGTTTTGTTATAAAGCATTGGGCTCCTCGCTCATGGCAGCATGCCATCTAGGATCCTGATTGGCTGTGGTAAAATTTGTTGGAATTTGGTGTGAGAGGATACGGTTAGCAAGGCACAGAGGAGTGGGTACTTAGTGGCGAAATGGTTTTATTTTTCTGGTGTCATTCTTATGGCAGGTGATCATATGATGGCTGGTGCGTGGTTGTTTGAGAGGTTTTTCAGGTTTTGTAATAGTGGTTTTGGGAGTACAATGGCAGTAGATGAGTTTGGAGGATCGAGTTGTGGTGAAGGTGAAGGGGATTGAACAGTGGGGACTTGTCGTGAAGTAATTGTTGGGTGGACGTGGTTTTCCTTGTGCTAAGGATGAGTTTGTGTTTATGGGTGATGTATGGGTAATGGAGGTTTAGAAGGATGAACATGGTTCAATAGCAGGTGGTGGTGAGGTGTTGGTGTATGATGATGGTGATGGTCTGGTGGGAAAGGTACTAGGATGTTTTGCAAGAGGAGATATGAATTCATCAAAAACAACATTTCTTGACATCAATATCCTTGGGAGCTCTGTCTGAGGAATACACATTGAATGGATCTGAACTCAAGTTTATGTGACCTTTAGGGCCGTAAACATGGGTTACAGATGCCGCCGAAAATTTTAGGAGGGAGTAGTCGGGTTAAGTATGGAACAGGGTTTCTAATGTTGTTGAGTTGTGAAGGATAGGTGTAGGCAGGTGGTTAATGTGGTACGCAGTTGTTTCAAAAGCATAATTGTGACAGGAAAGGGAATGGGAGCATGGGTCATGCGTGAGAGACTTGTGTCTACTATATGTTGGTGTTTTCACTCAGCAACACTGTTTGGTTCATGAGTGTGAAGGAAAGATATACGATGGCCAATACCACATATTTCAATGTAGTTTGAGACAGATCTGTACTCACCTCCCAAATCTATGTGAACGAACTTGATTCTCTTATCAAATAAATTTTCTACTATTTTTTAAACTTGATGAACTTGGGAAGAACATCTGATATCTTGATGATGGGATACAACCAAGTAAATTTGTTGAAATTTTTGTCTTCTCAAATCTATTTAGGGTCTGAAGCAATCTCCTAGGGCTTGGGTCCAACGATTCAGTGCTGTTTTTCTTGCTATGGTTTTGTGCAATTCCATTAGATCATACTTGTTTCATCCATAATAGCCAGGATGTAACAGCCCGGATTTCCTAACCCGAAACCTGGACCATTAGATAACCCGTTAAGGCGATACCTTACTTACAGTACACTTGGTACATCTACGTAAAGTAGAACAAAGCTGATCAATCTAATGACGCAGATAGAATCATCATATATATATGGCAATTAGAACATTTTTATCAAAGAACGCAACATGATATAACAACTAACAAAATGACAAAATGACGGTTCTGCCCTTATGTAAACCATAAGCTCGATGAACCGAAACGAACCACCGGTGATAGACAATCATCACCCAAACGGTGGTTCAAAACAACCATATACATGTTCTAATGTCCAGTATTCTAAACCAAAATGAAAAGGCTGGACATACCAAGCCTCACCCAAATCTCCACAAAATATATATATCCAAAAGAAATCTCCTAAGGGAAGCAATCCTCTGGCAGAAGATCCGATTCCTCCTTAGGTACGTAATCGGGATCTTCCTCTTGGCCAGAATCCTCCAAGCCTATTTCAGCGTCTGTACCTGTGACGTATAGTCGAAGGGTGAGCTAACATCTAAGCTCAATAGGGGAAAATCACTAGCATGCATAACATATTTCAAAGTATAGATCTTGAACTGAATTTAAAGCACATTTTACTTAGTTCAACTTGGAATACTTAAATCAGGAATTAAGCTCAAGGTGTACACGCACATATCTTGCTTCTTATTTCTCATGTTCTAACTTAGCTCATTCTTGCATGCTTCTTAAATTTAAAATGACTTAAATCTTAACTTAAATAATCTCCTAAGCGTATATAGCATTAGGAGCCACAGTGATACCGATGGGAATCCTAGACTCACCATCGTTCAAGAACAATTTACACGATTGCCAAGCCCATGTGCTAAGTTAATGGGGTCTCTTGAGCCACATTGCCAAGCCCCTGAGCTATGTTAACAGGGTCACTTGAGCTTTACAATGACTGTTGGCCGGTCCACGATGTACGGGTATCCCGCCGTACCGGATACACGATGGGGATTCATTTCACGGAAACCTTAAAACATTATGCAATTCTAACCTATAGTTATTCACTGTGTAATTAAATAAGTGGGATTAATCATAGCTAGGTTTTGAGTTTCACATTCTTCCTTATCACATTCACATATACACTTGCTTATCATACTTATCACTTTCACACATTTCTTAACATATTCACTTGCTTATTACGTTCACACACGCACACACATGCTTGTCACATTCACATTTTACATACACATATGCTTATTACGTTCACATTATCTATACAGTTCATATTGGAAGTCATGATATTGAATTCCCCTACCTCGTACGAATTTCACACGATCACGCAAAACGGGTGAGAATTCCTAGGCAATAGTCTGCATCAAACCTACAATTTAAGGTGTCCAAAGATCAATAACTAGTGCCTAAAAGACCATACACACCAAAGATTTGGAAAGTTCTCGAAGAAAAATCCAAAATAATTTTTAACTTGCTCAGTCGCGTGCGCGAGTCCCAAGGTCGTGCGAGCGAGTCCTAGTTGCACCTCTCAGTTCCGCAAGCTCGCTCGAGCGACTGAGGCCTGCCTATCTTTCTAAAGCTCCTAGCCTAAGACAATCGCGCAAGCGATTTCTCAAGTTCTGTCTCAGCCGCATGAGCGACTGTTCAGACACAATTTTACGCCCATTCTAAAGCTTCACTTATGCGAGCAACTCAAGGTCGCATGAGCGAGGAAGAAAGTCGCGCGAGCGACTTTCGCAATTTTGGGGTTTCTTCCTCAAATCGGATTTCTATCCATCCCCCTTCTTACCTAACCCTAATAAACAATTAATGCATCACTTTATGGCATTAATTGCCCCCCATTTACTACCATTAATACACATCCAAACTACCTAAGATCACATGATCTTACCTCATTTACTTGGCATGGATTTGGGGTTAAATGAAGGTATCCTTTGATGCCTTCGGAAGGGTTTCGGAGTCCACTGTGATCCTTCTTCTCGATTCCCTTACGATAATCGAAGCTTCTAATGAAAGATTGAGAGGGAGATCAACAATCCAAGAAGGAGGAATGTTCCTCTTCTCAAATCTCTTCACAAATCCCTAACACACCCTTTAGATCACTCTTGCATCAATGATCAATCTTGAGGAGGATTTGCACGCTAGATCGGCTACGATCGTGATTTCAAGTACACCTTTCCCACAAGCTCTCTCCTTTTCTTTCTCTCTAGCTCACTCACTCACTCTCTCTCTCTCTCTCTCTTTAGACTTCTAAGACAAATAAGAAAAGGGATTTTATCCTTATCTTATAACCTAGGTGGTTTCCTTGTCAAACACAAACACCACTCTTGAGTGTTTCACACATGACTTGGCTCACTCATGAACCCCATACATCTAACTTAGGTTTCACCCGATTTTCACAGCACGGCACGTTGCACTGCACCAATACAAGTGCCAAGTTGGTCAACATGGTTTCCCAAGTTTTGGGGTTGTTACACAATATGTTTTGCGTACTATATTGTTGGTATGTTGATGACATCATCATCACAAGAGATAATTCTGGTTTTATAGCCCATTTGAAGACTGGACTTAGTCATGCACTTAAGTTAAGGACTTGGGCTACATCACGTTCTTCCTTGGTATTGAGAATGCTAGATCACATCGGGGTATCTTCTTATCTCAATGGAGATATGCTCTTGATTTGTCGCAGGACACTGACAAGGTAGGGTGTGAACCTGCTAAGTCTCATACCCAATCCTTCAGAGCATCAAAGGCTCCTTGGTCGCCTCATCTACCTTACAAACACTCGTCCAGATCTCACTTTTGCAGTGTCATTGGTTGCACACTTTATGCATGCTCCTCGTGTTAACTCAGCTAGTTGTTGTTCATCTTATTCTATGTTACATTAAGGCCTCTTATGATCATGGCCTAGTCTATGTGTTGAGATTGTGCCTTGAATTTTGTTGGCGGTACTAATCAACAGGTTGAACTGTACACCTAGCCACAACTGTGCGGGTCGAACTGAATTTTCCTAGGGTTACTGAGGGTATTTTCTTCATATTTGATATTGGGCAGTTATACTTTGTATTAGATATAAACTCTAATTATAGATTAGAGTTATATTAAAAGAAAAGTCGATTTCTGTATTGAGTGAGGTGAGATCTGAGAGATTTGTAACCCTAGTTTTCACAGATTAGTGAAAGGATTCAGCATCACCCCGTGGATGTAGGAAAATTGCCTAACCACGTAAATCGTGTGTTTGCATTTTGCTGCTTGTGTGTGTTTTTTATTGTCATAATTTCTACACTGTGGTAATGTGGATTGTTTTTCCCTAAGTTGTTACCGTGATGCTGACTATGTAGGTGCCCCTACAGATCGTTGCTCAGCTTATTGTGCTTTCCTTGTGGCAATCTTTTAATGTAGAAAAGTAAGAAGCATGATTTCTCTCAAAATCTAGTGGTGAATTATAGTATAGAGCTATGACACATGGGATATGTGAGCTTCTATAGCTGAGTTCCCTCCTTACTGAGTTTGGCCCCCCTCCTTCCATTCTCATTCCACTACATTGTGATAACCAAGCTGCCATTATCATTGCTAGTGACTCGGATGAGAGGACCAAACATATTGAGGTGGATATCCACTTCATTGGTGAGACGATTCAAGCTGACTTCATAGATACCCCTCAGGTTTCCTTGTCCTAACATTTGGTGGACATCTTTACTAGAGCCCTTGGTCCTACTCAACTTCAACATATGCTTGACAAGCTGGGTATGATGGATATCTGTGCACCAACTGGAAGGGGTATTGGGTTATATGTTATGGCGTTACGGATCATGTACGTGTGTGAACTTCATTTCGTGACTAGTGGTGTGTGCTATGTAATATTGGATGTGTGACTGTGTGAGTTGTGAGTGTTCTATTAATATAAAGGCTATTAGTGCTACTTTAAATCCTAACTAAGTCATTCCTTTATAATTCTCTCTCCTTCATCTTCTTCTTCTTCTTGTCTCCACGTGCCAAACCTTAATCCTAATCTTCACCCACTGAAGTGAAGTGTAATTTTCCTTTATAATTACAAGTTTGCCACCATAAAAGCAAAAAGGGTGATTTTGCCTTTTATTTATTTACAAAAATGCCACGGCATGAGGGCATTTGGTCTAGGGAGACTGGAATGAAGAGGGTGATGTTATAATTCCCCAATATATATATATATATATATATATATATATATATATATATATTGCTTTTAAATAAAATTCAGTTGACCATGAAAAAATGAAATGTTACACTATAGCAGTCTTACCCGTCTACCAAGTGAATTCGCGAAGTGCCTATACATCTGTGGATTATGTTGATGCTTTGCGGATAATTTTGGTACGCCAAATAATCTTCTTCTTTATTTAATAGATCTTTTGCTTGCCGATAAAAAAAAAAAAAAATTTGCTATGCCATTGTAAACAATAAATTTGCGTAGGATATAAATTTGACACAAATCAATCATAACAAAATTTCTCTCGCTAGGAGAGGATTTTATTAAAATGGCGGACCGTACACTTCTGGGTATCGCAATCAATTCTCCGTTAATTACATCAAAATTGAATACCTCTGATTAAAAGCTACTAAAGAAAAAAACTAACTAATGTAATTACATCTTTGAAATAAATAAATTCTAAGTCTAGATTTCATCGACATCTTCAATCCGTCATGAGATAGATGCATAACAGACTATCTTCATAAGAGATTTGAGAAATATGAAATAGGGGACGATGGATGGGAGAACCCTCCTCCAAAAGCCGGTATCATTTGATCGAAAAGCACGAGTCATTACTGGAGCAAGAAACTCGTGGACGAGTCTTAAAATGAATTCTTGTTCTCTAGTCTCAAAGATGAGTTCGAATACCAAATCCATTCTTCGGGCAACTGGTTATCAAAGGAGTTATCACTTTCAGTGATGGAGTGTTTAATCATGAGTTAGATATCGCCAAATTCCTTAAAATTTGATGATTATAGATTATTTTATAATGGTTTTACTGTTGGATTTGACCAATATCCTAAGATTTGGTCAATGTATGATAAATCCACTATTGTATCTCGTTACGATCTCGCATTATGATCGTTTGACCAAAAGTCAACGAACCCACCGTTGGATTTGACCAAATTCATAAGATTTGATCAATACGTAATAAATCCACCGTTGGATCTCGCTACGATTTCGTATTATGATTATTTGATCAAAAGTCAACGAGTTCACTGTTAGATTTGATCAAAATCATAAGATCTGGTCAATATGCAATAAATCCACCGTTAGATCTTGTTATGATCTCGCATTATGATCGTTTGACTAAAAGTCAATGAGTCCACCGTTAGATTTGACCAGAATCACGAGATCTGATCAATATGCAATAAATCTACCGTTGGATCTCATTACGATCTCACGTTATGATCATTTAACCAAAAGTCAATGAATCCATCGTTAGATTTGACCAGAATCATAAGATCTGATCAATATACAATAAATCCACCATTGGATCTCGTTACGATCTCGCATTATGATCGTTTGACCAAAAGTCAAGAAGTCTACCGTAAAAGAATTTTTGATCTCGAGGTTGAGGTCCAAACTCTCATTTGAAGGAGTGATGATCCGAATCGTGAGGGAAACTCTAATTTCGGGACACAATTTAGATTTGGTAAATGAATCGTCGTAAATGAATATTTCGGGTGTCATAGTTCGGAATCGTTCTTTTGGTTAATGATTGCAACCCGTATGAATATCAAATTTGTGGTTGCAATCTGAGTGCACTAGGAGTTATACCCAGGGTCGTAACCACATGGCTTAACTATTTCTAAGTACACAAGAAATTGGATACGAGTCGTAACGCGTAATCCCAAATTTCAATCATAAATTTTACTTAGGTAAGAGCCGTAGCTCTTATCCTAAGCGTATCACTTTTAGGTAAGGGCCGTAACCCTTAACCTAAGTGTCTTAATCTTAACTTATTCCTCTCGTCAATTTTTAAAAATAAAAAATAAAATAAGAAAGGAAAAGAAAGAATCTTAGAGATACCCTAAAGTCTTTTCTCAGAAGAGTCGGAGATATTTTCAGCAGAGGTCCCGTGTTAGAATTTTCGGATCCCTATAATGAGGACGGATCTCCTATTTATATATTTATGGTAGCAGTTATAGAAGTTATGATCCTACGGTTTCTGTAAAATTTGCATGAAATGAACGGCTATGAGAGGTGCGTAAGTTTTCGCCTTTATGCAAATTGAGGAAAAAATATTTTTGCTTACTAAAGTCTTTTCTCGTAACCACCTAAGTGACTAAGTATGTTTTCTAGCCACTTAGGTGACTAAGTACGTTTTCTAGTCGCCTAGGTGACTAACTACGTTTTCTAGCCACCTAGGTGACTAAGTATGTTTTCTAACCACCTAGGTGACTAAGTACGTTTTTTAGCCACCTAGATGATTAAGTATATTTTTCTAGCCACCTAGGTGACTAAGTATGTTTTCTAGCCACCTAAGTGACTAAGTACGTTTCCTAGTCACCTAGGTGACTAAGTATATTTTCTAGCCACCTACGTGACTAATTATGATATCTAGGCACCTTGGTGCCTAAGTACGATATCTAGCCACCTAGGTGCCTAAGTATATTATCTAGGCACCTAGGTGCCTAAGTACGATTTTATATGCACCTAGGTGCCTAATTATGATATTTAGGCACCTATGTGCCTAATTACAATTATCTAGGCACCTAGGTGTGTGACATAACTTAGGAATTTAAATTTTATTTAGGACTTTGAATCCTATTTAGAGTAGGTTTGTTAAGTCCTATTTAGAGTAGGTTTTGTTAAAAGGAAAAATTATAGATAGAGTCTCATTTCCTAATTCATTCCATTAATTTATTCTATCTGATTTTTGAGGTTAAGTGGAAGAAGAAAGAGTTCTCGATTCCAAAATTTCTGAGTCAACTGCCATATAATTTTATATTCTAAGAATGTATCTATTTCAAACGTTTGTGCGTCCCGTTGATATGCTGTAGTTATTTATATCTTTTCATTTTCTTTTTAAGTGAATTTTCTTTTATATTGATGT
Source organism: Chloranthus sessilifolius (assembly GCA_021018995.1). Lineage (NCBI taxonomy): Eukaryota > Viridiplantae > Streptophyta > Magnoliopsida > Chloranthales > Chloranthaceae > Chloranthus > Chloranthus sessilifolius. The sequence goes on from CM037596.1 coordinate 16,426,241, forward strand.
CATTTATTCATCACTAATTGTGAAGAACCAGAAGAATGCTGATCTTCTAAATAATGAAATATATATAGCTTCTATCAGCTCACCGTTTTTGCAAATCCCAACTTGATGATCCCCCCACATCTTTTGCTTATGATATATTTTGAGAGATACTACTGCCACACCAATTTTACTTATCACACACCATCTAATGAAATTACTAATCACACCTCGATTAATTCTATGTGCACACAAAACAGTTAATGAAATCACCGATGACACACCAACTAATACTATGTCACACCAATTAATACAAGCCTCAGATTTTTATCTAGTGTTGTAATTAGTAAATGACTGTGGCCTTAGCATCTCTCTATGTTTTTCGATTTTTTACTTATGCGCTTAAGGTAATGTGGATAGATTTAACTTCTTGCAGCACTCTGGTTTTCTACATGTTGCTCTTAGTTGTTGGGTGCTTCTTTCCCTTGGGCCTCAAGTTTGCAGAGGATATGGTTTGTTCACCTTTTTATTGATATACATACTGGGAGGAATATCTGGCAACTTGACCAGCTTCGTTCACACGCCAGAGCTAACTGTTGGTGGAACAGTAAGGACACTTTACCTGCTTATATTTGTCATTTCCAATTGATTCAATCAGAGCATTCCATGTGTATTGGTGAATTTTCATGATTTATTCATGCATAAGTTGCAAAATTAATCTCGACAGATTATTTTAGATATCGAGTTGGTATTAGGTACCGACCCAAGTGCCAGCGGTGACACTCGGGTCAAATCTCCTTTTGTCTAAACCGTCAAGCCTCAGGACAGGCACTGCAATTTATGAGCACACATATCAGTGAAAGTTTACTTTTGACCTCCCACTGCTTTGGCGCTCAAGAGTCAAGATTTCACCCCACTAGCACTCGAGTTGGGTTCCTTACACTAAGTCATTTTATCATCATGTGTAGTCCCTGATTTGATCAAAGTTGCTAGTTTTCGTTAATTACCAGTCCGGATGACCATCACCGGCAATGATTTTGAAGAAAACCTTCTTAGTGTTCATCGTGGCACATTAATTATGAAAATGCTTAGAACTGTTGAGGCCCAAGGGTTTAGGATAAACCTAAACTGTCGAGGAAAGGAAGAAAAGAGAAGATGATGGCAGGTAGTACAAAATTTGATTCTAGAAAACCCTGAAAATTTAGGGGCAATGGCTACACGGAAAGTTATTAACAAAAATATATTGTTTTGGGTATCCGAGTAATATCACACGGGTATTTTGATATTTGGGAATGCTTGTCTACGTAAAAAGGATAAAGCACACTATTCTGTGGTATGTCACCCGATTAATCTTCCGCATCCACCCGTATTTCGTCATGTTTTCGTGATCAAGAAATAAAGGCTTCTTTTTTGCAATTAATTTACAGGCAACATAAGTTTTATTAAAAGATCCATAGATAAATGATGAAATATTGTATTTCTATTATTTATGTAGTAGTTGACATTACTAGTACTACCAGTTCTGTTAATTTAAATTGCAATTCACAAGTCAGGTATATTTTTCAAAATTTTCCTACACAATTTAGTATAAGTATGATATCCTACAAAATTTCTAAGAGAGAATTTTTTGAAGTATATAGGGCATTGCCAAAAATCTAATTTGCATCTTGATATGTTTGTCCCACTTAGATGCATAAATTACTATAGAGAACCAAATATCTAACAACGTTGTAGACACCCCATTTAAATTTCATCTCATTTTAAGATGATCAGTTCACCTTTCTGATGTGTATAAATATCTAAATTTGTGTTAGTGATACAAACTTATGCCTAAATTGGTTGACAACCCCTCATTTTTAAGATGATCGAGCCACCTTTTTGATGCATTTATATTTCAAAATTCCAAAATGTGATTACAAATTTAGGCCTAAAACTTCTTCAGTCTTCATATTATCTTTCGAAAGAATTTGAGATTACACAATTCCAATGTGTTGAGTCTAGTGATTGTATGTATGATCCATAAACCCAATTGTGCATATTCATTTGGTGGGGTACCTAAGCTCATCCAAAATATTTATAAGAGATCCAAAATATTATCGCCAAAAATCTCCAAAAATAACCTGAATATGTTTCCAGGACAAATGTGTCATGGCTTGAACCCATGATAATTGATTCAGGCTCATTTATACAATTAAAAACTCCTAAATGCTTTTTAAATCACTTAAACTGCACCTTCCTTACCCTTGATCAATACCTACTTAATCTTAGAGTTACACACCATCATTATTCCCCAAACAATAGAAGGTGCACAATGGACTTATAATCTTGTTGCTTTCTTATGTAGAAGGAACAGAGGAGCAGGCATCTGAGAGTTTAGAAGGCCCGAAGATTGACTTGTTCGGGACTTTGGGCTCTGTAGTAAAAGATTTTAATAAACATTCTGTTAGTAAAACTAGGATCAAGGATCGATATTCATGATCAAAATTAAGAATACAATATCTAAAATAATTGTGTCGAAGCTTTCACGCTTTAATCCCTTTCTATTTATGCAATCTTTTCCTACGATAATTGCCGCCAAAGAATCCTAGTCCATGTCACCTCTCATCTTTTCTAGATTTGCCTCTAAATGAGAATAGGCTAGGCTAAGAGGAACAGGGGACAGTGGCTTCCTATATATAAGCCTCTCTTTCCTAACCCATCAAAGAAAGGAAAGGAATGGAGACATATCACTATTAAAATAGGCAACCTCTTGCCCAAGTGCCTCGAGATACATGTGGCCAATTGGTCAATCCCAGGTTTTAAGAAAGAAAACAAGATGGGTTAAGGTGTTGACCACAAATATCCAACTCATTCTACACTATTTCTATCACTTGTTGAGCGGGAAACTCCAGTTCTTCTTTGGTGGTCATTACTCATTAGTAAGCATTGAATGTTTGAAAATTGAAAGGTTATGGTAATCTCCTAACATGATATTGTCATTGCAATCATCATCATCATCAAAGCCTTATCCTATCTATGTGGGGTCGGCTTTACGAGTCCTATTTCTCCACTCATTTTTGGTCATCCTAACACGATAATTATGCACATATGGAAATAATGAAGAAATTAATTTAGGGTTTAACTCAATTTTAATGCATCAGTGCAGTTGTGAGATTCTCTAAGAAGTGGAGTTCAAACTATTTTCTGTAGTGAGTGTGATGGGTTTGTTCTGGTATTTTTTTCGTGCTTTTTGTTGAGCTCAGATAATTGAATTTGCATGTTCAGGGTCCAGTCTTTGCAATAATTGGAGCTTGGCTCATCTATCAATTTCAAAACAAAGAGGTGATTCCAAAGGACCTATCAGAAAGCATGTTTCAGAAGATGGTGATCGCTACCGCTCTGAGCTTCGTATTGAGTAGTTTTGGGCGAATCGATGACTGGTTAGTTTTTCACTTGTGCCATTTTTTTCTAGATCAGTATTACTACAGTAGTATTTTGCCATGCATATCCAAAGGTGGCTAAAATAGAGGGAGTCAATGGGCTGGTTGGCCTGTTACTCAGAAGGGCACACATATTTGACCTTCAGGTCGGGTTGGGTCAGGAAGATTTTGACCTGACTCGCTAATATATATCTTCTGTTAAAGAAAATTACATATCCATTATATATATAATAAGATGTGAAAGCTAGACCCTTCTGTAGCCAGCAAAGCTAAGCATATCTTTCTACATGGCACCTCAAACACGGGTTTGGGTGCCACATGAATGCAGAGAGGGTCAGTCCAAATACGTTTGTATAAAATCAAAATTTTTAAAAAGACCACCTTGCCACCAATAGTGGTCAATGATTTTAAAAATGAGTTGTGCAACCAAATATTGGCTCGCTCTTCATGTTCATCACTGTTGATCGTAGTGATATATTTTTTTGTTTATTTCTGAAGTCCTGAAGTTGATGGGTGAACCCTAAGAGGTGGCTGGTGTCATGTGGGGAGTAACGTGCCATGTGGCTCCCAAATGGACACTCTTTCCTAGTATTTTTACCTAGGGAAGGGTCCAGTTTTCCTTTCCTTATACATATAGATGGCAGGGATGCAACCTACGAGGGTAGCGTTTGGGCACCACATGGCACTCAACCTGAGAACCAGGGGTCACAGGTAGCTTTCCCAAGCTCAATCCGGTACCATCTAAAAAAGAAAAATTTAAAAAGTTGCTTTTCCACTGTTGAGTATTAGGTCAAAGTGGCCAACTTTGACTTGTGAACTACAACATTTGACTTATGATTTGAAGGGCCAAAAAGTTTAATTTTTTTTTTTTTTTGAATCCTAAGGGACTGGCTGAACATTAGAGGATGTGGTTCAAGTCGCGATCACGTTTCACATGGCACGCGATCTAGCACTGAAAGGTAGCGTGGAAATGCTACCCGCATAGGTCCCAAACTGATCCAGTTTTTTGGGTCAGGCCGGGCGCCTAGTATTGGCCCATTGGATGGGATCGGGTGAGCAAGGGGTCGGGCTAATGTGATCACTGAAACTCTCTATCATCTTGCAGGACACATCTGGGGGCAGCTTGTGCAGGTCTGGCGTATGGGTTTCTCACATGCCCAACACTGCAACTGGATAACACTTCTTCAAAGACTGGTCAGGAAGAGGGCGTTGCATTTTTAAGACATGGGGCTGATCCTTTTAAATCACTAATCACATTCGCTGCCTTTATTCTCGTTTTGATCTCTCTGTTTTTCGTTCTTCAATCTCAGCTCGGTATGTTCGACAACGATGAATTTGTATAAAAATAAGAATTGAATCGATTCTAAGCCTTTTTTTTTTTTTTTTTGGTATAATTACAAAAACAATTTATTTTCTTTTTAATTTTATATAGTGGAAATGGTGAGTTTTAGCATAATCGCGTTTATTAGCAATAACCATAGAGCATGAGATTATCCTTTTTTACGGATGTATCCGTGTATGAAATGTTATGATAAATGGAATGTCACTGAGCTTTTACAGATTGGCCCATGACCATCCTACTTGGAGGCCACGTGGCACAAGTGTTCTAGGCCATCGAAAAAGTAGCTTCTATTGGGAGGTTGAACCGTTTGATCTATGAAGTCGGTTTGCTTTTTTGAATGGCTGATATTGAAGTGCACTGATCAAATGGTTTTGCTCCTCTTTGTTATGCTACTTTGAATGATTGTAGTTTTTTGGTTGACAATTTGCTAATGATGAGCTGCCAAGTGGACTGCTTGGATTGATCAAAGTTACATGCCCGGTGGCATATGAATGGGCAATCATGGCCCTATAAATGTTGCTGCAGATTCTCTCTCTCTCTCTCTCTCTCTCTCTCTCTCTCTCTCTCTCTCTCTCTCTCTATATATATATATATATATATATATATATAAGGGCCGGGGATATGCGTCCAGGCGTAGAGATATCTCTGCGCCTATTGATATGAGCGCGACACGTAACACCTTTTTGTAAAGTGATGAGTGGCATGGGGCCCACTTTACTAACTAGGGTAAATTTTTGAAATATTTTAAAAGTTATATACCCTTCCAGCCGTCAGTCTTGACTTTTTAAAAGTTTCTTTTTTTTTCTCTCTTTTCTCAGACTTACTTTCTTAGATATATTTTACTCAAAAAATGTGAGCGCCCGATAGCAAAGCGCTAGTACCTCGGTATCAAAGTGTTGGTACCTCGGTAGAGAGGTGTCGGCAGTTGCATAGCCACATAGAAGGGTGTGGAGGCTTAAGCCCTCATTTAACTCTAGAGTTTTTATTAAGTATGGGTCTTATACAACCTTTGGTTGTATATAGGCCTCCAAATCTATGATGTAGACGCCTCAAAATCGGCTCAAGTCCCCATTTAACTCTAGAGTTTCTATTAAGTACGATTTTTTATCATTTGTAGCCCCCATCGACAAAAATTCCTGGCTACGCCTCAGATAATGAGGCGTTAGCACCTCGGTAGTGAAGTGCTAGCACTGTGGCACCGGGGTGTCGGCGCCTCCTTTTAGGGGTCCTGACGCCTCTATATCGAGGTATTGGTGCTTAACTAAAAAAAAAGGGTGTCAGTGCTTCATTTAAAGGGTATCGGTGCCTTTATATTGAGGTGTTGGTACTTCGATAAAAAATAAAAAAAATTAGCAAAGCACTGACACCTTGATATAGAGGCGCCGTCGCCTCTAAAACGAGGCGCTCACACCCTACCGACACTTCGATATAGAGCCGTTGGCACCCCTAAAACGAGGCGTCGACACCCCGACATCGGGGTGCCAACGCCTCGTTATTGGGGTGTCGACGCCACTCTACTGAGGTGTTAGCGCTTCGCTATCGGGTGCCCACATTTTCTGAGTAAAATATACTTGAAAAAATAAATCTGACACTTTCTTAGAAAAAGAGAAATGAAAAAGACTTCTAAAAAAGTCAAGAATGACAGCTGAAAGAGAATATAAAATTTAAAATATTTAATATATTTAAAAGTTTAACCCTAATTAATAAAATGGGTCTCGTGTTACCCATCACTTCACAAAAAAAGACGCTACGTGTCGCGCTCATATCAAAAGGCACAAAAATATCTCTACGGTCAGACATATTTTCCCTTTTGCCTATATATATATATATATATATATATATATATATATATATATATAAGAATGACGAGTTCCATGTGATGTCGAAATCAATAAATTAGCGTCTGATGGTACACCTAATGATATTTAGATCTATCATGTGAAAGATTGAGGCAATTTTCAACATGGGTAAATTTAAAATTAGCCTTTGGAAGATTACTTTGAAAACACATTTTTATCATGTAATCCAAAGCATTTGAACACCATTAAAATGAGCAGGTACCGTGTAAACCTTCAAACTTAGTTTTCCCCCTCCTTTTTTTAAGGCATTTGACTGCTATGAATCCTATAACAAAGATGTTTGGTGTTGGATAAATTGTGAAATGTTGATCCGAAATAGAATAGGGAATCGATCCGAGGCACGAAAAATATTGTTATTTTTAAATCAATATTTCCCCCCACCATTTTGATAAAGTGGTCACCAACAGATTATCGGCATACTAGTTGTAGGATACAATGAACCAAATGTGTATTCTTGTGAGAGACTTGGAGTATCAGTTCATGCTATTCGAACACTAAATATTGCAGAAATACTTTGATCAAGACCTTTAAAGACATAACTAAAGAGAATAAGAGAGACTTCATTATAGTATGAAGATAATAATTTTAGATTCCTTAAATAGAAAATCAAGTTGTATGTTAATGCACCATTTTCTTATAAAAAGGTGTCACAGGTATTCCTTCGGAAAACACACTACTTTGGAAAAACACTTTTTTTGAAAAAATCTTACTTTCGACAAACACTTCTTTTGAAATGACACATAACTTTGAAAAGACATACCTCTTTGAAAAATATATAAGTTTTAAAACTTTTAAATATCCCAAATTTGGTTGATGTCATCTTCGACCCACCAAATCTTTACATTGAGTTATTCACCTGGTATAACTTGATGAAAAATAGTGTCACATGCCCAAATAAATAGTGACACAACTTGATGAAAAATAGTGTCACATTACCAAAAAATATACACAATATTTTTCGGTAATGTACTAACGGAAGGAAACTCTATACATTTAGATTAAGAATTGGAGGATTATTTCTTGGTAATGTACACAATAACTGGTGGATTATTCTACCCACCAGGATTACCGGATTCGCTGAAGGTGGTACCGAACTGCGAATAAGTACCGACCTGCGAATAAGTTGGGGATTCGGTTCCGTCCGCAGCTAGTAGGTGAACTGGGCATTGTAAAACTAGGTTGCGTTTGGGTTAAGAACAGAGGTTACTCTCTGCCTGCTCTCCGTTAGAGCAGATAAAATCTGCTTTGGCGCACAGTTTTATCACTTATACGAGCTCCCTGCCAAAGCAAATGGTACTGTGTTACCAAATATAGAAGCAGTTTCTCACTAGAGCAAAAGAGCTGTTCTTTGGCTAGAAATGCCCAGCCCAAACTCACTGCGAAAGAGACGACTCAAACCTGCAGTCTAAATGAAGCTAAGCACACGCCTGACCAACTCTAATGTTGTTACTAGTGGGTACAATCCAACATATATTGTTATTTATATCAAAACCTCATCCAAACCCATAGCGAATCGGGTTCGCTTGGCAAAGGCGTACCCCAAATCCGAATGGAGCGAACCGGCAAATTAGGTAACACGATTGTACCTTTCAAAATGGAAGAGAAACTTAATTCCACGATAAAAAAGCGTTAATTACCACAGAAGATTTCTGCTTATACCGTAATTACCTGGTAGGGTTCATCCCATCGGTTATTACCCGAGAGGGTTTTAAACCCTCAAACTTTTTTTTCGATTTTTTCATTTTAAGAAAGTTGTGTGGGTCTGTAACGGGGACGCTGACACCATGAATAGGTTTTGGACCGTATCATGTATATCAACATAACAATAAGCAAAGAAGGGACCACTAAGCATCGGCTTCATCCGAGACTAGAGTCTAAAGGAGCATAATATTGCTCAGATTCGCTCGAGCACCCTGAATATCGCTCGAGCGAAATGAAGAGGAACTAAGACCAAACTTGTAATATCCCGAAAAATTACGTTAAACAGTGACCTCGGGATTCGTGCCCAACTAGTCATAAGTTTGATCAAGTAGGAGTTCACTAGTTGACTCGAGAAAAGATGAACGGATATGATGTGAATATGAGGTAAGTGGGTGGAGTGTAGTAAAGATCTGGAGTCACATACACCTATTTAGGTGTATGTGCTCAACACAAAGAGAGTAGAGATATAAGGGTTTAAAGAACCCTAACTTCATTGTTTTTGGTTGTTGAAGAGAATTAAGAAGAGAGAGAGAGAGAGAAGTAAAGAGAGTTGTTAAGCAAGGACTAAATGCAAGCAAAGGGAGAGGGATTCGAGTATTTAAAGCCGAATTCAATGCGAAGGATCCTTTGGAGCTAAAGCTGGAACCCTAGCCATTCCAACTTTGAGATCCAATCAAATTGAGATTTGATTGAGGTAAATTTTATGAGAATTAAATGCATAGATCATAGAGGTTTAATTGCAGTTAGAAATATTTAAAATCATAGGATGAAGGCTTAGAAAAAGAAAATAAAATTATTTAAGAATGATTTGGAAGAACAGTCCGAAATGGGGCTGAATCTGGCCAAATCGATTAATCGAAATTGGATTTCGATTAATCGATTTTGGCCCAGAAGTTGAAAAGTCATGGAAGCCCGATTTTGATTAATCGAAATGAATTTCGATTAATCGATTTGGAAATCGACTAATCAACTGAGAAGCTCCAGCCACTGGAGAAAAGAGACTTGGGGAAATCGACTAATCAAATTAGGATTTCGATCAATCGATTTCGGATTTCGATTAATCGATTAATCGATTTTGAGATCTCGATTACTCGATTTAAGAATCGACTTCTTTATATTGGAGATCTCGATTAATCGATTAATCGAAATTGAATTTCGATTAATCGAAATTGAATTTCGATTAATCGATTTGGGTTTCGATTAATCGATTTTGGGAATCGATTAATCGAATTGTATTTCGATTAATCGATTAATCGACTTTGACAGTTTTACCTAACTTCTTAGTTTGACTTTGAGATTCAGGGAGTGTCTTGGACCTTCTTTATTATATTTTTAGTAATAAGTTACATGTGTTGTGTTGTACCATAGGTGGTACGTGTGAGCATGAGCACAAGGAGCCGCGTGAGACCTTGATGCTTGGAATTTCAGAGAATTGAGGTAGGGAACACCTTGAGCATGTACTTTAATTTAAAGAGCATGTATGTAGTGATATAATTATCAAATTGAAGTTGTTTTAAATCGTGAAAAGCTTTGTGAAAAGGGGTGCGTGTGTGACACCAAGAATGTGATAAAGGCATCTGTGTGATACAAGTGATTAAGAACCAGTAATCTAAAGAGATTGAGACATCCCTAGGGGATGAGAAAGTAATAAAGGCATCATGTGTGATGCGTGTATGTATATATCCCAGGGATGTATACATGTGATTGAATAATTACTGTTGAGGCCTAACTGATATAAGATAGCACACTTACATGGTGAACAACTATACGTAAAGTACATATTATTTTTGTTATTTGAGGTTTGGAGGATACCCCACCGACGTGGCGGGATACCCACGACTTACGCGGCAGGATATCCGATACCGGTACGGCGGCGAATCCGTACACCAGCACGGAGGTTTATCCGTGACTGTAAGTATATCCCAGGGATGTTGTGTGATATTTAACCCCGCCGCCTAGTGAGAAAGGGGCTTGGTTCGTATTCCCAGGGAATACATTTTTACAACTGTCTAATTAGATGACGATGAAGGGTATCTCATCGGGGCTCGATGCTATATTGCTCGGGGATTACTTAAGTTGAAGATTTAAGTTTTACTTTAGGCCTGTTCAGTGTCATTCATGATAAATCAACAGTAAAGTAAGACATGTAAAGTACCGGTAAAATTGAATGCAAATTACCAGCTTTTAAACTATTTTTGTAGCAAATGCATAGGCACATCATGCTTAGAATATCATGGAATATATGTGAGTCTTAATTTATATGTTCATTATGTTTGTTCCCTATTGAGCTAGGATGTAGCTCACCCTTTAGACTATACGTCGCAGGTCCACTGATAGCAGCAGTTGAGGCTTCGGGAGACATAGATCCGGGTGATTCGGATTACGTACCTGGAGACGAATTGGAGCCTCCACCTGAGGACTTCTTCTAGGTGACTCTGCTTTGTACTTTGACAGAGAGCAGTTTTGAGAGCTAGTTGTACGACTTGGTATGTCAAGCCTTTATTTTGATAAACATGTAATTAAATTGAATATTCTTTTGGCGAACCATCTAGGGTGATATGTTTATCATCGATGGTTCGAGTCGGTTCTCTGTTCATGCAGTGGCATGAAAGTAGAACTGTCTTTTGCATATGCCAGTTGGGCATATTAACTGTTTCTGCTTTATGAGATTATTTGCTTTAATTATTTAATTTGCGCTTGATATACCAATATTTTATGCATAGTTTAGGGGCACGGTCTGGAGGATCGTGTTGATGGCACGGGTTTTGGGGTGCCGAAATCCGGGCTGTCACAGTTGGTATCAAAGCCTTTTCTTTTAGAAACTTTGACAATTATTTTATCAGAGCATAGGGACTTCTGCTAATGAAAACTTTGTTTTCACGTGCAGACCGTGATGTTACCTAGAGGAAGGGGCCGACCCAGGGATGGCCATAGTAGAAGCTTGCGTAGTCGAGATGATTTTATCTCGGATACTAATAGAGTACCCATAGGAGATGGAGGGCTTCTGGCAGTGGTGGCCAAGGGAGCCAAGATCAGGGAGATAATCAAGATCGAGATCGCCAGGATCAAGATCAAAGAGAACAAGAGAGGGTTAGAGAACGAAATGAGGATAGAGAGGAGCGTCAGAGGATGATGCACACCATGGAGACCATGGCGGCTGCTATGGCTCAACAGGCAGCATCTCTGGCAGCTCCTACGACAAATGAGCAGCATCAGCCACCGATACCTCCAGTAACTCCGACACCGCCAGCATCTTCTGTTTTTACTGAGTTTAGGAGGATGAGACCTCCTAGTTTTTTGGGACAGGGAGAGCCCATAGTGGCAGAGCACTGGTTGAGTGAGATGGAGAAGGTATTCAGCGTGCTTACTTGTACCGAGGACGAGAGCGTCCGTTGGGTAGCATATATGTTGGACGGGGAGGCTGGGCCTTGGTAGAAGTCCTTTTCACGGACTAGGGCTCAGGAGACTCCGGATATGCCCTGGACATGGGATGAATTTGTCGAAGAATTTAACAAGCAGTATTTTCCAGAGGTGGTGAGGAACCAGATGGAAATTCAGTTTTTATAATTGGTGCAAGGGAAGATGAGTGTGAGAGAGTATGGAGTGGAGTTCATGCGACTCGCTCACTTTGCGCCTGACTACGTCATCACAGAGATGATGAGAGTAAAAAGGTTTCAACAAGGGTTGAGATCAGACGTGAGGGGAGGAGTAGCACCATTCCAACTAAGGACCTATGGTGAAGTCATGAGCAAAGCACTCGTAATAGAGGAAGAGAATAATAATAAATACCGTCAGAGAGCAACAAGGAAGGTGAAACACTGATCAGAGCAGAACGGGGAATTTTGAACCGATGAACAAAAAGCCGAGATTCATACCAAACAATTAGAAACCACCGTTTCAAGGAGGCTATGGAAGACCAGCGCAGCAGAGCAACCAGTAGAGATTTCTATTGCTCGCGTCGGGGAGATCGATACGCTACGAGAGTCATGCTATTACTACAGGCGCTACAGTCACACAAGGTGCTTCTTGAGCAGCTTCTTCCACACCTCGTGAGACTTGTGCCAAGTGTGGCAAGCCTCACAAGATAGCGGACTGTAGGGTAGGCACTCGGGGTTGTTTTCGATGTGGCAAGGTGGGCCACTTGATTAGAGAATGCCTTGAGATGAACAAAGGGAAGATGGCTTCAGTACCTATTCCACGACCGATACAAGCAAGGAAGCCGATTGTTCAAAGAAGAGCCTATGCAGTCACAACTCAAGAGGCTCAAAATACAAACGATGTCATTCAAGGTGAATTTTCTTTTAAATAAAGAAATTCAATTCTTGAAATTTTTAAATAGAGAAGATGCATCTATATTTAGAAAAATATAAGAAGAAACGCACATGTGATAAATTCTAGTATAATGATAGAAACTATATATATGTGTATACATGAGTAGGTACGTTACAAATATGCAAGAAGGGAAGCGACGTGACATACGAAGCTCGAGTGTTGATAGACCCGGGGTCTACCCACTCATTTGTTACACCTCGCTTCACCAAGAGGATGAAAGTTGACCTAGAAGAGTTAGACTTCGTGTTAACCGTGACAGTTCCTACTGGGAAAGCGGTTGATACCGAGAAGGGTTGTAACTCCGTGATCGTGAGGATCATGGATGGAGATGTCTTTGAGCTACCAGCGAACCTAATTCTATTGGACATGCAAGGATTCGACGTGATCCTTGGCATGGATTGGTTATCAACCCATTGTGTGACGGTAGATTGCAAGTATAAAGTCATCATCTTCAGACCCAACACGAGGAGATCGTTTAGATTTCGAGGAGAGAGGTCGACACACCTACCACTTATCTCGGCAGTCAGGGCTGAGCGATTGATTAGAAAAGGGTGTAGTGGATACTTGGCGTTTTTAAAGGAGCATAAAGAAGAGAAGAATGTTATCTCTGAGATAGCCGTGGTGCGAGACTTCGCCGATGTATTTCCAGAGGAATTACCTGGATTACCTCCAGAGAGAGAAATAGAATTCGCCATCGACTTAGCACCAGGAACGGAGCCTATTTCTAAAGCACCATACAGAATGGCTCCTGCTGAGTTGAAGGAGTTGAAAGAACAGCTACAAGAGTTAATGGACAAAGGTTTTGTTAGATCGAGCGTTTCTCTATGGGGAGCACTGGTCTTGTTTGTAAAGAAGAAAGATGGGTCAATGTGTCTGTGCATTGACTATCGACAATTGAATAAACTTATCATCAAGAACCGATACCCTTTGCCTAGAATAGATGACTTATTTGATCAACTATAAGGAGCGAAGTATTTCTCAAAGATCGATCTGAGATCGGGGTACCATCATTTGAGAGTCAAGGCAGAGGATATTCAAAAGACTGCATTCAGGACTCGATACGGACACTATGAGTTCCTAGTGATGCCGTTTAGATTGACAAATGCCCCAGCGTCATTCATGGATCTGATGAATAGGGTGTTTAAGCCACACTGATCGATTTAGAATGTAACCCTTGCAAGTGCACAAGATCTATTGCAGTATGGCAAGAACAGGGGTGTCGAACCCACAGGGAAACGTGAATTTTTAATTAATTCTTTTAGAGATTTTAAAAACGTCCCTAAGGAAGTACCAAAGGGCAGATTCAATTTTACCAAAAACTTAACGCACTTTTCCTAAATGCAGAAAAATAAATTAATCTAAACAATTAATTACTGATAAATCTACGAACAATATTAAAATGAGATCAAGGAATATGCTACCCAGTTCATTCGCCCTTTTTCTATCATTAAAACCCACGCTTTCATTAAATCATCATTCACACCATCATTCATCTAGAAAATGACTTGAAATAAAATATGATCATCAATCGCATACCTATCTAAAAACAATGACTCAAATAACATTGCGGTATGAGTCATGTAAAAAGCATAGCGTATCTCATGATATTTAGATCACGACAATCGACATAATCGCTCTCTGACCTAGATCACCGCAGTACAGATCTAGCGATTACGACGTTGATCTGGCGCAATCAACGGTCATAACAAAGCATTCAAAATATTTTCAATCACACAAACTTTGAGCAAAACGATTCCATGATAACAATAATAGACTGTGGTATTAATCATAAACATAGGTACTTATCTGGGGATCGCATCTTCCCCGATCTACTGATTTAGCCGCTCATCTTTGGTGTTTGATCTCCTTTTTCTTTCAAAGTCATTCCTCTTTTATTTCTTCCAAAAGATATTTGCAATTGTTTTTCCTAAATACAATCTATGAATTTCTCAGAGAAAAATAATGCAAATCCTAGGTACAATCTACCCTGAATAAACCCTAGAAGAAGGAGAGAAGAAGACTTGAAAAGATGAAGAAAATATTCCCCCAAAGTGAAGAGCCCTAAAAACTAAAAAGAAAGAATGAATAATATTCTAATTGCAAAAAATAATAATCCCCCTAAGAAACTCGTGGCTTCCCTTTTTATAATAGCCTAACCCTAATACCTCTCTCGATTGACATCTAAGAGTAATTTTCGTGAATTCCCGCCTAGCTTTGCATCAGATACTGCCTCGGTATTTTGCTCATAATTTTCTGTACCGAACTCGGATTGAGGTGATTCTTGAAGCGTTGGAAAGCTGACGACGAGCTCTACAACTTTTATGTTTTAGCAATTTCCTGAATCTGACGTCTTGAAGGTCCAAATTGAGCTGCAAGTCGCACTAAGTTCTCAATGACCCAAAATAGCAGTGTTTTGACATTATTTTCGGGATTCTTGGGCTTTTAGAAACTTGATCAGATTTACCAAACACTTCAAATCTAGCAAATCTCATCAGATAGCCTTCATCGGACGGCTAAATATAGGTATTTAGGGGTGAAATATCATCATATTTCACTACTCATCACACCCCCAAACCTACACTTTGCTAGTCCTCGAGCAAAGAGAATGATAGAAATATAAAGCAAATCAAACTAACATCCTAAAATTTAAATGCCACTTTCGTAGGGAACACGATTGCACTTAGCATGTGCAACAAGCCTTTAAACCCATAGGTGATCCCTAGTGGAGGAGTTGTGTCTCCTGAGGGTTTGCAGTGAAGTTACCCACAAACTTCCAAAAATTTCAAACCATCGGTAAAATTGAGTTTTCAAAATCTGATTTTTATAACATATATTTAACTTCAAAGCTCAAAATCAATAATCAATTCAACATGCAAATTCTCAATTTTAAATAACAATGTTACACTAATCATACCAATATCCATTCAAATTAGTCTAATGCTCCAAATCGTTAGATAACTCATCCATTCATGCTTAAACGTGTAGTGTGTGCATACCAAAACCAAGATTCATCCATCTCAGAACTAGCCCAAACGGAAATCATCGGATCTCATTGTCTTGACTCAATCCTCACTTTAGGTATACTCTCAAAATAAAATCACTCCGATGATTGGTAAGTTTTACACATGTGAGAGATCAATACAAAGCAAATAAAAGGTCTCACATGATAAATGAAACACGCAATCAATGAACAAAATAAATCTCATAAGAACAGTTACTTGTATATCCTAAGCATGTCATATCAAGTGTCATAAGTATTATATATTGACTCTCCACAAGACAGTTACCAATGCAAGATCGGATCATGAAGGTCTTTTGTAGGGTTGTAATGGGGCTCAGGTAAGGGTAAGAAAGAAAGGGAATTGTGATTCAAAATTTCTGAGAAATTGGAAAAGGAACTAACTTCTGATTTTTTTTATTTTATTTTTTTTTTATTTCTCTTCTTTTCTTTTTTTTTCTTTTCTAATTTCTCACCATTTTTTTTTTTTTCAATATTTTTCTTTTCTCATTCTTTCTTCTCTTTTGAATTTCCTTTTCTTGAAGCACCTCATTTTTCATTCCTTTTTTTTTTTTTTTTTTTTTCTCCCCTTTTTTTCGTTTATATTTGCCATCCACTCTCAGTAAACACCATAACTCATTATCTCTCCACTTACTCTCTTTTCGCTCATTTTCATCCCTCGTTCCTAATTTCTCAGAAATAAGAAGGGTAAAGCTAAATTTTCAGAAATTGTGAAGGGTTAAAGTTAACGTGGCTTATCAAAGAATGTATAAGGGTAAATTTTTCTATAGGCTCAAAGGGGTACTAGAAGGATAAATTTATATGAGGTGGGGCATTTTAAGCACAAACGAGCCAAAGATGGCCTTCAATCATTTCCTTAAAAGATGGTAACCTTGCCTATTTGTCTTGAGTAGATATACAGTACGTTCTAACACAATAATATGAATTTGATATCATGCAAAGTCACAAGCCAAAATAAAATGTATGAGATTATGCAAAATAATTCGTATTCAAAGAAAACTCCGAGTTTATATATTCACTCATCAATGACGGGAAATTAGCTCTAAAGCTTACTGGGTTTAGTCTCCACTAAGAACCTAAGATTCAACGTTCAAAATAGTTCATCGATTTCTAAGTCTTAGCTTGGTATAAGTGCAAAAATTCTAAGCATGAATTTCAGAGTCATCCACAAATTATCACATTAAGCTTCATCATCCTAGATACAAGTATTCAAAATATGACATCAATATTCTCAAAATTAAATTCACATGCATCATCAACTAAAGTTTGAAAACTATTGCAAAGTAAATCATGTATGATGGTTCCAAAAAATTTTTTTTTTTTTTTTTTTTTTTTTAAGATAGATAATCATACATACCCCCAAACCTAAAAATGACAATGTCCTCATTGTTTGAAATAAGTAGGTACCCCCAAACCTGTTGAAAAGTACCTCAACACAAAGATCAAAAGTCAGAGAATATGGGCATCAAATTAGAACATGACCAAAAATAGATTGAAGGTAATGTGGCTACACTAATTTGGAAATTAAAATAACCTAAACTAAACTAAAACTAATATTCTAGAACTAAACATACTAAAAGAGAAATAAATCCTAAATCCTAAACTAAACCTCGTGTCCAACTCCTAAATAAACACACCGGGTTGCCTCCTGTGAAGCGCCGAGTTTAAGTGTCGACAATACCGACCTCTTCATTGATCAAGAATCGGATCACTAAGGTGCATCTCAATCTTAAATCGGGTCATCGGCTCAAACATTGGTTTGAGTCTTTGCCCATTCACTTTGAAAACTCGATTGTCCTCAAGGCTTTGAATTTCAATTGCACTGCGTGCTCACTAATGGAAACAACCTCAAACGGGCCTTCCCATCTAGATTTCAATTTCCGTGATGAAGCTTAAGTCGGAATTGAATAACCAAACTTTTGGCCAACATGAAACTCCTTCCGAGAAATTAATTGATCGTGCAACTTTTTGTACCTTTCCTTGTACATCTTTGAATTTTCATACGCATCGAGCGTAACTCTTCTAATTCACTCAATCAAATTCGCTTGCCATATATCAAAATTAAATCTTTTGGTAGCCCAGAATGCCTTATGCTCCAATTCGACTGGAAGGTGGCATGCTTTCCCGTATACAATTTCAAGGGAGACATTCGACGGGTGTCTTGAATGCGACGATAGGCCCACAAAGCATCGATAGCGGTTTGACCAATCTCTTCTATCCCATTGCACTGCCTTTTCTAGAATTCGCTGATTTTGGTTAGACACTTCCACCGACCACTAGTCTGTGGATGGTACGTAGCGATTTTGTGAGTGACGTGCATTTCTTCATTAAAGTGGCAAAATGGCTATTGCAAAATGCGAACCGCCATCACCGATGATTGCTCTTGGGATCCCGGAATCGTTAAACACATGTTCTCTCGTAAATTTGACCACAACCTTGTGATCATTTGATCGGGTTGCCAGCTTCAATCCATTTGGAGACATAGTCAATACCACCGAATATATGAATACCCAAAGGATGGTGGAAAAGGACCCATAAAGTCAATCCCCAAACATCGAAAATTTCAACAATCCGAATTGGATTAAGGCATCATATTTCGTGGAAATATTGCCAAGTCATTGACACCGCTGGCATTCCTTGCAGATTGAGCACACGAAGATTGAGGGCCAAGAGAATCCGCTTTGAAGGATTTTCATGCGGTCTTCGTCCTCAAATGGCCTCCACAGCCCCAAAGATGGCAAAAAATTTAGGGACGCTTAGTTGCTCGCCTTCCGCACGCATCTCCTAATGATCCGATCCGAAAGCGAATTTAAACAAATATGGTTCATCCCGTAAATAGTATTTTATTTGGGAGAAAAGAGATTCTTATCATTCTTACCCCACTCGGGGAATTACGCCAATGGACTGATAATTCACGATGTTAGCAAACCACGGAACTTTTGCACCCTACATCAATTGCCATCAAATGTTCATCCGGAAATGTGTCACGGATGGTCTCGTGTATAGATGATTCTTGGTAATTCTAGATGATGATCACCACAACGCTCTCAACCCCTTTTATCTTTAATCTCAAAGTTGAATTCGAGAAGGTGGATCCAACGGATCAGCCTTGGTTTCGCATCCTTCTTTGCTAAAAGATATTTCAAAGCAGTAGTGGTCCGAAAAGACCACTATTTTCGATCCAAGCAAATAGGAACGGAATTTGTCCGAGCATACACCATGCCTAATAATTCCTTCTCGGTGGTGGTGTAATTCATTGGGCATCAATTAATGTCTTGCTAGCATAATAAATTACGTGAGGTAATTTATTCACCCTTTGCCCTAAGACATCGATCGCATAATCGATGCATCACACATGAGTTCGAATGGTAAAGAATAATCCGTGGTTGGATTATTGGTGCATTTGATAAGAGTTCACGCAATTTTAGGAATGCCTTTATGCAATCCTCATCAAAATCAAAAGGAACATCTTTGCCAAGCAAAGTGCACAATGGTTTAGCCACCTTGCTAAAATCCTTAATGAATCTTCTATAAAATTCAAAGATGCCCCAAAATGATCGAATTTGTCGAACACTTTTAGGAGGTGGTAAATTTGCAATTAAGTCGACCTTCGCTTATCAACTTCAATTCCTTTCGTTGAAACAATATGCCCCAACACAATTCCTTGTTGAACCATAAAATGGCTCTTTTCCCACCGAGAACAAGTTTGGAATCTACACAACGTTGCAACACTGTGAAAGATGATTCAAACAAGAATCAAATGTTTTTCCAAAACCGAGAAGTCGCCCATGAAGACTTCGATGAATTTGTCGATCATGTCCTAGAGAATATGGCCAACATACATCGCTGAAACGCGTGGCGAGCATTACATAAGCGAATGGCATCCTTCGATATGCAAACGCACTATATGGACACGTGAATGTTGTCTTCTCTTGATCACCGGAAAACGGGCACTTGATTGTATCCCTAATAACCATCAAGAAAGCAATAAAACTCTTGCCTAACTTCTCAAGAATTTGATCAATGAACGGAAGAGGAAAATGATCTTTCTCGTGGTCATGTTCAATTTTCGATAATCAATGCACACACGCCATCCAAAGAGTTTCACGAGTGGGCACCAATTCTCCTCCGTAGTTTCTTTCACGTAATTTCGCACTTTTTCGAACGATTTGTAATTGGACTAACCCATTCACTATCGGAGATCGGATAGATGATTCCGATCGAGGAGTTTAATGATTTCCTTTAAAATGACTTCTTGCATGTTCGGATTAAGTCGCCTGTGGTTCCCTCGATGGTTTACTCTCATCCTATGTATTTTATGCATACATACCGATGGGTCAATCCCTTGAGATCGGCTAAGGTCCATCCGATGGCCTCCTTGTGCTCTTTTCAAAGACCTTCAACAAATCATTCTCTTGTTCTTCCGATAATGTGGATGAAATTATCACCGAAGTGTTTCGAGGTCCCGTAAAAGCATATTTGAGGGACTCGCAATTGTTTCAATTCCACAGTTGGTGGCTGCTCAATTGATGGAGTCAGCACATCCTTTACCTCAGTAGGTAGTGGTTCTACCTTAGTCACAACTTCACATAAGTTATCATCTTGACATGATGAATTTGACTTTTTCTCTTCTGACTGCTTCCTTTCAAGCCCTTTGTCCTCATAGATGGCTAACAAAACAGTTTCAAATTCCTCTTTGGTGAGCATTGATGGTAATGCTTCATCCACCACTTCGTCCATCTGATCGATGTAAAAACATTCGCCCTCATCCTCATTAGGCAAATGGTTCATCGCATGGAATATGTTAAGCCTGACTTTCATGTTTCCAAAAGAAACGCTCCATGACTCCTGCTCGACAATTAATGCAAGCGCTTGGCGTGGCGAAACGGACGCCCAAGAAAAATTGGGACTTGATTGATTGATTTCGCAGGTGGTACCATGTCTAGGACAACGAACTCCGCTGGAAAGACAAACTTGTCTATCCCAACCAAAACAACCTCGATAACACCGCTCGGTCTTCTTCTCGATCTATCGCGGTTGAGTGTGACCGTCGTGGTTTCAATTCACCCAATCCGAGTTTCGTACATTGAGTATGGGATCGATTAACACTTGCTCCCAAATCCAATAACGCTTTCCAATTGGTTGCCCACCAATGACACATGGAACAGCTTGGGACCTGTGGTCTTTCGGTTCTTCGGGGTTTCCAATCGCAATATCGAATCGACTTGATTTGTTAGGAACACTTTCTTTGAAACGTGAGTACGTGCCTTTCTCTTCCGAGTGCACAAATCTTTGAAAAACTTGGCGTACTTTCGAGAACTTGTTTGATTGTTTCAAGTAATGGAAGATTTATCTTTACTTGCTTGAATGTTTCAAAATTTCTTCCATTTTGTCGGTCCCTTTCCCATTCTAGATGGAGGAGTTAGGCATTGAGGAATGGTGCCTTTGGGACATAAGGTGATTCCATTTCGATTCTTTTCACGTCCTTGTTGGACGGTTGAAGGAAACTCTTCCTCTATTACTTTTCTTTTCCTTTCTCTCTCCTTGCTCTTGCACTTTTCTTATCTCCGCTCTTTGTCTCTTTCTTTCTCTTTCCTTTTCCTTTCTCCTTTCTTTTCTCTCGATTCTTTTCCTCTATTGCTTCTCTTTCTTCATCGCCTTGTGGCATTTCCACTTGATTATGAACCTCTCGTCCACTTCTCAAAGACCGTAATGTGACTTTCAACCGTTGACTATTCGATGGTCTGCTTGGATGGTGCTTGGCCTCGAGGATTATTGATGGGTTGGTGGGGAGCCTACCTTCCTCTCGCCGATTTCAGTTGATTGGCCAATTGGTGACTTGGTCCATTATCATCTGTGAAAGATTGCATGCTTGCATAAGCTTTTCTTCCAGGATCGTAATCTTCAAATCTTGGCATGAGATTGATTAAGATTCGATTGAAATTGATTTTTTGGTAGTCGAATTTGGATGATAATCTGGAGCATTCTGCTGGAAATTGGAATTGCTGAAATTAGAATTCTTTGGAAATTCTGTGGACGAAAATTGTGTTGAAAATTTGGTTGAAAAGGTTGTTGTCCACCCATTGTGTTGGCTCTATGTTCTTTGGTTTACTGGCGGTTTATTCGATTCACCCCATCCTAAGTTGGGGTGATTTTTCCATTCCGGATTGTAGGTATTGGAGTACATGTTTCTACCCCGCCGATAAGATTGAGTCACATTTACCGCTCTTGAGGATTAGGTTCATCGTGGAAGAATGACAAGGTAGTAGGGCACTCATTAGCCATATGACACAGGGTGGTCACAAATTGAACACCGTGGGGGTGGAGCTTTAGCTTGCTTGGTAGCGACTAACAACATGTTCATCTGTTTGACAATGACATGTCAAACTTTGTTGAGAGATCTGAGGCATTATTGTTGACATCGCAATCCGCCTTTTGTCAACACATGAGATTTAGGTGCAGTGTTCAAGTTGGTTCGCGTGTCTCACTTTGTATCAAGTTTGATATAACTTTTCAAACAATGCCCACAATTCGTCGACTTCTTTCGTGGCACAAGATCCACCACAAGATGCATCAACCATGCGTCTCTCTTCGTGAATCACCATTGTAAAACTTTGGACTTGTTGCCACCTTGGAACTTGATGATTTGGGCAACTTCGATCAATTCCTTAAACGCTCCCAACATTCATGGAATGTTTCAGAGTTGTTGGGAAAAGAACTGGATCTTCGACGCTAATTCAATGGCCTTAGTCATGGGAAAATATTTTTAAGGCGCGATGCGTACCGCCTAACTCGAATAGATTGTGGTTCTAAGGAATAGAACCATGTTTTTGCCTTATCTCTTAAAGAGAACGGAAGAGTCGAGCTTCGCTATCTCATCGGTGACATTGTGGACTCAACATTTTGCATACCCCAGGTGAATTCATTTAAGTGAACGTATGCGGATTTTCATTTGCTAACCCATGGAAAATTGGTAGCATTTGAATCATTCTTGATTTGAATTCATAGTGGTTCCACGGAATGGGAGCATGCATAATACATTCGATCCTCGTAAAACCGGGATCGTTATAATACTCCAGTGTTCAGGCCCTCATCAAAATTATTGTTCCTATTATTTCCATTATTGACATTCCCATTGTTGTTATTCTCATCTCTCTCTTTCCTTTGGTCTGCCCAGGTCTCAGTTTGTTGGTATTGATTCCTCTGGACTCTTCGTTTCTCCATACAAGCTCTTTCGATCTCAAGATTAAGCAAGATTGTAGCAGATGTGGGTGATGAGAACGAGTAAAGCTCATACACCAACAACAAACCCACAAAATTGCGCTTCAAACGATTTAAACAAAGATGATAAACAGTAGCCAATATCAGCAGGAAAGATTTCTTCTTTTTTTTTTTTTTTTTTTTTTAATTAAAATTCAAATTTAAATTAATTTTTTTTTATTCAAATTAAAATTAAAATTAAAATTAAAATTAATTAATTAATTAATTAAATTTTTTTTTTTTTTTTTTTTTTTTTTTTAAAATTCAAATTAAAATTAAAATTCGAATTTAAATAAAAAAATTTTTTTTTTTTTTTTTTTTTTTTTAAATTCAAATTAAAATTAAAATTCGAATTTAAATTAATTAAATTTTTTTTTTTTTTTTTTTTTTTTTTTTTTTAAATTCGAATTAAAATTTTAAATTTTTTTTTTAATTTTAATTTTTTTTTTTTTTTTTTTTTATTAAATTCGAAAATTAAAAATTAAAATTGAAAATCCTATAAAATCTTTCCTAAAAGAGAAAAATAAGGAGAAGAATGAAAGATTCCTAAAAATCCTAAAACAAAAGTCCCACAAAAGTTAATGACTAAATTTAGAAAATCCTAAAAATATCTAAAAGAGGAAAATAAGGAAAAAGAGTCCTACCAAATCTAAAATAAGAAGTCCTAAAAATCTCTACTTCCTAAATTTCCTAAGGAAGGTATCCTAAAAATCTAAACTTCCTAAAAAGACTCCACAAAATCTTATCAAAGAGAGAAAATAAGGAAATAAATTTTAATAATTATTATTTTTTATTTTTATTTTTTAAACACTCAGAAAAATCCTATCCAAGAATTAATCAAAATTTCACCGATTTCCCGTGACGCAAAAACTTGATCGATTTAGAATGTAACCCTTGCAAGTGCACAAGATCTATCATGGCAAGAACGAGTGTCGAACCCACGGGGAAACGTGAATTTTAATTAATTCTTTAGAGATTTTAAAACGTCCCTAAGGAAGTACCAAAGGGCGATTCAATTTTACCAAAACTTAACGACTTTTCCTAAATGCGTAAAAATAAATTAATCTAAACAATTAATTATCGATAAATCTACGAACAATATTAAAATGAGATCAAGGAATATGCTACCCGCATTCGCACTTTTCTATCATTAAAACCCACAGCTTCATTAAATCATCATTCACACCATCATTCATCTAAAAATGACTTGAAATAAAATATGATCATCAATCCCAAGATACCCTATCTAAAAACAATGACTCACCTAACATTGCGGTATGAGTCATGTAAAAAGCATAGCGTATCTCATGATATTTAGATCACGCATAATCAAAGACATAATCGCTTCGTACCCTAGATCACCTGCAGTACAGATCTAGGATTACGGCTGATACGCCGAATCAACTTCATAACAAAGCATTCAAAATATTTTCAATCACACAAACTTTGAGCAAAACGATTCCATGATAACAATAATAGGCGTGGTATTAATCATAAACATAGGTACTTATCTGGGATCGCATCTTCCCCGATCCATCGATTTAAGGCTCATCGTTGGTGTTTGATCTCCTTTTCCTTTCAAAGTCATTCCTCTTTTATTTCTTCCAAAAGATATTTGCAATTGTTTTTCCTAAATACAATCTATGAATTTCTCAGAGAAAAATAATGCAAATCCTAGGTACAATCTACCCTGAATAAACCCTAGAAGAAGGAGAGAAGAAGACTTGAAAAGATGAAGAAAATATTCCCCCCAAAGTGAAGAGCCCTAAAAACTAAAAAGAAAGAATGAATAATATTCTAATTGCCAAAAAAATAATAATAATCCCCTAAGAAACTCGTGGCTTCCCTTTTTATAATAGCCTAACCCTAATACCTCTCTCGATTGACATCTAAGAGTAATTTTCGTGAATTCCCGCCTAGCTTTGCATCAGATACTGCCTCGGTATTTTGCTCATAATTTTCTGTACCGAACTCGGATTGAGGTGATTCTTGAAGCGTTGGAAAGCTGACGACGAGCTCTACAACTTTTATGTTTTAGCAATTTCCTGAATCTGACGTCTTGAAGGTCCAAATTGAGCTGCAAGTCGCACTAAGTTCTCAATGACCCAAAATAGCAGTGTTTTGACATTATTTTCGGGATTCTTGGGCTGTTTTAGAAACTTGGACTGTATTTACCTGAAACACTTCAAATCTAGCAAATCTCATCAGATAGCCTTCATCGGACGGCTAAATATAGGTATTTAGGGGTGAAATATCATCATATTTCACTACTCATCACACACCTAGACTCTTGTGTCGTAGTGTTTGTTGACGACATCCTGATTTATTCAAAATTAGAGGAAGAGCATGAAAAGCATTTGAGAATAGCCCTACAGACTCTATGTGAACACCAGTTATATGTCAAGCTCAGCAAATGTGAATTTTGGTTAGAGGAAGTTAGCTTTTTGGGACATGTCGTCTCAAAGCTTGGTGTCACTGTAGATCCAGCAAAGATCGAAGCAGTAGTGAATTGGGAGCAACCAAAAACCGTGACCGACATCCGTAGTTTCCTTAGATTGGCAGGTTACTATCGACGTTTCGTTGAGGGTTTTTCGAAGATATTAGGACCACTCACGAGACTTACGTGGAAGGATGTAAGGTTTGAATGGAGTGAGGCATGCGAGAAGAGTTTTCAAGAACTTAAAAAGAGACTCACTTCAGCTCCAGTGTTAGCTATTCCTTCAGGCAGTGGAGGATTTGCAGTATATAGCGATGCTTCGTATACTGGTTTGGGCTGTGTGCTTAATCAGCATAAAAAGGTGATAGCGTATGGGTCGAGACAGTTGAAGGAGCATGAGAAGAATTATCCGACACATGACCTGGAATTAGCAGCAGTCATTTTCGCGCTCAAGATTTGGAGACATTATTTGTACGGTGAGACTTTCAAGATTTGCACCGATCATAAGAGCCTCAGATATCTATTTACACAGAAGGAACTAAATATGAGGCAGCGCAGATGGATGGAGTTTCTTAAGGACTATGATTGTTCTATACAGTACCATCCAAGCAAGGCTAATGTAGTAGCTGACGTCTTGAGTCGAAAGAGTTCAGCTCAATTGGCTAGCCTAATTTTGGGTATGCACCGATGGAAGTTATTTGAAGACTTGACATTATATGATGCAAACATTGAGTCACAAGCTACAGGAGCCTTCTTGACTTACATCTCAGTGAGACCGACTATATTTGAGCATATCCATAAACTACAGATGAAAGACCCGGTGCTAACAAAGATTCGTCAAGATGTGACTGAAGGCATTACATATGGGTTTTCAATCAAGGAGGATGGTTCCTTATTGTTCAAGGGCCGCCTCTGTATTCCAGATAACGCCGATCTACGACAAACCATTCTTGATGAATCACATAAATCAAGCTATGCGATCCACCCGGGAAGCACAAAGATGTATCAAGATTTGAAAAAGAACTATTGGTGGAGAGGCTTGAAACAAGATGTGGCAGAGTACGTGTTGCGGTGTTTGACGTGCTAACAAGTAAAGATCGATCATAGACATCCCGCAGGCCTATTGCAACCTCTACCTATACCGGAATGGAAGTGAGAATCGATCTCTATGGACTTCATCGTTGGACTACCGCGTACTGTAAAGAAGTACAATGCCATTTGGGTAGTGATCGATCGATTGACCAAGTCAGCGCACTTCTTACCTTACAACACGAAGTACACAGCGGGAAGACTCGCAAAGCTATATATGAAAGAGATTGCCCATTTGCATGGGATTCCGAGTAGCATTGTTTCAGATGGGGACCCATTGTATACGTCAAAGTTTTGGAAGAAATTTCAAGAAGGAATGGGAACGTGACTAGATTTTAGTACGGCATTCCATCTGCAAACTGACGCACAGACTAAGAGGGTCAATCAGATCATTGAGGACATGCTTAGGGCATGTATGTTAGAATTACAAGGATCGTGGGATCAGCACCTACCTTTGATTGAGTTTGCGTATAACAACAATTTTCAGACGAGCATTGGGATGGCACCATATGAAGCTCTTTACGGACGGCGATGTAGATCGCCCATCAATTGGGAAGAAACGGGTGAGAAATTTGTTTTGAGACCCGAAATACTTGAAGATAATGCCACCTATGTTCGGATGATAAGGGCCAAACTCAAAGCGGCTCAAAGCAGACAGAAAAGCTACGCCGATATCAAGCGGACGAGTGTAGATTTTAAGGTGGGTGAACACGTGTTTGTGAAAGTGTCACCTATGAAAGGGGTGATGAGATTTGGAAAGAGAGGGAAGCTAAGTCCCCGCTATCTTGGACCGTTTGAAGTTTTAGGTCGAGTAGGGGAAGTTGCTTACCGCATTGGACCGCCACAGTTATTCGATCCCGTATACAATGTCTTCCACGTATCTATGCTCAGGAAGTACCTTAATGACCCTGATCACGTGTTGAGCGGTCAATCATTTGAGATGCATGAGGACATGACGATGATCGAAGAGTCGGTGGAGATTTTAGATCGAAAAGAACAAGTGTTGCGAATAAAAGTGATTCCATTAGTACTTGTTCGATGGAAGCATCATCCGATCGAGGAAGCTACATGGGAACGAGAGACCGATGTGAAAGAACAATATCCGGCCTTGTTTGCGACAACTTGAGAGTCAACATCGTATCACCGCAAGCGTGTTTATGGATTTAAACCATGTGTGTAATTCAATATAGATCTTATGATCAATTTATCAAGAGAAAACGACTTATCCACATAGCGATCCTAAGTTAAATGTCGTGACGATGTATGTTGAAGAACCAATGACCAACTGATCATGAATTACCAAGAGAAATCAATGAA
The DNA here is from genome assembly GCA_021018995.1 of Chloranthus sessilifolius. Lineage (NCBI taxonomy): Eukaryota > Viridiplantae > Streptophyta > Magnoliopsida > Chloranthales > Chloranthaceae > Chloranthus > Chloranthus sessilifolius. The sequence goes on from CM037596.1 coordinate 16,453,992, forward strand.
ACAGAGAACTTTGAAAGTTTAAAGAACCCGATCAAAACCGATTAATCGATTTTCAAATCGATTAATCGATTTGGAATTTCGATTAATCAATTTTGTTCTATTAGTCGACTGGCATGTGCCAGTGACTGAAAAATTGATGAGGACTCAGAAAATGAAAGAAGGGAAATTTCGATTAATCGATTGGAGTTTCGAATAATCGATTTTGGATTTCGATTAATCGATTTGGAGGTTCGATTAATCGAATGACTTAGGAAATTTTGAAAATTTTGAGGAATATTATGTGATTTCGATTAATTGAAGAGGAATTCGATTAATCGATTTGAGATTTCGATTAATCGAACTGGAAGTTCGACTAATCAAGTTACTTAATAAAATTGGAAAAATTTTGAAGGACTGCACGATTTTGATTAATCGAAGTGAATCTCGATTAATCGTTTTTGTAATTTCGATTAATCGAAATCCATTTCGATTAATCGACTGGCTCACACTAGTGAGCTCCAAAACTTAAAATTTTTAAACGGATACAATTTCAATTAATCGAAATAGTTTCGATTAATTAATTTTTAGTTTCGATTAATCGATTTCGCGCGGCTTAACCTAATTTTGAAACTCGATTAATCAAATTTGAATTTCGTTTAATCGAAGCGAGTCTATATATATATAAGATGGGGTTTTTAGTGCCCATTCGAAAAATTTTAAGCTTGGGTGCCATTTCTCTTTCTTCTTCTTCTTCTCCAAGTGACCGAAGTACCTAGGGTTTTGGACATTCTTCATTGATTTCGGACCGAGATCGCCTACTTTCGTATAGAAATCTAAGGTAAACCCTAGAGTTCTATTTCTTTTTTGAATTTAACCTAGTAAACCCTAGATTTTTGGGCATTGGAGTCGAAATGCCGCCCAAAACCCGTTTATCTTCGAAGAAGGCAACCTCCAAACTCTCGGTTCGGCGTAAGAAAGCTGCACCGCCACCACCTACCCCATCACCGGTGAGGACTCCATCACCGTCGGCATCGGAGACCACCTCCGGTTCGACGAGCGCGTCTTCGCGCGAGTCTTCACGCGAATCCACACCCATGCCACCACCACCCACCAATGTACTTCAACCCAATGAGTGATGGGAGGCTAAAACCTTTGAGACTGATTACGTCATTGACCAAACCCTATTCACCGACCCCGAGGTACCGGGCGAGATCCAATGGGCTCGTAATTACCTTCAAAATGCCGGCCTCGGCAACCTTTTGAAAGCAATTCGGGGGTCATACTACCCTCGCTTGGTCCGTTTGTTTTACCAAGGGCTCGTGGATGGCCCTACCGACAACGTAATTAAGACTACCATTGAAGGTCGGGACTACACATTCACCCGTCGTCATATACACAAGGTCCTTGAGTGCTACCTCGACTTTACACCCGAGACCACCCTCTTTCCACCCTTTGAGGAAGAGGTTAAATTTGAGGAGATCATGATCCGCATGACCAACGGGAAGAAGGGGTCGGGATCCTCCATCAAGAGGGTCGACCTTCCCCACTATATGTGGATGCTTGATTCAATAATCAAGTGCAACCTCTACCCCATGCGCCACGACATCAAGCGCGTAGAGAAAGTGTAACATGCACTTTACGCGGCCTTCTGTGGTCGTTGGTTTGACGCGACCATGCTCATCCTAGAGGGGATGAGGTACATAAAGGGGAAACTGATGAAGGGCAATCTAAGGCCCAAGGAGAAGATGCCCTATGCTCGACTCATCTCGAGTATGTTGGAGTGCTACTTCGACGCCCCCGACTATGCCGTATCGCCTCACGAGGTGAGGGCTACTGATTGCGTGAAGCAATTCTCCATTACTTCATGGCGCCGTAGCTACAACCTTCTCAAGAAGACCCTACCGGCGGTAGTCGCACCACCGCCACCCCCACCACCATAGCAGGATCCACCTGTGGGGGGAGCACCACCAGTGGGGGACGCCCCACCAGTCATTCCACCACCTGAGGGAGCCCCAGCTCACCCCTCAGTGTCAACTAGGCAGCAGCCCATTGTGCCACCTTCCACCACATCAGCTACACCACCCTCCTGATCAGCCGTGGCGACACCTACTTCATCCTACCGCCGTCGCACACCTCACTCCGGCCCTACGATCGAGGACGTGTTGGCCCGCATGGAGGCTAACAACGAGCGAATGAACCGGAGGATGGACTTTCTGATGTTCCATACCCTCCGCTACATCTATCCTTTAGACTACCAGCGACGCCTCGCACAGGAGGAGGAGTGGACGGCAGGCCGGACCCTCTTGCATAGGGGTCCAGTCTTCCATCCGTGCACATCGGCGGCCGACACATCAGGCTCAGTGCCCCAACAGCCCGCGCAGCCAGCTGAGACGGGTCACCCTCAGGCCATGGAGACGACGCAGTCACCGCTAGAGCAGCCAATCTAGCCAGCCCAGTCAGAGCCTGCCCTAGCATCAGACCCGTCGACAGAGGGGACGGCATGAGCTACACCTGATATTTAGATTTCCATTGTATTTTGTATGCACATTTTGTTAGCTTACATATGTATTAAACCAAATTGTAAAAATTTGAGTAAATCAATAGAACAAATTTTATTACCTATTGCCAGTAGTCTAATTTTTGTAAACTCTGAGTATGTGACTTGTTAGCATTATCCATGGGTGACTTACTAGGCCACCTCACCTCCGTGTGGGGGGGGGGGTTACCCAAAGGAAGGCGCCTTGAGTTATTTTCGAGGACGAAAATTCCCAAGGTGGGGAAGATGTAATATCCTAAAAAGTTGCGTTAAACAGTGACCTCGGGATTCGTGCCCGACTGGTCATAAGTTTGACCAAGTAGGAGTTCACTAGTTGACTCGAGAAAAGATGAAGGAATATGATGTGAATATGAGGTAAGTGGGTGGAGTGTAGTGAAAATCTGGAGTCACATACACCTATCTAGGTGTATGTGCTCAACACAAAGAGAGTAGGGATATAAGGGTTTAAAGAACCCTAACTTCATTGTTTTGGGTTGTTGAAGAGAATTAAGAAGAGAGAGAGAGAGAGAAGTAAAGAGAGTTGTTAAGCAAGGAGTAAATGCAAGCCAAGGGAGAGGGATTCAAGTATTTAAAGTCGAATTCAACGCGAAGGATCCTTTGGAGCTAAAGCTGGAACCCTAGCCATTCTAACTTTGAGATCCAATCAAATTGAGATTTGATTGAGGTAAATTTTATAAGAATTAAATGCATAGATCATAGAGGTTTAATTGCAGTTAGAAATATTTAAAATCATAGGATGAAGGCTTAGAAAAAGAAGATAAAATTGTTTGAGAATGATTTGGAAGAACAGTCCGAAAGGGGGCTGAATCTGGCCAAATCGATTAATCGAAATTGGATTTTGATTAATCGATTTTGGCCCAGAAGTTGAAAAGTCATGGAAGCCCGATTTTGATTAATCGAAATGAATTTCAATTAATCGATTTGGATTTCGATTAATCGATTTGGAAATCGACTAATCGACTGAGAAGCTCCAGCCACTGGAGAAAAGAGACCTGGGGAAGTCGACTAATCAAATTGGGATTTCGATCAACCGATTTCGGATTTCGATTAATCGATTTGGGATTGATTAATCAATTTTGAGATCTCGATTACTCGATTTAAGAATCGACTACTTTATATTGGAGATCTCGATTAATTGATTTGGGATCGATTAATCGAAATTGAATTTCGATTAATTGATTTTGAGAATCGATTAATCGATTTGGGTTTCGATTAATTGATTTTGGGAATCGATTAATTGAATTGTATTTCGATTAATCGATTTTGGAAATCGATTAATCGACTTTGACAGTTTTGCCTAACTTCTTAGTTTGATTGTGAGATTCAGGGAGGGTCTTGGACCTTCTTTGTTATATTTTTAGTGATGAGTTACATGTGTTGTGTTGTATCATAGGTGGTACGTGTGAGCATGAGCACAAGGAGCTGCGTGGGACCTTGATGCTTGGAATTTCAGAGAATTGAGGTAGGGAACACCTTGAACATGTACTTTAATTTCAAGAGCATGTATGTAGTGATATAATTATCAAATTGAAGTTGTTTTAAATCGTGAAAAGCTTTGTGAAAAGGGGTGCGTGTGTGACACCAAGAATGTGATAAGGGCTTCTGTGTGATGCAAGTGATTAAGAACCAGTAATCTAAAGAGATTGAGACATCCCCAGGGGATGAGAAAGTAATAAAGGAATCAGGTGTGATGCGTGTATGTATACATACCAGGGATGTATACATGTGATTGAATAATTACTGTTGAGGCCTAACTGATATAAGATAACACACTTACACGGTGAACAACTATATGTAAAGCACATGTTATTTTTGTTATTTGAGGTTTGGAGGATACCCACACGGCGGGATATCCGTGACGAGACGTGACGAATCCGTGCACACCAAAGACGAAGGTTTATCCGTGACCGTAAGTACATCCCAGGGATGTTGTGTGATATTTAACCCCGCCGCCTAGTGAGAAAGGGGCTTGGGTCGTATTCCCAGGGAATACATTTTTACAACTGCCTAATTAGATGACGATGAAGGGTATCTCATCGGGGCTCGATGCTATATTGCTCGGGGATTACTTAAGTTAAAGATTTAAGTTTTACTTTAGGCCTGTTCAGTGTCATTCATGATAAATCAACAGTAAAGTAAGACATGCAAAGTACCGGTAAAATTGAATGCAAATTACCAGCTTTTAAACTGTTTTTTTAGCAAATGCATAGACACATCATGCTTAGAATATCATGGAATATATGTGAGTCTTAATTTATATGTTCATTGTGTTTGTTCCCTATTGAGCTAGGATGTAGCTCACCCTTTAGACTATACGTCGCAGGTCCACTGATAGCAGCAGTTGAGGCTTCGGGAGACGTAGATCCGGGTGATTCGGATTACGTACCTGGAGACGAGTTGGAGCCTCCACCTGAGGACTTCTTTTAGGTGACTCTGCTGTATACTTTGACAGAGAGCAGTTTTGAGAGCTAGTTGTACGGCTTGGTATGTCAAGCCTTTATTTTGATAAATATGTAATTAAATTGGATATTCTTTTGGCGAACCATCTAGGGTGATCTGTTTATCATCGATGGTTCGGGTCGGTTCTCTGTTCATGCAGTGGCATGAAAGTAGAACTGTCTTTTGCATATGCCAGTTGGGCATATTAACTGTTTCTGTTTTATGAGATTATTTGTTTTAATTATTTTATTTGTGCTTGATATACCAATGTTCCGTGCATAGTTTAGGGGCACGGTCTGGAGGATCGTGTGGATGACACGGGTTTCGAGGTGCCGAAATCTGGGCTGTCACAAAACTTTTGGTCATAACTCGCCCAAGCGACCCTTAGTTATCACGCAAGCGACCCTCCGTAATAATTTTCGCTCGAGCGAGAACCACCCGCTCGAGCGAGTCAAGCGACGAACATTATCTGTTTTGTCTTTTTTTGGGTTTTTCTTTTTGAGTCAAATGTATACCTTTAGGGTAACTAAGTACTTTTTCTGTTTTAGGGTTTGTTTGTACTTGTGGCCAAGATATCAAAATCAGTATCGATCTCGCGTATCAGTTTGCCCGAGGCCGATACGACTCTGTCGATACCGATACGTATCGACCTATACCGCCATTAGTTTTTTAAATTTTAATTTTAAAGAGTTGTTTCATTGAGAGCGTCTCTCTCCGTAACGACCCTAAAAATTTTAAACTGAATTTGTGGTGTTAGATTTGTTTTGCACCAAGCATGGTGTTGGTGCTCTACACCGAAACCTACCCTAGTTGAGCAAATACACATTTTGATTTTTCAAAAGGTTTTATATTTAAAATTTTCTTTATTTAACACAAGTTGTGTGGTGGCCTAGTGGTTGAAAGACTTTGGTTACGGAGAACCCTAAATCACTATTACAAGAATTCTTCTTAAAAATCCTAGCCGTCACTCCATCTTCTTCTCTAGCTATCCTTTTCTAAAAACACCCAAATCTCTTTTAAATCTCTTGTGTATTCTTCCACAAAGAACACCGTGGTATTTTTCTGCAATCAGATCGTGGTGTAAGAAGGCGGCTTAATCATAGACGGACCATCGTGTGGACGTTGATCTCTATCATCCTAATCGCCGGCGATTCGTTGATCACGCTTCAAGAGGTGGGTACCCATCTATCCATCTCATCCTTCTCAGATCTCGTCGAGTAGGATACGATTCGATCGCGTATCGATGAGTTAAAAATAAACAAATAATAATAATAATAAATAAATAACCTAAATTCTTTTCTTTAAATAAGACTGTTTATGATTTAAAGATGCGATCTATGATTTTGAATAAGACTGTTATATGTTTTTAACCCTACCTATTGAGAAATTCGGTGGCGTCTTATTGACCCGCTGATAATAGCCTACGCTTCCAGTTTATTCGTTTTACCCTTATTATTCTATTCAGCGAAAAGCAATACACCCAATTATAATATTAATAGGTAGCAACTTTTTCGATTGAATAATCCACAGAATCTGTGCACTCTTTGTTTTCTTTTCTTTATAGTTTTCTTTGATATTCTTCTCCATTGTAGTCACTTCACGAGAATAGATGTGAAATTTATATATATATATCTTCTGTCCCTTGAATGAAATATAATAATATAATAATACATTATATTATAAGATGTTATACTATATCATATTATAGCCTCTTTTATAAATAAAATAATATATAATAGTCCTTATAATTATTAGATCTCTTTTATATTATAATATAATATAATATTATATTATATTACTCTAAGTTACTCTACTATGCAACTGATACGTGTTAACAAAAGCCACCATAAGTAGAAAGGCAAAGTAGGTAAAAGGAAAGAGGGACGCTCTTTTGGCTTTCCTGATTTTACTATTCCTCCTTGATCCAAAAATCGCTTGCTAACATCATACAATGAATATAAATGTATATGCTAGTTAAATACACAGATCTGTCATGCAATTCATCGACTTTTGATCCTATCATGATTCAACTCCACGTTACTGATCCTAAGCCCTGATTATAGAGGAGGGTCGGTTGCCTAGTGCCTACCCATCCTTTCTTTAGTGACAACCCATTTTAAATCAGTAGCTAAATCAACATACATGTAAAACTAGATATAGTGTCAAAACAATTTAGTAAATCTGTGCACTTCCCAAAGCCAGAGAGTTAATAAAGGTAAGAAGTATTTAAAAGGTCAAACTGATATATATTTTAATGTCATATGAGAATTTCAAAGTACTTTTCTAAAATGACTAAACTACACTTCACCCTTGAGAAAGCAATCCCCATAATATTCCACACATTGTGAATATCTCATAAATAAACTGGTGATCAGATGAGGAGATTCAAACGCTTCTCTTTAGACACGGTGTACAGCTCCTTCAGTAGTTACTATATCTAACACTTATTTTAATTATTTTATATGATATTATTATCAAAACATATAGGTCTTAAGCCCTTTACATCATATTATATAATAAATGATTACCATATTATATACTACCATATAATGATTAAATATTATAATATATTATTTTATTACTCTCCATCATACTTGTGATATTATTATAATAACTTATATGATGGGATGTTATATTGTATAATTATTATAAGATAATAATATAATAATGTTATAATATTTTATGTTATAAATTACCTTATTATATGTGAGAAGTAGTACTATATTAAATAAATTTACTTTTGGATAGTAGATGTGTTATAAGAGATCGTTATCTTTTTACGTCGATCAATCGGCCTGTACCCGAATAGAATAGCTTATATAATATAATCCCTCTCGATCGATTTATCAAAAATCCAATCGATTGATTCTAGTTCGACCAGACGACCTTATTTATAATTCCACCTTTGCACGACCAAAATTAAGTGTTCTTTAATCAGTTGCATTTTTCGATCGATGGTCGTAATGCATTTCACTTTAAAATTGTAATGTATTTTAATTGAGCACTTAATTATAATAGCCTATATATATATAAATATAAATATTACTTTTATCGCTTCAACACGACCTCTTCGATAATACAAAGTGTTTGAACTTCGATGCCTTTATGAAATCGAACTCTAACCTTTACGATTATCGAAATCATACTTGTAACCCTATTCTACAATTATATTCGTGTGTTATGTAAATAAATATAAATATAAACATAATCAAAATCTAAGTGTAATCCATTCTGTATGTGTGATACTTTTGTGTTTGCAACTTAATCAATTTATATGAGTTAAGGATATGTTAGATCATGAGTACGAGTGTATGAGATCATGCCTACGCTTGGGTGTGGTGATTCGCTGAGATGGTATCGAAGTGAGAAATACATCGTATTCACATGCCTTACAACTCATGGTGGAATGAGACCCATGACGAGTCGAGTGAGTGTGAATTCAGTGTAATCTTGTATACGGTGGCATATACAGTGACCCAATCACCCCGAGTTCAAATATGATAGTATAAATTATGAGTTAAGTTATGAGGTTCGACCATAGGCATTAGCTGTGATGATGTTTCTTCTACGATCATGTGAAACTCAAAATATTAGCGTTCATGTATAGATGCAACACCTCTATGGTAGTATAGACTACCACACAAAGTACATCCAGGTTACTACGGAATCTTTTTCTTGGGAAGCGTGAATTAGGAAAGTTGTCTCACTATAGTTGTCTTAGGATTAAGTATAAGAATATGATAAGATATGAGTATGAGATAAGATAAGTTATGATGCGAGTACGATAATAAGACATCGCTGTATAGGTCAGCAAAAGATAAAGAACTTAAGTCTTTATACGTACCGTTCCTTGCGTAGCCACCGTAAGGGCAATAACATCTTTTAGTCAAGACAAATATCTGAGAGAGATTATGAGTATGAGTATGTTATGAGTGACTTTGGCCATTATGTCTCCCCATTGACTGGCTGGTGGAGTATAAGTATGGCACGAAGGCGTTATAATATGGTGGTATGATACTATATTGACCCTCTCATGGTAGCTCGAGCAGCAACTCTGGCATAGGTCGTTTAGGATTTTACGAGTATGTTAGCTACGCTCATGCGATGTATATACGCATGTGCGAGAATGATAATAAGACATAGTATGATATGTTATGAGATATGGTAAGATACGTTAGGATATGAGTGTCTAGATCATGGTCTTGCATTTATGATATGATATGAGTTTCACAATATGTATATGATTTTATCTTTCTTCTGCTATCTGCTTTGAGATATTATGTTTATCATTCACTTAATGCACCCACAATGCACCTGAGTAGTATGAGATGGAATGGTGGTATATCCACTGAGTTTACGTGACTGAGTAAACTCATCCCACGATAATCTAACAGTTGCAAGAAATTACGCTGGTAGAGTAGACACGAGCCATCTTGATCTCACCAACGCTAATTTCACTGATCCCGCGGGCGTTGAGTATTAGGAGCCTTTTGAGGGCGACGCTGCTGGTTATCAGGAGGACTATGGTACTGATCTTGATTCGAGTGCCAGTTACTGATTATTGTAGACTTAGTATTGAGTTTTATTGATACTAATATTATGGATTTTATAGTTTATTTTATCGGATCTGTCTCCGACTGGATTTATATTTTATTGGTGGATTATGGTTTTATCACACTTATTCAGTATTTATGATTGCATTTATATTTCACCCTATTTGTTGGATTTCACGGATTTTGTGGAACCATTATTACGCGAAAACTCTGATTAGGTGTATGTCCGCTTAGCATATCAGGGATATGTGCGGGTCATAACTCAGAATTCTAGGCCCTCGGGATAGGGTAAAATTTCGGGTCGTGACACTCTCTCTCTCCTCTCTCCTCTAAAACCCTCTCTGTCGGTCTGACATGTTCTTTTTATATGTAAAACAATGTAAAGGCAGCTACAACTTGTCATAAGTCATAATTCCCTTTCTCCTCTTTTCTTTCTCTCTCCTCTCTCCTTTGAAGTCTCTGACAATCTAATCGAGTTGACCGATTTATTGCATTTGTGATTTGACGAAAAGCAAAGCGACGCATTTACTAAAGCGCCTGAGAAACCAATGAAACTAGGGTAAACATTGTTTGCAACCATTTATTTTTGGCGATACCTTATATGTATTGGGACCGATATGTATCGGTTTGGCCGAACACCAACATGTATCACCGATACGTATTGGTATCGGCCAATTTTTTATACTTTGCTTGTGGCTATTATAAAACATCTTTTGTATGCATTTTTTGAGGCAATTGTTAATGAATGAAAAAAAAAAGGTTCGTATTGAGGTTGAGATATGCATTGAAGAGTGATTCTTCTTCCTTGCGTGGGTTTGGTGTGAGGCAAAGGGTGTAATGCCCATTTTATCTTGATCTTCTCTTTATCTTTTGATTCCCTATTTCTTTGCTAATTCATTGAACCCATTTTCTACATTCTTATTTGAATTTATACAATCCTAAGACCCTAGATCCGATTTGAATCGTTGGATCACTTCAATTCAAAACCCCTAGCGAGGATTTAGCGATTTCACATTGAACTTATGAATGAGCACCCTGACCTAGAAGATGCTAGATTTCTATCTCTAGGATTACACCTTCCACAAGCCTAATGGACCCTGCCTGCTAGATTGGCCCCTAGCCGAAGTTAATATGATCACTCAAGCGGAATTCACAAAACCTAAGGTATCGCATTAATTTGGGATTTTATGGCTTAATTAATTAGTTTAATTTTGGCAAATTTGCATATCATGAGCATGCACGTATTTTAGGGTTGTTGTCCTGTGTCAGTTTTTGTATCAAAGCTTAGGTTCTAGTTAAGGCATTTGTGTATTCACGTGTATGCACATTTAGTGTTTGATAAAATTATTCAATCATTTGTGATTCATAGTTGCTTGTTCATTTTAGAACCTGCGTAGTGAGTCGTGATCACTATGGACACGAGTAAGGTTGTCGAGGCACTCAGGGGCATCGGAGTCGAATTGAACGCGATAAATAATAGAATGAATGTCATAGAGCAAGCCCAAATGACCATAGGGGATTCTAATAGTAGGCTACATGATCGAGTAAATTGGTTAGAAGGAGTTGATGAGCAACAAGACCGACGCCATGAGCGTAACGGTCCGTGCTTTGAGCGCGATGGTCAATAAAATGATCGGAATCGAAACCATAGGGAAGTAGATCATCGCAGAGATGATTACGATCCAATGGGAAACTCCTCAAAAATATTGGAGTTGAGCTTCCAGCCTTTGATGGGAGAATAGACCCTAAAATCTTCCTCGATTAAATCTCCGATATGGATCATCATTTTGAATGATATAGCATGAGCGTTGTGTTAGTATAATAGTCCCACATCGGATACAGAAAAGTCCTAAATCAGAGCTATATGTGATTGCGGACGCTACATGTCCTGATGCATTTTGGGTGGGGACTTAAGCCCATGCCAGAAATAAAATCGGGGCGAAGACCTAAGCCCATAACCAGACAATATTGTGACATGTGGGTTTGGGCGTCACAAAATGGTATTAAAGCCGAGGATGACTCTTCTATAAGGTGGAGGGGGGGGGGTTATAATAGTCTTATATCGGATAAGGAAAAGTCCTGACCCTGGGCTATATGTGATTGTGGATGCTACATGTCTTGACGCGCTTTGGGTGGGGACTTAAGCCCATGCCAGAAATAAAATTGGGGCGGAGACCTAAGCTTAGAACCAGGCAATATTGTGGCATATGAGCTTGGGTCGTCACAGTTAGGCTCACCAAGATGAAGCTCATCGGTCAAACTCGGCTCTTTTGGGTCAACGTCGATCGTATGAGAGCAAATGCCGGTCGTGCTCTCATTACCCGTTAGGAGGACATGAAGGAACGACTTATGGATAAGTACGTCCATTTTTCATACTACAATCGCTTACTTGACCACTGACAAAATTTATGCCAAGGTAGTATTCCCTTGAGAGAATACATAGGCAAGTTTGAAGAGTTTATGATGAGAGCCAATGTGTCGGAAGATCATCAAGTCACTCTATCTAGATTCCTCACATTGCAATTGGAATTGTAAAAGGAGTTGATCTCTCTCCCCATTCAAACTCTTGAAGAGTGCTACGCCATTGTGCAAGACCTTAGGCAATACTTGAAAACGATGGTAGTGAGGTGATTTAAATCACATAGCGGTGGCCATTGTGCTGGAGAGGTGAAGCTTAGTGTCGGAAACCCACCTCTTAAACTTACACAACCCACTCCCACCAATGTGACGTTTGACAAAGGAAAAGGTGTGGGTGGAGACTCTTCAATGATTGGTTCTCAAATTAAGTGTTACAAATGTCATGGGCTGGGATACATTACCGCCTAATGCCCTACAAGAGACCCCAAAGAGATCTCTTTGTTGACGGAGAGGAAGACGGGGAAAGCGGAGATGTTGAAGAAGTGTATGAGCCGAACGTTACATATAGTGATGAGGAGGGTGATGACGGTGGTCGTGCTTTAGTTGTTAGTTGTGCCCTTGCACAACCTCAACGAGGTGAGAAAGATGATTGGAGTAGGGATAATATTTTTCACACTTTCGCCAAGTGTGGTGAGAAAAGGTATAAGTTTATCATGGATAGCGGGAGTTGCACCAATGTGGCGTCGACACACACCATTGCCCATTTAGGGCTTACACCTCAACCCCACCCGAGACCATACAAAGTCACATGGGTTGACTCCTCATCTATTCTCTTGTTCTAAAGGTGTCGTGTATCGATACAATTAACCTCGTATTTGGGCACCTTGTGGTGCGATGTGGTGCTGATGGATGTGGACGACATCATCTTGGGATGGCTTTGGCCCTATGATTGGACGTGACCCTCCTTGGGTGGTCTAATGTGTGCACGTTCATGCATAAGGCAATAAAATTAAATTAAACCCCTTGCCTCCCAAAACACCATTGAGCAAGAAGGTTGAGAAGAAGGGCGGTCCACCTAAGACCATCAATATTATAAGCCCTTTAGAGTTTGAGAAAGCTTCTTTGGATGAGAGTGTGGTATACGTTATCATCACCGTCAACCATGCTCTCAAATCTATGGGCTAACACCCTAGGGAGGTGGAGCCGATTTTAAACGACTTTGCGGATGTCTTCCCAAAGGACTTATCTAATGAACTCCCTCCAATGCGTGATATTCGACACGCCATAGACTTGGTTCTCAGGTCCATCCTACCAAACCTACGTCATTATAGACTGAATCCGTTTGAACATGCTGAATTGACTCGACAAGTTGATGAGCTCCTTCGGAAGGGGTTCATCCAAGAGAGCTTGCGCCTCTGTACCGTACCCGCACTACTCATACCTAAGAAAAATGGTACTTGGCGAATGTGTGTTGATAGTCGAGCCATCAATATGATTACGATCAAGTATCAGTTCTTATACCGAGACTCAACGACATGTTGGATATGATGGTTGGTGTCGCTTCTTCTCCAAGATAGATTTTAAGGGTGACTATCATTAAGTCCGAGTCTGCACCGGTGGTGAGTAAAAAATTGCCTTCAAAACTAAAGATGGTCTTTATGAGTGGATGATCATTCCTTTTGAGTTTTCTAATGCCCCGAGCACCTTCATGAGGCTCATGACTCAAGTGTCATGATCGTTTATAGGCAAGTTTCTTGTGGTATATTTTGATGATAGCTTAATCTATAATTGAGACAATGAGCAACACTTGACCCACCTTCGGTTGGTTTAAGGGGGGAGAAGTTGTATGCGAATTTCAAGAAGTGCACATTCATACAACGATCTGTTATTTTTTTGGGATTCATTGTCTCAGGCGACGGAATGATCATAGACTCGAAAAAGGTAAATGCTATTGTAGAGTGGCTAGAACCTAAGAACATTCATGATGTTCGTAGCTTTCATAGATTGGCTACATTCTATCGTTGCTTCATTCGAAGCTTTAGCACCATTATGGCCTCCATCACTGATTGTATGAAGAAGGGGGAGTTTCAATGAAGCAAAGTTGCGGCGAAGGCTTTTACTAAGATTAAGGATAGACTAACTAGTGCACCCGTCATGGGCCTACCAAAATTTTCTAAAGTCTTTGAGGATGCATGTGATGTTTCGTGTGTGGGCATAGGAGGGGTGCTTAGCCAAGAGGGCCACCCGATGACCTACTTTTTCGAAAAACTTAATGAGGTAAAGTAAAAATATTTCACCTATGACAAGGAGTTTTATGTGGTCGTTCGATCCCTTGGTATTGAAAACACTACCTTAGACTTCAAGAGTTTGTTTTATTTTCCGACCACAAAGTTTTGCGCTTCCTTACTTCCCAAAAGAAACTAAACCCGAGGCACATTCGTGGGTCAAATACCTCTAAGAGTTCACATTCGTGTTGAAGCACAAAGTCGGTGTTGAAAACAAAGCGGCAGATGCGCTTTGTTGTCGGGTGACGACTTTTTAATCAATGAGCTCTGAGGTCGTCAGATTTGAGCGGTTGAAAGAAGAGTATCCCGAGTGCCCAGAATTCGGGAAAGATTACAATACCCTCCTTAGTAATCCGACGAGCACTGGCTTCATTTATACCAAATAGGACGGGTATTTGTTCAAGGGCAATCACCTATGCATCCCTCACACTTCATTGCATAACTTCTTCATTTGGGAGTTACATGTCAGAGAGGTTGCCGATTATTTCAAGTGTAACAAGACCATTGTGCTCGTTGAAGATAGATTCTTTCAGCCTAGCATCATGAGAGATGTTGCCCGAGTTATGAGGCAATGTCGTGCATGCCAAGTATCCAAACAAATCAAGTAAAACACATGCTTGTACACCCCTTTGCCTATGTCACACAGACCATGACAAGGCATCTCGATGGATTTCATGCTTGGACTCCCCAGGTCTCTGAGAAAGCACGACTCCATTTTTTTTGTAGTGGATCGCTTCTCTAAGATGACCCACTTCATACTGTGCACTAAAACATCCGATGCAACCCATACTGTGAAATTGTTTTTCAAAGAAGTGGTGCGTCTGCACGAATTACCCAAGACCATTGTATAGGATAGGGATGCTAAGTTCTCTAGTTACTTTCGAAAAATCCTATGACACATGATGGGTACTATACTCCAATTATCATCGGCATATCATCTTCAAATTGATGTCCAAGCCGAAGCTACCAATAAGAGCTTAGGCAACCTTCCTCGATGCCTTGTTAGTGATCACATCAGGACTTGAGATTCTATATTTCCCATGGCCGAGTTCGCATATAATAATTTCATCAATAGGTCCATAGGTATGAGTCCATTTGAGATAGTACATGGTCGTAGGCCTAGAACATTTCTAGATTTAATTACTATGTATACATCACATCGAACTTTTGAGTCCGCAGATTCCTTTGCACAGCATATTCATAACTTGCATGCTGAAATTAGATGTAAAATTAATTCAAGCAATGATCAATACAAATTATCGGCCGATTCGCATAAGTGTTTCAAAGAATTCCAAATTGGCGATCATGCGATGGTTCAAATTAGGCCTAAACGATTTTCATCGGGAATTGCGAAGGAGTTCCAAGCCTGTGGTACTAGGCCTTTTAGGGTTGTGGCAATGAGTGGTCCTAATGCTTTTGTTCTTGAGATTCCTCAAGATACATGGATTAGTTCAACGTTTAATGTGGAAGACCTAGTTCCTTATATAGGTTCAAACCCACCTCCTTGCAATCATTTCCAAACGTCTCTTATTCATAATCCCAACCCAACCTCGTAGCCTATACCACTTCCTTCTCCAAACAAACAGAGGAAAGAGGTAATCAAGGAGATCTTAGATGACCTTGTGGTGTCCATGGTGGAAGATTTCAGAAGTATTTAGTGAAGTGGGTGGGTAAGCCGGAATCTGAAAATACGATAAATGAAGACGAGGTCTGTTGCTTGGACCTCGATATCAGAACTACTTTTAATCAGTGATGAAGTCTTTTTGGTTCAGGGGAATTGGCAGTGACACCGAAGCCATGGATATAGGTTTTGGGTCGTATCGCGTATATCGACGTAAGATTAAGCGAAGAAGGGACCACGAAGCATCTACTTCATTCGAGACTAGAGCCTAAAGGAGCATAATATTGCCCAGATTCGCTCGAGCGAAATGAAGAGGAACTAAGGCTAAACTTTCGGCCATAAGTCTCTCAAGTAACCCTTAGTTATCACGCGACCCGTAACGATTCTTGCTCGAGTGAGAACTAAACCCGCTCGAGCGAGTCAAGCGACGAACGTTGTCTCTTTTGCCCTCTTTGTGATTTTTTCTTTTTTCTCTTTTCGAGTCAAATGTAATTATCTTTAGGGTAACTTAGTACTTTTCTATTTTAGGATTTGTTCGTACTTGTAGCTACTATAAAACATCTTTTATAAGTTTTTTAGGCAGTTGTTAATGAATGAAAAAAAATGCTTTGCATTGAGCTTAAGATAAGCATTAAAGAGTGATTTTTCTTCCCTACATGGGTTTGATATGAGGCTAAGGGTGTGACTCCCATTTTATCTTAATCTTCTTTTTATCTTTTGTTTCCTTATTTCCTTGCTAATTCATTGAACCCATTTACTACATTCTTATTTGAATTTATACAATCCCAAGACCCTAGATCCGATTTGAATCGTTGGATCGCTTCAATTCAAAACCCCTACTGAGGATTTAGCAATGCCACATTGGACTTATGAATAAACGCCCTGACCTAGAAGATGCTAGAGTTCTATCTCTAGGATCACACCTTCTGCAAGTCTAACGGAACTCGTGCGACGGATTGGACCCTAGCCGAAGTTAACATGATCACTCAAGCGGAATTCACGAAACCTAGGTATCGTGTTAATTTGAGAATTTAGGGCTTAATTAATTAGTTTAATTTCGATAAATTTTCATTTCATGAGCATTCTCGTATTTTAGGGTCGTTGTCCCACGTCAATCTATTTCTTGATAGTTCCTGAAATTCAACTTAAGTGAAAACAATATATAAGTTAGAAGAGAATTCCCCTACGGTCCCATATGAGACTGATCAATCGAACTCTTATGAGACCGATCAGTTCACTATAAAACTGATAGTGTCGGTCTCATATGAGATTGGTCAGTCTTATAAAGAATTGGTTGGTCTCATGTGAAACTGATCGGTCTCAAATGAGACTGACACTATTGATCTTATAGTGGACCGATCGGTAACACATGAGTCCAAGTGATTGGTCTTATAAGCGACCAATGGATCGGCCTTCTCTTATATGATCCCGTAAGGGCATTTTCATCTATCTCATTTTTCACTTCAATTGAATTTCAACACATGTCAATTAATAAACCCTCACAATGTTCTTAAAATAATTTTTTTTTTTTTTTTAAAGTTGAGAGTTTGGGACCCCCTCTCAGGTAATAAACGATAGGTTAGACCTTATCTGGTAATTAGCGCAGACTTTAGACCTTCCTAGCTAATATCTCCATGGCAAAATGTCTAAGCTTGAACAATCACAAAACTTCGCAAAAGAAACATCACATGGCCATTATTTAGAAACATTTATCTAAACAATCATGCGAAAAATTGCCATTCACTAATGTCAAGCCCTTAAAAAATCGTGATAAACTTTCCATAGGCTTCTGTCAAATAGTTAATGATGTTTGTGAGGAGAGTCAATCTCAACAAAGGAATCCTGGCAAAAGTTATATCTACCCCATAAAAATATGCAAAAGTCAACCTTTGACATAACTATGTCACCAAAATTAAACCAAAAGACTATTTTAAGCTTGGCTATCTTTAGTGTAAGCTCTTTCTCTTCTCTACTTCTAAAAGGGTGAATAGGTCATTGATTGTTCATCAGAAGGCAATGAGAGAACACTCAATGATTGTTCATCAAAAGCTTTGAGTTGATCAGAAACGATTGGAGAAATAAAACACGCAAAGCCGACCCTAAATAGATGGGGTTGCGATTTTGGGTGCACGCACATAGCATCTATGAAACAAAATAATCATTTCCATAAAAAAGCATAAGAACAAAAGAAGAAAATGAAAGAAATCCTTTAAACTCTCAATATTACACAGAATGTGCACACACCAAAGCCTAAGGGTGGCGCCAAGGATCAAAATTTCGGCCGAAATTATCGGTTTCGGCCTCCACCGAAATTTCGGTCCAAAGTTGAATGGGACCCAAAATTTCGGCCGAAATTTTGCCCAAATTTTTGGTTTTTGGCTGAAATTTCAGTTCAAATTTTAGGGTGGCGTCCTCATCATCCATACCGGACACCAGACAACAGCAACAATGTGAATCAGTAGCAACTAAAAATCCACCTCGGCCGGAAAGATTCGATCTGATCAAGAGCTTATAAATGAATAGTTGAACTGAATATGTTAGATGGTTAAGATTGTTTAGTATATACAAGATTTTTGAGTTACGATCAACCCACATGTTGATCTTCAAGGTGGACGATCTAGATCGATCTACAACGATGCCACTTGTGTGGTGTCGATGATCCGAACACCATCCTTAGTGATCAGGGCCAAGCTAGTAAGCTACTACCAACTCTATTACAAAAGCTAGCCCCTCTCTCTCTCAAGCCATGCAGAAGAAATGAAGTAATATGCTAAACAAAACCATCTTCACACTCTATCTTCTTGTACTCCACCTGCATCTCTACACCAACCAAGACTCCATCTATTTATGATCTCATGCACCCACTAATTCATTTTATGGGCTTCATATTTTGGTTGAGAGGTTGCTGAAAACTGTAGACTTCACTACAGGAAATGCACTTGTAACATTTGCTTCTCAAGCTGTGGAAACAAGGTTCCCTAGGAACAGTCAAAGGCCTCGTTGACCTGTCAAATTTATCAAGATAGAAGGGTGAGCATTTATAGAAATAAGGCCACTCGGAGGGCTGTCAATGGGTCGGGTCCCCATACCCGACCAAACCCGAAATGTTACCAAGTCGGGCACATAAACTTGACCCATCGGGTTAGGTAGAGCATGAGGCATCGAACCCAACCTTTGAGTCGGGTCTGGTCGGGCATGAGGCATTCGACCCGATGTCTTGTGACTAAAAAACATACAAAATAGGGGTTTTTTTCTGGGTCGGGCATCAGGTCAGGTCAAGTGTACCATCTAGGCAGGTAGGGTGCACCATCAGGTTGGGTCGGGTTACGCATATGGAATTTTCACATTGGGCATCCAAAACTTTGGCTCGAATCGATCAAACCCATCAACAGCCGTCAAGGTGAGGGTTTTCCTTCATTTACAAATTACAATCCAAGATTCTTCTTTCTAAATTGGGTTTCACGTGTTTAAACCGTTGACTGCTTTGAATCAGATGATGAAGATCATTTTTTCCCCCAATAATCCACAACGGATCTTGAGATCATAGGCCTACCATCAAATGGTCTGATTTTAATTACACATGGCACACATCCCCAAAAAAGTGAATATGATTATGGATATACATTAAATGTGGCTCTTGGATCACTTTTTGAGATGTGTGCAATGTGAAATCAAAATACAAGTACGATGGTGGGCCCATGATCTCAAGATCCATTTTGAGGAAGATTGGGGTGAAAAATGATCTCTACCATTTGATTCAAAATAGTCAACAGAGTTTAGGCCCTATTGATAGCAAAGAAACTTCAAAGAGGAAATGAAATCAATTTCTTAGTTGATTTCCTAGGAAACGATTTCCTCTAGAAATTAATTTTCCACTGTTTGATTAGTGTGTTTGAGAAATGAATTTCTTTAGAAATTGATTTCTCTTGTTTGATTAGTATCTTTAAAAATGACTTTAAAAATGAGGTTTTAAGTTTTGATCATTTATTATTAAAATTATAATTAAAGTCAAATATTAACCAATAATTTTTTTACTGATATCCTATTACGTTACAAATTAATACCATAGTAATCACTATTTATTACTAAGTTACATAAATCAGAGTTTGAAAAGCAAACTCAAATAAAGAGTCAAACTTTGACCAAACTTAAAATTTTATAAAAAAAAATGTAAAGTTAAATAACAAAGTTGTAAATGCTAGTATCTAATGTAAGTTTATACGTTAAAATGAAATTAAGTTTTTATAAAAGTCAAACTTTGACCAAGAGAAAATTTTGCAATGTACTAACAAGTTATAAAAGTTCAACTGCAAATTAATATAATAGTATCCATATACATCATTAGGTTACACTAGTCAAAATTGATCAAATATCCACTTTTAATAAAAGTCAAACTTTGATTAAACGTAAAATTTTGATTAATAAAAAAGTTTAAGACTAAACTACAAAGTTATATAGTAGTGCTAGTATGTACTATAAGGTTACAAGTTGAAACAAAATTTAAATTTTAAACTTCAAAGAAAATTTAAATTTTTTAAAAAGTCAAACTTTGACTAAAATTTTAATCTTTGACCAATAAAATATTCGATAATCTACTGTCAACCTACAAATTAATATAACAGTGTTCGTATCCATCGCTAGGTTATACTAGTAAAAAATTTGACTAAATATCAACTTTTAAAAAGTCAAACTTTGACAAAATGTAAAAAAAAGTAAAATAAAATTTAGTAATGTACTACAACATAATAAATTAAAAAAAAAAATAATTTCATTGGGGATACAGAAGTTCAAAAAAATCAAATTGTGTTAAAAAGTCAAAGTTTGACCAAATATCAAACTTTGACCGATAAAATTTTACATTACCAAAATATAAATAACAACGGTAATAATTACTATCTACTGTCAAGATACACTTATCAAATTTTGACTACAGCCAAAATTTGAATAAAAGGCAAACTTAGACTAAAAGTCAAACTCTGACCAATAAAAATGAGGCAATATATTTTCAAGTTATAAATTAAAATAATGATAGATATTTGTAATTATAATATTTCACTAATAAAAGTTTATAATGTTTTATAAAAAATCAAACTTTGATCAAAAGCCAAGTTTTGACAAAAAAAAAATTGCACTGATACGATATAAATTTATGTAGTAGTAGACTATCTATAAGCAGGTTTCGAGTTTGACTAAAACTAAATTTTGTGTTAAAGTCAAAGTTTGACCAAAGGTCAAACTATTGACTAAGTCAATTGAGAATCTAGTATCAAATTATACATCAATGCGGCAATATCATTTTTTCACCATCATATTATTGGAGTCAAAGTTTAATAAAAAGTAAAATTTTAATTAAAAGTCAAAGTTTGACCTTAAAATCAACCTTTGACCCCCTAAAAATTTGATAATATATTACTAACTTACGACTTATTATCATGTTTTAGTAGTCAAAGTTTGATCAAAAGTCAATTTTATATAGCTTATTAATTCAATTAAAGTTTGATTAAATTCAAACTTTGACCAAAGTCAAATATTGGCTGAAAAGAGTATAATGTAGATAATGTGGTGGTCATAGTGATTGTGCTAATATAATGGTCATAGAAATTGAAGTTACGTTTTAATAGTCAAAAAATAATTTTTTTTGCTTTTAGGCTTTTTACAAGTAACTTTAGATTTGCAATAACAAAAAATTATTATTTTGATAGTAGGAAACTCAATTTCAGCCACTTAAAAGGTTGAAATGATTTCCTCCTAAAATGATTTGGTGTATGAAAATTCTTCCATGCAGGGCGACTTAATTTCATTTCCATCTCCTTAAATAGCTATCAAACAACAACAATTGGAAACTAAAATTCATTTCCGCAATGAAATTACATTTCCATATTATCAAACAAGGCCTTAAAATGATTTAGTGTATGGAAAATCAATTTCCATGCGGGGCGACTTAATTTCATTTCCATCTCCTCATATAATTATCAAACAACAACAATTGGAAACTGAATTTCATTTCCACCTATAAAATTACATTTCCATGTTATCAAACAAGACGTAAGATGTGCAGGATCCAAGTTCTTTGAAAAGTAATGGAGATGCTTTAAATGTATCCATCCCAAATGCTTCAACGAATTAAAATCTTTTCTATAACCTAGAATTCTATCGTTTCCTCCTCCAGATGCAGTATGGTTAACGGATTGGGCTCAGGTTGCATATATATCTTATAAATAGGCCGGGACTGGGCAAGGCCTAATGGTAAATCACAAAAAATGTAGCTTGATCCTGGCCCACTGTAAAGAAAACATTAGTCAGTAGTAGAAGATGCTAGAAGGTTCTACGTGATTTGGAAGGTTAAAGAAGGCTCTAGATCCTTAGAAGGTTATTGTTTGTTATTGCACATTTTTAGAGTTGTTGCAAAAGAGTAACGGAGAAGAGCATATACTCTAGACACATAGGCCGGAATGGTTGTGCAAAGAGGAAATGACAAAAAAAAAAAAAAAAAAGATGTCAAATTGAAAGCAAGGATGAATGACTTTGAGCGCAATGGCCATGATTTTTCTTCTATCAATTTAATAATATTTATTAATATCAAATAGAGGAAATGAACAAAGGGTGAAAAGGTGATTCTACGAAGGTGCTTGAGGTTGTGTATGGCATAGCTTTTTGCTAGCCCCTCTCATAGTAGAGTTTATCTGTTTTAGCAAGTTCTCATCCTCTTTACTAACATCCTACTACCTGCTTTAACAGGGACCCCTTCTCCTTGATAACTCCTTGCATAGCAAGATTTTATGCAAGATTTACCTGTTCAACAATTCTACCCTCCTCTCTACTTACTCCTTGCCAAAGTTATATGTAGAATATTTGGAATCCATGAGATCAAGAATAAATGCAATTTCAGTTGAATTCCCCTACCTCAGGTCAGACCTCTTTCTAAGCAAATTCAAAGCTTTTTAAGGCATCATGGTCCGATCCTAGACCATAAATATAGTATACTACGTGTCAGGTATGTTAGGAAGTCAACTGGCTCGATGTCCAGTAACATGCAATTCACACAACCAAAACAGGACAAAAACACGGGTGATTGATCGATCAACACCCTTATTGATCGATCAATCCTCCTTGTTGATCGATCAATAGCCCCATTGATCGATCAATACCCTCAACTCACCTCACAAGTAAGAGAGGTAGTTGATCGATCAATAGCCTTTATTGATCGATCAACACTCTTCATTGATCGATCAATACCTTAATTGATCGATCAATACCTCCATTTTCTTCACACTTTGTCATAGCAAAATTGATCGATCACCAGCTTGGTTGATCGATCAATATGTCTTATTGATCGATCAATGACATCATTGATCGATCAATAGCTTAAACTTTTAAAATTCCCTCTTTCTGTTCCCTTTTGTTACTTATACAGATTGATCGATCAATGCCTTCATTGATCGATCAATACACACAAGTGATCGATCAATACCGTCATTGATTGATCATCACCAACCATTGATCGATCACTCTCTCTGTGATTGATCACCCTTCAGAATTGATCGATCAATTAAGGAATTGATCGATCAATACCCCGCGAGCATTGAACTTCCAAAAATTTCAGTGTTTTGTTCCCCTTTTTTGTTTTATACGAATTGATCGATCAATGCCTTCATTGATCGATCAACACCTCTCGAGCACTGAACTTCCAGGAATTTTCAAGTCCACTGTTCTCTCTTTAACCTTATATGAATTGATTAATCCATGACCTCTATTGATCGATCAATAGCCCCCATTGATCGATCAATCTAGCATTGATCGATCAATAATGACAACACCTCTGTCATTAATGGAGGTCACTTATTTCTCCTCTATTTGACCTATCTTCATTAATAGTTTATCCTAACCATTAATACATACTCAAACACACACATAAGAGCTCTCCTCTGCCCAAGTTTAAAAGCATAGGCTCACCTTTGCTTGGGCCCTTTCGGGGTCTCGGCAAAATGATCCGAAAGAGGGTTTTGGATCCGGAACCCGGGTTATATCTTCGGTGTGACTCCGGTAAGGAGATTATCGGCTCAGGTTCAGTACGCAGAGGCTTCACATACACACGGGCTATACTTGAGTTCCTTTTATTGAACTCTCCCTACCCTAACTCATACCGACGCACGATCCTAGCATCTTTAACCTTGAACCTTGTTCCCTCGAAGAACTCGTTCAGCTTTCAACTTAGCTATAGAGTTCTAGCTCAAAAACAAGAGGAAGGAGAAGAAATGGGATCTCTCCAAGTCTCTCCCTTCCTTTATAAGCTACCTAAACTGAAATATTTATGATATTTCAGTTTAGACCCTAATTTAAACTCCGGTGTGAAACACCCACACGATTTCTACGACGTAACGTGCCATGTCGACGTCCTACACGACTCAGACTTAAGAGAGAATTCACATGTGAATTCATCTAACTACGAGGTATCTTTATCTCAACTAATATTGATTATTAATTTTTTTTAAAACCTGTCTCGATTTTCATGTCGGGCACGCATATCGAAACAGTCAGTTTCTTGTTCAGAATTTTAGGATCGTTACAACATTGTTCCCAGACATCGGAAAGAAATCAGCTATCAAACCCTCAGGAGAAGAAGAAACATTGTAGATCTTCGGAAAAGCAGAGTTTAGCGGATGGAGCAGAATCCAAGGATCTTCCCAAAATGAGATCCGGGATCCATTGCCCAACACAAATTGTTTAGTTTGAGTGGAACCACGTGAGCTAAGTCAACACCTTGCTGCCAAACCATCCAATTAGCTTGCGCATGGCTTCACCACACCATTCTTAAAATTTACCCCATATAAATACTTTGTTTACATCAATGAATTGTCGGTCCCTTGAGAAACAAGAAATCGCAAAAAAGAACACAACTCACAAGTCCTCTCCCTTAGAAATCCCTGTAAGTGAAGAGGGCAGAGTCACCAATATCCAGCATGGGTATCATTGGGGAAAAGGAAAATGGAACCAACATTAAAGAAGGGAAAACCAGTAAAGTTGAGTCCTTTGGCTGAAGCACAAGTAGGTGCAGACAGGTTGCGGGCCTATAAAGCTTATCTTCAGAAAGCCAAGAAAGAGAAGGTACTTTTATTGTATTCTTTTTTCCTCACCTGTTCTCTCTCTCTTGATCGATAAAGCAAATAATATATTCATATAAAGGGAAAATGTACAAATCATAGCAAACGGCTGTAGCGAGAAACTAAAACACAGACCAAAAAGCGACAAAGGAGCAACAACAACAACACTCCCGACTCAAAAAGGAAAATGAAAAGAAGAAAATACCCAAAGCCCAAAAATCTAAAGACAGGGAACCACAAAGAAGAAATACAGCCCGGGGGAGGTCCCCAAGACCTCATCAACCCAACTCATTCAAGTCATCCCACCATTCAATGAAAAGTGTCCATCTCTATCCTCCTAAACCAATAAAAACCATATGCATTTTGTTCCTAGACAAAAACCAACCATGTACTATGGTCCATAAGTCAACCCAATCAGCATCCCAGGAAAACTGTGAAATTTGTTTTTTCAGGCAAAAATAGAAAAATAGAGAAAATGAAGTTGAGATGAAGAAGAAACTGTTGGAAAAAAGAAATAGATGAAGCTGTTGGAAAAAGAAACTTTAGTAATAAGAACCTTAACAAGAACACTAAACCATGGTTCAAAATTTGGGCCGAAATCTTGAAATGTTTCGGTTTCGGTCCCCCTGAAACTGAAACGAAACCTCAAAATTTCGGGCTATTTAGTATGTGCATCAAAATTTCAAATTTCGGTTTCAGTCCCCACCGAAACCGAAACGAAATCTGGCATTTTGATCCTTGCACTAAACTAACATAATAACACCTGGACTCCTTACCAACTTGATAAAACTGAAAGTAAATAATGCAATTTAACTAAAACATCATTATCCGCAGAATGGAGAAGATAAGAAGAAAAGAGGAAAGCGGGGTAGAGAGAGAGAAACCGTAGACATTAAACAACTCTCTATTGTGATGATGAAGCCGCAAAAGAGACATCAAACCTTAACCTAATACACCAAACCTTGTCTAGACTTACCTAAACCAATCAACAATGTCTAAAGATATATCTAACAATTTGATCAGTCATAAGAAACATTATGGGCCATCAAAATGTATAGGGCACGATAAGAGGACCATCATCACCACAATTTGAAAAATATTGAAAGCAAACTCAGTAAAGCTATCTATACTTTATTTAATCACATTAAAGTCACATTTTCATTAATTAAAACAACACTAAAGCAGATCAAGGAGGGACACAAGAAGATGATATGCACAAAAGTTGAAAAGAAACAAAAAAAACAAGTAAACAATGAGGAAAAAAAATTAAATAGAGGGACATAACACAGCAAATGGCCAAAAAGAGAAGCAATCAAAAGAAAAAAAATGGTGATGGGGGCCCTAAGGGGGTTCTAATCTGCTCCCATTCCAAGCAGGATGTCGCCCATTATAGCATCCCTATGTTCTCCACTTTTATGCGGAGCTTGGACTGTTTTGTTCTCCTCCACTCGCGTTTTTCTGCATTACATCAAAATTAATTATGATTTATAATTAATTTTGATGTACAAATCATAGCAAACGGCTGTAGCGAGAAACTAAAACACAGACCAAAAAGCGACAAAGGAGCAACAACAACAACACTCCCGACTCAAAAAGGAAAATGAAAAGAAGAAAATACCCAAAGCCCAAAAATCTAAAGACAGGGAACCACAAAGAAGAAATACAGCCCGGGGGAGGTCCCCAAGACCTCATCAACCCAACTCATTCAAGTCATCCCACCATTCAATGAAAAGTGTCCATCTCTATCCTCCTAAACCAATAAAAACCATATGCATTTTGTTCCTAGACAAAAACCAACCATGTACTATGGTCCATAAGTCAACCCAATCAGCATCCCAGGAAAACTGTGAAATTTGTTTTTTCAGGCAAAAATAGAAAAATAGAGAAAATGAAGTTGAGATGAAGAAGAAACTGTTGGAAAAAAGAAATAGATGAAGTCATTGGAAAAGAAACTTTAGTAATAAGAACCTTAACAAGAACACTAAACCATGGTTCAAAATAAGGGCCGAAATCTTGAAATGTTTCGGTTTCGGTCCCCCTGAAACTGAAACGAAACCTCAAAATTTCGGGCTATTTAGTATGTGCATCAAAATTTCAAATTTCGGTTTCAGTCCCCACCGAAACCGAAACGAAATCTGGCATTTTGATCCTTGCACTAAACTAACATAATAACACCTGGACTCCTTACCAACTTGATAAAACTGAAAGTAAATAATGCAATTTAACTAAAACATCATTATCCGCAGAATGGAGAAGATAAGAAGAAAAGAGGAAAGCGAGAGAGAGAAAGCAGACATTAAACAACTCTCTATTGTGATGATGAAGCCGCAAAAGAGACATCAAACCTTAACCTAATACACCAAACCTTGTCTAGACTTACCTAAACCAATCAACAATGTCTAAAGATATATCTAACAATTTGATCAGTCATAAGAAACATTATGGGCCATCAAAATGTATAGGGCACGATAAGAGGACCATCATCACCACAATTTGAAAAATATTGAAAGCAAACTCAGTAAAGCTATCTATACTTTATTTAATCACATTAAAGTCACATTTTCATTAATTAAAACAACACTAAAGCAGATCAAGGAGGGACACAAGAAGATGATATGCACAAAAGTTGAAAAGAAACAAAAAAAACAAGTAAACAATGAGGAAAAAAAATTAAATAGAGGGACATAACACAGCAAATGGCCAAAAAGAGAAGCAATCAAAAGAAAAAAAATGGTGATGGGGGCCCTAAGGGGGTTCTAATCTGCTCCCATTCCAGCAGGATGTCAGCCATTATAGCATCCCTATGTTCTCCACTTTTATGCGGAGCTTGGACTGTTTTGTTCTCCTCCACTCGCGTTTTTCTGCATTACATCAAAATTAATTATGATTTATAATTAATTTTGATGTACAAATCATAGCAAACGGCTGTAGCGAGAAACTAAAACACAGACCAAAAAGCGACAAAGGAGCAACAACAACAACACTCCCGACTCAAAAAGGAAAATGAAAAGAAGAAAATACCCAAAGCCCAAAAATCTAAAGACAGGGAACCACAAAGAAGAAATACAGCCCGGGGGAGGTCCCCAAGACCTCATCAACCCAACTCATTCAAGTCATCCCACCATTCAATGAAAAGTGTCCATCTCTATCCTCCTAAACCAATAAAAACCATATGCATTTTGTTCCTAGACAAAAACCAACCATGTACTATGGTCCATAAGTCAACCCAATCAGCATCCCAGGAAAACTGTGAAATTTGTTTTTTCAGGCAAAAATAGAAAAATAGAGAAAATGAAGTTGAGATGAAGAAGAAACTGTTGGAAAAAAGAAATAGATGAAGCTGTTGGAAAAAGAAACTTTAGTAATAAGAACCTTAACAAGAACACTAAACCATGGTTCAAAATTTGGGCCGAAATCTTGAAATGTTTCGGTTTCGGTCCCCCTGAAACTGAAACGAAACCTCAAAATTTCCTATTTAGTATGTGCATCAAAATTTCAAATTTCGTTTCACCCCACCAAACCAAACGAAATCGCATTTTGATCCTTGCACTAAACTAACATAATAGCCCCTGGACACCTTACCAACTTGGTAAAACTGAAGGTAAATAATGCAATTTAACTAAAACATCATTATCCGCAGAATGGAGAAGATAAGAAGAAAAGAGGATAGCGGGGTAGAGAGAGAAACCGTAGACATTAAACAACTCTCTATTGTGATGATGAAGCGCAAAGAGACATCAAACCTTAACCTAATACACCAAACCTTGTCTAGACTTACCTAAACCAATCAACAATGTCTAAAGATATATCTAACAATTTGATCATAAGTAACATTATGGGCCATCAAAATGTATAGGCCACGATAAGGGGACCATCATCACCACAATTTGAAAAATATTGAAAGCAAACTCAGTAAAGCTATCTATACTTTATTTAATCACATTAAAGTCACATTTTCATTAATTAAAACAACACTAAAGCAGATCAAGGAGGGACACAAGAAGATGATATGCACAAAAGTTGAAAAGAAACAAAAAAAACAAGTAAACAATGAGGAAAAAAAATTAAATAGAGGGACATAACACAGCAAATGGCCAAAAAGAGAAGCAATCAAAAGAAAAAAAAATGGTGATGGGGGCCCTAAGGGGTTCTAATCGCTCCCATTCCAAAGCAGGATGTCAGCCATTATAGCATCCCTATGTTCTCCACTTTTATGCGGAGCTTGGACTGTTTTGTTCTCCTCCACTCGCGTTTTTCTGCATTACATCAAAATTAATTATGATTTATAATTAATTTTGATGTACAAATCATAGCAAACGGCTGTAGCGAGAAACTAAAACACAGACCAAAAAGCGACAAAGGAGCAACAACAACAACACTCCCGACTCAAAAAGGAAAATGAAAAGAAGAAAATACCCAAAGCCCAAAAATCTAAAAGCGAGGAACCACAAAGAAGAAATACAGCCCGGGGGAGGTCCCCAAGACCTCATCAACCCAACTCATTCAAGTCATCCCACCATTCAATGAAAAGTGTCCATCTCTATCCTCCTAAACCAATAAAAACCATATGCATTTTGTTCCTAGACAAAAACCAACCATGTACTATGGTCCATAAGTCAACCCAATCAGCATCCCAGGAAAACTGTGAAATTTGTTTTTTCAGGCAAAAATAGAAAAATAGAGAAAATGAAGTTGAGATGAAGAAGAAACTGTTGGAAAAAAGAAATAGATGAAGCTGTTGGAAAAAGAAACTTTAGTAATAAGAACCTTAACAAGAACACTAAACCATGGTTCAAAATTTGGGCCGAAATCTTGAAATGTTTCGGTTTCGGTCCCCCTGAAACTGAAACGAAACCTCAAAATTTCGGGCTATTTAGTATGTGCATCAAAATTTCAAATTTCGGTTTCAGTCCCCACCGAAACCGAAGCAATCGCATTTTGATCTTGCACTAAACTAACATAATAACACTGGACTCCTTACCAACTTGATAAAGGAAAGTAAATAATGCAATTTAACTAAAACATCATTATCCGCAGAATGGAGAAGATAAGAAGAAAAGAGGAAAGCGGGAGAGAGAGAAACCGTAGACATTAAACAACTCTCTATTGTGATGATGAAGAAAAGAGACATCAAACCTTAACCTAATACACCAAACCTTGTCTAGACTTACCTAAACCAATCAACAATGTCTAAAGATATATCTAACAATTTGATCAGTCATAAGAAACATTATGGGCCATCAAAATGTATAGGGCACGATAAGAGGACCATCATCACCACAATTTGAAAAATATTGAAAGCAAACTCAGTAAAGCTATCTATACTTTATTTAATCACATTAAAGTCACATTTTCATTAATTAAAACAACACTAAAGCAGATCAAGGAGGGACACAAGAAGATGATATGCACAAAAGTTGAAAAGAAACAAAAAAAACAAGTAAACAATGAGGAAAAAAAATTAAATAGAGGGACATAACACAGCAAATGGCCAAAAAGAGAAGCAATCAAAAGAAAAAAAATGGTGATGGGGGCCCTAAGGGGGTTCTAATCTGCTCCCATTCCAGCAGGATGTCAGCCATTATAGCATCCCTATGTTCTCCACTTTTATGCGGAGCTTGGACTGTTTTGTTCTCCTCCACTCGCGTTTTTCTGCATTACATCAAAATTAATTATGATTTATAATTAATTTTGATGTACAAATCATAGCAAACGGCTGTAGCGAGAAACTAAAACACAGACCAAAAAGCGACAAAGGAGCAACAACAACAACACTCCCGACTCAAAAAGGAAAATGAAAAGAAGAAAATACCCAAAGCCCAAAAATCTAAAGACAGGGAACCACAAAGAAGAAATACTGCCCGGGGCAGGTCCCCAAGACCTCATCAACCCAACTCATTCAAGTCATCCCACCATTCAATGAAAAGTGTCCATCTCTATCCTCCTAAACCAATAAAAACCATATGCATTTTGTTCCTAGACAAAAACCAACCATGTACTATGGTCCATAAGTCAACCCAATCAGCATCCCAGGAAAACTGTGAAATTTGTTTTTTCAGGCAAAAATAGAAAAATAGAGAAAATGAAGTTGAGATGAAGAAGAAACTGTTGGAAAAAAGAAATAGATGAAGCTGTTGGAAAAAGAAACTTTAGTAATAAGAACCTTAACAAGAACACTAAACCATGGTTCAAAATTTGGGCCGAAATCTTGAAATGTTTCGGTTTCGGTCCCCCTGAAACTGAAACGAAACCTCAAAATTTCGGGCTATTTAGTATGTGCATCAAAATTTCAAATTTCGGTTTCAGTCCCCACCGAAACCGAAACGAAATCTGGCATTTTGATCCTTGCACTAAACTAACATAATAACACCTGGACTCCTTACCAACTTGATAAAACTGAAAGTAAATAATGCAATTTAACTAAAACATCATTATCCGCAGAATGGAGAAGATAAGAAGAAAAGAGGAAAGCGGGGTAGAGAGAGAGAAACCGTAGACATTAAACAACTCTCTATTGTGATGATGAAGCCGCAAAAGAGACATCAAACCTTAACCTAATACACCAAACCTTGTCTAGACTTACCTAAACCAATCAACAATGTCTAAAGATATATCTAACAATTTGATCAGTCATAAGAAACATTATGGGCCATCAAAATGTATAGGGCACGATAAGAGGACCATCATCACCACAATTTGAAAAATATTGAAAGCAAACTCAGTAAAGCTATCTATACTTTATTTAATCACATTAAAGTCACATTTTCATTAATTAAAACAACACTAAAGCAGATCAAGGAGGGACACAAGAAGATGATATGCACAAAAGTTGAAAAGAAACAAAAAAAACAAGTAAACAATGAGGAAAAAAAATTAAATAGAGGGACATAACACAGCAAATGGCCAAAAAGAGAAGCAATCAAAAGAAAAAAAATGGTGATGGGGGCCCTAAGGGGGTTCTAATCTGCTCCCATTCCAGCAGGATGTCAGCCATTATAGCATCCCTATGTTCTCCACTTTTATGCGGAGCTTGGACTGTTTTGTTCTCCTCCACTCGCGTTTTTCTGCATTACATCAAAATTAATTATGATTTATAAACAAAGTTAGTTGCATTGCCAATTTGAACAAACAAATCAACAAAGTAGAAGTATAGATGACAGTAGCCAATAGCTACCAAAAACTATTTAGGTAGGAAGAGAAAACCGAAAAAAAACTGAAAAATCCAAAAGATAAGAAAAAATGAAAAAAAAATTAGAAATATAAAATGAAATAATAAAAAACCCAAACCGAAACTTTTGGGTTTCCCTTTCAAAAAATAAAAATCAAAACCGAATTGGTTTCGGTTCCTGTGAACCCAACAAGAAACCGAAAATTTTGGTTTTGGTTCCGGTCTAGTAAACTGAACTTGCATCCCTAAATGCATAGCATCGTTTTTTTTTTTTTTTTAAATCAAGCTTGAGATAATTAGGACCAATGAGATCCTTACCTCAATGAGGTTCTATGGATCCTTGCCCTCTATTAAATTAAAAAACAGGGGAAAATACAATAGATTGTAGAGTATAATGACTTTTTCAGCGGCAATGTGCAAGTTCAATAGGAACAGTGTCTGCCCAATTCTAAATTTTCCACCAAATAGAGAATCTGCTCAGAGGCATGTAGTTTCTTTCATCAAGTAGTCTGCAATATTGCATGAAGTGGAGCTTATGACAATGCCAAAGATACCCTGATCCACATCAAAATTGATCGTCTTTAGTACAACTTACATGAAAACAAGTGGCATATCTAGGTTCATACCAAAATGTGCATCCAACTCAAAACCAATTGGTTGAGTTTTAAAAGTATGAGTTTATAATTTACCAAATGTGAGACTAAACTTCAACAGGCAGCATGAGTTTTAAAAGTATTTACTAATTTTCAAAACAGGTTCAAACCTAGATTACCTATTAAAAAAGAAAAGGTATTTTATTAATTGTGTAATATAAATTTGCACTTGTTAATAAAAAAATGTAAATGAACGCTTCAGTTATGAACTTAAAAATCATAAAGTCTTAAGTTCCAATTCCCTCTTTATGGCTTTATGCTTTTAAAATTTTGTTAGGATGTGGGAAGGGGGCTCCACAATTCTGTTTTGGCATGACTTTTGGACTGCTGAAGGTAAGCTATTGAGGCTGTATCCTAAACTATTTATGGTGACCTCAAATATGGAGGCCATGGTTGCAGATTATAGGTACCCGCCAGCTAGCATTAGCTGGTCTTTGAGGCTAAGAAGACAGCTAAATGAGAAGGAACAACAAGAATTTGAGTATCTTATGACCATGATCAAACATTACAAGGTGATGGGCAATTGTTTATGAAATTTGTTTATGAAATTTAATCATGTTTCCATTGCCGTGACAGCAACATTACGATAGACCACAATAATATGGTAGAGATCTTAGAGATCCCACAATAATTAACTATAAAGCTAACCATAGATAGAGAATCCACAATAGTTATCTATAAAGCTAACTATAGATAGAGATCCCAAAAGATAATTTAAACACCAATCATATGATAGAGATTCACAATAATTATCTATGAGGCTAACTACTTAAGGTAAATTACTGAAAATACAAGGGAAGTAGATAAAAGAAAAATCAAATGCTCGGGTCAGGTCGGGGTCTGGCTGGACCTAAACGGGCCGATTTTTAATTGGAATTTTGAAACAAGCCCATACCGGGCGCAATATACTAATTGGCCAGGTTGGGTAGGGCCTATCCGTTTATACTCACTCCTGACTTGCAATTAAACACAAAATTGGTGTTAAATGATCTTATATCATTAAAATTAAACATTCTTTTATCTCACACCATTAAAATGTGATTTACCATTAAGTCATCTGGCACACTTTATGACGAATCTAGATTTCCCAAGTGGCTATCTATCTTGTGAAACACTTGTGCACATTATAACATGCTATGGAAAAGCAAAAAGGATAAAGGTGAAGTATTAACCTGAGTTGATCATTTGCTTTTCCCATTTGTATGGCCGCAATGGCACGAAATAGGGAAGGAAAGTGGACTTGATATTTTCATCTTCCCACTCTAATTCCTCCCACCATTCTTTTTCCCCACTAATTTCTCTCAAAGTGTTGTTGGCACTACTGATGTCGAATGGGAGTCTCTTCAAGTTCGGACAGTGTTCCACATAAATAGACTGTAAGGAAGGGAAGGCTATTGCATGCCTACGTATACTCTTTAATTCTGGTAGAAGACAAAGAGCTATAAATTTTACTCTTGGCAAGGTAATTAAGTCATGTGCTGCTGCTTGAACTTCATCACCTATTATTTCTTCTATTCTTTCACATCCCAACAACTTAATTCTCTCAAGGTTATGAAGATGTAGAACCCACGTCACGTTCTTCAACTCGTAACATTCGTAAATGTATAATTCACGAAGGTTTTGAAGGCATCCCCGGCTTGCAAAAATAGTCTTCAATTTGTAATTATTATTGAGGTAGAGAAACTCTAGTTGGGGAAGTAACTCATCATCAATTATCAACTCCTCCAACTCATGACAGTTAACAATCCGAAGTTTTTTTAGTCTTTTCATATTCCCAAAAGTTGTTGACAGGTGGAAACAAGTCAATCCACGACACTTTTCTATTACTAGATTTCGTATACATTTGGTAAATATCTGAGAACCAAGAAATCTGTTGAGAGAATTGACATTTCTAATGGTAATGCCAAGTTCATTTAGATGTTTCAAGCCTTCCAATTCAGCCAACAAATTAACCCCTCCTTCAGAATCATTTCTACCTTCCACTTTCCATTGGCTATACTTACTGCCATATAGGTTCAGGACTTGCAACCTTGAGAGCCTTGCGATCATCTCAGGGAGAATTGTTTCAAGACAAGTTGTATTGTTCAAATCCAACCACTTCAATTTTACCAGATTAACTAGCTATCCCGGTAGTGCTACAATGTTTGTCCACGATAAATTTAGATGCCGCAATTCTACCAATTCACCGATCCCTATAGGAAGTTCTTCTAGACTAGTATTTGAAAGATCTAAGACCTTCAGAAGATGCATGGATTTGAAAAAATTAGTGGAGATCTTTCCCAATTTTCTATTGTCTTGGAGCATCAAGGTTAAGAGATTGGGGCAAGTAGGTGTTTCCGGTAGTTCTTTCAATTCATTTTTCATCAGGGATATCCTCTTCGTCTCTGCCCACTTCTCAAGCATCGGCGGCTTAGTCAAATGGACACCCGCTCTCACAATAAACTTATCCTTCCTCGCCCCATATTCAGAAGCTATCCAGAGCGCCAACTCGCGAATAACATCGTGCATCTTCACTTCTGTCTGTTCATAGCGGCCATCTTCCAATAAGCAGGCATCCTTTAGTCTTCCGATGAGATAATGCCCCTTGTTTCGAGCTTCATCAAGGTCCCCTCATCGTTATCTAGGAACCCTTCCCCAATCCAATAATCAATGAGATTAGCTTTTTCGATATTATAATCTTCAGGAAATAGAGAACAATACAAGAAACACTCTCTCATTATATCATCGCTTAGATTGTCGTAGCTAAATTTCAAACGAGATAACACTTGATCTTCCATACCTGAAAGTTGCGATGGTGAGCTGCCCAAAACTTTTATTGCGTGCTTCCACTCCGGCGGTGTCTTCTTGCTTGCCATGGATCGGCCAATGGTGATGAGTGCAAGCGGTAGACCGTCACACTTATTAGCAACATCCTCGGCAAGCTTTGGTATATCAGGATGAGAATTCAGTGGCTCTTCACCTACCTTGTCTCTAAACAGATCCCATGCTTCCTTATGTGCCAAACATTCGACTTTAACCTTCCGGCGAGCTTCCATTTGTCCGCATACTTCCTCAGATCTGGTCGTGAATAGTAACTTGGACTTGTTTTGGCTATTAGGAAGAGGAATTCCCATGTCCTCAAGATTCAACCTTGCCCAAATATCATCCAACATTATCAAAAACTTTTTCTCCTTTAGGGCTTTGAAGATGTTTTCAGCTTGCGGATCTTGATCCTCAGGGAAGCCCAACTTCTTTCCAATATCCTTTCGCATATTTACCAAATTTGGTTCTTTCGATGCAACAACCCAAATCATTACATCGAAATCATGGATTCCGACTTCATCTTCGGTAAGGTAACGTAGTACCTTATGCATCGTTATATCCATGCCCACAGTAGATGTGCTAAGCATCTCAGTCACGGTATGAGGAGGAGGTCTCTTCGCAACTTCGCTGAAAACACCTTTTTTCTTCAACTCATCACATATGCAAGCTTCTTAGCCACTCTTTTGCCGAGTTTGTAGCTCGACCAAAAATTCCGATGGCAGTCTCCAATACATATTCGCCTTTGGTTGAAAGCATCTTCTATTTGGGTCACTTCGCCCTGAGTAGCTTCTACTCTTTGAAGCCACCAGTTCACTTTATTTGTGCGCTTCCATAACTGTCTTTCAGCAGCATCGACCCTTAGTTTCACATCATTCTTTGCTGCTATCAATTCTGTCATAGAGTTTCTAAGTGAGTCAACATTTTCTTCAAGTTTAGTGATAAATCTTACGTGCAGTGCAACAGTTTCGATTAACCGAGAGACAATGTCGATGACAGGAGTCACGAAATCCATGGTGACCCAATGAAGAAAATATAGAGAAAGTGCGATGAACTCAGAGAGAGAGAGAGAGAGAGAGAGAGAGAGAGAGAGAAGAAAACACAGTAACTAAGATCACACGATGAACTCAGAGAGAGAGAGAGAGAGAGAGAGTAACTAAGACCCCACGATGAACCTGCCAGCCATACAACAGACAGTAAATGAGTGGCAGAGAAATGCATAGATTATGTGGATGTAGATTCCACCGATCACATTCTCCAATAATTGCTGTGCGAGAGCATATAGCTTGTTTAACGACCAATTGCATTAGTGGTATTTGTGGAGTTTAGGGACTCATTTTTTGAGAATACTCATGTCAAGACCATTGGTCAAAAATTTGGGTTTTCAGTACATATTGTCAGGCTCGAAGACCCGGTACATACTACTTCTAGAGGATGCATTGATATTTATCATTCAAAACATTTAAAATATATATCTGGAATGCAATGGTAAGATACATTCCAAAGCATGAAAAATTTATAAGATCGACCTGTCCGATACACCTTTTACGTCAGAAACCCTATATTTTTACCATTACTCAAACCGACTAGCTCTAAGCCTAGCCAGCTCCAACTACCACAAAAAGTTTTAAATACCCTTTTCTTACATTTTTTATGGTTCTATAAAGTTTAAAATTTTAAAAATGCACCCACGTTCTTTGAGTTCACCTATGTTGAAATCCATTGACTGCTTTAAATCCGACGATGTAGATCATTTTTCATCCTAATCTTTCATATAATGTATCTTGAGATCTTGCTCTTACCATCTACCATTAGTATTTGATTTCACATGATATCCATTCTAAAAAAGTGATCTTAACCTCGTTTGGACCTGTGCCATGTGAAAATACCATATCTAGGCTGTTTGATTCGGAGGCTATGATCTAAATCTATGATGTCTGATCAGAAGGCCATATTATAAAGATCGATGGTACTAAAGATTGATACAAAAAAAGGCGATATCGCCTCTTTAAAAAAAAAATCGTCTTTTTAAACAATTTATATCGATTGTCTAGGCAGTTTATATCGATTGTCTAAACAGTCGCCAATTGGAAAGCCTATTCAAATTATAGACTGTCGAAAAAAGAAGAATAGGCGATATCAACTTTTTTTCGTGTCAATCTTTGGCACCATCGATCTTTATATTATGGCCTTCAAATCAGACGGCATAGATGTTGTCGTTTAATTTGAAGGCCACAATATGAAGATCGATGGTACCAAAGATTGACACGAAAAAAGGCGATATTACCTCTTTACAAAAAAAAAAAAAATCGCTTGTTTATGCGATGTGAAACATCTATGATGTCTGATTAGAAGGCCATATTATAAAGATTGATGGTACCAAAGATTGACACAAAAAAAGGCGATATCACCTCTTTTAAAAAAAAAAATCGCCTTTTTAAACAGCCTATATCGATTGTCTAAGCAATCTAGACCGATTGTCTAGACAGTCTATATCGATTGTTTAGGTAGTCTATACCGATTATCTAGACAATCTATATCGATTGTCTAGGCAGTCGATATCGATTATCTAGACAGTCGCCAATTGAAAAACCTAAAAAAATTAATTCAAATTATAAACCGTCAAAAGAAGAAGAAGAGGCTATATCGACTTTTTTTCGTATTAATCTTTGGCACCATCCATCTTTATATTATGGCCTTCAAATCAGACGGCATAGATGCTGCCGTTTGATTTGAAGGCCACAATATAAAGATCGATGGTACCAAAGATTGACATGAAAAAATGCGATATGGCCTCTTAAAAAAAAAAAAAAATCGCTTGTTTACGCGATGTGAAACTACATCTATGATGTCTAATTAGAAGGCCATATTATAAAGATTGATGATACCAAAGATTGACACGAAAAAGGCGATGTCTCCTCTTTTAATAAAATAAAATAAAAATTTAAACAGTCTATATCGATTGTCTAAGCAGTCTATACCAATTGTCTAGACAGTCGCCAATTGGAAAACCTAAAAAAATTAATTCAAATTATAGACCGTCGAAAGAAGAAGAAGAGGCGATATCAACTTTTTCTCGTGTCAATCTTTGGCACCATCAATCTTTATATTATGGCCTTCAAATCAGACGGCATAGATGTTGTTATCTGATTTGAAGGCCACAATATGAAGATCGATGGTACCAAAGATTGACACGAAAAAAGGCAATATTGCCTCTTTAAAAGGAAAAAAAAATCGCTTGTTTACGCGATGTGAAACAACATTATGATGTCTGATTAGAATGTCATATTATAAAGATTGATAGTACCAAAGATTGACATGAAAAAAGGCGATATCACCTCTTTTAAAAAAAAATCGTCTTTTTAAACAGTCTATATCGATTGTCTAAGCAATCTAGACTGATTGTCTAGACAGTTTATATCGATTGTCTAGGCAGTCTATATCGATTGTCTAGGCAATCTATACCGATTGTCTAGACATTCGCCAATTGAAAAACCTAAAAAAATTAATTCAAATTATAGACCGTCAAAATAAAAAGAAGAGGCGATATCGACTTTTTTTCGTGTCAATCTTTGGCACCATCGATCTTTATATTATGGCCTTCAAATCAGACGGCATAGATGCTGCCGTCTGATTTGAAGGCCACAATATAAAGATCAATGGTACCAAAGATTGACATGAAAAAATACAATATTGCCTCTTAAAAAAAAAAAAAATCACTTGTTTACGCGATGTGAAACTATATCTATGATGTCTAATTAGAAGGCCATACTATAAAGATCGATTGTCTAGGCAGTCGATACTGATTGTCTATGCAGTCTATCCTGATTGTCTAAGCAATCTATATCGATTGTCTAGACAGTCGCCGATTGAAAAACCTAAAAAAATTAATTCAAATTATAGACCGTCGAAAGAAGAAGAGGCAATATCGACTTTTTTTCGTGTCAAATTATAGACCGTCGAAAAAATGCGATATTGCCTCTTAAAAAAAAAAAACAAATTGCTTGTTTATGCGATGTGAAACTACATCTATGATGTCTAATTAGAAGGTCATATTATAAAGATCGATCGTACCAAAGTTTGACACGAAAAAGGTGATATCGCCTCTATTAAAAAATAAAAATAACTTTTTAAACAATCTATATCGATTGTCTAGGCAGTCGATATCGATTGTCTAGATAGTATAGCCAGTCGCTAATTGGAAAACCTAAAAAAATTAATTCAAATTATAGACCGTTGAAAGAAGAAGAAGAGGCGATATCGACTTTTTTTTGTATCAATCTTTGGTACCATCGATCTTTATATTATGGCTTTTAAATCATACGGCATAGATGATGCTTCACATCGTGTAAACAGGCGATTTTTTTTTATAAAGAGGTAATATCGATTTTTTTTTTTGTCAATCTTTGGGACCATCGATCTTTATATTATGGCCTTCAAATCAGACAGACTAGATGCTACTTCACATTACATTAATATAAAAAAGTGTAAAATTTTTAAATTTTAAACTATGTAGAATGGTAAAAAATGTAAGAAGGGATATTTCAGACTTTTTACACTAGCGGGAACTGGCGTGGCTAAAAGCTGGTCCCTTCCAAATTTCATACCAGTGACTTCTGAAGTTGATGCCTATCTTCCTACACGTACTGATTTCTCACAAGATTTTGAACATAGTTGGGACTTTTCTTTGAATGGAATAGTGGAATTTTAGATCAAAGGCTTACCATCAACAGCCATTTCATTCCCTCCCACACGTCCCAAAAAGTAACTTAAAAATTAATGTTTTATTGTGATGTGTCACATGATTTTTCAGCTAATTTTTTGTGTTGTGTGCCACACAAGGATCAAATTTCGGCCGCAATGACCAAAATTTTGGCTGAAATTATCGGTTTGGGTTCCCACTGAAACGATAATATTGGACTGAAATTTCGGTCATTATTTGTATTGAGTTAAAATTATCGGCCGAAATTCAAATTTTCAGCCGAAATTTCGGTCCAAATTTTTTATTTCGGTCCCCTCCGAAATCGAAATTAAACCCGAAATTTTAATCCCTGGTGCCACATGAAATGAAAAAGTGACTATCTAATGATACAACTACGATCTAGAGATCTATTGTAAGGAAGATTGGGACGATCACTGATCTCCATAGTCGTTTTACTAGCAGTCAATAATTTGTAATAATGGATGACAGCCTTTTCTTGATAGAAGTATTTGGAAATTAAGTTCCTTTTGCATTGCGAGCCCTCGAAAACAACAAAAGTGAGCAATTGAAACTAGGGCTTTTAATGAACCGGGCTAGCCCAGATTTTGGCCCGCACCCAGCCTTAAAAAAGTGGTATTTTTTATTAAGCAAACTCGGGCCGATATCCGGATCGGGCTAAGCATATTGCAACCCGGATAAATCTGGGCCGGGCTTGGGTTGAGTGTTACAACATCCGGCCCGCACACGGCCCGAAAATTTTATATATAGATAACCGTTGCATAGCTTTTTAACTACATAACTTGGATGACTTGTTAATATATTTTCAAGCAGCAGTTGTCCGTTATAACCTTTATGCAACAAATTAAAATAAAACATTTAAATAAAATCATGTACTTG
Organism: Chloranthus sessilifolius; assembly: GCA_021018995.1. Classification (NCBI taxonomy): domain Eukaryota; kingdom Viridiplantae; phylum Streptophyta; class Magnoliopsida; order Chloranthales; family Chloranthaceae; genus Chloranthus; species Chloranthus sessilifolius. Next base: position 16,495,104 of record CM037596.1, read on the forward strand.
AGCCTCTATAATAGTAATATAATTATTTAATTAAAATTTTAATCTTCTTCAAACTTTTATTAGAAAAAAAAATAACCCAACCAAATTTTATTAGAAAAAATAGCCTAACTAAATTTTATTAAAAAAAACAAGTCGGAAAAAAGCCCGAAAAAACACCCAAGCCCGGCCGGGCTTGAGCTGAGTACAACCTAGCCCGGATTAGAGCCGGGCTGAAAAAATTAGAAACCCGGCCCGGGTAGGTTAGGGCCGGATTGCCTAATCTGACCCATTGAGAGCCCTAATTGAAACTGTTTTGCTTTTGACTAACTATAAAGCAAGGAGTCAGAGAGCGCATACGGAGTAGTAAAAAGTAGATATATTTACAACCACCGATTATTTCTTCACAACCATAAGTTTGCACTTGTTAACTACTTTCAATCAGACGATGGAAACTCTCCATCCATTTTTTAATCTTCGACGCATTGTTTCTTGAGATCAGAGGTGTACCATGATAGATTTTTATTGCTCGTGGCACATATCCTAAAAACATGAATCTAATCACAATGTACCATTGAACAAGATTTTCAAGTCACTATTGGGGTGTGGGCCACATGGAATCAACATCTGACCGTTTAATGTCGACCCACGCCCTAAGATTTGAGTGGAAAATTATGTCCATCGCCAACGGTTTGGCACATGGAAACCTATCTCCTATCATTGCAGAAAAATAATCTATATGCATACCTTGTTGATTAGCTGAGATGTCCACCCGCAACGCTACCCCGAGGGTGCTGCATTTAGGGAGCGGGCAAAGAGAGTTGCCAAATCACCAAGGCCACCTACACTGAAAAAATTGATTGCTTTGAATCATACAATTGAGATAGCTTTCCATTCCAATCTTTTAGTCAATGCATCTTTAGATCATAGGGGTACCATTAGACAGTCTATTTTTTTTTCCACCTAGCATTCCTTCCTTTAGGTGACCTTGAAATCATGTTTGATCATGATGCGTGTCACATGTTTTTTAAATCACTTGGAAATAATTTCACATGAAATAAACAATTAATCGTTTGATGGTACGCATTTGGTGTTAAAATCCACTGTGTGAAAGATTGGGATGAAAATTATCTCTTTATGTTTGATTCAAAGAAGACAATAGTTTTCAGTGTAAGAGCCCTCGGTAATTCAGTAAGCGAATAGAGGTTCCCTAAATATAAAAGTTTCTTGCTTTTAGGGAAAAACTTAGGTGTAAAGCACATATACGCACAAATTATATTTTTAAAAATGTTGTGCTTAAAATATAAAATAGCCAATATCTTTGAAGTTCGGTAATTAAGTTAGTTATTATTGACACATGTCACAGCCAAAGAATAATTTATTTGTAAATTAGAGCAGTCCAGTTAGTACACTTTAATATTAACAATTAAAAATATATACACAACCGTTCATGTTAAGGTACATAAATCTGGCAGTTCAAATTCTTATAAGAGTAATTTTGGATCTATAATAACTCCTAATATGAGCTACTACTTTCATGACTTGAATTAAATGTCCACTAAAATTGGATCTTGTCATGCTCTAATAATTTGGGCTTAAACCCGCGACTTTGACGTTGAAATACTGATAAAATAATATGTACAACTGTCCATATTCGAGTACATAATTCTGACAATGATATTTTTCATTATATAATTAGAGGGATAGGCAAAGGTGTAGGGACCAATCTCACTTAATTCTCTCACTCACCCAGTGAAACGCGAATGGAATACAGTGAATCGAACTCTGTAAAACAAGTGGATTGTCGAAAAGCCCTTGTAATTGAATTCCTTTAAAGTTTTAAAAAGCATAAGGAGCTGATTTGAACTTAAGGTTTTAGGTAAATAATAAACAATTTTAAAACTCATCATTCCCCACCGAATTGGATTCATTCAAAATGTTGAATAAGGTTTAATCTTATCCACAAGTGTCAATTAATTGATGTTAGAAAATCAATCAATTGACTTCTGGGCGGATTCAAATCTATAGGTTTGAATTTTTGGCTTTTTTGGAAGTGTTTTGAATATCTGTAAAGTTTAGAAGATTTGTGAGTCATGTTTACAAAAGGGTTTGGGGCCTATTTGTATAAAGTTAATTTATCTAGGGGATCTAGAGAGATTTTGGTGAGAGTTTTCATATGAGAAAACTTGTGAGAATACTTTGAGAGAAAAAGTATTGAAGAATTGCTTGGTGATGGAAGATCCAATTGAATCCGTTATTGTGTCGGAATCGTTATTATATTCCGACAGATCTCTTCTCTGTTATTTGAAGGACTGCATCCTTATTTTTACAGTTTTTTGGCTATGTATGATCGTATTTGATCTTGATTGAGATTGCACTAGAGAGAAGAGAGTGTGCATTATGAACGTTCATAAATAGTGCATATACTCCCATGGACGTAGCCCTCAATTGGGTGAATCACGTAAATTTTTATGTTGTATGTGTGATTGTTCTTTTGCATCTTCATATTCTTTCGCATTCATCGCGATAAGGAGTTCGTAGTGTGGGTAGAATTCCTAACAAGTGGTATTAAAGCTAACAAGTAGTATCAGAGCCAAGTTTACTCTTCAATGGCAATGAAGGTCTCAAATGTACGATTCGAGGTAGAAAAGTTTTCTGAGAAGAATAACTTCGCTTTGTGGCAAGTCAATGTCACAGATCTCCTTATCCAACAAGGCATTAATGATGCCCTACTTGGAGAAGAGATGGGGAAGAAGGCAGAGACGTCCGATGAAGAGTGGAACTGAATTAATAAAAGAGTCATAAGCACTATCCGATTTTATTTGTCCGATGAAGTTCTTTATAATGAATTTTACGAAAAGACGATCGTAGATCTGTAGAAGAAGATGAAATCTCTTTACATGACAAAGTCATTGTCCAACAGACTCTTCATGAAGAAGCAATTCTACACCCTTCGTATGAAGGCTGGTACGCGTATTCATGACCATTTGAATTTATTTAATAAAATAGTTAATGAACTATTACGTATTGAGGTGAAACTTGAAGAAGAAGATCTCGCACTTCTCTTACTCACCTAATTACCTGCATCTTATGATCACCTTATTACCACATTAATTTATGATAAAGATATAATTGTCGTCGAAGAAGTGACTACTGCACTTTTTTTCGACGAATTGAGAAAATAGCGCGAATCTAACTTCGAAGGGATTAGTCTTTTAAGCGAAAGGGATCGGAACCATGATCGCAAAAGAGACAAATCTAGAGAGGATAATAAATCAACGAGAGGAAATAGCAGGTCCATATCTAGGGGTGATAGAAGAAAGGATATGATTTGTTACTTCTGTAAGCAATCCAGACATATTTGCAAATATTGCAAGCAAAAGTTGAATAATAATATGGGTGATGAAGGGACTTCGCAACAGGCTAGTATTGCTAAATCAGATTCCGGTGAAGACCTATTGTGTGTATTATTAAGCTTCAGTCAGTTTGATGGTAGATGGATTCTAGATTCAAGGGCATCGTATCACATGTGTCCATACAAGGATTGGTTTGACCAGTATAAGGTAGCCAATTGTGAGACGATTTTGATGGGGAATGATAGTGTATGTGAAGCTGTGAGTATCTTTTCGATCAGAATCAAGATGTTTGATCGTTATATTCGCACTCTTACTGAGGTCAGGCATGTGCCTGATTTGAAGAAAAATCTGATCTCGTTGAGGGCATTGGATGAGATAAGACGTCGAGTCATCCTCGAATCCGAAAAACTAAAGGTCGTACGTGGTGCAATGACCTTGATAAAAGGTGAAAAGATGAGAAATCTGTTTACTTTAGGAGGCAACACAATCAGTAGCAATGGTATTGCAGCTATGAAAGATTCTAAGTATCTTTCAGATTTGTGGCACAAGAAGCTTGGTCACATGAGTGAATGTAGGCTGACAGAGCTCATAAAAAATAAAGCGATTTCTGAAATTCAAACTTGTAAACTGAATTTTTGTGAAGATTGCATCTTTAGAAAGTGGGAGAAAGTCAGTTTCTCCACTAAAAAACACACTTCGAAAGGGCTAATTGATTACATACATTCAGATGTATAGGGACCAGCTAAAGTTATTTCAGTAGGTGAAGCCAACTACTTTGTATCATTCATAGATAACTACTCCAGAAAAGTTTAGGTGTATCCGATTAAAAATAAATAAGATGTCTTTCAGATATTTAAGCAGTGGTAGAATATGGTTGAAAAGCAGACAGACAGAAAGGTAAAAATTCTCAAATCAGATAATGGTGGAAAATACTTGTCATCAGATCTCAAAGCTTACTGTGAAAATTAAGGGATTGTTAGACACTTAACAGTTCCTAAAAATCCTCAACAAAATGATATAGCAAAGAGGATGAATAGAACGCTATTAGAAAAAGCTCGGTGTATGTTAAACCATTCTGGCTTGAATCATGGGTTCTGGGCAGAGAAAGTAAACACGGCATGTTACTTGGTCAGTCAGTCGCCTTCGGCAGCATTAAACTCGAAAACTACAGATGAGATTTGGTATGGAAGACACGAGAATTACTCTCACTTAAGAGTGTTTGGATGTGCAGCGTATGCATCACTTCAGAGAAGTGAACGATCCAAGTTGGATCGAAAATCAAAAAAGTGTGTCTTGATTGGCTATGTTGAAGGAGTCAAGACTTATCGTTTGTGGGATACACAATCTTACAAAATGATAATTGAAAGAGACGTTACTTTCAACAAAGATGAGTTTCCGATGAAAAAGGTGAAAGACAAACCTCAGTCATCTGATGAACCTTAGGTACAAGTTGATATTGAAAGGCATGAGCAAGATGAAAAAGGTAATGAAAAATCTGAGATAGATCATGATGGCACAATTTCTCAAGACTTGCAGCCCCAAGTATCGGCTCTGATTTAGACTACCTGAGAAGGTCAGAGAGGACGAAGAAGAGTCCTGAAAAGTTTAAGGATATGATCCCTTTAACACTTGCACTTATCACAGAGAATGGGGAACCAAGCACAATTTCAGAAGCTCGGATGGATACAGATGTAGTAAAGTGGCAGTTAGCTATGAAAGAAGAATGACAATCACTTTTGAAGAATGAAATTTGGGATCTCATGAAACTTCCTAAAGGGAAGAGAGTCATCGATTGTAAATGGGTCTTTCAAAAGAATGAAGGCGATAAGAGTGAAACTTCAAAGTTCAAAGCAATGCTAGTTACAAAGGGATTTTCTCATAAAGAGGGTGATCGAGCTTGCTAAGTGTATCTAATTAAGTCTTAACTTATTGCAAGCGTACAATGGAAATTGTAGAGCTAGCATAGGATCGTTCCCATGAGGAAGTGATTTGTCTCATATATTTATATTCTTATTTTTAAAACTTTAATTTATCTTTAAGATCCTAAACTAGAAATATAAATAAAAGAATGGTTTCTTAATCTAATTTGCAGAAAATAAATATAAATCATCCTCTTTTCAGATTATGGTCGTCAATCACAATCCTTCAAGTCTCGGATGTTTACAAATTCAAAATACCATTACACCGTATTGCAGTCTTCTAGAATTTAGGCGCCAATTAAAAACTAAAGTCCTTTAACACATATTTAATATAATCTTTAATTCACCAGAATTCACCAGAAATTTGGACGTCAATCAAACTCTAGAAAATTGAAGATGAGAAAGTAAAACCATTAGACTAATCTACAAATTCCAACCTGAGTCATCAATTTAAATTAAAATGTGAAGATGTTTACAAAGCAATAAATAAAAGAATAAAATCTAAACTAGAAAGCAATAAAAATTATATGTTTCACCCCTCAGCTGCAGTCGTCAATTTCTTCTGAGAAACTACGGATATCTATACTAATCTTTCAGCTTTCAATCCCAGTCGTCAATTGTGATCGAAGAATCTTGGATATCTAAACTAAACTATTCTAATGATAGGACGAAAACCCAACCTCAGTCATCAATTAAAGCTGAGAATTCCTTCGATGCTTTATTCCTATACCAGGCTCTCTTATTTATAAATCATAAGGACTCAGTTTATAAAACTTCTAATCCTAATAAAAGAAACTACTAAAAACAAAAGATTCTTAATATAATTTTAATTCATAATTTTAGTTTTCCTTGCTTTCAATGATTGATGCGTTTAGGACTCTATCCCTTGATTTCAATAGCAGAGATCTTTAGGAGTTCATCTTCATCAATCTTCTCTGATCCGTGATTCACCAAGCTTCTAATTCAAGAGTTCTTCTAGATATATGCATGACGGTGAAAATCTTCATTCACGTGATCAACAGCAGTAGTAGGAAGCTTTAATTAGTAAAATCGTAAATCACGATTTCTCTCATTTCACACAGCTTTTCCTCTGGACGATTCTTTTATTTACGAACGATCACTTTTTCCTTTGTATCGCCTTTCATTGATTGAATGTCTTTTGAAGAATCGTAAATTACGATTTCTTATTTTCTTCTCTTCAGCTTTCAGCAACAATGCTCAATCGTAAAGTACGATTTCTTAGCTTTAAACAATGTTGAATTGTCTTTTTTATTCAATCGTCTTTCTTACTGCTTTATGAGTTTATTTGGACAAAGATTAACACATTAGCTCTCTTTTACTGTTTTTCCTTAATATTTACACGTCATTAACTTATTAGTAGTAAATTGGGTCTAACATCACTAAGTTAAGGGTAATAAAATGATAAATTATGTGACTGATCAGAGGGTATCGATTATAATGAGATATTCTCTTCGATTGCGAAGCACACTTCGCTTCGCACGTTGTTGGCAGTCGTTGCTCAGAAAAGATTTTGAATTAGAATAGATGGATGTAAAAACAGCTTTCCTCTATAGAGATCTTCTGAAAAAGATTTACATGAGACAGCCAGAAGGATTTGAAGCAGAAGGGTCAGAATCACTCATTTACAGATTGAAGAAATCCTTATATGGTCTCAAGCAGGCACCCAGGCAGTGGTACAGGAAGTTTGATTCATATATGTTGGGCATAGGGCATCACAGGGGACAATATGATTGTTGTGTCTACTGGAAAGAGTATGGTAAAGGAGAGAGAATCTTTCTAATCCTTTATGTAGATGATATGCTGATAGTAGCAAGAAGCAAGGTTGAAATCAGCAAGCTGAAGCAATCAATGAGCCAGAGGTTTGAGATGAAGGATCTTGGTTCCGTAAATAAGATCCTAGGTATGGAAATCATGAAGAATCGTGAGAAGAAGAGACTTTGGCTAACTCAAAGGACATTCATTCAAAAGTTCCTTGAGAAGTACAATATAAGTGATGCCAAGCCTGTTTCAACTCCTCTAGCATAGCATTTTAAACTCACAGAGAAGATGAGTCCGTCCACACATGAAGAAAGGGAATACATGAAAAACATTCTGTATGCAAATATTATTGGGAGTTTGATGTATGTCATAGTGAGTACACGTCCATATTTAGCACATCCCTTGAGTGTAGTTTGCAAGTATATGTCGAATCCGATCAAGGAACGTTGGCTTGCAGTGAAATTGATATTGGGATATCTGAAAGGTACAGCTGAACATGGGTTGATGTTTGAAGGTGGAGATACAAGCAAGTTGGATCTCTAAGGGTACATCGATTCTGACTATGCTGGTGATTTTGATAAAAGAAGGTCTACCACAGGTTACGTGTTCGTCTTGGCAGGTAGAGCGATTAGTTGAAAGTTTATGCTCCAAGGGATAGTTGCGTTGTCAACTATAGAGGCCGAGTATATAGCAGCTACAAAAGCGACTAAGGAAGCCTCATGGCTTAAAGGTTTGGTCAGTAAATTTGGTGAGGTTGATGAGAGCACCGATATCTTTTGTGACAGTCAGAGTGTCATTCACCTATAAAATAATCAGATTTTTCATACTATAATAAAGCATATCAATATCCGGTATCATTTTATCAGGGATATGATAGAAGATGAAAAAATATCGATTGAGAAGATCGATATGAAAGAAAACGTAACAGACATATTGACCAAGTCGGTTATGCAGAATAAGTTTAGGCATTGCCTAAACTTGATTAACATTTGTTGAAGATGTTGATGCCCTTTGGGGCGGTAACATGGTTGGAGATGAAACCTTGGTGGAGATTATTGAATAAGGTTTAATCCTAACCACATGTGTCAATCAATTGATGTTGAAAAATAAATTGATTGACTTTTGGGCAGATTCAGATCCGCAGGTTTGAATTTTTGGCTTTTTAGAAGTGTTTTGAATACTTGCAAAGTTTAGAAGATTTGTGAGTCATATTTCCAAAAGGGTTTGGGGCCTATTTGCAGAAATTTTCTCTAGGGTTCTAAAGAGAGCTTGGACAGAGTTTTCATGTGAGAAAACTTGTGAGAATACTTTGAGAGAAAAAGTATTAAAGAATTGTTTGGTGATTGATGTTGTTTTTGTATCGGAATCGTTATTATATTCTGGCAGATCTCTTCTCCATTATTTAAAGGACTGCATCCTTATTTTTACAGTGTGTTGGCTATGTAAGATTATATTTGATCTTGATTGAGAGTGCACTAGAGAGAAGAGAGTGTGTGCGTTGTAAACATTCATAAATAGTGCATATACTCCCGTGGACATAGCCCTCGATTGGGTGAACCACATAAATCTTTGTGTTGTGTGTGATTGTTCTTTTGCATCTTCATATTTTTCTGCATTCATCGCGATAAAGAGTTCACAGTGTGGGTAGAATTCCTAACAAATGGTATCAAAGCTAACAAGTGATATCAAAACTAACACAAGAGAGTTAATAGTGAATTTTGGAATTCTAATCAAGCAAATTGGCAAACTAAGCCTACGTATGGCATGGCTCTCAGCTAACCTCTGCCATAGCAGAGTTCACCTATTTTAGCAGGTTCCCAATTGTCTTCGCTAACATCCTACTACTTGTTTTAGCAGGTACCCCTTCTCCTTGATAACTCCTTGCAAAGCAAGATTTTATGCAAGATTTACATGTTCAACAGTTCTACTCTCCTCTCTACTCACTCCTTGCCAGAGCAGATTTTATTTTCTTTGGAAGGGAGTTAGTACAGAGCAGGGAGGTTGCTGCTAGAACAGGTAAATCCTCCTTTGCAGGGAGTTAGAAAAGAGAATGAGAACCAACTAAAGCAGGTGAACTCTGTTGTGGCAGGGGCTAGCAAAGATGTGACACCCCAAATTTCCTTACCATAAAACTCGGGCCGTCAGATGGATTACGGGATTTGGAACAGAGCAACACGTAATATCGAAGTACTTACTTTGCCACAACAACTCGATATTCCCAGATAAATAGTTGGAAGGACCAAGCCATCAAATAGTGTGGTAAGCAATCACGCGGGCTGAATCAAAGTATGCAACAAAAATATAGTAGAGCGAGACACACACAACCTAGATAGCATATCCACAAAGCTAACTATCTATGGCTAGCAAAACTATACAATATATCCACCGGTGAAGGTCGTCCTTCACCTAAACAGTGGATTCAAAATATACACCATAGTATCTTTGTTCTCAAAATACTGTACCTTATAGCAAAATTCCCAAAAATAACAAACTATTACTCGTCCAACTTTCCCCCAAGCCCCCACTACCGATAATGCTCCTCAGGAAACTCCTCTTCTTCCTCAGGCGCGTAATCCAGATCCTTCTCTTGTTTAGGATCTATCGCGGGCTCAGCTCCTGCAGCTGTGACATATAGTCGAGGAATGAGCTTCATCCAAGCTCAATAGGGACAAAATCAATGCAAAATAATACGATGTCATTCTAACTCATGGTATAGATGTGTGTATAAAGATAATCTAGAAATCACATATGATATCAAAAGCATGCAAGCAAAACCAAATACTTAGAAACATGCGTTCATAAACATGTCATTTCATGATGCAAGGGAATGTACAAATTATATCAAAATCGAAATAGGAAAATAGGACTGACTCTCATATCATATTGGGATGACAATTTTACAAGACAAGCATATAGGATCACATTTGAGCATGGCATATCACATCAAGAAATCAAATCACATAACAATAGTGTGAGTATCCTGTAGTGGGAATAGAGCAGTCCGTAGTGAACACTGAGTAAAAACCCCGGGGACTCCACCCCTCCCTTGGAGATTCCACTCCACTCACGACTAATCACAAGAACGAGATTAGATTTGTGACAGTTACATCCTATAGGGAGAACTGAGCAGTCCGTAGCGGACACAAGGTTATTACCCCAGGGAGTCCACCCCTCTCATGGAGGCTCCACTCCTCAAATGCTCACAACTCTCACGTAGAATATTGACACGAATATCAATGGACAAGAGATGAATCTTACACAAGACACGTTCACACGAATAATAGTGCACTCAAAACATATCATGAACCAGATCTTAATTTCTAAATGGGCTACCAAATCAATGCAAGCAAGATGTCAAATAATTCATGCAATTTCATGTACGAAAACATTCGTAAATCATATGCATATCTTTCATTTATCAAATATAAAGTGAGACTTTGTAAATCAATTTACGAGCAATTTCATTTATACTATACCATGATTCAAGTCAAGCATAGAACCGTGCATTCGAAAATTTCCCTACCTTAAGTCGCGTCAAGCACACTTGTCGATCTTACACGCTCATTTTAAGACATTTCCCCGTGCTTTTCCCCTAATTTACAAGGCCAGACATGTTTCTCAGACATGGATACTTGCTATGTATCCCCATTTATAACACTCGAGCTTACAAATCAAGTCCCAATCATAAGAGTTAATTACAGTCCAAAATAGATCTTCACGCTCGAGCGGTTCCCAATGGCACCCTTCATATACGCTCGAGCAGTTTTGACCCGAACGAAATAATCCTAAAAATCTCGCTTGAGCATAGGCTTCAAGTGTTTTTCTACTCGAGTGACTCCAAACTTGCTCAAGCGTAATCCCAGTACAAACTCTCAACTTACGCTCGAGCGGTTTTGACCCGAAAGATTTGGCCTACAAATCCCGCTCAAGCATAGGCTTTAGGTGGTTTCCCGCTCGAGCGACTCTAACTCACTCGAGCGTGTTTTCATTGCAGTCCTTCCTCTCACGCTTGAGCAGTTTTGACCCATACTGATTTGGCCTAGATTTTCTGCCCGAGCGTAAGCTTCAAGTGATGTTCTGCTCGAGCGTACCACACAGAACTATTATCTTTAACAGTTAATACCTCGAACTCGAGCCGGCCCCTATGGCTTCCCGAGATGGTTCTACCACACTCCTAACCTGGATCTAGAGGAGCAATCGCTCACCTAGGAGACTTCCCTTTGAACAAAACAAAATGCTCCACACAAATGTCGCCTTGCGGAGTCCCACAGGGGTTTATCCCCAAATTCAAACCTCATGCTACTGAACCCAAAGCTTCTCTTTTTCGTGACTCGTACACGTTCGATCATTGAAATCCTTACATGCGGCCTCGAGCATTACTACCTAGCAAAAATATTTAGACTCCAACACATGACGCATGCGATACAAGGGTTACCTCTACAAGCCATCCTCGCATGCGAAGTTCTACGATCCATCGGCGTTGGATCAATGCCTCCAAAATGTCAATTCCACAACTCATTTTCCTTTGATCGAGCAAGTCACAGAGGTCGCGGTGTTCAACGGCCAAAGGGTTCGATTTCTACTTGAAACGGAAGGGGTTTTACGGGATGTATCCGAGGTTTGGGTTGCAAGAAGCTTGAATCGAATCAAGAAGAAGGAGATGATTTCTCTTCTTCACTTCGGGTTCCTCCTCTCCATTCACGGCCGACAATAGCCAATGCAAATAATGATTTGCACGGTTACGTGCATGTGGCAAAAAAGAGAGGGCACTAATTGGGTGTATAGCTTGTACATCTTTACTTAGATGTATACAACCCATCGTTTGGCTCCCAACGCATGGGCCGAAGGGGTTTGGTTTAAAGGCCCGTGGCTTAGGTTCAATTAGGCCTTCAATCACAATTGGTCCCTATGGATCCCAAGTGTCTAGTGTCCACATGGATTCTCCCTGCTCGAGGTTCCAATGGTTCGTGACACACCATCCAATCCGGACTTTACACGTGCGACTTTACGGGGTGTCACAAAAGAGCTATGTCATACGCAACCTAAGTAACCATGGTATGGACTACACTTTCTTGTAAATAGTATTGAATATATGGGCCGTTGGATTGAGAGGACACCCATGATCTAAAGTATCCAAGCAAAAGATATAGCCATAAGTTACACAGATAGAACATGACTAGTCATTTGGATGGCCATATAGTTTTAGATAGTTGATCCGTACTGCTTGGAGATATGGTTCATTAGGCCATATGAGATTACAAGGCCTGTTTGTTGAACAATAACCAAGTCACACCTGATTCGATCATAATATTTTAACTCTCAAAAGTCTACTGACCAAGTCAAGGTCCGGGAATAAATCAGCTTGGAAAAAATTCAAAAATATAAGACAAAATTTGTCAAATTCGGGAAAAGATGGTAAAATTTCAGAAAAATAAACAAAAAAATAATAGAAATATATTAATTCAAAATTATTAAACATTTTAAGATTTTTGAAAACATAAATATTTGAAAAGATTCAAGCAAAATTGTGGAAAGTTTCATAAACTCACGAATAATTTTTAAAATTTATAACTTTTTTAAAAAGTCGCGAATAATTAGAATATAATTTGTGTTTTCGAAACATCGTGAATTACTCACAACCTTTTCCATGTTGGTTAGGTTTAATCCCAATCGTACGCTTTGAGGCATTTTGAGGAGTCTTAGGTCCAAATCGATCAATCGAGCTCTGGGAGAGATCGATCGATTCTTGTCGAGAATAAACATGTTGCTCACTGGTTGAAGTCGATCGAATGAGTATGAGTAGAAAATTGTTTGGTAGCTCTCGGGTTGAAATCAATCGATTCTGAGCAGATTAGTTTCGCGAAATTGGACTACTTGGTTATTATAGAAGTTTCTTTTAGTCAAAGATTCCAAATGAAGGTTGGAACCTATTAGCAAAGGATCTTTTAGGGTTCCAAGATAGAGTTTTTAAGAGAGCAAACTAGTGAATACTTTGAGAGGCAAGGTATTGAAGAAAAGCTTGGGGATCAAAGCATCCGATTCCAACAGATCTCTTCTCTGTTCTTGAAGGACTATGTCCTTAGTTTAACAGCGTGTTGGCTATAGAAGATCGTGTTAGATCTTGATTGAGAGTGTACTAGAGAGAAGAGAGTATGTGTTGTAAACATTCATAAATATAATGCGTATACTCATGGACGTAGCCCTAGATTTGGTGAACCACATAAATCTCTTTGTGTTGTGTGTGATTGTCTTTTGTGTTTTATTCGTTTGCCGTATTCATCGCTATCGGGAGTTCGGTAGTGCCTGATTGAATTCCTAACAAGTGGTAATAGAGAGTGGTTTACTTTACAATGAAGATGAAGGTCTTGAATGCACAATTCAAGGTGGAGAAGTTTTTGTGGAAGAATAACTTCGCTTTCTAACAAGTTAAGGTCATAGATCTCCTTGTCCAACAAGGCATTGATGATGCTCTACTTGAAAAGGAGATTGGGAAGAAAGAAGATACGTCCGATGAAGAGTAGATCTCTCTTGGTAAGAGAGCCGTAAGCACTATGCGATTGTACTTGTCCGATAAAGTTTTGCACGAAGTTCTGTACAACGTTCTTCATAAAAAGATGACCATAGATTTGTGGAAGAAGATGAAATCTCTTTACATGACAAAGTAGTTGTTAAGCAGACTCTTCATGAAGAAACAACTTTACACACTTCGTATGAAGGCTGATACGCGTAGTCATGATCATTTGAATATATTTAACAAAATAGTTAGTTAACTATTAAGCATTGAGGTGAAACTTGAAGAAGATCTTGTACTTCTCTTGCTCACCTCATTGCCTGTATCTTATGAGTACCTTGTTACCACATTAATTTATGATAAGGATATTATTGTCGTTGAAAAAGTGAATACTGCACTTCTTTCAGACGAATTAAGAAAACAACTTGAATCTAACTTCGAAGAGATTAGTCTCATTAGTGATAGGGGTCAAAACCATGATCACAAAAGAGATAAATTCAGAGGATATAATAAATCAATTAGCGAAAATAATAGATCCAAATCTAGGGGTGATAGAAAGGATATTATTTATTACTTCTGTAAACAATTTGGATATATTTACAAATATTGAATAAAGATAAGAGTGATTAAGGGACTTCACAATAGGCTAGTGTTGCTAAGTCAGATTCCAGTGAAGATCTACTGTGTGCACTATTAGGTTTCAGTCAAGTTGATGGTAGATGAATCCTATATTCAAGAGTATCATATCACATGTGTCCTTACAGGGATTGGTTTGACAAGTACAAGGTAGCCAATGGTGGGACGATTTTGATAGGGACTGACAGTGTATGTGAATCAGTGCGTATCAGTTCTATCAAAATAAAGATGTTTGGTGTGTTCGTCCTCTTACTGAGGTTAGGTATGTGTCTTATCTGGAGAAAAATCTGATCTCGTTGGGGGCATTGGATGAGATAGGATGTCGAGTCATCCTAGAAAATCGAAAAACTAAAGGTTGCATGTGGTTCTATGACCTTGATGAAAGGTGAAAATATGGGAAATCTTTATATTCTTGTAAGCGTCACAATCAGCAACAGTGGTATTGCGGTTACGAAAGATTCTAAAGATCTCTCAAATTTGTGGCACAAGAGGCTTGGTCACATGAGTGAACGTGGGCTAACAGAGCTCATAAAGAATAAGGTGATTTCTGATATTCAAACTTATAAATATAAATTTTGTAAAGATTGTATCTTCGAGAAGCAGAAGAAAATTAGTTTCTCCACAGGAAAACATACTTAGAAGGGGCTGATTGATTACATACATTCAGATATATGAGGATCGGCTAAAGTCACTTCAGTAGGTAGAGCCAACTACTTTGTGTCATTCACAGATGACTATTCCAGAAAAGTTTGGATGTATCCGATTAAGAATAAGTCAGATGTGTTTCAAAAATTCAGGCAATTGCAGTGTATGGTTGAAAAATACATAAACAGAAAAGTGAAGATTCTCAGATCAGAATATAATGGGGAATACTTGTCATCGGATTTCAAGGCTTACTGTAAAAATCAAGAGATTGTTAGGCACTTAACAGTTCTTATAAATCCTCAACAAAATGGTGTGGCCGAGAGGATGAACAAAACACTATTAGAAAAAGCATGTTGTATGTTGAAACATTTTGGCTTATGTCATGGGTTCTGGGTAGAGGCAGTGAACACAACATGTTACTTGGTCAACAGGTTGCCTTCAGCAACATTGAACTCAAAAACTACAGATGAGGTTTGGTATGGAAGACTGATCGATTTTAAAATGTTACAAGTGCACAAGATCTATTGAAGCACGATAAAAATTAAGGGCGTCGAACCCATAGGGAAGTGCGTTATTTCGTTAATTCTAAAGAGTGCAAAGTGAACCTAAGAAAGTACCAAAGGTGAGATTTTGTAAAAGATGAAGAAAAACTATCAACTATACAAAATGTGACTAATGAAATCAAAAAAAAGTTTATGCAAGGAAAACAATGATTAATCAAACAATGATGAAAAGATGATCAAGGAGTCCGTTAATCCTAGATTTATAATTTTTCTACCAATAATCAATCACGCATTTTAGTGTCAAATTATTTACCATCATTTTACTACAAGAAAAATAAATCGAAAAGAATGTGATTATTGATCCGGCATACCCTATCCCAACACTATGACGCATTCAATCACGGCATGAATGATGCAAAAGGCATAACGTATCTCAAATGCAAAATCACAACATTAATAATCAATCGTATAACATCTTATATCGGTCTACAAGATCGATCCAGGTGGAATAACCATTCTATTATCGTCGATAACCAAGATTGACGACTATAAATGAGTATTCGAAGATGTATCAATAAGCACAAACTATTAGCCAATATTTGTAAAAGACATGATTGAATTGAAATAAATTAACTATTTATCTAGGGCTTGCTTCCTCCTTGAATGAGCGATTTTAGTCGCTCATCTCTGATCCACACGCAAGATAGATACGAAACCATCATAAAAATACTCTTTGATTTATCAAGTGTTTGGATCTTTTAGGAAAAGATCCGGAACCTTATAAAGCTTTGGTTCCTAATTACAAACTAAGTATCAAAAGTTAAAACTACAAACTGAAAAACTAAAGAGAAAACCTAAGAAAAATACTAAGAAAATTAGGCCTAGAAGGGACCCAAAAGAGAGCTCCCAAAACCCTAAACACTGTTTTATTTATATAGGGCTCGGACTAAAAACTTTCCATAAATAGGTCAATCGATTGAATTCAAAGATTTAATCGATTCTGAAATTGGCAGGCTCAAATGTCAATCGGTTGATTTTGGAAATCAATCAATTGAATTTAAATTCAGATTTAAGTGGCAAAAAGGAGCACTATAAACTCAATCGATTGAATTCAAAATCACAATCGATTGAGGTAGACATGTGACAAATTTAGCTCTCCAACAATGGCTGGATCAATCAGTTCTTCCACAGATTTGGGTATTTTCGTTGGCTCGTGGTCCAATGCTTCCATGTTGTCCTTAATTATGCTCTTATAAAATTCAACGGACGAAAATACTTGAAACCACTAAAACTATACAACAGCTATCAGAATCTCTTCATCGGATGGCCAAATATTGGTATTATGGTACGAAATATAGTTATATTTCAACACAGATTAAAGACATGGGAGTTACTCTCACTTGAGAGTGTTTGATGTGCCGTGTATCTATTACTTCAGGGAAGTGAATGATTTAAGTTGTATTCAAATCTAAAAAGTGTGTATTGATTGGCTATGGCGAAGGGATAAAAGGTTATCATTTGTGGTATACACAATCTCACAATGTGATCATTGAAACAGATGTCACTTTCAACCAAGATGAGTTTCCGATGAAAAAGGCAAAAGACAAATCTCAATCATCTGGTGAACCACAGGTACAAGCTGAAATTGAAAGGCATGAGCAAGATAAGAAAAAAAATAAGACTCTGAGATAGAGCATGATGGTACAGTTTCTCAAGACTTGCAGTCTCAGGTATCGGTTTTGGTTCAAGCTACCTTGAGAAGGTCAGAAAGGACAAAAAAATGTTGTGAACAGTTTAAAGATATGGTTTCTTTAACACTTACACTAATCACAGAGAATGGAGAACCAAACATAGTTCCAGAAGCTCGGGTGGATACAGATGTAGTAAAGTAACAGTTAGCTATGAAAGAAGAATAACAATCACTTTTGAATAATAAGACTTGAGATCTCATGGAACTTCCTAAAGGGAAGAGCGTCATCGGTTGTAAATGGGTCTTTCGAAAGAAAGAAGGTAATAAGAGTCAAACTCTGAAGTTCAAAGTAAGGCTAGTTACAAAGGGGTATTCTCAGAAAGAGGACATTGATTATAATGAGATATTCTCTCCGGTTGTAAAACACATATTGATTCGCACGTTGTTGGTCGTTGCTCAGAAAGATTTGGAATTAGAATAGATGGATGCGAAAACAACTTTCCTCCATAGAGATCTTCAGAAAGAGATTTATATGAGACATCTAAAAGGATTTAAAGCAAAAGGGTCAGAATCGCTCATTTGTAGATTGAAGAAATCATTATACGGTCTTAAACAGGCACTCGGGCAGTGGTACAAGAAGTTTGATTGATATATTCTGAGCATAGGATATCACAGGGGGCAGTATGATTGTTGTGTCTATTGGAAAGAGTATTGTAAAGGGGAGAGAATCTTACTAATTCTCTATGTAAATGATATGATGATAACAACAGAAAGCATGATTGAAATCAATAAGCTAAAGTAATCATTGAGCCAAAATTTGAGATGAAGGATCTTGGTTCAGTAAATAAGACCCTAGGTATGAAAATCACAAGAGATTATGAGAATAAGAGGCCTTGGTTAGCTCAAAAGGCTTTTATCCAAAAGCTCCTTAAACTCACAAAGAAGATGAGTCTGTCCAAACAACCAGATTTAACACATGCCTTAAGTGTGGTTTACAAGTATATATCTAAACCCAGTAGAGAGTATTGACTGGAAGTTAAATGGATATTGAGATATCTGAAAGGTTCAACTGAAAATGGATTAATGTTTGAAGGTGGAGATACATGCGAGTTGAATCTCCACGGTTACGTTGATTCAGATTATACTGGTGACCTCGATAGAAGAAGGTCTACCATGGGGAACGCGTTCATTTTGACGAGTGGAGTGATTAGTTGGAAGTATATGCTTTAAGAGATAGTTACGTTGTCAACTGCAGAGGCTGAGTATATAGCGGCTACAGAAGTTTCTAAGGAAGCCTCATGGCTTAGGGATTTAGGGATTGGGTCAGTGAATT
Organism: Chloranthus sessilifolius; assembly: GCA_021018995.1. Taxonomy (NCBI): domain Eukaryota; kingdom Viridiplantae; phylum Streptophyta; class Magnoliopsida; order Chloranthales; family Chloranthaceae; genus Chloranthus; species Chloranthus sessilifolius. The sequence continues at coordinate 16,513,452 of CM037596.1, forward strand.
TAGTAAGGTTGATGAGAGCACCGATATCTTCTACAACAGTTAAAGTGTTATTCACCTAACAAAGAATCAAGTCTTTCATGCTAGAACAAAGCATATAGATGCCCGATATCATTTTATCAGAGATGCGATAGAAGATGGAGAAGTATCAGTTGAGAAGATTGATACGAAAGAAAATACAGCGGACATGTTGACCAAGCCGGCTATAGAATAAGTTTAGGCATTGTCTAAACTTGATCAACACTTGTCGCAATTGTTGATACCCATTGGGGCGGTGGCGTGGTTGAGGATGAAACCTAGGTGGAGATTGTTGGTTAGGTTTAATCCCAAACATACGTTTTGAGACATTTTGAGTAATGGTCTCGAGTCTAAATCGAACGATCGAGCTCTGGGAGAGATCGATCGATTCTAGAAAAAAATATACAGGCTGCTCACTGGTTGAAGTCGATCGATCAAGTCTGAGCAGAAAATTGTTTGATAGCTCTCAGGTTGAAATCGATCGGTCGAGTGATGAAATCGATCGATCAATTCTGAGTGGATTAGTTTTGCGGATTTGGACTGCTTGGCTATTATTGAAGATTCTTTTGGTCAAAGTTTCCAAATGAAGGTTGGAACCTATTAGCAGAAGGTTTTCTAGGGTTCTAAGATAGAGTTTTCAAGAGAGAAAACTTGTGAATACTTTCAGAGGCAAGGTATTGAAGAAAATGAAAGCACATTTCAAGAGAAAACTAGTGGCCAGAATTTTTTAATCTTTCGAAGAGAGGAGAGGAGTTTTCCTATCTGGCTATATTTTTGTGGGTGTTGGCCTTATGTTTTCTTCATCTTCTATATCGAATTACTTAAACTTTCTCAATAGGAAAAATGAAAGCACATTTGAGGGATTAATGAACAAAATCATCAAATAACAAAATCGAGTCAAATGTACCTTTAGGGTAACTTAGTACTTTTTTCTTTTAGGGTTTGTTTGTACTTATGGGTACTATAAAGTATCTTTTGTAAGCCTTTTTTAGGCAATTGTTAATGAATGAAAAAAAAATGCTTTACATTGAGCTCGAGGTGAGAATTGAAGAGTGATTCTTCTTTCATACATAGGTTTGGTATGAGGCCAAGGGTGTAATGCCCATTTTATCTTGATCTTTTCTTTATCTTTTGTTTTCCTATTTCCTTGCTAATTCAATGAACCCAATTTCCACATTCTTATTTGAATTGTGAATCGCTTCAGTTCAAAAGCCCTAGTGAGGATTTAGCGATTCCACATTGGACTTACGAATAAGCTCCACAACCTAGAAGATGCTAAAGTTCTATCTCTAGGATCGCACCTTCCATAAGTCTAACGAAACTCGCGTGTCGGATTGGACCCTAGCCGAAGTTAACATGATCACTCAAGCGGAATTCACGAAACCTAAGGTATCGCGTTAATTTGGGATATTATGGCTTAATTAATTAGTTTAATTTCAGCAAATTTGCATACCATGAGCATTAACGTATTTTAGGTTTTGTTGTCCCATGTCAGTCTATTACTTGGCAATTGCTGAAATTCAACTTAAGTGAAAAAAAAATTAAGTTAGACAAAAATGTGCCTACGGTCCCATATGAGACGGATCAATCGGAGTCATATGAGACCGATCAGTTCACTATAAAACTGATAGTGTCGGTCTCATATGAGATTGGTCGATCTTATAAGGAATTGGTCGGTCTCATGTGGAACCGATCGGTCTCAAATGAGACTGAGACCATCGCTCTTATAGTGGACTAATCGGTCTCATGAGTCCAAGTGACTGTTCTTGTAAGGGACCGATGGATCGGTCTCCTATGAGACCGTAGGGGCAATTTTGTCTAACTCATTTTTTCACTTTAGTTGAATTTTCGCACATGTCAATTAATAGATCCTCACAACTTAATATCTTAAAATCAAAAAAGGAAAAAGTTGAGAGTCTGGTACCCTCTTAGCTAATAAACGATAGGTTAGACCTTATCAGGTAATTATCGCATACTTCAGACCTTCCTAGGTAATCTCCCCATAGAAAAATGTCTAAGCTTTAACAAACACAAAACTTCATAAAAAAAACAACACATGCCCATTAACTCCAACCACAAGTTAATTTCTCTAAACACCGCATACTTAAATGGTCAACAAGTCAACCAACGAAGCTACAAAAAAAGTTAGAACACATATTGTACAACCACGGATTTCATCAATCTGTCGTGACGATTTGCTCAAAAATGGAGTCGCCGCCCGGAGCTTTTGGTGTCTCGGTGTGACAGCCCGGATTTCGGCACTCCGAAACCCGTGCCATCAGCACGATCATCTTGACTGTGCCCTTTAGCTAAGCACGGAACACTGGTATATCAAGCATCAAAAAGTATAATAACGAAATTGCAGAATTTAAATCTATATTAATCAACTCTCCAAAAGACAGTTCTACCCTCATGCCTCTGCATGAATGGAGAGCCGATCCGAACCATCGATGATAGAAATCATCACGGATGGTTCGTCCCAAAAGAATAATCCCAACTCCTTATATACATGGTTTTAAACAAAATTAAGGCTTGACATACCAAGCCGTATAAAATCTCTCTAAAAAGCCCACAAAGTGGCACAACGGAGTCCTCTAGAAGAAGTCCTCAGGAGGTGGCTCCAATTCTTGAGTCAGGCTCGCCGAGATCGGCGTCTCCACAGAAGCCCGGCTAGTAGTGGACCTGTGACGTATAGTCTATAGGGTGAGCTACATCCTAGCTCAATAGGGAACAAACACGGTTGAACATATAAATTATAACTCACATAATATGCCATGCATGATGTGTTCCATGATATGCCATGCATGATGTGTCTATGCAGTTATTGATGAAAACAGTTAAAAGCATTTCATTTTACTGTTCATTACTTATGTTTTCATTTATTCATGAATGATGCTGAAAAGGCCTAAAGCAAAACTTAAACTTTCAACTTAAGTAATCCCCGAGCAATATAGCATCGAGCCCCGATGAGATACCCTTCATCGTCATCTATATAGACAGTTTTAACGTATTCCCTGGGAATACAAATATAGTACCCAAGCCCCTTTCCCCTGGGGATTGGTGGCGGGGTTTCACTTGTCTCAAATCAACACCCCTGGGGTGTGCTTACTATGTACGGATAAGCCTCCGCACTGGCCTACGGTTTCGCCGCCGTATCGGTCACGGATATCCTGCCGTGTCAGTCGTGGATATCCCGCCACGTCGGTGGGGTAACCTATCAAACCTCAAATAACAAAAATATTGGTGCCTTACATATAGTTATTCACCGTGTAAGTGTGCTATCTTATATCAGTTAGGCCCTATCAACATGATTCAATCCTTGGATACATCCTTGGGATGCATCCATTTACTTGCATCACACCTGATGCTCTTATCTCTTTACTTCTTCATCCCCTGGGGATGGCTCATCATGATTACTCTTATGGATGTCACACACACACACTTTTCACAAATTCTTAAGAAATAAATATTTGAATTGAATTCTATATCACTACATACATGCTCTTGTAAAATAAAGTACATGTTCAAGGTGTTCTCTATCTCAAGTCTTCATTTGATCATTGCATCAAGGTCCCACGTGGCTCCTTGTACACTAGTCCACACGTACCACCTATGGTACCACATAACAGGTGAAACACATCACAAAGGATGCAATAAAGAAGGTCTAAGACCCTCCAAGAATCTTAAAGTCAAACTCCAAGGTCAACATAAATTTTCTCAGTCGATTAATCGAACTCCAAAATTGATTAATCGAATCTGATTCGATTAATCGATTTCCAAAATCGATTAATCGAAAGTCAATATCGATTAATCGATTCTCAAATCGATTAATCGAGATTTGCATTCGATTAATCGAAATGAATTCGATTAATCGAAATTCTCTGTTTCGCAAAGTCGATTCTCAATTCGAGTAGTCGAGTTTTCATTCGATTAATCGAATCCTAATTCGATTAATCGAAATTCTCAGTTTCGCAAAGTCTATTCTCAATTCGAGTAGTCGAGTTTTCATTCGATTAATCGAATCCTAATTCGATTAATCGAAATTCTCAGTTTCACAAAGTCGATTCTCGATTCGAGTAGTCGAGTTCCTAAAATCGATTAATCGATCCCAAATCGATTAATCGAAAACTGAAATCGATTAGTCGAAATCCCATTTCGATTAGTCGATTTTCCTCAAGCCATTTCCTCCAACCCCTGGGGTCCACTGGAGGATCCCAGTCGATTAATCGACACTCAAATCGATTAATCGAAATCCAAAGTCGATTAATCGAACTCCAATTCGATTAATCGAAATCGGGTCCTCTGACTTTTCAACTTCCTGGCTAATTTCGATTAATCGAAACCCAATTTCGATTAATCGAAATTGTCAGATTCAACCCCTTTCGAGCTGTTCTTCCCAATCTTCTTCCATACTTTTTCCTCTATTTTTCTACACCATTATCCTATGATTTAACCCACTTTCAACCACAACTTAGCCTCTACGATCTATGCATTTTATTCACAAAAATTTTACCTTAAATCAATCTCAAATTGATTTCAAATCAAATGGTTGGAAGGCTAGGGTTTCCAGCTTTGGCTCTAACAGATCCAAACCGTGTTGAATCTGGCTTTTATTGCTTGAATCCCCCCTCCAAATCCGCTGCAATAACTCCTCTCTTTACTTCCTCTCTCTCTCTCTTCTTTACTTCTCTCTCAACCACCAAAAACACACATTTAGGGTTATTAAACCCTTTTTATCCCTTTCCTCACGTGTGTGTGTTGAGCACATACACCGCGATAGGTGTATGCGACTTCACATTTACAGCACACACCACATAGACATTCAATTTGTCACATCTCGTCCGTTCATCACATTCTATGCTAACTCTTGATCTCCTGATTGGTCAAACTTGTGACCAATTGGGCACGGATCCCGAGGTCATAGTTTAGCATGATTTTTCGGGCTATTACACTCGGGATATCCAAAATCAATACCATAAGCACCTAGGTGCAAATATGACTCTAAATTATTGGTTAACGCCAAAGCCTCTAGAGTAAGGACTTCGGTTATCACCCGATCGACCGGCTCGTAAGCGGTCTCTACTATGGCCAAGTATGCATATATATATATATATATATATATATATATATATATATAAAGAGAGAGAGAAAAATGAGCGTCACTTTCCCTTGCCCGAAGGCACTCGAATCCTTTTCTGCTCTCCGCAAATACCAAAATTTTGGCAGAGTAACGGCTCAAATCCTAGGATAGAGGAAAAGCCAAAAAGAAGGTAGAGGAAAAGAGGGGAGAGCCGGAGCTCTCAGGGCCTTATAGCACCGTCGTCGGATCGTTGCGTCGATGCTAACTCTAGTGAGCTTCCGATAGGACAAATGGGTTAAGGAAATGGTCTTAACTAGCCAAGGCTTGGAAGATGTGAGCTTGGGAGTGATGAGCTAAGTCCTTTTTCTTGCTAAAGCTTGGATGGATTGATGATGGAGGGTGTCCTGTATGAGGTGGGCTAGGGTTCTAAAGGTTTGGAAAAGTTTGAACTTGGAGATGAGGAGGGATTTTTGAAGAGTTTTCTCTTTAGAATTTTCTAATCTAAAAAATGTGAGGGGTGGGATCTTTATTTATAGAGTTGGAAGGGTTTAGGGAAGCTAATAGAGTTGGGATCTCTATTATAATAGGCAATCAGAGTTTTCTATCAAAAGTTATGGCCATCGAAAGTTCGAGAGCCGCACAACATCATGAATCCATGAAACGCAATCTTTTGGAGTCTCAGGCCTCCTTGTGGGCCCGGGTGGGGTCCAGTATGGGCCCAATGGGTTCAGTTTGGGTTCTATGGGTCTGGTTGGGGTTTCTAAGAGTCTGGGACAGGTTCTAAGGGTCCGGGAAGGGTTTTTAAGGTTCAGGTTAATTTCTAAGGGTTCGGGAAGTACTTTTGAAAGTACGTCGTTCTAGAAGTATGGGTCAATCGAGCCTTGGGCTAATTTTTGGTGTCTACAGATGCCCCTCTTTAGTATCCGATCACTAATGATCGTATGCCAAAGAAAGAGACAGCCGAAGAGGCCCAAGGCATACACTAACAGGCCCGCCATATTCAAAGCAAACCTCAAACATCAAAAAGAAAAAAATATGGAGAGTGGCGTAAGCCCATTACATTGGGAAGTCCCCAAGCGCTTAGTGATATTACTGGGCATAACCGAGTGTTGGTATGATTGATGATGCATGATGTTCCAGTTTCATTTTGAACAAAACAACCCTGCAAGCGAGAGGGTGATCGACCCATACTTCAAGATCGGCGTAAAGCAATGACGCGAAGATCCAATGATTTGTGTCCAATCTCATGAGACATTGATTGCCCCACTTTGATCGGTCACGGGTGCCCCTACACAAGGTAGGATTCGAGGTCTTTGAGCATACTCATCGACCCTGAACTTTTGATTTAGCACAATGACCCGGGCGAAGTGAATATTGATGTCGAACTGCCTTTTGAGATGTGTGCAATAAAAAATGTGTCTTAGATCATCATGAACTAGAGTTCTCAACTTCATACAATATTGAACGGACCGAGCCAAAATGGGTGTCCATAGAAGGAGACACCCAATCTTGGTCTCTGCCAATAATGTTCTTACCAACAAACAACTATGCATAAACATATACTCATCAGGGCAATGAATAACAAAAGCGATGAAAGTCCTGACCCTGATTGGGTATAATTTATAGGAATAAACAACCATCCAACGGATACCTAAAAGCATGGAGTACACTTTACAGGGATACCATACAAACGCAGGTTTTAAGTCTGCAATCGAGAATGAGCCCTTTTATATGCATATTTGAACATAGTTGTTCGATATATAATTTCATATCTAACAGGTTGGTCTTAACCAACTATTGAACTTTCGATAACGGAGTTATCCGGACTTCAAACCTCGTAGGGCACACGCCCGGATAGCGTCAACTAAGAGTTTACAGTGACGGCATTATTACTCTGCATGCTAGCAGACGGGCCAGACTGGCACGACCGCCTTGGAACTGGGCGTGTGACTAGCATGAAGGCGGACGGACCATAGAGCTAGTTGTATAGCATGAGAGCGCGGAAGTGCGTTGCCTTGCGGCGCGTGTGTGTTCCCCATATGTATGCTACGACGGTGGTTCGAGCTAAGTGAATGGTCTAGTGGGGCGACTAGACGCAACGTGGTGATAAAAGGGCACGCAACATCATGGTGCCATGAGGCACGTGATCTAGTGCAAAGAGGGCACGCGACGTCCTGGTGCCATGAGGGCACGTGATGTGGTGCTAAGAGGATACGTGAATAGTGCAAAGTGGGCATGAGATATGGTCGCGACATGATCACAACACAGTGCTATGTGGGCACAAGACATGGTCGCGACACGGACGCGACATAGGACCCAGTGGGCACGAGACACAGTCATGACACGACACGACATGGTATCAAGTAGGCACGAGACATGGTCGTGACATAGATGTGATATGTCGACATGCACGGTTTGCGGTATAGTGCCATGAGGGCACGCGACATGAGACCATGAGGGCCTCTCAATATGGTCGCGACACGAACGTTACATGGTCGTGACACGGACGCATGGTAGGAGGATGCGGGACCTCAGGGGGTGTGTTGCAATTGTGGAAGGCATTGTGTGCCACGAACAGAGGTTTGTGTGCCACAATTTATGCTAAACTACGACCTTTGAAGTGTGTGCCACGGGCAGGGGGTCATGTGCCATGGTGGTATGCCAAACCAATAGGTTTGAGGTTCTTCTATTGGATGACCCAAAGTGGTGTTTAGACCATACTTGGGGGAAGGGAGCTTGGAAGCTATTTCCCTACACATGGGGTCATGCATTGCTGGAGGGGCGCATAGGTCGTCTAGGTCTTGATGGGTGGGCATAGAAGATCGTTGCGGCGATATTGTGTGTCACCCTAGGCGAGATTACCATATAACCCAAGCTACGCGTTGCGGTGCACATGGGTTGGTAACTTCTCTTGGGCGCTCGAGGGCTATGTGAGACACTATGGTGCACATTAGCTGAGGGCCCGAAGCGGATGTGTGCTGATTGCGTGGGCCACACACGATGGCCGACTTGGTTCAGTATGCCTGCGAGACATATATGGAATGGGACATCATGTAGAGCTGCATGCTGCGTGTTGCGAGCGAGTTATTAGTGCGGTACATAGGGTGAAGCAGGGCAGGCCAAGTGGCACTGAGGTGTTGGCATGCATGTTATGAGTAGACACGATACGTTGAGATGGTTTACCTTGAGTGAAGGAAACCATGAACGGAAGTTCCAATCCTCTAGGCGGGTGGTATTAGAGTAATGGTTGTGTAGGTTGGCCTCGCTGTAGCGGCAACGAGGCACCGCACGGGTGTCGAAAAAAGTTACCCCATGACAGTTGATATCAGAGCTAGATCGTTCCAAATGGGACTACGTTGGCAAGCCAGAGCAATGAGGCGCGCTCTAATTTTGTTACAACTAGAGTTACTTACGTGCAGTTGAGTTGCACATCTGTGATTGAATGCGGTTAGGATGCACTCTGTTACATTGAGTTTCAGAGCTTGGTCGCACGTAGAGAAAAGTCACTGCTGGGTTATGCTGTTGGGAAAATTGAATGATGCTCAATGCTTGTTGGCCATGGCAGCCATAACAGGTCGGTTCGAGATGGATGAACACTAGTGACATTCCGACATGAGATGTCGGGTCACATTGGTGCTTAGAGCACCATTGCCGTAGATGGCATGGAGCAAGGAGGGTGCTCCATTCTCACTTCATGTGGAAGCTGAGATTTTAGAATCGGTCGCTGGTATAAGACATGAGGGTCTAGACCATTGGTATGCGGCAGTGTAAGGATCAGTATGTCGCGATGGGCCAGGATCGATGGCACAATTAAGTGAGATATCACGAGAACTGGATTAAGCTATGCTGAACCAGAGTAATGGTCAGAAACTCGTTGCTTTGTTGTGAGATGACAAGGCATGATGTCTGTAAGAGACGGATGGCTGGACATGATTCAGCCCAGCTTCAGAGGAAGTAAAGGCAAGAGCTAGATTGGTACCTTCAGAGGAAGTGAGTCCCAGGTGATCATTGATGTCTTTAGTCTACGAGAAGGACTAAAGATAATTTCTGAGCACGACAGAGGCAGCGTGGTCAGAATATTGAAACAAAACAATTCAAGAAAATGGTGTAATGTTTCGTTGTATAGAGGACAATATTTGAAGTACCAAGGCATGACAGCCGCTAGTAAGTGAAGGCATTGGTTGCGCTCGTTAGAACACTAGAAGCATACATGCAGGCAATGAATTGGGTCGTAAATCGAGTTGTAAGAGCCAACTCGAGTTACACTATGGGTGAAGACAAAAATCGAGGTACTATAGTGTGAGAAGCGTGGAACTTCATTGATTGAGCAAGGTGCTCATGGCAGGTTCTTGGGTGAAAACACCGAGGTGTTAAGGTACTAGAGCGTTGCAGGACAATTGAGGGTTTGTAGTGGTGATCAAGTCTAATGGTCAGAGAAAACTGAGTTCTGTTGGTTGCTACAATCGAAAGACCTAGGTAGCATTGCGAGCTACAGTAGTGAGAAGCATGGTGTTTCATTGGAATGAGCATGGTTGCTCGCTGGCAGACAAGATGGTGAGAAACCATAGAGCTGTGATGCACAAAGAGTTGCGTGGACTTGGATCCGGTGATGTGAACATCGAAGGCACAGTTTGATTGATTTTGGCAATCGATTCAGGCAGTAATCGGAATGATGCTAAAACTCGAGTTACTTCTGGTTATATGAGAAACTGGTATATAAAGATACCTAGGTGAAATATTGACCAGACCAAGTTGGCTAGAACATTACGTGGGGTGATGATCAGTGCCGAAATATGACTATATTTTGCACCTTAATTCTTACATTTAGCTAACCGATGAAAGCATCTGATGGTTGTTATGTAGTTTCATTGTTTGCAAGTGTTCCTGACCGTTGAGGTGTAAAAGAGCATAAAAGAAGATGATTAAAGGTTACACAGGAGCAATGGACTAAAATTCAAAAGAAGCACCAAAATCGGTGAAGTAACTCAACATCCACCAGGAGAATGGAAATTGTACCCTTAAGTGTCAATCGATTGAGGACTAAGTGTCAATCGATTGAGGACTAAGTGTCAATCGATTAACAGGAGAAGGCAACTTTGTCCCCACTTATTTCGAATCAAAAGTCAATCGATTGAGATTTAATTCTCAATCGATTGAGGCTATTAGGGATAGGGTTTGCTCGGCCCTATAAAAAGGAAGCTATGAGTATTGTACAAGGAACTTCTATTCATATTATGGAGGCTTCTTTTTCTCCTTTTGTTTTTAGGGTCTTCTCTGGGTAGACTGTATTTAGGATTTGGCATTGTTTTTCTTTTAAAATTTATGGAGCTATAGATTGTACCTAGGAATAAAAGTATTGTAAGGAGAATTTTGTGATAAATAAAAGAGCAATGTTAAAATGATGTCCTCGGATCTACAACGGGCTTGTACACCGAGGATGAGCGGCTAAAGTCATTTGCTCAAGGAGGAAGCGAACCGGAGATAAGTAACAGTTCCATTATTGTATCTATAATTTTATGGTATTGTCATTGAATCATTCTGTTATAAGTGTATGCTTGGTTGAATACTATCGAGTCTTTATTTACAGTCATTGATCGTGGTTATCAAGGATCGTAAAAGAAGCACTCCATCTAGATCTGTTCCTGCAGGCCGATTTAGGCTGTAGAATGATTGATTTATCATTATCATGACTTAGAATTTTGAGATATGTTATCCCTTTTTACATGATTCATATCGCAATGATAGACTGAGTCATAGTTTTTAGATAGGGTATGCCGGATCAATAATCGCGTTTTCTCAATTCATTTATTTTCCTATTAAATGATGGTATTTTGATTTTAAACGAAATTGTGGGATTGAATAGTAGAAAAGTTAAGAATCAATGGCTAGCTAACTCCTTGATCAGCTCATAAACTGTCATTTTTCTCCTTTATCATAATTTATTTCAGCCTAGATTGACTGTCTTTTTATTGCATTGAGATTCGTGTGGTATTTGCGTGGTAAATCAAATTTTTGCCCTTGGTTCTTCCTTGGGTGTCTTAAATCTTTGAAAGGATTAGATAAATTTTATATTTCCCTATGGGATCGATACTCCTGTTCTTACCGTGCTGCAATAGATCTTGTGCACTTGCAAGGGTCAAACTTAAAATCGACCAAGTTTTTGGCACCGTTGCCGGGAAAAATCGGCAAAATTTTGATTAATTCGGAAAGAGATTTGTATGTTTGTTTGACAGTCAATCGATTGAGATCTGCTCCTCAATCGATCGACTGTATTTTGTGGCTGTTGAAGTACTGATTTGTCAATCGATTGAGACGAAGTCATCAATCGATCGACTATTTTGTGTGAAATCCGAATTGCTAATTTCGGATTTTTAGGAAGTAGAGATTTTTAGGATTTCTTATTTTAGATTTTGTAGGAGTCTCTTTTCTTTCTTCCACTTTTAGAGAATATTTTGTAGGAATTCTAGTTATTGCCTTTTGTGGGATTGCTTGTTTTAGATTTTATAGGATTCTTCTCTTTCTTATCTTTTAGTTTTGAAAATCTTGAAATTTGAAATTTAAATTTTAAATTTTAATTTTGATTTTTGAAATTCGAGTTTTCAAAAAAAAAGAAAAAAAAAAAAATCGATTGAAAATTTTCTGTCAATCGATTGAAGCTGTAATACTATTTACTGTGGAAATCTGTGGAAGTGTATCAATCAATTGACATTTCTCTGTCAATCGATTGACTAGACCGTTGCTACTTGCCTTCTAAGCTTAAAAATCTGTGCTGACTCAGTTTGACTTGTGAATATCAATCGATTGAGACAACTTCTTCAATCGATTAACGATTAAATTCCTTGTTGGAAATTTTGTTGTGTGCATTGCTTTAATTGCTTGAATTTGCAATTTGTGGATTTATTGTGGATTTATCAATCCTTATTTTGGGTGTGGTGCATGAGCTTTACTCTATCTCATCACCCACATCTGCAACCGTTTAATCTTGAGATCGAAAGGTCTTGCAGAGAGAATCGTAGACTCCAAAGAAATCAGTATCATAATACTGAGACTATGGCGGATCAAAGGAATGGGAACAATCAGAGCATTAATAATGGAAATAATGGGAACAATAATCATGACGAGAGCCCAAGAACATTAGAATATTATAATGATCTTGGTTTTTACGAGGATCAGGATAGTATCATGCATGCCCCCATCCCAGGGAACCATTATGAATTTAAATCCGCAATGATTCAAATGTTACCAATTTACCATGGATTGTTAAACGAGAATCCACATGTTCATTTGAATGAGTTCATTGTTGTGTGTAAAATGTTCCGAGTACATAATGTTACTGACGAGATAGCTAAGCTAGGACTCTTTCCTTTCTCTACTCCTTAGAACCACAATCTATTCAGAGTTGGGCAGAGTTACACCGTCAATTCCTAAAAAAATATTTTCCCATGACCAAAACTATTGAGTTGCGTCAGAAGATTCAGTTCTTTTTCCAGCAACCTACAGAAACATTTTGTGAACATTGGGAACGCTTTAAGGAATTGATTAAGGGCTGTCCTAATCATCAACTTCCAAGGTGGCAACAGGTCCAAAGTTTTTACAATGGACTAATTCTAGAAGAGAGACGAATGGTTGATGCATCTTGTGGAGGATCGTGTGCCACGAAAGAGGCTGATGAACTGTGGGCATTGTTTGAGAAGTTATATCAAACTTCAATCCAAAATGCGATAATGGAGCGAACTAATTTGGATGTGGCAACTAAATCTCATGTGTTGACCAGAGATGGACTGTTTGATGTCAACAACAACACCTCAGATCTTTCAACAAAGGTTGACATGTTGTCCAAACAAATGAACATGTTGTTAGCTATAACTAAGCAAGCTAAAAGTCCAAACAACCCCACAGCTTGTTCAATTTGTGACCACCCAGGTCACATGGCAAATGAGTGTCCAACTACCTTGTCATTCTTCCATGATGAACCTACTCCTCAAGAGTAGGTGAATCTTACTCAATCGTATCAGCGACAAGGTAGGAACATGTACTCAAACACCTACAATCCGGAATAGAAAAATCAACCCAACTTAGGATGGGGAGGATCAAACCAAACTGGGCAGGTGAACCAGCAGTACAGATCCAACTTAATGAGTGGGCAGCAGAACTTTCGTCCACAACAGAATTCTAATTTCCAGCCGAATTCTAATTTCCAACAGAACTCTCCTTATTATCATCCAAATTCTGAATACCGAAAAAATCAGAATTTCAATCAGAATTTTAATCACTCTTAGACCACCGCCTCGAAAGATTCTAATTTGGAAGAAAAGATTATGCAAAACATGCAAGCTTTTCAGCAGATGATGATGGACCAATTTAGCCAATTAACAAATCAGTTGAGTCAATAAGAGGAAGGTAGGTTTCCTAGCCAACCCATCAACAATCCTCGAGGCCAAGCATCATATGATGAAGGACCATCAAACAGTTAACAGCTAAAAGCTGTTACGGTGCTGAGAAGTGGGAGAGAAGTAGATAATCAAGTGGAGATGCCAGTGGAACCTCACAAGGAAGAAGAAAAAGAAGTGACAAAAGGCAAATGACTAGAAAAAGGAAAAGAGAAAGAAGGTCCCCATATTGTCCAACAAGTACCTAAAGAAGAACCAGAAAATGAACCCCGTTCCTATACCCCAAAGGCACCATTCCCTGAATTCCTAACACCTCCAGCTAGAATGGGGAAAGGAGCATCAAAAATTAAAGAAATCTTCGAAACATTCAAACAAGTGAAGATAAATCTCCCATTACTTGAAACAATCAAGCAAGTCCCTGAGTACGTAAAATTTTTCAAAGATCTATGCACTCGAAAAAGAAAAGCACGTACTCACGTTTCAAAGAAAATGTTCCTGACTAATCAAGTCAGTTCGATACTGCAATTGGATGTCCCACGAAAACTTAAGAACCCTGGAGTCCCAACTGTTCCATGTGTCATTGGTGGGCAACCAATTGGGAAGGCGTTACTGGATTTGGGAGCAAGTGTCAATTTGATCCCCTACTCAGTGTACGAGAAATTAGAACTAGGCAAATTGAAACTCACGACAGTTACACTTCAACTTGCTGATAGATCAGAAAGAAGACCTAGGGGTATCATCGAGGATGTTTTGGTTGGAATAGACAAATTTGTCTTCCCAGTGGACTTTATTGTGTTGGACATGGAACCACCAGTTAAATCCATCAATCAAGTCCCAATCATTCTTGGGCGTCCATTTCCCGCAACTGCGAATGCCTGCATTAATTGTCGAACAGGAGTCATGGATGTTTCTTTTGAAAACATGAAATTCATACTCAATATATTTCATGCAATAAACCATTTCCCCAATGAGCATGAGGTTGACTGTTTCTACATAGATCAGGTGGACGAAGTAGTGGACGAAGCTTTACCATCAATGCTTACCAAAGAAGAATTCGAAACTGCTTTGTTAGCCATCTATGAGGAGAAAGGATCTGCGAAGAAACAGTCAGAAGAGAAGAGGACGATTTCATCAACTGAAGATGATACGTTATGTGAAATTGAGACTACGGTGGAACCGTTACCTATTGCGGAAAAGGATGAGTCGACTCCATCAATTGAGCAGCTCCCAACTGTTGAATTAAAGCAATTGCCTGAGTCACTCAAATATTCTTTTCTGGGACCTTAAGAAACACTTCTGATAATTATTTCATCAACATTATCGGAAAAACAAGAGTATGAATTGTTAAGAGTTCTTAAAGATCATAAAAAGGCCATCGGATGGACCTTAGCTAATCTTCAAGGGATTGATCCATCAGTATACATGCACAAGATACATCTGTAAGATGATAGTACACCATCGAGAGAACCACAGAGACAACTTAATCCAAACATGAAAGAAGTCGTTTTAAAGGAAATCATCAAGTTACTCGATGCTGGAATAATTTATGTAATCTCGGACAGTGAATGTGTAAGTCCAATTCAAATTGTTCCCAAAAAGTCTGGGATAACGGTGAAAAAGACTACTGAAGGAGAATTAGTACCTAGTCGTGAAACTACGGGGTGTCGCATGTGCATCGATTATCGAAAATTGAACGCGGCTACCAGAAAATATCATTTTTTCCTTCCATTCATTGATCAAATTCTTGAAAAGATAGCAGGACAGGAGTTTTGTTGTTTTCTCGATGGATACTCAAGCTACAATCAAGTACCTATGTTTTTAGCCGATCAAGAGAAGACAACGTTCACGTCTCCTTACGGAACGTTTCCTTATCGAAGGATGTCATTCGGCTTGTGTAATGCACCTGCCACTTTTCAAAGATGTATGTTGGCCATTTTCTCGGATATGATTGACAAATTCATTGAAGTCTTTGATCTGTTTTAATGTGTACCCTTGCAAGTGCACAAGATCTATTGTAGTATGGTAAGAACAAGGGTGTCGAACCCACAGGAAATCATGAATTTCAATTAATTCTTTCAGAGATTTAAAAACGTCCCCAAGGAAATACCAAGGGGCAGATTCAATTTACCAAAAATTTATCACACTTTTCCTAATGCAAGAAAATAAATTAATCTAAACAACTAATTACTGATGAATCTAAGAACAATATTTAAATATGATCAAGGAATATGCTACCCCAAATTAGTACCCCTTTTCTATCATTAAAGCCCACAGTTTCATTAAAGCATCATTCACACCATCATTCGTCTAGAAAAATGATTCGTAATAAAATGTGATCATCAATCCGACATATCCTATCTAAAAATAATGACTCAGCCTATCATTACGGTATGAGTCATGTAAAAAGCATAGCATATCTCATGATATTTAGATCACGATAGTAAATACATAATCGCTCTGCAGCCTAGATCAGTCTGCAGGCCCAGATCTAGCGATTACGGCCGTTGATATACGCAATCAACGGTCATAACAAGCATTTAACATATTTTCAATGACACATACTTTAAGCAAAACGATTCCATGATGACATAAATTAACTGCGGTATTAATCATAAAAAAAATTGCTACTTATCTGGGAATCGCATCTTCCCCGATCAACTAATTTTGCCTCTCATCTTCTGTGTAAGATCTCCTTGTTCATTCAAAGTCATTCCACTTTTCACTTCTTCCAAAAGATCTTTGGTTACAATGCCTTTTCCTAAATACAATCTATGAATGTAAAAGAAAGACAGTGCAAATCTTAAGTACAATCTACCCAGATCAAACCCTAGAAGAAGAAGAGAAGACCCTTGAAGGATGAAAAGTGAGATCCCACAATTCCCAAAATGAAAACCTAAAAACCATAAAATGAGTAATAATAATAATTCCTTTAACAAAGTCGTAGCTTTTCTTTTATAGGGTCGAGCAACCCTATACCTAATAGCCTCAATCGATTGAGACTGAAGTCTCAATCGATTGACGTGTGGTCCAGCATAAGTGAGGACAAAGCTGCTTTCTATTGTCAATCGGTTGACATTCTTGTGTCAGTCGATTGACACATAAGGGTAGAGTCTTCATTCCCTTGTTGGATGTTGAGCCACTTCACGAATTTCGATGCTTCTTTTGACCTTTTTGTTCATAGCTCTTATGTAGCCTTCAATTACCTTCTTTTATGCTCTTTAACGATCCAACGGTCAGAAACACCTGTAATTATTAAAACCTCACAACAACCATTAGATGCTTTCATTGGATAGATAAATGTAGGAGTTAGGGTGCGAAATATAGTCACATTTCGGCACCGATCAGTCTTCATGGATGACTTTTCTATTTTTGGAAAGACCTTTGAATTGTGTTTGCATCACCTTTCACAGGTATTGCAACGATGTGTCGAATCCAAACTTGTTCTTAACTGGGAGAAAAGCCATTTCATGGTACAACAAGGAATTGTGTTGGGACATATCATTTCAAAGAAAGGAATCGAAGTTGACAAAGCTAAAGTCGACTTAATTGCTAATTTGCCACCCCCAAAGAATGTTCGACAAATTCGATCATTTCTAGGTCATGCGAGATTTTATAGGAGATTCATCAAAGATTTTAGCAAGGTCGCCAAGCCATTGTGCAAATTGTTTGGAAAAGATGTTCCTTTTGACTTTGATGAGGATTGCATGAAAGCATTCCTGAAATTGCGTGAGCTGTTATCAAATGCGCCAATAATCCAACCACCGGATTATTCTCTACCTTTTGAACTCATGTGCGATGCATCCGACTATGCTATTGGAGCAATCTTAGGGCAAAGGGTAAACAAAATACCTCATATGATCTATTACGCCAGTAAGACACTGATTGATGCCCAACTGAATTACACCACCACCGAGAAGGAATTGCTAGCTGTGGTGTATGCATTGGATAAATTCCGCTCCTATTTGCTTGGATATAAAATAGTGGTCTTTTCAGACCACTCTGTGTTGAAATATCTGCTGGCGAAAAAGGACACCAAACCAAGGTTGATCTGATGGATCTTGCTCCTCCAAGAATTCAATTTTGAGATCAAAGATAAAAGGGGGGTCGAAAATGTTGTGGCTGATCATTTGTCAAGAATCTTGTCCGAAGAATCATCTGTATATGAGACTATCCGTGACACTTTCCCAGATGAACAATTGATGGCAATAGATGCAACAGCTACAAAAGTTCCTTGGTTCGCCAATATCGTGAATTATCTTATAACTGGCAGAATCCCTACGCAATGGGGTAAGAAAGATAAGAATATCTTTTTCTCCTAAATAAAATACTATTTTCGGGATGAACCACAATTGTTCAAATTCTGTTCAGATCAAGTTATCAGAAGATGTGTACCTGAAGAAGAGCAACTGAGTGTCATTAATTTCTGCCATGTTGGAGCCTGTGGAGGCCATTTCGAAGGACAAAAGACCGCACACAAGATTCTTCAAAGCGGATTCTATTGGCCCTCCATCTTTCGGGGCACTGCCAAATTTTGTAGAGAATGCCAACGATGTCAACAACTTGGAAATATTTCACGACGAAATATGATGCCACTGAACCCAATTCTGATTGTTGAAATTTTCGATGTATGGGGGATCGACTTCATGGGTCATTTTCTCCCATCATTTGGTTATTCATATATTCTAGTAATTGTTGACTATGTTTCCAAATGGATAGAAGCGGTGGCATCCCGCTCGAATGACCACAAGGTCGTGGTCAAATTCTTGAAAGAAAATATCTTTAACAGATTCGGGATTCCAAGAGCAATCATTAGTGATGGTGGTTCGCATTTATGCAACAGCTATTTTGCCACTTTAATGACGAAATACGGCATTACCCACAAGGTGGCAACCCCGTATCACCCGTAGACTAGTGGTCAAGTGGAAGTGTCGAATCGGGAAATCAAAAGAGTTTTAGAGAAGACGGTACGACCAGACATAGGAGATTGGTCGAATCGCCTATCTGATGCTCTTTGGGCATATCGTACTGCCTTCAAGACCCCGATCGAAATGTTACCGTTTAGGATTGTCTATGGGAAGGCATGTCATCTTCCAGTTGAATTGGAGCATAAGGCTTTCTGGGCCATAAAAAGATTTAATTTCGATATGAAAGAGGCAGGGTCCAATCGACGCCTACAGCTGAACGAATTAGAAGAACTATGCTACGATGCGTATGAGAATTCGAAGATGTATAAGGAAATATATAAAAAGTTGCACGATCAATCAATTTTGCGGAAAGAGTTTCACATTGGGCAAAAATTTTGGCTGTTCAACTCCAGACTTAAGCTTCATCAGGGGAAATTGAAATCGCGATGGGAAGGACCATTTCAGGTTGTCTCCACTACAGTGCATGGTGCGATTGAAATTAGAAGCCTTACGGACAATCAAATTCTCAAAGTCAATGGGCAATGACTCAAACCAATGTTTGAGCCAATGACCCAGATGAGGATTGAGGCAACAGACCTCAGTGACCCGAATTATTGAGCAATAACGTGGTCGAGATGTTGACACATAAACTCAGCGCTTTCTGGGAGGCAAACCAGTGTATTTTTTTTGTTTTATTTTTTATGTTTTCCTTGTTCTACAAGAGTCCTCAATCGATTGATATGAGAATTTCAATCGATTGCTCTGTTTTCTTGTTCAATCGATTGAGAAACACCATTCTTAATCGATTGAGGTGTTGATCGTCATCATCATCTTACCATCAATGGTATGGTCATTTTAGTCGGATTACATTTGTGACAGCCCGGATTTCAGCACCCCGAAACCCGTGCCATCAGCACGATCATCTTGATCGTGCCCTCTTTGCTAAGCACGGAACACTGGTATATCAAGCATAGAAAAGTATAATATACGAGTTTGCAGAATTTAAATCTATATTAATTAACTTCCCAAAAGACAGTTCTACCCTCATGCCTCTACATGAATGGAGAACCGATCCGAACCATCGATGATAGCAATCATCACGGATGGTTCGCCCCAAAAGAATAATCTCATCTATATATATATATACATGGTTTAAACAGAATCAAGGCTTGACATACCAAGCCGTACAAAAACTCTCTCCAAAATCCCTCAAAGTGGCACAACGGAGTCCTCTAGAAGAAGTCCTCTGGAGGTGGCTCCAACTCTTCACCGCAAGAAGGTCCGACTACCGGGATCGGCGTCTCCGAAGCTGGCCTGCTAGTAGTGGACCTGCGACGTATAGTCTATAGGGTGAGCTACATCCTAGCTCAATAGGGAACGAACACAGTTGAACATATAAATTATGACTCACATATATTCCATGATATGCTATGCATGATGTGTCTATGCAGTTGTTAATGAAACAGTTAAAAAGCATTTCGTTTTACTGTTGATTACTCATATTTTCATTTACTCATGAATGATGCTGAAAAGGCCTAAAGCAAAACTTAAACTTTCAACTTAAGTAATCCTCGAGCAATATAGCATCGAGCCCCGACGAGATACCCATCATCGTCATCTATATAGACAGTTTTAACCGTATTCCCTGGGAATACAAATAGTACCCAAGCCCCTTTCCCCTGGGGATTGGTGGCGGGGTTTCACTTGTCTCAATCAACACCCCTGGGGTGTGCTTACTATGTACGGATAAGCCTCACTTTGGCCTACGGTTTACGTGTATCGATCCACGGATATCCTGCCGTGTCAGTCGTGGATATCCCGCCACGTCGGTGGGGTACCCTATCAAACCTCAAATAACAAAAATATCGGTGCCTTACATATAGTTATTCACCGTGTAATTGTGCTACCTTATATCAGTTAGGCCCTATCAAACATAATTCAATCCTTGGATACATCCCTGGGATGTATCCATTTACTTGCATCACACCTGATGCTCTTATCTCTTTACTTCTTCATCCCCTGGGGATGGCTCATTAGTTTACTCTTATGAATGTCACACACGCACACTTTTCACAATTCTTTAAGCAGTAAAATATTTGAATTGAACTCTATATCACTACATACATGCTCTTGTAAAATAAGGTACATGTTCAAGGTGTTCCCTACCTCAAGTCTTCATTTGTTCAATGCATCAAGGTCCCACGTGGCTCCTTGTGCACTAGTCCACACGTACCACCTATGGAACCATGTAACAGGTCAAACACATCACAAAGGATGCAATAAAGAAGGTATAAGATCCACCAAAAATCTTAAAGTCAACCCAAAAGTCAACATAATTTATGTCAGTCGATTAATCGAACTCCAAAATTGATTAATCGAACCTGATTCGATTAATCGATTTCCAAAATCGATTAATCGAATGTCAATATCGATTAATCGAAGCAATTTTGATTAATCGAAATTCTCCTTTTCGCAAAGTCCATTCTCAGTTCGAACAGTCGAGTTTTCGTTCGATTAATCGAATTCAATTTCGATTAATCGAATTCAATTTCGATTAATCGAATTCAATTTCGATTAATCGAAATTCTTCTTTTCGCAAAGCAATTTCACTGTTCGAACAGTCGAGTTTTTATTCGATTAATCGAATCCAATTTCGATTAATTGAAATTCTTCTTTTCGCAAGGTAGACTCTCAGTTCGAACAGTCGAATTTCACAAGTTGATTAATCGATCCCAAATCGATTAATCGAAAACTAAATCGATTAATCGAAATCCCATTTCGATTAGTCAATTTTTCCTCAAGTCATTTCCTCCAACCCCTGGGGTCCACTGGAGGTTCTCAGTCGATTAATCGATCCCTAAATCGATCAATCGAAATCCAAAGTCGATTAATCGAAATCAAATTCGATTAATCGAAATCGGGGTCCTCTGACCTTTCAACTTCCTGGCCAATTTCGATTAATCGAAACCCAATTTCGATTAATCGAAATTGTCGATTCAAATTCATTTGTTCTTCCCAATCTTCTTCCACACTTTTTCTTCTATTTTTCTAAGCCATTATCCTAAGATTTAAACTATTTTCAACTACCATTTAGCCTCTATAATCTATGCATTTGATTTACAAAATTTTACCTTGAATCAATCTCAAATTGATTTCAAATCTAGGGTTGGAAGGCTAGGGTTCCAGCTTTAGCTTTTCAGCGGATCCCTCGTGTCGAATCCGGCGTTTATTGCTTGAATCTCCCTTCCTCAACTAGCCTTTACTCCTTGCATTAATCACTCTTTTTACTCTCTCTCTCTTCTTTACTCTCCTTCAACAACTCAAAAACACCCATTTAGGGTTATTAAACCCTTTTATCCTATTCTTCACTTGTGTGTTGAGCACATACACCGCGGTAGGTGTATGCGACTTCCTATTTACAACGCACACCACGAAATCACCCAAACTATCACATCTCGTCCGTTCATTACATCCTATGCTAACTCTTGATCTCCTGATTGGTCAAACTTGTGACCAATCGGGCACGAATCCCGAGGTCATAGTTTTGCATGATTTTTCGGGTTATTACAACATTCATGTCAATTGATTGAGATCCCAATTTTGATTGATTGACATCACCTCGACTTGATGGCCAGTTTTCAAAAATCGGAGCAACAATCGACACATCTTGTCGATTACGGCTTACTTTTGAGGCACGAGAATGTCAATCGATTGAGACTCACCTCTCAATCGATCGACTTGATTGCCTATTTACTCCGCCTGTTCCCAAGGCACCTAAACGGTGTGACTTTTTGCGTAACAGTTATTGTCAATCGATCGAAACCACCATGTCAATCGATAGACATTAAGAGTGCATGAGTGGATTGTACCACGTCGCGTCTGCATTCCTAATGCCCTTTGAGATTCTTGCAACGTGGGGAGGCAAACCATTTTCAATCGATTGAGACTTCATCCTCAATCGATTGACATTCATATTATATAGTGGGGACACCCGTGGTCCCCTTCTTCCCAAAGCCCCTCCAATCCGAGTTTCGCAATCTCCTTACTCTCATCGTACGCGATCGAAATGGCGGTGCCTGGCCCACCGATTTACCGGCCACCTCGTCCCGCCAACACTCCTATGCGCATTCCTAACGACGAGTACGTGAATCGTCAGTTTCAAACGGAGAATTTCTTCGATCCAGCCAAATACCGTCGCATTGCAGAGGTCGCCCGTTCGATTGAATTTATCGAGACTCTGCACTTAGAAATGTTGCTCGCTCCTCCTCCTATCGATGTTTCGCTCTGTATTCTAAGACTATTTTACCAGAACATGGAATGGGTGTCTGTTCCACTGTCTCCAACTGGATTACCCTTCATCTGCCTCGAGATCGACAATTGGAGATATAACTTGCATGTTGTCGATCTTGCACCGGCTTTCAATTTCTACGTGGTTCGCCCATTGAACCACCACATCAATCCCACCGTTGATCTCAGCCAGGACCTTATGATCAACGATATGTGTGGGGGACGCCGCGGGTCCGGTTTGGCCACTAAACGAGCCGTCCTACCGATGGACATCTTGTTTTGGGATATCGTCATGTCAAACAATTTGCTACCGCATGGCACGAAGAGCAAGAGGACGAAAAATAGGGTGTTAGCACTGTACGCGGCGTGCACGAATACTTGGTTTGATGCGCCGGGTTTGATGCTTGAAGAAATGTATCGGTGTCACAGCGACATCGTGATCACCACCGCGCCAAAGAAGCGAGAAGCTATTCTTTTGCATTTCCTGCACTCTGTGATGCATCTTTTAGACCAAGTTGGGTGCCCGATTTATGATGATGAAAAGATGGGCGATATGCAATTTTATCACTACGGCACGAACGTTTGGGATAAGAGCATCAAAGCAATTCTATGTGTGACACCACCTCCTATCGACGTCGATGAAGTACCTCCTCCTCCCCGACCAAATCCTGCACAACGCCAACACGGCGGCATTAGACGACCTCGTCCCGAAGAGGTCCCTGATTTTAACGTCGAGGCAGGAGTCGCTCGCCTCGAGGCGCGGATGGATGGGTTGAGTACCACTGTGGGAGGTATTGATCGACGTTCACGGTTTTAGACTTCGCTTCTCATGCGGATGGCCCGGGAATCATTACCTGGGCGTGCCGACGGATTCATCGCAGGAGCGAGAGCGGCGATGGATGAGGAGGGAATCATTCCCTGAGTATGATGATAATGATGATGATGATGATCAGTAATTGTTGTTTGTGTTTTTGTTGTCTGTTTAGTGTTTGTGTTTGTGTTCTAATTTATTTGGTGTGTTTTTCATTTTGTTTTTAGGTAGGATTAATCGTAGTGTGTTTTCCTGTGATGATGGGATCATGTAGGCGTAATCAAATCAATGAAATCAATGAAATCGGAATGTTTTTAGTATGTTAATTTTTGTTCATTCTCGGATTGGTACATAAGTGCATTAGTCAATCGATTGAGATTCAACCCTCAATCGATTGAGCACTTCAATTAGTAATTTCTGAAAAGCAACTACACTAAGTCAATCGATTGAGAAACAACTCTCAATCGATTGATTTCTGCATGGGCAGAACTGTCTATTCTGTCAGGAATAGAAGATTTCTCCAAAAACAATACTGTTCTGAAAAAGGAATGTTTAACCCGTGCACGCAATGGCACCCTTGGCATCTAGTGTCAATCGATTGACACTAAAATGTCAATCGATTGACTAAGGTTTATTTATGGAAAAATACCTCGTCCAATCCGAAAATAGAGAGGTTGAGTCCACTTAGAGTCCGTACGTAGGAGGTTTCTTTGAGTTTCTAGAGTACGTGTTGTAGAAAGCTTTCTTTATTTAAACTACTCTTAGGGTAATCCTTTCAATCATCTTAGTTCTAATAGTCTTTCCTTTTCCCCAAGCTTTCGCTATGGCTTCCATTCGGTATTGTACTCGATCTGCTATGAGGAAATTGATGGAACCAGCACAAAAATGTGCACGTTACCACTCTCCACGACCACCGCTCGATTTGTCAAATCATGAAGTCATCAATCTTGACGATGAATCCACTATAGAAGTCAAATCGAGTTTTACTCGTTCCGACAAGGCTGTCAACGACCCATTAAAGAACTTGATTCCAACCTACTTGTGGGCGGAATTGAATCCACCCCCGCCTCTCATACCACCACCTTCTACCCCACCATCATCTCCGCACCACGCACTTATTCCACCACCACGCGAGGGCGGGATCACAGAGGAGATGTGGAATTATGCGTTCCCGAAGCCGAAGGAAGGAAGATCCGCCATAGATGACTAAAGGTTTCGGAATGGTAGTCTTAAGGACCTAGTTTAAAATTTAGTCTTAGGTTATTTTAATATTTCTAATTTTAGTTTCCTTCATGTTTTCGATTAGGTTCTTTTTAGACTTGTTTTAGACTTAGGTTATTTTCGTTTCCAATAAGTGTAATAATTTGCAAAAAAAAATAATAGTAATAATAATAAAAGTTTAGTTTAGTTAGTTAGTTGTGTTTTTTATTTTTGATCACAATACCCTTCACTTGGTCCGCCAATTAGTTTTCGATTGCAGTAAACAGGTTTGGGGGGTCTCTTACGCGCTCCAATATTTTCATCAATGAGGACATTGGCCAACTCAGGTTTGGGGGGGTATTTCCTTCAATTCGATTCATATGTGTAGAATTTGTTATAAATAAAAAAAAAATGGTTTGTTCTTGGATTTGAAAGTACATCAGTCAATCAATTGAGACCAACTGGCTCAATCGATCGACTAATGATTAACAGACTTACGGGAAACTCTTATCAGTCAATCGATTGAAGAATTGGAATCAATCGATTGACTGATGACAATTAAATTTATGAATTTAAAATTTTATTCATATTCTTAAATTGTTGATGACCGAAAATTCTTTAAAAATTTGTTATCATGCCATGATTATTTTATGAATGCTCATTAATTTCAATATAAGATGAATGATGATTGGCTTGATCTATGGCTGCAAAAGAATTTTGTACCATGCATTGCTTTAGGTCCAAAATCTGAGAGTTTAAGTCAAGAACTAGAAATCTTAAGATTCCAAAGAAAGATTAAAACCCAGCAAGCTTCGGAACTTTGTCCTCGTTCTTGATGAGTGCTGAAATAATTTCGGAGTATCTTTGAATTTCTTGCTTAATTTGTTTAAATCTCGTATACTCTATCTTTGATTTGTTGATTTCACGCGTGTTATACCATTACACTAAAAATCATTGTGTAAAAATTCAAGGCAAATAAGCATCATTACCATCATGAGAGGAGATGATCAAAGGCCATCCTTGGCTCGTTTGTGCCAAAAATATCCCACCATAGAGTAACTTATCTTGTGGCACCCCCTTTGAGCCTTAATTGAAAATTATTAACTTAAATATTTCTTGTTAAGCTATATTGACTATACCCCACACCGATTTTAAAAGTCTTACCCTTTTATCTCTGAGAAATTAGGGATGAGAGCAAGAAAGGAAATTGAGAGTTGTGGCAATAATGTTTGTAAGGAATATTCGACAGAAAAACAAAAAAAGAAAAAGAAAAAGAAAATTCACCTTAGTGCAAGAAGTAGAAAAATATCTGAAAGGGGTGTTGAAAAGAAAAAAAAAAGAAAAAGAAAAGAAAAGAAAAAGAAAAAGAAAATTCACCTTAGTGCAAGAAGTAGAAAAATATCTGAAAGGGGTGTGAAAAATCAGTGAAGTAAATGTGATAAAGAGAAAACGGTTCTGAAGAATTCGAGAAAGAGAGTGTGAAAAATCAGTGAAGTAAATGTGTTTCCTTCTCCAATTTCTCAGAAAAATTTGAATCCAATTTTCCCTTTCTTTCTCAACCTCCACCCGAGCCCCATTACAACCTTAGAAAAGACCTTTTTGATCCAATCATGAATGGTAAATGCTTTGTGGAGAGTGATTATACAATGTCTATGGTGTTTGGTATATACACGTGTAAAATACAAATATCTGTTTCAGTGAGATTTCTTTTAAATTCTTTGGTACACCGTCTTTCTGATAACATGTTTGATTTTTCTGATTTGTGTTGTAATTCCAATCTCACATATGAGTGAAAAGTAAAACTATTCATCAGAGCGATTTTATTTTGAGTACATACCAATGGTGAGAATTGGGTCTTGATATGGAATCTAAAGACTTTTAGTTTAAACTTATTCTTAGATAAAAGAACTTTAGCGGTGATAACTGTATAAAACTATGGGCATGAGCTATGAGCATTGGAAAAACAATGAACTAAATTGAAAGAGCATTACTAAAATAATCATGGTCAGTAGCATCTTATAAGATTTCACGGATAATTAACCATGCAAGTGCATGACTACAAGTTTGAAATTTTTAAGCTTTTGAAGTTTGTAGGTACCTTCACTGAAAACCTTCAGGAGACAAAACTCCTCCATTAGGGATCACCTAGGAGTTTAAAGGCTTATTGCATAGGCTAAATGCAATCGTGTTCCCTACGAAAGTGGCATTCATTCGCTAAATTGATTAGTTATTTATCATTCTCCTTGCTCAAGGACTAGCAAAGTGTAGGTTTGGGGGTGTGATCAGTGCCGAAATATGACTATATTTCGCACCTTAATTCCTACATTTAGCTAGCCGATGAAAGCATCTGATGGTTGTTATGTAGTTTCATTATTTGCAGGTGTTAAAAGAGCATAAAAGAAGATGATTAAACGTTACACAGGAACAGTGGATTAAAAGAAAGCTATGAGTATTGTAGATTGTACCCTTAAGTGTCAATCGATTGAGGACTAAGTGTCAATCGATTGACAGGAGAAGGCAACTTTGTCCCCACTTATTTCGAATCAAAAGTCAATTGATTGAGATTTAATTCTCAATCGATTGAGGCTATTAGGGATAGGGTTTGCTCGGCCCTATAAAAAGGAAGCTATGAGTATTATAGAAAGAACTTCTATTCATATTATGGAGGCCTCTTTTTCTCCTTTCGTTTTTAGGGTCTTCTCTGGGTAGACTGTATTTAGGATTTGGCATTGTTTTTCTTTTAAAATTTATGGAGCTATAGATTGTACCTAGGAACAAAAGTATTGTAAGGAGAATTTTATGATAAATAAAAGAGCAATGTTAAAATGATATCCTCGGATCTACAACGGGCTTGTACACCGAGGATGAGTGGCTAAAGTCATTTGCTCAAGGAGGAAGCGAACCGGAGATAAGTAACAATTCCATTATTGTTTCTACAATTTTATGGTATTGTCATTGAATCATTCTGTTATAAGTGTATGCTTGATTAAATACTATCGAGTCTTCGTTTACAGTCATTGATCGTGGTTATCAAGGACTGTAAAAGAAGCACTCCATCTAGATTTGTTCCTGCAGGTAGATCTAGGCTGCAGAATGATTGATTTATCATTGTCGTGACTTAGAA
This sequence comes from Chloranthus sessilifolius, assembly GCA_021018995.1. Lineage (NCBI taxonomy): Eukaryota > Viridiplantae > Streptophyta > Magnoliopsida > Chloranthales > Chloranthaceae > Chloranthus > Chloranthus sessilifolius. The sequence goes on from CM037596.1 coordinate 16,541,263, forward strand.
TTTAGAATTTTGAGATATGTTATCCTTTTTACATGATTCATACCACAATGATAAGCTGAGTCATAGTTTTTAGATAAGGTATGCCAGATCAATAGTCGCGTTTTTCTCGATTCATTTATTTTCCTATTAAATGATGGTGTTTTGATTTTAAATGAAATTGTGGGATTGAATAGTAGAAAAGTTATTAATCAATGGCTAGCTAACTCCTTGATCAGCTCATAAACTGTCATTTTTCTCCTTTATCATAATTTGTTTTGACCTAGATTGACTGTCTTTTTATTGCATTGAGAATCGTGTGGTATTTGCATGGTAAATCGAATTTTCGCCGTTGATACTTCCTTGAGTGTCTTAAATCTCTGAAAGGATTAGATAAATTTCACATTTTCCTGTGGGATCGACACCCCTGTTCTTACTGTGTTGCAATAGATCTTGTGCACTTGCAAGGGTTAAACTTAAAATCGACCAGGTGAAGACACAGAAAAATATAGTCAACCCGCTATGTCGTGGCATGAGGCGAAGACCTATTATGCCATAGAGGGTACATTTAGCTTGTCGCGATGAACTGTTCTGATTGTACCTAGGTGAAGATGAAGGATAGTAGTCGAGGTACTGGTACAAATACAGTTTGATGAGCGTTGCTTGTCCTGGGAATAGTGTGAGTATGTCTTGGTGAAGACCGAAATTGTTTCGAGGAACTGACATAGGAACTCAAGTGTTGATGAGGACGTCGACGCATTGAATGGGGGAGGATGTGACGGGGTCACGCCCTGGTGCATTGAGATGCACATCAATCAACTAGCAGGCAAGTGATAGGACCTTGTAGCTAGGTTGAGCTGAAGGCAAGCTTGAAAATTAGAGTTTTGGAAGTATGACCGACGTACTAAGATGTTTTAAAGGCAAAACTTGCTAGGCAAACTCTTGGATGAAGACACCTAGTGTTGAGGTACTAGAGCGAGCTGTAGTCACTAATGCTCGGTGCAGAGCATAGTGATAGAGAGCGTGGTGTGGAGCCGTGAGGTTGAGACCAAATGATCTAGCGAGGAGGTGTTAAACCTTGAGACTAAGTATTTGTGGAAATTCTGCATGGGGTGAAGATAAAAGTCAAGGAACTGATACGGGTCTTGGTGTCAGGATGAGTGCATTGACACTACCAGATTAAAGGAGTTGGCGTGGTCATTCCCTAGAAATAAAGCGTCAACGAGGGCGTTAACCTTATAGAGTAGGGGAGGATGTGACAGCGTTATTACTCTGCCTGCTAGCAGAACGGCACGACCGCATTAGAACTAGGTGTGTGACTAGTATGAAGGCGGACAGACCTTGGAGCTAGCTGTATAGCATGAGAGCGTGGAAGTACGCTTCCTTGCAGTGTGTGCGTGTTCCCCATATGTATGCTGTGACGGCGGTTCAAGCTAAGTGAATGGTCTAGTGGGGTGACTAGAAGCGACGTGGTGCTAAAAGGGCATGCAATGTTGTGGTGCCATGAGGCACGTGATCTGGTGTCAAGAGGGCGCACGACATCCCAATGCCATGAGAGCATACATCCCGATGCCATGAGGGCATGCGATGTGGTGCTAAGTGGACACGCAACATCCTAGTGCAACGACGGACCCGACATAGTGCCAAGTTGCATGAGATATGGTCGCGACACATTGTTATGTGAGCACGAGACATGGTCTCGATACGGACGTGATATAGGACCGAGTGGGCATGAGACACAGTTGCGACACGACACGACATGGTGCCGAGTAGGCACGACACATGGTCGCGACACGGACGCGATATGTCGACATGCAGAGTTTGCGATACAGTGCCATGAGGGCACGCGACATGAGACTATGAGGGCCTCGCGACATGGTCACGACACGGACGCGACATGGTCGTGACACGGACGCATGGTAGGAGGATCCGGGACCTCAAGGGGCATGCTGCAATTGTGGAAGGCACTATCTGCCACGAACAGAGGTTCGTGTGGCATGATTTATGCCAAACCACTACCTTTGAAGGTGTGTACCACGGGCAGGAGACCGTGTAGCATGGTGGTATGTCAAACCAATAGGTTTGAGATTCTTCTACTGGATTACCCAAGGTGATGTTTAGACCATACTTGGGGGAAGGGAGCTCGGGAGCTATTTCCCTATACATGGGGCCATGCGTTGCTGAAGGGGCACATAGGTCTTTTAGGTCTTGATGGGTGGGCCTAGAATGTCGCTGTCGGGATGTCGTGTGTCACCCTAGGCAAGATTACCATATAACTCGAGTTACGCATCGCGGTGTACATGGGTTGGAAACTTCTCCTGGGCGCTCGAGGGCTACGTGGGACACTATAGTGCACATTAGTTGAGGGCCCAAAGTGGATGTGTGCTGGTTACATGGGCCACACACGATGGCGAACTTAGTTCAGTATGTCTGCGAGACATGTATGGAATGGGACATCATGTGGAGCTGTATGCTGCGTTTCGTGAGCGAGGTACTAGTGCGGTACATAGGGTGAAGCTGGGCAGGCCAAGTAGCACTGAGGTGTTGGCATGCATGTTTCAAGTAGACACGATGTGTTGAGATGATTTACCTCGGGTGAAGGAAACCATGAATGGGAGTTCCTGTCCTCTAGGCGAGTGGTATTAGAGTGATGGTTGTGTAGGCTGGCCTTGCTGTAGCGGCAGTGAGGCGCCGCACGGGTGTAAAAAAAAGTTACCCCGTGACACTACTCCTCCGAAATAGTTCACGACGAATCTGAAGTTAAGACACTCAAGTTCATATGAATCCAAAAACTAGCGCGATATGCGTGAAGAATTGAGAGTTGAATCAATCCGATCAAAACATGGGATGTTTGACCATGATTGACGCAGTTACCCCTACTTTAAAGTAGGATCCAAAGACCCAAGGTGAACCTTAGGCTTAGGACATTGATTTAACACAACTACGTTACCGAAAAAATATTGACATTTTATCGCATTAAAGAACGCATGTGCTTGGACAGTGACAAAAAGCACAATGAAAATACAGATGTATTTTTTCCTTTTACCTCTTCTTTTTCTCTTTTTTTTTTCTTCTTTTTTTTTGTGATTTCCTTTCTTTTATTTTTTTTTAATAGACCGAACGCCTCAAGTGAGTGGTGAGGTGCTTCATCTGATCCGTCCACGCCCGTCGTTGACATGGACTGTTCTGGCAACTCAAGAGGTTGCTTGATTTGAGGCTTTGGGCCATTTGATATTCCTACAAATTTTCAAGAAAACGTCAGTCCCTTTTTGTTTATACAAACAATAAAACAGAAGAAGTAAACTTTTACCTACATTTTTTTCATTTTTTCTTCAACGAATATATATATATTTTTTCTGGACTTTATATTTTTTTTGTTCTTTCTTTCTTTTCCTTTTTTTTCTTTTGAGACAAAAGTACAATGCAGCACATATGTACATGGACATAAGAAGGAGTAACAATATATGTTTTCCTTTTTTTTTTTTTGAAAGATGAAAAGAAAGTGGTCATTATCGTGATATTTGGATTTGAAGGGCTTGTGGCTCAAAATCGTCTGATTTTTTTTCTATCATTGCCTTGATCAATTTAGACTCTTTGGGGCATTCACTAGCCTTCTAAGATTATGGTGTTCAGCCCTTGAATTTGATTCAACCTTTTATCATGCCTTGAAACAGCCCAATAAGTGTTTGTCTGATTGTAACAAATGTCTAAGGACTTCGAAATGCAGTACCTGTATTTTCAAAAACTTTCTACCCCTTCTATTTTTTTCTTCATTTTCTTTTTCTTTCTTCTTTTTAAAAAAAAAATTTTTTACTCACAACGCCCAAGACGGGTATTCGCCATGCCCGTTATTGCCCTCTTTTTTACTCGTAGTGCCCTTTCAAGTTTTCACTACGTCCGTGGGTATTTTCTCTTTTTACCCCAGGCACCTATTTAGGTTTTCACCTGGTCCGCACAAGCTCGCTCATTTTACCCGTGGTGCCCTTGCAAGTTTTCACCATATTCATTTTGCTTTGAGCTTCTAAAATCTCTTTTTTTTTTTTTTAAGACCACATAAAATGGACACTGATTCCATCATAGCCGGATGGACAAAGTTTCTTTTGTTGCGTCTTAGCTAGGCTTGTGCTGACTCAACGGATACAATGACTGCTCGTAGACCTTAAAGAGAGTTTTCTTCAGGGATGCATTGTGGCCATGAGTTGAAAGGGATAGGTTAAGAAATTTTGAAGGTATTTTCAGGTTTGAAGGGTCCTTTTGACTGGATTTTTACTGTTGTGATACACTTCTTTTCTTGGAGATTTTTGTTGCACATGCTCCATGACTTGTCTATTTTTTTTTCTTTTCTATTTTTCAGATATCCTCCTTTTGGGATTTTCTCTTTTCCAATTTTTTTTTATGATAATTCCTTCGCTTCTTGCTTTGGGAGTTTCTCTTTTCTCTTTTTTTTTGTTGGTTACACACTTTTTTTTTTTGCTTTTTCTGGGAGGGGTTTATGAAAGAAAGGCTATTGGCTCAAATTAGGTAGTAAAGGGTATGAGCATTTAGGGATTTTTTTGGCTACTTGACTTTAAAATGATAGCCTCATTTAGGGGATCCTTAAGCGGCCATGTATCCATTTTAATCAGCACTAACCTTGTCATGAGATACTAGGAGTAGAATCGACCCACGTATCTAGCGTGACGGGCTCAAGAAACTGATCTCCGTCCATTTGTGAAATAAGACTGGGCATGTGTCTTAGGAGAATCTTTCTAATGATATGAAGTTGTTCCCTGCTAGGAGTACCATTGAACAAAGTCGTTGCATCTTGATTGCTAAGTTCAAAAAACTGGTGGATAGAGTCGACTACAATAAAACTCCTTTGCTAATAGAAGGGATATCTTCTGATGAGTTCATGCCCCTGGTGGGCCAACTGATGTATTCTTCGTTGACGATTCATTGGCAGAGTTTTGAGAAATTATGGACGACCGATGGTCATCTCCTGGTTCTTTGACTTGAAGTGCATGTCCCTGCCTGATTTGTGCATTAATGTATAAAAGAGAATCACTGAACGAACGCGAACATAGGAGCTAATCGGTGAATTTTCTTTTTTTTTTTTGGAGGTAGAAGCTCGATGTTGATCTATTGATTTGAATGCTTTGAGATGATGAGTGAACTCTAATTTCATCAGGAATCTGAATTCTTCTATTTACAGGCCTTGCTCATGATTTTGTTCTTTACTCGACCATTGTCAAAATGAGAAAGTTCTTCTGGAGATCAATGAGAACATCTTGGAACTCTCTAAGGTAATCAATTAGGTCGCCTCTTTCCTTTGGATACAAAATACCCACATCTTTGTCGGCTTTGATTGCCCCTTAGAATTTAGTTCTGTTTCTTGGTATCCTCCATGATGGAGGCAGACACAAACGCATTTTGTGCCAACAAGTTCGTTCCATTCTAAGAACCTTCATGAAAAGAGTTAAAAGTGAGCAGTTTCAACCATGTTCAACCCTCAAGATTATTATATATTTTTTTATTTTGAAAAAGGAAGATTTTCCTTTTTTTTTTTTTTTTTAAAGATTTTAAACATAATTTAAACAATTTTCTTTCGTTTGGCCCTTGGTAGGATTAAAACATTTATACAATTACGCCTGCCAAGGGCTCCTCAAAATATCAACTACCTCGACATATTTTGATCATGGCAATGTGCCGCTTGGACGATGAGCGAGATAAATTCCCTTAATGACACCATACCTTTGTTACTTACCTATGGGGGATGGCTTGGAGAACTAAGTGGCGCTTACGAGCGTTGAATCCTCACATAAGATTTCCGATATGGCCTTCTGGCCAATTCAGAAAAGGGTGGTACAACATGGAGTGCTTGGTCCATGAGTTACTAAGGGAAATGCTAAATGGCCTTGGCTTCAAAATAATCAAGGATGATGAGAATGATATCCATGGTCCCAAGTTCATGATGGTGAATGAGGATGATTTGCATGGCTTTGAGAAGATGTGCATGAACAATTTTAGGATGCTAAGTGCAAATGATTTCATCTTTGGGGGAATGAACAACCTTGGATTTATTGAACTGATCGATTTTGGATTAGCGGGAATGGCAGATTTTGGATTATGGGGAATGAATGCCCTTGGATGTTGGGAAATGGATGGGTGATAGAATGATCCCCGAGGATCATGGATAGCACAATTGAGATGTTTGGAGGCCAATTCCTCCTAATGAATCATTGGTGGGGGGCCGACCATTCCTTGAAAACACAATTGCCTTAATCGCAAAATAGAAGAAGGCACAGTGATCTCAAACTTTAAGGATTCAATGGCCAATTCCAATCGGGCATTACTCTCTTTGCTTTCAATCGTAAAATGATTGAGGTCCACCATGTGGTGATCCCAAATTTCGAGTTCGGATTGGTGCAAGAGACACAAGAATTTAACCCCAATTCATCATTTATCATCGCCACATCATGCAATCCCAACCTTTGGGCCATTGCTTACTCCTCTTCATTGAAGGGAAGATTCTTCATCATGAAAGTATCCTTTCCCAATCTCGACGAAGCCTCGACATTAAGAGTGATAGAAAGACTCTTGGCATTGGATGTAGGTGGGGTGCTTTGGACATTGCGGGCCCATGGATGGCCTAAATGTGGAGTGGACTTGACAACCATGATTCCTATGGGCTCGACATGAAGCTTGACATTCATGTCACCCACTATCAATCTCATTGGGCTTCTTGATGCCCCGGTACATGGTTCCATACATAAGTTGAGACGATAAAAGACATGGTGAAAGTTAATCCTGATCCTTCACTGCCCCTTTTCCTGGTTTGGAGGGATTCAAAATTGTTTGGGCCTTTATATGAAATTATTTGACAATGGGGAGCAATGACATTTGTTTGCCACTTGGTTGCAAGAGTTAGGTCTCTAATTAGAAAATTTTCCTTGACCAGCATTATGGGCATTTCCAAGGGCATCATAGGTAGATTCTCAACGACCGCCTCGACCTGCCTCTCTTTGGACTCTAATGCCTCTTGAATTTCAAGTACCCCCTCTAAGGAGGTCGTAAGGTGCTCATTGACCTGCTCCTTCATTTTCTTTATGAGGGTAGAGGGGTGTTTCTCCTTGGGGATGCCTTTGCCTTGGTCCATCTTCATTTGAATCCCTTGCCTCCCGGGGCTCATCCGACGATTGCAACCCATGAGAGAATTTGACATTTTTGTGGGGCTTTAGTCTAGATGAAAGCAAAGGGCCTGTGAATTGGCGTCTCCAAGTCCCCTACGTCGCACATGTGATATCTGAGATGCATCAACAGTTATCGCATTTCTTGGCATAGATAAGAGGCATTTTCGTACGTTTAAGGTTTGACCTTCATATTGCATCGATTTTGAGAAATGACAACTTGAGTGTGTTAGCTCAAAATCATCATCTTCAAATGTCTCGTCCTCATCTTCTTGATCATCAAAGAACCACTCACCATCGATGATATCCTCATTGGTAGGCAATCCGATAGCTTGACCTTTTGGGGGTGAGGGAAAATATTCTGCTTGATTGAGCGGTTCCATGCGAGACTCGCTTGTTCTTGCAGGCAATTTTGAGGAAGATGCCACTTGTTTTGTGTCATGCATGGAATTATCTCAAATCAGCAACCACCCACTTTTTTGGACAAAGGAGTGTCACTTTCCACAATTACGAATTAAGATAGGTCAAAAGCCTCTTTGGCTTCAAATTCACTACCCAAATCCTCTCCGAGTCGATGTCCACTATCCAAGGGAGGAACATGGTTTATACTCGGAGGAAGGTTTTGTGGTCCTTGGGTAGAGCCAAAGAATAATTGAAGATACTGAGTTTGAGGGACGGGACTAGGGGCGTGATTTTGCCTTTGGTTGAGCATTGGAAAGTATTGGAATTGCGTTGGTTGCCTTAGTGGGGATTGATTTTGGTATTGATTGGTTGGAGGATATTTGAATTGGTTTTGGGAAGATTGACTTTGAAATTGGGTACATTGGTAATATTGGTTTGGGTTTGATTGAATGGGGGTTGAGAAATAGGTTGTGGGTTCGGTTGAATTAGGTATTGGTAAATGGGTTGTTGATTGGATTGGGATGGAAGTTGAGGGGGTTGAATTGGGTATTGGTAGTGAAGGTGTTGAAAGGCATTGGGATAATGGAATTGAGATTGTTGATATTGGTTGGAGATGGGTGTGAATGGTTAGGTGGTGAATTGGGACCCAAAATGACTTTGATTCATCTCAAACTCAAAGTGACCAACAACTTTCTTAGCACAAATTGCAAAGATCTACTCTTTATGAAGCAGTTCAATGATGGATGGACCCCCCTTTTCTTTTGTTCTTTTATATATTTTTTTGGAATTTTGGTCCTTTTTATTTTTTTTATTTTCGTTCTGTTGACATCTTTTTTTTGTGCTTTTGGGGGCCTAGGAACTCCCTTCTCGGATGGTGTTAACACCCCAAAGCTTCCTATGGCGGGACCAGGATGCCCCCTTAGGAATCAAAAAGAAAATCTATTGATCTTTAAGGACACGGATTTCTATGCGATATCCCAATTTCTTGAGAGATCTAATAAGAAGGTGACTTCTTTTGACTGACGAGAGCGTTTGAACACTTAGGATATAGGAAGTATCGGAAATCTCAAAACCAACGTACACGGGGGGGTTCGGGATACAAGGCCGATTCGATTCCACTAATGCACTCCCCAAGGTTTTAGGTTTAGTAACAAGTTTGGTCACCCACTCGATATACCTCCGATGCGAGTGCCTTCCAGGATACTAGATGGGGTGGTTCTTTTCGAAATCATCACCAATAAGGATGCCGCTCTACTTGGGACTGGGTCGGGTGTATCGTAGCCTAATTTTTCCTCCTTTGAAAAAGCAACATGCGAGAAATGAAATTATTATGTCCCATCTTGGTTCATTTTATCATTCAATTTTAAGGGATATTCGCTTAAGTCTAAAAATGGGGCTTTCGCCACCATTCACACAATCGGGCTATGAGAGTCCCGTGTCGCCACTATGGGCCGACATTCAAGGGTGAAATATGACAAGTAGTAGCGTTGTCAAGGGGCTGGGTTTCAGCCCGGGCCCGACCCGGATGGGCCTAGTTCGAGCCCACGATTTTAACTTCCTTACTAAACGGATCGGGCTAAGCCCGAATAATAAACGAGTTCAAGCTATAAAGTAGGAAATAAATGGCCCGACCCGTTTAGGGACCGGCCCGGCCCAGATAGCTATCGGGCCGGTTCGGGCTACAATATTTAAAAATCAGGCTGAGCTCGACCCGACCCGTTTAGCTATTAGGCCGGGTTTGGGCTCTCATTATATTTTTTTAAAAAATTAGCCTATACAAAAACCCAGCCCAAACCCGGCCCTGCCTGGCCCGTTGACAGTCCTAACAAGTAGTAAGAAAAATGACAGGGTCAGTCAAGCGACTAGGCGAAAATATAAATGATGAGAAATTAAACCTAATTATCAAATAGGCCCACCAAACGGCTTAGGCAGTAAATGAAGAAATCATAGAGGTAAGTAAAAAATGCGGAATCGTAGGGATAAGTAGCAAAAAAATGACAAAGCAACAAGGAAAATAGCAATGAAAATAACACACATGCAACGGGGCCAAGACTTCAAGTAGAAGCTCCAAATAAATATTCTTAGCAGAATTGCCATCTGTGCAACCGTGGATTTCATCAATCCGTCACGACGATCTGCCCAAAAATGGAGTCGCCACCCGGAGCTTTTGATATCCCGAAATATCCAAAATCAATATCATAAGCACCTAGGAGCAAGATATTACTTCGAATCACCGGTCAATGCCAAAGCCTTTAGGGTAAGGGCTTCAGTTATCAATCAGGAAGGTGTTAAGCATCCAATCGACCCGCTCGTAAGCAGTCTCTACTATGGCCAAGTATGCATATATATAAAGAGAGAAAAATGATCGGCACTTCTGATCATTCACATAATTTACCATTTCATCACCCTTGACTTAGTGATGTTAGGACTTAGTTTGTTACTAATAAGATACTGTTGTGCAGATATTTAAAATAAGCAGTAAAAGAGAGCCCTAATGATAATCTTTGTTAAAATGAACTCAAAAAGCAGTAAGAATGACAATAGATTAAAAAATAAACACTACGTGAAAATCGTCAAAAAATAACGGCCCAAAACCGTTGTAAATGTCATACACAACAGTTATGGGCCGTTGTAACGGCCGTTGTTTTTAGAGCAGTGGTTTTCAAAAACCACGGCCCAAAACCGTTGTTTATTTACAAGCTAAACAACAGCTCATGGCCGTTGCAAATTAACAACGGTTTCGAGCCGTTGTTATATGGTTGTTATTTTTCTTTAGAAACCACGGCCTAAGTCAGTGGTATATATATATACAACACCAACGGACCGTTGTTAATTTACTCTAAAAAACAACAATTATAAACCGTTGTTTGTTTTTTATTATTTTAAAAATATATATACAACTTCCATTTTTTTACTGTAATTAGGGTCAATCTACCGTTACAAATATTGTATCAACCACATATTACTCTATGAGGGAAAAAATTCGTAATCCATTCAACTAAATGAAAAAATAATAAATCAAAAATAAATTTATTTTACAATATCGTATTAATACATTCAACACTATCTCATTAAAATATAATCAACAATATTCTATAAATACATTCAATAACTCCCTATTCGAGCATAACTCAGGTTGTCAATAATACCCAATGATAAAAAATTTTAATGTCTCATTGCTTGACACCTTTGATCGAGCACCTTTGATCGAGCATGACTCAGCTTCTCTTTCTTCTCCTTAGAAAGAGGCAAGAGTGACACACCAAGAACCTTCACCACCTTGAACTTTACTCTAGAAATATCTCCCATCGCATGACCCTTACGACCAAATCCAACAATTGAAACTTCATCCTGTAAGAAGAAACATAAATGCATTTAAAATCTATGAAAATCTATGAGATGGTCACAAAAGGGGAAGGTTTCACCAAATCCAACAATTAATCGTTATAGAAATTTTCAACACCATCGAAGCTCAACCAGCTGTCTCTTTGTCCGCAACATATTGTAGTTGGGATTTTCCAATTCTTACTGGATAGTATAGTCTTCAATTCTTCAACATAGCCCTGCATTTTAAAGCATGCAGAATAATGATATTAATACGAAATGCACCATGATAATAGGTAAAAAAATTATAATGCAAAGTGGAGAACAATATAATCTGCAATACTGAAAACCATTAGTGATGGTTAACAAAAGATAAAGGCAATGACACAAGATGGTGATCATAACAAATTTAATATTGTGCCTTGATCACATTTAATTAATACAAATATGTAGTTCTATTAATGTGAATTTAAGTTCCAATATGGAAAACCAAAAGTTCTCACTGATATTTTACTCCTTATCATCTGAATCCACAAAGAAATAGTTCTGGCAAGTAATGGTCCATGATTGGAATAAGCAAGCACAGACATGATGGTGGAAGGTAGAACTCTGAGATAAAGACACCAAGGGTAGAACTACATATAAGTTTGAGAAAAATTCTGAAGATCAGAAATTTTCACATGAACGTGATCAATATATACCGAAAAGCAAAATCATCTCATCCTCCAATGTAATGCTAAAACAATAATATAAGAGTTATAGTTCATACAAAGGGATGCTAAGAAAATTTGTCAAAATATTTGAAGAATTTTATGACTAGCTACAACAAAAATAAACAGTAGTGTGATATTAGTACACATAAATGCATGTGCTAAATAAAGCTAATGAAATTATCCACAGTTCATCTCCGACAAGATAGTATATGGAGGACAGAGGAATCAACTTAAAGAGTCTCAAAAACATAATACACATACATGTAGTGAAATGTGCCGTTGAAGGCGACAACCTTTGCTCGCATTTCACCATACATTTGTCTTATATGAGAGCTAAAGAATTTATATGAACATTTACCCTCAAAATATGAAATAAATGCAACTCACAGTAGAACCTTTCCATTATTTTTCAACTATTGAGTTTAATGCGAGCTAACTTACTAATTACCCCTTTCTCTAAATGTCAAACCGAGAGGCATAAAATCTATTCTTTGGACCCTACCACCATAAGCCAGCCCATTACATTAACATTGGAACAAATCCCTAAGGTCTTCTTGAATCCGCACATCAAGTACACTTCTTGTATTAGTTGTTTTCTGATTCTGGTTATTGGATATGCCAACCTCTCTTTTCTCTCATTTTCCTACAATATCCATATGATGGACAACAACTAATACATGCAACTACACTTTAAAAGTCACTGATGAAACAAACTTACATCACAGACTCCATCTGCATCTAGGAGTTGGGATGAATTTCTGAATATTTGGGCAACTATTAAGGAGATATTTTGGAATCGCCTCGGCCTAAGCACAGGATTGCAGATGATTATGTATTTCTCTATTTTGAGCCTGTATTTTAACTTGTTGACATGGTAGTGATGGGACTATTATCTGTTGCTGAGGCTGGGAGTTCCAAGCACCTCGCTTAGACTACCTGCAGCCTTGTTTCATTCCTCTGTCATTTTTATAGTAATTCTTGTTACTGATCGAAAATTAAATTCACCCAGAGAACTCAAAAACTCGACGTTGTAGCTCAAATAATGTTTGTCCCAACTCCCAAAGTGTCAGCTAATCTCACTTTCACCAGACAACTCATTGATGAATATGTACTATATATCCACATCGAAAATTTAAATGCCAACATAATTTTGAGGAACATATATCTTGCATCGTAACCAAAGAATTCAATCTCTATTAACCCCTACAGAAGAATGACAATTGCCAGCACTCTTATCAAAATGTCTCCAGCCATAAAAATTGTAGAATCTCAAACATATTAAAGCAGTATCCATTTACAACAAAACTCATGATTAGATATACAAAATGGAACCAGAAATATAATGAACATATATCTGCAATGAATCTCTACTCCCACATTAGTAAATAATAAAAAAAACATTCTAGCTGCAAACAAATCATAGTGGCTCCTTCAATTTAGTTTCTGACCTGTAATATTGATGGTGTCGAGCATGGTTTCAAAACTAGATGGATACCAATACATATCAGTGATATGTATAGGTTTTGTCGAGAACCGATACCGATACCACCCCGATACAAGTATTAGGGTAGTATTAGTATTAGTATTAGTATCAGACCGATACAAGTTAGTATCAGCTGATACTATCTTGGTATTGGTCGATACTGACCGATACAAATCTGTTTTCTTTTCTTCTTTTTTTACTTTTTCCGATACCCACCACCGATACCGATACTGATACCTTGGTGCTGAGAGTACATCTTGGTGACTTTGCTGAATTGCCCTCGGAAAATTGAAGTAATCGCTACTCGACAAATTATTGCACAGTTGGTGGTGAGGCACCTCCTGTTTGCAACAGCAAAGGCTGGTACACCATGATGGCGTGCAGAGCACTATTCTATATTTTGCCTTAGTTTCATTAAAAAATATGAATAGCTTGCATGGAAACATTTTGTATGTCAGCATCGGATAATCAATTATCATTAAAAATTATTGGATTTAAGAAAATATATAATTCCTAACCTACTAACCTACCAAGCAATCTGAACTCCAACTTTTCCAAGAGTTCTCATGGCCATTGACACCTGAAAATAACCAAGGCCAACAATTCACAGCTAAATTAGCTATCATATGGTTCCAATTGCGTAAAGTTTTAGCCTTTTTCTTTCTCATGGATCCTATTATTACTTCTGTTGTGTTGATTCAGGAAGACCCATTAAAAACTTTGCTTGATTGTGGTAGTAGTGTTGGATTTAATTAAAGGTGATCCTATCGAGTCTTCAATTTTTAAACATCTTAGAGACGATTTTCCTGCCAGAAGCAAGAAAAGATATGCAATTAGGCATCATATGACCAGATTGTGATAGATTCAAGGAGATTTACTGTATTGTGGATGGGGCCGGCATTTGAAAATCTCATGTTTACATTGGTGAGTTAGAATCTTGTTTGGGTTATTTGGATTTGATTGGTGGGTGTGTGCCGAGCCGCCTTGGGGAGGATGTTAGGATTTGGACCATTGATTTAAGGGAGTCTTCTCGGTCAAGTCATTCTATAACTTCCTTTTGAGACAGCCGTTGATGTGCCGTAATTGGGTCTCCATTTGGAAGGCTTGCGCTCCCTTGAGAGTACAATTCTTCAGATGGAGTGTCGCTTGAGGGAGGATCCTCACTGTCAATCTACTCATAAACAAGGTTGGGAAATGGTTAGCATCACATTACAAGTCTACTTTTTCTGATACCTTGAGAGCCCAAAATCAGCTATCTTTAGCACAACATCACTATCAAAGGTTGAGAGTAGAATATTCTGCTGAAAATAAAGTATCAGTCATGCTCAATCTGGAATGGGGTCACCGGTTGGGTCCATGCAGCACTATTTTTCATCGAGTGTACCAATTGATACGAAGGACCCGATGTAATGATCTGGTGGGTCGTAGATTGGATTAAAAAAACATCTCCATCATGTGATGCAAAGCGGCACACTTGATGGAAAATAGAGCCACCTGTACCTAACAAGTGGTCGGTTACCCTATAATAGCTCTAAACGAAACAGGTGGGAATGGTTTCAAGTCCCGATGGATAATGTGGTGAGAATGTAGTACTGCTAGACCAGCTCCTGCCCCAAAAAGATCAATGACATCCATTGAATCTGAATCGAAACCACGAAGCAGCACCAAGATCACTTCATGCTAATTAGCTTGCAAAAAAGCAACTACCTAGTTGCTGTGAATTTTTTTGGTATCTTTTCTTGCACTCTTCCATTGCGTTGTATGAAAGAAGCTAAATTTCCCCCAACACAAAATTCCAATACAATAAACACATACCCATCTGCCTAAAGCATAAAACAGTCGAGTTATGAGTCATTAGTGCACAAAGATCCAAATTTTATTAGGTTACGAAGCAGAAGACCATTGTTCTTCAGGTGGACACATAAAACATGAAGAGACCACTAAAAGATCTTAACAATTCTCATGATAAATGAGGAATGAAAAATCGTAATACATATAAACTACGCTAACTTAGACATTCTTCTCAAGGTAGTAATGGTGTTCATATGCTGATTCTTGATCAACTACTTGACGTTGAAAAAATGAGTAGAGTCCGCCAGTGGTACGCTCATATGGCCATTTGCCTTATTATTCATCATGGTGGCGCCATGACCTCACCTTGACAACCACAGTTCTAACAGCTAAATCTAAAGAACTGTGTTCTGTGAAACACTAGGAAATTTTGTTTGTATCTTTCATGAGGAATCAACAAGTTTGAGAAACTAGGCTTCGAGCAAAAAGAAAACCGAAAATATAGCACATGTGTGTAAGAAAACTTCAGTCACTCAAGGAGGGAATGCTTTCCAACTGCTCGCTGGTTCTCTATTAATATACTTTATTTTACCAATAAAAAAAAAAGGAGGGAATGCTGACACATTCTGACTAGAATGACCTCTTTCTTCATAAAGCCATTGGCCAAGTTAAGTATTTCATAGGAAACATGGAAGGAGAAAACACTTGTATATTGCAACTCTCCGGCTTACTCAAAACTTAAATATATCTTCCAAGTGCCATGGATATATTCCCCCTTGCCTAACCCACCAGATAACATTGCTAAAATCCCCTTCAGCAAATAAAGGGCCACTAGAAATAGTTTCCAATGCTTGTAAACCTTCTAGAATGCCTCTCATCTCCACCTCCGTTGATCTAGACCACACAATAGGCCTATAAAATTCGAGTGAGATCTACCCACTAAGCCACTTAAATTCCTCAAAACAACCCCCCCTCCGCCCCACCCAACCCCAACTGACGTACTAAAAGCATGAAGAAGTCAATAGAACGGGGTAAACGACGTGGAGTCTAATTGCCTTCCCCTCGTCCGTCTGGAGGGACCACATCTCGTCCGTCTGGAGGGACCACCGAGCACCCATCAACATTTACCTTTAGCCAATTTATATGGGGAATCCACATTGCATTAGTGGTCTTCTTGCACTCACCCAATAGAAGGAAATCAGATCAACTTCTTTACAAAGTGTCACCATGCGCTCCATTGCTATCAGCCTATCCTTGTGAACAATAGCCCACCCAATGATCTTATCTTTGATATAATCAAAGATAATTTTTTACAAAGCATTCTATGCTTTGTCAGAGGTCCTTTTACAATAAAATTATAAATTCCCTATAACATGAAAACATGAACAAGGCTCTAAAGCAAGCAGCCAAGAGAGCCGAATGGGCACAATTCGGCCCTAACATCTCTCCATCATATTGCACACCAAAAAAGTGTGAAGAGATAGTTCCATAATGAAGCTGCTGTACAAAATTGAAGGCATAAATGTTGACCAATTCTTCACTTGAACAACACACAATACAGTGGCTAACAAACTAGTATATATGATTGGTTATTCACTCTTCTAATCAACAATCTAGAACTTGATTTTTTGTTTTTCCAAGGGATCCTCCTATGTACTGAAAGTGTAAAAAACATCATAGTGCTTAAGCATAAATCATGTGGTTAGCAACCAAACACCTAAGCAAAAGATGGTCCACCCTCTCATGAAAACAGAGTTTTGGCCCTTTTGAGTGCCATGTAGCACCAATTCCCCCCCACCCATCCACACACTCACACAGATAATAAAAATCAACAAAATAATACAATAATTATCGAATTCAAATTAAAAACACGAACTAATTCAAACAACAAAATTACACCTAATTCAAGAAACAAAAACAAGAGATTCTCAAAAAATTCTATAGCATCGAACCTGATTGTGGCATCGAAGCAAAGACCTCAACACGGTGTTTATGTTAAGCACACGAATGGCCTAATTTCAATCCGTAACATATAAACGTCCGATTAACTACAATCTGACGGCCTACAACAAGCCCAGGATTTGAAATATACTTTATCGGAGTAACTTCGAGTTGCGGGTGCACCTCCCCTGGAAACAGTACATCCACATCGTAAACCACACGATCACCAATTAAATGATGCCCCTTCAGTAACTTACTACTCGGCAACCGCGTCGGAGTAGGCTGTGGTGTCGCCAAGCTAACCGGCGGCGCTGATGGGATGGCCGACGAGATCAGAGAGTTCGTCGTCGCATAGAATTCCAATGGCAATGGTGCCATCAACGTATGGTGCTGGAAATTCATGATTCGAAGGTGTGTTCGGGCTCAATAAAGCCATTAGCCTGGCTCCTGGATTAGGGCTTCGAGAGGAGAGGTATGGGGGAGGGGAAGTAGGATAAGAGATGGGCCTCGGGGCGTGCACGTTAACAAGTGGTTCTTGTGGGTAGTGTAGGTAGTGATGGAATCGTGTGGTTTGGGGAGGGTAGGAGTAAGGGCCCGGCGACATAGGATAAGAAGAAGGCGGCAGAGGATAAGAGGATGGAGGGTATGATGTTTTTGTTAGGGTTTGGATTGTTAGGATTTGTTGAGGGTTTGAAGAGCTTGTGCATGTCAAAAGGGCCTGGAGCATAAGCCATTATATATATATATATATATAGAGAGAGAGAGAGAGAGAGAAATAGGGGACAGAAGGGAGAGAGAATTTATCGTGTATACCTACAATCTGATGACCGGGTTTTCGACTTGGAATAGATAGGAATTGAACTCAAAACCCCACAATTGAGTTGAAGTGAATAGAATGCAGATCACTGGGGAAAGTAGATGAAGAAGAAGAAGCGTTTCTGCGGGCTTTCTAGGGTATCTGATGGATATTTGGGCTCCGCGCCAATTTATTTTAGAACGGTTTCCACACGAAAAGTGATTGATTTGGGTTCAAAATCGCTCAATGACATGTTCGTGGGTTCGAACTAGCTGACTTAGAAATAACACATTTAAGTGAACCGTTGTATTGGTTTAACTACTGATATGGGCCGTTGTATACATAAATTACTTCTACAACGGCCAATATCTGTGGTATTTTAAAAGTAAGTGGTGTTATTTTTTCTTTGTTTTCACGTAGTGAAAAGCTCTATCTACTGAAAAGAATGAAAAATCGTTATTTACGATTTTCCAAGAGTGAGAGACTATGAAAGTCAAAGAATCGTTGTTTACAATTCTTCAGAAGAAGCCGCTCAAGGAAAAAAAGAAATTACGATTTTTCAGATAATCGTCCGCCAAGCCTATTAGAGTCATATAAGAAAAGTAGTATGAAAGTATAAAATCGTTATTTACAATTTTATAAGAAAAAGACAAAAGAAGCTGAAGAATTGTTTTTACAATTTTTCTCTATGAACCATATTGAAAGTGGAGAATTGTGATTTACGATCTTCCATCAGAAAAGAGATAGAGAATCGTTATTAACGATCTTACAGAAGGCTTGTTTCACAGCTGTTGATCACGTGCATAGTGCACCACCATATACAGAATTAGAAGATCTTTACAATTAGAAGTTCTACTAATCATGGATTTGAGAAGATTAATGAAGATATATTTTCAAAAAAATCTGCTACTGCTAAGTAAAGAACATTCTAGAAGCACTTCAGTGGCTCAAACTAAAGAAAGAAGGAAAGATAAAATTTAAAGTAGAATTGTATTAGGATAGTTTTTATTTCTTTTATTAGAATTAGAAGTCTTATAAACTGACTCCTTATTATCTATAAATAAGAGAGCCTGATATAGGAATAAGCATCGAAGAATTCAGTATCAATTGACGACTAATGTTAGATTTTTTTCTGATCAAAGTAGTGTAACATAGTTAGAATAGATTAGATATCATAAATTTCTCAAGAGCAATTAACGACTGTAATTGAGTGCTGAAGATTAATGTAGATATCTCTAATTTCTCAGAAGAAATTGATGACTCCGGCTAAGGGGTGAAGGATATATTTTTACTTTACTTTCTAGATTATATTTTAATTTATGCAATTTACAGCTTTGTAAACATCTCTAAGTTTTAATTTGAATTGACGACTCAGGTTAGAATTTACAGATTAATGTAATCGTATTTTTATTTTCCATATTTAATTTTTTAAAGTTTGATTGATGCCCGGATTTTAGGAAGTTGTTGATTAGATTAAATCTGTATTGATAGAATTTTAGTATTGATTGACTCCCAATACTAAGAAACTAGAAATATAGTGTAACGGTATTGTTTAAATTCATAAATATTCGATAGCTAAAGATTGGGATTGACGACCTCAATCTGAAGGAGGATTTAGATTTATTTTATGCACTTAGATTAATAAAAATTCTTTTATTCATATTTCTCCAGAAGATTAGATCTTTAAAGATAAATAGAAATTTTTAAAATAAGAATTTAAGTAAGAGATATAGATTAGAGATAACAAAATAAATAAACTTCCTCGTGGGAACGATCCTATGCTAGTACTATAATGTCCATTGTGCACTTCCAATAGGTTAAGACTCGAATATAATTAATTAGAAATACACAAGTAAGTGACGATCAACTTTCCCTTATTCAAAGGCACTTTGATCCTTTTGGGCTCTCCACAAACACCGAAATTTCGACGGCGTAATGACCCAAATCCTATGATAGAGGAAAAGCCAAAAAGAAGGTAGAGAAAAAGAGGAGAGAGTAGCAGCTCTCAGACCCTGTAGCACCGTTGTCGGATCATTGCGCTAATGCTAACTACGGTGAGCTTCCGATAGCACAAATGGGTTAAGAAAAGGGTCTTAACTAACTAAGGCTTGGAAGATATGAGCTTGGAAGTGATGAGCTAAGGCCTTTTTCTTGCTAAATCTTGGATGGATTGATGATTGGAGGGTGTATTGGTATGAGATGGGCTAGGGTTCCAAAGGTTTGGAAAAGTTTGAGCTTGGAGATGAGGAGGGATTTTCAAAGAGTTTTCTCTTTAGGATTTTCCATTTTAAAAAATGTGAGGGTAGGGTCTCTATTTATAGAGTTGGAAGGGTTTAGGGAAGCTATTAAGGCCCTAATGGAGGTTAATAATTAGGTAATGTTGGGTTCTAAGATATTTTGGGGTTTTAAGGACTTGGAGAAGAGAGAGTTAGGTTTTAATGATGGATGATGGGGTGATGACTTAAATGGCAAACGGGTGAATTTTAAGGTCTAAAAGGGCATATAGGTCCTAAAGAAACAAACTCCAAACTTTGGGATGGTCCATAAGTTAAGCCTCCAAATTAAAAATCAACTATTTAAAAAAAAAAGGTTTTTTACAATTTTGAGAAGTTAGGGCCTGTGTTGGAGAAGAACCACCCTGTATAAAAAATAATATTTTTTTATTTTTATTTTTACTCATGCCCAATGGATGCATTGGCTCGAGTTACCCCAAAACGATATATTATAATAGTAAATCGAAGTTTTCTATCAAAAGTTATAGTCATCGAAAGTTCGAGGGCTGCACAACATCATGAATCTGTGAAACACAATCTTTTGGCATCTCGGGCCTCCGTGGGCTGACTTGTGGGCCCAAGTTAGGCCTGTTATGGGCCCAATGGGATCAATTTAGGTTTTATTGGTCAGATTAGGATTTCTAAGTGTCCGGGAAGGTTCAAAGGGTTCAGGAAGGATTTTAAAGGTTCGAGTTAATTTCTAAGGGTTGGGGAAGCAGTGCTTCAGAAGCTCATAAATTCATTGTTCTCGAAGTATGGGTCAATCGAGCCTTGGGCCAATTTTGAGTGTTTACGCATACATCTAAATAATCATGTGAAAAATTGTCATTTACTAATGTCTAGCCCCTAAAAAATTGTGATAAACTTTCCATAGGATTTTGTTCCCAAATAGTTAATGATGTTTGTGAGGAGAGTCAATCTCAACAAAGGAATCCTGCCAAAAGTTATATCGACCCCATAAAAATATGCAAAAGTCAGCCTTTGACATAACTATGTCACCAAAACCAAAAGACTATTCTAAGCTTGGCTATCTTAAGTGTAAGCTCAATCTCTTCTCTACTTCTAAAAGAGAGAACAGGTCATTGATTGTTCATCACAAGGCAATGAGAGAAGCTGACTCCATGATTGTTCATCAAAAGTTTTGCGTTGATAAAAAACGAGTGGAGAAATAAGATTCGCAAAGCCGACCCTAAATAGATAGGATTGTGATTTTGGATGCATGCACATAGCATCTATGAAACAAAATAATCATTTCCATAAAAAAGCATAAGAACAAAAAAAGAAAATGAAAGAAATCCTTTACACTCTCAATATTACAAAGAATGTGCACACGCCGAAGCCCAAGGGTGGCGCCCTCGTCATCCATACCGGACACGAGACAACAGCAACAATGTGAATCAGTAGCAACTAAAAATCCACGTCGGCCGGAAAGATTCGTTCTGATCAGGAGCTTATAAATGAATAGTTGAGCTGAATATGTGCAACGGTCCATTCATAACATAAGTGAATTGATCAGATGGTTAAGATTGTTTAGTAGATACAAGATTTTTGAGTTACGATCAACCCACATGTTGATCTTCAAGGTGGACGATGTAGATCGATCTACAACGATGCCACGTGTGTGGTGTCGATGATCCGAACACCATCCTTAGTGATCAGGGCCAAGCTAGTAAGCCACTACCAACTCTATTACAAAAGCTAGCCCCTCTCTCTCTCTCAAGCCATGCAGAAGAAATGAAGTAATATGCTAAACAAAACCATCTTCACACTCTATCTTCTTATACTCCACCTGCATCTCTACACCAACCAAGACTCCATTTATTTATGATCTCATGCACCCACTAATTCATTTTATGGGCTTCATATTTTGGTTGAGAGGTTGCTGAAAACTGTAGACTTCACTACAGGAAATGCACTTCCAACATTTGCTTCTCAAACTGTGGAAACAAGGTTCCCTAGGAACAGTCAAAGGCCTCGTTGACCTGTCAAATTTATCAAGATAGAAGGGTAAGCATTTATAGAAATAAGGTGACTTGTAGGGCTGTCAATGGGTCGGGTCCTGATGCCCGAACAAACCCGATATGTTACCAAGTCAGGCACATAGACTTGACCCATTGGGCCGGGTAGGGCATGAGGCATCCAACCCAACCTTTGAGTCGGGACTAGTCGGGCATGAGGCATCCAACCCAACCTTTGAGTCGGGTCCAAAACTTTGACCTGACTCGATCCAACCCATCGACAGCCGTCAAGGTGAGGGTTTTCCTTCATTTACAAATTACAACCGAGGATTCTTCTTTCTCAACTAGGTTTCACGTGCTTAAACTGTTGGCTGTTTTGAATTAGATGATGGAGATCGTTTTTTCTCCTATAATCCACTATGGATCTTGAGATCATAGGCCTACCATCAAATGGCCAGATTTTAATTATACATGGCACACATCCCAAAAAGAGTGAATATGATCATGGGTATACATTAAATGTGGCTCTTGGATCACTTTTTGAAATGTGTGCAATGTGAAATCAAAATTCAATCGTATGATGGTAGGCCCGTGATCTTAAGATCCATTTTGTGAAAGTTTGGGACGAAAAACGATCTCTATCATTTGATTCAAAGCAGTCAGCGGAGTTTAGCCACATGAAACTTGGGTAGAAAATAAAGGTTGCCATAAGGTGGGGTGCATTCATAATGTTGGCACACGTAGCCATTGTGCCTATTAATGGAGGATAAATTTTAGTATATGGTAATAATTTATGTGCATAATTAATCACCGACTGTCATGTTATTTAACAAATCAATATTCCATGAGTAAAAACTGCATAGTAAAAAAGCTCTAAAATTTCAGCTTGTACTAATAACTTATGTAGTTATGTGCATGATTAGTCCCTAAAATCTTTTAATTTTGGGCATTATTTTAGTAATAATCACATATATAATAAAAAGGGCTTTTTAGAAAACAATACCTAATTTCAGTTGATTATAGGAAAACATGCTCGGTTCTTTTAGATTTAGCAAAACAACGCTAATGATTTTAGATCCGTACTGATGCAATAAAAAATATGACCCGATTTGGGTAGATTAGCTACCACAAAGGTAATGTCAAAAAGAGAAAACAGAAAAACAAAAAAACAGCTTTTTTATGATTTTTTTGCCTTTATTTTGAGGGCTCAAAATTAGGGTCCCAATCAATATGCTTGATTCATTGGATTTGAGCGTCTTTGACTACTTTTTCAACAGTAGATATGCATCGGATCATACCTAAACTTTTTGGGTATTAGATCATCATCTTTGGGTAAATTGCCATGGCATCCAATCTTTGATGTATACCACATGTACCCATAAATCATTTTTAAAAATTCGTACGCACTGATTTCCTAAAATTAAAAAAAATCTAATATGTTTTCCTAAAATTAATGTAAAATAGGCATGTTTTTCTAATCTTCTCTAAAAATAAAAACCGACTAAAAGGCACGTGTATATCCATTATTTATTCCCATTAGGCAGTAAATGGTTCAAAAGCATAGTTGGCACTTATTTGCCTCGGAAATATATATGAGCTATCGCTCAATCAGAACAAATATATATATATATATATATATATATATATATATATAGATAGCGTTCATTTATTTTGTTGACAGATCTATCATATTTTTTAGATTATGAAATTTTTGTAATGAAATTTGGCGTATTTTCACCTTTGTACAATAAATAGGTTTCAAAATTAGTGATAGTCAAATTTTCCTGCGATTCTACATGTAAAATGCATATATATTATGTAAAAATGATTTTATTCTAGGCATGTGTGGTCAAGATCATGGAACTACTAAGTCATGTGCCATGGAATGCATATTTTCTAGTGATGGAAGTCTTTCAAGTGGCAAAACATCATAGGAACCTTACTCAGCCTAAGGTATAAAAAATTGGCCGATAAGTATCAGCGATATATATCGGTTTTTGGCCAAACCGATACGTATCTGTATCTCGTATCAGGTATCTGATACAGTATCGGCAGATACATATCGGGTTTCGGGCGATACATACGTCTCGGTTTCGACATATCGGTATGGGCCGATACGTCTCGGTTTCAGCGTAACGATATCGGCCGACTTGTATAAGCCTCAGACAAACCAATTCCGAAACCGATACCACTTTTGATACCTTAACTTAGCCCGAAAGACATGCCTACCTAAATATGAACTCTGCGTTACATATGAACAACCGTTCATATGTAATGTAGTTTGATACAATTATGAACCATCCAAATGATGACCCATCAATTATTTCGCTCAAATAGATAGCCGCATGCACCGATTCACACATAGATATGGGTGTACGAACATATGGCATCAATACCAATCAATCTTGATCATCTGTTGCAGATCGTGACGTTCATCAAACCATCGTAGCCATCCATCCGCGTTTGCTTTCGCGAATTGCATGTGTTCAATAATATATATATATATATATATATATATATATATATATATATATATATATATATATATAACAGTATTATAACTTGTGTACCTTTGTGGAAAAAATGGCCTATCAAAAAAAGGCATGAGTTGGGCTCTTGGGATCATTTCCTTCCTCAGCAGCCTAATCTCTTCTTCTTCAATCATCTGCAAAGGTTGGGTTTTTTTTTACCATACAATGTTATTGGAATTATGCAATTTTGCCCTGAATATTGGAAAATGTTTTTATAGATCTCCCTACCTTTTGCAGCTTCTCTGCTCTTTCTCTCTGTCGCTCCAGCCAATATATTTTCTGTGCCACCTATACATTTGAGAGATCAGTTCAAAATGTTGCCAAATGGCAATGCCTTATATGAAAATTTTGCATATTCATCTCTATTTAGAAGAAGACTTCTATATTCATCCCTAAAAGTTTATTATTATTCTCTACCACAGCCATAATGACAAATTTCGTTTCGGCAATTTTTCGGTGGGCCTTCCGGTACATTTCGGATCAATTTTGATAACTTTCGGAAAAAAATTGAGAAATTTTGGGGATTAAAAATATATATATAATATATTTAATATTTTCAAAAAAAATTACAAAAATATTTACTACATTAATAACATGTTTAAAATAAAAAAATTTAAATTTTAAATATAAAGAAAATTTACCGCAGAGACCTAAGTTTGAATCCCCTCCCCCTCTTGAGGCCACCCTAAGGATTTATATCCTAAGTTCACCCGACATGTGTTGAATTTGGGGTGTGCATGTGCCCCCTCTAAGAGGCCCGGATACCCAGGTTATCAAAAACAAAAAAACCTATAACTGATAATCAGGGGTCTTAATCGGTCGGGTCTTAAATGGGTCGATTCATAATTGGGTTATAGAAACTAGCCCGTACTCACCTGACTTACTAATCAATCCAGGCCGGGTCAACTAATTTATGAGTTGGGTCTCCTTATTGTAGATTTGTAGGCTATAATCAGCCCATGCCATCTGGTTTGTGGCGAGGATATGGCCTTTGGGTCAGCCCGAAACATTCTATATAAGAGGTCTTAATTGGTCGATAACTACGTTCGGAGAGGGCTTTAACGGGTTGATTCATATTCGAGCCGAAGGAACAAGCTAGTGTATCCAGACCAACTTACTAATCAGACTGGCCCGATTTGAGTCAGTCTGTTTATGAATCGGGCCTAATTACTTTAGCCATATCCGATCGCCGCGGAGGACAGGCCCGTTGATACCCATAAGCTTTTGAGGCATGGTTTAGAAATTTTCAACAAAATTTTAGAAAACAATAAAAATTTGAGAAAACTAAAATTATAAAAAATATTAATAAAAATAATGAAATGAGAAAAAATTTAAAATTTTGTATTTTCTTTCATTTGGACAATTTGGAAATTTTTTGAAACCTTTTTTCAAGTCCCTCAACTAGATTTGCAACTTTTTAAAAAAGTAAAAGAATTTGGTCACACTGCTCTAGAAAAATGCAACAAAATTTTTAATGGGCCTTACCAAATCGTTGAATCCTGCACGTCTGGTGGCTCTTGTTTGAGTGTGAAGCCTGATTTCCAATGGCTTAGTTTGTTCTTTGGTTGGTGGCTTTTGTACCTATAAATGTGCAAAGGCCACCTTTTTATATATCTATAAAGCATAATGATACATGAGAAAGAGAACACACTCAATTATTTTAGTGGGGTTCACCTTGGGTGGCTTATCAGTTGTAAGTGGCATGCCTTGAGAAATGGGGATTCGGTGTTTCGCCTCTACCACGACTGATTGTTGTAGTCTCTTTTCGAGTTCATTTTCTTTCACTTGTCCCTTAGCCTTCAAAACAGCCTAAATAGGTTAGGCATAATTACAGAAATAGTACAGGGAAGAATACTAGTTTGAAATCTATGTTTGAAATCCGGTGTCCTTAAAATCTATGAATACTAGTTTGAAATTTATGAATATTCAAATTTTTGAACCCGAAAAATCCGTACAATCCTGATTACACAAAAGTTTTTGAAGTAGTATAAAACTGTAAAACTTTTATAACATGAATCCTCTTTCCGCCAAGTGCCCAATGGGTTTTCAAGACTCCAAGCAAAAAGCCATATATGGGTCTCAAAATCAAATGGTGTTTAAACTATCTATCACCACTAAATTATAATTTTTTATTTTACACTATTAAAGTGTGGTTTCATAATATATCATGTGACATCGATTAATAGGCGACAATCCATAAGTAGATGTGAACCATCCCATTGGCGAGTTTGAATATCAACTATTAGAACTCAACACAACGGTTGGTATTAGAGTGCACAGATCGGATGATTAAAACCTCTCAAAAAATTTGATTTTTGGGCCCATGGCCTTTCAACTTATGATCTATCACTTTGACAGTGTGCTCAAGGTGTGGGTTATCCACACCATTGATTAAAGACCATACTGTAGCAGTCTGGCGAATGGTTTCCACATCAACAACTCTTGTATTTTGGGGATTTAAAAGCAGGTGAGCTTCATATAAGGTTCACTCAAATAGACTACCCCAAGGAGTAAAATAGTTGGTAATAATTCTATAAAATAGTCTCCGTGTAGTTGACGCTCGAAATCATGTTAGCTTAAAATCTTGCATAATCTGGGTTTACTCAGAATCTTGGCTTTTTATAATTGAGTTACTCAGGTTCTTGATCTTTTCTAGGCTTTTTCCAAGACAAACTCAACTTCTTGCGTTCTTTAGTTTTCACTTCCTATTTCAGAGGGTTATTTTGCCTTTAGCTTCCTAAGCTCAAAATCTGAGCACTCTTTGAGTGTTTTGCTTTATTTTGTAGCTTGCACTCCAAAATACTTAGAAAACATGATTTTTGAGAAAAACTCTCAAACACAATAAAGGCTAGGAAAATACTACAAAACATCACTTTTTGAGTCAAAAACTCAGATTCTAAGCCTTTCTATACTCTAGAATGAGCCCTTAGTGTTATTAACACCATAAAATAGCTTATCAGGGCACATGAAATATGCAAAATTTGTGTTAATATTAAGACTAAAATGAAAAAAGTACAAGAATATAAGTAGGAAAGATTAAGATTGTGTATGGCATGGTTCTTTATTAGCCTCTACCACAACAGAATTCATCTGGTTTAGTTGGTTTCATTCTCTTTTCTAATTCCTTGCAAATGAGGATTTACCTACTCTAGTAGCAACTTCCCTGCTCTCTAGTAACTCCATACCAAAGCAAATATGCTGCTCTGGCAAGGAGTGAATAGAGAGGAGGGTAGAACTGTTGAACAGATAAATCTTGTATAAAATCTTGTCATACCAAGAGTTATCAAGGAGAAGGGGTACTTGCTAAAGCAGTTAGTAAGATTTTAACAAAGAGGATGGGAACATGTTAAAACAGATGAACTTTGCTATGGCAGGGGCTAGCACAGAGCTATGCCATACGTAGCCTAAATTTCTAGAACTAAGATATTTTATCGACATAAGTGTCAGGTAGACAGCCGGATGTAAAATCACCCACTGCTTTGGTGACAAGTCATATCGGAAAATCTGCATTAGTAGTTCCAGAAGGACGAGTGAGCTGAGGATGATGATCTCTTGGACATGAAACCAGTTGGGTCTACGGCTCAACAAAAAGATTAACAATATTGCAACCTCAAGGTCACAGGTTCAATCTCAACTTACCGTAAAAACTGAAAAATAAGATATGTAGAAGAGATAGAGAAGAAGAAGAAGAAGAAGAAGAAGAAGAGAGGGCCTAGATGAAGTCCACTACCTCACTTTGGACTCTCAAAAATTGTGGAGCTTGTGTTCTTCGAGTAGCCAAGTTGATGCACTTAACATAAATGACATGAAAGATCAGTACGTGAATCTTTTCTCTCCAAACCATTAAAATTAGTAACACCAGTAATAACAAAGGCATAGATATTTGCACCCGGTGAAAGATAGGTGCACCTACATTCAAAACCACTGAATGCCTTGAATCAAAAAATTAATGGAGATCATTTTCGTCCCAGTCCCCCACATAAGGGATCTTGAGATGATGGGAGTATCATCAAACGGTTAGGTTTTAATTTCACATGACATAAGTCCCAAAAAGTGACCAAAAAATCATGTTTGAGTGTGATGCATGCCAAATGATTTTTCGCTCACTTTTTTGGATGTGCACCACACATGGATATAAAAGTGACCGTGTGATGATACACCCATGATCTCAAGATGCACTGTGTTAAAGATTCAAAAAACAATCTTCATCCTCTGTTTCAAAGCAGTGTCAAAGTTTTTTGCATGGGTGCACCCACGTTTGCACGGTGCGCAAATATTGATATCCTAAGAATAATTACATAATAATAATAATAATAATAATAATAATAATAAATAAACAAACTAAGATTATATGATCTCAACCTTTGGTGAAGTTGAGTCCATCTTGGGGTGGTAGCAACATGCATTCTATTGAACTTTATATAGAGTCTGGGAATTTGTTAGGAGATGGGTTTCATGTCGTGTTGACTTGCCTCCAGCTTTTGAAAGTCGTTTCTCATCAAACCTGCTAACCGTTGGGTTGGCCCCTCGAATTCCAAACAAATTTTCTGTTTAAACTTGTCAATCAATCTAACGATATCTCACGTACCCTCACTTAATTTCCAAACAAATTTCTATTCAAAGATGGCAAAAACAATGTTTCAAAATTCAGAATGAGAGTGTACGCATGAAGATAGATCAGATTATAATTGTTGGGTTCAGAGATGATAACAGATTAGGTGGTCAGTATCGTCCGAAGAGCATGCTCTATGATCTGTTTACCACGTGTAATCCTGATCATTCAAGCACTATCCAACTAATACCAACTCAGCTCAAAATACTAGGGGATTAAAAAGAGACTAAGCAATCAGCATTTGCATATATCTTGACCAATAAGAAAGAAGGCTGCAAATGGGTCGGGTCAATCTGACGGTTCTGAATTGCCAATGGGTCGGGTTTGGATCCGAATCTCCACCCATCAAGTCGGATTGGGCTGGAACCTTCAACCCGTTTATTAAATAGGTCAGGTTCATGCCCTAGGTTCTGACCCTAAAACCACTACAAAAAATACGATTATTAGCTGCAACTTTTGACAGTCAAAAACTACCATTATTAACAAAAAACTTATTATTTCAATAGCCATGGGACTAATAGCGACAATTTTTTTTCTAATAGTAGCAATTTTTTGTTGTCGCTGAAACAACTTATTTTTATAGTGAACCGACCCAATCTCGCTCGACTCGCCCAAGTTTTTGCTAATCAAGTTAGGTTCTGGTTTAGGGTAGATCATAATTAATCAGGTTAGGTCAACTCCAACCCAACTATGCCTTAGGCCCTTAGCTATCAAACTTGAAATACTCTATTGATCAATCATTTCAAAGAGAGGTAGTAGATAACATATTATTTATGATGTAGCAACCACTCTAAACTTGGTGTACAACATTTTTGCTTCTATTTTGAAGCTACCAATAACTGAAATGGATTCAAAATTTTCGTTTGGAAAGCTCATATCTTTGAGTTTTTTCCTCGGCTTTGTATAAATGATTATAGCCTCATTTTTAATTTTTTTTGGCAAGAAACATGCACTTAATGGTTCAAAAGTTGAGGTTAACTTTCTTTCTCCCTATCATTTCCCATGTAGAAGAGGGTGGAGAGAATGCCAAAAGGCAAGCAAAATATATAAATAATAATCATAATAATAAGAATAATAATAACAAAGAAAATAATTTCCAATTATTCAATGACTCAAACTCTTATTAATTGCATATCATTTTAAGTGTATTTGAAAAGTCAAAGATAATTATTGGAGCCAATAAGAGCTCAAATCATAGACTTATGTCTTATGACTCATCGATTGAGAGAATCATTATCATTTTTTCTTTTTCTTTTTTAATACAGCCATTCGGCCAATACAACCTCGAAAACCAAAGAACAAGCACGCATATATATGTAACAGTTACGGAGTAATGTGAGGAAACATCAACTATAGTGATGAGGGTTAACTAACATAACCCAATCCACACATTGTAAAGACAAGGGTGGGACACAACATGGAGAACGAGAATCGAACCCGCGACCTACTCCCTCGCATTGAAGGGAGCGTACCAACTGATCCAATGCATTTTAAGTTGAGGGGATCATTATCCTTATCATCATAATAATAATTATAATAATAATCTAAGTCACAACAAAAAATAAAATTATTAGCGGCAGTTTTCGGCAATCAAAAATTGTCACTAATACTTTTGTCGTTAATAGTTTTAATAGTCTTTAATAATTTTTTGTTAATAGCGACAATTTTTAGTAGCTAAAAAATGTCACTAATAGTCTAATTAATTTTTTTTTGTAGTGACTTAACTATCAATTTGGTTAAGTTAGTTATAATAAGAAGAAAAAGCACAAATTTATAATGTGCAAATGAAAGGATTATATTTCAAATTTTCAAGGGGATCATGGGTCGTTATTTTTCATTAAGAAAAAGTGGAATTAGGTGCCTGCACCCGAACATAAGTACAAAGTGGAGGTGATCTATCCATACACTTGGCACCAGTGTCTATCGATTCTAATGAAGGGTGCATGTAGCCAAGATTTTCATCTAGTAGGGGCGAACAATATTCACTAGATATTAATAGTTGTTTTACCACAAATTTGGGTCTTATATACCCTAGATTTAGGGACTTATACATAGAAGATGGTTGTATAAAAAATTTATCCTATATAATTTTGAAAGTTAAATGGAGCTATAACCTCGAAAGTATCAAACTCGATATCGTTACCGAGTGTCAGCCCAGCTTGGACCGATACGTATCAATCTCGTCAATACGGTATCGGCACTACAAACATAAGGAGTTTTAGCGGCACTTGCTATTAAGGTATTTTTTAGTAATGACAGGACTAACAGCTATAGTTTTTGGTAACGATAGGACTAATAACAACAGTTTTTACCAAACAAACTGCCGCTAATAGCGTTATTTTTTGTAGTGCAATAAGTATATATACTTTTTTTTTAAAGGTAAAAAACATAAATTATTCTTTTTGTATTGGACAATATCGGCCGATGCATACCCGCTTCAATACAAGACTGATCTTGATACCGATACCTTCCCTGATGCTGATACTGGTATCAGGGTGATATCGGTATCGATTTATTGAAAAATCATAACGTATCGTGGATACTTGACACCTTAATAACTTCACACTGCTCTATGTGGCTTCACCCCTCATCCTAATTGCAGCCCAAAAATAGCATTGATCAAACAACTCTCTAAGTATTTGGATCAATGCCGATATTCGTTCTACCGTTCATTTACAAGAAGATGATCAAATAGTCATATTGATTGATTGATGTGGTTTTTCAGCTAAAACCAATCCATGAGGTGCCCTTCCTCCTAGAGATTCAGGTTGATGTATGACACTTTCACACGTGTCATATCAATATTGTAAGCACGGATCTCGGTGCTCTGCCCGTACTACCTAATACACCTCAAAGGAACCACAGCAGTTGTTGGTTTAAAAGTTTTGGCCCAAGTCTCCACCAACTTTTCTTTTGCTTTTTTGATAAATATATGATTGTTTCACTTTATCATTAGCTTAATATAGGTGTACAAGTGGCACAAGCTATCTATCTTATCATAATGCAATTATATTATTATTCTTCAAAGAGGTCGCATATGCAAATTTAATGCACTTGGGTCTCAGCCTTTTCAGACTTTGGTCTAAGTGGATTTTCTTACTCTCTTTTAATCATTAAGCTTGAGAAATGAGTAAGGACTAAGGGCCAAGGTAAGCCTATACCGATACGTATCGGTCCTCTAATTCGATATCGGTATTCGTATCGGTCAATACGTATTAGGTATCGGTCGATACGTATCGGTTTGAGCCGAGACATTATTTACTTTTATTTTTTTGGAAGGTCGATTCGTATCGATATCAGTCGTTATATATCAGCCGATTTGTATCGGTCCTCCATGGACCGATACCCACTACAAAAAATAAGACTATTAGCGGTAGTTTCTCACAGCAAAAAACTGCCACTATTAACAAAAAATTATTAAGACTATTAGCGGCAAGGGTATTAACTGCAATTTTTCGTTAACAGTGGCAGTTTTTGGCTGCCGCTATTAGTCTTCTTTTTCGTAGTGACCCGATACTGAAACTGGTTTTCATACCTTGCTAAGGACCAACGGAAGTAATGGAACCTCAAGCTTAACAATTAAAGAAGAAGAAAATATTTTATTTTTTTAGGCAAATAGAAGAATATATATATATATATATATGGGAAAGGTGAAGGTACCCCTAGTGGAGTACCCTCAACATACTCCAGCATGCACATGGAGCACGTGGCAGTCAAAGCATATATTGGGTGCCACGTGGAACTTCAGCTGCTTGTATAGAACAATTTTAAAAGAAATAAATTCAAAATTAGGTTTTAAAATCGAAACTCAAATTTTGGCTGTGATTCAAGGATCTAGATTTTTCAACCTAAAAAATATATGGTAAAGATGTTGTTTTAGATTTTTCTTTTTCAGAAATGATCTAAACAATGCTACATAGCTCCATGTGGCATATCTTTTTACTGCCACGTGGACCTCCACGTGGAGTACGGTAAGGATACTCCGCCTCCAAGTACCTTTCCAGCTCCCAATACATATATACATATATTAATTGATGTCCAAGTGGTTGAACTCCACCCAAACCCTAAATTCTACATCGGGTACGGCTGCAAATGGGTTGGATATATACTCAACCTGAACCCAACTTGGCTCCCCTTCCTTATATCCTAACTCAATCTGGCCCATCCTGCCCAACTCCGGATAGGGTTCGGGTTGAAGCCTAGCTATAATCCGGGTTCTGTCGGCTTTGGGTTGAGGTAGATCTTAATCAGGTCGATCCCAACTTGACCCGAGCCCGACCCGTTTGATCAAGTTTGATTTATTTCAAAAACATTAGAATGGGATTTGAACATGCCACTATGTTTAAAATTCAATTATACTATTATCATGTTAAAATTTCAATTATACTATCTAAGCAATGCACCCGAGCTCTATGTGGCATTGAAATAATATTTTAGGTGCCACATGAAGCTCCACGAGAAAGCTTGGAGGACGGTGACCGTCCTCTCATAGAAGACGAACACCTTTTCCATCTATATATATATATATATATATATATATATATATATATATATATTATTCCCGTGTCTAGACTTGGTATCTAGTACTACTATAGTACATATACTACCATAATTGAATTATACATATACTACCATAAGTAAATTATACTCTATATTTCAATCATACAACCTTTATACTATCATAATTAAAAATTCAATAATACCACCATCAAATCCCTGATACATATACTACCATAATGTTAAAAATTGCCTTAGTTTTTGCAATGCTTCCCACGTGTAACGCCACTTGAACCCAATATTAGGGTTTAACAGATTGGACCTAATCACTCCCCAATAACATAGCATGCATACAAATTTTGCAAACATCCATTCATATTGGCCATCTGATCTTCATTTAAAACGTCTACATTGAGCCGAGGGCCACTGTAATCAAGGTTAAAAGGGAGGTACACACAAGATTTGTATTGTGGCACATGATTAAAAAGAAAGATTATTATTTTTAAAATTCATGTCACGTGAAATATTATCTAAGCCATCTAATTTATAGACCACGATGAAAAGATATGAGGCTCAAAAGTGGCACTATAGTCAATCTTTATCATCTGATTTGTGAGAGTCAATCCTGACATCAAATGATAGCATCTAATTTCATTGAATCAAATGCCAGAGATTGCGTTTAGTACCAATTTTTTTGCCACAAAAATTTTTACTTCAATCTTCAAATCTAGCAGCTTAGATGATGTTCCACGTGCCACAAATTCTTAAAATAACAAAGTATTTCTTTTTATCCTCGAACTAAGCTCGTGTGCAAGTTTTAGCTCCCGGGATAAAATTATGAAAACCTATGGCCGCGCTCACCTATTTACTGAAAGCACTCACTTAATATAATCATATGCTACTGCCTATCGCATGCCCATATATCATTAAGTGCGAACTTTCAGTAAATAGATGGGCACGAATAGAGGTTCACGAAAATCATCCTCTTTAGACCCACTCTCGAAATAAAAAAAATTAATCGCTTACGCCAGAATAATTATAGAGGGCTACTGTAAAATCATATAAAGAAAAAATAAAACAATTATAAATGGCAGTTCTGCGCGCTCCTTTTGTTTTGCTACACATCTAAAACAAAACAAAAGTTGGTGTGCACTTAGGAAAATGTATTTGATTTATATAAAAGTAAAAAATTTAGAAAAGTTGGTATGCACCCAAACGCTGCTTATTAACACACTTTTGCCAAGTAATACATGTTTTGAATCTTTATTAGTCAGGCATAAAGAAATTTACTATTATTTTAATTAATTTATGCGTAGATAGAAAAGGTTAGTGTGCAACTAGAAATATCCCTCTAATAATATTAACTTATTTTTATCCCAAATGATATGGCCTTTTCTCTTCAATCATGCATTTGATTAGGTTTGTCATCCTTTCAGCGAGTCGGATCGGTCGGGTTGGGCACAACTCATTGATGTTCTACTCATTGGTTATAGTGTAGCTCTAGTCACACGTACCGAATTAATGAAGGCATCTATATTCAAAACTATTGACTGTTTTGAATCAAATGATGGAGATTATTTTTGGTTCTAACCTTCCATACAACCGATCTTGTTCTACTGTTTTGAGTCATACCCTCAAACAATGGTTAGATTTTGTTCTACGTGGCACACGTCCCAAATAGTGAGCCGAAAATCATGTTTGAGCACAATATGTACCACCTGATTTTCAATTCACGTTTTGATATGTGTGCCGCATGAAATAAATAATTGACCGGCTGGCAAGCCCAAGTACATGTTTTTTTTTAACTTGTTTAAAGCCCGGTACCTGAACCATGCTAAGTGTATCCCGGCTAGGCCTAGTATGGGTGGCTATGATTGGTTATTTAGCAACTTGACCCGGCAGGTAAAACATATATGCCTGACCCGACTCAAAAACTGAATTGACCCAATTAAAAACTCTCTATTTTCCTTGATTTTACAAATAAGACATCGGATCTAGTCAGATATTTCATGCCCGACTTGACCCGACAGTAAGGCCGACCCTGAGATT
The DNA here is from genome assembly GCA_021018995.1 of Chloranthus sessilifolius. Lineage (NCBI taxonomy): Eukaryota > Viridiplantae > Streptophyta > Magnoliopsida > Chloranthales > Chloranthaceae > Chloranthus > Chloranthus sessilifolius. Next base: position 16,576,775 of record CM037596.1, read on the forward strand.
TTGGGGGCCTATGGCGAAATTTTGAAATGGGGCCTATTATACATAAATCATTTTTTTTCTCAAATTAGCGAAACCCTATTTTCAAAGGAAATCGTAATTTTTTCCTCAAATTTTAATTTTTAAGGAACAATAGCATAAAAGATACCTTAATTTTTCAAAGAAAAGATAATCTAAACAAAACCCTACCGAACCCTAGCCATTTCGAACAAAATCTCTATGCTATAACCTAACAAACCCCCTTCAAAAAAAAAATCACCAATAACATAGGGAATTAATGGCATACCTTGTTCAACAAATCTCGTGATAGAGAGAATGATTGAGACATTAAACTCTTGTAAAGAGGGACAACTCTTTCTTCTTTGTCGGCTACCAGCTACTGTTTATAAAGGAAGGGGAGAATACAATGCTTTGCCGCCAGGAACTGCCTTCCTTGAAAGATGTAAACACCTTCCTCTGCTTTTCTTTTTTTATTTTTTCACTTGCATCTTGAGTTACGGATGAAGTTAGGGATGCAAGGTTTAATTGTTTGACCTGAAATTTAAAACTAAATAGAAAATCGAGGAAACTGAATCGGTCTGAATCAGCCTGAAAGCTGATTCGAATCGTCCAAACCTACTCGGATTTCGTTCGATTTCGATTTTGGCTGCCAAATAGGATGAGAAAACTGGGAAAAAAATGAAAACCTCGAAAAATCAAACAAACCTTCGAAAATATTAAAAAATAAAAAAAAGCCTTTGATGAGTCCCTTTCGATTATCATCAATTATATATATATATATATATATATATATATATATATATATATATTAAATGGGCATGACTCTCATGACCATCATTTGAGGACCAAAATAATGCTTAAATGATTGTATGCCGTTGAAGGGCTCAATGTGTGGATAATCCACACCGTCAAAGTGATTGATCATAGCCTGAAAGGCAGTGGGCCCAAAAATTAAATTTTTTGGGAGTTTTTAACCATAGTTCAAAATTTCGGCCGATAACTCAAGTTATCAGCCGAAATGTTTTGGTTTCAGTCCCCACTAAAACAAAACATTGAACCGAAATTTCAGTTCACAAATGTATGGGGGTGAAATTTTGGTTCAAATTTTCAGTTTCGGTCATGCCTGAAATAAAAAACCAAACCACTATTTTGATCCTTGGTTTAACCATCCGATCTATGCACTCTAATATAAACCGTTGTGTGTAGTTCTAATGGTTGGTATTCAAACACGCCTATTGGAAGGATAACGTCCACTTATGGACATGATTCTTTGGCTATAACATTTTCCAATAATGGATTGCCCCCTGAACCATTTAAATTGATCATAAATTGATGATGCATGGCATAGTAGGAAACCACACATCAATGGTGTGAGATAACAAATTCTAATTGATAGTAGTAGATCATTTAAATACCATTTGGTGTATAAACGTAGCTCAGGAGCCATTATACTATATTAAAAAAAAAAAAAAAAAATTTACACAATTTAATATAGTGTTATAATAGTTGAGTAATTATTTAGTGATACCAAGGTTTTAAGTTCAAACCTCTTTAGGCACAATATATTAGTTAATTTTAGAGATTTCTCTCTGAAATATAGAGCGCAAGAGTTAGGCTCTTTTGGAACTCAAAGTTTACGGTGGCTGCTTTAGTAAAAATTTGGGGACCTTATTAAAAAGTTTTGGTGGCCTAATCTTAAATATAAAAGAACTCTCTTTGTGCCTTATTTTTTGGTAGGCTTACGGTGGCTGCCATACCCCAGGGTCGGCCCTGCACGACAGTCAAGTTTATGTGCTCGACCTGATAAAAAACTCGGATAATATCAGGTCAACCGGACCCATTGATAACCCCGGATATAACAACATCCGTCACCAGCACGCCACTTGAGTGCACATCACCTGCACTCTGTAGGCACCTCCCTTTCCTCCTAACAGTAGGAAAGTGATGTAGCATACCTGCCGGTTGGTCTGATTGCCATAGTTTTATGTTCCTCCTTTTCAACCAACTTGTCAATCTCTAACCACAGGTTGTTAGCAACCCATTTTCCTTGATTCACCCGTTATCTCATTCCACATGGGAATAAAGTGGAAAAAAGGGCCCATAAATTGGGTGGTGATTTGAATATTTAACTAAGTATGATTTATTACAAGGTGGGATACTTCTAATTGAAGCTATTGTTACAGATTTATTACAAGGGATACTTCTAGTTGAAGCTATTCTTACAACACATCATATTCTTATTGAACTTGTTGCATTAGGTTAGTAAAACTATCTCTCATCACTTAATTACTTGACAGATCATCAATAAAAATGGGATTTTTAGGTTTCTTAGGATCAATCAAGCTCAGCTAGTTGTTTTAGTGACATCTAAACACCAAAAATGGTGTTTAAATAATGGAACAACATTAATTTTTTGAATACTAGGTAAACTTCGAACACAGTGACTAAAAACGCATTTTTTCTGATGCAAAAAAAACGGGTTTAAAACTTGTTTGTTTTAAAACAAAAAAAAATGCAAAAAGAGCATTTTTTTGAAAAATTCACGTTTTTATATTTTTTTAAACGCGTTTTAAAGACTTTTTTTTGTAAAAACGTTTTGTCCCAATTTAAAACCCGTATGTCACAACATATAAATTTTTTATTTTTGATAATCATTAGTATTTTAATATTTTTTACATTTTCTCATTTTTTCCCAAAATTTACCTTTTTTGTATATTTCCAAAGCCGTTTTATTCCGGTACCTAGACTTGGTCACTATGACTTCAAGTAGGAAATGAAATTGATTTTTTGATTGATTTCATGTAACAAAAATAAAATGTATATTTTTTTATTAGGTCGTCAGAGAAATGATTTCCATTAGAAAATGATTTCTCTTATTTGATTAATTTGTTTGGAAAAAAGGGTTTTTTACTCAAGAGGTCTAAAAAAATAGTACCTATTATTTGGAAAAAGTTTATATTTACTAAAATCAATATGAAAATAATAAACAAAGCATTAATGTGCTAGTGAAAAGTTTAGTTTTAGCCACGGGAGAGGTTGAATTGATTCCTCCTAAAATAGCTTGGTGTATGGAAATTAAGGCTGCGTATGGCATTGCTCTTTGGTAGCCCCTGTTATAGCAGAGCTCACCTACTTTAGCAGATTACCATCCTCTTTATTAACATCTTGCTACCTGCTTTAGCAGGTATCCCTTCTCCTTGGTAACTTCTTACATAACAAGATTTTATCCATGATTTACCTGCAGTAGCAGTTCTACCCTCCTTTCTACTAGCTTCCTATCAGAGTTATCAGAATCTCTGATAAGGAGTGAGTAGGGAGAAAGGTAGAACTGTTAAACAGGTCAATCATGCATACAATCTTGCTATGCAAACAATTATCAAGGAGAAGGGGTACCTGCTAAAGCAGGTAGCAAGATGTTAACAAAGAGGATGGTAACCTGCTAAAGTAGGTGAGCTCTACTATGGCAGGAGCTACCAAAGAGTAATGCCATGCGCAGCTTAAGTTTCTAGGTGAGGCCCACTTAATTTCCTTTTTCATATCCTTATAATGGTATCAAACACAAACATATGGAAATTGACTTTCTTTTTCCTTGATATTTTACATTTCTAAGTTATCGAATATGACTTAAAGTACACTTTACTGTTACCATGTGCCATGCACTTCTATGATCAATCTAAGTAATCTAAATGGCAATATATTTTTGGAACATGTCTCAACAAAAATGATAGACTTCTAACGTCCATCGTTAAAAATTGATAACAATGATTGATATTAAAACGCAGAGAGCAAATTGTTCAAATCTCTTAAAAATGTGATTTTGGGGCTCGCTTCTATTCAATGTGTGAGTTATCACTCAACAGCTTGGATTGCTCACATCTTACACCTTTAATGAAGTAAAATCATTTCAATACCAAAATGGTGTTTAAATGCCAGTCATAAAAGTAGGGTCCAACTCCAATTTATAAGAATGAAATGTAAATAGGGTACCTCTGTTCACGCCTACATCATTAGTGAAAGCACTTATGTTTAAAGCCCATTTAAATTCATCAATTGCTTGGCATTAGATGATGGAAATTATTTTTTCATCCTAATCTTCCACACAATGGATATGGAGACCATGATCTCACTATCAGACGATAAGTTTTTTATTTCACATCATGGATCTCAAAAAGACCATAAAATCATGTTTAAGCGTGATGTGTGCCATATGACTTTAGAGCCACTTTTTTGGGATTTGTGCTACGTAAAATTAAAGATTGACCATCTGATGGTATGCTTATGGTTTCAAGATCCTTTGGGTGGAAGATTGAGGTGAGAAACAATCTCCATCGTCTTATTCCAAACAGTCAATAGATTTTAATGGCTTTCAATAGTAGGTGCTTTTAGTAATGATGTAGGCGCGCATAGAGGTATCCAATGCAAATATAGGGAGAGACTACTTGCACACAAGATTTGTGTCGTTGCACATAATTAAAAAGAAAGACTATTTTTTGGAGCCTCTGCCACGTGCAACATCTAACTTGTCTAATTTAAAGGCCATGATGTAAGAAGTTGACTATATTGATCAAATGATAGTGTTCGTATCAATCTTTGGCACAAAAGATCTTTACATCTTCAATAATTTTGTTAAAGTATACTAGTGTGATTTTGTTGATTGTGGAGTCCAATTTGATTAAGCAAATCACTCATAGATATAGTGGCAGTGGTGATATATTATTTCCTAGAATTAAATTAAATTGTAACTTGTATTTGATAAACTACTGCTATGTAGATCTTTTCATTATTCTTTCTTTTCTTCTTTTGCATTCTTTTTCTTTTATTATAGGGAGCCTTTACTTGCACACGAGAAGTTGACCATTACACATAATTTAATAGAGAGACTAAATATTTTGGGGACTTGTGCCATATGAAAACAACATCTAAAACGTGTGATTTAATGCTCCCGTGATCTTAAGATCTTAGGAGCAAAAGATTGGAATAAAATACAGTACTTATTATACCATTCAACACAATCAAAAGCCCACTATTTGATTAAACAGTTGACTGCGTTGAATCATATGATAGAGATTGCTTTTGTTCCAATCGTTTGTATTGTTTTTGTTCCAATCTCTTGCACGAGAGATCGTTAGCTCATATCTTGAAATCAGATGGACTAGATGGTGATTTCATATAGCACGAGTCCTAAAAATACAGTCTCGTTCATTTAACTTATGTGTTTGGGCCAACTTTGTGTAATGGCTCTCATATAATATTAAATGGTTATATGAGGGCAACTACTTGCACACGTAAAATGGGTCTTTGCACAAGAAAGATTGAATTAAATTACCTACACTATAAAAATAAAGTGTTTCAAGGGCAGCTAAAATTGTCCTTATATTAATAAAAAACTATCGCTATTAGTCTTGTCGCTATTGAAACAACAAACTCTTTTTTGTTAATAGCGATAGTTTGGGCTCCCGCTAATAATCTTAATTTTTGTAGTGCTATACTCCACATATAAAAGTAACTGATCCGTTCCCTTTTGAGAATAGATGTGTCATTGATTCTGTTGACGTGGAACCATTTGGCCTCTAAATGATGTCTTTTGGTGCATGGGACAATTAACAATTATATGATCAAATTGATCATAAGATTCCATTACAAAACTCTATGGGATAGTCTAAATCTTTTGTAGTTGTTTATATTTTTTTCTCCTGTCATGTGACCTCTTAATTACGTGATTTTTAATGCAATCTTAAGGGTAAATCCAATTTACACATGGTACCAAAATTATGCCACGTAATCGAACCATTTGCCATGTACGGCTGTACCATCTCAAAAAATGATAATGGTGTAAGTTTAATAAACATATTTAGGCCCTTTCTATTCCTTGGATTATTCAATTTAAAAATTGATTATTCAATTTAAAAGGTGCCATAATAACAATCTTCGTTATCTATGTTGCTTTTCATTTCAATAAAATTGAAAGGGAAAATTTCTAAACCCCCCTCCCCCTCCCCCTCCCCCTCCCTCTCCCTTTATGTTTATTTTCTAAATACTCCCTTTATTTTTCTAAATATGTAATAAAACCTCACAACTTTTTTATCAAAATACCTCTCCAATCCTAAAATCATTTCCCAAACATAGCCCCGCCTGGGAGAACGAGGTCTCCAAATCGTAGATTAATTATTTTTTTAAGTTTTAGTTTAAATCAAAGTCGGGTTGTTGAGGGATGACATGAAATACAAGGAAGAAACAATTGTGAGGGGAAGATGATGAAGGGAATATGTTTATGGTAATTAAAAAGAAAAAAGAAAAGAGTTCATATATATATATATATATATATATATATATATATATATATATATATATATATATATATATGTGTGTGTGTGAAAGTGGCTTAATTTAATCAAAGAGGCATTAGCCCAATTGGTACCCTCCCTCCTATGTGACCCTCCCTCTTATGTGAGGGAATAGGTCGTGTAGGTTCGATACTCATCCTCTATGATACTACAGGAACTCATCACACTTAAATAAGGTCACTTTTTTGGATGTGTACCACATGAAATCAAAAACATATTGTCTAATGGCATGCCCATGATCTCAAGATCCATTATGTGAGAGATTGTAATAAAAAACGAACTGCATCGTCGGATTCAAATTACTCAATGGGATTCAACATGGATAAACTCACAGATTCAGTGGGTGGAATTAAAGGTACTCCATGTGAAATACCTTGAATTTGATAATTATAAAAAAAAGGCCTTGTGAAATCATTTATAAATTTTTTTTTTTTAAGTTTTATTTTAAATCAAAGTCCAGTTATCGTGGAATCTGACATGAAATACATGAAAAAAACACTTGTCAAGGATGATGACGAAGGGAAGATGTTTATGGTAATTATTTAAAAATAAATAAATAAAAATAAAAGCCTGAGATATATGTGAAATACCTTGTGTTTAATAGTTTTGCTGTTGGAGAAGAGATATGTGGAGGATTTTATTCTATTCGTGGGTTAATTTGGTAGACCACGCACTACAAAAATAAGGTGGTTTAGCTGCACTTGCTGTTAAGGCAATTTTTGGTAGCGGTAAGACTAATAGCAGCAGTTTTTGGTAGCAATAAGGCCAATATAGCAGCAGTTTTTTGTTAAAAAACTGCTGCTAATAATCTTATTTTTTGTAGTGACGGTTATTGTAGTTCTTACTATGGGATCTTCCTATTCTGAACACTACAAAAAATAAGACTAATAGCGGCAGTTTTTTATTAATCGCGCGGAAGCAATGGGTGGATCACAATTGATTCTACAAACTTTGAGAAAAGTCGAGATAATTTAATGCTCGTTGATCCGAGTCGTCAACTTCCAGAGAAGACGACATTATCTACATGCCACGTGGATTCGACTGTGATTGATGGCACCGTAGAAGGATAATCACAACTCTAGGGTTTAGGCTTAAAGAAGAAGAGAAAACTTGTGAGAAAAAAGATTTTCACATTCGTAAGTTACAATAGGTAACCCTAATATGACTGTTATACGGTGTATATCACGCACACCCTAGGAATTATACAAGTGACATCTCAGCCACTCAAACCAACATAATTAGTGTGTGCATATGTAGACCATAAGACATGTATGGATACCCAAGGTCATTCTAATATAAAGGTCTAGCTCATGGTTCAAAATTTCGGCCGAAATCAAAATAAAAAATTTTGAATTTTAATGTATGGGTTTCAAAATTTCGGATTTCGGTGACATTTTGATCCTTGGTCTAGCTCAGACCACAGCCTAAGGTCTAGGGAGCAAATTATCTACACTAAGTTATCTGCTTCTTATTGAAAAATTCAAGTTGAACACTATAAAATAAGAATTTGTCTGCAAATCCATTTGATGCATTGAGCTTCAATTTATCAAATAATTTGTCATGGGCATGGCAAGGTATTATGAGAATAAGGGATATTATCAATGAAAGCTCGATAATGTCAACACCTGGAGGTTACAAGTTCAATCACTGCTTACCCATCAAGAGAGAGATCTAGAGAGAGAAAGTAAGGACTATGGAGACCAATATCGGTTTCTTTTTTCAGATATGGAACTACTATATGATTCTAGAAAAATCTTTAGCTTGGAAGGAAAATTTATTCATAAATGCTATAAAAAAATTATGTTATAATCGGGTGTCGATGATAACATATTAGTCTCTTATGTTGTTGTTAATGGACAATAGAAATTGTCCAATGATACTGTAGTATGAAAACCTGAATCGACCGATGGATTCACTAGTGCATCGGCGTGAGATCAGTCGACGTAATGGTTTTGGTCATAGTTTATCGCTAAGCAGGGGGAGTCCTTATATCCTCTCTAGCTTGATGCATGCTTTTGTTGGGTTGATTCTAAAACCTTTGATTATTTATCAAAGACAAGCACATTGTGCAGTTAGAGGCTGCCACCAACTTATGCATCCCAAAAATAGATCTCAATCTTCTGCTACTTTTCAAGTTTAGAGTTTGAGGGTACCCCTCAAAATTTTACTTTGTCCGGTTATCTGAAAACTTGAAAATGTCTCCTTAGTCCTTAGCCTGCACACAAGCTAACTAAGTTGATTTCCAGTGTGTTTTCTAGACTATTAATATCGTATCCAAAGGGTTAAAAATGATGGACGAAAGAATTATGTAGATTTCTACAGCTAAGAATTTGTGGGAAAAAATATATGATCCATAAAAATCTCATTCCCTTTCCTTTTCCCTTAACACTAATTCAAACAAAACTAAATCATGTGGTATTTAGATTTTGTTTTTTCCAGTTTCTTTTCACTTGTACAACTTATAAGGCGAGCATATCGAGTAAATATAAAATAGCCGAAATACTTAAAGAAAAAGAACTCCTAAATCCAACCCCAAATATATATATATATATATATATATATATATATATATATATATATAGGAAAAGACCTCCGTCCTCCATGGGAGGACGGTCACCGTCCTTCAACCTTTCATGTGGAGCTCCACGTGACACCCAAAATACTTTTTGGGTGCTACATGGACCTTGGATGCATTATTTAGATCATCTTTGAAAAAAAAAAAATTAAAAACTTCATCTCTACCGTATATATTTTGAACCGTGAAATGTCGACTAATGAGAGCCGTCAAACTTTGACTTGTGGGTTTAAAATTTATTTTTTGATTTTTTTTTTAATATTGATCTAAACCGTCCACTTCTGCTCTACGTGGCACCCAAAAAGTTTTTTGGGTGCTACGTGGAGCTCCACGTGGATCTTGGAGGATGGTCACCGTCCTCCATTAGAGGACCTAACCGGCTCCCATATCTATATATATATATATATATATATATATATATATCCTTATCCTTATTACTATATAAAAGTACAAATAATTTCGGTCAATTTTAGTGTTTTTATATTTTTAGTAACAAAATACCCCTAAGTTATTCCATCTACCCTCATCTTCTTCCTTATGTATCCCTATTCTTACTACTATATGAAAGCTAAAATAGTTTCTCTCAATCTTTGTTTCCACACTTGCCCCTATATATACTCCTAAGCCGTGACAATAAAATTAAAATGGGTATCATTATTTACCATCCAAAAAATTGTAACTTCATCTCACCTCTTTCAGTCTGAATATATTGATCGTTTTGAATCATACAATGGAGATTATTTTTCGTCTCAATCTTCTATATAGTTGATCTTGACATCCTGTTTGTATCATCAGGCGGTAAAATTTTTATTTCACTTGACACAACTAAAAAAGTGACTTTAAAATCAAATGGCATATATCACTCTCAAACATGATTTTAATATCATTTTTTTAAAAATCGACGGTCTAATAATACTCTCATAATACCAAGATCATTTAGGTAAAAAATGGGGATAAAAAATTATCTCCATCTTCTAATTCAAAGCGATCATTTCATACCTACTAGAGGATATTGACGAGGTCACAATTTTAAGGGTTGCAAATAATGATACCCAAATAGAATCTCTTTTCCAATGGGAATACGTAAATAATGGTATCCAAATAAGTTCTCTTTCTTTCCTTATTTTTAGCACCTTCAAAGAAACCCATAAAGTTAAGAGAATTAACAATTTTGCCATAAAAGTTATCTTTCCTTCCTTATTTTTAGCAACTTCAAAGAAATCCACGAAGTTAAGAGAATTAACAATTTTGTCATAAAATATTTGACTTGCTTTGAATTGCATGACATAGATCACATAAAAATATTCAAAAAATTAAATTTGAGCATGATGTATGCCATGTAAATTTAGGGTCATATTTTGTGATATACACCTTATAAAATAAAAAAATGATCGTCTAATGGTAAGCCCATGATATCAAGATTCCTTATGTGGAAGATTGAGCCGAAAAATGATCTCCATCAACTAATACAAAGAGTCAGTGTTTTTTTGCATAGGTGCCCTCTAAGATTCCACGGGTGTTAATAAAGCTATCAAAATAATAATTTACTCGAAAGTTGAAACCCTCTGAGCCACGATTAATGTACCCCTGATCAAATCTTGTCATCTTACTTGATCGGATTACTTGCACTTATACGTATGTTGGTCGTAAGACTTAGGGGAACACTTAACTTTATATAACTTAGACAAATATATGATACTTTTATGTAGGGCTCTCAACAGATTGACTTTTTTATTGGGCTAGGTACTAAATTTTGGTTATTCGGCTAAGTCAGGTATGAAGTGTCAGACACAATCTATAGGTATGGTTGGGTCGAGTTAAGGAAAATTTTGGTCGATTAAGCTCGAGTTACAAGATTTTATATAATAATTAATAATAATAATAAAATAGAGTTATTTCAACCAAGCCAAGTCAGGTGTCAGGTCAGGTTGGGCATATACACTCAACCCTTCAGATTAAGGTCGGGATAGGTGTCAAGTCGGGTTTGGTCGACTAAGCTTGAGTTACAAGATTTTATATAATAATTAATAATAATAGTAATAATAATAATAATAATAAAAAAAAAAAAAAATAGAGTGTTTTCAATCAGGTCAAATCAGGTGTCAGGTTGGGTTGGCCATATATACTCGACTCTTCAGGTTAAGGTCGGAATAGGTGTCAGGTCAGGTTGGGTATATACCCTTGACCCTTCGAGTATTAGGTCGAATCAGGGTGCACCATCAGGCCGGGTCAGGTCAGCATATGCCATTTACCAATCAGACAATCAAAGCTTTAACACGACCTATTGGCAACCCTATTTTTAAGTTCTAAATTATATGTTTATTTTTATTTTTTAATGTTATTTTAACATAAAATGATTTATATGATGATCATGTGAATCATGTGGCTTTAAATTTAAATGATGGCATGCATATAAAATTAAGGTTAGAGATTTTATATATGGGACACCATTTTGACACCATATATTGATACATGGTGCAAGTGATTATTATACATCTTCTATCACCTCTTTCAGTTAAATTTTTTATTTTGACATCATGTGTAATGCACATGTATTTTTATGAGATTTATAGTTAATGATTATAAGTTTTTAACTATATAACCAATAAACCGATTAAATGTCAAATAACATGAGGTGGTCTGTCAATTGCATGAACCAAATTCTTGTACATGTTCCAAAAATTAGTAAGCTACATAACTCTTTACCTTTTTGATGGTATGCCGTTGAACATATTTTCGTATGCCACATGGTTTCCAGTTATTTTTTGGGATGAAAGATTAAAACGAAAATTGAACCGTTCTATTTACAATGATCGAATTTTTAATGGTACTATGACCGATAACCATTAACTATTGTGAATCAGAAGATAGAGATCGTTTGTCGGACAATCTTTCCCATAATGTATGACATCATAGGAGTACTGACAATCAACTTTTTATTTCAGGTATTGCACGTTTCAAAACGTGATCGAAAATCATGTTTGAGCATAATGTCTGTCACATGATTTTCGCCTTTCGCTTTGGGATGTGTCACGCAGATTAAAAATTAACTGTCTAATGGTACACCATTTACCCCAGGATCATCATATAGAAGATCGAATTGGAAATCAATTTTGAATGACACCATAGTCGAATACCATTGACTGTTTTGAATTAGACAATAACGGTCGTTTTCGTCCAAATCGTAGATCTTGAGATAATGTGTACTGACAGTTAATTTTTTATTGCATGTGGTACACATAAAACATCCCAAAAAGTAATCGAAAATTACGTTTGAGTATGATGCGTGCCCCATAATTTTCGATCATTTTTTTGGGATGTATACAATAGAAACCATAAATTGATCGTCTGATGGTAGACCATTGATTTCAAGCTCCATTATGTGAAAGATTGAAAAGAAAATTGATTTCTATCATCTGGTTCACATCAGTTAATGATTTTTTGAATGTAGTGCACTTAGAAATCTGATTGATATAATTAGAGTTATCCTTTAAAGGAAAGACTTGGTATTTGAAGGACTTATGTCAAGTGAAAACTTTATCTTAGCCATCGGATTTGAAGGTCATGTTCTAAATATGTTTAATGCAAAAGATTGGTATAAAATAAAATCTCTATTATATAATTCAAAGCAGTCAAATATGGATGAGATGATGACCGTTTATTGTGTTAAGTCATATGATAGAGATCGAAGATCTTTAGAATATGACATTTAAATCAGAGGAATTCGATGGTATCTTCACATTTATATTAACATGTGCAATACACGTACACTTTTACTAGTATATATAAAAGACCAAACCACCGCAGGCTCACTCCTCATACCTAAAATTCAAGCTTGAGTTTGGTCCTACAAGTTAGAGTTATCAAACGGTCAGGTTTACCTGACCCATCCGACTCGGGTGTTTACTAGGTTGGGAACATAAACTTGACCCATCAAGTCAGGTCGGTTAGAAGACATTTAACCCGACCCTCAGGTCAAGTCAAGTTGGGAGGGTCAAAAGTCAGGTCAGGTAAAAATTAGGTCAATCGGTGTTGACCCATCTTTACCTAATATTTTATATATATATATATATATATATATATATATATATATATATATATATATATATATAAAATTAAAGAAAGGGAGCCATTACTTGCACACGCTTTTTAAGTGATTATACCGAGGTTGAAGAAAGACTTTGTATTTTAGGGACACGTGACATGTGAAACGTAATGTGACAGCCCGGATTTCGGCACCCCGAAACCCGTGCCATCAGCACGATCATCTTGACCGTGCCCCTTAGCTAAGCACGGAACACTGGTATATCAAGCATTGCAATAAAATAATAAACGAAATTACGGAATTTGAATCTATATTAATTAACTCTCCAAAAGACAGTTCTACCCTCATGCCTCTACATGAATGGAGAACCGATCCGAACCATCGATGATAGCAATCATCACAAATGGTTCGCCCCAAAAGAATAATCCCATCTATATATATATATACATGGTTTAAACAGAATCAAGGCTTGACATACCAAGCCGTACAAAAAACTCTCTCCAAAATCCCTCAAAGTGGCACAACGGAGTCCTCTAGAAGAAGTCCTCTGGAGGTGGCTCCAACTCTTCACCGGCCGCAAGGTCCGACTCGCCGGGATCAGCGTCTCCTGAAGCCTCGGCAGCTGCTAGTAGTGGACCTGCGACGTATAGTCTATAGGGTGAGCTACATCCTAACTCAATAGGGAACAAACACGATTGAACATATAAATTATAACTCACATATATTCCATGATATGCCATGCATGAAGTATCTATGCAGTTGTTAATGAAATAGTTAAAAAGCATTTCGTTTTACTGTTGATTACTTATATTTTCATTTACTCATGAATGATGCTGAAAAGGCCTAAAGCAAAACTTAAACTTTCAACTTAAGTAATCCCCGAGCAATATAGCATCGAGCCCCGATGAGATACCCATCATCGTCATCTATATAGACAGTTTTAACCGTATTCCCTGGGAATACAAATAGTACCCAAGCCCCTTTCCCCTGGGGATTGGTGGCGGGGTTTCACTTGTCTCAATCAACACCCCTGGGGTGTGCTTACTATGTACGGATAAGCCTCCGCACTGGCCTACGGTTTCGCCGCCGTATCGGTCACGGATATCCTGCCGTGTCAGTCGTGGATATCCCGCCACGTCGGTGGGGTACCCTATCAAACCTCAAATAACAAAAATATCGGTGCCTTACATATAGTTACTCACCGTGTAAATGTGCTATCTTATATCAGTTAGGCCCTATCAAACATGATTCAATCCTTGGATACATCCCTAGGATGTATCCATTTACTTGCATCACACCTGATGCTCTCATCTCTTTACTTCTTCATCCCCTGTGGATGGCTTATTAGAATTTCTCTTATAGATGTCATACGCACACACACTTTTCACAATTCTTAAGCAATTAAATATTTAAATGGAAATTTATATCACTACATACATACTCTTATAAAATAAAGTACATGTTCAAGGTGTTCCCTACCTCAAGTCTTCATTTGATCAATGCATCAAGGTCCCACGTGGCTCCTTGTGCACTAGTCCACACGTACCACCTATGGTACCACATAACAGGTGAAACACATCACAAAGGATGCAATAAAGAAGGTATAAGACCCTCCAAGAATCTTAAAGTCAAACTCAAAAGTCAACATAATCTATCTCAGTCGATTAATCGAATTCCAAAATCGATTAATCGAATCTGATTCGATTAATCGAAGGTCAATATCGATTAATCGAAGTAATTTTGATTAATCGAATTTCTCTGTTTCGCAAAGTCGATTCTCAGTTCGAACAGTCGAGCTTACATTCGATTAATCGGATCCAATTTCGATTAATCGAAATTCTCCTTTTCGCAAGGTAGACTCACAGTTCGAACAGTCGAGTTTTCATTCGATTAATCGAATCCAATTTCGATTAATCGAAATTCTTCTTTTCGCAAAGTCGACTCTCAGTTCGAACAGTCGAGTTTCACAAGTTGATTAATCGATCCCAAATCGATTAATCGAAAACTAAAATCGATTAATCGAAATCCCATTTCGATTAGTCGATTTTTCCTCAAGTCATTTCCTCCAACCCCTGGGGTCCACTGGAGGTTCTCAGTCGATTAATCGATCCCCAAATCGATTAATCGAAATCCAAAGTCGATTAATCGAAATCAAATTCGATTAATCGAAATCGGGGTCCTCTGACCTTTCAACTTCCTGGCCAATTTCGATTAATCGAAACCCAATTTCGATTAATCGAAATTGTCAGATTCAGCCCCTTTCGAGCTGTTCTTCCCAATCTTCTTCCATACTTTTTCCTCTATTTTTCTAAGCCATTATCCTATGATTTAACCCACATTCAATCACAACTTAACCCCTATAATCTATGCATTTTATTTACAAAAATTTTACCTTGAATAGATCTCAAGTTGATTTCAATCAAATAGTTGGAAGGCTAGGGTTTCCAGCTTTGGCTCTAACAGATCCAAATCGCGTTGAATCCGGCTTTTATCTCTTGAATCCCCCCTCCAATTAGTTGCAATAACTCCTCTCTTACTTTTCTCTCTCTCTCTCTCTTCTTTACTCTCCTTCAACAACCAAACTCTTGATTTTAGGGCTATTAAACCCTTTTATCCTCTTCCTCACTTGTGTGTTGAGCACATACACCGCGGTAGGTGTATGCGACTACACCCTCACAACACACACCACATAGGCATTCTATTTATCACATCTCATCCGTTCATTACACCACATACTAACTGTTGGACTTCCATTTGGTCAAACCTATGACTGATCGGGCACGGATCCCGAGGTCATAGTTTAGCGTGATTTTTCAGGCTATTACACGTAATCTAGGCCGTTTGATTTAAAGTTCATGATCTATAGATCCTTAGTGGATAAGATTGGAGCAAAACACGATATTTATCATATGATCTATGATTGTCAACGGTTAAATCAAATAATAGCCTTTGACTATATTTAATCACATGATGAAGATTATATTTCATGTCAGTCTTATCTACTAAGGATCTATATATCATGAACTTTAAATCAGACGGCTCAGATTGTGTTTTCACATGTCACAAGCTTTTAAAAGACAATATCGTTTTTTCACTTCAGTGCAATTACTTAAAAAGTGAGTGCAAGTAATGGCTCCCTTAAAGAAAACAGAGGCTTTTAATCGACCCAATATTTTTAGATCTGATTAGGCACATACCCTTGGCCGCCGAGTTGGTCGAGATGCACCATCGTATAAGGTTAGGTTGGACTGGGCAAGCCATTTTCCCATCAGGCAGCCAAAAGTTTGGCTCCACCCTACCCAATGTGACTCATTAACAGCCCAACTCCAAGCCCTGCATTGAGTTAAAGTCATTCCATAGTGGGCCAATCCTGAAAGCCCATCAACCCATCAGCCCAGCCCATTAAACCCCTATCCACAAGATAATTATGTACCAACCAGGTGTAGTATATGTCCAATCATGAGAAGAGAGGAGAAGAAAGCAGGATGATGGGCTGCATTTCCATTCCTACACTCACCACCACCACTACCACTCTCATTCTCTCCTCCCTTCCCGACAACAACCCAATTACTCCTCCTCGCACCCCAAAATCCAAGCCTCCAGCGCGCAGGCTTGTAAACGGGGCGCAGTCGACGACGCCCACCCAAAAGCAGCCGTCCGTTTCAGAGATCGAACGGGCTATAGGCGCCGGCATCTTCCGTGACGCTGACCGCAGGCAGGCTCGTATTCCTTCTTCTCTTGTTTGCTTTTCATTCATTCATTCTCTGTAAACTTATTGAAATCTCTCTCTCTCTCTCTCTCTCTCTCTCTCTCTCTGCTATAGGCCCAATGAGAAAGAAATCCCTAGTTTCTTCGACCTGCTCTCATCGTCGCCTATCGGACAGCCTGAAGGATCTGCTGAAAAGAAGCTCCGGGAGACCGCGGAAAGCTTCGTTGATCGCACGGAAAGGGGTTCTCGTTCTGGTACTTCGCTCTCTGTTTCTGTCTGTCTGTCTCTCTCTCTCTCTCTCTCTCATTGTTTTTTTATTGTTAATTGTTCGTTTAGTGGAAAACCATTTTTGGGTTTAGAGGCAAATTGTAGAAATTAAAATTAGTTTAATTTTTCTGTGTTTATAATTGGGAGATTTTTAGTATCTTCTCTGTTAAGAATTTTAGCCTAGGAGATAATAGAAATAAGGTCCTCTTTGATAACTTGGAAATGCTATATATTAGTGGAAAATAAATTCAGTGTCCATATGTTTTTGTTTGATGGTATTATAAGGAGAGGTAAAGGAAAATAAGTGGGCCCCGCTCAGAAATTCAATTTCTATACACCAAGCTATTTTAGTTGGAAATCAATTCAACCGTTCAGTGGCTGAAATTGAGTTTCTCATCAACACAATAAGGTTTTTTTTTTCTTTTAATCATTTCTATACTATATTTGTCTTTTAAAAAAACAGCCTCTTTTCATTGATATCAAGACTCAGCCGATACTGATATGTTTCGGTTTCTTCGAGAGCTGATACCAATAGCACCCCGATATAGGTATTGGGGTGGTATAAATATAAGTATCGGACTGATATCGACCAATACAATCATTTTTTTTTTATAAATAAAAATAAAAATAGCGTTATCGGTGTCAGAGGAATTGGTCTAAGATTGGACTGATACACAATACCAATACCAATTTGATACCTTGCTCTTTTCCAGATTCTTTTTAGAAAAAAACTCATCAAACATGAGAAATCAATTTCCAATGGAAATCATATCTCAGCCAGCTTATTCAAACAAAAAGAAATTCATTTGCAATGGAAACAATTTTTCAGGAAATTGATCTCATTTCCTGTTTGGAGTTCCTCTCCTATTAAAAGTAAATGAGTTGGTATTAGGTGCATTGGTGACATGGCGGATTCAATAAAGGATATTGATTTCATTTGATAGGAAATCAATAACGAGTTGTCACGTTTCATACATCTTCACAAATTGGTGGATTCAAACCATTCCATCAGAGTGGTTTTGTTCATTTTGGACGTTGTCTATTGTGCTTTAATCGTCTTTTTGAGGCTCTTAATCAAATGATGAATATGGTTTCAAGTTTGAACCCAATTTTCAATGACCACAATTACCATGTTGCTAGTATTGGTGTGACTCGTACTGTTGTTCATAATTGATGATTGGTACACCATGGATGGTGCACGGGCAGTTTGCTCACAGCACTTAATACCAACTCTAAGTAAATATAAGTTCAAAACAAGTATAAAATGTTAAATGCACGCGCATGTATTCATAACAAATAGAATATTTTATTATTAGCTCTCTCTACTTTCATCATCATAATACCTTTATCCCATCTATTTGGGGTGGGCTTTGCAAGTCCTATTTCTCCACTCACTTCTCATCAACACTAAGCTCTTCCTAACATTGCAATCCTTCATGTCCTTTTCTCATTGCTCCCTCCAAGTCTTCACTAGTCTTTTCTTCCCCAACTTCCATGTGCTTGTAGCGTCTCAATCCTTTGTACAGGGTCTAGTTTGGCCTCCGATGCCCAAACCATCTCAAACGATATTTGCAATAAACAAGTTTTCCTTTGTAAGTGTCACTCTCGAATGTCCTCTTACGTACTCGTTCGTAATTTTATCCTTTTTTTTCACTCCAGATATCCATCTTAACATTCTGCTTCAAATTGTATGGTTGGTCTTAGTATTGTCTTATACAAAGATCACTTCAATCAAGGTGGAACTCTGGGGTCGCACAATACTCTGCTTGCTTGTCTCCAGTTCATTCAATCTGTATTAATCCTATTTAAGATATACTCCTCAAATCTGTCATCTGTTTGTTAAGTAGAGTTAAATAAGGAAATTTATGCCAATGCGGCACTAGATGTTTTTTCTATGTTAACTAAATCCTCCTCCATGCTATCATGTTCACTAAAAGTTGCACTCCATCGGTAAGTTGTACTCCATATATTTCGTCTTTGTGTTGCTAATTTTCAAACCTCTTGACTCTAAGACTATCAGCTCTTTCTAACATAATGATATTATATTAATAATTTAATAGTAAGAACAATAAGTGAATAGTTTAGTTTCTTAAGGATCCCCACAAATATTATACTCAAGTTGTAATTCGAATTGAAAATCTTAAGGCGTTGCCGATAAAAGAAAAAATCCAATAAGATATTTCTAAAATACATAATAAATAATTATAAAATTATAAAATGAAACAAACATTCATTCTCATTCATTTACAACTACTTTTAACCTTGGATCATAGTTTTCAAAATAACCAAAAAGAAATCAGTAAGTTCGACAAAATAATAGTTAAAGCTTTAAGCGTCATTAATTGAGTATGATAATGAATTGATGTCGTTGGTTTTTACTAGTAAACGTTGTAATACATCCTCAACTCTACAACATATAATGGTATATAATAATAGTCTACAACTCTACGAATGCAACAACTCTTCATTTTCAAACCTGTGTTTTGCTTGGAATCAATTCCTCTATAATCAATGTGATAGTTAATAATATTATGAAACAAACGAAAAATCAAAAGAAGGATTTACGCATGAACATGACTGATATGCTTGAAAATTCTTCAGAAGAGTCCAAAATTTCTAGAATCTTCATTTAACGTCAAATTAACATGAAAACATTGTTAACATGACTTCCTACAACATGAGAAACATTCATAATCACACCAAAAAATTGGAAAGCCCGCCAGATGTCCAAAAGCAGTTGGAAGATGGAGATGCAAGAAAGGAACATGATGAGGAACGCTAAAAAAATATGGCCAAAAGTTGGATCATTAAAACTGAGAAAGTATTTTGGATGCAGTCAATAGTCGATTTGACTAAGTGAAGGATTTGAATTATAAAAATTGTTGATTCTGCTATGGAATTCCCTTCAGCTACTAGTCATAGAAGAGGAAAAAGAGGTCGGGGACAAAGCGGCCAGATTCTTCAGGCATATTCTGATATCAAAATTATTGTATGCAGTAATATACTGGAGTGTATCCCTTGATCTATTTTATTGAATCAGAAGCACTAGTACTTATTTGAAGAAGATCTTTGAAACTATCGTGGTCTTCCCAACTAATTCTCTGATCTTATCATGATCTTAATGAATGCTGACTCCTCCATGGATGCTCCTAATTGCCGAATGCCCTACAAATTCAAAATTTGCCAATTATCCACCTTTGCGGTTTTCTAATGGCAAATTGTCCTATTTTGAGGAAGCTGTGCTTACGTATCCTTAACTATATATTATGATGTTTTAATACAGATTCGATGATGTGGGCTTTGTATCATTTTAACAGCCATTTGGAACCATACACGAACCCAAGCCATTATCAACAGATAGGAGCAAATGACTGCCATTGAAGGGAATTTCACTCAAAATTGTCACTTGTTCTTGCCTATTTTTCCTTGGAAATATGTCGATTTCAAGCCAACATGAAGCCTGGGCTTAATCTGTCCTTCTCCGCTTGTTTACGGATTGCTTGGTCATCCAGGGCTGCTCCGCTTTTTGAGAGATAGATAGGTGGTCTCCTTGGTGATCTTTTCCCAATCCGACCAAGGAATCCTCGACCTCGAAATAGCTATCCTCCCTCTGGTTCAGTTTCCTCACTGTACAAAGATGGTTAGTCTCCCTCCCAACCCTAACTTCAATCTGAAGTTATTGACCAGCCTCTATTTACTGCTATGTGCCTTCAGCCAATTACCTATAACCCATATTGCATAGATGGGACCATGCCAGTTTTCCCTCACGATCAAGGGGACCATGTTGACTCACCCTTCCGCTCAACGGCCAGGGGGGGCATGTCAGTCTCACATATATGGGAGGAGAGTTTATATGTGACACGGAGAAGGACTGAGACCTCCTTAGTTAACACCAAGTGAGAACCGGGTTGGACTAAGAACACATTGGCTGAGAGGGAAACGATAGCTCTCACGCCCTATAAAATGAATAAGGAGAGGAAGCGATGGCTGGAAAAATGAAGTCAGCTTTCATCTAGGTGTTATTTTTTTTTAAAATGTGAAGAACAATTGCTTTTGCATCTTTTTTTTCAAATGTTGCTAGAAGATCACAATTGTTGAAATTTTAAAATAAAGTAAAAAAAGAAGATTAGGAAGAGAAGAGAGGCTGTACGAGAAGCTACATTGTGGAAATCTTGACGTTTTTTTCATTAATTTTTTTTTCTTTAAATAAACTTTCGTTTACACATTTACTGAAGATAAACATAATCCCTAAGAATCCTAATCTTAACAAACTTCTCTTAAGATCGTAATCCTAATCTTAAACTTTGGTTACGCACATGCGTAACGACCCTAAAGATTTTCTATTGCCCTCCCACAATCGCATGTTCCTTTGAAAAAGGTATATGCGATTGATTAAAAGAAAATTAGCCCTTAGATCTTTGCGGTGACATGACCGGAAAATGCTTCGGTCATACTTGTTGGTGGTCACCGCTTGTCTGTGAAGTCCATCACTGTCGCATCCCGCTCATCTTGGAGTCTATCGGAGTCGATGGCCCACTAGATTAGGTCTGTCCTGAACTCTCCCAAAAGCAATTGAAGACGAATCATACAGCACAAATCTCTTTAAAAAAAGATGATGAGATCATGAGGCTATGATGAGTGTTTATTGGAGGTTTTTAGAAAAAGAAAAAAAGAGTGGATCGATGAAGGCGTGAGCCATTGGGCTCTGATACCATGATAAGAAATCCAACGGGCCTAACTCAACCTCACAAAACCGGCTTGTAAGGTGAGGTTTGCCCAAGATATAGAGAGCCCAACAAGGGCTAGCCCACAGCCGATGTGGAACAAATCCAACACGCCCCGCACATGTTGGTGAGATTGAGCCAAATCACGTGGACTAGAAATGAGTGGCGTGGGGAGAAAGAACGGCTCTGATACCATGATAAGAAATCCAATGGGCCTAACTCAACCTCACAAAACCGGCTTGAAGGTGAGGTTTGCCCAAGATATAAAGAGCCCAAGAAGGGCCAGCCCACAGCCAATTTGAGACAAATCCAACATTAATTGTCAAGATCATTATTGCAATTTTCCTACTGCCCCCAACCGAAGTTGAAAAACAAAGCCTCTAGCCATAAAGTGCAGAAGGGATATTTACATATTTCTACTTTTGTTATGGGAGATCTCTCTTTCTAGAAAGTCGCCTAAGTCCAAAGATAAAGAAAATCAAATTAATAGAGTTTATAGTCATGGATCTTATTACATGAACTCTGAGAAGGGATGGTATTGTTGTCGCATGGAATAAGCAAGTGGCGCTGGTTCCCTAGGATGAAAAAGATGCTCTTTTAAAGTCTATTATTTAGTGTAGGTCTACCGACAAGACAATAGTGGTCGAAAACATTTTTCAAAGGGAGAGGTGTTACAGTGAAGTTTTCTCATAGAAAAGACAGTGGAGGTAGCATGGGCAATGACAAAGGAGGTGGAGATGTAAACAAATCCCTAGCATAACCTGAGATAGCGGAGTAAGAAATGTGTGGGATATCTGACAAGATGCGTTCGAGCGGTGGTGTGTGGGGCTCTCTTGTGTACACTTCACAAAGATCTGAAGAAAACAGTGGGGATGCCTGTGGATATGCATGCCAAATATCCGGTGACAACCTTTTTCCCAGCCTAATGTCTAAGCACAGGATCACGGATGGTGATCAAGTTATTATGAAACAGAAGATTAACTTTCATACTTATAATCACAACGGAAAAAGTCGGCGACTTGCAGTCATCCTGACTTTATTGTTGATTAATCGGCCAAGTCGCGACTCGACCGATTAATTGACGATGTTTTTTATGTAGTCCATTTTTTTTTCTTTTTTTATTTATTTATTTATACTTTAGGGGAAAAAAGAACCTTTGGGTTTTGCACTATTCTGTTCAGTTTGTTCATAAAAAACCTTTAGGTTTTACCTATTTGATACTATTTTGTTCCTTAAAACCATTATTTTTAACTTGAAATATTTTATGAGATATTTTTTTTGAATTTTTTATCTTCCTGATTTTTTCAGACTTTGACCAACTTAGACCCTTGCCGATTTATTGCCGACTCCCGAACTTATGGCTATGTTCATCCTAGCCAGGGAAGGGTGTATCGCCTTGATGGTTGTAGACAAGGATGTTATTTCCTTGATACCAGGCTGCTGTTTGGCATCAGCCATGATATTGTTGACTAGTATTGAAATGTATGTATACCGAACTTAGCCTGAGATAGCTGAGTAAGGAATAAGGCGTGGGATGTCTGATAAGGACAGGATCGAGCGTTGGTGAGTGGGGCTTGCTTGCGTACATTTCGTAAAGGTTTTGAAGAAAATAGTGAAGATGCCATGCCCGTGGGACATTCATGCCAAATTTTCAGCAACAGAAAATCTCTTCGCCAACCTTATGTCCAGGCACCGTATCATGAATGGTGATCAAGGTATTCCGAAATAGAGGATCAACTTTTCAAACTACCACGGGAAGAGTATATCACCTCAATGGTTGTAGACAAGGACGTCATTTCCCTGTTACAAGGTGGGGTTTTTTTTTTTTGTTTTTGATCGGTAAATGTTCATCGATTTTATTAAACAACAGCGAGAAGCTGAAAAATCTCTGTATCTGTCTGTGCCACTACTGAGACATCATCTCGAGTATCGGGTATCGTTTGGGTATCAGCCATACAATATATTAGAAAGCATATGTATCGGACTTCAGGCGATAACTGGACGGTACATTTTTCTTAGGTGGCTTCAATACTGAGACATCAGGCAATATGTCTCAATTTCGTTCAAGATTTTGATCTATGATTGTTAAGGCAGCGAACATCTTGATGCATGTTTGGTTAAATATTTAAGAAATAGTTGCACCTGTTTAATGTAGGATATTGTTTCTAGGTTTAGGGCCTTCTAATATTTTAATGCTGCTGCTTCAGCTTGTTTAGTCTAATAAAGTTTCAATATTTCTACATTGAAATTCTTATCCAAGCACTAGGTCCATATAAAGTTGTAAAAGAGGAATCCAAGGCAATGATGGATGGGCATAAATGACTACCCAGAAGACTTAGAAAAGCGTTGAATGGCAATACAAATGATAATAGGTTGTGTTTGACTCTAAAGAGCACTATAAGCATCTCCACTATTGAACATCAAGTAAAAATTGTAATATCATACCTTTCAAAAAAAAAAAAGAAGTAATATCCATAGTCACAAAAGTTTCCAATTTCACCGAAATGGGGGTCCACTGAATTTTTCGGAAAAATTTCTCTTATTTCGGTGAATTACCAAATTTGTTCGAATTTCATCGAAATTTTCCTTTATTTCATGAAGAATATAAGGTTATTGATTTATGAAGTTGAATTCACGATCAATTGAAAAAAGAGACACAGCAACAACAAAATTAATGACCATAAAGAAGCCCTCAAATCTTGGTTCAAAAATTCCGGATTCCGGCAATGGTCCAGTCGAACCCCAAAACGGAAAATTTGAAATTTCCAGCTGGATTTTTGAATTTTGCGGCGGAACATTGACCAAACTTCTAGTAATGTTCCGGCTGGTAAAATTTTATTTTTTACTTTAAGAAATTCTGAAAAAAAAAATCACAGATAAGCGGAATTTTGGTTGAAAACAGGAGGGGGCGGTATTAACCATGCCTCTAATACCCTGGGAAACTGTAGAAGTAGTTTGCAATGTACTTTCTCACCTCTTGAGCTGAGTACTTCCTACATCTTTAACACTATCTTATTTGTCATGGATGCAGTCAAGTCTCAATGTTCAAAATCTCAGTTTTCCGGTACGTATCCGCCAACTCCAAAACCAATACATATCGGATTTGGACGATACATTGGTATGTATCAGCTGATACATACCAATATATATGGGCCGGTACACTCAATGTATCAACCCAGTGACCTCCGAAACCGATACATATCAGTTTCGTCTGAAATTTTGGAACATGGATACACTTATTGGTTTTGTAGTGTATATTTTGTATTTAGTATTTGGAGGTCTACAATGTGGCTATGCTCCTCAGGTGAAAAAAAGCGTTAGTATAAGAAAAGTTTTGGAGATCTACTACGTGGCTCTGCCAGTGGCACTCAGGTCTTGTACTAAGCCATCTTTTTTTACCTCCAAAACTTTTTTTCTTTTACCACTAAAGACTTGGAGGAAAGCAGTGAAAAGATACATGAAGGTTTGTAGAGTTACAAAGAGCTTGCCACTGTTCAGAAATGGGTGTAGAAATAGGACTCACCAACATGGTTTTAAATATCAGCCATATCGGTTAGGCTCCATCCGATACAGTATACACCCCCAATTCGGTATTAGGTCAAATATCGGGTCAACATCGGCTGATATGTATCGGATATGAACCGGATAAAATACCAACCTTTTTGCATTTTTTAATTTTCTTAATTATTGGCCAGGTTGGCCGATACATATCCGATATGTCTCGGCCTGGGACCCACCTGATATGGCTATATATATAATTATAGAAAAAAATAAAAACACATCGATATATATATATATATATATATATATATATATATATATATATATATCAATCTTTAAATCCCTGCTTGCAAAGTCAACACCACCCGAAATATATATGATAAGGCTACGATGATGATGATGATGATGATGATGAAACTTTTCTTCCCTGGACAGTTTGTGATTGAAGAAAATGACTTGGTGTCTTGTGTTATGACAATTGTGCAGGACAAGAGATTCTGATGGTAGTATGCCTATGGATTCTACCCGTGTGGTTGTGCTTCCTCTTGGTTGCATCTGGAATTATAAACCTACCTTTCACTACTCCCTTTTTAGATGACTTGCTCATGTAAGTAGTATCCATCTCAAAGCCATAGTCTCTGAGTTCTGTAATTATACACTCTGTTTAAGTGAAGTGGGTTCCAATGAGCCAAGTAATATAGCAACAATATAAAATGTTAGATACTAAAAACTACAATCCTTGATAGCATTTCGGACGGTGATGATCAGGTTGAACCGGATTTCGTGTTCAACCCGATTTCCAGCCATTGGAAAGTGAATAATCTTGATTTCCACAGTTTTCATTTTTATATGATGACATGTAGTCAAGATTCTCCTCTATTGATTGGTTGTAAAACTGTTTGAACACGTTATCGGTATCAACCAGTTGGACCTGATCATTGCCCCATTTTGTATTAATCGAGAAATCTGTTTCTTAAGCTTGTGATGTCATTGTTATGTTAGAAGGCAATGATTGTTGCCATATCACAGATATAAGGGAAATTTTCCGAATCGACCCTGTCAGATACACCTTTCTGTCAGAGACCCTATAGTTTCACCTTTACCCTAACCAACCAGCTTTTAGCCAAGCCGGTTCCAGTTAGCACAAAAAGTCTCAAATGCCCCTTCTTACACTTTTGATTGTTCTACATCGTTTAAAATTTTAAAAATTTGCACTTTTTTATATTTACGCGATGTGAAGTTGCATCTATGCCATCTGATTTGAAGGTCATAATATAAAGATTGATGGTGCCAAAGATTGACACGAAAAAGGCGATATCGCGTATGTTTACGCGATGTGAAACAACATCTGTGTTGTATGATTTGAAGGCCATAATATAAAGATCGATGTTGCCAAAGATTGACACGAAATAAGAGGTGATATCGCCTCTTTAAAAAAAATAAAAATAATAAAATCGATTGTTTAATGAGTCGCTATCGACTCACTACAGAGTTAATATTGACTGCTTAAACAAGCGATATCGCTTGTTTAAATAGTCAATATGGACTGTTTAATGAGTCGTTATCGATTCATTAAATAGTCGATGTCGACTATAAAGATAGAAACGCGTGCCTAAATTAAGAAGGGCATATGGGCTGAAAAGGAAAGAAAATAAAGGCATGGTAGTGAATTAATTGCTTCTTGGGCTTGGCTATCTGACACCCAGACGCTACATTAAATGAGGTGAGGCGTTTGAGGGCTTTATGTTGTCTTTTGCTTTTCAAGGAGACATGTGCCCACCTTTTTTTTTTTTTTTTTTTTAAAGAGTCATTAAACAGTCGATATCGACTATTTAAATAGGCCATATCAACTCTTTAATAAAAAGTCGATATTGACTTATTAAACAGTCGATTTTTTTTTTTTTTTTTTTTTTAAAGACGCGATATCACCTTTTTTTTTCGTGTCAATCTTTGGCACCATCATTCTTTATATTATAACCTTCAAATCAGACCGCATAGATGCTGCTTCACATCGTGTAAAGAGCCGATATTTTTTTTTTTTTAAGACTAATATTGTCTTTTTTTCGTGTCAATTTTTGGCACCATCAATCTTTATATTATGGCCTTAAAATCAAACAGCATAGATGCAACTTCACATTGTGTAAATATAAAAAAATGCAAATTTTTAAAATTTTAAACAATGTAAAACGGTTAAAAAGTGTAAGAAGGGGTATTTGAGACTTTTTGTGCTAGCTGGCTTGGGTAAAAGCTGATCGGTTTGGGTAAAGGTAAAATTATAGGGTCTCTGACGGAAAAGGTGTATCTGATAGAGTCATTAGAAAAATTTCCTGAGATATAATGTAATTGTAGACAATTTTTTTTTCTTTGGCCGGGAATTAGCCTTAAAAAAAAAAAATATGGTGCAAAGGACGGATTCTGTGAGAGAGAGCTTCGGCACTGCCATCACCCTCTTAACAACTGAATCACAAAAAATCAATGTACAAATCGGAAATAAGGAAAATTGGCTTCATCCGAATTTTGAGAGAAATAACTGCTGCTGCTCCAGGATTCATCGTGTATGAGACTAGAGCATTAGCTACCCCATTTCCTTCTCCGTAGCGCACATGTTTTGCTGCAGTCAGATCGGGGCTGGGTCGACCCGATTACAGTCTTCGTCAACCTTAACCCCAACCAAACCCAATTATTTAAGCCCTCGGCTCAAACCCAGCCCGACCCCGTTAACAAAAAGTCAGGTCGTGTTAAGATATAAAGGAAGGAGTCGCGTCTGGATGACGCGGGTCAGGTCAGGTTCGGGTCAAGATCTGACTTGGACCCAGCACGTTCAATAAATGGCTCAAGATTTCTAACTTGATCCGTTGGGTTGAGATTTGAACCTAAGCCTGACCTGTCATGTCTACCCGACCCAGTTGCAGCCCTATGTGTAGACACTTCATTGTAGTGGTGATTAGTTCAATGACTTCAAATCTTCAATAGACGAGCTTAGGAATTAAGATCTGCTCCTCTCCCTCTCTCTCTCTCTCTCTCTCTCTCTCTCAAAAGAAGGTAAATTGGGCTGGCCTGGCTGGTCTGGCCTACTCAATAAGTCAGTCTAAGTAGGGGAGAGTTCCAAAAGCCCAATTAAAATTTTACCTGTCTAAGCCCGATCGACCAATCAATTGAAACTAGGTGACTCAGCCCAAAGGCAGAGCCATGTTATGACTTGGGTGGTTAATTAATTAGCCAAACTTTCTAAAAAAAATTTACTAAGTTTTAGGAGTCCTATTTTATATTAGTGGATTTTCATTCATTCAAAATTATATTGACTACCCAAAAATTATCTAAAATCTTCAAACAAACTTTTTTATGATATTTGTTTTCATAACAAATATTTCTTCTTTGATTTTTTTAATTATATTGGCTATCCAAATATTCTCTTTATTTGGCTACATTGACTTATTAGGCTTTAGTATAATTAATCAAAAAAATAAGCAATTTATTGCACATACCAAGGTTTGAATTTAGAACCTAAAGTTCACAAAGCACTAAGTCAACCATTAGAGCAATTCACTAAGATATGTAAAGTGCAAAAAAATTTAATAAATATATAATTTTTTAAAATTGAAATAATGCATATGTAATCTACATAGGCATCAAAATTATTAAATAAAAAATAGCAGGTCTTTATATTCATCATCGGGATATGTTCAGCAACTTCAATAGTCTCACGGGCTCTTCACAACGTATTATCACATCATCCTACTCTTTGGAGGAGGACAACGAGGATGATGTTACCTCATAGTTATTCTTCGAGGAAATTTTGAATTAGGGCAATTTTGTTAGAAAGGCGTAATCGATATGAGCTTTTATGGGAAAAATCAGAAAGCACCTAACCAAGGCCTTAGAGCTTTAAATTGATTAAGGATTTAATATTAGGTTAATAGTAAAACTCTAATCAATTTAAAATTCTAATATTAAAAATTTAATTACCCTAATGTTAAAACTCTAATTATATCTAATTTTTTATTTTTAGGTATTATTTTTAATTTTAATTAAAACTCTAATCACTAATAAATTTGAACCTTCATTCTCTCAATCCATCTATTTTTTTTAAATATTAGAGAAACCTATACTAAAACTCTAATTACTTAGAATCATGGATCAAAATGGTATATTATATATATATTTTTTGAGTGCTTACTTAGAAGAAAAAATTATACAATGTTCTAACATTAATTGATTAAATGACCACCCTATGAAAAATTTTTAGCTCAATGCAGCCCTTTACATAGAAATTTTTGGGCCAATTTATGGCCTAACCCCGCCCTCCATGAGCTAGATAGGTACTCCCGATTCATAAACAGTTGGCCTGGCCCAGCCCTATCAATAATCATAGTGACCAAATCGGGATTCAAGAATAAATCGGCTTGGGAAATATCCGGCAAATTTCGTCAAATTCATGAAAAAAAGTCAAATTTTAGAAAAGAAAAAACATTAAAACTAAAAACATAATAATAATAATAAAACAAAATCGAGCAAAATAGAGAAATTCACGATTTTTTGACAAAGTTTCGAATGATTTTAAAATTATTTGGTTTTCAAAAAATTATGAATTATTCGCAATTTTTCCAAAAAGTTGGAGAATTGGGTCACTATGATTACAATCGCCCAGCCCAAACCCGGAAATTGAGAGCTTTATCAAACCACATTGAACCGAACCGTGAAGTTACTTGGCACCAGGTTGAGTGAACCAAGTTGCATAATTTCAATATAGCATTAAAATTCCCTCAAATATATATATATATATATATATATATATATATATATATATATATATATATATATATATATATATATATAATTAAAAGAGCATCGCTGAAATCAGGAGTTAGACAAGCCCCAACCGTCTGCCTTCTGAAGGTAGAATCCTATAAAAAGTTGACTAGTTATAGATGTTGGAGAATTGGGTCACATGTCAACTTTTGACAGAAAGTCTGCATTGAATAAGTGTCGAGAGGCTTGGCTATCTTCTGATTTCGGTAAGGAGAGTTGAATCTCCCTAGTCCCTACCGAAATCAGAAAGAAACTTTACAAACGATTGGCTGAGTTCGGAAACTTTACAACTGATTTTGAAAGCCTTGGATCTAAGTAAGCAAATTGTCATTTATATCTCTTTCATGCAAAAATGTAAATATATTAGGTTTATGGGTGGCGTTATTTGCACCCGTTTAAACCTTTGAAGAGCTATTTCATGCAAGAAAAAAATCGTTGACTACCTTGAAACAGAAGATGGAGATCATTTTGCGTCCCAATCTTTCAAACAATAGGTCTTGAGATCATGGCTTACCTATCAGACGGTCACATGGTGATTCCACGTGACACACGTCCCCAAAAGTGACCAATTGATAGGTATGCCATGATCACAATCACTTTTCGAATCAAGATCTGACCGTCTAGTGGGTGCACCATAATCTCAAGATCCATTGTGTAGAATATTGGAATGAAAAAAAATATGCATCATCTAATTCAAAGCAGTCAACGGTATTTCTTGTGAAAAAGTTTGCTCTTCACAAGAAAACAGGTGTGAATAACCCCTAAATTTATAATATAGAATTAGTAAAAGCTTTTAAAACTTTCGAATTAGCAAATCAGATTCGCTTGATAATAGTAAATTTCGAATCCAAATTCGAACAGTTTCTCTCAGTTTTTTATCCCACTCAAAATGTGCTAACCACGCTCCACTGCGATGGTTCTCTTTCCGGACAGGTTATAGAACAGGTAAGATTATCATCTTCCAAGGGGTTGGGCCAGTAGCTCAATGGAAGGTTGACAATATTACAACTGAGGTCGTAGATTCAAAAATGAGGAGGTAATTTACGAGTATTCCCTCTTCCACTACTTATCCACAACTTTCGTCGCAACAGCATACAAATTTGTTGAAAATCGTATTCAAATCATTCGAATGAACTTTGTATTGATTTGGATATCGAAAGAGAAACCCTTAACTTATTTGGAAAAATAAAAGGAATAATAGCTCTGACCAACATTTAAACACCAAAATGAAATTAATCATGTCCATAAGAACCATCCAATTGGCCAACTTTACCATCAGCCCTTATAACTAAGAACAGCAACTAGAATTAGAGAGCACAAATCATATGGTTCAAACTTCCCATAAAATATGATTTTTGAACTCATTGCCCTTCTATTTATGATCTATAACTTTGACAGTAGCCCACATATTAAACTATTAATGGTGTATGATCATTTAAAATCTTGGTGTTTAAGGACAGTGACGAGAGTTGGTCCCAAAATAAAAAATGAGTTCACTCATCTTCCAAGCTCATGCCCCTCCAAGTAATGATCAAAAAGATAGTTTTTGAAGTGTCTGAGGGAAGAGGTACACTTGGAAGTCCATGGTATCAACACTATCAAGTATCGGTCGATTCCGATACGGGTCTGTATCGGCCGATACTGCCTCAGTATCGGCTCATACTGACTGATACAAAAAAAAAAATAATAAATAAATAATATATGTTTTTTACTTTTTTTTCAAAAAAAATATATATACTCGCCAATACCGTATTGGCGAGACCAACACCAACACATATCGCCGGTACGTACCAGTCCAAGATGGACTGATACCCAGTACCAATACCGAGTTTGATACCTTTGCTTGGACCCGATTCACCTATTCAAAGGCCTTCTGGTCCGAAGAAATAGCTACTTTTATACCTTTTTCCCCAACTTTAAGAGAAAATGCTCAACATCTTCACTTCAAAGAAAAAGAATTAAGAAAACTCTTGGCTCCCCTACCAAAGGCCCCTGATCTATTGGAATCATTTTTTCTCATAGGCCTTCAAACCTTGGATAAGAAAACAGATAGGATAATTGCTTCAAAAGAGTTGGTACAGAGTAACCAATCCTAAAAGAAAACGGGTCACCAAAACCGGAGACGAGGCATGTTTTTTCGGCAGGTGCGACAATTGATTGAAGATTGCAATGCTTATACTTCAGAGATTGCATTGAAAAAATATTTCTCTCGTATAATTCAAAAAGGTCAAGCACTTTTAAAATGAACGGCTGAAACAGGTTAAGAGATATCAAACAGTAACTGTTCATTTTAAAGGCATTTGAACTATTTCAAATCAGATGATAGAGATGTTTTTTCGATGCAAGCTTTGACCCACCAGATCTAGCCATCGTGATCTTCATATCTAGTGACACAATGAAAACACAAGACAGGGGTCTGGTTTTGATGACCAATTCTGTTTTTAAAATAAAACAGGTCCATTACCAATTATACCAATTTTTGTCGAAATGCCTCCATGCAAAACCAACATTTATCTTGGGATGCCACTTACTCGTTGTAGAAATTGCAGATTAGTAATAATTGCATGCTAAACAAGCAACTAAACATCTGCCCATGTGAAATTTACACAAAAAATAAAATTTAATATTACCCAAAAATTGTCCATCACTATATAATAGACGGAAAAACTATGGTTTTTGCCTCATGTTGAAGGATCTTGGTAGGAAGATCTAAACAAGGAGTTGACTGAAAAAATTCAGTACCTCAATTTGTTCGGAACAATCTTAGTGGTATAGTCTCCATTGCCAGCTGAAAATTGAGAGAGAACCAATGTTATAAGCAACAAAACAATTGCACTTTTTCACTAAAATAGAGGAGCTGGTATTATGTACCCACCCGACAGGCGGTGGTGACATTTGGGTCAACTTCATTTTTCCTATACAATTGCCACGGCCGTTGCACAGCTATTTACGAGCACATAAGTCAGTGAAAGTTCACTTTTGACCTTTCGCTGATTTGGAGCTCAAAAAAAATATCAGTGCATTACCAAGGTTGGGGGTTTGAAATTTACTTGCTGCCACCACTGGCGCTCGAAATAGAGAGCTAAATTTACTGCTTACCCATAGCCTTGGAATTCTGAGATCAGATTTTGAATGTAGTTTCGATAGCTCTGACTGGAAACTGATGACAATGGAAACCTGAAACTCGACTGAAAATGGCCTGCATACAATATTCACACAACTTAGAATGTTGAACAGATTCTCAGTTATCATTGCAAGGGACATAGCACGAGCCCATGAAGAAAGTGAATCTGAGAACCACGATTAATGTATGCCATTATCATGTACTTTTTCAGGATGTGTGCCACGTGGAATCAAAACCAGACCGTCTGATGGTAGGTCCATGATCTCAAGATCTATTGAGTCGAAGATTGGGATGAAAAATGATCATCATATTATTCAAAGTAGTCAACAGTTTAAGCAGGTGAAACCCGAGCTGAGAAGGAAAAATCTTGAGGCGTAAATAAAGGTACCCTTTATATTAGTTATGAGTGACAATTATAAGAGAACCATTAATAAGTAGTTTTTTGTCCCGGAAAACTTAACTTGGGTTTAGAGATTAGCTCTAGTAATTACAAGAGTGTCATTAATAAGTACAGGCACGTAAAAAACTACTACCAACACACTAGGACATGCACTAAAATTACACCAATATTTCTGAAACTCAAAACCAGTACAACTACCCCATTTAGAGAAAATTTATACATTAAAAAAAGCATTGTCCAAATTGACCTAAACCCAAGAGAAGAAGTCCCCTGGCATACATAAAATAATTAAGATTGAAAACCCTGCAACGAAAATAGCAAAACGAAAAACAGGCAAACAAAATGAACTATGTGCCCTGCAACATTGCTATTTTTTAAATGATTAATGGGGCATGACGGACATCGGTGAGAGACAAGCCCACCATCTAACCTTTTTGAGGCAGAATCCTGTTAAACACTGCCATTTACAGATTTTAAGGCCCCTGAAAAATGAAAGTGAGATTTTGATAGAAAGTCTGTCCCTGAGAAGAAGCGGTGGGCTTAGCTAACTTCTGATGTTGGTTGGAAAGTTGGTCCCTTTGGGTAGCAAAATGATGAGGACATCCGATTCAAAGAACCGTCATGGTCTATCAAAAGGCGGAAGAAGCATGCGAAGATGGCATCCCGAAGACATGGGGATTCCAGCGTGAGCGTCCAGCACGGACGTCCGTCAAAATGTGCATCGCCAGCACGGACGTTCGTGAATCGACAAGCTACTGATGTGTTTACATCTGTCAATGGATGAATGTCTGTCCCTATTCACGGACGTCCATGACTCGATAGGTCTCTAGTGGGTTTTCAATCCGTCGAAAGACGAACGGACGTTCCGATTCACGGACGTCCGTGACGAAGCGCGGACACAAATTTTGAGGCACCGCGGGATTTGGAGTTTTAATTTTAATTCCCTTTTTAAATTAGGATTCTTGCTAATTTCGATTTATATTTAGTTAGGGTTTACTTGCTTATATAAAGGCTATGTAGAGAACAATTAATTAGTTAATGGTTAATAAATATTGTTTTTGAAAATTAAGAACCTTTTTTCAAAGTTTTCTTCGAGGGTGCGATTCTTTCAACTTGGAAGAGCGATTCTTCTTCCCACATGTGGTTTGGTGTGAGACCAACTTTTCTACCCTTTTTAGCTACTTTTATCTCCATCTTACATGTAAGTGCGTGATTAATTTTCTAATTAATTGCATTCCTAAAATCTTGAATTAATTTCCTTCTTAGCTACTTTTATCTCCATCCATCCTTCTTAGCTACTTTTATCTCCATTTTGCTAGTTCAATCTTTCCGTAACCTAATCTAAGATCGTTCAACCGTCCTAACACAGAATTTCTTCTATTTGATTTTGGTTTTTAAATACCTAGTGTCCTTTTGTTGTTAATTCTGTACGGATTCGAAAGAGTCCACTTGTGAGTTTGTTCGAAACCCTAAACTGTTGAAGATCTAGTTGTTCGCTAAGAACCCTAGTTTTCTAGATCTTATAGGAAGCATACTGCAAAAGTAACATTATTTTGGGCTAAATAAAATTATTTAATTAAAATTCTCTTTATTTTCTTTGTTAATTTGTTGGGAAATTCATATTTTAATTATTCATATTAATTCACAAATAATCTCAGCCCATCATATTTGCATCGTGTTAGTTTCTGCATCAAATTTGATATCAGAGCTTTGTTAGTTTAGGATTGTTAGTATCATCCATATAGGTTTTAGGTTTCATATTTGTTTGATTTCATATTCGTTCGTGTCTTCCATCATTATGGATTCCGCTAAGATAGAAGCTCTCATTAAGGAACTTGCAACAAAGTTGACTACGGTTCAGACCAATTTACAGGCCCAAATGAATGATCACTATACCGATATTCAAAATCAATTGTGTGATCAACAAACTCGGCATTGGGCTTTAGTGACCTGTATTGACGGCATGAATAGGGTTATCACCGATGACCATTTTCAAGTCAATGTCAATGACCGTAGAACAGATGGTCCTAATCGACGCGACCTCCACAACCCAATCAGGACGACAAAATCATGAAGTCCATCAAGATGGATGCTCCTACTTTTGATGGAAAGAGACAGCCTAAAATCTATCTAGAATTGGTAACTAACATGGAAACCTATTTTGATTGGTATGTCATGTCTGAGGAGCATAAAATCTGACTTGCTTAAGTTAAGCTTATTGGCCAAGCTAGGCTTTACTGAATGAGTTTGGAGGGCCATAGACTATCCCAGATTCTTCCCCCTATCTCCACATGGGCAGACATGAAGATTCAGCTGAATGAGAAGTACATTCCTCTTTCTTATGATGAACGTCTTCTTGAGAAGTACGTTCCCCTTCCTACGGCTCTTTTTTTCACTATGCTTCTCAAAATTATCATTTAGATATTGTGTAATTGTTTCTCATATATGTGACATCTAGTCCTAGAAAATGTTTCTATATGGAGATAATGGCCATTTTAATGTCGAGTTCTTCGATGTAGATTGGCTCTTTTAGTAATAGGAGGTCCACTACCGATTACGATACATTTCTTAGAGGTAACTGGAGGTCCACTACCAAAAGTATTGTAGTGTTTCACACAAGCAAAAGTAACAAGCTCAGAACAAAAATAGGGAACAGCACCAGTTAATGTTGGTTTTTACACAAACCATTCATTAAAAAAGAACTGAAAATGAACGTGTTCATACATGTAATCCAACAACTTACCCGGCTAACAGAGTAGGACATGTCAAAAGGCGAGGAAGTATGACATAGATGGGTAGAGTCATGGATTGGCAAACATCTCCATCTGCTATCTAAAAGATGGAAGAAATATGCTTGTTGCACGAAATTTTCAGTAGCAATAAAATAAATTTACTGAGATTTAATATCACTTGCCTGTGTAGTCTGAATTACTGAGGTCTCAGTCACAAACTTCTCACCAACAAGAATTGACTCTACGCGAAGTAACTGAATATCGATAGACCGTATAGGAACTGCAGACGCTTCCACAATTAGCTCACCGCTAATGGGGTCCAACAAAGAACACTGAGTCGAGATTCTTCCTGTAACTCGAAATCCACCTGCTCATAAAAAAAAAATTCGTATGTAGATAAACACCATATCCGTTAAGCCATCAAAGTTAATTGGTCACCTAAATAAGGCACCTTTAGATGAAGCATGTTGTTCACATAAATATGGAGAAGAAATGTGACATAAAATTCAACATTTCCATGAAAAAACTGAAGATTCCATATTCACCCAAATATTGACAAAAACTCCTTATTGTTAAAACAATTGCGTTGAAAAATTTTAAATACAGATTAAAAGAGATGAAAGAATACCAAACAAAGATGGGAATTGCTCAAAGCAATTTGGGAAACAACCCCAACAACCTACCTGGCGATTTTGACCCTTATTATCTGACCGCAAGAGTCAAGAATCTAACTCAAGAGCTGTAATGGAAGTATGGAAAAATATTAAACCCATGGGACAGTGATTTCATTTGTTTCCAAATGGGGTATAAAAAGATGTATACAACAGTTCGGACAACTAAACACGAAATAAGCTCAGTTTTATTGAAACTGTCTGATGCGAACTTTAAATCTGCCTGTTTGAATCGTGGTCGGATAAAGAGGAGACTTCAAAAGAGAAAGTGGACCCGCGAATGGGTTTTTAAAAAAAGGCCCGTTAAAAACCCATTTGATCAGAAAGAAGAAAATCTAAAATTTATTAGTCTTCAACTTTTAATCCCATTACTTTTATGTTTGGCCTATTTTGAGGTATCACAGAAAGTCAGATTGATACGAAATTAGTCATATTTGAAAACTTATCGAAGTAGCTTTCCAACGAGCTAAAAAACGTGCAGTTCCGACAAGTATTGAAGAAGTTATGATAAGTTTTTGGAAGCTGGACATAAAGTGACGAATTTCAAGAATCCTAATTGAATTAGGATTAGTCTCTTTTATTATTTTATTTTAGAAAGTAAAGAGTTGTTTCTTTGATTAGAAATAGGATTAGTTTCCTTATTGTTTTAGGAGTTTATTGTTTTAAAAGAATTAGGATATTTCTTTTATTAGGAATTAGAGTTATACTAGGATTTCTAATTTTATGCATTGGTTAGCCTATTTAAAGGCTTGTAAGCACTTTTATTATAAGGTTTTGGTAATGAAAATCGCTTATACAAAATTGAGAGTTCTAAACTTTCATGAGGGTGTGATTCTCTTAAAACGGAGAGCGATTCTTCGATTCCCACTTGCGGTTTGGTGCAAGACCAACTCTTCTTCCATCTCTATCTTCTTTAAATTTACGGTTTGCGTAAGTAGCGTAATTCTAATTATTTTATTGATCTCATAAAAGCCCAAAATCAATATTTTATTCATCATTAATTTTATTAGCCTTTTATTTTTGTATAACATAAAAGCCCAAAATCAATATTTTGTTCATCATTAATTTTATTAGCCGTTTATTTTCGTTTGGTATCGAGAGAACCTGTTTGCAAGTTCGTTCGACGCCCTAAAACTATCGGAGATCTAGCCTTTATAAGAACCCTAGTTTTCTAGATCCACGATAGGGAATGCACACTAAAGTAACGCTACTTTGAGCCGAAATTAAATCACCTAATTGAATTTCTAGAAATTTTCGTGGCAATTTGTTATGAGAAATTATTATTTTTTAATTGATTAAATTAATTTTAATCCTAATCTCAGCCCTAACATTGCATTTACTAAGTTCCCGCATCACTGTCACCTTGGCTCGCCTACCTTAGGCAACGTAAACTCATTGACCAACCAAAGGCAAGGCTCAGAGAGGGCCTAGGCAAGGATCTCACCAAGGCAAAAGCCCTCACCGAGGCAGCTCGCCTTGTGTTTGCACAGGCCAAGACGAACCTATTTGATGGTGTCTTGGTAATTTCACGCCCTCAAGCAAATTGTTTTTGTTTGGAGTTTGTGTACATGCCTTAAATACATCATTTAGGGCATATATCAACCTCTATTTAAATTATAACCTTTATAAACGGTGTTTATGTGGTGGTGTTATAAAGTATTATTTTAGCTTTAGTATTTGAACTTTTTAATGTGAAAACGTCTGGTAATGTTTGTTGATTGTCGAATGTTGAAAATTTTAATAATGCATGTACGATGATTTCTAATTGATTTATGTCATCATGTAACAGGTATGAATATGATGTTTTAAGTTATATTGAACTATTTTTATTGGTTACCTTGGTTCATCTTATTTTCACTGATCCACATAGCAAATATATGTTTTGAGTTCTTTTATAATGCATATAATATATATAAGAAAGCGTGCCCACGCAAGGTTAGGTGAAGCAAAGAGTGGTTGCCTCGCCTCACCTTTTGCATTTAAGAACATTGCACAAGCTAAAACACATCAACCTTGTTAAATGAATTAATTTTCTATCATTTTTCTAGAAGGACAATGCTGATTCACATCACTTCGGGGTAAATTCCTTGAATGTAGGATTTCTGCATGAATTAGTCTCTTAGCAAACACAAAGTTGCTTATACCAACGAATACCACTAAATGGAACATTTTTTTGATAAACTCTGGTTCTTGGTTCACATTAGATCAAAGCAAGGTTGCTTCCTGCAATTGCTCATGTGACGTCCCCAAATTCACACACCGGATCAATGTGCTCACTTAGAGACATCACATATTCATGATCATAATTATGTCAATTAATCCATAAAGATCCGCATATAAACGCAACGGGAAAAAAACAATTATTAAACACACACACAAATTTTTTTTTTCCCATCATCATGAGAGCAATACTAAAATATGAGATAACAATCTATTATACCAAGTTCTATGCTTACCCTTTAAATTAAATAAAAAAATTGAAATTATATATAATCCATCTTCAATATATATATATATATATATATATATATATATATATATATATATATATATATATATATATATATATGTTCATAAAAATAAATCTGAAATAAATGTCTTAAATCTAAAATCATTAGTAAGCCATTATTAATATAAACATGATCATGCATAAAGAAAAATCTAATCAACTAAACTTCAAATCCTTCTTCGCTCAAATCTAGATTTCTATCAATCAATGGCGCATCTACATCATCAACTCCATGTATAGTTGTACTCTCTGGAATCTCAAAAAATGGGTCAGTTTACCAAGTAACCCGGTATGGACCAGTCATAATGAGGCTAATAGAAAATGTCCATAACTCAAACCAACTCATAAAATCAATCAATAACAGTGATACAACATGTAACATAAATGATGAGTAAAGCAACAAAGTGAAACTGAAACATAGCATTAAATATAAATAAATATTGTGGCTTGGGTCTCTACCCTAGTTTCATGTGTGGCCATTTTAATTATGCATTTAATGCTCATGAATCAGCATGCATAATGGGCATGATTATCTTTTCCTTAGTCATTATCTTAATCTTCTCTTATCCTTCGATTAGTATCTACGTTAACCTTCACATAACTTCTATTAAATAAAGTAATAAGCTTAAAAGTAAAGACCTCCTATCTCTTTAGTCTTATCATTAATGCATAGATGCATAACTTTTTTTACTTGTCACTCTTATTCATGTTAATTCCTCTGGCATTAAGCATTAAGCCCATAGGAATTCTATCGTAATCATAGAAATGTTTTCCTTTCATGTGTCATGTCATAAAGGTATTTTTTCACTTTTATGGATGCCATGAATGTACATGTATAGAAAAAGTGAAAATCAATCACGCATGCAATATCTCTATCACTTAATTAGGTTTAACATATCATAAACATGTAATCATTGTCGATTCCTACTTGTTTCATGTTGTGTAGATCAAACATCCTAAGTTGCATGGATTTTAAGTAATACAAAATAAGGATGAGCATAAATAAACATTTAAGCATCATGATTAAACATAGGCAATATTTGAATTGAAATAGAAATTCATTGCTTGCATCTTGGAAAGATTTTGGATTCTTTACAGATACTAGAATTATGGATGATTTCTGATTGTAATCCAAAATTCTGATGATTCGGATTCTCGATGATTTTGGAATTCTGGTTTATGCACAAAATTTTGTGATCAATCACGTAACCCCGTGTACGATCGAAAACTCGTGATTAAGCATCAAAATTTAACAATTTAACATGAAGAATATTCATTAAATGAAATAAACCCTAATTCCTATTTTATTTTTGTATTATCTACGTTTCTGATTAATCTCAATATGATTTCTCCATACCTCTAGTCTTCGCGTATAATTGACGTAATTCTTCTCCCTTGATCCAATCTGAAGCTCTAATCTGAAATTTGATCGTGACGTAAGCTCCTCTCGCGTTCTTCTAAGCCTTCAAACAAAAAACTTTAGGGTTTCTCTTCTCGTTCGCCTTCTTCTCTAGAAATTTCTTACTCTCTAAGATTTTTAGGGCTCGTTCGAGAGCCGAGAAAGCCTCTAATTTCGAGTTGGGACTCAGAAAGGAGCAGATTTCGAAGAGTTTCTGGGCGTTTCTGCTGTTCGACAGTTTTTGTGGGCCCCACAGAAAAGGGGCTACTTTCCGAGTGATAACTACAGATGCACTTCCGTCGTTTTGACTCCGAAAACCTCCGATTCTGAGCAGGGAGAACCATACTTCTCTCCCTCATATACACTAGATCGACCCCACCCGTGGCGGGAAGCAACAACTTAAAAGCTCATCTTCTTTCCCGTCCCAGCCCTAGCAATTCGATCTTCAAATACAGAACATCCTCGTTTTCTCTCACGTCCCAACCCGTCCTCAATCCACCTCCCATTCCTTGGGAAACAACCATTAATGGATTCTCTATGAACTAGTCCATCAGATTGAACACTTGGCTCAAACTCCTTGACGGATAAAGCCGATCGAAAACATCTGCAAACAAGAGAAAAAAAGAGACGAGAGATATAGATAGATAGCAACTACTTGGGAAGAGATTGGGGCGGAGAGAGACGGAATCAGGGCGACGATCCAAATCGGATAATACTTGGAGCATGGAGATGCGATTGTGGAGGCATTCGATCGAATCAGGCGGATCGATCATGAACACATCAGGGTTTTTGGAAGAGTACTCATGCAATTGTGTTCTCCATTCATCTCCATAGAGCTAGTGAAGAATGCAATCGAAGGGGCCTTGATCTACCAAAGGCTTAGTAGCATATATTGGGATGAGAGGTTGCAGAGAGAGCATGAGATTGGGGCTTTCCCTTTTCTATCAGAGAAGTTAGAGAGAGAGAGAGAGACATCTCAAAAGAGAGAGAGAGAGAGAATAGGGAGGTAACGGAAGATTCATATTATATAGCTAGGTGGTTTGAACGTGAGTTAATGAAAGCTAACCCTGGTCCATGAAGGTTGCAAGAAGTTATTGGGGTACACGTGGCAGGTCATGGGGTCTTTCCGGCCCCACCTCTTAACAGGTGTAGCCATAGTAACAAATTCGGTAGGGGGTCATTTCGGTTCATTTCGGATAAATTTCGAGAAAAATTCGAAAAGTTTTAGGGAAAATTTCGGAGTACAAAAAATAATAAATATAAATTATATTTAAACTTCATAAAAAATTTATTTATTATTTAAAAAATGAAAAAAATTAGAAAATATTTATTAATTTCGATTAAATTTCATTAATTTCACCGAAATTAATGAAATTTCATTCGGATAAATCATCGAAATTTCGCCGAAAGTTTCGCCCGACCCCTGTTTCGGTAAATTTCGAAGAAATTTTGAAAATTTTCGGAGAAATTTGTTACTATGGGTGTAACTGATTTCTTGCTTTTGCGATGAACGACTGACATCAACGGAACTAGTATCTTGCTTTTGCGATGAACGGCTGGCATGCATTCATTTTTAATGGATGGTGGTGGTTAGTCAAAGGGGGTTCTGAGGCCCAATAGCACATAGGGCCTCAATTGCATAATATTGGAATTAAAACCAGGTCTTATATGGGTTTGACTTGGGTTACTCCCTCGTTGAAAAGTTTGAATCGTAGGGATGCAACATGCAAGTCTTGAACCGAACACTGAAACCAAATCGAAAACCGAGGAAATCAAACCGGACTGAACCACATCGAAACCCAACACAAACCAAACCAAACCTCAATTCAGTTCGGTTTTGGTTTGGATGGTTTGAAACCGAAAATCGAGGGAGTAGGTTGAGTAAACCGAAAAAAATCGGGAAAAAATACCCTAAAAATAGGTATTTTACCTAAACCAAACCGAATAGGTTTCGGTTTTAGAAATAAAAAATAGAACCGAACCGAACTGAATGGGTTTCGGTTCGGTTTTGGTTTGGGGTGTACCGAACCGAACACCAAAAAAATCGGGTTTGGTTCGGTTCGGTACACAGAACCTGCATCCCTACTAGCACGGAGGGCCTGATTGAAAACGTTATAGTTTTTACTGTCATAAGTATGTGTCGAGAAATTATATTAAAAAATAAATCCGTCACATAACTTCAACCTTGCATGTATTGGTCATCCAAAATTTTTTAGCCAAATTTGAGTACGACAAGTAGTTCGATGATTAACATTCGTATGATGGCAGCACAACCACGCATTCATTCGATTCTGAGCTTTTCGGAGAAAAACTTAAGAACGAATGACAAATTAGCTTTTCTGAGAAAAGCCAGGAATCAGGGCAACTTAAGAACAATTGTAGGAAAAGACAGGAATCAGAGTCTGCTAAGAATCAGCAGGATTCTAATTTGTTAGGATTCAGAGCTTTTCTGAGAAAAGCCAAGAAACACCTGAACGAGGTCTTAGGGTTATAAAGTTATGTAAAAATTCTGTAAATTAAACCTAATCTCTATTTTAAGATACCTTAAGGTTCCGCGTCCACTAGGGCTGTCTTGACTATATGCTCGGTAGATTTGGATTTGGAACAATCTGGAGGAAATGGATGAGGGCTTGTTTATCTTCGGTCTGGTTCTCGATCCTTATAAATGGGACTCCGGCTGGATATTTCAAAAGCACTAGGGGGCTTCGACAGGGAGACCCTCTATCCCCTTTCCTTTTCAACATGGTGGGTGAAGCCTTGGCTGCCCTTATCGAGCGTGCACCTCAGATTCAATGCATCTCGGTAGTCATGGTGGGCGCGCATGGGCAGACTATCTCACACCTTCAATACGCCAACGACATGATCCTGTTTGGTCTTGCCGAGGTTCACGAGTTTTCAACTCTGGCTGATATCTTGGCTGTTTATGAGGCTGTCACTGGGCAATGCGTCAATCTCCATAAATCGTCGATTGCTGGAATTGGTACACGGGCCCAGCAGCTGGAAGATCTCGCGGCTACCGTCAACTGCGACATTGAGGTGCTTCCTATCAAGTATCTGGGGATGCCTTTGGGCAATAGAAAGCTCCCGATGTGCGCGTGGGAACCAGTCATTCAGAGGTTTGAAAGAAGGTTATCTACTTGGAAAGGCAAGTTGCTAAGTAGTAGGGGCCGACTGTTGTTAGTTAAAGCTGTATTGTCTAGCATAGCTCTCTTCTTCATGTCTGCTTTCCGCTGCCCGACAGGGGTTACCTATCGGCTTGTGCAGATCCAACGAAATTTCCTTTGGGAGGGTTCGGGTCTTGGAAGGTGACTACATCTGGTGAATTGGGATACCTGCCAGCTACCTCAGTCTTGCGGTGGCCTGGGTATTAGAAACCTGAAGGATACCAATATTGCTCTCCTGGGCAAATGGTTATGGCGTGCTAGCCTGGTGAGTGAAAGAGACAGCCTGTGGTGGAATGTGTTGGCTGAAAAGTACGGGGTCTCTAGGGGGGGTGGGGGATCAATACCACCATACATCGAAGGATGTCGGCTTGGTGGAAGGGGGTCAGTGGTACATGGGCAAATTACAGCAAAGGGGTCAGATATAAGTGGGGAAGTGGTACTCAGATCAGTTTCTGAGAGGATAGTTGGGCTGGTGAGGTCAACCTTAAAACTCTCTTTCCTGATATCCATGCTATAGCTACCAACTAGGTGGGGACAATAAGTCAATTTATGTCTGAAACCAGTGGAGGTCAGATTTGGGAGGTATCCACCTGTCGGTCCCTTAAGAGTGAAGAGACAGCTTCTTTCGCCAGCCTCATGTCTACAATTTATGCCTCTTGGCCTCATTCTCTTCAGCAGGACCAGCGGATTTGGGCAAGCAGCAAGGATGGGAGGTTCAGTGTTCGGTCCTATTTCCATATGCTCACGCGCCGCCCTCTTATCAAAGTTCAGAGTGCGTTTCTATGGAAGATGAGGATCCCCCCTAAAGTTCGATTTTTCGCCTGGCTTCTGTGTAAAGGAAAAGTCCCTACGGTTGATCACCTCATCCGACGGGGCATGG
This sequence comes from Chloranthus sessilifolius, assembly GCA_021018995.1. NCBI lineage: Eukaryota > Viridiplantae > Streptophyta > Magnoliopsida > Chloranthales > Chloranthaceae > Chloranthus > Chloranthus sessilifolius. The sequence continues at coordinate 16,621,625 of CM037596.1, forward strand.
AGCTGGATAATGTTTGTGTGATGTGTCAGCAGGATGAAGAGTCTATCGAGCATTTGTTCATACACTGTCAAATCGCCTCTAAGGTCTGGGGTACGGTTCTCGATTTTTTTGGGCTCAGTTGGGTTATTCCACAGACCTTTCACCAACATATCCTCATCTGGTTTTCAACATGCATGGAGGTTCAGGTTCGGGTCCATTGGGAGATGGCGTTTTTTGCTGTTTGCTGGAATTTATGGCTTGCACGGAATGAGAGAATTTTTTCTAACAAATCGCGTCCAGTGGGCATGATCATCAAGGAGGTTAGGGACTGCATAGTGGGATGGGCTCACTGTTGTGGGGTCCCAAACGGGGAGCTGGCTACGCCATGAGATCCCGGCTAGTGCTGCTACTTACCCTGAGATCCTAGGGTCTTGGGATTGTCGGATGCGGAGGGATTGACCGTACCTTGTTTGCTTTATGTTTTTTCCTTAAGTAGTTTTTTTCCGTTGTCTCCTCTCTTTTTTGACGGTGTACGAATTTCAGCGTCTTGCTGGTTTCTAATATAATTTCCTATTACCGATCAAAAAAAAAAAAAAAGATACCTTAAGGTTTCCTATTTAAAGTCTAACCCTAATTAGAACTTTCTATATGGGCCTTAATTAATTTATGGGGCATTAATATTACTAATGGGTCTTACTGACAGGCCTTTACTAACAAGAATATTTCTAATGGGTTTTATTACCTTACTAACAGGCTTAAAGGTCCATAAACTATTATTAGTGGCACACCAAAATTACTAACATATTAATTAAAAGTTTTAAGGTCTATTAATTAGAGTAATTAATTATCATAGGCCATAATAAAATAAAATAGACATTATATATATATATATATATATATATATATATATATATATATATACGCAATAACTAATTAAGTGTATCAAATCAATCAAACAAAATCATAATCAAAATTTAAAATAAATAATTAAGATCTAGATAAGCGAAAAATCTTGATCGTTGCATTCTTCCCTCCTTATTGAAAATTTCTTCCTTGAAATTAGATTGTACCTAAAGTAAAAATGTGTGGATATTCCTTCCTCATATCATCATCGCGCTCCCAAGTGGCTTCTCGTAAGTGGTGCTTCCAATTAACCAAAACCAATGGAATCTTCTTGTTACGTAGTGTTCTCTCCTTTCTTTCTAGAATCAAAATTGGTTCCTCAATGACAGTCATGCCCTCAATTTCTAACGATTCCAAATCGATCACATGTGAACTTCTTCAACATTGATATATGAAAAATATTGTACATCTCGGCTAACTTTGGGGGTAACTAAATTCGATAAGCCGTCTCTCCAATCCTCTTCAATATTTCCAAACATCTAATATACATCGGACTTAGTTTTCCTCTCTTTCCAAATCTCATCACACCCTTAATAGGTGAGATTTTAACAAAGGCTAGGTCTCCCCTAGCAAATTTCGCATCTCTCCTTTCTTTATCGGCATAAGTTTCTTGCCTGCTTTGAGGAGTCTTAATACGTCCTCTGATTAACTGCATTTGTTTCGCCAAGTCTTCAACAATCTGTGGTCCAAGTAGGTTTCTTACTCCAACCTCATCCCAGTATAACGGTGTTCTGCACCTCCTTCCATAAAGTGCTTCATATGGTGACATTTGAATTATCGCTTAATAATTGTTGTTGTACGAAAATTCTACTAATAGTAAGTGATCATCCCAACTTCCCATAAAATCTAGCGCGCAAGCTCTTAACATATCCTCTAGAATTTGATTCAACGTCTCAGCCTGACCATCTGTCTGAGGGTGAAAATCTGAACTACACTCCAATCTTGATCTCACATCATCCTGAAAACTCTGCCACATACGTGAGGTAAACCTGAAATCTCTATCGGAAATAATACTCGCTGACACGTCATGTACACGCACAATTTTCCGTATGTAGATATATGCCAGTTGCGTAGACGAAAAAGTAGTCCTGACTGGAATAAAGAGTGCTGATTTTTCCAGTCGGTCTACTACAACCCAAATCGAATCGTTCTTTCTCTTCGCCCTCGGCAATTCCATGATAAAATCTATACCAATGCTCTCCCATTTCCATCCTGGTACAGGGAACGGCTACAATAATCCTGGTGATTTCTTGTGCTCAGTCTTCACTTGCTGACAAGGCATCTTGACACATAATCTGTTATCTCCCTCTTCATATCTGGCCACTAATAATTCTTCTTTATATCTTAATACATCTTTGTACTTCCGGGGTGTATCGTGAATCTTGATCTGTGAGCATCGTAGAGAAGTTACTGTTTCATTTTCGCATCATCTGGTACGCAATATCTTCTCTTGAATAGCATTATTTTATCCTCTCTGAATGTTACTTCTGCATTCTTGCTTTCCTAACGAACAAAAACTGGATCTTCTATCTATTTTCCTCCAATTTGTTCCAATAATATCGGCTTAATATCAATGTAGGATAACAAAGCCCTTAGTCTAAGTATCTTCTTCGGTACATTCCTGCTCAGTGCATCAGCTACTACGTTGACCTTCCCTGGGCGGTACCTAATCTCAGGGTTAAAGTCTATCAGAGTCTTTATCCACCTCCTCTACCTCATTTTCAGATCCTTTTGTGTAAACAAGTACTTTAAACTCTGATGGTCCGTTGATACGATGAACTTCTCCCCATAAAGGTAATGTTTCCATAACTTCAACTCGAAAACAATTGTTGCGAGTTCTAAGTCGTGAGTCGAGTAGTTCTTCTCATGATCTTTCAGTTGCCTCGAAGCATAGGCGGTAAGTTTCTCATTTTGCATCAACACACAACCCAAACCTTTGTTTGACGCATCCATATAAATAACAAAACCTCCACTGCCTGATGGTGTCGTCAAAATTGGGCGGTCATCAATCTTCTTTTTAGCTCTTGAAAACTCTGCTCGCATTCATTGGACCAAACAAATTTCGTCTTCTTCCTTGTCAAATTTGTGAGTGAACCAAGAAAACTCCTAACCTCGGTCACACTCTTCGATTTTACCCACCGAACAATTGCCTCAATCTTCGTAGGACCAACCGTAATTCCTTTCTCAAAAACTCAATGACCTCGAAAAGCCACCTCCGCCATCCAAAACTCATACTTGCTCAACTTGGCAAGGAGTTGGTGCTCCAAAAGTATCTGCAGCACTATCTGTTGGTGAGTAGCATGCTCCTCTAATCTCGAGTAGACTAAAATTCTGTCCACAAAGACTACTGCATATTGGTCCAAAAAGGGTCTGAACACCTTATTCATCAAGTCCATAAACATTGCAGGTGCGTTCGTCAAACCAAAAGGCATCACTAAAAACTTCAACTGTCCATACCTTGTATCAAAAGTCGTCTTCTGCATGTCCTCTTCTGGTACTCGCACCTGATGATAACCACACCTTAAATCAATCTTTGAAAAGCATCAAGCACCTCCTAACTGGTCAAACAAATCATTAATCCTCGGTAACAAGTATTTATTCTTCATTGTCACCTACTTTAACTGTCTATAATTGATGCACAGTCTCATCAAGTCATCCTTCTTCACAAACAACACAAGGGCTCCCCATGGTGAGTGACTCAAATGAATGAAACCTTTCTCTTGTAACTCTTCCAGTTTGTTCTTCAATTCAGGCGTCTCAAGTGGTGCCATCTTGTATGGTGTCTTCGAAATCGGTGTCATACCTGGTAATAAGTCAATTCGAAACTCGGCGTCTCTAATAGGCGGTAACCTAGGAAGTTCCTCAGGAAATACTTTAGTAAACTCCCTTCTTATAGGTATCTTTGAAGCATCGACACTCTTTTCTTCTAATTTTTTCATCGCATATAACGTTAGCACGGTTCCTTTTCTCAAGCCCTTGAATTTAAAAATCGATCCAAAGCTTTTTGCAAAGATCGCCTTCTTCTCATAACAATCCAAAACAACTCGTGACTCCGCTAACCAATCCATTTCAAATCTTCAAAGTCCAAAACAATCAAATCCCTTCAAGTCATTCTCTACAATTCGAACAACGCAATCTAGGTAGTACCAATCAGTAATGACGATTTTTCCCAAAGGTATCGTGACAGCTAAGGAAAAGCTCATTACGCTAGGTTCCCTCTCCAATCGTGGAGCGAAACTCAAGGAAACAAATGAATGTGATGCTCCCAAGTCCATAAGTACGTGAGCAATACATCCATCAACCAACAAAGAGACGTTCTTAATTAAGAAAAAAGTTTTAACTTTAAATTTCTCTTGAATTCTTAAATGTCTTAGTTAACATCTCATATTTGCATGATTTATAAGGCTAAGGTAAATAAATATGCACATTAACTATAACAATTCAAATAGTTCTTATATGCAATAGAAGGAAGATAAATTATATAAAACATGCTGTGAATCACATCATCAGAGGCTCTAGCATCCATCTCAGATAAGGTATAAACTCGTCTGTGTGCCGTTATCGTCATTGGTACTTTCTGATTCTTCTTCGGCTCCTTGCAATCTGTTGCTTTAGGCCCTTCTTTCCAACAGTTGTAGCATGCGGTCGTTCCTAGTAAACATTTGTCAAAGTGTTGTTTCCCGCATGTGTTACACATCGATTTCGACTTCGTCGTCAAGGAGTTGTCATAGTTGTTGGTTGTCCCTTCTCTACTAAATCTATTGGGATTTACCATATGGGCCAAACTTCCTCCCCTGTTGATTGTTTTGTCTGCCCATGACTCAATCTCTTTCATTAACTGATTGCTACTCTGAGTCAGTTGACCAAAACTCTTCCCTTGATTTGTCTGGCTAACGTCTCTCTACAGAATAACATCTATCCAATAAATCCCTGAAGGTAATACTCCTATGGTCCACTACAAGAGACCTGATCTGTGGCCTAAGTCCCTGCTCAAACTTCCTAATGCGAAAGGTCTCATCAACTATCATATTCAGCACAAATCTTTCAAGTTTAGTAAATGCCCTATCGTAAGCATCGATTGTCATGTTCCCTTGTTCTAACTTCAAAAATTCATTGATCTTACCCTCACGAATACTTTGGGTATTTGTGGGGGTAAATGCTCTATCATAGGCATCGATTGTCATATTCTCTTGTTCTAACTTCAAAAATTCATTGATCTTACCCTCACTAAGTCTCTGCTCAAACTTCCTAATGAGGAAGGTCTCATTAGCTATCATATTTAGCACAAATCTTCAAAGTTTAGTAAATGCCCTATCGTAGGCATCGATTGTCATGTTCCCTTGTTCTAACTTCAAAACTTCATTGATCTTACCCTCACAAATACTCTGGGGATGATATTTATCATTAAAGGTTCTCACAAATACTGCCCAAGTTCATGTATGTTCTGAGTTTGCTGCAATTGTAGTATCATTGACTTAGATCCACCAATGGTCTACGGCATCTTCCAGTTTGTAAATTGCTAGTCTCACCTTACTAGCATCGGGGCACTGCATTATCCCAAATATTTTTTCTAACTGCTTAATCCACTTTTGTGCCTCCATAGCATCGTTAGTTCCATTGAAAGTCCTAGGATGGTTCTTTCTAAACTCATGTGCATCCAATCTAGGCATGGGTGTTCTTGCTGCATTGATCGCCCTCATAACAACATCCGCTAACCTATCACCTTGTCTTTGATAATTGGTCATCTGAAATCAATACCATTCCTACATCATTTCCAATCTCCACGAAATCAGATCGCAAAACTTCGCTCTGATACCAACTGTAACATCCCCAAATTCACACACTGGATCAATGCGCTTACTTGGAGACATCACACTACATCACATATCTTTGATCATAATTAATCCATAAAGATCTACATATAAACGCAATAGATAAAAAAATAATTATTAAAAGCGCACACATAAATTTTCTTTTTCCCATCATTATGAGAGTAATACTAAAATATAAGATAACAATCTGTTATACCAAGTTCTATGCCAACTCTTTAAATTAAATAAAAAAACTGAAATCATACATAATCCATCATTAACATAAACATGTTCATAAAAATAAATCTGAAATAAATGTCTTAAAATCCTCCCTAATGCATAAAGAAAAACCTAATCAATTAAGCTTCAAATCATTTTTCGCTCAAATCTAGATTTTCATCAATCAATGACGCATCTACATCTACTCCATGTATGGTTGTACTCTCTGAAATTCTAAACAATTGGTCAGTTTACCAAGTAAACCGGTATGGACCAGACATGATGAGGCTAATAGAAAATGTCCACAACTCAAACCAACTAATAAATCAATAACAATGATATAACATGTGACATAAATGATGAGTAAAGCAACAAAATGAAACTGAAACATAACATTAAATATAAATAAACATTGTGGCTTGGGTCTCTACCCTAGTTTCATGTGTGGTCATTTTAATTGTGCATTTAATGCTCATAAATCGGCATGCATAATGGACATGACTATCTTCTACTTAATCATTATCCTAATACTCTTTTATCCTTCGATTAGTATCTACGTTAACATTCGCGTAACTTCTCTTCAGTTTAATAGTAAGCTTAAAAGTAAAGACCTTCTCCTATCTCTTCAGTCTTATCATTAATGTATGGATGCATAACTTTTATTACTTGTCATTCTTATTCATTCTAATTCTTCTAGCACTAAGCCAATAAGAATTCTATCGTAATCATAGAAATGTTTTGCTTTCATGTGTCATGTCGTAAAGGTATCTTGTCACTTCTATTGATATCATGAATGTACATGCATAGAAAAACTGAAAATCAATCAATCATGCAATAGCTCTTTCACTTGTTTAGGCTTAACATATCATAAACATGTAATCTCTATCGATTCCTACTTGTTTCATGTTGTGTAAATCAAACATTCTAGGTTTCATAGATTCTAAGCAATACAAAATAAGGATGAGCATAAATAAACATTTAAGCATCATGATTAAACATAGGCAATATTTGAATTTAAATAAAAATTCATTGCTTGCATCCTGGACAGATTTTGAAATTCTAGACAGATTTTGGATTTCTAGACAGATTCTGGATAGATTATGAAATTATAGACAGATTCTGGATTATGGACAGATTCTGAATTTTGAACATATTCTGAAATTCTAGACAGATTACGGAATTCTGGTTTATGCACAAAATTTGGTGATCAATCATGTAACCCCGTGTACCGTCGAAAACCCGCGATTAAGCACGAAAATTTAACAATTTAACATGAAGAATATTCATTAAATGAAATAAACCCTTATTCCTATTTTCTTGTTTTGTTATCTACATTTCTGATTAATCTCAACATGATTTCTCAATACCTCTAGTCTTAGCGTAAAATCGACGTAACTCCTCTCTCTTGATCCAATCCGAAGCTCTAATCTGAAATCCGGCCGCATTGTAAGATTTCTCTTTAAAAAATTTAGGGTTATAAAAGTTATGTACAGTAAAAATTCTATAAATTAAACCTAATTTCTATTTTAAGATACCTTAAGGTTTCCTATTTAAAGTCTAACCCTAATTAGAACTTTCTATATGAGCCTTAATTAATTTATGGGTCATTAATATAACTAATGGGTTTTACTGACGGGTCTTTACTAACATTAATAATTCTAATGGGTTTTGTTACTTTACTAACGGCTCTTAAAGGTCCATTAACTATTACTAGTTGCATACCAAAACTACAAACATATTAATTAAAAGTTTTAAGGTCTATTAATTAGATTAATTAATTATTATAGACTATAATAAAATAAAATAGATATTATGTATATGTGCAATAACTAATTAAGTGTATCAAATCAATCAAACAAAATCATAATCACAATTTAAAGTAAATAATTAAGATCTAAAAAAGCGAAAAATCTCGGTCATTACAGCTCAACACCCCTACATCATATGATCGATTGGAATACATTGCCGTGAACTTTCACAATGAAGCCCCTCAGTGCTGCAGATGCACACTGAATAACAGTCAGTCACTACCACCATGAACCCCAAACATAGTGAGGAGCGTTAAGTAATAACCTCAAAGAGTAGAGTGGATTTCCGCATGAATTACCTTGTTAAGTTTCCTTCCTTCAATCATTCTCCTAAGTTGCTCAAACTGTTCACATTGCAGTTTTGAACCCTCAAAATTGATCCCTTAAATTGTTTTCAGTTTTTTATTTCCTTCAGTTTTTATCCCAAAGCTATCCTCATTTTTCCTATTTGCTCATTTAAATTTGTGTAACCTCCTTTTATATTAGTACTATATTGATTGCAACTTAAAACATTGGAGTGACCAACGTCTTCCTACGAAAATATGAGTGCTGGTACCACACCATGTTTTGCTAGTGCAAACCAAACTTAAGCAAACTTACCACTCCGAGTTTTGGTAGTGCACACCAAACTTAAGTAAACTTTCTTCATGCGTACTTTAGTTTGGTGCGTGCACAGTAAAAATTGGTGTGAAAGTACCAGCACTCTATATAATTTATATAAAATCTGTTTCGCATAATCATGCAAACTTATTTTTCTCATTCTCTTTATCATTGTAAAACTTCTTTCATTTCTTCCGTGCACACCGCCTAGTTGATAAGAATATTTTCATGGTTCTTGTGGACTGTGGTTGATAATAAAAAAATCTGTTTTCCTGTTCATGCCAACCTATTTTTCTCTGTCTTAAATCAAATCACTGTAAAACTCCATTCATTTTTTCACAAACGCCACCTAGTTAATAGAGTATTTCTTTGTTTTCCTGTTAAGGACATTTATTAATGATGTTTGTCGTCACCTTCTTGATTGGCAGGGTCCACAACTGAGATCTTGTTGGAATGCAAGCAAATTAGACCACCTTAAGGTTGTCCTTTATAGTTCCTCTTTCTGCGCCCCTATAGCGGACAATGATATTTTTCCCTTCTTTCTTGTGCTTTGCTTTTTCTTTTTTCTTTTTTTTTTTGTTTTTCCTTTTTTTTTACTAAGCCTCTCACTAGGCCTGCTTTGATGCGTCGTATTTTTCACTTTGTTTAATTAAAATATGGCGATAATTTTATCATAAAAAGATGTAAAACCACATGTTCAGGGATTTCAAACAGATATTAATTATACAGAGGCATTTTATGAGGCCACTGCTATCATTGTAATACAACCAGGGAGAGAGATAGGTTCCTTTCTAGGAGTCAAGTCTACTAATCATTCTTCCACCAGGTTGAAGGAGTTGTCCCAACCTAAACGGGACAGATAATTTAATGGTAGCAATCATGGATCAAAAAATCGGATTTTCGATACGTATCGTCCAAACCTCCAGGACGATACGTATCGCGTATCGTCCGATACATTCAATGTATCGGCCTAGTACATTTTTTTTTTTTTAAATCCCAAAAAATACATTAAAATTCTGGGACAAACGATAAATTGACCGATAATTTGAACGATACGAACGATAAATTGGACGATACGGACGATACAACCGATAATTTGACTGTTTCTAAGGGGCCATAGAAAAACCCTAAAATTCTAGGGCAGACGATAAATTGACCGATAATTTGGACGATACGAACGATACATTGGGCAATACGGACAATAACAAACGATAATTTGACTATTTTTTAGGGGGGCCTATAAAAATCCATTTTACCGTATCGTTCTAGTCCAAAACCGATACGTATCGGTATCGGACGATATTTTGATCTATGGTAGCAATCACACTATGCAGTGATAGATCTTAGCACAATCTTCAACCATGCTATCCACTATTTTGATCCCAATTATCATTGATTAAATCTTTTACCAGTAGAGTGACACAAGACCAAACCCTAAACTATGTGACTGATTATGAGATAATGAATTTGCCGAAATTAAACTAAATTAATTAAACAAGAATCAATACGAATAAGTGCAAAAACCTTAAGATTCGTAGTTTTCCATTCAGATGATCGCATTTGATTCGGGTAGGGTCCAGTCCATTGCGCTAGATCCGTTAGCCTCACGGAAGGAAGATCCTAGAGGTAGAACTCTAGCTGCTTCCATATTAGGGCGTTTGCTCATGGTTAATGGTGGGATCTCAGGTTCTTTTATGGTTTATGGGATCGGATTGAATCAACAATTAGATGAAAGCTAGGGTTTATGGCTTGGAAATTTTAACAAAAGGGTGGCTGGATTTATGGCTTTGGGAACAAGATAAAAGCATAAAATAGTTAAATAAAAGAGACAGAGGTAGAAGAAGATAGATTGTGGGCTTCACACCAAACCCTTCTCGAGAAGAAGAAGAATCACTCTTCGAAGAAACTCATCTCAAGTTCCACAAGCAAAAGCTCTTTCATTCAATAATCAAAACTAATTACAATATTTATTTAGAGACCTTATATAGGAGGCCTCACAAAAGAAAATAAAACCCTAAAACAAATACTAAAAAAGACAAGTATGCCCTTAAAACTTAAATTCCTTCAAATTTGCACTGTAGCTCGATCAATCGAGACACTATAGCACTGTAGAATTTTATTTTTTTTTCCACTGGCTACAGTCGATTGATCAAATGAATGGTCAATCAATCGACTGGACATTGCTCCAACACACTAATTCTGCTCCTTTAAGTCTGGTTCTAATTTTCGTTCCGCTTCTTCCGACGTCGATACACACGATATGGTCCATAGCCTATGTCCACGATGTTGGCATCCCCGTCAATTCTCCCGAACCGAAAAGGCTTCATCACCGATGAAGCGGAGTCGTGATATCGATCGAGCATGTCGGGGTCTAGGCGAGGAACCTTGTCCTCATGTATCTATGTGTTCTCGGATTCCGGCTTGCCCATCCATTTCACCAAATATTTCTGATACCCTCCATCACGGGTGGAGTCCACAAGAGCGTGCAATATCCCTTCAATTACATTTTTCTTCTGTCCGTGTGGGGAAGGAAGGGGAGGCTGCAAGCGTGGGGTGGGTGTATGGACAAGGGCTATTTGGACGTAGACCCACCCCAATATCCGGAGGAAGGTCGAGAACGTACGCATTGGGTCCGCTCCTTGCTTCAATTCTAAATGGCCCAGCGCCGTGAGCCTGGAGTTTCCTTGCAACTCCTGATGGGAATCGTTCAGGCCTAACCCAAACCATCACATGATCTCCAATCTGAAATTCTTTGAAATGCTTATACGCATCCGCAACTATTTTGTATTGTTCATTGCTCGCATTAATTTTTTGTCTAATTTTGGCATGCAAATCATGAATATGTTGTACGAATGCATCGACGGACTCGGACACTCGATGGGATGCAAACATGGGGATTAAATCAAGGAGTGTTCTAGGGTTATGACCAAGTACGACCTCAAATGAACTCATGCCTATGGACCTATTTACAGAATTATTGTATGCAAACTCGGCTATGGGCAAAGTAGAATCCCAAGTACTAGGATGATCACCAACAAGACAATGGAGGATATTACCTAAGCTCCTATTAGTGGATTCCGTTTTGCCATCAGTTTGAAGATGATAGGCCGAAGAGAACTGAAGCATGGTACCCCCATCATGTGCCATAAAGTTTTCCAGACATAACTGGTGAACTTGACATCCCTATCCGACACAATGGTTTTGGGTAGACCATGAAGACGCACAACCTCTCCGAAAAATAATTTTGCGATATGAGCCACATCGAAGGTTTTGGAGCAGGGTATGAAGTGAGCCATCTTGGAAAAATGGCCCACTACCACAAAGATGAAGTCGTGCTTTCGTTGAGTCTTGGGAAATCCAAACACGAAATCCATAGAATTGTCTTGCCACGGAGTGTGTGGCACAGGTAGCAGGGTGTACAAACCGGTATTCTATTTGCTTTGCTTCGCCACTTGGCATGTGCGACATTGTCTCACAACCCAAGAGACATCTCTCATACGGCTAGGCCAATAAAACCTATCCTCAACTAGCGCAATGGTCTTGTCGCGCCCAAAATGTCCGACAATCCCTCCAGTATATAACTCTCAAATGAGATAGTCACGCAATGAGATGCGAGGGATGCACAAGTGATTTCCCTTGAACAGATACCCATCCTGCAAGGTATACTTGGAGTTGAGGCTGTTTAGATTAGCAAGGAGAGTAGTGTAGTAAATTTGGGCACTCGGGATAATCTTGTTTCAACTGCTCAAATCCAACGACCTTGGTGCTCATAGTGCGCAAAATAATCACCCGTCGACTAAGTGCATCAGCTGCTTTGTTCTCAGCACCGGCCTTATGCTTTAACACAAATGTGAATCCTTGAAGGTACTCGACCCACTTCGCGTGCCTCGGGTTCAACTTTTTCTGTGAAGCAAGCAAGCGTAAGGCTTCGTGGTCAGAAAACAACACAAATTCCTGCGGTCTAAGGTAATGCTTCCAATACCAAAGAGATCGGACAACCACATAAAGCTCCTTATCATAGGTGGAGTATTTTTACTTTGCCTCATTAAGTTTCTTGCTAAAATAGGCCACAGGATGACCCTCTTAGCTAAGCACTCCGCCTATCCCTACACCCAACGTGTCACATGCTACTTTGAAGACTTTTGAAAAGTCGGGTAGAAGGATGATGGGTGCATTTGTCATTTTCTCCTTAATCTCAACAAAGGCCTTCGTCGTGGCTTTGCTCTATTGAAACTCTCCTTTTCTCATGCAATTGGTAATGGGAGCCATGATGGTGCTAAAGCTTCGGATGAAGCGACGATAAAATGTGGCCAAGCCATGGAAGCTACGGACTTCATGAATATTTCGAGGTTTGGGCCACTCAACAATGGCCTTTACCTTTGCGGGGTCTGCAACCATTCCGTCGGCCGAGACAATGAACCCCAAGAAGACAACGGATTGTTGCATGAATGTGCACTTCTTGAAATTCGCATAGAGCTTCTCTCCCCGTAGGGTTTCACAAACCAGCCTAAGGTGGATCAGGTGTTGTTCCTTGCCATGACTGTAAATCAAAATGTCGTTAAAATATACGACAAGGAATTTGCCAAGGAATGGCCTCAACGCTTGGGTCATGAGCCTCATGAAGGTGCTCGGGGCATTAGATAGCCCAAAAGGCATGACCATCCACTCGTAAAGATCGTCTTTGGTCTTGAAGGCGGTTTTCCACTCATCACCCGGGCGGATTTGAACTTGATGGTAGTCACTCTTAAGGTCTATCTTGGAAAAGATAGTGGCACCAACTATCATATCGAACATGTCATTGAGCCTCGGTATGAGAAATCGGTACTTAACCGTTATCTTATTGATTGCACGGCTATCCACACACATGCGCCATGTACCATCTTTCTTAGGAGTGAGTAGGGCAGGTACGACACACGGGCTCAGACTCTCTTGGATGAACCCCTTTTGAAGGAGCTCATTGACTTGCCGAATCAACTCGGCGTGCTCAACCGGATTCAACCTATAGTGAGGCAGGTTCGGCAGGGTAGATCCGGGAACCAAGACTATAGTGTGTTGAATATCACGCATGGGAGGGAGCTCATTGGGTAAGTCTTCTGGGAAGACATCAACAAATTCATTCAAGATCGGCTCAACCTCCTTAGGGTGGTCGCTCACCGACTCGGGAGCACTCTCAACGGTGACAACAACGTACACCACACTCTCGTCTAATGATGCTCTCTCGAACTCTGAAGGGCCCACGATGTTGATGGCCTTGGATAGGCCGGCCTTCGTTTCAACCTTGTTGGTTGACGGTGCTTTGGGAGCCAAGGGGTTAAGGGTGATTTTCTTGCCCTTATAATTGAAAGCGCAAATGTTAGATCGACCAAAAATGGTCACGTTCAAATCATAAAGTCATGGCCTCCCCAAGATGATATGGCCCACATCCATCGGCACCACATCACACCATAAGGTGTCGGAATACGAACCCAGCTATATTGGTACGCGACACCTCTGAGACACAGGAATGGATAAAGAGTCAACCCATGCGACTTTGTAAGGCCTTGGGTGGGCTTCGGGTGTAAGCCCTAAGCGGGTGATGGTAAGTGTTGACACCACATTGGTGCAATTTCCGCTATCCACGATGATCTTACAACTCTTCTTTCTGCATTTGGTAAAGGTGTGGAAGATGTTCTCCCTACACCAATCCTCTTCTTCATCCCATTGAGGTTGTGCACGACCTCTGTCATCACCCTCACAACAAGAGCACGACCACTGTCATCACCCTCTCCATTACTGAGTGTGACATCCGGCTCAAAGATTTCTTCTTCAAAAACTCCATCATCCTCGTCGCCCTTTCCCTCGATGTAGAGAGTCCTTTGCGGGCTTCTCTTAGGGCATTGGGCGACATGGTGTCCCAACCCTTGACAGTTGTAAAACTTGATGTGGGAATCGCCCCTCAAGGATTCTCCTGCAATACCCCCTTTTCAAACCGCACATCGAATGTAAATTGTGTGGGCTTGGGAGGTGGGTTTCCAGCACTACCCCTCACCTCGCCGGTACGAGGTTGACCGAAATGAGGCTTACTTTGCCTCACCACCGTCATTTTCAAATATCATTCAAGGTCCTGAACGACGGTGTAACACTCGGCGAGAGTCTTAACGGGGTGAGAGACTAACTCTTTTTGCAAGTCGAGTCGCAACCCGGTGCGAAATCTGGATAGAGTGACTTAAGGGTCTTCGGATACTTTGGCTCGCATCATGTATTCTTCAAATTTGTCAATGTAATCTGCTACGAGCATACTACCTTGGTGTAGATTTTGCCATTGATCGAGGAGATGATGGTAGTATGAGGAAGGAACGTACTTCTCTGTAAGTTGCTCCTTCATATCCTCCCAACGGGTAATGGGAGCACAACCCCCATTCATTCTGATGCGTTCAATGTTGACCCAAAAAGTCGGGCTTCGCCGATGAGTTTTATCTTGGCGAGCCTGAGACATCGCTCATGCCAAACCACTCAAAGTGTTGGTCCATATCGGATAACCAATCGAGAAAAACTTTAGGGTCTAAGCTTCCATCTAAGGTTGGGAACTCAACTCGGACATTTTTAAGGAGCTTCCCATCCGGGTCGTAGTCATCTCCATGATGATCTATCCTATGATTCCGATCATGTTGGTAGCCATTGCGTTCGAAACGTGGACCACCACGCTCACTACGCTGCTCAAAGTGTTCGTCAACCCCATCTAATTGATTGACTCGATCTAGCAATCTCCCATTGGAAACCTCAAGGTTTCTTTGGGCTTTCTCCATGGCAGCCATTCGATCGTTGATCGCTTTCAATTCAGTTCTCATGCCGTTAAGAATATCGGCAATCTCATTCATGTCCATGGTGATCACAACTATTAGTACGGGTTCTAAATGGGCATGCAAATATGAACCACAATGAAAGAGGAATTTTATCGAATGCTAGATGTGCACACTTTGACCAAAACTGAAATAAAATGCAATAAAAATTAAAATGCAATGGAATTAAATGTCACACAAATATGCCCTAACCTAGAAACTTGAGCTTTGATACCAAAACTAACGCAGGACCAAACCCTAAACTACGTGAATGATTATGAGATCATGGATTTGCCAAAATTAAACTAAATTAATTAAACAAGAATCAATACGAATAAGCGTGAATACCTTAAGGTTCGTAGTTTTCCATTCAGATGATCGCATTTGATTCGGGTAGGGTCCAGTTCAATACGCTAGATCCGTTAACCTCGCGGAAGGAGGATCCTAGAGGTAGAACTCTAGCTACTTCCAGATTAGGGCGTTTGCTCGTGGTTAATGGTGGGATCTCAAGTTCTTTTATGGTTTATGGGATCAGATTGAATCAACGGTTAGATGAAAGCTAGGGTTTATGGCTTGAAAATTTTAACAAAAGGGTGGCTGGATTTATGGCTTTGGGAACAAGATAAAAGCATTAAAAAGTTAAATAAAAGAGACAGAGGTAGAAGAAGATAGATTGTGGGCTTCACACCAAACCCTTCTCGGGAAGAAGAATCACTCTTCGAAGAAACTCATCTCAAGTTCCACAAGCAAAAGCTCTTTCATTCAATAATCAAAACTAATTACAATGTTTATTTAGAGACCTTATATAGGAGGCCTCATAAAAGAAAATAAAACCCTAAAACAAATACTAAAAAAGACAAGTATGCTCTTAAAACTTAAATTCCTTCAAAATTCGCATTGTAGCTCGATCAATCGGGGTACTGTAGCACTATAGCTCGATCAATCGAGGTACTGTAGCACTGTAGAATTTTTTATTTTTTTTTCCACTGGCTACAGTCGATTGATCGAATGAATTCTCGATCAATCGACTGGGCATTGCTCCAACACACTAATTCTGCTCCTTTAAGTCTAGTTCTGATTTCTGTTCCGCTTCTTCCCACATCGGGACACACGATATGGTCCATAACCTATGTCCACGATGTCGGCATCCCCGTCATAGAGACTCATGAATTTTGATTTAAATAGGGCTGTAAAGATAGAAGTACCATTCAATTCACTACTGACGAATGCCCTAAATGATTAGAGCCAGATTTAGCAACATACATATTTGATCAATATTCATATCATGATATTCTTGGGCTTTTAGAACCTAGAATAAAAGTCCGAAATCAGACCTTGATCGAAATGTAGAAAGGATAGTTCAATACTCATAAGATTTGATTTTGTCAGGGCCACTAAAGCATATTTATGAAACCTATTTTCACGGATTTCAATATTTGCATATTTTTGGACTCATGGATTTCTGGGTCCCCAGATTTCTGGAACATAAAATTGGCGGCCTTCCCACCATTGTACTTTGGCAAACTATTTCTCGCTTCCTCCTTCCCAGACAACTCTTGTTACCAACCACCCACTTCTTCTGTACGTCCAACCTAGCATCCTGGATCCTAAACTCCGACTTTGAGTTTTGCATTCTTTCCAGTCAAGACACTTGCCACAATGGTAATAGAAAAGGCAGATGTCCTCAAAAAGTGTGCACAACAAAACAAAAGTAGTATGCTAGAAAGTCTAGATAGATTTAATGACGGTAGACTTTTAAGGTCCATCAAATAGGCAATAAAACTCAAAGGAGAGAGAACAAAGAAAATGTGTAATCAGCTTATCCACGGTCATATTCTATGAGAATACAATTTTGAAAACATGGATTTTCTCCCTAACAACAAATTTCTGAATGTTGGTCAATGGATGAGCCCATAACTAGGTAGGGAGAACTCAAATAGCCAATAAAAATAAAATACAGGAAGATATAACACCTGAATTGTCCATTACATTCAAGTGGTTTATAAAATCCAAACTTAGATATTTCTCAATGGTTGCCTTCTATAGTTATGATCCCTCAACAGATGTTACGATGTCATCCTAAAATAAAGTAGATGGAGCAAACCTGATAGTAGTTCAGATAGTAATTGATGTCTTTGGGTGTCTTGAGTAATATAAAAAATGACCATTTCAGGAGAAACCGGTACCTTTAGAAGATCCACTGGAAAAAGACATGAAAAATAGAAACAATTTCGGTATTAATTAATACTCTTAGGTGGAAAGAATTAAAACATATATGTCACCGTATTCTAACCTTTATCACTTTCAATAATGAACTCCATAGTGACAGACAAGGACTTATGTAAGTATCCCCTCGTTATATCTGCAGTTATCAGATACTATTACAGGAAGTATTAGACATCAAGCACCCAATAAATATTGAAATCTTGCATTAACGGATGCCGAATTAAGAATGAAGAAAGCACGCAAAACAAATAGCAAATGTTTACAAATAAATAAGAGAGCTGCTACTGCCACATCGCACACCGGCCAATAAATTTACTAATGACACATCAACTAATTCTATGTGTGCGCTAATTAATTGGAAACATATGGACATCAATTAATAAAATTATTGATGACACAGCACCTAATAATATGTGCACACCGATTAACAAAAGCCTCATTAAAGTGATCTGCAATCAATAAATGATGGTGTGGGAGTAGCAGTTCTTTGAATTAAAGGATAATGACTTCAAAAGTATCATACCTGAATACTGATATTGGCCCCATGGAAGGTCTCATAAAATCTTTCAAAATTTTCATGTCCTTGTGATCTCAAATTGATAGAAAAGGGTATCTGCAATAAACATAAAACACTTGTTAGCTTCAAAGGCAACCATGGGATGTTAAGGTGAAGAGGAAACCTTTGTTCACATACGAAAGACTTCATTAAGTGAAGAAGAGATAAATCAATGACATATGTAAGTTTTGCAGTACCCATTCAGAACTATTCCCAGCGACATGTTATGTTATATGTGAGAAATACAGGCCGCCCATTATTAGCTATCAAAGTGACCAAATACGGGTACGAGTTTAACAAGGTGAGCAAGGAAGTTGGAAAAAAAATGGCAAAATTCAGGAGAACAACAATAAAAAATCAGAAGGTAAGAAAACTGTAAAATACAGAAGATGAAAAAGACAGAAAGATCGGGAAAAATCAGGGAAAAAACGAGATAATATTAAAAAAAAATTACAAAGTTTTACAACAGTTTTTTAAAATACAGGAAAAAACATTTAATACACGAAAAGCACGTTTAAGACGTGAAAGACATGTGTCATACGAAAATACATAAGGGTGTCATACGTATTTAGTACGTTGTGGCAAAAAATGTGTATTATATGTGTAGTTGTCAAAAAAAGCCGTATTTTTTCACAATGTTAGCTATAGTTCCGCCAGATGAAAAAGACTATTCTGTAGATGTTAACTTTTAATTGGCGTGACATTTAGAAGTCATAAAACCTTGTCATCAATATCAAACATATCTTCTAATTTGAGTTCCCTGACAAACCTAATTGAACTATAGCCTCGTAAAACTTTAATTCCCCAATAAATTTCCTAGAAGAATGAACTTTATATAGAGGTCTGACCTTCGTGTGCTGGCAAGTACTGTCTGCTCAAAGCGATAGGTCTCAGGTTCGAGTCGTGGAATCAACCTCTCCAAAATGGAGGCGCCCAGACCCCAGTAAAAGCCGGAGCCTTGTGCACTGGTACGATCTTTTAATCACGAAAGTAATCGTGGTTCATATAACCCAGTTCGATAGACTTGAGCCTTGTTTTGCAACCATATGAAGACATTTCAAGCGTACTCTTCCAACCACTTAAACATGCAAATGCCCAGTCTAGTAGATTTCTTAAGCTAGGAAATAGGCTAGCATGCAACCAAACATACAGCCTGGCAGGACCTCATCAACTTAGTTTTCAACCATATTAAATCGACAGCTTAGACAGACTATCATCCTCCTGATGGGTGGTCCATAAAATCCCGCATTCTGTTCTCAGAAGTAGAACCACTCTATAATGGTCCATGCACAAAACTCCCACACGTCCATGAAGAGACTTCCTTAATCTCACATGTCCATGAAGACTTGAAGAGACTTTCTTACGCTTCATGGTTCTAAAAATAGAAAATGATCAAGTTCATGGAAACTAACTATAATATATTTCTTCACATAATAAAGGTTTTTAAGCAAAAATCTTACAATAATGAAGAATGCCTTGCCGAGTGGGTATTCAAGTCTCATTTTGCAAATAAAGAACGCCAAACCAAATGCTAATTCAAACAAATAAATAGTCATTCTAGTACCACAGATTAATCCCACACCCCACCCCTCAAAAAATAAACAAAAAAACAAAACAAAATAAAATAATAATAATAATAAATAGATAAATAAAAAACAATAATATTAGGAAAGTAGGATGGATCAATGGAACTTGCAACGCTAACAGATTAATCCTTATAGGGATTATTTTTTCTTTTAAAATAATGCATACTATCAACTTCGTTAAAATAAATTTTTATACAAGGAAGAAAAAGAAAATAAAAAAGGAATAGCTCATTGCAAAAAGCCTAAGTAACCCAACTCGAGAAATCCTGGCCAAAAACCAAAAAATACCCAATAGGTTTGTCAATGTGCCCTGCCTGAACCGAGTCCTAAGGGCAAGGCTGAGCCCTAGCTCCCATAAAACTTGTAGCACCTAAACTGGCCAAGCCATAGCCTGGCTCGGAGCAGACTGGGTCAAGTTCAGGCTCGGTAAAAGAACTCTATTGAAAAAATAAACATTTTTAGTTGATTTTTTATAAGTATTAAAAAATATGTTTAAGCATTCAAGTATTCTCTATTCCATTTAACTATGTAATCTTACTAATCTAAGTACTATCTTTTCACAATGTAACAAAAGTATTTAATGCTTTTTTTATCAGCATAAAGCAATAATTTCATCAATGAAAATGAAATACAAAGAACGAAAAGTGGCATATTAAGTAATCAATACTCACAAATCTAATTAATCCAAATATTCTATTTTATATAATAGTAATAACTAATATAGTATATTAAGCATATTATATAAGGTATATGCTTGTAAAATATAGCTGAGAGGGGTGGAGTCGGGCTTCAGGATATCAAACCCTAGCCTGGCCCGAAATTGAATGGGCTTTACATATTAGGGCCGGACAGACCCTCTACAAAATTAAAACCTAAGACCTAGCACGGGTACTTCTAAGTCAGGCCAGCTCAACTGGCCAGCCCGGCCCATTGCCCTAACCCAAAAGTTTACAGCCTTTTTCTTACATCTAGATCACCCTTATCAATCCCATCATTAGCTAACTGATCAGCCCTTGTGCTCCCCTCTTGATGACTTTGGAATATTTTTTTGTTTTCCAACATCTGTAGAAGAAGGTTCATCTCCCTAGGCTTTCTAATAAATTTCCAGGGCAAATCTAAACCATGATACCTTCCTTATAACTTTCCTTAATATGTATTATGATGAGGCCTTTCCATCAAATAACTCTTCAATTTCTTTTTCTCCACGCCGCATATAACACTGCAAAAAAAAACTTTTTTCCCCGTATGCAGTGCTTGAGTGTTGCCACTCAAGTTTATTCCAATCCTCTCATAAATCTGCTAGTGAACTTAAGTATTTTAATCAATTGCAAAATTAAGCAATCTGAAGAAAAATAGCCATACATACATTTCTTAAGGGGTGGTAGCAAAAATGACAAGCCAGATGTTCCTTCTTTCCAACTGATCTGCTTCGAATCCTTCCCCACAACATAGTTACAAAGTCGGGAATAGGTAAGGGTCTAAGTCAGGAAAAATTGGCAAAAATCGGTTAAAGTCGGTCACAGCTGGAAAAATCCGGGAAAAATAAAAAAATAAAAAAATAATATATCATAATATATTTCAAGTTAAAAATAATGACTTTAATGAACAAAATAGGCAAAACCTAGAGGTTTTTTATGAATAAACTGAAGAAAAAAAAGTTCAAAACCTAAAGGGTTTTTTCCCCTTGAATATTTAGTGACCAAAAAAAAAAACGGACCACATCATAAACATTGCCAATTAATCGGCGATAAAGTCGGGATGACTGCAAGTCTTCAACTTTTTCAAGTCACCGACTTTTTCCCTTTTTTGAAAAAGTGGAAGACTTTTGTGACTATGCCCCACGACACCCTCCAAGCAAAACATTGTGCTCTTGGGAACAGCTGTGAGAGCCATACTAGCCACAGCCTCCATGCTAGGCCACAAGTGAAACGAAATACATAGAGATCTCGCTAAAAAGTTCCATGTGAAGTCCAAAGCCCAGATGGTCATGCATATACACGATGTTCTAAACACTTGTCATGGAACAAAATATATGGAGATATCCCTAAAAAGTTCCACATAAATTCCGGAGTCCAGATGGTCATGCCTATGCACGAGGTTCTAGACATCATAAATTTTCGAGTAAGCTATATATATCAACAATGGGCGACAATGGTAAGGTAATCACTCGCCTTTGAAAATATCTACAGCAGATCAAAACAGATTAGAGAATCATTCTTGGAGAGGACCGCCACAGCATAGGTCTTTTGAGAACAAAATTCAGTTCCCATACCCTTGCATAAGACTTATGAAGCTCTTAATTATGTTAAAAGCACAAGTCCAGCCCTTCCATACAGATGAGCCCTGTTCCAACCACCAAGCCTTAAGGAGTGTGCGTCTCCTCATACTTCACTCTCACTATCTCAAACCAGAGGTCTGGCTACGGCTCCAGGCTAGCTTCTGCAATCTGCCACCACCATTAACCTAGTAAAGTCAATTGGAAGGACGTAATTTGTCAATCCCTACTCAACCTCCCTAGGATTGATGACCATGTACCAATTGACCAAATGCACTTTCCTCGACTCGTTCATTCGTCTCCAAAGAAGTTATTCAAATCTTAACTATTTTATTAGGATGGTGTAGATGGACATATATGCTAAAGCGGAATTAATAATAAAGAGCCTAATCTCGAATAAGTAATTGATTACTAAATTTTAATTTGCTGAATAAGGAACCACAGTTTGGGCATGCCAAGAGAGTTATACTTATCGGCAAGGACCCATATTCTAATTCTACAATCTTTGCTATCTCTTTGCATTAAGTGACGCGGGACGGAATCACGCGCTAACCCTAAAATAGCAAAATCCCGCGTGGAAGGAGGTTTAGGGTATTGAACCTTTCATTAAAATAAAATAGGAGATCTCCGGAATCGCTCTTGAGAGGCTTGTCAGCTTTGCACCAACGGGTTTCCAAGGTATCTCACCAAGGCTGTACGTCGGCTTCGCACCAAGTCGTACGAGAAACGATTTCTCACTCCTCAGGTTCTGAAAGAATCACTCCTTCGATCGAAAACTCATCTCAAGTTTTTCTAGGGTTTGCACAAAGCAAGCTCTCAATTTTCATTATTCAAAACTGTCTATTACAAAGCTATAAAGACCTTTATAAAGTAGGTCATCAAACAAAAGAAAACCCTAAAAACAATTAAATAAGAAAAGACAAGTTTAACCCTGAAACTTAAATTCGAAATTAAAATTAAAACTGCTCAGCACGATTTCGATTCAATTCGATCGATCGAAATTAAAAATCGATCGATCGAAATTCCTATATATGGAATATCGTCGTCAACATTCGATCGAACGAAATTTAAATTCGATCGATCGAATTTGCCATGTGCTCCTTCCTTTATGCCGGTTCTGATTTCTTCACGGGCTGTTTAAAGGCCCATTTATGGGTCCATTTCTTCATTGCTGATTTTCTTCGATTGGCTCGGGCACGGTCCAAACATGCGAATCTAAATTCCCCATCAATCTCCTCGACTTTGAAAAAGTTCGTCCTCAAACTTTGGCCGACATCGAGAAACGTTATCAAGTAGGCTTGTTCCCCATGGATCTCGAACTTTTGAATGGTCTCGGACTCGGTAGGGACGATCACAGATGCCTGTGCTTTAATGATTGTGGGTTCGGTAGAGCCTATCATGGATGCTTGGACTGCAACAATCTTGGGTTCTTCAACGGTTTCGAGATCTGCCACGGCTTCAGCAACTAGTATGGACTCTTCAACCGGACATTGTTCCGACACAAGATCAAGGCGGATAATTGGATCTGCGTGAACAACGGGCGCCACCAGTTCTGCCATAGGCATGGAAGCACTTTGATTTACTATAGGTTCGGTATCTTCCACCGATACAGGTACAACCACCGGTTCAGGTAGAGGAACTTCAACTCGAATAAATTTTTTCACCGATACGGCTATGGGGACGAAATCTCTTGCCTCCAATCTTAAAGCGTGAATCACGTCTAATACCTCTTCGGATAGATTGTAAATAAAATCTTTGATAATTATGGCGTTGATATTCTCACTCCAGACAACCACGATCCAACGCGATCTTAGTAACTCGCCATAAACGCTATTAAGAAGCGCCTTATGCTTGAATATGGAACCGTGCTGCTCAGATGATCTACTTTCCTTTTCGCGCCAAAGTTTTTGTACCCTCGCCATCTTTGGTGCACGATTGGAATGTTCCATCGTTCCACGAACGCTCTCATGGAAGCCATGTAATCGTTCAAATCACAAAGAGCTTCGAGAACTGGGTCTTGACTCATGATTTGCCGATCCATTTCCCGAGGATTCACACTGCTCTGATACCAAATTGACACGGGACGGAATCGCGCGCTAACCCTAAAATAGTAAAATCCCGCGTGGAAGGAGGTTTAGGGTGTTGAACCTTTCATTAAAATAAAATAAAAAGGAGAATAAGATAGGAGATCTCCATAATCGCTCTAGAGGCGCTAAACCGCATCGGGTTTCAAGGCATCCCACCAAAGGGCATCGTCACGTCATCTGATTTCTCACCCCTCAAGTTTTGAAAGAATCACTCCTTCGATCGAAAACTCATCTCAAGTTTTTCTAGGGTTTGCACAAAGCAAGCTCTCAATTTTCATTATTCAAAACTGTCTATTACAAAGCTATAAAGACCTTTATATAGTAGGTCATTAAACAAAAGAAAACCCTAAAAACAATTAAATAAGAAAAGACAAGTTTAACCCTGAAACTTAAATTCGAAGTTAAAATTAAAACTACTCATCACTATTTCGATTGATCGATTTTTAATTTCGATCGATCGAAATTCCTATATATGGAATATCGCCGTCGACATTCGATCGATCAAATTTGCCATGTGCTCCTTCCTTTATGCCGGTTCTGATTTCTTCACGGGCTGTTTAAAGGCCCATTTATGGGGCCATTTCTTCATTGCTGATTTTCTTCGATTGGCTCGGGCACGGTCCAAACATGCGAATCTAAATTCCCCATCAATCTCCTCGACTTTGAAAAAGTTCGTCCTCAAACTTTGGCCGACATCGAGAAACGTTATCAAGTAGGCTTGTTCCCCATGGATCTCGAACTTTTGAATGGTCTCGGACTCGGTAGGGACGATCACAGATGTCTGTGCTTTAATGATTGTGGGTTCGGTAGAGCTTATCATGGATGCTTGGACTGCAACGATCTTGGGTTCTTCAACGGTTTCAAGATCTGCCACGGCCTCAGCAACTGATATGGACTCTTCAACCGGACGTTATTCCGACAGAAGATCAAGGCGAATAACTTGATCTGCGTGAACAACGGGCGCCACCGGTTTTGCCATAGGCATGGAAGTACTTTGATTTACTATAGGTTCAGTATCTTCCACCAATACAGGTACAACCACTAGTTCGGGTAGAGGAACTTCAACTCGAATAAATTTTTTCACCGGTACGGCTATGGGGACGAAATCTCTCGCCTCCGATCTTAAAGCGTGAATCACGTCTAATACCTCTTCGGATAGATTGTGAATAAAATCTTTGATAATTATGGCGCTGATATTCTCACGCCAGACAACCAATATCCGACGCGATCTTAGTAACTCGCCATAAACGCTATTAAGAAGCGCCTTATGCTTGAATATGGAACCGTGCTGCTCAGATGATCTACTTTCCTCTTCGCGCCAAAGTTTTTATACCCTCGCCATCTTTTGGTGCACGATTGGAATGTTCCATCGTTCCACAAACGCTCTCATGGAAGCCATGTAATCGTTCAAATCACAAAGGGCTTTGAGAACTGGGTATTGACTCATGATTCGCCGATCCATTTCTCGAGGATTCACACCACTTTGATACCAAATTGATGCGGGACGGAATCGCACGCTAACCCTAAAATAGCAAAATCCCATGTGGAAGGAGGTTTAGGGTATTGAACCTTTCATTAAAATAAAATAAAAAGGAGAATAAGATAGGAGATCTCCGGAATCCCTCTAGAGAGGCTTGTGTAAACCGCACCAAGCTTGGTTTCCAAGGCGCCCACCAAGGTCATGACGTCACGCACTTGTCGTATTTAAAAACGATTTCTCACTCCTCAGGTTTTGAAAGAATCACTCCTTCGATCGAAAACTCATCTCAAGTTTTTCTAAGGTTTGCACAAAGCAAGCTCTCAATTATCATTATTCAAAACTGTCTATTACAAAGCTATAAAGACCTTTATATAGTAGGTCATTAAACAAAAGAAAACCCTAAAAACAATTATATAAGAAAAGACATGTTTAACCCTGAAACTTAAATTCGAAGTTAAAATTAAAACTACTTAGCACGATTTTGATCAATCGATTTTTAATTTCGATTGATCGAAATTTCAATTCGATCGATCGAAATTCCTATATATGGAATATCGCCTTCGACATTCGATCGATCGAAATTTATATCCGATCGATCGAATTTGCCATGTGCTTCTTCCTTTGTACCGGTTCTGATTTCTTCACGGGCTGTTTAAAGGCCCAGTTATGGGTTCATTTCTTCCTTGCTGATTTTCTTCGATTGGCTCCTGCACGGTCCAAACATGTGGATCTGAATTCCCCGTCATTAAGCCTCCTTAGTGTTGATCAAGTTGATGCCTCATTAGCCACAACTCTCCATTTCTAGGATCTCTCTAGCTCTCCTAGACCCCTTTCGGCGAGTATAGACCAAGTAACTCATTAGACCCTTAATTCTTCCTAGTAGGACTTTGGGGATAATTTTATACTCCACAACCAGACTTACCAAGCAAAACTGTACTATTTCACCTGCATTCCTTACTTTGATATTAAAGTTAAGAAGGTGGAGGTTGAAAACTCCTTCAGTTTTATGCTAGAAGAAGAAATCCACCACTACACTAAACAAGTCCTTATCCACTAAGTCCAATTCCCTTATACTATTAAAGGTTCTAACTGTGCTTGTAAATTATAGAATTCCAGTAGAGAAAAAAGATTTCCCCAAACTTGAGTTGTGAAAGCTCTTTCCACTTTTTTAAAATATCTTCTAGGAACTTTTGTAAGATGCAGTTTACAGAAAAAAAAGTGATGAAACATATTTACTCATAAAGTATATTACACATGGGAATATAAATATGGTAGTGTCAAAACTGGAAAAATATAACAAAGACTGAATTAATTTATCTTTGCCAGGTATGAACATGCATCATTGATTTTCACCTATATATATATATATATATATATATATATATATATATATATATATATTATTTTTTTTCAAAATCAAGATTAATGAGAAATTTGAGATATTTCTGAAGTACTACCTCCATTCTACCTGAATCTAACCTTCCAGCTGATCTAATGTCAGTGCTCTTATTCCTGTTTCCCAAAAAACTATATTAGATAAGGGAACAAAGGAATATGGTATGAAAAATGATATAGCTAATTGCAACTTGACCAAATTCCACCAATCGAAAGCAAGCACAGCGCATAGATGGAAAGGTAAAAAGGAAAAACCAAAATCTCACCTATAATAAATAAGAACAATATAATTGTCTCTAGTAAAGATGGCAAAGGATTCCTCTGTTACCTTAGCTACCATTAGAAATAATCATTTGAATAGACTCGGTTTCTAGATATGACCTTCAGGTAAAAAATACCTGTTTTTTATTAATATATAACCTGTTGATTTATGTCTTCCACCAACTGAAGAATATTGAATAACAATATCTTAAATTAAGGGTGCCATGAAGTGCTTGAAGGAATTAAACTGATCGCAAAAATTTCCCTCGTTTTTCTGGATTTCATTTTAAATAACCAACACTGTGCTTGGTTCAGATTTGTTCCTTTTTATGATAGGAAGAGACCAATAGTCAGATTGGCTAGGTCCTCCTAGAGTGTTCTGGAAATTGAATTTTTGGGAGAATTGCAGAGGGAACCTTCTCCAATCACGAATTTATGAGATATTTCAGACTTTGGCCCATCTGTTTCACAGAGATGCTTGGTGTAACAAATGCCAAATACCTCTAGGTTGTTCATAAATAATTCTAATTTACAACCCCGGCCACATTTATCGAAAGAAATTCTCCAAGTGTTATGAAATGAATAAGTTTGGGTATTTTTCATCCCAGACATTTAAAATCATATAAATAACGAAATATAGCATTCTTTTCCACATCTCCCATATGCATTTGTTTGAGAAAACAACAAAAAGCGCATCTGATTTTTCCATAATGACATCTCAAAGTATTTAATAAGTGAAACAGTCAATATATGGGATGTTATGACCCTGCCTTTGTCTTGGTTTATAAACTATGACACAGCCCTATTTGTCCATGCGGCATGTCTATATGGAACATATTTAATTTGCGGTCAGTAGGTGGTTATGTTGTCATAATTGTAGTTAATGTTGGAATTAGCTTTATTTATGTGTCTTATGAAATAATAATTTAGAACCTTGTTTTGCTTCTAGCTTTGAAAATTAGAGTTAGATGTTACATTGGCATAGGAAATAGGTTAGTTTTAAATAATTAATGACTGTAAGCCCATTTCTATGCATGGGGCACCTAATGCATGGATGGGGGAGACAAATCTAGATTTTTTTCGAGAGCTTGAAGGTTCTATTAGAGAGTGAGTGAATCCTCTAAATTGGGTGAGTGAGTCCCTATTATTACATGAGTTAGTCCGTAATCTAAGTGAATGATTCCCTAAAAATATGGGTGAGTAAATCCCCGAGTGTCCCAAAGTGGTTACTTGATCTTGCTTGTAGTCAGTAATTATTTTTATAACAGAATCTATTATTTTTTTGTTTATTTTTTCCATCCTTCATCAAGTATGAGAGCAAGTTCAATTCTTGGGAAGAAGACAATCTGTGATGGCAAGAACAGTCGAGATGAAAGCAATGGAAGAAATTAATCAAATCAATGTTGAGAAAAATGAAGACTTTTGGTAACTCTACTATGAGGATTTGAGATCCAATTTATGACATTTATGAAGATGAAGAAGATGTTCTGTAATATCCCGAAAAATTGAGCGTTTAACTTTGACCTCGGCATCCTTGCCCGATTGGTCGTAGGTTTGACCAAGTGATGGTCAAACATTGAATACATGAAGTGATGAACTGATGCGATACAGATGTGACTAAAGTGTAGTGAATGTTATTGGTTTAGAGATACATACACCTATCTCTGGTGTATGCGTTTAACACACAAGCAGGAGAGAAGATATAAGGGTTTAATAACCCTAAAAGTTCCTTTGTTGGTTGTTGAAGAGAGAGTTAAGAAGAGAGAGAGAGGAGTAAAGAGGAGTTATGGAAGCTTGGAGTTAATGCAAATCAAAAGGAGATTAGAGCATTGAATGTTGATTCAACGATTGAGGAGCCGTTGAAGCAGAATGATGGAACCCTAGCCATCAAACCCAACAAATCAACCTTTTGAAGGATTTATTAAGGTAAGTGTGATTAGATTTCAATACATAGAGAATTGATGGGTGAAATTCTGTCTAGCATGTTTAATATCATAGATTAAAGACTTAGAAAAAGAAGGGAAAAGAAAAGGAATGAATTTTGGAAGATCAGCCCGAAAGGGGGCTGAATCTCGCCAAATCGATTAATCGAAATAGAAGTTCGATTAATCGATTTTGGCCCAGAAGTTGAAAAGTCAAGGATGCCCGATTTCAATTAATCGAATTGGATTTCGATTAATCGATTTGGAAGGTCGATTAATAGATTTGGAAATTGATTAATCGACTGGGTACCTCCAGTGGTTGGAGAAACAAGACCTGGGGAAATCGACTAATCGAGTTGGGAAATCGATTAATAAATTTTGGATTTCGATTAATCGATTTGGGATCGACTAATCGATTTCGAATTTTCGACCACTCGATTTGAAAATCAACCTCACTATGTTAGAGACTTCGATTAATCGATTTGGGATCGATTAATCGAATTTGAATCTCGATTAATCGATTTTGGGAATCGATTAATCGATTTGAGTTTCGATTAATCGATTTTGGAAATCGATTAATCGATCTGGGTTTCGATTAATCGATCTGGGTTTCGATTAATCGATTCTGGGAATCGATTAATCAACTTTGGCAGTTTTACTAAACTTTCTAGTTTTACTTTGAGATTCATGGGGGGTCTAGGACCTTCTCTGTTGCATCTTTAGTGATGAGTTACACATGTTGTAATGTACCATAGGTGGTACATGTGAAAGTGAGCACAAGGAGCCGCGTGGGACCTTGATGCTTGGACCTTCAGAGACTTGAGGTAGGGAACACCTTGAACATGTACTTTAATTTGCGAGAGCATGTATGTAGTGATATAATTATCAAAATTGAAAATGTTTTAATTATGAAAAACCTTGTGAAAATGGGTGTGTGTGTGTGATGCCAAGAATGTGATAAAAGCATCTGTATGATGCGAGTAACTGAGATCAAGTAATCTAATAAGAATGAGACATCCCCATTGGATGAGAAAGTAATAAGGGCATCAGTGTGATGCGAGTAAATTATACATCCCAGGGATGTATATATGATTGAATAATTACTGTTGAGGCCTAACTGATATAAGATAGCACTTTACACGGTGAACAACTATATGTAAAGCACATGTTATTTTTGTTATTTGAGGTTTGTTTAGAATACCCCACCGACGTGGCAGGATACCCACGACTGACTCGGCAGGATATTCGTGACCGGTACGGTGGCCAATCCGTACACCAGTGCGGAGGTCTATCCGTACACAGTAAGTACATCCCAGGGATGTTGAGATGAGGTTTAACCCTGCCGCCTATTGAGAAAGGGGCTTGAGTAGTATTCCCAGGGAATACATTTAACAACTGTCTATTTAGGCGACGATGGTGGGTATTCCATCAGGGTTCGATGCTATATTGCTCCGAGATTACTTAAGTTGAAGATTTAAGTTTTGCTTTAGGCCTATTCAGTGTCATTCATGATAAATCAACAGTAAAGTAAGGCATGCAAATTACCAGTAAACTTGAATGCAAATCATCATCTTATAAACTGTTTTCTAGCAAATGCATAGACACATCATGCTTAGAATATCATGGAATATATGTGAGATTTTAATTTATATATTCATTGTGATTGTTCCCTATTGAGCTAGGATGTAGCTCACCCCCTTTAGACTATACGTCGCAGGTCCTTTGTTAGCAGCAGCTGAGGCTTCGGGAGACATAGATCTGGGTGATTCGGATTACGTACCCGGGGACGAGTTGGAGCCTCCTCCTGAGGACTTCTTCTAGGAGACTTTGTTGTGTACTTTGACAGAGAGTAGTTTTGAGAGCTGATTGTACGGCTTGGTATGTCAAGCCTTTATTTTGTCAAACAATGTAATTAAATTGATTATTTCTTTTGGCGAACCATCTGGGGTGATCTGTTTATCACCGATGGTTCGGATCGGTTCTCTGTTCATGCAGTGGTATGAAAGTAGAACCGTCTTTTGATTGTGTCAGATAGGCATGTTACTTTTTCGCCTTATGCAATCATTTGCTTTATTTATTTATCTTTGCTTGTTATACCAATGTTCCATGCAGAGTTTTGGGGCACGGTCTGGAGGATCGTGCTGGTGGCACGGGTTTCGGGGTGCCAAAATCCGGGCTGTCACATGTTCAAATCATCACCAATGATACTTTACATGGAGACTCTATATAGAATGTCAAACGACAAGTTGATGACAATAGTCAAGGCTTGAATGATCAGAAATGAAATAGATGTCTCACTAGACAAAAGCGGTTCTGGTTCTTTTATGAGTCATCGAACCGACAAACAGGAACGATGAGAAATCAAGTGTAATGATGAAGAACATGCAGTTCCAATAACTATCAAAGTAGATATGATGAAATCGTTGGGATCCCTTATTTCCCGACCCCGAGAGATGGGTCGGATCTCAGGCATTCCGGTTGGCAGGTGTAGTTGTGTGGTCACACACCTTCAGTACGCAGGCGATACTATCCTTTTCGGGAAGGGCGATCTAGGAGAAATTATAGCTCTTGCCAATATCCTCTCGGTTTATGAAGCAGTGTTCGAGCAAAAGGTTAATTTTCACAAATCTACGGTTTCAAGCATCGGGTTAGATACCTTGGAGGTTGGTATGTTGGCCGAAGCAAGTGAGTGTGCAGCGGCTCCCCTCCCTATTACCTATTTAGGTCTCCCCTTAGGGATTGGCAGGCCTAAGGCAGGTGAATGGGATTCGGTTATTCAGTGGTTTGAAAGAAAATTGTCGGCTTGGAAGGGCAAGCTCCTCAGCAGCGGGGGGAGGCTACAACTGCTTAACTCGGTTCTAGCTAATCTCCCCATTTTCTACATGTCTTTGTTTAAATGCCCGATGGCCATCATTGATTCCCTCTAAAGAATTGAAAGGAATTTTTTGTGGGAAGGCTCGGGTCTTGGGAGGAGATATCACCTGGTGAATTGGGAGGTGTGTCGTTTTCCCAAGCGATTTGGAGGACTGGGCATTCGGGACCTCCGCCAAGTCAACCTAGCTCTCCTCGGAAAATGGTTATTGTAGGGGGATGTGATCCCGAAAGAGGAAGGTCATGGGTCACGATTCTTCTTCAAAAATATGGGAGTATGCCGGGGGATTGGGGGGTTAAAATCAGGCCGATTGGGCGAGCGTCAGCGTGGTGGAAAGGTATCAGCTCGGTCTGGCCTGTCTTCTCGAAATGGATTCAATTCAGCTAGGGGGATGGCAAGAGGATCCAGTTTTGGGGCGACCCTTGGTTAGATTTCTATCCTCTGAAGGACTGGTTCCCTTCGATTTTCAGCTTATTGCTTCAACCTCAAGGTCTTGTAGAGGAGTTTGGCTCGGAAGTGGGCGGAGTCCATGCTTGGGACCTGATCACTAGGAGAGCTTTACGGGATAATGAAATGGAACCTTTCCAACGGCTGCTAGCCTCTCTCCATCAGGCCACCAGAAATCAGCAGCGCCACGATGTGAGGGTTTGGGGGATGACCAAGAACGGGGACTTCTCGGTTAAGTCTTTTTACCTCTCGCTCTGCCCTCTGATCTTAGCTGATTGGTACTTCATCTAGAAGGTGCCGATACCTCCCAAAATCAGATTCTTTGTGTGGACTGCGATTAAAGGGCGAACCTTGACCATCAATCAGCTGATTATCATGTGTCTCTCCACGGAAGAATTGATTCCCCGCCTTTTCATTCATTGTCACGTAACCGCAGAAATCTGGAGCACCATCTTGAAATCCTCCGACCTCTGTGGGGTTTTCCCAGATACGCTTCCTCAACTCTTGGTAAGCTGGAATGGCCTCAATTGGGAAGGTCCTCAAGGTGCCTTTTGGAGAGTGGGCGCCTACGCGGGAAGGTCCTCAATTGTAAGCTCATTTCTATAAATTGGGAACCTAATGCATGGATGGGGAAAGTCTTTTTTTTTTTTGAGAGCTTGAAGGCATTATTGGAGAGTGAGTGAATCCTCTAAATTAGGTGAGCGAGTCTTCATTATTAGGTGAGTGGATCCCTAATCTAGGTCAGTGATTTCCTAGCAATTTGGATGTGTGAATCTCCAAGTGGTTATTTGATCTTACTTGGAATTGGTAGTTATCAATTGAAATAGATAAAAATCTTTTTCGTTTGATTCTATTTTCATCCTTCATCAAATTAGGATTAAGTTAATAGTACATTAATCTTTCATATGTAGTATGCCACATGTTTTACAAACGTTAGGACATGATGAATACCTATAGAAGTATAGAATTTAATGGGAGAGAATGAACTGAATTGATTGACTAAATTAATTAATAAGACACTGAAAATAGAGAACCTCGAGGACAAGTTCTTCTGATGGAGAGGAGAATGATGCAGCCCTATTTGTCCATGTGGCACGTCTATGTGGCCATATTTAATTTGTGGTCAATAAATGATAAGGTTGGCATAAATGTAGTTAGTCTGGGAGTTAGCTTTGTTTATGTGTCTAAAGAAATAGTCATTTAGGAACTTGTGTTGTTTAAATTCTAGCTTGGAAGTTTAGAGTTAGTTGTTACATGGGTATAGAAAATAGGTTGCTTGAAGACTCCATTAGAGACTGAGTGATTCCTCTAAACTGGGAGAGCGAGTCCCCAGTATTGGGTGAGTACCTAATCTTGGTCAGTGTTTTCCTAGCAATTTGGGTGAGTCTATTAACATTTAACACCCTTATTATTAGGTGAATGAGATTGAAGACACCATAAAATCAAACAAGTCTACAAAGGAAGTTAATTTAATTTGTTGTGTGCTTTGTTAACTCTATTAATTTAATATTTTTTAGCAACATAATTAAAAATTTACAAGCAAATGCAATCGGTGTCAAACCACATTGGGATCATGCATCCAAACGAATCCTGTAATTCTTGGGACAAACTCCAACCCCCCTTACCAACAACTTTTAAGCTTACCCAGCAAAAATTATAACTCAATAAAAAGGTCTTCAGTTCAAATTCCATTACCAACAACTTCAAACCCAACGATCAGATATCAAGAAAGAGAGAGAGAGAGGGAGAGAGAGAGAGAGAGAGAGAGAGAGAGAGAGAGAGACTCACATGATGGAAATAGGCTTCACCACATTATACAAAGAATCCATGACTCCCACCATTCCACCCCGAACCTTTGCATTGTTATTTTAAGCAACAGAAATTAAATTAAATTAAATTAAATCAAAAAATCAAATTAAGGGTGGCTTCATTTGCAGCCCACAAATCTTTCAATGCAACTCGTGTGTGGGTTGTGCCTGAAGTATTGTGCAATGCAAATATAAGAAGCCACTCAAGCATCTTTAAATGCAACCATATGAGGGTTGCGCCTGAATTTTCGAGGACTGCAAATAAATCCCCCTTAAATAAAATCAAATTAAATTTAAAAAAAATAACAGAATAAAAGAAATATCTGCTAAAAATGGGCGGGAAGAAAAAGAAGAAGTACCTGTAAATTAACGGTTCCAGTGGCTGTAACCCGAATTCCTTGGTGGGAAATCGGAGATGGAAATTTTGTAATGATTAAGCCTTCAAGGGGTTCCTGAAAACATGCAGAAGAAGTGATCAGTTTTTTTTTTTTTTTGAGGGTGTGTTAGTATTGTTGAATCTAGTTGTTTCAGAGAGTTGGGTTTTTACAGAAGGTCGATAGACTCGGCTTCCACGGGAAAGCTTGAGCTCAATCGCCATGGCGATGACGATGGAAAGAGAGATGATGGAATTTCGGATTTGGGAGATGATCGACGGACGAAACGGGAGATGAGTTGATTGGGCGTCACCGGCTTCATAAGATTATTAAAGATTATGAAGAACTTGATCGCCAATTAACAATGTCAAACGATTACTTTTGTAGATTTTAGTGTCCCTTAAACACCGGCACCGGTGTGAGTATCGCTTCTGTAGGATACTGTGTTTGGGTTAGCTCTTATGAGAGCAGAAAAGCCATTCACTGCATTGAATGCGGAGGATGGTAGTCCTTTCAATCCAACTTCCATACAGTTGATCTTGATATCATGCAAATGTCATGGGACGGTCAGCTTTTATTTCACGTGGCACACATCCGAAAAGTAACCTATGAGCATTATGCGTGCCGCAAGGTTGATTGATACCCATTTTAATACCTTGTGTGCACATACCTACATATTCTCTAAAAGTAACTATGCCTCAGACCCCTTGAAAATCGTTGATTACTTCGGATTAAATGATGGAAATAGTGTTTCATCTCGATCTTCCACACAATGGATCTTGAGATCATGGCTCACCTAAGTGAGGGTCAGTTTTGGAATCAATGTGTCATAAGTTTCCAAACAAAGGATCTTCAATCATATGGCACACATCACGTTCAAGGCTGATTTTATAACTATTTTTTTGGTATATGTGACTTATGGAATAAAAAACTGACCACTTGATAGGTGTGTCATGATCTCAAGATCCATTTTGTTGAAGATTGGGGTAAAATCCAATCTTCATTATCTAATCTAAAGCAATCAACTATTTTCAAGGAGTATTTGCCGTGAGTACGAAGAGATACCCTTTGTGTGCCACATACTCTTTGCGTCACTTTTGTGATGTTTACTGCTTGGAATGAGAAACCCGTCTAATAATAAAGCAATGATCTCAAGACCAAAGATTAGTTGTCTGAAAGATTGAAATGAAAAGCTAATTTAGTATTTAGTTGGGGTTAGTAGAAGCCACTTATTAAAATAAGGGCACCACATTTTACTAAGGGAAAAGGGTACCTCTATCTGCACCAACTGAATCTCTATACGTACCTGTGTTTGCAGGTGCCGCCGGAAAAGCATGCTTTTTTGCATTGGGAGTCATTACTTGAACTTGAAAACTTGGCCCTTGCACCAAGTTTATAATAATGACATACAAATTTGGCAACCTTTGTTATGAAAACACCATCTAAACAGTTTGATTTAGAGTCTATTATTTAAATATATTAAGTGTAAAAGATTAGCATGAAATATAATCTTCATCATATGACTAAATATAGTCAAAGGCTATTATGTGATTCAGCGATTAACAATAATAGATCATATGATAAATATCATATTTTGCTCCAATCTTATCCACTAATAATCTATAGAACATGTCACATATCCCTAAAATATAATATATTCCCTTAACTTTGATGCAACGGCCACATTTCGGAGTGCAAGTAATAGCTCCCTTTTTACATATGGTAAAATTTGTACACCTTATGATCTCGTAAGAGCATCCAAAAGTCCTTTTTACCCTCTCTTTCCTCTCCTATGTTTGAATGAATACTACTCCTGCCATTAATGAAACTTTCGCACGCACCCGCAACTACATTTTATATACGTGAGCAAGAGAAAAATAATGTGTCAATGAAAGCTGTTATGAGTGTTGGTTCGGCGAGATGAGCCCGAGGGAGGGATAATTTAGCTTGGTGAGAATTTTTTTAGATTTTGAGAGATTTTTAAGAGCATTAATTATAAAGGTATTCTTGTAATTTTTAGAATAAACAATCTTTTCTTCTCACTCAATGCAATTCCCCCTTCGCGCATTATAATGGTAGAGAAATATTCATATATTTATATGTACCTAATGTGTAATATTGGTATTGAGAGAACTCGAGGTAACCTTGATTGAGGTCAAAATTTTGACTAGAGTCATATAGGCCCGTACTACCTTGAGCAAGTCAAAGGTTTGATCAGGTCAATTGGTCAAGAAGTCAATGTTAATGATCATCTGACTTTGTTTTCTCTAGTTGACAATGTTGTGAACCATCGATGGTTTAGAGATCTTGGGTGCTCTAATTAAAGAAATGCAGGATAATTAGTGGATCATTTAATATGAGCCCTTTACAAAATTTGCTCTACATTCGCTAAGAAGTGGGATTGAGAGTGTCCTCCTCTCTGCCATCAACCTTGAGTCTTATTTATAAGAACGGTGGTAGGAGAAAAAAATACTTTCCAATAAGCCTAAATGCATTCATATTAGTGATGCAAGGGTCTAGGAATCTGAATTGCAAATTATGTCAAAAATTTTTTCGAATTAATCAAAATTTTGAAAAAAGTTCTTTGAATGGGTGGTTGGATACATATTCACCCTAAAAGGTTGCTTTCTCACCCCAGATCCTCCGATCGGCATGCATTGGCCGCCTTAGAATAAGATGGTGAAGGTCATTTTTCGTCCCCATTTTCTTCATAGTGGATCCATGGGTCGTGGGTGTATCACCAGACAAACAATTTTTTAATACATATGGCACATATCTCAAAAAGTGGCTCTAAAATCATGCTTGAGTGTGATGGCGGTCATATGATTTTAAGATCACTTTTTGGGGATGTGTGTTATGTGTAATAAAAAAATGACCCTATGATGGTACGATTATGATCTATAAATCAATTGTGCGAAAGATGGGTGCA
Source organism: Chloranthus sessilifolius (assembly GCA_021018995.1). NCBI lineage: Eukaryota > Viridiplantae > Streptophyta > Magnoliopsida > Chloranthales > Chloranthaceae > Chloranthus > Chloranthus sessilifolius. The sequence goes on from CM037596.1 coordinate 16,658,981, forward strand.
AAAAATAATCTCCACCATCTTACTCAAAGTCGGTCAATTCACACCGACTGATGGAGGTGGGGTGAGAAAGCAGCCTTATGGGGTGAGTATAATGGTACCCAAAGAAGAAGAGTCGCCTTGCATTTTGTTTTAAAAGTCGGAGAAACACTCTACCCTCGTTCAAGTGTTTCCTGGCTTTTTTCAGAAAAGCTCTGAATCCTGACAACTCAGATTCCTGCTGATTCTTAACAGACTCTGATTCCTGTCATTTCCCAAAACTGTTCTTAAGCTACTCTAATTCCTAAGTTTTCTCAGAAAAGCTAATTTCTCAGTCGTTCTTAAGTTATTCTTCGAAAAGCTCAAAATCGGATGAATGTGTGATTGTGCTACTGTCATACGAATACTAATCATTGGACTACTTGTGATACTCGAATTTGGCTAAAAAGTTTTGGGCAACCAATCCATGTGAGGTTGGAGTTATGTGATGGATTTATTTTGTAATATAATCTCTCGAGACATACTTATAATACGAAAAATATTATATATATATATATATATATATATATATATATATATATATATATATATATATCAAATAAAAATTAGAAACTTATGAAAGTGTTCAGGCCGATATTATTAATGGCAAATGATGAAGTTCATTAGCCCAATACATTCAAAATTGGTTTCCTCGAAAAGCCAAAATACAAAAAATAAAAATAAAAAATGGCATTACCTCTCATTTCTATTAGAAATTGGTGATTGTGCCCTTTGATCCAGACCATCGAATTTATGGATCAAGACTCAAAAATTATATTTTTTTTAATGGGCACTACAAAATTACTGTTTTTTACCGGCGACCAAAAACCGCCGACAAAACTTAGTTAGCCGTTGGTAATACTAATACCAGTGGCTACCAGTCCACAACTAATTCCCTTGTCGGGGATACATTTACTGGAAGCGTACATATTTATTGCCAGTGGCTAAGATATGTCAGGAATGCTTTCATAATGGTCACTAACGGTCCTAATCACTGGCAGCTGCATTTTTTTTGCCGGTGGCTAAGATCCGCCGGAAATATTTTTTTAACGGTCACTAACCGTTCTAATTACTAGCGACTGCATATGGCTGCCGGCAAGAGTCCTTAATATTTTTTCCCAACTTACAACCAAGATTAGTACAATGGCCTGCGTTTAGAAGAAAGACTTTTGGCATTTTTGAGATCTGCGCAACATAAGACACCATCTAAGCCGTTTAATTTGAAGGTCATGATTTAAAGATCTTTCTTGCCTAAGTTCGACACAAAATATGATCTCGATCATCTGATTTAACACACTTAAAGACAATCAGCAGATTCATTCGTTGATTGTGATAAACCAATGATAGAGATCTTGTTGCATGCCTATCTTTGGTAGCAAAAATCTTTACATTATGGCCTTCAAATCGTACGGCTTAGATGGGTACTTTGTATGCATTCTATTGGGATGCTTCTCATCTCTTGTTTCATGCCGATGATAGAGATCTTTTTTCCCCAACAGGTATTTTGTATACATTTTATTGGGATGTGTGTCTCATAAATCATTGCGATGCAACCAATAATCTTATAAACATATTAGCATAAAAAATAATCAAATTACATCATCTGTTTATTACACAAATCATTAAAAGGAATGCCTTAAGTAATAACATATAGAACACAAACAATCTCAAAGTAAACAAAAAAATTAATGGAAAAAAAATGCATCTCATAGGAATTAGTATCCTCATGTTGTGGGCAATCCTCCGTCACAGTGGCTATGGATAGTGATGTTGGCTCCCTACACGAGGTAGTAGTATGGGCGACAATGATCGGATTAGTCTCCTCCTGTCAAAATGTGTTGGTGTAAGGTAGATCCCAAAGAATCTGCAAAAACAACCCCTCCAATCAACGATCTCTCTCTCCTATTATCTCTTTCTTTATGTAAGTATCGTAGAAAATAAAATAAATATTTAAAATAATTTTTTAATTCACTTTACGGGCACTAGAGACTTTGTCATTCTAAAAGTATGCACCTTCCTACATGGAGAGACTAGCTGGTGAAGGGCGTGATTCTGCCATCTAATTTCTCATTCCAAACCTGCATGTGAAACCATTTTATTAATTTTATCAGTAGCACGTTTGAATTGTGAAAAGTATAACCATTACAAAAAGAAAATTACAAAATCCGTAAGAGAAATAAATTTGTAGCAACCTCCAATTCTTCAGTACCATATCCGTAAAAATATCTAAGTAACCAGAATTCAGACATAGGAAAAGAAATAAATTTGTAGCCATGCTTACATGCCAAGAATAAGATTAATACATTACCTTACATGCTTCCCATAATAGATCATCCAAGTGTCTTTGCTCGGTCAATTGAATTGTGAAATGTTGCCATCGAATTTCTATATACATTTTTTCTTAAGGTTGTGCCGCCGTATATGACATCTTGACATTTGGCACCCTTGCCACGTGTCTAGGTTCCACCATATCTCATACTTTGGAATGTTTATATTTGCTTCGACATATGAACAAAATGATTCTATCCATCAATGGGTACTCACTTTACCATGGAGTTACATCCCACACCAAAAGAGTCATGTTCACTGAAGATTCCAGACTCATTATCTTGCTCTCATTTTGACCCAAACAGATAAACAGATGGGACAAGGAAATGACGACCATGATGGCCTCTCAGTCTCACTAGGGACGAAGAAGCAACAAAACGCAAGAATATGCATAACAGGATTATTTTATGAGAATGTATGTGTTCATCACCAGGTACGATAAATACCAATATTCTAGCAGAGGAAAAAGCATCTTTACCAGCCAAGGCCAACAGCCTTCTTGAAACACCTTGCAACGCTACCAAAACGGACTTTGTTCTGTTGTTTCCTGTCACTATAACCTTGGTATGCCTAGGAAGCACAGAAAGCTCTTCATCTCCGCTTTCTTCGCGATATGGAGAAAGAGCCCAAGGACAAAACTCTGGCTCCAACATCTGCTATAGTTCTCTTCCAAATTTCCAAGAAAACTCATAAAATAAGCCAATTTAGTAAAATTCGACCAATGCAAATAACTCAGCCATTGAAACTGAAGAACCCTACCAAATCCAATTTGATCAATCTAATAGAGTTGCACATAGTTACTAAACCCATCATTTTCATGCAAACTTGTCATATTTTGCTTCCTCTGCTAAAAGTTAGTTGCCTCCAATACTTGGTCTAACCAATCTTAATACGACCCTGACGTATCAAGCAGTTCATGGAAGTTGGGGAGATTGAAATTTAACTTCTTGAAGTGATCTCCACAATTTGCAGCACATCAAGTTGGAGAAACTTTGAGGAAATGTGATCAAAGGAAATGCGAAAGCTCCAATGCGAATTCAGGAAGAAAATAGGATCTATATAAAATAGCAAAAAACCAATATTCTTAAAACCCTCTAACCAAATAATTATAATTAGGCAGAACATACAAAATGAACAGAGAAATGTTAAATTTTTCTTTTACTGAGACAGGGTTCCAAATCAAAGAAATTTACATGCTTTCACCTTCTTAATGAATTAATCACATAAAGTACTAAACAGAAATTGATAATGTTGAGATATTTACTATTCTCATTAACAAGGGCTAATATTGGAATTTACTAAAAGAGAAGACAATAATTAAGGAAAAGAATCGCAAAATCTAATCCCTAAATTGATTTCTCTTCTTTATGGACTCTTGGTCACTAAGCTGACTTACCAATCATTCATTATCGGGCGATAGAAGCGGAGATTCAGGCTTACGAAGCATTCATTATCGAATGGAAATATAAGTAGACTTCCTTAATAGAGTGCCAACAGCTCTTGGTCACTAAGCTGACTTACCAAGCATTCATTATCGAATGGAAATATAAGGCACTTGACTCGACCACTCACTATCCCATGCCCACGAGACAAGGTGAGGTGGTAATGCGATGAGACGAATAGAATAATACACTGTGGATTCTTGGATTCTAGTGTCAAAACAATGTACGGACGGTCCCGAAAGAAACTAGTCTATTATTTTTTTATAGTAAGCTGCAATTAAACCTGTAACCTCAAAGCTGCATTATCATGCACCTTCCAATTGAGCTACAGGCCCAACCCCAGTTGAATGCTATCTGATTTTATATCCCTTTGATCCACTAATAAATATATACACACACACACATATGGAGAGAGAGAGAGAGAGATTATATTATAGCTATATTTCCATTAAGCAAATAAGAAATATAGAGGATCAAGCAGAAAAATAAAACAAAAAAAAAAACCAAAAGGGGACAACAGACGAGCCCGAGCGAGAGCCAAAAGCGGAAAAAGAGAGAACGAGCATGAGAAAGCACCAACGGCTATCTCAATTGCTTCCATTTCTGCAGAATATCAGTCACTAATCCTCCAAACACGAGGGTAACAGAAGGCACCACCAACATAGGTCCCCCGACGTTCAAACTCGCATCTCATGAACAATTGTTCAACCACTTCCTCTTCCAATCCACAACACTTACAATCAACTAGAACATCCATAACTCTCTTTCCTAACTACACACAAGGCAGGATTCTACCCAATGCCACTTCCCAAGTGAAGATCTTAACTCTAAAGGGAGCCTCACATCTCCACATCTTAGTCCAAGTTGATCTACCAGAGGTCTTCTAAACAAAAACTTATAGAAGGATCTAACTACAAATAAGCCTTTCTTTTATAAGTATTGCACCCTCCAGTCAGAGGTGCTCACTTTAAGGGGCCTCTCACTCACCAACCTGACCAGGGACACAAATTTGTCAATCTCCTCCTCCTTCAAATTTCTATAGAGCTAGATATTCGACCCACTCCCAATAGGCCTCGATCCCAATAGTACGCAACATTCACGAATTGCATCTAGCCAACCTAAAAACTGATTGGTACCACCTCCTTAAGCTATCCCCTCATCCCATCTATCCAACCAGAGACCACCTCTGAGGCCCTCTTAGACATGAAAACTTAAGCAATGTTGTCAGAATTGGATCGCATTGGCGGATCAATTTTGTCTTTGTGGATATATTGGATTGGATCGGATCGTTTTATTGTTGAAGAGTAAGATCCAATTAGGTTTTTTATAAGAAACAAATTTGAAAAAATATATTATATTGAGAAAGTTGAACTAGCCAATCCCCTAAAGAAGACGCCATTTCTTAATTGGAGAATTACAAGGATCAGATGGTGGGTGATCTCTTACAGTGTTATTTGTTTCTTTTTCTTATTCTTCTCAGTGGAAGACTAAGAATTATGATTTAGGGAGATAAAGGGTGGGAGGATGAGAGATGGATATAGATTCTGGCTTCTAGACTACCTCGTAGGATCTTACGTCCTACGTGAAAGCTCCTCCATCTGTGATTGGAGGATAGGATTATCCCAATACCCTGAAATTTGCTCATCCATTAGTTTCACATGAGCTATCTAAAATGGTAATCTATTTAATAAAGCGGCCCTCAACTAAAGAAGTCTGACCAACGCTAACGCTGCATGGCAGCAAGCAACTCAAACTTTAAGATTAAGAAGTACAATTTGTGGGGGCTTTGTTCAGGTACAACTGATTGGGCTCTAAATGTGATTCAACCAATTTTGGTACCATTGGATGCAAGGGAATCTTGACTTTTATCATTATTGGTATGCATTCACTTTTGAAAACCACATTTAGAGGTCGCGCTTAATTTTCTGAATAGTGGCATTTGCAAAATAATGTCTTGCACATAGCGTATTAGCGCATTATTTTCACAGTAAGCACCGCAACCAATATGACGCAAAATGAAATCATGAACAATTAGAGGCGCTTTTATCAAAAGAGCCGTTGGAAGGTGTTTTTAGCGGCCTTTTTACTCAAACGCCGTTAAGCCAACATTGCTAAAACCCACTTTTTTTGTAGTGACTATAAAATTTTATTTCTGATCAGTAGCAAATCACTATAGAATATCATAAAAAAAAAATGAAGACTTCCAATACCAACAAAGAAAAAGTAAAAACTAAAGAGTGCACATATGGTGTCTCCAGCATAATAGCTTCACTTAACGCATCCAAAACCAAAAAAATATCCTATAGATTAAAGACAGGCATAGCAATGGAGGGGATTTCAAAATACCTATTAAAAATTTCCAAAACAAAATTAGTTAGAAGTAAAAAATACTCATATGATAGATTTTTCTAAAAACCTCTAAAACCAAAAAAAATGAAGTAAAAAACTCTACATATTCAGCTAACTCCATGCATAGCAATGGGGGAAAATCCATGTAGAAACACAGGTTTCATAATACCCAACAAAAATGACGGAATAAAAAACAAAAATTAGTTATATTTAAAGAATACCCATGTAATAAAATCAGCTAAAACTATCTAAAATCAACAAAAATTATGCATATCAACTTATAATGCGCACAAAAAATAAAAAATGAAAACCCCATAACAAAAACACAAATTTCAGAATACACAACGAAAATTTTCAAAACGAAGAAGAAAAATTAGTCAAATAGTGAGAATACCAATATCATAAATTCATCTAAAACTATATAAAAAGAGATTTTAGCATAGTCACCTAAAAATAATAGAAAAGGTGGATAAAAATAAGGGTAAATAAATAAAAGAATCTCACCTTTTCTAATTCATCTTGGATCTCTTGCAGCTTATTTAATGGAGAGAATAAGCCCCGCATCAACATTTTCAGAGGCATCATCTTCCTCTTTGTGATACCTTTGTCTGCTATCATGTTGCTTCTTCTTCTTTCCAACTCTAAAATGTATCTGTTGGAGAGAAGGACCCAATCTGGTTATAGCTCTGTGGGGAGTATTCACAAAGGAACTCAGATTCGGAGCTTTCCTGTGCAAAACCCTCCGAATTTGAAAAGCTTTTACGCTTGGAAGAGTGGCTTCATTCACATGGGGCCTACAACAACCTTCATGAGGCAATTTACGATAATAGGCAAAATGCTCTAATTTTGCATGCTTTCTGAGGCGTCATCGTCTTTCGAAGGCTTTCTTAGGCTTTCCGAGGAAATGAACGAGGAATGAGCCATGCACAGAGAGGAATGAGCCATGCACGGAGTCAGATTTGCCCAATCAACACACCATCGGGGGAGGCTGCCAGGGTCGAACAATGCGCACTCCACAAAGGCGAACCAAAAGTAATTCCTCGTCTCTCTCAAGATGCATATTAGTGTCATGCTAATGAGGGAAAGAAATTTTTTATTTTAATTTCTCATCAATTGATGTGTCAATAGAAATGAAAAATGTGTCATAAGTATCTTTCGTAATTGATGTGATTGTAACATAATGGCTAGGCTTGTCAATGGGCCAGGCGACCTAAAACTCCCATACCGATCCGATCCTAAATGTTAAGGCTAAGGCCAAATTTTGAGGCTCCTAAGGCAGGGCTTAGTCGTTTAAAGAAAAACTTTAAAATTTTCGGCCATGCTAGACTAGAGCAAGTGGCAGCCCGACCTATATATATATATATATATATATATATATATATATATATATAGGTAATTTCATAAAGTCACCAAAAGATACGTATGAACACAGACACAAAACCCTAAAATCACCTCCTACAAAATGAAATACAAAATGAGTTCTCTTTTCTTGACTTTTAAGACTAAAGCAGTTTTCAACGGCTTACTTGATTAGGGCCCTTGACAAGCCAAGCCAGGGTAAGCTGGAGATTGACTCTTTTATATTCTAGACAAGCTCCAAGCCGAGCTCTTTTATATTCAAGTCTAAAACTACTCAGCTCTATCGTGTAGCTAATTTCAAACATAATAATATATAATATTATTTTTTATTATTTGACTTTATTTCTTCTTATTACTTTTTGTTACATTTTAATTCATCTATACCTAAATAGTTAAACTTCTAATCTTCTAATTAAAAGTATCTAATCGAAGTATTTCATTTTATAGCAAATTAGCATGATGAGAGTCATAGAGAGGAGAAGAGAGTTGGAGATTAGGATTTGAGCCAATCTATTGAAGTCTTTATAGGTAGATTGATTTTTTTATTTTTTGAGTTAGCAATTAAGGTTTGAGCCAATAGATTAAAATCTTTATAGGTAGATTGGAATTTTTTTTGTTAGTTTACTAATACCTTAAACCCTTTAAAGCTTTAATAATTAGTTTTTAGAATATTTTAGTAATTTATGTTATCTATAATCCTATAATATATATATATTGAGTCAAGCTCGTGGTCGGCTCTTAACTCATAGCTCGGCTCGGCTCCCAAGCCGACCTCAAGTTATATGTTGTTTTTTTTTCAAACCAAGCCTAGCGAGTTCTCGAGCTGGCTCGGCTTATTGAGAGCCCTACTTACGATCATAGTGGCAAATTTTATTTTCGGTAATTTTCCGGTGAGGGGGTCCTTTCGGTATATTTTGGATTAATTTATATACCTTTCAGAAAAAATTCGAGAAAGTTTCGGGGATTAAAAATATACAAAATATATATTTAATCATTTTTTAAAAAATTACTACAATATATACTAAATGACTAACATATTTAAAATATTAAAAAATAAATTTTTTAAATATAAAAAAATCTAAAATTTCGCCGAAAAATACTGAGATTACCAAAATTACCGAAAGTTTCCTAAAATTTTCGTTTGACTCCCTTTTCGGCGAATTTCGTGAAATTTCACCGAATTTCGATGAAATTTGTCACTATACTTACGATTAGACCACTTCTCTTCTCATCATTTTTTTTCACCATTTAGTCCCTTGTACTATACTAGTTTTTCAATAAACTGGACGCTAAACCTCAATGCTAAGGATGCCCGTTTTGTACCAAAAATTAAAACTGAGTGAAAATCGATCCGTCATACTGAATTAGTTCAGTTTTTGGTGGGTGAAATCAAAAAAGGTTGGATAGGTTTTAAAAACCTATCCCAATTGTGTCACGAGAAGATCTGACCATTTGATAGGTGCACAATGATCTCAAGATCTATTATGTCGAAGATTGAGACAAAAAACAATCTTCGTCATCTGATTCAATGCAGCCAACGAATTTCTATGGTGGATATGCATGTGTTTTTCACTGGTTTTAACGAGTATATAATTTTGCCTTGAAACCACAAGAGGTTAGGTGAGTTGGCCAGGTACCTGCTTCCAAACGTAGGAGACCTGAATTCGAATCCCCTCCCCCCCTTCAAGCAACCACCCTAGGGATTTATATCTTGTGTTGACCAGACATGTGCTGAATTTGGGGTGCGCATGTGCCCCTGACATTAGGCTGGTGCTCCAAGAGGCCCGGATACTCACATTTTTCGGTGTGTGTTGGGCTGGCAAGGGGTCGGGTTGGGTCAGGCTGTGTCGAGTCAAAATTTTAATTGCCTGACAAGAATTTTGCATATACCCGACCCAAAGGTCAGGTCGGATGTCTCGTGGACATCCTGACCCAGTAAAAGATCTTGTTGGGTCGGGTCAAGTATCGGGTCAACCCGACCCATTGACAGCCCTAGGTGTGTGACATGGGAAATCAAAATGGATGGTTCGATGGCAGGCCTCTGATCTCCGGTAAACAATTGGGTACGCTAAACCTCAATACTAGTTATAATTGGACTGGGAGTGCTTCACTGCTTCTTCGATTTCCCTTAAAATTTGAAATAGAGATCTCCGAATCTCTATAAGGAAAGGTCGAATCTTTAGACTCCTTATTTTCTTTTTGAGCCAAATTTTGTTGCTTTTCATAAAAATATAAATAAATGTAGTTTCTTTTCTTTCTCTTTATATATTTGGTCCGGATTGATCCATCCTACCCTAGAAGAACCATCATCCTTTATTTATTTTGAATTTTAAATTGGGTTTTTTACAAATATCCCCTAGAGTTATGTTGATATTACAAATAAACCTCCAATTATAGCTATTTGCTTTAAACCCCCTGAGTTAGCATTTTGGTATTTATAAAACACCCTCTTTAACGGATGCTATTTTATATGGTTAATCAGCGATTAAAGAATGGCCTAAATACTATATTTATCCTTTTTAAAATTAAATTATTAAATTGCCACCTTTTACACGTGGTAAGAGTAATTTTAAATCCACCCCTTCACTTACAAAAAAGAATAGTTTTAAATCCACCCATCAAATATTTGAGTTCACCCACGCTGAAAAAAATTGACTGCATTGAATCGGACGATGGAGATCGTTTATCATCCCAACCTTTCACACGATGGATCTTGAGATCACGGTGGCACTATTAGACGGTTGACTGCATTGAATCGGACGATGGAGATCACTTATCGTCTCAACCTTTCACACGATATATCTTGAGATCATGGTGGCACCATCAGACGGTTGATTGCACTGAATCAGACGATGGAGATTGTTTATCGTCCCAAGCTTTCACACGATGGATCTTGAGATAATGGTGGCACCATCAGATGGTTGATTTTTTATTTCATGTGGTACACACCCAAGAAATTGACCTTAAAATTAATTTTAACCGTATACATGATGTTAAGGTCACTTTTCTGAGATGTGTGCCACGAAATAAAACACTGATTATCTAATGGTATGCCTAAACGATCTCCATCGTCTTATTCAATACAATCAATGTGTTTTAGCGTGGGTGAACTCAAAGATTCGATAGATGGAAGCAGATGCGGTTAGGCAATCCAATTCCTAAAAATGGGTCTTGAATCATATAAGAAATTGGAGGGACGAGTATCTTGAGTGGAACACGTAGATTGAAGGTTTTCTTTTCGAGAATAATTGCATCGTTTGCCACAAATCCTCCATTGGTTGAGTATTCGTCCAAACGTTGGCATGCTTTAATGGGGGAATTACCCATCTGATGAGTCTTGAATCCGATGGGTGAATGAAAGACCTTTTAGAAGAGTACCTTTAAATCCACCCACTGAATCTTTAAGTTCACCCACGCTGAAATGCGTTGATTGAATTGAATCGAACGATTGAGATCATTTATCCTCCCAATCTTTCACATGATGGATCTTGAGATCATGATCGTACCATCAGATGGTCAGTATTTTATTTCATGTGGCACACATATAAAAAAAGTGACCTTAACATCACGTGCATACGTAAAATTGATATTAAGGTCACTTTTAGGGGTGTGTACCACATGAAATAAAAAGCCGACCGTCTGATGGTACACCCATGATCTAAAGATCGATCTCATGAAAGATTGGGACGATAAAAAATCTCCATCGTTTGATTCAATGCAGTCAATGTGTTTCCGTATAGGTGAACTCAAAGATCTTGTGGGTGGATTTAAAGGTACTCATTTTAGAATAGTGGTAAATTATAATGGGATGATTTGTAAATAAAGGTGAACGAAGGGCCTTTTAAAATGGTGATAAACTTTAATGGCATGGCTTGTAAATATAGATGAATGAAGGGCATTTTAGAATGGTGGTAATTTTAAAATATTAGTTTCATTATGGGCAAAATAGACTTTCCGTCCATAAACTCACGGCTAGTTAACGATAAGGGGTTATATGAAACAGAAACACAAAAATAGGGGCTACAGAATAAATACTCATAAACCAAGAGGTTTCTTATAATATTAGCATAAGACGGGGGTATATGCAAAAAAACCCTTTTAAATTTAATGAGATGATTTTGTTCAATGGTGAGATTTATCGAGTCGGAGGCTATGATTTATGCGAGAATATGTTGATTCTGATATTAAATAGGTTAAAAACTAAGTGTCTCTTCAGATTCAAGTGTGTTTCGAAACGTTGGAACAATTTGATCTCCCATATTTATATCCATAGAAAACTACCCGGACCCATGTCTCTCCTCCTCTACCAATCTCTTCCTTTTGATCACTTTGAAAAAGAGGAATTTCAGCAAGTAGATATCAAAAATTTTAATCTTGGTCGCCACAGTGACGATGGAATTTGTTTTAGACTTAGGGATCTCAGTTTCTTGCCATCCTACCCGCATTGGTAATATTAGATTGTCTTAACGGGTTAGTTCTACTTTCCACTAGACAGAATATGTATAAAGACCGCTACATGTGTAACCCTTAGTTAAAGAAATTTGTTACTCTGTGTGACAGCCTGGATTTTCATAAAATTCGTGCCATCTGGATTATACTCTTTATGATATTCGGAACAAACCAAAGAGTGTCTGCTCGTCTAGCGGAAATCATAGCAGACACTGTCCAATATGGCAGATCGAGTCATCATATAAGGCTCTAAAAGAAAGAAAAGTACAAAATAATGCATATATATAAATTAAAAGAATATACATCCTCAAAAAAGAACCAAGAAGAACCATTAGTGATGGACACATCCATTACTCAAAATAATGGTTCCTAATAGTGCTTCCTATAGAATGTATATGAATACAAGTAAAACATCTATAGTAAATAATACAGAATGGTGGTCACAAGGCGCACAGATAATCCAAAATACATATACAAAACCTAAAATACAGAACTAAATACCCAGGCTAAGGGTAGAACTCGTCGGCCTGAATATCAGTGTCCTCCTCCTCAATCTCAGCCTCCGCCTCCGCCTCCTCCTCAGGCTGGTAATCAGGGTCACTCTCAGTGCCGGAAATCCTAGCCTCAAAACCTATTATATAGAAACAGGGTGAGCTACCATCTAAGCTCAATAGAAGAAACTCAAGTAATTTATATTTTAATTGTAAAAATATGGTTTGCAAAATAGAACTTAGACAAATAATTAAGGCAGAGTGTAGACAGAACAGGACAAATGCAGACAGATAATCGGATATACAGAATAATTAGAATGCAAAACTTTTAGTGAACAGAGTAGATAAAGAAGTATGAGAAACAAATTTTAATCTTAGAGTGATCAGATGCATGCATATAATAGTTATTGACTTAAATTCTATACTTAAATAACTCCCGTGAATATAACACGTGATAGTTAGATGTGTGCCAATGGATAACCCCGACCATCGTCATTCAGTGAACAATTTCAAATCATTATATCAAGCCTCTACAAGAGAGAGTAACTTGTGCCGAGGGTTTACAAATCAAATATACGGATATCCCGCCGTGCTGGTCGTGGGTATCCTGCCACGTCAGGGGGATTCGTCAAATAAACTTTAAATCAATACATATAAAGACCTCAGAATCAGATAGCAGAGCTTTTATCGTATGCAAGGCATACTTTTAAAACAGAAAAATACAGATGCAGAAGTTCAAAAAATCATGCAGTCAAAATCAAATACAAGTTAGGTTGAATTTCCTCTAACTCAGATCAAGTCTTTCTAAGCAAATCCAAAGCTTTCCAAGATGTTCTGGTCTTGACCTAGACCATACATATAGTATACTGATTTTCAGAAGTCAAATGGTACACTGCCCAGTAGTGTTTTTCCCAGAAAACCAAAACAGGCAAAAACAGGAGATTCGATCGATCAATTACTCTATTTGATCGATCAAATTCCCATCTGATCAATCAATCTCATTCTTGATCAATCGGATGCCTCACACCCAATCAGTCTGAACAGATGACATCTGATTGATCAATTCCCATTTGATCGATCGGATTTCCAAGTTGATCGATCAATTTCCATAATTGATCGATCAAAGCCAGCATTTTACCATCTTTAGAATAGAGGAACTTTGATCGATCAATCTCCTATTTGATTGATCGGGTCCTCAATTCGATCGATCAATTCTCATGTTTGATCGATCGGGTCAAAATTTCAAAAAAACACACATCCTGTTTCATTGTGTATTTATAAAATTCGATTGATCAAATCCCTGACTTGATCGATCAATTTTATAGTTTGATCGATCAATTCCCAATTGATCGATTAGTTCACACTTGATCGATCACTTCTCAATTTGATCGATCAGTTCCAAATTCGATTGATTAAATCACTAATTTGATCGATCAATCATATCGAGCTCTAACTTCTCAAAAAATCACCCTTCTGTTTCAAATGGAGGATATAAAAATCGATCGATCAAATCTCAAATTTGATCGATCGGATTACAAATTGATTAATCAATTACTCAAATTGATCGATCGATCATGACAGTAAAGCTATCATTAATGGGGTTGGTTGATCGGTGCCGAAATGTGACTATATTTCGCACCCTAATTCCTATATTTAGCTATCCAATGAAAGCATCTGATGGTTGTTGTGAGGTTTTAATAATTCAAGTGTTTCTGACCGTTGGATCGTTAAAGAGTATAAAAGAAGATAATTAAAGGCTACATAAGAGCTATGGACAAAAAGGTCAAAAGAAGCATTGAAATCTGTAAAGCAGCTCAACATCCAACAAAGGAAGGAAGACTCTACCCTTATGTGTCAATCGATTGACATAAGAATGTCAATCGATTGATATTAGAAGACAGCTTTGCCCTCACTTTTTGCGAATCAAAAGTCAATCGATTGAGAACTTATCCTCAATCGATTGAGGCTATTAGGTATAGGGTTTGCTCGACCCTATAAAAGAAAAGCTACAACTTTGTGTAGGGGAGAGGATTATTACTCATTTTTGGTTTTTAGGTTTTCATTTTTTTGGAATCTTGGGATTTCTCTTTTCATTCTTCAAGGGTTCTTTTCTCCTTCTTCTAGGGTTTGATCTGGGTAGATTGTACTTAGGATTTGTACTGTCTTTCTTTTACATTCATAGATTGTATTTAGGAAAAGACATTGTAAACAAAAGACTTTTTGGGAAAGAAATAAAAAGTGAAATGGTTTTGAACATACAAAGAGATCATACACCAAGGATGAGCGGCTAAATCAGTTGATCGGGGAAGATGAGATCCCCAGATAAGTAGCAATTTTTTATGATCAATACCGCAGTTAATTTATGTCATCATGAAATCGTTTTGCTTAAAGTATGTGTGATTGAAAATATGTTGAATGCTTGTTATGACCGTTGATTGCGCGTATTAACGGCCGTAATCGCTAGATCTGGACCTCGTGATCGATCTAGGTCAATTATGGATTTACACATCATGAGATATGCTATGCTTTTTACATGACTCATACCGTAATGATAGGCTGAGTTATTATTTTTAGATAAGATATGCCGGATTGATGATCACATTTTATTACAAATCATTTTTCTAGACGAATGATAGTGTGAATGATGCTTTAATGAAACTGTGAGTTTTAATGGTAGAAAAGGGGTACAAATCTGAGGTAGCATATTCCTTGATCATACGTAAAAATTATTCTTAGATTTATCAGCAATTAGTTGTTTAGATTAATTTAATTTTTTTACATTTAGGAAAAGTGTGATAAATTTTTGGTAAATTGAATCTGCCCCTTGGTACTTCCTTGGGGACGTTTTTAAGTCTCTAAAAGAATTAATTAAAATTTACGATTCCCTGTGGGTTCGACACCCTTGTTCTTGTCGTGCTACAATAGATCTTGTGCACTTGCAAGGGTACACTTTAAAAACCGACTAAGTTTTTGGCGCCGCTGTCGGGGAATTTCGGCGAAATTTTGATTAATTCGGTCGATTTTTGCTTTTCGTTAGCAGTCAATCGATTGAGATTTGTTCTTCAATCGATTGAGTGTGTTCTGTGTGGTTTTAGTATCAAATCATCAATCGATTGAGACAAAAGGATCAATCGATTGACTATTTTGTGTGAGACCCGAATTACTAATTTCGGATTTTTAGAAAATCAAAGATTTATTTTAGGAAGTAGAGATTTTAGGACTTCTTATTTTAGATTTTGTAAGAGTTTCTTTTTCCTTATCTTTCTCTTTTAGAAAATATATTGTAGGATTTTCTAAAATCTAGTTATTAATTTTTATGGGACTACTTGCTTTAGGTTTTATAAGAATCTTTTTATTCCCTCCCTTCTTTTTCTCCTTTAGGTAAGATTTTCTAGGATTTTGTAGGATTGCCTTTAGGCTTAAAATTTTGAATTTTTAATTATGAATTTTGAAATTTAAATTTAAATTTTTAATTTTTGAATTGAATTTTTATTTTTGAAATTCGAATTTAAAAAAAAAATAAAAATTATTTAATTTAAATTCGAATTTTAATTTAATTTATTAAATTTTTTTTTTTTTTTTTCTGATACTGGCTACTGTTCATTATAGAGCTCAATCGATTGACATTTCTCTGTCAATTGATTGACTAGGCCTCTGCTGCTGGCCATTTCAGCTGAAATTTCTGTGTTGATCGATTCTGACTTTTGAACCTCATTCGATTGAGACCACTCTTTCAATTGATTGATGGATTAAGTCCCTAGTTGAATATTTGTCTGTGCTTTATGTCAATCGATTGAACCCTATGCTTCAATCGATTGAAGCTGATACTTGTGGTTTGTTGTGGAATCATCAACCCTGTTTGTGAGCGTGGTGTATGAGCTTTACTCGTTCTCATCACCCACATCCGCAACCGTTTAATCTTGAGATCGAACGATCTTGTAGAGAGAATCATAGAATCCAAAGGAATCAGTATCATCATACTGAGACTATGGCAGACCAAAGGAATGGAAATAATCAGAATAATAATAATAGAAATAATGGGAACAATAATCATGATGAGAGCCCAAGAACATTGGAATATTACAATGATCCTGGTTTTTATGAGGATCAAGATAGTATCATGCATGCTCCCATCCCAGGGAACCATTACGAATTCAAATCCGCAATGATTCAAATGTTACCAATTTATCATGGATTGTCAAACGAAAATCCACATGTTCATTTGAATAAGTTCATTGCAGTGTGTAAAATGTTTCGTGTGCATAATGTGACCGACGAAATAGCTAAGCTACGACTCTTTCCTTTCTCTTTAAGAGATAAGGCAAAAACTTGGTTCTACTCCTTAGAACCACAATCTATTCAGAGTTGGGCAGAGCTACACCGTCAGTTTCTTAAAAAATATTTTTCCATGACCAAAACCATTGAGTTGCGTCAGAAGATCCAGTTCTTTTTCCAACAACCTACAGAAACATTTCATGAATGTTGGAAACACTTTAAAGAATTGATTAAGAGTTGTCCAAATCATCAACTGCCATGGTGGCAACAGGTCTAGAGTTTTTACAATGGACTAATTTCTGAAGAGAGACGCATGGCTGATGCATCTTGCGGAGGATCGTGTGCCACGAAAGCGGCTGATGAGTTGTGGGCATTGTTTGAGAAGTTATATCAAACTTTAATCCAAAATGCGACAATGGAGCGAACTAATTTGGATGTGGCAATAAAATCACATGTGTTGACCAAAAATGGACTATTTGATGTCAATAACAACACTTCAGATCTTTCAACAAAGGTTGATATGTTGTCCAAGCAAATGAATATGCTGTTAGCTGCAACTAAGCAAGCTAAAAGTGCTAGTAACCCCACCGCTTGTTCAATCTGTGACCACCCAGGTCACATGGCTAACGAGTGCCTTACTACCTTGTCATTTCTTTCCGATGACCCCTACTCTTCAAGAGCAGGTGAATCTGACTCAATCATATCAGCAACAAGGTAGAAACATGTATTCAAACACATACAATCTGGAATGGAAAAATCACCCCAACTTAGGATGGGGAGGATTAAACCAAACTGGACAGGTGAATCAGCAGTTCAGATCCAACGTAATGAATGGACAACAGAATTTTCGTCCACAACAGAATTCTAATTTCCAGCAGAACCCTCCTTATTATCATCCGAATTCTGATTACCGAAAAAATCAGAATTTTAATCAATCTCAGGCCTCCGTTTCAAAAGATTCTGATTTGGAGGAAAAGATCATGCAAAATATGCAAGCTTTCCAGCAGATGATGATAGATCAATTTAGTCAACTGACAAATCAGTTGAGTCAACGAGAGGAAGATAGGCTCCCTAGCCAACCCATCAACAATCCTCGAGGCCAAGCATCATCTGATGAAGGACCATCAAATAGTCAACAGTTGAAAGCTGTTACGGTGCTGAGAAGTGGACGAGAAATTAATAATCAAGTGGAAATGCCTGTGGAAGCTGATCAAGAAAGAGAAGCAGTAAAAGAGAAAGAGTCAGAGAAAAGAAAAGAAAAAGGAAAAGGAAAAGGAAAAGAGAGAAAGAGCAAGGAAGAGAGAAGGGAAAAGAAAAAGAAGTAGAGGAAGTGTCTCCCTCAACTGTCCAACAAGGACGTGAAAAAGAACCGGAACTTAAATCTCCATCTTATGTCCCTAAGGCACCATTCCCTGAGTGCCTAACTCCTCCATCTAGAATCGGGAAGGGACCTGCAAAAATGGAAGAAATCTTTGAAACATTTAAACAGGTAAAGATAAATCTTCCATTACTTGAGACAATCAAACAAGTTTCTGAGTATGCCAAATTCTTCAAAGATTTGTGTACTCGCAAGAGAAAGGCATGCACTCATGTTTCAAAGAAAGTGTTCCTGACAAATCAAGTTAGTTCAATACTGCAATTGGATGCCCCACGAAAACTCAAGAACCCTGGAGTCTCAACTGTTTCATGTGTCATTGGTGGACAACCAATTGGAAAAGCGTTACTGGATTTGGGAGCAACCGTTAATCTGATCCCATACTCAGTGTATGAGAAATTAGGATTGGGTGAATTGAAACCGACAACGGTTACACTTCAACTTGCCGATAGGTCAGAAAGAAGGTCTAGGGGTATCATCGAGGATGTCTTGGTTGGAATAGACAAGTTTGTCTTTCCAGTGGACTTCATTGTTTTAGACATGGAACCACCTGTTAAATCCATTAATCAAGTCCCCATCATCTTTGGACGTCCGTTTCTCGCCACTGCAAATTCTTGCATTAATTGTCGAACGGGAGTCATGGATGTTTCTTTTGGAAACATGAAAGTTAGATTGAATATATTTCATGCGATGAACCATTTTCCGAATAAAGATGAGGTCGATTGTTTCTACATCGACCAGATGGACGAAGTAGTGGATGAACCGTTACCATCAATTCTTACCAAAGAAGAATTTGAAACTGCTTTGTTGGCCATCTATGAGGACAAAGGGCTTGAAAGGAAGCAAACAGAAGAGAAAAAGTCGAGTTCATCATGTCAAGATGATAACTTATGTGAAGTTGTGACTAAGGTAGAACCATTACCTGTTGAGGTAAAGGATGAGCTGACTCCGTCAATTGAGCAGCCATCAACTATGGAATTGAAACAATTGCCTGAGTCCCTCAAATATGCTTTTTTGGGACCTTGTGAAACGCTTCCGGTAATAATTTCATCTACATTGTCGGAAGAACAAGAGAATGATTTGCTAAAAGTGCTGAAGGAAAATAAAAAAATCATTGGATGGACTTTAGCTGATCTCAAAGGGATTGATCCATCAGTATGTATGCACAAAATACATTTGGAAGATGATAGTAAACCATCGAGGGAACCGCAAAGGCGACTTAATCCAAACATGCAAGAAGTCGTTTTAAAGGAAATCATAAAACTACTTGATGCTGGAATCATCTATCCAATCTCTGATAGTCCATGGGTCAGTCCAGTTCAAATTGTTCCGAAAAAGTCTGGCATCACTGTGAAAGAAACTACTGAAGGAGAATTGGTGCCCACTCGCGAAACCACAGGGTGGCACGTGTGCATCGATTATCGAAAATTGAACACGACTATAAGAAAAGATTATTTTTCCCTGCCATTCATTGACCAAATTCTTGAAAAGTTAGCAGGACAAGAGTTTTATTATTTCCTTGATGGATATTCGGGGTACAATCAAGTACCAGTGTTTCCTGCAGATCAAGAGAAGACAACATTCACGTGTCCTTATGGTACGTTTACATATCACAGAATGCCATTCGGCCTATGTAATGCTCCGACCACATTTTAACGATGTACGTTAGCCATATTTTTGGATATGATTGACAAATTCATCGAGGTATTCATGGACGATTTCTCTGTTTTTGGGAAGACGTTTGGTTCATGTTTGAATCACCTTTCACAAGTGTTGCAACGTTGTGTGGAATCCAATCTTGTTCTCAGCTGAGAGAAGAGCCATTTTATGGTGCAACAAGGAATTGTGCTAGGGCATATCGTTTCAAAGAAAGGAATCGAAGTTGACAAGGCAAAGGTCGACTTAATTGCTAATTTGCCCCCACCAAAGAGTGTTCGACAAACTCGATCATTTTTGGGTCATGCAGGATTTTATAGAAGATTCATCAAAGATTTTAGCAAGGTGGTTAAACCATTGTGTACCTTGCTTAGCAAAGATGCTCCTTTTAAGTTTGATGAAGATTGCATGGAAGCATTCTTGAAATTGCGTGAGTTGTTATCTAATGCACCGATAATCCAACCCCTGGAATATTCTATACCGTTTGAACTCATGTGTGATGCATCTGATTATGCTATTGGAGTGGTTTTAGGGCAGAGGGTGAACAAAATACCTCATGTGATCTACTATGCCAGCAAGACATTGATTGATGCCCAGTTAAATTACACCACCACTGAGAAGGAGTTATTAGCCGTGGTGTATGCTCTGGATAAGTTCCGCTCTTATCTGCTTGGCTCAAAAATAGTAGTCTTTCAGACCACTCTGCATTGAAATATCTGCTAGCGAAGAAGGACACTAAACCAAGGTTGATCCGATGGATCTTACTCCTACAAGAGTTCAATTTTGAAATCAAAGATAAAAAGGGTGTCGAAAATGTAGTGGCCAATCATCTGTCAAGAAAGAATTTTACGAAGAATCGGTCTACGAGACTATCAAGGACACCTTTCAGGATGAGCATTGATGGCAATAGGTCTTTGCCACTACAAAAGTCCCTTGGTTCTCTAATATTGTGAATTATCTGATAACTGGTAGAATCCCTACCCAATGGAGCAAAAATAATAAAAATCTATTCTTCTCGCGAATAAAATACTATTTTTGGGATGAGCCACAACTGTTTAAAGTTTGTTCAGACCAGGTTATCAGGAGATGTGTGCCTGAAGAAGAACAATTGATTGTTATTAACTTTTGCCATGCTGGGGCCTGTGGAGGCCATTTTGGAGGACAAAAGACCGCACATAAGATTCTTCAAAGCGGATTTTATTGGCCCTTCATCTTTCAGGACACTGCTAAATTTTGTAAAGAATGCCCAAGATGTCAGCAGCTTGGAAATATTTCACGACGAAATATGATGCCTCTGAACCCAATTCTGATAGTTGAAAATTTTGATGTATGGGGGATCGACTTCATGGGTCCTTTCCCCCCGTCGTTCTGATATTCATATATTCTTGTAGCTGTTGACTACGTTTCCAAATGGATTGAAGCTGTGACAACCCGCTCGAATGACCACAAAGTTGTGGTCAAATTTCTAAAGGAAAATGTCTTTAACAGATTTGGGTTTCCACGGGCGATCATTAGTGATGGCGGTTCGCACTTCTACAACCGCCATTTTGTTACTTTAATGAAGAAATACGACGTTATCCATAAGGTGGCAATGCCGTATCACCCGCAAACTAGTGGTCAAGTGGAAGTGACGAACCGAGAGATCAAACGAATTTTTAAAAAGACAGTGCGATCGGATAGAAGAGATTGGTCTAACCGGCTATCTGATGCTCTCTGGGCCTATCGTACCGCCTTCAAGACACCAATTGGAATGTCTCCATTTAGAATTGTCTATGGGAAAGCATGCCATCTTTCTGTTGAATTGGACCATCAGGCATTTTGGGCTATCAAAAGATTTAACTTTGATATGCAAGCGACAGGATCAAATCGAAGGCTACAGCTGAGTGAATTGGAAGAGCTACGCTATGAGGCGTATGAAAACTCCAAGATGTACAAAGAAAAGTATAAAAAGCTGCATGATGAGTCAATTTCTCGGAAAGAGTTCCACATTGGACAAAAGGTTTGGCTGTTTAATTCCAGACTAAAGCTTCACCCAGGAAAACTAAAATCTAGATGGGAAGGCCCGTTTCAGGTTGTTTCTATTACTGCGCATGGCGCGATTGAGATCCACAGTCTCAAGGACAATTGAGTTTTCAAAGTCAATGGGCAACATCTTAAACCAATGTTTGAGTCGATGACACAGTGCAGAATTGAGGCGATGCACCTCAATGACCCAGATATTTGAGCAATGAAAAGGTTGAGCTGTCGACACATAAACTCAACGCTTCCTGGGAGGCAACCCAGTATGTTTATTTATTTTTATTTTTCTTTTTGTTTTTGTTTTTGATTTTTGTTAAGATTGAGTCTCTTCTCAATCGATTGACTGTTTGACAGTCAATCGATTAACATTAGCCCCTCAATCGATTGACAGTTATTTGTCAATCAATTGAAAATTCCATTATCACCATCATCCTCCTCCTTTGTTAATCGATTGAGAGATTAATGTCAATCGATTGACATCTCCTCGGATTTTTAGCAGTTTTTGGAACTTGAAGCGCCATTCGACACATCTTGTCGTGGCAGCTAACTTTCAGGGCACGTTTGTGTCAATCGATTGAGACTAACCCCTCAATCGATTGACTTGATTGATCATTTACTTCACCAGTTTTCAAGGCACCTAACCGGTGCAACTTTTCGCAAAAAGAGTGTCCTCAATCGATTGACATCACAGTGTCAATCGATTGACATTAAAAGAGGAGGAGTGAATAGTCCCACGTCGCATCCGCATGCCCGCTGACCTTCCAAATTCGTGCGACATGTGCAAACCAAGCGTTCTCAATCGATAGAGGATCTCTCCTCAATCGATTGACATCTATACTATATAGTGGGGACACAACCCATGGCCCCCCTCATTTCAAATCCTCTCCAATCCAATCCGAGCCGAGCTTACATCCTATATTCTCCTCGTACGCGATCGAATTGTAGCGCCTGGCCCACCAATGTTCCGTCCACATCGACCTACCAACGATCCAATGCGTATCTCTAACGATGACTATATCGATCGCCAGTTCTAAACAAAATATTTCTTCGACCTAGCCAAATACTGTCGCATCGCGGAATGCGCCCGCTCGATCGAATTCATTGAGGCCTTGCGATTAGAAATGTTGCTCGCTCCTCCCCCTATTGATGTCTCTCAGCGTATGCTTCGCCTGTTCTACCAAAAGATGGAGTGGGTGTCCGCTCTAATTTCACCAATCGGGATGTCATTCATCAAGATCGAGATCGACAACTGGAGTTATAATCTGCACGTCACCGATCTTTGTCAGGACGACATGATCAATCAGATGTGTGGAGGGCGTCGCGGTTCTGGGTTGTCCACTAAACGAGCGGTCCTACCAATGGACATTTTATTTTGGGACATCGTGATGTCCAACAACCTATTACTGCATGGCACAAAGAGCGAGCGAACGAAGACTAGGGTGCTGGCCCTATACACCGCGCACACAAATACCTGGTTCGATGCGCCCGGTCTTATGCTAGAAGAAATGTACCGGTGTCACACTGATATCGCCACCACCACCGTACCCGCGAAGCGAGCAACGATTCTCCTCCATTTCCCGCACTACGTGATGCACCTCTTGGAACACCTTGGCTACCCGATTTACGATGATGAAGAACTGGGTGATATGCAGTTTTATCAATATGGCACCAATGTTTGGGACAAGAGCATCAAGACAATTCTTCGTGCGTAGACACCTCCGATCACCTTCGATGATGTACCTCCTCCACCCCGTCTAAACCCCGCACAACACCAATGTGGTGGTGTTAGACGACCTCGTCCCGAAGAGGTCCCGGATTTTAACGCCGAGGCAGTCGTAGCTCACCTCGAGGCGCGGATGGACGGGTTGAATGCAAGACTTGGAGGTGTTGATCGACGGTCGAAATTTCAGACCTCTCTTCTCACGTGGATGGCCCAAGAATCGTTCCCTGGGCGTGCCGACGAATTCATCGTAGGAGCGCGAACGGCAATGAATGAGGAGAGGGATTCGAAATTTGATGATGATGATGATGGTGATGATGTTTAGTGTCTTTGTTTAGTATCTTTACTTTGTGTTTGTTTGTGTTTGTTGAGTGTTTAGTGTTTTAATTTGTTTAGGGTGTTTTTAGTTTTTGTGTTTGATTAATAATAGTTGTTTTGTTAAAATCTTGTAGTGGTGTAAGGATCAATGGTGTAATCAAATCATGAAAAATCAATGGAAGCGAAGTGTTTTAGTGTGTTAATTTTTATCTCTCTTCTCGGGTTGTGCATGTGTTCATCAGTCGATCGATTGAGATGAAATTCTCAATCGATTGAGATCTTTAAATTTGCAATTCTCGAAATAAAAAAAAAATTACTCCCATCCATCAATTGATTGAAGCACAGGTCTCAATCGATTGACTCCTGCATGGGCAAAACTGTTCTGGGAGTGGAATTTGAGCCGTGCACCATCAGGCTTTGTTAGCATCTTGTGTCAATCGATTGACACTAAAATGTCAATCGATTGACTGATGTATAATTCCAGAAAGTTACGCCTCCACTTTCGAAAATAGAGATTTGCACCGTCCGTAGAGTCCTTAACTTAGGAGGTTTTCTAGAAAGTCTTAGAGTCCGTCTTTTAGGAAATTTCTCTCTATTTAAATCACTCGTCGGGTATTCCTATTAGTCAAACTTTTGTTCCTCCTTCCCCAAGTCCTAGCCATGTCTTCTATTCGGTATCGCACCCGATCCGCTGTGCAAAAGTTGATGGAGCCCGCGCAAAACGTCCACGTCACCACTCTCCGCGACCATCGCTCGATTTGTCAAATCATGAAGTCATCAATCTTGACGATGAATCAACTTTAGAGGTCAAATCGATTTTTACGCACTCCGTCGAGGCCGCCAACGATCCATCCAAGATTTTGATTCCGACCTACTTGTGGGCGGAATTGAACCCACCTTCACCTCTCGTCCCACTACCTTCCACCCCACCATCGTCTCCGCCGCACATACCTCCCCCACCTCCACGCGAGGGTGGTATCCCGGAAGAACTATGGACTTACGTTTTTCCCAAGCCGAAGGAAGGACGTTCCCCCATGGTTGATTAAAGGACTAGGAATTTCAGCTTTAGGATCTAGTTTTAGGAGTACTTCTTTATGATATTTTTATTTTGCTTTTTATGTTTTAGTTTAGGTTAGATTTCCATTAATTTTCGAGTAGGATTTTTATTTTTCAATAATTGTCATAGTTTTCCTATATTTAATACAAATTTAGTTAATCAAATAATGGTTTTTTTTTTATTACCATCCCTTGCACTTGATCTACTTCTTTTTGGTCCTCGATTGCATTAAACAGGTTTGGGGGGGTCTTCCCTCCTTTCTCAACATTATCGCCAATGAGGACATTGGACAGTTCAGATTTGGGGGGGGGGGGTATTTTTGGTCAATTTCATGTATTTTCAGTTAGGTTTTGAAAAAAAAAAAAAAAAAGTTTTGGGATTCTAAAAATATATCAGTCAATCGATTGAGGTCAGTGGTCTCAATCGATTGACTGATAACCATCAGAAGCCGACTGAGATGTGCAGCAGTCAATCGATTGAGGTCAGTATCTCAATCGATCGACTGATGACAGGAAGACTAATGAAGTTCAAATTTTTATTCTTAAAATATGGATGACCTGAAATTCTTTAGAATTGTTATCATGCCAAAATTATTTTTATGAATGCTCATAAAGTTCAAGATTACATAGCAATATTCATGATCTATGCCTGAAAATTTTTGCACCATCACTTTGCTTTAATTTCAAATCTGAGGATTAAGTGTGTAACT
The DNA here is from genome assembly GCA_021018995.1 of Chloranthus sessilifolius. NCBI lineage: Eukaryota > Viridiplantae > Streptophyta > Magnoliopsida > Chloranthales > Chloranthaceae > Chloranthus > Chloranthus sessilifolius. The sequence goes on from CM037596.1 coordinate 16,684,543, forward strand.
CGAAAGCTTAAGATCACAAAGAAGGGCTAAAACCCAGTGAGTTTTGAAACTTTGTCCTCGTTCTTGATGAGTGCTGGAAATAAATTCGGAGTATCGTTGAATTCCGGCTTCAATTGTTAAAATCTCATTTATTTTATTTTAATTTGTTGATTTTACATGTGTTATACCATTATACTAGAAATCACTGTGTAAAACCTCAAGACAATTAGGCATTAGTACCATCATGAAAGGAAATGATCTAAGGCCATTATTGGCTCGTTTGTGCCCAAAAGTATCCCACCATATACTGATTTGTCTTGTCGCACCCCCTTTGAGCCTCAACTGAGAAATTTTGCCTTATTTATTCTTTGTAAGTTATATTAGCCATACCCTACACCAGTTTGAAAAGCCTTACCCTTTTAGCTCTGAGAAATTAGGAATGAGATCAAGGAAGGAAATAAAAAGTTATGGCAATAATATCTATAAAGAATAAATGGTAGAGGAATGTAAAAAGGAAGAGAAAAAAAAGGAAATTCAGTTTACTACAAGAAGTAGAGAAGTATATGGAAGTGATGTTAAAAAGAAAAAGAAAAAGATAAGAAAGAGAAAAAATGTATTGAAGAGAAAAAGTTCTAGAGAATTCGAAAGATATCTGAAAATTAAGTGTGTTCTTTTTTCCAATTTCTCAGAGAAACTTGAATCTCATTTTCCCTTTCTTTCTTAACCATTTACCTGAGCCCCATTACAACTTTAGAAAAGACCTTTTTGATCCAATCATGAGTGGTAAATGCCTTGTGGAGAGTGATTATACAATGTCTATGGTGCTTGGTATATGCATGTTTAAAATACAAATATCTATCTTAATGAGATTTCTCTTAAAATTCTTTGATGCGCCATCTTTTCTTATAATTTGTGAGATTTTTTGAAATTGCATTGTAATTCCATCTCACATTTGAGTAAAAAGTAAAACTATTCATCAGAAGTGATTTCATTCTGAGTGTATACCCTTGGTAAGGATTGAGTCTAGGCATGTGATCTAAAGGTTCCTAGTTTAAGCTTCTTCTCAGATAAAAGAATTTGAGTAGTGATAATTGCATAACACTAAGGCATAAAACATGGGCATTGCATTGAATGGATTGAATTGAATGAGCCCTAATAAAATGGACATGGTCAGATGCATTTTAAAAGATTTTCCAGGGTCATCTAGTTACTTGAAGGGCATGACTAAAAATTCTGAAATTCATAAGCTTTGAAGTTTGTAGGTACCTTCACTGAAAACCTTCAGGAGACAAAACTCCTCCACTAGGGATCACCTAGGGGTTTAAAGGCTTGTTGCATGCGCTAAATGTAATCGTATTCCCTACGAAAGTGGCATTTAAATTTTTAGGATGTTAGTTTTATTTGTTGTACATATTTTTCATTCTCTTTGCTCGAGGACTAGTAAAGTGTAGGTTTGGGGGTGTGATCGGGGCCGAAATGTGACTATATTTCGCACCCTAATTCCTACATTTAGCTATCCAATGAAAGCATCTGATGGTTGTTGTGAGGTTTTAATGATTACAGGTGTTTCTGGCCGTTGGATCGTTAAAGAGCATAAAAGTGGTAATTAAAGGTTACATAAGAGCTATGGACAAAAAGGTCAAAAGAAGCATTGAAATCCGTGAAGTAGCTCAACATCCAACAAAGGAAGGAAGACTCTACCCTTATGTGTCAATCGATTGAAACAAGAACGTCAATTGATTGACATTAGAAGACAGCTTCGCCCTCACTTTTTGCGAATCAAAAGTCAATCGATTGAGAACTTATCCTCAATCGATTGAGGCTATTAGGTATAGGGTTTGTTTGACCCTATAAAAGAAAAGCTACGGCTTTGTGTAGGGGAGAGGATTATTACTCATTTTTGGTTTTTAGGTTTTCATTTTTTTGGAATCTTGGGATTTCTCTTTTCATTCTTCAATGGTTCTTCTTTTCTCCTTCTTCTAGGGTTTGATCTGGGTAGATTATACTTAGAATTTACACTGTCTTTCTTTTACATTCATAGATTGTATTTAGGAAAAGACATTATAAATAAAAGACTTTTTGAGAAAGAAATGAAAAGCGGAATGATTTAAAACATGCAAAGAGATCATACACCAAGGATGAGCGGCTAAATCAGTTGATCGGGGAAGATGCGATCCCCAGATAAGTAGCAATTTTTTATGATTAATACCGCAGTTAATTTATGTCATCATGAAATCATTTTGCATAAAGTATGTGTGATTGAAAATATGTTGAATGCTTGTTATGACCGTTGATTGCGCGTATCAACGGCTATAATCGCTAGATTTGGACCTGCAGACTGATCTAGGCTGCAGAGCGATTATGTATTTACTGTCGTGATTTAGACATCATGAGATATGCTATGCTTTTTACATGACTCATACCGTAATGATAGGTTGAGTCATTATTTTTAGGTAGGATATGCCGGATTGATGATTACATTTTATTACGAATCATTTTTCTAGACGAATGATGGTGTGAATGATACTTTAATGAAACTGTGAGTTTTAATGGTAGAAAAGGGGTATAAATCTGGGGTAGCATATTCCTTGATCATACGTGAAAATTGTTCTTAGATTAATTAGCAATTAGTTGTTTAGATTAATTTATTTTTCCTGTATTTAGGAAAAGTGTGATAAATTTTTGGTAAATTTAATTTGCCCCTTGGTACTTCCTTGGGGACGTTTTTAAGTCTCTAAAAGAATTAATTAAAATTCACGATTCCCTGTGGGTTCGACACCCTTGTTCTTGTCGTGCTACAATAGATCTTGTACACTTGCAAGGGTACACTTTAAAAACCGACCATTGGTTGAATCATAACCCTTTCACCCATAGCTTTTATGATTCTCTAAGAATCATTCAAGCCCTCACATTAATGAATATTTATGACATCTAAACCACAGAAAACTCATAATAACTCACCTTTTTTATGGTTGTTTCCTTGATTCATGGCATCCTAGGTTCACGTGGGTTTCGAACTCGGGATTCAAGAGTTTGCCGTTTCGAGTTCTCCGATGAACCAGAGGATGTGTCACACGTCAACACACAATCGTAATTCCTCTTCCCCAAGCAGATTCGACGTAAACCCATCTATTTCCTCGTGTTCTAACTCAAGGTATCGAGAACCTAAGTTTTCTTTCCTACCTTGGTTTCTCAACAGAAAAACCTCAGAACTCTTACTCTTAGTTACGGATATTCAGGGAAAACAAGGAAGAAAGAGTAGGAAAAGAATTCTAACATTTTTCCTTCTCTTATAAGCTACCCATGGAAATATCCCTAATATTTTCATTTCTTATAAGCTACCCATGGACTCATGTATATAACACTCAACGATGAAACCCATCACAACCCAGACTCGTGTCGTAAGTGACGCATCACTTCGCACACACAAATTAATAACCCAACTATTAATATTATTATTATGAAATTTTAAATTAGTCTCGCTTTCTGTGCCAGGCACGGATACCAAAGCAGTTAGGTGTTTTCAGAATTTTAGGGTCGTTACATTCTCCCCTCCTTAGAAATTTTTGTCCTCGAAAATATCAGACAAGTTCAGACAGGTCTACAGTGTTCCCTAATCCTAACGTGCAGAACAAAGCAGAAATAAGTAGTCTTAACTGTACGAGTGGGTCACAGTGCATCAGTCTTCACTAAGAAAGCGTATGAAGGGCCGAGATCTGTAATAACCTGGATGTACAGTGTGTGTGAATCGCATACGTACATGGATGCTTCCGTCCCAAACATCACGTGCTCGGAAGAACACTCCACAATGACTCAATCAACCACACACATAGAGCATTCACACAGTATTTGACTAATTTAAAACGGAGGTGTCAAACATACAGAATGCAGAGCAGAGGTAACATATGCGGGCAAAGCAGAGTACAAAACATGTGAAATAGAGATCGAACATAGTATACAGAACAAGCAAATTAGAAATCATGCAGGACTAAATGTGCATGCAAGCATAAATTGAATATGGAATACAGAGTAATAAATAGACAAATATTAGTATTAAACAACGTAAAAGATATAGTGGTCACCTGCCGGTGGAACGGATGATGAACCTGGCTCCGTAGGAACGTCCGATCATCTCGGTCGGGATGGCTCGACACTATAGTCTCGCGGATCCACTGTATACTGGCAGGCATGGCTGATCATGGGGGTAGCCTCATGATAATCCAATCATCGATGTACCTGACGATGGAACTCCTGCATCTCATCCAGCCTCTCGTGCACTCGCTTATTGTTTTCATTCATCACGACGAGTCACAGTTTCTAGTTAGATGGTGGAGGACTCAGGATGGCGTGCGGTGCTGGAACGTGTAGGCTGGCGTGAAGGAACTGGTGCCGGTCGTGCGGGTACCACAAGTTGAGGTGAACGGTCAGGTTGTGCCTCTCCCGCTTCGGGAGCTCTCTCAACCGCCTCTGCTCCAACCTCAACTGGAGGAACCTCCTCCTCATCCGGTAAACTCTTGACCAAAAGGTTATCACTCTTGGTCCAGTCTTTGAGTAAAAGACTTTAACGTTGTCATTTCTCCTCAGCTCCCCAAGAGCCATGCTATAGGCCTCATGCATGGAGTTGTATTGCTCCAACATGCGTGTGATCAACCGTGTATAGGGCATCTCCCCTTTCGGCTTCGCCTTCCTTGTCATCCAATCGAAGGCATCAAGCATACCATCAATGGCAATGTTAGCGACGGAGAACCAACGATTCTCGAAGGTGAAAAATAGGAACTGTTATACAATGCCCGTACGCTCTAACCGATGCAAAAATGGGTAAATGGCACACTTGACATAGGTGTCAAGCATCCATAAATTGTCGGGTAGTTGGGCCCTCTTGATAGATTGGCCCGATCCATGCAGCCCATGCGTCATCTTTGCGACGACATCCTCATAAGACATGTCCTTGATATAGGGCGCCGCTAATCCACACGTCTCCACGTACCCGGAGGGGCATTGCATCCCGACGGACACGTGAAATTGGTTGAATTTATATTCCAACCCATCGATTGTGGTAGCCATTTGATGGCGGCTACCTCCTCGTCAAAGGTGTTGGTAGAATAGATGTATTATTCTCGGACAATAGTAGTCATGGAAGGGCTTAAGCATGGGTTTGAACCCTAGTTTACCTATATAATTGATCGCCCACGTCATTTCAGGACGATCATCGAGAAGAGTCGGGGTAAACTCTTGCTCGGGCAAAAAGCTTTTGGCATTCCACCACTCAGTTGGAAGTTCCCGCTCGATGAGTGGCGGTTGGGGTTGTTGAACGGGTGGCACATCGGCTTGCGGTAGCACCGCAAGTTGTACGATAGGTGGTATGACCGGTTTGACGTGCGGGGTAGGTATACGGACCCGCGACGTGGGAACTTTGCGCGAAGCGTTCTTCGTGCGTGGTCCCATGGTTTAAAAATACCCAAAATACAAATTGAGAAGTTTAGGGTGTCCCGAGATAATGAACAAAATCCGTGATCCGAGGAAGTCAAAATGAGGAGTGGTTGTAGCTGGAAGTAGCCGAAATCCATGTTCAAACTCAATGGGAGCAAAGCACTCTCGCTCAATAGCCCTCTTTCGATCATTCAAATGACATTTTTAAAACCCAGGCGCCACTTAAATCGATACATTCGAGCATTGATCGATCGGATTTGAAAGTTGAAAAGCCCTAACTCGATAGATTGATCAATCAAATTTCAGAATTGATCGATCAATTTATCCAATTGATTGATCAGATAGGTTTAAAAGTAACCCATAGCTCTTAGTTCAGTTGATCGATCAACTCTCAGTTTTATCGATCAGATTCACATTTGATCGATCAAATACTCCTTTTGATCGATCGAACAGGTCAAAAAAATAGAACACAAGGTTGATCGATCAATGTCTCAACTGATCGATCGGACTAACATTTGATCGATCTAATCCATAATTTGATCGATCAAATTTGACAGTAAGGCTGTCTTCTAATTTTCCAGGTGTGATAGACTTGTGAGCATCGTCATAGTCTAACGATTATACTACAATGTCATACTAGTATGTTAAGCAATGTATACATATCTAACATATGCTCAAGTGATTTAACAAGGACACAATAAAATTAAGAATTAAATTGAATATCAAAATCACCTCACATATCAGTTAAACAGATGCGGGAATTGCTCGCGAATTTCGACTTCGCGCTCCCAAGTAGCCTCAGCGGAAGAGTGATTCCGCCACTTGACTAGCACCACTGGAATCATCTTAGTTCGTAAGACCTGCTCCTTACGGTCTAGAATCTGCATCGGTTCCTCTACCAGGGTTAAATCCTCTTGAAGTTCAATCGGCTGAAAATTCAGAACATGTGTTAGATCTTTCACGTATCGCTTCAACATAGAAACGTGAAACACATTATGCATGCTTGCCAACTGTGGTGGCAGAGCAATCCGATATGCGACTTCTCCAACCCGTCCGAGTACTTCAAAAGGTAAAATATAACGTGGACTCAACTTCCCACGTTTCCCAAAACGCATCACGCCCTTGGTTGGTGAGATCTTGACAAAGACCTTGTCTCCTACCTGCAAACAAGTGTTAATTCAAAACCAAAGGATTGATAACCATAGGTCTATTGTATTTAATGCGATCAAGCTCACCTGGAACTCGACCTGCGTCCTATAAAGATAGACATAAATCTTTTAGCGACTTTGAGTAACTCTCAATCACTCGTGGATCAATCGAACTGTCTCAGTTGCACTGTCCACAATATCAGGTCCCAAAATAAGTTTCTCACCGACTTCTTCCCAATTCAACGGAGATCGACATCGTCGTCCGTATAGAGCTTCGTATGGAGCCATGCCAATACTAGATTGATAACTGTTATTGTACGCGAACTCAATCAGAGGCAAACATTGATCTCATGACCCGTGAAAGTCTAACATGCATGCACGCAATATATCCTCTATAATTTGGTTCACTCTTGGAATCTCTGCCAGAACTGTGATGTATATAGCGAATCTCGATCACACACAATACTGATCGGTATACCATAAAGTCTAACTATCTCTTTAAGATACAGCTCTGCTAGCTTACTAACGGTATACGTAGTACGATACGGCAAAAAGTGTACAGACTTGGTCAGTCTATCCACAATGACCCAGATGGCATTGTGTTTCCTCAACGTTTTTGGCAACCCCAATATTAAATTCATAGAAATGGCTTCCCATTTTCATTTAGGTATAGGCAAAGGTTGCAACAATCCCGCTGGATTCTGATGATCTACCTTTACTTGCTGGCAGACCAAGCATCTGGACACGTACTCTGCTATGTCCTTCTTTAAGCCTCTCCATCAGAAGCTTTTCTTCAGGTCTTGATACATCTTGGTACTCCTAGGATGTATGGCGTATATTGATTTATGACCCTCCTCCAAAATTGTGTCTAGGAGCTCAACATTGGCAGGTATGCACACTTTATCTTGAAACAACAAGGTACCATCCTCCCTGATAGAGAAATCTGATCTGGTCCTGCTGATAACACCCTGTCTAATTGTCATAAGCTCATCGTCGACCATCTAAAGTTTGTGGATATTTTTAAACAATGTCGGCCTGATAACAAGGGTGGCCATCAAAGCGCCTGAACCTTTCACATCGAACCTCATATCACACAAGGCCATGTCCTCAAGCAAGCGCCACCGATGCACTCTCGTAATGAGATGCACTAACTGAACTGAAGATTTCCGACTCAATGCATCCTCCACTACGTTAGCCTTCCCAGGATGATACTGGATGGAACAATCGTAATCTTTCAAGAATTTCATCCATATTCATTGTCGCATGTTCAGGTCCTTCTGGGTAAATAGATACTTAAGGCTCTTGTGGTCGGTGAAGATATCAAACGTCTCACAGTATAAATAGTGCCTCCAGATCTTCGAAGTAAAAATTACCGCCGCTGATTCCAGATCATGAGTTGGATAATTCTTCTCGTGATCCTTAAGCTGTCTAGAGTCGTATGCAATAACCTTCTTATGTTGATTGAGAACACAACCCAAACCACTGTAAGATGCATCGCTATATATAGTAAAACCTCCTCCACTAGAAGGTATAGCTAACACTGGTGTTGTAGTCAGACGCGTCTTGAGTTCTTGAAAACTCTTCTCACACTGCTCCGTCCAATCAAACTTAGCGTTTGTCTTTGTAAGCCGAGTAAGCAGACCTGAGAGTTTAGAGAACCCTTCCACAACCGTCTATAGTATCCTGCCAGGCCAAGGAAACTACGGACTACTGTCACTGTTTTCGGTTGCTCCCAATTCACTACAGATTTGATCTTTGCAGGATCGACTGTGATACCATCCTCAGAAACAATGTGGCCTAAGAAACTGACCTGATCAAGCCAAAACTCACACTTGCTAAGCTTGACGTATAGTTGGTTGTCTCTGAGTGTTTGCAAAGCAACTCACAAATGTTGAACGTGTTCCTCCCTTATCTTTACGGTTCGTTCATGACCCGAACCGTAAATTGGTCAAAATTTCAGTAAATTTCGGTAAATTTCGGATTTTTTTGAAAATATGCTCCGAACTTTTCCGAACTTTATCGAACTTTATTTTATTAGTTTTTTTTTAACTTTTTAACATTATTAGAACAAATATTTATACTAGTGAGGCTAATTTTCATGAGTTTATACCATTCTTTTCTATACTAATGAGACCATTCTTTTCAAGTTTGATTCTTTTAGAAGGGTATCTGTTTTTGCAATTGAATATTAAGGGAAACTTAGGATTTATACCCTAAGATTTATTGACTGAATTGAATCCAATGATGGAGATATGATTTTGTCCCGTTCGATCACACAATGGATTTTGAGCTCATGCAAAACATATCAGATGGTCAGATTTTGATTCCACGTTGAATAAATCTCAAAAGTGACCCGAGAACCCTTCTCATGATACGCCCATGATCAGGGTCACTATGGGGATGTATGCCAAGTGGAATCAAGATCTGACCTTCTACTAGTTGGACTATGATCTCAAGATCTATTGTATGAAATATTGGGTACCTCTATATATATGGTTACCTCTATTACCGCTCACGCAATCTCTGAAAGTGCCCATACGTGCAACCCCTTTAAACCCATTGATTGCTTCAAAACAAATGATGGAGCTCGTGTTTCACCTTGATCTTCCATACAATGGATCTTGAGATCATGTCGCACCTATCATTATCAATTTTTTATTCCACATGTCATAGATCTCCAAAAAATTCCCCTTCAATTCTAGGGCACACATCACGCTCAAACATGATTTTAGGGCCATTTTTGTGGGATATATGACATTTGAAATAAAAAACTAACCGCCTATTAGGGTGAAACAAGATCTCCATCATCTGATCTGATGGTTTAAAATAAAAGTGAATTTTTAATGACGTAAGATCATTTAAACACCATTTGGCAAATCATAATGATAAATCACACTTTAATGGTGTGAAATAGAAAGTGATATTTTAATGGTGTGAGATCATTTAAACGCCGTCTAATCGATCATAGATTGAAGGCTGGGTAGTGAATGTGAACCATCTGATTGAAGAACTTTAATATCGACCCTTAAAATAAAATTCAATGACTGATATTATAGTCCACAGTTCAGGTGGTTTAAATATTCCTAAAATATAATTTTCACGATTTAGATCACCTACATTGTAAACTCTTATGATCTAAGATCATTTAAACATAATTCTAGTGTGTATGTGATTTGCAGGATAGTCGATCTCATACTTCATACAAAACTAAGAAAAAGCAAACGAAAAAATAAGCAATTCTACTGTGTATGTGATTTGTCGGATAGTCGGTCACATACACACTAGCAAGATAGTCGGTCACATACACAATTCTAGTGTTTATGATTTGCAGGATAGTCGGTCTTATATAAATGTGCTTATTGCCTTAAAAAACTAAGAAGAAGAAGAGGAAAAAAGAAAGGGGAATACCAGGTAAGCCTTCCCCACTTCTTATTCTTCTGTTTCTTCTTCTTTTATTTTTTCTTCTCCATGGGTTTTAAACCCCAAAAAAATTTGGGAATCCGGCAGGATTCCGGTGGGTTTCCAGCGAGAAGAAAGGTGATTTGCGGTAGAGGAAGAGGAAGAAAAGAAAAGAATTTTTTGGAAAAAAATGAGTTTTATACCCAAATTTATTTATTTTTAAGTGTAAAATAGGTCTCGGCCGATAATTACCAAATTATCGGCCGATAATTTGGAAAATTATATTATCGAAAGGGAGGCGATATTTTACATATTCTCATCTCGGTTCAGGCCGAAACCGAGGCGACTCGGCCGAAATTTCGGCCGAGATTTTGATCCATGCGTGGAACTTTTGGGTTGACATGACCTTTCAACAAACTTCTAGCAGCAAAAAAGGGACTTCGCAACCTCACTTTTACTCACAAACACCCTCTAGCAACCAGCCAAACACACATGGACTGCTGGATACTTGATCAACATCATCAAACCATCGACAAAATACCACATCTCCTTACAAATTTTTTTGGTGCTTGTTGATTACGTTGTTGTGTGGATGCTTTGGAGTTTTGCTTACGGTGGTGGTTATTGATTGTGTTACCTACAAGGTGTTTGTTGCATCGGCTCTGAAGAATTTTATTAGTGTTTTTTAGGATTGTTGTGCAGACAGTTTCATTATTGAGGGTTCTCAATTATGGAAGAAAATCAAGAAGTGATTGGTGGTAGATGCATTGTATGTTGATGAAAGGGATGTTGATGGTTCCGCACATGCCTCTGTTTCTTCTTGAACCTCATGAATCATTAACTATGGTGTTGTTGATAATATGATAGGCATATCTTCTCTATTCTGTACTTTGTCTCCATTGTCAGGACAATGTTTCATTCGAGTTGTTGATGGATCCTTAATTCCTGTTGTTGGTAAAGGGACTGTTCAAACTAGTCCCCTTTCTTTACATTCTACTTTACAGTCTCCTGTATCCCATGATGAAAGTGAGATGATTCAATCAATTGAGATAAGGCTTCCCACATTCATGGATATGCAAATTCAAGGGTGGAAATCCTGCTAAAAATGGGGCATTCACAAACGGAATTACCTGGTGGAGAAACGGGAAGCATTTTTTTTGTTCATCTTTCCACATGACTTATCTTATTGGGGCTATACACGTGTTTAGATTTGATTTGTATCATGTGTTTTTTGGTCAAAGTTAGTGGTTTAAACTTATAACAACTGTGTTATGAACTTTAGTTTTTGGCAATAATATAAATTCACTTGTTCAAAAATAAAAACTGTCTCAAGTCCCAACAAAAAGTGAGAGGCATTAAGAAGTTTCTCTTATTACAGGTGTATCGAGGCATATCAAACCATGGAGCCCCACTGTTCCCAAATCATGTTGTTGGAACCCTGCCACGTCACCATTTTTGCAACAACCATTGTTACAAAATTCTTTGAATTAATCAAAAATTTGGAAAATTTCTCCAAATAGGTCGTTTGTAACTTTTTACCAAATATTTGCTTGATTCATCAATTGACTGATTTTTCTCAAATTTGAATTTGGTGAATGTTTTAAACTTTTTCAAAATTTTATCACTATGATACATGCTTTAATCATACTTCGTATTATTTTTTATGGTTGTGAATCGTTAATGCATACAGACTATGTAATAAATTATTTTATCATTTAAAGACATCAATCAAATAGGTTAAAATATACTTTTGTATATTTTAATAACTTATTACTGTTTTTAAAAATTCTCGAATTTCTTCCATTTTTTCCGGAATTGAATTTATCTGAATTAAACAAAACTGACACCTCACTGGATAAGTGTCGAATCAAAACTTGGCTAGTATGGCTACAACCCAAGACATGCTGCTCCCCTTAACAAATATGATGTCCATAGGAGTGTCAGGCTATAAGCCTATAAGGTAATATACAATTGTTATACTATTTGACTGGTAAGACACAGTTCTAGTAAGAACTTGAAATACTTTTGCTACTCTCTGCTGCTGCTGCGGACTGGTAATTGCACACAAAGGCAGCCACAAATAAGTAGTACAACGTTTCTTAGCGCGTTTTTAAAGCATTTAGCTTTTGAATCACTTCCATCTGTAGCACTCATATCTACAGCTCAAACTTGATCATTTCCTTATAATTGTTGTACCTCACAAGTCACATTAATTTGCTTATCGACAGTATCTCAACCCTTAACTACTAAAGCGTTGTAAATATTAGGCATGGTCCTCGGAGGAAAGGCGACATCCAATACCGAATCAATGATTTGAGTGATATGTCGGAGTTTTTTCAAGTGTGGAAACCCTAAGCCGCTAAATGCAACAACAGTAGGAATTTCTCTAAAGCCATAGCTTGAACAAAAGGAGGAGTTTTATCTACTACCTCCTACCCTTAAAGCACGAGGATTCTGTAAGTGAATTGAGTTGTCCAAAGAAAAAGGACTTTTTGTGCCCCTCCAACAAAAAGGCTCACAAGATGGCAATGTCACCCATCTCCCCAAAAGATCTTACTATCTTAGGCTGTGTTTGGGTTAACTCTGTCATGTCAAAGAGCAGCTATTTCGCTCTTTAACTCCTGTAGGGAGCTGCTTTTATGTTTGGTAACACAGCTCCTCGCTCCATTTGCTCTGGCAGGGAGCTGTTTTAAGTCATAAAACTGCTCTCTTCCTGGTCCCTGTCAGAGCATCTTGTCACGGGGTAACTTTTTTCGATGCCCGTGCGGCGCCTCGCTACCGCTATAGCAATGCCAGCCTAACTTAGATACTCATGAGGCACAACCTAACAATGGCTATAAGACTTGTGCAACGCCTCGCTGCCGCATACAACAAGAGCATCTTTTCGAACCATCACTCTTATACCACCCGCCTAGAGGACGGGAACTCCCGTTCATAGTTGCCTTCACCCGAGGCAAATCATCTCAACGCATCATTTCTACTCGTGACACGCATGTCAGCACCTCAGTGCCACCTGGCCTGCCTAGCTTCACCCAGTGCACTGCACTAGTTCCTCGCTTGTGACAGTGACATGCATCTTTTCATGCTATCCAAGCCAATCATCGTGTGTGGCCCACACGACCAGCACACTTGGAGTAGCATGCAATCCTTCATGATATCCAAACTAAGCATCGTGTGTGGTCCACGCGACCAGCACACTTGGAGTAGCATGCAACTCTTCATGTTATCCAAACCAAGCATCGTGTGTGGCCCATGCGACCAACACACGTCCGCATCAAGCCCTCAGTTAGTGCGCACCACTGTGTCCCACGTAGCCCTTGAGTGCCCTCGTGAGGTCGCTGACCCATGTGTACCGCGATGTCGGCCCGGGGCCACATGATAACCTCACCCCGGGTGACACATGACATCGCCACAACGCCCCATCGCTGTAGCGACGTTCTAGGCCTACCCTAACCTAGAAGACCTATGCGCCCCTCTAGCAATGCAAAGCTCCATGTGTGGGAGAATAGCTCCATAGCTCCCATCCATCAAGTATGGTTTAAACACCAACTTGAGCTATCCAGCAAGAAAGCCTCAAACCTATCAGTTTGACATACCACCATGGCACATGGCCCTCTGCCCGTGGCACACACCTACAAATGTAGTGGTCTGACATTAATTGTGGCACACAAATCTCTGTCTGTGGCACATAGTGCCATCTACCATGCCCACGTGCTTTGTGAGGTCACGCATCAGCGTCACATGCGACCATGCCACGTCCACGTCGCAAGGCTCTCATGGCATCGTGCCCACATAGCACTGTGTCGCGTCCGTGTCTCGAGGCCCTTATGGCCTCATGTCGCGTGCCCTCGTGACACCACATGACGTACCCTCGTGGCACCACATCATGTCCGAGTCGTGACTGTGTCTCGTGCCCACTCGGCACTATGTCGAGTCTGTCATTGCACCCGGATGCCGCGTGCCCTCTTGGCACCGCATTTGTAATAGCCCGAAAAAAATCACGCTAAACTATGACCTCGAGATCCGTGCCAGATCGGTCACAGGTTTGACCAATTAAGAGTTCGATAGTTAGTGTAGAGTGGGATGAGTGAATGGGATGTGATGGGTTGAATGTCCATGTGGTGTGTGTTGTAAATGTGAAGTCGCATACACCTATCGCGGTGTATGTGCTCAACACACAAGTGAGGAAAGGGATAAAAAGGGTTTAATAACCCTAAATGTGTGTTTTTGGTGGTTGAGAGAGAAGTAAAGAAGAGAGAGAGAGAAGAAGTAAAGAGAGGAGTTATTGCAACTGATTGGAGGGGGGATTCAAGCGATAAAAGCCGGATTCAACACGGTTTGGATCTGTTAGAGCCAAAGCTGGAAACCCTAGCCTTCCAACCAATGGATTGAAATCAATTTGAGATTGATTCAAGGTAAATTTTTGTGAATAAAATGCATAGATCGTAGAGGCTAAATTGTAGTTGAAAATGGTTAGAATCATAGGATAATGGCTTAGAAAAATAGAGGAAAAAGTGTGGAAAAGGATTAGGAAGAACAGCTCAAAATGGGCTGAATCTGACAATTTTGATTAATCGAAATTGGGTTTCGATTAATCGAAATTGGCCAGGAAGTTGAAAAGTCAGTGGACCCCGATTTCGATTAATCGAATTGGAGTTCGATTAATCGACTTTGGATTTCGATTAATCGATTTGGGTATCGATTAATCGACTGGGAACCTCCAGTGGACCCCAGGGGGCTGGAGGAAAAGACTTGGGAAAATCGACTAATCGAAATGGGATTTCGATTAATCGATTTTAGGAACTCGATTACTCGAATTGAGAATCGACTTGGCTGAACAGAGAATTTGGATTAATCGAATTAAGATTCGATTAATCGAATGAGAATCTCGATTAATCGATTTTGGAGTTCGATTAATCGACTGAGCTAAGTTATGTTGACTTTTGAGTTTGACTTTAAGATTCTTGGAGGGTCTTAGACCTTCTTTATTGCATCCTTTGTGATGTGTTTCACCTGTTATGTGGTATCATAGGTGGTACGTGTGAACTTGTGCACAAGGAGCCAAGTGGGACCTTGAGGCAATGATCAAATGAAGAGTTGAGGTAGGGAACACCTTGAACATGTACTTTATTTTACAAGAGCATGTATGTAGTGATATAGATTTCAATTCAAATGTTTAATTGCTTAAGAATTGTGAAAAGTGTGTGTGCGTGTGACATCCATAAGAGTAATTCTAATGAGCCATCCCCAGGGGATGACAAAGTAAAGAGATGAGAGTATCAGGTGTGATGCAAGTAAATGGATACATCCCAGGGATGTATCAAATGATTGAATCATGTTTGATAGGGCCTAACTGATATAAGATAGCACACTTACACGGTGAATAACTATATGTAAGGCACCGATATTTTTGTTATTTGAGGTTTGATAGGTTACCCCACCGACGTGGCGGGATATCCACGACTGACACGGCAGGATATCCGTGACCGATACGGCGGCGAAACCGTAGGCCAGTGCGGAGGCTTATTCGTACATAGTAAGCACACCCCAGGGGTGTTGATTTGAGACAAGTGAAACCCCGCCACCAATCCCCAGGGGAAAGGGGCTTGGGTACTATATTTGTATTCCCAGGGAATACGTTAAAACTGTCTATATAGATGACGATGAAGGGTATCTCATCGGGGCTCGATGCTATATTACTCGGGGATTACTTAAGTTGAAAGTTTAAGTTTTGCTTTAGGCCTTTTCAGCATCATTCATGAATAAATTAAAACATAAGTAATGAACAGTAAAATGAAATGTTTTTTAACTGTTTTCATCAATAACTGCATAGACACATCATGCATGGCATATCATGGAATATATGTGAGTTATAATTTATATGTTCAGCTGTGTTTGTTCCCTATTGAGCTAGGATGTAGCTCACCCTATAGACTATACGTCGCCGGTCCACTACTAGCAGCTGCCGAGGCTTCAGGAGACGCTGATCCCGGCGAGTCGAACCTTGCGGCCGGCGAAGAGTTAGAGCCACCTCCTGAGGACTTCTTCTAGAGGACTCCGTTGTGCCGCTTTGAGGGCTTTTAAAGAGATTTTGTACGGCTTGGTATGTCAAGCCTTGATTTTGTTTAAAACCATGTATACAAGGAGTTGGAATTATTCTTTTGGGACGAACCATCTGTGATGATTGCTATCATCGATGGTTCGGATCGGTTCTCCATTCATGCAGAGGCATGAGGATAGAACTGTCTTTTGGGGAGTTAATTAATATAGATTTAAATTCCGCAATTTCGTTTATTATACTTTTTGATGCTTGATATACCAGTGTTTCGTGCTTAGCTAAAGGGCACGGTCAAGATGATCGTGCTGATGGCACGGGTTTCGGGGTGCCGAAATCCGGACTGTCACAGTTGGTATCAAAGCTATTTTGTTTTAGCAATTCTGACAAGGGTTCTTTCGTCAGAACAGAGGGGCTTCTGCTAACGAAACTTTAGTTTCAAATGCAGCCGTAAATGTCATCTAGAGGAAGAGGCCGACCAAGGGGAGGCCAACAGAGGAGTCTACGTAGTGGAGATGATTACATCTCCCCTACTAATAGAGTGCCTTTAGGAGGTACTGAGGCCCCAGGGGGCAGTAGTAGTAGACAGCGGGATGAAGAGGATCGAGATCATCAGGATCAAGATCTAAGAGAACAAGAAAGAGTGAGAGAAAGACAAGAAGATAGAGAAGAGCGACAAAGGATGATGCACACTATGGAGACTATGGCAGCTGCCATCGCACAACAAGCCGCATCCTTTGCAGCTCATGCGTCAAGAGAACAGCAGCCACCTACACCACCTGTAGGATCTGCGTTGCCTGTGCCCTCATCTTTTACAGAATTTAGGAGGATGAGACCTCCTTCATTTTAGGCGCGGAACCTGATGACCGTTGATGGAGATGGAGAAAGTCTTTAGCATGCTAACTTGCACGGAAGATGAGAGTGTGAGATGGGCAGCTTATATGTTGGATGGGGAGGCTGGGCCTTGGTGGAAGTCCGTGATACGGACTCGGGCTCAGGAGACCCCAGAGTTGCCTTGGACTTGGGAGGAGTTTGTTGAGGAGTTCAACAAACAATATTTTCCGGAAGTGGTGAGGAACCTTGAGATACAATTCTTCACTAGTGCAAGGGAGAATGACGGTGTGAGAATATGGGGTAGAGTTTCTCGACTTGCCGTTTTGCTCGGATTACGTCGCTCAAGTGATGAAGTCAAGAGGTTTACAAGGTTTGAAGCTTTGAGGTTAGGAGGCGTAGCTCCATTTCAACGAGGACCTATGAAGAGGTCATGAGTAAAGCACTAGTGGTTGAAGAGGAGAATACAAATAGGTATAGCGGAGAGCAAGCGAGAGAGGAGGAAATGAACAAGGAAGAGCAGGGGCCTACTGAACCGGTGAACAAAAAGCCGAGGTTCGTAGCCCGAATCGAGACCACAGTTCAAGGGGTTTGGAAGGCCAACAACAACACCAACAAAGGTTCCCATTACTTGCATCGGGGAGACCTTTTCGCTATGAGAGCCCTGCCATGTCTACTGGCACCACTTGTCACTGAGGTTCTCGTCTTGTTTCTTCCACCTCGGAGACTTAAAAGTGTGGCAAGCCTCATAGGGTGTGTGTAGATCGGGAACTAGGGGTTGTTTCCGATGTGGCAAGGTGGGCCACTTGATCAAGGATTGCCCCGAGACGGATAAGAGAAAGACGGTTTCAGTTGCAGCACCACTACCAATTTAAGCAAGGAAGCCGATCGTTCAGGGGAGAGCCTATGCAGTCACTGCTCAGGAAGCAGGGAACGCGCATGACGTCATACAAGGTGAGACCCTTTTAAAATTAAAGAAAAATTTCATTTCATCAAAATTTTAGATAGAGAAGGAGCATGCATTAGAAATTGTATAGATTCTTTTCTCAATACAAAAAGTTGTATGTGAATTAAGAGTGTAAATTGATGTGTAAATTATTGTATGTATGTATGTATGCTATAGGTACTTTAAATATATATGAAAAAGGATGCTTCGGTGGATATGACGCTCGAGTGTTGATAGACCCAGGATCTACCCACTCATTTGTCACTCCACGTTTTGCCAAAAAGATGAAGATTGTTCCAGAGGCGTTGGATTTCGTCCTATCTGTGTCTATTCCGACTGGAGAGTTAGTAGACACGGAGTTAGCTTGCAAATCCATCATTATAGCAGTTCGAGACTTAGAGGTGCATGAACTAGAAGCAAAGTTGATACTGTTAGACATGCAAGGGTTTGATGTGATCCTTGGCATGGGTGGTTGGTATGACATTGTGCAACTGTCGATTGCAAGAACAAGGTAGTCAGTTTCAGACCCAACAGAAGAAGATCATTTTGGTTTCAAGGAGTGAGGTCGTCATCTGCCCGATCTCGTGATGGGGCCGAAAAGATGATCAGAAAGGGTTACAGTGGATACTTGGCTTTCTTAAAGGAGGACAAGGAAGAAAAGAACGTCATTTCTGAGATAGCAGTTGTGCGAGACTTCACCGACGTGTTTCCAGAGGAATTGCCTGGATTACCTCCAGAAAGAGAAGTAGAATTCGCCATTGACTTAGCACAGGCACCTAAAAAGCACCTTATAGAATGGCTCCCGCTGAGTTAAAGGAATTGAAGGAACAACTACAAGAGCTTATGGACAAGGGGTTTGTTAGACCGAGTGTATCTCCATGGGGAGCACCGGTCTTGTTTGTCAAGAAAAAGGATGGGTCAATGCGGCTATGCATTGACTATCGACAATTCAACAAACTCACTGTGAAGAACCGCTACCCTTTGCCTAGAATTGACGATCTATTCGACCAACTGCAAGGAGCAAGGTATTTTTCCAAGATCGACCTGAGATCTGGGTATCATCAGTTGCGAGTTAAGGCTGAGGACATTCAGAAGACAGCTTTCCGGACACGGTATGGACACTATGAATTCCTTGTGATGCCGTTTGGATTGACGAATGCTCCGGCGTCGTTTATGGATCTGATGAACCGAGTGTTTAAACCACACTTGGACTCCTGCATCGTAGTGTTTGTCGATGACATTTTGATATACTCCAAATCCAAGACGGAACACGAAGAACATTTGAGGATTGCTCTACAGACGCTACGTGAATATCAATTATACGCCAAACTCAGCAAGTGTGAGTTTTGGTTGGAAGAAGTTAGCTTTTTGGGACATGTTGTCTCAAAGCATGGTGTCACTGTAGATCCAGCAAAGATAGAAGCAGTAGTTAAATGGGAGCAACCAAAGGCGATGCTTGTTATCCGAAGTTTTTACGGGCTTAGCGAGGCTATTATCGACGTTTATGAGGGGTTTTCAAAGATATCGGGACCTCTCACAAAGTCGACACGAAAAGATTCAAGGTTTGAGTGGAGTGAGGCATGCGAGAAGAGTTTTCAAGAACTCAAAACGAGACTCACTTCGGCTCCGCTAGCGATTCCTTCAGGCAGTGGAGGATACGCCGTGTACAGCGACGCGTCATACAATGGCCTTGGTTGTGTACTCAACCAACACAAGAAGGTGATAGCTTACAGATCAAGACAGCTGAAAGAACACGAGAAAAATTACCCGACTCATGACTTGGAACTGGCAGCAGTCATTTTTGCGCTAAAGATTTGGAGACATTACTTGTATGGTGAGACTTTTGAAATTTTCACCGATCATAAGAGCTTCCGATATCTCTTTACACAGAAAGAGCTCAACATGAGACAGCGCAGGTGGATGGAATTCCTCAAGGATTATGATGCTCCATACAATACCATCCTGGCAAGGCGAATGTAATAGCCGATGCATTGAGTCGGAAAGGTTCAGCTCAGTTAGCTTCTTTGATTTTGGGTATGCACCGATGGAAATTATTGGAAGACCTGGCATTCTATGATGCGAACATTGAGTCAAAAGCAACCGGATCCTTTTTGGCTAACATATCAGTAAAGCCAGTAATATTTGAACATATCCACGATCTACAGATGAAAGATCCGGCATTAACAAAGATTCATCAAGACGTGAGTGAAGGCATTAGGTCGGACTTCTCAATAAAAGAAGACGGTTCGTTGTTGTTTAAAGGCCGTCTCTGCATTCCGGACAATGCCGATCTAAGACGAACGATTCTCGATGAGGCTCATAAGTCAAGTTATGCTATCCACCCTGGTAGCACCAAAATGTACCAAGATTTGAAAAGAACTACTGGTGGAGAGGACTGAAGCAAGACGTGGCCGAGTACGTGTCACGGTGTTTGACTTGTCAACAAGTGAAGGTGGATCATAGACATCCTGCTGGACTATTGCAACCTTTACCAATACCAGAATGGAAGTGGGAATCGATCTCAATGGACTTCATTGTTGGATTACCCCGTACTGCCAAGAGACACAATGCTATTTGGGTCGTCGTGGACCGATTGACCAAATCATTTTTACACTTTACGTACAATACTACTACGTGAGGAGATTGTAAGATTACATGGGATTCCAAGCAGCATAGTCTCAGATCGTGATCCACTATATACATCCAAGTTTTGGAAGAAATTTCAAGAAGGAATGGGAACACGACTAGACTTTAGTTCTTTCCATCCTCAAAGCGATGGACGAGAGTGAGTGAACCAAGTAATAGAAGACATGCTCAGAGCGTGCATGCTTGATATGCAAGGATATTGGGATGAGTATCTACCGATGCTCGAGTTCGCATACAACAACAGTTTCCAGACGAGCATTGGCATGGCACCGTATGAAGCTCTGTATGGACGACGATGCAAATCACCCCTCAATTGGGAGGAAACAGGTGAAAAATTTGTGTTAGGACCAAAACTACTTGAAGATAACGCTACCGTCATTCGAATTATCAGAGAAAGGTTGAAGACAGCACAGAGTAGACAGAAAAGTTACGCCGATATGAAGCGGACTAGTGTCGACTATAAAGTGGGCGAGCATGTGTTTGTGAAAGTGTCACCTATGAAAGGTGTAATGAGATTTGGCAAGAGAGGGAAGTTAAGTCCACGTTATGTTGGACCATTTGAAATTTTGGGACGCGTAGGTGAAGTTGCATATCGCATTGGTTTACCACCGCTATTTGATTGAGTACATAACGTGTTCCACATATCGATGCTCAGAAAGTACGTGAATGATCCGTCTCATGTATTAGGAAAGCAACCTATAGAGATGTGTGAGGACATGAGTATGATAGAGGAACCAGTGGAAATCTTGGATCGAAAAGAACAAGTACTGCGCACTAAAGTGATTCCCTTAGTGCTTGTTCGGTGGAACAATCATCCAAAAGAAGAGGCTACTTGGGAACAAGAGGCCGATGTGAAAGAACAATATCCAGCCTTGTTTCCAACGACGCGAGAATTTAATGTAAACCACGAACGTGTTCGTGGAATCTCCACGATCCTTGTAATTCGATGGAAATTTTGCTCAATTGAATGATTAAAGGAATATTTTCTTTCATGTATATATATGACCAAGTAAATGTGTTTTTATGGATCTATGAACCACTTGAGGTCATAAATTGTCAAAAATAATCATAGAACGAAAGAACTTGAAAAATCTGCAGAAATCGGGCAAAATCGATTAATCGAATTTCAAATCGATTAATCGATTTGGAATTTCGATTAATCGATTTTGTTCGATTAGTCGACTGGCATGTGCCAGTGACTGGAAATGGAAATGAGAGTTAGAATATACATAGAAAGCAATTTCGATTGATCGAGTTATAATTTCGATTAATCGATTTGGGATCGATTAATCGATTTTGGGAATTCGATTAATCGAATTGGGAATTCGATTAATCGAAGCAGTATCGATTAATCGATTTTGGATTTCGATTAATCGAAACGGATTTCGATTAATCGATTTACTAAAGAGACTTGGAGGAAATTGAAGGCAGTTAGACGATTTCGATTAATCGAAGTGAATTTCGATTAGTCGATTTTGAAATTTCGATTAATCGAAATGGATTTCGATTAATCGAATATATAATGAATTCTGGAATTTTAGAAGTTACTGCACGATTTCGATTAATCGAAATGAAATTCGATTAATCGATTTTGGAATTTTGATTAATCGAAATGGATTTCGATTAATCGATTGGCTCGCGCCAGTGAGCTCAAAAACTTAAAATTTTAAACGGATACGATTTCGATTAATCGAATTTAACTTTCGATTGATCTATTTGGGAAATCGATTAATCGATTTTACGCGGCTTAACCTAGTTTTGAATCTCGATTAATCGATTCTGAATTTCGATTAATCGAGCCGGGGCCTATATATATAAAAATTGGGGATTTCATTTCCCATTCGAAATTATTTTTGCTTGGGATTTTGGGCGTTTCACCTTCTTCCTCTTCTCCGACCATCCAGCGCTCTAGGGTTGGGTTTTGCCGTTGATTCGCTTCCAAAATCGCATCCAAAACCACGGTAAACCCTAAAATTTTACTTTTCCCTTCAATTTGAGTTAGAAAAAACCCTAGGTTTTTGTTATTTCACCAACCATGCCGCCCAAGACCCGGTTGTCTTCGAAGAAGGCAACCACTAAGCTCCCGGTTCGGCGTAAGAACGCCGCCCCACCACCCCCTACCCCATCGCCGGTGAGGACTCCATCACCGTCGGCATCGGAGACCACCTCCGGTTCGACGAGCGCGTCTACGCGCGAGTCTTCCCGCGAGTCCACCCCCATGCCACCCCCACCCACCAATGTCGAGCAACCAAATGAATAGTGGGCGGCAAAGACCTTCGAGGTCGAATATATTATAGACCCTACCCTATTCACAAATCCCGAATTGTCGGGCGAGACCCAATGGGCTCGGAATTACCTCAACAACGCCGGCCTCGGCAACCTTCTTAAACCAATCCGGGGTTCCTACTACCCTAGGTTGGTTAGATTATTTTACCAAGGGCTCGTAGACGGCCCTACCGATGACTTGGTTAAAACCACCATTGAGGGTCGGGAGTACATAATCACCAGTCACCACATACACGAGGTACTCGAATGTTACCTCGATTTCACCCCGGAGACCACCCTATTTCCACCCTTCGAGGAGGACCCTTGATTTGAGGAGGTCATGACCCGCATGACCAACGGCAAGAAGGGGTCGGGCTCCTCCATCAAGAGGGTTGACCTCCCCCACTACATGTGGATGCTTGATTCAATAAAGTGTAACCTATATCTGATGCGCCACGACACCGAGTGCAACACGCACTCTACGCGGCCTTCTGTGGCCGGTGGTTCGACGCCACAATGGTCATCCTTGAGGGGATGCGGTACATCAAGGGCAAGCTAATGAAGGGCAACCTTCGGCCCAAAGAAAAGATGCCCTATGCTCGCCTCATCTCGAGCATGTGGAGTGCTACTCCAACGATCCCTCCTATACTATCTCACCTCATGAGGTGAGGGCTACGGACTGTGTGAAGACGTTCTCAAAGTCTTCATGGACCCATGCTTCTGTCTCATGCGGACCCTACCCGGCTCGGGTCCCGCTCCGGCCCAGAAGCGATCGCGGCCAGCAGAGTAATGACCACCACCCCACCCACATGGCAGGACCCACCTGTGGGTGGGGCACACCCTATCCCCGTTGAGCCATCAGTGGAGAGGATTCCCTCTCACACCACAGCCTCACCGACGCCACCTGCCCACTCCGCGCCCGCGACACCCACCTCATCCTACAGCCGGCGCGCCGCATCATCTGGGCCGACCATCGAGGAGGTGTTGGCCCGTATGGAGGCCAACAACGAAAGGATGAACCGGAGGATAGACTTCCTCCTATTTCACACCCTCCGCCACATCTATCCTACCGACTACCGCCGCTACCTCGCCCAGGAGGAGGAGTGGACCGCCGGACGCACCGCCTTCCACCGAGGACCCGTCTTCCATCCCACCACTGCAGACGCGGTTCCCTCCACATCTACCTCCGCTCCGCCGACCGAGACGCCGCAGCCACAGCCGACCACCCAGCCAGCACAGTCGCCACCACCACAGCCACAGTCAGCTCCAGCAGACACATCCACTCCTGTAGTAGTACCCGACCAGCTTGACGAGGGGACTGTCTGAGTCTTGTATTTATTTTTGCATTTTGATTGTATACCTGTAGATTTCTTTTGTACGCCAACTTATTTGGCATTGTAAAAATTTTCAATTATAAATACAAATCAACAATTTTTGTATAAATTGTTCCATTTCGTCAAATTTAAATTCTATGCTGGTATTTGTAACTATCTGAATGCGTCCGAGTCTACTCGACCACCTCACCTGCGAGTGTGGGGGGGGGGGAGAGACCCCGACCGACGCACTTTGGGTTATTTCCGAGGTCGAAAATTCCCAAGGTGGGGAGGATGTAATAGCCCGAAAAAAATCACGCTAAACTATGACCTCGGGATCCGTGCCCGATCGGTCACAGGTTTGACCAATTAGGAGTTCGATAGTTAGTGTAGAGTGGGATGAGTGAATGGGATGTGATGGGTTGAATGTCCATGTGGTGTGTGTTATAAATGTGAAGTCGCATACACCTATCGCGGTGTATGTGCTCAACACACAAGTGAGGAAAGGGATAAAAAGGGTTTAATAACCCTAAATGTGTGTTTTTGGTGGTTGAGAGAGAAGTAAAGAAGAGAGAGAGAGAAGAAGTAAAGAGAGGAGTTATTGCAACTGATTGGAGGGGGGATTCAAGCGATAAAAGCCGGATTCAACACAGTTTGGATCTGTTAGAGCCAAAGCTGGAAACCCTAGCCTTCCAACCAATGGATTGAAATCAATTTGAGATTGATTCAAGGTAAATTTTTGTGAATAAAATGCATAGATCGTAGAGGCTAAATTGTAGTTGAAAATGGTTAGAATCATAGGATAATGGCTTAGAAAAATAGAGGAAAAAGTGTGGAAAAGGATTAGGAAGAACAGCTCGAAATGGGCTGAATCTGACAATTTCGATTAATCGAAATTGGGTTTCGATTAATCGAAATTGGCCAGGAAGTTGAAAAGTCAGTGGACCCCGATTTCGATTAATCGAATTGGAGTTCGATTAATCGACTTTGGATTTCGATTAATCGATTTGGGTATCGATTAATCGACTGAGAACCTCCAGTGGACCCCAGGGGGCTGGAGGAAAAGACTTGGGAAAATCGACTAATAGCCCGAAAAAAATCACGCTAAACTATGACCTCGGGATCCGTGCCCGATCGGTCACAGGTTTGACCAATTAGGAGTTTGATAGTTAGTGTAGAGTGGGATGAGTGAATGGGATGTGATGGGTTGAATGTCCATGTGGTGTGTGTTGTAAATGTGAAGTCGCATACACCTATCGCGGTGTATGTGCTCAACACACAAGTGAGGAAAGGGATAAAAAGGGTTTAATAACCCTAAATGTGTGTTTTTGGTGGTTGAGAGAGAAGTAAAGAAGAGAGAGAGAGAAGAAGTAAAAAGAGGAGTTATTGCAACTGATTGGAGGGGGGATTCAAGCGATAAAAGCCGGATTCAACACGGTTTGGATCTGTTAGAGCCAAAGCTGGAAACCCTAGCCTTCCAACCAATGGATTGAAATCAATTTGAGATTGATTCAAGGTAAATTTTTGTGAATAAAATGTATAGATCGTAGAGGCTAAATTGTAGTTGAAAATGGTTAGAATCATAGGATAATGGCTTAGAAAAATAGAGGAAAAAGTGTGGAAAAGGATTAGGAAGAACAGCTCAAAATGGGCTGAATCTGACAATTTCGATTAATCGAAATTGGGTTTCGATTAATCGAAATTGGCCAGGAAGTTGAAAAGTCAGTGGACCCCGATTTCGATTAATCGAATTGGAGTTCGATTAATCGACTTTGGATTTCGATTAATCGATTTGGGTATCGATTAATCGACTGGGAACCTCCAGTGGACCCCAGGGGGCTGGAGGAAAAGACTTGGGAAAATCGACTAATCGAAATGGGATTTCGATTAATCGATTTCAATTTTCGATTAATCGATTTGGGATCGATTAATCGATTTTAGGAACTCGATTACTCGAATTGAGAATCGACTTGGCTGAACAGAGAATTTCGATTAATCGAATTAAGATTCGATTAATCGAATGAGAATCTCGATTAATCGATATTGACTTTCGATTAATCGATTTTGGAGTTCGATTAATCGACTGAGCTAAGTTATGTTGACTTTTGAGTTTGACTTTAAGATTCTTGGAGGGTCTTAGACCTTCTTTATTGCATCCTTTGTGATGTGTTTCACCTGTTATGTGGTACCTTAGGTGGTACGTGTGAACTTGTGCACAAGGAGCCAAGTGGGACCTTGATGCAATGATCAAATGAAGACTTGAGGTAGGGAACACCTTGAGCATGTACTTTATTTTACAAGAGCATGTATGTAGTGATATAGATTTCAATTCAAATATTTAATTGCTTAAGAATTGTGAAAAGTGTGTGTGCGTGTGACATCCATAAGAGTAATTCTAATGAGCCATCCCCAGGGGATGAAGAAGTAAAGAGATGAGAGCATCAGGTATGATGCAAGTAAATGGATACATCCCAGGGATGTATCAAATGATTGAATCATGTTTGATAGGGCCTAACTGATATAAGATAGCACACTTACACGGTGAATAACTATATGTAAGACACCGATATTTTTGTTATTTGAGGTTTGATAGGTTACCCCACCGACGTGGCGGGATATCCACGATTGACACGACAGGATATCCGTGACCGATACGGCGGCGAAACCGTAGGTCAGTGCGGAGGCTTATCCGTACATAGTAAGCACACCCCAGGGGTGTTGATTTGAGACAAGTGAAACCCCGCCACCAATCCCCAGGGGAAAGGGGCTTGGGTACTATATTTGTATTCCCAGGGAATACGTTAAAACTGTCTATATAGATGACGATGAAGGGTATCTCATCGGGGCTCGATGCTATATTGCTCGGGGATTACTTAAGTTAAAAGTTTAAGTTTTGCTTTAGGCCTTTTCAGCATCATTCATGAATAAATGAAAACATAAGTAATGAACAGTAAAATGAAATGCTTTTTAACTGTTTTCATCAATAACTGCATAGACACATCATGCATGGCATATCATGGAATATATGTGAGTTATAATTTATATGTTCAGCTGTGTTTGTTCCCTATTGAGCTAGGATGTAGCTCACCCTATAGACTATACGTCGCAGGTCCACTACTAGCAGCTGCCGAGGCTTCAGGAGACGCTGATCCCGGTGAGTCGGACCTTGCGGCCGGGGAAGAGTTGGAGCCACCTCCTGAGGACTTCTTCTAGAGGACTCCGTTGTGCCGCTTTGAGGGCTTTTAAAGAGATTTTATACGACTTGGTATGTCAAGCCTTGATTTTGTTTAAAACCATGTATACAAGGAGTTGGAATTATTCTTTTGGGATGAACCATCCGTGATGATTGCTATCATCGATGGTTCGGATCGGTTCTCCATTCATGTAGAGGCATGAGGATAGAACTGTCTTTTGGGGAGTTAATTAATATAGATTTAAATTCCGTAATTTCGTTTATTATACTTTTTGATGCTTGATATACCAGTGTTCCGTGCTTAGCTAAAGGGCACGGTCAAGATGATCGCGCTGATGGCACGGGTTTCGGGGTGCCGAAATCCGGGCTGTCACAGCATCGCTTGCCTTACAAGCTAGATGTCGCGTGCCCTCTTGGCACCACATCGCGTGCCGTCATGACACCGCCTCACGTGCCTTATGGCGCCAGGACGTTGCGTGCCCTCTTGGCACCACGTCGTGTGCCCTTACGCAAAGCACCGCATTACGTGACTTATGGCACCAGAACGTCACGTGCCCTCTTGGCACCACGTCGCGTGTCCTTACGCGGAGCACCGCATTACGTGCCTTATGGCACTAGGACGTCGCGTGACCTCTTGGCACCACGTCGTGTACCCTTACGCAGAGCACCGCATTTCAAGCCCATCACGCGTCTAGTCACCACACTAGATCGCAGCATGCATAAGGGGAATATTTACGCGTCGCAAGGCCACGTGCCTCTGCGCACAGGTGCTACTCAGCTAGCTACAAGGTCTGCCCGCCTTCTTGCTAGCCAAATGCCTAGCTACAAGGTCCGCCCGCCTTCTTGCTAGCCAAATGCCTAGCTCTAAGGTCGCCATGCCTTCATGCTGGCGCCCAGATTAATGAGGCCGTCACAATCTGCTCTTATTAGAACTAACTCAAACACAGCCTTAGCATACCCCTAAAGACTACCCACCTCCCAATTAGCAAGCACCTTCACAAGTGCGCAGGAACTGCCAACTAAACCCGAAATCTGCAAAGGTTAAACTCCAAAGTGGCAGCACTGCAATGAATTAGGACACATTTCACACTTATTCCCCTTTTTAATCAACAGGCCAATAGTAAGGAGTCTTCCCCATTCTAAGTGGTGCATTTCAAGTGTTTGATTTTTTTGTTATTGATTCAATTAGTGCAATCTATTTTTAGGGTTAAGAACTAAGAATTCAGAAGTTTTAAATCATATCAATAAGATTGTTTCAATAACTATAAATTTAACTTTATTATCGATAAAAAAAAATAAAACTGTAGAGTCAAGAAAAGAACAAAAAGTAAAATCAATTTACCGTTCTATTTGCTTCATCTGTCACCTTGCAACAAATCTTCGGAATGAATTGAATCGATCAAACCCTAAGCTTTAAATAAATTTGGTGACAGTAACAACTGAAACGAGGGGGACAATAGTCACCCTCTTTTATGGGTTCCTCCATTTCAAAACCGAGTTCGTCTAAATTGCAATCGGATGAGTTATTGGTAGGGCTCTCAACGGGCCGGGCCGGGCCGGGTTTTGCATTGCCCTAAATTTTTCCCTATACAGGCCTTAATAAAGTCAGCCCTGGCCCTAGTCCTAGCTCTAGCGAACTTTAACATGGTTGGCCCTAGCCCTAGCCTCCCAGGCTAGGGTCAGGCTCTGAGCTTTCGAATAGTACCCTATTTCTTTTATGTTCCTATGTTGTAAAAAAATATATATGAAAATAATAGATAATTTTAAATAAAAATTATAAAAAAATCATGAAAGATGGATTACTCTATTTTTGAAGTTTTCAAAATTAACCTTCTATCTATTCATTAAGAATGGTCTACCGATTATTGATTGAGTCGTGGGTTCTAGACTCTAAGTTTGCTTTCCACCTTATATTAATAAAGTGAGTGTTGTTGTGTAGGATTTATTCCACAAGTGCTGCTCGTGAATTGTCAGAGGCTGTGTTTGGCATAGCTCTTTGTCAACTCTATGCCAAAGCCAGATATACTTGCTTTAGCAGGCCCTTGAAGTGATATAACCCTTGATTATGTCATATGGACTAACACGATATCAATAAATAAAAAGTGTAGTATAATGGTTTTTGTCTTGATTCTTTTATCAAGGGTTTATTCTTGATCCACTGCACCTCGATAATGCTCAATGGTTCAAAAGTACATGGACGACCTGATACTATCTTGAGATCGGCTGTTGTAGAGAATGGAACAAAAAACATTCTTGGCATAATGTTCAAGCGATATAGGACACATATCTCATAAAAAGTGACTAAAATCGTGTGACAAATGTCAAGATCGTCATATGGTACGCTTATGATCTAAAGATCTCTTGTATGAAAGATTGGACGGAAAATGATCTCTATTGTCCGATTCAAGGGAGATCAATGCATGTTGGATGTGGATGTGATTAGGTTGTGATGATGCACACTTGTTGGATGTACATGTGGCGATAACTCTCCTAACCGTCATTCAATACTAGTTTGATGTTTAAATGATCTTACACCAGCAATGGTTGAGTATGTGGGTAATCCACACCATCAAAGTGAGAGATCATACATCAAAGGGGAAGGGGTAGAAAATTTGAGATGCACATAGAAGTCGCGAACAATGGCGCCTTAGCGATTAGTAGGCGATGAGATAGCCGCATTTAATAAATTCTAGCGGAGGTGCACAACTATGAAGAGTAGTTTAGGATTTTCTTCTAATTTTCTGTCATTTTGTTTTATTGTTTTTCGTTTCATTGTAAAAAAAAATTTTCCTTTTCTTGCTTCAATGCTCGTTTGCCTTTTCTGTGTGTAGATACCTATATATATTCGATCGATTGATGTTGCTAATCGATCGATCGAGTTGTATAAACAAAATTGCAATCTGCTGTTCTATAATTTTTCTATATATATTCGATCAATCGGTATATCATATTGATCGATCGATTACAAGGGTCAAAATACCGGTTTTCCGGTACGTATCGTCCGGTCCTTCCGGACGATACGTACCGGGTATCGGCCGATACATTCAATGTATCGGCGATACATTGAATGTATCGGTTTGATACATTGAAAAACCCGGTTTTTTCCCCAAAAATTCCCAAAAATTCCCAAAAATTATATTTATTTATTTTAACTATTTTTGCTTTTATTTTTGACTTATTTGATGCATTATTTAGATGAAAACCGGTATGTATCGGACGATACGTCAGAACGATATATCTTAGGACGATACATTGAATGTATCGTCCAGTCTTTCATATAAATGGGCGTCTACGGTACATTTAATGTACCGTGATCGTCCACCTCCGATATCGATATCGTATTGTCCGCGTATGATTTCAAGATGCCTATTTTGTAATTTATTTTGTCTTAAGATCACATTTGTAACAATATTTCAAAAATAATAGCTATATTGATAAAAATAAATTTTAATTGTACATGAAAAACTTACTTTAGAGCCACATTGAATTTCGTGGTGGTTCTTGGCCCTCATCATCATCGTCGTCATCGCGAGGTTCCCGGCCTCTGCCTATAATGTTGCCTTATCGATACCCATGATTATATGTGCCCCTTATGGCGAGGATCGATTACGAAAGTGACGGACCTCCAAAATCGACCACGAAGTCATATGGCACCGGAATAGGTTTGGTGTGGTAGTAGTATGGGTTACTAGTTGCTGAGTCTTCGGTATTTTGCAAACTGAATCCCCCGAAGCTAGAAGTCATATAACCCATATCTGTATCATCTTGTGGTGGTGGTGGTGGTGTTTGATATGATCCCGACGCTCCTCTTCCTTCAACCCCTCCCATTCTAAATGTAGGAGTGTCGAACTGTGTTAATGGCGTCGAGTTATCGTCCCATGCCGCCATATCTCTATTAGGATCAGAGGTACCAGCTTCCTCCCCTCCACCACTAGTGCCAACGTCCCCTCCACCATCATGTCCTCCACCATCATCCTCACCACTCCCATCATCACTACCGGGCTGCGTTTCGTCATCAGATCCAGCCACTGAACGACGATTCAATCTTCTTTTCCGCCTCGGTGGTTGGGAAGCCTGCTGCTCCGCTACTCTTTCAGCTTTGTCCAGCCATTCAGTGCTCTCACTATCCAAGACTGGCTCTTCTCTCTCTTCAATCCATTCATTCAAAGGGTCATCCTCTTCGAATATATAATCCAACTGGATGGGATCAAAATAATCACCGTCTGCAAGGTAGAATATGATAGATGAATTAGTATAATATGTAAGTAAGACTTGATATAATTGAGGATCTAAGACTTAATGTAATTGCTTACCACGGTTGGTTCTCTGTATATTCCTAACCCTTAATCTCATGTTGTAGTGGCGATGACTAACTTTTCCAATCGGTCCATAGTTAGTCTATTCCTTGTCTTTGTATGAATGAGAGAGAAAGTGCTCCAATTCCGCTTCGATTGACGAGGAACACGTTTGCGACAATACCCTCATTGCCACCCGCCTCAATATCGGACCATCACCTCCATAGTGCATCCACCAATCAGCGGGTTTGTCGTGTTTAATTTGGGATTGCGCCAACGGGGTCCCAAATGACCCATGTCTCTTGCGAAACATGTCAATCTATAAAGATGAAACACAGTAAGGCACATATCAATAAATAGATGATAATATCACATGACATTTGACTTATTACTTATAAGGTATTATACTATGATCACTCACATCTCTTATCGCTTGGCCTTGGTCCGCCAACTCAGGGAGCATTCTTTGGATTACATTGAGCAAACCAGTATACACTTCATCGTGTCATTAGCTCATTTCGAGCGTCGCGATATCTTTGAAAATTTGGATTCAAGTAATGTGCTACACATCAAATATGAGCAATTTCATCAGTATGTGAAAATAATGAATAAATAAAAAAAAATCACTACATAATTGTGCAACATGTTATACCTGCTGCATGCAAGTACTGGTGAAATTGTGCATCCCACCTCTTGTCGATAATCGCCCAGTATCGTTTATATTTTATAGGGCATTTGGTTTTTATAGCCAATTTTGCCTTATCCATTGACTCATAAACGTACCCCATCGTTGGTTTGTCATCACCATCAACCAATCTCAACACTTGCACCAACGGTAGTGACGCGATCGGTGGTCTACATCGCCCAAAAGCTGCGTCAGATCGGTCAAACAACTTAGGTGCAAGCTAGTCTCTTTGCTCGTGGGAGTCCTTCTTCATATTGATTCCATTCTTAACGACACCATGCTTTTCACTCACGCCTATATCTAGCCAAACTCAGAGGGCTAAGAACCGTGTTACCAAAAGCGTGTAATGTCGCAGGTCGAGCAACTCATTATTCGTGAAGGCTCTCATTAAATTTACCCGACTTGTCCTTTGTTATGCGGTAGGAAGTAATCGTTCTTCCCTTTTGAATAGTTGCACATGCCTTGCTTCTTTTCCTAAATCTTCAAGAATGAGGTCCATGCGATTATGCGCTGCACGGGTCCAAAGTCTGGTGGCGTCTCTTCGCCATTAGTTTTAATCCGGTGACTTTGTAGTTTGCCGCATTATGCATTACCACACTGCACAACCCGCTCATTAACTACCATATCCATTAGTTTAAAGAGGTAGTCAGCAGTCTTTACGTGCCTAGAAGCATCAACTGATTTTAAAAATACTGTCCCGGCATCGCTGTAAACCAAAAAGTTTATCAAGCTCTTCTTTGTGGGACCAGTCCATCCATCGCACATAATTGTGCAACCTCTCTCATCCCATACATCCTCAAAGCTCTGTACGTAGGCAGTTATCTCATCGTACTCATCTGTTAGTAAGGGCCCAGATATGTCATATGGAGAAGGCTTTTTAACTCCTGGACCAACTTCTGCACTTGTATCTATCATGCTTTTGAAGTACGGCGAGTCTGCTACTTGGCTCGGAATGTGGTTGTATATAAAAAACTTGGCAATGGATTTTCCAAGCTTCTTCCCCATTTTTGCAAGTGACATCGCACTCAATTTGGTTTGTTTGGAGCTTTCAGTGCCATACATGAATGGATCCATGGGGGCTGTAGTGCGGCCTCTAGTAGACGGTCTAGTGTCCCTCACTGATGTCCCTCACTTATCCTCAGCAACAACAACAACAGGTGGCCTATGACTAGATCCAGCACCGGTAGCAGGCATGGATGGGCCCCTCAACCTGGACCGAAACTGATAATCGGCTTCTTCCTGATCTCGCCGCTGATGTGCTTCCCTAGCACTCTCTCTCATAGCTCTTGCCATCTGCTCATCCTCATCCTCATAATCCTCAGGTGCACCTGATGTAAACTGTGGATCTGGCCTCCTGATTCTCTCATACATTTCTCTATCACGATCGGCCTCAGCTTTTTCTTTCCTTTCAGCTTGTAAACTAGCTCTGATATTTTCTTTGACCTCCCTGGGTACACTAGGTCACCCTCTTGTCTCTCCCTTAACCTGAGCCAGATGCTCCTTTAATCGTGTGATACCTCCTCCCAGTAGCCTTGTTCCACAAAGATTACATTGAATAGTCTATTACCATCTATTCTTTGTACCATATTGCCACGCTAGATCATCGAGCGTACCATATTTATTTATTTCACATGCATGAATGAGCAAACGATTGAAAATAAATATCTAATTTACACTTGAAAATAAAATTTACACTTGAAATTAAAATTTACGAGTAAACATCTAATTTACACTTGAAAATAAAATTTATTTTACTATTTTAAAAATATTAGAATAAATTTTATCAAATTTATTTGATATTATTATAATTTATGAATGTTTATTTGATATTATTATAATTTATGAATATTTATTTGATATTATTTTAATTTATGAATATTTATTTGATATTATTATAATTTTTGAATGTTTATTTCATGTTATTATAATTTATGAATATTTATTTGATATTATTATAATTTATGAATATTTATTTGATATTATTATAATTTATGAATATTTATTTGATATTATTTTAATTTATGAATATTTATTTGATATTATTATAATATTTGAATGTTTATTTCATATTATTTTAATTTATGAATATTTATTTGATATTATTATAATTTATGAAAATTTATTTGATATTATTTTAATTTATGAATATTTATTTGATATTATTTTAATTTATGAATATTTATTTGATATTATTATAATATTTGAATGTTTATTTCATATTATTTTAATTTATGAATATTTATTTGATATTATTATAATTTATGAAAATTTATTTGAAATTTCTTCCATATTATTCTAATATTTTATGGGACATATCCCATAATATTAATTATTTTAATTATATGTGACGGTTACATATAATCAATATGGGTCACATATAATTAAATTTAAACATAAAATTAATATGGGTCACATATAATTTAATATGTGACCCATAAATTTAATTATCTTTGACCCATATTAATTTTAAGTTTAAATTATATGTGACCCATATTACCCCATTATTTTATTAATTATATGTGACTATATGATATGTGACCCATATTATATATGACCCATATAACTTCTGTGACCCTTAATTATAATTATTTATATTATTTTTGACCCATCAATTTAAATATTTTATATGGAGTCACATATAATTATTTTTAACCCATTATTTATATTATTTTTATTTAATTTAAATATTTTATATATTTTAAATTATTTTTTCCCTCTTCTTAATTTAAATATTTAAATAATTTTATAAGTGTAGATCTACTTTATTTAAGGGTAGATCTACACTAATTTAGTATAGATCTACCCTTAAATAAGGTAGATCTACACTAATTTAATTATTTTAAATAATATTAATTATTTTAAATAATATTAATTATTTTAAATAATTTTAATAATTAATATTATAGGTAAATGATAAATTTTAAAGTTAGATCTACCTAATTTAATGGTAGATCTACCCTTAATTAGTGTAGATCTACACTTTTTTAGTGTAGATCTACCCTTAAATAAGGTAGATCTACACTAATTTAGTGTAGATCTACCTTATTTAAGGGTAGAAATAAGGTAGATCTACACTAATTTAGTGTAGATCTACACTAATTTAGTGTAGATCTACCTTATTTAAGGGTAGATCTACACTAAAAAAGTATAGATCTACACTAAAAAAGTGTAGATCTACACTAATTTAGTGTAGATCTACCTTATTTAAAGGTAGATCTACCTTATTTAAGGGTAGATCTACACTAAATTAGTGTAGATCTACACTAATTTAGTGTAGATCTACCTTTAAATAAGGTAGCTCTACCCTTAATTAGTGAAGATCTACACTAAAAAAGTGTAGATCTACATTAATTTAGTGTAGATCTACCCTTAAATAAGGTAGATCTACACTTTTTTAGTGTAGATCTACCCTTAAATAAGGTAGATCTACACTAATTAAGTGTAGATCTACCCTTAAATAAGGTAGATCTACACTAAAAAAGTGTAGATCTACACTAAAAAAGTGTAGATCTACACTAAATAGGTGTAGATCTGCCTTAAATAATAAGTAGCTACACTAAATTTGGTGTAGATCTCACACTTTTTAGTGTAGATCTGCCCTTAAATAGGGTAGATCTACACTTTTTAGTGTAGATCTACCTTTATAAGGTAGATCTAGATCTACACTTATTTAGTGTAGATCTACCTTATTTTATAATTTAAAATGAAATAAAATGGTACAAAATGATAAAAAGCGTACCTTACGCCGTTGACGTGAATTTTTGTGCGATTTGGCGCGGATTTACGGTGTATAATGGCCCAAAACGAAGGAAGGAAGAAGAAGGAAGAAGAAGGAAGAAGGAAGGAAGAAGAAAGGAAGAGGAGAGGGGTAAGTTTCGAAATTAGCATGTGGGCCCCACGGAATCTCCAAAATACCGGACGATATTTTGAAAATATCGTCCGGTATTTTGATATTATCGTCCGATACGGACGATAATTTAACCAAAAGGGGGGGTTTTTTGGGTTTTTGAAATTATCGAACGATAATTTCAAATTATCGCCCGATAATTTGAAGTTATCGTCCGATACGGACGATACGGACGATAATTTGTCCGTTTCGGACGATAAATTATGTGTTTTTTTGGGGGTACGATACATACCCAATGTATCGTACCGCCAGCCTCCGATACCGATACGTATCGTCCGATACGTATCGGTATCGGACGATATTTTGACCCATGATCGATTATATATAGGTCAGATTTGGAGTCTCTGTTATATAACTTTCGATTATATATTCGATCGATCGATCGATAATATACAAGCCCAATTGTGCATTATGTTATATAACTTTTGAGTATTTATTCAATTGATCAACTTCAGTAGTCGATGAATCGACTATAAGACCTGAATTGGCTTCCATTCTCATTCAAATTGATCGCTCTTCCAACTCGATTGATCGATTCGATTCGAGATTTAAGGTCAGTTTCCCAAGTTTAGAAGTTTTTGGTCGATTCTTTTTAAATTTCTTTCCTTTCCTCCTTATTTTTAAACCCAGCTATACACCCACCCGAAACCTTGACCATTGCTCGGCCATTCTAATAGCCTCCATGACAAGACAGATGACATAACAATCCATTCTTATTGTGTTCACCCTTCTCCTATCGTCGAAGCACCAGCAAGCGCCGCCGGCCCTCCGGCGACCTCCGACAACTGTGAGTCAGTTTTTTATTTTTTTGTTTGCTTTTTTTTCCCTACTTCTGCTTCTTTCTTTTTTTTTTCTTGTGCCCTCTTCTTGCTTCTTCTCAAGACGGTTAGCAGTGTTAATGGTGGACCCGTCAGTTGTAGAGATAAATTCTTCAATTACAAATACACAAACCCAAAAAGATTGGTAAGCCTTGTTATGTCACCAATCCATTCTACATATGCAACAAGATTTATTTTTAAAAGGAGAGCATTTTTGAGAAATATACTAAGAATGTCAAACAACAACTCGAAACATATAAAGGCCTGATTTGATAATCGCAGTGGTTGCACAAGTATTATCTCCCATATGCTAATACCAACCAATCCATTCTATATTTACACCAACATTTATTTTTAAAAGGAAAATTGTTCCCGAAAATTCACTAAGAAGGCTACGCGAAAATATGCTAATACCTACCAATCCATTCTATATATATACACACCAACATTAACGAAAAAGGACATGCAAAAACCCGATATGCTAATATCCACCAATCCATTCTATATATACACCCAAGATTTATTTTTAGAGGGAAAGTTTTTCCCGGAAATTCAATAAGAAGGCCACACAAAAACCTAATAAACTCCCGGCAAAATCGTTTCGATAATAGTGGTGGTTGCACAAGTTTTAGCTTTCATACGATATTATAAATAACACTCAACGCACCACAGCTCATCTCCATGACAAGACAGTGGCAAAACAAGATTTATTTTTAAAAGGAGAGCTTTTTTCTCACCGCAGGGTTCTGAAAATCGGCCAAGCGAGTGTCCAGACGGATTGGATCTTCTTGCGAATCGGATTGATATGGGTGTTAGCCGAGAAAGACCAGGTCTTGGGCCCCAGCCAAGGCCGCCTGAGCGTCTGCTCGGGCGGGCTAATAATCGGGTCGAGGAGTAATGGGAGAGGTCGGTCCCCCTTTTATATATAAGTTTTTTTTTTTTTTTGCTTTAGTTAAAGTCATAGCCCCCAAGCTCTCTTTTCTGCTCTCTCAAACATCGACAACACCCTTTAGGCTCTAGCCACCAACGACAACACCTCAAGCCACTAGCGACCCTCCGGCGATCTCGTGGTGAGTTATTACTTTTTTTTTCTTTTCTATTTTTCTTCTCTTTTCCTTCTTCATC
This sequence comes from Chloranthus sessilifolius, assembly GCA_021018995.1. Lineage (NCBI taxonomy): Eukaryota > Viridiplantae > Streptophyta > Magnoliopsida > Chloranthales > Chloranthaceae > Chloranthus > Chloranthus sessilifolius. The sequence goes on from CM037596.1 coordinate 16,722,578, forward strand.
AGTTCTTTTTCTTCTTAACCGTTTTTGATAGAAAAAACCTTTGATTAAAATAAATAATGAAAGTCATCTACAATGTAATCATATACCTGAGGAGGAGCATCCTCCATCCAAATTTTATTGCAATCATCTCTTAATCCTATTTTAGCTAGAGCATCAACTATCGAGTTACACGATCTCCTGATAAGAGAGCAAGATGAGTACTCCAACATGGAGAGCCATTGTTTGATATCCTCAAACAAAAAAGATAAATTAGACAAATCCCTCTCCGAGCAAGCCACAATGTTGATAATCCTAGTTGAATCTCCTTCAAAGATCAGTTTTTTGAACCCACATTGTACCGCAATTTTGCTGGCTTCCAGAAACGCCAACGCCTCACAATAATCAGAAGATGATGCACAACTACTATTCTCTGCCAACGAAACCATCACTTGTCCCTCATGATCCCGAATAATAATATCAATCCTAACAGTTTTGCTTTGATGCGTCCAAGTGCCGTCAAAATTGGCTTTGAAGACGCCATAAGGGGAAGGAGACCATCTAGAAACTGAAGAGTTGCTCATAAGATTTGGAGAAATAAAAACATCACAAGAGTTTGGTGAATTATCTCTTTCATAATTAAAGAGGTATGATTCAACCCTAGATGTAATAAGGCTCGAGTTGTGATCAACAAAGATGTGACATTTGATGAATCTGTTATCCGAACTTCTAACAAATAAAGCATGAAAATTGGAAAGGTGGCGGAAGATTAGTTTAAGGTGAAGTTAGAAGCTCCTATAGTTACTACATTAGAAAAAGTGTAGAAACAATTGAGAGAGAGTCAGAGCAAACCTTAGCGGGTGGAAGACCCAAAAGGAATGCTAGAACACCAATTCGCTACAGTTAAGAGAATATGGTCGCCTACGCTTTGACGTTGGATGACAATGAGCCGTCTTCATTTAAGGATGCAATCAGTGGAAGATATGCACGGGAATGGAAGGCTGCAATGGGTGAAGAGATAGATTTTCTTTATGAGAATCAAACTTGGAAACTAACAGAGTTACCTAAGGGTAAGAGAGCGATTGGGTGCAAGTGGGTTTATAAGAAGAAATAGGGTTATCTAAAAAGTAGTGGTACAAGGTACACGGCATAACTGGTAGCAAAGGGCTATGCGCAAAAGGAAGACATTGATTACAATGAGGTATTTTCACTGGTCATGAAACATACTTCAATAGGACTTTTGTTGTTAATTGTAGCACAGTTGGACTTAGAGTTTGTGACAACTAGAATTTTCCCAACCTGAATTTTTGAAACATACTTTTTTTTTCTTAAACTTTACACCAAAAGCAATTGGGAAAACTCGGACCGCCAGATCGTAGATCACAATCTGATACACAATACTTGGTGCATCCACACACATACGGAAATCAAAGCAAAGTTACATATGTTATGGATAGAAATCTCCAATTGTAATATCCAATATGTACAGAACTAAGCACATACCAGTGATGGCCAACCATCACCAACAGTGATGTGCAACAGTACCAATGTACCAAACCTTTACTCATTAAATTCACAAAGCACTAAATCTACGATCCCAGAACAGAGTACAAATCCTTATGCGGAAGCTCCTTTTCTTCTAGTATGTAGTCTGGGCCCTCCTCAAAGCTAGACCTGTGACGTATAGTCGGGGTGAGCTAACATCTAAGCTCAGCAAAGAAAACTCAATAGCAGTTACATCTTATAAGATAAATGTACAGATTCAATGACAATTTTCAAAGCATTTTCATATTAAAACGGTATTCAAAAAATCTTTTCAATAATAAATTTCAACATCAAATTTCAACCAACAATCCGAGTTCATATATTTTCATGTCAAACGAAAAGCAAAACAAATTTCTTATTTCTTATTTTCTAGGATTCGGATGAATTTACAGTCAAAGTTCAAATTTGAATTAAGGTTTAAGTTCGGATCGAGGTTCACATTCAAATCACGGTTCAAGTTCACATCGAGGTTCAAGTTCGGATTTGCAAACAATGTTGAATTTGCAACAAATAATAAATCTGAGACCAAAGCATCCCATGTTGCGGGAATAGAGCATCCTACGTGGAAGGAACAAGGTTAAAACCCCGGGGACTCTACCCCTCTTTGGAGCCTCTACTCCTCTCTGCCTCATGTTTAAGGTTCAAGTTCAAGTTTAGGTTCAAGTAACAAGTTCGAGTTCGGATTCAAGAGCGGATCGAAGTTTCGGATTCAAGGACGGATTCAAATTCAAGCTCGGAGTTCGAAATCAACGGATTCATGGTTCGGACTTAGAGATCAGATTCAAGTTCCAAATTCATGTTCAATTTCATATTTCAAGTTCATTTTTGCGGAGTTCCAAATACATAGAATTCAAATATTAGCCAATGTTGCAAAACTATTCTACTTTCAAATGAAATCAAACATCAAATTCTCAAATTCATAAAATTCCTATTATAGTTTCAAAGAGTTCAAACACTAGTTCAAATACGGTCAAGCTTATAATTTTTTATTCAAGCATATTGAGAAGCTATGAACCAAATTCACAAAATGTAATTATACACTGAGTTTTGATCAATTTTAAATGTTACCCTTGCAAGTGCACAAGTTTGGTTGTAGCACGGTGAAACCAAGGGTGTCGAACCCATAGGGAAACGTAAAATTTAATTAATTCTTAAAGAGATTTAAGACATCCAAGGAAGTACCAAGGGCGAAAAAGTTGATTTACCACACAAGTACCATATGATTCTCAATGCAATAAAATAAATTCAATCTAGGCCAGAACAAATTATGATAAAGAAAAATGACAGTTTATGAATTGATCAAGAAGTTAGCTAACCATCGTAACTTTTCTACTATTTAATCTCACAATTTCATTTTAAGTCAAAACACCATCATTTATTAGAAAAACAAATGAATCGAGAAGAACGTGACTATTGATCCGGCATACCCTATCTAAAAACTATGACTCAGCCTATCATTATGGTATGAATCATGTAAAAAATATAGCGTATCTCAAAATTCTAATTCACGACAATGATAAATCAATCATTCTGCAGCCTAGATCAGCCTGCAGGAACAGATCTAGATGGAGTGCTTTTACGATCGTTGATAATCACGACCAACGGCTGTAAACGAAGACTCTATAATATTCAATTAAGCACACACGTCTTTCTCATCTCTTCCCCTTTCAGTAACTTCTCAAAAGTTTTACAATATTCATTTCTTTGGTAATCAGCCGCTACCTTATACTCAGCAATTGCTAGCATTTGTTGTCTCTCATTGTCCCTGATTTCAAATTCCCAAATAAAATTGAAAGACCTGATTTGATTGTCTTTTCTATCCAACTCAGCATGTAACTCTTGAGTTTTATGCCTGTATCTCCTCTCTTCTCTCCTCTCAAGACGTCTCCTCCAATGAGTAAGTAAAGTTCTCCTCTTTTTATCTTCTTTGGAAAAATTTCTTTTCATAACCATTTTTAATCTAACTCCTTTAGAAGTGGAGGGCACCTCAGACTTCCCCTCAAAAGGCACAATGGCCAAAGCATCAACAGGATCAATCTCTGCTCTAGGAGGCTCAACAACACCCCTAACAATCTATGTATCAGCTTCCTCAGGCATAGCAGTCACAAACACTGCTTCTTTCTCAATAATTTCAGCTGTGATAGCCTCCATTCAGCTAGAGTTGTTACTCTCTCAATCTCACCAATCTCCTCAATCTAGTGTTAGCTATGCTCTCGCTCAAAGGCTCAGCCACTGGAGCAGCTAGCTGTGGGGTACTCTTTTGAGCAGCAATGTGCTCCATAATCGATTTCAGCATCTCTAACATTGTACCCATCTGTATAGCCATAGCCTCTTGACTTCCCAAAATGACATCTCCTTTGGTTCCCAGCCTGCCCTACCTAGGCAATAGCTCTGCCTTTGTGGCAGTCATGGTATCCACCAACCCAACATCTGATGTGGAAGTGAATGGAGGTTGGGTGTAGGTAGAGGTAGAAGGCTGTGATGATGGTGGAACACTACGTGAAAACAAAGAAATTATGCGAGACTTTGGGTCTATTTCTTCTTTTTTGTCAAGGGACACGGCCAAAAAGATATCCTTGGCACTGGGGCAAAACAATTCTTTTTCAAGAGGATTTGATAAAATTCTATATATGCTTCTGCTAATTAATCATGACGCTTTCTCTCTGCTTCAATTTTTATGACAATTTTATCTTCTTACTTAGAATAACTGGTCTTAGGTAAGCTTAAGGGAAAAATCTCATGTAATAAGGGCGAAGGCTTTACATGCTGTAAGCATTCATTCCTATCCCTTCAACTGGTTTTATTTATTTATCTAACGATGCATAAGCTGGAGATCGACTCCTTGTGACCGCATAATTGGAGTTCAGGTTAGTGTAATAGTTGAAGCCAATCCAAAAGTTTTGTGTGAGAAAAATGTTCAAAGGTGTCAACCAACCCAAGGTGAATCATAAGACACCATATTCCTTTGTTAAGTGAATTTTCGTACTGGTTGAAACTCAAAAGGCCTTCGTTCACCTCACTTAGTGAATCTTAACATTTAATAGCTTGAATTAATCACCCTCAATCAGTGATGCTCACCAATTTAATACGTCTCCCAAGATCTGGTGAGCCTCGAAGACACCATGTTACCCTTGTCTAGTTTCCCAACACCAGATGATACCATATGAGATTTCCATTTTTACTTATGAACTTCACACCTAAATGACTAAGATCAGGTAGACCTTCCTATGAGGCAATCCAACAATTGATGAAATGCCCTATCACTAGATTAAATATCCTCTTGGGTTGACCCATCATTGCTTGGAAGCCTCTTCCCTCTTGTCAAGTCTACATACTATAGGCAAAGCAAATAAAACAGTAGATTTTCACATAAAAACTTGTCCCTAACCCATATGAATGATCTTTCATAATTCATTGTTGTTGAGAATCCTACATGTTATATAAATGATTGGCATGCTAATAGAACCCACACAAACACAAATAACTAAATAAATACTACACCTAGAAATATTGGAGTCACTGAAAATAGGTAAAGAATGAGAGCTAAAGAGAGCTAAATGCCCAAAAAATTCTAGCCGAACTTAAAAATCCTCAAATTGGTTTAAGATTGTTTAGTTAGACTATCATATGGAATTGATGGAAGCATTTTGATGGAGAATTCTTACGGTTTAGTAGCTAATCTGCCTTATCAACTTGATTAATTTAAGAACACTTACATTTACATGGTATCCCACTAACAAAATGTTTTAATTACTCCGGGTATGCCATGTTGTTTCTTAAATCTTCTACTTATGTAGACATTTGCCTTAAAATCGTGTGGTCCTTAGGTGTTTCAAACCATAAGATGGCTTTTTTTTGCTTCTTTTGCTGGCTGCTACTTTAAAATTCTGGTCAATAAGATCTATCACCTCTATTTGTTTTGACTCATTCATGTCATATTTATCTTTTCAATTGGAAGACAAGAGACCTCCCTTCGATCAATTCTTTTGTACATTTATTGATCGAAATAAAAAAATTCATTGTAGGTTTCTTGTATGCAGAAAAAGGATAAAAAATGTCATTGTCATCGTCAGTGTTGGTATGTTTTAACAATCTCAAAAAATTTGATATGTATAAATCACTATCGCCGAGATGCACTAGACATCTTTTCAACAATACAATCTGATATATATATATATATATATATATATATATATATATATATATATATATGGTCCTTTTACAAAAAAAATATATATTTGGTCAGTAAAGAAGCAAATCTATTAAGAGAAAAAGCAAATGAAAATATGTTTCTATGTGCTAGAAAGAGACTAAATCACAATGCAGAAGCCCAAACAAAAAGTGGGAAGTTAGGCCATGTTTGGGATTGCTCTTTGGAGGCAAAGAGCAGCTCTCTGCTCTAGGGCAGAGCACTTTAGTATGGGACTGTGTTTGGTTGAAAGTGGTCTTAACTCTTTCGAAGAGTGAAAGAGCTGAATTTGGGTCTCTTTAAAAGAGCAATTTAAACCTGATGTTTTAAGTGGCTACTCTTTGCCTCCAAAGAGCAATCCCAAACATAGCCTTATAAAGGTAATTTATATTATATTAGACTATTTTAGCACGACCCTTTTGTATGTTAATTTTCAATTTGTGCTGTGTTTTATCTGTTTAAGAGCCTTGTAAACTTTTACCTGTGCAAAATAGTCCTAGTATATATCTTTAGTTAGTGTAATGTGAATGGATTAAGGACGATGGAGTCCCATACACCCATTCTTTTCATACCAACTACCAAGTTCAATTTTAAATAACATTTTATGCTGAGAAAAATTTCACTACCAATTTATTTGGGAAATATGGAGCTAAGTTGTTTTGCCATTACATTTGATGCATCTCTCCTATTGTTTTTCTCTGTTTTGGGACCTAAGTTTTACACTGATTGTTGCAATATGTTGACTTGCTCATTGCCTAATAAATTTTTTAGCAATGTTTGAAACAAAAAGTTGGATAAACTTTTGAGAAAGTTTAAACAAGTGTTAATTTTGTTAGCTGGCTTTATTATAAACCACAGATTCCTGGTTATATTTGCATTGGAAAAGTGAAAACATAAAGTAAGGTGTAGGGGTGTCAATGGGAACGGTTTGAAGTTGTGCCTAAATTGCTTGGTGATTAATTAGGTCATAGGGTTTGAACCTAACTCAGCTGAGGCATCCGGCTTGATCTTCAGGTCAGGCAAAAATTGGGTCGGGTCAGGTTGACCCAAACTGACCTGATATTTTATAGAGGGTTTTTCCCTGTTGAGCATATTGGCAGCCCTAAGTTTGGTCCGACCCATTGACAACCCTAAGAAGGTAACAATGCTGCTTATAATTGTGCAATTTGATAATTCCTTTGGAGATTTGAGCCACTTAATCATTCTTATTTTATGTCCGACATACTTTAGGACGCAAGAGCTTATGTTGTCTATTCTTTCTCAGATATTATATGTGTGTAGTGGTTTCATTTAAATCCTCACTTGGTTTCTTACATTTCCACTACCTTTTGGTTTTGAACTGGACAGTATATGGCTTCTAGTATCCTCTAGAATTAGACTTATAGTGTTTGGATTGAATCACATAACTGTGCAAAGTGCTAATTTCTTTGACTTGATTTTCCTTTTGATCTAATTAGTGGTTGGAGATGATGGTGATCATAATTTCTCAAGAACATCCCCTTGAGGTCAGTATCCTATACATAACTATCATGGTTATGATAAAATATTATTGATATAAAACTTGTCAATTATTCAAATACACATATTAATTAAGCAGTTACAAGTTGGGTTTGGGGTTTAAAGCTTGACCTGTCAGGCTAAGTCAGGTTGAAAATTTCAACCTGTTACCTAAACAAGTCGGGTACAAGTTAGACCCAAACCCAACTTGATACCGGTTTATATATTATATATGCTTTGTAACTTATACATAATTACTATGTGAATAAGATTTTACTACTACACTTTATTATTACCGATTTATGATTGAATACTTTGGAAATTAGTGCTCCTATGTGAGTAACAGGTTCAAAAGTTGCTAACTGGTCGGGTTAACACTGAAAAAATGCAATTAAAGTCAAGGTATCAACTTGGCTATCAATACCGGATACACCTTTATTTTTATTAAAAAAATCAAATAAAGGAGGTATTGGCTGATATCGGATCCGTATTGGCCGATACAATTCCGTATCAGCCTATACTGATACGACCTCGATACTATATCGGGACCATATCGGTATCGATTTCCCAAGATACCGATACTTGATACAATGATTAAAATACACTAGCAAGGCAGGTTCTCATGGTTGATGGTTCAGGTCTGGTTTCAGGTAGCAAGACGGATTCGCGTTAGCTCCAGATCTGGGTTTTCTTAACAATGTCAGGTACAGGTTCAAGTCGAGGTTTAGACATGAGCAATGCCTCCACCTGCTATTCCTGCCATTCCTGGTGTCAACTGGAATGCAGCTACAGGTCAAACTAATTATTGCCTGCTTTTGTTTGTTCTCTTTAAATTCTCTATTAAAGTTCATTACGAAAAATTTCAATTTTGTTTCTTCAAGGAATTGTGTAATTTAGGCCTTCCAATGGTTGTTTTTTTCTATTTTTTCGGGTAGCTGCATTTGGGCGGTTTGATGAATTTAACTGCTGAATTTTCTATCATGCGCTTTATGGATTTTCTATCCTCTGCTTGCTTTTGTTGTTGTATTAGATAGAACAAAAGCATATTCACTAAATCAGAAGGTTGCATCTCTAATATTTTAGTCGTAGTAGAGGGAAAATTAACCACTCACAGTACCAACAAAGAGATTCTTTTCGTTCAATTTTTTCTTTCAATTTACCCTTTTTTCGAATTGATTCAGTTTCGGTTCAATTTTTCTTTCAATTTTCCAAACCAAATTCTGGTGCTTTAAGCCTTGAGCACATCAGAGAGCTCTTTACCTCTCTTCTCTGTTTGTTATCATGCCAACAGGAATCTATAAGTATTTTGGTCATTCAATTGCAACTTTGATGTATATGGACAGCATCGAATTTGTGTGGCCTATGTTGGAGAGCCATAATTTGGGCATTTTTGGAATTTGTTTTCCAGTTTTTTTGTTATGTAAGTGACCTGCTCTGTCCATGGCTGATTGGGCAGTGATCATATAATAGCGGCAGTTTTTTGTAGCGACAAGATTAATAGAGGCAGTTTTTTGTTAAAAATACTGCGCTAATAGTCTTATTTTTTGTAGTGCAGCCATCACCAAGATGGAGTGTGTGCATGGCTTTCTCCTACTATTGCCGCGAGACCAAGATCCTAAATTTTCACCTAAGCAAAAAACAGAGCAACTACATAGCACCTTTTAAAAATAATAAAAGTGGTAATACAGTTAAATTATATCTATACAAAGTGTACGTACTAATGTAAAATTCGTGATGTTCGTCAAATACAAAATACAGTCAGACTTTAGTCTCACATTTTTTTTTTCAATCTCACATGTTGATTAATGAAGAGAAGGCCAAATTATTGAAACAACCACAACACTAACTGCAGAAACAGAATTCTGAACCAAGCTCGGGGAAACATGCATCTCACTGTATAGATCAAGGCGCATATATTGATATTTTTTCTTTTGCTTGTTCAAGGCGGATAATATTATAGTAAAGAAAATTTCAGATTTTGTGCGACTTCGTGGAAATTAAAATTTTCATGGCCAAAGCAAGGTTTAGAAACTCCCCCAAACACTGGATAATATAAATGCTAGATTATGACTCAATATGTAACTCATTAGTGATAGAAATGATACATGTTTCATTAATCCAAGTCTTTATTGGGAGATCAGTAATATTCAACTTTTTTGGACAAAAAAAGACGCTCTTAAAAAATCAATTTTATTTTCGTAGATGGCGTCACATGAATGAATTGAGGAATTTTTGTAAATGAACACCATGGAAATTGTGCAAATACCATTTCAAAGTTTACATACACACACACAGAAAAGTCCATACAAAAAAATTTATGATTATAAGCAAAACCGGCATTCTATACTACAGTCAAAAGGCCATGCTATAGTTATATCTAACTTTTGTTCAACTACTTTAATATTCAACAATATATCTTCATCTTCAGATTATCCTCTTATAATATGCATGCATACTCCATGATACATATGGTTATAGTCAGACAATTATTGGTAATAATATATACATCTATTTCAGATTATCCAATTGTGCAAATAGCATTTCAAAGTGATTTCAGAGGCATATTTTCTTGTTAAGGAAGATATCTTTTGACTTCTACAAATAGTTTGGAGCAGCGTTTTGAAACAGGGACAGGACTGTTGGTTGGACTGGAATCATTCTTTCCTACGGTCCAGCCTGGCAGATATCCAATCCGTTGCATAGAACCGCACCAATAGGTGGTGTGTTTCAAACCTTGGCCTTTTCCATTGGTATCCTTCCAACTGGCATGTCTTTCTTTTCTCTTCTTTTTAAATAGGTAAAGTGGCACTACAAACAGCAACAGCTGTTATATGAAGTCGTCGGCATAGTAAATTTCTTGCTTTTTTTTCTTTTCTTATTTCTTGTTAATTAAATCTAGTTATCAAAGATTTTTTTCTTTGTAATGAACTGAATTTGTTCTTATTTGTATGTAATATTAACAGACATTTATATCAGCATGGAAAGCTGCTTGTAAGGTGCCTTGGGCCACCATAGAGATCCCATCAGAATTCAAGTATCTCATCAAACCGATTACACTCCAAGGCCCTTGCATGCCTCACCTTGTTCTTTAGGTAAGCCAATATATATATATATATATATATATATATATATATATATATATATATATATGTATATATATAACCTAAATGGCCAAAGACCAAATTATATCAAAGGATAAATTTCAAGTGGCTTCATGACTTCACTATACAAGGAACTGGTACTCTAAATGGGCAAGGCTCATCTTGGTGGAATCTCTCTCCAATAAATCATATTGAGGCAGTTAGTTAAAAAAATCATATAATCAGACTCTATATAAACTAATTTTGAATGTAAACCATTTCCATTTCATAGGGTGATGATTCTAATGATCAAAAGAGCTGATTTTTTTATTTGTTTCTCTGCAGAAAAAATCTAGCCATTCATCAGGCATTATTCCAACAGTAAGATTTCTCTCTGTTTTAGCCTTTTGGGTATTGTAAGTTTCAACTGCCTATAATTTCTCTGTGCTAAAAAAAATGCTACTGTTTTTCCACACCTAATTCTTCTATGTGCACACCAGTTCAAAGAACACCTTCTACAACCATGGTTTCAAATCATAGGAGCCCTTCGACGGTGACTGCAGCTGCAGTGGCTTCTAATCATAGGATCCCTCCATTCATTTCGGAGATCGAGCAGGCCACGGCAAAAGTGGAGATACTTCCGCAACACAACGGATATTCTTCTCGGCAAATGATATATGGAGCTGCTTCTTCGATGCCGAATCCTAGCGAAAGCCTTTATAGGGTGGTGAATTCAATGGCCAGGGATTCACCCTTGTTGAAAAGCAAATGGGGCAATTGCTCGAATTTGATCAGACACAGAAGCTCTCCAACGGGGCTTTTCTCCCATCTGAATGTCGAAAATGGTACAAATTTTCTATCTTAGTTTCATTTATTCTGTAAATATTTTGAATTATTTATTGAACAAGAACAAAAGGATTCTTGTTTAGCCATATAAATATACAACTATTTTTGTTGAATCAGGTCTTGGTTTTGGGACCTCCCTGCATATTAAGCTTCTATAAAGTTACTAAAGATTTATTTTACTTCTCAGCTGTAAAACAAATTTGTAGAAATATTATAGGGCCAGTTTGGACAGAAAATCTAATTACATTAGATAACTTTTTCGATCAAAAGAAAAAAACAACTTGTGCGGTTGCTACGTGGACTTTTTTAGATAAAAATAGCTGCATATTTTAGAGATATTTTATAGTATTAGATAATTGCTTGTCCTTGGAAAAAAGCAATTAGTGTGTAACTACTTATGTTTCTAAAATTAAAGTTGTGTGATCCATTTTGAAGTGTCTGGGAAGTCAATATGTGCAATTGTGGAATGGAATTAGAGTGTATCTTTCTTAAAAATCATCAATCAAATATAGAAACACATATGGCTGATTAAAGACCTCTATTGATTAAAGGCTACTAGGATGGTGTTTCCTTTAGATTACATTGCTAATTTTGTTTTTAAATCAGATTATGTTTCCTTTGGATTGTGTAACCATGAGGTTCTTTAAATTTCTGTCATTTGTTCTTCTTATCTCTGAGCATGCACTCATGTATGATGAGTAATGCTGCTCAAATCTCCTGGGCTTGCAATTAATGCTGAATAATGTGGATTGCAATTAATGCTAAAAATTAATTGCATGATGATATTCTCACAATCTCAAGATCAGTTGTGTAGAAGATTAGAATGAAGAACGATATCCATGATCCGATTCAAAGCAATCAACAATTTTCAGTAGTACATAATGGAAGATATTCATTATTTGGTGGGGCATTAGTAGAAGCCCCTTTTTTTAAAAGTGCCATACTTTTAGCGGTGGTTCTGCAAAAACCGTCGGTAAAGCTAATTTTACCGGCGGTTCACAACCGCCGCTAAAAACCTAATATTTTCCTGATGACGCTAAGCACAACGGTTGAGTCAACCGCCGCTAAAACCTTTAGCGGCGGCTAGTGTTTCTTTAGCGGTGGTTTTAAACCGCCACTAAAAACCTAATATTTTGTAGTGATTTCTTATTAATATTATTATTCTATCTGCTTTAAAATGCAGGGCTAGCTATATTGAATAAATGAAGACTATTATCCAACAAGAATTGAAAAATCCCAACGATAATATGTTGGGGACAAAGAGATCGCTGGTTGAGCTTCGATGGTGTTGAAATTTTTTGCAAGGGTTAATTGTTGGATTTGGTCATAAGGGTCATGCAATGGGAGCTATTCTCGTAATAAGGTTCAAGGTGGTGAAGGTTTCCGGAGTTTCACTCCTAGATCTTTCCAAGCAGAAGAAAGAGAAGTCGAGTCATGCTCGATCAAAGGTGTCAACAATGAGACATTAAAATTCTATGTCATTGGATATTATTGGCAGCCCAAGTCATGTACGAATAGGGCGTTGCTAAATGTGTTTATAGGATGTTGTTGAATATATTAATATAATATCTGTGGTTGATGCAATATTTGTAACAGATAAATTGATTCAGATTACAGTAAAAAAAGAAAAGAACGTTGTGCATTTAAAAAATAATAATAAAAAAAAAAATAACGGTCCATAACTGTTATTTTTTACAACGATTCGTTAGCGTCATTTACATATATTACTGATTTAGGCCGTGGTTTCTGAAAAAATAACAACCCTTCTTTTTCATTTAAACAACGGCTCAAAACCGTTGTTAATTTGCAACGGGTATGGGCCGTTGTTTATTTTGTAAATAAACAACAGTTTTGGGCCGTGATTTATGAAAATCATTGCTCTATAAACAATGGCCGTTACAACGGCTCATAACTGTTGCTTATGACATTTACAACGGTTTTGGGCCGTTGTTTTTTGTCGATTTTCACATAGTGTGCTCCCGCCCTTTGTACGGGTCCTCTCTCATTGTGCTAGGTCAATAATGGATCCTCTACGTGTCTAAGTTTGCACATGCACTACATGTGGGTTGTCTTTGAGGTATGACATAGACAATAATATCGGTGCAACCCAATTGCAACTCTCTTTTCTATAAGTTGGTATCAGGTGTGTGAACTAATGCACCTATAATAAAAGGAAACTTTAATAAATTAAATACATAGAAGTTTAACTAGGAGTTCACCCAATTTAAAACGAAATGCAAAAAATATTTTTGAAATTTATATTTTAGCGTTTTATTCTCCAGATAAAAGGCTCTCACATGCATCGCACTTGCAAGTCCACTAGTATATATCTAGTATATATATATATATATATATATATATATATATATATATATATATGAATTACTATATACATGAACTACCTAGTCTGATTTCTTGAACCGTGATTAGACCGACCAAACTATGAACCATGAGTTTCACAATCACGGTTCACTATTTCTGTTCTATTAATCGTGAATAGAGGGCAGTCAACATAATTCGTTGACCGATTGAACTGGAATCGTAGCCTCCAACGGTTCGATTCATGGTCCAACTTTTAAAACACTATTTTCTGCTAACTTATGATATTTAGGGATTTTTACAGCAGGTCATGGATCAAAATTTCGTCCGATATCGGTATCGGACGATATGTATCGGTATCGGAGATCACCGATACGGTACATTGAATGTACCGTATCAGTCATTTATATGTATTTACTCGGACGATACATTCCGGTACCATCCGATACTGATACGTATCGTTCGATACGTATCGGTTTTGCGCTCGGACGATACGTATCGATTTTCCGACATTCTGATCCATGAGCAGGATATCATAGATGATTAAGACTTTTAAATTATGGTTAGATGAAAGAATCTATATAGCGGCTATATATTCATGTAGAAAGCAATCATCATTATCAATATTCGATCCCATCGATTTGTGGTCGACTTTGTGAGGGTTATTTTTACAATCCGCTACATTCAAAGCTAGACGCTCCCTTGTTCACCAATAGCAACTAGACTGATGGATAGGCCGGGATGTAGGCCCTAGAAGCAATACTGATCTAAAGGACTAGAGGTGCCTGCTTTTGGTTCTTCCTGCTACTAAAGAAGTCACTGTATGTAGTAAACGGGGGCAAGTGGGGAATACGAAGACAACCTACAAACACTGACTTTGCTAAGTTATAGAGATCAAATTTCGTGTCGGTTTATTTGATCCCTCACCGAGCTCAGGTTTTTATTAACCAACAAAACTTTTTTAAGTTCAACTGTTTTACCGTTGGTTTAACTAGTAATACTTTGTTGAATGAGGTTTAATCCCAACCACAGGTGTCAATCAATTGAGTTTGAAAAATTAATCAATTAAGTTTGGAAAATCAATCAATTAAGTTTGGAAAATCAATCGATTGACTTCTGGGTAGATTCAGATCCATAAGTTTGAAATTTTGGCTTTTTTGGAAGTGTTTTGAATACTTGCAAAGATTAGAAGATTTGTGAGTCATGTTTCCAAAAGAGTTTGGAGCCTATTTGCAAAAAGTTTCTCTAGGGGTTCCAAGAATTGTTTGAGAGAGTTTTCAAGAGAAAAAACTGGTAGAGAATATTTTGAGAGAAAAAGTATTGAAGAAAAGCTTGGGGATTGAAGATCCGATAGAAGTCGTTCTCTTGTCGGAATCGTTATTATATTCCGGCAGATCTCTTCTCTGTTATTTGAATGACCGCGTCCTTATTTTTACAGCGTGTTGGCTGTGTAAGATAGTATTCAATCTTGATTGAGAGTGCACTAGAGAGAAGAGAGTGTGCATTGTAAACGTTCATAAATAGTGCATATACTCTCGTGGACGTAGCTCTTGATTGGGTGAACCACTTAAATCTTTGTGTTGTATGTGTGATTATTTTTTGGCTTGAATCTTCTTATTTTTCTGCATTCATCGCGATAGAGAGTTCATAGTGTGGGTAGAATTCCTAGGAGTGGTATCAAAGCTAACAAGTGTTATCATTCCTAACAAGTGGTATCAGAGCTAACAAGTGATCTCAACGCAAGGTTTACGCTACAATGGTGATGAAGGTCTCGAATGCACGATTCGAGATAGAAAAGTTTTCTAGAAAGAATAACTTCATTTTGTGGCAAGTCAATGTCACAGATCTCTTTGTCCAACAAAACATTGATGATGCTTTACTTGGAAAGGATATGAGGAAGAATACAAAGATATCCGATGAAGAGTGAAACTCTATTGATAAGAGAGCAGTACGCACTATCCGATTGTGTTTGTCCGATGAAGTTATGTACAACGTTTTTCACGAGAAGACGACTGTAGATTTGTAGAAGAAGATGGAATCTCTCTACATGACATAGTCATTGTCCAACAGACTCTTCATGAATAAGTAATTCTACACCCTTCGTATGAAGGTTGGTACACGTATTCATAACCATTTAAATTCGTTTAATAAAATAGTTAATAAATTATTGAGCATTGAGGTGAAATTTGAAGAATAAAATCTCGTATTTTTCTTGCTCAACTCATTGCCACCATGTTATGAGCACCTTGTTACTATATTAATTTATGGTAAAGATACTATTGTCGTCGAAGAAGTGACTGCTACACTTCTTTTTGACGAATTGAGAAAACTGTCTGAATCTAACCCTGGAGGGATTAGTCTTTTGAGCGAAAGGAGTCGAAACCATTATCACAAAAGAGGTAAATCCAGAAGGAATAATAAATCAACGAGAGGAAAAAACAAGTCCAAATCTAGGGGTGACAGGAAGGATATTATATGTTACTTCTGTAAGCAAGATAGACATATTTGCAAACATTACAAGCAGAGACTAAATAAAAATAAGGGTGATAAAGAGACATTGCAACAGGCTAGTGTTGCTAAATTAGATTTTGGTGAAAACCTATTGTATGCATTGTTAAGCTCCAGTCAGTTTGATAGTAGATAGATCCCAGATTCAGGGGCATCATATCACATGTGTCCGCACAGGGATTAGTTTGACCAGTACAAGGTAATCAATGGTGAGACAATTTTGATAAGGAATGACAGAGTATGTGAAGCAGTGGGTATCGGTTCGATTAGAATCAAGATGTTTGATGGATGTGTTCGCACTTTTACTGAGGTCAAGCATGCGCCTGATCTGAAGAAAAATCTGATCTCGTTGGGGGCAGGGCATGGATGAGATAGGATGTCGAGTCATCCTAGAATCCGAAAAACTAAAGGTTGTACGTAATGTTATGACCTTGATAAAAGGTGAAAAGATGGAGAATCTGTGTACCTTAGTAGGTACGCAATCAGTGACAGTGGTGTTACAGCTATAAAAGATTCCAATGATCTTTCAAATTTGTGGCACAAAAGGCTTGGTCACATGAGTGAACGTAGGCAGACAAAGCTCATAAAGAACAAGGCAATTTCTGAAGTTCAAACTTGTAAACTTAATTTTTATAAATATTGTATCTTCAGAAAGCAGAAGAAAGTCAATTTCTCTACTAGAAAACACACTTCGAATGGACTGATTGATTGCATTCAGATGTATGGGGACCGGCTAAAATCACTGCAGTAGGTGGAGCCAACTACTTTGTGTCATTCATAAATGACTACTCCAGAAAACTTTGGGTGTATCCGATTAAAAATAAATCGGATGCGTTTTAGAAATTTAGGCAGTGGCAGGGTATGGTTAAAAAATAAACAAATAGAAAGGTAAAGATTCTCAAATCAAATAATGGTGGGGAATATTTGTCATCAGAGTTCAATGCCTACTGTGAAAATCAAGAGATTGTTAAGCACTTAACAGTTCCTGAAAATCCTCAGCAAAATGGTGTAGCAGAGAGGATGAACAGAACACTATTAGAAAAAGCACGGTGTATGTTGAACCATTTCAGCTTGAGTCATGGGTTCTGGGCAGAGGCAGTGAACACGGGATGTTACTTGGTCAACCGGTCACCTTCAGCGGTATTGAACTCGAAAACTGCATATGAGGTTTGGTATGGAAGACACGGGAGTTACTCTCATTTGAGGTGTTTGGATGCATGACTTATGCATTACTTCAGGGAAGTGAACGATTCAAGTTCGATCCAAAATTCAAAAAGTGTGTCTTAATTGGCTATGGCGAAGGAGTCAAAGGTTATCGTTTGTGGGATACACAATCTCACAAAGTGATAATTGAAAGAGATACTATTTTCAACGAAGATAAATTTTCGATGAAAAAGGCGGAGGGCAAACCTTAGTCATCTGATAAACCTCAGGTACAAGTTGATGTTGAAAGACATGAGCAAGATGAGAAAGAAGTCTCTGAGACAGAGCATGATGGCACAATTTTTCAAGACTTGCAGTCCCAAGTACCGGTTCAGACTACCTTGAGAAGGTCAGAGAGGACGAAGAAGCGTCCTAAAAAGTTTAAAAATATGGTTCCTTTAATATTTACAGTTATCACAGATAATGGGGAACCTAGCATAGTTTCAGATGCTCGGGTGGATATAGATGCAGTAAAGTAGCGGTTAGCTATGAAAGAAGAATGACAGTCACTTTTGAAGAATGAGACTTAGGATCTCATGAAACTTTCTAAAGGGAAGAGAGTCATCGATTGTAAATGGGTCTTTCGAAAGAAAGAATGTGATAAGAGTAAAACTCTGAAATTTAAAGCAAGGCTAGTTATAAAGGGATTTTCTCAAAAAGAGGGTATCGATTATAATGAGATATTCTCTCCGATTGCGAAGCACACTTCGATTCGCAGGTTGTTCGCAGTCGTTGCTCAACAATATCTCGAACTACAATATATGAATGTGAAAATAACTTTCTTCCATAGAGATCTTCAAAAAGAAATTTATATGAGATAACTAGAAGAATTTGAAGCAGAAGAATCAAAATCACTCATTTGCAGATTAAAGAAATCCTTGTATGGTCTCAAGTAGGCACCCATGCAGTGATATAGGAAGTTTGATTCATATATGCTGGGCATAGGGTATCATAGGGGACAGTATGATTGTTATGTCTACTGGAAAGAGTATGGTAAAGAAGAGAGAATCTTTCTAATTCTCTATATAGATGATATGTTGATAGAAACAAGAAGCAAGGTTGAAGTCAATAAGCTAAAACAATCATTTAACCAGAAGTTTGAGATGAAGGATCTTGGTTCTACAAATAAGATCCTAGGTATGAAAATCATGAGAGATCGTGAGAAGAAGAGGCTTTAGCTAACTCAAAGGACCTTTATCCAAAAGCTTATTGAAAAGTATAATATGAGTGATGTCAAGCCTGTATCAACTCCTCTAGCAGAGCATTTTAAACTCACAAAGAAGATGAGTCCGTTCACACATGAAGAAAGGGAATACATGAAAAATATTTCGTATGCAAATGTTGTTAGGAGTTTGATGTATGTCATGGTGAGTACACGTCTAGATTTAGCACAGGCCTTGAGTGTGGTTTGCAAGTATATGTCGAATCCGGATAAGGAACATTGGCTTATAATGAAATAGATATTAAGATATCTGAAAGGTATAACTGAACATGGTTTGATGTTTGAAGGTGGAGATACATGCGAGTTAGATCTCTAGGGATACATCGATTCCGACTATGCTGGTGATCAGAAGAAGATCTACCACGGGATACGTGTTCATCTTGGCAAGTGCAGCAATAAGTTGGAAGTATATGCTCTAAGGGATAATAGCGTTGTCAACTACAGAGGTTGAGTATATAGCAGCTACAGAAGCGGCTAAGGAAGCCTCATGACTTAAAGGTTTGGTCAGTGAATTTGGTGAGGTTGATGAGAGCACCGATATCTCCTCTGACAATCAGAGTGTCATTCACCTAGCAAAGAACCATGTCTTTCATATTAGAACAAAGTATATCGATGTCCGGTATCATTTTATCAGGGATATGATAAAAGATGGGAAAATATCGATTGAGAAGATCGATACAAAAGAGAACGCAACGGACATGTTGACCAAGCCGGTTACGCAGAATAAGTTTAGGCATTGCCTAAACTTGATTAATATTTATCGAAGATGTTGATGCCCATTGAGGCGGTGACGTGGTTGAGGATGAAACCTTGGTGGAGATTGTTGAATAAGGTTTAATCTCAACCACAAGTATCAATCGATTGAGTTTGAAAAATCAATCGATTGACTTCTAGGCGGATTCAGATCCGCAAGTTTGAATTTTCGGCTTTTTTGAAAGTGTTTTGAATACTTGAAAAGATTAGAAGATTTGTGAGTCATGTTTTCAAAAGAGTTTGAAGCCTATTTGCAGAAAGTTTCTCTAGGGGTTTCAGGCATGATTTGAGAGAGTTTTCAAGAGAAAAAACTGGTAGAGAATACTTTGAAAGAAAAAGTATTGAAGAAAAGCTTGAGGATTGAAGATCCGATAAAAGTCGTTCTTGTGTCGAAATCGTTATTATATTTCGATAGATCTCTTCTCTGTTATTTGAAAGACCGCGTCCTTATTTTTACTGCGTGTTGGCTGTGTAAGATCGTGTTCGATCTTGATTGAGAGTGCACTAGAGAGAAGAGAGTGTGTGCGTTGTAAATATTCATAAATAGTACATATACTCCCATGGACGTAGCCCTCGATTGGATAAATCACATAAATCTTTGTATTGTGTGTGTGATTATTTTTTTGCCTGAATCTTCTTATTTTTCCGCATTCATCGTGATAGGGAGTTTATAGTGTGGGTAGAATTCCTAACAAGTGGTATCAAAGCTAACAAGTGGTATCATTCCTAACAAGTGATATCAGAGCTAACAAGTTGTATCATTCCTAACAACTTTGTCTCTCGTAAGTTTGTTTAACTACTTATTCGCGCACACTACGGTTTCATTGAATTCAATTGAATTGAAGGGGATAAGATTGAACCTCCCATTCGGGAAGTATGATAGAAGAACCTTTTACCGCTTCTCATTTTTTCTCTTCAAATGTGTATTGGTCTTCCTCTTCTCTTTCCCTCGCCTTCTTTTGGGGTTGTTGTGTCTTCACCCTTAATAAAACAATGAGAACATTACAGATTTTTATATGTAACTGACAAAGACTTGCAAAAAAAGGCGCTCTAAGAGGACAAATACCCATTATAGAAAAGCAAGATACTAAACCTAACACGAACTCAAAAGCGCATACAACTCTGCTTAACAAAGTTGATGGCAATTAGAGTTCTATTTTTATTGCATATAGTAGCCCATAGAAAATGTCAAGTAGTTAAACGGCTACAATATCCTCTTTTTAGTTTATTTTTTCCATCCTTCATCAAGTATCAGAGCAAGTTCAATTCTTGGGGAGAAGACAATCTGTGATGGCAAGAATAGTCGAGGTGAAAGCAATGGAAGAAATTAATCAAATCAATGCTGAGAAAAATGAAGACTTTTGGCTACTCTACTATTGAGGATTGGAGATCCAATTTATGACATTTATGAAGATGAAGAAGATGTTCTAATCATCACCAATGACACTTTACGTGGAGACTCTATATAGAATGTCAAACGAAAATTGATGACCATAGTCAAGGCTTGAATGATCAGAAATGAAATAGATGGCTCACTAGACAAAAGCGGTTCCCATGAGCCATCGAACCGACAAACGGGAACGATGAGAAATCAAGTGTAATGATGAAGAACATGCAGTTCCAATAACTATCAAAGTAGATATGATTATGTGAATCCATTTTTAGAGAGTTTTCGATACAATTCATTTTCAGATGGACCTAGTAAAGTAAAAAGTAAAAAGTACATCAAACAAAAGGCGAGTTAATGGAACTCGAGGACGAGTTCTTTCTATGGGGAGGAGAATGATGCAGCTCTATTTGTCCACATGGCACGTTTATGTGGTACATTTAATTTGTAGTCAATAGGTGGTTAGGTTGTCATAAATGTAGTTACTGTTGGAATTAGCTTTATTTATGTGTCTAAGGAAATGGTAATTCAGTAACTTGTTTTGTTCAAATTCTAGCTTGGAAATTAGAGTTAGTTGTTACATGGGCATAGGAAATATGTTAGTTTTAGTAATCTAATTAATGGTTGTAAGCTCATTTCTATAAATTGGGCACCTAATGCATGGATGGGGAAAGTCTTTTTTTTTTTGAGAGATTGAAGGCTCCATTGGAGAGTGAGTGAATCCTCTAAATTAGGTGAGCGAGTCCTCATTATTAGGTGAGTGAATCCCTAATCTAGGTCAGTGATTTCCTGGCAACATGGGTGTGTGAATCTCCAAGTGGTTATTTGATCTTACTTGCAATTGGTAGTTATCAATTGTAATAGAAAAAAATCTTTTTTGTTTGATTCTATTTTCATCCTTCATCAAATTAGGATTAAGTTATTAGTACATTAATCTTTCATATGTAGTACGCCACATGTTTTACTATTTTACTATTAGAATGCAAGAAGGTTGAATATCACAAGGATGAAAATTTTAAAATAACTGAAATGCCCCTTTTAAAGAAAACATTAGGACATGATGAATACCTACAGAAGCATAGATTTTAATGGGAGAGAATGGCCTGAATTGATTGACTAAATTAATTAATAAGAAGAATGGCCTGAATTGATTGACTAAATTAATTAATAAGACACTGAAAATAAAGAACCTCAAAGAAGAGATCTTCTGATGGAGAGGAGAATGATGCAGCCCTATTTGTCCATGTGACACGTCTATGTGGCCATATTTAATTTGTGGTCAATAAGTGATAAGGTTGTCACAAATGTAGTTAGTCTGGGAGTTAGCTTTGTTTATGTGTCTAAAGAAATAGTAATTTAGGAACTTGTGTTGTTTAAATTCTAGCTTGGAAATTTAGAGTTAGTTGTTACATGGGTATAGAAAGTAGGTTTCTTGAAGACTCCATTAGAGACTGAGTGATTCATCTAAACTGGGAGAGTGAGTCCCCTGTATTAGGTGAGTGAGTACCTAATCTTGGTCGGTGTATTCCTAGCAATTTGGGTGAGTCTATTAACACCCTTATTATTAGGCGATTGAGATTGAAGACACCATAAAATCAAATAAGTTTACAAAGAAAGTTAATGTAATTTGTGCTTCGTTAACTCTATTAATTTAATATTTTTTAGCAACATAATTAAAAATTTACAAATAAATGCAATCGGTGCCAAACCACATTGGAATTAATATTATTTTAGATTTTTGGGATCATGCATCCAATCGAATCCTGTAATTCTTGGGAACAAACTCCAACTCCCCTTACCAACAACTGTAAAGCTTACCCAGCAAAAAATTATAACTCAATAAAAAGGCCTTCAGTTCAAATTCCTTTACCAACAACTTCAAACCCGACTATCATATATCAAGTAAGAAAGAGAGAGAGAGACAGAGACACAGAGAGAGAGAGAGGGAGGGAGACTCACATGACGGAGATAGGCTTAACCATTATACAAAGAATCCATGACTCCCACCATTCCACCTCATTTTTATTTTAAGCAACAGAAATTAAATTAAATTAAATTAAATCCAAAAATCAAATTAAGGGTGGCTTCATTTGCAGCCCACAATTCTTTCAATGCAACTCATGTGTGGGTTGCGCCTGAAGTTTTGTGCAATGCAAATAAAATAACCCACTCAAACAAAGATGCAACCATATAAGTGTTGCGCCTGAATTTTCGAGGACTGCAAATAAAACCCCCTTAAATTAAATCAAATTAAAATTTAAAAAATCAACAGAATGAAAGAAATATCTGCTAAAAATGGGCGGGAAGAAGAAGAAGAAGTACCTGTAAATTAACGGTTCCAGTGGTTGTAACCCGAATTCCTTGGTGGGAAATCGGAGATGGAAATTTTGTAATGATTATACCTTCAAGGCTTCCTGAAAACATGCAGAAGAAGTTATCAGTTTTTTTTTTTTTTTTTTGGAGGGGGTGTTACTAGTTGTTTCAGAGAGTTGGGTTTTTACAGAAGGTCGATAGACTCGGCTTCCACGGGAAAGCTTGAGCTCAATTGCCATGACGATAAAGAAAGAGGGATGATGGAATTTGGGATTTGGGAGATGATCGACGGACGAAACGGGAGATGAGTTGATTGGGCGTCACCGGCTTCATAAGATTATTAAAGATTTTGAAGAGCTTGATCCTCACTTAACAATGTCAAACGATTTCTTTTATAGATTCAGTATCCCTTAAATACCGGTCTGAGTCTTGCTTGTGCTTATAAAAGGGAGATGCTACTAACCCTCACCAAGTACAGGGAAACCGTTCACTGCTTTGAATCGGACTGTCGGAGGATGGAAGTCGTGTTTCCATCCAACCTCAACGCTGAGGATGCCAGTTTTGTCCCCAAAATTTAAACCGATTGAAAATCGATCCGTCGTACTGAAATGGATTCCCAATCAGTTCAGTTTTTGTGGGCGAAATCTATAAAAGGTTGGATAGGTTTAGAAAACCTGTCCAAATTGTGCCACGAAAAAAGATCTGAGTATCTGATAAGTGGGCAATGATATCAAAATATTGGGAAATTTACCTGACAGGCCCTGTCAGATACGCCTTTTACGTCAGAAGCCCTATAATTTTACTTTTATCCAGACAAACCCGCTGCGCGCCGAGCTGAGGCACGCCTATAGGAAATACCCAAACTACCCCTACAGTAATAAATAGCCGCCTTCTTTTCAAATCATTTACTGTTTTGAATTTACTTTTTCGTTCGAAGTCGGTGGAGAGTCGTTGACGCTTCGTGGACGATCGCATTTAAAACTACAACCTTCAAGCTACCAAATCTGTAAGTTAGAATTAAAATTAGCTTCCATCGCTATAGATTTTTTATTTCTCCTCTCTTTGTTGCATATTTTGACATAATTTTTTTAGGTTTTCCCATATGTAATCGATATCGATCTTCTATATAATCGATATCGATCCTATATATAATCGTTACCGATTACATATTTAGTTGCTATCGATTACATCGAAGATCGTTATCGATTACATTTAGAGTCGATAACGATTATATATGTAGTCGTAATCGACTATATAAACTGTGGATGACGAATCTATAACAAATCTATATCGACTCTCTATGAATATAATTAATACCCATCATTTGAAATAATTTCCCTATAGTTATTACCCTCGATGCCATAATAAATCATACGAGGTTTTATATTTATCTCAGCCGACGCTCAATTTATTGCCAACTACCCTTTTGTAAAACCATTATGGCAAGTTAGGTTGGAAGAATGAGAAAATTTAATACAACGATTCGTATTCCACAATTTAGGAGCTTTAAATACAGGTTTAGTTCGTCCTTAGCAAACCACCTATCATCCCTACCAGCCCATACTTTTCCCAATGTCTGACGACGAAGAAAAAACCTTCTATAACTCAATAAAGTTCGATCCTGTATGGGAGGACCCACCACCACCACCGAACGGATCCTCCGATTCACGTGGGAGTACGATGAAGTAATGGAGATTTTGGCGAAGGAAGAAAAGAAGAAGAAGAGGAAGGAAGAAAAGAAAAAGAAGAAGGAAGAAAAGAAAAAAAAACTTAAGACGGAACCACCCGGCTCTCCACCCCATCCACCACCTGCTCTTCATCCTTCTTCCTAACTTTTCTTTTCTTTTTTAATTATAAGTGAAAAAATTTGAATGTAATTGAAATATTTTGTAAGTAAATGAAACAACTTTTTGATGCAATGGCGACTTCATGAAATCTTTTGAGTCCGTAAATTAAATATTTTCTATGTAAATAAGGGAAATTTATCTGACAGGTAAATTAAGCATTTTGAGATCAATGTAGACTTATATTTAATTGATGGCGATTTCATAAGTAATCGAGATCGATTACATTGAGAGTCGGTAGCGATTACATATAGGAACGATATCGATTATATATGTAATCGATGTAGGTAAAGAAGAAGGAAGAAAAGAAATAGAACAAAAGAAAGAAAAAAAAACTTAAGAGTCAGTAAATTAAGTAATTTCTAGGGAAATTTACACTTTCAGCCCTATATGTTTGCATATTTACAGAAATGGCCCTATAGTTTCAACCGTTGCATTAATGACCAGCTCCAGGCCTAGCCGCCTCCGCCTGCTCCATGTCAGCAAGGACCTATTTTAAATAATATAAAAAAAAAAAATTCACCGCCCTTTAACAGAGAGTATAAAAGCTACTTTTACATTTCATTAGTTACTGTTACTTTTAAGTTTAACTTTTCTGAAAAAAATAAGAGAGCGGCGACTTAGCGGCGACAAAGCGGTAAAAGGTCACAAAGGTCACATTACAATTCCAGGTAATTTATTTTTTTTACATTTCAACACATTTAGTCATCCCCAATGTTTCCCACCTAATCCGATAACTTACCGATAATCTAAATTATCGATCGATAATTTAAGTTATCGGTCGATAACTTAGATTATCGGTAAGTTATCGGTAGGTTAGGGGATTAGTAGTTTTTTTAAAATCACTTCTTTTATTTATTAATTGCTTTTTATTTATATTGCAGTTCCTACTAAGTTATTGAAAATGACCATGACTCTAAAGCCCATCGGAAAATATTCTGGAGTTGGTGTTAGAAAATTTTACATGCACTGTAACGAAGAGAGAAATAAAATATTAGATGATTTAGTATTCGGTCATCTATTTAGGATGAACGAGAAATTAGGTTTCGTTGGAGACTTGGTTGACGCTATTTTAAGTTTTTGGGTTGAAGAGAATATTTTCAAGGTCAAGAACACCAATATACTCCTGCAACAGATCGATATAGCCTTGATTTTAGGCCTCAACATGCTGACGGAACCTGAGTCTGAGAAGGTGGCCGTAAAAGAGGAAACAACTATTCGATACAAATTCTTTCGGGGGAAGCCGGCGAAAAGATCTCGTATTGAAGAAATTATTGACAGTGCTAATTTATCCAACGATGATTTTTTGAAACTGTCATTATTATTTTTCGTATGTTCTTTTTTACTTCCGGACACATGCCAGGAAGTAGATACACGGTACTTAGAATTAGTAGATAACATTGAAGAGTTCAATAAGTTACCGTGGGGCCTGATAGTTTACAATAATTTATTAGATAATATATCAAAAGCGAGTGGCAGGAGAGAAATGGCGAGAAGGTCAGAAAAGGGGCAATACGATATCTATGGATGCACTATCGCCTTATAGATTTGGGCGTTTGAGCACTTTCCTGCAATCGCCACCGCTCCTATTGGGCTTAAAGAACCATTTCCAAGGCTAATGAAATGGGAAGGCCCGAAATTCAGCCGTAATCCTAATTTATATAGAGAAAATTTTCTTAAGTCTAAAGTGATTTTAGAGCTTGAAGTTGAAAAGCACGAATTACAGTATAAATGGGTTCGATACTTTTTGATTCGAAGAGAAATGGAAAATAAGAAGGAAGAGACCGAAGAAAGAGAAGAGCCTTACTCCGAAGAAAATATAGATGAATATGATGATATCCCAAGTCATCCAACACGTCCGGAAGAAAGAGCCGAAGAGCCGATTAGCCGAGATGACGACAATGAGGATGACGAAGATTATAGCGATGATAACGATGATTTTGAAGTCGTTGTACGTCAACCAAAGGGCAAACCAGAAATTAGGCCCGAGCCAACAAGAGAGCAACCAGTTAGGCAACCGCACCTAACCAAAGAAATGTGCTAAGAAAAGAATGCAAGGCGCTCGCATGGCTGTAAAGAAATGAAAAAAATTTGCGTGCATTTCGCTTAAAGGCCAAGCACTCACCATTGAACAACTAAGCAGAGATAAGAAGGCCTTACAAGAAGAAAATAAAGCAATACGGAAGGATCTTGATGCGGTCATCTCTCATTTAAGAAAGATATCAAACCAAGACTTTTCAAATTTAGAATAAAATCAATTCTTTACAACTTAATGCAAAATTAGCTTGTCGTCCGAAGATGGAACTTATCGTCCGACGATGTACATTATCGACCGATAATTTAAATAGTCGATCGATAATGTACATTACCGGACGATAAGTTACATTATCGGTCGATAATATACATTATCGACCGACTATTTAAATTATCGGTCGATAATGTAAATTATCGATCGATAACTTAAATTATCGACCGATAATGTACATTATCGATCGACTATTTAAATTATCGACCGATTAGTTAAATTATCGATCAATAATGCAGTTTTTTTTTTTTTTTTTTTTTTGTAATGTATATTTTTTTGCAATTATGCAGGATATTATTTTAACCTCTGTGCTCTTTGACACCTTCGTTCCTTCACCCACTTACCCTCAATCAACTGTCCCTCAACCCACCACTCATCAACAAAGCCATCACCTCGCCCCAAAACCCACTGCTCCTCAACAAAGCCATCAGTCCAGTGCCCCAAAACCAACTGCTCCTCAACCAAGCCATCAGTCAAGTGCCCCAAAACCCTCTGCTCATCCACCTAGACAACAATCAACTGCCCCAAAACCCGCCGCTCCTCAACTTACAAATAAATCTACTGCCATTAAACCCGCTACCCCAAAACCTACTGCTCCTCAGCCTACTAAACAACCCTTGGTTGATGTGGGTGATGATGGTGCCCCTCTTATGCAGCCTTCTCGTGAGTCACAGCCGGCATCACTAAAAACAATTATAGTGAAACTATCATCTACAAAAAATGAAGCCGAAGGTTATGACTTGCGTGCTCGTAAGAAGAGAAAGTCTCCGACCACTAAAGCATTAATAAAAAAACCAAGATTGGTTGTAGAGGAGGATGGGGCAATATCAATGGAGCAAAAGTATATGCTTAGTTTTTGGAATCGGCCGGAGAACGAGGACAATGTGATCGTCAATACTATCAGCGGTGTTGAGATCACAGTTGCTCCTTTGAAGGTTCTCAAAGGACGCTCGTGACTCGATAATGAAGTCATCGACGCATACTCGAGAGTCCTTGAAGTTATAAACGATTCAATGTTTACGGCCAATGCCGAAAAAAAATGGTTTCAAATATTTATTGGAAGCTCGTTTGTTTCTTTTATTTGTCTTTTCAATCACGACTCTTGATTAACTTCTTCTAATTTATTTACTTACTACATTATCCTGTTTCAGACTTTGTTTATGGTAGACGAGAAAAAATTTGAAAAATATATCGATAATGAAGGTATAGCTGCGCTCAGCGACCTCGATAGGTGGCAGGCCTATTGTGACGAATGGAATGTTCGTAACAATTCAAAGCCGATGGAACCACTATTGACAAATAATATCCGCGGAATTCACGCGATCGACTGTGGAACGGTACGTTTTTGAATACTAAACTTCGCTTTATTTAACGTTAACGGCTTTTAAATAAAATTTATTATTTAATCTAATCTAAATCTGTTTTCAATCTCAACCTTTGATGTAATACAAGTTAATTTCAAATATTAACAAATTTACACGAGCGACGATTATGACCGTACTTGTTACAATTTTTACATTGTAGTGGTCGAACTTCCCCTTTAGATCTTGTTCTCCTTTTCTTCGGACGGCCAGCTTGACGTATTTTGTGGGGAGGCAAAACTTGAATGTCTTTTATTTGCGAAGTCCATTGGTGTTTGTCAACGGTCGGGACAAAGTGTTCTTTATAAGTTTCCCTAAATAAGTCACTGGTAAACCAGTGTTCACAAAATTGGGGGATCTCTCTTTCTCTGTTTCGGCGCGATAATGGGCAATCGCATGTGAACATGGTAATCCAAGAATAGCCCAACGTTTACATGTACATGTTCGCGATTCTAGATCGACACTGTGAGTGTAATCACCACGTTTAATTTGAAATATATCACGACCATATGATATGACATTTTTTCGACGGGCCCATCCTGAATTTCTTTTTATGTGTTTTTCTGCCATCGGTGTTAACACATGTGTCATTTTATTTCCTTCCTCCTGACGACGAAGATAAAATTCGGCTACTTTTGTGCGAATAGTTTCTAACATGCTCACAATCGGTTCCTCCCTGGCTATTTTCAACACACTATTTATGCTTTCAGCTATATTAGTTGTCAACATATCATAACGCCTCCCTTGGAAATAAGCGCGTGCCCAGAAATGATCACCAATTTCTTTAATCCATTTTGTACATTCCGGCGGGGCGTCGTCTTCTATTTTTCGCATAATTCTTTTAAATTTTGCTTCTGAAAATGCACAGGCGACAACCCGAGCGGTCTAGAGATTATATCCTTATATTTATCAAAGCAGTTTAGAGCCGGTGTGCATAGTAGTGAAAGGCATTAGGAAAAACTTTTCCGCTTCCATCAAACCTTTACATATGCGATATCAAAACAAATTGTTCTTCAAATTCACCGATTACACGTCTCCCTAATAGATCAAGAAACCATGTCCAATGGTCTTCATTTTCTTTCGGTACAACGCCAAACGCTATAGGAAATAAATGTCTATTCCCGTCTATCCCCGTAGCTATTAACAACACTCCCTTATATCGTCCACGCAAATGCGTTCCATCTACAGTAATTATTCTTCGTAAAGTATTACGAAAACTTCGAATGCAAGGTCCGAATGCCACGAAGAATCTCTGAAATGCATTATCAGGTTCGAGACACAATTCGATGCAGCAATATGCGGATCGACCCCATATAATTACATCTTAAATTGCTCCTTCCAGCTACCTCGGATGTCATTCAACGCCATTTCTTTTCCTCTTCATGCTTTCCAGTAACCTACTGTTATACCGTATTTTTTTTCAATATAAAAAATTATTGAAGCAGGAGTCTCGTCAAAACCCTTTAATAGTTTATCTCTAACGAATGAAGCTATCCACGATGTCGTACATTGGCGATGTCCGCTTCTAAAAGCTGGCATTTCGCACGTGTGTTCCGGGTGGAAAGTTTTCACAGCAAACGTGTCTACGCCTACTAATTTCGATGCATGTATTCGCCAAGCACATCCTACTTCAACACACCTCGCAGTTACTCGAAGAGGACTGGTTTTTATTGGTTTAATCTGAAAATTATTTGTCATTCTTTAAAAACTTTTTGAAATGATTTCTTATTTCTAAACGCCTGACCAATGGTAATCGTTCCCCCTTCATACAGTTCCTCATCGTCTGAATCCATATACTCCCCTTCCGAGTCATTAAGCTGATAGTCTTCGTCCACCAGAGGTTGATCAATTCCCCTATTAGTATAAACACGCGAAGTGGGAGACGGCGGGGCTTCATTATTTTCAGGATCACTATCACCGTCATCGACTGGATGGTTATTACGTGATTGGGATTGAGCCCGTCGATGTACGCTTGGTTGATGTGCAGTTGTTTGGATTGATGTTAGCCGATGCGGGAATGTTTGATGTATGAGAGGCTGTTCTGTTGAAGGCTCGATTATCGTTGGCTCCGAAGCTATTTGTTCGGAAGGCCATTGATATGGACTAAGGCCGACTAAAAATGTTTCCCACTGATTTCCCGAATCGAAGTTGAACTGAGATGTATCATGCATCGGATTCATTTGATGAGAATATCCTTGATCTTCATCGCCTTCACTCATCGGAATGTCTGAATAAGGTTGCTCTGGAAGTTTACTGTAGGGGCGAAATCCTATATTTATATTTCTATCATCGTCGGCTATTATCGGTGCAACAATGTTCTCCTCTTCATACCGTATTCCTTGATTTTCAATCAAATGTTCTGTTCCCACACCATGATCATCTTCGTTTGTTTCCTTAAACGGTTAAAATGTTTCTAAAGATGGCAAAATTTCTGCTACAGTAGTGACTAATGATTTTTCGATATAAATATTTATAACACCATCACCGATACGATATGCTCTAAATAAGTTTGTAAGATCATCAGAGTCAGACAATTCGGCAAATACAAGCTCATTCCCTATGCGTAATGAAACAGTAAGTGTAATAGAATGTTCTTCCGGTCGTGTCCGACTGACTTTGTACATTTTCTCTATAAACTCATCAAATGATATATTCTCCGTGACAGTGACAATCGTTCGATGTCCTCCGTTGTAAGTATTATCTCTCACGCATACGAAATCAAAATGGCAAAGAAGGGGAACATCCATTTCAACCTATAATATTTACAAAATTAAAATTAAAATTAGTTGTTTATAAAGAGTTATACTTGACTTAGCGCTACAATTGTTTAAAAATATTATTAAAAAATTAAAGGAATGAAAACTTTAGCGCTTTTGTCAATCATAAGTTATCGCTCGATATCCTAAGATATCGGGCCGATATCCTAAGATATATAGCCGATGGAAGGACTTTTAACGTAAACCATAATCCAAAAACTAAAAAAAAAAAACCTCTTTAAGATATCGACCGATAACTTAAGTTATCGGTCAATAACTTAATATATCGATCGATAACTTAAGATATCGGTCGATATCTTAAGATATCGACCGATAACTTAAGTTATCGACCGATAACTTATATATCTTGGACTACCTACAATGTTTTGAGAAATTGGGAAAACAATAACTTAAAAGATATTGTACTCGATATCTTACCTAGCCTGTTGTATTCTCTATGTTATACGACCTTTAGTGGAATCTCGAAATCGCTTTCAAAGAGAGATAAAAATTGTTAAAAAATGATACAAAAATTCTAGATTCAATGCTTGCATAGAGAAGCATATATATAGATATCTGACTTGCACGCGGCTAGGCTTGGAGCTGGCCATTTATGCAAGGATTGAAACTATAGGGCCGTTTCTGCAAATACGCAAACATATAAGGCCGAAAGTGCAAATTTTCCTAATTTCTATATAAATAAACATTTTGAGGTCATTGCGAATTTATATTGAGTCGTTGGCGATTTCATCGGTAATCGATATCGATTACATATAGAGTCGTTAGCGCTTACATATGTAAACGGTATCGATTATATGTAGACTTGCAATCGATTATATATAGAGTCGGTATCGATATCGATTACCGATTTCTTAGGACGTTGCTGCAGGATTTTCTTTTTATTTTTAATTTTAATTGAAATATTATGAATGTAATTGAAAATTTTGCAAGTAAATGAAACATTTTGATTCAATGGCGACTTCATGAAATCTTTTGAGTTAGTAAATTAAATATTTTCTATATAAATAAACATTTTGAGGTCATTACGACCTTATATTGAGTCGATGGCGATTTCATCTGTAATCGATATCGATTACATCTAGACTCGATATCGATTACATATAGAATCGGTATCAATTATATATAGACTCGATATCGATTACATCTAGAGTCGGTATCGATTACATATGTAATCGATAACGACTCTATATATGTCGTCTGAAATTTATATACATTTCATCAACATTTTTAACTATCCTTATTAGTATGGTACTCAGTCCTTTCTTTTTTATTACAGTTCATTTCAAAAGACTGTCAAGATGGTTGTACAGAAAGTTGCCAAGTGTTAGCCGATGCGTTTGAATCTCTCTGAAAGTGCTACCCCAGATCGGAAGAAGTTACTGAGAGATTCAATTTTTGGTGGAATATTTCAAATGCCGAAGGGTGTGGGATTTCTTTCCGATGTGGTGGATGCGATGCTGACATTTTGGATTGATAAAAACCACTTCCGAATTGGGAAGACTGATGTCTATCTTGAAGATAGACATTGCATTGATCTTGGGCCTTTGCCGTAGTTGGCCCGAAAAGTATATCCCATCCAGGTAAACCATCGGTAGAACAAACCATTATATACAAATACTTTGTGGAACGCCTCCGGAAAAATTCTCCTGGTCTCATATAGATCGCAATTTGGAGGCGAAAAGTGATGAGGACTTCTTAAAGTTGTCCCTTCATTTGTGTTGTGCATATTTCTCTTCCCGTCCCACCATCGATTTTGAAGACCACATCGACCTCATCGATGATGTGGAGACCTTTAACCGAACTCCGTGGGGTCTGCACGTCTACCAGGACTTGATCGAGTATATAATAAAGGGCGCGGCGAATAGAAAAACCGCTGAGATGGATAAAGCCCTGAAGATGTACAACACATATGGATGCATATGTATACTTCAATGGTGGGCTTATGAGATCCTGCCCGATATATCGCCATCCCAGCTAGGCCTCAAGGACCCTTTCCCATTTGAAATGGTGGACGGTATGCGATCCAGGATCAAAGGTTACACTCGCGGGCAGATGTTAGACAGCAAGGTATGAGGTCGATTGCCTATTAAAAAAAAAAGTAACTTACCGATTCATTCTAGAATCGATACCAATTCATTACAGAATCACTACCGATTCATTTACGAATCGATAACGATTCCTTAACAATCGATAGCGATTCCGTACAGAGTCGATAACGACTTAATAAGTAGTCGATAACGATTCATTACCTAATCGATAGCGATTTGTTAACGAATCGATAATGATTTATTAAATAGTCGGTACCGATTCTTTACATAATCGAGAGTGATTTATTATATATATAACGATCATTTTATTCTGTTGTTTCATTTTCTTTCAAAAGGTTCGCGCTCCCCTCATGCCTCAGGGATTTGAATTAGAGATACCCGTGGTAAGAGAATATCTACGGGTTCAAAAGGAGGTTGGGGGGAAGAGGAAAGAACCGATCAAGAAAGCTGTGGAAGAGATTCGGCCGAAGAAGAAAAGAAATTACATTCCGGTCGAGAATATTGGAGAGGGAGAGGAAGAATGGGATGACGCATCGACGTCTGAAGAAGAACCCCTCTCGAAAAAGGGCCCCGTGCATGTGGGAGAGGGTCGACCAAGAACTAGGGGGGCCGCCAAGGAGAGCCTGGCAGCGAAAGATAGCCAATGAATGATTCTTTGTTGAGGAGGGTCGATCATTTGACGCTGGATAACTTGAAGCTCACCCAAAGAGTGAGCGATTTGGATGGAGAGAATAAGGCCCTGGCTAAACGTTGCGCTTCTTTAAAGAAACTATGCAACTCCTTCAATGAGAGGCTGAATTCAAGGGATGCGGAGTGGCAGAAGTTAAATCACTACAACTATTTAGTCAGAAAGGACCAGACTGATATAAAAGAACTCCTTGAAAATTTATTGGAGGCGAGACCTAAGGTATGTGTTGAAATCTAGTTTTAGATGTTCAATTTTGTTAACATAAATCGATATCGATTATATATAGAGTCGATACCGATCATATATACAATCGTTATCGATTATATATGCAATCGCTATCGATTCTATTTACAATCGATCATGACTATCTATATAATCGATAACGATCATATATAAAATCGATAGCGACTATATATATAACCGATAACGATCATATATAAAATCGATAAATAATTATAAGTACAGTCGATAACGATTATATTTAAAATTGATTTGGACTTTTTAAAATGTGGACTAAAAATTAATTCTTATTTTGCATCATTATTACGATGTACAGGATGTGGCTATGGAGGAGCTGATATCGAAGGTGTGCGACACAGCCTTCGATGAGGAACCATCAGCTCCTGCGCATCAGGTTCCTCCTCCTCCTCCCGTTGATGAGGTGAAGGCGGTGGCGACAAGCGATCGAGACTCAAACTGATAAGGGTCCTGCTGGTGAAGAGGAAACCTCTTCCCAATTGCCTCACCAACAAGCTGAGCTTCGCTTAAGACCTAGGCAAGCGAAAGCCAGCAAAGTAATTGCCATCAAACCTAAGGCCCAGCGAAGGGTAGCGGTTGAAAAGAAGCCTACGGAAAGGCCGTGAAGGATCAAGCTCGAGCACGGACCGGTGGCGATCATTACCGCGGTCCAGGTCTCTTGATGAAGATGCTCTGCTAAGCTAACGGTGAGCAAAAATATATACTAGACATATGGAACAAGCCTCCAAGGAGGACGTAAGTAGAATTACCACTCAGATACTTAACTTTATTATTATATATTTATCGTGAAGATTAGTTAAGTTGGCCATTTTTTATGCAGAAAATATGTTAGCACTGTCGGCAAGTATAAGCTGGTGGTGCAATCCTTCAGATGTCTGGCGGGAACTCAGTACCTGGATAACTTTGTAAGTTTAACATACTGTAGGCAAAATCGTTATCGATAGCTTATGTAATCGTTATCGATGGCTTATGGAATCGGTATCGATGGCGTATGGAATCGGTATCGATGGCTTTTAGAGTCGCTAACGATGGCGTATGTAATCGTTAGCGACTCTGTACATCATCGATATCGATTCATTAGAGAGTCGATAAAGATTTCGACGACTTAAATAATCGTTACCGACTCTCAAATGAATCGATATCGATGACTTATAGAGTCGATAACGATTATGTATTTAACTCTAACTGCATATTTTAATCTAACTGCATTGGTTTCAGGTTATGGGCGCCTACCTGAGACATTTGGAAGTTATTGATGATAAAATTCATCCTGAGAAAGATGTCAAAAACTTCCTTATGGACCCTGCCGCACTGACGTACATGGGCTATGAACTGAGAGATTTCAACAAGTTCCTGCTTGCTGAAAAATTATACGACCAGTCGATCGAGGTTCAAGTTCACAGGTGGGCTGCTTATAGACAAAGAGAGACCGGAGGGTAGAAGCTGATGGAAACTTTCTTCTTCAATGAGCTTCGAAATCTGTGGGCTCACGAATGCAACATAGTATGCTTTTATCCTCTTTATAATTATTCTTTTTAATTTTTTCTATCATACCCTTTGAGATTATATTACTTTTTTATAGATATTTATGCCAATACATTCTGAACAACCACTACACGGGCGCTATGATCGTAAAGGTAGTCGAACGATCGATAATGATCGTCGACCCTATATTTAATAGGCCCTCTAAGGAAAGATATGTGTCCCAATTGTAGGCGCTGGTAAGATATTTTGCTTAGCATATCTTTTATCATTGTTAGCTTAACATATCTGACACTTCTCTCTATTATTTCGAAACAAACCCAATACCTTCCCGTGATCTTATATTCGTACGGTGACTCCGCTGCACTAATGAAGAAGAGCTATCCTTGGTCATCTACTGACTGTCGGATCAAAGCCGTCCCCCGACAGACCAACTCATGTGATTGTGGAGTGTTTGTTGTGAAGTATGTCGAATACTTTATGATGGGGAAGAAATTTGACTTTCTTGATCGGATATAGATAGGATCAGGGCAGAAATTGGCCATATACTGGCTACATACACAGGCGATGGCGGAGTACTGGCGAAGGACGACAAAAAGGAGGGGGAGCAGCAGTAGTGTGGTTGTATTTGAATATTTTTGTAATTGTAAATTAAATTATTTTGAATATAATTGCACTATTTTTATGTAGTTGTAGTTAAAAAGTAGAATAGCATCCATTAGCGACTACATATATAGTCGTCATCGACTATATAAATAATCGGGGACGACTCTGTATGTAATCGCGCTCGACTATATACATAATCGTCGTCGATTGTATAAATAATCGATATCGACTATATATATAGTCTTCATTGACGATATCCATAATCGATGCCGATTCTTAAATGAATCGATATCGACTTTATACATAGTCGATGGCGACTCTATATAGAATCGATATCGATTAGTTATACAATCGATGACGACTCTATGATACATCAGTAAAGACTATATTACAGTGTAAAAAAATATGGATTCTGAGTTTCTCATTTACATTCAATCTATCATTATTAAAAATATACACTGTTAGCCCATCGGTCCCACTGCCTTGCAGCTCCTGCGGTTGTGACCATATTCATTGCACTTGCTACACTGTAGTGCCCTAACCTTATCCTTCTCTTCCTCGGACGACCGGCTTGCTTTCTGTAATAATAGGGTGGTCTCACTTTCATATTTTCAGGGAGTTGCTCTGCTTGGAACTCCCATTGACTTTTATCGAGGGTGGGAACCCATTGCTGGTCATATGTTTGTCTAAAGCAAGCAGTGAAAAACCAGTTCTCACAAAATTTATAATAGTCGTAACTTCTTCGATTGATGGCCGCCACGACATGGGAGTAAGGCAAGCCATGAATGTGCCAACGAAGCAACTCTGAGTCTTGTGTTCCAAGTCGGCGTGATGAATGTAATTTCAATTGACTTGGAATTGATCGCTACCAGTATGGTTGAGCTCTCTTTCTCTGCCCATTGCAACACCTTCTTCATGTGAGCATCCGCTTTCGGGCGGAGAAGGGTGGTCCATTTATCGAGATATCTCTGCGTTTTGAAAATGATCTGACTTTCTCTCTAGTAGTTCGATTAAGTCAATAATTGGTCTCTCTCGAAGCTATCTTTATACTTAAACTTTCGGTAATATTCGTAGTCAGGGACTCGTACTGCCTTCCTTCCATATGTGCGCGTGCCCAATGCTTTGGATCTATTTTCAAAATATATTCTACGGCCTGAGAATCAGCAGGATCTTTCTTCGTTTAGTTAATAAAATAATCAAATTTCTCTTTCGAATATGCACGCGCGGCGCACCACCATAGACCCTTCACATTGTTCCTGGGATACTTGTGCTGCAAATTTTGTGTCATATGCCGCATACAATAGTTGTGATATGCGTTAGGGAAGATACGTTTCACCGCATTTATTAAACCCTTCGACCTGTCCGTGATAATTACGAGATCTTCGTTAAACCCACCGATCACGAACGCACCTACCCATTCAAGAAACCACATCCACGTATCCTCTTCTTCTAACTCGACCACGGCAAATGCTAACGGTAGTATATGACCATTACCATCTTGCGCAGAGGCGATAAGGAGGATCCCTTCGAAACGTCCTCGTAGGTGTGTGCCGTCTACAAACAATATGCGACGAAGTGTATTGCGGTAGCTTCCGATGCATGGGCCAAAACTCTAAAAAATTCTTTGAAACTTACCGTCAATAGTAAGTTGAAAGGATGTTTGTACATTAGGATCTACCCTCTCCATCTCCTTCACGTAGGCCGGTAGATCAACAAATTGTCCTTCCCAACTTCCTCTAATATCATTAAGGGCAAGCTCTTTTCCCCTCCAAGCTTTTGCATATGAGATTTGCACATTATAAGCTTTTGCAATATCAAACATTATCGACGCCGGTGTGTAGTCGAATCCTTCCATAAGTTTATCCCGTACATAATTCGCTACGAAGGAGATTGTTGCATTACGGTGACCGTGCGGTCCGATCTTAGCGGCTCCGCATGTGTGAGTACTATTGAATGTCTTGATTTGGAAAGAATCGAGCCCAGTCAATTTAGAAGCATGTATTCGCCACGAACAATCGGGTTCGTAGCATCCGGCTGTCACTCGATAACTAGCGGTCCTCAAAGGCCGAATTTGAAAGTTTTTCTCCACCGCGTGTTCTTTCAATGCTCTTTGAAATATTTGTTTGTTTCGGAAGATCTCTCCAATTTTAAACGTCCAATTCCGATATTCAGTTTCCACCTCTTCATCGGAGGAATCGCCCGATGTCTCTGACATTTCGTAATCTCTGTCTACTAGGGGATTGTCAATATCTCTCACAAAAATTTTCGAGTCCTCTTTGATAAACCCATCTGGTTCGCCTTCATATTCTTCTTCTAAGGTATCTTCATTCATGACGGTGTTCTCGGGTGGTTGACTAGATCCTTTACCGAAGGGGTTCTGATGTGATTGACCGGATCTTTCACAGAATGGATAATGGCGTGGTTGGCTAGGCCCTTCACCGAAGGGGTGCTCATATGTATGGACATGAGGTTGAGTTACTCCGGTAATTCCCATCGATGGCATGGTAGAACATAAGTCTTGAGTAAACCAAGTTGTCCATCCACCGGGGAAGATATGACTGAAATCGTTGGTATCCACCACCATTTCTGAAGTATAGTCTAACCATTGACTACATTGTTGTGACCCATGCATGTATTTTACTAGGTCATCATACGATTCAATCGGAGCATCGTTTAAATCAAATGTTGCTTTCCCTCTGCCATCGTTCGCCGCAATATAACCGTCATCGCCTAACGGGATGGTATCGTATACAATTTCATCCTCAAACTTACATGGCTGAAATGAATGAGACACAAAATCAGTCCCGCCGAGATTTACTTGTTTATCTTCAACTGGGAAGGATGACGGTTCCTTAATGATGAATACTTTTATAACATCCACTCCGGATTTATAAAACGTAAATAATGTAGCCAAATCATCAGAGTCCAAAATGTCGGCAACCACAGGCGTATTCACTATCTTCATATGAAACTTTGTGAAAACTGTTTCATCCGCCTTCGCAAAACTGACAGCAGACATTCGCCTTATGAATTGTTCATAAGAAATTTCAATTGAAATGTTAATAAGCCTCCGCCGGCCACCTTCATACAAGCCATCATCGTTTACAAGAAGGCCATCATAGTGACAAAGAAGAGGAATCCTCACGTCCGTCATCGTCTGTTTAAGAATGAGAAGGAAGGGTCATAAGACTGATGAAACAAAAGAGAAAAGACGACTATAACTCTTAGTCGATTGCAAATACAATCGATATCGACTCTATTGGAAATCGATATCGATTGTGTATACAATCGGCATCGACTCTATATACAATCGATATCGATTGTATAAACATTCGATATCGATTTCAAATAGAGTCGTCATCGGCTCTATACACAATCGATATCGATTGTATACACAATCGTCATCGACTCTATATGGAGTCGATGACGATTGTATGTGAAATCGATATCGGATGTGTATGGAGTGACGAAATGCAGGGCCTTCTTCTTCTAAGAGATACTGCATCACTACATAACACTAATAAACTGAAAATGGGGTTAAGTAGGATACCTCTCGTCGCAAGGACAAAGTTCAGGGTCTTTTTGCCACAATGAAGAAATGCAAGGCCTTCTTCTTCCAAGCCTCTGTTTTCTTTTTCGAAATAGCAGATCGGAGCAGATCAGACTAAGTAAGGACACTCCGTCTAGGGTTTTACACCTCTAACTTTTTTGCAGGTTAAAATGAGGAAGAAGACGATGCTTTGTTGGTTAAAGAAGGTCTTAGAAGGGCGTAATTTGAACCTTTTACTCTTCTTAGGGTCGGCTAGGCTTGGAGCTGGTTTGTCTGGGTAAAAGTGAAACTATAGGGCTTCTGACGTAAAAGGCGTACCTGACAGGGCCGGTCAGGTAAATTTCCCCAAAATATTTCATTTAGAAGATTGGCACGAAAAACAATCTCCGTTATCTCATTCAATGCAGCAGCAATTTTCTACAGTGGATATGCATGTGTCTGGTTTAACGGGTTCATATAATGCTACTTTGCCCATAGCCCATTATCATATTCAATTTTTCCGTTTGTATGTAGGGCTATTTTTCGGTGCGTGTAGGGCTGGCAACGGGTCGGGTCTGTTCAGGCTGTGTCAAGCCAAAATTTTAGCTGCCTCACAAGAATTTTGCATATACCCGATCCGAAGGTCAGGTTGGATGTCTCGTGCACATCCTGGCCTGGTGAAAGATGTGTTGGGTCGGGTCGAGTATTGGGTCGGACCGAATCGTTGACAGCCATGGGAAATCCAAATGGACGGTTCGTTGGTAGGCCTTTTATCTCCGGTAAACAATTGGGTACGCTGAAACTCTACGCCAGTTATAATTGGAATGGGAGTGCTTCTTCGATTTCTCTTAAATATTGAAATAAAGATCTCTGAAATTCTATAAGGAAAGGTCGAATCTTTAGACTCCTTATTTGCTTTTAGAGTCAAATTCTGTTGCTTTTCCATAAAAATATAAATAAATATAGTTTCTTTTCTTTCTCTTTATATATTTGGCCTGGATTGATCCACCCTACCCTAGAAGAACCATCATCCTTTATTTATTTTTTATTTCAAACTTACAGAGAGATGGCTTTGTTCAATGGTGAGATTAATCTAATCGGAGGCTATGATTTATGCGAGGATATGTTGATTCTGATATTGAATCGGTTAAAAACTAAGTGTCTCTTCAGATTCAAGTGTGTTTCGAAACGTTGGAACAATTTGATCTCCCATATTTATGCCCATAGAAAATTACCCAGACCCATGTCTCTCCTCCTTTACCAATCCCTTCCTTTTGATCACTATGAAAAAGGCGAATTTCAGCAAGTGGATATCAAATTTTTTTATCGTAATCGCCAAAGTGACGATGGAATTCGTCTTAGACTTAGGGATCTCAGTTTCTTGCCATCCTACCCTGCATTGGTAATATTAGATTGTCTTAACGGGTTAGTTCTACTTTCCACTAGACAGAATGTGTATAAAGAGCGCTACATATGTAATCCTGTGTTGAAGAAATTTGTTACTCTGCCTCCCTGTGAGTTCCGCAGATGTACTCCCAATAATGCTGTAACTGCACTGGTTTTCGATCCTCGCGTATCTCCTCACTACAAAGTAATTACCTTCTGTCAGCCTGGGAAACGTCTATTTGTTGAAATATTCTCTTCCGAGACTGGCCAGTCGGCGGTGTTTTTATTTACACTCAAAGACGGCTTCTGCATCGATATTCAAAGACGGCCTATTTTCCTGAATGGGGCTCTGCACTTGCTCCTTAGTAACAGTCGCATCATGATATTTGATGACAAGAAATTAGATAACAAGAAACAACGATTACCTTGTATCACGTTACCGAAGGGGGTAAGCGCCCGTATAGAGCATCCATTCTATGCTTGTTTGGGGGAGTCCGGAGGGCGGCTTTGCGTTTCCTACCAACATGAAGAATCGGATATTCGAATATGGGTGCTTGAGGATTATGACAAAGTTAAATGGATCTTGAGGAGTAGGATTAGTATTGAAGCCTTACAAAGGAAATATCCTGCAGATGACATCTGGTGCTGGAGGCTCCTAGCTTTTCATCTGGATAAGAAGGTGATTTTTATTGGGATAAACCTTGATCTTTTTGCCTGTTCTCTTATCAGTAAAAAATTGAAGAAAATTGGCACCTTAAGTGACCCAGAAGTCGATGAAGAATTTGTTTTCTGGTTCTTCCCATTCTCACACAGCCTATATTCCTTGGAGGATAATCACAGGAGTCAAAACTTATGAACTCATTAGTCTTGGAGGATGTCTAACTCTCCTTATATTCGTACAAAAAAATAAATGGATGGTGTTGAATCATAGAGCACAATAGCTACTTTTTTGTTCATTTAAGTTTTAGTTATCTACTCTACTTGATATCATGGCCATTGAATTTCAGAAGTGAAGTATTTACTTTTTTTTTGTTGCCTATTATCGATTGCCATTATTTCTTCCTTTATTTAGCATATCGTAACATATATATATATATATATATATATATATATATATATATATATATCTCTCTCTCTCTCTCTCTTTTCCGTTGTTATATTCTTGATATGGAAC
This sequence comes from Chloranthus sessilifolius, assembly GCA_021018995.1. Taxonomy (NCBI): domain Eukaryota; kingdom Viridiplantae; phylum Streptophyta; class Magnoliopsida; order Chloranthales; family Chloranthaceae; genus Chloranthus; species Chloranthus sessilifolius. The sequence goes on from CM037596.1 coordinate 16,764,874, forward strand.
TTTCATGCTTCTCTCCTGAACCACTTTAACACAGTCTTTCTAGCCCTATCTTTCGTGCCGTTATGCAGTTTTCTTCACTAATTACTATTAGGGCTGATTTATGATGGTATTTTAGATCTGTAAGCTATCAATTTCCACTAGAACTATAGCCAAATATTGCTTTAATATCATGGAAATGGAGAGAAACCTATATCATTATCATAATCTTCATTTTCAAAGCCTTATCCCACCTATTCTGGGGATGCAATCTATATCAAAATTTTAAATTGTATTGGAGATTTCTCTTTAAGATAATCAGGTTAATATGATCCCTTACGTCATATTTTATCCCATTGACTCTATTGTGTGTACCTTGTTGGACTTGAACGGTTAGGGGAGAGGATCCTGGATAGGCATAAAAGTCAAACCAACTCTTTGACACGAAGTTTGTAGTTGGAGCCAATTGGAGGTTCGAACAGATTGTTGGTTCATAGACCACACAATTTTAATTCTCTCTTATTGTCAAATTGGAAGTATTTACTTTTTTTCAAATATATATATATATATATATATATATATATATATATATATATATATATATATATATATATATATATATATATATATATATATATATATATATATATATTTCCGTTGTTATATTCTTGATATGGAACTGTCATGCTTCTCTCCTGAACCACTTTAACACGGTCTTTCTAGCTCTATCTTTAGTGCCGTTATGCAGTTTTCTTCACTGATTATTATTAGGGCTGATTTATGATGGTATTTTAGATCTGTAAGCTATCAATTTCCACTAGCACTATAGCCAAATATTGTGTGTACCTTGTTGGACTTGAACGGTTAGGGGAGAGGATCCCGGATAGGCATAAAAGTCAAACCAACTCTTTGACATGAAGTTTGTAGTCGGAGCCAATTGGAGGTTTGAACAGATTGTTGGTTCATAGACCATACAATTTTAATTCTCTTATTTTCCAATTGGAAGTTTGAATAGATTGTTGGTTCATAGACCAGAGAATTTTAATTTCTCTCTTATTTTATCACTTCAATTTATATGTCTCGTGGAATGTGGTCATGTCTAACCCACAGTTTCCATTCATCTCACACTTTCCATATAGAAGTTTATTTAGAATGATATTTTTCATTCTTCTACAAAAGAAGCTAAAACATTAACTCGCAAAAAAATTGATCATGGAATTAAACAGATTATATTTTAAGAGATGAATATATGTTCTCACTCAACATATCAAACCCCCTCTATCTGAAGCTGCAACGACCATCCAATTCAAGACACGAAAGCCAAACCAATATACCAAGTTGGTCGAGGGAGATTCCCTTTTACAACTCTTCTCCAATTTTGGCAAATGCAAACTCCTTTGTAAGACCCTTCTCCAATTTTGGCAAATGGATATAAAAGAAAATCTCCTATTATTTCTCTTTCTTATCATGTCATTGCTGTAGTGATGTTGATTATGCAGTAGCTCGCTTACTAATTATTGATCACCTTTGATGCCGTGCATTCCTCCTTGGAGATAATTTGGTATTTGGAAGAAGTAAGAAGCAAGATGTGGTCTTCAAATCTAGTATTGAGTTCGAGTATAGAACTATAACACATGGCATGTGTGAGCTCTTATGCCTTCTCCCCCTTCTCACTGATCTCGGATATCCCTCCATTCATTCCAATGCCCACATATTATAATCAGGCTGCGATTGATATTGTTGCTTACTCTGCTGGTCATGAGAGAACAAAGCATATTGAAATCAACATTCACTTTATTGGAGAAATAATTCAAGCTAGCATCATTGACACTCCTTAAATTTCCTCTTCAAATCAGTTTGCCATTGTCTTCACTAAGGCTCTTGGTCCCTCTCGACTTTAGAATATTCTTGTCAACCTGGGCATCATAGTTATCTATGCACCAGCTTGAGGGAGAGTATTGTGATATATGGGAGTATATGGGTAATATTGGTACATCAATTATAATATTGCGTGTGTGTGTGTTATAGGAGTAGATTTGTTGTTTGCTTTAATATAAAGACTAATAGGGATTCCAACCCTAACTAGGTCATTTGCACTCACAACTCCCCCTTCCCTTCTTTTGTTTCTTCTTTCTTCAACCTAACCCTAACCTTAGCTTTCCAACCATTGAATCCATATATATTATTGATATAAAGGCCAGTAGGGACTCCAACCTAACTAGGTCACTTAGTGAGGTTAATTTGAATGGAGAATGAAATCTTCCTATTCCATCTACACTGAGAATAGAAAGGACTTGGGAAAGAATAAAAGCCATCTCTCTACCCAATCCCCCAAAACAAATACCATCATCTGGAAGCCTCATAACTTCGGAAAGTTTACATCCAAATCAGTTTGGGAGGCATTTGAGCAAGGAGTGTCCAAAGTTGAATGGACCAAATCCATATGACATAGTCATAATATCCCGAAACATAGCTTTTGTGCTTGGTTGATGGGGAATAGGAAACTCCTAACCATTGGGAATTTGATGAAAAAGGGCATGAGGAGGCCATCGAGATGCTTGCTTCGTTTGGATGAGTGTGAAACTAAGGACCACATCTTCTTTTGATGCTCGTATTCTTTGTGGATTGGGAGGTCTATCCTATATAGACTGCAAATTGATAGAAGTCCTCTTAATTCCACTGAAGAGGAGCTTATCAATCTTAGTAATAGAATTAAGCGAAAAAAAAAATCTTCATATATAAAGCTTGCTTATAGTGCTACTATTTGGAACTTGTGGAAAGAAATGTATTAGTATCTTCGAGGGTAAATGTACTCATATAAAAGAAACTCATAAAAGGATTGTTTCTCATGTTGGGATGCAAACAAAAGGTAGGAACGGAGAAGATGACTCTTTTGGATATTAGAGGTCTACAATTGGCGAATCAAATTCAATATTAGTTGATTCTTTATTTTCTTTGTATATATGATTCCTCTGAGGTGATGGGTATGCAGAGGCTTCAAAAGAATTGGATGAGTTAGTTTGATTTGACTCTTGTAAATTATTTGTTTTTAACGAATTTGGGGGGGGGGGGGGGGGTTCCATCAACCTCGAAGCTTGCCTATCGAAAAAAAAGATTTTCAAAATTTGTCTATAATGTGACGCAGGACGACCCTAAGATGTGTGATTAATGATTTAATGCAATTTTTACCGAAATTAAATAAAGTAATTCAATCTTAATCTCAAATTATCACGATACCTTTGGGTTCTGAGAATTCAGATAGGTAGATCACGCGAGATCCGGCTAGGGTCCAGTCTGATGCGCAAGTCCTGTTAGCTTTAAGGCGGGATCGAGCCTAGAGATAGACTAGCTTTTCCAGGCTTGGGCGTTCGTATCAATCCGATGTAGAATCGCTAAATCTCACTAGGGTTATATAGGATTGGGTAGATTTGATGGCTCAGATGAAAAACTAAGGTTTAGGCGAAATCTAGGGTTCGAATGCATTAGGGTTTCAAAGTATGGGATCAATAAATTAGGGTTTGTAAGATGAAACAAAGATAGGCAAATAGAAAAGATAAAAGATAAGAAAAAGATAAAGAAGAAAGATAATGGAATCGCTCCCTTGGACTCACACCAACCCATCACGGGGAAGAAGACTCTCTCCATTCAAGCAAAAGCTCATTTAATATTCATAAAACTAAATAAAAATTATTATAGAGGCAATAATAATTCGAAATAAAATAGTCCTAAAATAATAAAAGACTAAAAAAGGTAAGTTTTCACAGAAAAACAATTTCCGTCGTTTGACGGAACTCTCCACGAACGTTCGAATTGGGCCACGGACGTCCGTGAATGGTCACAAACGTCCGTCCCACAAAACAGTGAGACGTCATTTTTCTAGACGTCCATCTTGAACCTACGGACGTCCGTCGCTTGATGACGTCTTTTGCCTTCGTTTCTCCCCTTAAGCTGTAGCACTCGGTCTTCCTCTTCGTTTCTTCCGACTCCGGTAAAAGCGATGCGGTCTAAAACCGATGCCCACGTACTCGATGTCCCCGTCAATTCCCCCGAACCAAATAGGTTTCATCACCGATGAAACACGGTTGTGGTAGCTATCGAGCAAGTCGGGGTCCAATCGTCGAACCTCATTCTCATGAATCCATGTGTTTCTAAACTCCGGTTTTCCGACCGATTTGACCAAGTATTTCTGAAAGCCTCCGTCGCGTGTGGATACAACATGATCATTTAGGAAATCCTCAATCACATCCTGTCGCTGCTTGCTTGGAGAAGGGAGAGGCACCGGGTTCAAGGTTTGGGTGGGGCTTGAGAGTATGAGAGGGCTGGAATGAAATTTCAGGAGGTGGGGTGAAACCCATGTAAGGAACCAGGTCCTCCACATTGAATGTTGAACTAACCCCCATACCTGGAGGAAGTTAAGCACATATGCATTAAGATCGCTCCTAGACAAACTCTAAAAGGTACAGCGCCTCGGGATTGGAGCTTCTTTGCTGATCCCGGTGGGAACCGCTCTGGCCTAATTCGAATCATCACTTGCTCACCCACCTGATATTCCTTGAATCACTTGTGAGTATCAGCGATAATTTGTATTGATTGTTGCTTGAATTAATCTTTTGATTAATTATGTGTTGTGCAAATGCATCGGTTGACTCAGATACTCTATGTGACGCTGACATGGGGATCAAATCTAAAGGTGTCCTAGGCCTATGACCATGTACAACCTCAAAGGGACTCATGCCTATGGACCTATTGACAGAATTATTATAGGCAAACTCAGCTATGGGTAAAACGGTATCCTAGGTCCTAACATGATCACCGACAAGACTACAAAGGAGATTCCCAAGACTCCTATTGGTGCTTTCGATTTGGCCATCCGTTTGAGGGTGATAAGCCGTCGAAAATTGGAGCATGGTGCCCATCAGGTGCCAAATGGTCTTCCAAAAATAGCTAGTGAATTTGACGTCCTTATCAGACACGATTGTTTTGGGCAACCCATGAAGACACACGACCTCCGCGAAAAATAACTTAGCAATGTAGAAAGCATCGGAGGTCTTCGAACAAGGTATGATGTGGGCCATCTTGGAAAATCGGTCCACCACAACAAAGATGGAATCATGTTTCCTCGAAGTTCTGGGAAGTCCGAGCATGAAATCCATGGAGATGTCTTGCCACGGTGTGTGCGGCACGGGTAACGGAGTGTACAAGCCGGTATTTTGCTTACTCTGTTTCGACACTTAGCAAGTACAACAATGTTTGAAAACTCGGCCGACATCTCTCATCAGGCTAGGGCAAAAGAACCTATCCACTACGAGCGCAACAATCTTATTAAGCTCGAGGCTAACCCTTCGGCATGTAACTCTCAAATGAGGAAGTCACGCAATGAAGCGCGAGGGATATAAAGATGATTGCCTTTGAACAAGTACCCATCCTGGATGGTGTACACGGAGTGTGTGTTGGTCTCGTCACTGAGGAGAGTAGTGTACTCTACCCCAAAATCTGGGCACTCGGGGTACTCATCCTTTAATCGTTCGAACCCAACGACCTCAGTGCTCATGAAGTGCAAAGTCGCCACCTGACGACTAAGCGCATCAGCAGCCCTGTTTTCAACACCGGCCTTATGCTTCAACACGAAGGTAAACCCTTAGAGGTATTCAACCCATTTTGCGTGCCTCGGATTTAACTTCTTCTAAGAGGCTAAGAAACATAAGGCTTTATGGTCGGAGAACAACACAAATTCCTGCGACCTAAGGTAATGTTTCCAATACCATAAGGATTGAACGACCGCATAGAACTCCTTATCATAGGTGGAGTATTTTTGCTTCTCCTCATTGAGCTTTTCACTAAAATAAGCCACTGGGTGGCCCTTTTGGCTAAGCAATCCTATACCCGCACCCGATACGTCGCATGCAACTGCGAAAACTTTGGAAAAGTCCGGTAAGCGCATGGCAGGTGCACTACTCATCCTTTGTTTGATCTCGGCAAAGGCTTTCGTCGCAGCTTTACTCCATCGAAAATCTCCCTTTTTCATGCAATCAGTGATTAGGGCTATGATGGTGCTAAAGCTTCTGATGAAGTGACGATAGAAAGTAACCAAGCCATGGAAGCTGCGGACATCGTGTATGTTCTTAGGTTCGGGCCACTCCACAATGGCTTTAACCTTTCAGGGTCTGCGACCCTTTCGGACTCTGGTTTGCCGACCCATTTAACCAAGTATTTCTGGAATCCCCCGTCATGTGCAGAGACGGCATGATCGTTGATTGTATCCTCTATCTTATCTGATCTCTGTCTACGTGGGGAAGGAAGAGGTATAGGTTGCAAGGTTAGATTGGGGCTGGGACTAGGGGGTGGCTGGAGTGGGTTTTCAGGAGGTGGGGTGAAACCCAAGTAAGGAACCAGGTCCTCCACATTGAACGCTGAACTAACCCCGTACCTGGAGGAAGCTCGAGCACATATGCATTATGACCACTCTTAGCCAAAATTTAAAAAGGCTCAGCGCCTCGAGATTAGAGCTTCTTCGCAGATCCCTATGGGAACCGCTCAGGCCTAACCCGGACCATCACATAATCACCCACGTGAAATTCTTTAGAACGCCTGTGAGCATCTGCAGATAATTTATATTGATTGTTGCTTGAATTAATTTTCTGTTTAATTTCGGCATGCAAGCTATGAATATGTTGTGCAAATGCATCGGCAGACTCTGACACTCTATGGGATGTAGACATGGGGATCAAATCTAATGGGGTCCTAGGCCTATGACCATGCACTACCTCAAAAGGACTCATGCCTATGGACCTATTGACAGAATTATTATATGCAAACTCAGTTGTGGGTAAGATGGTATCCCAGATCCTAACATGATCACCGACAAGATTACGACGGAGATTCCCAAGGCTCCTATTGGTGCTTTCAGTTTGACCATCCGTTTGAGGGTGGTATGTTGTAGAGAATTGGAGCAATGTGCCCATCATGTGCCAAAGGATTTTCCAAAAATAGCTCATAAATTTAACATCCCTATCAAACACAATGGTTTTGGGCAACCCATGAAGATGCACTACCTTCGCGAAAAATAATTTAGCAATATGGGATGCGTCGGAGGTTTTGGAACAAGGAATAAAGTGGGCCATTTTGGAAAATCAGTCCACTACGACATAGATGGAATTGTGCTTCCTAGGGGTCTTAGGAAGTCCAAGCACGAAATCCATAGAGAGGTCTTGCCACGGTGTGTGTGGCACGGGTAATGGAGTGTACAAGCCTGTATTTTGTTTTGTCTGTTTTGAAACTTGGCAAGTACGACAATGTTTGACGACCCGAGCGACATCTCTCATTAGGCTAGGCCAAAAGAACCTATCTTCTACGAGCGCAACAGTTTTATTACGCCCGAAGTGTCCGGCCATCCCTCCAGCATGTAACTCCCAAATGAGAAAGTCATGCAATGAAGTGCGAGGGATACAAAGGCGATTGCATTTAAACAAGTACCCATCCTGGATGGTGTACACAGAGTGTGTGCTGGTCAGGTTACTAAGGAGAGCCTTGTACTCAACCCCAAAATCTGGGCACTCGGGGTACTCATCTTTTAACTTTTCAAACCAGAAGACCTCGGTGCTCATTGTGCTCAAATTCACCACTCGCCGACTAAGTGCATCAGCGGCCCTATTTTCAACACCATCCTTATGGTTTAACACGAATGTGAACCCTTGAAGGTACTCAACCCACTTCGCGTGCCTTGGGTTTAACTTCTTCTGTGAAGCAAGAAAGCGTAAGGCTTCATGGTCAGAAAACAGCACAAATTCTTGCGGTCTAAGGTAATGTTTCCAATACCAAAGAGATCGGACGACCGCATAGAATTCCTTGTCATAGGTGGAGTATTTTTGCTTCGCCTCATTAAGTTTTTCGCTAAAATAGGCCACTGGGTGACCCTCTTGGCTAAGCACTCCTCCTATGCATACACCCGATGCGTCGCATGCGACTTCAAAGACTTTGGAAAAGACCGGCAATCGCATGACGGGTGCACTACTCATTCGTTGTTTGATCTCGGCAAAGGCTTTTGTTGCCGCTTTTCCCCATTTAAAATCCCCTTTTTTCATGCAATCTGTAATTGGAACCATAATGGTGCTAAAGCTTCTGATGAAGCGACGATAGAAAGTAGCCAGACCATGGAAGCTGCGGACATCGTGTATGTTCTTAGGTTCGAGCCACTCCACAATGGCTCTCACCTTTTCGGGGTCCGCAACCATTCCATCGGCCAAGATAATGAATCCCAAGAAGGCAACGGAAGGTTGCATGAAGGCACACTTCGTGAGATTGGCAAACAACTTTTCGCCCTTGAGGGTTTCACAAACCAGCCTAAGGTGGGTCAAGTGTTGATCCTTGTTGTGACTATAGATCAAGATGTCATCGAAATAAACAACAAGGAATTTGCCTAGGAACGACCTCAACACTTGAGTCATGAGTTGCATGAAAGTATTCGGGGCATTAGAAAGCCCACTCGGCATGACCATCCACTCATAAAGACCATCCTTAGTCTTAAAGGCGGTTTTCCACTCATCACCAGGGTGGATGCGGACTTGATGGTAGCGACTCTTAAGGTCTATCTTTGAAAAGATAGTGGCACCAACCATCATGTCGAGCATATCATCGAGCCTTGGTATGAGAAACCGATACTTAACTGGTAATCTTATTAATTACACGGTTATCCACACACATGCGTCACGTACCATCTTTCTTAGGAGTGAGTAGGGCGGGTACGGCACACTGACTCAGACTCTCTTGGATGAACCCCTTTTGAAGGAGCTCATTGACTTGTCGAGTCAACTCGGCGTGCTCTACCGGATTCAACCTAGTGGGGCAGGTTCAGTAAGGTAGATCCAGGAACCAAGTCTATTGCGTGTTGGATATCACGCAGAGGAGGGAGTTCGTTTGGTAAGTCTTCAGGGAAGACATCCGTAAACTCTTTTAAAATCGGCTCAACCTCCTTGGGGCACTCGCTCACCAACTCGGGAGCACTCTCTACGGTGACAACTACGTACACCACACTCTCTTCTATCGATGCTCTCTCGAACTCAGAATGACTCACAATATTAATGGCTTTAGAAGACTTGCCCTTCTTTTTGACGGTGTTGGTCGAGGGTGTTTTGGGAGGCAAAGGGTGTAAAGTGATCTTTTTGCCCTTATGCATGAACGAGCATATGTTTGATTGACCAGAAAGAGTCACGTCCATGTCGTAGAGCCACGACCTTCCCAAAATGATATGGCCCACATCCATTGGCACCACATCACACCATAAGGTGTTCGAATAAGACCCTAACTGAATCGGTACACAATACCTTTTCGACACGGGAATGGATGAAGAATTGACTCATGCGACTTTATAAGGTCTCAGGTGGGCTTCAGGTGTTAGCCCTAAGCAGCGTACAGTATGAGTTGATATTACGTTAGTACAACTACCGCTATCCACGATAACCCTACAATTCTTTTCACCGAATCTAGCGTAGGTGTGGAAGATGTTCTCCCTACGCCAGCCATCCTTTTCATCTCGTTGAGGCTGTGCAAGGGCACACCTCACAACTAAAGCATCATCCTCCTCTCCCTCCATGAAAGGAGTCCTTTGAGGTTCTTTCGTAGGGAATTAGGCAGCAAAGTGTCCCATCCCATGACATTTATAGCATTTTACTTGAGAATTAACCCTTGAGGATTTCCCAATTACACCTTTTCCCTTTTCAAACCTAGAATTGGTAGGGGCGGATTGTGTGGGTTTGGGAGGAGGATTGAATCATCCCTCACCGGATCGTTGGCTATTATATTGTGGCTCAGTTCTCTTCACTACCGTAGTTTTCAAATAACGTTCAAGATTTTACACAACGGCATAATATCTTTCAAGAGTTTCTACGGGGTGCGAAATCAACTCTTTTTGCAAATCAAGTTGCAATCCGGTGCGGAATCTAGAGAGAGTGATTTCAGGGTCTTCCGATACTTTTGCCCTCATCATGAACTCTTCAAATTTGGCAATGTAATCGGTCACGGGCATACCACTTTGGCGTAAATTTTGCCACTAGTCGAGGAGGCGTTGGTGGTATGATAAAGGAACGTACTTCTCAGTAAGTCGCTCCTTCATGTCGTCCCAACGGGTAATGGGAGGACAGCCCGCGTTCACCCTAATGCGCTCAACATTGAGCCAGAAAAGCCGAGCTTGACCAGCCAGCTTCATTTTAGCGAGTCTAACGCAACAGTCGTCATTGATGGCATACCAATCAAAGTGTTGGTCCATGTCAGAAAGCCAATCGAGGAAGAAGGTAGGGTCCATTCTTCCATCGAAAGTCATAATCTCAACTTGAACGTTCTTAAGGAGTTGAACTTCGGGGTCATAGTCATCTCTACGATGATCCCTACGGTTCCGATTGTCTTGGCGACCATTACGTTAAAAATGAGGACATTCACACTCTTGGTGTTGATTTTCCAGCCCACCCATCACTTCCAGTTGGTTGATTCGATCACGTAATCTATCATTACCAACTCCTAGGGATGTTTGGGCCTGCTCTATGGTACTCAAACGTGCACTAATCGCACCCAATTCTTCTCTCATAGCTCTAAGAGTATTAAGAACCTCATACGAAGCCATGGTGGTCACAAGGTCTATTAGGGTTCTAATATGGAATGCAATATGGACTCATAAAAAGAAAATAATGCAATAAAATAAATATGAAAAGCAAAGATGCCCTAACCTAGAAAACCTAGGGCTTTGATACCAAAACTGACGTGGGACAACAACCCTAAAATGCGGAATATGATTTTAATGCAGGTTTGGCCGAAATAAAATAAAATAATTCAAGTTTAATCGCCAAAATTATCTTAAAATACCTTAGGGTTTGCAGAATTTTAATGAGTAGATCACACAAGATCCGAATAGGGTGTCCAATCTAATGCGCAAGTACTTTCAAACTTGAGGCAAGATCGGCCTAGAGATAGAACTTTGGCTTTTCTAGGTTTAGGCGCTCGTCTTCGGTCTGATGTAGATTCACAGATTCCAAATTTGATTGTAAGAGGGAATTAGGGTTTGTAAAAGGTTTATGGCTCTTAGATCGGTTTATGGTTTTAAGGTTTCGGGGATCACAAGGAAGAAATTAGGCTATGGCTAGAGAAACACGCAGAGATTTAGAGATAGCAAATATAAGCAAATCACGCAAATCAATAACGGCAATAAGGAAAATATATGGGGAATCACCCCCTTGGTCTCACACCAAACCCATCACGGGGAAGAAGACTCTTTCTTCACGAAGCATAAGCTCTCATTCAATAATCAATCAACTAATTAAAAGTCTTTACAAGCCTCTATATATAGGCCACTAATAATTAAGTTCGAAATAAAAGAGTTCTAATACGAAATAAACACAAAATGGAAGTTTCACGTAAAATAAATGTCACTGCGTGAGCTTAAGTTGCTAAGCTTCATCGCGAGGACTTTCATTCACTATTTTTCCTCGCAGTTTGTATCCATTTCTCCTCTGAGGCTACGATGCCCGGGCTTCCTCTACGCTTCTTCCAACACCGGTAAAACCGATGTGGTCCAAATCCGATGTCCATGTATGTGGCGTCCTCGTCAGCGGACCTTCACACTCTCGAAGCTGATCACAATATTCATCAAACCCATCTAACCGGTTTATCCGATCATGCTGCCTACCATTAAAAACCCCTATCATCGTCTGGGTTTGCTCAATGGTGTTCAGTCACTCATTAATCGCACCCAACTCTTCTCGCATAGCTCTAAGAGCATCGAGAATCTCATTCAAATTCATGGTGACCACATACGTCTATTAGAGTTCTAGTATGGAATGCAATATGGACTCACAACAAAATATAATGCAGCAAAAATAAATATGACAAGCAAAGATGCCCTTACCTAAAAACCTAAGGCTCTGATATCAAAACTGGCGTGGGACGGGAACCCTAAGATGCGTGATTAATGATTTAATGCAATTTTTGTTGAAATTAAATAAAGTAATTCAATCTTAATTTTAAATTATCACGATACCTTCAGGTTCTGAGAATTCAGATAGGTAAATCACGTGAGATCCGGCTAGGGTCTAGTCTGATGCGCAAGTCCCGTTAGCTTTAAGGTGGGATCGGGCCTAGAGATAGAACTCTAGTTTTTCTAGGCTTGGGCGTTCGTCTTCCATCCAATGTAGAATCACTAGATCTTACTAGATTTGATGGCTCAGATGAAAAAACTAGGGTTTAGGCGAAAACTAGGGTTTGAATGAATTATGGTTTTAAAGAATGGGATCAATAAATTAGGGTTTGTAAGATGGAACAAAGATAAGCAAATAGAAAAGATAAAAGATAAGAAAAAGATAAATAAGAAGGATAATGGGAATCGCTCCCTTGGCCTCACACCAAACCCATCACGGGGAAGAAGACTCTCCATTCAAGCAAAAGCTCATTCAATATTCATAAAACTAAATAACAGTGTTTACAAGCCTCCTAATATAGGCAACCTAATAATAATTCGAAATAGAAGAGTCCTAAAATAATAACAGACTTAAAAAGGTAAGTTTTTGCAAAAAAACAAAATTTCTGTCATTTGACGGTACTCTCCACGGACGTTCGAACTGGGGCCACGAATGTCCGTCGCCTACGGACACAGACTGCCACGGATGCCCGTGAATAGTCACGGACGCCCGTCCCACAAAACAGTAAGACCTCATTTTTCTGGACGTTCGTCTTGAAACTACGAACGTCCGTCGCCTGATGACGTCTTTTGCTTCTGTTTCTCCCCTTAAGCTGTAACACTCAAGGTAGTTAAAGCGGTGTGGCGAGGTCATGGCGAAGAGGCTCGCTACGCCATGGCGTGGCCAGAGCGAAACCATGACAAGGCTATTTATTATTGTAATTTAAAAAATAAAAATGTATCTATTAATTAGAAGTACTCTTTTTTATTATATTTTTTATATAAGAAAAAATTTCAACTACTAAAGCATCATACTTTGATTCTAATATTGAGGATGTCATGTTATAGAAGTAAACAAATATCAATAAATACAAATTAAATATGGAACATCAACAAATTTGCAACATGATAAGTATAAATAAAAAAATATAAAATATTAGTAAATATAAAATATTAAAAAATATGAAATATTAAGTACACATACGGTAGTGTCGCCAATGCTGAGGTTTCGGAGACGCTAGTGTTGGTAGCTGCAGTAACGAGAGAGAGAGAGAGAGTCGATGATTTTGTAACTTGTAAGTAGAGATTTTGTAACTTATATATATTATAAAAATGTCATTACTTATAAGTATCATACATTATTATCTAAAAAATAAAATGGCGTGCATAGCGACACCATAATGCTACTCCGCCATGGCGACGCTATGGAGTCGCTATTTAGCCATCATAGCTATTTGGTTATATATGGCGTTTCCTATCGCCATTCACAATGGTGAGGCTATAACGTGGCCTTGACAACCATGGTAGCACTCGGGCTTCCTCTTTAATTCTTCCAACTTTTACCTTTTAGTTTTTTTATCCATCCACTAGAAGTAACTGCCTAATGAACATCACAAGAAAAACCACATTTGAACATGCAAGATAAATAGGTCCACAATATGATGGTCCTAAAGTAGCTAATAATTCAATTTTCGTATGGAAAAGCTTTCTATAGTGTTGACATTTATACCACAAAATTTCTAGGGATAAGATAGAAAACCTAGCATGGATGAACAAATTACAAGGATGCCACTAGATGTCTTAATTATAGAATAATGGCAGATAAGCATGAATAAATAGATTAGAGGCATGACCATCTATAAACTAGGGTACGTGAGACGTGTTTTTATGCAATCCAAGTGATCAAGGTGGTAGTTTAAGACAAAACTGTAATTTAGGGTTAGGGTTTAGTAATAGGAAGGAGGACAGAAAAGAAGGTATTAGGGTTGAGTCAATGTAACTCAAATCCCAATGCAAAATATTATTTATATTATCTTAGCATGTTCACGCATTACATGGTTCCCGAGTTAAGTGAATTGTACAACTTAAAATTCGTTTAACTACACACACACCCAAAGTTACTATACACCCATACAATAGAAATAGCATCTCCAACACTCCCCCTCAAGTTGGAGTATAGATGTTGATCATACCCAACTTGAAGGAGATGTCATAAAGTCTCTTGCCACCAACACCTTTAGTCAAGATGTCGGCAAGTTTGATCCTCAGTTCTAACTTGGGGAATACTGATTTCTTTAGACTCGACCTTCTCACGAATATAGTGACAGTCCACCTCAATGTGTTTTGTTCTTTCATGAAAGATAGGATTCTCTGTAATATAATGGGCGGCTTCATTGTCACCATACAAGATAATTGGAGAGGATACCACAATCTAAAAGGAAGAATTTAAGCCACATACCTTCTCTCGCACCTTGGGACATGACGCGGTGCTCCCCCTCGACACTAGAGTTTGATACTACATGTTACTTCTTAGATTTTCATATAACCAAATTACCCCCAAGAAGGTGCAATATCCGGTAGTTGATCTCTTATCATCTAGAGACCCGATCTAATCGACATCAGTAAATATCTCTATATCCAAATGACCATGGTTTTTATAGAGAGACCCTTTACCAGAACTTCTTTTCAAATACCTTAGGATTCTGTGAACAACTTCCAAATGTACTACCCTTGTTGAGTGCATATATTGACTCACCACGCCACTGTTCTGAAAATTGCCCGGGCGGCTGGGGTGCTCCAATTTAGGCCTGAGTGGACTCTGGGGCGGACCGGATTTGGGGCGCCTACCCAAGCCGCCCGGGCTGCCGCCTTAGGTCGCCCCAAACCTGCCTCGGACCGCCCGGATCGCCCCAGTCGCCCTAGTTCCCAATTTTTTTCTTATCTCCTTTGTTTTTCTTTTTCCTTGATTGTTTTCTTCTTTTTCTTCTGTTTTTCTTCTTCAATTTTTTATGATCTTGATTCTTACACAACACTTTTTTTTCCGGCAACTGAGCAGTGAGCACTAACTCTTTTTTTTTGTTCTTTTTTTTTATTTTTTCTTCATTCTATTTTGGCAAGTGGCACAAATATAAATATAATATATATATAGCGGCTGCCCAGATTTTAGGGCGTCGCCCGGTGATTTCTACCTGAACATCCCTCCGACCGCCCGAACCCTCGCAATGATTTTAAGAACATTGCACCACGCTTACTTTATAAGCAATGTCTAGACAAGTCATGGTTAGATAAATCAGTTTACTAACTAATCTCTGATAAGTATGTGGATCCTTGAGAAGATCACCTTCTTCACCGTTTAATCGGTGATTTTGTTCAATAGGGGTCAAGTAAGCCTACACCCCAAAAATCCCGTATCACGAAGGAGGTCTATGGTATACTTCCGCTGGGATAATGCAATGCCCTTCTTAGATCACGCCACTTCAATGCCAAGGAAATATTTCAAGCTTCCCAAATCTTTAATTTCAAACACTCTACTCAAATACTCCTTCAGTTTAAGAATCTCATGACTATCATCACCAGTAATGATGATATCATCAACATAGACTAGTATGGCAGTCATCTTGATTACCCTTTTTATAAATAGAGTATGATCATAGTGACTTTTTCGGTACCCGAATCTCATAATAGCATCACTAAATTTTTGAAACCAGGCCATTGGGGATTGTTTTAATCCATAGATTGATTTCTTCAAACTACATACTTTTCCCTTCTCCCTTCTCCCTTCTCCCCTTCTTTTACAAATCCAGGAGGAAGGTCCATGTAGACTTCTTCCTTGAGATCACCATGAAGAAATGCATTATTCGCGTCAAGTTGAGAGAGTGACCAGTCTTTGTGGGCAACCAGAGATAACAATACCCTAATTATGTTGGACTTGGCTACAGGTGCAAAGGCGTCCTGATAATCAACTCCTTGTGTTTGAGTATACCCCTTTGCTACAAGCCTTGCTTTATATCTTTCAACAACAACACCAGGTCTATACTTAACTGTATACACCCATTTGCGACCAACAACTCTCTTTCCTTCTGTGAGTTCACCAATTTCCCAAGTTTGATTATGTTCCAGAGCTTTCATCTCTTGAATCATAACATTCTTCTATTTTGGTTGCAATAAGGCATCAGAAACAGTAGAGGGAATGGTGATAGAATCAACAGAACAAATAAAATCATAATGACATGATAAGAGATTATGATATGACACATACTGATGGGATGACGAGTACACGGTCTAGGAAGTTTTCTGTGAGCAATGGGTAGATGAAGATCAGAAATAAGAGGACCCTCTTCGGGTAAGGGATCTTGGTCGGTATTCTGAGAAGGTGACTCATCTACATTCTCATGCGCAGTGGCTTCAACGGTATTTTTCTTGTTCCGTCGCATATACATTTTCCCCTTTCCATGTTTATCAAAGGTGAGTTGTTCACTTTTCTGTGGATCAGCAGCTTCATCATCCACTTCTTCACAATCTTCATCATCTCCCATAGGTAAAGCTTTAGAGTACTCTTCATTTTTAAGTTGTTTCTTCCCCTGAAGAGGACTCGGAGGACTGGAAAAGGGAGTGCCCTCAAAGAATGTGACATCCATGGTGACTATCACACGACGAGTGAGAGGGTCAAAGAACTTGTATCCTTTCCGAGAAAAGGGATACCCAATAAAAATACACTTGGTAGCCTTGGGGTCAAGTTTACTTCGCTGAATATTGGAGATATATAAAACACAAGGAACCAAAGATACGTGGTGACACCAAGAACAGAGGTTGATGAGGAGATACAAGTTGGAAGGGAGAACGCCCTTCCAGAATAGGTGTAGACATTCGATTGATGAGGTAGGCAGCGGTGAGTACAGCTTCACCCCAGAGATGTTTAGGAACCTTCATATCAAATAACAGAGATCGAACAACCTCAAGAAGATGCCTATTTTTCCTCTCAGCAATCACATTTTGTTGGGGGGTATAAGGACAAGTGGTTTACCACACAATTCCATGAGAGTGAAGATAAGATTGGAGAATATGAGAGGAATATTCTCCACCATTATCCGATCGAAGAACCTTAACATGCCCTTGAAATTGTGTGCTAACTAGTCTGTGAAACATAGGAAAAATAGAGGCAATTTCATCTTTGAAAGAGCATAGTGAGTCTAGTACAATCATCAATAAAAGTAATAAAATAACGATAATCATTTAAAGCAGTATAGGGGAAGGCCCCCACACATCAGAGTGAATAACTTCAAAAGGAATAAAAAATTTACTACCGCTCAAGGGGTAAGAATTGTGAACATGTTTAGAGAACTAACAAGTCTCACAATTAAACAAAGGACTATCAAATTCATGAAATTTTTCTGGAAATAAAAGTTTCAAATGACTAAAATGAGGATGGCTACAGCAGAAGTACCACAATCTTGCTTCATCAACAGAAACCACCATAGCTGTAGAAGGAGATGCATCACGTAAATGTTGAAAGAGGTAGAGTCCCTTTTCTTCAGTACCATGACCAAGGATCTTCCCCGATTTCAGGTCTTGAAAAACACAATATGACAGAAAAAATGTCACACTATAATGTAAGGAATTGGTAATTTTACTAACAGATAATAGATTCATAGGCATGTTAGGAATCAAAAGAGTAGAGTCAAGAGACAAAGTTTCTAATTGAACACTCTCTTTGCCCTTTACAGGAACAAGGGATCCATCAGCAATACGAATATGAATAGAATCAGAAAGACTAGACACAGATGAAAATAAATCTATCATACCAGACATGTGATCCGTAGCCCCAGAATCGATGATTCGTGGGGACTAAGAGGAGGAGGTCATATGTGTAGACCCATAGGTACCTGACTCAGCTATGTGGGAGGAAGATGTCTGTCATTGTGTTACAGTCATGCGCTAAAGGCAACCCTGTAGATCCTGAAGCTCTTTCTATAAGCTCTAGAAATCAGATGGAGGTTGGACAGAAGCAGTAGGGATACTTTGACCACCAATAGGATTATAAGTTTCTTCAGTGGAGGACTAGAATGTAGGACCTGGAAGGAATTTCGGTTTCCCATATAATTCCCAACATCTTTCTCTGGTATGACCTTTCTTGCCACAATGAGAACACAATAATTTTTCTCTTTCTTCATATAAGAGGCCCCCATGACCTCCACGACCACCACCTCTACCATCAGATTTGCCTCCACGACCAAAAAGAGTGAAGGATGGTAGGCAGATCTCTTAGATACATCGTCACCAGGAATCTGCATAAACTGTTGTTTGCGCTCTTCATGCTGAAAGAGGGCATACACGGTCCTAAGTGGAGGACACTCCTCTCTGCCTAGAATGTTTGATTTAACATTCTCATGCTCAGGTCTAACCCCTTTTAAGAAGTCAAACACTCTTCTTTTAGTATTTTTACTAGCCTTGCTGGCACACCAGCTATACAGTTCTTTTTTTTATATTGGGCAAGTTCATCCCACAGACTCCTCATTTGAGTGTAATGCTCTCTAATAGTCTTATCACCTTGCTTCATAGTGTTAATTTTGTCACTAACTTGAAATATTTTTACAAGGTTTTGTTTCTGCGAAAACGCATCCCTCATAGCCTCCCATAATTGTTTAGCATCACTGGCATAAATAAAAGAATCATTAATGTCTGGTTGCATTGAATGTAGTAGTCATGTCATGACAGTTAGATTATCACTTTTCCAATCAACATACTTAGAGTCATCTTCTTTGGGTTTTGGGATAGTCCCGTAAATGTAACCCAATTTTTTCTTCATCCTTAAGTACATAGCAGCAAACTATGACCACGAAAGATAATTGGCCTCATTCAATTTCTTCGTAGTAATTTGTAAACTATGAGAAATATCTCTCCCGCCAACGATTCCGAGTTTATTCTCATCTATGATTAAGAGATATCGAGATCAGAACAATTCAAAGAATAGAAAGGCCCACAGCTTCCAAACAAGGAGAATAACAAATCTCTCCAACCGGGAGAGTAACGATTGGGAGTCATCGACTAACAGCGAGATCTCGTTGATTTTGGGGCCCAGATGACCAATCTGACGCTCAAATTCATCGAGGAATACTCAACACAATTGGGAGTCGTCAACTGGGCTGCTAGGGATTCAGATCTAATTTCGGCAACTTTTTCAACAATTCTGGCTATTTGGTTTGGGTACAGATTGTTGCAACTAAGTTTAGATGGATCATATAGCCTAGATCTAACACAAATCTTGGGAGGCATCAAAATCGAGTTTGGAATGTTTTTTTTGCTTCAAACCACGCTGCAAGGTGAATCCGAGGTGTCTCTGGGTCTCTGTGATTCGATGGAGATGATGGAGCTCAAGGAAGAAGACGACCTAGAACTTAGGGTTCATGTCCTCAAATGGCCTGTGTCATGGAAGGAAAAATACGCCCCTTGGAATTCCGACCAAACCGCTAAACTTTCAGACGATTCCAGCGAGGTCGCCGGTGGTAGCTGACGACAGTGATGACGTGAGCACATCGCTAATGACATCAACGATGACTTGGATTTTCGTTATGTAAAAGTTTTCGTAAGTTCGTAGATCGAACCAATCTCTGATACCAATACAAAACTGTAATTTAGGGTTAGAGTTTAGTAATAGGAAGGAGGAAGAAGAAGAAGATATTATGGTTGAGTCAATGTAACTCAAATCCCAATGCAAAATACTATTTATATCGTCGTAGCATGTTCACGTATTACATGGTTCCCGAGTTAAGTGAATTGTACAACTTAAAATTTGCTTAACTACACACACACACCTAAAATTACTTACTACACAACACCCATACAATAGAAATAACATCTCCAACAGTTTATAGATTAAATTAAAGTCGGTCGGGATATGTCATACTCAGTGGAAGATCTCAACTGTCCAATCAATGCACTCTAAACTTGGTGGTTTTCCATCATTTTGTAACAGTTGAAATTGAACTTTACCAATTAGATGTTTCAAATTTTCTAATAGATATGATTTTGGCTGAGAAATATCTCTATCATGGGATGCTAGTTGGAGAACTTCGATTGATCAACATGTGTTCTACATGGCAAAAAAGTAGATGGTCATGGCAGAATTTGTGTAAAGGAGGTCATAGGAGTCGGTCTGTTTAATTATAAATTATAAAAACGTTTTAAGTAAATAAATCTCAAACTTTGATTGGAAAGACTAAAAATTGGGTGCTAATTACTAACTAATCATGTAGTAGGAAAATAAATAGCAATAAGATATTAAGGGTATAATTAGAAGTAATAGAAATGACAATGTTTTGGACTTTTAGTTTCTAGTTGTAACCGCGTAGACCCGATGAATATTTGTGAATCTCGTTGCGACTAACCATTAGGTTTTTGCAAGAAAATGCAGTAATTTTGCATAAATTAATCCCAGATATAAATCTATCAGTGTGTGCCTCTTATCTTCAGCAAGTTCTCTGTTTTTTTCCTTCTTGTTATTGGCAAAGATGTAAATTCTATTAGGGAAATAAAAGTACACCTGGATCAAAACTAAACGAGAAGCTTAGGAATGTCAGAGACCCCGAAAAAGGAAAACACAACAAAAAATAATAGAGGTCGACAGCGCAAACAGCCCTGAACTCTTTGATTTGTTGAAGTGCACGCCCTTTAAAAGTATTGGCCATTGCATCCCAAGACCAAAGAACATTGGAAATAGAGGTGATCAATGTTACCTAGACACGTAACACGGGTGCCAAGTTTCAAGGTGTCAATAGATATTTGGCATGCCAATCTCTGACGATTCTAATATGGTGACACGGCCTTAAAAAATGTAAATTAAATAAATAAAACATATATAGAAAATATATTGAAAGGAAATCTTAGAGAGCCAATTAAGATATGTAATAAAATGATTTATTTTATAGGTGTTTGGTACTAAGATTTCTGAAAACTCCAATACTTGGCATCAGGCATGACCATAAGAAAAATATCTAAAAAATAAAATGTTTATATCAAGCACGTAGTATATTGTATGTTGTGTACTTCTGTATGTAAGATATCCGTTATTAACAATGAATTCATAGTTGGTGACGCATTAATTCCATCCTGCTATATTGGTGTTTAATCTTTGTATGGACTATGGATTATGTAATTAAAATGCTCAATTTATTAAATATTCCCTCATTTACTTATGAAGTTTTAACTAAATCTCGGTGATATAGTTGGGGATAAATTGTCAATTGGAAAATTTGGAAAAAATCGGTGAAGTCAAGAAAAATTCAAACAAAATCTGCAAAATTTGTCAAATTAGTGAAAGTAGCTGCACACAAGTCAACATATTTTGACATTAAAACGCAATTTTTCCAAACCTGTACTGTCAAAGATTTGCACACTTGTAAATAGCAGTCTTCCCATGGTTTGACCATTTTAGCAGGAGATTGACCCGTTCACACTTGAGAGTGAATGGGTTGATTACTCTGCACCAACTCTTCATATTTATGGTAGCATTTCAACTTTCCTAGGGGGCTACTCTGTTTGCATTGTGACGCTAAAAAATTTCTTGGCCATATATCTTCTCCGACTGCTTTCATAACATATTTATTTTATCTTCAGGCTTCTCAAAGTGGATTTGGTGTGGATTATGTCACACAAGGAACTCGAGCTGGGTTCCGGGGTAGCTTTCTAAACCAAAATTCCTAAGCTGGATATTCCCATCTGGGTACTGGGAACGATTTTATAGCTCAGGTTTGTTGATGTTTTTAGCCCATTTTTATTTGCCCTCTTGCATTGCAGTTGTCATCCATCAACAAAAATGAAATTTAAGTTTTCCCCTTATTTGTTTACTCCCTTTGCTTTATATGTTGAAAATCTACACAGGATTGCATCCCCCATGGATCACAAGGTCTATTTACACGAGTGGGCTTCAACAACCCATTGCAGGATGAGTCTTCTCACACCCACTTTGGTGTGGCCGGAACCGATCCTCTTCAATCACAGGTCTCATTACTTTTACTGATTCTTCATTTATTTGATAATTTTACATGGGTACCTCTGTCCGCACCTACAGGTTTGCTGAAAGCCCCAATGCCCGAAACCTAATGAAACCCATTGACTGCTTGAAATCAGACGATGGAGATCGTATTTTACCCTAATCTTTTACAAACGGATCGTGAGACCATATCTTACCATCAGACGGTTGGTTTTTTATTCCATGCCACACAGATTGGGGCGAAAAACAATCTCCTTTGTCTGATTCAAAGCCATCAATGGTTTTTAGCGTAGGGCACTTCCAAGATTCCGTGGGTGTTAATAAAACTACCTTATATAATAAAAAAAATTGCTTAATTCACTTAATTTCTATATTTAATTCAATTATAGTTTACATGTCTTTCAATATCATTTTGTCTGATGATCAGGATATGTATCCCAAATTTCAATAAACAAAAATGAACTCTTTAGCCGTTTCCCTTGTAAAAATTTAGCAGTTAGTAACCTTCATCTCCCTTGTACAAATTCTTGTTCCAATGTTCGTATTGAGGACTGCTGTATGCATTGCCATAAAGAGTGGTTGGGACGAATACAGATTCGCCGTTGGGATGCCAACCCAACACGTAATCATAAGAAGGGTCACCTGCATTTCACCCACCAGCACCACCATCGCCTAGGCAGCGGGATGACTGCATTGCCATAAAGAACTGCACTGACATTAAGGGAGTTTCGAGCAGCATGACTCCGAAGCCGTGCAAATTGCTGGCTGATCATGGAGCACAAAAGAGAATGTGCCCATTCCCGTCTAAAAGAGAATGTGCCCATTCCCGTCTAAATAGATACCTATTGAAGATGTTCAATTTCAAGTGTGCTCTTAGTTATTGAGTAAATTTTTTTCCTTGTAGTAAGAATTAGGAACAACAGAGATTAGCTGCTTCAAGCTTCTAGCTGATTTATGATATTAGGAAGCAAAATAAGATTTATGTGGCCTTCTAGTGCCTTCGGTGAGTAGTCCAGAAAGAGGTGATGCTATATAAGAGGCTTCATTTGACTCTAGTCCTTTGTTCTTCATGTTAAAATATAAATATGTTTTGAAGGACTCTAGCCCTTTGTTCCACCTAAATATCTGATAATTGTGCTCTCTCCAATCCGCCCTGAGAACAGCCAGTAACGCAAGCTGCCAAAGGACCCTACCTCTGTTACGGAACGGCACTGGGAGCCACGCAGCAACTAATTATCGACAAGAACTGGGGAAGCACCATGAAACAACAAAACAGGGACAGGGAGAATCTTCTCCCAAACAGCGGCAGAGAAGGAGCATACAAAATAGCATTTAAAAAAAAAGTGCATAAAAAAAAAATTGCATAAACAACAACTGTCCAAATTAGTCGTTCTTCTATGACTTTAAGAGCAGTTGTTCTTGAAGTTCATAAACGACTGTCATGTACAGTAGTAAAAAACAACTACTATTTCTTGAAAAGACGACTGATGTTGGCAGTCATTTTTTTTGCTTTTTTCATGTAGTGAATGTGGGCACTTTTGTATTACAATAAAAAGATGTTTAAAAAGTGGTATTTCTTTAATTCCAAATGTTGACAGCTGAGAATGGATGTTGGCCTCTATGCATGGATATTGTTTTCTTTGATTCGATTGCATATGCAGTTAAGCTGTTTGAGTTTTTGGCATCTTCCTTTCTGGTAATTGTACATTATAAATTGTTTGTTCGATTGGGCCTTTTCCCAAATTAAGAACAAAGAGCTAGAGTTGTTCACTAATTATTTTTTATTTTTGGATAAATGGCGCTTTTTTATTTGAATAAAAGGGAAAAAAAATGATAAATACAATACAAGATGTGGTTGAGACATGATATCAGACCACAATGGTTACATTTACATCAATGGGGGATCCATGGCCCCCATATGTCTATTATTTGGGAACTCCTTCTTTCGCAAGTTTATTTGCGTTTTGATTGGCTGCTCTAGGAATATGTAAGATAACATAACTGTTAGAGTTAGTGCCCTGAAAAGTCATTTTTCTTGTTTTTTTGCTTTGGCCAAAATAAATTATTATTTCGATACTTCGACAAGAAATTCCTCCAGTTAATCAAATGCTTATATGCATAAAGGGTGACTGACTATTTCTATTGATAATGAGATGATCAATGAGTTATAAGATACCATCAAGGTCCTCAGGCAATATTGCAGGATAGTTAGGTGTTCAGCTATGAGCTACCACGAGAGAACTAGGTTATTGATTCATTATTCCTAGAAAAATCATGACTATGGGTGGAACTAAGCACTTTAGTCATATGGCTGTCATAGTGCCAATGTGTTCTCATTAGATGGGAACTAGCTATTTGTCAAGCTACCGTGGTAGGGGCTACGCATCGGCATATATGTGTACATTGGATCTTTAGAGAGTTGGAGCAGCTCAGACCCCCGTAGATTGAGCCTGCGAACTTGGTGTCGGGCCAAGTGGGATTAATCCTCATTATGGGTTAGAATCTTCGGTTGGCTTATTTTTTGTTATTTTTTTAAACTGCACAACAGGAGATAAGATTAAAATGTGAAAATTTTGCGATATGTACCATTTTCTTTGAATTCTGTTTTAACTAACACCCATGATCATAAATCAAGATAAATGTATAAAAATTTGAATGTTCATATCCACTATCAAGCATTTTAATACTACCCAAAGCAAGTATTGAAGACGTGTTGAAACCTGGGAGGAACATTCTAGCAGTTGTTTACTGCATGTATGGAAGCTCCTGCATGGTAAATTTAGCTGTCATCATCATTTTTATGCATCCAGTTTCGTTTAATAATTGAGGCTTGAAACATATGAATTATGAAACATCATCTATATCTTGTCCCAACTCTTAATTGTTGGTTTTTTAAACTGAGATTTTATAATTTTGTGTTGTCATTGGTATCGCTTGTCTTACCTCTAATTTCTTGTAAACCAATGGTTCATGTGTTTTCTAGCCTAATTGTTGCACCTTTGAACGTCAATTACTGACATAATGAATTCCTATTGCAGCTTGTGTGAGCACCGACAGTGGAGTCAATGCTTTCTCACTCGATCCATCTCTTGGGGAGTTCATACTGATTCATCTAGACATAAAGGTGTGTGTGGGAGCTGATTGTTGATCAATTTACATGAAACACAAAGTTCTTCAGTTTTTTAATATCGTGTTAGCTTAAAAGACTATATCTGAAACTTACGATCTAATTGCCCACTATTCTTTGACATGAACTACCGTCATATATTTTCTTTGCTATGTTGTCAGAGTTGCCCTGTTTGCTACTCTGTATAAACTCGTCGTTATGCTTCCAAAATGACATCGATTTGATATTTTTTTGTTGAAGATAAACTTTTATTCTTTTATACTGTTTTACTTAAAAGTGTGCTTTCTTGGTTATTTGGTATGCTGCCTTGTCATCAGATTTCAAAGGAGGGTAATTTATATTCAGTGAATGAAGGAAATGTTAAGAACTGGGATGAACCAACAACACAGCATGTATTACTCAATCACTGATTATATTTCGTTTATTAGTTATTTGGAGCATAGTTCCTTAATGTTTTTTGGCTCGCAGATATGTTGGCAAATACGAGTTCCCTAAGGATGGCTCTTCTCCAAAGTCTTTGAGATATATTGGAAGGTACTTGGACACTCCATGTGTACCATACCTATGAACGTAAGTCTTTAATTCTGATTTAAAGCAGAGAAAATGCCTTTCCAACCATAAAATATTGCTCATAGATGAAATTCAGGACTGTGGCACCCTGGTGGAAACATAATCAATGTCGTCAATGGATAAAGAAGAGAACCCCACCCAATCTTTAACCATTCGGTCTACAATTCAGTTGGTCTACATTGGAAGCTAATTTCAAGTTGTGGCAAAAGATCTCAAGTATCAGTAAAATTAACAACCTCCAAGGACACTGATATCAATTTATCTAGTGAGGGAAATAGGGAGATTCCTTTCAATCCCCAAATTAATGTTGATAATATCATACGATATTAGCAAATATGATGGCATGTGATAAACTGTTTCTTGTGTTTATCTTGTGATTGCTCATTGCATGAATCTGATGAGCATAATATTAAATAATGAATCACAACATTATTACAATTAATATGCTACTTTTGATTATTTAAAAGTTGGTTCATGATTTATTTTTTCTCCTTTAATATTGCTCTTTCTTATCAATTAAAAAAGAAAAATTGGTTCATGATTTGGGAGACTCCTCTGAGAGACTTGTGCTAGCTTGTGAGGATAATATGTTTAATTCTTTTGGTAACCTGTGAAGGGACACAAAAAGGGTAAACTAATTTTAATTTGATCAGAAAATTTGCCGTGCACTGTCTTTATTCTAATGATATTATCATTGTCTCTAGCATGGTAGCTGATGTCCACCGCACATTACTTTATGGGGGCATCATTTTATATCCAGGAGGCAGGAAGAGTCCAAATGGAAAACTACGGTATGTAATGTTGGCAGATTTCAAACTTCTCCCTTATAGAAATAGCATTTAGTTGATGCCATATAGCTATAGTTATCATAATGCTGCTATTCTAAATATGTGACTAAGATTAATGCCCCTCACATAGAACAGTGTTTTATATGAAGTATTCCCATTGCCATTCCTGATGGAACAAGCAGGAGGTCAGGCCTTTACAGGCAAGCAACGGGTATGAACCAGATCTCCCTATCAATTATTTAAAATATGTATATCTATCTCGCACTATCAACAATTAGTTGTTTTGATCTTTGATCTTCTGTAAATTCATTGTTCTCTTATACTAAGATCCGTCTGGGTTTTATCAAGTAAGAATTGGAAGGCACGGTTGTGCTCTACATGGGCTTGATGCATGGTTGGAGAGCATGGAACCCAATTGTCAGGTGGGCAGAAACAGAGGATTGCCATAGCGAGGGTGATTTTGAAGAACCCCAAGATCCTACTTCTTGACGAAGCGACAAGTGCATTGGACACCGAGTCTGAGCGCATAGTCCAAGATGCACTCGTAAGGATAATGTTAAATAGGACGACAACCATTGTTGTTGCCCATCGTTGATGCACCACTACTATCACATCACAATTCCTTATCATGCTCAAGGAATTGTGATGTGATAGTAGTGGTGCATCAAGGAAAAATTGTGGAGCAAGGTAGTCCATGGGTCAAAATATCATCCGGGACCGATAGGCGTATCGGACGATACGCATCGGTTTTGGAGGTCACCGGTACGGTACGGTACATTCAAGGTACTGTACCGGTGCCTCCCGTACAAAATAGCAAAATACCGGACGATACATACCAATTTATCATTCGGGACCGATACATATCGTCCTTTACGTATCGGTTTTGGAGCTGGACGATACGTACCAGTTTTTCAAATTTTTGACCCATGAGGTAGTCGATATAACTTTTTACTCTGTCACATGCTTTTGTATTCTTAATAATAACAAATGCAAAATATTTGATTTCTGGTTAACAAATCTGAATAGAACGAAACAGAGTTAGATCCATTTTTACTCTTAGTCAATTTATGCTATTTATCCTTCATTCATCAGGTTCTTATTCCACTACAAAAAATAAGACTATTAGTGACACCAAAAACTGACGCTATCAAAATAACTTGTTTCAATAGCGATAATACTAGTAGCGGCAGTTTTTTTGTTAATAGCGGCAGTTTTTTGTGCCACTAATAGTCTTATTTTTTGTAGTGTTCCAAATTCATCGAAGATCCTGATGGGGCTTACTCTCAGCTCATAAGTCTACAAGAGAGGAATAATCCAACTCTTATAGTGAGTATCATATCATGTACAAGGTGAAAATATGAGAAATAATTCTGTTTCTGGTAATGGGGTGGCTTTAGGTGAAAAAACATTTTTAGTGATGCGTTAGGTGTAAACATTGAGGAGCCGTAGGGCTATCAGATGATAATTGTGTATTTCAATGTATTTTTATAGTACAAGTTATGTGGCAACACTGCCATTTCAATTTGCTTGAATTTATCTCTATATACCACTCCTTTTTACTGTTTTATAATTGCATATCTTAGCTATCTTTGTTGAACATCTTACTAAACAATTTTTCAGATCGAATGCTAATTACATAAGAGGATTACCACATTTTGTTAGTTCAGTAGTATTTCCTATTTTTAAATCTTTATTCCTCCTCTTTAAATTGCACAACTTAATTAGTCTTTTATGCTGAAATTCAGTCCCAATTGGCAGCATCAGCTTTGCAAGAACCCTCACTCCAACCTTGTTATCAAAACACTCTTTACCGACCACACATGTGCTCCTAATAATGGAACTCATCCCCCTCTCATTGGTGTTCATAGTGTAAGTAAATTGAAAATAAGGATCTATCCATCATGCCTAAAGTTACTTACTAATGCCTGATAATTATTATCTTAGACAAGGTCTCTTCCATGCAGCCATTACAACCGGTAGTTCCTCCCGCCAGTGCTATTGCGAGATGGATGTCGAACAATAACCCTTCTTTATATCACGCTACTGTGGCAGCATGGCCCCCTGGTCTTGTTCAGCCTTCTACTGTATGTGAGTCTTTTTTTATTACAAGCTAATCTTAGCGTTGACTAAAGATGTTTTTTGGATTTTCCACCACTTGTGAAACCTGAGTAACCTAAAGCTTCGTTGTTTAGCTATTGGCGATGAATTTCAATAATCACTGATTATTTTTTTTTGTCTTTTTACTCATTGGAGGCAAGTCCTCGGTTGAGATTTAATAAAGAAGGCTCCTTGCTTGCAGTCACAACAAGTGACAATGGAATCAAGATCATGGCAAACACTGGTGGGTAAAGCCTGATAAGATTGCTAGAAAGCAGGGCGTTTGAAGGGTCTCGTGAACTTTCTGAGCCAATGAACATAAATCTCCCGTTATACCTTCTTTTTATTTATTTTAAGATAAATTTTATTGGTGGAAATTTAATGCCATGCTATGCCACGCAGGTGTGGTTTCTCAATTTGTTTGTTTCTCTCTTGTTGTGTGGCTCCAATTGTTATTAATGCATCTGTTTCTATCACTCTTTTAGCCACTATTGAGCGAAACAATAGAGTTCAAGCATCCTTAAGTAGCCCGGTAAGAATCATTGTGCATAATCTTTCAGTTATTTTCTTAATAGAAGTTCCTAAATCTGCGTTATGGGGTTACCACGTGGAATGGAATTGCAGGCTACTATATACACAATTGGATGGCAGATGTCAAACCAAGGACAGATGATGTTGATAATAGTAGAAGCTAGAAATTAGCTGATTTTGTTAGTCCATATAATTTAAAGGCCCTTTTCTTCTTTTTCTTTGGAATACTTGTGGTAGTTTCTAGATATCACAGAAAGGGGGAAAAAGAAAGAACATTTACAACATATATATAAGGTGATGTCAGGGCCATTTGGCAAGCTACAAGTGTACAGTTGCTATACGTTACCAAAAGAGCTTCAGCTCTTGCCAAAAGAGGAAGCCTTGTAACCTCACAAGGTGGCTCTCACAAATGAACATATCTATAAGGAGATGTCAGAGCCATTTGGTAGCATGCACGTTACTAAGTCCTGGTATGTTGCCGATCCGCCGTGGCTTTGCGTTTGGGCTATCAAGGATGGTGTTTGAGATTTGTTATGGCTTGCCATGAGGGCTAAGGTTGCGGCACGTGGGGAGTTGATGCCTAGAATATTTTCTTTCTTGTCTTTTAATATTTTAAGCTGAGCATCTTGCTTGCTGTACTTCTATATCTTTGTCTTTGTTATATCTATAAAATCCCAATTATCTATAACAAAATAATAATATTGGATTTGATTCGAGTCGCGAAGGGATGCTATATGGACGTGTGTAGGGATGAGAGGAAGCCTTGTAACCTCACAAGGTGGCTCTCACACGAGTATATACGTCAAATCAGTAATATCCATTGTCTCATTGTTTGAGAGGGCAACCCATGATCTCAAGATCTATTGCATGGAATAATATTGGAACGACAGTAATATCCATTGTCTGATTGTCCTTTGTCGCAACCTATTCTAATTTTTCGTTTTTGGAACGAAAATCTAATAGATTCGGCCCCTCTCTGGCTTTATAACAGTAAATATGAATGCTATTCACTTCATTTAATGTGTGCTTGCATAAAAGATTAATTTTTCATCTTTGCTGATATGCTGCACAACTATTTATATGTAAAATGTAGCGGCTTGAGTGCATTTCAACATTTATCCATCAATCCTTCTACAGATGTCATGTCCCTTAGAAATGTGTGAAAGTTAGCTTTTCATAGGATTTATTGACCAAAATGCTCTATTGAAGTAGAAATTTCGTTCTTCCAATGTTCCTCCTTGTAATATAAGACCAGCACAAGTATAAATACTTAAAAGAAACCTCTCCAAACCATCACACACAGATACTAACTTGCCCACATATCACCATCTTCTCACCATCAACCCATCTACGGTAGCAATCGCATGATCTTCTGATTGCCCGGATCTCAAAAATCCATTCCAGCATTTGTAAGCTAGACTCTCTGAAGCCATCCAAACATGTCAATGAACTCTTCACTCAACTTGTGAATCTATGCACTCCCATCTTCCATAGGCACCAACTATCTGTCCTCCGAAGTCCAAAACAAGCGAGCTAGTCTCATTAGACTCTGTGGACAGGCCAAGCCTCTCTCGAGCTCGAATTCACTTCTTTCCTCACCAGCATTCCGAACCCACTAAATCATCTCAACCACTTCCCCTACTACTCATACTACGTCAAGCTCACCAACCGCGAGTGCACCATACTCATCTGAAAATGGGGTGGTTGACTCTAAATGTGACAGCTCAAATTTCTGCACTCAGAAATTCATGCCATCAGGACCATGTTCTGGATAATTCCCAGGACAAATCACGGAGTGTCTGCTCGTATAGCAGAAATTAGAGCAGACACGGTCCAGTAGTAGCAGATCGAGTCATCATATAAGGCATTTTAGAAAAAAGTAAATAAGACAATGCTCATATATAAAGATAAAAGAATATGCATCATCAAAAAGGAACCAAAAAGAACCACTGATGATGGACATCCATCACCCAAAATAATGGTTCCTGATAGTGGTTCCTACAGAATATATAATAATACAAGTGAATACAACATTTATAATAATAAGTACAGACGGTGGTCACCAGGCACGTAATAATCCAAAATTTAGTACAAAACCCAAAAAGTACAAGCTAATACTCAGATTGCTGGTAGAACTCGTCAGCTGGGGTATCAATATCCTCCTCCTCAGCCTCAGCCTTCGGATCCGGCTGGTACTCAGGGTCGCTCTCTGTGCCGGGAGCCCTAGCCTCAGAACCTATTAATATTATAGAAAACAGGGTGAGCTACATCTAAGCTCGGTAGAAGAATCTCAGCTAAAAGTATATTGAAAATATAAAACATGATTTGCAGGTAGAATCTCAAAACAGATGCTCAAAACAGAATATGCAGACAGGATAAATCAGATAACTTGTACTGAGTTTTCAAACAAAAACATATGTTATGCATATATATAATTTGTGACTTAAATCATGAATATTTCTAACTTAAGAAACTCCCATGAATCTATAGCACGTGGTAATCAGGTGTATGCTGATAGGAAACCCCAATCAATCGTCGTTCATATGAACAATTTTGAGAGTGCAACAATGTCTCATCTATGGAGTGCAATTATGCCGAGGGATTATCAAAGCAGATGCACAATTGTGCCAGGGCACGGATATGCTGTCGAGTCGGTGGCGATCATCTAGATTAAATACTTAAAATCAAATACACATATACGACCTCAAGAATCAGATATCAAAAATCAGAAACAGACATCAAAATACAGAATTCAGAATGCGGGAATCAGGGATGACAGATGGTTATTGATATGCAAACGTACTTTTAAAACATAAATCAGGGTACAGATGTGAAGTAATCATGAAATCATATTCAGATATATTTTTAGGTTGAATTTTTCCCTACCTCAAGTCAAACCTTTCTAAGCAAATCCAAAGCTTTTCAAAGCATCACGGTCTGATCCTAGACCATATACATAGCATACATAGTGTCAGGGATGTCAGAACATCAACTGACACAATGTCCAGTAGTGTTTAATTCACAAAACCAAAGCAGGCAGAAAACAGAGGTGATTGATCGATCAATGCCCTTGCTTGATCGATCAATACATCACCTTGATCGATCAATGTCATCATTGATCGATCAACAGTTCAAATAACTCACAAGTGTTCAAAGGGATTTGATCGATCAACACTCTTGTTTGATCGATCAATCCACAACTTTGATCGATCAAAACCTCATTTGATCGATCAATGCCTGCCTTTAATTCATAAAACACATGGAATTTGATCGATCAATCTTCCTTATTGATCGATCAATCCATAAATTTGATCGATCAATATTCCATTAATCGATCAATCTTATAAAACTCAAATTTCCCTCCTCCTGTTCCCACACTTTTCTTCTACAATTTGATCAATCAATGTTCAACTTGATCGATCAATCTTTCCTATTGATCGATCAATGTCCTCATTGATCGATCATTTTAGTCTTTGATCGATCACTTCACTGTGATCGAGCAACATCCCATATTGATCGATCAATATCATATTTGATCGATCAATGCCCATCGGGCACTGAACTTCCAAAAACATGCTCTACTGTTCCCATTAATTGTTTATACAAATTGATTGATCAATTCCTAACCTTGATTAATCAATCCCAAGATTGATTGATCAATAATGACAGTTCTCTGTCATTAATGGCTATCACCCTTTTGACCTATTTTGACCCTTCATCTTTAATGATTTCGAACAACCATTCACACACACCTATCTTACACATTTATGAGGCTTTAACCTCCGCACTTTTAATCTAAAAGCTTACCTCTTTGAAGCCCCTTTCGGATTCTCGGCAAACGCGATTCGGAAGAGGGTTTCGAATCTAAAATCTCAGATTCGTCGCCATCGCGACCCGAAATAGCAGGTGTTTGGCTCCGTCTCAACACCTAGTGTTGACTCACGTCCTCGCAAGACAACTCGACGTACTGACATCGGTTCTACGCTTTCTAATCGAGCAATCTCGACCCAATATTTCTTCAAACTGTGGTTTCTCAAAGCAACCACCTAAAAATCATAACCTAGCTGTGACTTTCAAGAAGCAAGAAGAAGAAGATGAAAGGTAATCATTCCAACCCCTCTTCCTTCTCTTATAAGCACAGAAATATCCTTGATATTTATGTTTTCCCCTAAACTTAAACTCCGGTGTGGAGCACTTATACGGTTTCTACGGCGTGTCACGCCCCATTAATGTCCTACAAGACTCGGACTTAAGTGAGAAGTCACACATGACTTCACCTACATGTGGATTAATATTATTTCCAATAATATTAATTTAAAATTTTTAAATCTATCTCGATTTTCGTATTGGGCACGCATATCGAAATAGTCGGGTTCTTGTTCAGAATTTTAGGGTCGTTACATTAAACAAGTCTCCCTTCGTGGGATCGGGTTCCATGCCACTCACATCGATTATCATGCTGATCCATCACATGGTTTCCACAAGTTTTGATAACTACAATATCGATGATTCGGCAAATAGAGTGGTGCAACCACTATAAAAAATAAGACTATTAGCGGTGGCCAAAAACTGCCGCTATTAACAAAAACACAATTAAGACTATTAGCAACTGGGGTATTAGCTGTACTTTTTTTGTTAATAGCAGCAGTTTTGGTTTATGCTAATAGTCTTATTTTTTGTAGTGGGTGGATCGTGGGCACCAACGCAGTGCTAGAGAGGAGGATGAGGTTCAAGATGAGGGAGGAGCTAGGGGGATTTGATTGCATTTTCTTGGCAGCTTTGGTTGGGATGAGCAAGGAGAAGGAATTTATTTTCTTGTCTTTGCATGTAATTATTTTATAAAAATGATAGACCTGTCTTTTTAGGAAAATATTAATACAACATCCAATCAAATGGTGCACTCTTGGGTTTATTTTTTTTTAATTTAAAGTTTTTCAAGTAAATGATCATCACTGATATCATCACTCTTGGAGTGTTAATACCATTTTGTAATGAGTCATAGACTTAACCCATTTCAGTGAGAAAAAATAGGATAAACTAGTTGCATGAAAATATGGTAACATGCCTCCTACATAGGTTTCGCGAGTCGAAAACTAACTTTTGATAAAATTCGAGGCCACTGTATGTCACAACCACCTCACTTACAGAGAAAATCGTTGACTACTTTGAATCGGACTATATGTAATCATTTTTCATCCCAATCTTTCTTACAATCAATCTTGGGATTATTAGCCTACCATCAAACGATCAAATATTGATTACATGTGGAGCACATATAAAAATGTAAAAGTGATCATGAAATACCATGAAGGGAAATTTACCTGACAGGCCCTGTCAGATACGCCTTTTACGTCAGAAGCCCTAAAGTTTCATTTTTACCCAGACAAACCCCCTACGCGCTGAGCTGAGGCACGCCTGTAGGAAATACCCAAACTACCCCCACAGTAATAAATAGCCGCCCTCTTTTCAAATCATTTACTGTTTTGAATTTACTTTTTCGTTCGAAGTCGGTGGAGAGTCGTTGACGCTTCGTGGACGATCGCGTTCAAAACTACAACCTTCAAGCTACCAAATCTGTAAGTTAGAATTAAAATTAGCTTCCATCGCTATAGATTTTTTATTTCTCCTCTCTTTGTTGCATATTTTGACATAATTTTTTTAGGTTTTCCCATATGTAATCGATATCGATTATATATGTAATCGATATCGATCCTATATATAATCGTTACCGATTACATATTTAGTCGCTATCGATTACATCGAAGATCGTTATCGATTACATTTAAAGTCGATAACGATTATATATGTAGTCGTAATCGACTATATAAACTGTGGATGACGAATCTATAACAAATCGATATCGACTCTCTATGAATATAATTAATACCCATCATTTGAAATAATTTCCCTATAGTTATTACCCTCGATGCCATAATAAATCATACGAGGTTTTATATTTATCTCAGCCGACGTTCAATTTATTGCCAACTACCCTTTTGTAAAACCATTATGGCAAGTTAGGTTGGAAGAATGAGAAAATTTAATACAACGATTCGTATTCCACAATCTAGAAGCTTTAAATACAGGTTTAGTTCGTCCTTAGCAAACCACCTATCATCCCTATCAGCCCATATTTTTTCCAATGTCGGCGAGAAGAAAAAACCTTCTATAACCCAATAAAGTTCGATCCTGTATGGGAGGACCCACCACCACCACCAGAACCAGATCCTCTGCAGTTCCTGTGGGACGAGTACGATGAAGTAATGGAGATTTTGGCGAAGGAAGAAAAGAAGAAGAAGAGGAAGGAAGAAAAGAAAAAGAAAAAGAAACTGAAGCCGGAACCACCCGGCTCTCCACCCCATCCACCACCTGCTCTTCATCCTTCTTCCTAACTTTTCTTTTCTTTTTTAATTATAAGTGAAAAAATTTGAATGTAATTGAAATATTTTGCAAGTAAATGAAACAACTTTTTGATGCAATGGCGACTTCATGAAATCTTTTGAGTCCGTAAATTAAATATTTTCTATGTAAATAAGGGAAATTTACCTGACAGGTAAATTAAACATTTTGAGATCAATGTAGACTTATATTTAATTGATGGCGATTTCATAAGTAATCGAGATCGATTACATTGAGAGTCGGTAGCGATTACATATAGAAACGATATCGATTATATATGTAATCGATGTAGGTAAAGAAGAAGGAAGAAAAGAAATAGAACAAAAGAAAGAAAAAAAAACTTAAGAGTCAGTAAATTAAGTAATTTCTATATAAATAAATATTTTGAGGTCATTGCGAATTTATATTGAGTCGTTGACGATTTCATGATGTCGATATCGATTACATATAGAGTCGTTAGCGCTTACATATGTAATCGTTATCGATTATATGTAGACTTGCAAGACTTTCTTTTTATTTTTAATTTTAATTGAAATATTATGAATGTAATTGAAAATTTTGCAAGTAAATGAAACATTTTGATTCAATGGCGACTTCATGAAATCTTTTGAGTTAGTAAATTAAATATTTTCTATATAAATAAACATTTTGAGGTCATTACGACCTTATATTGAGTCGATGGCGATTTCATCTGTAATCGATATCGATTACATCTAGACTCGATATCGATTACATATAGAATCGGTATCAATTATATATAGACTCGATATCGATTACATTTAGAGTCGGGATCGATTACCTATCGATAAACGACTCTATATGTAATCGATCTGTTTTATATATACATTTCATGACATTTTAACTATCCTTGTTAGTATGGTGCTCGATCCTTTCTTTTTATTACAGTTCATTTCAAAAGACTGTCAAGATGGTTGTACCGAGCTGTTGCCAAGTGTTCACCCAGTGCCGTTTCGAATCTCTACGAAAGTGCTACCCCAGATCGGAAGAAGTTACTGAGAGATTCAGTTTTTGGTGGAATATTTCAAATGCCGAAGGGTGTGGGATTTCTTTCCGATGTGGTGGATGCGATGCTGACATTTTGGGTTGATAAAAACTACTTCCGAATTGGGAAGACTGATGTATATCTTTGGAAGATAGACATTGCATTGATACTGGGCCTTGCCGTAGTTGGCCCAGAAAAGTATACCCCATCCGGTAAACCATCGATAGAACAAACCATTAGATACAAATACTTTCGTGGAACGCCTCCCGAAAAAATTCTCCGGTCTCATATAGATGCTGCAATTTATAGAGCGGAAAGTGATGAGGACTTCTTAAAGTTGTCCCTTCTGTTTGTGTTGTGCATATTTCTCTTCCCCAGGTCCCACCATAAGATTTCGGAAGACCACATCGACCTCATCGATGATGTGGAGACCTTTAACCGAACTCCGTGGGGTCTGCTCGTCTACCAGGACTTGATGGAGTATATAATAAAGGGCGCAGCGAATAGAAAAACCGTCGAGATGGATAAAGCCCTGAAGACGTACAACACATATGGATGCATATGTGTACTTCAATGGTGGGCTTATGAGATCTACGATATATCGCCATCAGCTAGGCCTCAAGGACCCTTTCCTACTTGCTGAAATGGTGGAGACGGTATGATCCGGATCAAAGGTTACACTCATGAGCGAGATGTTAGGCAAAGGTATGAGGTCTATTGCCTATTAAAAAAAGCAACTTAGATTCATTCTAGAATCGATGATTCATTACGTAATCATCGATTCATTTATTTAATCGATAACGATTCCTTAACAATCGATAGCGATTACTTGAGTCGATAACGACTTAATAAGTAGTCGATAACGATTCATTACCTAATCGATAGCGATATGTTAAGGAATCGATAACGATTTATTAAATAGTCGGTACCGCTTCTTTACATAATCGAGAGTGATTTATTATATATATAACGATCATTTTATTCTGTTGTTTCATTTTCTTTCAAAATGTTCGCGCTCCCCTCATGCCTCAGGGCTTTGAATTAGAGATACCCGTGGTAAGAGAATATCTACGTTCAAAAGGAGGTTGGGGGAAGAGGAAAGAACCGTCAAGAAAGTCATGGAAGAGATTCGTAGAAGAAAAGAAATTACATTTCCGAGAATATTGGAGAGGAGAGGAAGAATGGGATGGCGCATCGGCGTCGAAGAAGAACCCCTCTCGAAAAAGGGCCCGTGCATGTGTGGGAGAGGGTCGGCCAAGAACTAGGGGGCCGCCAAG
Source organism: Chloranthus sessilifolius (assembly GCA_021018995.1). Classification (NCBI taxonomy): domain Eukaryota; kingdom Viridiplantae; phylum Streptophyta; class Magnoliopsida; order Chloranthales; family Chloranthaceae; genus Chloranthus; species Chloranthus sessilifolius. The sequence continues at coordinate 16,802,568 of CM037596.1, forward strand.
GAGAGCTGGCGTGAAGATAGCCGGTGAAGCGTCCACCTCAATGATTCTTTGTTGAGGAGGGTCGATCATTTGACGCTGGATAACTTGAAGCTCACCCAAAGAGTGAGCGATTTGGAGGGAGAGAATAAGGCCCTGGCTAAACGTTGCGCTTCTTTAGAGAAACTATGCAACTCCTTCAATGAGAGGCTGAATTCAAGGGATGCGGAGTGGCAGAAATTAAATCACTACAACTATTTAGTCAGAAAGGGCCAGACTGATATAAAAGAACTCCTTGAAAATTTATTGGAGGCGAGACCTAAGGTATGTGTTGAAATCTAGTTTTAGATGTTCAATTTTGTTAACATAAATCGATATCGATTATATATAGAGTCGATACCGATCATCTATACAATCGTTATCGATTATATATGAAATCGATGTCGATTCTATTTACAATCGATCACGACTATCTATATAATCGATAACGATCATATATAAAATCGATAGCGACTATATATATAATCTGTAACGATTGTATATATGATCGATTTGGACTTTTTAAAATGTGGACTAAAAATTAATTCTTATTTTACATCATTATTACGATGTACAGGATGTGGTTATGGAAGAGCTGATATCGAAGGTGTGCGACACAGCCTTCGATGAGGAACCATCAGCTCCTGCGCATCAGGTTCCTCCTCCTCCTCCTCCCGTTGATGAGGTGAAGGTAGGCTGGCGACAAGCGAGAGACTAAGCGATAAAGTCCTGGCTGGTGAAGCGGAAACCTCTTCCCAATTGCCTCACCAACAAGCTGAGCTTCGCTTAAGACCGAGGCAAGCGAAAGCCAGCAAAGTAATTGCCATCAAACCTAAGGCCCAGTGAAGGGTAGCGGTTGAAAAGAAGCCTACCGCGAAGGCCAGCGAAGGACCAAGCTCACGAGCACGTGGACCGGTGGCGATCATTGCCAGTCCGGGTCATCTTGATGAAGATGCTCTCCGAGCTAACAATGAGCAAAAAATATATGCTAGACATATGGAACAAGCCTCTGAAGGAGGACGAGTAAGTAGAATTACCCTGAATACTTAACTTTATTATTATATATTTATCGTGAAGATTAGTTAAGTTGGCCATTTTTTATGCAGAAAATATGTTAGCACTGTCGGCAAGTATAAGCTGGTGGTGCAATCCTTCAGATGTCTGGCGGGAACCCAGTACCTGGATAACTTTGTAAGTTTAACATACTGTAGGCAAAATCGTTATCGATAGCTTATGTAATCGTTATCAATGGCTTATGGAATCGGTATCAATGGCGTATGGAATCGGTATTGATGGCGTATGGAATCGGTATCGATGGCTTTTAGAGTCGCTAACGATGGCGTATGTAATCGTTAGCGACTCTGTACATCATCGATATCAATTCATTAGAGTCGATAACTATTTCGACGACTTAAATAATCGTTACCGACTCTAAAATGAATCGATATCGATGATGTACAGAGTCGCTAACGATTATGTATTTAACTCTAACTGCATATTTTAATCTAACTGCATTGGTTTCAGGTTATGGGCGCCTACCTGAGACATTTGGAAGTTATTGATGATAAAATTCATCCTGAGAAAGATGTCAAAAACTTCCTAATGGACCACCCATACCTTGGCGTACATGGGCTATGAACTGAGAGATTTCAACAAGTTCCTGCTTGCTGAAAAATTATACGACCAGTCGATCGAGGTTCAAGTTCACAGGTGGGCTGCCTATAGACAAAGAGAGACCGGAGGGAAGAAGCTGATGGAAACTTTCTTCTTCAATGAGCTTCGGAATCTGTGGGCTCACGAATGCAATATAGTATGCTTTTATCCTCTTTATAATTATTCTTTTTAATTTTTTCTATCATACCCTTTGAGATTATATTACTTTTTTGTAGATATTTATCCCAATACATTCTGAACAACCACTACCCTCCTCCCCCGCCATCGTAAAGGTAGTCGAACGATCGATAATGATCGTCGACCCTATATTTAATAGGCCCTCTAAGGAAAGATATGTGTCCCAATTGCAGGCGCTGGTAAGATATTTTGCTTAGCATATCTTTTATCATTGTTAGCTTAACATATCTGACACTTCTCTCTATTATTTCGAAACAGACCCAATACCTTCCCGTGATCTTATATTAAATGCGGTGACTCTAATGAAGAAGAACTATCCTTGGTCATCTACTGACTGTCGGATCAAAGCCGTCCCCCGACAGACCAACTCCTGTGATTGTGGAGTGTTTGTTGTGAAGTATGTCGAATACTTTATGATGGGGAAGAAATTTGACTTCGCGCAATCAGATATAGATATGATCAGGGCAGAAATTGGCCATATACTGGCTACATACATAGGCGATGGCGGAGTACTGGCGAAGGACGACAAAAAGGAGGGGGAGCAGCAGTAGTGTGGTTGTATTTGAATATTTTTGTAATTGTAAATTGAATTATTTTGAATATAATTGCACTATTTTTATGTTGTTGTAGTTAAAAAGTAGAATAACATCCATTAGCGACTACATATATAGTCGTCATCGACTATATAAATAATCGGTGACGACTCTGTATGTAATCGCTCCCGACTATATACATAATGGTAAATGATTGTATAAATAATCGATATCGACTATATATGTAGTCGTCATTGACGATATCCATAATCGATGCCGATTCTTAAATGAATCGATATCGACGTTATACATAGTCGATGGCGACTCTATATAGAATCGATATCATTAGTTATAGAATCGATGACGACTCTATGATACATCAGTAAAGACTATATTACAGTGTAAAAAAACATGGATTCTGAATTTCTCATTTACATTCAATCTATCATTATTAAAAATATACACTGTTAGCCCATCGGTCCCACTGCCTTGCAGCTCCTGCGGTTATGACCATATTCATTGCACTGCTACCTTTGTGGTGCCCTAACCTCACCCTTAGACCTTATCCTTCTCTTCCTCCGGACGGCGGATTGCTTTCGGCAATAATAGGGTGGTCTCACTTTATATTTTCGGAGTTTTGCTCTGCTTGGAACTCCATTGACTTTTTATCGAGGTGGGAACCCATTCTTTGGTCATATGTTTGTCTAAAGCAAGCGGTGAAAAACCAGTTCTCACAAAATTTATGGTAGTCGAATAACTTCTTGATTGATGGCATACGACATGTGAGCAAGGCAAGCCATGAATGTGTATATGGCGGCAACTCTGTCTTGTATTCCAAGTCGACGTGATGAATGTAATTTCCGAATTGACTTGGAATTGATCGCTTCGTATGGTTGAGCTCTCTTTCTCTGCAGGCCCATTACACCTTCTTCATGTGAGCATCGCTTTTGGGCGGAAGGGTGGTCCATTTATCGATATCTCTGCATTTTTGAAAATGATCGACTTTCTCTCTAGTAGTTCGATTAAGTCAATAATTGGTCTCTCTCGAGCTATCTTTAGCACATGCTTTAAACTTTCGGCAATATTCGTAGTCGGGGACTCGTCTTCGCCTTCCTTCCATATGTCGCGTGCCCAATGCTTTGGATCTATTTTCAAAATATATTCTACCGAGAATCGGGATCTTTCATCATTTCGTTAATAAAATAATCAAATTTCTCTTTCGAATATGCACGCTTGGCATCACCATAGACCCTTCACATTGTTCTCAGGATACTTGTCAAATTTTGTGTCATATGCCGCATGCATGATGGTTGTGATATCGTTAGGAAGATACATTTCACCGCATTTATTAAACCCTTCGACTGTCGTGATAATTACGAGATCTTCGTTAAACCGATCACAACGCACCTACCCGTTCAAGAAACCACATCCACGTATCCTCTTCTTCTAACTCGACCACGACAAATGCTAACGGTAATATATGACCATTACCGTCTTGCGGAAGGCGATAAGGAGGATCCCTTGAAATGTCCTCGTAGGTGTGTGCCGTCTACAAGCAATATCGACGAAGTGTATTGCGGTAACCCGATGCATGGGCCAAAACTCTAAAAATCTTTGAAACTTACCGTCAAGAGTAAGTTGAAAGGATGTTTGTACATTAGGATCTACCCTCTCCATCTCCTTCACGTGGGCGGTAGATCAACAAATTGTCCTTCCCAACTTCCTCTAATATCATTAAGGCAAGCTCTTTTCCTCAAGCTTTTTCATATGAGATTTGCACATTATAAGCTTTTGCAATATCAAACATTATCGACGCCGGTGTGTAGTGAATCCTTCCATAAGTTTATCCGTACATAATTTTCGCCACGCATGAGATTGTTGTATTACGGTGGACTGCAAGCGGTCCGATCTTAGCGTTCCCGCATGTGAGTACTATTGAATGTCTTGATTTGAAAAGAATCGAGCCCATCAATTTAGAAGCATGTATTCGCCACGAACAATCGGGTTCAGAGCATCCGGTCCGTCACTCGATAACTAGCGGTCCTCAAAGGCCGAATTTGAAAGTTTTTCTCCACCGCGTGTTCTTTCAATGCTCTTTGAAATGTTTGTTTGTCTCGGAAGATCTCTCCAATTTTAAATGTCCAGTTCCGATATTCAGTTTCCACCTCTTCATCGGAGGAATCGCCCGATGTCTCTGACATTTCGTAATCTCCGTCTACTAGGGGATTGTCAATATCTCTCACAAAATTTTCGGGTCCTCTTTGATAAACCCATCTGGTTCGCCTTCATATTCTTCTTCTAAGGTATCTTCATTCATGGCGGTGTTCTCGGGTGGTTGACTAGATCCTTCACCGAAGGGGTTCTGATGTGATTGACCGGATCCTTCACAGAATGGATAATGGCGTGGTTGGCTAGGCCCTTCACCGAAGGGGTGCTCATATGTATGGACATGGGGTTGAGTTACTCCGGTAATTCCCATCGATGGCATGGTAGAACATAAGTCTTGAGTAAACCAAGTTGTCCATCCACCGGGGAAGATATGACTGAAATCGTTGGTATCCACCACCCTTTCTGAAGTATAGTCTAACCATTGACTACATTGTTGTGACCCATGCATGTATTTTACTAGGTCATCATACGATTCAATCGGAGCATCGTTTAAATCAAATGTTGCTTTCCCTCTGCCATCGTTCGCCGCAATATAACCGTCATCGCCTAACGGGACGGTATCGTATACAATTTCATCCTCAAACTTACATGACTGAAATGAATGAGACACAAAATCAGTCCCGCCGAGATTTACTTGTTCAGCTTCAACTGGGAAGGATGACGGTTCCTTAATGATGAATACTTTTATAACGTCCACTCCGGATTTATAAAACGTAAATAATGTAGCCAAGTCATCAGAGTCCAAAATGTCGGCAACCACAGGCGTATTCACTATCTTCATATGAAACTTTGTGGAAACTGTTTCATCCGCCTTCGCAAAACTGACAGCAGACATTCGCCTTATGAATTGTTCATAAGAAATTTCAATTGAAATGTTAATAAGCCTCCGCCGGCCACCTTCATACAAGCCATCATCGTTTACAAGAAGGCCATCATAGTGACAAAGAAGAGGAATCCTCACGTCCGTCATCGTCTGTTTAAGAATGAGAAGGAAGGGTCATAAGACTGATGAAACAAAAGAGAAAAGACGACTATAACTCTTAGTCGATTGCAAATACAATCGATATCGACTCTATTGGAAATCGATATCGATCTTGTATACAATCGATATCGACTCTATATACAATCGTCATCGACTCTATTTGAAATCGATATCGATTGTATAAACAATCGATATCGATTGTATAAACAATCGATATCGATTTCAAATAGAGTCGTAATCGGCTCTATACACAATCGATATCGATTGTGTAGACAATCGTCATCGACTCTATTTGGAGTCGATGACGATTGTATGTGAAATCGATATCGGATGTGTATGGAGCCGATGACGAAATGCAGGGCCTTCTTCTTCTAAGAGATACTGCATCACTACATAACACTAATAAACTGAAAATGGGGTTAAGTAGGATACCTCTAGTCGCAAGGACAAAGTTCAAGGTCTTTTTGCCACAATGAAGAAATGCAGGGCCTTCTTCTTCCAAGCCTCTGTTTTCTTCTTCGAAATAGCAGATCGGAGCAGATCAGAGCAGATCAGACTAAGTAAGGACACTCCGTCTAGGGTTTTACACCTCTAACTTTTTTGCAGGTTAAAATGAGGAAGAAGACGATGCTTTGTTGGTTAAAGAAGGTCTTAGAAGGGGGTAATTTGGACCTTTTACTCTCCTTAGGGTCGGCTAGGCTTGGAGCTGGTTTGTCTGGGTAAAAGTGAAACTATAGGACTTCTGACGTAAAAGGCGTACCTGACAGGGCCGGTCAGGTAAATTTCCCTACCAGGAAACATGAGTCACATTTACTTATTGGGACATTGAAAGTGACTGCCCTGACATTCATTGTTGGGCCCACTGTGCTCACATCGCGCCACATCAACATTCTATTGAAGACATGACGTTTCCCGTCCCTCACATACCATTGTTGGGCAATAGTCAAGTACAATAAGATTGAATGGGATTTCGAGTTCAACCTCATATCTAGCCCTTGGAAATAGGAGAATCGTGAGATCATGTCATCCTAATAAAAGTGATAACCGTGAAAGCATATATTTCCAAAGGTAGCATATAAGTTTCAAGTTAAACTCTAAATTTGGTTTAGTAGGGTTGGACCTAGGGCTGTAAACGGGCCGGGCCGGATTTTTCACCCGGCCCGTTTTTTTTAAAGATATAATTTGGGCTTGAACCCAGCCCGATAGCTAATCAGGTCGGGCCGAGCCTGATTTTGAAATATTGTAGCCCGAACCCAGCCCAGTTAGCTATCCTAGCCTGGTCGGGCCGAGTTTTTCTAATATTTTTTAAGAATTTTTTTTAAAGGACCTAATTTTTCCAGGCTGGGCCGGGCCTCACACATTGCAGCCCGAACACGGCCCGGTTTCTTATCTGGGCTTAGTCCGGCCCGACCCGTTTATTAAATGCCTAAAAATATGGGCCAGAAACTGGTCCATTCGAGACAGGCCCCGGCCTCGGCTGAAACCTGACCCATTGACAGCCCCAAATTGTTCCGTAATTCAAAACTAATTTAATTAATATATAATGACGGAATTGAAAGCAGTGCCAAATTTAATTTGAAAAAAAATTGAATCCAACATCTATAAATAGCTGGCGGCATGCACCTTCATTTTATTTTTACGTACGCAGAGAAAGAGAGAGAAAGAAGTAGAGAGAGAGAGAGAGCAAGAAGAAGATGGATCAGGTATGATTCATAAATTTCTCATCAAATGAGTATGATTCATAAATTTTCCACATCTACTTGTCATTTCTTTTATTCGAATTTTTTCAGAATGGATTTTCGTTGGAATTGCCGCAGGAATACATGATCTTCAATAATTTCATCAAAGGGAGGTGTGACCATAAATCAAACTTCTCAGGGAGCGACGACCTTCAAGATCTCCTTGAAGATGAGATCGATTTGATCAAATTAAGAACAAACCAATTCGAATCCGTTTGGCGATCAGATGTCGAAGTTCTCAAGGATCTGAGTGTTGCGACGAGGCTTCTGCATCTGGATTGTAAACTCGATTCTGTGGACTGCACCAGAGAGTTAATTGAAGGAGAGACCGGAATATCTGTGCAGATCAATCTGATGGACGGTTTTGGTCGAATGGCTAGATCTTCATAAATGCATTCCACAAGATCTGTAGAGCTTTTGTTGCGTCAAAATGCTTGCACGAATATCAGGAATAAAGATGGACTAGCGCTTCTCCCTCTCCGGATCGCTCTCTTATATAAAAGGTATGGAAACAAACATTTTTTTAAAAAAAGTTCCGTTTCTTATAATATAACCCTTGCATCTGTTGAATTCATCTATTTCCTATTCTTGTCAATAGGTTGCACGTCCTTTGGAATGAGAAAATATCTATTGAAACAGTCGGAGATAGGAATGAAACAACCGGAGATGGGAACTCGGGGCTCCATTTGTACCTCAAGTGTAGTTCCAGGTCTCGAGACTGCAGGTTTTGCTTAAGCTTAGTCCTCATCTTTTTCCTCTATAATTCTTCTGTAATGGCAAAGCATTAATGAGGTGTAGTTTGTATTTTATTGCTTTAGCATCGTATGGCTTCTACTAAAGAAAATAAGGCTAGTCAACTTAAGGAACCGATCAGGGGCTGTGGCAAATGAAAACTACTACCAGTTGGCATTAGAGGTATACCAAATTTTCCTAATACTTGTAGTTGTATTCAAAGCTTTTCATTTTTAAGACAGACGTTCATCTTCGGTTCATAGTATATATCCTTAATATGACTGACCATTTCATATTGTTTCTTACATACATCTATCTTAATTAAAGATCCTCTGCCTTGAAGACAAAGACGAATGCGCGAAAGAACCGCGGTTGTTCTATGCAGTAAAAAACGATTTCATGGATTGTGCAGAGCTCCTGTTGCGCTGTGGAGCTAATAGGCAAGCACTCAACCTCCGGTTTGATATTTGAAAAAACTCAAAATTGCATGTCCATTCATTTCATTTGTAAAATGAAGCATTAAAATTGAAAAAAAAAAGAGCCTAAAAGTTTCTTTATTCATCTTGTTTAATAGGGAGAGAGTTGATAGACCAATAGATCTCGCAATATCACAAGAAATGCGATTCTTTCTTAGCCAAACAAACTTCGGATTTGGTACATATCCTCATCATTTTAACAACATTACAAAATTCCTCGTCTGATTTAAAAAAGTGAACTTTAATTAAATCAGAGCGCTTATGTGACTCCCTGAGTTTTTTTTTTTTAAAGGCTTCATAGAGGGAGCGGAGGATAGTGACGAGAGAAATGAGATTAGCAGGGAAGAAGTAGCAGAGGAGGAAGCACAGCATGTGGATGCTCGGGAGGAGGGAGGAGGAGATGCTGGGCAAGAGGAGGGAGGGCACGAGGAGGGAGGAGATGCCGGGCAAGAGGAGGGACGAGATGCCGGGCAAGAGACAGCTGCGAAGAAAGAGCGTCTCAGAATATTGGATGAGGCTATGTTCAGTCCATTTTATTTCTACGTGAGAGAAGCGGAGAGAGAGAGAGAAAGAAAGAAGCACAAAGGGAGAAAGAAAGAAAGAAGCACAGAGAGAGAAAGAAGACTCGCATCTTTTACAGAAGAAGATGGATCAGGTATGATTCATAAATTTCTCATCAAATGAGTATGATTCATAAATTTTCCACATCGATTTGTCATATCTTCTATTATAATTTTTTCAGAATCTATTTTCGTTGGAATTGCCACGCGAATGCATCTTCTCACGGAACGATGACCTTCAAGATCTCCTTGAAGATGAGATCGATATGATCAAATTAAGAAAAAATCAATTTGAATCCGTTTGGCGATCAGATGTCGAAGTTCTCAAGGATCTGAGCGTTGCGACGAGGCTTCTGCATCTGATTTGTAAACTCAATTCCATGGACTGCACCAGAGAGTTAATTGAAGGAGAGACCGGAATATCTATGCAGATCAACCTGATGGACAACTTTGGTCGAACGGCTAGATCTTCAAAAATGCATCCCACAAGATCTGTAGAGCTTCTGTTGCGTCAAAATACTTGCACGGATCTCAGGAATAAAGATGGACTAACGCTTCTCCCTCTCCGGATCGCTCTCTTATATAAAAGGTAGGGAAACAAACATTTTAAAAACAAAGATCCGTTTCTTATAATATAACCCTTGCATTTGTTAAATTCGTCTATTTCTTATTCTTGGCAAAAGGTTGCAGGTCCTTTGGAATTAGAAGATATCCATTGATGAGCTGATCTTTGATCCAAGTGAAACGGTTTGTCTTCTTAACAATGGATTGATTTTGGTGGTCTTACCAATGGATTGATTTATAGAATTTAAACTAAAGATTTTACAGACAGATAGGGTTTAGAATTTATAATGGATTAGAATAGAGAACTAGCGATAGATTCTAGTGTAAAATTGAAAAAGAAATCCTCAGTTTGCTTTATGGGCATTTGAATCCGAAGATTCTATGTCGACAACAGATGGTTGCCACATGGATGCAACGTGCAAATAGGTCTCTGATAAGAATATATAAGCTTGTCTTTGTTTCAGGATTTGACTGACGTCAGCTCGTAAGCTTGTCTTTGTTTCAGAAATATATCTATCTATCTATTTTTATTTTTTTGGAAAGTTTATATCTATCTATATATATATGGTATTTTTTCACAAGGTGGAGATGATGTAGTGAAACTGCTTCTGAAAACCAAGATTGACGTTAATGAAACAGCCAGAGATGGGAACTCGGGGCTCCATTTGTGCCTCAAGTGCAGTTCTACCTCTCGAGACTGCAGGTTTTGCTTAAGCTTAGTCCTCATCTTTTTCCTCTATAATTCTTCTGTAAAGGCAAGGCATTAATGAGGTGTAGTTTGCATTATGTCGCTTTAGCATCGTATGGCTTCTACTAAAGAAAGTAAGGCTAGTCAACTTAAGGAACCGATTAGGGGCTACGGCAAATGGAAACTACTACCAGCTGGCATTAGAGGTATACCAAATTTTCCTAATACTTGTAATTGTATTCAAAGCTTTTCATTTTTAAGAGAGACGTTCATCTACGATTCATAGTATATATCCTTAATATGAGCGACCATTTTATATTGTTTCTGACATACATCTGTCTTAATTAAAGATCCTCCACCTTGAAGATAAAGATGAATGTGCGAAAGAACCGTGGTTGTTCTATGCAGTAAAAAAAGATTACATGGATTGTGCAGAGCTCCTATTGTGTTGTGGATTTAATAGGCAAGCACTCAACCTCCGATTTGATATTTTAAAATACTCAAAACTGCATGTCCATCCATTTCATTTGTAAAATGAAGCATTAAAATTGAAACATATAAAAAGAGCCTAAAAGTTTCTTTATTCATCTTATTTAATAGGGAAAGAGTTGATAGACCAATAGATCTCGCAATATTACAAGTTATGTGTTTTTTTCTTAGCCAAGCAAACTTCGAATTTGATAGTATCCTCATAATTTTAACAACATTACACAATTCCTCGTCTGATTCAAAAAAGTGAACATTAATTAAATCAGTGTGCTTATGTGACTCCTTGAGTAATTCTTTTTTTTTTTTAAAGGTTTCATAGAGGGAGCAGAGGATAGTGAGGAGGGAAATGAGATTAACAGGGAAGAAGTAGCAAAGGAAGAAGCACATCATGCGGATGATCGGGTGGAGGGAGAAGATGATGTTGGGGAAGAGGAGGGAGAAGATGATGCTAGGGAAGAGGGAGAAGATGATGCTTGGGAAGAGGAGGGAGAAGATGATGCTTGGGAAGAGGAGGGAGAAGAGGAGGGAGATGTTGGGAAAGAGGAGTGAGGAGATGTCGGGCAAGAGGAGGGAGGAGATGCCGGGCAAGAGATAGCCGAGGAGAAAGAGCGACTCAGAATATTGGATGAGGCTCTGTTCGGTCCATTTTATTTCTACGTGAGAGAAGCAGAGAGAGAGAACTAAAGAAAGAAGCACAGAGAGAGAAAGAAAGAAAGAAAGAAGCACAGAGAGAGGGAAAGAAGACTCGCGTCTTTTACAGAAGGAGAAGATGGATCAGGTATGATTCATAAATTTCTCATCAAATGAGTATGATTCATAAATTTTCCAAATCGATTTGTCATATTCTTTTATAATAATTTTTTCAGAATCTATTTTCGTTGGAATTTCCACACGAATGCATCTTCTCACGTAATATTGGATGAGGCTCTGTTCGGTCCTCCGGTAAACAAGAGAGCTGGGGAACATTTCACAGGGAAGTTCAAACCAAAGCCAAGAAGAAACTGACCCCAATACCCCAAGAATAAGGATTGACATTTCTTTTCATATCTTCCGTTAATAAAAATTTTCTCAGGGAGCGATGACCTTCAAGATATCCTTGAAGATGAGATCGATCTGATCAAATTAAGAACAAACCAATTCGAATCCGTTTGGCGATCAGATGCCGAAGTTCTCAAGGATCTGAGCATTGCGATGAGGCTTCTGCATCTGGATTGCAAACTCGATTCCGTGGACTGCGCCAGAGAGTTAATTGAAGGAGAGACTGGAATATTTGTGCAGATCAACCTGATGGATGGCTTTGGTCGAATGACTTGATCTTCATAAATGCATTCCACAAGATCTGTAGAGCTTCTGTTGCGTCAAAATGCTTGCACGAATATCAGGAATAAAGATGGACTAGCGCTTCTCCCTCTCCGGATCGCTCTCTTATATAAAAGGTAGAGAAACAAACATTTTAAAAACAAAGATCTGTTTCTTATAATATAACCCTTGCATTTGTTGAACTCATATATTTCTTATTCTTGGCAATAGGTTGCAGGTCATTTGGAATGAGAAAATATCCATTGTAACAGCCGGAGATGGGAACTCGGGGCTCCATTTGTGCCTCAAGTGCAGTTCCAGCTCTCGAGACTGCAGATTTTGCTTAAGCCTAGTCCTCATCTTTTTCCTCTATAATTCTTCTGTAATGGCAAGACATTAATGAGGTGCAGTTTGCATTTTGTTGCTTTAGCATTGTATGGCTTCTACTAAAGAGAGTAAGGCTAGTCAACTTAAGGAACCGATCAGGGGTTGCGGCAAATGAAAACTACTACCAGCTGGCATTAGAGGTATACCAAATTTTCCTAATACTTGTAGTTGTATTCAAAGCTTTTCATTTTTAAGACAGATGTTCATCTTCGGTTTATAGTATCCTTAATATGACTGACCATTTTATATTGTTTCTGGCATACATCTGTCTTAATTAAAGATCCTCTGCCTTCAAGACAAAGACGAATGCGTGAAAGAACTGTGGTTGTTCTATGCAGTAAAAAATGATTTCATGGATTATGCAGAGCTCCTATTGTGCCGTGGAGCTAATAGGCAACCACTCAACCTCCAGTTTGATATTTTAAAAAACTCAAAACTGCATGTCCATTCATTTCATTTGTAAAATGAAGCATTAAAATTAAAAAAAATAAAAAGAGCCAAAAAATTTCTTTATTCATCTTGTTTAATAGGGAGAGAGTTGATAGACCAATAGATCTCGCAATATCACAAGACATGCGTTTCTTTCTTCGCCAAGCAAACTTCGGATTTGGTACGTACTCATCATTTTAACAACATTACACAATTCCTCGTCTAATTCAAAAAAGTGACCTTTAATTAAATCAGAGTGCATATGTGACTACCTGGGTAATTCTTTTTTTTTTTTTAAAGGTTTCACAGAGGGAGCAGAGGATAGTGAAGAGGTATCAGCGGAGGGAAATGAGATTAACTGGGAAGAAGTAGCAGAGGAGGAAGCACAGCATGCGGATGCTCGGGAGGAAGGAGAAGATGATGCTGGAGAAGAGGAGGGAGAAGATGATGCTTGGGAAGAGGAGGGAGAAGATGATGCTGGGCAAGAGGAGGGAGGAGATGTCGGGCAAAAGGATGGGGAGATGCTGGGCAAGAGGAGGGAGGGGATGCAGGCCAAGAAGAGGTAGGAGATGCTGGGAAAGAGGAGGGAGGGCAAGAGGAGGGAGGAGATGTCAGGCAAGAGGAGGGAGGACATGCTGGGCAAGAGACAGCCGAGGAGAAAAAGCGTCTCAGAATATTGGATGAGGTTCTGTTCGGTACTCCGGTAAACAAGAGAGCTGGGGAACATTTCACAGGGAAGTTCAAACCAAAACCAAGAAGAAACTGACCCCAATACCCCGAGAATAAGGATTGATGTTTGTTTTCATTTCTTTTGTTAATAAATTTTTTCTCAGGGAGCGACAACCTTTAAGATCCCCTTGAAGATGAGATCAATCTGATCAAATTAAGAACAAACCAATTCGAATCTGTTTGGCAATCAGATGTCGAAGTTTTCAAGGATTTGAGCATTGCGACGAGGCTTCAGTATCTGGATTGTAAACTCGATTCTGTGGATTGTTCCAGAGAGTTAATTGAAGGAGAGACCGGAATATCTGTGCAGATCAACCAGATGGACGACTTTGGTCGAACGGCTAGATCTTCAGAAATGCATTCCACAAGATCTGTAGATCTTTTGTTGCGTCAAAATGCTTGCATGAATATCAGGAATAAAGATGGACTAGCGCTCCCCCTCTCTGGATCGCTCTCTTATATAAAAGGTAGGGAAACAAACATTTTAAAAACAAAGATCTGTTTCTTATAATATTACCCTTGCATTTGTTGAATTAATCTATTTCTTGTTCTTGGCAATAGGTTGCAGGTCCTTTGGAATGAGAAGATATCCATTGAAACAGTCAGAGATGGGAATGAAACAACCGAAGATGGGAACTCGGGGCTCCATTTGTGCCTTAAGTGCAGTTCCAGCTCTCGAGACTGCAGGTTTTTCTTAAGCTTAGTCCTCATCTTTTTCCTCTATAATTCTTCTATAATGGCAAGGCATTAATGAGGTTTATTTTGCATTTTATTGCTTTAGCATCGTATGGCTTCTACTAAAGAGAATAAGGCTAGTCAACTTAAGGAATCGATCAGATGGAAACTACTACCAGCTGGCATTAGAGGTATACCAAATTTTCCTAATAGTTATAGTTGTATTCAAAGCTTTTCATTTTTAAGACAGATGTTCATCTTCGATTGACCATTTTATAGTATCCTTAATATGATTGACCATTTTATATTATTTCTGGCATATATCTGTCTTAATTAAAGATCCTCCGCCTTCATGACAAAGACGAATGCATGAAAGAACTGTGGTTGTTCTATGCAGTAAAAAACGATTTCATGGATTGTGCAGAGCTCCTGTTGCGCTGTGGAGCTACTAGGCAAGCACTCAACCTCCGGTTTGATATTTTAAAAAACTCAAAACTGCATGTCCATTCATTTCATTTGTAAAATGAAGCATTAAAATTGAAAAAAACAAAAAGAGCCTAAAACTTTCTTTATTCATCTTGTTTAATAGGGAGAGAGTTGATAAACCAATAGATCTCGCAATATCACAAGACAAGCGTTTCTTTCTTCGCTAAGCAAACTTCGGATTTGGTATGTATCCTCATTATTTTAACAGCATTACACAATTCCTCGTCTGACTCAAAAAAGTGAACTTTAATTAAATCAGAGTGCTTATGTGACTCCCTGGGTGATTCTTTTTTTTTTTTTTAAGGTTTCACAGAGGGAGCAGAGGATAGTGTAGAGGTATCAGTGGAGGGAAATGAGATTAATAGGGAAGAAGTAGTAGAGGAGGAAGAATTGCATGCAGATGCTCAGGAGGAGGGAGAAGATGATGCTGAGGAAGAGGAGGGAGAAGATGATGTTGGGCAAGAGGAGGGAGAAGATGATGCTTAGGAAGAGGAGGGAGAAGGTGATGCTGGGCAAGAGGAGGGAGGAGATGCCGGGCAAGAGGATGGAGGAGTTGTTGGGCAAGAGGAGGGAGCGGATGCCGAGCAAGAAGAGGGAGGAGATGTCAGGCAAGAGGAGAGAGGAGATTCTGGTCAAGAGAAGGGAGGAGATGTCGGGCAAGAGACAGTCGAGGAGAAAGAGCGTCTCAGAATATGGAATGAGGCTCTGTTCGGTCCTCCGGTAAACATGAGCGCTGGGAAACATTTCACAGGGAAGTTCAAACCAAAGCCAAGAAGAAACTAACCCAGTACCCCAAAAATAAGGATTGACGTTTGTTTTGATTTCTTTCGTTAATAAAATTTTTCTCAGGGAGTGACGACCTTCAAGATCTCCTTGAAGATGAGATCGATCTGATCAAATTAAGAACAAGCCAATTCGAATCCGTTTGGCGATCAAATGTCGAAGTTCTCAAGGATATGAGCGTTGCGATGAGGCTTCTGCATCTGGATGGTAAACTTGATTTCGTGGACTGTGCCAGAGAGTTAATTGAAGGAGAGATCGAAATATCTGTGCAGATCAACCTGATGGACGGCTTTGGTCGAACGGTTAAATCTTCATAAATGCATTGCACAAGATCTGTAGATCTTCTGCTGCATCAAAATGCTTGCACGAACATCAGGAATAAAGATGGACTAGCGCTTCTCCCACTCCAGATCGTTCTCTTATATAAAAGGTAGGGAAACAAACATTTTAAATACAAAGATCCGTTTCTTATAATATAACCCTTGCATTTGTTGAATTCATCTATTTCTTGTTCTTGGCAATAGGTTGCAGGTCCTTTGGAATGAGAAGATATTCATTGAAACAGCCAGAGATGGGAATGAAGCAGCCAAAGATGGGAACTCGGGGCTCCATTTATGCCTCAAGTGCAGTTCCAGCTCTCAAGACTGCAGGTTTTGCGTAAGCTTAGTCCTAATCTTTTTCCTCTATAATTCTTCTGTAATGACAAGGCATTAATGAGGTGTAGTTTGCATTTTGTTGCTTTAGCATCGTATGGCTTCTACTAAAGAGAGTAAGGCTAGTCAACTTAAGGAATCGATCAGGGGTTGCGGCAAATGGAAACTACTACCAGCTGGCATTAGAGGTATACCAAATTTTCCTAATACTTGTAGTTGCATTCAAACCTTTTCATTTTTAAGACAGATGTTCATCTTCAGTTCATAGTATCTTTAATATGACTGACCATTTTATATTATTTCTGGCATACATCTGTCTTAATTAAAGATCCACCGCCTTCAAGACAAATAGAAATGCGCAAAAGAATCGCGGTTGTTCCATGCAGTAAAAAACGATTTCATGGATTGTGTTGTGCTCCTATTGCGTAGTGGAGCTAATAGGCAAGCACTCAACCTTCGGTTTGATATTTTAAAAAACTCAAAACTGCATGTCCATTCATTTCATTTGTAAAATGAAGCATTAACATTGAAAAAAATAAAAAGGGCCCAAATGTTTATTTAGTCATCTTGTTGAATAGGGAGAGAGTTGATAGACCAATAGATCTCGCAATAGCTCAAGACATGCGTTTCTTTCTTCGCCAAGCAAACTTTGGATTTGATACGTATCCTCATCATTTTAACAGCATTACACAATTCCTCGACTGATTCAAAAAAGTGAACTTTAATTAAATCAGAGTACTTATGTGACTCCTTGGGTAATTCTTTTTTTTTTAAAAGGTTTCACAGAGGGAGCAGAGGATAGTGAAGAGGTATCAGAGGAGGGAAATGAGATTAACAGAGAAAAAGTAGCAGAGGAGGAAGCACAGCATGCAGATGCTCGAGAGGAGGGAGAAGATGCTGGGGAAGAGGAGGGAGAAGATGATGCTGGGGAGGAGGGAGAGGAGGAGGGAGAATATGATGCTTGAGAAGAGGAGGGAGAAGATGATGTTGGGGAAGAGGAGGGAGAAGATGATGCTGGGCAAGAGGAGGGAGGAGATGCCGGGAAAGAGACAGCCGAGGAGAAAGAGCGTCTCAGAATATTAGATGAGGCTCTGTTCGGTCCTCCGGTAAACAAGAGAGCTAGGGAACATTTCACTGGGAAGTTCAAACCAAAACCAAGAAGAAACTGACCCCAATACCCCAAGAATAAGGATTGATGTTGTTTTCATTTCTTTCGTTATTAAAATTTTTCTCAGGGAGCAACGACCTTCAAAATCTCCTTGAAGATGAGATCGATCTGATCAAATTAGGAACAAACCAATTCGAATCCGTTTGGCGATCAGATGTCGAAGTTCTCAAGGCTCTGGGCATTGCGATGAGTCTTCTGCATCTGGATTGTAAACTCGATTCTGTGGACTGCGCCAGAGAGTTAATTGAAGGAGAGATTGGAATATCTGTGCAGATCTACCTGATCAACGGCTTTGGTCGAATGGCTAGATCTTCATAAATATATTCCACAAGATTTGTAGAGCATCTGTTATGTGAAAATGCTTGCACGGATATAAGGAATAATGATGGACTAACGCTTCTCCCTCTCCGGATCACTCTCTTATATAAAGGTAGGGAAACAAATATTTTAAAAACAAAGATCTCTTTCTTATAATATAACCCTTGCATTTGTTGAATTCATCTATTTCTTGTTCTTGGTAATAGGTTGCAGGTTCTTTGGAATGAGAAGATATCGATTGAAACAGCCGGAGATGGGAATGAAACAGTCGGAGATGGGAACTCGGGGCTCCATTTGTGCCTCAAGTGCAGTTCCAGCTCTCGAGACTGCAGGTATTGCTTTAGCTTAGCCTCATCTTTTTCCTCTATAATTCGTCTGTAATGGCAAGGCATTATTGAGGTGTAGTTTTCATTTTGTTACTTTAGCATCATATGGCTTCTACTATAGAGAGTAAGGCTAGTCAACTTAAGGAACCGATCAGGGGCTGCGGCAAATGGAAACTACTTCCAGCTGGCATTAGAGGTATACCAAATTTTCCTAATACTTGTAGTTGTATTCAAAGCTTTTCATTTTTAAGAGAGATGTTCATCTTCGGTTCATAGTATCCTTAATATGATTGACCATTTTATATTATTTATGGGAAGAAGTAGCAGAGGAGGAAGTACAGCATGCGGATGCTTGGGTGGAGGGAGAAGATGATGATGGGAAAGAGGGGCGAGAAGATGATGCTGGGGAAGAGGATGGAGAAGATGATGCTGGGGAAGAGGAGGGAGAAGATGATGCTGGGGAAGAGGATGGAGAGGAGGAGGGAGAAGATGATGTTGGGGAAGAGGAGGGAGAAGATGATGCTTGGGAAGAGGAGGAAGAAGATGATGCTGGGG
Organism: Chloranthus sessilifolius; assembly: GCA_021018995.1. Taxonomy (NCBI): domain Eukaryota; kingdom Viridiplantae; phylum Streptophyta; class Magnoliopsida; order Chloranthales; family Chloranthaceae; genus Chloranthus; species Chloranthus sessilifolius. The sequence continues at coordinate 16,821,174 of CM037596.1, forward strand.
AAGAGGAAGGAGAAGATTATGCTTGGGAAGAGGAGGGAGAAGATGATGCTTGGGAAGAGGAGGGAGGAGATGACGGGCAAGAGGATGGAGGAGATGTTGGGTATGAGGAGGGAGGGGATGTCGAGCAAAAGGAGGGAAGAAATGCCAAACAAGAGGAGGGAGGAGTTGCCGGGCAAGTAGAGGGAGATGATGTCGGACAAGAGACAGCCAAGGAGAAAGAGCGTCTCAGAATATTGGATGAGGCTCTGTTCGGTCCTCCGATAAACAAGAGAACTGGTGAACATTTCACAGGGAAGTTCAAACCAAAACCAAGAAGAAACTGACCCAAATACCCCAAGAATAAGGATTGACGTTTGTTTTCATTTCTTTCGTTAATAAATTTTTTCTCAGGGAGCGACGACCTTCAAGTTCTCTTTGAAGAGGAGATCGATCTGATCAAATTAATAGCAAACCAATTTGAATCCGTTTGGCGATCAGATGTCGAAGTTCTCAAGGATCCGAACATTACGACGAGGCTTCTGCATCTGGATTGTAAACTCGATTTCGTGGACTACGCCAGAGAGTTAATTGAAGGATAGACTAGAATATCTGTGCAGATCAACCAGATGGACGGCTTTGGTCAAACGACTAGATCTTCATAAATGCATTCCACAAGATCTGAGCTTCTGTTGCGTCAAAATTCTTGCATGGATATCAGGAATAAAGATGGACTAGCGCTTCTCCCTCTCCGGATCGCTCTCTTATATAAAGTTAGGGAAACAAACATTTTAAAAACAAAGATCCATTTCTTATAATATAACCCTTGCATTTGTTGAATTCATCTATTTCTTATTCTTGGCAATAGGTTGCAGGTCCTTTGGAATGAGAAGATATCCATCGAAACAGCCAGAGATGGGAACTCAGGGCTCCATTTGTGCCTCAAGCGCAGTTCCAGCTCTCGAGACTGCAGGTTTTGCTTAAGCTTAGTCCCCATCTTTTTCCTCTATAATTCTTTTATAATGGAAAGGCATTAATGAGGTGTAGTTTGCATTTTGTTGTTTTTGGCATTGTATGGCTTCTACGAAATGGAGTTAGGCTAGTCAACTTAAGGAACCGATCAGGGGTTGCGGCAAATGGAAACTACTACCAGTTGGCATTAGAGGTATACCAAAATTTTCTAATACTTGTAGTTGTATTGAAAGCTTTTCATTTTTAAGACAGATGTTCATCTTCAGTTCATAGTACCCTTAATATGACTGACCATTTTATATTGTTTCTGGCATATATCTGTCTTAATTAAAGATCCTCTGCCTTCAAGAAAATGACAAATGCGCTAAAGAATCGCGGTTGTTCCATGCAGTAAAAAATGATTTCATGGATTGTGTAGAGCTCCTGTTGTGTTGTGGAGCTAATAGGCAAGCACTCAACCTTCGGTTTGATATTTTAAAAAACTCAAAACTGCATGTCCATTCAATTCATTTGTAAAATGAAGCATTAACATTTAAAAAAACAAAAAGGGCCTAAACATTTTTTTAGTCATCCTGTTTAATAGGGAGAGAGTTGATAGACCAATAGATCTCGCAATAGCTCAAGACATGCGTTTCTTTCTTCGGAAGCAAACTTTGGATTTGGTACGTATCCTCATCTTTTTAACTGCATTACACAGTTCCGCATCTAATTCAAAAAAGTGAAATTTAATTAAATCAGAGTGCTTTTCTGACTCCATGGGTAATTTATTTTTTGTAAGGTTACACAGAGGTAGCAGAGGATAGTGAAGAGGTATCAGAGGAGGGAAATGAGATTAACAGGGAAGAAGTAGCAGAGGAGGAAGCACAGCATGCGGATGCTGGGGAGGAGGGAGAAGATGATGCTAGGGATGAGGAGGGAGAAGATGATGTTGGGGAAGAGGAGGGAGTAGATGATGCTTGGGAAGAGGAGGGAGAAGATGATGCTGGGCAAGAGGAGGGAGGAGATGTCGGGCAAGAGGATGGGGGAGATGGTGGGCAAGAGGAGGGAAGGGATGTCGGGCAAGAGGAGGGAGGAGATGTTGGGCAAGAGGAGGGAGGAGATGTCGGGCAAGAGGCGATCGAGGAGAATGAGCGTCTCAGAATATTGGATGAGGCGCTGTTCGGTCCTCCGGTTAACAAGAGAGTTGGGGAACATTTCACAGGGAAGTTCAAACCAAAACCAAGATGAAACTGACCCCAAAACCCCAAGAATAAGGATTGATGTTTGTTTTCATTTCTTTCGTTAATAAAATTTTTCCCAGGGAGCGACTACCATCAAGATCTCCTTGAAAATGAGATGGATCTGATCAAATTAAGAACAAACAAACTCAAATCCGTTTGGCGATCAGATGTCAAAGTTCTCAAGGATTTAACCGTTGTGACGAGGCTTCTGCATCTGGACTGTAAACTCGATTCCGTGGACTGTGCCAGAGACTTAATTGAAGGAGAGACCGTCATATTTGTGCAGATCAACCAGATGGACGGCTTTGGTCGAACGGCTAGATCTTCATAATTTGATCTATAGAGCTTCTGTTGTGTCAAAATGCTTGCACGGATATCAGGAATAAAGATGGACTAGCGCTTCTCCCTCTCTGTATCTCTCTCTTATATAAAAGGTAGGGAAACAAACATTTTAAAAACATCAATCCGTTTCGAAAGAACCGCGGTTGTTCTATGCAGTGAAAAATGATTTCATTGATTGGGCAAAGCTCCTGTTGCGTTGTGGAGCTAATAGGCAAGCACTCAACCTCCGGTTTGATATTTTAAAAAACTCAAAATTGCATGTCCATTCATTTCATTTGTAAAATGAAGCTTTAAAATTGAAAAAAACAAAAAGAGCCTAAAGGTTTCTTTATTCATCTTGTTTAATAGGGAGAGAGTTGATTAACCAATGGATCTCGTAATATCACAAGACATACGTTTCTTTCTTCTCCAAACAAACTTAGGATTTGGTACGTATCCTCATCATTTTAACAGCATTACACAATTCCTCGTCTGATTCAAAAAAGTGAACTTTAATTAAATCAAAATGCTTATGTGACTCCCTGGGTAATCCTTTTTTTTTTTTATTGAAAGGTTTCACAGAGAGAACAGAGGATAGTGAAGAGATATCAAAGGTGGGAAATGAGATTAACAGGGAAGAAGTAGCAGAGGAGGAAGCACAACAAGCGGATGCTAGGGAGGAAGGAGAAGATGATGCTGGGGAAGAGGAGGGAGAAGGTGATGATGGGGAAGAGGAGGCAGAAGATGATGCTTGGGAAGAGGAGGGAGAAGATGATGTTGGGCAAGAGGAGGGAGAAGATGATGCTTGGGAAGAGGAAGGAGAAGAGGCGGGAGAAGATGATGCTAGGCAAGAGGAGGGAGGGGATGCCGGGCAAGAGGAGGGAGGGGATGCTAGGCAAGAGGAGGGACGAGATGTCGGGCAAGAGACAATCGAGGAGAAAGAGTGTCTCAGATTATTGGATGAAGCTCTATTCGGTCCTCCGGTAAACAAGAGAGTTGGGGAACATTTCACAGGGAAGTTCAAACCAAAACCAAGAAAAAACTAACCCAAATACCCCAAGAATAAGGATTGACATTTGTTTTCATTTCTTTCGTTGATAAAATTTTTCTTAGGGAGCGACGACCTTCAAGATCTTCTTGAAGATGAGATTGATCTGATCAAATTAAGAACAAACCAATTCGTATCCGTTTAGTGACCAGATGTCAAAGTTCTCGAGGATCTGAGCGTTGCGACGAGGCTTCTGCATCTGGATTGTAAACTCGATTCTGTGGACTGCGCCAGAGAGTTAATTGAAGGAGAGACCAGAATATCAGTGCGATCAACCTGATGGACGGCTTTGGTCAAATGGCTTGATCTTCATAAATGCATTCCACAAGATCTATAGAGCTTCTGTTGCGTCAAAATGCTTGCACAGATATCAGGAATAAAGATGAACTAGCGCTTCTTCCTCTCCGGATCGCTCTCGTATATAAAAGGTAGGGAAACAAATATTTTAAAAACAAAGATCCGTTTCTTATAATATAACCCTTGCATTTGTTGAATTCATCTATTTCTTGTTCTTGGCAATAAGCTGCAGGTCCTTTGGAATGAGAAGATATCCATTGAAACAGCCGGAGATGGGAACTCGGGGCTCCATTTGAGCCTCAAGTACAGTTTGAGCTCTCGAGACTGCAGGTTTTGCTTAAGCTTAGTTCTCATCTTTTTCCTCTATAATTCTTTTGTAATGGCAAGGCATTAATGAGGTGTAGTTTGCATTTTATTGCTTTAGCATTGTATGACTTCTACTAAAGAGAGTAAGGCTAGTCAACTTAAGGAACCGATCAGGAGCTGCGGCAAATGGAAACTACTAGCAGCTGGCAGTAGAGGTATACCAAATTTTTCTAATACTTGTAGTTGTATTCAAAGCTTTTCATTTTTAAGACAGACGTTCATTTTTTGTTCATAGTATTCATAATATGACTGACCATTTTATATTGTTTCACGCATACATCTGTCTTAATTAAAGATCCTTCGCCTTCAAGACAAAGACGAATGCGCGAAAGAACCGCGGTTGTTCTATGCAGTAAAAAATAATTTTATGGATTGTGTAGAGCTCCTGTTGCGCCGTGGATCTAATAGGTAAGCACTCAACCTCCAATTTAATATTTTAAAAAACTCAAAACTGCATGTCCATTCATTTCATTTGTAAAATGAAGCATTAAAATTGAAAAAAACAAAAAGAGCCTAAAAGCTTCTTTATTCATCTTGTTTAATAGGGAGAGAGTTGATAGACCAATATATCTCGCAATATCACGAGACATGCGTTTCTTTCTTCGCCAAGCAAACTTCGGATTTGGTACATATCCTCATCATTTTAACAGCATTACACAATTTCTCGTCTGATTCAAAAAAGTGAACTTTAATTAAATCAGAGTGCTTATGTGGCTCCCTGGGTAATTTTTTTTTTAAAAGTTTCACAGAGGGAGTAGAGGATAGCGAAGAGGTATCAGAGGAGGGAAATGAGATTAACAGGGAAGAAGTAACGAGGAGGAAGCACAACTTGCGAATGCTTGGGAGGAGGGAGAAGATGATGCTCGGGAAGAGGAGGGAGAGGAGGAGGGAGAAGATGATGTTAGGCAAGGGGAGGGAAAAGATGATGCTTGGGAAGAGGAGGGAGAAGAAGAGGGAGAAGATGATGCTGGGCAAGAGGAGGGAGGAGATGTCGGGCAAGAGGATGGAGGGGATGCCTAGCAAGAGGAGGGAGGAGATGCTGGGCAGGAGGAGGGAGGAGATGTCAAGCAAGAGGATGGAGGAGATGCTGGGCAAGAGGAGGGAGGGGATGTCGGGAAAGAGGAGGGAGGAGATGTTGGGCAAGAGGAGGGAGGAGATGCCGGGCAAGAGACAGCCGAGGAGAAAGAGCATCTCAGAATATTGGATGAGGCTCTGTTCTGTCCTCCAGTAAACAAGAGAGCTGGGAACATTTCACAGGGAAGTTCAAACCAAAACCAAGAAGAAACTGACCCCAATACCCCAAGAATAAGGATTGACGTTTGTTCTCATTTCTTTCGTTAATAAATTTTTTCCCAAGGAGCGACGACCTTCAAGATCTCCTTGAAGATGAGATTGATCTGATCAAATTAAGAACAAACCAATTCGAATCCGTTTGGCGATCAGATGTCGAAGTTCTCAAGGATCTGTGCGTTGTGACAAGGCTTCTGCATCTGGATTGTAAACTCGATTCCGTGAACTGTGTCAGAGAGTTAATTGAAGGAGAGACTGGAATATCTGTTCAAATCAACCTGATGGACGGCTTTGGTCGAATAGCTAGATCTTCTTAAATGCATTCCACAAGATCTATAGAGCTTCTGTTACGTCAAAATGCTTGCACGGATATCAAGAATAAAGATGGACTAGCGCTTCTCCCTCTCTGGATCGCTCTCTTATATAAAAGGTAGGGAAACAAACATTTTTAAAATAAAGATCTGTTTCTGATAATATAACCCTTGCATTTGTTGATTTCATCTATTTCTTGTACTTGGCAATAAGTTGCAGGTCCTTTGGAATGAGAAGATATCCATTGAAACAGTCGAAGATGGGAATGAAACAGTCGGAGATGGGAACTCAGGGCCCCATTTGTGCCTCAAGTGAAGTTCCAGCTCTTGAGACTACAGGTTTTGCTGAAGCTTAGTCTACATCTTTTTCCTCTATAATTCTTTTGTAATGGCAAGGCATTAATGAGGTATAGTTTGCATTTTGTTGCTTTAACATCGTATGGCTTCTACTAAAGAGAGTAAGGCTAGTCAATTTAAGGAACCGATCAGGGGCAGCGGCAAATGGAAACTACTACCAGCTGACATTACCAACAGTTACCGCTCTTCTCCTCTTACAATTCCTCGCTCTCCTGTTCGAACTAAGAGCCCACCCACTCTTCCTTTCAGTCTTCCTTGAAATACCTCGCGAGTTAAAGATGGGTGGCTGAGTTAACCCATGGCATTGCTTGGAGAAGAAATCCAAAATTCTCCTTCGACTCCGTCTTCGATCGGCTTACATGTTTGTTCGTTTACAACCACAATTTCTATCTCTTCTATATCTCCTTTGTCCGAAGAAACTGAACCCAACCCTGCAGATGGTAAGAGCTGGTTGTAGGATGGAAGGTTTGAGAAACTAGTACAGACCTCACCACTACTTCTCCAAGCTGTCGACACGAAGGTGCAGTTCTTTGCTAGCCCATAAGAAGGGGAGATCGAAGATGGGTTGAATCCAAATGGGGCAAATTTGGTGAAAATTCTTCGACACTTGTGGCACCTGAAATGATGGTCAGCAAGAGAAACATGAATCCGGAATCATGGTACTGAGGTAACCACGAAACGATAATACTATTAGGGTAGAGATAGTACGCCTTCCTCGCCATTCTAACGATATGTGTGGCAGCTCCAATGGTCACCAGCATGGTTTCAGGATTCCAATTGCGCCGGATGTGTACTGAATCAAATACACCTCGTCGGGCTTACAACCAGAATATGAAGAACACAAACTAGAAATGTGTCACCTCCCCCTTCGAATCGTCGACCGATAACCACTTGAGCTGGTGCAAAAGTTGCGAGAGTCGTGTTTCAACGGCGGAAGATGCGATACATTGACGAATGCTCGTAATGTACCGGGTATCGGCAATGGCGGCTTTAGGTTTGGTTTGGAGGAGGGCTCTTGTAAGGTGGTCATTTGTAGAAATGAGAGAAAGGTCATTGAGGAAAATGGGTACACTTAAAAGGCCTACTCTCTGGCAAGGAAAGAGGACTTTGACCAGTTGGAGGCCAGGAGAGCTAAGAATAAGAACAATGTCATCTCTCTTTAATGCAATGGGGAGCTGAGAAGCCATGGAATTAGCCCATGAATTTAGTTGGCCATAAGTGATTGAGGCCCTCTGAGAGTCATCTTAAGCCCATATGAACGCGAGCTTCGATCGAAAAATGACGGTTGGCTAGTCCATATAGGAAGGTGGAGATCAATAACTGGCTAATTAGGGAAAGAAGGATCATAGTTCTCATAATCCATGAGTTAGTCCCAAATCTAAGTGAATGATTCCCTAAAAATATGGGTGAGCAAGTCCCCAAGTGTCCCAAAGTGGTTACTTGATCTTGCTTGTAATCAGTAATTATATTTATAACAGAATCTATTTCTTTTTAGTTTATTTTTTCTATCCTTCATCAAGTATCAGAGCAAGTTCAATTCTTGGGGAGAAGACAATCTGTGATGGCAAGCATAGTCGAGATGAAAGCATTGGAAGAAATTAATCAAATCAATGTTGAGAAAAATGAAGACTTTTGGCAACTCTACTATGAGGATTGAAGATCCAATTTATGACATTTATGAAGATGAAGAAGGTGATCAAATCATCACCAATGATACTTTACATGGAGACTCTATATAGAATGTCAAATGACAAGTTGATTAGAATAGTCAAGGCTTGAATGATCATAAATGAAATAGATGTCTCACTAGACAAAAGCGGTTCTGGTTCTTCTATGAGTCATCGAACCGACAAACGGGAACGCTGAAAAATCAAGTGTAATGATGAAGAACATTGTGACGACCCGGCTTTCCCAGCCCTAAAGTATCGGAAAGGTCGGCTCGCCAAGGCACAGGTACATTCATATAGAAGTAAAGCAAGCAAAAGAAAAGAAATAATCATTTGAACTAAAACCTAACCATAGTATACAAAAGAGATCTCTCATTTTATACATAGTTTAAAAAGGAACCAAGAAGAACCACCGGCGATGACCAATCTAACACCTAAACAATGGTTCCCAATAGTGGTTCCTTAAAATATGATAAGCAATAACAAAAAAAAAAAAAATAGAGCCTTGGGCCCACAAGTCTAAGTCAAAGGAAAGAACTCCTCAGGAGGAATTTCAGGCCCTTCCTCTGGGACGTAGTCTGGATCACTCTCGTAACCCTGGTCCTGAGTGTCTATACCTGTGACGTATAGTTGAGGTGAGCTAACAGTCTAAGCTCAGCAAAAGAAACTCAATTTATATTACATTTTATCATAATTAAAATATTTTCAAAGACTGAAATCGAAGCATATATGTTTTCAAAACAGATATTCCAAAGCAGATTCATTTACTGAATTTCCAAAGCTAATATCAAGTAAAGTGTTATGAATGAAAATCAGACAAGTCAAGATTTCATATATTTTCGGATTCTTATTCATGCAATGCTCCTTTGTTTAATGACTTAAATCATAACTTAAATTTATTCTCAAGTTACTATATCATGAGAGCAAGAATAATACCAATGGGAACCCCTAACTAACCATCGTCGTTCAATGAACCCTTTTCAGGAGATGCAACAAGCCCTTGCATTATGAGGGTAACTTGTGTCATACATATACACAGTCAAATAGGTTCAGAGACAAATACACGGATATCCCGCCGTGTCGATCGAATATTCCGCCGCGTCGGTGGGGATTCGTTCAAGTGAACCTTAAATCAGATGCAATTTCTAACATATAATTCAGTGTATTTTAATACATAGTTGGATTCGAAGTTTTGAATTTCAAGATTCATATACAAATTCAAGACATATTCGGAATTCAGGGTTCAGAGTTCATGATAATCAAATTCAAGGCAGATTCAAATTAAATTTAGAGTTCATGATCGAAAGCAAATTCATATTATCTTATTTCACGATGATTACAGCAAGTTATTCATATTATTTTAGACAAAAGTGTAATTAATATTGAGGTTCCCCTACCTTAGACTCGGATCCGTTCAAAGCTTATCCAAAAGTCCTCACCAAAGGTCTTCCACTCTTAACCTAGATTTAATTAACACTATACTAAGTGTTAATAGCGTCGAAAACAGAAAATTTGAAGTTTCTCAGAATTTTTTCAAAGAAAAACAAAAATAGCCAGAAACAGGGGAAATCGATCGTTCGATTTCAAATTCGAATGTTCGATTCTCAAATCGAATGTTCAATTTCTTTAGAAAATTTACTTGTCTGACTGTGCCAAAATCGATTGTTTGATTTCAAATTTGAACGTTCGATTAAAGATTCGAACGTTCGATTTTTACAAATTCTGTAGCCTTCGGGCTTTTTCTTTCTTGAATTGTTTTTCTCCAAACCAAACTGATTCTTTCCTATTTTTACATGCTAATTAACCTAACTTAGGTATAAATTAAATATCAAGATGACATTAAGAGTCTACCTCTTACGGTTGGTTTTAGCAGCTTCCGATGATTCTCTCACAAGTTCTCGGATTGAATTTTGTGAAATCCTAAGCCGGAAGAACCCAAAATAAACTCCACGTTAGCACATAGAGAGCCACATCTTTTCCATTATGCAACTAACACGTTCCAAATGATCGTCTCACACACGATCAGCACCCCTCTCCCTCACTACCCTCAATCTAAACAACAACAGAATTCAAAGTTTCTCTATGGTCGAGATCTCAAGGGGTGATTCGAAACTTAGACGATCTTATCGAGGAAGGCAAAGAACAGCCAAAACTAATTACTTTAGTTCATACGAGAGAAAGAGAAGTGAAAGTTTGCTCTTCTTCCTTCTCTTCTTATAAAACAAAATCAAGCTACAAATATCATGATATTTCCTCAAAATATCATGATATTTATTTCAAAATTCTATCCACTTGATTTTTTAAGTTACCTTGGGTGTTGAGCAAGCATACATGAGTTGGTGTACAGGTCGTTGACTAATGGTCCTAACTATGTTTAAATCAAATTTCTTTTCACCAAAAATATTCTTTTAATTTAATTATTTCAATATTCAAGGTCTCATTCTGCGACTTGCCCGGACACGCACACCGAGGTGATCGTGTTCGATTTTCAAAAATTTTCAGGATATTACAAACATGCAGTTCCAATAACTATCAAAGTAGATATGATTATATGAATCCATTTTTAGAGAGTTTTCGATACAATTCATTTTCGTATGGGCCTACAAGAAAGTAAGCCCTGAACGAGAGGTAGGCCTTCATCATCAGTTGTCAAACAAAAGGCGAGTTAATGGGAACTCGAGGACGAGTTCTTCCTATAGGGAGGAGAATGATGCAGCTCTAATTTGTCATGTGGCACGTCTAAAATGCAGCTCTAATCTGTGTGCCGATACCTCTGTGTTCTCTAAAAATGCCTGCGTCTCAGACCCCTTGAAAATCATTGATTGCTTCGGATCAAATGATGGAAATTGTGTTTCACCTCGATCTTCCACACAATGGATCTGGAGATCATGGCTTACCTATCTGACGGTCAGTTTTGGAATCTATGTGTCATAAATTCCAAAAAAGGGTTCTTCAATCATATGGCACACATCACTTTCAAACGTGATTTTACAGCCATTTTTTGGATATATGTGACCTATGGAATAAAAACTGACCGCCTGATAGGTGTGTCATGATCTCAAGATCCATTTTGTAGAAGATCGGGGTAAAACCTGATCTCCATTATCTGATCCAAAGCAATCAACGATTTTCATATGGTCTACGACATGGGCACGTAGAGAGATACCCTTTGTGTGCCACGTGGTCTTTGTGTCACTTTTTACGATGTGCATTGTTTGGAATGAGAAACCCATCAAATAATATGCCAATCATCTCAAGACTAGTTAGGCTAGTTATGTGAAAGATTGAAATGAAAAGCTAATTTAGTATTTAGTGGGGATTAGTAGCAGCCCTTACTAAAATAAGGGCGCATCACATTTTACTATAGGAAAAGGGTACCTCTAGCTGCACCAACTGAATCTCTAAAAGTACCTGTGTTCGCACACGCCATTGGAAAAGCATGCTTTTTTACATGGGAGCATATCTTGCACTCGAAAACTTGGCCCTTGCATCAAGTTTAAAATAATGACCTACAAGTTTGGCGCCCTCTACTATGAAAACACCATCTAAACCATTCATTATTTAAAAATATTAAGTGCAAAAGGTTAGCATGAAATATAATATTCATCATGTGACTAAATATAGTCAAAGGCTATTATGTAATTCAGCGATTAACAATAATAGATCATATGATAAATATTGTGTTTTGCTCCAATCTTATCCACTAAGGATCTATAGATCATAAACTTTAAATCAAACGACTTAGATTGCGTTTTCACATGTCACATGTCCCTTTTACATATGATAAAAATTGTACACATTACATTTCGCAAGAGCATCCAAAATTGCTTTTTACCCTGTCTCCTCTCCTATGTTCATGCCATTGATGGAACTTCAACTTGTTTGGTACGATGAGTTTTAATTATAAAGGTATTCTTGTAATTTTTAGAAAAAATAATATCTTCGTATCACTCCATGCAATTCCCCTTCTGGCGCTATAATAGTAGAGATATATTTATACATACGTAATGTGTTTTTATTTTTATTTTTTTATAAGATGATATATACGTAATGTGTAATATTGGTATTAGGAGCAGAGGGACTCAAGGCGACCTTGATCGAGGTCAAAACTTTGACTAGAGTCAAATAGGCTCAAACTACCTTGAGCAAGTCAAAGATTTGATTGGGTCAATTGGTCACCAAGTCAATGTTAATAAAGTCTGATCATCTGGCATTGTTTTCTCCGGTTGAAAAATTGTTGTGAACCATTCATGGTTTAGAGATCTTGGATGCTTTGATTAAAGAAATGCAAATTAATAGATCATTTAATATGAGCTCTTTACAAAATTTGCTCTACATTGGCTAAGAAGTGGGATTTTGAGAGTGTCATCTTAGCCCTTACATGTGAAATATTAGTAGGGTAGGGAGGCCCAACGGGGCTAGAAGTCGGGTATGAACAAGTGGGCCATTACCTGTTGTGACCCGAGGGGTCTATCTTTGTCTTTAATGCAGAGCTTGTCTAGGCCTCTAGATCAAAACCCGCTAGGCCCGAGTATGGGGGATTTGAGTCTTTCGATCCATGGGGCACGTAAGGAACCAGCCCGGACGGGGGAAGAGAGGGGCGACAACCTGGGAAGCGGGAAGGGACCAAGGGTCAAAATATCGGATTTTCGATACGTATCGTCCTGAAGTTCAGGACGATACATATCGTGTATCGTCCGATATATTCAATGTATCGGCAATACATTGAATGTATCGTTTCAATACATTTTTTTTTTCAAAAAATCTAAAAAATCAAATTATCGTTCGTATCGGACGATACGTATCATCCGTATCGTTCGATACGTTCAATACGTATCGCGTATCGTCCGATACATTGAATGTATCGTTTTGATACATTTTTTTTTTTCAAAAAACTCAAAAATTAAATTATCGGACGATAATTTGAAATTATCGCCCGATAATTTGAATGTATCGTCTGTATCGTCCGATACGGGCGATACATTGCTCGTATCGAACGATAATTACCCTATTTTTTAGGGGGTACGATATATAGGCTATGTATCGTACCGCCCAGGTCCAAAACTGACACGTATCGGGCGATACGTATCAGTATCGGACGATTTTTTTACCCATGGAAGGGACCCTAGTTTGAAAATCACACCAGGATTTCTGGTATTCACAGCCATGGTTTGGAGGAGTTTCGGTACGATACGAATGACGAATCTTTTCAGGGGTCCGATACCGCTGTTTCGGTCAGTCTGCCAATAACAGTCGTAGGGAATAATGTGGTGGTAGATGGAAGCAACAGTGGGGGTTTTTTTGTGGACGGCACAACATAGGATCACTCGGTATTAACACAAGATGAAGGGGATCAGGGGGAGCTGCGATTGGCCGCCGACATCAATCGACTCATCCGGGTGGGCCGTGATCTCGGGATGTCTTTTAAAGGGTCTGATGAGGAATTACGATTGGTCTTCCGATCCATCTTGAGTAGTTGCAGGGAATTCAAGATGAGGCGAAGAGGGGGAGCTCGGGAACTCGCAAGACTACAGTGGGGTATGTCCAAAGGGAAGGGTATGGGGGGGGCTTAGGATCTATTTTCGGTCTTTGAAAAGGGATCGGCGCGGTTTTCTATGAAGATGCTGTCATGGAACATTAGGGGCATATGTGATGTGAATAAACGGGCGGGGGTCAAACGGCTTATTGATACGAAGCCGGCTGTTATCACCCTGCAAGAAACCAAATGGGGCACTTCGAATAGGAAGAAGGTGGCTTCGGTACTTGGGGGTAATCATTGGGGGTGGACAAGTGTTGATTCGAAGGGGCCGTCAGGAGGAATTCTGGTTACTTGGAATAATAGGCTATTCGACAAACTGGAGGAAGAAGTGGAGATGTATTCGGCGTCGATGGTGCTGCGGAACTAGGACTCAGGGAAAGAGTAGATGTTTGTTGGGATCTATGGTCCTACCGATGACAGGGAATGGTCGGACTTCTGGTTGGAGCTGGCTGCCCTTGCAGCTAGATGGGCCCTGTCGTGCTGCCTGAGGGGGGGGGGGGACTTTAATGCCATCAAATGGGGTTTTGAGAAACAGGGGGGAGCGCCCGATGTGGCTGCTATGCGCGAGTTTAATTCCTTTATATCCGATTGGGAGTTGGTGGATGTTTAACTTATCGGCGCGTGGTTCACTTGGTCTAATCTTCAATCAAGCCCGACCTTGAGTAGGCTTGATCATTTCCTTTGCAATTTGGATTGGTTGGATATCTTTCCAGATGTAAGGCTAGAATGCCTGGCTCGGGCAGTCTCGGATCATCGCCCTCTATTCTTGAAGTGTGATTTGCGCGAGAAAGGACCCATTCCATTTTGTTTTGAAAACAAGTGGCTGCGGGAGAGTGATTATGAAGGGCTGGTACCACTTTGGAAGCAATTGGGACGAGCATCTACCTCTTGCGGAGTTTGCGTATAATAATAATTACCAGTCCACTATACAGATGGCCCCGTATGAAGCCTTATATGGGAGAAGTTGCAGAACTCCTCTGTGTTGGGATGAGGTCGATGTAAGAAGTTTACTGGGGCCTCAAATTGTTGAAGACACGTCTAAACAAGTTCAGTTGATCCGAGAACGAATGCGAACCGCGCAGAGCAGACAGAAGAGTTATGCTGATTTGAATCGTAGGAATTGGGATCTTATTAAAGGGGATAAAGTCTTCGAGAAAATCTCTCCTATGAAAGGAGTAATGAGATTCGGGGTGAAAAGAAAACATAGTCCGAGGTTCGTGGGACCGTTCGAAGTCTTGAAGAGAATCGGAGAAACGGCATATCGAGTCAAGCTACCACCAAAGTTTGCTGATGTGCACAACGTTTTTCACATATCCATGTTAAAAAAATACGTGGCAGACCCTACTCACATTATCGACTGGGAACCCTTGGAGGTTTATAAGGATATGTCCGTTGTGGAGGTGCCTGTTCAAATTGTTGACCGGAAAGAATAGACTCTGAGGAATAAAGTTATACCGCTGGTCTTTGTGATTTGGCAGCACCACTTTCGCGAAAAAGCCACTTGGGGGCACAAGGATGCTATCAGGAGGGACTATCCCCATCTCTTCTAGTGAGGTATGACTCAATTTCGATGATGAAAGTTTTATAAGTAGGGAAGAATGTTATAATCTGAATTTTATGTCTTTGATACACCTAAGATATGTGTAGGTGCTTAATATCGTATTCACCATATGCCTTGACTTTTCAAAATATTTTATCTAAAAATACATGTTTTGATTTTTCAAGCTCTTATATTTATTTTCATCATTAATTGACACAATTATGTGGTAGCCTATTGGTTAAAGGCTTTAAGTTCTAGATAAGAGGTCTAGGGATCAAACCTTGTTATGGGTGTTCTAAACTTCTATTTTGGACTTTAAGGTAAAAGCCTATACACTCTTCCTTGGTGTGTTAGCTTAACACCGGGTAATTCCTAAAATATTACAGTAAGTATCTTACGGAGAACCCTAAATCATAATCTCATTTAGAGTTCTTAAGAATAGAGCCGTCGACGTTGGCATATATTCTCAAGCGGCTTTCGCCTCTTAGAATCATCATCATTGTTGAGATCTCGATCTAACCGTGGTGATACAATCGATCTAGGTATGGAGAAATTATGCTTTCCATTGAACTTAGAATATTAATTTTTAAATAGATTTTTATGTAAATTAGTGAGTTTATTTCATGAATAATGAATGGATGATTAAATAAATGCATGCTATGATTAGTAATCCTTAATGTTGATAATTTTGATTAAGAAGAAGATGGTTGAAATCCTACCATGTGATTTGATACATCTTTTATGCGTGCTCACAGAATTATGTCAATCGATTGAGAAATTAATAGATTGAGCCGGACTCAATAGATTGAGACTGGACACAAAATTATGTCAATCAATTGACGATTGGATGTCAATCGATTGAGGATGAATATTAAAGTAGATACAAATAAATGATTTTATTTTAGAAAAATGCACATAATTATGTCAATCGATTGATGATTGGATGTCAATCGATTGAGGATTAAATGATATTATTTTGAAAAAATACACATAATTATGTCAATCAATTGACGATTGGATGTCAATCGAGTGAACATTAAATGATATTGTTTTGAAAAAATACACATAATTATGTCAATCGATTGAGGATTAGATGTCAATCGATTGAAGATTAAATGATATTGTTTTGAAAAAATACGCATAATTATGTCAATCGATTGAGGATTAGATGTCAATCGATTGAGGATTAAATGATATCATTAAATGGTAACAGACAATACTCAATGGATTGAGCAAAACTCAATAGATTGAGCCTGAGCATGGATTTATGTCAATGGATTGAGATATCAATCCATTGAGCATGAATAGAGTTCAATGGATTGAGAAATCAATGGATTGAGCTAAAATCAATAGATTGAGCCTAAACATGAACGTAATAGATTGAGTGTGAATAGTTAAGTTATATATTTAAGTTCTTCTTATAACAATGACATTAAATGTTAATGTTTATGCACTATGATCGTATGATATGCACTGTAATATTTATGCACCATGATTGTGTACACTTTAATATTTATGTATCATGATTAAATGTACTTAAATACTTATGTATTGTGATATCACTCTTATGCACTTTACATGTCCCATGATGATTTATATAATGCACAATCAAGACACATAAAACATGATAAAATGTTAAGCCATGATCAACGAGCATTAGACCCAACATCTTGTACATGATGGAGTCTAAGAAGGTATTAGACCCAACATCTTGTGCTTGATAGAGTCTAACTAAACACGATTAAGAAGTATTAGACCCAACATCTTATACCTGATAGAGTCTAAGAAGACATTAGACCCAACATCTTGTGTAAGATAGAGTCTAACTAAACAAGAGTACGATGAGCATGATTAAGCCCAACGTCTTGAGCGAGACGGAGTTTAACATATAATAAATAATATGATTCATTAGACCCAACGTCTTGAGCATGACGGAGTCTAACTAAACAAGTGATAAGCATGATTATGACCCAACATCTTGAGCGGGACGGAGTCTAACGTGCATTAAATGACAAGAAAGATGAAATTAAAAGAAATAATACATTCATGCAATATTAATATATATGTTTATGTTCAGTTCATTTCAGCTTATTGAGATTATGCATGTCACATGCACACACATATGAAATATACCGAAATGTTTATATGACTATGACTGATATTTTATGCTTCACTGGATTGCATGTCTGGTCCATACAAGTGTAAACTTACACCCCTTGTTGATGTGGGTGACCAGATGAGACAGGTGTCGCCAATGACAATGTATAGGTCTATGGCGATGAGACGACACGTGGCGCTCAGAAAACTAGACTGAATGGTGATGATGGCTTCGGGGCCTAATTAGCTATTTTCCTTTCTAGTTATTATTATGGGTTTTAAATAAATGAGACATCAATCAGTTAGTATTTTATTAAGATTGTTTAAGCTTTAATTATGTTGTGCTTGTTATTGGAATAAGAACATTATCATGAGTTTTATTTTGATTAATTAATATTTTAAAGAAATTTTATATTTCGCTGTTTAAGGTGCTTTTATCGCCTTAATATGTTTCTATGATTCATGATACGAAGGTGCGGTCTAAGATCTCACAATCAAGAGGTTGTGAGATCTAGGGTCGTTACACAATAAATTCTGATTGTTAATCCCATGCAATTGAGAATGATGATATACTCCTACCAACTCTAATGACTCATTTGGTACGGGAACACTACCAACACTGTCCTCGGTGAGAGGAACCTTCCTAAGACAACCTACGAGTTTCACGGGAGTTTCATTCTCCTCATCACTAGGCCGTTCAGCAGGTTCATAAATTTCTTCGCCCAACTCAGTGGTCTCTTTCTCGGCATGCTCCTGAATAATCAAAGTTTGGCCCTTACTGGGACATTGGGATGCAAAGTGACCAAAACCTTGACACTTATAACATTGTTGCGGAGCACGTCTACAACTCTTGATCATTGGTCCCTTTCCTTGGTCAATCTGAGGAGTCACGGATTTTATGGATTGACTAGAGGCAGTACTTTCCTTTTCTGTAGGATTAGATCGATACTCAAATTTGGAGGACTTAGATCGGTCATTATTGGGGGTGTTGAGATACCTTTTTAATTCTTCAACCCTAGTGAAACATTCCTCGAGATCTGCAACGAGATAAGGAATGAGTTCCCTCTGTAACTCCGGGCGAAGACCCATTCGGAATCGGGAGATGGTAACTTTTGCTGGCTCGTCCACATAGGCCTGGGTCATCAGGTCTTCAAACCAATCGATGTACTCTGTGACTGAAGAATCTCCTTGATGCAATGACTGCCACTGATCAAGAATACGTTCATCATATGATACGAGAACGTATTTTTCGTGCAGTTGGACTTTCATCTCAGCCCACATGGAAATAGGACGAAGACCCTGGATTTGCCTACGACGCTCTACTCCCAACCAATAAAGTCTAGCTTGACTTTGGCAAATCTAACCTTGCGTTATTCGGACATGGCATACCACTCGAAGTAGTTTTCCATGCTAGCGACCCACTCAAGAAAGACCTTGGGTTTCTTTTCCCGTCAAAAGTAGGGGCTTCCATTTTCACTGATTTCATGACCTCATCGTCTAGATTGATTTGGACCTCACGTCGGGGAAGAACATCTCTCCTACGATCACGGTTGTTGACTCTATTGTGATTCTCAACGATGAGCTCATTGATTTCTTCGAAACGGGACTCTATAAAGCTTCATGCCAGACTTATTGATCAGCGATGTGCTCATTCATCCGGGATTGACTAGCGATCACTTTAGATGTCAGATCTTTAAGCAGAGCTTCTAAGCTGCTGGTATCTATGACGGAAATATGCAAGACTAGATGGTGTAAGACAAAATATACAAAATCAAGTGAATCCTAAAATCTATATGACACAGACAACCCTAAACTAAGACTGTGCTTTGATACCAAAACTGACGCGGGACGACACTCTAAAACACTAATATGCGAATTTGGGATTAACTTTAGAATGAATTGAATAACGGAAATATTCAAAATCATACAACACATAAAATTATTCAATGAAATTAATAAAACAATTAGATTAATCCAATTTAGTGTTCACATGCGTGAAAAGTTCCCGATCTAGAAAAACAACTCCGATGAAGGAACTCGAGTTTCATTCTAGTTTAGGGTATTAATCGACAATCGCAATATCGTCCCTTGACTCCTCGGGGATTTTAAATGAAATAAGGCTTAAAATAATTCAGCAAAAGGGGAACAATTTTTTATTTTAATTTTATCAACGGAATTAAAAAAAGATAATACCTAACAACAACCAGAGAAAAGACAAAATAAAGGGATAGATTTAAAGGCTTTACACCAAGGGTTTTTCGAAGCTTCACACCACAGCTGTACGTCAGCTTCGCACCAAGTCGCACGAGAAATAATTGCTCACTCCTCAAGGTTTGAAGGATTCACTCCCTCGGTTGAAAACTCTTCACAAGCTCTCTAGGATTTGCATAAAAGCAACTCTCTTCATTCAATAATAAAAAAAACTAAAAATAAAAGTGCTTACAATGTCTTTATATAGGCTAAGAAAACCTAAACTCGAAATAAAAGTTCTAAATTAATAAAAGACTAAAAAGGACAATTTTTGTAACAAAAATAGAAATTTTGCCGTTGACAACAAGACATCTACGGACGTCCGTACTAGGACTACGGACGCTCGTCACCTACTGACACTGAATGTCACGGACGTCCGTGGGACACTACAGGCGTCCGTCCCACAAAAACCAGTGAGACTTATGATTTCACAAACGTTCGTTCTTAGCCCATGGACGTCCGTCATTGGATGACGTTTTCTGTCTCCTTCCTCCCTTTTTCTCTTGATGATGTTGCTTCTTTTCTGCTTTCTTTGTCTTACTTTGTGGGATGTCCCCATCAGGTAGTAGCCATGGTTGTCAAGGCCACGCTATAGCCTCGCTATGACCTCGCCAGGGCGAATGACGATGAGAAACGTCATATATAACCAAATAGCTATGATGCCTAAATGACAACCCCATAACGCCGCCATGGCGGAATAACATTATGGCGTCGCTATGCACGTTATTTTATTTTTTGAATAATAACATATAATACTTATAAGTTATGACATTTTTATAATATGTAAGTTACAAAAGTTAACTTACAAGTCGCAAAACCTCAACTTATAAGTTACAAAATTCTCGACTCTCTCTCTCTCTCATCACAGCAGCTACCAACACCAGCATCGCTGAAACCTCAGCGTCGACGATACTACTGTATGTGTACTTAATATTTCATATTTTTTAATATACTATATTTGTTGATATTTCATATTTATTTATTTATACTTACCATTTTGCAAATTTGTTGATATTCCATATTTGATTTGTATTTATTGATATTTATTTATTTCTAGAACATGAAATCCTCAATATTAGAATCAAAGTATGATGTTTTAGTAGTTAAATTTTTTTCTTCCTATTTTTTTTTCTTATATAAAAAATATATTAAAAAAAAGAATACTACTAATTAATAAATTAAATATATATATATTTTTTTAAATACAATAATAAATAACCTCGCCATGGCTTTGCTATGGCCATGCTATAGCGCAAAGAGCGTCATCGCCATGACCTCGCCACACCGCTTTAACTACCTTAGTAGTAGCGATTACTTTATGTTTTATACTCTTTGACAGTTTCTCAATCTTCTACTCAGATGCTGTGTCCTAAAGCTGATTATTTTTCTATTATTTCCTACACCCCTCCTACTTCTTGATGCTTCTTTTAGCTAAGGTCCAACATTTTAGTTTAATTTTGTAATATCATTATGTAAAAAAATTCTAGGGAGATTAGGGATGCAAGTTCGGTGTACCGAAACGAAGCCGAATTTTTCAGTGTTCGATTTGGTACAACCCCAAACCGAAACTGAACTGAAACTCATTCAATTCGGTTCGGTTCATTTTTTTTTTTCTGAAACTGAAACCGATTTGGATCAGTTCGGTGTACGTAAAATACCTACTTTTTTATTGCTCAGCATATTCCCTCAGTTTTCGGTTTCGAGCCACCCAAACCGAAACTGAACCAAATTGGGGTTCGGTGCAGTTCGGGACCCTTGGTTTTCGGTTCAGTTCAAAGCTTGCATCCCTAAGGAAATAAACTAATTAAATTTAGTATCCTGGTTTAAAGGAGTTTGGCTCTTCCACGAGCACATACTCATACCTGCATTGTACCACACTTTGGGTAATGTTGCTTTAGAATGATCAACAAGCTATAAAATGGTTGGAATTGTGGGATGTTGGAGATCTTCAAAGATTTAGTGGGAAAGCTGGGATGGAACCTGGGACAACGGGTAAAATATCGATACCTGACCCGACATTTTACCTGGTTGGGTACATAAAATTGGCTTGTCGGGTCAGGCAGGTGACATCCGACCCGACCTTTGGGTCAGGTATTTGGCTGGTTGGGTCCATATGTTGTACTTACAAATTTATAAAAATAGAGGTTTTTTATTGGGTTAGGTCTCGAGTTGGGTTTAAGTTCTTCGGTTAGGTCGGGTCGGCTTGAGTGCACCATCGGGTCCATATGTTGTACTTACAAATTCCTAAAACGTTAGGGAATTTATCAATGCCTTTGGCCGACGTCATTCATGTTTTTGTTCTATATTTAAATGGAAAAAAATGAAATCAAAAGGAATGAGTCCTTTACTGCCATGATTAAAAAATTCTGCCGATAGTCAAATACAGATCATGCTTTCGGCTGATGCAAGATATCCCACAGATACTGACTGACGTGTAAGTGTTGGCAGCTTTTGGCTGATGCAGGATGATATCTCATAAGGTTATTTATATGAAATTATTATTTGGACTTCCATATTAAATTTGTTGGTTGTGTGGTAACTTTTAAATTAAACCAACAGCTTAAATTTTTAAACGGTATAATAATTTTTAAATTAAAACTAACAACTTAAATTTTATCCCAAAGGTTAAATCTTTCAGGATGCTTGGGAAGAGTTTCATGTTGATCGACTTGAAAAATCTTGGCTCTTAGGAAGACCTTTGAGCATTTTTGGAATTTTCATCCATGTTAATTGGTGTTTTGTATAACCTCTTACTCTTTTTTTTTTGTTGTCTCATTATGTTTCATATATTTAGTGATTTTTAGGGTCGATTAATAAGAAATGTTGAGCAAAAGACAAGTTGGAAAAAAAAGGTGATTGTACTTTAGTGTTGCCTCAACAGAGCATGTGTCGTAGGCGTTTGGCATTAAGATTTATGAAAACTGCAATACTTAGACTCTCGCATGACCGGAAGGCTGTATTTGGGTTAGTTCTTATAAGAGCAGAAGCAGCTTTTTGTCTGTTTTTTGTTAAAGCAGATAAAATCTGCTCTGAAATAGAATAGACATAAAATAATTTTATCACTTAAAATAGCTCCCTGTCAGAACAAATGAGGCAAAGAGCTGTATTACTAAATGTATAAGTAATTTTTTGTCGGACCCAAAAAGTGAAGAGCTGCTCTTTGCCCCAAAAGAACTAACCCAAACGCAGCCTAAGAAAAATATCTAAAAAATAAAATATTTATATCAAGCACAAAGTATACTGTATGTTGTGTACTTCTATATGTAAGATATCAGTTATTAACAATGAATTCATAGTTGGTGACGCATTAATTCCATCCTGCTATATTGGTGTTTAATCTTTGTATGGACTATGGATTATGTAATTAAAATGCTCAATTTATTAAATATTCCCTCATTTGCTTATGAAGTTTTAACTAAATCTCGGTGATATAGTTGGGGATAAATTGTCAACTGGAAAATTTGGAAAAAATCGGTGAAGTCAATTTTCAAACAAAATCTATAAAATTTGTCAAATTAGTGAAAGTAGCTGCACAAGTCAACATATTTTGAAAATTTGTGAAAGTAGTGAAAGTAGCTAACCCAAACCTGTACTTTCAAAGATTTGCACACTTGTAAATAACAGTCTTCCCATGGTTTGACCATTTTAGCACGAGATTGACCTGTGCACACTTGAGAGTGAATGGGTTGGTTACTCTACACCAACTCTTCATATTTATTATAGCATTTCTACTTTCCTAGGGAGGTACTCTGTTTGTTGCATTGTGACTCTAAAAAATTTCTTGGCCATTGTTTACTCCCTTTTCTTTATATGTTGAAAATTTACACAGGATTACATGCCCCATGAATCACAAGATCTATTTCCACAAGTGGGCTTCAACAACCCATCGCAGGATGAGTCTTCTCACACCCACTTTGGTGTGGCGGGACCCGGTCCTCTTCAATCATAGGTCTCATTACTTTCACTGATTCTTCATTTATTTGAAAATTTTACATGGGTACCTCTGTCCGCGCCTACAAGTTTGCTGCAATCCCGAATGTCCGAAACTTAATAAAACCCATTGACTGCTTGAAATTAGACAATGGAGACCATTTTCACTCTAATCTTTTACAAACCGATCGTGAGACCATATCTTACCATCAGACGGTTGTTTTTTTGTTCCATATCACTAGGATTGGGGCGAAAAACAATCTCCTTTGTCTGATTCAAAGCAATCAATGGTAGCATAGGTCCCTTTCAAGATTCCATGAGTGTTAATAAAACTACCTTATATAATAAAAAAAATTGCTTAATTCACTTAATTTCTATGTTTAATTCAATTATAGTTTACATATATTTCAATATCAATTTGTCTGATGATCAGGATTTGTATCCTAAATTTCAATAAACAAAAATGAAATCTTTAGCCGTTTCCCTTGTAAAAATTTAGCAGTTAGTAACCTTCATCTCCACCACTTGAGAAACCTGACTAACCTAAAGCTTCGTTGTTTTTGGGATCTCATCAGCAAACACCCAAGAACTCCTATAAGTGCTCCTGGGATAGATTATCAATCGGTCGAGCCTGAACACTTGATGAACCTGACAAGTTCACGTATCATTCCTATATAACCAGGATGCTTTAACATGGCATGTTCAGGTATAATTCTCTGGTGCAACTCATCCACCTAATATCCATGAAGCTCCTATTTATTCTGTTTTCCTGCATCATAAAGAGGCTTATCTAGGTACCTCAACTTAAAAGATAGATTATGAGGGGATTCTTTTCTATCTTGGAAATTTTATTCGTTTAGTTGGTATTACTTTGATTCGGGTGATAGCACTAGCTCTTATTTGACAAATGGATGTGTCAGGAAAAAACCATAGCAACCATTTTTCTCTTATTGCTAATTTTGTAGTCTCATCTTATTTAGTCGCCTTTTGTAGTTTATTTTCTATATATACTGCTATTGATGGCAAAATTAAAGCCTGGCTCTATGATTCTGGCAGATCTAGAGTCGGCTATGCTCTGGACTTCGGTGCACAGTGGCAGATAGTGCTGATGGAACTAGCTAGGTAATGATGTTCGCCTTAACATCGTGTAATTCTTTACGAGTTGTCCAGTTTGACACAACAAGGAACCGCTTGTTTGCTATTGACGATGAATTTCAATAATCATCAGTTATTTATTGGTCTTTTTAATCATTGGAGGCAAGTCCTCGGTTGAGATTTAATAAAGAAGGCTCCTTGCTTGCAGTCAGAACAATCGCAACAAGTGCCAATGGAATCAAGATCGTGGCAAACACTGGTGGGCAAAACCTGATAAGATTGCTAGAAAGCAGGGCATTTGAACATCTCTCTCATCACCAATATATTAGAGCTAGTAAAGGGAGAGCTTGCATAGAGAGTGGATTCAGTCCAATAGCAAAATGAACATCTGCCTTTGTATGTAATTATTTTATAAAAATAATAGACATGTCCTTTTAGGAAAATACTAATACAACATCCAATCAAATGGTGCACTCTTGGGTTTATTTTTTTTAATTTAAAGTTTTTCATGTAAATCATGCATACCCTGAGTATTAGAACGATCTTATGAGAGGGCTTTAATATGAACTATTGTTCATATCTGTTGAACTGTTCATATTAAAGCACTCTTATTGGATGGTTCCAATGTTATGATATGCTTTTTTTTTAGGTTAATTAATTAAGCATAATATAAGTGTGCAACTAATGGCTAATTATCTAGTTTTATTTAAGATTCATGTGTTAATACCATTTTGAAATGAGTCGTAGGCTTAACCCATTTCAGTGAGAAAGAATAGGATAAAATAGTTGCATGGAAATATGGTAACATGCCTCTTACATAGGTTCCGCTAATCGAAAACTAAGTTTTGATAAAATTTGAGGCCACTGTATGTCACAACCACCTCACTTACAGTGAAAATCGTCGACTACTTTGAATTGGACTATACGTAATCATTTTTCATCCCAATCTTTCTTGCAATCAATCTTGGGATCATTAGCCTACCATCAAATGACCAGATATTGATTACATGTGGAGCGCATATAAAAATGTGAATGTGATCATGAAATACCATCAAGCATGAGTCGCATTTACTTATTGGGACATTAAAAGTGACTGCCCCGACATTCATTGCTGGGCCCACTGTGCTCGCATCACGCCACATCAGCATTCTATTAGAAGACATGACGTTTCCGTCCAGTCTGGAAAACATTGCTAGGCCCACTGTGCTCGCATCGCGCCACATCAGCATTTTATTAGAAGACATGGCGTTTCCGTCCAGTTTGGGGGATTTCGAGTTCAACCTCATCTCTAGCCCTTCGAAATAGGAGAATCATACCATTGTTGGGCAATAGTCAAGTCCAATAAGATTGAATGGGATTTCGAGTTCAACCTCATCTCTAGCTCTTGTGGAAATAGGAGAATCGTGAGATCATGTCATCATAATAAAAGTGAGAACCGTGAAAGTTAATATTTCCAAAGGTAGCATATAAGTTTCAAGTTAAACTCTAAATTTGGTTCAGTAGGGTTGAACCCAGGGCTGTCAAAGGGTCGGGCTGAGTTTTTCACCCGGCCCATTTTTTTTAAAGATATAATTTGGGCATGAACCCAGCCCGATAGCTAATCGGGCCGGGCCGAGCCTAGTTTTGAAATATTATAGCCCGAACCCAGCCTGGTTAGCTATCCTAGCCTGCTAGGGCCGGATTTCTAATATTTTTTAAGAATTTTTTTTAAGATATATTTTTTTTAAAGGACCTAATTTTTCCAGGCCAGGCCGGGCCTTACACTTTGCACCCCGAACCCGGCCCGGTTTCTTATCCGGGATTAGTCTGACCCAACCCGTTTATTAAATGCCTAAAAAAATGGGCCTGAACCCGGTCCATCTGGGACAGGCTTGGGCCTCGACTGAAACCTGACCCGTTGACATCCCCAAATTGTTCCGTAATTAAAAACTAATTTAATTAATATATAAGGATGGAACTGAAAGTAGCGCCAAATTTAATTTGAAAAAAAATTGAATCCGACATCTATAAATAGCTAGCGGCATGCATCTTCAATTTATTTTTACGTACGCAGAGAGAGAGAGAGAGAGAAAGAAGCAAAGAGAGAGAGCGAAAGAAGTAGAGAAAGCAAGAAGAAGATGGATTAGGTATGATTCATAAATTTCTCATCAAATGAGAATGATTCATAAATTTTCCACATCGATTTGTCATATTCTTTTATTATAATTTTTTCATAATCTATTTTCATTGGAATTGCCACGCGAATATATCTTCTCACGGAACGACGACCTTCAAGATTTCCTTGAAGATGAGATCGATCTGATCAAATTAAGAAAAAACCAATTCGAATCCGTTTGGCGATTAGATGTCGAAGTTTTGAAGGATCTGAGCGTTGCGACGAGGCTTCTGCGTCTGGTTTGTAAATTCAATTCCGTGGACTGCGTCAGAGAGTTAATTGAAGGAGAGAAAGAAGTAGAGAGAGGGAGAGAGCAAGAAGATGATGGATCAGGTATGATTCATAAATTTCACATCAAATGAGTATAATTCATAAATTTTCCACATCTATTTGTCATTTCTTTTATTCAAATTTTTTCAGAATGGATTTTCGTTAGAATTGCCACAAGAATACACGATCTTCAATAATTTCATCAAAGGGAGGTGTAACCATAAATCAGACTTCTCAGGGAGCAATGATATTCAAGATTTCCTTGAAGATGAGATCAATCTGATCAAATTAAGAACAAACCAATTTGAATCTGTTTGGCGATCAAATGTCGAAGTTCTCAAGGGTCTGAGCATTGTGACGAGGCTTCGGCATCTGACTTGTAAACTTGATTCTGTGGACTGCACCATCTGGTTTCCTAATACTTGTAGTTGTATTCAAAGCTTTTCATTTTTAAGACAGACGTTCATCTTCGGTTCATAGTATCCTTAATATGACTGACCATTTTATATTATTTCTGGCATACATTTGTCTTAATTAAAGATCCTCCGCCTTCAAGATAAAGTCGAATGCGCGAAAGAACTGTGGTTGTTCTATACAGTAAAAAACTATTTCATGGATTATGCAAAGCTCCTGTTGCGCTGTGGAGCTAATAGGCAAGCACTCAACCTCTGGTTTGATATTTGAAAAAACTCAAAACTGCATGTCCATTCATTTCATTTATAAAATGAAGCATTAAAATTGAAAAAAATAAAAAGAGCCTAAAAGTTTCTTTATTCATCTTGTCTAATAGGGAGAGAGTTGATAGACCAATAGATCTCGCAATATCAAAAGACATGTGTTTCTTTCTTAGCTAAGCAAACTCTGATTTGGTACGTATCCTTATCATTTTAACAACATTATACAATTCCTCTTCTGATTCAAAAAAGTGAACGCTCATATCAATATAGATGATAGCCTCATGATCTATTGATCTTGTAATGTGACTTTCAAATCAGAGTGCTTATGTGGCTCCCTGGGTAATTCACTTTTTTTTTTAAGGTTACACAGAGGGAGCAGAGGATAGTGAGGAGGGAAATGAGATTAACAGGGAAGAAGTAGCAGAGGAGGAAGCACAACATGCGGATGCTCGGGAGGAGCGAGTAGAGGAGGGAGAAGATGATGCTGAGGAAGAGGAGGGAGAAGATGATGCTTGGGAAGAGGAGGTAGAAGATGATGCTTGGGATGAGGAGGGAGAAGATGATGCTTCGGAAGAGGAGGGAGAAGATGATGTTGGGTAAGAGGAGGGAGAAGAAGATGCTTGGGAAGAGGAGGGAGGAGATGTCGGGCAAGAGGATGGAGGAGATGCTGGGCAAGAGGAGGGAGGGCAAGAGGATGGAGGAGATGTTGGGCAAGAGGAGGGAGGGAAAGAGGCGGGAGGAGATGCCGGGCAAGAGGAGCAAGAGGAGGGAGAAGATGTCGGGCAAGAGACAGCCGAAGAGAAAGAGCGTCTCAGAATATTGGATGAGGATCTGTTCGGTCCTCCGGTAAACAAGAGAGCTGGGGAACATTTCACAAGGAAGTTCATACCAAGACGAAGAAGAAGCTGACCCCAATATCCCAAGAATAAGGATTGACGTTTGTATATATATACGGTCATACGGCCGAGACAACCTCGAGAACTAAGGAGCAAGCATGCATACACATGTGACAGTTGCAGAGCAGCATGAGGGAGCACCAACTATAGTGGTGGGGGTTAACAACATAACCAACCCGCACCTTTTACAGACAAGGTGGGAAACAACGTGGAGGACGAGAATCGAACCCACGACCTACTCCCCCACATTGGAGGGAGCGTACAAACTGGGCTAACGCCTCTTTGATAGTTTGGCTTATGTTAATTTCACTAGGAACGTACCCAAATATGAATTATTAAATTTAAAAGTGATATAAACTTATAGATTAGACTTGGTCCTGAATCGAAGCCCGAATTAGACCAGACCGAACTTGACTAGGTATTTAATGGGTTACGTATGGGCCAAGCTAGACCTAGACCTGGACCCGAACTGAAATGTGTCCAAATTTTTTTTATTTGGTCTCGAACCAAACCTCTAACTTGATTTCAAATGGGCAATCGGGCCCTAGCCAACCAATTTGGACCCTTAATATACACAACCCGTTATTAAAAACATCATATTTTTTCATCCAGGGGATTTGTATAATACAAAATGTTGTGAATTAATCTAAAAAATGCTTCTAAGGCTCTTTTCCTTTCATTTAATTTAGATTGTCAATGGGCCCGAAATCTCTAAAAAAAAAAAAAGATTTTGGCAACCGATCATAGATTACCCAGTGAAACCGAAACTAACAGTTTAATGGTACGCTCATAATGATAAGATTCATTGTGCGAAAAACTAGGATGGAAAAAGATCTCCATCATTTCATTCAAAGAAGTCAATTGGTATATGGTGTCTCTGCTCTCAAAGATTCCGCGCGTTGGTCGAAAACTAAGTTTTGATAAACTTTGAGGCCACTGTATGTCACAATCACCTCACTTACTCACAATGAAAATCGTTTAATTAATACATATAATGTCCGAACTGAAAGGAGCGCCAAATTTAATTTTTAAAAAACCATGAATCTGCATGTATAAATGGTTGGCGCATGCTCCATTTTATTTCTACGTGAGAGAAGCAGAGAGAGAGAAAGAAAGAAAGAAGCAAAGAGAGAGAGGAAGAAGACACGCGACTTTTACAGAAGAAGAAGATGGATCAGGTATGATTCATAAATTTCTCATCTAATGAGTATGATTCATAAATTTTCCACATCGATTTGTGATATTCTTTTATTATAATTTTTCAGAATCTATTTTCGTTGGAATTGCCACGCAAATACATCTTCTCAGGGAACGACGACCTTCATGATCTCCTTGAAGATGAGATCGATTTGATCAAATTAAGAAAAAGTCAATTCGAATCCGTTTGGCGATCAGATGTCGAAGTTCTCAAGGATCTAAGCATTGCGACGAGGCTTCTGCATCTGATTTGTAAACTCGATTCCGTGGACTGTGCCAGAGAGTTAATTGAAGGAGAGACTGGAATGTCTGTGCAGATCAACCGGATGGACGACATTGGTCGAACGGCTAGATCTTCAAAAATGCATTCCACAAGATCTGTAGAGCTTCTGTTGCGTCAAAATGCTTGCACGGATCTCAGAAATAAAGATGGACTAGCGCTTCTCTCTCTCCAGATTGCTTTCTTATATAAAGGGTAGGGAAACAAACATATAAGCTTAGTCCTCAATTTTTTCCTCTAGAATTCTTCTGTAATGGCAAGGCATTAATAAGGTGTAGTTTGCGTTTTGTTGCTCTAGTATCGTATGGCTTCTACTACAAAGAGTAAGGCTAGTCAACTTGAGGAACCGATTAGGGGTTGTGGTAAATGGAAACTACTACCAATTGGCATTAGAGGTATACCAAATTTTCCTAATACTTGTAGTTGTATACAAAGCTTTTTATTTTTAAGACAGACGTTCATCTCCGGTTCATAGTATCTTTAGTATGACTGACCATTTTATATTATTTATGACATACATTTGTCTTAATTAAAGATCCTCCACCTTCAAGACAAAGAAGAATGCGTGAAAGAACCACGGTTGTTCTATGCAGTAAAAAATGATTTCATGGATTGTGCAGAGCCCCTGTTGCACTGTGGAGCTAATAGGTAAGCACTCAACCTCCGGTTTGATATTTGAAAAGACTCAAAACTGCATGTACATTCATTTCATTTGTAAAATGAAGCATTAAAATTGAAAAAAAAATAAAAAGAGCCTAAAAGTTTCTTTATTCATCTTGTTTAATAAGGAGAGAGTTGATACCAATATATCTCGCAATATTACAAGACGTGCGTTTCTTTCTTAGCCAAGCAAACTTCCGATTTGGCACGTATCCTCACCATTTTAATAGCATTACACAATTCCTCTTCTGATTGAAAAAAGTGAACGCTCATATCAATATAGATGATAGCCTCATGATCTATTGATCTTGTAATGTGACGTTCAAATCAGAGTGCTTATGTGACTCCCTGGGTAATTCTTTTTTTTTTTTTTTCTTTTAAGGTTTCACAGAGGGAACAGAGGATAATAGTGAGGTGGGAAATGAGATTAACAGGGAAGAAGTAGCAGAGGAGGAAGCACAGCATGCGGATGCTCAGGAGGAGCGAGCAGAGGTGGGAGAAGATGATGCTGGGGATGAGGAGGGAGAAGAGGCTGGGGAAGAGGAGGGACAAGATGATGCTGATCAAATTAAGAAAAGCCAATTCGAATCCGTTTGGCGATCAGATGTCGAAGTTCTCAAGGATCTGAGCGTTGCGATGAGGCTTCTGCATCTGATTTGTAAACTCGATTCCGTGGACTGCGCCAGTGAGTTAATTGAAGGAGAGACCGGAATGTCTGTGCAGATCAACCTGATGAATGGCTTTGGTCGAACGACAAGATCATCATAAATGCATTCCACAAGATCTGTAGAGCTTCTGTTGCGTCAAAATCCTTGCACGGATCTCATGAATAAAGATGGACTAACACTTCTCCCTCTCCAAATCGCTCTTTTATATAAAAGGTAGGGAAACAAACATATAAGCTTAGTCCTCATCTTTTTCCTTTATAATTCTTCTGTAATGGCAGGGTATTAATGAGGTGTAGTTTGCATTTTGTTGCTTTAGCATCGTATGGCTTCCACTAAAGAGAGTAGGGCTAGTCAACTAAAGGAACCGATAAGGGGTTACGGAAAATGAAAACTACTACCAGCTGGCATTAGAGGTATACCAAAATTTCCAATACTTGTAGTTGTATTCAAATCTTTTCATTTTTAAGACAGACGTTCATCTTCGGTTCATAGTATCTTTAATATGACAGACCATTTCATATTGTTTCTGGCATACATCTTTCTTATTTAAAGATCTTCCGCCTTCGAGACAAGGACGATTGCCCAAAAGAACCACGGTTGTTCTATGAAGTAAAAAACGATTTCATGGATTGTGCAGAGCTCCTGTTGCATTGTGGAGCTAATAGGCAAGCACTCAACCTCCGGTTTGATATTTGAAAAAACTCAAAACTGCATGTCCATTCATTTCATTTGTAAAATGAAACATTAAAATTGAAAAAAACAAAAAGAGCCTAAAAGTTTTTTTATTCATCTTGTTTAACAGGGAGAGAGTTGATAGACCAATAGATCTCGCAATATCACAAGACGTGCGTTTCTTTCTTAGCCAAGCAAACATCCAATTTTGTACGTATCCTCATCATTTTAGCAACATTACACAATTCCCCTTCTGATTCAAAAAAGTGAACGCTCATATCAATATAGATGATAGCCTCATGATCTTTTGATCTTGTAATGTGACGTTCAAATCAGAGTGCTTATGTGACTCCCTGAGAAATTTTTATTTTTATTTTAAGGTTTCACAGAGGGAGCAGAGGATAGTGAGGAGGGAAATGAGATTAACAGGGAAGAAGTAGCAGAGGAGGAAGTACAGCATGCGGATGCTCGGGAGGAGTGAGTAGAGGAGGGAGAAGATGATGCTGGGGAAGAGGAGGGAGAGGATGATGCTTGGGAAGAGGAGGAAGAAGATGATGTTGGGTAAGATGAGGGAGTGGATGATGTTTGGGCAGAGAAGGTAGAAGATGATGCTTTGGAAGAGGAGGGAGAAGATGATGCTTCGGAAAAGGAGGGAGAAGAGGAGGGAGAAGATGATGTTGGGCAAGAGGAGGGAGGAGATGTTGGGCAAGATGAGGGAGGAGATGCCGGGCAAGAGGAGGGAGGAGATGCCGGGCAAGAGACAGCCGAGGAGAAAGAGCATCTCAGAATATTGTATGAGAATCTGTCCGGTCCTCCGATAAACAAGAGAGCTGGGAAACATTTCCCAGGGAAGTTCATACCAAGACGAAGAAGAAACTAACCCTAATACCCCAAGAATAAGGATTGACGTTTGTATATATATACGGCCATACGGGCGAGACAACGTCGAGAACTAAGGAGCAAGCATGCATACACATGTGACAGTTGCGGAGCTGCGTGAGGGAGCA
The DNA here is from genome assembly GCA_021018995.1 of Chloranthus sessilifolius. Lineage (NCBI taxonomy): Eukaryota > Viridiplantae > Streptophyta > Magnoliopsida > Chloranthales > Chloranthaceae > Chloranthus > Chloranthus sessilifolius. The sequence continues at coordinate 16,853,932 of CM037596.1, forward strand.
CTAACTATGGTGGTGGGGGTTAACAACATAACCAACCCACACGTTTTGACGACTAGGTGGGAAACAGCGTGGAGGACAATAATCGAACCCACGACCTACTCCCCCACATTGGAGGGAGTGTACAAACTAGGCTCACGCCTCTTCGGTAGTTTTGCTTATGTAAATTTCACTAGGAACGCACCCTTATATAAATTATTAAATTTAAGAGTAATATAAACTTATAGATTAGACTTGGAACTGAATCCAAGCCCGACTTAGACCCGATCGAACTTGACTCGGTATTAAATGGGTTCGGTATGGGCCAAGTTAGACCTAGACCCGGACCCGAATTGAAATGTGTCCAAATTTTTTTTATTTGGTCTCGAACCAAACCTCTGACTTGATTCCAAATGGGCAATCGTGGCCCTATCCAACCAATTTGGACCCTTAATATATGCAACCCGTTATAGAAAACATCATATTTTTCATCCAAGGGATTTGTGTAATATAAAATGATGTGAATTAATCTAAAAAATGCTTCTAAGGCTCTTTTCCTTTCATTTAATTTGGATTGTCAATTGGCCCGAAATCTCTAAAAAAAAAGATTTTGACAACCAATCATAGATTGCCATGTGAAACCAAAACTAACAGTTTAATGGTACGCTCATAATGATAAGATGCAATGTGCGAAAGACTAGGATGGAAAATGATCTCCATCATTTCATTCAAAGAAGTCAATTGGTATATGGTGTCTATGTTCTCGAAGATTCCGCGTGCAGGTCGAAAACTAAGTTTTGATAAAATTTGAGGCCACTATATGTCACAACCACCTCACTTACTCATAGTGAAAATCATTTAGTTAATATATATAATGTCGGAACTGAAAGGAGCGCCAAATTTAATTGAAAAAAAACCTCGAATCCGCACGTATAAATAGCTGGCGCATGCTCCATTTTATTTCTACGAGAGAGAAGCAAAGAGAGATAAGTAAAGAAAGAAGTAAAGAGAGAGAAAGAAGACTCGCGTCTTTTACAGAAGAAGAAGATGAATCAGGTATGATTCATAAATTTCTCATCAAATGAGTATGATTCAAAAATTTTCCACATCGATTTGTCATATTCTTTTATTATTATTTTCTCAGAATCTATTTTCGTTAGAATTGCCACGCGAATACATCTTCTCAGGGAACAATGACCTTCAAGATCTCTTTGAAGATGAGATTGATCTGATCAAATTAAGAAAAAATTAATTCGAATCCGTTTGGCGATCAAATGTCGAAGTTCTCAAGGATATGAGCGTTGTGATGAGGCTTCTGCATCTGGTTTGTAAACTCGATTCCGTAGACTGCACCAGAGAGTTAATTAAAGGAGAGACCCGAATATCTGTGCAAATCAACCTGATGGACGACTTTGGTCGAACGACTTGATCTTAATAAATGCATTCCACAAGATCTGTAGAGCTTCAATTGCGTCAAAATGCTTGTACGGATCTCAGGAATAAAGATGGACTAGCACTTCTCCCTCTCCAGATCGCTCTCTTATATAAAAGGTTGGGAAACAAACATATAAGCTTAGTCCTCATCTTTTTCCTCTATAATTCTTCTATAATGGCAAGGCATTAAATAGGTGTAGTTTGCATTTTGTTGCTTTAGCATCGTATAACTTCTACTAAAGAAAGTAAGTCTAGTCAACTTAAGGAACCAATCACGGGCTGCGGCAAATGGAAACTACTACCAGTTGGCATTAGAGGTATACCAAATTTTCCTAATACTTGTAGTTCTATTCAAAGCTTTTCATTTTTATGACATACGTTCATCTTCGGTTCATAGTATCTTTAATATGACTGACCATTTTATATTGTTTCTCGCATACATTCTCATATACATCTATCTTAATTAAAGATCCTCCGCCTATAAGACAAAGACGAATGTGCGAAATAACCGCAGTTGTTCTATGCTATAAAAAATGATTTCATGGATTGTGCAGAGTTCCTGTTGCACTATGGAGCTAATAGGCAAGCACTCAACCTCCGGTTTGATATTTGAAAATACTCAAAACTACATATCCATTCATTTCTTTTGTAAAATGAAGCATTAAAATTGAAAAAAATAAAAAAAGCCTAAAAGTTTCTTTATTCATCTGGTTTAATAGGGAGAGAATTGGTAGACCAATAAATCTTGCAATATCACAAGACATGCGTTTCTTTCTTAGCCAAGCAAACTTCTGATTTGGTACGTACCCTTATCATTTTAACAGCATTACACAATTCCTATTCTGATTCAAAAAAGTGAACGCTCATATCAATATAGATGATAGCCTCATGATCTTTTAATCTTGTAATGTGATGTTCAAATCAGAGTGCTTATGTGACTCCCTGGGTAATTCTTTCTTTTTTTTGTAAGGTTTCACAGAGGGAGCAGAGGATAGTGTGGAGGGAAATGAGATTAACAGGGAAGAAGTAGCAGAGGATGAAGCACGACATGCGGATGCTCGGGAGGAGCGAGTAGAGGAGGCAGAAGATGATGCTGGGGAAGAGGAGGGAGAAGATGATGCCGGGGAAGAGGAGGGAGGAGATGTCGGGCAAGAAGATGGAAGAGATGTTGGGCAAGAGGAGGGATAAGATGTTGGGCAAGAGGAGATGTCGGGCTAGAGGAGGGAGGAGATGTCGGGCAAGAGGTTGGAAGAGATGCTGGGCAAGAGGAGGGATGAGATGTTGGGCAAGAGGAGATGCCGGGAAAGAGGAGGGAGGAGATGTCGGGCAAGAGATAGCCGAGGAGAAAGGGCGTCTCAGAATATTGGATGAGGATTTGTTCGGTCCTTCGGTAAACGAGAGAGCGAGGGAACATTTCTTTAGGAAGTTCATACCAAGACGAAGAAGAAACTGACCCCAATATCCAAAGAATAAGGATTGACGTTTGTATATATATACAGCCATATGGCTGAGACAACCTCAAGAACTAAGGAGCAAGCATGCATACACATGTGACAGTTGTGGAGCAGCGTGAGGAAGCACCAACTATAGTGGTGGGGGTTAACAACATAACAAACCCACACCTTTTGAAGACAAGGTGGGAAACATCATGGAGGACGAGAATCAAACCCATGACCTACTCCCTCACATTGGAGGGAGCGTACAAATTGGGCTAACGCCTCTTTGGTAGTGTTACTTATGTTAATTTCACTAGGAACGTAACCGTACATGAGTTATTATATTTAAAAGTAATATAAACTTATAGATTAGACTTGGACCTGAATCCAAGCCCGACTTAGACCCAACCGAACTTGACTCGGTATTAAATGGGTTCGGTATGGGCCAAGTTAGACCTAGACCCGGACCCGAATTGAAATGTGTCCAAATTTCTTTTATTTGGTCTCGAACCAAACCTCTGACTTAATTCCAAATGGGCAATAGTGGCCCTAGCCAACCAATTTGGACCCCTAATATATGCAACCCGTTATAGAAAACATCATATTTTTTCATCCAGGGGATTTGTGTAATATAAAATGATGTGAATTAATCTAAAAAATGCTTCTAAGGCTCTTTTCCTTTCATTTAATTTGGATTGTCAATGGGCCCGAAATCTCTAAAAAAATAGATTTTGGCAACTGATCATAGATTGCCATGTGAAACCGAAACTAACAGTTTAATTGTACGCTCTTAATGATAAGATGCAATGTGCGAAAGACTAGGATGGAAAATGATCTCCATCATTTCATTCAAAGAAGTCAATTGGTATATGGTGTCTATGCTCTCAAAGATTCAGCGTGCAGGTCGAAAACTAAGTTTTGATAAAATTTGAGGCCACTGTATGTCACAACCACCTCACTTACTTATAGTGAAAATCATTTAATTAATATATATAATGTCGGAACTGAAAGGAGCGCCAAATTTAATTGAAAAAAAACCTCGAATCTGCATGTATAAATAGCTGGCTCATGCTTTATTTTATTTCTACGTGAGAGAAGCAAAGAGAGAGAAAGAAAGAAAGAAGTAAAGAGAGAGAGACAGAAGACTCGCGCCTTTTACATAAGAAGAATATGGATTAGGTATGATTCATAAATTTCTCATCAAATGAGTATGATTCATAAATTTTTCACATCGATTTGTCATATTCTTTTATTATTATTTTCTCAGAATCTATTTTCGTTGGAATTGCCACGCGAATACATCTTCTCAGGGAACAACGACCTTCAAGAACTCTTTGAAGATGAGACTGATCTGATCAAATTAAGAAAATATTAATTCGAATCCGTTTGGCGATCAGATGTCGAAGTTCTCAAGGATATGAGCGGTGCGATGGGGCTTCTGCATCTGGATTGCTTACTCGATTCCGTGGACTGCACCAGAGAGTTAATTAAAGGAGAGACCGAAATATCTGTGCCGATCAACCTGATGGACGGCTTTGGTCGAACAGCTTGATCTTCATAAATGCATTCTACAGGATCTGTAGAGCTTCTGTTGCGTCAAAATGCTTGCACGGATCTCAGGAATAAAGATGGACTAACTCTTCTCCATCTCCAGATTGCTCTCTTATATAAAAGGTTGGGAAACAAACTTATAAGCTTAGTCCTCATCTTTTTCCTCTATAATTCTTCTATAATGGCAAGGCATTAATGAGGTGCAGTTTGCATTTTGTTGCTTTAGCATCATATAACTTCTACTAAAGAGAGTAAGGCTGGTCAACTTAAGGAACCGATCAGGGCTGCGGCAAATGGAAACTACTACCAGTTGGCATTAGTGGTATACCAAATTTTCTTAATACTTGTAGTTCTATTCAAAGCTTTTTATTTTTAAGACATACATTCATCTTCGGTTCGTAGTATTCTTAATATGACTAACCATTTTATATTGTTTCTCACATACATCTATCTTAATTAAAGATCCTCCACCTATAAGACAAAGACGAATGCGTAAAATAACCGCAGTTGTTCTATGCTGTAAAAAATGATTTTATGGATTGTGTAGAGCTCCTGTTGCACTATGGAGCTAATAGGCAAGCACTCAACCTCCGGTTTGATATTTGAAAAAACTCAAAACTGCATGTCCATTCATTTCTTTTGTAAAATGAAGCATTAAAATTGAAAAAATAAAAAGAGCCTAAAAGTTTCTTTATTCATCTGGTTTAATAGGGAGAGAGTTGATAGACCAATAGATCTCGCAATATCACAAGACATGCGTTTCTTTCTTAGCCAAGCAAACTTCTGATTTGGTACTTATCCTTATCATTTTAACAGCATTACACAATTCCTCTTCTGATTTAAAAAAGTGAACGCTCATTTCAATATACATGATAGCCTCATGATCTTTTGATCTTGTAATGTGATGTTCAAATCAGAGTGCTTATGTGACTCCCTGGGTAGTTCTTTCTTTTTTTTTTCAAGGTTTCACAGAGGGAGCAGAGGATAGTGTAGAGGGAAATGAGATTAACAGGGAAGAAGTAGCATAGGAGGAAGCACGACATATGGATGCTCGGGAGGAGAGAGTTGAGGAGAGAGAAGATGATGCTAGGGAAGAGGAGGGAGATGATGAAGCTGGGGAAGAGGAGGGAGGAGATGTCGGGCAAGAGGATGGAAGAGATGCTGGGCAAGAGGAGGGATGAGATGTTGGGCAAGAGGAGATGTCGGGCAAGAGGAGGGAGGAGATGTCGGGCAAGAGATAGCCAAGGAGAAAGGGCGTCTCAGAATATTGGATGAGGATCTGTTCGGCCCTTCGGTAAACAAGAGAGCGAGGGAACATATCTTAGGGAAGTTCATACCAAGACGAAAAAGAAACTGACTCCAATACCCCAAGAATAAGGATTGACGTTTGTATATATATACGGCCATACGGCCGAGACAACCTCGAGAACTAAGGAGCAAGCATGCATACACATGTGACAATTGCGGAGCAGCGTGAGGAAGCACCAACTATAGTGGTGGGGGTTAACAACATAACCAACCCACAGCTTTTGAAGACAAGGTTGGAAACAGCATGGAGGACGAGAATCGAACCTATGACCTACTCCCCCACATTGGAGGGAGCGTACAAACTGGGCTAACGCCTCTTTGATAGTGTTAATTATGTTAATTTCATTAGGAACGTAACCGTACATGAGTTATTATATTTAAAAGTAATATAAACTTATAGATTAGACTTGGACCTGAATCCAAGCCCGACTTAGATCCGACCGAACTTGACTCGGTATTAAATGGGTTCGGCATGGGCCAAGTTAGACCTAGACCCGGACTCGAATTGAAATGTGTCCAAATTTCTTTTATTTGGTCTTGAACCAAACCTCTGACTTAATTCCAAATGGGCAATCGTGGCCCTAGCCAACCAATTTGAACCCCTAATATACGCAACCCGTTATAGAAAACATCATATTTTTTCATCCAGGGGATTTGTGTAATATAAAATGATGTGAATTAATCTCAAAAATGCATCTAAGGCTCTTTTCCTTTCATTTAATTTGGATTGTCAATGGGCCGAAATCTCTAAAAAAAAGATTTTGGCAACCGATCATTGATTGCCATGTGAAACCGAAACTAACAGTTTAATGGTACACTCATAATAATAAGATGCAATGCGCAAAAGACTAGTATGGAAAATGATCTCCATCATTTCATTCAAAGAAGTCAATTGGTACATGGTGTCAATGATCTCAAAGATTCTGCGTGTGGGTCGAAAACTAAGTTTTGATAGAATTTGAGGCCACTATATGTCACAACCACCTCACTTACTCATAGTGAAAATCATTTAATTAATATATATATATAATGTCGGAATTGAAAGGAGCGCCAAATTTAATTGAAAAAAAACCTCGAATCCGCACGTATAAATAGCTGGCGCATGATCCATTTTATTTCTACGTGAGAGAAGCAAAGAGAGAGAAAGAAAGGAAGAAGTAAAGAGAGAGAGAAAGAAGACTCGCGTCTTTTACAGAAGAAGATGGATCAAGTATGATTCATAAATTTCTCATCAAATTAGTATGATTCATAAATTTTCCACATTGATTTGTCATATTCTTTTATTATTATTTTCTCAGAATCTATTTTCGTTGGAATTGCCACGCGAATACATCTTCTCAGGGAACAACGACCTTCAAGATCTCTTTGAATATGAGATTGATCTGATCAAATTAACAAAAAATTAATTCGAATCCGTTTGGCGATCAGATGTCGAAGTTCTCAAGGATATGAGCATTGCGATGAAGCTTCTGCATCTGGTTTGTAAACTCGATTTCGTGGAATGCACCAGAGAATTAATGAAAGGAGAGACCGGAATATCTGTGCAGATCAACCTGATGGACGGCTTTGGTCGAACGGCTCGATCTTCATAAATGCATTCCACAAGATCTGTAGAACTTCTGTTGCGTCAAAATGCTTGCGCGGATCTCAGGAATAAAGATTGACTAGCGCTTCTCCCTCTCCAGATCGCTCTTTTATATAAAAGGTTGGGAAACAAACATATAAGCTTAGTCCCTATCTTTTTCCTCTATAATTCTTCTATAATGGCAAGACATTAATGAGGTGTAGTTTGTATTTTGTTGCTTTAGCATCGTATAACTTCTACTAAAGAGAGTAAGGCTAGTCAACTTAAGGAACCGATCAGGGGCTGCGGCAAATGGAAACTACTACCAGTTGGCATTAGAGGTATACCAAATTTTCTTAATACTTGTAGTTCTACTAAAAGCTTTTCATTTTTAAGACATACGTTCATCTTCGATTCATAGTATCCTTAATATGATGACCATTTTATATTCTTTTTTGCATACATCTATCTTAATTAAAGATCCTCTGCCTATAAGACAAAAATGAATGCGCGAAATAACCGCAGTTGTTCTATGCTGTAAAAAATGATTTCATAGATTGTGCAAAGCTCCTGTTGCATTGTGGAGCTAATAGGCAAGCACTCAACCTCCGGTTTGATATTTGAAAAAACTCAAAACTGTATGTCCATTCATTTATTTTGTAAAATAAAGCATTAAAATTGAAAAAAATAAAAAGAGCCTAAAAGTTTCTTTATTCATCTGGTTTAATAGGGAGAGAGTTGATAGACCAATAGATCTCGCAATATTACAAGACATGTGTTTCTTTGTTAGCCAAGTAAAATTCTGATTTGGTACGTACCCTTATCATTTTAACAGCATTAAACAATTCCTCTTCTGATTCAAAAAAGTGAACGCTCATATCAATATAGATGATAGCCTCATGATCTTTTGATCTTGTAATGTGATGTTCAAATCAGAGTGCTTATGTGACTCCCTGGGTAATTCTTTCTTTTTATTTTAAGGTTTCACAGAGGGAGCAGAGGATAGTGTGGAGGGAAATGAGATTAACAGGGAAGAAGTAGCATAGGAGGAAACACGACATGCGGATGCTCGGGAGGAGCGAGTAGAGGAGGGAGAAGATGATGCTGGGAAAGAGGAGGGAGAAGATGATGCTTGGGACGAGGAGGGAGAAGATGATGGTGGGGAAGTGGAGGGAGGAGATGTCAGGCAAGAGGATGGAAGAGATGCTAGGCAATAGGAGGGATGAGATGTTGGGCAAGAGGAGGGAGGAGATGTCGGGCAGGAGATAGCCGAGGAGAAAGGGCGTCTCAGAATATTGGATGAGGATCTGTTCGGTCCTTCGGTAAACAAGAGAGCGAGGGAACATTTCTTAGGGAAGTTCATACCAAGACGAAGAAGAAACTAACTCCAATACCCTAAGAATAAGGATTGACGTTTGTATATATATACGGCCATACGGCCGAGACAACCTCGAGAACTAAGGAGCAAGCATGTATACACATGTGACAGTTGCGGAGCAGCGTGAGGAAGCACCAATTATAGTGGCGGGGGTTAACAACATAACCAACCCACACCTTTTTTGAAGACAAGGTGGGAAACAACATGGAGGACGAGAATCGAACACCCCATGACCTACTCCCCCACATTGGAGGGAGCATACAAGTTGAGCTAACACCTCTTTGGTAGTGTTACTTAAGTTAATTTCACTAGGAACGTACCTGTACATGAGTTATTATATTTAAAAGTAATATAAACTTATAGATTAGACTTGGACCTGAATCCAATCCCGACTTAGACCCGACCAAACTTGACTCGGTATTTAATGGGTTAGGTATGGGCCAAGTTAGACCTAGGCCCGGACCCGAACGGAAATTTGTCCAAATTTTTTTTATTTGGTCTCGAACCAAACCTCTCACTTGATTCCAAATGGGCAATCTTGGCCCTAGCCAACAAATTTGGACCCCTAATATACGCAATTCGTTATAGAAAACATCATATTTTTTCATCCAGGGCATTTGTGTAACATAAAATGTTGTGGATTAATCTAAAAAATACTTCTAAGACTCTTTTCCTTTCATTTAATTTGGATTGTCAATGGGCCCGAAATCTCTAAAAAGAAAAAGATTTTGGCAACCGATCATAGATTGCTCTGTGAAACCGAAACTAACAGTTTAATGTTACGCTCATAATGATAAGATCCATTGTGCGAAAGACTAGGATGGAAAATGATCTCCATCATTTCATTCAAAGAAGTCAATTGGTATATGGTGTCTCTGCTCTCAAAGAATCTGCGCGCGGGTCATAAACTAAGTTTTGATAAAATTTGGGGCCACTGTATGTCACAACCACCTCTCTTACTCACAGTGAAAATCATTTAATTAATATATATAATATCAGAACTAAAAGGAGCGCCAAATTTAATTTAAAAAAAAACCTTGAATCTGCATGTATAAATAGCTGGCGCATGCTCCATTTTTTTTCTACGTGAGAGAAGTAGAGAGAGAAAGAAAGAAAGAAGCAGAGAGAGAGAAAAAAAAGACTCGCGTCCTTTACAGAAGAAGATGGATCAAGTATGATTCATAAATTTCTCATGAAATGAGTATGATTCACAAATTTTCCACATCGATTGGTCATATTCTTTTATTATAATTTTTCCAGAATCTATTTTCCTTGGAATTGCCACGCGAATACATCTTCTCTCAGAAGAATGACCTTCAGGATCTCCTTGAAGATGAGATTGATCTGATCAAATTAAAAAAAAAAACAATTCGAATTTGTTTGGCAATCAGATGTCGAAGTTCTTAAGGATCTGAGCATTGCGACGAGGCTTCTGCATCTGATTTGTAAACTCGATTCCGTGGACTGCACTAGAGAGTTAATTGAAGGAGAGACCAGAATATCTGTGTAGATCAACCTGATGAACGGCTTTGATAAAATGGCTAGATCTTCATAAATGCATGTCACAGGATCTGTAGAGCTTCTATTGCGTCAAAATGCTTGCACGGATCTCAGGAATAAAGATGGACTAGTGCTTTTTCCTCTCCAGATCGCTCTCTTATATAAAAGGTAGGGAAACAAACACATAAGCTTAGTCGTCATCTTTTTCCTCTATAATTCTTCTGTAATGGCAAGGCATTAATGAGGTGTAGTTTACATTTTGTTGCTTTAGGATCATATGATTTCTACTAAAGAGAGTAAGGCCAATCAACTTAAGGGACCGATCAGGGGCTGCGACAAATGGAAATTTCTACCAGCTGGCATTAGAGGTATACCAAATTTTCCTAATACTTGTAGTTGTATTCAAAGCTTTTCATTTTTAAGACAAACGTTCATCTTTGGTTCATAGTACCCTTAATATGACTGATCATTTTATATTGTTTCTAGCATACATCTGTCTTAATTAAAGTCCTTCGCCTTCAAGACAAAGACGAATGCGCGAAAGAACCGAGGTTGTTCTATGCAGTAAAAAACTCAAAACTATATGTCCATTCATTTCATTTGTAAAATGAAGCATTAAAATTGAAAAAAACAAAAAGAGCCTAAAAGTTTCTTTTTTCATCTTGTTTAATAGGGAGAGAGTTGATAGACCAATAGATCTCGCAATATCACAAAACGTGCATTTCTTTCTTAGTCAAACAAACTTCCGATTTGGTATGTATCCTCATCATTTTAACAACATTACACAATTTCCCTTCTGATTCAAAAAAGTGAATGCTCATGTCAATATAGTGATAGCCTCATGATCTTTTGATTTTGTAATGTGACGTTCAAATCAGAGTGCTTATGTGACTCCCTTGGTAATTTTTTATTTTTTTTAAGGTTTCACAGAGGGAGCAAAGTATAATGAGGAGGGAAATGAGATTAACAGGGAAGAACTAGCAGAGGAGGAAGTACATAATGCGAATGCTCGCGAGGGGCGAGCAAAGGAGGGAGAATATGATGCTGGGGAAGAGGAGGGAGAAGATGAGGCTGGGGAAGAGGAGAGAGAAGCGGAGGGAGAAGATGATGCTTGGGAAGAGGGGGGAGAAGATGATGTTGGGCAAGAGGAGGGAGGAGATGTCAGGCAAGAGGATAGAGGAGATGCTGGGCAAGATGAGGGAGGAGATGTCGGGCAAGAGGAGGGAGGAGATGTCGGGCAAGAGACAGCCAAGGTGAAAGAGCATCTCAGAATATTGGATGAGGATCTGTTCGGTCCTCCGGTAAACAAGAGAGCCGGGGAACATTTTACAGGGAAGTTCATACCAAGACGAAGAAGAAACTGACCCCAATACCCCAAGAATAAGGATTGACGTTTGGATATATATGTTGGGTAATCGGTTCGGGTTGCAAGTACAATAAATATTAGAATTAAGATATACACAGATCCGGTTCGAGGCACGTTAAATATCGTTGTCTTTAAACTGAGATTTGCCCCTACCACTATGATCTAGTGGTCACCAATAGGTTATCGACTAATCGGTTTCAGGATACAACGAACCGGCTGCGCATACGTGTGATCAGAAATGGTGAATCTGATCACGCAACCAAAACACCAAAACTCTAAAAGCAGAACTCTGAGAAAGAGAATGAATTGTTTAAAACGCAATGCAAAGCAGAGAAAAAATTCTTATTGAAATGAGGGGCCTCGGGTCCCTTTTATAGAAAGGAACAAGTGTAACTGTACGGAGATATCCGTTGCAGATAACTGAACAGTCGGATAAGATATAGCGGGTCCCTTTTATAGAAAGGAACAAGTGTAACTGTACGGAGATATTCGTTGCAGATAACTGAACAGTCGGATAAGATATAGCAGTTTCAGAAATAACTGAACGGTTTGAATTTCAAATAGGTAGTTACACTTTTGTCCAAAAGTTTAACTAAATGCTCCGCACCGCATCGTCACGCCACGTATATGTACTCGTGCTCATGCCCGTCCCATCCCGTCCTGACTCGACCCAGCCTGACTCGGCTCGGCGCGCGCACGGGCGTGTGTGTGACTGATAGGGTGCATGACGGTGGAGACCACAAAATTCGGTGCCCCCTAGGTGAAGGCTACAAGCCTTGATCTAAAACTCCACAATATAGCTTAAAACCAAAAACACTATTCACACGGTATGGGACTAAACAATTCAAAGCAAAAAACCCAAAAACTAAAACTATTATTTTATATTTTAAAATATCTAACAATCCCCTACAATTTTAAAATATTCAAAAATCCCTCATTATTTTAAAAATTGAAAAACAGAGTAAAGCTAGAAATATGTGCATAAATGAAAATGTCTTACAGATTTGAATTTTCATTTTAGTAAAAATAATTCAAGGTTTGTCAAGATCATTAGTGAAACTAAGTCTTGAACTAACGATCTTATACGATAAACCAGAATTATGTCATACACGTATTTCACATATTTGGTGTTCAATAAAGAAGGTTAGCATATTTAGGCCCTATGCTAGTACCCTGGTTTTTGTAAGTATTTTTGAGATAAAGCCAAGTCTCATTGAAAGCGGCTCCACCTTCACACTTATATAGGTAGATCTATAAGAGATGCCCTTGTAACTGTAACATCTCAACACATAGTGTTATAGGACTATTAAGAGCAATGCTCTACCTCTCCTTATCCATTACAGGTGAAATACTACCCTTCCTGAGATATATATAAGATTTATTTCTCATCAATGTAGTGTCATTTAGCTGCCACGGATTTACGACTTATTTTTTCCTTTAAACCTAAACATTGATTAAACAAATATTAGGTAGGGTTCCCATCATAAGTGGTTGTTTAAGTTTAATGGCTTTAAACCCATCCCGATTGAAGTTTTATGAATCCCATCTCTGTCAAGGCTTTTAGTAAATGGATCCGTCAGGTTTTCTGCAGACCTGACTCCAATTACTGAGATTACTCCATCTCTAAGTAATTATTTTACATAGCTATGTCTTAGACCAATGCGTCTATTTTTTTCATTATATGTTGGACTATAAGCCTTTGATAGTATTGCTTCACTATCACAATGTATAGAGATAGGTGGCAATGGTTTAATCATAATTAAAATTTCTATTAGTAAATTTCTTAACCATTCCGCTTCTTCCCCACTTGTTGCTAAGGTAATGAATTCTTATTCCATAGCGGAATGTGTGATGCAAGTCTGCTTCTTTGATTCCCATGAGATTGCAGCACCTCCAAAAGTGAATATCTATCCACTTGTGGACTTTAATTCTTTCGAACCAGATATCCAACTTGCATCGCTATATCCTTCTAAAACTTGAGGATATCCAGAAAATTACAAACCATAATTAATAGTACCCTTTAAATATCTAAAAACATGCGAAATAACATTCCAATAAACAGAACTAGGGTTACTTGTGAATCTACTTAACTTACTGCAAATGCGATGTCCGACCATGTATAATGCATTGCATACATAAGGCTACCAATAACCCTTGCATATTCTAACTGTTGCACACATCATCCATCATTTTTAGTCAATTTAAGATTAATATCTAAAGGTGTATTGGCAGATTTCAAATCAAAATAATTAAATCTTTTCAACATAATAAGATTGAGTTAAAGTTAACGATTCTCATTTCTTATCATTTTGATTCCCAAAATTACATCTGCCTGACCCATGTCTTTCATATTAAAAGATGAACTTAAGAAGTTTTTAGTTTCTAAAATAACTTCTAAATTAGTTTCAAAAATAAGTAAATCATCTACATAAAGACATATAATAATACCATTATTATGAGAAAATTTATAATACACATATTTTTCGGGTTCATTAGTTTTGAATCCAAAATTGATAATGGTATTATCAAACTTTTCATGCCACTGTTTTGGTGTTTGTTTTAACCGATATAGAGATTTAATAAGTTTATAGACTTTCTTTTCTTGTCCATGTAGAACAAATCCTTCTGGTTGTTCCATATAGACCTCTTCTTTTAAATCACCATTTAAAAAAGTGATTTTAACATCCATTTGATAGATTTATAACTTATGTATAAAAGCTAAGACAATTAGAAGTCTTATAGTCGAAATTCTAGCAATGGGTGCGTAGGTGTCAAAATAATCAACACCTTCCTTTTGTTTATATCCTTTGGCAAGCAATCTTGCCTTAAATTTTTCTATAATTTCATCTGTTCTAAATTTTCTTTTAAATATCCATCTACATCCTATGAGTTCAGATCCTTCTAATAAGTCTACTAATTTTCATGTTTTATTTTTCATTATTGAATTTATTTCATCATTGATAGCTTCATTCCAAAAAGTACTATCTCTAGATTTTATGGCATCATTAAAAGTGATAGGATCATCGTCTATATTTAGACACAAATATTTCTTAGTACTTTTGGTCCTATTCCCTTCAATCAAATAGATATAATAGTCTTTTGAAAGACTAGTTTCAAACCGTTGACGCTTACTTCGTCGAGATTCAATGATGACCTCTTCATCACTTGAAGATTCAATAACTTCTTTAGATTTAATAGATTCTTCATCTTCATAAGTTTTATTTTCAATATTTAATCTATTAGTTAGAGTAGTGAACTTAGATTCATAGATTATAGCATCTTTAGATTCTATTATAGTATTTTTATCGATGTTATCATTAGATTCCATAACTAGAAATCTGTAAGCTTTACTATTTTGTACATAGCCAACAAATGCACACTCAATGGATCTAAGGCCTATCTTAGGTCTTTTAGGATCTACTAATCTAATAAGTGCCCTACACCCCTACACTTTAAAATAGGTTAGACTATATTTTCAATTCTTCCAAAGTTCATATGGTGTAATTAAAGTTTTCTTATGTGGAATTCTATTCAAAATATTAGTAGCAGTTAACAAAGCTTTCCCCCATAAATTTTTATCGGAATTAGCGTTGACTAACACTGTTTTAGTCATTCCTACTAATGTTCTATTCTTTCTTTCGACAACTCCGTATTGTTGTGGCGTATAAGGAGCCGTCACCTCATGACGAATTCCATGAATCTAACAAAAATCGGAGAATTCATTTGACATGTATTCTCCACCCCGATTAGATCTAATGGCTTTTATTCTTTTATTTAATTGATTTTCTATGAATGCTTTATAAATCTTAAATTTTTCAAAAGCCTCATTTTTAGTATTTAATAAATATATAGGAGTATATTTCAAAAAATCATCTATAAAAGTAATAAAATATCATTTTTCACCTCCAGTAGGAACATTGTTTAAATCACAAATATCACTGTGTATTAAATCTAATAAACATAAATTTTTAATAACACTAGGAAAATATTTTCTAGTAATTTTAGTCTTAGCACATATACTACAAGCACTACTATTAAAAGATTCATGTTTTGGAATTAAATCTAAGTTAGCCATGCATTTCATAGACCTATAATTAACATGTCCTAATCTATCATACCATAAATTAGAAATAGAGACCGAGTAAGAAGAATGAGAGATTTTATTGATTGAATCAGTTACATTGAGTTTGAACATGCCTCCCATGACATATCTTTTTCCAACAAATTCATCATTCTTGGATAAGATAAAGTTATTTTATTCAAATATAAGTTTGAAACCATGCTTAATTAGTAAACCACCCGATACAAGATTCTTGCGAATGTCAGGTACATGGAGTACATCAGTAAGGGCCACGACTTTTTCGAATGTGAAATTCAATTTTACTTTTTCATGCCCTATGATCTTTGCCGTAGATGAGTTCCTCATGAAGAGATCTTGATCATCGTCAGCTTTGTCATACGTCACAAACATGTCACGATTATTACAGGCATGTTTTGTAACACCTGTGTCGATCCACCATTCATTGATGTCACCAATCAGATTTACCTCCGAAAGAACGGCTACAAAGTTGCTTTTTTCTTCCACTATATTTGCTTGATTCTTCAATTTCATTAAGAGGCAACAATCCCGTTTGAAGTGTCTGGATTTCTCACAGTGATAGCATCTACCGCTCTTTGATACCATAGTCTTGGTGAATTTCTTATTCTCCTTTGATTGAGAATATCCTCTCTTCTTCTTCTTTGACGGTCCACTGCAAACCTTAGACTCAACCAAGTGCGCATTTGATGTCATATCAATGTGATCTTTGGTTTTATCTCTAACTCGGGATTCTTCCTCAATACGTAAATGAAGGAGAAGATTTTTCATAGAAATCTTCTCATTATTACGTTTAAGGATTTTTCGGTAATCTTTCCAAGATAGAGGCAACTTGGCGATTATCGCATTAATCAGAAAATCCTCATCGAAATGAGAACCATGAGCGATCATATAATTTATAACTACTTGAAAATCATGCACTTGGCTAACAATTGGTTTATCATCGACCATCTTAAAATTAAAAAATTGACTGATTATGTAAGAATTATACTCTGCATTTTCAGTTTTGTATTTCTTCTCGACTGCATCCCGGAGTTCCTTCGAGGTGTTGTAGGCGCGATACATGTCAAATAATAAATCCGACAATGCATTTAGAATGTAGCCCTTGCACGTGTAATCATCTTCTTCTCATTTCTATTTTTTTCGGCCTTCATTGAGTGTTGATGATTCGATAACAGTTGGGCATGGATTCGAGATATCGTACACAACTTTCAGCGCAGTCAACAGAAAGTGTAATTTCTGTTGCCACCTTTTGAAGTTAGAACCATCAAAACTATCCAACTTGTGGATGTTGTTGGGCAGCGCAGGATGGATTTTGTCGGTCAGTACGGAAGAAGTCGAAGACTGGATATGAGCAATCTCGATTTAAATTGTTGGGTAATCGGTTCGAGTTGCAAGTAAAATAAAAATTGGAATTAAGATATACGCAGATCCGGTTCGAGACACGTTAAATATCGTTGTCTTTAAACCGAAATTTGCCCCTACCACTATGATCTAGTTGTCACCAATAGGTTACCGAAAAATCGGTTCCAGGATACAACGAATCGACAGCGTATGTGTGTGATCAGATTTGGTGAATCTGATCACGCAACCAGAACACCAAAACTCTAAAAGCGAAACTCTGAGAAAGAGAATGAAAATTTTAAAACGCAATGCAAAGCGGAGAAAAAATTCTTATTGAAATGAGGGGTCTCGGGTCCCTTTTATAGAAAGGAACAGGTGTAATTGCATGGACATATCCGTTGCAGATAATTGAACAGTCGGATAAGACACATCGGTTTCAGAAATAACTGAACGATTTGAATTTCAAACAGACGGTTACACTTTTGTCCAAAAGTTTAACTAAATGCACCGCACCGCATCTCCACGCCACATACACGTACACATACTCGTGCTCATGCCCGTGCACGTCCCGTCCCAACCCGGCCCGACTCGACTCGGCGCTCGCGCGTGTGTATGACTGATGGGGTGTATGGCGGTGGAGACTACAAAATTTGGTGCCCCCTAGGTGAAGGCTACAAGCCTTGAGCTAAAACTCCACAATATTGACTAAAACCAAAAACACTATTCACACGGTATGGGACTAAACAATTCAAAGCAAAAAACCCAAAAATTAAAACTATTATTTTATATTTTAAAACATCTAACAATATATACGACCATACAGCCGAGATAACCTCGAGAACTAAGGAGCAAGCATGCATACGCATGTGACAATTGCGGAGCAGCGTAAGGGAGCACCAACTATAGTGGTGGGGGTTAACAACATAACCAACCCACACCTTTTGAAGACAAGGTAGGAAACAACGTGGAGGACGAGAATCGAACCCACAACCTACTCCCCCACATTGGAAGGAGCGTACAAACTGGGCTAACGCCTCTTTGGTATGTTAATTTCACTAGGAACGTACCCGTACATGAATTATTATATTTTAAAGTAATATAAACTTATAGATTAGACTTGGACCTGAATCTAAGCCCGACTTAGTCCCGACTGAACTTGACTCGATATTTAATGGGTTAGGTATGGGACAAGTTAGACCTACACCTGGACCCGAACTGAAATGTGTCAAAATTCTTTTTATTTGGTCTCGAACCAAACCTCTGACTTAATTCCAAATGGGCAATCGTGGCCCTAGCCAACAAATTTGGACCCCTAATATACACAACCCGTTATAGAAAATATCATATTTTTTCATCCAGGGGATTTATGTAATATAAAATGTTGTGAATTAATCTAAAAAATGCTTCTAAGGCTCTTTTCCTTTCATTTAATTTGGATTGTCAATGGGCCCGAAATCTCTAAAAAGAAAAAGATTTTGGCAACCGATCATAGATTGCCCTGTGAATTCGAAACTAACAGTTTAATGGTACGCTCATAATGATAAGATCCATTGTGCAAAAGACTAGGATGGAAAATGATCTCCATCATTTCATTCAAAGAAGTCAATTGGTATATGGTGTCTCTGCTCTCCAAGATTTTGCGCACGGGTCGAAAATTAAGTTTTGATCAAATTTGAGGCCACTGTATGTCACAATCACCTCACTTACTCACAGTGACAATCGTTTAATTAATATATATATATATATATATATATATATATATATATATATATATATATATAAATTCAGTATTGCGTTGTAGCTGGGGATTGTCTATGCTTGATTCAGTATTGCGTGTTTGGAACAAATTGATAAAGCAAAGTGTGAAGCAAGATGTTACATAAGGATTTCTAGGCGGTTGGTCTTTCACAATCGTTCCTTGCTCCGTAACCACCTCTAAATCCAATGTTGTTTGTGGTAACTGTTGCCAATTGCCGCAAACATGCTGGATGGTTATGAGAGAGATGATTTTCTTTGTTGCGTCTGATCTGATCTGATGATAATATCCTCAATTTTATGGTTTATTATTTGTACATCCATATCGCTCTAGCAGTGAACATGCATGAGTACCACTCTACCAGACATGGATCCTTTGCCAAAAAAGACTCACTTTACTATTGTGAATGAGATTTCTCAGACAGCTAGTATGGACCGACCACCGGACTCAGTCACCACAGTTGGTGATCGGGTTATTGATTTTATACCCTTGGCACCATTTCGTTCAATGTGTTCCTCCGTTTGCCGTTGTCACATATGCAAGTTTCTGAATGCTTTTTATGTTCTCATAAGTGGCACATAATTCTTTTATTCCTATAGTAATGAACATGAATACCACTCTACAAGATATCGATCCTTTTTCAAAGATTACTCATTTTGAATGAAATTTCTCAGACAGCTAGTATGGACCGACCGCCCAACTCAGTCACAAAGGTTAGTGATCGAGTTTATTGATTCTATATGCATAGCACCATTTGGGTGTCATGTGGTTCATAGCGCCATCTATGGTAACGGTCGGGTTCATCAATAACAAGCTAAGTGACTAATTAACGCTAACTATTTTGCTTTAAAACAAAACTGTAATGGTAAAAAGAGTGGATTTGAACCTAAGACTTCACGAGTTTAAGTTATTTAACTAACCAAGTGGTGTCATATGCATTTTTTATTATTAGAGGGTGCTAATTTGTGTCATATAATTGATTTACTTTTAAAACTGATCCTATCTCTAGCAAATTGAGTTCGCGGCGAAGTGTGAATTGTGAACCGGACTTCGAACCAAGTAACTCTGATTGAAATTGTGTACTTTAAGGGATTGTCTCTGATAAGGTGAAATTATTAACAACCTTCTGAAAAGTGAATTGTGATATCCTATCTGTTTCGATAATCACGGATTTTTAAGAACCATGACATATGTGAAAATATTTTTTTTTTTATATACGATGATATAAAAGCTTTCCCAGCCACCATTGATAAAATAGCTTGCTTAGTAGGATTGGTAGACCTATGCGTTACAGTCCAAGATGTTGTCTAAAAATAATGAGAAAATAACAATATAATTTTATTTTTTTAAAAAAAAAGAAAAGAAAGCAACGCAACTCGGAGAATGTAACACAATTTAAAATGAGGTGTGATTTGGATAAAATAAATGATACATAAAGAGAAGAAAAAAAACCATAAATAAAAAAAGACCTCTGATTAAATGATGGATACCTAGACTATGGAAATGGTCTTTCATCTTAAACTTTTAGATAATGGATATTGAGATCTTGAGCCTACCATCAAACGATCAATTTTTTATTCCACATAATATATATCCTAAAAAATTATTGAAAAGCCAAGTGGCACATAATCATGCTCAAATGTGATTTTCAGGATGTTTGTCTAGTGGAACAAAAACCGACCGTCTATGGTAATTAATTCCCATGATGTCAAAAAGTGTTGAAGATTGGGATGAAAAATGATCTTCGTGGTCTAGCTCAAAGTAGTCAATGATTTTGGCATGAGTAGTGTCAAAGATTCAGTGGGTGGGAATAAAGGTACTCTCATGATGGTTGCTAATTTAAGGTATTAAGCAGACTCGACTATAAAGATCTTGAAAGTCGGACTATTTAGCGCAGGGAAACATGTAGGGCATAAGATCTCGAGCACAGAAAGAAATTTTGGCCAAAACATAATAGCCATTCATGGGTTATTACATAGATTGGTTAGAGCAAGTTTTAAAATGTCGGTTTTGGGAATGGCTGAAACCAAAATTTGGACCGAAATTTTAAGGCTGAAATTTTAGTCTTAAATTTTGTTTCGATATTGATCGAAACCAATATATTTCGGCCGATAATTTGAATTATAGGCCGAAATTTTGATCCATTGGATAGAGCATAAGATCGTATCAAAATAGGGCATGGTCACTCAAAATTGTGCCATGTATAAAGTGACATACTAGTACACTTTCAAGAAAAGTGATCTATATAGTATCCTCTACAAATTAATCCTTGTAATGATGAAAAATAATGCTCAGGACATCTCGTCTTGGGCTAATTTTTAAAGAGTTTGTCTAGAATGAGTGTCCACCCATTATGAGTGGGTGGACAGAGATGTCCACAAGTCCACACTTCATTGTGACGGCATGTCATGCACAGACTTTCAATGTATGGAAGTTTGTACATGTCATACAGTTTCAGTGATGTGTGGACTGCTTTAATGCACATAATGAGTGGATCTTATTGTAGACTAACTCATATTTAAAAGCATGGCGCCGACACTATCATGATAAGCAAAGGATGATTTGGAGAGTTGAAAATGTGAGGTGGCTCTCAGTTTGTGATTGGATAGCAACACTAAGACATGAAAGTTAAAATAATTGTAACCTAATACTAGGTGGTACACTATTATATGGAGGATAGATTTTATGCAGACAAAGTACAGGCGGCTGGTGTGATGCAATTGGCTGCAAGTGCAGTGGGGATCAATTAATGCAAGTCCATGCAGTTAGTCACATCGTGGCACGTTAGCTGCTTGCACTTTGTCCTCAATAAATTTGTCCTATTCTTATAATTTTCCTAGTAGGTGTAGCAAGCGATCATTTCTCCCGTTCGTTTTCCTCGGTATCTAATCATATCACATCTGATCGACATTCTATTTTCCCATTTACCTGCACGGACCTGCATTATTTGATCCCCACCGCACTTGAATCCAATTGCGTCGCCCACATCAGCCGCTTGCAACTTTTGTTTGCATAAGATTTGTCCACCAAATAAAATTGTCTTTGTTTTCTCTCACGTCTACTACATTTTCTTTTTTCCTTTTGCTTCCACGTCATCGTTGTTTCGATTTTCGTGAGCCCAATGAATTGTGTTAGCCTACGCCAAACACAAGATGAAATGGCAGTCGGAGCTTGGTCAAAAGTTGATTTCTGACCTGACTCGACCTGATGGTTAGGTTTATATGCCTGGCCTAGTTCAAAATTGAGGTCGGATGGTTTCAGTAACTGTTGGCAGTTTTACTTTTTACGAACTTGCGAAAACACAACTTTAGCGACGGACAATGTTATATGGAGGGCGGATTTTATGCAGACAAAGTATAGGCGGCTAATGTGGCGCAATGCAATTGACTACAAGTGCGGTGAGACTCAATTAATACAGATCGGTGGTGTAGTCAGTCACGCCATGCCACCTCAACAGCTTGCACTTTATCCTCAATAAATTTATCCTACGTTTATAATTTTCCCTTTATTGATTGGTGAATTGCTATTGAAATTGTTTTCAGTTTCAATCTTCCACACAAAGGATCTCGAGATCACGCTTGTTATCATCATCCGGTCAGAATTTAATTTCACATGGCGCACGGATCTCAAAAAGTAACCTTAAAATTAAGTTTGAGCTTGATGAATGCCTTCATAAGCAATTTTTTTTTCTTCTTCACTTTTTTAGATTTGTTGTATGTAAAATTAAAGCATGGGCGTCGCGTCTAAGGGTATGCTCATGCTCTCAAGATCAAATGCAATCCCCATCATCCGATTCAAAGCAATCAATGAGTTTTTAGCGTAGGCGATTTCAAAGATTGGGTGGGCATGTTTAAAGGTACTCAATAACCAATATGAGCCTAAGCTTTTGATATTGTATATATGGCAACTGGGAAAATGCATTTGCGTGCAGCACGGTGTGAACAACATACTCAAATGCTATATCACATGCTATGTGGTATGTGATCATAGGTTACATCACACCTCTAAGTTTTTTAGAAATTTAATAAAAAAAATCTTCGACATTTTTGCCTTTGAATCAAAGTTCAAAGCTGTGAGTACTTTGCCTGAGTATGATGCAATGTAACCTTGCACCTTTCACCAAATATTCAATGGTTGAAAACGTAAATTATATTTATAACCTTGGGTATGTTCTCATGGGACCTGATCCTCGGGCTTGGGTTTGAATCCAGCTTAACTATATATATATATATATATATATATATATATATATATATATACATGGAAATCTTCAAGATTGGGGAAAACTTTTAATTGGCAGCATGATACCAAATTGATCGCACTTGGAGCACGAGTGCATTGCTTAGATCATATTTAGTAAAAAAAAATAAATCGTAAACTCGTCTCCACCATATATTTTTTGAGCCTTAAAATTTAAACAATTAAAATTAGTCAAACTTTGATTGATGCATTAAAAATAAAAAATTTGAAATCTTTTTTTCGGAAATTGATCTAAACAGTTCTTTTATGCTCGCCATCGCACCCAAATAATATTTTAGATACCACAATATCTTGGAGGACGCTCAAGCGTCCTCCCATAGAGGACAGAACTGACTCCCTATATATATAAAAGGAGATCCGATCCTAAGTTGAGTGCCATATGTTATCCAACTAATTTGAACCCAAACTTGAGCCGTGCATTCGAATGCATACTCATATTTCACTAGAATAGAAATAGGGCACTCATAAACTAATAGTATTTTAAGACTTGGGCTTCTAGATGACATGTGTGATGGGTGGCTTTTATGCAGCATTGGGCAATAGTAGGCGGTTTTTTGGGATAGTGTTATATGATGAACAAGTTTTATGTAGATAAAATACATGCCAATGATGTGGTATGACACAATTGGCTTCAAGTGCGGTGAGACTCAATTAATATAGGTCGGTGCAGCCTATTACATCACGTCACGTCAGCCATACTCGTTTCTTTTTCACCCTCTTCTCCAACTTACACAATTTGCTTTATTCATTTTTAAATCTCGGATTGATTCTTTTGATATATATGAATGTTAGTAATTTCATTTGCATGTCTTCAAATGATTTCTCTCAAAAAAACTAAAAGAGAAGTGTCTTGAGATGATTAATGAGCTCATATATAGTTGAAATTAAATCATAGCCTTGTCTGGCCCCTACACTCATTTTTATTGATTTTGAGATGGATGCAAAGATTTATCACGGTATCGGTATCGGCTGATACAGGCCCGTATCGGCCGATACGTATCGGGTATCAACCAATACCTCTATTATCTTTTTTTCTTTTTTTTAAATATAGGCCGATACGTATCGGTATCGGCCAAGTCGTATCGGTCCTCCATGGACCGATACTCGAGTCCGATACCCATTTTGACACCTTGGTGTCAAGTACTAAGACAAAAAACAATCTCCATCAAGTGATTCAAAACAATCTAAGGACAACTATGTAAATCTCCAATATCATTAATGTTTCAAATTTATCTAAAAAAAAAAAATGTTTCAAATGTAAACGGATAATACACAAGCACATGATATTTGTACACATGTTTCACATTATATCTTCACCATCATACTATTGTAAACATATAATACACAAGCATCATCCTTACACATCAAAGGCATTAACCGTAATAAATCACATGATGGAGATTATTTTCAGTCCAATATTTGACATCATTGATCATTAGATCATATGTTCTTCAAATTAGACGATACCATCGTTGATAGAACCAAATAGGGGAGAGGAGAGACTGTTTCAACTAGGGCTGTCAACGGGCTGGTTCGGGCCTGATTTTTTATAGGTCGGTTTAAGTTTTAGAATAAAAGTGAGGCCCGAACCCGGCCCGATATCTTATCCGGGCCCGGCCCGGCCCGGCCGATTATGAAATATGTGAGCCCGAGTCTGACCCGAATAAACCCAACCCGGTACTAATCGGGCCAAAATGCGGGCCAGACGAACCTTTTATAGTTTTTGTCTTATATTTTTTCTATTCAGACCGGGTTCGGGCTAGGCGGGCATTTTATGAGTTTTGCCCAACAGTTTTTGCATTCGGGCCCATGCCTAAAATTTTAACAAAATATTTCCTAAAATCATTTTTGTTTCAAGAACATTTGAGCCCGACTCAAAATCATTGAAATCTATTTTAAAAGACCCAACCAAAGGCCCATAACCTGTTTTATATTCCTGAACTTGTAAACCATATTTTAGAAACTATACATACAACCAGGGGTCCAAAACATGCATCATTATTTTATATTCATACAAGACCCAATCAAAGGTTTAGAACCTGTTTCATAAAAAACTAAAAAGCCCAAACTCAACCTGTTTCATACAAGACCAACCTGAAAGCCCAACCTGTAAACCATATTTTAGAAACTATATAATACAAACCGGATATAAATTACAAAAAATTAACTATGCTAATAATGGTAGCATAAATTACAAAAAATTAACCATATTTTAGAAAGTCTCAAATCCTCTTTTAAAAAAATTTCTATGTCCATCTTCTCATTCAACCATCCTCTCTTCAGTCATTTTTTTACCATTTTCCATGAAAATCATCTTCTTCAATAACATGTAAAACAGAGAAAATAAAATAATTATAACTTGTACATTATATAACTGATCAAACTCACCTCAAAAGGAAATCATATTCTTTCATTCTCATCAACATCGACAACATCACTATAATCATGACGTATTAAATCTTGACCGCAAATGAGTACTTCTACCGTTTTCGGATGTAATGAACTCCTAGTTTGATCAAGCACCCTTCTCTCGGTGCTAAAAACAGATTCTGAAGCAACCGTGGAAAGAGAAATTGCTAATATATCCTGCATAATTCGCGAAAGAATCGAGTATGTAGTTGAGTTATTTTTCCACCATGCTAAAATATCAAACTTTTCGGTTTGAGGCTCTTGTGGGCTCTCTAAATACAAGTCTAATTCAAACTTTGTTACTAAAGTGGCCGAGCCTTTATGCCTACCATTATTTTTAAATTATTGCCACAATGAAAAAACTTGAGGACCACCTTTTTAATTTGAACACTTGGAGGTAATTCACAATTATTATCATCATTCGAATGAAATTTACTATTTTACTCATCGAATATAATCGTCAAATTACCGAGTACATCCTTATAATATTTTTCACCATCTTCTTCATATAAAACACCAAAAACAAAGGCCAAATATTCTATTTTAAATTGAGGATCTAATATCACAGCAATTGATAGGAATAAAGAATATTCATTCCAGTATTTATCAAATTTATCTAGCATTATCTTAGCCATATTATGAGCCCACACAATCTTTTCATCCGCCATTTATTTTTTAAGTTGTATATAAATTTCGATTACTTGATGAAAAAAATAAATGAATGGTTGAATATTTTGTATCGAAAAAAAAACTTGTAGCTTCGAAAAAAAATTTCAAATACCTAATAAGGGCTTCGGTCTTAACCCAATCTTCAGCTGATGGCGCAAATGGATAGTTTGAATCACGATCTTTTAACCAAGAGAGCCCATCTCTAAATGGAAATGCAGATTTTACCATTAAAAATGTGGAGTTCCATCGAGTTGCGACATCTAGAGATAATCCTCCAGCAATGTGCCTAGCATTTGCCTTTACCCAAATATTAAAATTTTATTGGCGGGATAGTGATGATTTAATATACTTGATGCTCTCCCTAATATTTCCAATAGTATCTTTAATGTCTTTCAACCCATCTTGCACAATCAAATTAAGAATATGCGTGGAACATTGAACGTGAAATAACTTACCTCCAATTGAAAGCAAGCTTCTTCTAATAAGATGTTCTCTTAAATATTTAGCCATAACAGTATTATTAGATGTATTATCTAATGTTATAGAAGAAATTTTATCTTCTAATTTTTATTCAATGATACATAATAAAATATGATAAAAAAAACTTGACCAGTGTGAGGATAAGGGATCAAAAGGAAGTTAATCACACGACTTTGCAAATTCCAACTCTCATCAATAAAATGAGTAGTTTGACACATATACCCAAGTTGTTGATTAGAAGTCCAAATATCCGAAGTGAAGCTAATCCTTCCTGATATTTTATGAAATAAGTCATAAAATTTTACTCTATCTTTTTTATAGACATCAAAACAATCTTTTTTAATTGTGTTACGAGAAACCATTTTAAATTTGGGTAGTAGCCTTGAAGTAAGTCAATAAACCTTACGTGACTAACAAATTTAAATGGTTCATACAAAATTATCATCCGAGCAACTAGCTCAGGACATTTAATTGGGTCAAACTTATAATTACCAACTCCTCCTTTTCCATCCACATACAACTATTGTTGTTTATTATCATTATTAACTCATTTTATTTTTGGACAATTAATTTTGTCGTATCTTTTTAAATGACTAGTTCCATTATTTCCATTATCAGTACCTAAAAGTGTCTTACAAAGCTTACATTCTGCTTTGAGGACTCCCCAACCTTCACTTCGTTAAAATAGTTTCAGGCACTAGATGTCTTTCTCCCTTTTTTACGATCAGGGCATTGTGGAGGTAGAGGGTGCAAGAATTGTTGGATCAATAGACATTGTGGAGGTAGAGGGACCCACACCACCTGTCGATGATGGATTTCCTTGAAGAGGAGGGCTGCTAATGATATTAACACCATCGTCCGTTGCCTCTATCTCTGCGATGCCACAATCCTCAAATAGATAAAAGGGATTTGACATATGACAAATATAATTCAAATATTTTTTATAGATATGGTAGATTTAAATATAATCAGATATTAAACTAATCACTTTAATACCACATCAATCGCAGAATTTTAAATGAAAAATTAATCACTGAATTTAAACTAATAACTGATTTTTTTTTAAAAATTTAATCACTATTGGCAGATTGTAGAAGTTTAAATTAATCACTATTGGTAGATAATCAGATTTTAAATTAAACACTAATTGCAGAGTTTAAATAAAAAATCAGATAATCATTATTGGCAGATAAATTAGAATTAGATAATCAGATCATCACCATTGACAGATAATCAGATAATCAGAGTTTAATCACTATTGGCAGATAATCAGATAATCAGGGTTTAATCGGCAGATAATCAGATAATTAGAGTTTAAATAAAAAATTAAACACTGATTTTAAATTAATAACTTATTTGTTAAAAATAAAATTTAATCACTAATTGCAGAATACTACATCAATACAATATTTTAAAATAATAAAATAATAAAATAAAAATAAAAATAAAAAATAAAACTTATTGCTTATTGGGGGAATGGCAGAGCCGGTGGTGGACTAATGGTGTTGGTGGTGATGTGCGGCGTGCTAGTGACGTTGTGGTAGTGTGTGGCCTAATCAGATCACCAATAGCGACAAAGACACCCTAATCAGATTGGCGTCAAAGCGCAAGGTGGCAGAGATAAAGGGTTGGGTTGGGTATATATATATATATATATAGAGAGAGAGAGAGAGAGAGAGATTGGGACTAGCTGAGTGGTTGTTGGCTGAGAATAGATAGAGGGTTGGTCAGTTAGGCACTTGGGCTGGGTAGAGAGAGAGAGGGGTTGGGACTGGTAGAGAGAGAAGGTTAGGCTGAGTAGAGAGAGAGAGAGGTTGGGATTGGATCACTGGGTCGATTGGCAAAGAATTATCACCAAATTTGGGTAGAGAGAGAGAGATTGGGACTAGTAGAGAGAGAGAGAGAGGGTTGGGCTGGGTAGAGAGAGAGAGAGAGGTTAGGCCTGGTAGAGAGAGAGAGGGTTGGGCTAGGTAGAGAGAGAGAGAGAGAGCTTGGGCTGCGGTGGTGCCAGCTGCGAGGGCTGCAGTGGCCGACAACTCAAAGCGGGTTAGGGGGTCAGGTAACAGCTCAAAACAAAGTGGTGGTGCCGACTGCAAAGTTGAACTGTCGAGATGGAAATGGAGACGAGATGGAGATGGAGAACCTGATCAACTGGCCGAGATGGAGAACCGATCAACTGCTAGAGCAAAGGAGCAAAGCGGTGGCATGGCGAGCACCGTCGAGATGGAGAAGGGGAGCTTTGAGAAATGAAATGAGGGTAAAAAACCCTAATTTGTGGTTTTATAGGCTAAAAATTAGGGAAATTACTCTTTTAACCCCTCATCTATCCATTGAACGGTTATGAGAGAGGTTAAAAGGATAATTATAAACGAGTCGGTTTCGGGCCAGGCTTATTGGCGTATTTAGTTTAAGATATATAAGAGCCCGTTTATTTCACATGTCAAGGCCCAAACCTGAACCCGTTTATATTCGGGCTTAACCCGGCCCGTTTATAAAATTTCTCAAAAAAATAGGCCTGAATCCGGCCCATCCGGGCCGGGCCCCAGCTGAAACCCGACCTGTTGACAGCCCTAGTTTTAACCCCAACTCGATCGAGTGTGGACTGCTGGTCACACTAGAGTCATCCATGTGTACGTTGGGTACGTGGGGTGGCGTAGGCATAATAGGCGTAGGATATAACTACGTCAAACTGGAAATCCCGCCAACAAACTCTTCTCTCTCCCATCTATCGTCTCTATTGCTCAATAGAAAACACTACTTTTTCGGAGCGCGGCCATTTGAGAGCAAGCAACAAGCCCCAGGAGTCCATCGTCTCCCTACAAACCCTAAAAACTCTCCTCAAACCTCTTCCTCCACCAACCGTCTAAAAGATTTCAACCTCTTCATCTTCAGAAACAGCCGAAGGTCTATCTCCCTCTCGCGATCTCTGATCTCTCCTTGGAATTCAAATACCTTAGGGTTTCTTTTCTCGCTATCCCTTTCTCACATCTTTTCGCAGTGTTGTTTCAGAGGACCATCTCGATTCCACTGTCTCCGATCCGAATGAGAGGTTTTTCGAGTGGAATCTAAGAGACGTTAATGGCCGCGATCTAGGGTTAGGGTTTTTAAGTGAAGAAGGGCCCATTTTGATAATAGTTCTGTTAGGTTGATGAGATCGTGGATCGATCAGCATTCAAGATTCGAAGACTCTTTTCTCCCTACTCAACTCAGATCAACGGTCGTTTGATGAGATCATCGCCGATTTCAACTCCAAATTCCCGCGCAAGATCCATTTCAGAGTCTGCTGCTCTCTCGTATTTCTCCTGGAGGTAACCAAGAAAGCCCCACTCAAGTCGATTTTATGAAATTGTGTTGTCATTTTAGGGTTCTGGAATCAGTTTTACGTTTAGACGGGGCTTTTATTTATTCTTCTCTCGATGCGTTTCTAGGGCTTGCATAGTTGCATGCTAGGACTGTGTTTATAGCTGTTAATTTTATGTGGCAAGAAAGCAGAAAGTTTGATTATGTTATATCCATATTAGAGTCCTTAACCTTTATGGGACCCATTACTTGCACTAGGAAGTATGGCCCTTGCACCCAAGTTAAAGAAAAACTTGTATTTTAGAGTCATGTGACATGGATATAATAAATAGGTTGCTTGAAGATTCCATTATAGACCGAGTGAATCCTGTAAACTGGGAGAGCAAGTCCCCAATATTAGGTGAGTGAGTCCCTAATCTTGGTCGGTGTTTTCCTAGCAATTTGGGTAAGTCTATTAACACGATTGCCAAATCACCTTGGAATTAATATTATTTTAGATTTTTGGGATCACGCATCCAAACGAATCCTGTAATTCTTGGGATCAAACTGCAACTCCCTTTTTCTTTAACTGATAACCTGGGTATCCGGGCCTCTTAGAGCACCGCATAATCCCAGGGGCACATGCGCACCCCAAATTCAGCACATGCCAGGTCAGCACAAGATATAAATCCCTAGGGTGGCCTCAAGGGGGGAGGGGATTTTGTAACGACCATGAAATTTTGAACAAGAACCTGACTGTTTCGATATGCATGCCCAGCACAGAAATCGTGTAACGTCCCAACCTTTTGGGCCATGATCCGTAAGACTCAGTGCGTGTGCCGACGGATCATGCACCGAGGACCCCCTTTAACAGTGATGTAATGTCTATAAATCAAATCCAACGGACCGGATTGATCTTATGTAGACTGGATGTGGAAGCTTGAAACTCTCACACACGTCCCTTCAGTGTAGCTGCTTTACATTCAAGTAGAAGAGCTAGAATATAAAAGGAAACCTAGGGCATTTAATTGTGTATTAAATGCTTGTGAATGAGAGTTAAGATGAAAGAGGGTGAAACTTAAGGTGGAAAGCTCACCATTGTGCGATTGATTCGTTCATCATCAATGCAACGACGGATTAATTGGAGATCAGAACTAACTACGGCCGCTTAGTGAACCCTGACTCGTCTTGAAGCAAGGAAGAGGATTTGCTTGAATCAAGGTAAGGAGTGTGAATATCTATTTTAGATCTGTAGTATGGAGTTGAATTAGTGCGTGTCCTTATGAGAATCTCAAGAAAATGAGATTGATTCAAAGTAAGAAGAGATCGGGGGTGAAAAACCCGAAAATGAGCGAAATCTGCTCATTTCGATCGATCGAATTATGGTTCGATCGATTGAAATGGCATTAAAAATGGGAAGAAAACGATGTCCTGAGAAATTCGTTCGATCGAAAACGAAAAAGTTTTCGATCGATCGAACCTGTAGTTCGATCAAACGATTCGTATAGAAACAGAACATTAGAAAAATTTTGTGAGAATTCAACCGATCGAATTATGTGATCTCGATCAAACGAATTGGGATTCGTCCGATCGAACTGTGATAAGGTAAATGCCTTATGTGGAATTCGACCGATCGAATTTAATTCGTTCGATCGACTTGGAAAATTCGTCTGATCGAATGAGAATAAATTTGGTAGTTCTGGAAGAGGTTGACCGATAGAAATTTATTTCGATCGATCGAAACAGGGATTCGATCGATCGAAATTCCCAGATTTCAGCGTTTGGTGAGTTTTGACCGTGAGATTGCACGGGGACTTTTGGCAGTGTGTTTTGCCTCGTTCTAATTAATAAAAATGATCATGTTTAGATAAGCTTCGTAATTAAGGAGAACCCGACCTTGTGAAGGCTTGAGCAAGAACGGGTCTGATCTGTAAGGTTATGTGAATACCCGACCGACGAGGCGGTATAACCGTGACTGACGCGGCAGGATATCCGTGACCGGTACGGCGGCCAATCCGTACACCCTTTGTGTGATATGTATATGTGCTATGTGACTCCTACCGTACAACGGTAAATTCGTTCGGCCAAGTGTCCAACTCTATGGGACCTTGGATATATGTGCATATGACTCATGTGAGTGACGATGGTGGGCATTCCATCGGGGGCTTGAGGCTATAATTCCTCATTCTATTACTTTAAGTAAATCATCTTTAAGTTTCTTCTTCTTATGTCAGATTGGAAATGTGAGCATGTTCATGAAACCATCAGCATTGCATGTGTGTGTTAAGGTTATGAGAATCACCACTTCGCATGTGTTCAGGATTGTTTCATTTTCGTTACGCCATAAGATGTGTGTTTGATATTTTGATAAGCATTCTATAAGATATTTCCCTGCTGAGCTTGGATGAAGCTCATTCCTTTAATAATGTCATAGGTTCATGTGAAGGCGTTGTGGCGGAGATCCCGGAGAAGGAAGATCCGGACTACTCCCCCGACGAGGACCTTGAGGAACCGCATCCTGAGAATTGTTTTATTTGTGCCCGACCTGAGTAGGTCCTCTCTTGAGTTGTTAAATTCTTTTGAAATCATTTTGATTGTAAGGAGACGAATGCCGAATAATAACTCCTTATATTTTGTTGAACCATGTTTCGGTAAGGAAGGGTCCTTACCGGTGGTTCTTAACGGTTCTCTTTCCATAGACCTTATGGAATTAGAACCGTCTTTTAGGTTTTTTTTTTTGAAATGATAATGATGTTTCACTATTTTGTTTATGTTACGGATTCGAAATGGTTCCGGCCTTTGTGCGTGGGTGATCCGTCGAGCTCGGTCTTAGCGCCTTGTGACGCAACGGTTTGCGGGTCTTGAAATTGAAATTGATCCAGTTGGTATCAGAGCATGGCTTTAGAGATGCCAGACAAGTCTTAACCTTTCTAGAGTGAGATTTGGTTGTGTACAAGGGACCTTCTGTTAATGAGACTTTCGTTTCATTGTGACAGATTCTAATGGAACATCGTGGAAGGGGTCGACCGAGAGGTAGTCGCCAAAGAGGTGAGGGGCGTACTGGCGATATCCCTTCAGGATCCGGGAGAGATCTAAGATCGCCTCCTGAGGCCGAGGGGAGACGTCGAGATGAACCTTCAGACAAGTTGACTAGGGCCATGGAGACGATTGCTAATGCGATGGCCCAGCAGACGGCGTTGCTAGCGGCCAACAACAACCAGCAGCATCAGCCACCACCACCACCTCGTCCTTCCCTCTTGCCATCCTCATTTGTTGATTTCAGGAGATTGAGACCTCCTGTATTCCATGGGCAGACGGATCCGCTTGAAGCGGAGAAATGGCTTAAACAAATGGAGAAGCTGCTAGAGAGATTGCAGAGCCCTGAGCATGAGAAAGTAAGATGGGCATCTTTTCAGTTGGAGGGTGATGCAGACGCGTGGTGGAAGTCTGTGTTGCGAAAAAGAGAAGTGGAAGGTCCATATACTCAATGGACCTGGACGGAATTTGTCGCGGCATTCAACAAGGAGTATTTTCCCAAGCAAGTCCGCAGCCAATTCAAGATTTGCCCCTGAATTAGTCGCTACGGAAGAAATGAAGGCCAGTAGATTCGAGGAAGGCCTGAGACCTAACATCCAGGAGAGAGTGTCCATTTTTGAACTCGAGACGTATGCAGAAGTCATGGGAAAGGCGATTGTAGCAGAGAGGGATATAAACAAGAGGAAAGATTGGAAGAGTAAACCAAGTTCGGGAGGGGCAAGTGAATATGACTACTCGGGGAATAAAAAGCCGAGGATGTCTGCACCTGCTCCAGTTCTAAGATCAGCCAATTCGAATTTTTAAAGGTCAAATACATCTGCTCCGATGAGACCGTTCCGACGAGAGGGCCCCACCCAGACTCAGACGTCTGGGGTATCAACCACACAAGGATCTTCTCGAGCTGCATCTACTAGTCCACAATTGAAGTGCGCTCGTTGCGGTAAACCTCACAAGACGTCCGACTGTAGAAGGGACACGGGCGGATGTTTTAAATGTGGGAAGATTGGCCACATGATTCGGGAGTGCCCAGAGATGAGGAAAGAGGGCTCCGTTTCGGCCACTACAACATCAAGGCCTGCACAGTCCATGAAACCAATTGTGAAGGGCCGTGCATTTGCTATAACCACCGAAGACACCCGCACAAGCAACGACGTGATCCAAGGTATAAATTTATTTTGTGTTAAAGAGTTTAACGGTTTATGTGAAGAAAGCGCATTGATAAGAAAGATCTAGGTACATATATTGATGTGTGTGTGCATGCAATGCATGTCTGAATGTTAGTATGTGTCTTAAATCATATAGGTACACTCCAACTCTATCGTGAAAATGACGGTGATCGTTGTGTAGCACGAGTTCTGATAGACCTAGGGTCTACCCACTCGTATATAACCTCGAAATTCGCAGAAAAGTTAAAAATCACACCCGAGGAGTTAGAGTTTACACTGAACGTAACAGTTCCTACGGGTAGTGCCGTGACTGCAGACACTTGCTGCCGATCAGTCATTGTGCAAGTGGAGGACCAGAAGACAGTCGCAGACCTCATTTTGTTGAGTATGAGAGGACTCGACGTGCTCCTTGGCATGAACTGGTTATCGGCATATCATGCAAGCGTGGATTGCCTACGGCAAATAGTCACTTTCCGTCCTCTGAGACAAAAGTCGTTCCGATTTGTCGGTGAAAAAGGGAGGGTAGCGCCGATCATCTCCACAGTGCGAGCTGAATGAATGATGAGAAACGGATGTGATGGATATCTTGCATTCCTGCAAGAGAAGAAGGAGATGAAGAATGTTATCAACGAGATTCCAATTGCCTGTGAGTATGAGGACGTATTTCCCGACGAATTGCCAGGATTACCACCTGATCGGGAGATCGACTTTGCTATTGACTTGGCTCCAGGTACCGAACCCGTATCCAAAGCTCCATATCGAATGGCTCCAGCCGAACTGAAAGAATTGAAGGAGCAACTGCAAGAATTGCTGGATAAAGGTTTCATAAGACCGAGTGTGTCTCCTTAGGGAGCACCGGTCCTATTTGTTAAGAAGAAGGACGGGTCAATGAGACTTTGCATCGACTATCGTCAGCTAAACAAGCTCACGATTAAGAACAAGTATCCGTTGCCTAGAATCGACAATCTGTTCGATTAGTTGCAAGGAGCAAAATATTTTTCAAAAATTGATTTGAGGTCAGGGTACCATCAATTAAGGGTGAAGGCCGAAGACGTGCAGAAGACCGCATTCAGAACTAGGTATGAACATTATGAATTTTTAGTGATGCCTTTCGGCTTGACGAATGCACCAGCTTCATTCATGGACCTCATGAACCGGGTCTTTAAACGATACCTTGATACGTGTGTAGTGGTGTTTGTGGACGACATTCTCATTTATTCAAAGACCAGGGAGGAACACGAACATCACCTACGCATTGCTTTGCAGACCCTTCGAGAGCATCAGCTATATGCTAAACTCAGTAAGTGTGAGTTCTGGTTAGAGCAAGTGGGCTTTCTTGGTCACATAGTATCCAAGCGGCGTGCTGAATTGAAATAAAGATTGAGGCGGTGCTAGATTGGGAGCAACCCAAGACCGTGAGATTCGATTTTCTGGTCTAGCAGGATACTACCGACGCTTTGTTGAGGGTTTCTCCAAGATTTCGGGACGACTTACCCGACTTACGAGGAAGAACACAAAATTTGAATGGACCAACAAATGTGAAGAAAGCTTCCAAGAACTCAAGAAACGACTCACTTCCGCTCCAGTGTTGACCATTCCATCGGGTAGCGGAGGTTTTACTGTTTACAGTGATGCGTCATATGGTGGTCTGGGGTGTGTACTGAATCAGCACAGTAACATTGTCGCCTACGACTCAAGACAGTTGAAAGAACACGAAAAGAATTATCCGACTCACGATTTAGAGTTAGCCGCAGTGGTGTTTGCGCTTAAATTTTGGAGGCATTACCTGTATGGTGAAACCTTTGAAATTTTTACGGACCACAAAAGCCTCAAGTATTTGTTCACGCAGAAAGAGTTGAATATGAGGCAACGACGGTGGATTGAGTTCCTCAAAGACTATGATTGTGCGATTCAATATCACCCAGGTAAAGCCAACGTCGTGGCTGACGCACTGAGCCGGAAGCACACATCCCAAGTAGCTAGCCTCATGGCGGGACTTCACAGATGGAAGCTATTTGAAGATCTTTCCCTGTATGATAAGAACCTCGCAGTTAAGGATACTGGAGTACTGTTGGCAAGCCTTACGATCAGGCCAATTATTTTTTACCGCATCTATGAGCTTCAGATGAAAGATGAAGAACTCGTGAAACTTCGACGAAAAGCAACTGAAAATGGGGACTTTACTATCAAGGAAGATGGGTCATTATTATTTCGAGGACGTTTGTGTATACCTACGGATGCTGAGCTGAGACAAACTATCTTGGACGAGGCTCATAAGTCTAAATACGCCATCCATCCGGGTGGTACTAAAATGTACCAAGATTTGCGAAAATGTTATTGGTGGAGGGGATTGAAGAAAGACATTGCAGAATACGTGTCTAGGTGATTGGTGTGTCAACAAGTCAAAGTGGACCATCGACACCCAGCCGATTTATTACAACCTCTACCGATACCTGAATGGAAGTGGGAGTCCATTTCGATGGATTTTGTTGTGGGATTGCCGAGAACATTGCGATGCCACAACGCCATATGGGTAATAGTGGATCGACTGACCAAGTCAGCACACCTTTTGCCCTATAACACAACATACACTGCAAGCAAGTTGGCGGAGTTGTATATGAAAGAAATTGTCCGACTGCATGGCATTCCTACGAGCATCGTGTCCGATCGTGACCCATTGTACACATTTGTATTCTGGCAAAAATTCCAAGAAGGCATGGGCACGAGGTTGGATTTTAGTTCTTCTTTCCATCCTCAGACCGATGGACAAACAGAGAGAGTTAATCGAATCATTGAAGACATGTTGCGAGCATGTATGATAGATTTCCAGGGATCATGGGATCAACATCTGCCGATGATAGAATTCGCTTACAATAATAGCTTTCAGCAGAGCATTGGAATGGCTCCATATGAGGCTTTATATGGACGGAGATGTAGGTCTCCGATTAACTGGGAGGAAACCGGTGATAAGTTTGTGTTGGGACCGGAAGTTATCAGGAAGAACGCCGAAACTGTGCGAATTATCAGAGAACGAATCGAGCGATGTAGTCGTCAGAAGAGCTACGCTGACATTAAGCGTACGAGCATGGATTTCCAAATGGGAGATCATGTGTTTATCAAGATATCCCCAATGAAGGGTGTAATGCGCTTTGGGAAGCGCGGAAAGTTAGCTCCTCGCTACATTGGACCGTTCGAAGTATTGGGGAGAGTTGGTGAGGTTGCATATAGGGTTGCATTACCCCCGCAGCTTGATAGAGTGCACGATGTATTCCATGTTTCTATGTTGCGGAAATACGTGCACTATCCGACTCACATCCTCGATGCACCGCCAGTCGAAGTCTACCGAGATTTGACAGTCATCGAAGAACCCATGCAAATCCTAGACCGAACTGAGCAAGTTTTGCGCTCAAGACAGATTCCTCTGGTGTTAGTCCAATGGAAGAATCACTCCAGAGAGGAAGCGACGTGGGAACGTGAAGCCGAGATTCACGCCCAGTATCCCTCTTTGTTCTCGGATTGAGAAATAAGAGAGAGTTTGTTGCAAATGTCAAACCAAAAGCTTGACGTGTAAAAGCTAGCGGAATTTGGATTATAAAACTTGATTTTCTGATTTATTGTGTCAAAATGTTAATGAGCATGCAGAAATACAAAGTTCAAGTATTTTTTTGGAAATTCGACCGATCGAATTATACTGGCAGGGACAGCCAGCAAAATTTTCTTCTGGCTAGGAGAATTCGTTCGATCGAAATATATTTCGATCGATCGAATTATGATTTTGACTGAACGAAAATTTATTTCGTTCGATCACAAATTCTGAAACCTGAGAAAATTCGACCGATCGAAATTTAATTCGATCGATCGAATGTTGAGAAAATTCGACTGATCAAAATTTTATTCGATCGATCGAATGTTGGGAATTCGACCGATCGAAAAGTTTTCGATCGATCGAATGTTTGGATTTCGACCGATCGAATTTAAATTCGAACGATCGAAAGGGGTGGAACCCAGTGGTTACTCAACGAGATTTGACCGATCGAAATCGTTTCAGTTCCCATTAAAGTCGATTTTCGACCAATCGAAACGAATTCGATCGATCGAATTTCCTCTTTATATATATACGAACTGTGAAATTTTTCTTTCGTCCGATCGAAATTTCTGAAGCATTGAGCGAGCCGTTTTGGGTTTTCATCCTTCGGAGCCTAACGGACATCAAATTGCGTCTTTTTGCTCCGGGAATCAAAAAAAACTAACCATATACAAACGGTAAGCAATTATTTTGGGTTATAGATTCTTGGTTCTAACCTAAATATTTTTGAATTTCCCATAAAACCCTAGTTTCACTTCTAAAACCCTAAGTTTTGTTCCAAAACCCAAATTCTTTTTATGGCACCTAAACGGAAGGATGTCAGAACCAAAACCCCCACTTTGAAGCGACCCAGAACTGCTACGGGTCCTTCGCAACCGCCCATTCCGCCTCCTCGACCACCCATTCCTCCACCTACGGTGTCTGTCGAGCAATCGGATGCTCCGCAAGCACCTCAACGTGTTTTACCCAGCCAATGGTGGGCGGACAAGGGTTTCGCATACGAGTATACTATAGACCCAGCCCTTTTTGAAACGCCCAATGTGCCTGGCATCGATGCTTGGGCACTCGACTACTTGGGTAAGGTCGGGCTTGACAACCTTTTGAAGCCCGTTCACCCTTATTACCATCCGCGCCTTGTGCGACTATTTTATCAAAACATGTTTGACGGACCAAACCCCGATACCACCATTTGTACCAAGGTCGATGGCAAGACCTATATTTTTACCCACGTGATGGCCTATTCGGCCTTAGAGTGTTATGACGCCTTTGGCGAGGGGATTGAACTGTTGCCACCAAACCCCCCTAACCTAACCCATACCTTTATAGCCCAACGGATGACACAAGGGCGTGTTGCAAAAGGGCGAGCCATTAACCGAGCTCACCTACCGAGCTATATGTGGATCCTCGATACCATTTTTAAATGTAACTTGTACCCAATCCGCCATAAGACCCAACGATTGGGCGTCTTGATGAATGCACTATTTGCCGCCTTTGAGGGCAAATGGTTTGACGCCGTAGCCGTCAACTTCGAGGGAATTAAACACGGTAGGAAGAAGCTCCTACCGGGAGCAAAGAAACCAGAGGAATACATCCCGTACGCCAGTTTTATCTCCGCCCTATTTGATGAGTTTTCAGCCACTTCTATCCACAAGGTTTCCCCAAAGGAGCCTAAATCGTTTGATAACGTAGTCCTCTACACATTTAAGCAGTGGAAGAAGACCTACAACCGGCTAAAACCACATCTCCTACCCGCCCCGCAAGTACCTCTTGTTCCCCCACAGCCTCAAGCTGTACCCGCCCGTGATGCTCCTATTCCCGACATACTACCTCCCGACCAGCCTATGCCTGAGGTTCCTATCCCCGAGCACCGTGAGATTACTCCACCGGCCCAGGATGTGCCTGCCCCCTGACATTCCTACCGAGATACCAGCGTCGCCCGCCCGGCAAGCGGCTCCTTTACGCCTTGAAGACTTGGCGGCTCTCATTCAGGAGAGCAACCGCCAGGTCAATCAGTGTCTGGACTTCTTCGAGCTGCTCATCGGAGATATGTTGCAGGCTGTCTACCCCACCGATTATAGGTAGCGAATCGCGGCTATGTGAGCCCAGGTTTATGACGTGGCCCCGTCCAGCTTGGGTGCAGAGGGCGTGCAGTCTAGTGAGGAGCAGGTCGACGTTGAGAAGGACCAGGCTCACGATGCATCGGGGGGCGAGGATCTGCCTGTTGAGCCGGCGAGCGGAGCTGATGCGGGAGACCCTCCACAGAGCTAGGGAGCGGAGGGATGTGTCTTGTCTTTCAAATTTATTTGGGGAATTAAATGTATAAATTTTTAACTGCTGGGCATGATTGCCATTTTGTTTCTTTTAATTGTTCGAACTATGGTGGCATGGCTGCCACAATGATGGTTATATATAGAATACTACTAACTTTTGATGAACGATGTGCCTCAATTATAGAACTACTAGAAATTGCGATGTGTGGACTTTGTGTGTGTATGGGCTAAAATTTTATAACGAAATGGATTGTTTAGCTATGTGTGGTACCTTACGAGACAACCCTTCGGGCTTTTCGCCACTCGTTAGGGCAATTTTCGGGGACGAAAATTCCTAAGGAGGGGAGGATGTAACGTCCCAACCTTTTGGGCCATGATCTGTAAGACTTGGTGCGTGTGCCGACGGATCATGCACCGAGGACCCCCTTTAACAGTGATGTAATGTCTATAGATCAAATCCAACGGACCGGATTGATCTTATATAGACTGGATGTAGAAGCTTGAAACTCTCACACACGTCCCTTCAGTGTAGCTGTTTTACATTCAAGTAGAAGAGCTAGAGTATAAAAGGAAACCTAGGGCATTTAATTGTGTATTAAATGCTTGTGAATGAGAGTTAAGATGAAAGAGGGTGAAACTTAAGGTGGAAAGCTCACCATTGTGCGATTGATTCGTTCATCATCAATGCAACGACAGATTAATTGGAGATTAGAACTAACTACGGCCGCTTAGTGAACCCTGACTCATCTTGAAGCAAGGAAGAGGATTTGCTTGAATCAAGGTAAGGAGTGTGAATATCTGTTTTAGATCTGTAGTGTGGAGTTGAATTAGTGCGTGTCCTTATGAGAATCTCAAGAAAATGAGATTGATTCAAAGTAAGAAGAGATCGGGGTGAAAAACCCGAAAATGAGCGAAATCTGCTCATTTCGATCGATCGAATTATGGTTCGATCGATCGAAATGGCATTAAAAATGGGAAGAAAATGATGTCCTGAGAAATTCGTTCGATCGAATGAGAATAAAGTTTTCGATCGAATTTCACGAAAAAGTTTTCGATCGATCGAACCTGTAGTTCGATCGAACGATTCGTATAGAAACAGAACATTAGAAAAATTTTGTGAGAATTCGACCGATCAAATTAAATTCGATCGATCGAATTATGTGATCTCGATCGAACGAATTGGGATTCGTCCGATCGAACTGTGATAAGGTAAATGCCTTCTGTGAAATTCGACCGATCGAATTTCGTTTCGATCGATCGAATTTAATTCGTTCGATCGACTTGGAAAATTCGTCTGATCGAATGAGAATAAATTTGGTAGTTCTGGAAGAGGTTGACCAATCGAAACAGGGATTCGATCGATCGAAATTCCCAGATTTCAGCGTTTGGTGAGTTTTGACCGTGAGATTGCACGAGGACTTTTGGCAGTGTGTTTTGCCTCGTTCTAATAAATAAAAATGATCATGTTTAGGTAAGCTTCGTAATTAAGGAGAACCCGACCTTGTGAAGGCTTGAGCAAGCACGGGTCTGATCTGTAAGGTAGGGAAAACTTGATATCATGTATATTGATTTCATTAACACGTGTGTTATGATGTGATGTATTTTTCCGCTTTGACTATATAATTTTCGCATATGAATTCGAATTAATGAGGCATGTGATACGTTTTTCTTTGACCATGTGATTTCCGTATATGAATTCAAACTAATGAGGCATGTGACACGTGTGATTTGAAAACATGTGAAGTTTATGAAATTTTCGAGATCCTTGTGACATGTGTATGTGAGACCTTCACATTTCATTTCGGTTTTGACATAAACTATGATTATCACTTTATACGGCGACGAGCTATATGTATGCACTTGCTATTTAAGGTTATGTGAATACCCGACCGACGCGGCGGTATAACCGTGATTGACGCGACAGGATATCCGTGACCGGTACGGCGGCCAATCCGTACACCCTTTGTGTGATATGTGACTCCTACCGTACAACGGTAAATTCGTTCGGCCAAGTGTCCAACTCTATGGGACCTTGGATATATGTGCATATGACTCATGTGAGTGACGATGGTGGGTATTCCATCGGGGGCTTGAGGCTATAGTTCCTCATTCTATTATTTTAAGTAAATCATCTTTAAGTTTCTTCTTCTTATGTCAGATTGGAAATGTGAGCATGTTCATGAAACCATCAGCATTGCATGTGTGTGTTAAGGTTATGAGAATCACCACTTCGCATGTGTTCAGGATTGTTTCATTTTCGTTACGCCATAAGATGTGTGTTTGATATTTTGATAAGCATGCTATAAGATATTTCCCTGCTGAGCTTGGATGAAGCTCATTCCTTTAATAATGTCACAGGTTCAGGTGAAAGCGTTGTGGCGGAGATCCTGGAGAAGGAAGATCCGGACTACTCCCCCGACGAGGACCTTGAGGAGCCGCATCCTGAGAATTGTTTTATTTGTGCCCGACCTGAGTAGGTCCTATCTTGAGTTGTTAAATTCTTTGGAAATCATTTTGATTGTAAGGAGACGAATGCCGAATAATAATTCCTTATATTTTGTTGAACCATGTTTCGGTAAGGAAGGGTCCTTTCCGATGGTTCTTAACGTTTCTCTTTCCATAGACCTTATGGAATTAGAACTGTCTTTTGGGTTTTTTTTTTTTGAAATGATAATGATGTTTCACTATTTTGTTTACGTTACGGATTCGAAATGGTTTCGCTTAGATTCCGCTGTGCCTTTGTGCGTGACGCAAAGTGATCCGTTCCTGAGCTCGGCCTTAGCGCCAGCCCACTGACGGCACGGGTTTCGGGGCGCCGAAATCCGGGCTGTCACAAATCGAGACAGAATTTAAAAATTAATAATCAATATTGGTTGAGATAAAGATACTCCGTAGTTAGATGAATTCACATGTGAATTCTCGTTTCAATCTGAGTCGTTTAGGATGTTGATACGACAAGTTGCGCCGTAGCGACCGTGTTCGCACTTCACGCCGGAGTCGAACTTAGGATTAAAATGAAATATCATAGATATTTCATTTTGATAGCTTATAAGGGAAGGAAGAGACCTGGAGAGATCCCCTTTCTTCTCCTTCCTCTTGTTTTTGAGCTAGAACTCTATAGCTAAGTTGAAAGTTGAACGAGTTCTTCGAGGGAACAAGGTTAAAGATGCGAAGATCGTGCGCCAATGTGAATTAGGGTAAGTTGAGTTCAATAAAACGAACTCAAGCGTAGTCCGGGTGTGTGTGAGACCTCCGCGTGTTGAATCGGAGTCGATATGTTACGTATCGGAGTCATACCGGCAATACAGCCCGAGTTCCGGATCCAAAACCCCCTTTCGAATCGTTTTGCCGGAACCCCGAAAGGGCCCAAATAAAGGTATGCCTGTGTAACTAAAATGGGCAAAATTGAAGCCCTTGTGCTTGTATTGGTGTGTGTATCAATGGTTGTTGGAAACCATAAATGAAAAACGGTGAAATTAGGTCAAGTAAGTGACCTCCATTAATGACAGAGGTGCTGTCATTATTGATCGATCAATGCTAGATTGATCGATCAATGAGATGTGTTGATCGATCAATGAAGGCATTGATCGATCAATTCGTATAGGACAAATAAGGGAACATAACACTGAAGATTTCTAGAAGTTCAATGCTCGAAGGGCATTGATCGATCACAAAGAGTGTGATCGATCAATGACTGGTATTGATCGATCAATGAAGGCATTGATCGATCACTTGTGTGTAGTGATCGATCAATGAAGGCATTGATCGATCAATCTGTATAAATTATAAATGTGAACAGAAGGTGAGAAATTTGAGAATTTAAGCTATTGATCGATCAATAAGGGCATTGATCGATCAACAGGACACATTGATCGATCAACCAAGCTGGTGATCGATCAATTTGGCTATGCCAAAGTGTGAAGAAAAGGGAGTTGTTGATCGATCAATTAAGGTATTGATCGATCAATGAAGGGTGTTGATCGATCAATAAAGGTCATTGATCGATCAACTACCTCTGTTACTTGTGAGAAAGTTTAGGTTATTGATCGATCAATGAAGACATTGATCGATCAACAAGGAGGATTGATCGATCAATAAGGGTGTTGATCGATCAATCACCCCTGTTTTATCCTGTTTTGGTTATGTGAATTGAATGCTACTGGACACTGTACCAGTTGACTTTCTGACCTGCCTGACACTTAGTATACAATATTTATGGTCTAGGATCGAACCATGACGCTTTAAAAAGCTTTGGATTTGCTTAGAAAGAGACTGATCTGAGGTAGGGGAATTCAATTAAAATTGCATTTATTCTTGATCTCATGGATTCCAAATGTTCTACATATAACTGAATAGTCTGATTTTACTTTTCAGTCATATTTAGCATATATGTGGCAACTCTGTTATGTATTTGACTCCTGCTATCTGACACCGGTCGTCTGTCATCTGAATTCTGTTAAAGTATAATATGTCTGCATGTGATTTGAGGTTTATTAATCTGGCGAATCTCACCGACTCGGCGGTATATCCGTGTCTGCCACACTTGTTCATATGCTTAGAATCCTCGGCACAATTGCACTCCATAGTTGAGACATTGTTGCATTTCCTGAAATTGTTCATGTGAACGACGATGGTTGGGATTACCCATCGGACCAAATCTGACTTCCACGTGCTATGCTCACGGGAGTTATTTAAGTTTATTATTCTAAGTCATTAAACACTATATGCATCACATTCCGTAAATTCCGATACAAATTGCCTGCTT
This sequence comes from Chloranthus sessilifolius, assembly GCA_021018995.1. Classification (NCBI taxonomy): domain Eukaryota; kingdom Viridiplantae; phylum Streptophyta; class Magnoliopsida; order Chloranthales; family Chloranthaceae; genus Chloranthus; species Chloranthus sessilifolius. Next base: position 16,898,561 of record CM037596.1, read on the forward strand.
GATAAATTCTGCATTTCTGAAATATCTGTTTACATCTGTTCAATTATGACCATATTTTACAATTAAGATGAGATTTTAACTGAGATTCTTCTACTGAGCTTAGATGGTTAGCTCACCCTGTTTTCATTAACATTTTAGGTACGGAGGTTAGAGTTCCTAGCACCGAGAGTGACCCTGACTATCAGCCTGATCTAGAGGCTGAGGCAGAGGACGAGGAGACGGACGTCCAGGCGGACGATTTTTATCCTTAGTCTGGGTATACTTGCCTGATGTTTTGTTGAGATTTTGTATAAACTTTGGATTATTGTGTGTCTGGTGGCCACTTTTGTATTTATTCTGTAGATATTTTCTTTTTTTGTATTACTATGCATTCTATTGGAGCCATTATTAGAAACCATTGTTTTGGGTGATGGATGTCCATCACCAGTAGTTCTTCTTGGTTCCTTTTTGGGAATGTATATTCTTTTGATATACTTAGATGCACGTTTCATTTATTGTCTCTTTTATTTTAAATATCTTATGTGATGACTCGATCTACCACTACTGGACAGTGTCTGCTCGATTTCCGCTATACGAGCAAACACTTCATGATTTGTCTTGGGGATCATCCAGGGTATGATCTTGATGGCATGGATTTCCGAGCGCGAAAATCCAAGTTGTCATAGATTCGAACTCAAGTCTCCTACTTTTTGGAAGCAGGGACCTGGCCAGCTCACCTAACCCCTTGAGGTTAAACTCCAACTCCCCTTACCAACAACTTTAAAGAACTCCCCTTACCAACAACTTTAAAGATTACTCAGCAACAACTCATAACTCAATAAAAGGGTCTTTAGTTCAAATTCCATTACCAACAACTTCAAACCCAACTATCAGATATCCAGAGAGAAAGAGAGAGAGAGAGAGACTCTCATGATGGAGAGAGGCTTCACCACATTATACAAAGAATCCATGAATCCCACCATTCCAACCGGAACCTTTTCATTTTTATTTTAAGCAACAGAAATTAAATTAAATTAAATCCAAAAATCAAATTGAGGGTGGCTTCATTTGGCCACAAATCTTTCAATGCAACTCATATGTGGGTTGCGCCAGAAGGTTTGTGCAATGCAAATAAAATAACACACTCAAACATCTTTAAATGCAACTATATGAGGGTTGCGCCTGAATTAATACAGGTCGGTGGTGTAGTTAGTTACGTCATGCCACCTCAAACGCCTGCACTTTGTCCTCAACAAATTTGTCCAATGTTTATAATTTTCCCTTTAGTGACTGGTGAACTGTTATTAAGATCGTTTTTAGTTTCAATCTTCCACCCAATGGATCTCAAGATCACGTTTGTTTTCATCATCCGATCAAATTTTGATTTCACATGGCGCACGGATCTCAAAAAGTAACCTTAAATTTAAGTTTGAACTTGATGAATGCCTTCATCACGCAATATATATATATATATATATATTTTTTTTTTTTTTCATTTTTTGAGATTTGTAGTATGTAAAATTAAAGTATGACCTTATAAGGGTATGCCCATGCTCTTGAAATCAAATGTGTGAAAGGTTGGGATGAATAATGATCTCCATCATCCGATTCAAAGCAATCAATAAGTTTTTATCATAGGCGATTTCAAAGATTGGGTCGGCACGTTTAAAGGTACTCAATAACCAATATATGCCTAAGCTTTTGATATTATATGTATGGCAACTGGGAAAATGCATTTGTGTGCAGCACAATGTGATCAATAGACTCGAATACTATATCACGTGCTATGTGGTATGGGGCTACATCACACCTCTACGGCTGTTAGAAATTAAATAAAGAAAAACGCCGACGTTTTTCCCTTTGAATCAAAGTTCAAAGCTATGAGTTCTGTGCCAGAGTATGATGCACTGTAACATTGCACTTTTCATTTCATCAAATATTCAATGGTGGAAAAACGTAGATTGTATTTATAACCTTGGGTGTGCTCTCATGGGACCTGATCCTCGGCTTGGTTATGTTCTTAACTATATATATATATGGAAAATATGTTTGTTCTTTATTGGAGGATGCTCAAGGTTATAAATTGGCAGCATGAGACCAAATTGATCACACTCATAACACAAGTGCATTGTTTAAATTATATTTAGCAAAAAAAAAAAATCGGAAACTCATCTCCATCATGTATTTTTTGAGCCTTGAAATTTAAATAATTAAAATTAGTTAAACTTTGACCGAGGCCTTAAAAATAAAAAATTTGAAATTTTTTTTTCGGAAATTGATCTAAACGGTTCCCTTATGCTCCCCATTGCACCAAAATAATGTTTTGGATGACACATTTATCTCCATGATATCTTGGAGGGCTCTCATCTTTTATCCCTGTATATATAAGGGGATCCGATCCTAAGTTGAGTGCCACATGTTCTCCAACTAATTTGAACCCAAACTTGGGCCATGCAGTCAAATGCATATTCATATTTCACTAAAATAGAAATAGGGCACTTGTAAACTGATAGTATTTTCAGACTTGGGCTTCTAGATGACATGGGTGATGGGTGGCTTTTATGCAGCATTGGACAATAATAGGCGGTTTTTTGGGATAGTGTTATATGATGGACAAGTTTTATGTAGATAAAGTACATGCAAATGATATGGTGTGATACAATTGGCTTCAAGTGCGGTGGGGCTCAATTAATACAGGCCGGTGCAGCCAAGTACATTACACTATGTCAGCCGCTTATAGTTTGTTTGCGTCAAACCTGTCAACCGTTTGCAATTTTCCTTTCTTTTTTACTCTCTTCTCCAACTTACACGAATTACTTTATTCTTTTTTAAATCTCGGATTGATTCTTTGATATATATGAATGCTCATAGTTTCATTTGGGTGTCTTCAAATCATTTTTCTCATAGCCTGGTCTGTCCCTGTATAATATCTTGGGCCCCTGCACTCATTGTTAATTGGTTTTGAGTTGGATGTAAAGATTTATCATGATATCAGAGTAGAACTTTCACAATTCGGTATCGATATCGGCTGATACAGGCCCGTATCGGCCGATACGTATCGGGCGATACGTATCGGGTATTCAGCCAATACCTCTATTATCTTTTTTTCTTTTTTTAAATATAGGCCGATGCGTATCGGTATCAGCCGAGTCGTATTAGTAAAAAAAAAATGTTTCAAATGTAAACAGATAATACACAAGCATCATGTTCTGTACACATGTTTCACATTGTATCTTCACCATCATACTATTGTAAACATACAAGCATCATCTATACACATCAAAGGCCTTAACCGTAATAAATCACATGATGGAGATTATTTTCAGTCCAATACTCGACATCATTGATCATTAGATCATATGTTCTTCAAATTAGATGGTACCGTTGATAGAACCAAGTAGGGGAGAGGAGGGACAGTTTCAACCCTGACTCGATCGAGTGTCGATTGTGACTTGGTGACCCTAGAGTCATCTGTGTGTGCGTTGGGTACGTGGGTTGAGTAGGCAAGCACATTGTATGGCTTTGTTGGTTGATCATGTTGGCATAATGAGATGCTAAGTGAAGATGTGGCTAGTGTGCATGGTAGTATCTTTGAGGCCAAACAACGCTGACGATCATATCGCTTTGAGATAAGCATGTCTGATTGTCTCGATTTATAATTTTTCGTGAAATGTTTTACTGGGATTTTGGAACATATCATCGGCTAGTGTGCATGGTAGTATAGTGGGGCCAAGCACTGCAGCATCATGTCGCGCGAGAAAAGCTGCATGCACAGTTGTCTACAGTTTATAATTTTCCGTGAAATCTTTTACTATGGATTTTGTAACATATCATCATATGTGGCTTTCACAAAAAGGAGGTTACGCCGACTGCTGTCTATTACAAGTTTACAACCGTTGGCACAGGAATAATAGGCGTAGGCCGTCGGTATAGGTATAATATGTTATATTTATTATTAATATAATAAATATTTTAATAATTTAAAGAAAATAAAACTTTATTTGATTTCTTAGTTTTGGGTTGGGTTTTTAGGCAATAGTTATTCTCAAGTTTTATATGCAAATGAATAGTCCCACATTGGTAAAAATTAAAAGTGCTTAGGCTATATATAGAACCTTTCACCTTCTATTATTGTTTAACAATAATTGCGTGGCGATGATTACATGCGTTTAGGGCGATTGGCGCTTTAGGCGCACACGCACTTCGCACGTGGGCATCCTCGCAAGGAGAGGTTTGAATTTTTGACCAGGCAGATCCAACGGTCAGATTATTCATGGGCTGGGTCGGGCCTAATGGGTCACTATTCAACGGGTCAATTCGGTCTATTGGGCCAAACGGATTGGTCAAATATTGACCGTTGGACCCAACCGTTTTACAACCGCTTATAAAGGTGTATAACCGTTCGAATTTGAATTCGAAAAGTTACAACCTTTCATGCAGCCGTTGGATGTAGCGGTTGAGATCTTTGAAAGATCTGAGCCGTCCAAAATATGACTGTTGGTCCAACAGTCATATTAAAATTTCTATATAAGGAGGCCTTAGGACACAGATTGAAACACTCTGAAATCCATCGGAATCCTTGCATAAAACTTGAGAATTCCTCTTGCTATCTTCTTTTGGTGGTACTCCATCGGATTGAGTTTTCTGGGGCGATCCTCTACTATTGCAAAGTAACGGATCGCATCCAAGAGATTGGGCTCGTTGTATCCTGGAAACGTCTCGCTGGAACCCTTTTGCAAACTCGAAGATTTACTCGAGTAGGGAGCGAATAGCGTTTTAAAGACAACGATTACGTGCCTCGAGTCCAATTCTCTTGCCCTTTTTCATCATTTTCGGATTTCTGTTCTCTGTAATATCTAACAATTTTCCTCATTTTCTCTTATTATTGTTAAACAATAATAGAAGGTGAAAGGTTCTATATATAGCCTAAGCACTTTTAATTTTTACCAATGTGGGACTATTCATTTGCATATAAAACTTGAGAATAACTATTGCCTAAAAACCCAACCCAAAACTAAGAAATCAAATAAAGTTTTATTTTCTTTAAATTATTAAAATATTTATTATATTAATAATAAATATAACAATCCCCCACAAATTTTAAATAAAATAAAGACACTGGTACTGAAAATATGTGCATACCATGAAAGGTACCTTTTGGGTTTGAACCTTCACTTAGTGTAAACTTATCAAAGTCTTATCAGGGTGCACAGAGACCATAGTCTTGAACTGAGGACCCTATATGACATGATTGGGATAAATAACACACATATATTTTTCTTAAGATCGAGTTTTCTATAAAGCTAGCACTATTATGGCCTTGTGCTTATACCTGGTTTCATGAATGTTTATTTGAGAAAACCATAATCTCATAGGAAGCGGCCGCTCCACATTCACATAGGTAAGTCTCGAATATGCTAGTAACCAAACACATTAACATAAAATGTTACGGACTTATTATGAGTATGTACTCATCCTTCTCTTTGTCATTCTGATTCCAAGCACTTGACGTCTTGGGATGGACATTTAGCTAAATTAAAGTGCTTCTAATCATCACTCTCATGTCGTACTCTTCCATTGAACTTAAGGATTTGGTGAACAAATATTAAGTTGGATTTTGACGGTGATCAACTATATGGTTTTAGTCCTATCCCGATAGATGTTTTCTTTACCAATTCTCTAGAAAGTCCTTTGGTAAATGGATCACCAAATTATTATTGGTCCTAAATTGAGTCTATCCCAATTACTCCATCCTTGAGTAATTCTCTAACATATGTCGTAGACCAATATGTCTATTCTTACCATTATAAACTTTATTGTAGGCTTTTGCTCGTAGCCTCACTATCACAATTTATTGTAATAGGTGGCATAGGCTTTGGCCACAAAGGAATTTCAAGAGTAAATTTGAAAGCCATTACGCCTCTTTGCCACATGCCGTTAAGGCAATAAACTTCAGATTCCATTGTAGAATGAGTAATACATGTTTGTTTTTAGATCCCATGACCACCGAGAGTGAATACCCATCCACTCGTAGCCTTGGATTCATCGAATCAATTCCAACTTGCATCATCAGATCCTTCTAAAACATTAGGAAAACCAGAATAATGCAATCCATAATGTACACTTCCTTTTAAATATCTAAATACACGAGATATAGCATTCCAATGATCATGACATGGATTACATGTATACCTACTTAATTTTCCAACTGCATATGCCAAGTCGGGGCCTAATACGATTGCATTGCATACATCAAACTACCGATTACTCTAGCATATTCTAAGCGATTCGGATCTACCTTTATTATAACCAAGTTTGATGCTAGGATCATATGGTGTAGATGCAGGTTTACCATCTAAATGATTATATTTATTGAGAATTTTCTCTATGTAATGAGACTGGGTTAAAGTAAGCTCATTGTCGTTTCTTACTATTTTGATTCCTAAGATGACATCAGCATTACCCATATCTTTCATATCAAAATTAGAAGAGAGAAAGATTTAGTATCCATTATACTATCTAAATCGCCAAATATAAGCATATCATCTACATATAAACATATGATAACTCCCTTATTTACGAAAATTTACTATAAACACATTTATCGATTCATTAATTTTGAAACCGTTAGAAACAATAACACTTTCAAATTTTTCATGCCATTGTTTAGGAGCTTGTTTTAAACCATAAAGAGATTTAATTAATTTACAAACTTTATGCTCACCTTGGGTCATTACAAAACCTTGAGGTTGCTCCATATAAACTTCTTCTTCTAATTCACCATTTAAGAATGCGTTTTACATCCATTTGATGAATTTGTAAATGATAAATAGAAGCAAGTGCTATTAAGATCCTAATAGTTGAAATTAAGCTCTTTGGTGCATAAGTATCAAAAAGTCAATACCTTCCTTTTGTCTAAATCCTTTTGCCACCAATGGCCTTAAACTTATCTATAGTTCCATCGACTTTAAGTTTTCGTTTGAAAATCCATTTACAACCTATAGGTTTAGATCCTACAGAAGATCAACTAGTTTCCATGTTTTATTACCCATTATAGATTCTATTTCATCATTTATTGCTTCCTTCCAAAAAGCAGCATCTTGCGATTTTATAGCCTCATTAAATGTTAATGGATCATTTTCAATATGAAAAGAAAACATGGTTTCCTTTACTTTTACGATCTTGTTCCTCTACTACAAACATAAAAATCCAGACCAAAAGTTTTTCTTTTCGCACTCTTTTGTTTTTTACGAGATCCGTGTTTTCTATATTTTGAATTTATAATTAATTTTTCTTTATCGAATTTTCATTAATTCTAGGAATAGAAGAAAAATAATGTTCATAAAATTCAGATCTCTAGATTCAATTATACTATTTTGATCAATTGCACCTTTAGATTGATTACCAAAAATCAGGCTTTCTTTGGTTGATGAGTATCCAATAAATACGCATTCAATGGCCCTTTTACCTAATTTGGGTCTTGTAAGACCTGGTAATCTAACTAGAGCACGACACCCCCACACTTTGAGATATATAAGATTTGGTTTCCTTTTCTTCCATAACTCATAGAGTTATACTAGAACTCTTTTGTGGCACTCTATTTAAAAGATGACAAGCGGTGAAGTGCTTCACCCATAAATTTAAATTTAAACGAGTTTAAAAGCATAGCATTTACCATTTCTATTAAAGTTCGATTTTTCTTTCTCTTTGTACCATTACATTTGAGGAGTGTAAGGTGCGATCGTAAAATGTCGACCCCACATTTTCACAAAATTCACTAAAATCATTGGAAGTGTATTCTCCTCCTCTATCGATTTTAAAGTTTTAATTTTAAAATTTAGCTGATTTTCACCTTCTTCTTTATAAGCTTTATATTTTCCTAAAGCTTCATCTTTATGTTTTAACAAATAAACATAAGTATATTTTGAATAATCATCAATAAATGTTATAAAATATCTTGTTCCTCCTCTAGTTAAAATACTATTTAAATCACAAATATCGAATGAATGAGTTCTAAAATATGAGATTTTCTTTCTACTTTATTGAAAGGTTTTCTAGTGATTTTAGTTTGAGCATAAATTCTACATTTATCATGAATATTTTTCTCGCATCTAGGAATTAATCCTAATTTTATCATAGAATTTAAGCGATTAGCATTCATATGCCCTAACCTCTCATGCCATAATGAAAGAGACACAACAATATAAACGGAAGAAGGCATTTCATTGATTACATTCAATTTGAACAACTCATTACAGACATATCCTTTCCCCAAAAATACACCACACGTAGTGATTACAACTTTATCCGATTCAAAGACTAACTTGAAACCATGTTTATTGAGTAAGGTGAGATCGATTCTTCGAATCTCGGGAACATCTGATACATCGGTCCAAAGTAAGGGTCTTATCAGAGGACAATTTAAGAATGATTATCCCCGAACCCTTGACCTTTGCAGTTGAAGCGTTCCCCATAAAGAGCTCTTGTCCGTTTGTGTCCTCCGCTTAGGTGGCAAAGAAAGATCGATTACAAACATGCCTAGTGGCACCGAGAATCGATCCACCGGTCTTTTCGCTTCCAACCATGTTGATTGGAAATCATGGCTACAAACTTTTCTTGGTCACATTAAGCGAGATTCTTTCTCCCTTTTGATCGCAATCCTTTTGAAGTAGGGTTTACTACGATGATAACAAGCGCCCTTTTTCTTTTGGCCTGATGACCTTGGCTCTTAAATTTCTTGTTAGCCTTATCAGAATTGAAGTTGCCTTTCCGCTTTCCATGTGATTTGGACGTACCAACCTCCACCATATGAGCCTTTGAAGTTAATTGAGATTGCTCATCTTTCTTATCGCGAACACGAAGTTCATCTTCAACTCGAAGATGGTGGCACAACTCTTCAAACGAAAGTTCTTTCTTTTTATGTTTGAGAGTGTTTCTGCAGTCCTTCCATGAGGCAGGCAATTTGTGGATAATAGCATGATTGTGAAAAATGGGATCCATTTTTATGCCCTCTTGATTAATTTGACCGATAATATACTGAATCTCATGAACTTGATCGAGAATCGGTTTATTATCAGTCATTTTAAAATCTAAATACTGACTTACAATGAAGCTCTTTGTACTGGCATCTTGTTTTGTACTTTGTCTCGCGCCTTCCAAAGTTCCATTGCGAGACGGCATGCTCTGGTACACATCGAAGAGAGAATTTGCTAGCATATTGAGAATGTGCCCTTTAGATATAATCATCTTGCTCCCATTTCGACGCGTTTATGAGCATTGGCAAGAGATTCTCCATCGAATCTTCAGTTCGCGGTTTTGGAGTGGTTAGGACATAAGCAACTTTCAAAGTCGTCAATCGAAATGTATCTTCTGTTGCCATCTTCAAATTGTTGCGTCGAATCGCTCCAATTTGACGAAGTCGTGAGTCATCACTTTGATTTGAAGCCATTATAAAAGAGATTAGCGTTTTAAAATTGTTAGATATTAGAGAAGGCAATCAAAATGATGAAAAAGGGCAGAATTGGACTCGAGGCACGAATCGTTGTCTTCAAAACGCTATTCGCTCCCTACGAGTAAATCTTGAGTTTGCAAAAGGGTTCCAGTGAGGGCGTTTCCGGGATACGAGCCCAATCTCTTGGATGCGATCCGTTACTTTGCAATAGTAGAGGATCGCTGACTCAATCAGATGAGTACCACCAAAAGAAGATAGCAAGAGGAAATCTCAAGTTTTATGCAAGGATTATGGATTTGAGTGTTTCAATCGTGTCCTAAGGCCTCCTTATATAGAATTTTAATATATTTGTTGGACCAGCGGTCATATTTTGACAACTCGAGATCTTTCAAAGATCTCAGCGCTACATCCAGCATGAAAGGTTGTAACTTTTAATTCAAATTGACGGTTATACACCTTTATAAAGCAGTTAGTCCAACGGTCAATATTTGACCAATCCGTTTGGCCCAATAGACCGAATTGACCCGTTGAATAGTGACCCATTAGGCCCTGACCCGCCATGAATAATCGTAGTTGGATCTGCGGTCAAAACCCGACCATGAATAATCGTAGTTGGATCTGCTGGTCAAAATTCAAACCTCTCCTTGCCGCTAAAGCGCCAATGCGCCTAAACGCCAATCGCCACACACACGCGCACGCGGCGGCTCGCCGCTAGGCACACTCTTCTCTTATTATTGTTAAACAATAATAGAAGGTGAAAGGTTCTATATATAGCCTAAGCACTTTTAATTTTTACCAATGTGGGACTATTCATTTGCATATAAAACTTGAGAATAACTATTGCCTAAAAACCCAACCCAAAATTAAGAAATCAAATAAAGTTTTATTTTCTTTAAATTATTAAAATATTTATTATATTAATAATAAATATAACATAATAGGCGTGGGATATACCTATATCCAGTTTGGAAATCCCGTCAACAAACTCTTCCCTCTCTCCCAGCTACCGTCTCTAGGGCTCTTAATGGCTCTGATTAGGGCCGGGCTGGGGTTTTGAGAGCCCTAATCGTCTCACTCCTAGATTCCTTTTACAAATCGCGCCAACCAACAGGCCCCAGGAGTCCATCGTTTCCCTACAAACCCTAAAAACTCTCCTCAAACCTCTTCCTCCACCAACCGTCTAAAAGATTCCGACCTCTTCATCTTCAGAAACTGCCGAAGGTCTATCTCCCTCTCGCGATCTCTGATCTCTCCTTGGAGTCCAAATACCTTAGGGGTTCTTTTCTCGCTATCCCTTTCTCACATCTTTTCGCGGCGTTGTTTCAGAAGACCGTCTCGATTCCACTATCTCCGATTCGAATGAGAGGTTTTTCGAGTTGAATCTAAGAGACGTTAATGGCCGCGATCTAGGGTTAGGGTTTTCAAGTGAAGAAGGGCCCATTTTGACAGTAGTTCTGTTAGGTTGATGAGATCGTGGATCGATCAGCGTTCAAGATTCGAAGACTCTTTTCTCCCTACTCAACTCAGATCAACGGCCGTTTGATGAGATCGTCGCCGATTTCAACTCCAAATTCCCGCGCAAGATCCATTTCAGAGTCTGCTGCTCTCTCGTATTTCTCCTGGAGGTAACCAAGAAAGCCCCACTCAAGTCGATTTTATGAAATTGTGTTGTCATTTTAGGGTTCTGGAATCAGTTTTACGTTTAGACGGGGCTTTTATTTATTCTTCTCTCGATGCGTTTCTAGGGCTTGCATAGTTGCATGCTAGGACTGTGTTTATAGCTGTTAATTTTATGTGGCAAGAAAGCAGAAAGTTTGATTATGTTATGTCAATATTAGAGTCCTTAACCTTTATGGGACCCATTACTTGCACTAGGAAGTATGGCCCTTGCACCCAAGTTAAAGAAAGACTTTGTATTTTAGGGTCACGTGACATGTGGAAACTCAATCTTGGTCGTCTGATTTAAAGTTCATGATCTATAGATCCTTAGTGGATAAGATTGGAGCAAAACACGATATTTATCATATGATATATTGTTGTCAACCGCTGAATCAAATAATAGTCTTTGATTATATTTATTTACATGATGAAGATTATATTTCGTGCTAATCTTTTGCACATATTATCTTTAAATGTCGGGCTCCAAATCAAATGGTTTAGATGGTGTTTTCATATAGCAGAGGTGGCCAAACCTGTAGGTATTTGTTTTAAATTCGGTGCAAGGGCCAAGTTTCCGAGTGCAAGTAATGGCTCTCAATCTTTATTTATTATTATTTTTATTTTTGGATGGGATGAGGTGGACCATGGATCAGTAAAAGTTTTGGTTTTGAGATTAAAGTGAGAAAATGCAACTTCTTCTTTTGGTTGAAGTCCTTAATTTTTATTTTCAGGTGGACCATGGATCAAACAAATGTTTCTAAGTTCTTATTTTATTTGTTTTTCAAACTTGAATTCGATTGTGTTTTACTAGCTTACAAGTGGTGAACCTCTTCTTTTGGTCCCCATAGTCAATTGGGCTTTTTAATGATGAATCTAGTCTTAGGAATGGTTTAATAAAATTTAGAAGTTAAACAAAGAAAAGATTGTTAGGGATACATCGTGTGGTATTTAAGTATTGAGGACGAATACTTAAACAAAGAAAAGATGATATTTTTCAATTTGAGGGCTCAAATTAGTACAGTTGTCTTGGAATTTTATTTTTGTCGGTGTTTGGGGCATCTTGAATTTGTGGTCACTGATTATGGAACCTAATTATTAGGGATGCATCGTGTGGTGGTGATTAATCTTGGAGTGTTGAATGATGATTAAATAAGCATCATACAAGGAAAAAGCTGGATTTTAAGATGGCGATTCAGAGTATTGGAATAGATGATATTTTTCCATTTGTTAAAGATTTTGGCTGCATTTGGCATAGCTCTTTGTTAACTTTCTGCTAGAGCCTGATATAGTTGCTTTAGTAGTCTCCCCTTCTCCTTGCTAACTCCCTACAAAGCATGAACCCATGTGTTTCGATCCCTAGATCACATGCCATGTGGCATGTGATCACTATATATATATATATATATATATATATATATATATATATATATATATATAACGTTTTTGGGTGGTCAAAATTATGGCCAAAGTTTGGGAACTGCGCAACACATCCTGGTGCATTGAATTTGTTCCCTGTTGACCACATTTTGGATGATGAATATCCATCATTTTTGTTTTTTTAAGGGGACCTTATCGTCCTTGGGCAAGTTGCAGTGGCAACATATCCCCTGGATGGCTGCCACGTGGACCCCACTTGGTTCGAATGCATGGATCCACCATGCATTCAAACCCATATCCTCGGGCCTCTTATTAAATATTATTTATGTGATTCTTAAAATATATCAAAAGTTGCAACTTAATTTTCGGGAGTCATATTCGTTTGTTTTTGGAGGTGAGAGATGTCAAGATTACATTTTATGTCCCCCCGCCCCCCCCCCTCCCTCTTTGAGTTGAGGTGACTTCTTCCTATTTAGTATTTACTATATGACTTAGTTTAAGGTACCCAAATCTGAGTATTAGCAGCGGCACTCGAGTCAATCTCATATCGACAACCTTGATAAATGCGTTGATTATTTTGACTACCAAATCAGCGCAAAGCCAAAAGTGAATTTTCACTGATTTGCGTGTGGCTAACTAGCAATGTGGCTCCTGATGCTCGATCATTTGGACAAAAGGAGTTTGACTTGAGTGCACTTGCTATTATTCATTTGGCCAACATTTGGTTGCACTTGCTATTATTCATCAAGTTTATACAACCCAGCAGTCTTCTTTAAGCCCATTTGTTTCTTTTCTTACAAATGTAAGCATATTATGGCTCTCACACTTCACAATTTTTAGTTCCAATCTATCATGTTGTCGTCCTTTTTATCTTTTTTATGGATGAATCATGGAAGCATGTGTTACCTAGAGTTTTGGACATAGATACATTTTTGGTGTCGATGCAAACTCATGGTGTTCATTTGGATTTTGCAGTTAGGATGATATATAATAAATTATGCGTAAAATTTTTGAATTGTTGAAATATAATAGTTAATATGAATGTTGAGGAAAGGAAATGATGGTGGACATTGCTATATATATATATATATATATATATATATATTCATGTGGCACACGCATGGCAGATCATGTGCCTTCACGCTGCACACACATGCTAGATCATGTGCCACGTGGTCAGTGACTGTGGGTTACACCACATTCTCTAAAGGGTCACCACATCCTAGAGGGTTTCAATTTTTTTTTTGGTTTGGATTTTTTGTGCTTCAAATCACAGGTCAATAATATGGGTTTTTCACCCAAATTTTTTTCAATTGAATTTTTTTAACTTTGACCAAAAAATCAATAGTACTAAACCATTTTTTTTAAATGGTTGATGATTGACCTCATACAAGTGCATGTGACACCCAAATGGAACATGTGCAACGTTTTAACGTTGCATATGATGCAGTCTCACACTTCTCTCTCTCTCTCTCTCTCTCTTTATATTTATATATATATATAATGAGGGAAGGCCAAATGTCATAGAGGCAATTTTAAAAAATGACTGAATTGCTCTTTAGTCTCTTATCATTAGGAGTTACAATTAATTCTAGAATTAAACAAATAGGTGGGTATACGATGAATACCATTTTTTTGGAATTAATTACATTAGGATGAATTGCACTAATTTTTAATGTTTTTAATGCCTACCATTTTATAGGCGTTGTGTGATGATGCAGCTGAAAAAGTGGAAAGGGCATTTATTCTCCAGTTGTTGGGTCTTCTAGTGCCAACAAGAATAAAGAAGTCTTGCATTTGCTCTTCTTTAGCTAAATCTTTTTATTGATTGTTTATGTGAAATAGGTTGTGACTTCTCTTAGATTTTGTGACGAGTTCGGATTCAACCATTTAAACAAGGTTCCCTATTTTACCCCCAATTTCTATTAAGATTCACTACATGAAAACAAAGGAAAAACAACACCATTTGTTTAAGAAAAACAACTTCCGAAAGCAGTTGAAACAAAACAACAACCTAAGGCAGTTGTTTTAAAGGGGTAAAATAGAGATTTTGTAAGCTATAAATACAACCTCATCTTTACACCATTTCATTCTTTCGAAAGACGACTCCATGGAATCCCTAGCTCGCACGAAATCGAGGTTGCTCGATCCAAACCCTAACCCTTTTCTCCACCAATCTGATCTCATCAGCCACACGCCTTTAGATCATCCCTTTCCAACGTAACAACTCTTGATCTCTGATCAGAAAGATCAGGATCCTCATGATCGTCTTCGATTACCTCTGCACTCCTATCCCTCTTCCCTCGTTCCCCAATTTTATGTTTCAATGATTGTGATGCTAAATGCAATGCTAGGGCTGAGATTAGGATTAAAATTAATTTAATCAATTAAAAAAATAACAATTTCTCATAACAAATTACCACGAAAATTCTAGAAATTCAATTAGGTGATTTAATTTCGGCTCAAAATAGCGTTACTTTCGTGTACGTTCCCTATCGCGGATCTAGAAAACTAGGGTTCTTATGAACGACTAGATCTCCGATAGTTTTAGGGCGTCGAACGAACTCGCAAGCGGGTTCTCTCGATACCAAACGAAAATAAAAAGCTAATAAAATTAAAGATGAACAAAATATAATTAGGATTACGCTACTTACGCAAACCGTAGAACTAAAGAAGATAGAGATGGAAGAAGAGTTGGCCTCGCACCAAACCGCAAGCGGGAATCGAAGAATCGCTCTCCGTTTTGAGAGAATCACACCCTCACGAAGGTTAAAAATTCTCAATTTTGCATAAGCAATTTTCATTAACCAAAAAGTAATAATAAAAGTGTTTACAAGCCTTTAAATAGGCTAACCAATGCATAAAATTAGAAATCTTAGTATAACTCTAATTCCTAATTCAAATAAAAGAAATATCCTAATTCTTCTAAAACAATAAAGTCCTAAACAATAAGGAAACTAATCCTATTTCTAATAAAAGAAACAACTCTTACTTTCTAAAATAAAATAATAAAAGATACTAATCCTAATTCAATTAGGATTCTTGAAATTCGTCACTTTATGTGCAGCCTCCGAAAACTGACCATAACTTCTTCAATACTTGTCAGAATTGCTCAAATTTTGGCTCGTTGGAAAGCTACTTCGATAAGCTTTCAAATATGATCAATTTCGTATTAATCCGACTTCGTTTGACACTTCAAAATAGGCCAAATATAAAAGTGACGGGATTGAAAGTTGAAAACCCTAATAAATTTTGGATTTTCTTCTTTCTGATCAAATGGGTCTTTAACGGGCCTTTTTTAAAAAAAACCCATTCATGGGTCCACTTTCTCTTTTGACGTCTCCTCTTTATCCGACCACGATTCAAACAGGTAGAGCTAAAATTCGCATCAATCCCCTCTACTTTGAAAAAGTTCGACCTCGAACTTTGGTTGGCATGGATTTTCACGATCACGATCACAAACAATATATAGGGAACCTCGATCGGAAACGGCTTGAATCGGACGTCCCCATCAACTCTCCCCGGGTTAGACGGATTCATCCCCGATGAATGCTGGTTGTGATAACGGTTCAAAAGATCCGGATCAAGCTGTTGAAATTCCTCCCGTGTAATCCAAGTATTTTCTGTGTCGGCCTTGTTCTTCCACTTGACCAAGTACTTCTGAAGTCCCCCGTGGATGGTGGACACAATCTGATCTTCCAACACATCTTCGATGATCTCACGGATTTGCCGAGTAGGTGGGGATAACGGTGTAGGAAAGGAATAATTGGATCATCGGATATAGAAGGCTCAAAGGGGTTGGCAGGGATGGTTGAAGGGTCATGGAATAGAACAAGGTCCTCCACATTAAAAGTTGTGCTAATCCCCAATTCCGGCGGAAGATCTAAGATATAAGCATTAAAACCGGCACGCTTCAAGATCTGATAGGGTTCAACACTACGAGCTCGTAACTTCTTTGCAACTCCTTGCAGGAATCGCTCGGGTCTATTTCGAACTATCACACCCTCTTGGAATTCTTTGAACCGTCTATGAGAATCTGCAGAGAACTTATATTTTTCGTTCTTTAAATTAATTCTTTTCTTAATCTCAGCATGCAACTCATGAATGCAATATGCAAAAGTGGATGCAGACTCTGATGACTCTTGTGTGAATGATGCAAAGGGCACTAATGGCTTATGTACACTCGACTCGATTAACTCGTGTGTACTCGCTTCAATCAAAACCAAAGACTCTGGGGTACTCGATTCAATTGATATTAATGGTTCTTGTGTACCCAGTTCGATGGACTCACATGTATTCGATCCAATGGGCACCAACAAGTTGTGTGCGCCCAACTCTACGGGTACCAATGACTCATAGGCAAGTGACTCGATTGGTTCAAGTGTGAGTGACTCAACATCACTACTCACAAGGGAAATAGATGTTTCTTTAACACAAACTAGACTTTCATCAGCTTCTTCTATCTCCTCTTCACTCAGCACGGTACTAGGGTCGTACACTTCTTTTACTTCCCTATTCTCCGGCTCCTTAGGACTCACTCTTTTAGTCAATAAATTCTGAGTGGAAAATTTTGTGGGGCATTGGTATGCAAAGTGTCCAAACCCTTGACACTTAAGGCAATCAGGACACTTATCCGTCTTGGTTTTCAAACTCCGAAGAAGGTGACGGTGTATTAAAGGAACATACTTTTCAATAAGTTTCACCTTCATGTCCTCCCATGTGGAGATGTGTTTATTTTGAAGAGATTTAATACGATATTCTACGCGAGTCCAAAAAATTTTGGCATTACCCTCCAATTTTGTTTTTGCTAGCCTAATTTTGTACTCATTTGGTACGCCATACCAATCAAAATATTCTTCTACGCTAGACAACCACTCCACGAAGGTTTTGGGATTCATCCATCCCTCATTGTGTTTGATGGTCAGGATTTGTATCCCAAATTTCAATAAACAAAAATGAACTCTTTAGCCGTTTCCCTTGTAAAACTTTAGCAGTTAGTAACCTTCATCTCCTCTTGTACAAATTCGTGTTCTAATGTTCGTATTGAGGACTGCTCTATGCATTGCCATAAAGAGCGGTTGGGTCGAATACGGATTCGCCGTTGGGATGCCAACCCAACACGTAATCATAAGAAGGCTCACCTGCATTTCACCCACCAGCACCACCATCGCCTAGGCAGCGAGATGACTGCATTGCCATAAAGAACTGCACTGACATTAAGGGAGTTTCGAGCAGCGTGACTCTGAAGCCGTGCAAATTGCTGGCTGATCATGGAGCACAAAAGAGAATGTGCCCATTCCCGTCTAAATAGATGCCTATTGAAGATGTTCAATTTCAAGTGTGCTCTTACAATAACAAGAAACATTAGTTATGAGTTTTATTGAGTAAATTTTTTTCCTTGTAGTAAGAACTAGGAACAACAGAGATTAGCTGCTTCAAGGTTCTAGCTGATTTATGATATAAGGAAGCAAAATAAGATTTATGTGGCCTTCTAGTGCCTTCGGTGACTAGTCCAGAAAGAGGTGATGCTATATAAGAGGCTTCATTTGACTCTAGTCCTTTGTTCTTCATGTTAAAATATAAATATGTTTTGAAGGACTCTAGCTCTTTGTTCCACCTAAATATCTGATAATTGTGCTCTCTCCAAACCGCCCCGAGAACAGCCAGCAACACAAGCTGCCAAAGGACCCTACCTCCGTTACGGAACGGCACTGGGAGCCACACAGCAACTAATTGTCGACAAGAACTGGGGAAGCACCATGAAACAACAAAACAGGGACAAGGAGAATCTTCTCCCAAACAGCGGCAGAGAAGGAGCATACAAAATAGCATTTAAGAAAATAGTGCATAAAAAAATAAAATAGCATTTAAAAAACAAATTGCATAAACAACGTCTGTTCATATTAGTCGTTCTTCTATGACTTTAAGAGCAGTCATTCTTGAAGTTCATAAACGACTGTCGTGTACAGTAGTAAAAAAAAAACTACTATTTCTTGAAAAGACGACTGATGTTGGCAGCCATTTTTTTTGCTTTTTCATGTAGTGATTGTGGGCACTTTTGTATTACAATAAAAAGATGTTTAAAAAGTGGTATTTCTTTAATTCCAAATGTTGACAGCTGAGAATGGATGCTGGCCTCTATGCATGGATATTGTTTTCTTTGATTCGATTGCATATGCAGTTGAGCTGTTTGAGTTTTTGGAGTCTTCCTTTCTGGTAATTGTACATTATAAATTGTTTGTTCGATTGGGCCTTTTCCCAAAGTAAGAACAAAGAGCTAGAGTTGTTCACTAATTATATTTTATTTTTGGATAAATGGCGCATTTTTATTTGAATAAAAGGAAAAAAAAACCGATAAATACAATACAAGATATGGTTGAGACATGATTGTGGGCACTATTGATAATGAGATGATCAATGAGTTATAAGATACCATCAAGGTCCTCAGACAATATTGCAGGATAGTTAGGTGTTCAGCTATGAGCTACCATGAGAGAACTAGGTTATTGATTCATTATTCCTGGAAAAATCACGACTATGGGTGGAACTAAGCACTTGATTCATATGGCTGTCATAGTGCCAATGCGTTCTCATTAGATGGGAACTAGCTATTTGTCAAGCTACCGTGGTAGGGGCTACGCATCGGCATATATGTGCATTGGATCTTTACAGAGTGGGAGCAGCTCGGACCCCCGTAAATTGAGCCTGCGAACTTGGTGTCGGGCCAGGTGGGATTAATCCTAATTGTGGGTAAGAATCTTCGGTTGGCTTATTTTTTGTTATTTTTTTAAACTGCACAACAGGAGATAGGATTAAAATGTGAAAATTTTGCGATATGTACCATTTTCTTTGAATTCTGTTTTAAGTAACACCCATGATCATAAATCAAGATAAATGTATAAAAATTTGAATGTTCATATCTACTATCAAGCATTTTAATACTACCCAAAGCAAGTATTGAAGATGTGTTGAAACCTGGGAGGAACATGCTAGCAGTTGTTTACTGCATGTATGGAAGCTCCTGCATGGTAAATTTAGCCGTCATCATCATTTTTATGCATCCAGTTTTGTTTAATAATTGAGGCTTGAAACATATGAATTATGAAACATCATTTATATCTTATCCCAACTCTTAATTGTTGGTTTTTTAAACTGAGATTTTATAATTTTGTGTTATCATTGGTATCGCTTGTCTTACTCTAATTTCTTGTAAACCAATTGTTCATGTGTTTTCTAGCCTAATTGTTGCACCTTTGAACGTCAGTTACTGACATAATGAATTCCTATTGCAGCTTGTGTGAGCACCGATAGTGGAGTCAATGCTTTCACACTCGATCCATCTCTTGGGGAGTTCATACTGATTCATCCAGACATAAAGGTGTGTGTGGGAGCTGATTGTTGATCAATTTACGTGAAACACAAAGTTCTTCAGTTTTTTAATACCGTGTTAGCTTAAAAGACTAAATCTGAAACTTACGATCTAATTGCCCACTATTCTTTGACATGAACTACCGTCATATATTTTCTTTGCTCTGTTGTCAAACTTGCCCTGTTTGCTACTCTGTATAAACTCGTCGTTATGCTTCCCAAATGACGTCGATTTGATATTTTTTCGTTGAAGAGAAACTTTTATTCTTTTATACTGTTTTACTTAAAAGTGTGCTTTATTGGTTAGTTGGTATACTGCCTTGTAATGTAGATTCCAAAGGAGGGTAATTTATATTCAGTGAATGAAGGAAATGCCAAGAACTGGGATGAACCAACAACATAGCATGTATTACTCAATCACTGATTATATTTCATTTATTAATTATTTGGAGCATAGTTCCTTAATGTTTTTTGGCTCGCAGATATGTTGACAAATACGAGTTCCCTAAGGATGGCTCTTCTCCAAAGTCTTTGAGATATATTGGAAGGTACTTGGACACTCCATGTGTACCATACCTATGAACGTAAGTCTTTAATTCTGATTTAAAGCAGAGAAAATGCCTTTCCAATCATAAAATATTGCTCATAGATGAAATTCAGGACTGGCACCCTGGTGGATCATAATCAATGTCGTCAATGGATAAAGAAGAGAACCCCACCCAATCATTAACCATTTGGTCTACAATTCAGTTGGTCTACATTGGAAGCCTTGCTAATTTCAAGTTGTGGCAAAAGATCTCAATTATCAGTAAAATTAACAACCTCCAAGGACACTGATATCAATTTATCTAGTGAGGGAAATATGGAGATTCCTTTCATTCCCCAAATTAATGTCGATCATATCATACGATATTAGCAAATATGATGGCATGTGATAAACTGTTTCATGTGTTTATCTTGTGATTGCTCATTGCATGAATCTGATGAGTATAATATTAAATAATGAATCACAACATTATTACAACTAATATGCTACTTTTGATTATTTAAAAGTTGGTTCATGATTTATTTTTTCTTACTTTTGATTATTTAAAAGTTGGTTCATGATTTATTTTTTCTCCTTTAATATTGCTCTTTCTTATCAATTAAAAAAGAAAAATTGGTTCATGATTTGGGAGACTCCTCTGAGGGACTTGTGCTAGCTTGTGAGGATAATAATGTTAATTCTTTTGGTAACCTATGAATGGACACAAAAAGGGTAAACTAATTTTAATTTGATCAGAAAATTTGCCGTTCACTGTCTTTATTCTAATGATATTATCATTGTCTCTTGCATGGTAGCTGATGTCCACCGCACATTGCTTTTTGGGGGAATCTTTTTATATCCAGGAGACAAGAAGAGTCCAAATGGAAAACTACGGTATGTAATGTTGGCAGATTTCAAACTTCGCCCTTATAGAAATTGCATTATGTTGATGCCATATAGCTATAGTTATCATAATGCTGCTATTCTAAATATGTGACTAAGATTAATGCCCCTCATATAGAACAGTGTTTTATATGAAGTATTCCCAATGCCATTCTTGATGGAACAAGCAGGAGGTCAGGCCTTTACAGGCAAGCAACGGGTATGAACCAGATCTCCCTATCAATTATTTAAAATATGTATATCTATCTCGCACTATCAGCAATTAGTTGTTTTGATCTTTGGTCTTTTGTAAATTCATTGTTCTCTTATACTAAGATCTGTATGGGTTTTATCAAGTAAGAATTGGAAGGCACGGTTGTGCTCTACATGGGCTTGATACATGGTTGGAGAGCATGGAACCCAATTGTCAGGTGGACAGAAACAGATGATTGCCATAGCGAGGGTGATTTTGAAGAATCCCAAGATCCTACTTCTTGACGAAACGACAAGTGCATTGGACACCGAGTCTGAGCGCATAGTCCAAGATGCACTCGTAAGGATAATGTTAAATAGGACAACTGTTGTTGTTGCCCATCGTTGATGCACCACTACTATCACATCACAATTCCTTATCATGCTCAAGGAATTGTGATGTGGTAGTAGTGGTGCATCAAGGAAAAATTGTGGAGCAAGGTAGTCCAGGGGTCAAAATATCGTCCGGAACCGATAAGTGTATCGGACGATACGTATCGGTTTTGGAGGTAACCGGTACGGTACGGTACATTCTAGGTACTGTACTGGTGCCTCTCATACAAAATAGCAAAATACTGGACGATACATACCAATGTATCATTCGGAACCGATACGTATCCTGTACGTATCGGTTTTGGAGCTAGACAATACGTACCAGTTTTTCGAATTTTTGACCCATGAGGTAGTCGATATAACTTTTTACTGTCACATGCTTTTGTATTCTTTATAATAACAAATGCAAAATATTTGATTTCTGGTTAACAAATCTGAATAGAACGAAACAGAGTTAGATCCATTAAATTTACTCTTAGTCAATTTATACTATTTATCCTTCATTCATCAGGTTCTTATTCTGCTACAAAAAATAAGACTATTAGTGACACCAAAAACAGATGCTATTAACAAATTAACTTGTTTCAATAGCGACAATACTAGTAGCGGCAATTTTTTTGTTAATAGCGACAGTTTTTTGTGCCACTATTAGTCTTATTTTTTGTAGTGTTCCAGTGATGCTTTAGGTGTAAACACTGAGGAACCGTAGGGCTATCAGATGATAATTGTGTATTTTAATGTATTTTTATAGTATTAAGTTATGTGGCAACACTGCCATTTCAATTTGCTTGAATTTATCTCTATATACCACTCATTTTTACTGTTTTATAATTGCATATCTTAGCTATCGTTGTTGGACATCTTACTAAACAATTTTCCACATCGAATGTTAATTACATTGGAGGATTACCACATTTTGTTAGTTCAGTATTATTTCCTATTTTAAAATCTTTATTCCTCTTCTTTAAATTACACAACTTAATTAGTCTTTTATGCTGAAATTCAGTCCCAATTGGCAGCATCAGCTTTGCAAGAACCCTCGCTCTAACCTTGTTATCAAAACACTTTTTACCGACCACACGTGCTCCTAATAATGGAGCTCATCCCCCTCCCATTGGTGTTCATAGTGTAAGTAAATTGAATATAAGGATCTATCCATCATGCCTAAAGTTACTTACTAATGCCTTATAATTATTATCTTACACAAGGTCTCTTCCATGCAGCCATTACAACTGGTAGTTCCTCCTGTCAGTGCTATTGCGAGATGGATGTCGAATAATAGCCCTTCTTTATATCACGCTACTGCGGCAGCATGGGCCCCTGGTCTTGTTCAGCCTTCTACTGTATGTGAGTCTTTTTTTATTACAATCTAATTTTAGCATTGACTAAAGATGTTTTTGGATTTTCCACCACTTGTGGAACCTGAGAAACCTAAAGCTTCGTTGTTTAGCTATTGGCGGTGAATTTTAATAATCACTGATTATTTATTTGTCTTTTTACTCATTGGAGGCAAGTCCTCGGTTGAGATTTAATAAAGAAGGCTCCTTGCTTGCAGTCACAACAAGTGACAATGGAATCAAGATCTTGGCAAACACTGGTGGGCAAAGCCTGATAAGATTGCTAGAAAGCAGGGCGTTTGAAGGGTCTCGTGAACTTTCTGAGCCAATGAACATAAATCTCCCGTTATACCTTCTTTTTTATTTATTTTAAGATAAATTTTATTGGTGGAAATTTTAATGCCATGCTATGCCACACAGGTGTGGTTTCTCAATTTGTTTGTTTCTCCCTTGTTGTGTGGCCTCCAATTGTTATTAATGCATCTGTTTCTATCATTCTTTTTGCCACCATTGAGCGAAACAATTGAGTTCAAGCATCCTTTAAGTAGCCCGGTAAGAATCCTTGTGCATAATCTTTCAGTTATTTTCTTAATAGAAGTTCCTAAATCTGCGTAATGGGGTTACCACGTGGAATGGAATTGCAGGCTACTATATACACAATTGGATGGCAGATGTCAAACCAAGGACGGATGAAGTTGATAATAGTAGAAGCTGGAAATTAGCTGATATTGTTAATCCATATAGTTTAAAGGCCCTTTTCTTATTATTCTTTGGAATACTTGTGGTAGTGTCTAGATATCACAGAAAGGGGGAAAAAGAAAGAACGTTTACAACGTATATGTAAGGAGATGTCAGGGCCATTTGGCAAGCTACAAGTGTACAGTTGCCAAAAGAGGACGCATTGTAACCTCACAAGGTGGCTCACAAATGAACGTATCTATAAGGAGATGTCAGAGCCATTTGGTAGCAGGCACGTTACTAAGTCCTGGTATGTTGGAGATTTGTGATGGCTTGCCATGAGGGCTAAGGTTGAGGCTCACAAGGTGGGCGTGTGTAGGGATGAGAGGAAGCCTTGTAACCTCACAAGGTGGCTCTCACACACGAGTATATATGTCAAATCAGTAGGTTTTGATGGTCGCTCATTGTTTGAGAGGGCAACCCATGATCTTTTGCATGGAATAATATTGGTACGACAGTAACATCCATTGTCTGATTGTCCTTCGGTGGAACCTATTCTATCTCAGGAGTGGTCTGATTTTTCGTTTTTGGAACGAAAATCTAATAGATTCGGCCCCTCTGGCTTTATAACAGTAAATATGAATACTATTCACTTCATTTAATGGTGTACTCGCATAAAAGATTAATTTTTCATCTTTACTGATATGCTGCACAACTATTTATATGTAAAAAGTAGCGGCTTGAGTGCATATCAACTTTTATCCATCAATCCTTCTACAGATGTCATGTGCCTAAGTATGTGTGAAAGTTCTTTTCATAGGATTTATTGGCCAAAATGCTCTATTGAAGTAGAGATTTCGTGCCTCTTCCAATGATCCTCCTCGTAATATAAGACGAACACAAGTATATTTACTTAAAAGATATATCTCCAAACCATCACACACAAATACTAACTTGCCCACAGATCACCATCTTTTCACCATCAACCCATCTACGGTAGCAATCCATGGCATGATCTTCTGATCGCCCGGATCTCGAAAATCCATGCCAGCATTTGTAAGCTAGACTCTCTGAAGCCATCCAAACATGTCAATGCACTCTTCACTCAACTTGTCAATCAATGCACTCCCATCTTCCATAGACACCAACCATCTGTCCGCAGAAGTCCAAGCCTCTCTCGAGCTCGAATTCGCTTCTTTCCTCGTCAACATTCCGAACCCACTAAATCATGTCAACCACTTCCCCTACTAATAGTACGTCAAGCTCACCAGCCTCGAGTACAACGTACTCATCTGAAAATCGGGTGGTTGACTCTAAACAATTCTCCCTTTGTGGGATCGGGTCCCATGCCACTCACATCAATTATCATGGTCACCCGTCACATGGTTTCCACAAGTTTTGACAACTACAATATTGATTCGGCAAATAGACTACAAAAAATAAGACTATTAGTGGCGGCCAAAAACTGCCGCTATTAATAAAAAAACAATTAAGACTATTAGCGATGAGGGTATTAGCAGATTTTTTGTTAATAGCGGCAGTTTTGGCTGATACTAATAGTCTTATTTTTTATAGTGGGTGGATCGTGGGCACCGATACAGTGCTAGAGAGGAGGATGAGGTTCAAGATGAGGGAGGAGCTAGGGGGATTTGATTGCATTTTCTTGGCAGCTTTGGTTGGGATGAGCAAGGAGGAGAAGGGGTATGTCATTGATCATCTAGGGAAGTACGTGAAGAGTGGAGGGATATTGCTAGTGAGGAGTGCAAATGGGGCAAGGGGATTCTTGTACCCTGTTCTGGAAGTGGTTGACTTGTTTGATTTTGAGAACCTCTCTATATTCCACCCAACAAATGATGTTATCAATTCTGTTGTTCTTGTAAGCAAGCCAATAAATGGGAGAGCTACGATAACCCAGGCCCAATCATGCTTAACTCGAGTTGCGTCTTGGGCCAGGCTTACACACCCAACGAGCAACTTATTTTCAGGCCGAGTTCGAGCCAAAATCCAGACCAGCCCAGTCCATTAAAACCCCTACATGTAAGAATATATATATATATATATATATATATATATATATATATATATTCTAAGGTTATTGCGAACTTGTTATACAACGTAGAATGAAAAATATGGACGATAATTAATAAGGATTTGATGTGGCTAGTGAAAAAACAAATATAGTCATTTCTAAAGAGTAAATATAGAAGGAGCATAAATATCTCAACCCTAAAGCAAAACATAAGTGTAAAAGAGAATTGTATCCCATTATGTTTCATCATCATTATATTAGAGCTACTATAGGGAGAGCCTGCATAGAGAGTGGATTCAGTCCAATTGCTAAATGAACATCTGTCTTTGCATGTAATTATTTTATAAAAATAATAGACATGTCTTTTTAGGAAAATATTTATACAGCATCCAGTCAAATAGTGCACTCTTGGGTTTATTTCTTTTAATTTAAAGTTTTTCAGGTAAATGATCATCATCGATATCGTACTTAGCCTGAAAATCAAGCATATCCTGATATGCTTATTTATGAGAGGGCTTTAATATGAACTATTGTTCATATTTGGTGAACTGTTCATATTAAAGCACTCTTATTGGATGGTTCCAATGTTATGATATGCTTATTTTTTAGGTTAATTAATTAAGTGTAATATAAGTGTACAACTAATGACTAATTATCTAGTTTTATTTAAGATTAGAGTGTTAATACCATTTTGAAATGAGTCATAGGCTTAACCCATTTCAGTGAGAAAGAATAGGATAAAATAGTTGCATGGAAATATGGTAATATGCCTCTTACATAGGTAATTAGCCTAGCCCATTTGTTTAATATTTTAGCTATTGATCTAATTAATAAACTAATCAGTTATGTATATGTTAATTTCACTATAAATGTACACATACACAATTTAGTTATGCTTATATATATATATATATATATATATATATATATATATATATATATATATATATATATATATATATATATATACGGCCATACGGCTGTGACAACCTCAAGAACTAAGGAGCAAGCATGCATACGCATGTGACAGTTGTGGAGTAGCGTAAGGGAGCGCTAACTATAGTGGTGGGGGTTAACAATATAACCAACCCACACCTTTTGAAGACAAGGTGGGAAACAGCGTGGAGGACGAGAATCGAACCCACGACCTACTCCCCCACATTGGAGGGAGCGTACAAACTAGGCTAACGCCTCTTTGGTAGTTTTACTTATATTAATTTCACTAGGAACGTACCCGTACATGAATTATTATATTTAAAAGTAATATAAACTTATAGATTAGACTTGGACCTGAATCCAAGCCCGACTTAGACCCGATCGAACTTGACTCGGTATTTAATGGGTTAGGTATGGGCCAAGTTAGACCTAGACGGGACCCGAACTGAAATGCGTCCAATTTTTTTTTATTTGGTCTCGAACCGAACCTCTGACTTGATTCCAAATGGGCAATTGTGGCTCTAGCCAACCAATTTGCACCCCTAATATACTCAACCCGTTATAGAAAACATCATATTTTTTCATCCAGGGGATTTGTATAATATAAAATGTCGTGAATTAATCTAAAAATGCTTCTAAGGCTCTTTTCCTTTCATTTAATTTGGAACATCAATGGGCCCGAAATCTCTAAAAAAAAAAGATTTTGGCAACCGATCATAGATTGCCCTGTGAAACCGAAACTGACTGTTTAATGGTATAGGCCACACTCATAATGATAAGATCCATTGTGTGAAAGACTGGGTTGGAAAATGATCTCCATCATTTCATTAAAAGATGTCAATTGGTACATGTTGTCTCTGCTCTCAAAGATTTCGCGAGTGGAAAACTAACTTTTGATAAAATTTGAGGCTACTGTATGTCACAACTAGGGCTGTCAACGGGCCGGGTTCGGGCCGAGTTTTTCACCCGGCCCATTAAAAAAAATAAATTTGGGCCGGCCCGGATAGCTAATTGGGTCGGGCCGGGCCCAATTTTGAATTTTGTAGCCCGAACCCGGCCCGATTAGCTATCCAAGCCGGGCTTCTAGTCATTTTTAAGAGTAAAAAAAAAGAAAAAAAATTAATCAGGAAGTTATTTTACAGGGTTAGGCCGGGCCTTACACCTTATGACCCGAACACAGGCACGATTTTATCCTGTTGCCCAACCGTTTATTAAATTCCTAAAACTTGGGCTTGAACTGCCCATCCGGGCCGGGCTGGAAGTTACCCTCACTTACTCATAGTGAAAATTGTTTAATTAATATAGGGAAATTTACACTTTCGGCCCTATATGTTTGCGTATTTGCAGAAACGGCCCTATAGTTTCAATCCTTGCATAAATGGCCAGCTCCAAGCCTAGCCGCGTGCAAGTCAGATATCTATATATATGCTTCTCTATGCAAGCATTGAATCTAGAATTTTTGTATCATTTTTTAACAATTTTGATCTCTCTTTGAAAGCGATTTCGAGATTCCACTAAAGGTCGTATAACATAGAGAATACAACAGGCTAGGTAAGATATCGAGTACAATATCTTTTAAGTTATTGTTTTCCCAATTTCTCAAAACATTGTAGGTAGTCCAAGATATATAAGTTATCGGTCGATAACTTAAGTTATCGGTCGGTCGATATCTTAAAGAGGTTTTTTTTTTTAGTTTTTGGATTATGGTTTACGTTAAAAGTCCTTCCATCGGCTATATATCTTAGGATATCGGCCCGATATCTTAGGAAATCGAGCGATAACCTATGATTGACAAAAGCGCTAAAGTTTTCATTCCTTTAATTTTTTAATAATATTTTTAAACAATTGTAGCGCTAAGTCAACTCTTTATAAACAACTAATTTTAATTTTAATTTTGTAAATATTGTAGGTTGAAATGGATGTTCCCCTTCTTTGCCATTTTGATTTCGTACGCGTGAGAGATAATACTTACAACGGAGGACATCGGAGGATTGTCACTGTCACGGAGAATATATCATTTGATGAGTTTATAGAGAAAATGTACAAAGTCAGTCGGACACGACCGGAAGAACATTCTATTACACTTACTGTTTCATTACGCATAGGAAATGAGCTTGTATTTGCCGAATTGTCTGACTCTGATGATCTTACAAACTTATTTAGAGCATATCGTATCGGTGATGGTGTTATAAATATTTATATCGAAAAATCATTAGTCACTCTCATGGCGAAATTTTGCCGTCTTTAGAAACATTTCAACCGTTTAAGGAAACAACGAAGATGATCATGGTGTGGAATGCAGAACATTTGATTGAAAATCAAGGAATACGGTATGAAGAGGAGAACATTGTTGCAGATAATAGCCGATGATAGAAATATAAATATAGATTTCGCTCCCTACAAGAAACTTCCGAGCAGCCCTATTCGGACATTGGAGTGAAGGTGATGAAGATCAAGGATATTCTCATCAAATGAATCCGATGCATGATACATCTCGCTTCAACGATTCGGTAAATCGGTGGGAAAAGTTTTTAGGCCTTAGTCCATATTAATGGCCTTCCGAACAAATAGCTTGAGCCAACGATAATCGAGCCTTCAATGCGAAACATCAAACATTCCGCATCGGCTATCATCAATCCAAACAACTGCACATCAACCAAACGTACATCGACGCTCAATCCCAATCACGTAATAACCATCCAATGATGGCGGTGATAGTGATCTGAAAATAATGAAGCCTGATCTCCCACTTCGCGTGTTTATACTAATAGGGAATTGATCAACCTCCGGTGGGCGAAGACTATCACAATGACTCGGAAGGGAGTATATGGATTCGCGATGAGGAAGCGTATGAAGGGGGAACGATTACCATTGGTCGAGCGTTTAGAAATAAGAAATCATTTCAAAAAGTTCTTAAAGAATTTGCGATGATAAATAATTTTCGATTAAACCAATAAAACCAGTCCTCTTGATAGTATGCGAGGTGTGTTGAAGTAGGATGTGCTTGGCGAATACATGCATCGAAATTAGTAGGCGTGAACACGTTGCTTTGTGAAAACTTTTCACGGAACACACGTGCGGAATGCCAGCTTTTGGAAGCGGACATCGCCAATGTACGACATCGTGGATAGCTTCATTCGTTAGAGATAAACTATTAAAGGGTTTTGACGAGACTCCTGCTTCAATAATTTTTGATATTGAAAAAAAATACGGTATAACAGTAGGTTACTGGAAAGCATGGAGAGGAAAAGAAATGGCGTTGAATGACATCCGAGGTAGCTGGAAGGAGCAATTTAAGATGTTACCGTCATATGTTGCGAATTACAATGTGGTCGATCCGGACATACTGAGACGAATTGTGTCTCGAGCACGATAATGCATTTCAGATTCTTCGTGGCATTGGACCTTGCATTGAAGCTTTCGTAATACTTCTACGAAGAATAATTCTTTGTAGATGGAACGCATTTGCATGGACGATATAAGGGAGTGTTGTTAATAGCTACGGGGATAGACGGGAATAGACATTTATTTCCTATAGCGTTCGGCGTTGTACCGAAAGAAAATGAAGACCATTGGACATGGTTTCTTGATCTATTAGGGAGACGTGTAATCGGTGAATTTGAAGAACAGTTTGTTTTGATATCAGACAGACAGAAAGGTTTGATGGAAGCAGTGGAAAAAGTTTTTCCTAATGCCTTTCACAGCTACTGTATGCGACACCTGGCTCTAAATCTGTTTGATAAATATAAGGATACAATCTCTAGACCGCTTTTCTGGGTTGCTGCCCGTGCATTTTCAGAAGCAAAATTTAAAAGAATTATGCGAAAAATAGAAGACGACGCCCCGCCGGAATGTACAAAATGGATTAAAGAAATTGGTGATCATTTCTGGGCACGCGCTTATTTCCAAGGGAGGCGTTATGATATGTTGACAACTAATATAGCTGAAAGCATAAATAGTGTGTTGAAAATAGCCAGGGAGGAACCGATTGTGAGCATGTTAGAAACTATTCGCACAAAAGTAGCCGAATTTTATCTTCGTCGTCAGGAGGAAGGAAATAAAATGACACATGTGTTAACACCGATGACAGAAAAACACATAAAAAGAAATTCAGGATGGGCCCGTCGAAAAAACGTCATACCATATGGTCGTGATATATTTCAAGTTAAACGTGGTGATTACACTCACAGTGTCGATCTAGAATCGCGAACATGTACATGTAGACGTTGGGCTATTCTTGGATTACCATGTTCACATGCGATTGCCGCATTATCGCGCCGAAACAGAGAAAGAGAGATCCCCCAATTTTGTGAACACTGGTTTACCAGTGACTTATTTAGGGAAACTTATAGAGAACACTTTGTCCCGACCGTTGACAAGCGCCAATGGACTTCGCAAATAAAAGACATTCAAGTTTTGCCTCCCCACAAAATACGTCAAGCCGGCCGTCCGAAGAAAAGGAGAACAAGATCTAAAGGGAAAGTTCGACCACTATAATGTAAAAATTGTAACAAGTACGGTCATAATCATCGCTCGTGTAAATTTGTTAATATTTGAAATTAACTTGTATTACATCAAAGGTTGAGATTGAAAACAGATTTAGATTAGATTAGACCTAGTGGCAATCGAGCTTCCAAATGATCTCATTATAGAAGAGTATTTTTTTTTTTTCTCTTTTTCTTTCCTTCAATATAAACAGATTAGACCTCAATAAAAGAGCGATCAACATCTACCAATTAATTAATATATTTTTTTGGAATTGTGATTAAAATATATTGTTGTGCTTCTTAATAAAATCATTCATTCATTCAAACAGGATTTGAAGTTGCCAAATTCGCCCCTAATCTACTAGTGATTGGCATAAAGCCAAACCAAAGATATCAGACTTCACAATTCAGAAAGGTATATCTTAAATCATCGGCCGATATTTTAAATCATCGGCCGATATCTTAAATCATCGGCCGATGATTTAAATTATCGGCCGATGTTTTAAAATATCGGACGATAGCTTAAATCATCGGCCGATGATTTAAAATATCGGCCGATGATTTAAGATATCGGCCGATTATTTAAGTTATCGGACGATATCTTAAAATATCTGACGATGATTTAAGATATCGACCGATAATTTAAATCATCGGCCGATGATTTAAGCTATCGTCCGATTACTTAAAATATCGTTCGATTACTTAAGATATCGGCCGATGACCTAAATTATCAGCCGATGATTTAAGATATCGGACGATGATTTAAGATATCGGCCGATGATTTAAGTCATCGGCCTATTGGAATTGCTTCAAGAGAGGAAGGCTCCATTGATAAATCAGGCAAGGTGATACAAATAAGATAAATTGATAACAACGAAAATGAAAATTATACAAGTTAATAAAAATTAATAAAATTAATTATTTACAATTTCATCAAAAAATATCTTTACAAAACACTAAAAAATTTTACAGATATTAACTCTTCTTCCCAAACGTGCACATTAGATGTCCGATTTCGGCTCTAAATTGTTGCATATGTTTATCGTCGAAATCAATAGGCCGCTGTTGGGAGAAGTATTCTATATACTTCAAAACGTATACACCGCAATCCCAACCGTTTTGTTGGATCGGGAGAACGACACTGTTGAACGCCGATACCTTCCACTGTTGATCGAAAGCTGACTTCAAACCGATAGCGTAAAGAAGGCGCGGAAGGTGATTCAATAGACATTCTTTATGCGCTTCAAACCTTTTTGAGCACTCTCGGTCTGCTGGATCAATTAACTTAATTTCTCGATCAACTAATGAAATTATAGCCAACGCCCAATGGCTATGTTTTTGGCTATGCATCGGAAGATAAATCTACACATAAACGGAACCGAAATTTTAAATAATAAATTTTATTTAAAAGCCGTTAACGTTAAATAAAGCGAAGTTTAGTATTCAAAAACGTACCGTTCCACAGTCGATCGTGTGAATTCCGCGGATATTATTTGTCAATAGTGGTTCCATCGGCTTTGAATTGTTACGAACATTCCATTCGTCACAATAGGCCTGCCACCTATCGAGGTCGCTGAGTGCAGCTATACCTTCATTATCGATATATTTTTCAAATTTTTTCTCGTCTGCCATAAACAAGGTAAATGGATAATGTAGTAAGTAAATAAATTAGAAGAAGTTAATCAAGAGTGATTGAAAAGACAAATAAAAGAAACAAACGAGCTTCCAATAAATATTTGAAACCTTACCAGGGCAGACGCAGAAGCGAACCAGCTTTTTTCGGCATTGGCCATAAACATTGAATCATTTATAACTTCAAGGACTCTCGAGTATGCGTCGATGACTTCATTGTCGAGCCACGAGCGTCCTTTGAGAACCTTCAAAAGAGCAACTGTGATCTCAACACCGCTGATAGTATTGACGATCACATTGTCCTCGTTCTCCGGCCGATTCCAAAAACTAAGCATATACTTTTGCTCCATTGATATTGCCCCATCCTCCTCCTCCTCTACAACCAATCTTGGTTTTTTTATTAATGCTTTAGTGGTCGGAGACTTTCTCTTCTTACGAGCACGCAAGTCATAACCTTCGACTTTATTTTTTGTAGATGATAGTTTCACTATAATTGTTTTTAGTGATGCCGGCTGTGACTCACGAGAAGGCTGCGTAAGAGGAGCACCATCATCACCCACATCAACCAAGGGTTGTTTAGTAGGCTGAGGAGCAGTAGGTTTTGGGGCAGCGGGTTTAATGGCAGTAGATTTATTTGTAAGTTGAGGAGCGGCAGGTTTTGGGGCAGTTGATTGTTGTCTAGGTGGATGAGCAGAGGGTTTTGGGGCACTTGACTGATGGCTTGGTTGATGAGCAGTTGGTTTTGGGGCACTGGACTGATGGCTTTGTTGAGGAGCAGTGGGTTTTAGGGCAGTAGACTGATGGCTTTGTTGATGAGTGGTGGGTTGAGGGACAGTTGATTGAGGGTAAGTGGGTGAAGGAACGAAGGTGTCAAAGAGCACAGAGGTTAAAATATTATCCTGCATAATTGCAAAAGAATATACATTACAAAAAATAAAAAATAAAAAAAAACTGCATTATTGACCGATAATTTAACTAATCGGTCGATAATTTAAATAGTCGATCGATAATGTACATTATCGGTCGATAATTTAAGTTATCGATCGATAATTTACATTATCGACCGATAATTTAAATAGTCGGTCGATAATGTATATTATCGATCGATAATTTAAATTATCGATCGATAATTTAAATTATCGACCGATAATGTAACTTATCGTCCGGTAATGTACATTATCGATCGACTATTTAAATTATCGGTCGATAATGTACATCGTCGGACGATAAGTTCCATCTTCGGACGACAAGCTAATTTTGCATTAAGTTGTAAAGAATT
Source organism: Chloranthus sessilifolius (assembly GCA_021018995.1). NCBI lineage: Eukaryota > Viridiplantae > Streptophyta > Magnoliopsida > Chloranthales > Chloranthaceae > Chloranthus > Chloranthus sessilifolius. The sequence continues at coordinate 16,932,766 of CM037596.1, forward strand.
GATTTTGTTCTAAATTTGAAAAGTCTTGGTTTGATACCTTTCTTAAATGAGAGATGACCGCATCAAAATCCTTCCGTATTGCTTTTTTTTCTTCTTGTAAGGCCTTCTTATCTCTGCCTAGTTGTTCAATGGTGAGTGCTTGGCCTTTAAGCAGCGTAAATGCACGCCGAAATTCTTTTTTCATTTCTTTTACAGCCATGCGGAGCGTCTTGCATTCTTTTCTTAGCTCCGTTACTTCTTTGGTTAGGTGCGGTTGCCTAACTGGCTGCTCTCTTGTTGGCTCGGGCCTAATTTCTTGTTTGCCCTTTGGTTGACGTACAACGACTTCAAAATCATCGTTATCGTCGCTATAATCTTCGTCATCCTCATTGTCGTCATCTCGGCTAATCGGCTCTTCGGCTCTTTCTTCCGGACGTGTTGGATGACTTGGGATATCATCATATTCATCTATATTTTCTTCGGAGTAAGGCTCTTCTCTTTCTTCGGTCTCTTCCTTCTTATTTTCCATTTCTCTTCGAATAAAAAAGTATCGAACCTATTTATACTGTAATTCGTGCTTCTCAACTTCAAGCTCTAAAATCACTTTAGACTTAAGAAATTTTTCTCTATATAAATTAGGATTACGGCTGAATTTCGGGCCTTCCCATTTCATTAGCCTTGGAAATGGTTCTTTAAGCCCAATAGGAGCGGTGGCGACTGCAGGAAAGTGCTCAAACGCCCAAATCTGTAAGGCGATAGTGCATCCATAGATATTGTATTGCCCCTTTTCTGACCTTCTCGCCATTTCCCTCCTGCCACTCGCTTTTGATATACTATCTAATAAATTATTGTAAACTATCAGGCCCCACGGTAACTTGTTGAACTCTTCAATGTTATCTACTAATTCTAAGTACCGTGTATCTACTTCACAGTATGTGTCCTAAGTAAAAAGAACATCTGAAAAATAATAATGATATTTCAAAAATCATCGTTGGATAAATCAAGATCATCAATAATTTCTTCAATATGAGATCTTTTCGCCGGCTTCCCCCGAAAGAATTTGTATCGAATAGTTGTTTCTTCTTTTACGGCCACCTTCTCAGACTCAGTTCACGTCGATGTTGAGGCCTAAAATCAAGGCTATATCGATCACATTGCAGGAGTACATTGGTGTTCTTGACCTTGAAAATATTCTCTTCAACCCAAAAACTTAAAATAGCGTCAACCAAGTCTCCAACGAAACCTAATTTCTCATTCATCCTAAATAGATGACCGAATACTGAATCATCTAATATTTTCTTTCTCTCTTCGTTACAGTGCATGTAAAATTTCCTAACACCAACTCCAGAACATTTTTCGATGGGCTTTAGAGTCATGGTCATTTTCAATAACTTAGTAGGAACTGCAATATAAATAAAAAGCAATTAATAAATAAAAAAAGTGATTTTGAAAAAACTACTAATCCCCTAACCTACCGATAACTTACCGATAATCTAAGTTATCAACCGATAATCTAAATTATCGACCGATAATCTAAGTTATCGATCGATAATCTAAGTTATCGATCGATAACTTAAATTATCGGTCGATAATTTAAGTTATCGACCGATAACTTAGATTATCGATCGATAACTTAGATTATCGGTCGATAATTTAAGTTATCGGTCGATAAGTTAGATTATCGGTCGATAATTTAGATTATCGGTAAGTTATCGGATTAGGTGGGAAACATTGGGAATGACTAAATGTGTTGAAATGTAAAAAAAATAAATTACCTGGAATTGTAATGTGACCTTTGTGACCTTTTACCGCTTTGTCGCCGCTAAGTCGTCGCTCTCTTGTTTTTTTCATAAAAGTTAAACTTAAAAGTAACAGTAACTAATGAAATGTAAAAGTAGCTTTTATACTCTCTGTTAAAGGGCGGTGAAATTTTTTTTTTTATATTATTTAAAATAGGTCCTTGCTGACGTGGAGCAAGCGGAGGCGGCTAGGCTTGGAGCTGGTCATTAATGCAACGGTTGAAACTATAGGGCCGTTTCTGCAAATACGCAAACATATAGGGCCGAAAGTGCAAATTTCCCATTAATATATATAATGGCGGAACTGAAAGCAGCGCCAAATTTAATTTTACAAAAACCTTGAATCCGCATGTATAAATAGCTGGCGCATGCTCCATTATATTTCTACGTGAGAGAAGCAGAGAGAGAGAAGGAAAGAGAGAAGCATAGAGAGAGAGAAAGAAGACTCGCGTCTTTTACAGAAGAAGAAGATGGATCAGATATGATTCATAAATTCTCATAAAATGAGTACGATTCATAAATTTTTCACATCGATTTGTCATATTCTTTTATTATAATTTTTTCAGAATTTATTTTCGTTGGAATTGCCACGTGAATGCATCTTCTCACGGAACGACGACCTTCAAGATCTCCTTGAAGATGAGATCGATCTAATCAAATCAAGAAAAAACCAATTCGAATCCGTTTGGTGATCAGATTTCGAAGTTCTCAAGGATCTGAGTGTTGCGACGAGGCTTCTGCATTTGGTTTGTAAACTCGATTCCGTGGACTGCACAAGAGAGTTAATTGAAGGAGAGACCGAAATATCTGTGTAGATCAACTTGATGGACGGCTTTGGTCGAACGACTAGATCTTCATAAATGCATTTCACAAGATCTGTAGAGATTCTGTTGCGTCAAAATGCTTGCACGAATATCAGGAATAAAGATGAACTAGTGTTTCTCCCTCTCCGGATCGCTCTCTTATATAAAAGGTAGGGAAACAAACATTTTAAAAATAAAGATTCGTTTCTTATAATATAACCCTTGCATTTGTTGAATTAATCTATTTCTTATTCATGGCAATAGGTTGCAGGTCCTTTGGAATGAGAAGATATCCATTGAAACAACCGGAGATGGGAATGAAACAATTGGAGATGGGAACTTGGGGCTCCATTTGTGCCTCAAGTGCAGTTCCAGCTCTCGAGACTGCAGTTTTGCTTAAGCTTAGTCCTCATCTTTTTTCCTCTATAATTCTTCTGTAATAGCAAGGCATTAATGAGGTGTAGTTTGCATTTTATTGCTTTAGCATCGTATGGCTTCTATTAAAGAGAGTAAGGCTAGTCAAGTTAAGGAACCGATCAGGGGCTGCGGCAAATGGAAACTACTACCAGCTAGCATTAGAGGTATACCAAAATTTCCTAATACTTGTAGTTGTATTTAAAGTTTTTCATTTGTAAGATAGACGTTCATCTTTGGTTCATAGTGACAATTTTATATTGTTTCTAGCATACATTTGTCTTAATTAAAGATCCTCCGCATTCAAGACAAAGACGAATGCACGAAAGAACCGCGGTTGTTCTATGCAGTAAAAAACGATTTCATGGATTATGCAGAGCTTCTATTGCGTTGTGGAGCTAATAGGCAAGCACTCAACCTCCGGTTTGATATTTTAAAAAATTCAAAACTGCATGCCCATTCATTTCATTTGTAAAATGAAACATTAAAATTGAAAAAAACAAAAAAAGCCTAAAAGTTTCTTTATTCGTGTTGTTTAATAGGGAGAGAGTGGATAGACCAATAGATCTCGCAATATCACAAGACATGCATTTCTTTCTTCATCAAGCAAACTTCGGATTTGATACGTATCCTCATCATGTTAATAGCATTACACAATTCCTCGTCTGATTCAAAAAGTGAACTTTAATTAAATCAGAGTGCTTATGTGACTCCTTGGGTAATTTTTTTTTTTTTTTAAGGTTTCACAGAGGGAGTAGAGGATAGTGAAGAGGTATCAGAGGAGGGAAATGAGATTAACAGGGAAGAAGTAGCAGAGGAGGAAGCACATCATGTGGATGCTCGAGAGGAGGGAGAAGATGATGCTGGGGATGAGGAGGGAGAAGATGATGTTGGGGACAAGGAGGGAGAAGACAATGCTTGGGAAGAGGAGGAAGAAGATGATGCTGGGGAAGAGGAGGGAGAAGATGATGTTGGGCAAGAGGAGGGAGGAAATGATGCTTGGGAAGAGCAGGGAGAAGAGGAGGGAGAAGATGATGCTGGGCAAGAGGAGGGAGGGGATGCCGGGAAAGAGGGGGGAGGAGATGCTGGGCAAGAGGAGGGAGGAGATACTGGGCATGAGGAGGGAGGAGATGTTAGGCAAGAGGAGGGAGGAGATGTCGGGCAAGAACTAAAACCAAGAAGAAACTGACCCCAATACCCTAAGAATAAGGATTGACGTTTGTTTTCATTTCTTTTGTTAATAAAATTTTTATCAGGGAGCGACGACCTTCAAGATCTCCTTGAAGATGAGATCGATTTGATCAAATTAAGAACAAACCAATTTGAATCTGTTTGGCGATCAAATGTCGAAGTTCTCAAGGATCTGAGCGTTGCGATGAGGCTTATGCATCTGGATTGTAACCTCGATTCCGTGGACTGCGCCAGAGAGTTAATTGAAGGAGAGACCAGAATATCAGTGTAGATAAATCAGATGGATGGCTTTGGTCGAACGGCTAGATCTTCATAAATGCATACACAATTTGTAGAGCTTCTGTTGCGTCAAAATGCGTGCACGAATATCAGGAATAAAGATGGACTAGCGCTTCTCCCTCTCTGGATCGTTCTCTTATATAAAAGGTAGGGAAACAAACACTTTAAAAATAAAGATCCGTTTCTTATAATATAACCATTGCATTTGTTGAATTCATCTACTTCTTGTTCTTGGCAATAGGTTGCAGGTCCTTTGGAATGAGAAGATATCCATTGAAATAGCTGGAGATGGGAACTCGGGGCTCCATTTGTGCCTCAAGTGCAGTTCCAGATCTCAAGACTGCAAGTTTTGCTTAAGCTCAGTCCTCATCTTTTTCCTCTATAATTCTTCTGTAATGGCAAGGCATTAATGAGGTGTAGTTTGCATTTTGTTGCATTAGCATCGTATGGCTTCTACTAAAGAGAGTAAGGCTAGTCAACTGAAGGAATCGATTAGGGGCTGCGGCAAATGGAAACTACTACCAGCTGGCATTAGAGGTATACCAAAATTTTCTAATACTTGTAGTTGTATTCAAAGCTTTTCATTTTTAAGACAGACGCTCATCTTTGGTTCATAGTATCCTTAATATGACCGACCATTTTATATTATTTCTGGCATACATCTGTCTTAATTAAAGATCCTCCGCCTTCAAAACAAAGACGAATGTGCGAAAGAACCGCGGTTGTTCTATGCAATAAAAAATGATTTCATGGATTGTGCAGAGCTCCTGTTGCGCTGTGGAGCTAATAGGCAAGCACTCAACCTCCGGTTTAATATCTTAAAAAACTCAAAGCTGCATGTCCATTCATTTCATTTGTAAAATAAAACATTAAAATTGAAAAAAACAAAAAGAGCCTAAAAGTTTCTTTATATATCTTATTTAATAGGGAGAGTTGATAGACCAATAGATTTCGCAATATCACAAGACATGCGTTTCTTTCTTCACCAAGCAAACTTTGAATTTGGTACGTATCCTCATCATTTTAACAGCATTACACAATTTCTCGTCTTATTCAAAAAAGTGAACTTTAATTAAATCAGAGTGCTTATGTGACTCCCTGGGTAATTTTTTTTTATTTTTTAAGGTATCACAGAAGGTTCAGAGGATAGTGAAGAGGTATCAGAGGAGGGAAATGAGATTCACAGGGAAGAAGTAGCAGATGAGGAAGCACGGCATGCGGATGCTCTGGAGGAGGGAGAAGATGATGCATGGGAAGAGGAGGGAGAAGATGATGCTGGGGAAGAGGAAGGAGAAGAGGAGGGAGAAGATGATGCTTGGGAAGAGGAGGGAGAAGATGATGCTGGGCAAGAGCAGGGAGGAGATGTCGGGCAAGAGGATGGAGGAGATCTTGGGCAAGAGGAGGGAGGGGATGCCGGACAAGAGGAGGGAGGGGATGCCGGATAAGAGATAGCCAAGGAGAAAGATCGTCTCAGACTATTAGATGAGGCTTCTGTTTGGTCCTTCGGTAAACAAGAGAGTTGCGGAACATTTCACAGGGAAGTTCAAATAAAAACCAAAAAGAAACTGGGGCCCCAATACCCTAAGAATAAGGATTGATGTTTGTTTTCATTTCTTTTGTTAATAAAAATTTTCTAAGGGAGCGATGACCTTCAAGTTCTCCTTGAAGTTGAGATCAATCTGATCAAATTACGAACAAACCAATTCGAATCCGTTTGGCCATCAGATGTCGAAGTTCCCGAGGATCTGAGCATTGCAACGAGGCTTCTACATCTCGATTGTAAACTCGATTCCGTGGACTGCGCCAGAGAGTTAATTGATGGAGAGACCGAAATATCTGTGCAGATCAACCTGATGGACGACTTTGGTCGAACGGCTAGATCTTCATAAATGCATTTCACAAGATCTGTAGAGCTTCTATTGCGTCAAAATGCTTGCACGAATATCAGGAATAAAGATGGACTAGCGCTTCCCCCTCTCCGAATCGCTCTCTAATATAAAAGGTAGGGAAATAAACATTTTAAAAACCAAGATCCGTTTCCTATAATATAACCCTTGCATTTGTTGAATTCATCTATTTCTTGTTCTTAGCAATATGTTACAGGCCTTTTGGAATGAGAAGATATCCATTGAACAGTTGGAGATAGGAATTCGGGGCTCCATTTGTCCCTCAAGTGCAGTTTCAGCTCTCGAGACTGCAGGTTTTGCTTAAGCTTAGTCCTCATCTTTTTCCTCTATAATTCTTCTGTAATGACAAGACATTAATTAGGTGTAGTTTGCATTTTGTTGCTTTAGCATCGTATGGCTTCTACTAAAGAGAGTAAGGCTAGTCAACTTAAGGAACTGATCAAGGGCTGCGGTAAATGGAAACTACTACCAGCTGACATTAGAGGTATACTAAAATTTCCTAATACTTGTAGTTGTATTCAAAATTTTTAATTTTTAAGACAGACGTTCATCTTCGGTTCATAGTGACAATTTTATATTGTTTCTGGCATACATCTGTCTTAATTTAAGATCCTCCGCATTCAAGACAAAGACTAATGCACGAAAGAACCGCGGTTGTTCTATGCAGTAAAAAATGATTTCATGGATTGTGTAGAGCTCCTGTTGCGCTGTGGAGCTAATAGGCAAGCACTCAACCTCCGATTTGATATTTTAAAAAACTCAAAACTGCATGTCCATTCATTTCATTTGTAAAATGAAGTATTAAAATTAAAAAAAGTCAAAAGAGCCTAAAAGTTTCTTTATTCATCTTGTTTAAAAGGGAGAGAGTTGATAGATCTCGCAATATCACAAGACATGCATTTCTTTCTTCGTCAAGCAAACTTCGGATTTGGTACGTAACCTCATCATTTTAACTGCATTATAGAATTCCTTGTCTAATTCAAAAAAGTAAACTTTAATTAAATCAGAGTGCTTATGTGACTCCCTGGGTAATTCTTTTTTTTTTTTTAAAGGTTTCACAAAGGGAGCAGAGGATAGTGAAGAGGTATTAAAGGAGAGAAATGAGATTAACAGGGAAGAAGTAGCAGAGGAGGAAGCACAACATGCGGATTCTCTGGAGGAGGGAGAAGATGATGTTGGGGAAGAGGAGGGAGATGATGATGCAGGGCAAGAGGAGGGAGAAGATGATGTTGGGCAAGAGGAGGGAGTCCCGGGCAAGAAGATGGAGGAGATGTTGGACAAGAGGAGGGAGGAGATGTTGGGCAAGAGGAGGGAGGAGATGCTGGGCAAGAGACAGCCGTGGAGATAGAGCGCCTCAGAATATTGGATGTGACTCTGTTCGGTCCTCCGGTAAACGAGAGAGCTGGGGAACATTTCACAGGGAAGCTCAAACCAAAACCAAGAAGAAACTGGCCCCAATACCCTAAGAATAAGGATTGACGTTTGTTTTCATTTCTTTCGTTAATAAAATTTTTCTCAGGGAGCGAAGACCTTCAAGATCTCCTTGAAGATGAGATCGATCTGATCAAATTAAGATCAAACCAATTCGAATCCGTTTGGCGATCAGATGTCGAAGTTCTCAAGAATCTGAGCGTTGCGATGAGGCTTTTGCATTTGGATTGTAAACTCCATTCCGTTGACTGCGCCAAAGAGTTAAGTGAAGGAGAGACCGGAATATCTGTGCAGATCAACCTGATGGACGACTTTAGTCGAACGGTTAGATCTTCAGAAATGCATTCCATAAGATCTGTAGAGCTTCTGTTGCGTCAAAATGCTTGTACGGATATCAAGAATAAAGATGGACTAGCGCTTCTCCATCTCTGGATCGCTCTCTTATATAAAACGTAGGGAGCAAATATTTTAAAAACAAAGATCCGTTTCTTATAATATAACCCTTGCATTTGGTGAATTCATCTATTTCTTGTTCTTGGCAATAGGTTGCAGGTCCTTTGGAATGAGAATATATCCATTGAAACAACCAGAGATGAGAACTCGGGGCTCCATTTGTGCCTCAAGTCCAATTGTAGCTCTCGAGACTGCAGGTTTTGCTTAAACTTACTCCTCATCTATTTCCTCTATAATTCTATTGTAATGGCAAGGCATTAATGAGGTGTAGTTTGCATTTGGTTGCTTTATCATCGTATGGCTTCTACTAAAGAGAGTGAGCCTAGTCAACTTAAGGAACTGATCAAGGGTTGCGACAAAATGGAAACTACTATCAGCTGGCATTAGAGGTATACCAAATTTTCCTAATACTTGTAGTTGTATTAAAAGCTTTTCATTTTTAAGACTGACGTTCAGCTTCAGTTCATAGTATCCTTAATATGACTGACCATTTTATATTGTTTCTGGCATACATCTGTCTTAATTAGAGATCCTCCGCCTTCAAGATAAAGACGAATGCGCAAAAGAACCGCCTTTGGTCTATTAAGTAAAAAACAATTTCGTGGATTGTGCCGAGCTCCTGTTGCGTCGTAGAGCTAATAGGGAAGCACTGAACCTCCAGTTTGATATTTTAAAAAGCTAAAAACTACATGTCCATTCTTTTAATTTGAAAATTGAAGTATTAAAATTAAAAAAAATAAAAAGAACCTAAAAGTTTCTTTTTTCATCTTGTTTAATAGGGAGAGAGTGGATAGACCAATAGATCTCACAATATCATAAGACATGCGTTTCTTTATTCGCCAAACAAACTTCGAATTTGGTACATATCCTCATCATTTTAATAGCATTACACAATTCCTTGTCTGATTCAAAAAAGTAAACTTTAATTAAATCAGAGTGCTTATGTGACTCCCTGGGAAATTCTTTTTTTTTTTTTTTTTATGGTTTCACAGAGGGAGTAGAGGATAGTGAAGAGGTATCAGATGAGGGAAATGAGATTAACAGGGAAGAAGTAGCAGAGGAGGAAGCACAGCATGCAGATGCTCGGGAAGAGGGAGAAGATGATGCTGGGGAAGAGGAGGGAAAAGATGAAGCTGGGGAAGAGGAGGGAGAAGATGATGCTTTGGAAGAGGAGGGAGAAGATGATGCTGGGGAAGAGGAGAGAGAAGAGGAGGGAGAATATGATGCTTGGGAAGAGGAGGGAGAAGATGTGCTGGGCAAGAGGAAGGAGGGGATGCCGGGCAAGAGGAGGGAGGAGAAGTTGGGCAAGAGGAGGAAGGGCAAGAGGAAGGAGGAGATGCCGAGCAAGAGGATGGAGGAGATGCTGGGCAAGAGGTGGGAGGGGATGCCGGGCAAGAGGAGGGAGGAGATGCTGGACAAGATGGAGGGCAAGAGGAGGGAGGAGAGGAGATGCCGGGCAAGAGACAGTCGAGGAGAAAGTGCGCCCCAGAATATTGGATGAGGCGCTATTCGGTCCTCTGGTAAACAAGAGAGCTGGGGAACATTTCACAGGGAAGTTCAAATCAAAACTAAGAAGAAACTGACCCTAATACCCCAAGAATAAGGATTGACGTTTGTTTTCATTTCTTTCGTTAATAAAATTTTTCTCAGGGAGCGACGACCTTCAAGATCTCCTAGAAGTTGAGATCGATCTGATCAAATTATGAACAGACCAATTCGAATCCATTTGGCCATCAAATGCCGAAGTTCTCAACAATCTGAGCGTTGCGACGAGGCTTCTGCATATGAATTGTAAACTCGATTCTGTGGACTGCGCGAGAGAGTTAATTGATTGAGAGACCAAAATATTTGTGCAAATCAACCTGATGGATAGCTTTGGTCGAACGGCTAGATCTTCATAAATGCATTCCACAAGATCTGTAGAGCTTCTGTTACGTCAAAATGCTTGCACGGCTATCATGAATAAAGATGGACTAGCGCTTCTCCCTCTCCTAATCGTTCTCTTATATAAAAGGTAGGGAAACAAACATTTCAAAAATAAAGATCCGTTTCTTATAATATAACCCTTGCATTTGTTGAATTCATCTATTTCTTGTTCTTGGAAATAGGTTGCAGGTCCTTTGGAATGAGAAGATATCCATTGAAACAGCTGGAGATGGGAACTCGGGGCTCCATTTGTGCCTCAAGTGTAGTTCTAGCTCTCGAGACTGCAGGTTTTGCTTAAGCTTAGTCCTCATCTTTTTCCTCTATAATTTTTCTGTATTGGCAAGGCATTAATGAGGTGTAGTTTGCATTTTGTTGCTTTAGCATCGTATGACTTCTACTAAAGAGAGTAAGGCTAGTCAACTGAAGGAACCGATCAAGGGCTGCGGCAAATGAAAACTACTACCAGCTGGCATTAGAGGTATACTAAATTTTCCTAATACTTGTAGTTGTATTCAAAGCTTTTCATTTTTAAGACAGACGTTCATCTTCGGTTCATAGTATCCTTAATATGACAGACCATTTTATATTATTTCTAGCATACATCTGTCTTAATTAAAGATCCTCCGCCTTTAAAACAAAGACGAATGTGCGAAAGAACCGCGGTTGTTCTATGCAGTAAAAAATGATTTCATGGATTGTGCAGAGCTCTTGTTGCGCTGTGGAGCTAATAGGCAAGCACTCAACCTCCGGTTTGATATTTTAAAAAACTCAAAACTGCATGTCCATTCATTTCATTTGTAAAATGAAACATTAAAATTGAAAAAAGCAAAAAGTGCCTAAAAGTTTCTTTATTCATCTTGTTTAATAGGGAGAGAGTTGATAAACCAATAGATCTTGCAATATCACAAGACATGTGTTTCTTTCTTCGCTAAGCAAACTTCGGATATGGTGCGTAACCTCATCATTTTAACTGCATTACAGAATTCCTCGTCTAATTCAAAAAAGTGAACTTTAATTAAATCAGAGTGCTTATGTGACTCCCTGGGTAATTTTTTTTTTTTTTTTTTTTTTAAAGATTTCACAGAGGGAGCAGAGGATAGTGATAAGGTATCAAAGGAGGGAAATGAGATTAACAGGGAAGAAGTGGCAGAGGAGGAAGCACAACATGCGAATTCTCGGGAGGAGGGAGAAGATGATGCTGGGGAAGAGGAGGGAGAAGATGATGCTGGGGAAGAGGAAGGAGAAGACGGGGGAGAAGATGCTACAGGGCAAGAGGAGGGAGAAGATGATGCTTGGGAACAGGAGAGAGAAGATGATGCTGGGCAAGAGGAGGGAGGAGTCCCGGGCAAGAAGATGGAGGAGATGCTAGGCAAGAGGAGGGAGGGGATGCCTGGCAAGAGGAGGGAGGAGATGCTGGGCAAGAGACAACCGTGGAGATAGAGCATCTCAGAATATTGGATGAGGCTCTGTTCGGTCCTCCGATAGACGAGAGAGCTGAGGAACATTTCAAGGGAAGTTCAAACCAAAAGCAAGAAGAAACTTACCCCAATACCCCATGAATAAGGATTGACATTTGTTTTCATTTCTTTCGTTAATAAATTTTTTCTCAGAGAGCGATGACCTTCAAGATCTCCTTGGAGATGAGATCGATATGATCAAATTAAGATCAAACCAGTTCGAATCCGTTTGGCGATCAGATGTCGAAGTTCTCCATATTCTGAACGTTGCGATGAGGCTTTTGCATCTGGAATGTAAACTCGATTCTGTGGACTCAACCAGAGAGTTAATTGAAGGAGAGACCAGAATATCTGTCTAGATCAACCTGATGGACAGCTTTGGTCGAACGGCTAGATCTTCAGAAATACATTCCACTGGATCGGTGGAGCTTCTATTGCGTCAAAATGCTTGCACGGATATCAAGAATAAAGATGGACTAGCGCTTCTCCATCTCCGGATCGCTCTCTTATATAAAACGCAGGGAAGCAAACATGTTAAAAACAAAGATCCGTTTCTTATAATATAACCCTTGCATTTGGTGAATTCAATCTATTTCTTGTTCTTGGCAACAGGTTGCAGGTCCTTTGGACTGCGAAGATATCCATTGAAATAGTCGGAGATGGGAACTTGGGGCTCCATTTGTGCCTCAAGTGCAGTTGCAGCTCTCGAGACTGTAGGTTTTGCTTAAGCTAAGTCCTCATCTTTTTCCTCTATAATTCTTCTATAATGGCAAGTCATTAATGAGGTGTAGTTTGCATTTTGTTGCTTTAGCATCGTATGACTTCTACTAAAGAGGGTGAGCCTAATCAACTTAAGGAACCGATCAGGGGCTGCGGCAAATGGAAGCTACTACCAGCAGGCATTAGAGGTATACCAAATTTTCCTAATACTTGTAGTTGTATTCAAAACTTTTCATTTTTAAGACAGACGTCCATCTTCGGTTCATAATATCCTTAATATAACTGACCATTTTATATTGTTTCTGGCATACATCTGTCTTAATTAAAGATCCTCCGCCTTCAAGACAAAGACTAATGCGTGAAAGAACCGCGATTGGTCTATGAAGTAAAAAACAATTTCATGGATTGTGTAGAGCTCCTGTTGCGCTGTGGAGCTAATAGGCAAGCACTTAACTTCCGATTTGATATTTTAAAAAGCTCAAAACTGCATGTCCATTCTTTTCATTTGAAAAATGAAGCATTAAAATTGAAAAAAATAAAAAGAGCCTAAAAGTTTCTTTATTCATCTTGTTTAATAGGGAGAGAGTGGATAGACCAATAGATCTCGTAATATCACAAGACATGCGTTTCTTTCTTCACCAAACAAACTTCGGATTTGGTACGTATCCTCATCATTTTAATAGCATTGCACAATTCCTTGTTTGATTCAAAAAAGTGAACTTTAATTAAATCAGAGTGCTTATGTGGCTCCCTGGGTAATTCTTTTTTTTTTTTTTTAACGATTTCACAGAGGGAGGAGGATAGTGAAGAGGTATCAAAGGAGAGAAATGAGATTAACAGGGAAGAAGTAGTAGAGGAGGAAGCACAACATGAGGATGCTCGGGAGGTGGGAGAAGATGATGCTGGGGAAGAGGAGGGAAAAGATGAAGCTGGGGAAGAGGAGGGAGAAGATGATGCTTTGGAAGAGGAGGGAGAAGATGATGCTGGGGAAGAGGAGAGAGAAGAGGAGGGAGAAGATGATGCTTGGGAAGAGGAGGGAGAAGATGTGCTGGGCAAGAGGAAGGAGGGGATGCCGGGCAAGAGGAGGGAGGGCAAGATGAAGGAGGAGATGCCAGGCAAGAGGATGGAGGAGATGCTGGGCAAGAGGTGGGAGGGGATGCCGGGCAAGAGGAGGGAGGAGATGCTGAACGAGATGAGGGAGGGCAAGAGGAGGGAGGAGATGCAGGGCAAGAGGAGAAAGTGCGTCCCAGAATATTGGATGAGGCTCTGTTCGGTCCTCTGGTAAACAAGAGAGCTGGGGAACATTTCATAAGGAAGTTCAAATCAAAACAAAGGAGAAACTGACCCCAATACCCCAAGAATAAGGATTGACGTTTGTTTTCATTTCTTTCGTTAATAAAAATTTTCTCATGGAGCGACGACCTTCAAGATCTCCTTGAAGTTGAGATTGATCTGATCAAATTAAGAGCAAACCAATTCGAATCCATTTGGCCATCAGATGTTGAAGTTCTCAAGGATCTAAGCGTTGTGATGCATATGGATTGTAAACTCAGGAATATCCGTGGACTGCGCCAAAGAGTTAATTGATAGAGAGATCGGAATATCTGTGCAGATCAACCTGATGGACGGCTTTGGTTGAACAACTAGATCTTCAGAAATGCATTCCACAAGATCTGTAGAGCTTATGCTGCGTCAAAATGCTTGCACGAACATCAGGAATAAAGATGGACTAGCACTTCTCCCTCTCCGAATCGCTCTATTATATAAAAGGTAGGGAAACAAACATTTTACAAACAAAGATCCGTTTCTTATAATATAACCCTTGCATTTGTTGAATTCATCTATTTTTTATTCTTGGCAATAGGTTGTAGGTCCTTTGGAATAAGAAGATATCTATTGAAACAACCGGAGATGGGAACTCCGGGCTCCATTTGTGCCTCAAGTGCAGTTCCAGCTCTCGAGACTGCAGGTTTTGTTTAAGCTTAGTCCTCATCTTTTTCCTCTATAATTCTTCTATAATGGCAAGGCATTAATGAGGTGTAGTTTGCATTTTATTGTTTTAGCATCGTATGGCTTCTACTAAAGAGAGTAAGGCTAGTCAACTTAAGGAACCGATTATGGGTTGCAGCAAATGGAAACTACTACCAGCTAGCATTAGAGGTATATCAAATTTTCCTAATACTTGTAGTTGTATTCAAAGCTTTTCATTTTTGAGACAGACGTTTATCTTCGATTCATAGTATCCTTAATATGACTAACCATTTTATATTGTTTATGGCATACATCTGTTTTAATTAAAGATCCTCCACCTTCAAGACAAAGATGAATGCGCGAAATAGCCGCGATTGTTCTATGCAGTAAAAAACGATTTCATGGATTGTGCAGAGCTCCTGTTGCGCTATGGAGCTAATAGGCAAGCACTCAACCTCCGGTTTGATATTTTAGAAAATTCAAAACTGCATGTCCATTCATTTCATTTGTAAAATGAAGCATTAAAATAGAAAAAAATAAAAAGAGCCTAACAATTTCTTAATTGGGAGAGAGTTGATAGACCAATAGATCTCGCAATATCACAAGACATGCGTTTCTTTCTTCGCTAAGCAAACTTCGGATTTGGTACGTATCCTCATCATTTTAACAGCATGACACATTCCTCGTCTGATTGAAGAATGTGAACTTTAATTAAATCAGAGTGCTTATGTGACTCCTTGGGTAATTTTTTTTTTTTTTAAGGTTTCACATAGGGAGCAGAGGATAGTGAAGCGGTATCAAAGGAGGGAAATGAGTTTAACAGGGAAGAAGTACCAGAGGAGGAAGCACAACATGCACATGCTCGGGAGGAGGGAGAAGATGATGCTGGTCAAGAGGAGGGAGAAGATGATGCTTGGGAAGAGGAGGGAGAAAATGATGCTGGGGAAGATGAGGGAGGAGATGTCGGGCAAGAGGATGGAAGAGATGCTGGGCAAGACGAGGGAGGGGATGCCGTGCAAGACGAGGGAGGAGATGCTGGCAGGAGGAGGGAGGAGATGCCGGGCAATAGGAGATACCGGGCAAGAGGAGGGAGGAGATGTCGGGCAGGAGACAACCGAGGAGAAAGAGTGTCTTAGAATATTGGATGAGGCTTTGTTCGGTCTTCCGGTAAACAAGAGAGCTTGGGAACATTTCACAGGTAAGTTTAAACCAATACCAAGAAGAAATTGACCCCAATACCCCGAGAATAAGGATTGACGTTTGTTTTCATTTCTTTCGACGTCCTAGGCCCACCCTTTCAGGCCTAGGAGACACTTGCGCATCCTCTGGTAACGCAAGGCCCCGTGTGGGTGGGAGGCATCTCATCCAGCACTTCTCCCACATTGATTGTTCAAACACCATCTATGAGCAAACAATCAGAGGACCTCAAACGTATTGGTTTGTCATACCCTATGACACACGCCTTTTGCTCGTAACACACAGTGTCATGCCCCCAACCATTACACCCATAACTCCCCGCATCATCTTCCCATGCAACCATGTCGCGACCGCATCTCGACCACGTCGCAAAGCCCTCATGGCTTCACGTCGCAAAGCCCTCATGGCTTCATGTCGCGTGCCTTCCTGACATCACATGATGTGTCGCCCAGGCACCAAGATGTCGCGTGCCCTCCTGACATCAAATCGCGTGCTCCAGGCACTAATACTGCTAGCCAGAGTATTGACCCCATCACAGTAGGCAGTAGTTTGTTAGCCATGAGAATAGATTTTTTTCTCTCTCTTTGGATTGTGTTTAATTTTACTCATAATAAAAAAAAAAATTGTGTTTAAATTTTATATAAATATGCTTATTGAAGCTTGAGTTATTTGATTCATCTTTCCATTACAACTAGCACCGTCATTGCTGTTTTTCCTAATAACGACCTAGATATTTTTGTTGCTCACTGCAATAGGTTATAATAAAATTATATTTAAATGAATGGAAAATGGATTTGTCATCTATAGGTGTATTATGAAAATTTCATATTTTACTGATTTAACAAATATGTACCCGAAATACTCCAAATAAGTGCTTTCTAGTGTCCAACATTTCAAACTGACCCACTCTGTACTTGTACCCACTGTGTGTACCTGGGCTACAGCCACATGTTATGGAAGTAGTAGGCCTTGTATGTTAAACATATTGTCGGCACTTGATAAGGTAGTAGCGATTACTTTATGTTTTATACTCTTTGACAGTTTCACAATCTTCTACTCAGATGCTCTGTGTCCTAAAGCTGATTATTTTTCTATTATTTCCCACACCCCTCCTGCTTCTTGATGCTTCTTTTAGCTAAGGTCCAACATTTTAGTTTAATTTTGGAATATCATTATGTAAAAAAAATTCTAGGGAGATTAGGGATGCAAGTTCGGTGTACCGAATCAAAGTTGAATATTTCGGTCTTCGGTTTGGTACACCCGAAACCGAAACCAAAACCGAACTGAAACCCATTCTGTTTGGTTCATTTTTTTATTCTGAAACCAAAACCGATTTGGATCAATTCGGTGTACGTAGAATACCTACTTTTTTAATTTTTTACCATATATATTTTTTTAATTTTATCGAGTTTTTTTTTTTCGGTTTACTCAACATATCCCCTTAGTTTTCGGTTTCGAGCCACCCAAACCGAAACTGAACCGAATTGGGGTTCGGTTCGGTTTGATTTCTGTTGGTTTTCGATGCGGTTCGGGACCCTCGGTTTTCAGTTCGGTTCAAAGCTTGCATCCCTAAGGGAGATGAACTATTTAAATTTAGTATCTTGGTTTAAAGAGTTTGACTCTTCCACGGGCGCATACCCATACCTGCATTGTACCACCCTTGGGTAATGTTGCTTCAAAATGATCAACAAGCTGTAAAATGGCTGGAATTGTGGGATGTTGGAGATCTTCAAAGATTCATGATTCAATGACTTTCTTTTGGTGGGAAAGCTGGGATGGAACCTGCGACAACGGGTTGTGACGACCAGATACTTGACCCGATATTTTACCGGGTTGGGTACATAAAATTGGCTTGTCGGGTCGGGTTGGGCATGAGACATCCGACCAGACCTTTGGGTCAGGTATTTGGCAGGGTTGGGTCAACCCAACCCAACCCTATATGTTGTACTTAAAATTTTTTTAAAATAGGGGTCTTTTACCGGGTCAGGTCTCGAGTTGGGTTTAAGTTCTTGGGTTAAGTCGGGTCAGCTTGAGTGCACTATCGGGTCGGGCATATGCAAATTTTTTGTCAGGCAGTCAAAATTGTGACCCGACCCAATCCATTGTCGGCCCTACCTCTAGTTTGCAATATTGTCACCTATTGATTTCGTCATCATCGTCATTGCCTTACCCCATAGATTTGGAGTCGGTTTTGTCTGGCTATTCATTGATTGACTTGAAAATATAGTATCTGGAAAAATAAATAAAAATAGGGTGGGAAAAATGTCTTCCTACAACGTTAGGGAATTTATCAATGTGTTTGGGCCGATATCATGCATGTTTTTGTTCTATATTTAAAAATAAAATCAAATACATATCATGCTCTGGTGGAGCCAATATCGATAAAAGTGTGCCAGCATACTGTATTGACTTTTTTTGGAATTTTCATCCTTCTTAAATTCCTTCTTAATTAGTGTTTTGTATAACCTCCTACTCTTTTATTTTTTTTTGTCGTCTCATTATGTTGGTGTTCAATCTTTGTAGGGACTATGGATTATATAATTATAATGCTTAATGCATTAAATATTCCCTCATTTACTTATGAAGTTTTAACTAAATCTCAGTGATATAGTTGGGGATAAATTGTCGACCGGAAAATTTGGAAAAAATCGGTGAAGTGAAGAAAAATTCAAACAAAATCTGCAAAATTTGTCAAGTTCGCGAAAGTAGCTGTACAAGTCAACATATTTTGACATTAAAAAGCAATTTTTCCAAACCTGTACTTTCAAAGATTTGCACACTTGTAAATAGCAGTCTTCCCATCGTTTGACCATTTTAGCAGGAGATTGACATGTTCAAACTTGAGAGTGAATGGGTTGGTTACTCTACACCAACTCTTCCTATTTATGGTAGCCTTTCTACGTTCCTAGGGGGGCTATTCTGTTTGCATTGTGACTCTAAAAAATTTCTTGGCCCATTTTTATTTTATCCCAGGCTTCTGGATATGGTGTGGATTATGTCACACAAGGAACTCGAGCTGGGTTCCCGGAAGCTTTCTAAACCAAAATTCCTAAGCTGGATATTCCCATCTGGGTACTGGGACTGATTTTATATCTCAGGTTGGTTGATGTTTTTAGCCCATATTTATTTGCCCTGTTGCATTGCAGTTGTCATCCCTCAATAAAAAAGAAATTTATGGTTTCCCCTTGTTTGTTTACTCCCTTTGCTTTATATATTGAAAATCTACACAGGATTACATGCCCCATGGATCAAAAGGTCTATACACAAGTGGGCTTCAACAACCCATCGCAGGATGAGTCTTCTCACACCGACTTTGGTGTGGCCGGACCCGGTCCTCTTCAATCACAGGTCTCATTACTTTCACTGATTCTTCATTTATTTGATAATTTTTCATGGGTACCTCTGTCCGTACCTACAGGTTTGCTGAAAGCCCCAATGTCCGAAACCTAATGAAACCATTGACTGCTTGAAATCAGACGATGGAGATCGTATTTCACCCTAATCTCTTACAAACAGATTGTGAGACCATATCTTACCATCAGACGGTTGGTTTTTTATTCCATGTCATACAGTTTGGGGCGAAAAGCAATCTCCTTTGTCTGATTCAAAGCAATCAATGTTTTTTAGCGTAGGTCCCTTCCAAGATTCTGTGGGTGTTAATAAAACTACCTTATAGAATAAAAAAATTTACTTAATTCATTTAATTCAATTATAGTTTATATATCTTTCAATTTCAATTTGTCTGATGATCAGGATTTGCATCCTAAATTTCAATAAATAAAAATGAACTCTTTAGCCGTTTCCCTTGTAAAAATTTAGCAGTTAGTAACCTTCATCTCCTCTTGTACAAATTCTTGTTCCAATGCTCGTATTGACGACTGCTGTATGCATTGCCATAAAGAGCGGTTGGGATGAATACAAAATCGCCGTTGGGATGCCAACCCAACACGTAATCATAAGAAGGCTTACCTGCATTTCACCCGCCAGCACCACCATCGCCCTAGGCAGCAAGATGACTGCATTGCCATAAAGAACTGCACTGACATTAAGGGAGTTTCGAGCAGCGTGACTCCGAAGCCGTGCAAATTACTGGCTGATCATGGAGCACAAAAGAGAATGTGCCCATTCCCGTCTAAGAAGCTACGTATTGAAGATGTTCAATTTCAAGTGTGCTCTTACAATAGCAAGAAACATTAGTTATGAGTTTTATTGAGTAAATTTTTTCCCTTGTAGTAAGAAATAGGAACAACAGAGATTAGCTGCTTCAAGGTTCTAGCTGATTTATGATACAAGGAAGCAAAATAAGATTTATGTGGCCTTCTAGTGCCTTCGGTGAGTAGTCCAGAAAGAGGTGATGCTATATAAGAGGCTACATTTGACTCTAGCCCTTTGTTCTTCATGTTAAAATATAAATATGTTTTGAAGGACTCTAGCTCTTTGTTCCACCTAAATATCTTATAATTGTGCTCTCTCCAAACTGCCCGGAGAACGGCCAGCAACACAAGCTGCCAAAGGACCCTACCTCAGTTACGGAACGACACTGGGAGCCACATAGCAACTAATTGTCGACAAGAACTGGGGAAGCACCATGAAACAACAAAACAGGGACATGAAGAATCATCTCCCAAACAGCTGCAGAGAAGGAGCATACAAAATATCATTTTTAAAAAAAGTGCATAAAAAAATAGCATTTAAAAAAAAATTTGCATAAACGACTGTCCAAATTAGTCGTTCTTCTGTGACTTTAAGAGCAGTCGTTCTTAAAGTTCATAAGCGACTATTGTGTACAGTAGTAAAAAAAAAACTAATGTTTTTTTTTACAACTGTCTCCTCGACTGTCAAAGACAATCGTTTTTCTTGAAAAGACGCCTGGTATTGGCAGTCATTTTTTTAACTTTTTCACGTAGTGATTACGGGCACTTTTGTATTACAGTAAAAAGATGTTTAAAAAGTGGTATTTCTTTAATTCCAAATGTTGACAGCTGAGAATGGATGCTGACCTTTGCATGGATATTGTTTTCTTTGATTCGATTGCAGCCGTTTGAGTTTTTGGCATCTTCCTTTCTGGTAATTGTACATTATAAATTGTTTGTTCGATTGGGCCTTTTCCCAAAGTAAGAATGGAGAGCTAGAGCTGTTCACTAATTATTTTTTATTTTTGGATAAATGGCGGTTTTTTATTTGAATAAAAGGAAAAAAACGATAAATACAATACAAGATGTGGTTGAGACATGATATCAGACCACAGGGGTTACGTCTACATCAATGGGGATCCATAGCTCCCATATGTCTATTATTTGGGAACTCCCTCTTTCGCAAGTTTACTTGTGTTTTGATTGGCTGCTCTAGGAATATGTGAGATGACATAACTGTTAGAGTTAGTGCCCTGAAAAGTCATTTTTCTTGTTTTTTTGCTTTGGCCAAACTAAATTATTATTTTGATACTTCGACAAGAAATTCCTCCAGTTAATCAAATGCTTATATGCATAAAGGGTAACTGACTGTTTCTATTGATAATGAGATGATCAATGAGTTATAAGATACCATCAAGGTCCTCAGACAATATTGCAGGATAGTTAGGTGCTCAGCTATGGGCTACCACGAGAGAACTAGGTTATTGATTCATTATTCCTGGAAAAATCACGACTATGGGTGGAACTAAGCACTTGATTCATATGGCTGCAATAGTGCCAATGTGTTCTCATTAGATGGGAACTAGCTATTTGTCAAGCTACCGTGGTAGGGACTACGCATCGGCATATATGTGTACATTAGATCTTTAGAGAGTGGGAGCTGCTCAGACGCCCGTAGATTGAGCCTGCGAACTTGGTGTTGGGCCAAGTGGGATTAATCCTCATTATGGGTAAGAATCTTCAGTTGGCTTATTTTTTGTTATTTTCTTAAACTGCACAACAGGAGATAGGATTAAAATGTGAAAATTTTGCGGCATGTACCATTTTCTTTGAATTATGTTTTAACTAACACCCATGATCATAAATCAAGATAAATGTATAAAAATTTGAATGTTCATATCCACTATCAAGCATTTTAATACTACCCAAAGCAAGTATTGAAGACGTGTTGAAACCTGGGAGGCACATGCTAGCAGTTGTTTACTGCATATATGGAAGCTCCTGCACGGTAAATTTAGCTATCATCATCATTTTTATGCATACAGTTTCATTTAATAATTGAGGCTTGAAACATATGAATCATGAAACATCATCTATATCTTATCCCAACTCTTAATTGTTGGTTTTTAAACTGAGATTTTATAATTTTGTGTTATCATTGGTATCGCTTGTCTTACTCTAATTTCTTGTAAACCAATGGTTCATGTGTTTTCTAGCCTAATTGTTGCACCTTTGAACGCCAGTTTCTGACATAATGAATTCCTATTGCAGCTTGTGTGAGCACCGACAGTGGAGTCAATGCTTTCACACTCGATCCATCTCTTGGGGAGTTCATACTGATTCATCCAGACATAAAGGTATGTGTGGGAGCTGATTGTTGATCAATTTACATGAAACACAAAGTTCTTCAGTTTTTTAATACCGTGTTATCTTAAAAGACTAAATCTGAAACATTCGATCTAATTGTACACTATTCTTTGACAAGAACTACCGCCATATATTTTCTTTGCTATGTTTTCAGACTTGCCCTGTTTGCTACTCTGTATAAACTCGTAGTTATTCTTCCAAAAGGACATCGATTTGATATTTTTTCGTTGAAGATAAACTTTTATTCTTTTATACTGTTTTACTTAAAAAGTGTGCTTTATTGGTTATTTGGTATACTGCCTTGTCATGTAGATTCCAAAGGAGGGTAATTTATATTTAGTGAATGAAGGAAATGCCAAGAACTGGGATGAACCAACAACACAGTATTACTCAATCACTGATTATATTTCATTTATTAGTTATTTGGAGCATAGTTCCTCAATGTTTTTTGGCTCGTAGATATGTTGACAAATACGAGTTCCCTAAGGATGGCTCTTCTCCAAAGTTTGAGATATATTGGAAGGTACTTGGACACTCCATGTGTACCATACCTAAGAACGTAATTCTTTTATTCTGATTTAAAGCAGAGAAAATGCCTTTCCAATCATAAAATATTGCTCATAGATGAAATTCAGGACTGTGGCACCCTGATGGAAACATAATCAATCTCGTCAATGGATAAAGAAGAGAACCCGACCCAATCATTAACTATTCGGTCTACATTGGAAGCCTTGCTAATTTCAAGTTGTGGCAAAAGATCTCAATTATCAGTAAAATTAACAACCTCCAAGGACACTGATATCAATTTATGTAGTGGGGGAAATAGGGAGATTCCTTTCAATCCCCAAATTAATGTTGATCATATCATACGAAATTAGCAAATATGATGGCATGTGATAAACTGTTTCTTGTGTTTATCTTGTGATTGCTCATTGCATGAATCTGATGAGTATAATATTAAATAATGAATCACAACATTATTACAATTAATATGCTACTTTTGATTATTTAAAAGTTGGTTCATGATTTATTTTTTCTCCTTTAATATTGCTCTTTCTTATCAATTAAAAAAAGAAAAATTGGTTCATGATTTGGGAGACTCCTCTGAGGGACTTGTGCTAGCTTGTGAGGATAATAATGTTAATTCTTTTGGTAACCTATGAATGGACACAAAAAGGGTAAACTAATTTTAATTTGATCAGAAAATTTTCCGTGCACCGTCTTTATTCTAGTGATATTATCATTGTCTCTAGCATGGTAGCTGATGTCCACCGCACATTGCTTTATGGGGGCATCTTGTTTTATCCAGGAGACAAGAAGAGTCCTAATGGAAAACTACGGTATGTAATGTTGGCAGATTTCAAACTTCTCCCTTAAAGAACTTGCATTATGTTGATGCCATATAGCTATAGTTATCATAATGCTGCTATTCTAAATGTGTGACTAAGATTAATGCCCCTCATATAGAACAGTGTTTTATATGAAGTATTCCCAATGCCATTCTTGATGGAACAAGCAGGAGGTCAGGCCTTTACAGGCAAGCAATGGGTATGAACCAGATCTCCCTATCAATTATTTAAAATATGTATATCTATCTCGCACTATCAACAATTAGTTGTTTTGATCTTTGATCTTCTGTAAATTCATTGTTCTCTTATACTAAGATCGGTATGGGTTTTATCAAGTAAAAATTGGAAGGCACAGTTGTGCTCTACATGGGCTTGATACCATGGTTGGAGAGCATGGAACCCAATTGTCAGGTGGACAGAAACAGAGGATTGCCATAGCAAGGCCGAATTTGAAGAACCCCAAGATCCTACTTCTTGACGAAGCGACAAGTGCATTGGACGCATAGTCCAAGATGCACTCGTAAGGATAATGTTAAATAGGGCAACCATTGTTGTTGCCCATCGTTTGAGCATGATAAGGAATTGTGACGTGATAGTAGTGGTGCATCAAGGAAAGATTGTGGAGCAAGGTAGTCCATGGGTCAAAATATCGTCCGGAATCGATAAGCGTATCGGACGATGCATATCGGTTTTGGAGGTCACCGGTATGGTAAGGTACATTCAAGGTACTGTACCGGTGCCTCCCATACAAAATAGCAAAGTACCGGGCGATACATACCAATGTATCATGCGGAACCAATACGTATCGTCCTGTACGTATCGGTTTTGGAGGTGGATGATATGTACCAGTTTTCCAAATTTTTGACCCATGAGATAGTTGATATAGCATTTTACTCTGTCACATGCTTTTGGTTTCTTAATAATAACAAATGCAAAATATTTGATTTCTGGTTAACAAATCTGAATAGAATGAAACAGAGTTAGATTCATTTTTACTCTTTAGTGAATTTATGCTATTTATCCTTCTTTCATCAGATTCTTATTCTACTACCAAAAATAAGACTATTAGCGGCACCAAAAACTGCCGCTATTAACAAAATAACTTGTTGTTTCAATAGCGACAATACTCGTAGCGGCAGTTTTTTTATTAATAGCAGCAGTTTTTTGTGCCGCTAATAGTCTTACTTTTTGTAGTGTTCCAAATTAATCGAAGATCCTGATGGGGCTTACTCTCAGCTCATAAGTCTACAAGAGAGGAATAATCCAATTTTTATAGTATGTATCATATCATGTACAAGGTGAAAATATGAGAAATAATTGTGTCTCTGGTAATGGGGTGGCTTTAGGTGAAAAAACATTTTTAGTGATAGTTTAGGTGTAAACATTGAGGAACCGTAGGCTTATCAGATGATAATTGTGTATTTTAATGTTTTTGTGTAGTATAAGTTATGTGGCAACACCGCCGTTTCAATTTGTTTGAATTTATCTTTATATACCACTCCTTTTTACTGTTTTATAATTGCATATCTTAGCTATCTTTGTCGCACATCTTACTAAACAATTTTCCACATCGAATGTTAATTACATTGGAGGATTACCACATTTTGTTAGTTCAGTATTATTTCCTGTTTTAAAATCTTTATTCCTCCTCTTTAAACTGCACAACTTAATTAGTCTTTTATGCTGAAATTTTCAGTCCCAATTGGCAGCATCAGCTTTGCGAGAACCCTCGCTCCAACTTTGTTATCAAATCACTCTTTACCGACCACACATGCGCTCCTAATAATGGAACTCGTCCTCCTCCCATTGGTGTTCATAGTGTAAGTAAATTGAAAATAAGGATCTATCCATCATGCCTAAAGTTACTTACTAATGTCTGATAATTATTATCTTACACGAGGTCTCTTCCATGCAGCCATTACAACCGCTAGTTCCTCTTGCCAGTGCTATTGCAAGATGGATGTCGAACAATAACCCTTCTTTATATCACGCTACTGTGGCAGCATGCCCCCCCTGGTCTTGTTCAACCTTCTACTGCATGTGAGTCTTTTTTTATTACAATCTAATTTTATGTGACTAAAGATGCTTTTGGATTTTCCACCACTTGTGAAACTTGAGTAACCTAAAGCTTCGTTGTTTTTGGGATCTCATCAGCAAACACCCTAGAACTCCTGTAAGTGCTCCTGGGATGGATTATCAATCAGTCGAGCCTGAACACTTGATGGACTTGGCAAGTTCACGTATCATTCCTATATAACCAGAATGCTTTAACATGGCATGTTTAGGTATAATTCTCTGTTGCAACTCATCCTCCTAATATCTATTCACAGAATGACCTTCCCAAAACTCTTGTGCGGAGTCTTATCCAGGGTACCAATGTCATGAGCATGAATTTCCATCCACATCAAAAAACGATTCTCCTAGGTTGTTGCTGAATGATTAGTTTCACCATAATATCTAATATTCTGACAAACATTTCATCATGTAAGATAATATGTAAATTGAAGATCTGGGATACTTCAATTGGACGCAAGCAACATACATTTGAAGGGCATGAAGCTCCTATTTATTCTGTTTTCCTGCATCATAAAGAGGCTTATCCAGATACCCCAACTTAAAAGATAAATTTTCAGGGGATTCTTTTCTATCTGGGAAATTTTATTCGTTTAGTT
This sequence comes from Chloranthus sessilifolius, assembly GCA_021018995.1. Classification (NCBI taxonomy): domain Eukaryota; kingdom Viridiplantae; phylum Streptophyta; class Magnoliopsida; order Chloranthales; family Chloranthaceae; genus Chloranthus; species Chloranthus sessilifolius. The sequence goes on from CM037596.1 coordinate 16,958,814, forward strand.
GGTATTACTTTGATTCTGGTGGATAGCACTTGCTCTTATTTGACAAATGGATGTGTCAGGAAAAAACCATTGCAACCATTTTTCTCTTATTGCCAATTTTGTAGAGTCTCATCTTATCTAGCCTCCTTTTGCAGTTTATTTTATATATATACTGCTATTAATGGCAAAATTAAAGTCTGGCTCTATGATGCGGATCTAGAGTCGGCTATGATGCTCCTGGACTTTGGTGTACCACAGTGGCGGATAGGTAATGATGCTCGCCTTAACATCATGTAATTCTTTACGAGTTGTTTAGTTTTACACAACAAGGAACCGCTTCTTAGCTATTGGCGATGAATTTCAATAATCACCGGTTATTTATTTGTCTTTTTACTCATTGGAGGCAAGTCCTCGGTTGAGATTTAATAAAGAAGGCTCCTTGCTTGCAGTCACAACGAGTGACAATGGAATCAAGATCTTGGCAAACACTGGTGGGCAAAGCCTGATAAGATTGCTAGAAAGCAGGGCATTTGAAGGGTCTCGTGGACTTTCTGAGCCAATGAACATAAAGATACCTTTATACCTTCTTTTTTATTTATTTTAAGGTAAATTTTATTGGTGGAAATTTTAATGCCATGCTATGCCGCGCAGGTGTGGTTTCTCAATTTGTTTGTTTCTCCCTTGTTGTGCGGAGCGGCCTCCAATTGTTAATAACGCATATGTTTCTACCACTCTTTTTGCTTCTATTGAACGAAACGATAGAGTTCAAGCATCCTTGAGTAGCCCGGTAAGAATTCTTGTGCATAATCTTTCAGTTATTTTCTTAATAGAAGTTCCTAAATCTGCGTTATGGGGTTACCACGTGGAATGGAATTGCAGGCTACTATAGACACAATCGGATGGCAGATGTCAAACCAAGGACAGATGATGTTGATAATAGTAGAAACTGGAAATTAGCTGATATTGTTAATCCATATAATTTAGAGGCCCTTTTCTTCTTTTTCTTTGGAATACTTGTGATAGTGTCTAGATATCCCATAAAGGGGGACAAAGAAAGAACGTTTACAACATATTTATAAAGAGGGCCATTTGGCAAGCTACAAATGTACAGTTGCTGCGCGTTGCCAAAAGAAGCTTCAGCTGTTGCCAAAAGAGGAAGCCTTGTAACCTCACAAGGTGGCTCTCACAAATGAGCATATCTATATAGAGATGTCAGAGCCATTTGGTAGCATGCACGTTACTAAGTCCTGGTATGTTGCGGATCTGCCGTGGCTTTGCATTGGGGCTATCAAGGATGGTGTTTGAGATTTGTGATGTCTTGCCATGAGGGTTAAGGTTGAGGCAACGTGGGAAGTTGATGCCTAGAATATTGTCTTTCTTGTCTTTTTATATTTTAACCGGAGCATCTTGCTCGCTTTACCTCTATATCATCACCTTTGTTATTTCTATAAAATCCCAATTATCTATTAAAAAACAATAATATTGGATTTGATTCGAGTCGGGACGGGATGTTATATGGACGTGTGTAGGGATGAGAGGAAGCCTTGTACCCTCACAAGGTGGCTCTCACAAATGAGTATATATGTCAAATCAGTATGTTTGATGTTCTCTCATTGTTTGAGAGGGTAGCTCATGATCTCAATATCTATTGCATGGAATAATATTGGAACGAAAGTAATCCCCATTGTCTGATCGTCCTTTGTCGCAACCTATTCTTTCTCAGCAATGGTCTGATTTTTCGTTTTTGGAACGAAAATCTAATAGTTCGGCCCCTCTCTGGCTTTATAACAGTAAATATGATTGCTATTCACTTCATTTAATGTGTGCTTGCATAAAAGATTAAATTTTCATCTTTACTGATATGCTGCACAGCCATTTATATGTAAAAAGAACAGTAAATATGAATCGCGGCTTGACTGCATATCAACTTTTACCCATCAATCCTTCTACAGATGTCATGTCCTTACAAATGTGTGATAGTTAGCTTTTCATAGGATTTATTGGCCAAAATGCTCTACTGAAGTAGAGATTTCGTGCCTCTTCCAATGATCCTCCTTGTAATATAAGCACAAAGTATATTTACCGAAAAGATACATCTCCAAACCTTCACACAGAAATACTAACTTTCCCACCGACCACCATCTTCTCACCATCAACCCATCTACGGTAGCAATCCATGGCATGATCTTCTGATCGCCCGGATCTCGAAAATCCATGTCAGCATTTGTAAGCTAGACTCTCTGAATCCATCCAAACATGTCAATGCACTCTTCACTCAACTTGTCAATCTATGCACTCCCATCTTCCATAGACACCAACCATCTGCCCGCATAAGTCCAAAACATGCGAGCTAGTCTCCTTAGACTCTGTGAACAGGCCAAGCCTCTCTCGAGCTCGAATTCGCTTCTTTCCTCGCCAACATTCTGAACCCACTACATCATCTCAACCACTTCCCCTACTACTCATAGTACGTCAAGCTCACCAGCCTGGAGTACAACATACTCATCTGAAAATGGGGTGGTTGAGTCTAAACAAGTCTCCCTTTGTGGGATCGGGTCCCATGCCACTCACATCGATTATCATGGTTTCCACAAGTTTTGACAACTACAATATCGATGATTCGGCAAATAGAGTGGCACGGTGGATCGTGGGCACCGATGCAGTGCTAGAGAGGAGGATGAGGTTCCAGATGAGGGAGGAGCTAGGGGAATTTGATTGCATTTTCTTGGCAGCTTTGGTTGGGATGAGCAAGGAGGAGAAGGGGTAAGTCATTGATCATCTAAGGAAGTACGTGAAGAGTGGAGGGATATTACTAGTGAGGAGTGCAAATGGGGCAAGGGGATTCTTGTACCCTGTTCTGGAAGCGGTTGACTTGTTTGATTTTGAGAGCCTCTCTACATTCCACCCAACAAATGATGTTATCAATTCTCTTGTTCTTGTAAGTTGTAAGCAAACCAATAAATAGGAGAGCTACTATAACCCAGGCCCAATCATGCTTAACTCGAGTCGGGTCTTGGGCCAGGCTTACACACCCAAAGAGTAGCTTATTTCCATGCCAAGTTCGAGCCAAAATCCAGACGACCCGGTCCTTAAGACCCTCACATGTAAGAAAACAAATATATATATATATATATATATATATATATATATATATATATATATATATATGGAAAAGGCCTCCAACCTCCAAGTTGTTTCGATGCCACGTGGAGCTCGGGTGCATTGCTTAGATCATCTTTGAAAAAAAGAAAATGTGAAAACTCATCTCCACCGTCTGTTTTTTGAACCGTGAAATGTGAACCAATGAAACCCATCAAACATTGACTTGTGGGTTTAAAAAGTTTTTTCGATTTTTTTTTTTTTTAATATTGATCTATACCGTTCACTTGTACTCCACGTGGATCTTGGAAGACGGTGACCGTCCTCCAATGGAGGACCTAACCGGCTCCCTATATATATATATATATATATATATATATATATTTTTTTTTTTTTCTAAGGTTATTGCTAACTTGTTATACAATGTAAAATGAAAAATATGAACGAGAATTAATAAGGATTTGATGTGGCTAGTGAAAAAACAAATATAGTCATTTCCTAAAGAGTAAACATAGAAGGAGCATAAATATCTCAAAACTAAACCAAAATATAAGTGTAAAAGAGAACTGTATCCCATTCTGTCTCATCACCATTATTTTAGAGCTAGTATAGGGAGAGCCTGCATAGAGAGTGGATTCAGTCCAATAGCTAAATGAACATCTGTCTGTGCATGTAATTATTTTATAAAAATAACAGACATGTCCTTTCAGGAAAATATTTATACAACATCCAGTCAAATGGTGCACTCTTGGGTTTTTTTTTTATAATTTAAAATTTTTCATGTAAATGACCATCAATGATATCACATTTAACCTGAAAATTATGTATAGCCTGAGTATTAGAACCATCTTATGAGAGGGCTTTAATATGAACTATTGTTCATATCTGTTGACCTGTTCATATTAAAGCACTCTTATGATGGTTCCAATGTTATGATATGCTTAATTTTTAGGTTAATTAATTAAGTGTTATATAAGTGTACAACTAATGGCTAATTATCTAACTTTATTTAAGATTGGAGTGTTAATACCATTTTGAAAGGAGTCATGGGCTTAACCCATTTCAGTGAGACAGAATAGGATAAGATAGTTGCATGGAAATATGGTAACATGCCTCTTTCATAGGTAATTAGCCTAACCCATTTGTTTAATATTTTAGCTATTGACCTAATTAATAAACTAATTAGTTATGCATATATTAATTTCACTATAAATGTACACATACATAATTTAGTTATGCTTATATATATATATATATATATATATATATATATATATATATATATATATATGCGTGTGTGTGTGTGTGTGTGTGTCCGGTCATATGGCCAAGACAACCTCAAGAACTAAGGAGCAAACATGCATACACATGTGACAGTTGCGGAGCAGCATGAGAAAGCACGAATTATAGTGGTGGGGGTTAACAACAGAAACCAACCCACACCTAGCCTTCTGAAGACAAGGTAGGAAACAACGTGGAGGACGATAATTGAACCCAGGACTGACTCCCCCACATTGGAGGGAGCATACATATTGGGCTAATGCCTCTTTGATAGTTTTGCTTATATTAATTTTACTAGGAATGTACCCCTACATGAATTATTATATTTAAAAGTAATATAAACTTATAGAATAGACTTGGACCTGAATCCAAGCCCGACTTAGACCTGACCTAACTTGACTCGGTATTTAATGGGTTAGGCATAGGCCAAGTTAGACTTAGACCCGGACCCGAATTGAAATGTGTCCAAAATTTTTTTACTAAGTGTGGAAAATACATCCACATGAATAAGAAGTCTCTCTTACTAAATGTAAAATAGATGAAGAAAAAAAAATGAAAATTACATGAGTCAATTTCATGTAGAATGGATGAAAGGAAAATAAAAAGTTTAATAGCAAGATCATGACTTTGATACCATGTTAAAATTATAAATTAAAGAAGAAAAATAAGAAGAAGATGAAAGAGATAAGAAGAAACAAATTCAAATTCACACAATCGATTACCTACCAGTTATAATTGATTTAGATAACTACAATTGATTGAGATCACTAATGTGTACGGTAAAAAAAGATGTGACATTTCACAGAAAGTTCCAATATCCACATCAAAGTGAGCAAAATACCATACTTGTTGTACCACAAGAACAAGGATTGAGGTTTATGAATTGTTTTCTTTTCTTTCGTTCATAAAACTTACTTTTTCTACATAAAACTTGTCCTCTATGTAACACTGTTTTCTGTCTGGGTGTTAATTTCGGGGCGTTACCTTATTTTGACCCATTGGCTATATATATATATATTATAGCCAATCAACCCAAATCGAAAGTTATTTTGGATTCATCATGTCCTATGTGTCCGAGTGTATTCTCCTTTTTTGGAAGCTTGCGCAGGTACACATAAGATGTTAAACCTCAATTTGGGCCATCTGATTTTCAGTGCATATTTATTATATGATGGCCATCTGATTTTCAGTGCATATTTATTGCACTTAACATTTTTAAATCATAGCCTTCAAATCAAATAGTTTAAATGATGTTTTCACATAGCAGAGTTTGCCCAACTTACAAATCTTTCTTTTAAATTTGGTGAAGGGCCACTTTATGAGTACAAGTAATGGCTTCCTTTTTTATTTAATAATTAATATGGGTGCTTATATCTGTAATACACGATTCTCTCTTCTCAACCTAACTTTGAAGTGATTATATTGTTGATTGCCTTTAATATGATGTAAATTGGTTTTTGCCAATGGATCTTGAGATCATGTGCCTATCATCTGACGGTTAAATTTTGATTCTACATGACATATATGGAAAAGAGTTAATTTACCTCAAATGTGATTCTTAGATCACCTTTTGAGATGTATTTCCTGTTAAATCAAAATCTAAATATCTAATCATAGGACTAAATTATGAAGAAAATGGTCTCCACATCATAAATCGGTTAATTACGTGAAATTAGAGTTGAGAACGAAGAATTATGGATTGAAAGAAAAAACGCACCCTAAATAAATAAAATGGTGCCTTTATTAAGTATCCAGATTCTTCGTTTTCAACCAGATTTGTACGTGCTTAATTGATTTGTTTCAAACGATGGAGATTGTATTTTATTCTATCATTGGCACACTACATAAAAAAAATTACATAAAGCATGGAGTATGCTAAACATAGTTCTCTGGCCCCTTTTCAGGATATGTGCTGGAATATAAATATGATCAACGTCAGCTCGTTGAAAATAATGGTACCGATTTAAAAAATATTTAAGACGATGAGTAAGAGGAGGGAGAAGATAATGCTGGGCAAGAGGAAGGGGAAAATTCCGGGCAAGAGGAGGCAAGGGAAGATGCTGAGGATGAGGCGATGTTCAATCCTATGGTAAACAAGAGAGCTGGAGGAAAAGGATGACGTTAGTTTTCATTTCTTTCGTTAATAAAATTTTTCTTGTCCTGTATGTGACAGTGTCTTTTGTCTGGGTTACCTTATTTTGACACATAGCAGGTGGGCCAAAAAAGTCAACAAAATATATAGTGACAAATTTCGATTCATTTCCGATAAATTTTGAGAAAAATGTGAAAAGTTTCAGAAAAATTTCGTAGAGTACCAAAAATATTAAATATAAATTATATTTAAACTTCATAAAAATTTTATTTATTATTTAAAAAATGATAAAAATTAGAAAAGATTTATTAATTTCAATGAAATTTCGTTAATTTAGATGAAATCTCGGAGAAATCATTGAAATTTCGTTGTACGTTTCGCTCGACTCTTGTTTCGATAAATTTCGAAGAAATTTCAGAGAAATTTGTCACTGAAATAGAGTTGAGAAGGAAGAATTTTGGATTGAAAGTAAAAGCACCCTAAATAAATAAAATGGTGCCTTTATTAAGGAATCGAGATCCCGATTTGTACATGCTTAAAAGGTTGACTGATTTATTCCACTACAGCTTGAGAATACATAAAAAAAATAGAATATATAAAAAAAAATAACATAATCATGCATTTGAGTATGCTAAACATAGTTCTCTAACCGCATGTGTGCCACGTGTGAATTTCAATTCGCCAATCTAAAAAATTTTCTACTAATACGTATTTTGCTTACGACATGCTATTGTTGTACCCGTCAAAATCAGATTTGCACCAACAGCTCTATGTTATGGGAAGTTAAAAAGAATTTTGTATGATCTTATGCCATTATTTAGCTTTTTGATCGGTAAAGTAGATGCTTTATTATTAGGGTCTAAGATAAGGGGAAAGAAAAAGAAATAATGAGAAAGAAAAAAAAAAATTATAAAATATTTTATTTGGCAATAAAATTGTGCTATTAAAAATAATAGGAAAATTTAAAATTTTATTTTCCATTAGAGACCGATAAATCCCTCTAAAATAAGGGGATATCATCGAAAATCTTTTGCAGTCTCCTCCCTCCCCTCCCCTCTTTTTCTTGAATGAGAACTCTCTCTCTCTCTCTCTATTTATTTTTTATTTGGTGTATATAATATACACCAAAGATGATGCTTACCTTTCCCTTTTTCTCTCCTAATTTCTCTGTTTTAATTTGTCTCTTTCATAATCTCTCTTTTTTAGATATCTCTTTCTCACTCCGACTCTCCGAATCTTTCTTTACATTTCTCTTTTAATTTCCGTCTCTCCCCCCTAATCTCTCTCTCTCTCGCAATGTTTCTCTATCTCCCTCACAATTGAAAGTGTGATTTATTGGGTGTGTGAGATATACACCATCGATGGTGTACCTTTTTTATTATCTATTTGTAATTACTCAATGCAAACATCGAAAAACAATGAATTCCTACGAATTTTCAAAGAGCTGAAATCCATTAAATCTACAAATCCATTTTCACCATTTTCCTGAAAATATCCGAGCATACCCTTTTAGAGTGCATCCATATTATGGTTATAATTTGATTTTTGAGCTCATTTAAACATTATGTTGTTTTAGTAATTAAATGACTTTAAAGAGAGAATCCTATCCAAGCCCAATAATTAGGATTGCAAATGGGTCGGGTCGATCCAGACATAATTCGACGAAAAATTGAACCCAATTAAAGTTTGGATCCAGGCCTAGCATTTGCCAATAGCAACTCGATGTCGAGTTGGGTTAGATTTTATTCTTTAGCGTTTAGGCCTAAATCCAAACTCAAATCCCATCTAGCTATATAAATAAAAATAAGAATTGGGGAGATGCAACCTGGCTAGTGTTTCAGAGCTACACCCATATGTTAAATTAAATGCTAGGTAGCACATGATCAACCTAAAATAATACCCTTTTTGGGTTGATTAGTCATGAGACGTGATTTACAAAAAAAAAAATATTATTTTAAAAAAAAATTTTGCTCTCCGTTTAATAGATGAAAGATACGATAACGCCCAACCAACTAGGTGCATTGATTTTAACCATCTTTGACTACATTGTTAACACTGGATTGCATTGGATAGAGCCTAATTTTTTTGAGTGATACTTGATTTTTAGGGATAATTAGAGAAACATGTCTCAAAAACAAACTTTTCAGCAAAAAAGACCCGACCTCAAATGTTTTTAAAAAATAGTGCTTTCACGGGTTTTGAAAGTTTTGAGATTTGTGAAAGCATCGTTTTCTTAAAAAAAAAACAGTGCTTTCACAATTTTCTGAAGTTCCAAAATTCGTGAAAGCATTGTTTTTTTAAAACGTTTGAGGTCGGATCTTTTTTGCTAAAAAGTTTGTTTTTAAGGGATTGTTTTCTAAAGTGCCCTAATTTTTATTATCCAAGTTACCATCATACCCAATCCTTGAGATTAGTGCCACATAGCGTACAAATGGTCTGGTGTAGCCCTAAACGCTACCCCGGGTGTATAGTCCCATCCTTCAATATAAATTCACTTTTTGTTTATATAGCAGTGCTCATTTCTTGGGATTGTTATCAATAAGATTAGATAAAAAATTTGGGTGCCTCAATTCGCATCGACACAATCTAGGAGGGCGCCTATGTTTGAAAACCCCTCGAACCCATTGACTACTTCAAGTCCGGCGATCTAGGCCATTTTCACCCCAATTTTCGACATGATGGATCTTGAGACCATGAAAGTATCATCAACGGTTTGTGTTTGATTTCGCATGATACAAATATCCATAAATTAGGAGCAGTTAATTGCACACAAGACGAGGTTCCAATGACACACATTACGCTCAAATGGCATTTTTTGGGGATCGCTTCAACATGTAATAAAACATATATCATTTGATGGTATTTTCATGTCTCAAGATCCGTTGTACGGAAAATTGGAGTGAACAACGATCTACATCATCTAATCTCAAGCGTCAATGTGGGTTTCAAAGGTGGACGCGAACAGACATCGCTTAGGCATGAATAGAGGTATCGTGAAAAAATTGTGATTATATTTACGTAGTGTTTCAACTAAGGGAGTTATAAGTTGTACACAGGATTTTTACTGTGGCACACGAGTTAGAAAGAAAAGCTTGATGTTTTTGGGATTCATGCCTTGTGGAACACCATCTAAGCTGTCTGATTTGAGTGTGAAAGATCTTTTAGATCAAAGATTGAAATGATATATATATGGTTATATATATAGTCACTACATTCCAATTAACCCTGAAAATTATTAAATCAAATGGTAACTTTTGAATGTGTTGAGTTAGATGATAGAGATATTATTTCATCCCAATATTTGAGATTAAATTTGCATGAGTGCCTTCAAATCAAACGATTTAGATAGTGTTTCAAGGGACACACATTACATCAGGGACTTCAAATCAAACAGTTTATATGGTGTTTCAAGGGACACACATTCCAAAAATATCAAGTCTTTCATTTAACCCATGTACTATGGTACAAATCTCGTATGCAAGTTGTAGCTCCCTGCAAGTTGTGAATTGTGGTCCTATAAATGCTTCTCTTAACTTTAAATTGAATTAATTGAGCTATAATATCTTTTTCAGGGCCGGCCTTGAGATTTTGAGAGCCCAAGGCAAGTTCCTTAAATGTGGCCCTCTTTCATATTAATCCAAAAAATAATTCGCCACAATTTTTTTTTTAAACAAATAAAAGGGTTTTTTGCATATATCCCTTGAGATACATTAATATTGCATCAAACCCGTTGAGTTATAGATATTTATTTTGCAGTCCTTACTTTTGTGTTTCTGTTTTATATATCCCTCTCCCCCCCCCCCCAAACCACGTATTAACTAGTCGTGAGTTTATGAACGGAATGACTATTTTGATGTTAATGAAACCAATATTCTAAAAATATCACCATTCTAGAAGGCCCTTCATTCACCTATATTTATAAGTTATGCCATTAAAGTTTACTACTATTCTAAAAGGCCATTCATTCACCTTTATTTACAAGTTATGCCATTATAGTTTACCACCATTCTAAAAGGAGTGACTTTAAATCCACGCACAAAATCTTTGAGTTCACCCACGCTAAAACACATCGACTGCATTGAATCAGATGATGGAGATTGTTTATCGTCCCAATCTTTCATGAAATCGATCTTTAGATCATGGGTGTACCATAAGACGGTCGATTTTTCATTTCATGTGGTACACGCCCATAAAAGTAACTTTAAAATTAATTTTAAGTGTGTACGTGATGCTAAGGTCACTTTTCTGAGATGTGTGTCATGTGAAATAAAACACTGACCGTCTGATGGTACCCCAATAATCTCAAGATCCATCGTGTGAAATATTGGGAGGATAAATGATCTCCATCATTCGATTCAATTCAATCAACGTGTTTCAGCATGGGTGAACTCAAAGATTCGGTGGGTGGATTTAAAGGTGCTATTCTAAAAGGCCCTTCATTCACCCATCAAATAAGTGATTCTCCCATTAAAGCATACCAACGTTTGGATAAATACTCAACCAATGGAGGATTTGTGGCGAACGATGCAATTATTCTTGTAAAGAAAACCTTCAATCTACATGTTCCACTCAAAATATCCGACCCTCCAATTTGCTATATGATTCAAGACCCATTAGATGAAAGACTGATTGGTATTAGTCGATACTTACCGATACAATTTTTTTCTCGATATTGGCCGATATTTACCGGTACAATTTTCTTTTTACATGTTTAAAAAAAAAAGACCGATTTGGTATTGGTGGTACCGTATCCATATCAGCCGATATGTATCGGTGCAAGATGAGCCAATACTTAATACCAATACTGATACACTGAGTGCAGGTCGCCTAGATTTTTGAGGAGTTAAAAATCAAATAGGTTACTAGTATGGGCAGCCGAAGATTCGGTCTCCGTACTTAGTGGGTTCCACAATTAAAACAGATGGCTGCCTTGAATGGGACGATGTAGATCATTTTACCTCCCAATCTTCCATACAAGAGATCTTGAGATCATGTCCCCCCAATAAGATGGTCAGATGTTGATTTCATCTGACACATGTCCTCAAAAGTGACCATGATTAGGTAACTTTGGGGGATGTGTTTCATAGAAAATCAATATTTGATGATGGGGGGTCTAAAATGTCCAGATCTATAATGTGAAAGTTTGGGACAAAAAAAAATGATAGAATCTTCTGCTTTAAATAAGTGTAGCCAATCATATAATAGAGAACCTGGTTGGACGGCCATAGATTAGTATTATGTGTGCATGCTCATCACCCATAAAACATATACAAAACTATCTATATACTGCCAAAAATGCACGGCATACGACAATGACGAGAAATGGGAATCTACAAAATGTCATTAAGGATAAAATATGTGGTAGAACCTGAATGAAGGGCCTTTTAGAATGATGGTATTTTTATAATAATGGTTTCATTAAGGGCAAAATAGTCATTCACTCAATAAACTCATGGGTATATGAAACAGGAACACAAAAGTAAGGGCCATAGAATAAATACCCATAACTAAGGGGGTTTGACGCAATATCGGCATATCTCAAGGGGTATATGCAAAAAAGTCCAAATAAAATAATACTTATTTCTACCATAGTGACAAATTTCTCTGATATTTTCCAAAATTTCGCTGAAATTTATTGAAACAGAAGTTGGACGTAACTTTCAGTGAAATTTTGTTGATTTCTCCGAAATCGTCAAATTTCATTAATTTCGACAAAATTAACAAAAAAATTTTAAATTTAATGAATTTTCTTTTATTTTAGTCGTCTTTGCATAATAAATAAAATTTTTAGAAGTATTACATACAATTTATATATAATATTTTTTGTACTTCCCGAAATTTTTTGAAATTTTCATGTAATATCAAAATATTGCCGAAATTGAAAATTGTCACCATAATTGCTCCTAGATTATGAATATCTACATACTCAATTCTATTGTTTATAATTTGAAAAATAACTAATAAGTAAGTTAACAAAAATATATATTAAAGGAAAATAAAATGCAAAAGGGAAAAGCTAAATAGTAGAACGTACCCTACCGATCGAGTAACCCAACTAACACTTTAACTGTTATTGAATCTTTCCTGCCATTTTTAGCACTTTAATAGTCTCAAAAGTATTCCATAAATAGGTTTATTGGATAACTCTCATCAAATATATCCAAATTGATAGGTTATTTGCAAAAAAATGAGTTGTCAAATAAATCCAAATTGATAGCTTATTTGCAAAAAAATTGAGTTGTAACGAGAACAAAATTGTTGTTTTAAGTTGGGTCATATAATAAGAAAAAATTTGTATAAAGGATCCAATCAAACAAATCCAAACCAATTAAAATAGGGCTAGAGAATCTACTGGGTCAATGCATAAGGTTGGCCTGGCCTAGTGAGAGAGCATGGGAAGAGTTGAACCCATAACCTAGTGGATAGAAAGTAAAATTATACAAGTAGGCTAACCAAGTAACCCATTGACCAGATTTATTATTTTAATACATTGAAAATTATATTAACTAATTTCCCATAAAGACTTACAAGAATATGGGGCCCCAAAAATTTGGGGGCCCGAGGCAGCCTATCACGGGGTCGCACTTTCGCAACCTCAGTCCCGTGCGGCACCTAACGCACGCTTCGCTAGGTCAGCCTACTTCTGATACCAATAGTCGCGGGGCGTCCTTCGACGCGCTTTCAACCCGCGCGGTGCTTCGCTACCAAGTGCAACAAAGCCAACCCATCTACACATCAGCTCTGATATCACCCGCCTAGAGGACGGGAACTCCCCCAACATGGTTACCTCTGTTTCACGGCCTACCACCCGACTTATACGTTGCCCCTTTCTACGATCACCAATTGCCAGCAGCGCTAAACTTGGCTGCTCAAGCTTCTTGATGCCTTGCACTAGTACCTCACTACATGAGCAGTTGGCCTGTGACTTTAATATTGCCACCATGTCTTGCTCACTGCCAGACAGAAGTCCATGGCATTGCGGCCTTTCAGCGTCGGCGCTTCGTGCTCCAGCAGGTCCCCGCAAGCTTTGCCCTTGCGTGTGCGTTCAGATTACTGTTTAGATTTATCCTTGGCCCACGATGCTATCGTGCTCAAGCGGAGTCCCTCCACCGGCGTTGGTGTTCACGAGGTTGCCCGGTGGTTTGTGTCACCACGACGCGTAGTCCAGACCTATACTTCAACCTCCCTTGGGTGCCACATGGCATCGCTGCGTCGACATCCTAGGCCCACCCTTTTAGGCCTAGGAGACACTTGCGCCTCCTCTGGCAAACCAAGGCCCCGTGTGGGTGGGAGCTAGTCTCCACTAACTCTCCCACATAGAAGGGTAAAACAGTCATTCAGCCAGAATGGCGAGAGGACTTCAAACCCCTTGGTTTGACATACCGCAATGCCTCCTGCATCGCTAGCCCACCTTGGCTATGTCGCGTCCGTGTAGCGACCGCGTCTTCCCCCTTATGCATCCGTATCGCGACCCCGCAGCGCGACCACGTTGCAAGGCCCTCTTGGCCCCCATGTCGCGTGCCCTCCTGGCACCACATGTCGTGCCCCAAACACCATGCTGCAAGCTCGAGTATTGGCCCCGTCACATCCTCCACCACTCCATAAAATGTCAATGTCTTCGTTGATGCATTATCGCAGTGAACTGACCCCGCCAACTCCTCCCAGTTTGTTCGCAACACATTTTTAGTTTTTAGGTCCGCACCTTCCCACAAGCTCCCCACTGTCACCCTGGCCGAGTCAACTTGGTTCTGCTGTCACAAGGGCCTCACCTATTAACTAGCTCAGGGATGTCGCGTGCCTTCTTGACACCACATCGCGTGCCTCTGCACCAATTGTTCATGGATGTTGCGTGCCCTCTAGACACCACATCACGTGCCTTCGCACCAATTACTCATAGCATCATCACTTCTGGATCGAACTTGGCTCTGATACCAAAATGTCATGGGGTCACACTTCCGCAACCTCAGTCCCGTGCGGCACCTAACATGCGCTTGCTAGGTCACCGACCTAGATACCAATAGTCGCGGGGCGTCCTTCGACGCGCTTTCAACCCGCGCGGTGCTTCGCTATCAAGTGCAACAAAGCCAACCCATCTACACATCAGCTCTGATATCACCCGCCTAGAGGACGGGAACTCCCCCAACATGGTTACCTCTATTTCACGGCCTACCACCCGACTTATCGTGCCCTTTACGATACGCCAATTGCACCACTGTGCTAAACTTGGCCTGCTCAAGCTTCACCACATGCCTTTGCACTAGTACCTCACTCATAGCATGATCTTGCATGACTTCCCATGCCACCATGTCTTGCTCACCTGCCGAACCAAGTCCACAGCCTTGTGCCTCGCGCTCGCGTGCTCAACTGAGTCCCACGCAACCTGCCTTCGTGTGCATTCCGAATTACTAGCACCGTTTATCCTTGGCCCACGTGCTATCGTGCTCAACTGAGTCCCACACAGCGTTGGTGTTCACACGAGGTTGCCCAGCTGTATGCACCGCGACGCGTAGTCCAGACCTATACTTCAACCTCCCTTGGGTGCCACATGGCATCGCTGCGTCGACATCCTAGGCCCACCCTTTTAGGCCTAGGAGACACTTGCGCCTCCTCTGGCAAACCAAGGCCCCGTGTGGGTGGGAGCTAGTCTCCACCAACTCTCCCACATAGAAGGGTAAAACAGTCATTCAGCCAGAATGGCGAGAGGACTTCAAACCCCTTGGTTTGACATACCGCAACGCCTCCTGCATCGCTAGCCCACCTTGGCTATGTCGCGTCCGTGTAGCGACCGCGTCTTCCCCCTTATGCATCAGTATCGCGACCCCGCAGCGCGACCACGTTGCAAGGCCCTCTTGGCCCCCATGTCGCGTGCCCTCCTGGCACCACATGTCGTGCCCCAAACACCATGCTGCAAGCTCGAGTATTGGCCCCGTCACATCCTCCACCACTCCATAAAATGTCAATGTCTTCGTTGATGCATTATCGCAGTGAACTGACCCCGCCAACTCCTCCCAGTTTGTTCGCAACACATTTTTAGTTTTTAGGTCCGCACCTTCCCACAAGCTCCCCACTGTCACCCTGGCCGAGTCAACTTGGTTCTGCTGTCACAAGGGCCTCACCTATTAACTAGCTCAGGGATGTCGCGTGCCTTCTTGACACCACATCGCGTGCCTCCGCACCAATTGTTTATGGATGTTGCGTGCCCTCTAGACACCACATCACGTGCCTTCGCACCAATTACTCATAGCATCATCACTTCTGGATCGAACTTGGCTCTGATACCAAAATGTCATGGGGTCACACTTCCGCAACCTCAGTCCCGTGCGGCACCTAACGCACGCTTCGCTAGGTCAGCCTACTTCTGATACCAATAGTCGCGGGGCGTCCTTCGACGCGCTTTCAACCTGCGCGGTGCTTCGCTACCACGTGCAACGAAGCCAACCCATCTACACATCAGCTCTGATACCACCCGCCTAGAAGACGGGAACTCCCCCAACATGGTTACCTCTGTTTCACGGCCTACCACCCGGCTTATCGTGCCCCTTACGACACACCAATTACACCACTGTACTAAACTTGGCCTGCTCAAGCTTCATCCTGTGTACTGCACTAGTACCTCACTCGCAACAGTCTTGGCATGTAGCTTCCCATGCCACCATGTCTTGCTCACCTATCGAACCAATTCCACAGCCTTGTGCCTCGCGCTCGCGTGCTCAACTAAGTCTCACGCAACCTGCCTTCGTGTGTGTTTCGAATTACTAGCACCGTTTATCCTTGGCCCATGTGCTGTCGTCCTCAACTGAGTCCCATGGAGCGCTGGTGTTCACACGAGGTTGCCCAGCCGTATGCACCGCGACGCGTAGTCCAGAGCATACTTCAACCTCCCTTGGGTGCCACACGGCATCGCTGCGTCGACGTCCTAGGCCCACCCTTTCAGGCCTAGGAGACACTTGCGCCTCCTTTGGCAACGCAAGGCCCCGTGTGGGTGGGAGCTAGTCTCCACCAACTCTCCCACATAGAAGGGTAAAACAGTCATTCAGCCAGAATGGCGAGAGGACCTCAAACCCCTTGGTTTGACATACCGCAGCGCCTCCTGCATCGCTAGCCCACCTTAGCTATGTCGCGACCGTGTCGCTCCCGCGTCTTCCCCCCTATGCATCCGTGTCGCGACCCTGCAGCGCGACCATGTCGCAAGGCCCTCTTGGCCCCCATGTCACGTGCCCTCCTGGCACCACATGTCGTGCCCCAAGCACCATGCTACAAGCTCCAGTATTGGCCCCGTCACAAGCCGCCTGATGGGCCTTGCCCCAGAGTCGGCCTTAATCTTCTTTCTAGTGAATAATCGATATGACATGAATGCCATGAAATTTACACTTGAAAGCATGGTCACATGAAAAACTCCGTTTTTTTGAAAAGTATGCGTATAAAACACATTTTCTCCGATAAACGTATGAAAGTCATTTTATAAGGAAAAACGCACATATCATATTTTTTCCTGTTTAAAACGCATTTTATTCGAAAAATAAGGATTAACTAAATAAATATTTTTAATTTTTTCTAATATATATTTATTTATTATTATTTTTTATATTTTTTCCATATTTTTGGTTTTTATCTTTTTTTTTCAACTTTTCCGTTGATGTGTTCTTCTGGTACCTCTTTTTTCCCTTTTATTTCTTGTATATCCCTTTTTGGCTGTTTCTTTCCAACTATTTTTCTTATATCCCATTTCTTTTCTCGTATATCCCATTTTTTGCTATATTTTTTTGAATTTTTCTAGGTCTGTTTGGATTTATCTATATCTAAATAGTTAAACTTCTAGTCTTCTAATTAAAAGTATTTAATCAGAGTATCTCATTTCATAGTAAATTAGCATGATGAGAGTAATAAAAAGGAGAAGAGAGTTAGTGATTAGGGTTTGAGCCGACAGATTTAAGTCTTTATAGGTAGATTGGATTGTTAGCATACTAATACCTTAAACCCTTAAAAGCTTTTAATGATTAGTTTTTAAAATATTTTAATAATTTAAGTTATTTATAATCTTTTATATAAATGAGAACATTGCATTTGAAAATATTTCTTCTTTTTCTACGTCTCCCTGTATCACTGAAGACTTAAGTGGAGAGGAATCAAATCAACATGCCTTTGAACTTAGGTCTATAAATGGGCCTACTTATGCTCATGATATGAGCAGTCATCCTCCAAGTGCTATTATTGGTGATGCATCTACCAAAATGATGACTCGACATAAGTTTAAAAATCTTACAAATCTTACAAATCTTTTATATCATGTGTGTTACACATCTTCACTTGAACCAAAAAACGTAAAAGAATCTCTTCTTGATGAACATTGGGTTATAGCTATGCAAGAAGAATTTACACAATTTAAGAGAAATGAAGTTTGAGAATTAGTTTCTCAACCTTCAAATATCAGAATCATTGGTACAAAATAGATTTTTAAAAATAAAATAAATGAAGAAGGTAAAATTGTGAGAAACAAGGCACGTTTAGTGGCTCAAGGTTATACACAGGTCGAGGGCATTGATTTCAATGAAGCTTTTGCACCTGTGGCTAGACTTGAGTCAATTCGTCTCATTTTGGCAATGACGTGTCATCTAAAGTTCAAATTATATCAAATGGATGTGAAAAGTGCATTTCTAAATGATTTTTTATCAGAGGAAGTTTATGTGGAACAACCTAAAGGGTTTGAAGATCCACATTGACCTCTGAATGTGTTTAGGCTGAAAAAGGCCCTGTATGGTTTGAAGCAAGCACCTCGTGCTTGGTATGAAAGGTTAACAAAATATCTAATAACCAATGGCTTCACACGTGGAAGTGTCGATAAAATTTTATTTTTAAAAGAAGAATCATCTCATTTAACTGTTAATCAAATATATGTAGATGATATTATTTTTGGTTCCACACTAGATAGGAATGCTCATAACTTTTAAATCTAATGAGTACTGAATTTGAAATGAGTTTGATTGGTGAGTTAATCTATTTTTTAGGTCTTCAGATAAAATAATGTTCTTCTGGTATTTTCATTACTCAATCCAAATATGCTAGAGAACTAATTAAAATTTTGGTTTGGAATCTAGTAAATTTGCACGCACACCAATGAGTATATCAGTCAAATTATCTAAAGATGTTTCTGGTAAACCCGTTGGGGAAACTCTTTACAGGAGTATGAGAGGAAGTTTACTTTACTTAACAGCGAGTAGACCAGACATAGCTTATAGTATTGGTATGTGTGCTAGATTTCAAGTTGCACCTAAAGAATCTTATCTCACTGTTCTTAAACGTGTTTTCCGTTATGTTAACGTAACTTTAGATTTAGGTTTCTGGTATCCTTTTTATACCACATCAGAGATAGTGGGATTCTCTGACTCTGATTAGGCTGGTAATTCTGATGACCGAAAAAAAATTAGTGGAGGTTGTTTTTATATAGGAAATTATTTTGTTTCTTGGCTTAGTAAGAAACAAGCTTCTGTGTCATTCTCCACTGCTGAAGCAGAATATATTTCTGCTGAAAATGATTGTACATAACTTCTTTGAAAGAAGCAGATGTTGTCTGATTACGGGATTTCTCAAGGTGTTATGACTTTGTTCTGCGATAACACAATCGCTATCTGTATATCTGAAAATCCTGTACAACACTCTAGGACTAAACACATATATATCAAACACCATTTCATACGTCATTTGGTTGAAGATAAAATTATTATCCTTGAGCACACAGACACTAAACTTCAATTGGTTGATCTCTTCACCAAATCATTGGATTTTGTTCGATTTAAATTTCTTCAAAAATTCATTCGTGTATGCTTTCTCGACTAATCTTTCAATTGATTCTTTTTGTAAATTTTTTTTAAATGTTTATTTTCCATGTGTTATTTGCTCAAAGAAACTTGTGTTTCACTTGAAATGTCTCATGATTTTGTCTGATACAATTTGATTCACATAGGATATATTTATGATCAGATATCATGAGATCTAACTTCATTGTTTTTGAGTTAATCTTATTTCATTATATTTTAGTTTAATCAATGTTAACTCATTTTTTTATTGTATGTTTTCTGTAACGAAATATGTTCTTCTCAATCAAATATGTCACTACAATTTTTTCAAAACTAATCATAGGAATTTGTCAATTTAATGACTATAATTGTTTGCTACTTACTCAGGCCTTTTTTACTCGACTTATTAAGCCCGTAGGAGTATTTTATACTCAATGCCCTAAGCCAATTGGATTGGGAGCCATTGGTCTAAGACTCGTTAAATGGGTCGATTAGAAAGCACGTAAGGTTTGAGTATCTATTAACTCAAAAGATTATTTATATACTATAGCAAGAAAATTTCTTGATAAATGTTTTTCACTTTTTTGCAATTGACATAATAATCATCATTCTCATGCATATTTATCCTTCATATTACATTTCTTTATGATGAGCTAGCAGAGATTATTTTTTTTTTTTGTAAAATTTTGATCGTCTCTAACATAACAAATAAAATTTCATGTTAAGTAACAAATGTTGTCACTGTTGGATGTACGGACGTTCGTGACTGACCTCACGGGCATCTGTGGTCACAAACGTCCATTTCCCAATAGTATAAAATGGGATTTTCACTTTCGGGAAGTTAGAACTTTCGGGAAAAAATTTCTCTAATTTGAAAATTCCCTTATGATTTCCTTTTCTCTTTGAGACAACCTTGTATTGTTCATATTAGATTTATATCTTAAAGAATTTATCTTTTATCTTTGAGATCTGAGGTTAAGATTGAAGACTCGTGTGAAACGAATGGGCCATTGTAAGACACGACAGTTGGAGGTGATAACTTTTCACTATGGAACGGATGATTGTGAGATACCGTTATTGTTGGCGAGAAGAGTAATAGAGCATATCATTCTCAAAGCACTGTAAGATTTACTTTGTTCTTAGTGGATTGTTTGCTTTGGATCTGAGATATATTCTGTGGTTTTTATCTGTGATAGGGTTTTCCACTTTAAAATAGATTGTGTTGTTTTTTGTTGTGTGATTATTTTTAATTATAATTTGTATTGATTGTAAGATCTTCGATTACACCAAAATTTCATATATATATATATATATATATATATATATATATATATATATATATTGAGTCGAGCTTGTGATCGGCTTGTTTACAAACAAGCTCTTAACTCATAGCTCTGCTCGGCTCGGCTCACAAGCCGAGCTCAAGGTATTTGTAGTTTTTTTCCAAGCCTAGCCTTGCGAGTTCTCAAGCTGGCTCGGCTGGTTGGCAGCCCTACTTATGCTTAGGGCTTTCAATCGGTTGGGTTTCAGCCTGGGCCCGCCTCGGATGAGTTGAGATTCGGGCCTAATTCTTTTAGAAATTTTGTAATGGGTAGGGCCAGGCTAAGCCCGAATATAAATGGGTTCGAGTTTTGATGTTTGAAATAAATGGGCCGTAATTTTAGGGTAAACTTAATGGGCCAGTTAGCCCAGCCCGAACTCGGCCCGTTATAATTATTATTTTAACCCCTATTATTACCGTGCAATGAATTGATGAGGGGTTAAACATGTGATTTTTGATGTTGTAATTCTTTATAACTAGCTGCTAGGGTTTTCTTTTTCCCTCAAATCTCAAGCAGACAAGCCCTCTTTCAAGCATTCTTCTTCAAGCTCAGGTTGGCTTCAAGCTTGACGGTGTTAGTTCTTCAAACTCTTTCGCTGGCAGCCCGCAACCCCTTGTGATGGAGGAATGTAGCGTGGCTACCCGGGTCATCCGCAGCGCCACTCAAGCCGCTTGTACTCTGCATAGAGGCAGTAATGACTTGGTGCATGAGGCACGCGATGTGGTGTCAGAAATGCATGCGACATCTTGGTGCTGGGGTAGCACGACATGTGGTGCCAGGAGGGCACGCAACATGGGGCCATAAGGGCCTCGCGACATGGTTGCACTACGGTTGCGACATGGTCGCATGGGAGGACAATGCGAGGAGTCATGGGCGTGATGGTTAGGGACATGACATTGTGTACCACGGGCAAGAAGCGTGTGCCATGGAGGTATTTCAAACTAATACGTTTGAGGTCCTTTGGTTGTTTACTCATAGATGGTGTTTGGACCATCTATGTGGAAGAGGTGTTGGATGAATGCCTTCCACCCACACGAGACCTTGCGTCGCCAGAGGGGGCGCAAGTGTCTCCTAGGCCTGAAAGGGTGGGCCTAGAATATCGATACAGCGATGCCGTATGACACTCAAGGTGAGGTTGCAGTATGGCCCGGACTACGCGTCGCGGTGCATATAGCTGGGCAACTTCACGAGGGCACTTGAAGGCTGTGTGGGACTCTGTAGAGCACGACAACATGATGGCCAGGTACAGGTGTGTGCTAGTAACTCGAAACGCACGCGAGGTGGACTTGATTTGGTATGTTTGCAGGATATATTAGTATGAGACGGCATGAAGCGCGACATGCTACTACTGTTGAGAAGCGGGGTACTTGTGCAGGGCACACAGGAGAGAAGCTTGAGCAGGCCAAGCATGGCATGAAAATGCAATAGAGCGTATCGTAAGGGGCACAATGTATTGAGATGGTAGGCCTTGGAAAGAAGGTAAGTACGAGCGGGAGTTCCCTTCCTCTAGGCGGGTGGTATCAGAGTCTGATGGAGATATTGGTTGGCTTCTTTGCATGCTGTAGTGAAGTATCGCACGATTAGATGGCACATCGGAGCGAGCTCTCGTGACAGTTAGTATCAGAGATGGGCTGACCTAACTTCGAAAGTTAGGTGCCGCACGCGAGGGCATGTCGAAAGGAGTGACTCTGCGACATTTGGTATTAGAGCCAAGTTCGATCCGGAAGAGACGATACTGATGGGTTGGTTGGTGCCAGCGGAGCACGCGATGTGGTGCTAAGAGGGCACGCAACTTTCCCGAGCTAGTTAAAATGTGAGGACCTATGAACTAGGGTGAACTAAAGGGAAGCTTGAGAACAGAAGGGTGAAGGCAATGTTGAGGTACCGACATGTTGTGAAAGCTGAATTTGGTGACCGAATATTTACTGTCATAAAGTGACAAGGCATTGATGGCGTGTAGTGAAGACTAAGAGTTCAGGGCCTACAACATCAGGTGAGGACACATTCAAGATTAAGAAGTGTCTTCGCATCAACGAGGACATTGACGATTTTGAGTGGAGGAGGATGTGACGGAGGTACGCAGCATGGCTACTCAGGCCATTCACAGCGCCACTCGAGCTGCTTGTACTCCGCATAGAGGCAGTGGTGACTTGGTGCATGAGGCATGCGACATCTTGGTACTGGGGCGGCATGACATGTGGTGCCAGGAGGGCACGCGACATGGGGCCATAAGGGCCTCGTGACGTGGTCGCATGAGAGGAAGATGCTGGGAGTCATGGGTGTGATGGTTGGGGACATGACATTGTGTGCCACGGGTAGCAGGCATGTGTCATGGGAGTATGTCAAACGAATATGTGTGGCACCCAAGGTGAGGTTGAAGTATGGCCCATACTATATGTCACGGTGCATACAGTTGGGCAACTTCACGAGGGCACCTGAGGGTTGCATGAGACTCTGTAGAGCATGGCAACACGAGGGCCAGGTATGACTGTGTGCTAGTAACTTGAAATGCACACGAGGTGGGCTTGGTTTGGTATGTCAGTAGGACATGTTGGTATGAGACGACATGAGGCGTAGCATTCCACTAGCGTTGCGAAGTGAGGTACTTGTGTAGGGCACACAGGAGAGAAGCTTGAGCACGCCAAGCATAAAATGAAACTGCAATAGATGGTGTCTTAAGGGGCATGAAGTATCGGGATGGTAGGCCTTGGAAAGAAGGTAACCATGGGCGGGAGTTCCTATCCTCTAAGCGGGTGGTATCAGAATCTGATGGAGAGATTGGTTGGCTTTGCTACATGCTGCAGTGAAGCATCGTGTGAGTTGGATGGCGCATATGAGCACGCCCCCGTGACAATTGGTATCAGAGACGGGCTGGCTTAGCTTCAAAAGTTTGGAAACGCACGCGACGACACGTCGAAATGAGTGACTCCGTGACATTTGGTATCAGAGCTAAGTTTGATATGGAAGGGATGATACTAATGAGTCGGTTGGTGCTAGCGGGGCACGCGATGTGGTGCTAAGAGGCCACACGACATCCACAAGCTAGTTAAAAGGTGGGGACCTATGAACTAGGGCGAACCGAAGGGAAGCTTGAGAACAGAGGGGTGAAGGCAATGTCGAGGTATCGACGTGTTGCGAAAGCTGAATTTGGTGAGGGAATATTTGCTTTGTCATAAAGCGACAAGGCATCGATGGCGTATAGTGAAGACTGGGAGTTCAGGGACTACAACATCAAGTGAGGACACATTCAAGATTAAAAAGTGTCTTCGCGTCAATGAGGACATTGACGATTTTAAATGGAGGAGGATGTAACGGAGGTACGCAACATGGCTACTCAGGCCATCCGTAGCGCCACTCGAGCCGCTTATACTCCGCATAGAGGCAGTGGCGACTTGGTGCATGAGGCACGCGATGTGATGCTAGAAAGGCACGCGACATCTTGGTGCTGGGGCGGCATGACATGTGGTGCCAGGAGGGCACCTGACATGGGGCCATAAGGGCGTCACGACGTGGTCGTATGGGAGGATGATGCGGGGAGTCATAGGCGTGATGGTTAGGGACATGATACTTTGTACCACGGGCAGGAGGCGTGTGCCATGGGGTATGTCAAACAAATATGTGTGGCACCCAAGGTGAGGTTGAAGTATGGCCCGAACTATACGTCGTGGTGCATACAATTGGGCAACTTCACGAGGGCACTTGAGGATTGCATGAGACTCTCTAGAGCACTGCAACATATGGGCCAGGTACGGACGTGTGCTAGTAACTTGAAACGCACACGAGGTGGGCTTGGTTTGGTATGTCGGCAGGACATGTTGATATGAGACGACATGAGGCGCGACATTCCACTACTGTTGTGAAGTGAGGTACTTGTGTAGAGCACACAAGAGAGAAGGTTGAGCAGACCAAGCATGACATAGAAGTGCAATAGATGGTGTCATAAGGGGTACGAAGTATCAGGATGGTAGGCCTTGGAAAGAAAGTAACCACAAGCGAGAGTTCCAGTCCTCTAGGCGGGTGGTATCAGAATCTGATGGAGAGATTGGTTGGCTTCGTTGCATGCTGCAGAAAAGCATCACGCGGGTTGGATGGCGCGTCGGAGCGCTCCCTCGTGACAATTGGTATCAGAGACGGGCTTACTTAGCTTCGAATGTTTGTAGCCGCACGCACGGCACGTCGAAAGGAGTGGCTCTGTGACATTTGGTATCAGAGTCAAGTTCGATCCGGAGGGAACGATACTGATAAGTTGGTTGGTGCCAGCGGGGCACGCGATGTAGGGCCAAGATGGCATGCGGCATCCCCGATTTAGTTAAAAGGTGGGTACCTATGAACTAGGGTGAACCGAAGGGAAGATTGAGAACAAAGGGGCGAAGGCAATGTCGAGGTGCCGACGTATTGTGAAAGCTGAATTTGGTAAGCAAATAATTGCTTTGTCATGAAGCGACAAGGCATCGATGGCGTGTAGTAAAGACTGGGAGTTCAGGGACTACAACATCAGGTGAGGGCACCTTCAAGATTAAGAAGTGTCTTCGTGTCAATGAGGACGTTGACGATTTTGAGTGGAGGAGGCTGTGACGGAGGTACGCAGTGTGGCTACTCGGGTCATCCACAACGCCACTCGAGCCGCTTGTACTCCTCATAGAGGCAGTGGCAACTTGGTGCATGAGGCACACGATGTGGTGCCAGGAAGGCACGCGATATCTTGGTGTTGGGGCGGCATGACATGTGGTGCCAGGAGGGCACGCGACATGGGGCCATAAGGGCCTTGCGACGTGGTTGCACTGCAGTCGTGACACGGTCTCATGGGAGGATGATGCGGGGAGTCATGGGTGTGATGGTTGGAGACATGACACTATGTGCCACGGGCAGGATGCATGTGCTATGAGAGTATGTCAAACCAATACATTTGAGGTTCTTTGATTGTTTACCCATAGATGGTGTTTGGACCATCTATGTGGGAGAGGTGTTGGATGAATGCCTTTCACCCACATGAGGCCTTGTGTCGCCAAAGAGGGCGCAAATGTCTCATAGGCCTGAAAGGGTGGGCCTAGGACGTCGACGCAATGATGCCGTGTGGCACCCAAGGTGAGGTTGAAGTATGGCTCGAACTATGTGTTGTGGTGCATACAGCTGAACAACTTCATGAGGGCACTTGAAGGCTGCGTGAGACTCCCTAGAGCATGACAGCACGAGGGCCAGGTATGGACATATGCTAGTAACTCGGAATGCACATGAGGTGGGTTTGGTTTGATATGTCGATAGGACATGTTGGTATGAGACGACATGAGGCGCGACATGCCACTACTGCTACGCAGCGAGGTACTTATGAAGGGCACACAAGAGAGAAGCTTGAGCAGGCCAAACATGCCATGAAAGTGCAATAGAGCATGTCGTAAGGGGCATGATGTATCAGGATGGTAGGCCTTGAAAAGAAGGTAACCACGAGTGGGAGTTCTCGTCCTCTAGGCAGGTGGTATCAGAGTCTGATGGAGAGATTGGTTGGCTTCGTTGCATGCTGCAGTGAAGCATTGAGCGGGTTGGATGGCGCATTAGAGTGCGCCCCGTTGACAGTTGGTATCAGAGATGGGTTGGCCTAGATTAGGAAGTTAGGCACCGCACACGAGGGCACGTCGAAAGGAGTGACTCCATGACATTTAGTATCAGAGCCAAGTTCGATCCGAAAGGGATGATACTGATGAGTTTGTTGATACCAGCGGGGCACGCAATGTGGTGCCAAGAGGGCACGTGACATCCCCGAGCTAGTTAAAGGGTGAGGACCTATAAACTAGGGCGAACCGAAGGGAAGCTTGAAAACAGAGGGATGAAGGCAATATCTAGGTACCGACGTGTTGCGAAAGCTGAATTTGGTGAGCGAATATTTGCTTTGTCATGAAGTGACAAGGCATCGATAGCGTATAGTGAAGATTGGGAGTTCATAGACTACAACATCAGGTGAGGGCACATTCAAGATTAAGAAGTATCTTCGCATCAACGAGGACATTGACTATTTTGAGTGGAGGATGTGACAGAGGTATGCAGCGTGGCTACTCGGGCCATCCGCAGCGCTTCTCGAGCCGCTTGTACTCCGCATAGAGGCAGTGGCGACTTAGTGCATGAAGCACGCGATGTGGTGCTAGGAAGGCACACAACATCTTGGTGCTGGGACGACACGCCATGTAGTGTCAGGAGGGCACGCGACATGGGGCCATAAGAGCCTCGCGACGTGGTCGCACTGCGGTCGCGACACGGTCGCATGGGAGGACATTACGGGGAGTCATGGGCGTGATGGTTGGAGACATGACACTATGTGCCATGGGCAGGATGCGTGTGCCATAGGGGTATGTCAAACCAATACATTTGAGGTCCTCTGATTATTTACCCATAGATGGTGTTTGGACCATCTATGTGAGAGATGTGTTGGATGAGTGTCTTTCACCCACAGGGGGCCTTGCGTTGCTAGAGATGGCGCAAATGTCTCCTAGGCCTGAAAGGGTGGTGGGCATAGGACGTTGACGCAACGATGCTGTGTGGCACCCAAGGTGAGATTGAAGTATGGCCCAAACTATGCGTCGCGGTGCATACAGTTGGGTAACTTTACGAGGGCACTTGAGGGCTGTGTGAGACTCTGTAGAGCACAATACACGAGAGCCAGGTACAGACATGTGTTAGTAACTCAGAATGCACAAGAGGTGGGCTTGGTTTGGTATGTCGACAAAACATGTTGGTATGAGACGACATGAGGCGCGGCATGCCACTACTGTTATGAAGCGGGGTACTTGTGCAAGGCACACAGGAGAGAAGCTTGAGCAGACCAAGCGTGGCACGAAAGTGCAGTCGAGCATGTCATAAGGGGCATGATGTATCGGGATGGTAGGCCTTAGAAAGAAGGTAACCACGAGCGGGAGTTCCCGTCCTCTAGGCAGGTGGTATCAGAGTCTGATGGAGAGATTGGTTAGCTTCGTTGCATGTTGCAGTGAAGCTCCGCGCTGGTTGGATGGCCTGTTAGGGCGTGCCCCCCTGACAGTTGGTATTAGAGATGGGCTGGCCTAGCTTCGGAAGTTAGGTGCCGCATGCGAGGACACGTTGAAAGGAGTGATTCTGTGACACCATGCTTCTCTCACCGGCAGCCCTCACTACTCTCTCTCCCCAATCCCTCTCTCCCTAGTCCGACAGCCCACAGTCCCCCTCTTCTCTCGCCGACAGCCCATAGCCCCCTCTTCTCTCTCTCCCCAGTCCCTCTCTCCTCCCTAACTTCTCTCTCTCTTCTCTCTCTCTCTTCCAGCTTTTCTCTTTCCCAACTCCCAAGCTCCCAAGCTTTCATTCCCAGCCCTCCCCTGCTCCCACCGCATCCCCCTCTCTCTCTCTCTCCTAGTCCCATCCTTTCTCTCTCTATATCCATCTCTCTCTCTCTCTCCCTCTCTCCCAACTTCACATCCCATTCCCAGTCCCAGCCCTTCCCCTATTCGGCTTCTCCCATCGCAGCCCTCTCTCTCTCTCTACCCAACTTCTCTATCTCTATCGCCTTGCTGCTGATCTGCTTAGGTTTTCTACATCGAAGATTTGATTAGGCCGTTATCGCGACGTGCACCACCGGTCCACCACGACACCACCACCACTTCGTGCACCACCACCAACACCATTAGTCCACCACGACGGATCTGCTATTCCCCCAAGTTTTGGCTCAATTTATACCGGGCTGCGTTTACTCGGGTTGGGCTCGAGCTCACATATTTTACATTCAGTCGGACCAGGCCGGCCTAGATAGGATATCAGGCTGGACTCGGGCCTCACTTTCACTCTTATACTTAAACGGGCTTATAAGAAACCTAGCCCGAACCGGCCTGTTGACAGCCCTACTTACGCTTAGACCATATCTCTTCTTAGCACTTTTTTTTTCTCTTTAGTCCCTTGTACCATTCTGGTTCTTCAATAAAATGGTGAGGACCCTAACCTCAAGGCTAGGGATGTCAGTTTTGTCCCAAAAATTAAATTCGATTGACAATCCATCCATCGTATCGTCCTAAAATGGATTCTCAATCAATTCAGTTTTTCGTGGGTGAAATCGAAAAATGGTTGGGTAAGTTTAGAATACCTTTCCAAAATTGGAAAAAATTTGAAAAAACAAAACAATATGAAGAATCCTAAAACCAAACTGAACTGATTTATTCGATTTTAAGGTTTCGAAATTCCAATAAACCGAAACTAAAACCAACTTGTTTTGGTTGAGGAGGAACCAAACTGAAAAATCAGTTTCGATTAGGTTAACCAAACTTGCAACCCTACTCAACGTTTAGTTATGTAAATCAGTAATATTAGAAGTTTCTTAATAGGTTTGATAAGTTATATAAATATGTTTTTTTTTGATAAGTTATATAAACTTTTTAAATATGATTTATAATAAAAATATATCTAAATTATCCAATAAATATATTTTTTACAACATAAAATCTAAACACTAGAATAAAAAAGCTAATGTTTCAGAACCCTATTCCCAAGGCTAAGGCTGACCATGTTAATATTAAGCTATCGCTAAGGTCAGGGCTATGCAAAGCTCAGGCCCGGCTTGACTCATGCAAAGCCCTGGCCCGACCTGACCCTTTGACAGCCATACTTTTTAGGCCTTGTTTTCCACCGCCCTTCCGATTATTGGAATTGGGCGAGGCAGGCCTTAAATGGACCGGCTTCTTGAAGCTAGCCCATACATGGCTCGATTATTAATTGTCAAACCTTATTACATGTTCAACCTGTTTTACTAACCACTAGATAGAAAAGAATTTTGACGGTCTAACATCTTACAAAAGTGGACACCAAGAAAGTCAAGATTTTCTTCTGTCCAATGGTTATAAAATAAGTTAAAAATGAAATCAAGCTAAACCAGTTGGACCCCTTTTCGAATTTTTTTATAGCCGCAAATAAATATAGCAAAAATTGATTATTTTGTAGGAATGGTGTGGGGCTCATGGTCTATCCAAACAACTGCAAATTAGTTTAGATTTTTCCACTCACATGTTTATGTGGAGATATTTCCCTGACTCTACTTTGACATGACTTTTAAAAATTTTTTCGCTAGTAATACTGCCACTAGGGTGCTCATTTGGTTAACCGAAGCGAAACCGAAATTTTGATTTTCGATTCGGTTTTTGTAAAACTGAATCTTAACCAAAATATTTCGGTTTCAGACTTTCAGTTAACTGATATTTTCAACCCCTCAAAACTGAAATCAAATCGAAACGATCAATTTTGGTTTTGGTTGGTTCGATTTTTTATTTTTCTTCATATTTTTATTTATTTATGTTTAATTTTTTTTAATTTTTTCACCCTACCCAACCGATTTTTAGTTTTTAATTGAGCCTAATGGGTTCGGTATCATTTTCAAATCAGTTTCGGCTAAAGTAAATAAATTGAAGACATAAAAGCTACTTAATGAACAGATTGTTGGCATGCAGAATACCATTCGCTCAACGTGCAGCTAGCAGAGCATCCATCTTTTTTCCTTCCTTATAGCACTTTTTCAATAAAATTACTCACCATTTTATCTACTCTTTTTCTTTTCTTCTCCAACTGCTTTAATCACCAACTTCACCTCGCCACCCTCTCTCTCTCTCTCACTCTCACTCTACCCACTTCAACTCTAATCCCACCAAAAAACTTATATTAACAGCTTGTCACGCCCCAAAATTCTATACACCGCGAACTTCGGAGCGTGAGCAAATTCAATAATCAAAACAGAACTAGAGGTTAACCAAAACACATCATCCAAGATTCCATTCATGATCGCAAAAATATAAGGGTACATCATTGTTACAATTCATTGTTTATCATGAATAGAATTACAATTCCAAAAACCCTTACAACCAACGCAAGACCTGACTAACTCCTTGGCTCTAATTCAGGAGCTCCTCTAACGTCTCCTCTTGAGAAGTCTAGTTATCAACTTGCTCCGCCGCTGCAATGTTAACAACGGGAGTGAGATAAACTCAACAAGTGGCCCCCTAATAATATCTAGTAAACTACGTCTTAATACATGATGAAAGACAATTCATAGATGAACATTCTATCGATTTCAGCAGGAGTTGTATATATACATATATGAACAGTTTCACCAATTGTTCTCAATACATTGCATGTGCACTATCATCAAGTATGAATGGGGTGTATGTGTCAAAAACATGACGCTTTTCTTTGAAAGGAAAACAAAAGAAAATAGCTTAACATCAGCGGCTACACGTTTATAAGTGTAGGTTCTACTACTATAGTACCGGATCCATGGTACAGCCACATGTGACCCCTTTGGACCTCACCTCCGTCCAGGTAGTCCTTACCACATCACATTACATGTCTAACTTTCACGCCTTACCATGGCAGGTAGGTAGGCAATACGTGCTTTGTAATCGGAAGCAATAACACGGACATTCGTCCTAAACCCATGCCTGCCCGATGGGAGGATCCATACAAGAAATATCATATATTTATATCGATGCACAACGAATGCAATGGAAAATCATGTGTTCAATGTTTGATACCATCCATAATTAAGATGGTATTTCATAATGTTTTTCAAAAAGATGTGAATGCTATCGTCAATCCATTTTCCTAATCATTTCCTCTTCCTACCAGTTCAGGATAAACCATGCAATAACTATGTTTACTCATATGCTCAAATACATGACATGCCATCAAGGAATCGATTACAATTACATCATGCAAAATTTCGATTATCAGTTATAAATGGTAGAGATAAAAGAACAAGTCCTTATATGATTATTCTAGCATATTTATAATGTCATCACCCAATAATGTTTCACAGATATGTCACACTACCTAAGGGTTTCAATTTATAATTATAGGGTTGCGCATAATCGCGTATATATATATAATATTCACTTAGTACTAATTTACTTAATCAAAATCGAGTGATAAGGGTAGGTCACTTGCCTTGATGCGCGCCTCCTTGGTGATTACGGTGGGGGTGATTGAAGTTCGTGTCGCTCGACGTGTTGCCTGCATGAGAACGATGGTGTGTTAGCACTACGCGATGACTAGATGAAAACGTTGGATGACTACATGGGGATTATGAGTTAGGGGTTGAGTCGGTTCACGGAAGGGTTAGCCGATAGGGTATCGATCGGGATGGGTCGAGTCTCGTAATAAATAAAAATGTATTTTATAATGCCATGGTCGACATTTAAACCTAACGTATACATATTTTCCTAACCTATTTTATAATCGGTTAAGGCCCCAAAAGTTCTTAATGGTATGTGGCTATACACCCTTATATCGTTTATAGAAAAATAAATAAATAAATAAAAGGGTAGGTCTTTAAAATATAGGGTATGTAATATATATATAAATAAATATATACTGATTCATATTTATATAAGCGTATATAAAACAGAAAATATAATGAAATAAGAGGGTTTTCAAGATCACTGTTCTGAGTCAAAATAAAAAAAAATGAGGCGTGATTTTTTATAATTTATATATTATTTACTGAAAAATAAAGGACATTTTCATGTCACCGATCTGTGACAAGGATCGAAATGGGGGTGGTTGCCAACTGATGGTAAAATGGGAGGAAGGAGAAGAAGTTTGGCAGGGAAAGAAGGTTGGTGGTGGTGAAAGAAAAAATAAACAGGTGGAGAAGGTGGGTTTCGTCGACGGTTCGGCACCGCCACTGGTAAGAGTAACGCCAATCGCGACTGCGATGGCGAACAGTGGTCGCGAGAGCGTGCCCAGTAATGATGATCACACGGGCGTCGAAATGAACGGTCGGGATCGTAGCCGGCCATACAAGAAAAAGAAAAAAACAGAGGATGGAGAAGAGCAGAGGGAGAGATGAAGAAGAAAAAAAGAAGAAGAAGAAGAAGAAGCTTACCAGGGAATCGAATGGTGGGTTGGAGAAGAGGGGGTCGACCCTATTTATAGCCAGAAGGGGAAGGGGGTGACGTGAAGGGGATGGTGCTGCCATGCACAGGGCCTCTTGTCGGACGGAAGGGACAATGTGCCATGCCGATTCAGCGAATTTCTTGCCTCAACTTCTGGGTCGACCGATGGGGTAGGTGGGAGAAGGTTTGGGTGTTAAGCAGCAATAGAGAGAAGGGGGTTTTAGGTTGGGTTTGGTCTGGGTCTAAGTTGGGCCATGGGGATGGGTCGGTCAGACGGGTTGGGTTCTCACATTCTCCCCTCCTTATAAGAATTTCGTCCTCGAAATTTACCTAGTGTCGTTAAACAAGTGTGGGTGCTCCTGTCGTATCTCATCGTCGCGCTCCCATGTCGTTTCGTCTCCGGTGTGATGCTTCCAAAGGACTTTTACCCGCGGTATTCGCTTCGATCTTACACGATGACTCTGCCAATCGAGGATTTGTACAGGTGATTCGACGTACGATAGGTCTGATTGGATATTGAGCTGTTGGAAGTCTAACACGCGAGTAGGGTCTAGAACATGTGAGGGATCGAACTTATATTATCGCAACATGGATACGTGGAATACATCGTGTACATTGGAGAGGGATGGGGGTAGGGCTAATTGATATGCAACCTTTCCGACTTTCCGTAGGATTTCGAATGGTCCGATGAATCTAGGACTAAGCTTTCCTTTCTTCCCAAATCTAAACACTCCCTTGGTTGGTGAGACCTTGAGAAGTACACGATCTCCAATGTCGAACTCTCGTTCCTTTCGTTTATGATCAGCAAAGCTTTTCTGTCGACTCTGAGCGGTGAGTAGACGTTCGTGAATGAGCTTGATATTCTCCGTGGTTTGTTGCACTAGCTCTGGTCCGAGTAGACTTTGTTCTCCGACTTCGCTCCAACATACTGGTGATCGACAGGGCCTCCCGTAGAGGGCTTCGAAAGGTGCCATCTGTATACTTGCTTGGTAGCTATTGTTGTAGGCGAACTCGATTAAGGGTAAGTGGTCCTCCCAGCTTCCTTTGAAGTCCAATACACATGCTCGTAGCATGTCCTCCAGCGTCTGAATCGTCCTTTCTGCTTGCCCATCCGTCTGAGGGTGGAAGGCAGTGCTGAAACATAACTTCGTGCCTAATTTATCTTGAACTTTCTTCCAAATTCCCGAGGTGAACTTTGAGTCTCGATCCGATACGGTTATCACAGGTACACCATGTAATCAAATAATCTCTTTGATGTATAGTTTCGCAAGACTCTCCGTCGTCTGAGTAATCTTGACTGGTAGAAAGTGCGCGTGCTTGGTGAGTTCGTCTATTATCACCCATATTGAATCGTAGCCGTTCCTCGTCTTTGGTAGTCCGATGATGAAGTCCATGTTGATGCGCTCCCACTTCCACTCTGGTATCGGTAATGGCTGTAACAGTCCTGAAGGTTTCATATGCTCGGCTTTAACCTGTTGACATGTGAGGCATCTCGAGACGTACTCGACGATTTCCCTTTTCATGTTATTCCACCAGAAGTGACGCTTTAGGTCATGGTACATCTTTGTGCTGCCTGGATGCACTACGTATCTGGACTTGTGCGCCTCGTCCAACAGCTGTTTCTTCACTTCCGCAATGGTTGGTACGCACAATCGATCTTGATACCTCAGCAAGCCATCTGAGGTCACCGTGAACTCTAGTCTTTCTCCTTTCTTGAATTCCTCTAGCATCTTTAAGATTTCTGGGTCTTCGCGTTGTCCCTCCTTTATCTTTTTGACTATCGTGGATTGCATGCTCAAATTTGCACACACAAATTTGGGTTCTACTTCTTGAATAGACGTGCTCAAATTTCCAAAATCTTCATGTAACTTCCACTTCTTCATCATCAGTGTGGCGAGGGTTCCTGCAGATTTCCGACTCAACGCGTCTGCTACGGTATTTGCTTTACCAGGATGATATTGAATGGTGCAATCGTAGTCCTTCAGACACTCTATCCAACGCCTTTGTCGCATGTTCAGCTCCTTCTGTGTGAAAATATA
Organism: Chloranthus sessilifolius; assembly: GCA_021018995.1. Taxonomy (NCBI): domain Eukaryota; kingdom Viridiplantae; phylum Streptophyta; class Magnoliopsida; order Chloranthales; family Chloranthaceae; genus Chloranthus; species Chloranthus sessilifolius. The sequence goes on from CM037596.1 coordinate 16,993,305, forward strand.
CTTCAGGCTTTTGTGATCGGTGAAGATGTCGAACTTTTCCCCGTACAGGTGGTGTCTCCAAATCTTTAATGCGAAGATGACCGCTGCTAGTTCCAAATCGTGAGTTGGGTAGTTCTCCTCGTGAGGCTTTAGTTGTCTGGACGCGTAGGCGACGACTTTCTTATGCTGCATGAGTACACAGCCTAATCCTCTTCCCGAAGCATCGCTATAGACTTCGAATCCTCCACTTCCAGATGGAATCGTCAGTACTGGTGTTGTTGTCAACTTTTCCTTCAACTCTTGGAAGCTTTTCTCGCAGTCGTCACCCCATTCAAACTTAGCGCCTTTCCTCGTGAGCTTTGTCATTGGAGTTGCTATCCTAGAGAAATCCTTCACGAAGCGTCGGTAATATCCAGCTAGTCCTAAGAAGCTTCTAACCTCCGTTGTGTTCTTTGGTCTCTCCCAGTTTACTACGGCTTCAATCTTGGTTGGATCAACGGATACTCCTTTTCCCGAGATAATATGTCCTAGGAAAGATACTTCGTCTAGCCAAAACTCACACTTTTTCAGCTTCCCATACAGTTGGTGCTCCCTTAAGATTTGCAGAACTATCCTTAGGTGGTCCTCGTGTTCGGTTTGGTTCCTGGAGTAGATTAAAATATCATCAACGAACACCACTACAAACTTATCTAAGAAGGGTTTGAAGACTCTATTCATCATGTCCATGAACGCGGCTGGAGCGTTTGTCAAGCCAAAGGGCATCACTAGAAACTCGTAGTGTCCATAACGGGTTCGAAATGCCGTCTTCGCCACGTCGCCTTCCTTGATCCTTAGTTGGTGGTAGCCCGTCCTCAAGTCAATCTTTGAGAAAACCGTTGCGCCTTGAAGTTGATCGAAGAGATCGTCGACTCTAGGTAATGGATACTTGTTCTTGATGGTGGCTTGGTTCAGCTGCCGGTAGTCAATGCATAGCCTCATGGATCCGTCCTTCTTCTTTACAAACAAGACCGGTGCGCCCCAAGGTGAGACACTTGGGCGGATGAGTCCTTTCTCTAGTAGTTCTTCCAACTGCTTCTTGAGCTCTTGGAGTTCCGTTGGTGCCATACGATAAGGAGCCTTTGAAATGGGATGTGTCTCTGGGAGTAGGTCTATCACAAACTCAATCTCTCGGATGGGAGGTAGTCCAGGTAAGTCATCCGGAAAAACATCGGCAAATTCATTGACAATGGGGATTGATTCTATTTTGGGCTCACTCTTATCCTTGCTAATGACATACGCTAGGTAACCCTGACAACCTTTTGAAAGAAATCGTCTAGCCTTAATGGCTGAAATGATGGGTGAATTAGGAGTCCTAACAATACCCTGAAATGAAAACCTTGGTTGACCCGGGATACGAAAACTAACTCGCTTTCGAAGGCAATCAATACTTGCATGGTGAGAGGTAAGCCAATCCATGCTTAAAATAACATCGAAGTCTACCATATCGAGCAGAATCAAGTTGGCGGCCAATTGCCGACCATCTATTTCTACGGTGCAATCTTTGTACACAGTATTGGTAATTAGGGAATTTCTAATCGGGTTAGAGAAGGTGAGTGCAAAGTCTAAAGGTTGAGGTTTGGATTTCAAGGATTGTGCGAAGGATGGTGATACAAAGGAATGCGTGGCTCCGGAGTCAAATAATATTTTCGTTGCGGTTTCGAAGATTGGAAAGATCCGTTTCGATCTCGAGTCATGGCGAACACTCGCCTTGTGCATTACGACGTGGTTGCCGCCTTGCTGGGGTCGCCGGTAGGTCGTCCCCGCATGAAACCGAATCGGTTGTGCACGTTGTTGTGGCTGATGAGATGAAAATGGTTGTCTAAACTGTTGGGGATTCCTTGATGCTTGGCAGTCCTTTACCACGTGTCCTGTCCTTCCGCACCCAAAGCAGTGTCTCGGCGGCTTGGAGCAAGCTCATGATACATGTCCTGGTTCTCCACAGTTATAACAGGTAGCCTGCGCATAACGACATGGTGCATTGCCATGGTTCTTCCCACATACCGTGCATGACGGCCTCGTAAATCCAACTCGTGTGTCTTCGAATCGAGTTCGTTTTGGTGCTGTGTGTTGGAAGGAAGGTGCTCGCCAGTCTCCGCCTATCAGGTCCTTACGCTTCTCGTGAGTTGGGCGGTTTCGTTTGATGTCTTCTTCCGCCTTCAAGGCTCTTCTAACTGATAGCTTGTAGTCTTCTGCGAATAACACGGAGAGGCGTTCTCGGATATCAGGTTTAAGGCCATATTCGAATTTCTGCGCCCTTTCTCCATCTGTGAGTTGGTGTCTGTGGAATCGTTCTAGGTCGACAAACTTGGCCTCATACTCGGCCACAGTCATGTTACCTTGCTCAAGTTTAGCAAATTCAGCTCCTTTATGCTCTCGGACATGTCGGGGGAAATACTTTTCGAAAAATATCCCTACGAATCTATCCCAAACAACGACTTCTCCTGCTGCTAACTCTGATCTCTCCACCAATTGCCACCAACGGTGTGCCTCTCCAGCCAACAGGAAGATGGCGAGTCTAGCCTTTTGCTCTTCTGTGCACCTCATTGCTTCGAGTATCTTTTCAACATCCTCAATCCATCGCTCGGCTACCAAAGGATCGGTGGTGCCTCTAAAGGTTGGGGGGTTCAATTTCTTGAATCTTTCCAAATCGCCTCCACAGTCAGTGTGATTCGTGTTAGTTGACGTCGAACCATTCCCGTTAGGGACCAGGTGGGTTAGGGCAACAGCAATGGCTTCCAGGGCTCGAGCGGTAGTATCAGATGTAGGTTGAACAGGTGGGTTGTTTGCCGGTGTTACGGGTCTCCTAGTGCGTGGCATCCTGATGCCTCGTCCTCGTACCATCTATATATAGAATAAAATATAGTCTAGTCACTTTCCATTATTATTACTATGCTGTGTCCACAACTCAATCAAATAAAACAAAAGAAAAATAGTTAATTTCATTCATAGATTGACAATTACACAAGCATGATTGCTACAAAAAGAACTTTCATAGTTTAAGGCTTCATCTGAGTAGTCGCTACGTAAGGGTTCACATCTATCCTAAACCTTAACAAAAAGGGACCCTACGCTACAAATCTAGTTCCTAACCTAAAGACCTTGAGGTTTTCCTTCTTTAGATCGTTATAGTTCCTTACAAATTTCCTATCTATCCCTATTTAATTTTGGCCAAATGGGTATCGTTATCCTTAGAGTGTTCTTCCTCAGTCGTCTTTGATCCAATGTAGTTAGAGATTTGGATGACGTCGTGTTCAGTGGCGTTTTCTTCGTCATAGTCCACGTCTTCTGCATCGTCCAGTTCTTCTGCATCGCCCAGTTCTTCCGCATCGTCCAATTCTTCCGCATCGTCCCGTTCTTCTGTATCTCGTTCGTCCTCACTTGGGTCGCTCATCTCCCCTTCGCTGAGATGGTATGCTTCCTCTTCAGGGTCTTCAAAGTTGTCTGCCACCTCTTCCCTGGAGGGTCGATGTTCGATTAAGATAGGTGGAGGAAGAACGCGTTCTACGTGACGTCCCTGATATACGTTGTCATAGATAATTCCGGACGCCCCCTGAGGTACATGGTGGCTGGCCATCCTATAATGGTAGGATTGGGGCAATCCAGTCGTTTTTCTCGCTGTCCTTCTCATCATCATTTCCTGAATACCAAGGGACACAGTGTCATCATCGGATAGTGGTTACTCGCTCTAATCCTAGCCTATGGGTCCACTCCCTAAGGCCTCCTAAGGTTTAACTAAACCTACGCTTTGATACCAAACTGTCACGCCCCAAAATTCTATACACCGCGAACTTCGGAGCGTGAGCAAATTCAATAATCAAAACAGAACTAGAGGTTAACCAAAACACATCATCCAAGATTCCATTCATGATCGCAAAAATATAAGGGTACATCATTGTTACAATTCATTGTTTATCGTGAATAGAATTACAATTCCAAAAACCCTTACAACCAACGCAAGACCTGACTAACTCCTTGGCTCTAATTCAGGAGCTCCTCTAACGTCTCCTCTTGAGAAGTTTGGTTATCAACTTGCTCCGCCGCTGCAATGTTAACAACGGGAGTGAGATAAACTCAACAAGTGGCCCCCTAATAATATCTAGTAAACTACGTCTTAATACATGATGAAAGACAATTCATAGATGAACATTCTATCGATTTCAGCAGGAGTTGTATATATACATATATGAACAGTGTCACCAATTGTTCTCAATACATTGCATGTGCACTATCATCAAGTATGAATGGGGTGTATGTGTCAAAAACATGACGTTTTTCTTTGAAAGAAAAACAAAAGAAAATAACTTAACATCAGCGGCTACACGTTTATAAGTGTAGGTTCTACTACTATAGTACCGGATCCATGGTACAGCCACATGTGACCGCTTTGGACCTCACCTCCGTCCAGGTAGTCCTTACCACATCACATTACATGTCTAACTTTCACGCCTTACCATGGCGGTATACGTGCTTTGTAATCGGAAGCAATAACACGGACATTCGTCCTAAACCCATGCCTGCCCGATGGGAGGATCCACACAAGAAATATCATATATTTATATCGATGCACAACGAATGTAATGGAAAATCATGTGTTCAATGTTTGATACCATCCATAATTAAGATGGTAGTTCATAATGTTTTTCGAAAAGATGTGAATGCTATCGTCAATCCATTTTCCTAATCATTTCCTCTTCCTACCAGTTCAGGATAAACCATGCAATAACTATGTTTACTCATATGCTCAAATACATGACATGCCATCAAGGAATCGATTACAATTACATCATGCAGAATTTCGATTATCAGTTATAAATGGTAGAGATAAAAGAACAAGTCCTTATATGATTATTCTAGCATATTTATAATGTCATCACCCAATAATGTTTCACAGATATGTCACACTACCTAAGGGTTTCAATTATAATTATAGGGTTGCGCGTAATCGCGTATATATATATATAATATTCACTTAGTACTAATTTACTTAATCAAAATCGAGTGATAAGGGTAGGTCACTTGCCTTGATGCGCGCCTCCTTGGTGATTACGGTGGGGGTGATTGAAGTTCGTGTCGCTCGACGTGTTGCCTACCTGAGAACGATGGTGTGTTAGCACTACGCGATGACTAGATGAAAATGTTGGATGACTACATGGGGATTATGAGTTAGGGGTTGAGTCGGTTCACGGAAGGGTTAGCCGATAGGGTATCGATCGGGATGGGTCGAGTCTCGTAATAAATAAAAATGTATTTTATAATGCCATGGCTGATACGAAACCTAACGTATACATATTTTCCTAACCTATTTTATAATCGGTTAAGGCCCCAAAAGTTCTTAATGGTATGTGGCTATACACCCTTATATCGTTTATAGAAAAATAAATAAATAAATAAAAGGGTAGGTCTTTAAAATATAGGGTATGTAATATATATATAAATAAATATATACTGATTCATATTTATATAAGCGTATATAAAACAGAAAATATAATGAAATAAGAGGGTTTTCAAGATCACTGTTCTGAGTCAAAATAAAAAAAAATGAGGCGTGATTTTTTATAATTTATATATTATTTACTGAAAAATAAAGGACATTTTCATGTCACCGATCTGTGACAAGGATCGAAATGGGGGTGGTTGCCAACTGATGGTAAAATGGGAGGAAGGAGAAGAAGTTTGGCAGGGAAAGAAGGTTGGTGGTGGTGAAAGAAAATAAACAGGTGGAGAAGGTGGGTTTCGTCGACGGTTCGGCACCGCCACTGGTAAGAGTAACGCCAATCGCGACTGCGATGGCGAACAGTGGTCGCGAGAGCGTGCCCAGTAATGATGATCACGCGGGCGTCGGAATGAACGGTCGGGATCGTAGCCGGCCATACAAGAAAAAGAAAAAAACAGAGGATGGAGAAGAGCAGAGGGAGAGATGAAGAAGAAAAAAAGAAGAAGAAGAAGAAGAAGCTTACCAGGGAATCGAATGGTGGGTTGGAGAAGAGGGGGTCGACCCTATTTATAGCCAGAAGGGGAAGGGGGTGACGTGAAGGGGATGGTGCTGCCGTGCACAGGGCCTCTTGTCGGACGGTGCCGGACAACAGGCCATGCCGATTCAGCGAATTTCTTGCCTCAACTTCTGGGTCGACCGATGGGGTAGGTGGGAGAAGGTTTGGGTGTTAAGCAGCAATAGAGAGAAGGGGGTTTTAGGTTGGGTCTGGTCTGGGTCTAAGTTGGGCCATGGGGATGGGTCGGTCAGACGGGTTGGGTTCTCACACAGCTACTCTCCAAATTGGGTATAATTCAAATTCATTTTGCTGGCATCCCATGCACACATGTATGTATATAAATCTTATTATGTTCAATTTCGCAACCCGTGTTTTTGTTCTGTAATCTTTTTGGATTCAACTAGATGATTATGCAACACTATATATAGAAGAAATTCTTTTTATAGTAGTGAGATTAATGCCCTACTCTTTGCTCTACTCTTTTTTTTTTGTTTTCTTGATGGGTTTGAAGTGTTTAGTTTACTTTGGATTATTTGGCTAGAACTCAGATGATCTACTTCTTATTTATTCTCTTTGGAGGGAAGCTAATATGTGGGTTTGTTATATTTTTTGTGTACTTCACTGATTTGAGTTTCATCAGAATGATGTGGACGAATTTGGGTAATTGGTACTCATAAAAAAGGGGAATTGGCATAGTTTAATGTGTAGGGTAGTACCCGATTGTACCGGAACATACTGCGTTATTAGACCCAGTAGAAACTCCTAGTGGGTTATACTGCGCAAAATAACCGTTCTAGGGGTTCATACAATTTATCCCGATCTGTAGAAATGCTATAGTACCAATACTGTGTTGGATTTTTGTGGTCAACACATTAACCAATTTTTGGGTTTTCATTAAAAACTGGGTTGTACCTTTGACCACACGTATCTCGAGGTGATAGGAAGTAGTAAGTGATATGTCTCCCCTCTCTCTCCTCGATGGGTTAGGAAAGAAAAGTGACTATATAAGGAGACCACCATCCCCTCTTCCTCTAACCCTAGCTCATTCTCATCTAGAGGCTAAACTTAGAGAAGACGAGAGGGAATGTGGACTCGGTTTCTCCGACAGAGATCATCGTTTTTATTACGGAGATCACTGGCGTATCGACCCGAAAATAAATACAAGGTACGCATATTCTTTTAAGGATTTATATTTTGATCGTGCCATTCGAGCTTAGATCGTAAATTTTCTAACAATTGGTATCAGAGCCAAGCGGCTTGATTATCCGATCATAAGTTCTAATTTGTTTGTTTAAAATCGAGTTCTTATTTTTCCTTACTTTTGTTTAGGATGAAAATCAATTTTATATTAGATGCTACTTTGTTCCAATTAAATAAAGAGGTCTGCTTCTGCTTGTTTTCTTTCACTGAGTACGAACATACGCCCACCAGTGAGCGAGCAAGAAAAGTTTAATAATCATACGGTTGAAAGCATCTGATCTAGAAACCTTGATCAATATTGATTAGACGGTATTGATCGGGTACAAAAAAGAGGTAGACGATATGTATCAAGACAAAATCGCTCAACCCGCAAAACTAAAACTTTATTCGTAAATAAAAAGACATTAAATATAATAATATATATTTAATTACTTCTGATTGGGGGTTAGGGTGAGGAGTTGGTGGCAGCTCCTTTTTCCCATGCGCAAATCGAAAATTAGGCAAGAACTCATAATCTCTGAAGAGTTTTTCTGTGTAAGCAAGCATTGGCAGGTTGGTGTAAGCGAGCATTGGCGAGTCTGCAACCTCGAGCATTGGCAAGGATTTAGAGAAAAAATATTAACTCAAAACTTCAACTTATTTTGGTGGATTTAGAGAAAAATATATATTGAAAAGGAATAATAATAATAAATAAATTGGCAAGTTTTATGAGCTGTCTTTGAGGTCAATCATGAACTTGTTTGGCAAGTTATATAGTTCTTTGAATTCTTGGTGACATGCAGTTTGAAGAGTGTGTGCCACTTGATTACATCTTCTACTTGGGTAGAGATGTCAAGCCGTGTAAATATGGTGGGAGGATGGTTTCCTTTGTTGAATATAATTCTCTTGCTATAATAAAGCAATGATTAGGATTCTGTTGCTATAATAAAGCAAAAGCTATCTTGGAAATATTTATAAATGTGTAGTTGGAGCACCAACGTTGGTGCTTCCCCAACTCTATATGACTTGACGGCTTGATCAGAATCGACCCAACCCAACTCGGTCTGTGACTCGGCCCGACATGTGACCCGGCCTGGTCGACAATCGGACTCTGGTCATGTCCCGATCCAGCCCATGGTCCAGTCCAGTCCATTCCCGGCCCATGGTATATGACCCAGATTCAGCCTGTTCGATTAAGGCCCATTTTGACCCATATTATTTCATATTATTTTGGGGTCATTTCAGGGTCATCTATAGGTTCAATTTTGGGACATTATATATGAATTTTGACTTTCTCGAGCATTCCGGATCTGTTTTTTAGGTCTATTTTTTTTTTTTAAATGAGCTCTATGTTATGATATTTTTATGACCTGATGTCATTTTGACAATTTTAATCGGATAATTATTGTATATTTGATTGCCTTTAATTAAAGTTGGGTTTGTGAGAAGATATAGGGTTGGGTATTGAAGGTTGTGCTCTAGCACCAACACTGGTACTTACATAATGTTACCTATGATTATTATTAATTTTGTCACTTACCCACCACATGAGTTAGATTTGGCTATTTTTGAAGGATTCTTCTGCCCAACAGTGATGATCTTTCCTAGTATCATGGCTTTCATAAATGAGGTTTGTTTTTGTTTGATTGTTCTCAACATATCATATCCGATTCAAGGTAAATATCATGTGTCTTTTAATTCTCTATTGTTGATATTGACTAGATATGACATGCATGCCCACATAATCATAATTTGATGATTATAGATAATTTGTTCACTTAATGCATATGTATCTTATAACTGTTTGATTTTGATTAATTTGTTCATCAATTGCAATGTATGACATTGATTTATCTTTCAATAGTAGATTAGTTAGCAAGATGCGCATATATCTGGAAATGAGTTTTTGAAACCTTGAATCAGACTTAATATGGTTGAATGAAATTTAGGTTGTACCTTAGGGATCAAGGTAGACCGGTAAAACGATCGTTTGAAGGTACGTAGCTGAAATAGGCTGAGGTCTGTCCAAAGGTGACCACCTATGTAGGTTGCGTGACTTTGGAATCTTGATACTTGTGTCTCATTAAGATCGGGTTGGCACATGCTTCTATGGGGTTTCTAACTTCTGGCTAAAGCTGACTTAGGAATTTCATGAAAGTAGGGTGAATAGAATAGTCATAAGCGTTTAAGGGAGAGAAGGATAATCTTTCTGGCCAAAACTGATGGAAAGTCTGAATCAACCATACAACACTAGTGATTAAGTCTATGCGTGCTTTATCAAACACGATATTGGGAAGTAAACTGCATGTCGAAGTTTCTGCCCAAAGGTGATGCTGAGACAATGCGATCGGGTTGTCCCATGGAGTGAATGTTTGTGTATGACTTACACTCTAATTAATTCGAATTTGACCCTAAGTTCGAGTTAAGTCCTTGGAGGATAGTTAGTGACATATAGTCATAGTTCATGATGAATTTTTCAGTGACATATGGTCATACCGTAATTCTCAAGGACGATCCGTAATGTATGGTTATAGATTCATCAGACATATGATTATGACGTATTTTACAGAGAATAGTTAGTGATATATGGTCAAAATATTTGATACATTGTAGAAGTATAGTGATATATTTTTTAGTATTATCTAGTGGTATATGGTCACTGTTAGTGCATTGAAAAGATTTCAACTTTTTTACTTAGCGTATGGCTAGTGATTTTATAATACGATAAATGAGAAAAGTTAAATGATGACGATGATGATTCATGACATCGTGCATTGATAAGTGAGACACAAATTGAATAACTATAGATGTGATAAAAATGTAACACTCAAGAACATATTTTGTGAATATTAATGTTTTCAATTTAGAGTTGTTATAGGTAAAAGTTGAAATACCAAAATTGAGAATTGAACCTTATAATTGTAATTAAATGTTTAGAGAAATTTAATAATTTTTTATTGATATATTTTTATGGACATGATACTTTTAAAATTTATGGATAGTTAATGCAGTTACAATTAAGTTATTTTTGTCGAAAACTTACTGATTTTAAGGAATGGTTAAATCATTGGGAGCTTATAGTTGCTGACAATTATTACAAATCTTAGAACTAATGATGTTCATATCGAATTAGTTTTAACTGCACAATTTTAGTGGGAGTTGTCTCTCCGATATTGGTTAGTTTATTTTGTTGTTGATACATTATATATTTATTTTTATGCACGTGCTATTGAGAGTATATGTGATTATACTCTATCCATCTGCGTGAGGATTTTATCATATTGCAAAATGGTGAGGTTGTACCTCGCTATGCTTGAATTTTTCTTGGGCTAGATGTGATTAGACATTACATTGGTAAACCTTTGTTCTGATAGTTTGGTGACTGAAAGTCATAGGCGGGGAGCCAGTAATGTATTAGGAATGACATATCCTTGGTGGTATGACGCATGGACAAATATAGGAACTGTATAGATATGTAAGTTGCCTGATATCACTAAGTAAAAACTTAAGTTCATTAATGATGCTAGTTTTGTGACCATGGATAGCCTAGTGTCGTTTCGTAAGATAGAATACTCTGCTCGTCATGATCCTTTACTAGTATTGTTATTGAATTTGGGTGGTTGTTATGAAGCATCGAGGTAGTGGGGGTCAATGCTTTTTCAAAAAATATAAAATGGATGACCACCCGCTTTTCAAAGTTTGTCAGCCCAGAGAGTCGTTTTCAAAATTATGTTTAGATGGGTTAAGGTGTAGACCAAGTGAGAGAATGTTGGATTTTTGTGACCAACACCTTAACCAATTTTTGGGTTTTCATTAAAAACTGGATTGGACATTTGACCACATGTATCTCGAGGCGATAGGAAGTAGTTTTCTAATATAAGTGATATGTCTCCACTCTCTTTCCTTGATGGGTTAGGAAAGAGAAGTGACTATATAAGGAGATCACCGCCCCCTCTTCCTCTAACCCTAGCTCATTCCCATCTAGAGGCTAAACTTAGAGAAGACGAGAGGTAATGTGGACTTGGATTCTTTGGCAGAGATCATCGTTTTAATTACGGAGATCACTGGCGTATCGACCCGAAAATAAATACAAGGTACGCATATTCTTTTAAAGATGTATATTTTGATCGTGTCATTCGAGCTTAGATCCTAAATTTTCTAACAATCGGCCATCATAGTCACAAAAATCGCTGAATTTTTTCAAAATTCGTGGGTAATTTGCAATTTTTGGCACACCAAATTAATCACAAAGTGTTCGCAAATTTATGAAAAAAATTTCATTTGTAGAAGCTAGCAAAAGTCGTGATTAATTCACTAGTTTTTTTAGTAAACCATTACTTTTAAAATTATTTTTAATATTTTTTTCTATATATATATATATTTTTTAAAATTTTTTCCGAATTTTTTCCGAACTAATCGAATTTTAGTCAGCCAAATTATTGCTGAACAACCTTGACTTTGACACTATGCTGGCCATGAACACTACTGCCACTATTAAGGACCTAATCCATACACCAATAGCACCCGTTAATGGAGTGGAAAGTAATGCGCTTATTACTATAGGGCTGTAACTTGTAACATACTGCCATGCTCTGCAGTCGATGTTCATAGTGACCCATTAGTTGGCAGTTTTCACTCGGGTAGCCTTCTTTTGTGGGCCCAATGTAGCCCTTTCTTTAGGTCGCCCCTTCCAGGACTTTAACCTACGATGTAGTGTTGGCTTTGATCCCATTTGTTGAGGACCTCACCAATATGCCAAAAGAACCTAGGCGTTAAGTGAGGCAGAGAGTTAAACCCTTTTTACTTTGGAATCACATCAGTAGATAATGAACAAATTATGAACTTACCAATTAAATTTGTAGAACTGGAAATTTTGGAGGATTAGGATTTTCACTAATTTCACCCAAAAGATTGGCTCTATTCAATATTTTTTTGGATCATTGAGCTGTTGTTTTACTAAAGAAGTTTTCTTATTAGGTAAAACTGTGGGCTCAACTCTCAAAATATAGCAGTGTCAAACCAGTCAGAAAGCAACAAATCGACAATTGGAAAATCAGTGTTGTTACAATACCTTAGGGTTACTAAGCATATTCTGAAACCCTTTTGTAAATTTATTTTAAGTTAAATTTCCTTAACCTTTTCAAACTCTCCATAATCCAAGTCGCACATCACTTATATGTAAAGCATATGTGTGGTAGATGGTGCTATCTGTATTACTATGTTATATGTTTTCCATATTTTTTACCATTGGATACAAATGCTTTTCAAAATAGATTGTTTTGACATATTAAATATTTTTGAAAAAAAATGTAATCAAAATAATATCAATGACAAGCCTGGATCTTGATTATCTGATTGATCCATCGGCAGAAAACGCATATTACTGTACTATGTCATAGTGACAGTGAATCCCATATTGATTTCTTTAGGCCCCTTACGAACCAAATTGTACATCCAAAACACATGGGCTCTTTAAGAGATATCATCCATTGAAGAATCACGTGGACAATTCATCCTAGTTTTCGGGTCAGAGGGCTAATAGGAGTGTAGCACTCTATGCACTTAAATCAGACGTCACGAGCACTAGTGTGCATACACGTAATTCATTATTGCATGAATTCCCTTGCTTCCTTCTCAATTACATTTTCTTTCAGATCTGCTATCCATTGCACAATTTTCTTCTTACTCGTGTTCTAGTATCTTTGGATCTGATAATATGTATATTCAGTGACTGTGCTGAAAGAAATTGGAGTGATGAACAAAATGTATACATGTACCTTTTTTATATCTTAACTAAACTATGAATACTGTGATATGAGTATTTTCTATCAAATGATGTGCATATTTATTCTTATAAAGTTTGTGAAATTACCTCGTGAAATTCCAGTTCCATTATCATTACAAACTACAATCAATGCTAAACGATTAAAGAATATTACGGAATTTTAGCTGTTTCCAAATAATACTTTTACTAGAAAATTTTATTTAGATACATGGTGCCTAAGGTGATCTTTATACTTTTTGTTATTCCATTGTAAGGCACATGGTGGAATCTAAGAATTTCTTGTTGATAGATCATATTCTGCCAAAACTTTTCAATTGTGGTGCTCCTCTTGCTTATTAACCTGATACTTTCGATGGCTCTTGCAACAAGCAAGGTTTCTGCTGCCTCAACAGCATCTGATAGGGCTAATTACTCTGATTCACGTGGAATTATTTATTCTTTCACTACTCCACAATATATTTGTACAAACCGAAGAGTTGAGTTTAGGAAACCAAGAAATGGGCATCTTTTGAGTTTAAAGCTGAGGTTCCCCACCGAGGGCTTGCGACGCACGTGTAGAAAGCCATACATTTGTGCCATCCCCCAGGACCATGATACATTATGTGTATCTACAGAAAACCTTGAAGTTAAGGAATGTGATAGGCACTCTGAACATTGTTCAAAGACATCTAGGTATGAATTGGATGATACTTACGTTTCACTTGTTTTATCTTTGTTGCTAGCAAACTCGGATGATTTTGGTGATATATTTAAGATCATGTAGTTATCATTTCTTTTTCTTGTACAAAAATTTGTATAATATGGAGTATAGCATTTTAAACTTGTTTTCACTTGTAACACTACCAAACGGTGACTAAAATGCTAGGCTTCCGTGAAGAATGTGTTTATTTAATGTTGTAGTACGGGTTATAAAAATGTTTAAGGTGGTGGAATCACTCACACCAAGCGGAATCGCTCCTGCCAAAACTAGAGACTAGAATTAGTCACCTAATAGAGAGGAATCCCTCACTTTATAATCGAGGCTTCAAGCTCTCAACATAAAAACTCAAATCTTCTTCTTTTGCTTTCACCAAATGCCCAATTTATGGAAAAGCTTACAACCATTAACTAGATAGTTAAAACTAACCTATTTCCTAAGTGACTTTTGAAATTCTCCAAATGACTGTTCAACTCCCAATACTAACCAGTAATTATATTCCATAATCAGTGATGGCCAAAAACCTGCAAAGCCTTAAATGTGTGCCACATAGGCATGCCATGTGGATAGATTGAATTGCGCCAAATGAATGATCCAAGCATTCGATTTCATCCTACATCATTTAACTTAGTAACTGGTATACACTAGCGAGGGGAGATGATAATTGTTTTCTTTTTGATCGGTAACCGAGGAAATATATTAGAAAAACAAAGAAATGAAAATACATACCTTAGAGGGGAGTGAGAAACTCCTTGAAAAAAGGAAAACACCTACAAGCACGAAGCTTACCCTCTCAAGAATCCGGTAGCAACACTAGCTCGCGGAGCTAGACACCCATCCCCATAGAGAGAGGAAAGGAGGCTAAGAGAGGTTAAGCAAGCTATCCCATTTGTTGAGGAAGAATAGGTCCCCCATCTCGACATCCTTGTGCCTAATTTTAATCCCGTTGAGCAACAGGTCTCTGGCCAACTTAACTGCAAAATTGTAGGGCTTCCAATCCTCTCAAGCCAAATCACCCCTAGATATGAGAATAATATCCTTCACACAAATCAAATATCTCCCAAAACTACGAATGCTTTTCGAATTTTATAACTTCAATGCCCCATGTGTAGATCGTACAATACTCCACGTCACATTAGCAAACCTATCATATCACAATATGTCAATAATTATGTATCTCTCTTAATCTCGAAAGGTATAAACATTTTTGGTGGAAATACAAAAACAATTTAATGTATGAATTTATCTAACTTCGTCACTTTTGTCTGTTTCAATTTTTGTGTGGTTTCAATTTTTGTGTGGATTGGAGAAACTATGCTCCAATTCACACACCAGAGGAAAAATCGTTATGTGAAGGATTCTATTTTATGTATTTATTAATTATTATTTTGTGACCGATAGCAAATCAAAATATATAGTAGAAAAAGAGCATAAAAAGATACATACCAGAGAAAGGTAGTAAGCAACTACCAAAGTAAAAGAGCTACCTCACCAAAGGAACCCTGGAGATGAAGGCAACCGCGGAAGACGAGGTTGCCGAGACACCCAAGGGATAGAAACGTGATGACACAGTTACCTGAGAAACAAATTATCCCACTCGGGGCTCAGCTCGTCCCTATCATCCCCTCCACTGCAGTCAAAAAAGAGGAGCCAATTCAACACAAGGTCCTTTGTCGCAATAACCATCAGCTGAAATGGCCTAGCTTTCCTCCTACCAATTTATCTAACTTTGTCACTTCGCTTGTTTCAATTTTTATGTGGATGAGAGAAACTATGCTCCAATTCATACACCAGAGGAAAAATCGTTATGTGAAGGATTCTATTTATTTATTTATTGATTATTATTATTTGATCGATAACAAATCAGCATATATAGTAGAAAAAGAGCGTAAAAAGATACATACCCGAGAAGGGTAGTAAGCAACTACCAAAATAAAAGAGCTACCTCACCAAAGGAACTCTAGAGATGAAGGCAACCGCTGAAGACGAGGTCACCGAGACACCCAAGGGATAGAAACGTGACGAAACAGTTACCTGAGAAACAAACTATCCCACTCGAGGCTCAGCCCGTCCCAATCATCCCCTCCGTTGCGGGCAAGAAAAGAGGAGTCAATTCAGCACCTGGTCCTTAGTCGTAATAATCACCAGCTGAAATGGCCTAGCTTTCCTCCTAAAGACCCGGCTATTCCGCTTGAGCCATTACGACCACATAATCGCGTACCCCACAATCTGCCACGGATCACCCCTGAAATCAAGAAAAGAAGTCCCTTCCCACTGTTCTATCAAATCAGACGGTTTCTTCAGAAAAGCCCACTGCATACCAAACAAAGAAAGAACGACCCCCCATACTTTGAAAGAGAAGGGGTAGTGGAGTAGTGTGTGCCTGACAGACTCCCTTCCTCGCATGCAAAGCAAACATTTACTTCTGACAAGAATGCCCCTTCTGTTCAATTGGTCTCTAGTTACAATTCTGCCCCCACCCTACAGACCAGCTAAAGAATCGGATCTTGAGAGGGATCGTTTTCATAAACGGAACAAGTGGGAACGTTGACTGGGCAAGCTAAGAGAAGAGTTTAGGTGTTTATGGAAAGACCCAACATAGAACACTCCTTTAGAATTTCTCTTACAAATTTTGCAGTCTCCGTGGGCGTTATTGGGAGCAACAGTAGGCAGTAATCTGAACAATCCGATGTACTCGACAATTTCGTCATCTTTAAGATCCCTTCTATTGGTGATATCCCAAGAGATGGTCTGATTTCTTTGTTCCATAAGATCTTCGATTTTAGCTTCGGGTAAAGCCGCGATTCTAAACACTCTAGGAAAATCCTCACTAAGAATTCTCTCAGTATTCCATACTAACTTCCAGAAAATCAGTCTCTTGCCATACCCCAACTGAATCTAATGCACTGCTTGAAGGCGTTAGACAACCCTTTGACCCTTTTCCACCAGCTAGAATCATCGGCGTTGTGATGAGCGAGCTCCCAACCATTATTGTGGAGGACATATTTAGACGTGACGACCTCCCACCATAGTTTCCCCCTTTCATTGGGACACTATTTTCCATAGCCATTTCCCAAGAAGAGCCTTGTTAAACACACCCATCTTTATTATACCCAGACCACCTTCCATAGTTGGCATGCAATACTTGTCCCAATTAATAAGGTGTAATTTTCCTCCTTGGCCATCACCTTCCCAAAGGGAGTTTCTAATGATCTTTTCTACTTCTTTAACCACTTTGACATGTAAAAAACAAGAAGTGAGACAAAAGTGGATTTGATCAGAGTCAATCTACCCTTAGTGCTGAGCATTTTACTTTTCCACGTGGCGAGCCTTTTCCAAAACTGATTCGTTACCTTATCCCAGTCAGTAGCCCTTAATTTCCTTACTCCGGTAGGGAACCCCAAATACATAAAAGGTAAGATTTCTTGAAGACGTCCTATTCGACAGATGAGGTCAGCTATCAAAGCGTCACTGGTATTGATACCCACCATTTTGGATTTGTGCAGGTTGACCGTTTGGCTCTAGACCTCCTCGTAAATGGTTAAGACATGAATGACAGATTAGACCTCCATAGAATTGGCACTGTAAAACTCAACCGTGTATCATCAGCATATTGCAAATGGGTGGCCGCCAAACCATTATCTGCAACCGTAAACCGATTTGGCTGAGTGCTCCTAAGCAGGCAGCTGAGGAAGAGCCTCTCCTACATTGTTAAACAAAAGAGGTGACAACGGTTCTCCTTGTTTTCTAAAGTAGTTTGATTAGGGTGTCATTTGTTTTCCTTTTCTTCCTCGTGCTTGCAGCTTGTTGACCGTTTTAGAAAGTTAATGAAACATAATCTCCACTCACAACTGGTTGACAAGCTGTGCCTTGTTCTTTATACAAAAGCTTAAGGGGAAGTGTTAGGTGTTTATGCTTTGTTTTTAACTTATTATTTGTAAATCAGTGTAATCCGATAGTTTTCCTTTCATTTGTGGTAGATCTTATGTACCTAGGATTTATTGTCATCATCATCATCATAGCCTTATGCCATCTATTTTGGGTCGGCTTTGCGAGTCCTATTTCTCCACTTGTTTCTGATCAACGCCAAGCTCTTTGTAACTTCACAATCCTTCATGTCCCGTCTCGTTGCTTCCCTCTAGGTCTTCACTGGTCTTCCTTTGCTCCTACTTCCTTGTGCTTGTAGCGTCTCAACCTTTCATACAAGATATGTTTCTGGCCTGCAATGGACATGTCCAAACCATCTCAAGTGTCATTCCGTAATTTTTCTATTATAGGCGTCACTCTCAAATTTTCTCTTTTGTACTTGTTTCAAATTTTATCCTTTCTTGTGACTCCACATATTCATCTTAAAATATGCATCTCAGCTACATCGCACATGTACTCTATCTTCTCTTTTTCGTAGACCAACATTTTGTAATATATATTATTACAGGTTTCAATTTCATCCAGTTGTGTAAAATATCCCCTTCAATCTAAGTGGAACTCTTGGGTTGCACAACACTCTGTTTGCTTGTCTCCATTTCATCCAACCTTCATTAATCATATTTGAGACGTCCTCTTTGAATCCACCATGTGATTGTAAAGTAGACCCTAAATAGCAAAATCTATGTTCATTTGACACTAGATTATTTATTGTAATTTCTATAAAACATTGATTAACTTTTTATATTTGGGAACTCTCTCTTAATCCATTGAATCAACCATAATTTTTTCTCTGGTTTTCATGTTCTCACATCCACCATTAAGAAAATTTACTTTTCTTTTTCTATTAGTCTCACTTTCTTTGTGTTTTCCGTTTTCATCTTTCCAAAAGTGTATTTATTGATCTAATTCTGGTTTATTTTGTGGTAATTTAACAATGTAGTATTTTTTAAACTAAATGTAGATCACATGCCACCTATTGTTTGTGCTAATTTAATTAAAGAACCAATGGCATATTGCATTGTTTATAATTATAAAACTAAGTATCCAAAGAAAAAAGAGAGGAAAAGAGAACAAGGGGAAACAAAGAAGAAATATGTAGGAATAGAAGAGAGAGTAAGGTGAGAGAAAGATGGAAAAAATAAAGAGAAAAGAACAGGAGGGAAAGAGGCGAGAAGAGAGAGAATGTGTGCAGGAGAGAAGCCATGCAAGATTGCGCATGTCCTCACTCTCTCACCCTTTTATCAAATCCCACTAAAAAGTCCTGGAATAATTATAGTTTATGACATTAGTGAAATAGTTAATGACAAAATTGCCTTTAGCTATCTAGTACCTAATTCTCCTAAGTCCTAATTATCTAAATGATTAACAAGGAGAGCCGTAAATACAGAGTCAAAGACTGTAAGCTACTTCTAACATGGAAAGTCTTCACCACATATTGAAGTATGAAAGAAACCAATTAGATTTATCGTAATGACTGATTCTTGGAGTCCTCCTATAAAATATGATCACATGCCTCTTTCTCTTCATATGGATTATTCAAGCTCAGTTGATATGGGCCATATCTCATATGCATTAATCTCCCCCCTTTTTTGTCATAGTGGTCAACCAGTCATGCCTGGAAGCGCTTCTACAAACTCTAGTCAAGGCTTAGCTGAAGCTTGCAAATTTGTGCAGAATGATGCAAAGTTTGTAAATGAAAGGGCTCGCAATGACATGGTCTTGCTTTCACGGTAATACATACTTTGTTATATGCACCCCTTCTCTATCAGCGAACGATTTGATTAATTGATTTATTTATTTATTTATTTTGAGTAACGAGTATGCTTTCTGTTTTGCTTGCTTTCTTGTTAATGTCGCCTAAAACATGTCCCCTCACGAGTTTTTTTTTTCTTTTTAATATTATCATGCCTCAGTAGCATAACGAGGTTGAATGACCGTGCACGGCAAGATTTTGAGATTCTTGGTCTTGAATTTCTTAAGCTTGATGGTAATTTTAATTACTGTTTCATTCATATTTATTTAAGATCTTGGCTTAAGTTGTAAATATTACTCTTGGTTTTGCAACTTCATCTTCATGTTTAACATGAATGATGCCATGCAGCTCGGGCGAGAGAGGATACTGAAAAGATTGACCATGGTGTGAAGAAGAAAGCTGAACTCTTACATCATATAGCAATGGCATGGCTTTATTGCTTGGTTATTCTTGCTTTTGCGTAGCTAAAGTACTGTCAATTTTAATGGTCTAAAAGCAGTTAATATATTCTTAAATTTATACTTTATGCCAGATCTTAAAAGACAAAGCTGAGTCCAAATTGAAGAGAGTTGCCGACCAACATTGGAGTGATGAGGCCTTAGAGGTACTATTTTTCGTTTTACTATTTTCAATATGTTAGAATCTTTGTGTACTTGATATCTTGTAAGAGCTAATATATGGTAACCGACCCGTTTAATTTTTAGAAGAAAATGAGACACATTATTTGGACACCATGAGACCTTTTCATTAATTCTGACAATCGAAAAAATCTCTAGCATGTGATTAGGGTTGGTGAAACGGTTTTTAAATGAAAGACTAGCACACGTCAATGAGATTTAAATGGTAACCTACTTAAATGATAGAGATGTTTTTCAATGCATTCTCTGACGTCCCAGATCTAAACATCGTGATCTTCAGACAAAGTTGAACACTTGATGAAAAACATAATACCCATCTGTCCAGATAAGGTGACCTGTTTTGTTCTAAAAAAACTGGTTGGTTACCATATCCAGCTCAGTTTCTAAACCCTTCAAATCTTTATCTTATTTACAAGAAGCTCTATATTAAAGTAAAACTTGGAATGCACTGATCTTTGTGAAAATGCACATGGATTATGTGAAGCTGAGAACGTTCTATTTGAGTTTTTTGATGCATGTACGAATGAGTTCCAGTCTATTCAAGAGAAAAGGGGATGCAATATAAAGATAGAAAATGGTTACGGAAGCTTCTTGCCGAACCTTAATTTCATTTCGTAATTCCAAAATCTTCTTTTAGAATGGCAAAAAGAATTTTAATAAACTCTCAAATCCTAGACTCAAAATTATAATCATATGCAGTTTAAACATTCTTATGTACCTATTGTTGGATTTGTTCCACATTGGATGTGGGCTTGCCCTCCTTGGGTTATTTATATCTTGGACAAAGCTCACCATTCAAGCTGGTTTTGAAAGGTTGAGTTAGGCCCGTGGAATTTTATCATGGTATCAAAGCGGACATTTTTCCGCCCACGTCACCTGTTCTTGTTCACGTGATTTGGCTTGGCTCAATCCTGCCAACACATGCGGGGGCGTGTTGGATTTGTCCCACATCGGTTGTGGGTTTGCCTTTCTTGGGCTATTTATATCTTGGACAAACCGCACCTTTCAAGCTGGTTTTGAAAGGTTGAGTTAGGCCCGTGGAATTTTATCACCTATATCACACTTTTTACGTTCTACGCATACACTTGTGTAATTGCTTTTTTTGTAATGTTCTAAGATCAAGAATCTTCTCTCTATCTCGTGCACTCCCTTGCGACAGATGAGGTTATCTCTCATATGTACCTATATCAAAAGGAAATCGTGGAGTAGATTATGGTTCACATTACGCACCCCCGATCTCTTCCTACTCTTCTCTTCCTTCTCTGCTCTCCTCTCTTTTTAATCTTGAAAACCTAAAAAACAACATGCCATCAGTGGAAACTGCTGTCTCTTCCATTCTTCAGATTGATAATCAGATTCTGTGCAAATAAAAGCTATAACAGTCCAATTCGCATATCGAAACTGTAACCAATGTGAGGTAAGATCTATTTCTAGCTCTGAAGGCAAGAAATTTTGTAGAAAAAGGAGAGGAATAGATTAATTATGTCAGAGGTATGCTAAATCTGTGCCGTTTTTCAAGAATCATGACTATTGTACAAAAAATCTGAAAAATTCAAAGGACAAATTTGTGTGTACAAATCTTAGTTTGTTCTCATATTTTGAAAAAATGGGATTGAATATATTTTTGTGTGTGTGTGTGTGTATATTATTTTTTACTGCTTGTGAATTAAAGCCCCTTCCAGGCATAGAAAGGCATTGTGTCCTTCTTTGGAGGTTCAGGCCCTCCAATTTTCCTATGTTTCATCGATCTTTTCGTGATACCATACTCACGTGGCCTGAGATTGCACCTAATGACCCATATGCTTTAATGCATATACCAAAGGTGATGATTTAGGAAGATATGGGTTGTTTGAGAATTTTGGGGCAGGCGTTATCGCCAGCACATGTCTGAAGTACAAATCACCAGGGGTCCTCTCGAAGGTCCCCTCAACGGGGTTTGGCGATCTGCTCAAAATGTTGATCACGATGGTGCCTAAAAGTTCACCAAACCCCTCTATTTTTTAACGCTTTTATTTTCATGAATTAAAAACATGATTTAATGGGATCTTCTGCAGATTTCTGTAGAAATTAAAGGGATTAGAGGCACTGACCAGTTTTCAATGTTTAAAATGGGTTCGTTTCTTGGCGCTTTATTGTATCTCTTTCTTCATTTTTTTAAACCAGATCAGGAAGAGGGTGGTTCGAGTGGTGCAGCTGTATAGAGATGGTACAGAGAGAGAGAGAGAGAGAGAGAGAGAGAGAGAGAGAGAGGCAATGGCTCTGTAGGAGTCAAAAGAGAGAGGGAGAAGGAGATCGTGGCAGTGGGTGTTGTGCCTCTTCTTTTGTGCTGCAATCTTTTTTGCAGTTGCCGTTGTTGCAATGTTGTGAACCACAGAACCATGAAAGAGAGAAGAACAATGGGGAGAGAGAGAAAATAGAGATTAGAGAGAGGGAGTGAGTCGTGGTGCAGCTGAAGGTGTTGCTGTAAAAATCATAGAGCGAAGGGTTGTGGGTTTCAGCTGCGGAGATTTGAAGTCGAGGGATTTGGGGGTTTCTCGAGAGACAAGAAGAGTGAGAGAGGAGGTTTTCTTTTGGGCCTCTTAGCCAAAGAGAGATCCCAAGAGGAGATCTTTGTGGTCTCTTTCTGTCATTCATGTACATATATATAGAGCTGGGAGAGTATGGAATTGGCGTTCTTCAACAATAAGTAGAGTCCCCAAATTTGAGGACATTTTTATTCTAATTAAATAGTACATTTTTCCATCTCTTTTTTCTATTTAATTAAAAGGCCGTCTTAGTTACCTAAACTTGAATATTTATCGTGTTACTGCTATTTGGTATCTATATTGAAACTCATACATTTTTGCATTCTCGATATTAGCTATCTATATAGAAACCCATTAATTAACGCCATTTTTGCAAACTTGACACATCGGAGTGTATTGATTTTGATATATTGGAAGTTGTCTCTTGATTCCGTTCCCAGGCTGACTTGCGGCGGGCTGATTTTGTTGTTAGACGGCGTGCCATGGAAGATGCTTTTATGGCTTTGGAGGTAAAGTGATTTATCATCAATAACTTGGTTATATGATTTTTAAATAATTTTAACAGAAGATCCAATCACATTTCTTTTATGATGTTAAAAAGAAAATAGACTCATTTAATGTACATGTTACTAATAATTAGTGGGTCTCACACAAGATCATGGGTCCTGTGCAGCACCTCATCGAATCATACAATTCATATCGAATCGTAGGGTATTTGGGGAATGCTATTTTTATCATTGATACGAATCGCAGACTCTACGGTCCGATTTTGAATCATTGAATCGAAGCATACGATTCTGACACCAAAGCCTTCACATATACAAAATAATTCATAGAAATATGAAAATACAATAAATTTATCTAACATCTTATTATCATTGAAAAGATATATAATCTCTTAGCCGTTGTGCTCATGCAGTTTGTCAGGAACATCCATAACATGATGGTGAGCAAGTTGTATGACGTGTAAGTTCATATTAACTCAAAGGATATGATTATGTTTTTTTTTTTTGTTGGTAGGTAATCTAGGATTGAAGCTGCGACCTCAAGGTTGCGTAGCTACAGGCACAATCCTATATGACTTGAACTATTCTATTTTTCTTTCAGTATAATGTAATTATAAGGGATCTCTAGCCTTGACATCTCGGATTTTGGTATTTTAGTAATATGCATTCCTTCTTGTAGCCCTAGGAAACAAGGTTATGAATCAATTAGAGACATTATGGATCTTATATCACTTGAGAAGAATGGAAAATCTCTCGATCTCTTTCCAGGAGAAGTCTCTACTGATCGTATTACAGCTATACAGGTATATTTCTGTGGTGGAGGACCTTATATAATTTCAAAAGTTCATAAATTGTTTCTTTTGCCTTTCGTATAGGTGCTACCCACATATACAAAGTTGGTATTACGTGGCTAAGCACAAGGCATGCACACTGTGCACCACACGGATTCTGAGATGCGCTGATCTCTATGCTCTTAACTGTGCGCATATCTAATGGTCCATGCAGTACATGTCCGCATGCTCTGTGCCTTCTGGCTCCAAATATAAGTGTAGATAGTTCGATGATTTAAAATTTGAACTTTGCAGGAGGCATACTGGAGCATGGCATCTCCCCTGTCTGAGGCCGATGGAATTGACTACACTGATCCAGAAGAGGTTTGGTCCCTGTATCGTAATTTCTAATAGACGATTGATTTAAATTGTTTTTTGGAGATCCTTGCTTTATTCTACCTTGTTTTCCATGTAAACAGCTGGAATTGTTAGTGGCAACTCTTATAGATCTTGATGCAATGGATGGTAAAAGCAGTGTCTCCTTGTTGGTTGAGTGTTCAAGCTCTCCTGATGTTAGTACTAGGTATTTATTTTTTTCCGCTTAAATATTTGTATATTTGTAAATGTGTCAATAGAATAACGTCAAGTTATCTCATTGAAATGTTTATTGGAATGATGGGATACGATAAGCATTTGCAGATATTTCCCATGAGAAGCACTCATTTTAAGACACGTGGTGTCTGCTTTTTTTATCATTCCAATTGTTTCCTGATGACCATCAATCATACTACTAAGTTAGAAGATCACGCATATCAGAGCATTGAAACCATCTGATCAGAATGCTTCAATATGGACCATTGGCCATATCTACTTAAAGGTTCATATTAAAACACTCTGATCAGATGGTTCCAATGCTTTGATAATGTGATTTTTGGGCTGAGTGGGGTACAAGTTAGGACCGTCCACATGAAACACTTAAGATGATTAAAGATGTATGCCACATGGCCTAAATGAGAGCTTCTCATGGCAACATCTATGTAAAGTGATCATAGGAGTTGGTCTCATGTTTATTATATACAAAATATTAAATTTTACTAAACGCCTTTTTGGTTTGTATGAGGAACTCATGGATATTATGTTGTTTATCTTGAAATTTTTTGCTTGTCATAAGCTCTGAATATATATATTCAAGTTAATATTTATTGACAACCTTGACATGTTCCAACTTCCAACACCAACTGAAATATGCATCCTGGTAGACCTGCTATTGCATCATATATCTATTGTACATACTACTGAAACCATCATTTAGGGATCAGATCATTGATTCTAAAGATCCAATTGAAGGGGAATGCGGTAGAGGCCGTGATTTTGGTGTATTTTTTGTATTTTTGGAAGAGGAGGTGGATATGAAGAACTGATGTTCACTTATTGTTGATGATTTTGAATCATCTGTGAGAAACTTGCTTAGCTTTAATTGGAAAGCCTGATACTTCTCTTAGTGCCTCATTTATGCCCCATGATTTTGTTGGACAAATAGAATACAAGTGGGTGCCTTGATCCACAAGAATCTAATACGGCTCACTGCATCCTTTACGAGATAGTTGGAAATTTTTCTAGGGAGGCCCGTTGACCAACCCCTTCTCTCTTGAAGAGTCATGCTTCTTAGTTGTCATCCATAACCAACATATATATATATATATATATATATATATATATATATATATATATATATATATATATCACTACGTGAAAATGAGAAAAAAACAACATCACTGGTATGAAAAGAATAACAGTTAGAAGCAGTAGTGAAACAATCGATTGCCTAAAGCAGTTGTTTACTGCATTATAACTGTTGTATTTTAAGAAAAGGATAGGCGGGTAATTGAATATTTTTAAAAGGGTAAACTTGTCCTTTTAATAAATATATGGTATAAATATTAAAAAAACACCCAAACGTGATTTCAAATCTTAGCTTCAAACTCTCCTTCTCTCTTCCACTGTTATCAAACCCTAGCTACTCCCTTCGGATGATTTTGCTGCACAGAAGATGAAGACGACATGGGGGGTTTCTCGCAATGGTGAACTCGTCAATGCATCACAAGCTTCTACTTGTCGCGAGAGCCGTTTATAATCTATCTCGAGTTAGAAATATAAGGGTTTTTTTTTAGTTTCAAAATATAAGATCTCTTGGGTCTTCCCTCTCAAACCAATGGAAAAATCGCCAATCATCTCTCTTCTCACTGGCGATGGCGACTGATTTTTAGGGTTTTTAGCTCTGATTTTCACCAGGAGAATAGAGGCGGAGGGACGATTCTGCTCGCAATCTGCAAAAAGACAAAAACCCTAAAATCAGAGAAGAAGATTTCATCAGATCGATCAAGAAAACCTTTGGCAGGCTAGAGATCTAGGGTTTCTTTTCATCTGTATTCGCAGCACAGATAAGTTTTTACATGTAAATCTCCTAGCCTTTCTTTGGATCTGATTGATTAATATATAGGGTTTACTTCTACTTCGTTGAATCTCGTCGTTGCTCTTGTTGTTCTACCTGTATTATATATAATGGAGCGGTAGATCCCAAGTTCACGTCACACTTCTATCTTTTTTATGAGTTATCTGGGATTGAATCTGAGATTAATTGTTTAATATATGGTTTTGTAATTTTGGTAGTCGGTCTGTTGATGAGAAAGATTAATTATTTGTAGAAAATAGAAACAGGTATGCTTGTCATGGAACTCACAAGTGCCTTACCGTTGAAACTATCCATCAGACTCTGGTTATGGTTTGTTGACAAAACTAAAATCGTTCTTTGTAATTGTTATAAAATTTCTTATATTTGTATCATTGTATTTCCAGTAAATTACCCCATAATATGATAAATTTTGATTTTGTGGGGGTGAAATACTAGGTTGCCTTTCTAATTCCCTTGTCTAAAACATGTTTCCCATGATTTTTTTCAATTAAATTTGATTTCTCGTTGGGAGAATGATGGGCTTGATATGTAGATAGAACGGTGGTGACCAGGTCATCTTGCATGAGCATGGCACCATTTTGGTGGCTAGTGGTACCATGCATGTATGCAGTTCATGGGTCCATCTTCTAGATTAGATTCAGCCCCAAGTTTGCATCAAAATATTATCTCTGTCCCACTTAAGCCACATGGCATATCTTTTGAGCAAATCAAGTCATGAATATGGTAGCTCATGTTGGACCAAAAACTACGATCATTGGGATATTTGAACTCACCAATCTATACGCAGTAATATAAACAGCTCTGCATAGTTTTTTGGTATCAAGGGTGACCCAAAACCAACCTGTTAAGGGACCGGATCTGTATTTAGACACAAACTTTATCCTTCTTGAAGTCAGACTGGATTCAAGTCCAGATCCATGCAATACCAGATCCAGACCAACCCATTAATAATCAAGTCCGAGTGTGGGTTGAGTCCAGGTTCGAGTCCTCATTTTCTTGCATTTCTTTGTTGTATTTGTTTTTCTCTGTAAGTATTATAACGATATATGATTGAGCAATTGTATAGGGAACAATAGCACAATGCACTGTAAAAGTCTTTACTTCTCCCCCATTGACAAGTCACTTTATTTGACAAGCTAATTGATTTGAAGTTGTCCATTTGATAGCACCTCTCTTTTGTCAGACATTATTCCAGAAAACAGTAATGATGGTTTGCCTCTAAACATCATAGCATTTTTCCTAAATTTAGATGGCTACTAAGTAACAGGAAATTTTTTTGGCAATTATTGGGAGCTTAAAACTCATAATCCTTTGAGTAGTGACAGTATAGGATGTTCCAGGTCGATGAGCATGTACACTGATGAAGCCCATTGATAGAAAATGAATTAAATACATTGTTGTGTGGCTTTATTGTATCATTCCTTTAAATAAGAATTTTCTCACAAGCAAACTCAACTATTACATAATGTAATCCTGCAGCGTGCAAAAGTAAAACAAGCACTAATATAGGCCACCAAAAAAATTATATATTAAAGGGGTTTATAGATTACCTAGTCTCGTTGGGTCCGGGTGATAACACACATATGATTATATATGCATCTATAAATGTGTCAGGTCAGGGTAGGGCATGGGATCGGGTCCAATCATGAGGGACCGAGACCCAATACAAAGATGACTCAGTTTCAAGTCAGCATGGATCGGGACCAAATTTGAGTGACTCAAACCCAATTTCCAAGCGGGACAAAGATTTGGAGCCAATCTGGACATTTGGACCCAATTGCTCAGTCAAATTCAATCATATTGGGTCAAGTTGGGTCCAGGTTGAGCACGTTGGTGTGTGTAATTACTTAATGTTGTTGGTGTGTAGAGAATTAGTGATGTGTATAGTGTTATAACTACAATCTTGTAATTTATTCTCTCTCCTTTAATGTAAAGGCTAGTGGTGCTATTTTCTTATCTAAAACCTTTGCCTTCTCACCTCTATTCTTCTTCAGATCCCTTCCTCTCAATCCTGTCATCTCATCACCACAAATAAGCAACTCTAAGTTGCTATCAGAGCTTGAAGACAACTGGACCCGTGCCTTGTTTGTACTTAAACGGAACAAAACTATGATCGATATTTTCATGCTGAGCAAGCTAACCTGTTTGTTTTGTTACCTACAGACAAGCTTGTGGTCTCTACCTCCTGCTTCCTCCAACACACTTCTGTCAATCTGATAAATGAGACAAAGCTGGACAGTGAAATCAAGTTGTGGTTGCCATTTGCTGCACAGAAAGTCGTTGAAGTGAATGCCTTGGCCAAGGCATTGGCTGGTCACAAGGACGAGGTATGACTTTGCTTTTTTGCATCTCTCACCTAAGTATTTTCATATGCTTCATTTTTAATAGATTTCCTTTCGCATTCTCTGTTATTAAATAACATTTCATTTATTTATTTTTTGATCAATAGCATTTTTTCATTAGGAGCAGCATAGTCCCATATTTTCAATGGAGGTCCATCATCTGATTCTTCATTGGACCAATGTGAGAAATCCGCAAATTGTTTCTGTAGTTATCAATCATAAAGTTATCGGCTGGTTGATATCAATCAATATTGATAGTTATCGGCTGGTACTTGGGAGATTCCAGTACACATATTTATAGGTACTTGCCAAACGGTTAATTGTGGGGCATAAAGTTTATTCCATCAACACTCCATCATTGATAGTGTTAACAAATTAACCGTTGTCACATGATTTCGAGTTACACCACCTATCTAATGGTTCAGCCAGACCTTAGGTGTTAGAATAATTAAATTGGATTTTCTCCCCTTGAAGTCTCAAGTTCAAGTTTGTGGCTTGCCAGCCAAACATAGTGCATTGAAACTTTGCAGCTTTCACACCAAATTCGATGGTGATAACTTATCCTTTGTTTTTTTCAGATGGTACCTGATCCTCCTTGGGTATAATGTTGTGGCATCCGATCCTTGAGTTTGGTGGGACTTGCACCCAATTGGTTCCAATGCATAGCATTATCATTTCAAAGCTGATATGACCCTCAGTGATTTCATCAACTCCTCTTATCTCCTGTGCTTAGATGTCTTTCTTCTCTTTTTGTGCCTATATCCTTAGTGAGAATGCTCTGTTTTCTTGGAAAATACATGTATTACTTAAACTAAATTCTTAGTTAGAATGAGTGTATTCTCTATAACCTTCCATTATTTGGTTATGAAGTCACTCTTAGCATGGTATTGATATATCAGTACTTAAAACTTTTATTCTGACTTCATGGTATGAAAAGAAGAATGTTTATTCAGAAGAGCTGTTATGTGTGGCAAGTGTTGCGAAGATGTGAACCACCTCTTGATCCACTGTGCTTTTGCTTCTCAAGTCTGGCCCATGTTGCTAGGGCATTTTGCATGAATCGGTGTTTCTCGAGAACGTGTGGTTGTGTTCTAGCTGCATGGGATAGCCCTGATTTTAGCGGGGTCATAAATGCTTCTGGGATGTTGCTCATATGGCGGTTATGTGGGCCATTTGGTTGGAGATAAATGACAAATTTTCAGAGGTAATTGCAGATCTGCGGCTTCGTTTACGAGATTTGCTAAAGAAAATATTTTGAGGTGGGGTCTGTGCTAAGCTTCTGAAAGAGAGAATTGAGCTGGAGCCCATCAGGGATCAGTGGAAAGAGATGCAGGGCGGATTGTAGGGCTGGTGGCTTCTCTTTGCATGCTGGGGGTTGCGGCCCTGAGGTAGTTCTTTGTTTGTTTGTTTCTATGGCTTGTTTTTTGGGTCTTGGAAGCTTCCCCCATATTAGTGGTTGTGTTTAGTATCTCACTAAAGTGCAGTTATGTAGCCCTTTCTTTCTCTTTTACTAAAATTGATTATTATCAATTTTAGTAATACATCAAGGTTTTTGCATCTCTCAACAATACATCATAACACATGCTTGAAGAAAGATGCCAATATCTGCAAGTTGCAAATATCTACTAACTACTAATCGTCTACAAATAGTGTAAAGATGTACCAATTTAAAGTCCAGGAAGCTTCCTGACTTATAGAAGTGGAGCTACTTAATGCTTTCAACTTTTGAATGTTTGTGTTAGTTTGGTAAAATAAACTACTGAGGTAAATGCCAATTTTCTGTGTTGTATAATTAAAAAATAAGAATTGAAATTTGGACGCCACTACAAATTGGTCCAAATCAATGAAAATATTACCAACTTTCGACCGATCTTTTATAGAATCAGGATTGGGATTTGGCAAGGTGGTAGTTGGCTTGCAGAACCTTTCAATTCATCTGAGGAGTTGATTGGAGATCTTTTATGCATTGTTTTAAATATAATTTTTAGGGCTTTTATCTTTCTGATTTTTAGCTCCTTAAGTAGCTGCATGTATTTTCCTAAACAGAAATATTTTTTGTGGGATTTATCCTTATGTCTTGTTATCTTGGGTTGCTTAAAATGATACCATGCATTTGGCAGGGTCGTGAGATGTGCCGGACAAAGGGGACATATACTTAATCTGGGGATGGTGCCCTTGTGGGAACACCTGAAGAGAATGTAGCACAGTTCTTTGATGTTGCAAGAAGCTTGAAATATGATAATGTCTGCAGAGACAGCGTAGTGGAGGAATAAGAAGTTTTAACTTCTTATTCTTATTTTAAAACTTCTTATTCTTATTTTTTGTAGTGTCTATCACCATTAGATTGCGATCTAATGATGCTACAATGCAGACTTTGCACTGATCTCACAGTTTTTTATGGGTGTATCTTTGCTTTGATGTTAAGTTTACGTTGGTCCTTACATACTCGAGCTAAATCCTTAATCACTCTTTGGTTGAATGGACTATGCAGGCACAGTCACTTGCCAAAACCAATATATAAAGAATCCTCGCTTCGACAGACCATGGTTGACACTGAAAAGATAAAGGATGGAAGGAGGAGAGCTTATAGTGCCTCGGGAAGCATCACTAAATGCCCATTCCGTAAAGCGAGAATCATCAAAGAGATCAAATGACTCCCATGTAAGAAAAAAGACGTATTCTCAGCTCAAACCTAGGAGGAAATTCTTCTCAGGTTCCTGAGAGGATGTTTGTTGGCTCAATTTTGCACTTGGAGCTAGATCTTCTCACTTTCCTGCATAGAATGAAGCCCAATGCCCGCCTAGGTTCAAAGTTCTCAGCTATCAAGTTGAATTGGTTTCCTTATATATATATATATATACACAAAGCTATTGGCAGTTTAACCATTAGGTGACCAATTTTGGACTCACACATACTACTGACAATCTGTATACGATTGCTTTGTGATCATCTTGGAAAAACAGTTGGGTCCTGTCTTTTGGTTAACTTTTCAGGAATAAGAAAACTTTCTTCCTATTTTATGCAGTATGTAATATATTAGTATACCTTGGTGATTTGTTATTTTCTTGGTACATTAAGGTTCTTCATTTTTTAAACATATCTTATACTTGTCTTGCATTATTTACTAATTAATTTAGAGGCCCTTCATAACTAGAATACACTCTAGATTAGCTAATACTTTCGTCATTTGTTTGTGGCTGTTTGTTATCTCTTAGCTAAAATTAATTTTATTCGATGAACAACTCATCTACAACACCATAGATATTTAGATATGGCTTGGTATTTATATAGTCTCATCCATAGTTGAATTATAAAGATCTGATATGTTTCTATCCATCTGATTGACTTTGATATATTTTACACACACGTCAATTGATATTTATATCACAAATCTCTTTGCATGTCAATGCACAATACAATGATCTCCATATACTTGTATTTGTTTGTGTGTGTATATCTGCATGTATTATTGGTGTTTGCATTCTAGTCTCTGATGGGAAGTGGACAGTAATATAGTTCATGTCTTGTAAACTCATCGTTTATAGTTTACTGATAAGATTTATGATGTAGGAAGGGATTTCTAATTCTCTATTCTGCATTTTGTAGGGATAAGGTGGTTGGATCTTTCACATTGGGTATCACATTGGGATAAGGTGGTTGGACTTTCCAACGGGCAATCTATCATTGTAACTTGTCTCAGCCCCAATTCGGAGAATCTTTACATTTGTTGGGCATGCATCCAATGCTTTAGGTGTAAAGAATAATAGAATGTTGGGCGACAGAGTGGGAGGGTGAAAAGAAAATATATATTTAGGTTTATTTTGTTATAGGCATTTAATGGATTTGGATGATTAGTAGTATTTTTTGGGAATTTTTAGTTTTATATTGTTGATGATTATTTCAAAATTGAAAGTTGTAATTAAGGATGATGATTATCCATTTATTTATTTTAAGATGTGGATTTTCTTATGGTAGATTTATAAATTTATGAATTTTGATTATTATCAATTTCATTAGATTTTAGATGAATATTATAAAAAAAAAATGATGTTACAAAATCGTTGTTTCTTAAAATTTAAATATATATTTTTTAAAATAGAAATAAAAAATACGACTGCTCAAAATCGTGATTTTTTCGTCAAGGTGATTATTTTAAAGAGAAACGACAGTCGTAATATGTCGATTATGAAGGGAAGACGTCATGTTTATTTTAAAAAAACGATATAAAAAATAACAGCCCAAAACCGTTGGTTGTGGTCGACAGTCAAAGACAGTCGTTATTTTTATGAAATAAACTACGGTCTAAATCTGTCGTTGAAAAATATTACTGCTTTTTTTAGGACAGCTCATTCGACGGTCTAAAATTGTCTTTTTTGGAAAAATGACAGTCATGGGCTATTGTTTTTTTTTTAATTTTCACGTAGTAATATATATATATATATATATATATATATATATATATATATATATATATATTAGAACATGCACTATGCCACTATCTTCATGGTTATATGGAATTACTTGTGGTAACTTTTCTATTAGCATCTTTGAACACCCTCAATGTGACCGACATATCTTCTGCAACTCATTGGTCCACAGATAGGAAGAGTGGAAGACTATCATTATTCATTGCCATCTTTGTTGGGAATGATTACTGCACCGACCCTTTTTTTTTAATATGTATAATTTTCAAAAAGGAAATGGGTTGATGTTTCTGGACAAGTGGAACTATTTTTCATTGTGTGCCATTTGATGTGCAGATCATGATGCTTAGGTTTGTAGTGTCCAAGATTAGATTGAAAAAATATCTCTGGTGGTTTTAGGGTCTGTTGGAAAGTTTCAAAATGAACAGTTACCATGTAAATTCCAAAACATGTTTTAGCCGCTCATTTTAAAGGCGTTTGGCTGACCCTTAGACCACCACAGTGACGTTTTTTTTATAGAATCTTTGACACAAATCTAGGCATCCTAATCTTCACATCAAGTGTCACACAATCTTTTGACATGTAGGCGGTGGCCATTTTTTAACGATTGTAAGTATCTTAAACGTCTCATGATTTGTGTTTATGTTTGTTTTATAGGCAAGCCCTAGCCAATGCCTTGGCAGTTGCTCCCTCCATGTGGAATTTGGGGAATGTCTGCATGGGGGCACTACAGGCAAAATTTTCACATTTATTAAGTTGGAAGTTCAAACTCCGCTTTTGTAAGGCACTGATTTTCTTGGTTCTTCTAACAGAGGTTAGCAGAAGACAGCAATGCGGCTGTTGCAGCTGCAGCATCCAAAGCTATTGATGAACTAAAGAGGCAATGGGAAATAGAAGAGGGAGACAGTTGGAGGTTTACGATGAATCAGAAGCCGGTGGACAAAGAAGATGGTGAAGAATCTGATGACGATGATCCATTGGATGATTGATGAGCGGTGGCAGATGGGTCAATCTCCTTTTGTCCAAATGATCAAGCGTCGGGCTGCTCTAATGAGCACAATTATCAGCGAATTAACCAAGGTTGTCAGTTGGGGATTGACCCGCTGCGGGCATTCTGTCAGGTACGTTATACTAAATTATTGATGATAGATGCTAGGATGATGCTTGATTCACTAATTATGTAAATATGTAATGGCTGATTGCCAATTGAACTGCTGATCATAACAGTGACTAGAAATCTATAGCAATGGTCTACAGAAATTCCATATGTAAAGAACAAGCTTTTTTGTTTTTTATCGTTATTGGAGTAATTAAAAGTGAAAATCATATCCCTTGTTCAATGGCCTGCTGATTGTTTCTTCTATTGGGATGTCTTTGCTCTGCCCATTTTGCCACCTTTTTTTTTTTTTAATAACCTGAGTGTCCAGGCGTCTTAGAGCATCCAACTAATCCCACTGGTGCATGCGTGCCCCAAGTTAGCACGTGCCGCGTCAGCACGGGATAAAATCTCTAGGGTTGGGGGGATTCGAACTCAGGTCTTGCTTCCTGAGGCTTGAGGTTACCAATTTTTCTGCCTTGTTGGTCATTCCCTCTCTTGTAACCAGTTTTTTAGTCTGCTTGTTTGGAAAGGTCACGTTTTAAAACTTAGTTGGCGGCAACGGGTTGGGTCCACTACTAAGTCGACCCACCCTATTTGATTTTTGAACTGGGCTCGGCACATAAATGGCCTGATGGATCAGGTCAGGCTCAACGCACTTAACCTTTGGGTCGAATTTGCTCAAAGGTCATTTCAGGTTGGACAAAAATCTGCTCAGCCCAACTCAACCCAATATTTTGCTATCTTTATAAACCACTTTTGTGCTCAAAGGGATTTTGAACCGGGTTGCCTAACTTAATCAGGCATACACTGTTGATCCTTTTGGGTCGGGTCCAGTGCCCAAAGGGCCTGGAAGACCCGACCTATTGGCACCCCTAAAATTTTAAGTACCTCTTGTTTAGTTAGTAGAGCATATAACCCAAGTTAATATATTATCCAAATGGATTGAGTGTAGGGTTGAACCCTACATCATTTTATTGGGCTTTCCGCTACCTATCATAGCGGAAAGCCCAATAAAATGTCAACCCATTAAATTTTATTTTTCCATTTAACATATTTATCATCAGATATGAAAAGTAAAAATTCTCATCTTCTTCAGACATCAACTTGTTCTCGTAAAGCTTATATTCATACCTCTTAATACTTATAGAACAAACTGCATTAGCTAGAGTGGTTGCTTTTTGGTTTTAGATCACCTTTTTATCACATAGAGCAGTCACTTTATGCTTTAAAAGTTAAAAGTTAGGTCTATATTCCCTTCACCTGCACTTGGACTTGGTAGCACACTGGAAGCTTGACAATATTACTACCTCAAGGTCGCAGAGGCTTTGAGCGACCCGGCTTACTCATCAAATATATTATGTACATATTTATGTATATTTTGTCATTTTTCTAGATCACCCTTTGTATTAATCAGACACTTTACGCGTAAAAAGCCAAAGATTAGGTCTGTATCTCATCCACCAGTCCCAAAACTCGGGATCAGAACTGGGTAATGGCCTTTTTATTAGAGAATTGGAATAGGAGAGTGAAGTTGGAAGGATTGGATGATGTCGGAGTCAAGCAAGTCCAGTGGTGGAAGAGAAAAGGGACTGTATGTAGAACTGCTGCTTCTCATCTCGCGCATTGTCGCAAGAGCAGCAACTGTACTCCGAAAAATTGTTTGCTCAGCTAACATTGTTGCCTCTCTTTCTAACTTCTCTCTTTCTTCTCCGCTCGGTTCGACTGCGAAAGCAAAATCCACATCCATCGTGTTCTTGCATTCCTTTATGAGTTTGGAAATGAGAGCTGTGGTAAAGAAGGGTTGCGTCAACACATTTTGGATGAACATCAGCCGCATAAAACCTCCCGTTTGCTTATTGTACTTCTTTTAAGATCTTGGTGATCCCTGCAACATATATAGTTTTTTTATTGATAACAGAGAGAAATTTATTAGAAAATAATAAAAAGAAAATACAACGACGAGACACATCTACTAAAACTACATCCTAGAAACCTCGAAAACTCAAAGAGAGAAACAACAAAACAAACAAAAATAACCAAAAAGATTCCCTGCAACATAATTAAAGTATTTTGAATTTTGAATTTTTTGTTTTTTCTGCATTGCAAAAAAAATTGAACACTCATTATTAGAGTGGGTCATCGCAAAATATCTACAAAAAGCATTTCCATTAGAAATTGATTTCTCTTATTTGATTAGCTTATATGAAAAAGAATATGGAAAAGAGTTTTCTATCCAAAGAGTGAAAATATAGCTCTTGTTATTTGATTTTTCAACCACCCGAATGGTTGAATTGGTTTCCGCCTAAAATGGTTTGATGTGAAATTAAGATTTTGTATGAGTTTCATCTTCTCAATATTTTGAAAAAGAACCATATTTAAAGTGACATTTCAAAAAAAAAAAAAAAACTTGACATTTCCAAGTTATCAAAGAGAGCCTAAGTGAAAATATTCAAAGCAGGGATGTCCTATATATATATACTAGTGGACCCTGCACGTGCGATGGACGTGAGAGCTATTTAACAAT
Source organism: Chloranthus sessilifolius (assembly GCA_021018995.1). Taxonomy (NCBI): domain Eukaryota; kingdom Viridiplantae; phylum Streptophyta; class Magnoliopsida; order Chloranthales; family Chloranthaceae; genus Chloranthus; species Chloranthus sessilifolius. The sequence goes on from CM037596.1 coordinate 17,029,955, forward strand.
TCAAAATTGAATGATATGATCTAAAATAAGTGATTATTTATGTTAGGTGCATGGGTGTATTATTTTTTCCATGTCCCGCTTTTATGGATTCCATGACTTCCAAAAACTGCACCAATTCAATGATGCTATCTATCTTCTAATTTATATGAAATTATTGATTTTACCACCTTTACTGCTATATAGGTGTTGTAGCCTGAAAATAATATCATAAAATCTCTTAAAAATCATATTTACGTTGTCCTCAAAACATAGTTAACACGATAGAAGCCAGATATTCCATCAATATAATTTAAAATAATTTACTTGTTTGAGTTTTATGATTCTATAAAATCATTGATTCTATAAACTTACAATTTTTCAACCTTTCAACTTATATTCCGTCAATATAATGAGATTTGAAACAACTTTCATTAATAAATAAAATTCAATAGAAGTTGTGTTGAGATTGAACGTGCAAAACATAAAGAATTGAACGTCAATAGAAGAGAAACAAAGGGATATCATTGTTTCTAATGACTGAAATATTTATATCAATTATAAATTATGAAATCATTGATAAATTCGTTAGATACATAATAGAAACTTTAGCATAACTGATAGAGATGCCATCTGTTTTGATACTCTCAAGATTTGCCCCAATTAATAGATACACTTGTGAAAAATAGTGTCACATTCAAAATCAGTGATTCATTCCCAATCTCCAATGGAACCATAGAAATTTTCTTGTAAAATTATATCAAAATTTGCCAAAATAGGGGTCAGACAAAACTTTTGGCGAAATATCGGTGATTTCATCGAAATGAATGAAGTTTTATCAATCTCAACCTTTTTAAAGTATTAAATAATTTTTATAAAAATATATTTTATATTTTTTTGTACTCCCTAAAAATTTTTAGTATTTTTTCAAATATTTATCTGAAATGATCTAAAACAACCCCACAAAAATATTGCCGAAAGTGACATTTGTCACAGTTTTGATCTTAGGTAGTAAATATTCATACCATTTTGATTTCCACAAAAATAGTAACGAAATTCGTCAACATACTTTTTTAGAGTCTAAAATGATTGGAAGAGATAGTTCAGGCATGCGCACATCAAATATGATGAGACGTGTGAGATACATGTAGAATCCTTTCATTGTAAAAGTGGATCAAACTCGGAGATTCATAATAAAGATTAAGGCCTCAAACTCGGAGATTTATAAAGTTTCTAAAGTTTCCAATCAAATTTTGTTGGATTATTTATATATACATATAAACTCAAAAATAAGGGTGAAAAATTAGAAATAAGATCGACGGTAAAAACTCTCATTTAGTACCTGGAATATGTCGTATAAAAGATTCGATGACAGAATTATTCCAGATAAGAAATGATTTGCATCTTCCCTTTCTCGTTGAGTCCTGATCTTTCAAATTCTTTTTGTAGGTTACTTTGAGTATTACCTATTTCAGTGAGATCATAGAACCAAAAATAAAATTCTTGTGAAAAAAGATTTATCAGACAACTAAAGGATAACTATCAAAGGGATTGAAAGGAATAGGAGCCTACCTTTTTGTCTTTGTCTTCTAAAGATTTACTTATAGTAGAAGAAAGAAGAAAATAGTTTCCAATTCAAAGATCAAAGTAGGAGCAGACTTGCGTGGGAATCGAGTCATATAGTATGATTGGATCGAGCATCATGGCAAAACTAAGATTAGTTGTTTGCTTCCAACTGACCTATAAAAAAGGAAAGGATAATAATTAGTACGCTGTTTGCTCATAGGAAAGTCCAATAAATTGCTCATTATATGACACGATATCAGAACTTTTTACAACAAATAAATGATACCCGGTACAACGATAGTGTAATAAGCACCATGAAAGTGAATGTAATCCAACGGGCATTTGAGTTCGGGCCGGGTTTTCACCCTACCGTTTTTTTATTTAAATTGGGCTCAGCCCATTTTTAGATTTATCCGGCCCGAACTTGGCCCGATTAGCTATCCGGGCCGGCCGGGTTTCTCACCTTTTAAAAAAAAAAAAAAAAAAAAATTTAAAGATCTTAGCTAACCGGGCTGGGCCGCGCTTTAGACTATGAAGCCCAAACCCGAGCCTATTTTTTATCCGGGCCAGGCCCGGCCCGTTTAATAAATTTATGAAAAAGTGGGCCCGAACCCAGCCCATCCGGGCCAGGCCCAGGCTGAAGCCCGGCCCGTTGACAGCCCTAGTCTAACTCAAGACCTTACCAACAAAACTCAATACACTACAATACCTATAGGTTTTCCTTTTTTGATGCTACAAAGTGGCTAATAGAGACAAAGACATCAACTCAACTTGTTATGTACTCTTGCCACGGTATCAAATATTGGCCAATACCGATACGTATCGGTATACGGGCCTGTATCGACCAATACGTCTCAATTTCAACCGAGTCCTATCGGTCCTCCATGGATCGATACCCGATTCCCGTATCTGATTTGACACCTTGCTCTTGCCTCCTTTTATGTCAACTCATTAGAAGGATTGCTTCCAATTAGTTATGAGCTTAACTTGAAAAAGAATTGCTTTCAATTGCAAATATTTCATGGAGCAAGAAACCTTAGTTAGGTTATAATGCCTAGTTGAAGAACGGCCCATATAGTAGGACAGTCCTATGAAATATACTAAGACTCATTATATATATTAATTAGATAAATACTGAATGAAGCCTAAATATTGCATTCAGCCACCTAATTGATTAATACATAATTTATGTTCATTTAGCCCAGAATTTTTTTATGGCCCACCATGTGCTTTATGCAGGTTACCATAGAGCCCATTACCTTTTTAAGCAAAAAAAAAATGAGCATATAGATTCAAGGGAAATAGATAATTATATATTCCATAAGGGAAAACAGAACATGTTTCAATTAGGGGCAGCAACTATTTGATTATTAAATTAATTAAAAATAATAAATTGCTATGATAGAAAGAGTCACATCAACAACAAACTCATGTTCAGCCAATGTAAAAAATCACTGGACTCAGAAAGACAAATAACTTTGGAAGATAAAAGAAAATTACAAACAACAATGAATTAGCATAAAAATAAAAGAAAACTACACTTTGTAATTTGGGAAAAAAATTAAACTACAATAAAATAATAAAATAATCACAGGTAGCAAAATTTTGCATCTCTGATGTCTCAAAAGAAACCCAAAAATATACGTAGCAGAATTTTCACAAGAGGATTTTGGATGAGATAGTTTCAGTATGAGTCCCCCTCCTACTCAAATGTTTTGAGTTAGATATAAGTTATTTTATTTTATTTTTCTTCCTATGACATGGTACCCCAACAATATTTAAATTTTAACTTTCAATGTATTCAATGGCTTCATTTTTTCTAAAAATATTTCTACTTATTCTCAAACAGACATCTTAGAATTTAATTTTGTTTGGTGTTTATATGACACAATAGTATCAATATCTGATTTAAGAGCTTTCAAGACCCCAAAATAGTGTTATTGCATTAGTCGAAGGTGTTCACATTATTCAAATTCATAAGATAATTGAGATATAAATTACAAGAATAAGCTATGGGTGATAATATATTAGATGCATAAATATAAAAGCGTCTGATGAAGACCCTCCAATGATCCCTTCCTAAAGCACATGCAATATATAAAAACGGACACATATGTTTACACATATTGCATGAATACGTAGGTAATATATAAAGGGGAACCATTACTTGCACCCTACAAGTTGGCCCTTGAAAATACTTTAAAAGATAGACTTACAAGTTTGGTGACCCGCGCCATATGAAAATGCCATCTACACCGTTTGATTTAATGGTCATGATTTAAGGATATTAAGTGCAAAAGAGGGGCACGAAATATGATCTTTATCATATGATTCAATGTAGTCAAAGGACATTATCTAATTCAACAGTTGGCTGCAATAGATCATATGATAGAGATCGTGTTTTGTTCTAATATCTTCAAATCAGGGCCTAGATTGTGTTTTCACATGCCACATATCCTACATACAAAGTCTTTCTTTAAAAGAATGTGCAAAGGCCAACTTCTCCAGTGCACCTAATCCCCATATATAAAAAGGTCCAATCATAAACCAACCATCTATTAATTGGGTATGGTGCCATTTACTGAGACAAAAATTACCAATCAATCCAAAATACAAGTCATGTAATGTAAAGTACTGGGCTGATGCCTTTAGTTGTTTGCAGTATTAACCCATAAGAATTACCATCAAAGCCTCAATATCATCTCATCTCCAAGTACAGTCAAGTGCTGGATTGAATAAAACTCACTTATTGCAATACACCGTATCTCAATGGCCCCTCTGGCTCCTTGGAAAGCGCTCCATTTAACCAAAGCCATCTGCATTTTAAGCAAAAAAATTTGGAGTTTCACGTCTCACATTGCTGGAGGAAAAGCAATTCATGTTCGGACATTCTTGCTAAGGTTGGCCTTCATACCCCTCATATCAATGTCATTTCTGCCACCAACATCAGCGGTGACCTGCACATAGCCATGAAGAATGACAAATTGAGCAAGTTTTATAGGCTTCTGTTGTCACTTAGCAGCGATCCCTTCTGGATCTATCGGGCGAGAAAAGACTGACCAATTTTAAATAATTAATTATGATACATGACTGATTCAAGGCATACCAACCCACTTGTTCTTGTCAGTGTAGTGTGTTGGTATGATTATTAAATATAAAGGTCAGGTGGCCCTTATAAGCACTCACTGACATCATGTTCATAGTGTTGCCCCCTTTCGTTCCGTCATATACTTAAGAGTGCATTTTAATTAAACTAAGCATAAGAGGCATCTATTTAGGACTGGGCGTGAGAGTGGCAATTTTTTAAAGAGGCACAATATAGATTGGAACGGATAGGATCACTGATTGGGTACATACAGGGTAGCCAAAATTTTGCATTATTTATTAAACCCAAATCAGTTCGACAATATTAGACACCAAATTATGAGTTACAAACTTCTTTTTTTAAAGAGCTAAGAACTGAAGTAAAAACTGATTCACATGCTAATTGGGATGCGAGACATACCAAACACTTGTTTCGAAGACATCCCCAACAGGCTTAAATTCTTGAAGCTCCTTAAAATTCATCCATGGTTTGACCAAAACCTTTGCCTATAGAGCTTCTTTTTTCCTGCACCATCATAATCATGCAAAGCTGCCCAAAATAGCAAAACATTTAATAAATTATCTAAACAGCAGAAACAATGATACAAATCCTATTTATTGAAGAAGTATGTTCACTGTGTAGGATTTAGTGATCGTTTGTTAGCTGCATAAATTCCTAAATATATGTAGCAACATTGATGGTACAATGAAGTAATTACTGTTATGTATTCGATGAATATGGAAACAAATGGGAGGGATGTTTTTTGTTTAATTACTCGATAACTCAAATTAGAATCTTACTAATGCTTTATGATCAAGTGAAGTATGTCGCGGGGCCCTTTTTCGCTCCTTTGAAAATCATATTTAAAATTAATTAGAAAGGGGAATCTTCTTGTTGAATACCCAATGGAGCATATCAAGTCAGCAAGGGACAACTGCTTATGCTTTTGGACCATAAGAAACCTGCTTACAAATTTATCTTATTCAAGCTATAATTTTATGAATACCTGAATTTTAAAACTCCTTCAAAACAATAAAATAAATAAATAAACATAGAGATTGAAGAAGTACAAACAAGGACATTTGTCAAAGATTCTTGTGAAGAAGAATATGAGGAATAAAAAATAAAATAAAATAAAGAGTGGAAAATGGCCTGCTCTGATACCATGATGAATTTGTGCATCCAACTCAAAACCAATTGGCAATGAGTGGAGTGGCCAGGATATTATAAGGGGAGAGGCAATGCTATAATTTACCCGATGTGGGACTAAACTTCAACATATTTCCTGCTGCGTAAATAAATAATACTATATAGCAAACGCACAAAATCATAACCCTTAGGAGTAATTAACTTCTCCAATCTAAATTATTTCTAAACCACTCGATTCGCATGCTAATACTACATAAAACTCAGTTCTTGCGTATAAGTCTGCTAACCTCAAACAAGTACACTTTAAATTAAAAACAAAAAAATCATGTACCTCAGCTCCTGTTTAATTTAATCTTTCATTTAAGAAATAAATAAGTCGCTATTAACTCCCATCTTTATGCTATCCATATACCAATCTTCAATAAATAAAAATAAACGGTTATTAAGCAGATCAAATCCAATAATTTCACTTCTCAGAAATCAAATCTCGTACTAAAACAAGCTCCCACCTCACTTCGCCCATCAAATCGCGAAAAAGGTAAACCAAATGCTTATTTTTAGCAAAACAAGTGCAAAAAATATCAATCACATACTGAAAACAAACAAAAGCACAAATTTCCGATCTTCCAAGGAAACTATAAAAAAAAAGTTAAAAACAAATAAAAATAAAAATTGATCGAACCTGTTTTAACGACGGGGCAACTTTTTTAACATTCCTGGCGACACTTTTTTGGCTTGCATCGATCAGAGCTGACGATGGCGATTCGGGTTAATCGATCCGCCATTTTTTATTTATATTTTTCTAAAATATTTTCTAAGATAAAGGGAACGGCTACGCCTCAAAGGAGCAGAGGTATTGAGTTCGAATCTCGGCCCTGGTACGCGTGATGTGTGGCTGTTGCACATGCCGAGGAACTCCAACCTCATCATAAAAAAAAATTAAAAGAAGGAAAGAGAGGGTAGCTAGAGAGGTTGAGGGCTTCTGTAACAGCCTGGATTTCTACACCCAGAAATCCGTGCCATTAGGATCATACTCTGGATGATCCCCGGGACAAATCATCAGTGTCTGCTTGTAAAGCGGAAGCCAAGCAGACGCCACCCAGCAGTGGTAGATCGAGTCAGTCATTTATCAACATATTTAATCATAAAGAACAATAATTATAAAACAATAGTTTCTATATTTTCAAAGAAAATGCATTCTCAAAAAGGAACCAAGAAGAACCATTGGTGATGGACATCCATCACCCAAACAATGGTTCCCGATGGTGGTTCTGAATAGAATGCGTAAATAATACAGTAAATAATCCTACTAAAATGTACACAAAAGTGGCCACCAGGCACACAATAATCCAAAAGAACCAAAATACAGTATAACAGACACTAGTACCCAGGCTACGGATAGAACTCGTCACCGAACGTCTGCTCCTCGCCTTCGCCTCGCCTGATCAGCCGATAGTCCGGTCACTCTGCGTGCTTGGACGCTCGTAACCTAAAATTAATTTAGAATACAGGGTGAGCTACATCATAGCTCAATAGAAGAATTTCAACTAAATGAATTGAATATGCAGATCATGCTATCTCATAACAGAAATCAAATTAGAAACGTACAATCATGACGAATCAAATCAAACACTGAGCTTTTAGACAAGAAATCAGATGTTATGCAAGTATATTATCAGAGAGCTTAAATTGTGTATGTTTAACTTAAGAAACTCCCGTGACTATATAGCACGGAGTAAACAGGAATGTCCGATAGGAAACCCCAACCAATCGTCGTTCACATGAACAATTTTGAAAGTGCAACAATGCCTCATCTATGGAGTGCAATTGCGCCGAGGATTACAAGCAGGTGCACAAGTGTGCCAGGCATCGGATATACCGCCGGGTCGGTGGGGATCATCTGGTTTAAATAATCAAATCACATACTTATATACCTCACAGATCAGATAACAGAATCAGAAGCAAGTTTTCAGAATGCGAATCAGGAGACAGAAATCAAAATAACAGGAATCATGATATGCATACATGTTTGGTAAAAACAGAAATCAGGGCATAGATATGAGGTAAACATGGAATCATACTCAAAAACGGTTTAAGTTGATTTTCTCCTACCTCAGGTCAATTTATCTTCTAAGCAAATCCAAAGCCTTTTCAAGGTGTCAGGGTTTGATTCCTAGACCATCAACATAGTACTTTAAATGTTAGGGATGCCAGAAAGCTAACCGGCACAATGTCCGATGGTGTTTAATTCACAAAACCAAAATGTAACCAAAATAGGTGATTGATCGATCACCACTCCTGTTGATCGATCAATACTCCTGGTTGATCGATCAATACTTCTCATTGATCGATCACCACCCTTTCAGTTCTCTTTCCACAACAAGTCAGTTGATCGATCAATACACCTTATTGATCGATCACCTATCATCATTGATCGATCAATACACTCATTGATCGATCAATAACCTCTCTTCTACACTCTTCTATTACAGTTTAAATTGATCGATCACCACCTTTGTTGATCGATCAATGCTCCCTGTTGATCGATCAATGCTCTCATTGATCGATCACCAATCTCATCTCAAAAATTCACACCTTCTGTTCTCATTAACTTTTTATACAGATTGATCGATCAATGCCCTCATTGATCGATCAACACCCTACAGTGATCGATCAATACCTATGTTGATCGATCACCAAATGTCATTGATCGATCACCACTATTATTGATCGATCAATGCCCTCATTGATCGATCAATGCCCTTCGGGCATTGAACTTCTCACATTTTGGGTCCACTGTTCTCCCTCCCATTACATCCTATCTGATTGATCGATCAATGGTCTTCATTGATCGATCACCATCAAGTATTGATCGATCACCACTTGTGTTGATCGATCAATAATGAACGTAAAATCATCATTAATGGAGTTCATCTCCAACCCTATTTTAACCCTTTTCTCCTTAATGGTTCTCAACAACCATCAACCTGACGTCAATGCCCATACTTGGGCATCTCATTTGCCCCTATTTAAACACATAAACTCACCTTTGTTAGGGCCCTCACGGGGTTTCGGCAAATTGACTCGAATGAGGGTTTCAGATCTTGCTTGAATTTATATCGTCACACGGCTCGGATAAGTCGATGCCCAGTTCTCCCCTTCAATCTTCAAGACCGTACACGCTCTTAAACTAGTGTGGAGTGTCCTAGTTCATCTCCCCATCCTCTATCTCGAACAATGTGGTACCCTCGGGTACCGCTAACCCTATTTTCTCAAGGGACTCTCTCACAGACCAACCCTAGCTACAAACTTCTCAGATTCTAAAGCAAGGGGAAGAGGGAGAAGGAGAAGAAGAACTCCCTCTAGGTCTCCCTTCCTTCTCTTATAAGCTAAGAAAACAGATATTTCTGTTTTCCTCTTAGTTTAGGTTCCGGTGTGGAGCACGAGTACGGTCGCTACGACGCAACGTACTACATTGACCCTTTACACAACTCAGACTTAAACGAAAATGCACATGCGAACTCATCCGACCATGGTGCAACCTTATCTTAACTAATATTAATTCTTAAAATTTAAATCGGTCTCGATTTCCATGCCGGGCACGTAGATCGAAACAGTTAGGTTTGTGTTCTAGATTTCAGGGTTGTTATACTTGACCCTTGACCATTTCGGCATCATGGCGACCATGCTCAAAGTTAAGGTGGGGATGCTAGCGATAGACGAGATAGGGCGCTAGGGTTTCTAGAGAGAGAAAATAGGGGCGTCTAGCTCCAGATTTAGGGAGGGCGACGTTAGGGATGTTTCCCTTAAAAGGGTTCCGCCACTGCCCCTCTCCTCCTCCTCCTCCTCCTCCTCTCTCTCTCTCTCTATATATATATATATTCAGAAAGACGTATGGATTTTGCACGTATGGGTTTTGCTATCGTGCTCTTCGAGGTAAGGGTTTGCTAACTTAAGCCGTTTTTTTCTTTTTCGATAGAACGAAAATAAATAAATAAAGCTATCTTTTTCCTTCCACTTTTATATAAAGGTATAGATATATATAATTTTTATTTTTTCTATTATGACCGTTGTTATTTTGCGTCCTTATTTATCTAAACTAATTCAACTGTGTGTCCAAATTGGCCCAAATTGAACTTCATAACGCTGGTTGGATCAGGGCCATGTTTGGATCTGATCGGCCTGTTAGTATCCATGCTCCACTAATGACGGGTCGGGCTCAAGCTCAACAAATTTCTCTCACACCTCAGATTGGGTGGGTCTTGGCCAACCGTAACCTAGCCAGAACCTGATTGGTTTGGTAAGGTCGGTCAGAGATTTTGTATATGGGGCACGATCCATGGTACCGACGTCAAGAGCCCATGTCCATGTGCACCTCCAGATGGGCAGCATACCAAATACAAACTAATAAATTTGGGGAAATTTCAAAACCAGGCCTGTTCTAAACCTCGTTTTCAAAATGTCCCCAAGAAAAATGGGTGAGATGGTGTAAATTTCCACATAATGCTATTAAATATCGCCATATCTAATACATATAGGCCGCATGTATCGGGTTAGGGCCCCTCCAATATGATATGTATAATCGAGTTGATACATGATCAAATATCAGGTCAAATTAGTAAAATATCAGTCAATATCGACACAAGGTGTCATACCGGCATATATGCATCCAACATGAATTGGACATCATATCAAAAATGGCCTTTGTGGAGTTTTTTCAATTCCTTGAACGATTTATCTATTTCCCATATTATAAAAAACGAAAAAAAAATACTTTAAGTGGTCGATATATTTGATACATAGATATGCCCATATATATCGGTCTTTAAATCCTTGATAACACTATGTCATCGGTTCCGACGAGATACCATCTATTATCAGCACAATAAGCTATGTCGGCTGCGCTCATTGGAATACAAAGTGATTAGGAGGGTCCATTTGGAATATTAAGTTATGGGAGGCATTACTTGCACTCGAAAACTTGGCCCTTGTACCCAAGTTAAAGAAAGACTTAATATTTTAGGGACATGTGATGATGAAAATGCAATCTGGGCTGCCTGATTTGAAGTTCATGATCTAGAGATATTTAATACATAAGATTGGATCAAAACATGATCTTTATCATATGATTTATTATAGTCAACTGTTGAATTAGATAATAGCCTTTGACTATGATTAATCACATAATGAAGATTATGTTTCATGCTACTCTTTTGCAATTAATTTCTTTAAATCATGGCCGTTAGATCAAACGATTTAACGGCCATGATTTAAATTTGGTGTTTTCAAATAGTAGAGGTCACCAAACTTGCAAGTCTTTGTTTTAAATTTGGTGCAAGGGTCAAGTTTCCGAGTGCAAGTAATGACTCCCGTAAGTTATTTCTCACGTTTATTTTAAATGGCGGAAATAATTTGGGAGATGATCGAGATCGATGACATCCTTAACTCATATTTCAGTAGAAGATAATGTTATATGGCGGACGGGAAATGACAGATCATTCAATGGACTATTGATGTGGCGCGATGCAAGTGCAGTGGGGCCAACAATGTTAGGGCAGCTACTTATATCACGCCACATAAGCGTCCGTCGACTGGTCTGTTATTTCTTGTTCGTTCATTATAATTTTCCTACGCCAAAGACATATGGTCAAAGCAGACATTTTTAATCTACAAAGAAAAAAATAAAAAGAATAGATCCGTAATATTAGTTTTTGGAAATGTCATAAACCTGCCTAATTAATAAGAATCCTTCATCAAACCCTTAACCAATTAAAGTAATGAAAGCCATTGGGAGCCATTACTTGCACACGGATTTGAAGTGATTGCACTGAATTAGTAAAGATTTGTCCTTGCACATGTTTTGTGTAATTGCACCATAAAATTTTAAAAATTTATTATTACATATAAATTTTGTAATTGGGTTTAAAAAAACATAAAATGACAGGCTTTATTTCTTTTGATCTTCACTTCTTACCTTATTCTCTTAGTCATTCTATGCTTTCTTCTTCTCTTACAAACTTGACACTTCGGGTACGTTTGGTTCATTGTAATTAGTTCCTTGTAAAAATCACTTTACCTATATAATGATGCTGATTGGATTACATGTAGACTTTACTTTTTCTCATATAAAATACATGTTTGTTTCACCGTAAAATTTTAGTGTAAAGTTCACTTTTTGTAAAAAATAGAGCCTTTGGGGTTTACTTTTTACTTTTGTAAGTAATATTTCAATATTACGAGCCATCACCCTTGTAAGTCAAAAATATTACAGGTAATTTTTGTGGCACAATCCACGAGAAATTACGATGAAACGACTTTTGGTGTAAAAAATAGAGCTGTTGGTGTGATATTACTTAACATCCCCCTTTACATTGAAAGGAACGTACCTTTCCTCTCCCAATATTCAATTGCCTAACAATTAATTTGACCAAAGCAAAAATCAATCAATTTCACACTAAATGTCCCCTCCGAAGAAGAATCTGGTGCAACTACATGTATTCTTTTAGGAAATTTATCAGATCAACCCTGTCTAATACGCCTTTCCTGTCAGAGACCCTATATTTTCACCTTTACCCAAACCGACCAGCTTTAAGCCAAGCCAGTTTTAACTAGAAGGAAAAGTCTTAAATACCCCTTCTTACATTTTTATCGTTCTACATAGTTTAACATTTTAAAATTGCAATTTTTTATGTATGTTCATCGATATGTACAACATCTATAATATGATTTGAAGGTTATCGATCGTAAATATAGTCGATAACGATTGGCCCTAAAAAACTATCGATCTTCAAAAAAAGATAAAAAAAATCAACTCTATATATACAATCGTTTTCGACTGTATAGAGAGTCAATTTTTTTTTTTTTTTTTTAAGAGGCGTTATCGCCTTTTTTTCATGCCAATCTTTGGCACCATCGATCTTTATATTGTGGCCTTCAAATCAGACGCCATAGATGTTGCTTTACATTGCGTAAATATAAAAAATTACAATTTTTAAAATTTTAAACTATGTAGAACGATAAAAATGTAAGAAGGGGTATTTAAGACTTTTCCTACTAGCTGAAATTGACTTGGCTTAAAGCTGGTCGGTTTGGGTAAAAGTGAAAATATACGGTCTCTGATGGAAAAGGTGTATCTGACAGGGTCGATCAGATAAATTTCCCATTTTTTTTTATAGGGTACCATTATTCACACCCCATGAGACTGCTCTCTCACCCCGAGTGTCAAAAAACCCCAGTAAAAAAGGACTATTTTAAAACTCACACCCACACTTCATTTTTATTTTATTTTCTTTACTGAGGTGAGAAAGCAGTCTCGTGGAGTGTGAATAATAGTACCCTTTTTATAATGCGGTGCAACAACATAAAAGTAGTGTGCAATTAATCGCTCCCTAACGAAATGCCAGATTGAGTAATCTTAGTATTAAATTTAGGTTTTCTTATCCAAAATTAAAAAAAAGTATTAAATTTAAGTTTGGATGAGGAAGGGTGGGATTCCAATTCAGAAAGCAGATCCTGAGTTCGAATCCCACCCTTGTAGCCACCCTAGGGATTTATATACCATGCTGCCACCCTAGGGATTTATATACCATGCTGACACGGTCTGCACGTGCCTCTGAGATTAGTTTGGTGCTCTAAGAGGTCCGGACACCCAAATTATATATATATATATATATTTAAATTCACAAAAAAAAAAAAAAAACAAATTTAGTTGGAAACAAAGATAGATTGCAGAAAATAAGAAGAGAGCCATCATTACCTGTGTAGTTAATGTTGCTGTAATTCTCCAAAAGCACCATTTCACCATAGAAATTGACAATCTCTTTCTTGATTCTCCCCATCTCCTCTCTGTATATTGTCTTAGAAGGACGACTGCCACTTGGCCCCACTGTAGCTTCTACTGTCTGAATCCTTTCCTGCAACTCCTGCATCAAATTGACCAACCAAATTTACTCCAAAATAATAAATAAGGACTGGTATAAGGTACACGGGCCCCGGGCACGATGAAACATATTTTTCATCAATTTTGTAACATGTGGTACATGCCGCCATAGTTTAGATTAGATTCAGCCCAAAATTGTGCCATCGGACGATTTCCACCATTTGATAAAGAACTTATAGAGCCTTCATAGCCAGTGGCTACGTAGATGCACAAAAAGCGGCTTTGATCATATGGTTAGAAACCTCTAACAAGCATGAATTCCGGGGCCATCTCACATTGATACACCTTATACGAATTTGATCATACTTTTCGACGGATGATGAAGTCCTCTTCTTGCTCCATGAAGAAGGCATTGAACTTGTCGATCTCGGAGTTCAAGAAGTCGATGAAATAGGCTTCGGCTTTGGTGGATGAAGTCGAGGAGATGAGCCTGACCAACTTCTTGAGTTTCTTGTAAGAGAGGAAGTGATCTCTCCATTCCGGCAAGGTCTCTTGGATTTGGTGTTTCAATCTCTTCCCAAATTTCATCTCTCTTTTTTTACTCTCTCAATTCATTCATTTACAAAGAGTAAGAGGTGGGGGAAACTTATAAAGAGAGGTTATAAAAAGAAGGGGAGGGTCATATTCTATTAGAAGATTTGATGAGGCTCCAAATATTTAGAAGCATATTGTGACGTGGGCTCGCGGCGTGGCCACCCGAGCCAGCCGCAGGGCCACTTGTGCCACTGGTGCATCAGGCATTGGTGGGTTGAAGCTGGAGCATCGTCAGAGCATCACCAAGCCACGAGGGCTTCGCCATTGATACTCCAAGAGCTTCGGTCGTGGGCCAGGAGGGCACGCGACATGGTGGCAGTTGGTCGTAATGCAGTGCCAGCAGGGCACGTGATGCGGAAGCGACTGAGCCAACTTAGCCTAGCGATGCGGGAGGGCGTTGCGGTATGCCAAACCAATACGTTTGAGGTCCTCCTGCCATTTAGGCACTATTGATGTTTAAACCATATATATGGAGAAAGGATCTAACAGCCACGTGACGTGTTGCTGGCCTAAGTGATCCCCTACGGAACGCATATGATAGCCTTGTGGGCTTGACTTCGCACATCCGGGCCTCGCATAGGTGTTAGGTCGCTCCTGTCGCGTCGTGCGCTGGAGCCATCATGTTGGTGGTCCACGACCACCCTCATGGTGCGGACCTAAACTCTAAGTGGGGTTGCCCCTCGGACTATCGCTGCGTATAGCTATATGTGTTGCATTCGGGAATCCGCATAGTTTCTAACCTAATGCGCTACCGTGCAGGTTTGAGACACGAGTAGGCTGAGCTAGATCGAGAAAAGCTAGTTGTCGCACGAGAGTTCACGTCGCTAAAGAGTAACTCCGTGACAATATGCTATGGGTTTGTTGAATAAGGGCTTTGGTCAGATCCATCTGGTTGAATTTTAAATGATTTTAAAGCCATTACATTGAAGGAAACCTTGACTTTTAACTTTCATATCCAAAACCCATTGAATAAAAGAATGAGATCTACTGAGCTAGGGATCTCCATGGGCTAAGCAGGCCCACTGGTCGGCCCAAAATTTATTTTATAAATGGACTCAATTGATCAGGTTGACCCGAGTTTTGACGGTCCAATTATAGTCAGGCTTCTTAGAACTAGTTCATACTGGAGGGTGGAGCCAGGCTGGCCCATTTATTGATTGAGCCTACTTACTTGAGCCCATAGCTGGCCCATGAAAGGCTGGGCAGGGCCAAGCCCTGCTCGTTGATTCGCCTCTGGTAAGGTCATTCTTTCTAAAGCATATTCTGTCTTGCCTTTGAAGTTTCCAAATGACTTTTTGGTGGGTTTGAGGAGGCATAGGGGAATAATTCCAAGAATCTTTTCCAACCCAATTTTAAGGAGTCTAAAACAGTGAGTGTGACTTTGTAGGTTTGATGTGAGAGCTGGCATTGGATGATAGACGCGATGACCGGGTCGTGTACCTATTTGGTGCCATCGGGTCATCGTTTGGAATGGGTTTAGGCCCAAAGATTATATATATAAATAACTATCTTGGAACTAGGGCTGTAACAGAGCCGAGCAGCTCGGCTTGGCTTGGCCGAAAAATGAGTTTCTGCTATTTTAAGCTCGGCTCGAGAGCCAGAGCTGAGAAATGAGAGTTTTTGCTATTTTAAGCTCGGCTCGAGAGCCAGAGCCGAGCTTGTAAAGTTCGGCTCAGCCCGGCTCAGCTTGATTAATAGTATATAATACTTTTATATATAATAAAAAATATTATATATAATTTTATTTTTATTTTACTTTTTTACCTTATAATAATAGTTACTTTATAATGGATAAATACATAATAAATAAATAGAGAAAAGTACCAGAAATCTCCCCAAAACTTTTTTTTATCACCATTTCGCTGACAGTCTTTTTTAATTATAACATGGCGCCCACACACCTTCAACACAGGCCGCATTTACGCGCTTACTTATTCTTAGAAATCTGGAATTTACCAAATAGCCCCTGGCAATAAGAGGAAAAGATCCCCTCCTCCCTCTTCCTACGTTGGTAAAAGTTCGTTGACACTTTGCGGATCTCGGTATCTCACAAAAATAGTGTTCTTCGCTGCTTGTTGGGTCGCTGGAGCTCATTATCTCCGCTTCGCTGATCTCGACATCTCGCAAAAACAGTGTTCTCTACTGTTCATCGACACCGTTCGTTGGGTCACCAGAGCTCATTATCTCCGCTTCGCGGATCTCGGCATCTCGCAAAAACAACGTTCTCCACCGTTCGTCGACGCCTTTCTTTGGGTCGTCGGAGCTGCTGAGTTGGTTTATTTCCCAAAACAATGTTCTCCCTCTTCGTTCTGAGCTGCTGCGCCGGTTTCCATCTCACTACGTTTGTTGGATCATCTTTTTCAACAAGTTGGCTTTTTCCACCTCTACTACTTTAGGTTTATTTTTTCAGATCATCCAATTTCATTTCTCCATGTAAAATTAAGTCTATCTTAGTTACACACAAAGAAGAGATTATAGTCAATTAAGAAACCATTTTCGATGTTTATGAATAAAACTAAATTTATCCTTGTTGAGAAACCTATATTTTTTAATTGAAAGTCAAGATCAGATTGTTTTCTTTGAGTGAAAAGAAGGATTTTTCTTTTAGCTCAATTTTTTTAGGGTTTATGCTCAATTTCACGTTTTTTTGTAGCTAAAAATCTCAGTCGTGAATTGACAAAAATATTCGTCCTTTTCACCTCAAAAATTGTCATGTTAACCTGCGAAGGCCCCATTTGACCCTTGTTCATATTCTAACCCAAATTTTTTAATTGAAAGTGAAGATCAGATTGTTTTCTTTGAGTTAAAAGATTGTATTTTTTTTTTAGCTCGGTTTTTCAAGGGTTTCTGCTCAATTTCACATTTCTTTGTAGGTAAGAATCCCAGCTATGAATCGACGAAAATATTCGTCCTTTTCAGCTCAAGAATCGTCCCGTTGACCTGCGAAGACCCCATGTTCATATTCTAACCCAAATTTTTTAATTGAAAGTCAAGATCATATTGTTTTCTTTGAGTGAAAAGATTGTATTTTTTTTGTGAGCCATTACTTGCACTTGTTTTTTAAGTGATTGCACCAAGGTTAAAAAAAGATTGTATTTTAGGGACATGTGGCATGTGAAAATGCAATCTGGGCCGTTTGATTTAAAGTTCATGATCTATAGATTCTTAGTGGATAAGATTGACACGAAATATAATCTTTATCGTGTGATTAAATATAGTCAAAGGCTATTATTTGATTCAACGGTTGACAACAATGGATCATATGATAAATGTTGTGTTTTGCTCTAATCTTATCCACTAAGGATTTAGGGTTTTCACATGTCTCATGTCGCTAAAATACAAAGTTTTTCTTTAACTTGGGTGCAATCACTTAAAAAGTGTATGCAAGTTATGACTCCCTTTTTTGTTTTAGCTCAATTTTTCTAGGGTTTCTACTTAATTTCATGTTTCTTTGTAGCTAAGAATCCCAGTCGTGAATCGACGGAAATATCATCCTTTTCAGCTCAAAAGTCGTCCTGTTGACCTGCGAAGACCACACATTCTATCCCAAAAACTTTAATTGAAAAAGATCAAATTGTTTTCTTTGAGTGAAAAGATTGCATTTTTTTTTAGCTCAATTTTTTTAGGGTTTCTGCTCAATTTTACGCTTCTTTGTAGCTAAGAATCCCAACCATGAATCGTCAAAAATATTCATCCTTTTTAGCTCAAAAATCGTCCCGTTGACTTGCGAAGACCCCTTTGACCCCTGTTCATATTTTAACCCAAAATTTTTAATTGAAAGTCAAGATCATATTTTTTTCTTGAGTGAAAAGATTGTATTTTTTTTTTTTTTAGCTCAATTTTTTTAGGGTTTTTGCTAAATTTCATGTTTCTTTGGAGCTAAGAATCCCAGTTGTGAATTGACGAAAATATTCATCCTTTTCAGCTCAAAAATCGTTCTGTTGACCAGCGCAGACCCCATTTGACCCCTCTTCATATTCTAACCCGAATTTTTTAATTGAAAGTCAGGATCAAATTGTTTTCTTTGAGTGAAAAGATTGTATGTTTTTTTTCAGCTCAATTTTTCTAGGATTTCTGCTCAATTTCACGTTTCTTTGTAGCTAAGAATCCCAGCCGTGAATCAACTAAAATATTCGTCCTTTTGGTGAGTTCCATCTGGTTGAATTTTAAAGCCATTACATTGAAGGAAATCTTGACTTTTAACTTTCATATCCAAAACCCATTGAATATCTACTGAAGCTAGGGATCTCCATGGGCTAAGCAGGTCCACGGGTCAGCCCAAAATTTATTTTATAAATGGTTTCAATTGATGGGTTGTCCCGAGTTTTGATAGTCCAGTTATAGTCAGGCTTCTTAGAACTAGCTCATACTGGGGGTGGGGCTAGGCTAACATTTATTAATTGAGCCTATTTACTTTAGCCCATGGAAGGATGGGCCGGGCCGGGCCAAGCCTGCCCGTTGATTCCCCTTAGTGAAGGCAAATGAAAGTCATGCTTTCTAAAGTATATTCTGTCTTGCCCTTGAAGTTTCCAAATGACTTTTTGGTGGGTTTGAGGAGGCATAGAGGAATGATTCCAAGAATCTTTTCCAACCCAATTTTAAGGAATCTACAATAGTGAGTGTGACTTTGGAGGTGTGCCATGAGAGCTGGTATTGGATGAGGGACGCGATGACCGGGTCGTGTACCTGCTTGGCGCCATGGGTCATCGTTTGGAACGGGTTTAATTTAATATTTTTTAGCAACATAATTAAAAATTTACAAACAAATGCAATCGGTGGCAATATTTTAGATTTTTGGGATCATGCATCCAAACGAATCCTGTAATTCTTGGGATCAAACTCCAATTCCCCTTACCAACAACTTTAAAGGTTACCCAGCAAAAAATTATAACTCAATAAAAAGGTCTTCAGTTCAAATTCCATTACCAACAACTTCAAATCCAACTATCAGATACAAGAAAGAGAGAGAGAGAGAGAGAGAGAGAGAGAGAGAGAGAGAGAGAGAGAGAGAGAGGGAGACTCACATGATGGAGATAGGCTTCACCACATTATACAAAGAATCCATGACTCCTACCATTCCACCCCGAACCTTTTCATTTTTATTTTAAGCAACAGAAATTAAATTAAATTAAATCCAAAAATCAAATTAAGGGTAGCTTCATTTGCAGCCCACAAATCTTTCAATGCAACTCATGTGTGGGTTAGGCCTGAAGTTTTGTGCATGGCAAATAAAATAACCCACTCAAACATCTTTAAATGCAACCATATGAGGGTTGCGCCTGAATTTTCGAGGACTGCAAATAAATCCCCCTTAAATTAAATCAAATTAAAATTTAAAAAAATCAACAGAATAAAGAAATATCTGCTAAAAATGGGTGGGAAGAAGAAGAGGTACCTGTAAATTAACAGTTCCAGTCGCTGTAACCCGAATTACTTGGTGGGAAATCGGAGATGGAAATTTTGTAATGATTAAGCCATCAAGGGCTTCCTGAAAACATGCAGAAGAAGTGATCAGTTTATTTTTATTTTTTTTGAGGGGGTGTTACTATTGATTGTTAAATCTAGTTGTTTCAGAGAGTTGGGTTTTTACAGAAGGTCGATAGACTCGGCTTCCACGGGAAAGCTTGAGCTCAATCGCCATGGCGATGACGATGGAAAGAGAGATGATGGAATTTGGTATTTGGTAGATGATCGACGGACGAAACGGGAGATGAGTTGATTGGGCGTCACCGGCTTCATAAGATTTTTAAAGACTATGAAGAACTTGATCTCCATTTAACAGTGTCAAACGATTACTTTTGTAGATTTTAGCGTCCCTTAAACAACGGTGTGGGTATCGCTTCTGTAGGATTTGAGTTAGCTCTTATGAGTATGAGAGCAGAAAAGCCGGTCAATGCTTTGAATGCAGAGGATGGTAGTCCTTTCAATCCAACCTTCCATACAGTTGATCTTGATATCATGCAAATGTCATCAGACGGTCAGCTTTTATTCCACGTGGCACACATCCAAAAAGTAACTTAAGAGCATTATGTGTGCTAGCAAGGTAGACCGATACCCATTATAATTAGGGCCGGCCCCGAGATTTTAGAGGCTCAAGGCGAGTTTCTAAAATGGGGCCCTCCATATTTATGCCAAAAAAATGTTTGCTACAAATTTTTTATTTTTTTAAAATAAAATAATACTCATTTCTCTAATAGTGACAAATTTCTCAAACAGTTTCCAAAATTATACTAAAATTTACCGAAGGAGTTGAGACATAACATCCAATGAAATTTCGATAATTTCTTCGAAATCGCTAAATTTCATTAATTTCAGCGAAATTAATGAATTTTTTTTAAATTTAATAAATTTTCTTTTAATTTTAGTCGTTTTTGCATAATAAATAATTTTTTATAATTATTAAATACAATATCTATATATATATAAAATATTTTTTGTACTTCGTGAAATACCAAAATAGCGCTGAAATTAAAATTTCTCACCGTGATTGTTCCTAGCTTATGAATATCTGCATATTTCATTCTATTGTTTATAATTTGAAAAAGTAATTAACAAGTTAAAGAAAATTTCTATTAAAAGAAAATAAAACACAAAAAGAGAAAACTTAAATAATAAAACATACCTCACAGATCGAATAGCCTAATTAATAAGACTGTGACATTTTTTAGTACTTTAACTGTCATTAAATCTTTCATATCATTTTTTAGCACGTTACTAGTCTCAATAAATAGATTCATTAGATAGCTCTCATCAAATAGATCCAAATTGATAGGTTATTTGCGGAAAATTGAACTGTAACGAGCATGAAATCGTTGTTTTAAGTAGGGTCACTTCATCAGAAAAAAATTGTATATATAAAGGATCCGATCAAACAAATCTGGATCGATTCAAATGGGTTCAAAGAATCCACTGGACCGACTTTGCCTGGTGAGGCAAATGACCCAACCCATGACCAACACCGACCCAGCAGAGACCCGATCCGACCCATAAAAAAAAGGGGGAGCATGAGAAGTGTTGAACCCATAACTTATTGGGTAAAAAGTAAAATAGCCCAAGTAGCTTAACCAATTAATCCATTGACCTCCATCAAAAAATAAAAAACTAAACCATTGATTTTTTTTTTCTTTTTTTGATAACCTGGGTATCCGGGCCTCTTAGAGCACCCGCCTAATCCCTGGGGCACATGCGCACTCCAAATTGTGGGCAGTCACTTGGACTTGTCAGATTGATATAGATATATGTCATGTGGCATAACAATGAAGTGTACTTTAATAGTGTAAGATCAAATATATTTTAATGGTATAAGATCACTTAAACACTATTTTTCATCTCGCGCCACATCGCCAAGAGGTCCCACCTCTTGTCTATTAGCCCTATCCAGTACGTCTTGGATTCCTAGAATTTAAAAAGTTAATCGTACTATTGCTTGATCTAGAGGTTGACAAATTATTTATTCAGTCTCGAAATCAGTGGGAGTCAAATTTTCATACGAAAAATTATAAGTGGAGGACATATTTGCTGAGGACAAAGTATAGGTGGCTGACGTAACGCAACATGACTTCCTCACCAACCTACATTTACTGAGCTCACCACACTTTCAGCCAATTGCATTGCGCCACATTAGTCGCCTATACTTTGTCCATATAAAATATGTCCTCCATTTAACACTGTCCTTTCCACACCTAATTAAAGATTCATTTTTTAAGTCGTATGTGATGTTAGGCGGGTACATCTTAAAATTTAATCAGACATATACAGCCGCACATTTAATCAGATGATAGAGATCATGTTTGCTTCTAATAACAAGGTGTGAGGTTAGTAAGAATTGGTGTGATCTTAGAAATTTCATTCATTGATGTATGGAGAGATAACAATGGTGTGCTACTAGCAACTCTCTATTTTTAATAATATTAGTTCCTGGCTGTAGATTTTAAAACAAAGATTTAGAGAGACAAGCGAAAGGGAAGAGGAAGCGTACCTGTGCCTCCGAGAGAGAGAGAGGGAACCGCTAGACAAGAGAAACGGAAGAGGAAGCGTATCTATGCCACCGTAGCACTCGTCCCCCTTTCACGCCTTCTTCTCTCTCCTCACATGGATTCTCATCACTCTCTTTTCCTTCACCAAGATTGCTTCGTTTGAAAGGTATTCGCGTTCTGAAAAGAGAGATAACGCCTCAAACCCTTTCTTAGATCTCTTCGATCACCAAACGAACACCTAAAATCAGACGCCCGATATGCATAATATCGATCACGAGATTTTCAATTTTTTCCTGCTTAATAATGACGATGATTGTCTTCTCAGAGAGACTAGAGAGAGAGAGAGAGGCAATGGCTGGAGATGGGGCCCTTACAAGTTTATTTTATTTTTTTCTTTTTTTAAACGTAGCTTTTAAAAGACTTTGTTTTAGGGGGGCCCTGGAAATTGGGGGCCAAGGCAGCCGCCTGGCTAGCCTTGGTCCAAGGTCGGACCTGATTATAATACCGTGCATGCACATACCTACGTGTTCTCTAAAAGTGCCTAAGTCTCAAACCCTTTGAAAATTGTTGATTACTTCGGATCAAATGACAGAAATAATGTTTTACCTCGATCTTTCACACAATGGATCTTGAGATCATGGCTCACCTAAGTGAGGTCAGTTTTGGAATCAATGTGTCATAAATTTCCAAAAAATGGATCTTCAATCATATGGCACACATCACGTTCAAGCCTGATTTTACAACCATTTTTTTGATATATATATGACCTATGGAATAAAAACTGACTGCCTAATAGGTGTGTCATGATCTCAAGATCCATTTTGTTGAAGATTAGGGTAAACCTAATCTTCATTATCTAATCCAAAGCAATCAACTATTTTCAAGGGGTATATGACGTGGGCACGAAGAGATACCTTTGTATGCCACGCAGTCTTTGCGTCTTCTTTGTGATGTTTAGATTGAAATGAACAGCTAATTTAGTATTTAGTGCGGGTTAGTAGAAGCCACTTATTAAAATAAGGGCACACCACATTTTACCAAGGGAAAAGGGTACCTTTATTTGCACCAACTGAATCTCTATCCGTACCTGTGTTTGCATGTGCCGCTGGAAAAGCATGCTTTTTTGCATTGGGAGTCATTACTTGCACTCAAAAACTTGGCCCTTGTACCAAGTTTAAAATAATGACCTACAAGTTTGGTGACCTCTGTTATGAAAACATCATCTAAACCGTTTGATTTGGAGGCCATTATTTAAATATATTAAGTGCAAAAGATTAGCATGGAATATAATCTTTATCATGTGACTAAATATTGTCAAAGGCTATTATGTGATTCAGCGATTAACAGTAATAAATCATATGATAAATATCATGTTTTGCTCCAATCTTATCCACTAAGGATCTATAGAACATAATCTGTAGTTGCATTTTCACATGTCATATGTCCCTAAAATATAACTTTAATGCAACGACCACATTTCCGAGTGCAAATAATGGCTCCCTTTTACATATGGTAAAATTTGCCCACCTTATAATTTTGTAAGAGCATCCGGTAAAATTTGTACACCTTATGATTTTGTAAGAGCATCCAAAATTCCTTTTTAACCTCTGTCTCCTCTCCTATATTTGAACGAATCCTACTCCTGCCATTAATAGATCACCTTATTTGATAAGATGAGTTTTGAGAGGGAGACCATTTTCTTTAAGAGGGGCATAGTGAGAAGGGCTCGGGTGATGTGTTAAAGCACGCACCCGCAACCATGTATATATCAGACTAGTGGAATGCAAGTTCAACATTTTATATACACGAGCAAGAGAAAAATAATGTGTCGATGATAGTTGATATGAGTGATGGTTTGGCGAGATGAGCTCGAGGGAGGGATAATTTAGCGAGAGGAGAGAATTTCTTTTAGATTTTGAGAGATTTTTAATTTCTTTCTCACTAGATGCAATTCCTCTTTTCCCATTATAATGGTAGAGATATATTCATATATTTATATATGCGTAATGTGTAATATTGGTATTGAGAGAACTCGAGGCAACCTTGATTGAGGTCAAAATTTTGACTAGAATCAAATAGGCTCGGACTATCTTGAGCAAGTCAAAGATTTGATCAGGTCCATTGGTCAAGAAGTTAATGTTAATGAAGTCTGATCATCTGACATTGTTTTCTCCAGTTGACAATGTTGTTGTGAACCATCGATGGTTTAGAGATCTTGGGTGCTCTAATTAAAGAAATGCAATGATAAGTAGTGGATCATTTAATATGAGCCCTTTATAAAATTTGCTCTACATCCGCTAAGAAGTGGGATTGAGAGTGTCATCTCTGCCATCAATCTTGAGTCTTATTTCTAACAAGGGTGGTAGGAGAAAAAAATACTTTCCAAATAAGCCTAATTGCATTCATATTAGTGATGCTAGGGTCTAGGAATCTGAATTGCAAATTATGTCAGAAATTTTTTTTAATTAATCAAAATTTTGAAAAAAGTTCTTTGAATGGGTGGTTGGGTATATATTCACCCCCAAAAGGTTGCTTTCTCACTCCACATCCTCCAGTCGACATGCATTGACCGCCTTAGAATAAGATGGCGGAGGTCATTTTTCGTCCCCATCTTCTTCATAGTGGATCCATGGGTCATGGGTGTAGCATCAGACAAACAATTTTTTAATCCATATGGCACATATCTCAAACAGTGACTCTAAAATCATGCTTGAGTGTGATGGCGGTCATATGATTTTAAGATCACTTTTTGGGGATGTGTGCTATGTGTAATAAAAAAATGACTCTATGATGGTACAACTATGATCTATAGATCAATTGTGCGAAAGATGGGGACAAAAAATAATCTCCACCATCTTATTCAAAGTCGGTCAATTCACACCGACCGAAGGAGGTAGGGTGAGAAAGCAGCCTTATGGGGTGAGTATAATGGTACCCTAAGAAGAAGAGTCGCCTTGCGTTTTGCTTTAAAAGTCAAAGAAACATGCAACCCTCGTTCAGGTGTTTCCTGACTTTACCCAAAAAAGTTCTGAATCCTGACAACTCAGGTTCTTGTTGATTCTTAGCAGACTCTGATTCCTGTCTTTTCCCAAAACTGTTCTTAAGTTGCTCTGATTCCCGACTTTTCTAAGAAAAGCTAATTTCTCAATCGTTCTTAAGTTATTCTCCGAAAAGCTCATAATCGGATGAATGTGTGATTGTGCTACCGTCATACGAATGCTAATCATTGGACTACTTGTGATACTCAGATTTGGCTAAAAAGTTTCAAGCGACCAATTTATGTGAGGTTGGAATTAAGTGACGGATTTATTTTTTAATATAATTCCTCGAGACATACTTATAATACGAAAAATATTTTATATATATATATATATATATATATATATATATATATATATATATATATATATATATAAAATAAAAATTAGAAACTTATGAAAGTGTCCAGGCCGATATTGTTAATGGCAAATGATGAAGTTCATTAGCCCAATACATTCAAAATTGGTTTACTCGAAAAGCCAAAATACAAAAAATAAAAATAAAAAATGACATTACCCCTCATTTCTATTAGAAATTGGTGACTGTGCCCTTTGATCCAAACCATCAAATTGATGGACCAAGACTTAAAAATTATATTTTTTTTAATGGGCATTACAAAATTACTGTTTTTTATCGGCGACCAAAAACCGCCGACAAAACTTAGTTAGCCTTTGGTAATACTAATACCAACAACTACTAGTCTACCACTAACTCCCTTGTCGGGGATACATTTACTAAAAGCATACATATTTATTGCCAGTGGCTAAGATCTGTCGGGAATGCTTTCATAACGGTCACTAACGGTCCTAATCACTGGCAGCTGCATTTTTTTTGCCGGCGGCTAAGATCCGTCGGAAATATTTTTTTAACGGCCACTAACCGCCCTAATTACTGGTGACTGTATATGGCTACCGACAAGAGTCCTTAATATTTTTTCCCAACTTACACTCAAGATTAGTACAATGGCCTGCGTTTAGAAGAAAGACTTTTGGCATTTTTGAGATCTGCGCAACATAAGACACCATCTAAGTTGTTTTATTTGAAGGCCATGATTTAAAGATCTTTCTTGCCTAAGTTCGACACAAAATATGATCTCAATCATCTGATTTAGCATAGTCAAAGACAATCAGCAGATTCATTGGTTGACTGTGTTAAACCGATGATAGAGATCTTGTTGCATGCCTATCTTTGGTAGCAAAAATCTTTATATTAAGGCCTTCAAATCATATGGCTTAGACTGGTGCTTTGTATGCATGCTATTGGGATGCTTCTCATCTCTTGTTTCGTGCTGATGATAGAGATCTTTTTTCCCCAACAGGTACTTTGTACACATTCTATTGGGATGTGTGTCTCATAAATCATTGCGATGCAACCAACAATTTTATAAACATATTAGCATAAAAAATAATCAAATTACACCATCTGTTTGTTACACAAATCGTTAAAAGGAATGTCTTAAATAATAACATATAGAACACAAGCAATCTCAAAGTAAACAAAAAAATTAATGAAAAAAAAATGCATCTCATAGGAATTAGTATCCTCATGTTATGGGCAATCCTCCGTCACAATGGCTATAGATAGTGATGTTGGCTCCCTACACGAGGTAGTAGTATGGGTGACAATGATCGGATTAGTCTCCTCCTGTCAAAATGTGTTGGTGTGAGGTAGATCCCAAAGAATCTGCAAAAACAACCCCTCCAATCAACAATCTCTCTCTCATGTTATCTCTTTCTTTATGTAAGTATCGTAGAAAATAAAATAGATATTTAAAATAATTTTTGAATTCACTTTACAGGCACTAGAAACTTTTGTCATTCTAAAAGTATGTACCTTCCTACATGCAGAGATTAGCTGGTGAAGGGCGTGATTCTGCCATCTAATTTCTCATTCCAAACCTGCATGTAAAATTCATTTTATTAATTTTATCAGTAGCACGTTTGAATTGTGAAAGGTATAACCATTACAAAAACAAATTTACAAAATCCGTAAGAGAAATAAATTTGTAGCAACCTCTTATTCTTCAGTACCATATCTGTAAAAATATCTAAGTAACCAGAATTCAGACATAGGAAAAGAAATAAATTTATAGCCATGCTTACATGCCAAGAATAAGATTAATACATTACCTTACATGCTTCCCATAATAGATCATCCAAGTGTCTTCGCTCAGTCAATTGAATTGTGAAATGTTGCCATCGAGTTTCTATGTACATTTTTTTTAAGGTTGTGCCGCCGTATATGACATCTTGACATTTGGCACCCTTGCCACATGTCTAGGTTCCACTGTATCTCATGCTTTGGAATGTTTATATTTGTTTCAACACATGAACAAAATGATTCTATCCATCAATGGATACTCACTTTACCATGGAGTTACATCCTACACCAAAAGAGTCATGTTCACTGAAGATTTCGGACTTATAATCTTGCTCTCATTTTGACCCTAAATAGATAAAGAGATGGGACAAGGAAATGATGACCATGATGGCTTCTCAGTCTCACTAGGGACGAAGAAGCAACAAAACGCAAGAATATGCATAACAGGATTATTTTATGAGAATGTATGTGTTCATCACCAGGTACGATATATAGCAATACTCTAGCAGAGGAAAAAGCATCTTTACCAGCCAAGGCCAACAGCCTTCTTGACAACACCTTGCAGCTCTACCAAAACAGATTTTGTTCTGTTGTTTCCCATTGCCTAGGAAGCACAGAAAGCTCTTCATCTCCGCTTTCTTCGCGATATGGAGAAAGAGCCCAAGGACAAAACTCTGACTCCAACATCTGCTATAGTTTCTTCCAAATTTCCAAGAAAACTCAGAAAATAAGCCAATTTAGTAAAATTCGACCAGTACAAAGAACTCAACCATTGTAACTAAAGAACCCTACCAAATCCAATTTGATCAATCTAATAGAGTTGCACATAGTTACTAAACCCATCATTTTTGTGCAAACTTGTCATATTCTGCTTCCTCTGCTAAAAGTTAGTTGCCTCCAATACGTAGTCTAACCAATCTTAATACAACCCTGACGTATCGAGCAATTCATGGAAGTTGGGGAGAATGAAATTTAACTTCTTGAAGTGATCTCCACAATTTGCAGCACATCAATTTGGAGAAACTTTGAGGAAATGTGAAAGCTCCAATGAGAATTCAGGAAGAAAATAAGATCTATATAAAATAGCAAAAAACCAATATTCTTAAAACCCTCTACCCAAATAAATATTATTAGGCAGAACATACAAAATGAACAGAGAAATGTTAAAATTTTCTTTTATAGAGACAGGGTTCCAAATCAAAGAAATTTACACGCTTTCACCTTCTTAGTGAATTAATCACATAAAGTACTAAACAGAAATTGATAATGTTGAGATATTTACTATTCTCATTAACCAGGGCTAATATTGGAATTTACTAAACGAGAAGGCAATAATTAAGGAAAAGAATCGCAAAATCTAATTCCTAAATTGATTTCTCTTCTTTATGGACTCTTGGTCACTAAGTTGACTTACCAAACATTCATTATCGGACGATGGAAGCGGAGATTCAGGCTTACGAAGCATTCATTATCGAATGGAAATATAAGAAGACTTCCTTGATAGAGTGCCAACAGCTCTTGGTCACTAAGCTGACTTACCAACCATTCATTATCGAATGGAAATATAAAGCACTTGACTCGACCACTCACTATCCCATATGCTCACGAGACAATGTGAGGTGGTAATGCGATGAGACGAATAGAATAATACACTGCGGATTCTTGGATTCTAGTGTCAAAACAATGTGCGGATGGTCCCAAAAGAAACTAGTCTATTATTTTTTTATAGTAAGTTGCGATTAAGCCTGCAACCTCAAAGTTGCATCATCATGCACCTTCCAGTTGAGCTACAGGGCCAACCCCAGTTGTATGCTATTTGATATTATATCCTTTTAATCCACTAATAAATATATACACACATATGGAGAGAGAGAGAGAGAGAGAGAGAGAGATTATATTATAGCTTTCCATTAAGCAAATAAGAAATATAGAGGATCAAGCATAAAAAGAAAACCAAAGAAAAAAACCAAAAGGGGACAACAGACGAGCCCGAGCGAGGGCCAAAAGCGGAAAAAGAGAGAGAACAAGCATGAGAAAGCACCAACGGCTATCTCAATTGCTTCTATTTCTGCAGAATATTAGTCACTAATCCTCCAAACACGAGGGTAATAGAAGACGCCACCAACAAAGGTCCCCCGACGTTCAAACTCGCATCTCATGAACAACTGTTCAACCACTTCCTCTTCCAATCCACAACTCTAACAATCAACCAGAACATCCATAACTCTCTTTCAAAACTATACACAAGGCAGGATTTTACCCGCCACTTCCCAAGTGAAGATCTTAACTCTAAAGGGAGCCTCATATCTCCACATCTCAGTCCAAGTTGATCCACCATAGGTCTTCTAAACAAAAACTTATAAAAAAATCTAACTGCAAATAAGCCTTTCTTTTCTAAGTACCGCACCCTCTAGTCAAAGGTGTTCACTTTAAGGGGCCTATCACTCACCAACCTGATTAGGGACACAAATGTGTCAATCTCCTCCTCCTTCAGATTTCTACAGAGCTGGATATTCGACCCACTCCCAATAGAGCCCGATCCCAATAGTACGCAACATTCACGAATTGCATCTAGCCAACCTAAAAACCGATTGGTATCACCTCCTTAAGCTATCCCCTCATCCCATCTATCCAACCAAAGACCACCTCTAAGGCCCTCTTAGACATGAAAACTTAAGCAATGTTGTCAGAATTGGATCACATTGGTGGATCGATTTTGTCTTTGTGGATTGGATTGGATCGGATCGTTTTATTGTTGAAGAGTAAGATCCAATTAGATTTTTATAAGAAACAAATCTGGAAAAATATATTATATTGAGAAAGTTGAACTAGCCAATCCCCTAAAGAAGACTCCATTTCTGAATTGGAGAATTACAAGGATCAGTTGGTGGGTGATCTCTTATAGTGTTATTTTTTTCTTTTTCTTATTCTTCTCAGTGGAAGAATGAGAATTAAGATTTGGGGAGATAAAAGGTGGGAGGATGAGAGATGGATATAGATTCTGGCCACTAGACTGCCTCGTAGGATCTTACGTCCTACGTGAAAGCTCCTCCATCTGTGATTGGAGGATAGGATTATCCCAATACCCTGAAATTTGTTCATCCATTAGTTTGACATGTGCTATCAAAAATATTAATCTATTTAATAAAGCGGCCCTCAACTAGACTAGTTTGACCAGCGCTAACGCCGCATGGCAGCATGCAGCTCAAACTTTAAGATTAAGAAGTACAATTTGTGGGGGCTTTGTTCACGTACAACGGATTGGGCTCTAAATGTGATTTAACCAATTTTGGTACCATTGGATGCAAGGGAATCTTGACTTTTTATCTTTATTGGTATGCTTTTACTTTTGAAAACCACATTTAGAGGCCGCACTTAATTTTCTGAATAGTGACATTTGCAAAATAAAGTGTTACACATAGCGTATTAGCGCATTGTTTTCACATTAAGCACCGCAACCAATATGACGCGAAATAAAATTATTAACAATTAGAGGCACTTTTATCAAAAGAGCCGTTTTACTCAAATGTCGTTAAGCCAGCATTGCTAAAACCCACTTTTTTTTGTAATGACTACAGGATTTTATTTTTGATCAATAGCAAATCACTATAGAATACCATAAAAAAAATGAAGACTACCAATACCAACAGAGAAAAAGTAAAAACTAAAGAGTGCACATATGGTGTCTCCAGCATAATAGCTTCACTTAACGCATCTAAAACCAAAAAAAAATCCTACAGATTAAAGACAGGATGTAATAGTCCCACATCGGATAAGGAAAAGTCCTGACCCTGGGCTATATGTGATTGCGGATGCTACATGTCATGAAGCGTTTTGGGTGGCGACTTAAGCCCATGCCAAAAATAAAATCAGGGCGGGGACCTAAGCCCAGAACCGGACAATATTGTGGCATGTGGGTCTGAGTCTTCACACAGGCATAACAATGGGGGGGGGGGGTTTTAGAGTACCTATTAAAAATTTCCAAAACAAAATTAGTTAGAGGTAAAAAATACTCATATGATAGTCTTTTCTAAAAACCTCTAAAGCCAAAAAAAAATAAAGTAAAAAACTCTACATATTCAACTAACTCCATGCACAGCAATGAGGGAAAATCCATGTAGAAACACAGGTTTCATAATACCCAAGAAAAATGACGGAATAAAAAACAAAAATTAGTTATATTTAAAAAATACCATGTAATAAAATCAGCTAAAACTGTCTAAAATCAACAAAAATTATGCATATCAACTTATAATGCGCACAAAAAATAAAAAATGAAAACCCCATAACAAAAACAAAAATTTCAAAATACACAACGAAAATTTTCAAAACAAAGAAGAAAAATTAGTCAAATAGTGAGAATACCGATATCATAAATTCATCTAAAACTATATAAAAAGAGATTTTAGCATACCCACCTAAAAATAACAGAAAAAGCGGATAAAAATAAGGGTAAATAAATAAAAGAATCTCACCCTTTCTAATTCATCTTGGACCTCTTGCAGCTTATTTAATGGAGAGAATAAGCCCCGCATCAACATTTTCAGAGGCATCATCTTCCTCTTGGTGGTACCTTTGTCTTCTTCCTCTTGTCTGCTATCATGTTGCTTCTTTTTCTTTCCAACTCTAAAATGTATCCGTCGGAGAGAAGGACCCAATCTGGCGTATAGCTCTGTGAGGAGTATACACAAAGGAATTCAGATTCGGAGCTTTCCTGTGCAAAACCCTCCGAATTTGAAGTGTCGCTTTCGCTCGAAAAGTAGCTTCGTTTTTGTGGGGCCCACAGCAACTCGCAAACGACCGAATTGCTCGAAAATGCTTCGGTTTTGCATGCTTTCTGAGGCATCATTGTCTTTCGGAGGCTTTCTGAGGAAATGAACTAGGAATGAGCCATGCACGGAGTCAGATTTGTCCAATCAACGCACCATCAGGGGAGGCTGCCAGGGTCGAACAATGCGCACTCCACAAAGGCGCACCAAAAGTAATTCCTCGTCTCTCTCTCTCTCTCAAGATGCATATTAATGTCATGCTAATGAGGGAAAGAAATTTTTTATTTTAATTTCTCATTAATTGATGTGTCAATAGAAATAAATAATGTGTAATAAGCATCTTTCCTAATTGATGTGATTGTAACATAACGACTAAGCAAAAGAGGCATTAGCCCAGTTAATTGGTACCATGGATCAAAATGCCCGAAAAACCGATACGTATTGTCCAAACCCAAAACCGAGACGTATCGGGCGATACGTATCGGTACCGAACAATATCGAACAATACATTGAATGTATCGTTCGGCTAATTACATATAGCTCATCAATACGGTACAACCAATGTACCATATCATTGACCACCGATATGTATCGGCATCGGATGAAATTTTGATCCATGGTTGGTACCCTCCCTCCATTGTGAGGGAGGAGGTCGTGGGTTTGATACTCATCCTCCATGTTGTTTCCCACCCTTGTCTTTACAAGGTATGGGTTGGGTTTTGTTAGTTAACCCTCACCACTGTAGTTGGTGCTCCCTCAAGCTGCTCTCCAACTGTCATATGTGTATGCGTGCCTGTTCCTCGATTTTCGAGGTTGTCTCAGCCTAAAAATGACCGTATAAAAAAAAAACATAATGACAAGGCTTGTCAATGGGTCAGGCGACCTAAAACTCCCAGACCGATTCGACCCTAAATGTTATAAATGTTCAGGCTAAGGCCAAATTTTGAGGTCCCTTTGGTAGGGTTTAGACCTTTAAATAAAAGCTTTAAAATTTTTGGCGATGCTGGAATAGAGCAAGTCTCAGCCCGACCTTATATATATATTGGCCCTTCAAGATCCACGTGGAGCACAAGTGGACGGTATAGATCAATATTAAAAAAAAAAAAACGAAAAAAACTTTTTAAACCCACAAGTCAAAGTTTGACGGGTTTCATTGGTTCACATTTCACGGTTCAAAAAACAGACGGTGGAGATGAGTTTTCAAATGTTTTTTTTTTTCAAAGATGATCTAAGCAATGCACTCGAGCTCCACGTAGCATCGAAACAATATTTTGGGTGCCACGTGGAGCTCCACGTGGAAGCTTGGAGGACGGTGACCGTCCTATATATATATATATATATATATTGGTAATTTCATATAAAGTCACCAAAAGATACTCAATTGTTTTCCTATACGTATGATCACACACAAAACCCTAAAACCGCCTCCTACAAAATAGCGAAATACAAAATGAGTTTTGTTTTTCTCTTGCCCTCGTTCTCTTAAGATTATAACAGTTTTCAACGGCTTACTTATGATTAGGGCTCTCAACAAGCTGAGCCAGGGTAAGCTTGAGATTGACTCTTTTATATTCTAAACAAGCTCCGAGCCAAGCTCTTTTATATTCAAGCCTAAAACTACTCAACTCTATCGAGCTCCAGCTAATTTCAAACATAATAATATGTAATATTATTTTTTATTATTTGACTTTATTTCTTCTCCTTATTTTTTTGTTACATTTTAATTTATCTATACCTAAGTAGTTAAACTTGTAGTCTTCTAATTAAAAGTATTTATGACGACCCGAAATTCTACCCTATCCCGAGGGCCTAGAATTTCGAGTTATGACCCGCACATATCCCGGATATGCTAAGTGGACATACACCTAATCAGAGTTCTTACGCAATAATGGTTTCACGAAATCCGTGAAATCCAATAAATAGGGTGAAATACAAATGCAATCATAAATACAAAATAAGTGTGGTAAAATTACAAATCCACCAATAAAATGTAAATCCAGTCGGAGACAAATCCGATAAAATAAACTATAAAATCCGCAATACTAGGATCAATAGAACTCAATACCAAGTACACAATGATCAATAACCGGCACTCGAATTAAGATCAGCACCGTAGTCCTCTTGATAATCGGTAGCGTCGCCCTCCAAAGGCTCCTGGTACTCAACGCCCGCGGGATCAATGAAATCAGCATCGGCGAGATCTAGATGGCTCGTGTCTACTTCACCAACGTAATTACCTGCAACTATTAGATTATCGTGGGATGAGTTTACTCAGTCACGTAAACTCAATGGATACACCACCAATCCACCCCATACTACTCAGGTGCATTATGGGTGTATTAAGTGAGTGATAAACATAATATCTCAAAGTAGATAGCAAAAGAACGATAAAATCATATGTATATCGTGAAACTCATATCATATCATAAATGTAAAACCATGATCTAGACACTTATATCCTAACGTACCTTACTATATCTCATAACATATCATACCATGTCTTATTATCATTCTCACACATACGTCTGTATATCGCATGAGCATAATTAACATACTCGTAAAATCCTAAACGACCTATGCCAAAGTCGCTGCTCGAGCTACCATGGGAGGGTCAATATAGTATCATACCACCATATCATAACGCCCTCGTGTCATACTCATACTCCACCACCCACCCAATGGGGAGACATAGTGGCCAAAGTCACTCATAACATACTATATTGACCCGACATAGTGACCCGACATGTGCTGAATTTGGGATCTCAGTTTCTTGCCATCCTACCCTGCATTGGTAATATTAGATTGTCTTAACGGGTTAGTTCTACTTTCCACTAGACAGAATGTGTATAAAGAGCGCTACATATGTAACCCTGTGTTGAAGAAATTTGTTACTCTGCCTCCCTGTAAGTTCCGCACATGTACTCCCAATAATGCTGTAACTGCACTGGTTTTCGATCCTCGCGTATCTCCTCACTACAAAGTAATTACCTTCTGTCAGCCTGGGAAACGTCTATTTGTTGAAATATTCTCTTCCGAGACTGGCCAGTCGGCGGTGTTTTTATTTACACTCAAAGACGGCTTCTGCATCGATATTCAAAGACGGCCTATTTTCCTGAATGGGGCTCTGCACTTACTCCTTAGTAACAGTCGCATCATGATATTTGATGACAAGAAATTAGATAACAAGAAACAACGATTACGTTGTATCAAGTTACCGAAGGGGGTAAGCGCCCCTATAGAGCATCCATTATATGCTTGTTTGGGGGAGTCCGGAGGGCGGCTTTGCGTTTCCTACCAACATGAAGAATCGGATATTCGAATATGGGTGCTTGAGGATTATGACAAAGTTAAATGGGTCTTGAGGAGTAGGATTAGTGTTGAAGCCTTACAAAGGAAATACCCTGCAGATGACATCTGGTGCTGGAGGCTCCTAGCTTTTCATCTGGATAAGGAGGTGATTTTTATTGGGATAAACCTTGATCTTTTTGCCTGTTCTCTTATCAGTAAAAAATTGAAGAAAATTGGCACCTTAAGTGACCCAGAAGTCGATGAAGAATTTGTTTTCTGGTTCTTCCCATTCTCACACAGCCTATATTCCTTGGAGGATAATCACAGGAGTCAAAACTTATGAACTCATTAGTCTTGGAGGATGTCTAACTCTCCTTATATTCGTACAAAAAAATAAATGGATGGTGTTGAATCATAGAACACAATAGCTACTTTTGTTCATTTAAGTTTTAGTTATCTACTCTACTTGATATCATGGCCATTGAATTTCAGAAGTGAAGTATTTACTTTTTTTTTGTTGCCTATTATCGATTGCCATTATTTCTTCCTTTATTTAGCATATCGTAACATATATATATATATCTTTTCCGTTGTTATATTCTTGATATGGAACTTTCATGCTTCTCTCCTGAACCACTTTAACACAGTCTTTCTAGCTCTATCTTTAGTGCCGTTATGCAGTTTTCTTCACTAATTACTATTAGGGCTGATTTATGATGGTATTTTAGATCTGTAAGCTATCAATTTCCACTAGCACTATAGCCAAATATTGCTTTAATATCATGGAAATGGAGAGAAACCTATATCATTTATCATAATCTTCATTTTCAAAGCCATATCCCACCTATTCTGGGGATGCAATCTATATCAAAATTTTAAATTGTATTGGAGGTTTCTCTTTGAAACTGTTTGGATAATCAGGTTAATATGGTCCCTTACGCCGTATTTTATCCCATTGACTCTATTGTGTGTACCTTGTTGGACTTGAACGGTTAGGGTATAGGAGCCCGGATAGGCATAAAAGTCAAACCAACTCTTTGACAAGAAGTTTGTAGTCGGAGCCAATTGGAGGTTCGAACAGATTGTTGGTTCATAGACCATACAATTTTAATTCTCTTATTTTCCAATTAGAAGTTTGAACAGATTGTTGGTTCATAGACCAGACAATTTTAATTTCTTTCTTATTTTATCACTTCAATTTATGTCTCGCAACGTCAAATATGTTTACAAAAGACAGAAAATAAGACTTGATTTTTTCGTCCTAAAATAAGCCGGTCAATAACAGTCTTCAATTTAGCAATAAGACTGCCACCTTCTAATCGCTGGCACAAAAATTAAGGACGGTAAGTAAGACTCTATAACTAGTCTTATTATCACGATGGGTATACCCATCTAAACAAACATCGTATCTTTCATTAAGTTCAAACCCGTCTCTTGTTGTATCCCTCTCTCTCATGCTGACTCTAAAACAAAAAACCCTAGCTATCTACCTACCTACCTCCTCGCCTGCTATTTGGGAAAACCCTCTATTCGCCAGAAAAATCGAGAACCCTGCCGGATAATTTTTACTAAAAGAGGAACCTTTTGTTATGCAAATAAATTTAGGGTTTTTATGCACGAAATAGAAATGTAGGATTCGATCAAAGATCATCTGAGCGGTGGTGATCATGCCGTATCTGGTGCGTGATCGCCTTTTCATCGGCGCCATTAAAGATGCTGAGATCCTGTAACAAAATAGTCCAGGGGAGATCACGCATATACTATTGCTTCTCAGCTCAGCGTCGATCTCTTGTTTCTCTGATTGGCGGTCGAGCTTCTCGGTCCCCACACAGGAAATTCGCAAGGTTTTCGCTGGTGGATCCGGCAGTCCTTTGTGCTTCGACGATGAAGGCGACGAGTTGAAGAAGGCCATGGGTTCATTGGATAAGCTTCTGTACAATCTAGAACTGGCGGAGCCAGATTTAAAGCTGGTCAGAATGGGGGCCCCGTTGAGAGATATGGAGAGTGAAAACTTGTTGGATTATCTCGACGTTTGTTTGGATTTCATCGAGAGGGGTCAGTTTTGGTGCATTGCTTCGCTGGGGTTTCAAGAAGGTATTGTTTTTTTATTAGATTCTTGTAGATTTTGAGGTTTTCAATTCGGGTACATTAATGTTACTGGAGTTGATAGTTGTATCAGATTGCATACTTCTCTGATCTATAGTCGTTGGTAAGACTACCGAATAGGATTGCCAAATTTTTATCCCTTTTTGAATATTTGATTAACAGATTTGTGTTTTTTTCCAGTATCATTTCTATTGGTTATATATTTGGATGATGGCTTTTGATAGGTTGGGGCTTTTGTTTAATTCTCATGTATCTCTGGAGTTTTGCAATTTATTATTTCAGGCATTTTTACGGAGTTTTGCAAAGGAGAATAAACAACACAAAAAGGAAACAGGGACATCTACACGAACACCCAAATAAGGTGGATTTTGTTGATTTTCGAAGAGTGTGAATTAGTGCTTTTTTAGTTGGACTGGATGGGGATTTTTGGCAATAGAAGTAGATGTTAAAGCCCAATAATTAGTAACCATAAAAAAGATTAAATTTCAATGATAGTTAAGAAATGCCAGGAGATATTAAAGCAGAGTAATTAGTAGCCATAATAAAGATCATCTAACTTTATACAGTTTACAATCAATGCAGTACCCGTACCACAAATTTCCTACATTAACGGTGATGGCATGCTAGAACATATTAGGGATAATGGCAGTTTGCCTAGCGGTATGAGTAAGCTTTTGGGAGGAAAAGGTGTCAAAGCTTTTGATGCAATCATCTCTATATATAAATGATGCACCAGAGCATCCCATATTGATTTTTTAAGGATATGATGCAAATTATTGATAAATAATAAAAAAAAAGAAAAAGAAACATATATCAAATATAATAATTATAATTTACAATATTCATGAGTATCTAATGCTACCCTTGAAGTTGGTCTGACAATATTAGTCGTGCACCACTAGCATAATATTATGGATATCTATCCATCAAAACTATTTTACTAAGTAAAAACATCAGTCTCCACTAGTATCACAACCATTTGGCAATGTCTTCTTTCAAACCTCCCTTTTACTCTTTGATTCTTCCATTTTTGGCACGCACAAGTGCGCACACCCACACGCACAAACTCACTCCTCTAACCATTTGATTCTTCCTATAAATCCTTCTAACTGCAGATGAATCATGGAATCCATGGTTAGAGTCTGTGTGTGTACTTCTGCCTATTGTGGGCCTAGTATTTCCGGCAATTGCAATGGCAGTTTTATCTCTTATGTTCAAAAAAACAAGTTTGTCTAGATTCAATGGGGACCTAATCTCATAAATTTATTTTAGCACTAGGACTCGGCTCACAATATGGTCTCTAATTAGTGTAATATGGTATGTCATGCAGCCCCCTCCAAATACAAATGACATGCATGTGGATACATGAAATATGAAAAAGTGCATGCATATGCAGGTATATATATATATATATATATATATATATATATATATATATATATATATATATATATATATATATATATTGGATCACAGATATATGAAGAAATAGAATGTCAATATATTTGTATGTATGTAGATGTACATAATTGGATATTATGAAGGAGATGCTATTATTTATATCTAATGAATTAGTCCTAATGGTTTCCAATTGTGCTAGTTGATGAGAGTTACTTCGGGAGGACCATAAGGTAGAGTGAAATGAATATGGGTCATTATCTAAATTCTAATAGAATGCAACAGGATCTAGTACCAGCTGGCGATCAGAATGTAAAGGGATAGAACTTATAAATGGTCCCAAAAAACATGTAAAGGGATAGAATGTAAATGAATTTGGTTACTAACTTACTATTCTCTATTACTGCTGATTCGGGATAATTGAAATACAAGAGAACTTTGAATTCTCATCAAATGTCTTATAGTTGATGAAACTTAAAAGTCAATTTCTTTCATTTCGTACATAACTCAATAAATTTCTTTTAGTTACCCTTGAATGGAAGATAAACCGAATTGGGGAACAAATTGCTTTTGTACATGAACATAAGTGCTTATCCATTTTCTTTCACATT
Source organism: Chloranthus sessilifolius (assembly GCA_021018995.1). Lineage (NCBI taxonomy): Eukaryota > Viridiplantae > Streptophyta > Magnoliopsida > Chloranthales > Chloranthaceae > Chloranthus > Chloranthus sessilifolius. The sequence continues at coordinate 17,069,491 of CM037596.1, forward strand.
AAGTGATGGATGCAGAGTAATTATCGTGGAGATAGTATTGGGTGGAGGTCCTCACTGGTCATCTTTAGCTTTTAAGAGAACCAGTCTTACAAAGCTATTTCCTTGATTATCTATGCTATTATGGATTTTTCTTGTATTTTTTTAAAGAATATGAGTGGATGTTTCCATAGGATTTTGACTGATGCTCTTTATCCTTCTTTTAATAGAAAAGTGTTATATATATATATATATATATATATATATATATATATATATATATATATATATATATATATATATATATATATATGCCAATAAGGTGTTATCTATGCCATCAAGAATCTAAGTCAATAACTCATCTTTTTAAAGATTGTGATTTTGTTGGGGGTATTTAAATTCAAATGGGTTCATGGCCTCTTTCATAAGATCCCTTTTACTTCTTATTCCCTTGCTCTTGTTCTTCGTTGTGTATTTTTTTCACGGGTTTTTGGTATTGCAGGTACGACAGTAGATTCTGGAAGTAAAGCTCTGGGTTTGCAGGTGTGGATCAGAGCAGCAAACTCTCTGTTTGGTCTGACCAGCAGGTCTTATTATTGATCTGTTAATTTTTAGTTTGAAATTCAGTAAATTTCTTATGGAAAAGTGAATAGTTTTTATTGATTTGTTAAATTTTTTTCTGGAAATGAGAGTGACCTTTATATTTACAGACTACTTTATACCAGGGATGACTGGTTATGATCTGCTAAAGAAAATAATGGTACTTAATTTGAACTAAAAGCTTGCTTTTTTATGAGTTTTTTCAAGCAATTAGGAATCATCATCTCTTTAAGAAAACCCACAAAATCATATGTCTTATTCACAGGTGTACAGAGATCAGAAACAGTTGCCATGGGCGATGTGATGGGTGGGCATTTGCTAATATAAAACTTCTTAAGCTAAGGTAAACAGTTGCCATGAGTGTATTGTTATTCACATATGATAAACCGGATACTGTGCACTTCCTTTCATCATCATTTCTTGGATATATTGATATCTGTCATAACGCCCATATTGGGTCAAGTTCATTTTGTTAAATCTATATTGATATCTGTCATAATTCCCATCTAGTGGAGGATTAAGCAGAACTTGCAGAGTAATGCACTGTACCTTTGTGTTTGTTTTTCTACACGTCGAAATTATCAGAGCAAATATCTTAGTTGATGGCAAGTTTTGGTAACTAAAATCCCCGCAGCCTTTTTTTATTTCCTATCTTATACTTAACTTGAATGCGTAAACTAATTCTCTGATTTATGATCCCGGGATGAAACTCTTGAGGACAAACTGGGAAAGGTTGAAGATCAGTACCAAGATGACAAGCTTTAGAATCCCTTTGTTGGGTCTTTTGTTATATTTATGTTGCTGGGTGGCATCAGGAGAAGTGGTGTATGGGAAGTACATAGACCCTACAAAGCCGTTGAATGTTCAAATTAAAGATCTATTTCGTAGCCAGGTAGTATTATAAGTTAATGTATTATTTTTTCTTCTTCTTACCAATCTACTCACACAATTCAATCTGAGAATGATCCAAATAATACAATAGTGGGTACTTTTTCTTATATTGCATATCCATGATGTACATGCATTTAATTTATGAATTTTCTAGTTGATTCAAATCCACATGGCTTATATTATTATTGTGTTGGTATTCGATAGGGATAGAGCTACTTAGACTCTGTAAACGGGAATTTGACCTTGGAGGCATCTAAATCGTATGGTACGAATGTTGGGGGAATATGAATTTTTTAATCTTCATGGTTAAAATAATCAATCTTGCTATAATGGTTGCTGCGACACATCTCATGGTTTGATGGTGCTACATCATGAGATGGATGGAGTTGCACTTGAGAGACAACCGTACTCTACTAAAACAATGACTTTATCAGAGCTTGTTCAGGAACTCCACCAACAATCTGATAGCAACAATTAAGTTTTGTAAGGTTAACCACTCCACCAACAAGCTGATAGAGAGAAGCTCTACAATGATCTTTATGGGCTCATGTATAGGGAAGAGATCAGTGGCATAACCTTGATATTGGCGTGAGGCTAACCCATCCAACAAACTCAAGGGGACCTGTGCTTTAATCACGATGATTACAACCAAAGCTTGTTGATGCTTGCGCCGTTCAAAGATTGTTTTGTGGAGTAAAGAAGGAAATGCATACGAGAGGGATTGAAGGCCTTTTAAAATGGTGTTGCTTTAGAAATTCTAGGTCTTTCTATATGATTTGTAATATGTAGCTTATATTAAATAAATTCAGCTTTCAACTTCATGAACATGTAATATGCCACTTGTATTTAATATATTTAACTTTGCTTCGAATTTTGTTCAAGATGTAGCTTCTGTTGTAGTGTTAATTTGTGGTTTTAGTTCAAAATATTTATTATACTCATTTGTGATTTTCTGTTAGTTAAGCAGGGTAAGTTTTTGTTGGATAAGCAGGGTAAATTTTTTGTTTTACTATGAAGTATTTTTTTATGTCTATTTGTAATATTTTGATGATGAGCAGGGTATTCTAGGGTACAGGCCCTTCTCAGAATTATAAATATTTTTTTTATTACGATTTTTAAAAAATGACTGCTCTAAATAAGGCATTAAGGGCCTTGGAGATATAACCGGGATTATCATATTCCTGATCCGTCCATAAAGATCTAAGTTTGATAGTGGTATGTGGTACATTATCGACAACAAAGGTTGTAGTTGGTGGCGACCATCCATCCTCAATAGAATACTATATGTGAGGGTCCATTGAACTTAAAAATGCTTTCATCATTGCCTTCCAGTAAGGATAATTAGAACCATCAAATAGAGGGGGTCTAGCAATAAACGCACCTTCTCTAGGAAGATCGTGAAATCCCAAATTTAACATTACACTTAATTTGTTAAAATTTACAAAGTGACCTTGCTCTGATACCAATTGATATTTGAGAAATCATAATAGGCTATAAAAATTAATCAAATTTTTACTACTCACAATCACCACACAACAATAAAATAAACACAAGTCGTTTTTTAACATGAAAAACCCATCACAGGTAAAAAACTATGGGATCTATCTCAGATCCAAGAAAAAATTTACTATGAATAAATAACCTTACAATCTTTTTTGGAATGATATGCCCTATCATTCCTCTCACCAACAATGACAACCTCTCACCATCATCCTATCCACAGTGAATAATTCCAATAACCGTCGTCTCTCACGAAGGTCCACTTGTCTCTCACAAGCCATACACTCTCAAACAAGGATTAGAGAAAAAACACACACATCTTTGAGAGTTAGGATTCAAATGAACAAAATGTAAGTAATCTTAAGGATAGAATTTAGGACCTGAATATTGAAAATATAGGATTTTCGAATCAGTTGTAAAACTGTCCGAACTACCTAGAATTTATAGGATTTCGGGCCACAGACGTCCGTGAATCACTCACGGTCGTCCGTGAGAGTATTACGGACGTTCGTGGGTCTAAAAATGACAAACCGTTAGTCATTTAAATTTTACTTGGCCAACTTATAATTCTAAGGAGCACTACTGGTTTTTGTCATTATTTTGACAATAAATATCTCACAGGGGCCACAACCAAAGTCTGCAGTCCTCCCTACTGTTGCATCTAGGGGCTGATTTCAAAGCTTCAAGCAACGTTGAATGACACTCAATGACATAAAGATTTATGTGTTGTCTGATATCTGCAGCAGTTCCCATAGAACAATCTACACTGTGTTGAATGGAGGTAGAATCAATAGCCAGCTTGTAAATTCTAGGAAACTGATGAGGTAGGGGCTTCTCATTAAGTCTTGGGTCTTGCCACAAATATAGCTTGTTGCCGCTCCCTAATTTAAATTGAAGCCACCTCTAAACCAGAGCAACGCCAACAAGCACACCTTTCCACTGCTCTGACGATCAGCCTTTTTAATATCCTCCCACGCTTGCCTTGAAACCTTATACTTGGAGTTTGGAAACTATAACTTTTGCCCGAAGCGATCGCGATCTGAGTTGAGTCTCCGGACCCACTTGCCTAAAAGGCAGAGGTCATTTGTTTGATTCTACGGGTGCCAAGACGCCCATTTTTCTTTGGCGAACAAACTATATACTAATTAACTAGATGTTTTCTCTCGACACTTCTACACCAAAGAAGTGTTGCATAAGACTTTGCAATTTGATCTTCATGCTAACCCCTAAAAAAAGAGAGTATACTGAGATGTTAGGTAGCACTAATTTGATGATTACTTTCCCACCAAAAGACAACAGCTTGCCTTTCCACTCCTACTATGCACTTTCCACTCTTTCAATGTCTGGATCCTAGGCAGAATTTGGGGCTTGGCTATGCATGACGGAAACCTGAAGTACATTATTGGAAACATGCCCTAATTTGCATCCAAAATAGAACGCTTGCTTGAACAAGGAACCTTCACCACGGTGGTCTCCCATGATACGATATTTTCCTAGATTCACTTTCAGCCCTGAAATCGACTAAAAGCTTCTGAATATAAACTTCACATGCAAAAGATTTCCTTTCCCCACGATTGGTAAGTTCACTGGGAACTGCACCTACCAGATTAAAGAGAAATTGAGATAACAATTCTCCTTACGGTGGCCTCTTTAATTGGAAAAAGGTTACTCGTTGTACTGTTGATCAGAACAGAAAACGTGGCCCATTTTCATGAGAATGTATTAAACGAGAAGCCAACTTACTCTTTTATGTTCCTTCTCGAGATCGATCTTGCACACAAATCCAAGCTTCTTTTCCAGTGTCTCGATTTAATACATTCGAGAGCGAGCACTTCCAATTTAAAATATGATAAAAACATAAAGGTAAATCATCTGGTCTGGGGCCCTTGTCACCCATCCCCGAAGCATTAGTTAGCGTGTGGTATGTTGGAAGCGGGAGCGTCATCAAAAGCTAGAAATTGAACTATTTTATGAATGGGAAGCGGGAGCGAGAGCAAGATTCCGAAGAGGGAGCGTCACACTGAGTGGAAGATTCCTGTAACGAGGCTTCAAACACAGTGGTTTTATGTAACATCTCCGAAATTTGAACAATGTACAGTGACCTCGGGATCCGTGCCCAATTGGTCGTAGGTTTGACCAAGTGATGGTCAGACAATGGACTTAAGAAGGAATGTATGAATGTGATGTAAATGTGATCTAAGTATGGAGTTAGAGGTTAGTTAAGGATCACGTACACCTATCTTTGGCGTATATGCTTAACACAAAAACAAGAGGAGTTATAAGGGTTTAATAACCTAAAGAGAAGTTATTTCTCTTGATAGGTTGGTGAGATAGTTAACAGGAGAGAGAGAGAGAGAGTAAAGAGGGAGTAATGGTAAGAAGAAATAATGTGGGTTTCAGATTTAAGGAGGATTCAAGCAATTAATATCAGATTCGACGTATTGAGATCCGTTGAAACCAAAGCTTGGAGCCCTAGCCATTAAACCAACCATTCAATTATTTAAGAGATTGATTCGAGGCGAGTTTTGTTAGATTTAAATGTATAAGTTGTGATGATTAAATACAGTCAATTAATGTTAAATGGTGAATTAAAGACAAAGAAAAGGAAGAGAAATGATAAGGAAAGGATTTGGAAGAAAGGCCTGCAAAGGGGCTGAGTTTCTGACCAAATCGATTAATCGATTTGGAAGATCGATTAATCGATTTTGGTCTGGAAGTTGAATGGGCAAGAAGGCCCAAAATTGATTAATCGACCTTAAATTCGATTAATCAATTTTTGAATTCAATTAATCGATTTAGAAATCGATTAATCGACTGAGCACCTATAGTGGCTGGAAAAATCAGGATTTGAGAAATCGATTAATCAATTTAAGATTTCGATTAATCGATTTGGGATCGATTAATCGATTTTGGATTTCGATTAATCGATTTTGGGAGATTGATTAATCAATTTTGACAGTTTTAATTGACTTTTTATTTAGACTTTGAGGTTCATGAAGAGTCTTGGACCTTCTTTTGGGCATCCTTATTAATGCTTTACTTGTGTTATGATGTACCATAGGTGGTACGAGCAAACGTGAGCATGTTAAACAACATTGGATCTTGATGCTTATCGATTGAACACGTGAGGTAAGGAACACCTTGAACATGTACTTTGATTTTCAAAAGTATGTATGTAGAGTTATTCAAATGAACATTATGCATCAAAATGTGATTTCTAAGGAAGTGTGTGTGTGGATGAATACTAAATGAACTCATAAGGTCCCAAAGGGACGTGAAATGTGATAATGAACATCTAAGTGATGCGTTGAGCCAGTTGCATTCCAAGGATCCAGATGAAATCTATCGGTAAAGTAAAAGTAAAAGTGATAAGGCCTAATATACTAGAATTAGCACAATTACACGGTGAATAATTATATGTAGTGCACATGATATTTTTGTTCTTTAAGGTTTGAATAGAATACCTCACCGACGTGGCGGGATACCCACGATTGACTCGACAGGATATCCGTGACGGTACGGCGGCCAATCCGTACACCAGTTTTAACATCCCAGGGATGTAGTTATGAGATTAGAAACCCCGTCGTCAATGAGAAAGGGATCTGGGAAGTATTCAAGTAAGAAACAAATATGACAAGTGTCTATTTAGACGACGATGGTGGGTATTTAATCGGGGCTCAATGCTATATTGCTCAGGGATTATTTAAGTTAAGATTTAAGTAATTAGGCCGAATCAATAACTAATACCAGTAAGTTGAGAATGAACATAATCGTGTAAAGTAACAGTTGAAATTGCATCTATCATATCTTTTCTGTGCATTTAAATTATTTTTCAAAAGTTTCCATTAGATGAAGCATGCTTTTAAACTGTTTTAGAATATATGTGAGAGCTTAACTTATATGTTCAATAGTAGTTTCCCTATTAGCTAGGATGTAGCTCACCCCTTTAGACTATACGTCGCAGGTCCTTTGCTTGCAGCTGCTGAGGCTTCGGGAGACGTGGATCCGGGGGATTCGGATTACGTGCCCGGAGAAGAGTTGGACCCTCCTCTCGAGGACTTCTTCTAGAGGACCCCCTTGCGTACTTTGAGAGGGAGATTTTTGAGAGTACAATTGTACGACTTGATATGCCAAGTCTTTTTGTGAAACATGTAATTAACTTAAATAATTCTTTTGGCGAACCACCTGGGGTGATTCGTTTATCACCGATAGTTCGTGTCGGTTCTTCTATTCATGCACTGGCATGGAAGAAGAACTGTCTTTTGAGCTTGTGCTTTAGATTAGTATATATGATTCCACATTGTTCAGTTAATCGTCTTATTGTGCTTAGTTGTTGCTTGTTATACCAATGTTCCGTAGGGACTTAGGGGCCACGGCCTAGAGGGCCATGCTGATGGCACGAGTTCGGGGTGCCGAAATCCGGGCGGTCACATTTTAAGTTCTTAACTTCTCCCTTGAATTCGCTCTCCATAAGAGGCACTTCCGACGCCAAAATAGAAGCAAAATCAGGCCCATCCACAAACAACCCATTCTGATTCTGTTGTAAAAATGATTGGGGAAGTAGGAGACAATTTCCAATTTAATATTCTCCTTCTTTGTGATCTGCTACTTATGGACTTTTATCCACCACAATCAAATTGAGTGTATTCCGTTACTTGGCCATCGCATGAAAATACTTGGAATTTTTGTTGCATTCTCTATCCACTTAACCCAAGTTCGTTGATGCCATAAATTTTTCTCTCAAATCACTTCATTATCAAAGAAAATTGTCAAATTCTTCCACAAGTTCAGCTCGGAAGACGGAAAAGCAGGCTGCTCTTCTATACAACTTAATTTCCCTATCGAATTGATCGATTTTTCTAATATTGAATCGACGATTTTTTTCTGGTTTCAGTGTGACAAACATAGGTTAAAATGAAGATTTAATATTTTTGGAACTTGTGGCACGTCGAAGACCATTTAGGCCGTCTGATCGGCTGGGTGCCGGCCATAATGTAGACCTTTGATGCCAGTAGTCTGAGATGGCATAGAGCTACTATATGCACTGTGCAAAGTGTACATCTGTTCAGTGTCTTTTTTGCTTTTATATAAAAAATTTGGTAGAGTAGTGTCATCCAATCTCCTGTCCAAGACATCAGTAGCCCAAAAGCAAGATATGTTAGTCAATGCTTTATTATTCGGGAAATTTACCTGACCGGCCCTGTCAGATACAGCTTTTACGTCAGAGGCCCTGTAGTTTAACCTTTACCCAAACCAACCAGCTTCAAGCCTAGCCGACCCTAAGGATAGCAAAAAGTCCAAATTACCCCCTTTCTTTAACGCACGAAAGCATCATCTTCTTCCTCATTTTAATCTGGTACAGTTTTTAAAAGTCAGAGGTGGCGAAGGTGACGACGTCTTCTCTTCAATCCAAACTATTCCGATCTGCTATTTGGATCGACCCAGATACACCTTTTTCGTCAGAGACTGTAGCAGATTAGAATAAGAAAGAAGATGATACACCTATATAATTTAAAATTTTAAATATTTACATTTTTCTATGTTTACGCGATGTGAAACGAGATTTATTCCGATCCAAACTATTCTGAGCTGCTATTTGGATCGACCCAAATACACCGTCTGATTTGAAGGCTACAATATAAAATCGATAGTTCCAAAGATAGATATGAGAAAAAGGCGATATCGACTCTGTACACAGTCGATATCGACTCTGTACATAGTCGGTACCGATCATTTTAAGAGTCGTCATCGACTCTGTACAAAGTCGTCATCGACTCTATACAGAGTCGCCATCGATTATATAAAAAATAAAAAAATAATAATAATAAATAAAAATTATGTAATCGATGATTTATTTCAGATCGAGTCGATATCGACCAGATATTCATATCGACCAGACTATGGCTCGTCATCATTTTAAGAGTCGTCATCGACTCTATACAGAGTCGCCATCGATTATATAAAAAATAAAATAATAATAATAATAAATAAAAATTATGTAATCGATGACGATTCTGTACAGAGTCGTCATCGACTCGGTACAGAGTCGTCATCGATTACATAAAAAAATAAAAAAATAAAAAAATATAAATATAAATAAAATTCTCGATGAATCGATGATTTACTCAAGATCTGAGAATCGTCATAATTTTTATTTATTATTATTATTTTTTTATTTTTTATATAATCGATGGCGACTCTGTATAGAGTCGATGACGACTTTGTATAGAGTCGATGACGACTCTTAAAATGATCGGTACCGACTATGTACAGAGTCAATATCGTATTTTTCTCATATCTATCTTTGGAACTATCGATTTTATATTGTAGCCTTCAAATCAGACGGTATATTTGGGTCGATCCAAATAGCAGATCGGAATAGTTTGGATTGAAGAGAAGACGCCGTCACCTTCGCCACCTCTGACTTTTAAAAACTGTACCAGATTAAAATGAGGAAGAAGATGATGTTTTTGTGCGTTAAAGAAAGGGGGTAATTTGGGCATTTTGCTAACCTAAGGGTCGACTAGGCTTGAAGCTGGTTGGTTTGGGTAAAGGTGAAACTACAGGGCTTCTGACGTAAAAGGCGTATCTGACAGGGCCGGTCAGGTAAATTTCCCTTATTATTCAGTATAGTGTGTTTGTATCCATCTCTCGTAGCACAAATAGCTGTAAGATTGATTCTGACAACTAATCATAAGGGTAATTTGTTAAGTATGTAATCATAACGTAATTCACGGATGTTAATATATAAAGAATGATTCTTACTTTAATATCTTGAGCTCTTTATGCTGCTTGCTTCTATTCACTTTTATCCTTGCTCAAAAGCTCTAAATTCTAAAGTCTCCGAAGCTCTCAACATTCTCATAGAAGCACTATCACCATCACCATCTCAACTGCCACCATGCACAGCCGTCATCTCCATCTCATCAACCACCTATCACCATCACCATCTCAAATCACAAATACACCAACAAATATAAACATTACTCCTTGGCTCGAGCTCGACTCGTTTTTGGTAAAACTGAGCTAGAGCTCAAGTTCTATAAAGTCGATCAGGCGAGCAAGAACTAACCTTGGCTCGTGCTCGGCTTGATTGCTGCCCTAATTGCCATTTGACACGTTAGTCAAATGACTACTTTTGAAAGATTGAGGCTTAAATCTCTGAGAGCTTTCTAGTAGTTGACTTGCTTCAGAGTGTGACTTGACCCATGTTGTCCCGCGTACCAAATACTACCTATAAGACTGCAGTAGGAAAAGTCCCACGTGCTAGATCACCCACGACAATCTATGGACCTCTAACATTATCACATAATTAAACAAATTAATTATGCGTTGCGTAGTAGCTGGGGATCGTCTATGCTTAATTCAGTATTGCGTGTTTGGAACAAATTGATAAAGCAAAGTGTGAAACAAGATGTTACGTAAGGAATTTTGGGCGGTTGGTCTTTCACAATCGTTCCTTGCTCCGTATGAAGATGAGGATCCAATGCACGTCGCCCCAGAACCTGATGTTCCTGCACACAACCAACCCCCATAGAGCGACGTACTCACGCTCTCGGAGTTTACTCGTCAGATGACTGCGGTGAGCCAACAGATCCAAGAGCTCACACAGCATACCAGCTCCATGCGTAAGGAGTTGGACGTTCATGGCGGGGCTCTTACCTATTTGATGCAGCACGCGTTCCCCACATATTATGCCACTTATATGGCCGACATCCGAGCCTCCGTTCATCACCCTTCGACATCGGGCGATGGTCCCAGCAAGCCTACTAATGTCGGTGTGGGTGGTTCGGACGACGCTGATGATGGGGACGATGACCAAGATCAGGCTGGTCCAACTGCTGCGGGGGAGTTTTAGTGTTGCTTTGGGGGCTATTATGTTTTTTTTGGATATTTTGGGGCATGTATTTATTTTATTTACTGCATAGATTATCTTAGAACCAGGTGGTTCTAATTTTGCTATCTCTTTTATATATTTGTTTTGGGCTTTTGGATCTGATAGTCTTGTTTCGTATTGTATTTTTCGATGTGGATCTTGTCACACCTCTCTATATATGTTTTGTTCCTTTAGCTCATAGTTCTCGTTGGCTTTGTTTGTTTTGCACTTCTAGATTTTGTTTTGTGGGCTTGTACCGTTAGTTTTATTTCTGCTTTCGTATGGTGGGATCATGTTTTTCTTTTGGATTCTGCTTTTGCATTCATTTTGGTTGTTTTCATGAGTCATGGTGAGGCGGTTTTCAGGCACGTGACATTCGGGGTGTAGGCATCCATGTACGGATGCAATCCACTGTGGCCCTTCCGGTGTCACATGTGGTACATTCATGTTACTACGGATCCCATCCCTTGACTTACGTGCCCTGCGAGACCAGCGCACTGTGACCCATGTTTCCTATTAGTTTCGTTTTGTGGTGTGTGTTTTGTTCCATTTTCGAGGACAAAATTTTCTAAGGAGGGGAGAATGTAATATCCTTGATATTTTTGCCTATTTTTCGTTTATCTCGGTAAGCGTGACCGAAAATGATATTGGATTTTTCTGGATTTTTTTTAGCTTTGGATATGATGAGAATAATGGCCAAAGGATTTTGTCTTGTGATGTGTGGAAGTTATGTTATCAATGACTTACACTATAAGCTAGGTGTTTGTGTTTAACACCGAAAACAAAGGCAAGTAAGTGGATAGGATTGCAATTAGAAAAATCTAGATATTTTTTAGTTTTTTTTTTTGTGTTATAAGAGAGCTTTGAAGAGAAGTGTAACTCTCTCTCGTTGGATTTAGGAGCTTACAACTTTGCCTCACCCTTGATTCTAGATCTTGAGAATTGGTAAACCCCTCTCCCCATCTCAACCGTTGAAAAGACTTGCCTAAATGTCTTGATTTGTTAGATGTATTAAGAAGAGAGATAGGGGAGAGTGGTAGATTCTGTGTGAATTTTGGTTGCTGAGGTAGAGGTAACCTTGTGATGGACTGATTGGAGGTTCTAAACCTAATAAGCTTTGGAGATTGGTTCCGGTGCGTGATTTTGGTGCAACGAGATCAATGGATTAAACGTTAAGAGGTAGACATTTAAACCTCCTTGTGTTATTAGAATTTATGTTTTGTTTAGAGTAGAAAATGGTGTAAAATTTTTTAGATAAACAGACTGTGGTTAAATGAGAAAGAATGGGTCCAAAGATAAAAATTTAACAGCCACAGACCAGGAGAAATTCGAGGGTCGAATTTTTAATTTTCAAGCCTGATGCAAAATTTTGAAATTCGAGGGTCGAATTTGAATTCGACCATCGAATTTGAATTCGACCATCGAATTTCAAACTCGACCATCGAATTTGAATTCGAGGGTCGAATTTTGCCCTATTTCAGGCCTTTGAAATTTTTGTCGGATTTTTTTCTTGGCAAGCTTTCGGGTTTGACTTTTGGTCTTATATTAACACTGAGAGTGTTAATCTTTGTAGGTTTTGATTTTGAGAGTCCTTTATGAGGACTGTTTTTGCTTGTTTTGGGACCGTCTTTGTTGAGGTAGGGGAACCCTACACCTTATTTGCATTCTATTATAAGTATGGACTGTTTGATAAGGAGCATAATTTCTGAAATAATTGTTTAACACAGCATGAATAAGAACTTGGAATTATGACACAAATAAGAAATTGGAAAACTTCGTTATGACTAAGAACTCAGAAAATTTAAACTTTTAAACTTCAGAACCTCAGCTATTTTTGAATGTGAACTTCGAATCAGAACTCCGAAAAATCAGTAAATATCTTATGTATACAAGCTTTGATATAAGTTAGCATTCGCATTCGATTTGAGGTACATACGAACGAAACCCTAGATTCTACCAACTGTATTGACGGTATTAATTTTGGCGCAAGTTTCCCTCATAGCGTAGGGGCTTGTTGCACTTCAGAAAATGGGTTCATGAACGACGATGGTCAGTGGGGTTTCCTATCGGTAATGTAGTCCACTCTCATGCTATATATAATTTGGGAGATAAAATTAATTTATAATTTTAAAATAAGAAGCATGCTAATTCAGAAGCTTTTGAACACATCAGATGAATTATATTAGTTTTGACTCATGATTAGAACTGGAGATTTAATTTGCAAGGTATCTTTTGAAAACCATATTTGATCCAATTTCTGTCTTTGAAAACCTTTACTTATAATGAAATGCAAATAGATATATTTCCTCTATTGGGCTTTGTTGTTAGTTCACCCTCGACTATACATCACGGGTGCTGAGACTGACCTACGATCTGAGGATCTGGAGGACTCCGATTATATTTCTGAGGAGGAATTGGATACACCTGCTGAGGAGTTTTTTCCTTGATTCTAGATTACTTTTTGGGTACTTTTGTTTAGAATATTCTTTGAATATTGAGCCCTAGGCCATTATTTTGTCCTTTTGATATCGCTCGAGGAACCATTATTAGGAACCACTATTTTAGGTGTTGGATTGGCCTTCACCAGTGGTTCTTTCTGGTTCATCAGGGTGATATATATTTTTTTTTGTTAAAGCTTTTGTCATTGCTTACTCTATGCTTTGCCTCTGTTTTTAGATCTTTGTTATGCTGCCGGCTTCTGTTTGTTACAGCTTATTGAGAAATCAATAAGTTGATGAACCAGCCTTTTCTATACCTTAGGGATTGGAAAAGTCGGGTCGTCACAAACTCTGATTGAAATTGTGTACTTTGAAGGATTTTCTCTAATAAGGTGAAATTATTAACAACCTTATGAAAAGTGAATTGTGATATCCTGCCTGTTTCGATAATCACGGACTTTTAAAAACCCTAACATACGTGAACATATTTTTTTATATTTACGATGAGATAAAAGCTTTCCCAGCCACCATTGATAAAATAGTTAGCTTAGTAGGATTGGTGGACCTATGCGTTACAGTCCAAGAGGTTGTTTAAAAATAATGAGAAAATAGCATTATAATTTACTAAAAAAAAAAAAGAGAAAGTAACACAACTCCGAGAATGTAACACAATTTAACATGAAGTGTGATTTGGATAGAGTAAATGATACAAAAAGAGAAGAAAAAAAAAACATAAAAAAAGGCCTCTGATTAAATGATGGATACCTAGACTATGGAAATGGTTTTTCATCTTAAACTCTTAGATAATTGATATTGATATCATAAGCCTACCATCAAACCATTAATTTTTTATTCCACATAATATATATCCTAAAAAATGATTGAAAAACCAAGTGACACATAATCATGCTCAAACGTGATTTTCAAGATGTTTGTCTAGTGGAACAAAAACTGACCATCTATGGTACTGCCCATGATGTCAAAAAGTGTTGAAGATTGGGATGAAAAATGATCTTCGTGGCCTAGCTCAAAGTAGTCAATGATTTTGGCATGAGTAGTGTCAAAGATTCGATGGGTGGAAATAAAGATACTTTCATGATGGTTGCCAATTTAAGGTATTAAGCGGACACGATTATAAAGATCTTGAAAGTCTGACTATTTGGCATAAGATCTCGAGCATAGAAGGAAATTTCATTTTCAAAGAAATTTCATTTTCGGCAATATTTTGATGGGGTTACAAATTTGGCCAAAACATAATAGCCATTCATGGGTTATTAAATAGAATGGTTAGAGCAAGTATCAAAATGTTGGTTTCATTTTCGGTTTGGGGAATGGCCGAAACCAAAATTTGGACCGAAATTTTGCCTTCCATATATTATTAAGCTCGAAATTTTGGTCTTAAATTCTGTTTCGATACTGACTGAAACCGATATAGTTTGGCTGATAATTTGAATTATAGGCCAAAATTTTGATCCACTAGATAGAGCATAAGATCGTATCAAAATAGTGCATGGTCACTCAAAATTGTGCAATGTATAAAGTGACCTATATAGTATCCTCTACAAATTAATCCTTGTACTGATGAAAAATAATGCTAATATTTAAAGAGTTAGTCTAGAATGAGTGTCCACCCACTCATAGTGGGTGGACAGAGAAGTCCACATGTCATTGTGACGGCATGTCATGCACAGACTTTCAATGTATGGAAGTCTGTGCACGTCATACAGTTTCAGTGATGTGTGAACTACTTTAATGCGCATGATAAGCAGACATTATTGTAGACTAACTCATATTTAAAAGCATGGCGCCGACACCATCATGATAGGCAAACAGTGATTTGGAGAGTTGAAAATGTGAGGTGGCTCTCAGTTTGTGATTAGATAGCAACGCTAAGAAGTGAAAGTTAAAATAATCGTAACCTAATACTAGGTGGTACAATGTTATATGGAGGACAGATTTTATGCAGACAAAGTACAGGCGGCTGGTGTGATGTAATTGGCTACAAGTGTGGTGGGGGTCAATTAATGCAGGTCTGTGTAGTTAGTCACCTTGTGCCATGTTAGTTGCCTGCACTTTGTCCTCAATAAATTTGTCCTATGTTTATAATTTTCCTAGTAGGTGTAACAAATGATCATTTCTCCCATTCGTTTTCCTCGGTATCTTATCATATCACGTCTGATCGACATTCTGTTTTCCCATTTACCTGCACGGACCTGCATTATTTGATTCCCATCGCACTCGAAACCAATTGTGTCACGCCACATCAGCCGCCTGCAACTTTTGTTTGCATAGATTTGTCCACCAAATAATATTGCCTTTGTTTTCTCTCACATCTACTACATTTTCTTGTTTTCTTTTGCCTCCACCTCATCGTTGTTTCGATTTTCGTGAGCCCAATGAATTGTGTTAGTCTACGCTAGACACAAGATGAAATGGCTGTTGGGGCTTGGTCAAAAGTAGATTTTTGACCTAACTCGACCTGATGGTTAGGTTTATATGCCTAACCTGGTTCAAAAATGAGGTCGGATGGTTTCAGTCAAGGGTTAAAATATCGGATTTTCGATACATATCATCCTGAAGTTCAGGACGATACGTATCGCGTATCGTCCGATACATTCAATGTATCGGCGATACATTGAATGTATCGGTTCAATACATTTTTTTTTAATCAAAAAATCAAAAAATTAAATTATCGTCCATATCGAACGATACGTATCGTCCGTATAGTTCATATCGTTCAAACGTATCGCGTATCGGCGATACATTGAATGTATCGTTTTGATACATTTTTTTTTTTCAAAAAATTAAAAATCAAATTATCAGACGATATTTTGAAATTATCGCCTGATAATTTCAAAGTATCGTCCGTAACCCTATTTTTTAGGGGGTACGATACATAGGCAATGTATCGTACCACTCAGGTCCAAAACCGATACGTATCGGTATCGGACGATTTTTTGACCCATGGTTTCAGTAACTGTTGGCAGTTTTACTTTTTAGGAACTTGCGAAACATAACTTCAGCGATGCACAATGTTATATGGAGGACGGATTTTATGCAGACAAAGTACATGCAATTAATGTGACGCAATGCAATTGACTACAAGTGCTGTGAAACTCAATTAAAGCAGGTCTGTGGTGTAGTCAGTCACGCCATGCCACCTCAGCTGCTCGCACTTTGTCCTCAATAAATTTGTCCTACGTTTATAAATTTCCCTTTAGTGACTGGTGAATTGCTATTAAAATCGTTTTCAATTTTAATCTTCCACACAATGGATCTCGAGATCACGCTTGTTATCAACATCTGGTCAGATTTTGATTCCATATGGTGCACGGATCTCAAAAAGTAACCTTAAAATTAAGTTTGAACTTGATGAATGCCTTCATCACGCATTTTTTTTTTTTTTTTTTTTGTTCACTTTTTTGAGATTTGTGGTATGTAAAATTAAAGTAGGGCCGTCTAAGGGTATGTCCATGCTCTCAAGATCAAATATGTGAAAGATTGGGATGAATAACAATCTCCATCATCCAATTCAAAGCAATCAATGAGTTTGTAGCGTGGGCAATTTCAAAGATTGGGTGGGCATGTTTAAAGGTACTCAATAACCAATATGAGCCTAAGCTTTTGATAATATATATGGCAACTGGGAAAATGCATTTGTGTGCAGTACGATATGAACAACATACCCGAATGTTATATCACGTGCTATGTGATATGTGATCGCAGGTTACATCACACCTCTAAGGTTTCTAGAAATTAAATTAAAAAAATCCTTGACATTTTCGCCTTTGAATCAAAGTCCAATGCTATGAGTTTTGTGCCTGAGTATGATGCATTGTAACATTGCACCTTTCACCAAATATACAATGGTGGAAAAGCGTAGATTGTATTTATAATCGTGGGTATGTTCTCATGGGACCTGATCCTCGGGCTTGGGTTCGAGTCCAGCTTAACTATATATATATATATATATATATATATATATATATGGAAATCTCCGAAATTAGGGAATACCTTTAATTAGCAGCATGATACTAAATTGATCGCGCTTGGAGCACAAGTACATTGCTTAGATCATATTTAGCAAACAAAATAAATCGAAAACTCGTCTCCACCATGTATTTTTTGAGCCTTGAAATTTAAACAATCAAAACTAGTCAAACTTTGACTAATACCTTAAAAATAAAAAATTTGAAATTTTTTTTCAAAAATTAATCTAAGCAATTCTCTTATGCTCGCCATCACACCCAAATAATATTTTGGATACCACATTTATCTCCACGATATCTTGAAGGACGCTTGAGCGTCCTCCCATAGTGGACAGAACTGGCTCCCCATATATATATATATATATATATATATATATATATATATATATGGGGATCCGATCCTAAGTTGAGTGCCACATGTTATCCAACTAATTTGAACCCAAACTTGGGCCGTGCATTCGAATGCATATTCATATTTCATAAACTAATAGTATTTTAAGACTTGGGCTTCTAGATGACATGGGTGATGGGTGGCTTTTATGCAACATTGGGTAGTAATAGGCGGGTTTTGGGGATAGTGTTATATGATGAACAAGTTTTATATAGACAAAGTACATGCCAAAGATGTGGTACGACACAATTGGCTTTAAGTGTGGTGGGACTCTATTAATATAGGTCGGTGCAACCAATTACATCACGCCATATCAGCCGCATATACTTTGTTTGCGTCAAACTTGTCAATTGTTTGCAATTTTCTTTTCTTTTTTACTCTCTTCTCCAACTTTCACGAATTGCTTTATTCTTTTTTAGATCTCGGATTGATTCTTTTGATATATATGAATGTTAGTAATTTCATTTGCGTGTCTTCAAATGATTTCTCTCTCAAAACAAGAAAAAGAGAAGTGTCTTGAGATGATTAATGAGCTCCTATATGGTTGAAATTAAATCATAGCCTTGTCTGGCCCTTTATAATATCCTCGGCCCTACACTCATTGTTAATTGGTTTTGAGTTGGATGCAAAGATTTATCATGGTATCAGAGTAAAACTTTCTCAACTTGGTATCGATATCGGCTGATACAGGCCCATAACGGCCAATACATATCGAGTATCAGCCAATACCTCTATTATCTTTTTTTCTTTCTTTTTTTTTAAATATAGGCCGATACATATCGGTATTGACCTAGTCGTATCGGTCCTCCATGGACCGATACTCGAGTCCGATACCCATTTTGACACCTTGGTATCAAGTACTAAGACAAAGAACAATCTCTATCAAGTGATTCAAAACAATCTAAGGACAGCTATGTAAATCTCCAATATCATTAATGTTTCAAATTTATCTATCAAAAAATAAATGTTTCAAATGTAAACGGATAATACACAAGCACCATCCTCCTTACACGTGTTTCACATTGTATCTTCACCATCATACTATTGTAAATATATAATACACACGCATCATCTGTACACATCAAAGGCATTAACCGTAATAAATCACATGATGGAGATTATTTTCAATCTAATATTTGACATCATTGATCATTTAGATCATAAGTTCTTCAAATTAGACGGTACCATCGTTGATAGAACTTAATAGGAGAGAGGCGAGAGTCTTGTCCCTATTAGGTTCTTCTAATTATTGGACGATACGTATCGGGCGATACGTATTGTTCGATACGTATTGTCCGATACGTTTCGGTTTTGGACCTGGGCGGTACGATACATTGCCTATATGTTGTACCCCCTAAAAAATAGGGTAATTATCGTCCGATACGGGCAATATATCGCCCGTATCAGACGATACGGACAATACTTTGAAATTATCGGGCGATAGCGATAATTTCAAATTATCGTCCAATAATTTGATTTTTAATTTTTTGAAAAAAAAAATAATAAAAACGAAACATTCAATGTATCGCCGATACGCGATACGTATCGAACGATACAAACGATACGTATCATCCGTATCGTCCGATACGGACGATAATTTAAATTTTTAGATTTTTTGATTAAAAAAAAATGTATTGAACCGATACATTCAATGTATCGCCGATACATTGAATGTATCGAACGATACGCGATACTTATCGTCCTGAATTAGTTCATGACGATACGTATCGAAAATCCGATATTTTAACCCTTGGGCGAGACAGTTTCAACCCCGACTCGATCGAGCGTAGACTGTGACTTGGTCACACTAGAGTCATCCATGTGTACATTGGGTACATGGAGTGGAGTAGGCATAATAGGCGTAGGATATAACTACATCAAACTGGAAATCCCGCCGACAAACTCTTCTCTCTCCCATCTATCGTCTCTATTGCTCGATAGAAAATACTACTTTTTCCGGGCGCGGCCATTTGAGAGCCCTAATCGTCTCCGCTCCTAAAGCCCTTTTACAAATCGCGCCAACCAGGAAGCTAAGAAGCAACAGGCCCCAGGAGTCCATCGGCTTCCTACAAACCCTATAAACTCTCCTCAAACCTCTTCCTCCACCAACCCTCTAAAAGATATCGATCTCTTCATTTTCATCTCACATCTTTTCGCCCTGTGGTGTTGTTTTAGAAGACCGACTCGATTCCACTGTCTCCGAGAAGACTGTCTCGATTCCACTGTCTCTGATCCGAATGAGAGGTTTTTCGAGTGGAATCGAAGAGACGTTAATGGCGGCAATCTCGGGTTAGGGTTTTCAAATGAAGAAGGGCCTATTTTGACAGTAGTTCTGTTTGGTTGATGAGATTGTCGGACGATCGGCATTCAAGATTAGAAGATTCTTTTCTCCCTACTCAACTCAGATCAACGGCCGTTTGATGAGATCGTCGCAGATTTCAACTCCAAATTCTCGCGCAAAATCCATTTCAGAGTCTGTTGTTGTCACGCCCCAAAATTTGATACATGATCCAATTCGGCACATAAACGCATTCAATAATTAAAATTCAAATAAAGGAAACACAACGGTCCATTCTTATTAATAAAATTCAAAATTACATTTAGTTCTAATTACAACGTTAAACAACTCCTAACCAAAGCTAAACCAACAAGTCTTCTAGGGTCTCTTCCTGAAATACAGCTTCTGAGCCACGAGGTCCGATCTCTGAAATTTAAATAGCAGCGAGGGTGAGATAAAACTCAACAGGTAACCCCCAATAAATAATATAACTCTTTTATCAATTTTATCAGTTTCAAATTGAGAACTTCATATCAATAAAAATAACATTAGTTATACCATCTAATGATTCAATACAAAGAAGAAAATAACTTAGTTTACAATTATACTTCATATATTGTACAATTGTTAATTAAAAGCACCGATCCAAGTGCATTTGCATTTATATCATCAGTCATCATTCATCATGGATACCAGTCACAAGGAGGGTTCCATATTTTTATCAATCCCATTGTCAATCGTGCCGATCCGATTTGACGGTTTACTTTGTATTACGGAAGTACACAAATGGATTCGTTCATCCAATTCTACCATGCGGCCCCATGGAGATCTTAATAAAATCATATCTTATTCATCTTTACGATATTCATCATTTCTAAAGTTTTTCACATCAGTTCCTTTTGAAAACTTATCTCAATGCTTCATTTCGAAATAGTAAACGATATCTTGTATAATTTAAGCTAAGTAGACAATGCTTATGACATTTACCTTTCTAACAATAATATGATGCGATTTGAAATAATCAATACTGAGTAAAGCATGTCTAAACTACTATTATGAATCATTCGGTATCTACTTGTCAACATTATAATATATACTATGCAAAATTGAAGACATCATTATCTAAATAAGTAGGTGTGTAAAACATGTTATGGGATAGGTCACTTGCCTCAGTTATCGAATTCAGGGGTTTTGTGAGGATAGTGTGAAGTTTCACGATTTCAGGTAGTTATCGGGGCATAAGGAAAATTCGGTCAAGAAGAAAGAACGAACCAGGGTGGATTATCGATGTACAGTTGGATTCCATCGAGTTATTTCAAATCCTTATAAAATATATAAACTTCTTAATTTAAAGCAACTTTATAACTCAGTTTTAAAACCTTTGATTTAATATTAAGCAATTACTTAAATTCTTTTTAATCTCAGAATCTGATTTTATATAATTATATTTTAATATAAAATTAGCATATAAACAGAGTATATATAAAGTCGGATTATAAAAATATAAAAACAAGGTATAATCTAAAATGGAAACCGAACGAAAAATCATATTATTTAACAGAATATAAAATCAGATTATATAAAAATCAGATTTCTAAAACTAGGATGAATTTCCTGTTTTAAGACAAGTTATAAAACATATTTTAATAAATTAGATTATAAAAATTAATATATAAAAAATCAGATTTGTAAAATAGACTATAAAAAATTCATATTTGTAAAACATATTATAAAATCATATTTGTATACAGAATATCAGATTAATATAATTCCAGATTATCAGATTAAAATTGGAATAAAATCATATTAAAACGGAATATAATTTCTGATTATTATAACTGAATTTTGAATACACTATCAACATATATATATATATATATATATATATATATATATATATATATATATATATATATATATATATATATATATATATATATATATATATATATATATATATATATCCAGATTAAAAAACCCAATCCTTACAATATAATCTAGGATTTAAACCCCCATCTTAATAAACCAGATTTATAAAAACAGAATATAAAATTTTTTAGTTTATAATACCAGAATATATAACACTAATTCTAAAATATCAGAATATAAAATTGTTAGATTTCTAAAATATAAGAACCAGAGTCTAAAAATATGAAACTAGAGAAAACAACCCTAATGTTGTAGACTTAAAATACAACGGAATATTAAATCAATTTATAAAAACAGAATATATTTTGAGCATATAAAACCAATATGAAACCCATAAAATCAGAGTTGACCTAGAACCTAAATTAACCCAAATTTACCAAAATAAATTTATAAAATTAGAAATTTAACCAAAAACTACAAAAACTAAAGGAAAACATACCTCAAGGGAATTAGAGAAGAAGAACTTGAAGAAAGTTTGGTGTGGAAAAGAGAGGAGAAAGAGCTCTACTTATAGGCTCGGTGGAGTGACCGTTTGCAATTGAAATGAATTTGCGAGTAATGGTGGGCGTTATCGAATTGAAGAAGAAGAAGGAAAACTGCTCATCTGTTACGGATGGGTTTTGATTTGGGATTTAAGTTGTAATGGAAATGGTTAAGGTGTATGGCATATACAGGTTAGAGTGTGTGTGTGTATGCTTTGGTTCGAATCGGGTCGGGTCGAGTCGAGTTAGGGTTTGGGTTGTAATAGTTTGGGTCGTCACATTCTTCCCCCCTAAAAAGAATTTCGTCCTCGAAATTTACCTTAAGCATTTTCGAAATATTCTTCCCCCCTAAAAAGAATTTCGTCCTCGAAATTTACCTTAAGTATTTTCGAACAATTGCGGGTACATCTGGCGCATCTCATCTTCACGTTCCCATGTTGCATCGTCTCCGTAGTGATGTTGCCAAAGAAGTTTTACTCGAGGGATTCTTTTGTTTCTATTACCATGAGTCTTCCAATCGATGATTTGCGTTGGGGATTCCACGAAAGACAGATCTTCTTGTACTGCTGAAGGTGTAGGGTCTAACACATGTGTGGGATCAAATTTATAATCTCGTAGCATCGATACGTGAAAGACGTTATGTACGTTGGCTAGTGAAGGAGGAAAAGCTAGTTGGTAAGCAACTTTTCCAACCTTCTTGAGAACTTCAAATGGCCCGATGAATCTAGGACTGAGCTTTCCTTTCTTTCCAAATCATAGAACTCCTTTTGTTGGTGATACCTTCAAGAATATGTGATCTCCAACATCGTATTGACGTTCTCGGCGATCCCGATCAGCATAACTCTTTTGGCGATTCTGAGCAGCAATGAGACGTTCGCGAATAATTTGAATCTTTTCTGTTGTTTCTTTCACCAGTTCGGGTTTGAGCAGACTTCGATCTCCGACTTCCTCCCAACATACAGGCGATCGATAAGGTCTTTCGTAGAGTCCCTCGAAGGGTGCCATCTGGATGCTTGATAGCTGTTGTTGTAGGCGAACTCGATCAACGGCAAATGATCGTCCCAATTTCCTTTAAATTCCAGCGTGCAAGCTCGTAACATATCTTCTAATGTGCGAATTGTCCTTTCAGCTTGTCCGTCGATTTTTGGATGAAAAGCAGTGTTGTATTGTAGCTTGGTGCCCAACTTTTCCTGTAACTTCCTCCAAAGTCCCGACGTAAGCTTTGAGTCTCGGTCTGACACGATTTCACTGGTACCCCGTGCACTCGGACAATCTCCTTAATATATTCCTTCGCGAGACTTTCCACCGTTTGAGTAATTTTAACTGGTAAGAAGTGCGCGCTTTTGGTAAGTTCATCTACTATTACCCAAATCGAATCGTGACCGCTCTGTGTTTTTGGCAGCCCAGTGAAGTAGTCCATGTTGATCTGCTCCCATTTCCACTCCGGTATTGGCAAAGGTTGTAACAATCCTGCTGGCTTCTTATTTTCGGCTTTAACTTGCTGACAGGATAAACATCTTGATACATATTCAGCAATTTCTCTCTTCATATTGTTCCACCAAAAGTGTCGCTTTAAGTCCTGGTACATTTTCGTACTCCCTGGATGTACGGTATATCGAGACTTGTGGGTTTCATCTAACAGTTCCTTCTTTAGCTCTGGATTGTGTGGTACGCATAACCGTTCTTGATATCGTAACGAACCATCCGCACATATTCTGAATTCTATTTTTTCTCCGTTTTTTACGTCATCAACTTTATCATCTGAGGATCCCTTGCTTGATTTTCTTTTATCTTCTCAACGATGGTTGATTGAATGCTTAGATTAGCACAGAAGAACTTAGATCCTTCCTCTCGGATGGTTGCCCCAAGATTTCCAAAATCTTCATATACTCTCCACCTGTTGACCATGAGTGTGGCGAGTGTCCCCGAGGATTTCCGACTCAACGCGTCCGCTACTACGTTCACCTTACCGAGATGATACTAAATAGTGCAGTCGTAATCTTTTAGAAACTCCATCCATCGTCGTTGGCGCGTGTTCAATTCCTTTTGGGTAAAGAGGTATTTTAAGCTCTTGTGATTGGTGAAGATTTCGAACTTCTCTCCGTACAAGTAATGCCTCCATATCTTTAAGGCAAAGATAACCTCTGCAAGTTCCAGGTCGTGAACTGAATAGTTTTGTTCATGAGGCTTCAGCTGTCTTGATGCGTAGGCGATGACCTTCTTGTGTTGCATAAGTACACAGCCCAAACCTCTTCCTGACGCGTCGCTGCAAACTTGAAATCCTCCGTTTCCTGATGGAATTGCCAAGATTGGTGCTGATGTCAACCGTTTCTTTAATTATTGAAAACTTTGTTCGCATTTGTCGGTCCAAATGAACTTGGCACCTTTTCTAGTAAGCTTAGTCATTGGAAGTGCGATTTTTGAAAAATCCTTCACAAATCGTCGATAGTATCCTGTCAGGCCTAAGAAACTTCTTATGTCAGTTACATTCTGCAGCTTCTCCCAATTTACAACGGCTTCAATTTTGGTTGGGTCGACAGACACTCCTTCTCCAGAAACTACATGACCTAAGAATGAAACCTTATCTAACCAGAAGTCGCATTTACTCAACTTCCCATAAAGGTTATGCTCTCGCAACGTCTCTAGAACTTTCTTCAGATGCTCCTCATGCTCTTCACGATTCTTTGAGTAGACTAATATATCATCGATAAATACAATGATGAATTTATCTAAGAAAGGTTTGAAAACTCTATTCATCAAATCCATGAATGCAGCTGGGGCATTTGTAAGGCCAAAAGGCATTACTAAAAACTCGTAATGTCCATAACGCGTTCGGAAAGCAGATTTTGCTATGTCTTTATCGTTGATTCTCAACTGGTGGTAACTCGATCTCAGGTCAATCTTTGAAAAGACAGAAGCACCTTGTAATTGATCGAAAAGGTTGTCGACTCAAGGTAGAGGATACTTATTCTTAATAGTTACTTGGTTCAATTGACGGTAGTCAATGCACATCTGCATAGTCCCATCTTTCTTCTTTACGAACAGCACAGGAGCACCCCAAGGTGAAACACTTGGTCGAATAAAACCCTTCTCTAACAATTCTTCTAATTATTTCTTCAATTCTTGTAATTCTGCCGGTGTCATGCGATATGGAGCCTTTGAGATTGGAGCTGTGTCGAGTGGTAAATCGATGGTGAAATCAATCTCGCGAGAGGGAGGTAACCCCGGTAGATAATCAGGAAAGACGTCGAAAAACTCAGAAATAATAGGAATACTCAAAATTTTGGACTCTTTCTTCGTTTCTTCACTCAAAACATAAGCTAGAAAATCCTGACAAACTTTATTAATAAATCTTCTTGCCTTGATAGCGGAAATTAAAGGAAATTTGAAATTCATAACTGTTCCTTGAAAAGAGAATCTGGGTTGACCCTTAATTCAAAAACTGACTCGTTTTCTAAAGCAATCGATAGTAGCATGGTAAGCAGAGAGCCAATCCATACCCAAGATAACATCGAAGTCAGACATATCAAGTAAAATTAAGTTGACGGGTAGGTTTTTACCGTCTAAGTTAACTGTACACTCCCTATATATCGTGTTGGTAACTAGTGAATCCCCAAGTGGTGTGTATACGGAGAGTGAAAAATCTAATTGTTGTGGCACAGATTTCAAGTTTTTAGCAAATGCAGGTGAAGTAAACGAATGACTTGAACCATAATCAATCAAGACTTTAGCAGTGTTCTCATAAATGGTTAAGGTACCTTGAATAACGTTCTCCGAAGTTTCTACCTCCTTCTGAGTTAGGGCGAACACTTGTCCTCGAACGTTTGGACGTTGCTGTGGAGTGAATCGCTATTGATTGGCCCGTTGATTTTTTTGGCGCGATTGGTACTGCACCAATTTTTGTTGTCGTTGTTGTTGCTGTTGTTGTTGTCGTTGCGAGCACTGCTGCTACTGCTGTTGCTATGGGTACTGCTGCCTAATTGGTTGAGCGTTCCTCGTCATGCTGCAATATTTTTGTATATGTCCCACCTTTTCACACCCATTGCAGGTCTTCTTTGGTTTTGAACATGTTCGAGTCACATGTCCAGATTCTCCACAGTTGAAGCAAGTTGCAGTCACCATTCTGCAAGGCGTGGTACCATGTTGCCTTCCGCAGATTGTGCATGAGGGACTAGGAAGAGCAACGACCTGTGAACCTTCGAATTGCGGTCGTTTGAAGTTATGGTTTGGCGTAACAGGTGCCTTACCATTAGTGCCTGACGACTCCCTCTTCTTCACGTGGAATTCACGGAAGTCCTGACAATCTTCTTCTGCCTTCAAGGCTCGTCAAACTGACAAGGCGTAATTTTTCGAAAAGAACGTAGAAATACGCGTATGAATATTGGGTCTGAGACCCCCATCAAACCTTTTTGCCCTTTCTACATCTGATAAAGTGTGCCGATAAAATCTTTCTAAGTCCACAAACTTAGCTTCATAATCAGCGACACTCAGATTCTCCTGCTTCAACATAAGGAATTCACTTTCTTTCTTTGTTGAATATGTTTTGGAAAGTACTTCTCAAAAAATAGTTTGATAAACTTCTCCCATACTATCACCTCGTCCTTTTCCACCTGAGATCTCAGTATCATCTTCCACCATCGCTTGGCTTCCCCAGCCAGCAAGAATACAGTGTAGGTAGCCTTCATCTCTTCAGTACATTTCATCGCCAAAAAGATATTTTCAATATCTTCGATCTATTGCTCGGCTTCTAATGGATTAGTTGATCCCCTAAATATCGGAGGGTTCATCTTCTTTAATCTTTCGAGTCCTGCTCCAACGTCGTGATCAGAGGATGCAGAATTTGTTCCTTTATGGGCCATGGCTGCCAGAACTGCTTGCATTCCCTCTAATACTTTCTCGACATTAGTCGAGTCAGTGGCAGGTGTAGTAATACGTGGAGTAACATTCTCTTCAGCCATCTAATAATAATAAAATGACATAGTAATTACTAATTACAATCAAAAGGTTGTAAGAATACTTCATAAAATTCTCACCCAATTTATTTATCGAAGAGCAATTACATAGATTATTGAAAAAACAAATGACAACTTAAACTTTGACTTAATTTATTCTAGATATTACTAATCTATTTATCGTCTGAGATATCTATTATCTCAGGCTCGACTAGGTTATGATTCTCCATTTCCTCAGGTTCGACTACATTTTGTTCTTCATTCTCAGAAGAAGCCTCCGGGTTGTACTTAGATGATTCTTCCGTGTCCATCGATTCTAAGTCGTTCTCTATATCATCATCATCAGAGAGTATGATATATTCAGACGGTGTGTAAATCTCAATGTCTTCATCGTTAGAGATGTCTATTACTTCTACGGGTCCAGGTGTATAGTAAGGCTCGTTAGAAGACTTAGACGAAGATGGGTAGCGAACATCATTCCATTCTTGAAACGGTGTACGCGGGCGTCTATCGCAACTTTTCCTAGCAGTGTGACGCATTCTCACCATTTCTTGATAACCAGGGAAATGCCCAATTAAATTTCTATAAGTAATATTCTATTTATTTCTAACCTATGGGTCCACAACTTAAGGCCACCTAAAGCTTCGCTAAACTTGAGCTCTGATACCAAATTGTCACGCCCCAAAATTCGATACATGATCCATTTCGGCACATGAACGCATTCAATAATCAAAATTCAAATAAAGGAAACACAACGGTCCATTCTTATTAATAAAATTCAAAATTACATTTAGTTCCAATTACAACGTTAAACAACTCCTAACCAAAGCTAAACCAGCAAGTCTTCTAGGGTCTCTTCATGAAATACAGCTTCTGAGCCACGAGGTCCGATCTCTGAAATTTAAATAGCAATGGGGGTGAGATAAAACTCAACAAGTAACCCCCAATAAATAATATAACTCTTTTATCAATTTTATCAGTTTCAAATTGAGAACTTCATACCAATAGAAATACAATCAGTTATACCATCTAATGATTCAATACAAAGAAGAAAATAACTTAGTTTACAATTGTACTTCATATATTGTACAATTGTTAATTAATAGCATCGATCCAAGTGCATTTGCATTCATATCATCAGTCATCATTCATCATGGATACCAGTCACAAGGAGGGTTCCATATTTTCATCAATCCCATTGTCAACAGTGCCGATATGGTTTGACGGGTTTACTTCGTATTACGGAAGTACACAAATGGATCCGTTCATCCAATTCTACCATGCGGCCCCATGGGGATCTTAATAAAATCATATCTTATTCATCTTTACGATATTCTTCATTTCTAAAGTTTTTCACATCAGTTCCTTTTGAAAACTTATCTCAATGCTTCATTTTGAAATAGTAAACGATATCTTGTATAATTTAAGCTAAGTAGACAATGCTTATGACATTTACCTTTCTAACAATAATATGATGCGATTTGAAATAATCAATACTGAGTAAAGCATGTCTAAACTACTATTATGAATCATTCGGTATCTACTTGTCAACATTATAGTATATACTATGCAAATTTAAAGACATCATTATCTAAATAAGTAGGTGTGTAAAACATGTTATGGGATAGGTCACTTGCCTCAGTCGTCAGATTCAGGGGTTTTGTGAAGATAGTGTGAAGTTTCACGATTTCAGGTAGTTATCTGGGCATAAGGAAAATTCGGTCAAGAAGAAAGAACGAACCAGGGTGGATTATCGATGTACAGTTGGATTCCATCGAGTTATTTCAAATCCTTATAAAATATATAAACTTCTTAATTTAAAGCAACTTTATAACTCAATTTTAAAACCTTTGATTTAATATTAAGCAATTACTTAAATTCTTTTTAATCTCAGAATCTGATTTCATATAATTATATTTTAATATAAACCTAGCATATAAACAGACTATATATAAAGCCGGATTATAAAAATGTAAAAACAGGGTATAATCTAAAATGGAAACAGAACGAAAAATCATATTATTTAACAGAATATAAAATCAGATTATATAAAAATCAGATTTCTAAAACTAGGATGAATTTCCTGTTTTAAGACAAGTTATAAAAAAGATTATAAAAGTCAATATATAAAAAATCAGACTTGTAAAATAGACTATATAAAAATCAGATTTGTAAAACAGATTATAAAATCAGATTTGTATATAGAATATCAGATTAATATAATTCCAGATTATCAGATTAAAACTGGAATAAAATCAAATTAAAACAGAATATAATTTCTGATTATTATAATTTAATTTTGAATACACTATCAGCATATATATATATATATATATCCAGATTTAAAAACCCAATCCTTACAATACAATCTAGGATTTAAACCCCCATCTTAATAAACCAGATTTATAAAAATAGAATATAAAATTTTTTAATTTATAATACCAGAATATATAACACCAATTCTAAAATATTAGAAAATAAAATTGTCAGATTTCTAAAATATAAGAACCAGAGTCTAAAAATATAAAACTAGAGAAAACAACCCTAATGTTGTAGACTTAAAATACAATGGAATAGAAAATCAATTTATAAAAACAGAATATATTTTGAGCATATAAAACCAATATGAAACCCATAAAATCAGAGTTGACCTAGAACCTAAATTAACCCAGATTTACCAAAATAAATTTATAAAATCAGAAATTTAACCAAAAACTACAAAACTAGATTATAAAATTTAACTAAAGGAAAACATACCTCAAGGGAATTAGAGAAGAAGAAGAACTTGAAGAAAGCTTGGTGTGAAAAAGAGAGGAGAAAGAGCTCTACTTATAGGCTCAGTGGAGTGACTGTTTGCAATTGAAATGAATTTGCGAGTAATGGTGGGCATTATCGAATTGAAGAAAAAGAAGGAAAACTGCTCATCTGTTACGGATGGGTTTTGATTTGGGATTTAAGTTATAATGGAAATGGTTAAGGTGTATGGCATATACAGGTTAGAGTGTGTGTGTATGCTTTGGTTCGAATCGGGTCGGATCGAGTTAGGGTTTGGGCTGTAATAGTTTGGGTCGTCACAGCTGCTCTCTCATATTTCTCCTGGAGGTAACCAAGAAGGCTCCACTCAAGTCGATTTTATGAAATTTTGTTGTCATTTTAGGCTTCTGGAATCAGTTTTACATTTAAATCGACCTCAGACGGGGCTTTTATTTATTCTCCTCTCAATGCGTTTCTAGGGTTTGCATGCTAGGACTGTGTTTATAGCTGTTAATTTTATGTGGCAAGAAAGCAAAAAGTTTGGTTATGTTATATCAATATTAGTCCTTAATATTTATGGGACCCATTACTTGCACTTGGAAATATGGCCCTTGCACCGAAGTTAAAGAAAGACTTTGTATTTTAGGGTCACGTGACATGTGAAAACTCAATCTGGGCCGTCTGATTTAAAGTTCATGATCTGTAGATCCTTAGTGGATAAGATTGGAGCAAAACACGATATTTATCATATGATATATTGTTGTCAACAGTTGAATCAAATAATAGTCTTTGATTATATTTATTTACATGATGAAGATTATATTTCGTGCTAATCTTTTGCACATATTATCTTTAAATGTTGGGCTCCAAATCAAATGGTTTAGATGGTGTTTTCATATAGCAGAGGTGGCCAAACTTGTAGGTCTTTGTTTTGAACTCGGTGCAAGGGCCAAGTTTCCAAGTGCAAGTAATGGCTCTCAATCTTTATTTATTATTATTTTTATTTTTGGATGGGATGAGGTGGACCATGGATCAGTAAAAGTTTTGGTTTTGAGATTAAAGTGAGAAAATGCAACCTCTTCTTTTGGTTGAAGTCCTTAATTTTTATTTTCAGGTGAACCATGGATCAAACAAATGTTTCTAAGTTCTTATTTTATTTGTTTTTCAAACTTGAATTTGATTGTGTTTGACTAGCTTACAAGTGGTGAACCTCTTCTTTTGGTCCCCATAGCCAATTGGGTTTTTTAATGATGAATCTAGTCTTAGGAATGGTTT
Source organism: Chloranthus sessilifolius (assembly GCA_021018995.1). Taxonomy (NCBI): domain Eukaryota; kingdom Viridiplantae; phylum Streptophyta; class Magnoliopsida; order Chloranthales; family Chloranthaceae; genus Chloranthus; species Chloranthus sessilifolius. The sequence goes on from CM037596.1 coordinate 17,100,822, forward strand.
AATAAAATTTAGAAGTTAAACAAAGAAAAGATCATTAGGGATACATCGTGTGGTATTTAAGTATTGAGGACGAATACTTAAACAAAGAAAAGATGATATTTTTCAATTTGAGGACTCAAATTAGTACAGTTGTCTTGGAATTTTATTTTTGTCGGTGTTTGGGGCATCTTGAATTTGTGGTCACTGATTATGGAACCTAATTATTAGGGATGCATCGTGTGGTGGTGATTAATCTTGGAGTGCTGAAGGATGATTAAATAAGCATCATACAAGGAGAAAGCTGGATTTTAAGATGGCGATTCATAGTATTGGAATAAATGATATTTTTCCATTTGTTGCTAAAGATTTTGGTTGCATTTGACATAGCTCTTTGTTAACTCCCTGCTAGAGCCTGATATAGTTGCTTTAGTAGTCTCCCCTTCTCCTTGCTAACTCCCTACAAAGCATGAACCCATGCATTTCGATCCCTAGATCACATGCCATGTGGCATGTGATCACTATATATATATATATATATATATATATATATATATATATATATATATATATATATATATATATATAAAGTTTTTTGGTGGTCAAAATTATGGCCAAAGTTTGGGAACTGCCCAACACATCCTAGTGCATTGAATTTGTTCTCCTTTGACCACATTTTAGATAATGAATATCCATCCCTTTTGTTTTTTTAAGGGCACCTTATCGTCCTTGGGCAAGTTGCAGTGCAACATATCCCCTGGATGGCTGCTACGTGGATCCCACTTGGTTCGAATGCATGGATCCACCATGCATTCAAACCCATATCCTCGGGCCTCTTATTAAATATTATTTATGTGATTCTTAAAATATATCAAAAGTTGCAACTTAATTTTCGGGAGTCATATTCGTTTGTTTTTGGAGGTGAGAGATGTCAGGATTACATTTTATATTCCTTGACAGTTCTCACTCCAATAATTATGGTGTCCCCCCCATCCCCGCTCCCCCGCTCTCCCCCCCCCTCTTTGAGTTGAGGTGAGTCTTCTTATTTAGTATTTACTATATGACTTAATTTAAGGTACCCAAACCTGAGTATTAGCAGCGGCACTTGAGTCAATCTCATATCGACAACCTTGATAAATGCGTTGATTATTTTGACTGCCAAATCAGCGCAAGGCCAAAAGTGAACTTTCATTGATTTGCGTGTTGTTAACTAGCAGTGTGGCTCCTGATGCTCGATCATTTGGACAAAAGGAGTTTGACTTGAGTGCACTTGCTATTATTCATTTGGCCAACATTTGGTTGCACTTGCTATTATTCATCAAGTTTATACAATCCAGCAGTCTTCTTTAAGCCCATTAATTTCTTTTCTTACAAATGTAAGCATATTATGGCTCTCACATTTCACAATTTTTAGTTCCAATCCATCATGTTGTCTTCCTTTTTATCTTTTTATGGATGAATCATGGAAGCATATGTTACCTAGAGTTTTGGACATAGATACATTTTTAGTGTCGATGCAAACTCATGGTGTTCATTTGGATTTTGCAGTTAGAATGATATATAATAAATTATGCGTAATATTTTTGAATTGTTGAAATATAATAGTTAATATGAATGTTGAGGAAAGGAAATGATGGTGGACATTGCTATATATATATATATATATATATATATATATATATATATATATATATATATATATATATATATATATATATATATATATATATATATACATATATTATATTTTATGAAAAAGGAAGGTGCATACATGCGTAACATTTTCATGCGGCACATGCACGGCAAATCATGTGCCTTCACGCTGCACACACATGCTAGATCATGTGCCACGTGGTCAGTGATTGCGGGTTACACCACATTCTCTAAAGGGTCACCACATCCTAGAGGGTTTCAATTTTTTTTTTGGTTTGGATTTTTTGCGCTTCAAATCACAGGTCAATAATATGGGTTTTTCACCCAAATTTTTTTCATTTGAATATTTGTAACTTTGACCAAAAAATCAATAGTAGTAAATCATTTTTTTTAAATGGTTGATGATTGACCTCATACAAGTGCATGTGACACCCAAATGGAGCATGTGCAACGTTTTAACGTTGAATATGCATCCAGTCTCACACTTTTCTCTCTCTCTCTCTCTCTCTCTCTCTCTCTTTATATATATATATATATATATATATATATATATATATATATATAATGAGGGAAGGCCAAATGTCACAGAGGCAATTTTTAAAAATGACTGAATTGCTCTTTAGTCTCTTTTCATTAGGAGTTACAATTAATTCTAGAATTAAACAAATAGGTGCGTATAAGATGAATACCATTTTTTGGACTTAATTACATTAGAATAAATTGCACTAATTTTTAATGTTTTTAATGCCTACCATTTTATAGGCTTTGTGTGATGATGCAGCTGAAAAAGTGGAAAGGGCATTTATTCTCCAGTTGTTGGGGAATAATAAAGAAGTCTTGCATTTGCTTTTCTTTAGCTAAATCTTTTTATTGATTGTTTATGTGAAATAGGTTGTGACTTCTCTTAGATTTTGCGAGGAGTTCGGATTTAACCATTTAAACAAGGTTTCCCTACTTGAAAACAAAGGAAAAACAACACCATTTGTTTAAGAAAAACAACTTCCGAAAGCTGTTGAAACAAAACAACAACCTAAAGCAGTTGTTTTAAAAGGGTAAAATAGAGATTTTGCAAGCTGTAAATACATTCTCATCTTTACACCATTTCATTCTTTCGAATGACGTCTCCATGGAAACCCTAGCTCGCACGAAATCGAGGTTGCTCGATCCAAACCCTAACCCTTTCCTCCACCAATCTGATCTCATCAGCCACACGCCTTTAGATCATCCCTTTCCAACGTAACAACTCTCGATCTCTGATCAGAGGAGATCTCCACGATTCTTGATGTTTTTCCGTTGCGAGAGCCCGATCTAGTGGAAGATATTAAGGAGCAGATCGATCTGTTGAGAAAAAAGTCGAATTGAGCGAGGATTTTTGTTGATCCGTGCGAAGAAATTCTCTGGCTGCAGATTCAGCTAGGATCTTTGTAGTTGTGATCGGCGATCACTATCAACAATCTCTCTCTCCTCTCTTTCTCTCTCCTCTTCTCTCTCTCTCTCTCTCGTCTTGCCCACCACGTGGACTATTGGCTTCACGGAGGGGGAGGGCTGCAACTGTATTGGCTTCTCCGATTTGTCTACATGCAACTGTTAATCGCCATCAATTATCATCCTATCAGGTAACCCTAATCCGAGATTAGGGATTTAACAATTTAAAGATTAGGGCTTTAATCTTTTAATCTGAGATTAGGGCGCACTAATCTAACTTTCTCAGGGCTTTAATCTATTTTATATCCAATTTTATGGCTACACTAATTTGAGATTAGTCTTTAGGCCTTTAATAAAATATAATTTTTTTTGAAAAAATAGGGCTTTAATTAATCTGATATTAGGGATTTAATCTTTTAATGTGAGATTAGGGCAACTTTAAATTGAGAGAATGTTGAGCATGTAAATTTGAGATTGGTTGCCTATAAATTTGTAATTTGAGATTGTTCTGCCTGTAATTATGAGATTAGGGCTACAATAATCTCAACCTGCAATGTTGAACCTACCCATAGTTACCAAAATTGGTGAATTTTCGGAAATAACTCGTTTAAAATGCGGGTTTTTATAAAACATCAGAAACACGTTTAACATGCGTCTTTTTAAAAAAATACTCATATTTTTTAAAAATCACAATTTTTATGTCTTAAATGCATTTTTACGTTTTACACATATTTTTTACGAATTTTTTCCTTTTTTTTTTTCTTATTTTTATCAAAAGATATTTATTTTTTTAATATTTTTGTTACCTTTTTCCAAATGCTTCCCGACTTTTTTTTTCCGAATTTTACTGATTTTTTCGTTTTTTTGCCTTCCTGATTTTTTTCCCGAATTCCGACTTGGTACTATGAACCTGCCTATAATTTTTTTGACCTTGTTTTCTGTTTTAGAGTTGTTGAATCTGAATATTGTAAGCTGTTTACTTTTTTTGAGAATATAATTTTTTTTTGAGCATATAAATATAGATCTTTGGTTGCTTATGATCCTTTCTTTTATTTAAGTGACTGCCTATAATCTTTACTTTTATTGGTTGCTTATGTTGTTTCATTGATTTAACATTTTTTTAATCTGTTCTATCTGCATATAAAGAAATTTGAGATTGTTGCTACCTATCATCATCATCACCACCCCAGCCTTATCCCATGCATTTGAGGTTGGCTTTGCGGGTCCTATTTCTTCACTTGTTTCTGAACAGCACTAATCTCTCTGCAACTTCGCAGTCCTTTATATCCCTTCTCAAGGCTTCCCTGGAGGTCACCCCTTCTCCTACTGTCATGTGCTTGTACCATCCCAACCTGAAATACGCCAACTCTGTAGCACAATGGGAAGTGAAAATATTGCAAACTCATGGTCATAGTTTACCTATAAACAAAAAACACCCCAACTCTGTGCGACTTGCCTAAGTTGAATATTTGATTTTTAAAATTTTCATTGAGTAAACCCAGAGAGTTGCCTGAGCCCACCATGAAAAGAGACCGACACAGGAGTACCACAGAGAGTTGATGACTTGCTACTGATGGATAGAAATTACTTTTAAGATGTAAGATTGCAAGAACCCTTTTTGTTGATCGGCAAACGATTCATTGCAAGAAAAAAGATTTAGGAATAAAAGGCCAAGACAGATGCTAACCTGAATAAAAAAAGCTAGACAACACTATATCAACAACAAAACAAAAATAAATAAAATTTGGGGGTTGTTTCTAAAACCTTGGGTGGGGATGAAGAGTTTTGGGAGTCCATTATGGTTGCCTAATGGTCCTGCTTTAGTTCCGGTGTTCGCTTTGTTTCTCCTTTGTTTTTTCCCCCATTTAGGTAAGCGTCTTGCTGGGCTTTAATCTCGGTATAGTTTTGTTCTTGTTTATAAAATTCCACCTGATTTTCCTTCTTAAACTTATGCATTAGCTGCTCTTATAGATAATAAATCTATCACCATCAAGAATCATTTTAAACAGTCAGATTATGAAATATGATGAATATCAGAATTTGGATGCATATTTAGAATCTCTACTCTTGAAGTAGCTTCATCTATTAATTTATTGGAAATGGTCAATTTCTTTGGACTGGCCTTTGCAAGGCTCACAGTGCTAGTTTATTTAATTTGGGGGAGTACTTGCTATATGGATTCCGCTTTCAATGGCTGTATTTAGTTCCAGAGTTAGCCAGCACTGCTGAAGTGAGTTCCTTTATTTTTTTGAGTGATGATATTTTGTTTCACATAAAATTGTTTGAAATTTTCCGTTCTTTTTTTTTTTCTTAACAAGGTATTTATTTCCTGGAAGTAGCGAAATGTCAAGCCTGTTACACCAATGCTCCTTCTTGGCTTCTTGCGTTGTCTCTACATTCACCATGATTGTTATATTTCACTGTAGCGGTAACTGTCAATTGATCATATCCCTTCCAATCTAATCGGACACACAGGACATAACTTTAATTAGAATCCATGAGTCTTTGAGATGCTCAACAACATGATTATACAAAGAAGCACAAGGAGCCACTACCGGTTCTCCCTTCGGGAGAATGGTTAATGATTATTCGCGCACCAACATACATTTACGAGTAACAAAATCAATGAAATTGAGTATCTGTTTGTTTTTACTTTGCATTGACAGAGAGAAAGGAATTCTAGTTGTGTTTCCTTTTAGCTACACTTCTAAACTTAATTCTATTTTATTATCTAAGCTTACTTGCATTGATTGAGTCTATAAAGGCCAAAAAGCTTTCTTGCTTTCCTGATATTTCTTTATGTTATTGTGGTATCATAGTCATTTAAGTCTAATTTGTTACAAGTTGGTTTGTGATGGGGACATCAGATTCAAGCAGCCGCCATTGACGTATCGACGACGAAAGAAGAAAATCAAAGTGGTCAGAAAGAAGAAAATCCAAATTTATTGCCAAAAATTCTCTGATCAGAGGGTTTTCAACTTTCAATCGCATCACTTTTATGTTTGACCTATTTTGAAGTGTCAAACAAAGTCGGATTGATGCGAAATTGCTCATATTTGAAAGTTTATCGAAGTAGCTTTCCAACGAACCAAAAAATGAGCAATTCCGACAAGTATTGAAGAATTTATTATCAATTTTCGGAAGCTGCACAAAAAGTAATGAATTTCAAAACTCCTAATTGAATTAGGTTTAGTTTCTTTTATTATTTTATTTTAGAAAATAAGATTAGTTTCTTTTATTAGAAATATGATTAGTTTCCTTATTGTTTTAAGACTTTATTTTATTGTTTTAGAAGAATTAGGATATTTCTTTTATTTGAGCTAGGAATTAGGGTTACACTAGGATTTCTAGTTTTATGCATTGTAAAAGCCTATATAAAGGCCATTAGTGCTAGAATTTAATTATTGGTGAATTAAAAAAATTGTTTCTGCAAACTTGAGAGTTCTAAACTTTCGTGAGGGTGCGATTCTTTTAAAACGGAGAGTGATTCTTTGATTCCTGCGTGCGGTTTGGTGTGAGGCCAACTCTTCTTCCTATTCTATAATTTTCTCTATTTATTATATGATAATATCTTCCCTTGCTTTGATAAAATTCCTAAACCCCAAATCGAAAATTTTACATCTTTTGGTTTATCCCTTTTGATTAATTTAATCCCTTGATCTATCGTTTTCCCAAACTTTGAGGAGTCAAGAGCGACACCATAATTGTCATTTGGTGCCCTAAACTAGATCGAAACTCGAATCCTTCATTGGATTTGTTTTTCTAGATTGGGAACATCGATGCATGTGAGCGCTAAAATTGAATTAACCTAGTTGTTTTATTGAATTCATTAAATTATTTGATGTATTGGGTGATTCCGAATATTTTAAACTTAAGTTAAATCTAAGGTTATTCCTAAATTTGCATAATTAGGGTTTTAGCCTTTTTTTCCCGCATCAGAATTGATGGGGACATCAAGAGCAAGAGCATCGGATTTGGGACGCAAAAGAGTTCCCAGAACAAGAGACGATTTCACAACTCATCGGAGATGAGTTTTTCTAACCCGGGGAGAGTTGATGGGGACATCAGATTCAAGCAGCCGCCATTGAAGTATTGATGACGAAAGAAGAAAATCAAAGTGGTTAGAAAGAAGAAAATTCAAAATTTATTGTCAAAACTTTTCTGATCAGTCTTCAACTTTCAATCCCGTCACTTTTATGTTTGACCTATTTTGAAGTGTCAAACAAATTCAGATTGATGCAAAATTGCTTAAATTCGAAGTAGCTTTCCAATGAGCCAAAAAACAAGCAATTCCGACAAGTATTGAAGTATTTATAGTCAGTTTTCGGAAGCTGCACAGAACGTAACGAATTTCAAGGGTCCTAATTGAATTAGGATTAGTCTCTTTTATTATTTTATTTTAGAAAATAGGATTTGTTTCTTTTATTAGAAATAGGATTAGTTTTCTTATTGTTTTAGGATTTTATTTTATTGTTTTAGAAGAATTATGATATTTCTTTTATTTGAACTAGGATTTAGAGTTACTCTAGGATTTCTAGTTTTATGCTTTGTAAAAGCCTATACAAAGGCCATTAGTGCTAGAATTTACTTATTGGTGAATGAAAATTGCTTTTGCAAACTTTGAGAGTTCTAAACTTTCGTGAGGGTGTGATTCACTCAAAACGGAGAGCGATTCTTCGTCCCGCGTGCAGTTTGGTGTTAGGCCAACTCTTCTTCCTATTCTATCATTTTATCTATTTATTATATAGTAATATCTTCCCTTGCTTTGATAAAATTTCTAAACCCCAAATGTAAAAATTTACATATTTTGATTTATCCCTTTTGATTAATTTAGTCCCGCCATCGTTTTCCCAAACTTTGAGGAGTCAAGAGACAACACCATAAATGTCGCTTGGTGCCCTAAACTAGATCGAAGCTTGAATCCTTCATTGGATCCATATTTCTAGATCGAGAACATCGATGCATGTGAGCGCTAAAATTGAATTAACCTAGTTGTTTTATTAAATTCATTAAATTATTTGATGTGTTGGGTGATTCCGAATATTTTGGTATTCAATTAATCTAAGGTTAATTCCAAATTTGTATAATTAGGGATTTTGCGTTTTGTCCCACATCAGATTTGGTATCAGAGCCAGGTTCTAGGTTAGGGCATATTTGCATGTCATTTAATTTCATCAAATTTTATTTCATAGTATGTTCATTAGTGTGCACGTTTTGTGTTTGATAAAAGTCCTTATTCATGGTAGGTTTCATACTTGTTGACAGCATACTAGGCAGTGTTGTTAATCGAGTCCTACTTTAGCATGGATTCCGCGGGCATGAAAGCTCTCTTAGAGGAACTTGCAACCTAGTTGACCATGTTTCAAACCGAACTACAAACCTAGCATTAGTCTTTAATGACCTGTTTTACTCACAACCATACTCAAATGTCCAAGGGTTTGAATGGAAGTAGAGTTAAAGGACACTCCCATCATTGTGAAAGCCCTAAACCTTGTGGTCGTAACAAGTGCTATAAGTGCTAAGGCCTTGGGCACTGCGCATATCAATGCCAAAAAACTTCCTACTCCGAACTTATTGACTTAAAGAGAGAATCCTAAGGAGTCGGAGAATAGGGAGGTGGAAGAAGTGTATGACCCTCGTGCCGTGATGAGTGAAGAGGAGATAGAAGAAGCTGAAGAAAGTCTAGATTGTGTTAAAGAGACTTTTATTTCCCTTATGAGTAGTGATGTTGAGTCGCCCACACGTGAGTCAACTGAGTCACCCACACGCGATTCGACCGAGCCCCATACGCACGCTTGGTTAGTGTCCATATCAGTTGTGCATGAGTCTTTGTTGTTGGTCGAGTTGAATGCACTTGAGCCTTTGAAGTTGTTGGAAACAAGTACACACACACACCAATCAAACCACTTGTCGATGAGTCATTGGTATCTATAGAGTTGGGTGCACACGACTTGTTGGCTCCCGTTGAGTCAAATACATGTGAGTCCATCGAACTGGGTATACAAAAACCATTAGTGTCAGTTGAATCGAGTACCCCAGAGTAGTTGGTTTTGGTTGCAGCGGATATGCACGAGTCACTCGAGCCAAGTGTACATGAGTCATTAATGCCCCTCTATCCGATTTCATATGAGTTGTTAGAGTCAGTAGGAACGCGTCAGTATACTAAGTTGCATGGGATTGACCATCTAATTTTATTGAATGCTGAAAATATACCGAATGTTTTAATGATTTTAATAATACCGACTGTGTGTTAATTCATGCTAGTCCCGAACCCTGAAAAGAGGTCCTGATGAAAGCCTAGGATTTCCTCTAACTAAGGGCATTCATCCGATAGTTGCGGTAGAAGATCTTACATCTATTCCACGGCCTGCAACTATGTCTTTTGATCTGTTCCTTGCTACCTGTTCAAATGAGCCGAACCCAGTTAACCACTTCATAGCCCGTACCCTACCTGAGCCATATGAGAAAAGGTTGAATGAGGAGTTTCTAGAGTGTCCGCACTTCACTACCAATGCGGATAAAGTTCAGGCATATCTCATAACATGGAAGGGCAAGTCGGGAGTTGAGCACCCAAGGCGTACCATACATGGGTTCTACAACTCACCGGGGATGAGTTTCTCCCACCCGGGGAGAATTGATGTGGACATTAAGAGCAAGAGCGTCGGATTTGGGCCGCAAGAGTCCCCAACACAAGAGACGATATCACAACTCATCGGAGATGAGTTTTTTTAACCTGGGGAGAGTTGATGGGGGCATCAGATTCAAGCAGCCGCCATTGACGTTTCAACGGCGAAAGAAGAAAATCAAAGTAGTTAGAAAGAAGAAAATTCAAAATTTACTGCCGAAAATTGGTCTTCAACTTTCAATCCCGTCACTTTTATGTTTGGCCTATTTTGAAGTGTCAAACAAAGTCGGATTGATGTGAAATTGCTCATATTTGAAAGCTTATCGAAGTAGCTTTCCGACGAGCCAAAAAATAAGCAATTCCGACAAGTATTGAAGAATTTATGGTCAATTTTCAGAAGCTGCGCAAAAAGTAACAAATTTCAAGACTCCTAATTGAATTAGGATTAGTCTCTTTTATTATTTAATTTTAGAAAATAGGATTTGTTTCTTTTAGTAGAAATAGGATTAGTTTCCTTATTGTTTTAGGACTTTATTTTAATGTTTTAGAAGAATTAGGATATTTCTTTTATTTAAACTATGAATTAGAGTTATACTAGGATTTCTAGTTTTATGCATTGTAAAAGCCTATATAAAGGCCATTCGTGCTAGAATTTAATTTTTGGTGAATGAAAATTGCTTTTGCAAACTTTTAGAGTTCTAAACTTTCATGAGGGTGTGACTCTCTCAAAATGAGGGTGTGACTCTCTCAAAAACGGAGAGCGATTCTTCGTCCCGTGTGCGGTTTGGTGTGAGGCCAATTCTTCTTCCTATTCTATCATTTTATCTATTTATTATATGGTAATTTCTGCCCTTGATAAAATTCCTAAACCCCAAATCCATAAATTTACATCTTTTGATTAATTAAATCCCTTGAGCCTTCATTTTGCTTTCTAAACAGCTGTAGATATTAATGGTTTTTGCAATAACATCATCGCTACTTACTAAAAAGAGATTTTTTCCTCTACAAATCTAGGTCATTCCTATATGCCTTTTGGAGGGCCCAATGGTACCCATTAACCAGATGTTCACCCAGCTGGATTTCCTGTGACATGAACCCCTCTTCCACCTTTCCCTGGTGGCCCACACTCGCAACCATATGCAATTCCAACTTGTGGAGCTGTTCCTCAGGTGCCACAGGCTGGAAGTAGGGGTTTTGGGGCTGGTTGTGGTAATGCTGGTGGCCCCATTGGAGGGCATCTCTCACACCAGCAAGGTTTCCAGCAAGCTCTAGGTGGTGTGGGCGCTGCTTTCAATTTCCCTCATTTAGACAATCTAAATAGCCAACCATCTGTGGCGGATCCATTTTCTAAAATTGGACTCATGACTCAGGTTCGCTGGTCTTCTTTTCTTTTTCTACCACCTGTTCCTTACAAATGCAGTTAGGTGCTGAATACTCTGTTATGTTTGACATATGCCAGTTCAAGGTCTAAGCCAACCATTCCGTGAAGGCTTTTCTATGGGGGGTACGTCTCAGGTATTTCTGATGCCCTGTATTTTTTCATTGCTCATCTCTTGGAATGATCTTCTTGGCTTTTGTTGCTTGATGGTATATTTTTGCATCATTTGTTAGGATTTCCTGGGTGACGATTTCAAAAGCAGGGATTACATGTTGCATATAATGTTGCAGACTTTTCCACACAGGTACAAGTTTTTCTCTGCCGTCTTTTATTTAGTCATGACACAACAGTATATTTTTTATTATTTTAATACAGGTGCAATTTTATGTCTTCAGATTTGCAATTCTTGTTTAAATGAATCGCACTGTGTGATTTTTACTCTTTTTTTTGTTTGTATGTCACAATATGGTCCACATAGTTACATTCTCTGAATAGAGCTGCCTAGCCAATAGGTCATTATCCGAATAGGTGGTTAGAATCATTCTTATGTGGGTATTGTTCCTTATTTGGTTTAAATCCATGCTACATGGAATCTGAATATGCATTTACCTATCTCTGATACACTCGAATCGTGCGTGAGGCACACCTTTGCAATGCCATCTAATGTCAGGCTCTATAAGTGTTACATATTATTCGTACAGGATAAGGAGCGTAGTGTCACAGAGTCACTCCTTTCGACGTGCCCTCGCGTGCGGCGCGTAACTTCCGTAGCTAGGCCAGCCCGTCTCTGATACCAATTGTCACGGGGGCGCGCTCTGACGTGCCATCATACCCTTGCGGCGCCTTGCTTGCCACATGCAATGAAGCCAACCTATCTCTCCATCAGACTCTGATACCACCCGCCTAGAGGACGGGAACTCCCCTTGTTACCTTCTTTTAAGGCCCACCATACTGACGCATCGTGTCCCTTACGACACACTCATTTGCATATCCGTGCCTTGCTCTGCCTGCTCAAGCTTCACTCTCACGTGCCCTGCACAAGTACCTCGCTTCGCAACAGTAGTGACATGTAGCTCCTCATGCTGTCTCATTCCAACATGTCTTGCCGATATACTGAACCAAGCCCATTATCGTGTGCGTTCCCCTTTACTAACACACGTTGCCTTTCGGCCCTCATGCTGTCATGCTCTACCGAGTCCCACACAACCCTCAAGTGCCCCCATCATTGTTGACCCATGTGCACCACGGCGCCGGCCAGGGGCCACATGGCAACCTCACCTTGGGTGCCACACGACATCGTAGCTGCGACGTCCTAGGCCCACCCTTTCAAGCCTAGGAGACACTTGCGCACCCTCTGGCGATGCAAAGCCCCGTGTGGGTGGGAGGCATCTCATCCAACACCTCTCCCATATAGATGGTCTAAACACCATCTATGGGCAAACAATTTGAGGACCTCAAACGTATTGATTTGTCATGCCCCCATGGCACACACCTGCCCGTGACACTGTGTCATGCCCCCAACCATTACGCCCATAGCTCCCCGCATCATCTTCCCATGCGACCGCATCGCGACCACGTCGCAAAGCCCTCATGGCTTCATGTCGTGTGCCCTCCTGGCAGCACATGGTGTGCTGCCTAGGCACCAAAATGTCGCATGCCCTCCTGACACAACATCGCGTGCCCCAGACACCAATGCTGCTAGCCAGAGTATTGACCCCGTCACAGTAGGCAGTAGTTTGTTAGCCACGAGAATAGATTTCTTCTCTCTTTGGATTGTGTTTAATTTTACTCATAATAAAAAAAAATTGTGTTTAAATTTTAAATAAATTTGCTTATTGAAGCTTGAGTTATTTGATTTCTTTCCATTACAACTAGCACCATCATTGCTGTTTTTCCTAATAAAGACCTGGATATTTTTGTTGCTCACTGCAATAGGTTAAAATAAAATTATATTTAAATGAATGGAAAATGGATTTGCCATCTATAGGTGTATTATGGGAATTTCATATTTTACTGATTTAACAAACATGTACCCGAAATACTCCAAATAAGTGCTTTCCAGTGTCTAACATTTCGAACTAACCCACTCTGTACTTGTACCCACTGTGTGTACCTGGGCTACAGCCACGTGTTATGGAAGTAGTAGGCCTTGTATGTTAAACATATTGTAGGCACTTGATAAGGTAGTAGCGATTACTTTATGTTTTATACTCTTTGACAGTTTCACAATCTTCTACTCAGATGCTCTGTGTCCTAAAGCTGATTATTTTTCTATTATTTCCCACACCCCTCCTGCTTCTTGATGCTTCTTTTAGCTAAGGTCCAACATTTTGGTTTAATTTTGTAAATTTTTTTTTTTTTTATCAGTAAAGATAGATTATATTAAAAAATAGCAAGGCACTGTACACAATACAACCACACCTCTCACTAACCAAAGAAAAACAGCACTCCACGAAAGACGTGGAGCAAGCGAAAGAAAAAATAAAAATATACATAATCCACCATAAAAATAGAAAAAGGACCAACCCACTTAACCGGGGTCCCAAAGGAAAGAGGGGAAACAATCGCCGACCCCACCTCTCACGACCCAAAACCTCACCAGCTCCGACACCGACCTAATAACCATACCCATAGGGTTCTTCTTCTCTTCGAAAATTCTGCGATTCCTCTCACACCAAATGCACCAGAGAACAGCGAAAACAGTAGCTCTCCAGCCAGCCCTTGACTCCCCCTCCACATCCACTGGATCCCAGCTAAGCAAAAACACATACGGCAACTCGGGCATAGCCCAGGCGATTTTAAAGAAATCAAGAAAGACACTCCAAATCCTAGCAGCCGCACTGCAATGGAGGAAAAGATGAGCAGCGGACTCCGAAGCTGAATTTTAGGGAGATTAGGGATGCAAGGTCGGTGTATCGAACTGAAACTGAATTTTTCGGTGTTTGGTTTGGTACACCCCAAACCGAAATCGAACTGAAACCCATTCAGTTCGGTTCTTTTTTTTTTTTTGAAACCGAAACCGATTTGGATCGGTTCGGTGTACGTAAAATACCTACTTTTTTATTTTTTTACCGTATTTTTTTTTTCAGTTTTTTCGAGTCTTCTTTTTTTTTTTCTTTCTGTTTTTCGGTTTTTTCGGTTTACTCAACATATCCCCTCAATTTTGGGTTTTGAGCCACCCAAACCGAAACTGAACCGAATTGGGGTTCGGTTTCTGTTAGATTTCGGTGCTGTTCGAGACCCTTTGTTTTCGGTTTGGTTCAAAGCTTGCATCCCTAAGGGAGATGAACTAATTAAATTTAGTATCCTGGTTTAAAGGGGTTTGGCTCTTCCACGGGCACATACTCATACCTGCATTGTACCACACTTGGGTAATGTTGCTTCAGAATGTTCAACAAGCTGTAAAATGGCTGGAATTGTGGGATGTTGGAGATCTTCAAAGATTCATGATTCACTGACTATCTTTCGGTGAGAAAGCTGGGGTGGAACCTGTGACAACGGGTCGTGTCGACCCGGTACCTGACTGATATTTTACCGGGTTGGATACATAAAATTGGCTTGTTGGGTTGGGTCGGGCATGTGACATCCGACCCGGCCTTTGGGTCGGGTATTTGGCAGGTGGGGTCGACCCGACCCAAATTGGCTTGTCGGGTCGGGTCGGGCATGTGACGTCCGACCCGGCCTTTGGGTCGGGTATTTGGCGGGTTGGGTCGACCTAACCCAACCCCATATGTTGTACTTACAAAATTTAAAACATAAGGGTTTTTTACTGGGTCAGGTCTCGAGTTGGGTTTAAGTTCTTGGTTTAGGTCGGGTTGGCTTGAGTGCACTATCGGGTCTGGTCGGGCATATGCAAATTTCTTGTTAGGCAGTCAAAATTGTGACCCGACCCAATCCATTGACAGCCCTGCCTCTAGGTTGCAATATTGTCACCTATTGATTTCGTCATCATCGTCATTGCCTTATCCCAGAAATTTGGTGTTGGTTTTGTCTGGCTATTCAGCGATTGACTTGAAAGTATAGTATCTGGAAAAATAAATAAAAATAGGGTGGAAAAAATGTCTTCCTAAAACATTAGGGAATTTATCAATGTGTTTGGGCCGATGTCATGCACGTTTTTGTTCTATATTTAAATGGAAAAAAATAAAATCAAAAGGGATGTGTCTTTTGTTGCCATGATTAAAAAATTCTGCCGATAGTCAAATACATATCATGCTCTGGTGGAGCCAATATCAATAAAAGTGTACCAGCATACTGTATTGGCAGCTTTCGGCTGATGCAAGATATCTCACTAGTACTGACTGACGTGTATTTATCTAAATGTGTCGATACCTATAGGCTATAAGTATTGGCAGCTTTCGGCTGATGCAGGATGATATCTCAGAAGGTTATTTATATGAAATTATTATTTGGACTCGCATATTAAATTTGTTGGTTGTGTGGTAACTTTTAAATTAAACTAACAGCTTAAATTTTTAAACAGTATAATAATTTTTAAATTAAAACTAACAACTTAAATTTTTAACCCAAAGGTTAAATCTTTCAGGCTAGTTGGGAAGAGTTTCATGTTGATCGACTTAAAATGAAGATTTTGAAAAATCTTGGCTCTTAGGAAGACCTTTGGGCATTTTTGGAATTTTCAACCATGTTAATTAGTGTTTTGTATAACCTCCTACTCTTTTTTTTTGTTGTCTCATTATGTTTCATAAATTTAGTGATTTTCAGGGTCGATTAATATGAAATGTCGAGCAAAAGACAGGTTGGAAAAAAAGGTGATTGTACTTTAGTGTTGCCTCAACACAGCATGTGTCATAGGTGTTTGGCACTAAGATTTCTGAAAACTCCAATACTTGGCATCAGGCATGACCATAAGAAAAATATCTAAAAAATAAAATGTTTATATCAAGCACGTAGTATGTTCTATGTTGTATACTTCTGTATGTAATATATCCGTTATTAACAATGAATTCATAGTTGGTGACGCATTAATTCCATCCTGCTATATTGGTGTTTAATCTTTGTATGGACTATGGATTTTGTAATTAAAATGCCCAATGTATTAAATATTCCCTCATTTACTTATGAAGTTTTAACTAAATCTCAGTGATATAGTTGGGGATAAATTGTCAACTGGAAAATTTGGAAAAAATCGGAGAAGTCAAGAAAAATTCAAACAAAATCTGCAAAATTTGTCAAATTAGTGAAAGTAGCTGCACAAGTCTACATATTTTGACATTAAAACGCAATTTTTCCAAACTTGTACCTTCAAAGATTTGCACACTTGTAAATAGCAGTCTTCCCATGGTTTGACCATTTTAGTAGGAGATTGACCTGTTCACACTTGAGAGTGAATGGGTTGGTTACTCTGCACCAACTCTTCGTATTTATGGTAGCACTTCAACTTTCCTAGGGGGTTACTCTGTTTGCATTGTGACTCTAAAAAATTTCTTGGCCATATATCTTCTCCGACTGCTTTCGTAACATATTTATTTTATCTGCAGGCTTCTCAAAGTGGATTTGGTGTGGATTATGTCACACAAGGAACTCGAGCTGGGTTCCGGGGAAGCTTTCTAAACCAAAATTCCTAAGCTGGATATCCCCATCTGGGTACTTGGAACAATTTTAGAGCTCAGGTTTGTTGATGTTTTTAGCCCATTTTTATTTTCCCTCTTGCATTGCAGTTGTCATCCATCAACAAAAATGAAATTTAAGTTTTCCCCTTATTTGTTTACTCCCTTTGCTTTATATGTTGAAAATCTACACAGGATTACATCCCCCATGGATCACAAGGTCTATTTACACAAGTGGGCTTCAACAACCCATCGCAGGATGAGTCTTCTCACACCCACTTTGGTGTGGCCGGAACCGATCCTCTTCAATCACAGGTCTCATTACTTTCACTGATTCTTCATTTATTTGATAATTTTACATGGGTACCTCTGTCCGCACCTACAGGTTTGCTGAAAGCCCCAATGTCTGAAACCTAATGAAACCCATTAACTGCTCGAAATCAGACGATGGAGATCGCATTTTACCCTAAGCTTTTACAAACGGATCGTGAGACCATATCTTACCATTAGACGGTTGGTTTTTTATTCCATGTCACACTGATTGGGGCGAAAAACAATCTCCTTTGTCTGCTTCAAAGTCATCAATGGTTTTTAGTGTAGGTCACTTCCAAGATTCCGTGGGTGTTAATAAAACTACCTTATATAATAAAAAAAATTGCTTAATTCACTTAATTTCTATATTTAATTCAATTATAGTTTACATGTCTTTCAATATCATTTTGTCTGATGATCAGGATTTGTATCCCAAATTTCAATAGACAAAAATGAACTCTAGCCGTTCCCCTTGTAAAAATTTAGCAGTTAGTAACCTTCATCTCCTCTTGTACAAATTCTTGTTCCAATGTTCGTACTGAGGACTGCTGTATGCATTGCCATAAAGAGCGGTTGGGACGAATACGGATTCGTCGTTGGGATGCCAACCCAACACGTAATCATAAGAAGGCTCACCTGCATTTCACCTACCAGCACCACCATCGCCTAGGCAGTGAGATGACTGCATTGCCATAAAGAACTGCACTGACATTAAGGGAGTTTCGAGCAGCGTGACTCCGAAGCCGTGCAAATTGCTGTCTGATCATGGAGCACAAAAGAGAATGTGCCCGTGCCCATTCCCGTCTAAATAGACACCTATTGAAGATGCTCAATTTCAAGTGTGCTCTTACAATAGCAAGAAACATTAGTTATGAGTTTTATTGAGTAAATTTTTTTCCTTGTAGTAAGAACTAGGAACAACAGAGATTAGCTGCTTCAAGCTTCTGGCTGATTTATGATATAAGGAAGCAAAATAAGATTTATGCGGCCTTCTAGTGCCTTCGGTGAGTAGTCCAGAAAGAGGTGATGCTATATAAGAGGCTTCATTTGACTCTAGTCCTTTGTTCTTCATGTTAAAATATAAATATGTTTTGAAGGACTCTAGCCCTTTGTTCCACCTAAATATCTGATAATTGTGCTCTCTCCAGTCCGCCCCGAGAACAGCCAGCAACACAAGCTGCCAAAGGACCCTACCTCCGTTACGGAACGGCACTGGGAGCCATGCAGCAACTAATTGTCGACAAGAACTGGGGAAGCACCATGAAACAACAAAACAGGGACAGGGAGAATCTTCTCCCAAACAGCGGCAGAGAAGGAACATACAAAATAGCATTTAAAAAAAAGTGCATAAAAAAATAAAATAGCATTGAAAAAAAAAAATTGCATAAAGAACAACTGTCTAAATTAGTCGTTCTTCTATGACTTTAAGAGCAGTTGTTCTTGAAGTTCATAAACGACTGTCATGTACAGTAGTAAAATAAAACTACTATTTCTTGAAAAGACGATTGATGTTGGCAGTCATTTTTTTTTTGCTTTTTCACGTAGTGATTGTGGGCACTTTTGTATTACAATAAAAAGATGTTTAAAAAGGTATTTATTTAATTCCAAATGTTGACAGCTGAGAATGGATGTTGGCCTCTATGCATGGATATTGTTTTCTTTGATTCGATTGCATATGCAGTTAAGCTGTTTGAGTTTTTGGCATCTTCCTTTCTGGTAATTGTACATTATAAATTGTTTGCTCAATTGGGCCTTTTCCCAAAGTAAGAACAAAGAGCTAGAGTTGTTCACTAATTATTTTTTCTTTTTGGATGAACGGCGCTTTTTTATTTGAATAAAAGGGAAAAAAAATGATAAATACAATACAAGATGTGGTTGAGACATGATATCAGACCACAATGGTTACGTTTACATCAATGGGGGATCCAGAGCCCCCATATGTCTATTATTTGGGAACTCCCTCTTTCGCAAATTTATTTGCGTTTTGATTGGCTGCTCTAGGAATATGTAAGATAACATAACTGTTAGAGTTAGTCATTTTTCTTGTTTTTTTGCTTTGGCCAAAATAAATTATTATATCGATACTTCGACAAGAAATTCCTCCAGTTAATCAAATGCTTATATGCATAAAGGGTGACTGACTATTTCTATTGATAATGAGATGATCAATGAGTTATAAGATATCATCAAGGCCCTCAGGCAATATTGCAGGATAGTTAGGTGTTCAGCTATGAGTTACCACGAGAGAACTAGGTTATTGATTCATTATTCCTGGAAAAATCACAAGTATGGGTGGAACTAAGCACTTGATTCATATGGCTATCATAGTGCCAATGTGTTCTCATTAGATGGGAACTAGCTATTTGTCAAGCTACAGTGGTAGGGGCTACGCATCGGCATATATGTGTACATTGGATCTTTAGAGAGTGGGAGCAGCTCAGACCCCCGTAGATTGAGCTTGCGAACTTGGTGTCGGCCCAAGTGGGATTAATCCTCATTATGGGTAAGAATCTTCGGTTGGCTTATTTTTTGTTATTTTTTTAAACTGCACAACAGGAGATAGGATTAAAATGTGAAAATTTTGAGATATGCACCATTTTCTTTGAATTCTGTTTTAACTAACACCCATGATCATAAATCAAGATAAATGTATAACAATTTGAATGTTCATATCCACTATCAAGCATTTTAATACTACCCAAAGCAAGTATTGAAGACGTGTTGAAACCTGGGAGGAACATTCTAGCAGTTGTTTACTGCATGTATGGAAGCTCTTGCACGGTAAATTTAGCTGTCATCATCATTTTTATGCATCCAGTTTCATTTAATAGTTGAGGCTTGAAACATATGAATTATGAAACATCATCTATATCTTATCCCAACTCTTAATTGTTGGTTTTTTAAACTGAGATTTTATAATTTTCTGTTATCATTGGTATCGCTTGTCTTACTCTAATTTCTTGTAAAACAATGGTTCATGTGTTTTCTAGCCTAATTGTTGCACCTTTGAACGTCAGTTACTGACATAATGAATTCCTATTGCAGCTTGTGTGAACACCGACAGTGGAGTCAATGCTTTCACACTTGATCCATCTCTTGGGGAGTTCATACTGATTCATCCAGACATAAAGGTGTGTGTGGGAGCTGATTGTTGAACAATTTACATGAAGCACAAAGTTCTTCAGTTTTTTAATACCGTGTTAGCTTAAAAGACTAAATCTGAAACTTACAATCTAATTGCCCACTATTCTTTGACATGAATTACCATCGTATATTTTCTTTGCTATGTTGTCAGACTTGCCCTGTTTGCTACTCTGTATAAACTCGTAGCTATTGTTCCAAAATGACATCGATTTGATATTTTTTCGTTGAAGATTAACTTTTATTCTTTTGTACTGTTTTACTTAAAAGTGTGCTTTATTGGTTATTTGGTATACTGCCTTGTCATGTAGATTCCGAAGGAGGGTAATTTATATTCAGTGAATGAAGGAAATGCCAAGAACTGGGATAAAGCAACAACACAGCATGTATTGCTCAATCACTGATTATATTTCATTTATTAGTTATTTGGAGCATAGTTCCTTAATGTTTTTTGGCTCGTAGATATGTTGACAAATACGAGTTCCCTAAGGATGGCTCCTCCAAAGTCTTTGAGATATATTGGAAGGTACTTGGACACTCCATGTGTACCATACCTATGAACGCAAGTCTTTAATTCTGATTTAAAGCAGAGAAAATGCCTTTCCAATCATAAAATATTGCTCATAGATGAAATTCAGGACTGTGGCACCCTGGTGGAAACATAATCAATGTCATCAATGGATAAAGAAGAGAACCCCACCCAATCATTAACCATTCGGTCTACAATTCAGTTGGTCTACATTGGAAGCCTTGCTAATTTCAAGTTGGGGCAAAAGATCTCAATTATCAGTAAAATTAACAACCTCCAAGGACAGTGATATCAATTTATCTAGTGAGGGAAATAGGGAGATTCCTTTCAATCCCCAAATTAATGTTGATCATATCATACGATATTAGCAAATATGATGGCATGTGATAAACTGTTTCTTGTGTTTATCTTGTGATTGTTTATTGCATGAATCTGATGAGTATAATATTAAATAATGAATCACAACATTATTACAATTAATATGCTACTTTTGTTATTTAAAAGTTGGTTCATGATTTATTTTTTCTCCTTTAATATTGCTCTTTCTTATCAATTAAAAAAGAAAAATTGGTTCATGATTTGGGAGACTCCTCTGAGAGACTTGTGCTAGCTTGTGAGGATAATAATGTTATTTCTTTTGGTAACCTATGAATGGACACAAAAAGGGTAAACTAATTTTAATTTGATCAGAAAATTTGCTGTGCACCGTCTTTATTCTAATGATATTATCATTGTCTCTAGCATGGTAGCTGATGTCCACCACACATTGCTTTATGGGGGCATCTTTTTATATCCAGGAGACAGGAAGAGTCCAAATGGAAAACTACGGTATGTAATGTTGGCAGATTTCAAACTTCTCCCTTATAGAAATTGCATTAAGTTGATGTCATATAGCTATAGTTATCATAATGCTGCTATTCTAAATATGTGACTAAGATTAATGCCCCTCATATAGAACAGTGTTTTATATGAAGTATTCCCAATGCCATTCTTTATGAAGTATTCCCAACGGGTATGAACCAGATCTCCCTATCAATTATTTAAAATATGTATATCTATCTCGCACTATCAACAATTAGTTGTTTTGATCTTTGATCTTCTGTAAATTCATTGTTCTCTCATACTAAGATCCATATGGGTTTTATCAAGTAAGAATTGGAAGGCACGGTTGTGCTCTACATGGGCTTGATGCATGGTTGGAGAGCATGGAATCCAATTGTCAGGTGGACAGAAACAGAGGATTGCCATAGCGAGGGTGATTTTGAAGGACCCCAAGATCCTACTTCTTGACAAAGCGACAAGTGCATTGGACACCGAGTCTGAGCACATAGTCCAAGATGCACTCGTAAGGTTAATGTTAAATAGGACGACAACCATTCTTGTTGTCCATCATTGATGCACCACTACTATCACATCACAATTCCCTATCATGCTCAACGAATTGTGATAAGGAATTGTGATGTGATAGTAGTGGTGCGTCAAGGAAAAATTGTGGAGCAAGGTAGTTCATGGGTCAAAATATCTTCCGGAACCGATAAGCGTATCGGACGATATGTATCGGTTTTGGAGGTCACTGGTACGGTACGGTACATTCAAAGTACTGTACCAATGCCTCCCATACAAGATACCAAAATACCGGACAATACATACCAATGTTTCATTCGGAACCGATACGTATCGTCCTGTACGTATCTGTTTTGGAGCTGGGCGATACATACCAGTTTTTCGAATTTTTGACCCATGAGGTAGTCGATATAACTTTTTACTCTGTCACATGCTTTTGTATTCTTAATAATAACAAATGCAAAATATTTAATTTCTAGTTAACAAATCTGAATAGAACGAAACAGAGTTAGATCCATTTTTACTCTTAGTCAATTTATGCTATTTATCCTTCATTCATCAGGTTCTTATTCTACTACAAAAAATAAGACTATTAGTGACACCAAAAACTGACGCTATTAACAAAATAACTTGTTTCAATAGCGACAATACTAGTAGCGGCAGTTTTTTTGTTAATAGCGGCAGTGTTTTTGTGCCACTAATAGTCTTATTTTTTGTAGTATTCCAAATTCATTAAAGATCCTGATGGGGCTTACTCTCAGCTCATAAGTCTACAAGAGAGGAATAATCCAACTCTTATAGTGTGTATCATATCATGTACAAGGTGAAAATATGAGAAATAATTCTGTTTCTGGGGGTGGCTTTAGGTGAAAAAACATTTTTAGTGATGCTTTAGGTGTAAACATTGAGGAACCGTAGGGCTATCAGATGATAATTGTGTATTTTAATGTATTTTTATAGTATAAGTTATGTGGCAACACTGCCATTTCAATTTGCTTGAATTTATCTCTATATACCACTCCTTTTTACTGTTTTATAATTGCATATCTTTGCTATCTTTGTTGGACATCTTACTAAACAATTTTCCACATCGAATGTTAGTTACATTGGTGGATTACCACATTTTGTTATTCAGTATTATTTTCTATTTTTAAATCTTTATTCCTCCTCTTTAAATTGCACAACTTAATTAGTCTTTTATGCTGAAATTCAGTCCCAATTGGCAGCATCAGCTTTGCAAGAACCCTCACTCCAACCTTGTAATCAAAACACTCTTTACCGACCACACATGTGCTCCTAATAATAGAGCTCATCCCCCTCTCATTGGTGTTCATAGTGTAAGTGAATTGAAAATAAGGATCTATCCATCATGCCTAAAGTTACTTACTAATGCCTGATAATTATTGTCTTACACAATGTCTCTTCCATGCAGCCATTACAACCGGTAGTTCCTCCCGCCAGTGCTATTGCGAGATGGATATCGAACAATAACCCTTCTTTATATCACGCTACTGTGGCAGCATGGCCCCCTGGTCTTGTTTAGCCTTCTACTGCGTGTGAGTCTTTTTTTATTACAATCTAATTTTAGCGTTGACTAAAGATGTTTTTGGATTTTCCACCACTTGTGAAACTTGAGTAACCTAAAGCTTCGTTGTTTAGCTAGTGGCGATGAATTTCAATAATCACCGATTATTTATGTCTTTTTACTCATTGGAGGCAAGTCCTCGGTTGAGATTTAATAAAGAAGGCTCCTTGCTTGCAGTCACAACAAGTGACAATGGAATCAAGATCTTGGCAAACACTGGTGGGCAAAGCCTGATAAGATTGCTAGAAAGCAGGGCGTTTGAAGGGTCTCGTGGACTTTCTGAGCCAATGAACATAAATCTCCCGTTATACCTTCTTTTTTATTTAGTTTAAGATAAATTTTATTGGTGCAAATTTTAATGTCATGCTATGCCACGCAGGTGTGGTTTCTCAATTTGTTTGTTTCTCCCTTGTTGTGTGGCCTCCAATTGTTATTAATGCATATGTTTCTATCACTCTTTTTGCCACTGTTAAGCGAAACAATAGAGTTCAAGCATCCTTAAGTAGCCCGGTAAGAATCCTTGTGCATAATCTTTCAGTTATTTTCTTAATAGAAGTTCCTAAATCTGCATTATGGGGTTACCACGTGGAATGGAATTGCAGGCTACTATATACACAATTGGATGGCAGATGTCAAACCAAGGACTGATGATGTTGATAATAGTAGAAGCTGGAAATTAGCTGATATTGTTAATCCGTATAATTTAAAGGCCCGTTTCTTCTTTTTCTTTGGAATACTTGTGGTAGTGTCTAGATATCACAGAAAGGGGGAAAAAGAGAACGCTTACAACATATATGTAAGGAGATGTCAGGGCCATTTGGCAAGCTACAAGTGTACAGTTGCTATGCATTACCAAAAGAGCTTCAGCTGTTGCCAAAAGAGGAAGCCTTGTAACCTCACAAGGTGGCTCTCACAAATGAGCATATCTATAAGGAGATGTCCGAGCCATTTGGTAGCATGCACGTTACTAAGTCCTGTTATGTTGACGGTCTGCCATGGCTTTGCGTTTGGCCTATCAAGGATGGTGTCAGAGATTTGTGATGGCTTGCCATGAGCCTAAGGTTGAGGCAACGTGGGGAGTTGATGCCTAGAATATCTTCTTGTCTTCTTATATTTTAAACTGAGCATCTTGCTCGCTTTACCTCTATATCTTTGTCTTTGTTATATCTATAAAATCCCAATTATCTATAAAAACATAATAATTTTGGATTTGATTCGAGTCGCTAAGGGATGTTATATGGGCGTGTGTAGGGATGAGAGGAAGCCTTATAACCTCACAAGGTGGCTCTCACACACGAGTATATATGTCAAATCAGTAGGTTTTGATGTTCTCTCATTGTTTGAGAGGGCAACCCATCTATTGCATGGAATAATATTGGAACGACAGTAATATCCATTGTCTGATTGTCCTTTGTCGCAACCTATTCTTTCTGAGTGGTCTGATTCGGCCCCTTTCTGGCTTTATAACAGGAAATATGAATGCTATTCACTTGATTTAATGAGTGTACTTGCGTAAAAGATTAAATTTTCATCTTTACTGATATGCTGCACAACTATTTATATGTAAAAAGTAGCAGCTTGAGTGCATATCAATTTTTATCCATCAATCCTTCTACAGATGTCATGTGCCTTAGAAATGTGTGAAAGTTAGCTTTTCATAGGATTTATTGACCAAAATGCTCTATTGAAGTAGAGATTTCGTGCCTCTTCCAATGATCCTCCTTGTAATATAAGACCAACACAAGTATATATATACTTAAAAGATACCTCTCCAAACCATCACACACAGATACCAACTTGCCCACATATCACCATCTTCTCACTATCAACCTATCTACGGTAGCAATTGCACGATCTTCTGATTGCCCAGATCTCGAAATCCATGCCAGCATTTGTAAGCTAGACTCTCTGAAGCCATCCAAACATGTCAATGAACTCTTCACTCAACTTGTCAATCTATGCACTCCCATCTTCCATAGGCACCAACTATCTGTCCTCAGAAGTCCAAAGCATGCGAGCTAGTCTCATTAGACTCTCTGGACAGGCGAAGCCTCTCTTGAGCTCGAATTCACTTCTTTCCTCACCAACATTCCGAACCCACTAAATCATCTCCACCACTTCCCCTACTACTCATACTACGTCAAGCTCACCAGCCTCGAGTACAACATACTCATCTGAAAATGGGGTGGTTGACTCTAAACAAGTCTCCCTTCGTGGGATCGGGTTCCATGCCACTCACATTGATTATTATGGTGACCCATCACATGGTTTTCACAAGTTTTGACAACTACAATATCGATGATTCGGCAAATAGAGTGGCAGCCACTACAAAAAATAAGACTTAGCAGCGGCCAAAAACTGCCGCTATTAACAAAAAAAGCAATTAAGACTTAGCGACGAGGGTATTAGCAGCATTTTTTTGTTAATAGTGGCAATTTTGGCTGATGCTAATAGTCTTATTTTTTGTTGTGGGTGGATCGTGGGCACCGATGCAGTGCTAGAGAGGAGGATGAGGTTCAAGTTGAGGGAGGAGCTAGGGGGATTTGATTGCATTTTCTTGGCAGCTTTGGTTGGGATGAGCAAGGAGGAGAAGGGGGTATGTCATTGATCATCCAAGGAAGTACATGAAGAGTAGAGGGATATTGCTAGTGAGGAGTGCATCTGGGGCTAGGGGATTCTTGTACCGTGTTCTGGAAGTGGTTGACTTGTTTGATTTTGAGAACCTCTCTTATTTCACCGAACAAATGATGTTATCAATTCTGTTGTTCTTGTAAGCAAGCTAATAAATGGGAGAGCTACTATAACCCAGGCCCAATCATGCTTAACTCGAGTTGGGTCATGGGCCAGGCTTACACACCCAAAGAGCAACTTATTTCCAGGCCAAGTTCAAGCCAAAATCCAGACCAGCCCGGTCCATTAAGACCCCTACATGTAAGAAAACAAATATATATATATATATATATATATATATATATATATATATATATATATATATATATATATATATATATTTTTTTTTTTTTTTTTTTTTTTTTTTTTTTTTCTAAGGTTATTGCTAACTTGTTATACAATGTAGAATGAAAAATATGGTCGAGAATTTATAAGGATTTGATGTGGCTAGTGAAAATACAAATATAGTCATTTTCTAAAGAGTAAATATAGGAGCATAAATATCTCAACCCTAAAGCAAAACAGAAGTGTGAGAATTGTATCCCATTATGTCTCATCATCATTATATTAGAGCTAGTATAGGGAGAGCCTGCATAGAGAGTGGATTCAGTCCAATAGCTAACTGAACATTTGTCTTTGCATGTAATTATTTTATAAAAATAATAGACATGTCTTTTTAGGAAAATATTAATACAACATCCAATCAAATGGTGCACTCTTGGGTTTATTTTTTTTTAATTTAAAATTTTTTATGTAAATGATCATCACCAATATCATACTTAGCCTGAAAATCATGCATACCCTGAGTATTAGAACGATCTTATGAGAGGGCTTTAAAATGAACTATTGTTCATATATGTTGAACTGCTCATATTAAAGCACTCTTATTGGATGGTTCCAATGTTATGATATGCTTATTTTTTAGGTTAATTAATTAAGTGTACAACTAATGGCTAATTATCTAGTTTTATTTAAGATTGCAGTGTTAATACCATTTTGAAATGAGTCATAGGCTTAACCCATTTCAGTGAGAAAGAATAGGATAAAATAGTTGCATAGAAATATAGTAACATGCCTCTTACATAGGTAATTAGCCTAGCCCATTTGTTTAATATTTTAGCTATTGATCTAATTAATAAACTAATCAGTTATATATATATATATATATATATATATATATATATATATATATATATATATATATTAATTTCACTATAAATGTACACATACACGATTTAGTTATGCTTTTATATATATATACACACGACCGTGACAACCTCGAGAACTAAGGAGAAAGCATACATACACATGTGACAGAGCTGCGTGAAGGAGCACCAACTATAGTGTTAGGGGTTAACAACATAACCAACCCACACGTTTTGAAGACAAGGTGGGAAACGGTGTGGAGGACGAGAATCGAACTCACGACCTACTCCCCCATATTGGAGGACCGTACAAACTGGGGTAACGCCTCTTTGATAGTTTTGCTTATGTTAATTTCAGTAGGAACGTACCCGTACATGAATTATTATATTTAAAGGTAATATAAACTTATAGATTGACTTGGACCTGAATCCAAGGCCGACTTAATTAGACCCCACCGAACTTGACTATGTATTTAATGGGTTAGGTATGGGCCAAGTTATACCTAGACCCGGACCCGAACTGAAATCTGTCCAATTTTTTTTTATTTGGTCTCGAACCGAACCTCTGACTTGATTCCAAATGGGCAATTCGTGGCCCTAGCCAACCAATTTGCACCCCTAATATAGGCAACCCGTTATAGAAAACATCATATTTCTTCATCCAGGGAATTTGTGTAATATACAATGTTGTGAATTAATCTGAAAATGTTTCTAAGGCTCTTTTCCTTTTATTTAATTTGGAATGTAAATGGGGCCGAAATCTCTTAAAAAAAAAAAAAGATTTTGGCAACCGATCATAGATTGCCCTGTGAAACCGAAACTAACAGTTTATTGGTATAAGCCACGCTCATGATAAGATCCATTGTCACAAAGACTGGGATGAAAAATGATCTCCATCATTTCACTCATAGAAGTCAATTGGTATATGGCGTCTCAGATCTCAAAGATTCCACGGGTCCAAAACTAACTTTTGATAAAATTTGAGGCCACTGTATGTCACAACTTGGGCTGTCAACGGGCTGGGCTCGATTATGAATTTTTGTAGCCTGAATCTGGCCCGATTAGCTATCCGGGCCGGTTCGGCTCGACTTCTAGTCATTTTTAAGAGCTTTTTTTTTTTAAATATTTTTTTTTATAAGGAATTTATTTTACAGGGCCTGGCCGGGTCTTACAACTTATAGCCCGAACACGGGACTGGGTTGAAGCCCGGCCCGTTGACAGCCCTACAACTACCTCACTTACAGTGAAAATCGTATAATATCGGACCTCAAAGCCGCGCCAAATTTAATTTAAAAAAAAAACTTGAATCCGAATGTATAAATAGCAGGCGGATGCTCTGTTTTATTTCTGAGTGAGAGAAGCTGAGAGAGAGAGAAAGAAAGAAAGAAGCACAGAGAGAGAAAGAAGACTCGCTCTTCTACCGAAGAAGAAGATGGATCAGGTATGATTCATATATTTCTCATCAAATGAGTATGATTCATAAATTTTTCACATCGATTTGTCATATTCTTTTATAATAATTTTTTCAGAATCTATTTTCGTTGGAATTGCGACGCAAATACATCTTCTCACGGAACGAAGACCTTCATGATCTACTTGAAGATGAGATCGATCTGATCAGATTAAGAAAAAACCAATTCGAATCCGTTTGGCGATCAGATGTCCATATTCTCAAGGATCTGAGCGTTGCGACGAGGCTTCTGCATCTGGTTTGTAAACTCGATTCCGTGGACTGCGCATTAATTGAAGGAGATAAAGAAGCAGAGAGAGAGAGAAAGAGAGAGCAAGAAGAAGATGGATCAGGTATGATTCATAAAATTCTCATCAAATGAGTATGGTATATAAATTTTCTACATCTATTTGTCATTTCTTTTATTCTAATTTTTTCAGAATGGATTTTCGTTAGAATTGCCACAGGAATACATGATCTTCAATAATTTCATCAAAGGGAGGTGTGACCATAAATCAGACTTCTCAGGGAGCGACGACCTTCAAGATCTCCTTGAAGATGAGATCCATCTGATCAAATTAAGAACAAACCAATTTGAATCCGTTTCGCGATCAGATGTCGAAGTTCTCAAGGATCTGAGCGTTGCGACGAGGCTTCTGCATCTGGTTTGTAAACTCAATTCCGGGGACTGCGTCGAAGAGTTAATTGAAGGAGAGACGGGAATATCTGTGCAAGAGGAGGGAGGAGATGATGGGGAAGAAGAGGGAGAAGAGCAGGGAGAAGATGATTGGGATGGGGAGTACGGGGAAGAGGAGGGAGAAGATGAAGAAGAGGAGGGAGATGATGCTGAGGAAGAAAAGGAGGGAGAAGAGGAGAGAGATGATGCTGAGGAAGAAGAGGAGGGAGGAGATGATGGGGAAGAAGAGGGAGGAGAGCAGGGAGAAGATGAAGAGGAGGGAGGAGATGATGATGAGGAAGAAGAGGAGGGAGAAGAGGAGGGAGGAGATGATGATGAGGAAGAAGAGGAGGGAGGAGATAATGATGAGGAAGAAGAGGAGGGAGGAGATGATGATGAGGAAGAAGAGGAGGGAGGAGATGGCGGCCAAGAGGAGGGAGGAGATGATGATGAGGAAGAAGAGGAGGGAGGAGATGGCGGCCAAGAGGAGGGAGGAGATGAAGGCCAAGAGGAGGGAGGAGGAGATGGCGGCCAAGAAGAGGGAGGAGATGAAGGCCAAGAGGAGGGAGGAGGAGATGAAGGACAAGAGACAGCCGAGGAGAAACAAGAGCGTTTGAAGATTTTGGATGAGGCTCTGTTCGGTACTCCGGTAAACAAGAGACGTGGGCCTTACTTATGGAAGTTCAAACCAAAACCAAGAAGAAAATGACACCAATACCCCAAGAATAAGTACATTTGTTTTCATTTCTTTGCTTTAAGGGAGCCATGCAGGCACAACCAATTGCATAGTGCATATTAACAAATTTTGTTTTTGGCAACATTACGATATGTCATTTCGGTTCATTTCGGTTCATTAAGTTAATTTTCCTTTATTTAGCGGGTGTTATAGCCACACCGCCATATGTTATAACTTATTAACCACCTAGGGGTGCAAGTTTTGACAAATCGAACCGGTCTGGACCGGCCCAAAATGGATTCGGACCAAACCAAACAAGTTCAGGTTCAGTTTGGTTTCGGCTTTGGGTGGCGAAAACCAACTAGGTAGAATGATAAAATTGAAAAAAAATATCCGATAAAATTCCGGCTGAACCGTACCCAAAACTTCTTATGTAAAAAAAAAAATCTATCTGACTTCTTTAAATTAGATGATGGAGATCATTTTCATCCCAATCTTTCACAAAATATACCTGGCTTTTAATAAACTAAGGGGAAGTTTCAGTCCACAATTTATTATAAGAAAAGCTGAGATGATGGTACGTGTTGCTTTTCAATTTTGACCATCCGATCATAGTATACATAAACTAGTTAACAGCATTTTAAAATAGCAATGATACTGCGACATCCTTTTTCGTAACTGCCACATTACATAAGTAAAGCAAAAATTGTTGAGCCAATGTTTTCTCAAGAAGGTGTTTTAGCGGCGGTTAAAAATTGCCGCTGTTAACAAAAAAACTGCCACTATTAGTCCTGTCGCTATTGAAATAACAAGTTTTTTGTTAATAGTAACAGTTTTTTGTTGCAAAAAACTTGCCGCTAATAGTCTTATTTTTTGTAGTGAAAGATCTAGGTGAAACACGATTTCCATCATTTGATCCGACCCAATTAATAAGTTTTAAGGGGTTCTCAACGTGAGCGCTTTCAGTAAATGTGTGGGCGCGAATAGAGGTACTCATTTCCATTTTATAAAAAATTGAGTGTTTCATGCATGTTGCACATTTTGCATGCAGCATTCAAGAATTACGCGGTCTAAACTAATAATTATAAAAGCTACATACAGAAGCTCTAGTGATTTTACGGGTCCACGTTACAGTGAATAGAAGAAAAGCTTTACTGCTTTCACTAATAATAGTACAATATTGCTTGTAAATTTTACCTATTGTGACGAAATTTTAACTTGAGGCTGGGCGGAGATACAAGCTGATATTAGGAACCCTACTAAAGAAAAGCTTTGGTCAATCTCTTTTGGCTAAAATGGTCAATCATGGAAAGGTGCACATATATTTATCAACATGAAAATTAGAACGAACATATGCTTTATATGGCCATACCTCTGAGACAGTATTGATAGTCGA
Source organism: Chloranthus sessilifolius (assembly GCA_021018995.1). Classification (NCBI taxonomy): domain Eukaryota; kingdom Viridiplantae; phylum Streptophyta; class Magnoliopsida; order Chloranthales; family Chloranthaceae; genus Chloranthus; species Chloranthus sessilifolius. Next base: position 17,132,373 of record CM037596.1, read on the forward strand.
GGAAAAGTGCATGCATATAGATGTGACAGTTGCGAAGCAACATTAGCGAGAGTGATGAGGACAAACTATACAAATCATCGAAATTTCGCCATACGTTTCGTCCGACCTTGTTTTGGTAAAGTTCAAAGAAATTTCGGAGAAATTTATCACTAATTAAAATTGAGAAAGAAGAATTTTGGATTAAAAGTAAAAGCACCCTAAATAAATAAAATGGTGCCTTTATTAAGGACCAGATCCTTCCTTTTCAACCCGATTTGTAATTGCTTAAAAGGTTGACTGATTTGTCTCAAAGGATGGAGATTGTATTTTATGCCAATCATTGACACACTACAGCTTGAGATTATTCATAGTTGATCAGATTTTGGGTCCAAATAGAATACATAAAAAAAAAAAAAAGTAACATGATCATGCATTGCATTGAGTATGCTAAACATGTTCTCTGGCGGATGTGTGCCACGTGTGAAATTAGATTCGAAAGGGACCAATCTTGCGTTGAAAATAATGGTACCCGGTCTAAAAATTCTCTCCTCGTACGTATTTTGCTTACATGCTAATGCTCACGTGCATGTAAGCAAATCGGTCGGGTGATGTAACTATAAATCGGTCGGATTGGGTCGGGCCAAATAGACCAGTAAAAAGACTCTTTCATGTCATGTAAGCTATAGCCGGTTAATACTATTGGTATGGGCCGGTTTTTAATACCTCGACTCCACCTGCTTAATTGCAAAAGCAACGATAGTCTGAGATCCTACTGTGCTTGTCTCTGTCAGGTTCAGATTTGCACCCACAGCTCTTTGTTTTGGGAAGTTGAAAAGAATATTGAACGATTGCTACCCCGAGTGCATATAGTCCCATCCTTCAATATAAATTCACTTTTTGTTTATATAGCAGTGCTCAATTCTTGGGATTGTTATCAATGAGATTAGATATAATTGGGTGCCCCAATTCGCATCGACACAATCTACGAGGGCGCCTATGTTCGAAAACCCCTCCAACCCATTGACTACTTCGAGGCCGATGATCTAGGTCATTTCACCCCAATCATCCACAGGATGGATCTTGAGACCATGAAACTATCATCAGCGGTCTGTGTTTGATTTCACATGATACAAATATCCATAAATCAGGAGCAGTTAATTGCACACAAGACGAGGTTCCAATGGCACACATCACACTCAAATGGCATTTTTTGGAGATCGCTTCAACATGTAATAAAACATATATCGTTTGATGGTATTTTCATGTCTCAAGATCCATTGTGTGAAAATTGGAGTGAACAATGACATGCATCAATGTGGGTTTCGAAGGTGGGCGCGAACAGACACTGCTAAGGCGCGAATAGAGGTACCATGAAAAAATTGTGATTATATTTACATAGTGTTTCAACTAAGGGAGTTATAAGTTGTACACAGGATTTTTATCGTGGCACACGAGTTAGAAAGAAAAGCTTGATGTTTTTGGGACTCATGACTTGTGGAATACCATCTAAGCTGTCTTGTCTGATTTGAGCAAAAAATCTTTTGGATCAAAGATTGGCGTGATATATAATCTTTATATTCCAATTAACCCTGAAAATTATTAAATCAAATGGTAACTTTTGAATGTGTTGAGTTAGATGATAGAGATTATATTTCATCCCAATATTTGAGATTAAAGATACATGAGTGCCTTCAAATCAAACGGTATAGATAGTGTTTCAAGGGACACGCATTACGTCAGGGCCTTCAAATCAAACAGTTTATATAGTGTTTCAAGGGACACACATTCCAAAAATATCAAGTCTTTCATTTAGCCCATGTGCTATAGTGCAAATCTCGTATGCAAATTGTAGCTCCCTTGAAGTAATACAAGTTGGGAATTGAGGTTCTATAAACGCTTCTCTTAACTTTAAATTGAATTAATTGAGCTATAATATCTTTTTCAGGGCTGGACCTGAGATTTTGAGGGCCCAAGGCGAGTTCCTTAATAATCCAAAAAATAATTCGCACCATTTTTTTTTTTGAACAAATAAACCCCTTGAGATATACCGATATTGCATCAAACCTCCTGAGTTATAGATATTTATTTTGTAGTCTTTATTTTTGTGTTTATGTTTTATATGCCCTTGCATTAACTAACTGTGACCACCCGGATTTCGGCACCCCGAAACCCGTGCCATCAGTACGATCCTCTAGACCGTGTCCCATGACTATATACGGAACATTGGTATAACAAGCAATATTAAGACAAAATTGAATAATAACTATACGATGCGGAAGTAAAATATTATTCTAAGTATGAACTCAAAAGACAGTTCTACTTTCATACCACTGCATAAATAGAGAACCGATCCGAACCATGACTAGATACGGAACATTGATATAACAAGTAATATTAAGACAAAATGAAACAATAACTACACGATGCGGAAGTAAAATACTATTCTAAGTATGAACTCAAAAGACAGTTCTACTTTCATGCCACTGCATGAACAGAGAACCAATCCGAACCATCGGTGATAAACAGATCACCCCAGATGGTTTGTCAAAAGAATTATATTAATTTAATTACATTTTCTAAAAATAAGGCTTGACATACCAAGCCGCACAACAAGCTCTCAAAACTCACTCTATCAAAGTGCTCAGCAGAGTCTCTTAGAAGAAGTCCTCGGGAGGAGGCTCTAACTCTTTCCCGGACATGTAATCCGAATCACCTGGATCTACGTCTCCCGAAGCCTCGACCGTTGCTAATACTGGACCTGCGACGTATGGTCTAAAGGGTGAGCTACGTCCTAGCTCAATAGGGAACAACACAATGAACATATAAGTTAAAATCTCACATATATTCCATGATATTCTAGGCATGATGTATCTATGCATTTGCTAGAAAAACAGTTTAAAAGATGATAATTATGCCTTGAAGTTTACTGGTGGTCTGCATGTTTCATTCATTCTCAAACTGTTCATGAATTACACTCATCAGGCCTAAAACAAAACTTAAATCTTCAACTTAAGTAGTCCCCGAGCAATATAGCATCGAGCCCCGATGAAATACCCTCCATCGTCGTCTAAATAGACAGTTGTTATATGTATTCCTTGAGAATACTACCCAAGCCCATTTCTCAATAGGTGGCAGGGTTAAATATCATCTCAACATCCCTAGAATTTATGCGGTCGTGCGATTGCCACGGATATCCTACCGAGTCAGTCGTGGGTATCCCGCCATGTCAGTGGGGTATTCTATTCAAACCTTAAATAACAAAAATATCATGTGCTTTATATATAGTTATTCACCGTGTAAAAGTGCTACTTTATATCAGTTAGGCCTTATCAGCAGTTATTCAATCTTACTTATATCCCTGGGATGTCTAAATTACTCGCATCACACTAATGCCTTTATCACTTTCTCATCTCCTAGGGATGCCTCATTTTCATTAGATTACTTGGTCTCAGTTACTCGCATCACACAGATGCCTTTATCACTTTCTCATTCCCTGGGGATGTCTCATTCTCATTTACTTTATTGGTGTCACATACACACTCCTTTTTACAAAGATTTACACAATTAAAATATTTTTAATTTGATTTCTATATCACTACATACATGTTATTGCAATTAAAGTATATGTTCAAGTTGTTCCCTACCTCAGGTCTCTGAAGGTCCGAGCATCAAGGTCCCACACGGCTCCTTATCCTTGCTCTCACACGTACCACCTATGGTACATCATAACCCATGTAACATATCACTAAAGATGCAATAGAGAAGGTCTTAGGCCCTCTATGAACCTCAAGGTCCAATTAAAAAGTTAAGTGAAACTGCCAAAATCGATTAATCGAACCCTAAATCGATTAATCGATTCTCAAAATCGATTAATCGAAAATCCAAAATCTATTAATCGATCCCAAATCGATTAATCGAAATCCCTAAAACGGTTAAGTCGATTCTCAAATCGAGTAGTCGAAAATCCGAAATCGATTAGTCGATCCCAAATCAATTAATCGAAATCCAAAATCGATTAATCGATTTCCCAAATCGATTAGTCGATTTCCCCAAGTCTTATTTATCCAGCCACTGGAGGTACCCAGTCGATTAATCGATTTCTAAATCGATTAATCAAATTTCAAATCGATTAATCGATTTCTAGATCGATTAATCGAAATCGGACATCCTTGCTTTTTCAACTTCTAGACCAAAATCGATTAATCGATTTGGCCAGCCCCTTTTTCGGACTGTTTTTCCAAATCTTTTTCTTATCAATTCTTTTCCTTTTTCTATGCCTTTAATCTATCTTTTTAACTACATTTGACTAATTTTAACCATCAAGACTTATACATTTAAATCTAATAAGAACTCACCTCAAATCAATCTCTACATGGATGGATTTGTTGGTTAAGTGGCTAGGGTTCTAGCTTTTCGCTTCAACGGCTCCTTATGCGTTGAATCCGACATTCAATGCTCTGATCAGCCCTTCAATCCAGCCACATTAACACCCTTGTCATTAACCCCTTCCTCACTCTCTCTCTCTCTCCTCTTAACTCCTTCACTAACCTAGACAAAAGAAATAACTTTTCTTAGGTTATTAAACTCTTATAACCTTCCTAGTCTTGTGTTAAGCACATACACCAGAGGTAGGTGTATGTGACCCTTAACTAACACTTAACTCTCCACTTAGGTCACACTAATCTCACATTAGTACATTACTTCATGAGTCCACTATTTGACCATCACTTGGTCAAATCTACGACCAGTCGGGCACAAATCCCGAGGTCACTGTTTAACGCTCAAATTTTCTGGATATTATATTCTCCCAACCTTGAAAATTTTCGTCCTTGAAAATGAACTTAAAGGTGCGTCGTTGTGGTATCCCACACACGGCGGTGTCACGTACCCACACACGAAAGATTAACTATACATCACACAGTGTAAGAAATAGAACTTAATGCTAGCGAATTTCCAAAAAGATGATTTAGATTTCACTATCCAAGTTCCAAAATTTACAATTTGAGCATGTACATCGTTTTAATTACAACTAAAAAGAAATATGCTCGGCTCAAGCTCACGCCGTCCCCTCTTCCTTGATCCGTCTTTGGGGTGCCGCTCTGTCTGCCGGCGGTGGTGACTTCGTCTCGGTTTTGCTTTCTGGCTTTGGGCGCCAAGCCAGATGTGCCAACATCCGCTGCACCCGTATGGAAAGCGGTCCTGCACGCAGTCCACGCATCCTCCTGCACGAGGCGCTGCTGATAGTTCAACGGATAAATGTACCGCATGGTGTGGTACATTAAAAAGTCCATCCGTCGGTTCATCATCTAGTTATTGGCCTCTATCCGGGCCAACACATCCTCGATAGTAGGCGTTGGGCGAGCTGCTCGGCGGCGATATGATGATGTAAGCGTGGCAGCCGCTGACTGCGAAGGTGGCGTAGCGGATGTGGTAGGAGGTGGCACTATGGGCTGTCTCCCAGCTGGTATTGAGATCTGACATGGGGCTCCCTCAGCGGGTGGAACACTACATGAAAATCGACAAAAAATAACGGCCCAAAACCGTTGTAAATGTCATAAGCAACGGTTATGAGCCGTTGTAACGGCCGTTGTTTATAGAGCAGTGGTTTTTGTAAACCACGGCCCAAAACCGTTGTGTATTTACAAAATAAACAACGGCCCATACCCGTTGCATATTAACAACGGTTTTGAGCCGTTGTTTAAATGAAAAAGAAGGGTTGTTATTTTTTCAGAAACCACAACCTAAATCAGTAGTATATGTAAATGACGCTAATGAACCGTTGCTTTTTATTTTTATTTTATTTTTATTTTTTTTTAAAATGTACAACGTTCTTTTTTTTTTTTACTGTAATTTGAATCAATTTACCTGTTACAAATATTGCATCAACCACAGAGACCTCTACGGGGAAAAAAATTCATACTCCATTCAACTAAATGAAAAAATAATGAGCCAAAAATAAATTTATTCTACAATGTCATATTAATACATTTAATACCACCTCATTAAAATATTTAAAGATATTATATTAATATATTCAACAACATCCTATAAACACATTTAGCAACGCTCTATTCGTACATGACTTGGGTTGCCAATAATATCCAATGATAGAGAATTTTAATGTCTCATTGTTCGACACCTTTGATCGAGCATGACTCGACTTCTCTTTCTTCTGCTTGGAAAGAGCTAGGAGTGAAACACCGGAAACCTTCACCACCTTGAACCTTATTCCGAGAATATCTCCCATTGCATGACCCTTATGACCAAATCCAGCAATTAACCCTTGCAAAAAATTTCAACACCATCGAAGCTCAACCAGCGATCTCTTTGTCCCAAACATACTGTCGTTGGGATTTTTCAATTCTTGTTGGATAATAGTCTTCATTTATTCAATATAGCTAGCCCTGCATTTTAAAGCAGACAGAATAATAATATTAATAAGAAATCACTACAAAATATTAGGTTTTTAGCGGCGATTTAAAACCGCCACTAAAGAAACACTAACCGCCGCTAAAGGTTTTAGCGGCGGTTGACTCAACCGTCGTGCGTAGCGCCGTCGGGAAAATATTAGGTTTTTAGCGGTGATTATGAACCGCCGGTAAAATTAGCTTTACCGGCGATTTTTGCAGAACCACCGCTAAAAGTATGGCACTTTTAAAAAAAGGGGCTACTACTAATGCCCCACCAAATAATGAATATCTTCCATTACGTACTACTGAAAATCGTTGACTGCTTTGAATCGGATGATGGATATCGTTCTTCATTCTAATCTTCTACACAACTGATCTTGAGATTGTGAGAATATCATCATGCAGTTAATTTTTAGCATTAATTGCAATCCACATTATTCGGCATTAATTGCAAGCCCAGGAGATTTGAGCAGCATTACTCATCATACATGAGTGCATGCTCAGAGACAAGAAGAATAAATGACAGAAATTTAAAGAACCTCATGGTTACACAATCCAAAGGAAACATAATCTGATTTAAAAACAAAATTAGCAATGTAATATAAAGGAAACACCATCCTAGTAGCCTTTAATCAATAGAGGTCTTTGATCAGCCATATGTGTTTCTATATTTGATTGATGATTTTTAAGAAAGATACACTCTAATTCCATTCCACAATTGCACACATCAACTTCCCAGACACTTCAAAATGGATCACACGACTTCAATTTTAGAAACATTAGTAGTTACACACTAATTGTTTTTTTCCAAGGATAAGCAATTATCTAATACCATAAAATATCCCTAAAATATGCAGCTATTTTTATCTAAAAAAGTCACACGAGTTGTTTTTTTCTTTTTATCGGAAAAGTTATCTAATCTAATTAGATTTTCTGTCCAAACAGGCCCTATAATATTTCTACAAATTTGTTTTACAGCTGAGAAGTAAAATAAATCTTTAGTAACTTTATAGAAGCCTAATATGCAGGGAGGTCCCAAAACCAAGACCTGATTCAACAAAAATAGTTGTATATTTATACGGCTAAACAAGAATCCTTTTGTTCTTGTTCAATAAATAATTCAAAATGTTTACAGAATAAATGAAACTAAGATAGAAAATTTGTACCATTTTCGGCATTCAGATGGGAGAAAAGCCCCGTTGGAGAGCTTCTGTGCCTGATCAAATTCGAGCAATTGCCCCATTTGCTTTTCAATAAGGGTGAATCCCTGGCCATTGAATTCACCACCCTATGAAGGCTTTTGCTAGGATTCGGCATCGAAGAAGTAGCTCCATATATCATTTGCGGAGAAGAATATCCGTTGTGTTGCGGAAGTATCTCCACTTTTGCCATCGCCTACTCGATCTCCGAAATGAACGGAGGGATCCTATGATTAGAAGCCACTGCAGCTGCAGTCACCGTCGAAGGGCTCCTATGATTTGAAACCATGGTTGTAGAAGGTGTTCTTTGAGCTGGTGTGCACATAGAAGAATTAGCTGTGGAAAAATAGTAGCATTATTTTTAGCACAGAGAAATTATAGGCAGTTGAAACTTACAATACCCAAAAGGCTAAAACAGAGAGAAATCTTACTGTTGGAATAATGCCTGATGAATGGCTAGATTTTTTCTGCAGAGAAACAAATAAAAAAATCAGCTCTGTTGATCATTAGAATCATCACCCTATGAAATGGAAATGGTTTACATTCAAAATTAGTTTATATAGAGTCTGATTATATGATTTTTTTTAACTAACTACCTCAATATGATCTATTGGAGAGAGATTCCACCAAGATGAGCCGTGCCCATTTAGAGTACCAGTTCCTTGTATAGTGAAGTCATGAAGCCACTTGAAATTTATCCTTTGATATAATTTGGTCTTTGGCCATTTATGTTATATATATACACATATATATATATATTGGCTTACCTGAAGAACAAGGTGAGGCATGCAAGGGCCTTGGAGTGTAATCGGTTTGATGAGATACTTGAATTCTGATAGGATCTCTATGGTGGCCCAAGGCACCTTACAAGCAGCTTTCCATGCCTGCTAATATTACATACAAATAAGAACAAATTCAGTTCATTACAAAGAAAAAAAATCTCTGATAACTAGATTTAATTAACAAGAAATAAGAAAAGAAAAGAAAGCAAGAAATTTACTATGCCGACGACTTCATATAACAGCTGTTGCTGTTTGTAGTGCCACTTTACCTATTTAAAAAGAAGAGAAAAGAAAGACATGCCAGATGGAAGGATACCAATGGAAAAGGCCGAGGTTTGAAACACACCACCTATTGGTGCGGTTCTATGCAACGGATTGGATATCTGCCAGGCTGGACCGTAGGAAAGAATGATTCTAGTCCAACCAACAGTCCTGTCCCTGTTTCAAAACGCTGCTCCAAACTATTTGTAGAAGTCAAAAGATATCTTCCTTAACAAGAAAATATGCCTCTGAAATCACTTTGAAATGGTATTTGCACTATTGGTTAATCTGAAATAGATGTATATATTATTACCAATAATTGTCTGACTATGACCATATGTATCATGGAGTATGTATGCATATTATAAGAGGATAATCTGAAGATGAAGATATATTGTTGAATATTAAAGTAGTTGAACAAAAGTTAGATATAACTATAGCATGGCCTTTTGACTGTAGTATAGAATACCGGTTTTGCTTAAAATCATAAATTTTTTCGGATGGACTTTTCTGTGTGTGTGTGTAAACTTTGAAATGGTATTTGCACAATTTCCATGGTGTTCATTTACAAAAATTCCTCAATTCATTCGTGTGACGCCATCTACGGAAATAAAATTGATTTTTTAAGAGCATCTTTTTTTGTCCAAAAAAGTTGAATATTACTGATCTCCCAATAAAGACTTGGATTAATGAAACATGTATCATTTCTATCACTAATGAGTTACATATTGAGTCATAATCCAGCATTTATATTATCCAGTGTTAGGGGGAGTTTCTAAACCTTGCTTTAGCCATGAAAATTTTAATTTCCACTAAGTCGCACAAAATCTGAAATTTTCTTTACTATAATATTATTCGCCTTGAACAAGCAAAAGAAAAAAAATCATATATATGCGCCTTGATCTATACAGTGAGATGCTTGGTTCAGAATTCTGTTTCTGCAGTTAGTGTTGTGGTTGTTTCAATAATTTGGCCTTCTCTTCATTAATCAACATGTGAGATTGAAAAAAAAAATGTGAGACTAAAGTCTGACTGTATTTTGTATTTGACGAACATCACGAATTTTACATTAGTACGTACACTTTCTATAGATATAATTTGACTGTATTACCACTTTTATTATTTTTAAAAGGTGCTATGTAGTTGCTCTGTTTTTAGCTTAGGTGAAAATTGAGGATCTTGGTCTCGCGGCAATAGTAGGAGAAAGCCATGCACACACTCCATCTTGGTGATGGCTGCACTACAAAAAATAAGACTATTATTAATCTTGTCGCTACAAAAAACTGCCGCAATTATATGATCACTGCCTAATCAGCCATGGACAGAGCAGATCACTTACATAACAAAAAAAACTGGAAAACAAATTCCAAAAAAGGCCAAATTATGGCTCTCCAACATAGGCCACACAAATTCGATGCTGTCCATATACATCAAAGTTGCAATTGAATGACCAAAATACTTATAGATTCCTGTTGGCATGATAACAAACAGAGAAGAGAGATAAAGAGTTCTCTGATGTGCTCAAGGCTTAAGGCACCAGAATTTGGTTTGGAAAATTGAAAGAAAATTGAACCGAAACTGAATCAATTCGAAAAAAGGGTAAATTGAAAGAAACAATTGAACGAAAAGAATCTCTTTGTTGGTACTGTGAGTGGTTAATTTTCCCTCTACTACGACTAAAATATTAGAGATGCAACCTTCTGATTTAGCGAATATGCTTTTGTTCTATCTAATACAACAACAAAAGCAAGCGGAGGATAGAAAATCCATAAAGCGCATGATAGAAAATCCAGAGGTTAAATTCATCAAACCGCCCAAATGCAGCTACCCGAAAAAACAGAAAAAAACAACCATTGAAAGGCCTAAATTACACAATTCCTTGAAGAAACAAAATTGCAATTTTTCGTAATGAACTTTAATAGAGAATTTAAAGAGAACAAACAAAAGCAGGCAATAATTAGTTTGACCTGTAGCTGCATTCTAGTCGACACCAGGAATGGCAAGAATAGCAGGTGGAGGCACTTCTCCTCCCCACTGGGCATCACTAATTTGGCTTGGCCATTGATCACCGGTCAGACCGAGTGGTGCCGCTGAAAAATCAGTGACTCCGTAATCAGGAGTATTTATCATAAGATGACGCTTAATGTTTGCCCCAAGTGACAGATGAGAGAGATCGAGAAAAGCAGTTAAAGAGGGGTTTGATACATCTCTATCGGAAACCTGAAACACTCTATGAAGGATTGCTGTGGTACAAAGTGCAAGCACCGGAAGTTAGGAAGCGTGTAGTAGGTTAGAGTGGGAGCATCATCAAAAGCTTGAAATTAAGCTATTTCATGATCGGGAAGCAAAAGCAGGAGCGAGATTTCAAAGAGGGAGTGGCACCACAGAGTAAAAGATGCTGCTACTACGACAACAACTAGTAGGAGAGAAAATATGGCTGTCAGAGTTGGGTTGGCTGACCCAATGGGTCAAGGCTATATTGCCGACCCAACCAGGTAAAGCCTCTATTTTTCCACGATTTAATATACAAAGTGTTAGATCGGGTTGGATGCATCATGCCTGAGCCGATAAGACGGATCAACTTTCGGTGCCCGACCTGGTAAAAATTGGGTCGAGCAGGTTGGTTATCAACTCTAGGAGAGAAACCAATAGACTTTTGACTACAATAGGGAGAAGTGACACCAGGGACTTTAGCACTAAATGAGTGATGAAAAATGATTTGCAAAGCCAAGAACAAATAGATGATGGTCATCAATAAAACTTTCGGGCTACTATAAAATCAAATAATTTTAGTCATTCATGGGACCATTGGAGGAGTTTTTTTCAAAAGATAAAAGAAGACATATTTTTCCGTCCTAAATACTCACTTTGGCTATGGAAGTCGAGATCAAGTGAAATGAAAATTTTGAACTTCTGACTTCTTTGGAATTGCATTGCGACCAGTGCAGAAACAGAAAAGTCCAATATCATATGCTTTAACTAGAATAGAGAAGTCCAATATAATATACTTTAACTAGCAGCAAAGAACTCTAGTAGCAACTACAACATATATTTAACTAACTAAAAGAGCAACCTGAGCCAGATCATAGCCACGTGACACCTAGACACAAATTTGGGTGCCATGTGGACATGGCGCAAGGTCAATCCAAGATCGTTCAAAAAAATAAAAAAGAAGCAATGAGCACCTTCAGATCAATGGTGGTCAATGGATTTAAAAATGAACAATAAAATGTTTTATAATTTCACCGTTCATTTTTGGACTGTTTGAATGTGACCGTATTTTTTTTCCTAAATCCCCTAGGGAGGGTTGAAGGGTGCCATGTCGCACTGAAAAAAGTGGCTGGACCAGCATAGGGTACGATAATATATGTCAATTACATACAATGTAAATCAGATGTGTGTGCAACAAGTTCAAACCAGCTGAATGGGAAATCAGACTGGTTTAGACCGGGCAGGCCACATTTATGGTATGGACGGCAATCCAGCTTTAGAAACTCTGTTTAGGGCTACGAAACAATTTAAAAATCATGCCAATTTCTCTTGGCACTATTTGCAGCCAAGCAACTAGATGTCGAAAGGATTGTCAGTGAAGTCCATAGAATGATATTGTCGTTCATAATTTTTTTGACATTATCCAAGTATTTTATGATTTGGTGATTAATCTGTATACCATCATGTTTTCTTTCTAGAATAGAAACCTAAATAAAATTGCATTGGGAACTTTATTCTGAGTTCCTGTTCTGGTATCTGCTTCTTATACCCCCTCCATCTTCCCAATTTCATAATTATGGTCTACCCTCAAGGCATATGAGTTTGTTTTAAATGAATAAACTTTTTTTGGTGCAATTTTAGGCTATCCAACAATCTAGCTAATCATGGAAAGATTCATAAGTGTAATGATCTGATTACTTGCAAGATAGTCATTCACTGCAAGTGTACATGAGTGATATAAATTATAAAATATGATTGCATTAACATAGAACTTTCATTTTTTTAAGCAGATAATAAAAATATATGCATAATGATTGCATTAGAATCAAGATTTAGCCATTTAACAGCATACTGCTACAATTCTAGAGGTAACATATGATGAGAAAGGATATAGGGCAATAAAGTTAAACTAATATGCCATTAGTAACTTGCATTTTTCCAACCCAAGAAAAAACAGTTCCCCTTCTAACAAACCTCTGGTAAAAATATTTCTGGTATAGCCAACCTTAAAAAAAATTCCGGTATAGCCAACCTTAAAAGTTGCCGAGGCATCTGATGCAACGTCAAAATTTGGAAGTTGCATATAATAAAAAAACTTCTGCATGTGCTCAGACTCCAAGACATACCTGTGAAATGGACCACAAAATGCTTCACTTGATAATAGCGTTATCCACAAAAACTATGGACAAAAAATGCCTCTATAAAGCTGTAAAAGACAGATAAACTTGAAGTGGAATGAGGGTGCTTTAACAAAAATTACCCCTCAGTATTCCTGTGATTACCAAGAGATAGAGTGGGCATTTTATGAGCCATTTTACAAAATTAATTCATCTATATTTTTATGAACATTAATTCATCTATATTTTTATGTTCTTATACACGCAACTTCAAGGCAGAAAATCAAATTTGATGAAATCCCTACAAGTCAGTTTCATCTAATTTCCTTTCTGTGTGATAAAATATAATTATCACACCGAAATTCTAAATTTAAGTTTTCTAAGCTCACAGCACGTTTTTACCCGTGCACGCGATCCTTGATCAAACCACTCCCAATCTAACTCGAAATTTGACTGTTAAAAATATTTTTTAATATATAACATACAGATCTACCAATCCAAACCCATCAAAACAAATCAAAACCCATTAATTTCAAACGAAAACTCAAGCAACATGTCCAAAAATAAGATTTTTCAAACAAATATTTGCTCAAACAATAATTTTCGAGAATACTAGGAAATCTACCTTCAAGCTGTGATTTCCTTCAAGCACATCAAGATGAGGGTCTTCCAATGGGGCTAAGATCAAGATATGTTGATCTACAACCCCAAAAAACAAGAAAAACCCTCTTCTTATCAGAATCATTCATCAACAAAACCCTAAAAGATCTGAATCAAACAACAAAAATCATATTATTTTCTAGTGAATAAGAAGTACAAAGAGAAAGGGTATATGGGGGCTTGCCTTTGTTCCCAGAGTTCTTCATAGGGCCTTTGTCGTTGCCTTGTGCAAATCTGACAGGAAAATTTAGAAACGATCTTCAAACAGGGTATATGGGGAAGAAATTGTTTTCGATTTTGTTGGGAAAAAGAACAAAAAGAAGATGAAAACCAGTGAGTTTAAGGTTTAGGGTTTAAAATTTTGACGCAATAGAAGAGGAAGAAGAATGGTTTTAGGGCTCTCGCGCGAAGAAGAGGTGTTTTTGCTCCCGCGCGTGCTGAAACGAAAGGGGTTTGCACAAAATTAGAAAGGATAATGTTGGAATTACATTTAGAAAGTAAGGTCACAGGTTCAAACCCCTTTACTTTCACTTTAAAGTGTCGTTGCATATAGTTTGCCACTGATTTGGGCCGTTGTGTTCTCTACAACGGCCCATGGCCGTGGTTTTTCTTAAAACGGTGAAGTTGTTTTTCCTCCATTTTCACGTAGTGGAATGACGGGTGGGTCCTGACGTGGTGGTGCTGCTGCTGCTGGTGCTGCTGGGCCCGCAACTAGCAAGGTCTTCTTCAGCAATCTATAACTACGACCCCATGAAGCGATGGAGTAGTGCTTCAAGCGGTCCGTAGCCCTCTCCTCATGGGGCGAGATGGCATACCCTGGAGCGTCGGAATAACACTCCAGCATGCTCGAAATGAGGCGAGCATACGACATCTTCTCCTTGGGCCTCAAATGACCCTTCATCAACTTCCCCTTTATATATGTCATCCCTTCTAAAACGATCATGGTGGCATCGAACCAACGGTCGCGGGATGCCGTGTATAGGGCCTGTTGGACCAACTCCACCCTCTCGGTATCATGACGCATCGGGTAGAGATTGCACTTGATTATAGAATCAAGCATTCACATGTAATGGGGCAAATCGACCCTCCAAATGGACGATCCAAACCCCTTCTTCCTATTGGTCATCTCGATCATGATCTCCTCAAATCTCACCTCTTCCACAAATGGTGGGAAGAGGGTGGTCTCAGGCACAAAGTCCAAATAACACTCAAGGGCTTCGTGAACGTGGCGACGGGTGAAGGTGTAGTCACGACCATCAATCTTGGTCGTAACTATGTCATCGGTCGGGCCCTTCTCCAAGCCCTGGTAAAATAGGCATACTAGCCTAGGGTAATAACACCGGTGGAGCGGCTTTAATAGGTTGCCGAGGCCCGCCTTGACTAAATAGTTCCTAGCCCATTTGGTCTCACCCTCGACGTCGGGGTCGGTAAACAAATCCTTATCAATGATGTATTCGTTTTCAAAGCTCTTTACCGCCCACCATTCATTTGGTTGGGGCACGTTTACGGGTGGTGGTGGTGTCGGTGAAGACTCGCGCAAAGATGCGCTCGTCGAACTGGATGTGGTATCCGATGACGACGGTGATGGGGTTCTCACAAGCGATGGCATAGGTGGGGGCGGTGCGGCGTTCTTACACCGGACCGAGAGCTTCGAAGCCGCTTGCTTCGTGGTCAAGCGAGTTCGAGGTGGCATATTGGTGAAAAATCAATAAAAAACTAGGGTTTAATGGTTCAAATTGAAGAAAAACTCGGATCTAGGGTTTACCTTAGGTATTCGATCCCAAACGACAACGATTTCGATCCGAAATCAATCCTAAACCGCAAAACCCTAGGTTGGTAAGGTTGCTCGAGAAGGAAAACGATATGGCGCGCAAGAGAATAAAACCCCAAAATTTTCAAATGAGGAGAAATCCCCCTCGTTTTGATTATATAGGTCCGATTCGATTAATCCATTTCTGAAATCTATTAATCGATTTTCAAAAACTTACTCCAGCCGCGCGAAATCGATTAATCGATTTCCAAAATCGATTAATCGAAACTCAAAATCGATTAATCGAATTAATTTCGATTAATCAAAATCATGGTCACTTAAATTTCTAGGCTTTCCAGCTCACTGGCGTGTGCCAGTTGATTAATCGATTTACCAAATCGATTAATCGATTTCCCAAAATCGATTAATCGAATTTCACCTCGATTAATCGAAATCGTAATGTCCTTAAATTTTTCTAAAATTCTCAAGTTACTAACATGTGTGAGTCGATTAATCGAATTTCAATATCGATTAATCGAAATCCAAAATCGATTAATCAATCCCCAAATCGATTAATCGAAATTTCACTTTGTTAATTTTCTGAATCCCCATTCAATCTCCACTCACTGGCGTATGCCAGTCGACTAATCGACCAAAATCGATTAATCGGTTTTGATCATACTTTCAAAATTTTCTTATTTTTGTCTCTTTTCTTTTCTTGGTAATACATGACTAGTTGGTCACTGGTTTTATGAAACATGTCTTCACAGCCATTTCGTGGCTATGATGAATCTTGACTACACATTCAACATTACATTAGGAACACGATGCGGATTGAAATTATTTCTACTGAATAAATTATTCAAAAGGTCGACATTGGATTACAACATATGGTTTAAATCCGCAAACATGCTTGCGATGATATAATTTTGGCTCTCAAGCCGTCGCAAACAAGTCTAGATATTGTTCCTTCATGTCGGTCTCTCGTTCCCACGTAGCTTCTTCGGTCGGATGATTCTTCCATCGAACAAGCACTAACGGAATCACTTTTGTCCGCAACACTTGTTCCTTTAGATCCAAAATCTCCGCCGGCTCTTCGATTATGCTCATATCCTCATGCATTTCTAATGGTTGGCCACTCAACACGTGATCAGGGCTATTAAGATATTTCCTGAGTATAAATACGTGGAACATATTGTGTACCCGATCAAATAACGGTGGCAATCCAATGCGGTAAGCAACTTCCCCTACTCGATCCAGAACCTCAAATGGTCCAAGATAGCGGGGACTCAACTTCCCTCTCTTTCCAAATCTCATCACCCTTTTCATAGGTGACACTTTCACGAACACATATTCACCCACCTTAAAGTCTACACTCGTCCACTTAATATCAGCGTAGCTTTTTTGTCTGCTCTGAGCCGCTTTGAGTTTGGCCCTTATCATCCAAACATAGGTGGCATTATCTTCAAGTATCTCGGGTCCCAAAACAAATTTCTCACCGGTTTCCTCCCAATTGATTGGCGATCTACACCGTCGTCCATAAAGAGCTTCATACGGTGTCATGCCAATACTCGTCTGAAAACTGTTGTTATATGCAAACTCAACCAATGGTAGGTGCTGATCCCATGATCCTTGCAATTCTAACATACACGCCCTAAGCATGTCCTCGATGATCTGATTGACCCGCTCTGTTTGCTCATTAGTTTGCAGATGGAATGCTGAACTGAAATCTAGTCGCGTTTCCATTCCTTCTTGAAATTTCTTTCAAAACTTTGATGTATATAATGGGTCACGGTCAGAAACAATGCTACTCGGAATCCCATGCAAACGGGCGATCTCTTTCATATATAGCTCTGCAAGTCTTCTCGCAGTGTACATCGTGTTGTAAGGCAAGAAGTGCGCTGACTTGGTCAATCGATCGACCACTACCCAAATGACATTGTACCTCTTTGCAGTACGCGGTAGTCCAATGATGAAGTCCATAGAGGTCGATTCCCACTTCCATTCCGGTATAGGTAGAGGTTGCAATAATCTTGCGGGGTGTCTATGATCGATCTTCATTTGTTGGCACGTCAAACACTGTGACACGTACTCTGTCACGTCTTGTTTCACCTCTCCACCAGTAATTCTTTTTCAAATCTTGGTACATCTTCGTGCTACCCGGGTAAATCGCATAGTTAGATTTGTGATATTCATCAAGAATTGTTTGTCGTAGATCGGCATTGTCCGGAATGTAGAGACGGCCCTTAAACAATAAGGAACCATCTTCTTTCATTGAGAAGTCCGGTTTGATGCCTTCTATCACATCTTGACGAATCTTGGTTAAAGTCGGGTCTTTCATCTATAGCTCGTGGATATGCTCAAATATCACTGATCTCACTGAAATGTTTGTCAAAAAGGCTCTTGTGGCTTGCGACTCAATATTCGCATCATACAGTGCCAGATCTTCAAACAACTTCTATCGGTGCATACCCAAAATCAAACTAGCCAACTGAGTTGAACCCTTCCGACTCAAGACACCAGCTACTACATTTGCCTTGCCTGGATGGTACTGTATGGAACAGTCATAGTCTTTGAGGAACTCCATCCATCTGCGTTGCCTCATATTTAATTCTTTCTGTATAAACAGATATCTGAGGCTCTTGTGGTCGGTGAAAATCTTAAAAGTCTCACCGTACAAGTAATGTCGCCAAATCTTCAGTGCAAATATGACCGCTGCTGTGATAGCCTAACTTTTTCCCTTCTCATAAATGGGAAAGGTCGCACCGTCGAATCACCTAACATGATCCTGTCATACAAGGGCATCGTGTACAAGTGTTACATATGCGGAAGCAAATTTAATTAACTCTGATACGTAGAAATATGACAGCAACTAATGTTCATTCATTTATCTAAAGCAGCAAAAGCAGCAAACTGAACAGGAATATAAACAGAAACCTATACCTGAAGTAGTAAACTATCTTATATCACACTGCTGTTTATACATGTTTACAATCACTACTCTCTCTCGAAATCTCTCAAGGAAAGAAGTCCTCCGCAGAATCTTCCTCCTTGTCTCCCTCGTCCTCCTCCTGATGGTAGGTAGGAACAGCCTCGTGCTCAGGGTCTTAAGCAATATCTGCAGCTAAGACATAAAGTCGTAGGATGAGCTATCATCGAAGCTCAGTAGAGATAATTGCAATACTAATTTATATGTTAGATTATCCATTCATGTCTAGAGGCATAATAAAACGAAGCACATGTCATCTTATTTTAGGTCTAGTCTAGCATTTATATATATAGCCTAGTAACATATTAACAAACAAGTATTAAATCATGTAATTATTGTATCATGCTGACAATGCTGACATATTCATGCTGACCAAATACGAGTACTGATAAGGAATCATGCGAGATAATATCAAGGAAACATGCGGAAACAAGACATGTTCAAGAACAAGAAACAAGCAAAGTAATCTCCCGAGTTAGCGGGATCACTTGGACTGAGATACTCAAGCCCCTGAGCTAGGTTAACAGGGTCACATGACTCAAGAGGTCAAACCTTTGAGCTATGTTAGCAAGGTCACTTGATAAACGACTAGTCAAGCCCTTGAGCTAAGTTAGCAGGGTCACTTGGTTCAAAAAGTCAAACCCTTGAGCTACGTTAGCAAGGTCACTTGACATGAGATTGGTCAAGCCGCTAAGCTAAGTGAGCAGGGTCACTTGAACCTAGACCTCAACCACGTACAAGGAATCAAGACGTGATCATGCATGGTATCAGGTATGCGAGAACATCATGAGTAGAGTGCATACAATTATGATAGAATAGCATATAATCATATATCAAAACTGCTAATCATATATCAAAACTGAACTAGTATGCTTATACCTGATAGTATCATCATTTCCATCTAACTGCATTAGCATAACTGAACTTGCATGCTTATACCTCACAAAAACTAGCATATTTGAACAAAAACTGAATTAGCATATGCCTACTAACTATTCTTCCGAACTGAGTTAACTATTTATCAACACTGAACTTAGCAAAGCTGTACTATCATGTTCATACTAATTCAAAATTGAGCTTCTTATCCTAATTTCCTTCCTAAATCTAGCATAGCTATCCAATAGCAGATATCAAATCTGAACTTGTATTATCATTTATACACTCCAAACTGACTTGAGTATAGTCATGCACACACACATCAAAACTGATATCTATTATCATCACTATCATTAATCGAACTTGTATTTTCATTCTTCAACTGATACTTAGAATATTCATCTTTACTTCTTAGTAAATTAAACTCATAGTAACTTATTTTAGTATCATACATGACTATGACTAATATGCGTATCAATTTGTCTATTTGTGCATGATCAATGTAATAACTTCCTTAGCTAGACGAGAGTGAGAAAAATACAATATAAATTAGTAAAGTAAATTTCCTACCATAAGATCAAGCCTGTGCGTTACGTATGAGACTTGCTTGCAGTCATGTGCTTGCACGCATCCAAACGAAGTCATCGGCATGAGCACGTTATGTGCACCATATACCTAGGATATATGGTCATAATTTTAATATTTTTAATAGTTCATTGGGTCAACATAGACCCCAAATATGGACAATTTATGGCCTCATGTCTTATGGGCAAACTCAGCAAGTCATCCTAGCACAAACCCCTTACAGAGGTGTCACCAAATGCGTCAGATGTAGGGTTGCCGTGGTAAGCAACATAGATTGCCACGGCAAGCTTTACAGCTGAGCATGATGCCGCGACTTGTCACCAATTTTTGACCCTATAAACGTTAGATTCAGAAATTTGTTCCTTCATAAAAGTTGTAGGGCTCGTTGTCCCCTTTCCAATGCATCAAGAATCGTGCCATTTAGAGTTTGGGGTCAAACGTTATGACCAAAATACCAAACAGTGGTCAGTGCACAATGTTGCCGCGACAAGCCTGAGTACCTTGCTGCAGCAAGCCTGTAAGGTTGCCGCGGCAAGCCTATCAGGCTGGGCTTGCCGGGGTATTTTTTTGCTCTATTTTGGGTTCTTTTACTCAGGCAATTGGCCGGGTATTTTGTATACATATGGATAATATATTTCATATATATATATTGCACAGAAATTGAGATTTTCTTATTTAGTTTTGTCCGAAATTTTCGGTGTAGTTTATTCACCAATACGGGTTTCAAAACCCATTTCAATTTGTGATTCGTGTTGCCGATTCGATCTCAGTGAATCTTCACTACAGATTTATAGTTGATCATAAATAATTGATGGAAGGAACCTAGACGAGTACGTGAGTTGTTTACGGTATACCTTTTGGTGAAGTTTATTGTTACGATGACACCGGACGTGTGTCGGTGTTGTCGAGTTCGTCGAGCTCGTGAGAACTAGGCTGCAAGAGCTCCCCGAGACCAGCGTGTGCCTTCGACTCGAATTGCAGGATCTGATTGGCTAAAGGTTTTTGATATGGAAGAAGGAAGAAGTAGATGAGTTGGCGAGCTTTGTAGGGCTGCATACCTTGCGTGCATGAGAGTCGGAGATGACTCATGCACATGCGTGGAGGCAAGCTGCGAATTAAAACAGCTTACAAGCTGTTTGGGGCTGGAATCATCTGTTGTGCTCACACGATTTTTTGCTTTGTATATCCATATAAGTCAAAACGGGATGGGCTTTAGTGTAAAGCTAACACAAGGTTAAACATATATTGTAGGGTGTAGCTTTAGTGTAAAGCAGTTACACTTATGTATTATGTTTATAAGATAGTGTTTTGATTTATTATATTAGCTAATACATTGCGTGTAGATATTTCTAAGTTTTATAAGGTTTATTTTATTTAAGTGCTTGCCTTGGTTGCCGAGGCAACCTCTTAGGCTTGCCTCAGGTGCCAAGGCAACCTTTTGTGCTTGCCTCGGTGCCAAGGCAAGACCATCTAACCATGGTTGGCATTTGTTCACATGCACTGATGGGTCTTTGGTCGAAGTCTTGACACCTTTCTGTGTCAAACATCATTATGTATCATCAAAAATTGTGTGACGATTAATTTTATGTTTAAAAGGGTTCCTAATATTTTAATTTTCGAATAAATCTATGATCAACCGTTATTTCACTATAGCAAACATATATATAGTTAAGCACGTTTTTGTTGGCTGTTACAGCTGCTAGTTCTAGATCATGTGTCGGACAATTCTTTTCATGCTCTTTCAACTGTCTCACTCTTGTTCTCTTTGATCTCGATCCTGGCGATCACGATCCTGAGTCTCTACCTGATCTTGGCTCCCTTGGCCACCACTGCCTGAAGCCCCTCTATCTCCTATAGGCACTTTATTTGTATCTGAGATAAAATCATCTCGACTATGCAAACTTCTACTATGACCGCTCCTGGGTCGGCCCCTTCCTCTAGAAGACATAACGGTCTGTACGTGAAAGCAAGGATTTCTTTAGCATAAGTCCCTATGCTCTAACAAAAGGATGATTGTCAGAATTTCTAAAAGAAAATACTCTAATACCAACTGTGACAGCTCAGATTTCGGCACCCCGAAACCAGTGCCATCAACACGATCCTCTAGACCGTGCCCCATGACTATGTACGGAACATTGGTATAGCAAACAATATTAAGACAAAATAGAACAATAACTACACGATGCGGAAGTAAAATACTATTCTAAGTATGAACTCAAAAGACAGTTCTACTTTCATGCCACTCCATGAGCAGAGAACCGATCCGAATCATCGGTGATAAACAGATCACCCCAGATGGTTCGCCAAAATAATTATATTAATTTAATTACATTTCCTAAAAATAAGGCTTGACATACCAAGCCACACAACAAGCTCTCAAAATTCACTCTATCCAAAGTGCTCAGCAGAGTCTCTTAGAAGAAGTCCTCGGGAGGAGGCTCTAACTTTTCCTCGGGCACGTAATCCGAATCACCCGAATCTACGTCTCTCAAAGCCTCGGCCGTTGCTAATACTGGACCTGCGACGTATGGTCTAAAGGGTGAGCTACATCTTAGCTCAATAGGGAACAACACAATGAACATATAAGTTAAAATCTCACATATATTCCATGATATTCTAAGCATGATGTATCTATGCATTTACTAGAAAAATAATTTAAAAGATGATAATTATGCCTTGAAGTTTACTGGTGGTTTGCATGTTTCATTCCTTCTCAAACTGTTCATGAATTACACTGATTAGGCCTAAAACAAAACTTAAATCTTCAACTTAAGTAGTCCCTGAGCAATATAGCATCGAGCCCCGATGGAATACCCTCCATCGTCGTCTAAATAGACAGTTGTTATATGTATTCCCTAAGAATACTACCCAAGCCCCTTTCTCAATAGGCGGCGGGGTTAAATATCATCTCAACATCCCTAGGATGTGCTTACTGTGTACGGATAAACCTCCGTACCGGTATACGGATTGGCCGCCGTACCAGTCACAGATATCCTGCCGAATTAGTCGTGGGTATCCCGCCACGTTGGTGGGGTATTCTATTCAAACCTTAAATAACAAAAACATTATGTGCTTTACATATAGTTATTCATCGTGTAAAAGTGCTACTTTATATCAGTTAGGCCTTATCAGCAGTTATTCAATCTTACTTACATCCCTGAGATGTCTAAATTACTCGCATCACATTGATGCCTTTATCACTTTCTCATCCCCTGGGGATGCCTCATTTTCATTAGATTACTTGGTCTCAGTTACTCACATCACACAGATGTCTTTATCACTTTCTCATTCCCTAGAGATGTCTCATTCTCATTTACTTTATTGGTATCATACACACACTCCTTTTTACAAAGATTTACACAGTTAAAATATTTTCAATTTGATTTCTATATCACTACATACATGCTCTTGCAATTAAAGTATATATTCAAGGTGTTCCCTACCTCAGGTCTCTGAAGGTCCGAGCATCAAGGTCCCACACGGCTCCTTATGCTTGCTCTCACACATACCACCTATGGTACATCATAACCCATGTAATATATCACTAAAGATGCAATAGAGAAGGTCCTAGGCCCTCCATGAACCTCAAGGTTTAATTAAAAAGTCAAGTGAAACTGCCAAAATTGATTAATCGATTAATCGAACCCTAAATCGATTCCCAAAATCGATTAATCGAAAATCCAAAATCGATTAATCGATCCCAAATCGATTAATCGAAATCCCTAAAACGGTTAAGTCGATTCTCAAATCGAGTAGTCGAAAATCCGAAATCGATTAGTCAATCCAAAATCGATTAATCGATTTTCAGATCGATTAATCGAAATCGGGCATCTTTGCTTTTTCAACTTCTAGACCAAAATCGATTAATCGATTCTCAAAATTGATTAATCGATTTGGCCAGACTCAGCCCCTCTCTCGGGCTGTTCTTCCAAATCTTTTTCTTATCAACTCTTTCCCTTTTTCTATACCTTTAATCTATCTTTTTAACTACATTTGACTAATTTTAACAATCAAGACTTATACATTTAAATCTAATAAGGACTCACCTCAAATCAATCTCTACAAGGATGGATTTGTTGATTAAGTGGCTAGGGTTCCAGCTTTTCGCTTCAACGGCTCCTCATGCGTTGAATCCGGCATTCAATGCTCTAATCAGCCCTTCAATCCAGCCACATTAACCCCCTTGTCATTAACCCCTTCCTCTCTCTCTCTCTCTCTCTCTCTCCTCTTAACTCCTTCACCAACCTAGACAAAGGAAATAACTTTTCCTAGGTTATTAAACTCTTATAACCTTCCTAGTCTTTGTGTTAAGCACATACACCAGAGGTAGGTATATATGACCCTTAACTAACACTTAACTCTCCACTTAGGTCACACTAATCTCACATTAGTACATTACTTCATGAGTCCACTGTTTGACCATCACTTGGTCAAACCTACGACCAGTCGGGTACGGATCTCGAAGTCACTGTTTAACGCTCAAATTTTTGAGATATTATACTAGCCGTGAGATTATGGACGGAAGGACTATTTCACCCTTAATGAAACCAATATTCTAAAAATACCACAATTTTAGAAGGCCCTTCATTCACCTTTATTTCCAAGTCATGCCATAATAGTTTACCACCATTCTAAAAGGAGTAACTTTAAATTCACCCACAAAATCTTTGAGTTCACCCACGCTGAAACACATCAACTGCATTGAATCAGACGATGGAGATTTTTATCGTCCCAATCTTTCATGAGATCGATCTTTAAATCATGGGTGTACCATCAGACGGTCGTTTTTTCATTTCATGTGGTACACACCCATAAAAGTAACCTTTAAATCAATTTTAAGCGTGCACGTGACGTTAAGGTCACTTTTCTGAGATGTGTGTCACGTGAAATAAAACACTAACCGTCTGATGGTACGCCGATAATCTCAAGATCCATCGTGTGAAATATTGGGAGGATAAATGATCTCTATCATTCGATTCAATTCAATCAACGTGTTTTAGCGTGGGTGAACTCAAAGATTCGGTGGGTGGATTTAAAGGTACTCTTCTAAAAGGCCCTTCATTCACCCATCAGATTCAAAACTCATTAGATGGGTGATTCCCCCATTAAAGCATGCTAACGTTTGGACGGATACTCAACCAATGGAGGATTTGTGGCGAACGATACAATTATTCTTGTAAAGAAAACCTTCAATCTATATATTCCACTCAAAATATTCGACCCTCTAATTTGCTATATGATTTAAGACCCATAAGATGAAAGACCGATTGGTATTAGCCGATACTTACTGATACAATTTTTTTCTCGATATTAGCCGATACTTGCTAATACAATTTTCTTTCTACATGTTTTAAAAAAAAGGATGATATGGTATTGGTGGTACCGATACATATCAGCCGATATGTATCGGTGCAAGATGGACCAATACTTGATACCAATATTGATACCCCGAGTGCAAGTCGCTTAGAGTTTTGATGAGTTAAAAATCAAATAGGTTACTAGTATGGGCAGCCGAAGATTCGGTCTTCGTACTTAGTGGTTCCGCAATTAAGACCGATGGCTGCCTTGAATGGGATGATGTAGATCATTTTACCTCCCAATCTTCGATACAAGAAATCTTGAGATCATGTCCCACCAATTAGACGGTCAGATGTTGATTTCACTTGACACATGTCCTCAAAAGTGACCATGATTAGGTCACTTTGGGGGATGTGTTTCACAGAAAATCAATATCTGACCGTATGATGGGGGTCCATGATGTCCAGATCTATAATGTGGAAGCTTGGGACAAAAAAAAATGATAGAATCTGCGGCTTTAAATAAGTGTAGCCAATCATATAATAGAGAACCAAATTAAATTAAATTAAATCCAAAAATCAAATTAAGGGTGGCTTCATTTGCAGCCAACAAATCTTTCAATGCAACTCATGTGTGGGTTAGGCCTGAAGTTTTGTGCATGGCAAATAAAATAACCTACTCAAACATCTTTAAATGCAACCATATGAGGGTTGCGCCTGAATTTTCGAGGACTGCAAATAAATCCCCCGTAAATTAACTCAAATTAAAATTTAAAAAAATCAACAGAATAAAGAAATATCTGCTAAAAATGGGTGGGAAGAAGAAGAGGTACCTGTAAATTAACAGTTCCAGTGGCTGTAACCCGAATTCCTTGGTGGGAAATCGGAGATGGAAATTTTGTAATGATTAAGCCTTCAAGGGCTTCCTGAAAACATGCAGAAGAAGTGATCAGTTTTTTTTTTTTTTTTGAGGGGGTGTTAGTGTTGTTAAATCTAGTTGTATCAGAGAGTTGGGTTTTTACAGAAGGTCGATAGACTCGGCTTCCACGGGAAAGCTTGAGCTGAATCGCCGTGGCGATGACGATGGAAAGAGAGATGATGGAATTTGGGATTTGGGAGATGATCGACGGACGATATGGGAGATGAGTTGATTGGGCGTCACCGGCTTCATAAGATTATTAAAGATTATGAAGAACTTGATCTCCATCTAACAGTGTCGAACGATTACTTTTGTAGATTTTAGCGTCCCTTAAACAACGGTGTGAGTATCGCTTCTGTAGGATGCTGTGTTTGGGTTAGCTCTTATGAGTTATGAGAACAGAAAAGCCGTTCAATGCTTTGAATGCGGAGGATGGCAGTCCTCTCAATCCAACCTTCCATACAGTTGATCTTGATATCATGCAAATGTCATCGGATGGTCAGCTTTTATTCCACGTGGCACACATCCGAAAAGTAACTTATGAGCATTATGTGTGCCGGCAAGGTAGATCGATACCGATTATAATCAGGGCCGGCCCTGAGATTTTAGGGGCCCAATGTGAGTTTCTAAAATGGGGCCCTCCATATTAATCCCAAAAAAAAGTTCGCCACAAATTATTATTTTTTTTAAATAAAATAATACTCATATCTCCAATGGTGACAAATTTCTCTAATAGTTTCCAAAATTATGCTAAAATTTATTAAAAGAGTTGGGACATAACATTCAACGAAATTTTGATGATTTCTCCAAAATTGCTAAATTTCATTCATTTCAGCGAAATTAATGAATTTTTTTCAAATTTAATGAATTTTCTTTTAATTTTAGTCATTTTTGCATAATAAATAATTTTTTATAATTATTAAATATACTATATATATATATATATATAATATTTTTGTACTTCCTGAAATACCAAAATAGGGCTGAAATTAAAATTTCTCACCGTGATTGTTCTTAGCTTATGAATATCTGCATATTTCATTCTATTGTTTATAATTTGAAAGGGTAATTAATAAGTTAACGAAAATTTATATTAAATGAAAATAAAACACAAAAAGAGAAAACTTAAATAGTAAAACGTACCTCACGAATTGAGTAGCCTAATTAATAACACTTTGACATTTTTTAGCACTTTAACTGTCATTAAATCTTTCCTATCATTTTTTAGCATGTTACTAGTCTCAATAAATAGATTCATTAGATAGCTCTCGTCAAATAGATCCAAATTGATAGGTTATTTGCGGAAAATTGAATTGTAACGAGCATGAGATTGTTGTTTTAAGTTGGGTCATTTAATAAGAAAAAAATTGTATATATAAAGGATCCGATCAAACAAATCCGGATCGATCCAAATGGGGTCAGAGAATCCACTGGGCCGATTTTGCCTGGTGAGGCAAATGACCCGACCCATGACCAACACCGACCCAGTAGAGACCCGATCCGACCCATAAAAAAAAGGGGGAGCATGAGAAGAGTTGAACCCATAACTTATTGGGTAAAAAGTAAAATAGCCCAAGTAGCTTAACCAACTAACCCATTGACTCCCATCAAAAAATAAAAAACTAACCCATTGATTTTTTTTTTCTTTTTTTGATAACCTGGGTATCCGGGCCTCTTAGAGCACTCGCCTAATCCCTGGGGCACATGTGCACCCCAAATTGTGGGCAATCACTTGGACTTGTCAAATTGATATGGATATATGTCATGTGGCATAACAATGAAGTATACTTTAATAGTGTAAGATCAAATATATTTTAATGGTATAAGATCACTTAAATATTATTTTTCATCTCGCGCCACATCACCAAGAGGTCCCACCTCTCATCTATTAGCCCTATTCAGTACGTCTTGGATTCCTAGATTTTAAAAAGTTAGTCGTACTATTGCTTGATCTAGAGGTTGACAAATTGTTTATTCAGTCTCGAAATCAATGGGAGTCAAATTTTCACACGAAAAATTATAAACGGAGGACAGATTTGTTGAGGACAAAATATAGACGGCTAACGTAGCGCGACGTGACTTCCTCACCAACCTACATTTACTAAGCCCAGCACACTTTTAGCCAATTGCATTGCGCCACATCAGTCGCCTGCACTTTATCCATATAAAATATGTCTTCCATTTAACACTGTCCTTCCACACCTAATTAAAGATTCATTTTTTAAGTCGTATGCGATGTTAGGTGGGCACATCTTAAAATTTAATCAGACATATACAACTGCACATTTAATCAGATAATAGAGATCATGTTTGCTTCTAATAACAAGGTCTGAGGTTAGTAAGAATTGGTGTGATCTTAGAAATTTCATTCATTAATGTATGGAGAGATAACAATGGTGTGCTACTAGCAACTCTCTATTTTTAATAATATTAGTTCCTGGCTGTAGATTTTAAAACAAAGATTTAGAGAGACAAGAGAAAGGGAAGAGGAAGCGGAACACCTAAAATCAGACGCCCGATATGCTTTGGATCACGAGATTTTCAATTTTTTCCTGCTTAATAATGACGATGATTGTCTTCTCAGAGAGACTAGAGAGAGAGAGAGGCAATGGCTGGAGATGGGGCCTTACAAATATTTATTTATTTTTTTTAAAAGTCTTTGTTTTAGGGGGCCCCTGAAAATTGGGGGCGAAGGTAGCCGCCACCTCGCTAGCCTTGGTCTAGGGCCGGACCTGATTATAATACCATGCGAGCACATACCTACGTGTTCTCTAAAAGTGCCTAAGTCTCAAACCCCTTGAAAATCGTTGATTACTTCGGATCAAATGATGGAAATAGTGTTTTACCTCGATCTTCCACACAATGGATCTTGAGATCATGGCTCACCTAAGAGAGGGTCAGTTTTGGAATCAATGTGTCAAAATTTTCCAAAAAATGGATCTTCAATCATATGACACACATCACGTTCAAGCCTGATTTTACAACCATTTTATATATATATATATATATATATATATATATATATATATGACCTATGGAATAAAAACTGATTGCCTAATAGGTGTGTCATGATCTCAAGATCCATTTTGTTGAAGATTAGGGTAAAGTGGATCTTCATTATCTAATCCAAAGCAATCAACTATTTTCAAGGGGAATGTGACGTGGGCACGAAGAGATACCTTTGTGTGCCATGTAGTCTTTGCGTCATTTTTGACGATGGTTAGATTGAAATGAACGGCTAATTTAGTATTTAGTGGGGGTTAGTAGAAGCCACTTATTAAAATAAGGGCACAACACATTTTGCTAAGGGAAAAGGGTACCTTTATCTGCACCAACTGAATCTCTATACATACCTGTGTTTGCATGTGCCGCTGGAAAAGCATGCTTTTTTGCTTTGGGAGTCATTACTTGCACTCAAAAACTTGGCCCTTGTGTACTAAGTTTAAAATAATGACCTATAAGTTTGATGACCTCTATTATGAAAACATCATCTAAATTATTTGATTTGGAGGCCATTATTTAAATATATTAAGTGCAAAAAATTAGCATGGAATATAATCTTCATCATGTGACTAAATATTGTCAAAGGCTATTATGTGATTCAGCGGTTAACAGCAATAAATCATATGATAAATATCATGTTTTGCTCCAATCTTATCCACTAAGGATCTATAGAACATGACCTGTAATTGCATTTTCACATGTCACGTCTCCCTGAAATATAACTTTTGTGCAACGGTCACATTTCCGAATGCAAATAATGGCTCCCTTTTACGTTGGGTAAAATTTGTACACCTTATGATTTTGTAAGAACATCCAAAATTCCTTTTTAACCTCTGTCTCCTCTCTTATATTTGAAGGAATCCTACTCCTGCCATTAATGGATCACCTTGTTTGATAAGATGAGTTTTGAAAGGGAGATCATTTTCGTAAAGAGGGGCATAATGAGAAGGGCTCGGGTGGCGTGTTAAAGCACGCACCCGCAACCATGTACATATCAGACTAGTGGAATGCAAGTTCAACATTTTATATACGCGAGCAAGAGAAAAATAATGTGTCGATGATAGTTGTTATGACTTATGAGTGATGGTTTGGCGAGATGAGCCCGAGCGAGGGATAATTTAGCAAGAGGGGAGGATTTCTTTTAGATTTGGAGAGATTTTAGGAATGAGAGGAGAGAATTTTTTAGATTTTTAAGAACCATACTTATAAAGGTATTCTTGTAACTTTTAGAAAAAATAATCTTTTCTTTCTCACTTGATGCAATTCCACTTTTCCCATTATAATGGTAGAGATATATTCATATATTTATATATACGGAATGTGTAATATCGGTATTAAGAGAACTCGAGGCAACCTTGATTGAGGTCAAAATTTTGATTAGAATAAAATAGGCTCGGACTACCTTGAGCAAATCAAAGATTTGATCAAGTCCATTGGTCAAGAAGTCAATGTTAATAAAGTCTGATCATCTGACATTGTTTTCTCTAGTTGACAATGTTGTTGTCAACCATCGATGGTTTAGAGATCTTGGGTGCTCTAATTAAAGAAATGCAATGATAATTAGTGGATCATTTAATATGAGCCCTTTACAACATTTGCTCTACATCTGCTACGAAGTGGGATTGAGAGTGTCATCTCTGCCATCAACTTTGAGTCTTATTTCTAACAAGGGTGGTAGGAGAAAAAAATACTTTCCAAATAAGCCTAATTGCATTCTTATTAGTGATGCTAGGGTTTAGGATTCTGAATTGCAAATTATGTCAGAATTTTTTTTTTAATTAATCAAAATTTTGAAAAAAGTTCTTTGAATGGGTGGTTGGGTATATATTCACCCCCAAAAGGTTGCTTTCTCACTCCACATCCTCCAGTCGACATGTATTGACCACCTTAGAATAAGATGGTGGAGGTCATTTTTCGTCCCCATCTTCTTCATAGTGGATCCATGGGTCGTGGGTGTAGCATCAGACAAACAATTTTTTAATCCATATGGCACATATCTCAAAAAGTGACTCTAAAATCATGCTTGAGTGTGATGGTGGTCATATGATTTTAAGATCACTTTTTGGAGACGTGTGCTATGTGTAATAAAAAAATGACTCTATGATGGTACGACTATGATCTATAGATCAATTGTGCGAAAGATGGGGACAAAAAATAATCTCCACCATCTTATTCAAAGTCAGTCAATTCACACTGACCGATGGAGGTAGGGTGAGAAAGCAGCCTTATGGGGTGAGTATAATGGTACCCTAAGAAGAAGAGTCGCCTTGCATTTTGCTTTAAAAGTCAAAGAAACACGCAACCCTCGTTCAGGTGTTTCCTGTCTTTACCCAAAAAAGTTATGAATCCTGACAACTCAGGTTCTTGTTGATTCTTAGCAGACTCTGATTCTTGTCTTTTTCCAAAACTGTTCTTAAGTTGCTATGATTCCTGACTTTTCTCAGAAAAGCTAATTTCTCAATCGTTCTTAAATTATTCTCCGAAAAGCTCAGAATCGGATGAACATGTGATTGTGCTACCGTCATACGAATGCTAATCATCGGACTACTTGTGAGACTCGGATTTGGCTAAAAAGTTTCAGGCGACCAATTTATGCAAGGTTGGAATTAAATGACGGATTTATTTTTTAATATAATTCTTCGAGACATACATATAATACGAAAAATATTATATATATATATATATATATATAATAAAAATTAGAAACTTATGAAAGTGTCCAGGCCGATATTGTTAATAGCAAATGATGAAGTTCATTAGCCCAATACATTCAAAATCGGTTTACTCGAAAAGCCAAAATACAAAAAATAAAAATAAAAAATGACATTACCCCCCATTTCTATTAGAAATTGGTGGCTGTGCCCTTTGATCCAGACCATCAAATTGATGGACCAAGACTTAAAAATTATATTTTTTTTAATGGGCACTACAAAATTACTGTTTTTTATCGGCGACCAAAAACCGCCGACAAAACTTAGTTAGCCTTTGGTAAGACTAATACCAGCAGCTACTAGTCTACCACTAACTCCCTTGTTGGTGATACATTTACTAAAAGCATACATATTTATTGCCAGTGGCTAAGATCTGTCGGGAATGCTTTCACAACGGTCACTAACGGTCCTAATCACTAGCAGCTGCATTCTTTTTGCCGGCGACTAAGATCCGTCAGAAATATTTTTTTAACGGCCACTAATCGCCCTAATTACTGGTGATTGTATATGGCTGCCGGTAAGAGTCCTTAATATTTTTTCCCAACTTACACTCAAGATTAGTACAATGGCCTGCATTTAGAAGAAAGACTTTTGGCATTTTTGAGATCTGCGCAACATAAGACACCATCTAAGTTGTTTAATTTGAAGGCCATGATTTAAAGATCTTTCTTGCTTAAGTTCGACATGAAATATGATCTCAATCATCTGATTTAGCATAGTCAAAGACAATCAGCAGATTCATTGGTTGACTGTGTTAAACCGATGATAGAGATCTTGTTGCATGCCTATCTTTGATAGCAAAAATTTTTATATTAAGGCCTTCAAATCATACGGCTTAGACGGGTACTTTGTATGCATGCTATTGGGATGCTTCTCATCTCTTGTTTCGTGCCGATGATAGAGATCTTTTTTCCCCAACAGGTACTTTGTACACATTCTGTTATGATGTGTGTCTCATAAATCATTACGATGCAACCAACAATCTTATAAACATATTAGCATAAAAAATAATCAAATTACACCATCTTTTTGTTACACAAATCATTAAAAGGAATACCTTAAATAATAACGTATAAAACACAAGCAATCTCAAAGTAAACAAAAAAATTAATGAAAAAAAAATGCATCTCATAGGAATTAGTATCCTCATGTTATGGGCAATCCTCCGTCACAATGGCTATAGATAGTGATGTTGGCTCCCTACACGAGGTAGTAGTATGGGTGACAATGATCAGATTAGCCTCCTCCTGTCAAAATGTGTTGGTGTAAGGTAGATCCCAAAGAATCTGCAGAAACAACCCCTCCATTCAACGATCTCTCTCTCTCATGTTATCTCTTTCTTTATGTAAGTATCGTAGAAAATAAAATAAATATTTAAAATAATTTTTGAATTCACTTACGGGCACTAGAAACTTTTGTCATTCTAAAAGTATGTACCTTCCTACATGCAGAGATTAGCTGGTGAAGGGCGTGATTCTGCCATCTAATTTCTCATTCCAAACCTGTATGTAAAACTCATTTTATTAATTTTATCAGTAGCACATTTGAATTGTGAAAAGTATAACCATTACAAAAAGAAAATTACAAAATCCGTAAGAGAAATAAATTTGTAGCAACCTCTGATTCTTTAGTACCATATCTGTAAAAATATCTAAGTAACCAGAATTCAGACATAGGAAAAGAAATAAATTTGTAGTCATGCTTACATGCGAAGAATAAGATTAATACATTACCTTACATGCTTCCCATAATAGATCATCCAAGTGTCTTTGCTCAGTCAATTGAATTGTGAAATGTTGCCATCGAGTTTCTATATTCATTTTTTTTAAGGTTGTGCCGCCGTATATGACATCTTGACATTTGGCACCCTTGCCACGTGTCTAGGTTCCACTGTATCTCATGCTTTGGAATGTTTATATTTGTTTCAATACATGAACAAAATGATTCTATCCATCAATGGATACTCACTTTACCATAGAGTTACATCCTACGCCAAAAGAGTCATGTTCACTGAAGATTTCGGACTTATAATCTTGCTCTCATTTTGACCCTAAATAGATAAACAGATGGGACAAGGAAATGATGACTATGATGGCCTCTCAGTCTCACTAGGGACGAAGAAGCAAC
The DNA here is from genome assembly GCA_021018995.1 of Chloranthus sessilifolius. NCBI lineage: Eukaryota > Viridiplantae > Streptophyta > Magnoliopsida > Chloranthales > Chloranthaceae > Chloranthus > Chloranthus sessilifolius. The sequence goes on from CM037596.1 coordinate 17,166,249, forward strand.
AAAATGCAAGAATATGCATAACATGATTATTTTATGAGAATGTATGTGTTCATCACCAGGTACGATACATAGCAATACTCTAGCAGAGGAAAAAGCATCTTTACCAGCCAAGGCCAACAACCTTCTTGACAACACCTTGCAGCTCTACCAAAACAGATTTTGTTCTATTGTTTCCCATCACTCTAACCTTGGTATGCCTAGGAAGCACAAAATGCTCTTCATCCCTGCTTTCTTTGCGATATGGAGAAAGAGCCCAAGGACAAAACTCTGGCTCCAACATCTGCAATAGTTTCTTCCAAATTTCCAGGAAAACTCAGAAAATAAGCCAATTTAGTAAAATTCGACCAGTGCAAAGAACTCAGCCATTGTAACTGAAGAACCCTACCAAATCCAATTTGATCAATCTAATAGAGTTGCACATAGTTACTAAACCCATCATTTTTGTGCAAACTTATCATATTCTGCTTCCTATGCTAAAAGTTAGTTGCCTTCAATACTTAGTCTAACCAATCTTAATACAGCCCTGACGTATCGAGCAATTCATGGAAGTTGGGGAGAATGAAATTTAACTTCTTGAAGTGATCTCCACAATTTGCAGCACATCAATTTGGAAAAACTTTGAGGAAATGTGATCAAAGGAAATGTGAAAGCTCCAATGAGAATTCAGGAAGAAAATAAGATCTATATAAAATAGCAAAAAACCAATATTCTTAAAACCCTCTACCCAAATAAATATTGTTAGGCAGAACATACAAAATGAACAGAGAAATGTTAAAATTTTCTTTTATAGAGACAGGGTTCCAAATCAAAGAAATTTACACGCTTTCACCTTCTTAATGAATTAATCACATAAAGTACTAAACAGAAATTGATAATGTTGAGATATTTACTATTCTCATTAACAAGGGCTAATATTGGAATTTACTAAAAGAGAAGGCAATAATTAAGGAAAAGAATTGCAAAATCTAATCCCTAAATTGATTTCTCTTCTTTATGGACTCTTGGTCACTAAGTTGACTTACCAAGCATTCATTATCAGACGATAGAAGCGGAGATTCAGGCTTACAAAGCATTCATTATCGAATGGAAATATAAGTAGACTTCCTTGATAGAGTGCTAACAGCTCTTGGTCACTAAGCTGACTTACCAACCATTCATTATCGAATGGAAATATAAAGCACTTGACTCGACCACTCACTATCGCATATGCTCACAAGACAAGGTGAGGTGGTAATGCGATGAGACGAATAGAATAATACACTGCGGATTCTTGGATTCTAGTGTCAAAACAATGTGCGGACGGTCCCAAAAGAAACTAATCAGTTATTTTTTTATAGTAAGCTGCGATTAAGCCTGCAACCTCAAAGTTGCATAATCATGCACCTTCCAGTTGAGCTACAGGGCCAACCCCAGTTGAATGTTATTTGATATTATATCCCTTTGATCCACTAATAAATATATACACACACATATGGAGAGAGAGAGAGAGAGAGAGAGAGAGAGAGAGAGATTATATTATAGCTTTCCATTAAGCAAATAAGAAATATAGAGGATCAAGCAGAAAAAGAAAACCAAAGAAAAAACCCAAAAGGGGACAACAGACGAGCCCGAGCGAGGGCCAAAAGCGGAAAAAGAGAGAGAACAAGCATGAGAAAGCACCAACGGCTATCTCAATTGCTTCTATTTCTGCAGAATATTAGTCACTAATCCTCCAAACACGAGGGTAATAGAAGGCACCACCAACAAAGGTCTCCCGACATTCAAACTCGCATCTCATGAACAACTGTTCAACCACTTCCTCTTCCAATCCACAACAATGACAATCAACAAGAACATCCATAACTCTCTTTCAAAACTAGACACAAGGTAGGATTTTACCCAATGCCACTTTCCAAGTGAAGATCTTAACTCTAAAGGGAGCCTCACATCTCCACATCTCAGTCCAAGTTGATCCACCAGAGTTCTTCTAAACAAAAACTTATAAAAAAATCTAACTGCAAATAAGCCTTTCTTTTTTAAGTACCGCACCCTCTAGTCAAAGGTGTTCACTTTAAGGGGCCTATCACTCACCAACCTGATCAGGGACACAAATGTGTCAATCTCCTCCTCCTTCATATTTCTACAGAGCTGGATATTCGACCCACTCCCAATAGGGCCCGATCCCAATAGTACGCAACATTCACGAATTGCATCTAGCCAACCTAAAAACCGATTGGTATCACCTCCTTAAGCTATCCCCTCATCCCATCTATCCAACCAAAGGCCACCTCTAAGGCCCTCTTAGACATGAAAACTTAAGCAATGTTGTCAGAATTGGATCACATTGGTGGATCGATTTTGTCTTTGTGGATTGGATTGGATCGGATCGTTTTATTGTTGAAGAGTAAGATCCAATTAGATTTTTATAAGAAACAAATCTGGAAAAATATATTATATTGAGAAAGTTGAACTAGCCAATCCCCTAAAGAAGACGCCATTTCTGAATTGGAAAATTACAAGGATCAGTTGGTGGGTGATCTCTTATAGTGTTATTTTTTTCTTTTTCTTATTCTTCTCAGTGGAAGAATGAGAATTAGGATTTGGGGAGATAAAACGTGGGAGGATGAGAGATGTATATAGATTCTGGCTGCTAGACTGCCTCGTAGGATCTTACGTCCTACGTGAAAGCTCCTCCATCTGTGATTGGAGGATAGGATTATCCCAATACCCTGAAATTTGTTCATCCATTAGTTTGACATGTGCTATCTAAAATGGTAATCTATTTAATAAAGCGGCCCTCAACCAAACTAGTCTGACCAGCGCTAACGCCGCATGGCAACAAGCAGCTCAAACTTTAAGATTAAGAAGTACAATTTGTGGGGGCTTTGTTCACGTACAACGGATTGGGCTCTAAATGTGATATAACCAATTTTGGTACCATTGGATGCAAGGGAATCTTGACTTTTTATCTTTATTGGTATGCATTTACTTTTGAAAACCACATTTAGAGGCCACGCTTAATTTTCTGAATAGTGACATTTGCAAAATAAAGTGTTGCACATAGCGTATTAGCGCAATGTTTTCACATTAAGCACCGCAACCAATATGACGCGAAATAAAATCATTAACAATTAGAGGCGCTTTTATCAAAAGAGCCGTTATACTCAAACGCCGTTAAGCCAGCATTGCTAAAACTCACTTTTTTTTGTAATGACTACATGATTTTATTTCTGATCAGTAGCAAATCACTATAGAATACCATAAAAAAAAATGAAGACTACCAATACCAACAGAGAAAATGTAAAAACTAAAGAGTGCACATATGGTGTCTCCAGCATAATAGCTTCACTTAACGCATCTAAAACCAAAAAAAAATCCTACAGATTAAAGACAGGATGTAATAGTCCCACATCGGATAAGGAAAAGTTTTGACCCTGGGCTATATGTGATTGCGGATGCTACATGTCATGACGCGTTTTGGGTGACAACTTAAGCCCATGCCAAAAATAAAATCGGGGCGGGGACCTAAACCCAGAACCGGACAATATTGTGGCATGTGGGCCTGAGTCTTCACACAGGCATAGCAATGGGGGGGGTGTTTCAGAATACCCATTAAAAATTTCCAAAACAAAATTAGTTAGAGGTAAAAAATACTCATATGATAGACTTTTCTAAAAACCTCTAAAGCCAAAAAATATAAAGTAAAAAACTCTACATATTCAACTAACTCCATGCACAGCAATGAGGGAAAATCCATGTAGAAACACAGGTTTCATAATACCCAAGAAAAATGACGGAATAAAAAACAAAAATTAGTTATATTTAAAGAATACCATGTAATAAAATCAACTAAAACTGTCTAAAATCAACAAAAATTGTGCATATCAACTTATAATGCGCACAAAAAATAAAAAATGAAAACCCCATAACAAAAACAAAAATTTCAAAATACACAATGAAAATTTTCAAAACAAAGAAGAAAAATTAGTCAAATAGTGAGAATACCGATATCATAAATTCATCTAAAACTATATAAAAAGAGATTTTAGCATACCCACCTAAAAATAACAGAAAAAGTGGATAAAAATAAGGGTAAATAAATAAAAGAATCTCACCCTTTCTAATTCATCTTGGACCTCTTGCAGCTTATTTAATGGAGAGAATAAGCCCTGCATCAACATCTTCAGAGGCATCATCTTCCTCTTGGTGGTACCTTTGTCTTCTTCCTCTTGTCTGCGATCGTGTTGCTTCTTTTTCTTTCCAACTCTAAAATGTATCCGTCGGAGAGAAGGACCCAATCTGGCGTATAGCTCTATGGGGAGTATACACAAAGGAATTCAGATTCGGAGCTTTCCTGTGCAAAACCCTCCGAATTTGAAGTGTCGCTTTCGCTCAGAAAGTAGCTTTGTTTTTGTGGGGCTCACAGCAACTCGCAAACGGCCGAATTGCTCGGAAATGCTCCGATTTTGCATGCTTTCTGAGGCATCATTGTCTTTCGGAGGCTTTTTGAGGAAATGAACGAGGAATGAGCCATGCACGGAGTCAGATTTGTCCAATCAACGCACCATCGGGGGAGGCTGCTAGGGTCGAACAATGCGCACTCCACAAAGGCGAACCAAAAGTAATTCCTCGTCTCTCTCTCTCTCTCTCTCAAGATGCATATTAATGTCATGCTAATGAGGGAAAGAAATTTTTTATTTTAATTTCTCATTAATTGATGTGTCAATAGAAATAAATAATGTGTAATAAGTATCTTTCCTAATTGATGTGATTGTAACATAACGACTAAGCAAAAGAGGCATTAGCCCAATTAATTGGTACCATGGATCAAAATGCCCGAAAAACCGATACGTATCGTCCAAACCCAAAACCGGTATGTATCGGGTGATACGTATTGGTACCAGACAATATCGAACAATACATTGAATGTATCATTCGGCTAATTACATATAGCTCATCGATACGGTACAGCCAATGTACCGTATCATTGACCACCGATACCGATACGTATCAGCATCGGATGAAATTTTGATCCATGGTTGGTACCCTCCCTCCATTGTGAGGGAGGAGGTCGTGGGTTTGATACTCATCCTCCATGTTGTTTCCCACCCTTGTCTTTACAATGTGTGGGTTGGGTTTTGTTAGTTAACCCTCACCACTATAATTGGTGCTCCCTCAAGTTGCTCCCCAACTGTCATATGTGTATGCGTGCATGTTCCTCGATTTTCGAGGTTGTCTCAGCCTAAAAATGACCGTATAAAAAAAAAAAACATAACGACTAGGCTTGTCAATGGGTCAGGTGACCTAAAGCTCCCAGACCGGTTCGACCCTAAATGTTATAAATGTTCAGGCTAAGGCCAAATTTTGAGGTCCCTAAGGTAGGCTTTAGACCTTTAAATAAAGGCTTTAAAATTTTCGGCCATGCTGGAATAGAGCAAGTCGCAGCCCAACCTTATATATATATATATATATATATATATATTGGTAATTTCATATAAAGTCACCAAAAGATACTCAATTGTTTTCCTATACGTATGATCACACACAAAACCTTAAAACCGCCTCCTACAAAATAGCAAAATACAAAATGAGTTTTGTTTTTCTCTTGCCCTCATTCTCTTAAGATTATAGCAGTTTTCAACGGCTTACTTATGATTAGGGCTCTCAACAAGCTAAGCCAGGGTAACCTTGAGATTGACTCTTTTATATTCTAGACAAGCTTCGAGCCAAGCTCTTTTATATTCAAGCCTAAAACTATTTAGCTCTATCGAGCTCCAGCTAATTTCAAACATAATAATATGTAATATTATTTATTATTATTTGACTTTATTTCTTCTCCTTATTTTTTTGTTACATTTTAATTCATCTATACCTAAGTAGTTAAACTTCTAGTCTTCTAATTAAAAGTATTTAAGATGACCCGAAATTCTATCCTATCTCGAGGGCCTAGAATTCCGAGTTATGACCCGTATATATCCCAGATATGCTAAGCGGACATATACCTAATCAGAGTTCTCACTCAATAATGGTTCCACGAAATCTGTAAAATCCAATAAATAGAGTGGAATACAAATGCAATCATAAATACTGAATAAGTGTGATAAAAACACAAATCTACTAATAAAATGTAAATCCAGTCGGAGACAAATCCGATAAAATAAACTATAAAATCCGCAATACTAGTATCAATAGAACTCAATACCAAGTACACAATGATCAATAACGGACACTCAAATTAAGATCAGCACCGTAGTCCTCTTGATAACCGGTAGCGTTGCCCTCCAAAGGCTCCTGGTACTCAACACCCGCGGGATCAATGAAATCAGCATCGGCGAGATCTAGATGGCTCGCGTCTACTCCACCAGCGTAATCACCTACAACTATTAGATTTTCGTGGGATGAATTTACTCAGTCACGTAAACGCAATGGATACACCACCAATCTACCTCATACTACTCAGGTGCATTGTGGGTACATTAAGTGAGTGATAAACATAATATCTCAAAGTAGATAACAGAAGAACGATAAAATCATATATATATATATCGTGAAACTCATATCATATCATAAATGCAAGACCATAATCTAGACACTTATATCCTAACGTACCTTACTATATCTCATAACATATCATACCATGTCTTATTATCATTCTCACACATACGTCTGTATATCGCATGAGCATAACTAATATACTCATAAAATCCTAAATGACTTGTACCAAAGTAGCTACTTGAGCTACCATGGGAGGGTCAACATAGTATCATACCACCATATCATAACGCCCTCGTATCATACTCATACTCTACCACCCAGCCAATGGGGAGACATAATGGACAAAGTCACTCATAATATACTCATACTCATAATCTCTCCCAGAGATCCATCTTGGCTGAAAGACGTTGTTGCCCTTACGGTGGCTATGCAAGAAACGATACATACAAAGATTTAAGTTTTTTATCTTTTGCTGGCCTACACAACGATGTCTTATTATCGTACTCGTATCATAATTTATCTTATCTTATACTCATATCTTATCATACTCTTATACTTAATCCTAGGACAAGTATAGCGAGACAACTTTCCTAATTCACGCTTCTCAAGAAAAATATTCCGTAGTAACCTGAATGTACTTCGTGTGGTAGTTTGTACTACCATAAAGGCATTGCATCCGTATATGGATGCCAATATTTCGAGTTTTACGTAACCGTAGAAAAAATCTCATCACAGCTAATGCCTATGGTCTAACCTCATAACTTAACTCATAATTTATACTATCATATTTAAACTCGGGGTGATTTGGTCGCCGTATATGCCACCGTATACGAGATTACACTGAATTCATACTCACCCGACTCGTCATGGGTCCCATTCCACCATGAGTTGTAAGGCATGTGAATACGGTATATTTCTCGCTTCGATACCATCTCAACGAATCACCATGCCCAAGCGTACACATGATCTCATATACTCTCGTACTCATGATCTAACATATCCTTAACTCGCATAAATTGATTAAGTTGCAAATACAAAAGTATCACACATACAAATTGATTTACACTTAGATTTTGATTATGTTTATATTTATATTTATTTACATACCACACCAATATAATTATAGAATAGGGTTATAAGTATGATTTCTATAATCGTAAAGGTTAGAGTTCAGTTTCAATCGAAGTTCTAACACTTTGTGTTATCAAAGTGGTCACATTGAAGCGAAAAAAATGATATATATATATATATATATATATATATATATATATATATATAGTATACTATAATTAAATGCTCAAATAAAAAGGGGTAGTTCAATTTAAAGTGGAGTGCATTACGACCATCGATCGAAATATCAATAAATTAGAGTGCATTGAGTTTTGGTCGAGCAAGTAGAGTTATAAGAGAAAATAATATTGATAATATTGTTTGATGTCTGTTCGGACATAGTTCAATCGGTTAAAAAGTGTAACCCAATCGATTGAATTTAAATAAGTGTACATAATCAATTTGGTTCACAATCAATCGATTGAAAAGTGGAAATCAATCGATTGAATAATAGTGTATACAGTCAGTTTAATTCAAAGTCAATCGATTGAGAAGTATAGCTCAATCGATTGAATTTGGGTAAGTATACATAGTCGGTTCAATTCAGAGTCAATCGATTGAGAAGTGGAACTCAATCGATTGAATAATAAATTGAATAAGGCTAGAGCTCTTATTCTATTATATACCTTAGTTAATATAATATTTTATATAAAATAAGCCTATTAGGCTATTACTACCCAGGAACCTCAATTGATTGAAACAACCTTTTCCTTTAAACAATGCAAATTACAGTAAGTGTCAGAATGTGATAATAGCTCATAATTCGAACTATTATTATATTCACTCAAATAACCTTAATTGATTGAATTTTAAAATCAATCGATTGAGACATCCTTTTATTTAAGTTATCAGAAGCAATTAAAGTAACTTGCTTATTAAAATTAACTGCTCAAATCGATCGATTGAATCATGTAAATCAATCGATTGAATCATGTAAATCAATCGATTGAATTTAAAAGGAAATAAAACCTTCTCTATTATGGTTTTGAAGTCGATCTATTGAAAAGTGTGTTTCAATCGATTGACTGCCACAGATTCAAAATGAAATAGGGTTTCGAAATAAAACCCAAAATACATCCGAAAAAGTTACAAAAATAATATAAAATCAGGATTAATTATTATTTTAATCCTAAAAGCGATTTTATAATAAAATAGTTTTAGATTTATTTTAAATAGTCCATCGATACGCGCTCGAATGTATCCTACGTGATGGGATCAGAGAAGGACGAGATGGATGGATGGGTACCCACCTCTTGAAGCATGATCGGCGAATCGACGACGGTTAGGGCGATAGAGATTGGCGTCCACACGATGGTCCGTCTACGATTACGCCGCCTTCTTCTACCTCGATTTGACGGTAGAAAAACACCACACTAAATAAATATGTATAGGCTTTTATTTCAAAGTTTAAAACTCACATAGTAAGGTTTGATCCTTAGATCTCTTATTTATAAGAGAAGCCTTTGAACCACTAGGCCACCACACAACTTGTGTCAAATAAAGTCAGTTTTAAATATAAAACCGTTTTGAAAAATTAAAATATATATTTTCTCAACTAGGATAGGTTCCACCATGCTTGGTACAAAACAAATCTAACACCACAAATTCAGTTTAAAATTTTTAGGATCGTTACAGTATCTAATCGAAGTATTTCATTTTATAACAAATTAGCATGATGAAAGTCATAGAGAGAGGAGAAGAGAGAGATTAGGATTTGAGCTGATCTATTGAAGTCTTTATAGGTAGATTGATATATATTTTTTTTGAGTTAGCGATTAAAGTTTGAGCCAATAGATTAAAGTCTTTATAGGTAGATTGGAATTTTTTTGTTAGTTTACTAATACCTTAAACCCTTAAAAGCTTTTAATAATTAATTTTTAGAATATTTTAGTAATTTTAGTTATCTACAATCTTATATAATATATATATATATAATACGTCGAGCTCATGGTCAGCTCTTAACTCATTGCTTAGCTCGGCTCCCAAGCGGACCTCAAGATATTTGTTGTTTTTTTTTCAAACCAAGCCTAGCGAGTTTTCGTGCTGGCTTATTGAGAGCCCTACTTACGATCATAGTGGCAAATTTCATTTTCGGTAATTTTTCGGTGAGGGGTCCTTTCCGTATATTTTGGATTAATTTATATACCTTTCGAAAAAAATTAGAGAAAGTTTCAGGGATTAAAAATATACAAAAAATATATTTAATATTTTAAAAAATAATTACTACAATATATACTAAATGACTAACATATTTAAAATATTAAACATAAAAAAAAACAGAAATTTCGCTGAAAAATACCGAGATTACCAAAATTACCGAAATTTATCGAAAGTTTCTGAAAATTTTCGTTTGACCCCCTTTTTAGCGAATTTTGTGAAATTTCACCGAATTTCGACACAATTTGTCACCATACTTACGATCAGACCATTTCTCTGCTCATCATTTTTTTTATTACCATTTAGTCCCTTGTCCTATACTGGTTTTTCAATAAAATGGTGAGGACGCTAAACCTCAACGCTAAGGATGCCCATTTTGTACCAAAAATTAAAATCGAGTGAAAATCGATCCTTCGGACTGAATTAGTTCACTTTTTGGTGGGTGAAATCAAAAAAGGTTGGATAAGTTTAGAAAACCTTTCCCAATTGTGTCACAAGAAGATCTAACCATTTGATAGGTGCGCAATGATCTCAAGATCTATTATGTGGAAGATTGGAACAAAAAACAATCTTCATCATCTTATTCAATGCAGCCAACGATTTTCTATGGTGGATATGCATGTGTTTTTCACTGGTTTTAACGAGTATATAATTCTGCCTTGAAACCTCAAGATGTTAGGTGAGCTGGCCAGGCACCTGCTTCCAAAAGCAATAGACCTGATTTCGAATCCCCTCGCCCCCCTTGAGGCCACCCTAGGGATTTATATCCTGTGCTGACCCAACATGTGTTGAATTTTGGGTGCGCATATGCCCCTAAAATTAGGTGAGTGCTCTAAGAGGCCCAGATACCCAGATTATAAAAAGAAAAAAAAAATTCTGCCTTGCCCATTAGCCCATAATTATATTCAATTTTTCGGTGTGTAGGGCTGGCAACGGGTCGGGTCCGATGAGGCTGTGTCGAGTCAAAATTTTGGCTGCCTGACAATAATTTTGCATATGCACAACCCGAAGGTCAGGTCAGATGTCTCATGGTATCCTCATTCGGTAAAAAAGATCTTGTTGGGTCGGGTCAAGTATCGGGTCGACCCGACCCGTTGGCAGTCCTAGCTGTGTGACATGGGAAATCAAAATGGACGGTTCGATGGTAGGCCTATGATCTCCGGTAAACAATTGAGTACGCTAAACCTCAATGCTAGTTATAATTGGAATGGGAGTGCTTCTTCGATTTCTCTTAAAAATTGAAATAAAGATCTCTGAATCTCTATAAGGAAGGTCGAATCTTTGGACTCCTTATTTGCTATTTGAGCCAAATTCTGTTGTTTTTCCATAAAAATATAAATAAATATAGTTTCTTTTATTTCTCTTTATATATTTGGTCTGGATTGATCCACCCTACCCTAGAAGAACCATCATCCTTTATTTATTTTGAGTTTTAAATTTAAAGAGAGATGGTTTTGTTCAATGGTGAGATTACTCGAGTCGGAGGCTATGATTTATGCGAGGATATGTTGATTCTGATATTGAATCGGTTAAAAACTAAGTGTCTCTTCAGATTAAAGTGTGTTTCGAAACGTTGGAACAATATGATCTCCTATATTTATGTCCATAGAAAACTACCCGGACCCATGTCTCTCCTCCTTTACCAATCCCTTCCTTTTGATCACCATGAAAAAGGCGAATTTCAGCAAGTGGATATCAAATTTTTTAATCTTGGTCCCCAAAGTGACGATGGAATTCGTCTTAGACTTAGGGATCTCAGTTTCTTGCCATCCTACCCTGCATTGGTAATATTAGATTGCCTTAACGGGTTAGTTCTACTTTCCACTAGACCGAATGTGTATAAAGAGCGCTACATATGTAATCCTGTGTTGAAGAAATTTGTTACTCTGCCTCCCTGTAAGTTCCGCACATGTACTCCCAATAATGCTGTAACTGCACTGGTTTTCGATCCTCGCGTATCTCCTCACTACAAAGTAATTACCTTCTCTCAGCCTGGGAAACGTCTATTTGTTGAAATATTTTCTTCCGAGACTGGCCGGTCGGCGTTGTTTTTATTTACACTCAAAGACGGCTTCTGCATCAATATTCATAGACGGCCTGTTTTCCTGAATGGGGCTCTGCACTTGCTCCTTGATAACAGTCGCATCATGATATTTGATGACAAGAAATTAGATAACAAGAAAGAACGATTACGTTGTATCACGTTACCGAAGGCGGTAAGCACCCGTCTAGAGCATACATTCTCTGCTTGTTTGGGGGAGTCCGGAGGGCGGCTTTGTGTTTCCTACCAACGTGAAGAATCGGATATTCGAATATGGGTGCTTGAGGATTACTACAAAGTTAAATGGGTCTTGAGGAATAGGATTAGTATTGAAGCCTTACAAAAGAAATATCCTGTAGATGACATCTGGTGTTGGAGGCTCGTAGCTTTTCATCTGGATAAGAAGGTGATTTTTATTGGGATAAACCTTGATCTTTTTGCCTGTTCTCTTGTCAGTAAAAAATTGAAGAAAATTGGCACCTTAAGTGACCCAGAAGTCGATGAAAATTTTGTTTTCTGGTTCTTCCCATTCTCACACAGCCTATATTCCTTGGAGGATAATCACAAGAGTCAAAACTTATGAACTCATTAGTCTTGGAGGACGTCTAACTCTCCTTATATTCATGCAAAAAAATAAATGGATGGTGTTGAATCATAGAACACAATAGCTACTTTTGTTCATTTAAGTTTTAGTTATCTACTTGATATCATGGCCATTGAATTTCAGAAGTGAAGTGTTTACCTTTTTATTGTTGCCTATTATCGATTACCATTATTTCTTCCTCTATTTAGCATATCGTAACATATATATATATATATATATATATATATATATATATATATATATATATATATATATTTTCCGTTATATTCTTGATATGGAACTTTCATGCTTCTCTCCTGAACCACTTTAACACAGTCTTTCTAGCTCTATCTTTAGTGCCGTTATGCAGTTTTCTTCACTAATTACTATTAGGGTTGATTTATGATGGTATTTTAGATCTGTAAGCTATCAATTTCCACTAGCACTATAGCCAAATATTGCTTTAATATCATGGAAATGGAGAGAAACCTATATCATTATCATAATCTTCATTTTCAAAGCCTTATCCAACCTATTCTGGGGATGCAATCTATATCAAAATTTTCAATTGTATTGGAGATTTCTCTTTAAGATAATCAGGTTAATATGATCCCTTACGTCATATTTTATCCCATTGACTCTATTGTGTGTACCTTGTTGGACTTGAATGGTTAGTGGAGAGGATCCCGGATAGGCATAAAAGTCAAACCAACTCTTTGACACGAAGTTTGTAGTTGGAGCCAATTGGAGGTTCGAACAGATTGTTGGTTCATAGACCACACAATTTTAATTCTCTCTTATTTTCAAATTGGAAGTTTGAACAGATTGTTGGTTCATAGACCAGACAATTTTAATTTCTCTCTTATTTTATCACTTCAATTTATATGTCTCGTGGAATGTGGTCATGTCTAACCCACAATTTCCATTCATCTCACACTTTCCATATAGAAGTTTATTTAAAATGATATTTTTCATTCTTCTACAAAAGAAGCTAAAACATTAACTCACAAAAAAATTGATCATGGAATTAAACAGATTATATTTTAAGAGATGAATATATGTTCTCACTCAACATCCCTCTATCTGAAGCTGCAACGACCATCCAATTCAAGATACGAAAGCCAAACCAATATACCAAGTTGGTCGAGGGAGATTCCCTTTTACGACTCTTCTCCAATTTTGGCAAATGCAAACTCCTTTGTAAGACCCTTCTCCAATTTTGGCAAATGCAAACTCCTTTGTAAGACCCTTCTTCAATTTTGGCAAATGGGTATAAAAGAAATTCTCCTATTATTGTTCTTTCTTATCATGTCATTGCTGTAGTGATGTTGATTATGCAGTAGCTCCCTTACTAATTATTGCTCACCTTTGATGCCGTGCATTCCTCCTTGGAGATAATTTGGTATTTGGAAGAAGTAAGAAGCAAGATGTGGCCTTCAAATCTAGCATTGAGTTCGAGTATAGAACTATAACACATGACATGTGTGAGCTCTTATGGCTTCTTCCCCTTCTCACTGATCTCGGATATCCCTCCATTCATTCCAATGCCCACATATTATAATCAGGCTGCGATTGATATTGTTGCTTACTCCGCTCGTCATGAGAGAACAAAGCATATTGAAATCAACATTCACTTTATTGGAGAAATAATTCAAGCTAGCATCATTGACGCTCCTTAAATTTCCTCTTCAAATCAGTTCGCCATTATCTTCACTAAGGCTCTTGGTCCCTCTCGACCTTAGAACATTCTTGTCAATCTAGGCATCATAGATATCTATGCACCAGCTTGAGGGAGAGTATTGTGATATATGGGAGTATATGGGTAGTATTGGTACATCAATTATAATATTGGGTGTGTGTGTTATAGGAGTAGATCAATTGTTTGCTTTAATATAAAGACTAATAGGAATTCCAACCCTAACTAGGTCATTTGCACTCAATGTTGTCAAATGGCTTAAGCGATGCTAAGCGATTTGGCTCAATTTCGCTTAAGCGAATCGCTTAATCGCTTAAGCCATGGCATAATTTTTATTTTTTTTTTGAAAAAAAAAAAAAAAAAAAAAAAATATAACAATAAGTATTCAAGTCTCTAGAATGGAAAAATAGACATTCTTGCATTTAAAAAAGAAGTTTTACATACTAATATTTAAAATTATAACTTTAGTTTTGATACTAAGTACCAACAATGTACTCTACACATTCATTTCTAATCCATTGTGGTACATCTCCATCATCATCACTAGCATTGCCGTCGTCATAGAAATGATCTCCTTTTATATACTCGTCTTCCTCTGTTTCGTCTTCATCCGATCTTACTAGTATGAAATTTATATCATTTGACTGGCCATATTTTCAACCTGGATCATTCGATTTAGTTTTTGGATGGTCCGGGGTCGAAGATGTAGACATAATTAATTAGTCAATGATGATAGAAAGTAGGAATTAGGAAAAGAAAATTAGAGATTTAAAACTTTTGAAACAAAAATAATAAAACTCAAACCTCCCAAAAGGCTTGCTTGCTTGCTTGATCCGGGTGACTTGATTGATAGAAGACTAGAACTATAAGCTTGCTTCACTCTTGAATCTTGATCCTTGATCTTTCCCTTTGAGGCTTTATAACACACTAACATTAATATTATTAAGTTTACAACAATTTAATTCACTAAAAAAAAATGATTACAAAGTATAAAATAAAATAAAAACTAGACTGGATAGATGGGAGGAGATTGGGAGTAAAAAATGGAGATTAGAGAGGAAGTTGAAGCCAAAATAATTGTGTAAGGAGTAGAGAGCCCAACCCACCCTTTATAGACGCAATGAGACCTTAAAAAGCAAAATAAAAATAAAAATTTAAGTGCTTGGAACATTATGCCATCGCATACTGAGTATGCGATCGCATAAGCCATAAAACATGGCTTATGTCATCGCATACTTTTGTATGCCATGGCATAATGTCAAAATCGTGGCTTATGCGAGTTTATGGCTTAAGATGGCATAAGCGATCGCTTAATCGATTAAGCAATCCCTTATGACAACAGTGTTTGCACTCACAACTCTCCCTTCCCTTCTTTTGTTTCTTCTTTCTTCAACCTAACCCTAACCTTAGCTTTCCAACCATTGAATCCATATATATTATTGATATAAAGGCCAGTAGGGACTCCAACCCTAACTAGGTCACTTAGTGAGGTTAATTTGAATGGAGAATAGAATCTTCCTATTCCATCTACATTGAGAATAGAAAGGACTTGGGAAAGAATAAAAGCCATCTCTCTACCCAATCCCCCAAAACAAATACCATCATCTGGAAGCCTCATAACTTCGGAAAGTTTACGTCCAAATCAGTTTGGGAGGCATTTGAGGCAAGGAGTGTCCAAAGTTGAATGGACCAAATCCATATGACATAGTCATAATATCCCGAAACATAGCTTTTGTGCTTGGTTGGTGGGGAATAGGAAACTCCTAACCATTGGGAATTTGATGAAAAAGGGCATGAGGAGGCCATCGAGATGCTTGCTTCGTTTGGATGAGTGTGAAACTAAGGACCACATCTTCTTTTGATGCTCGTATTCTTTTGTGGATTGGGAGGTCTATCCTATATAGACTGCAAAATGATACCAGTCCTCTTAATTCCACTGAAGAGGAGCTTATCAATCTTAGTAATAGAATTAAGCGAAAAAAAAAATCTTCATATATAAAGCTTGCTTATAGTGCTACTATTTGGAACTTGTGGAGAGAAATGTACTAGAATCTTCGAGGGTAAATGTACTCATATAAAAGAAACTCTTAAGTGGATTGTTTCTCATGTTGGGATGCAAACAAAAGGTAGGAACGAAGAAGATGACTCTTTTCGGTATTAGAGGTCTACAATTGGCGAATCAAATTCAATATTAGTTGATTCTTTATTTTCTTTGTATATCTGATTCCTCTGAGGTGATGGGTATGCAGAGGCTTCAAAAGAATTGGAAGAGTTAGTTTGATTTGACTCTTGTAAATTATTTGTTTTTAACGAATTTGGGGAGGGGGCGGGGGAGGGGATCCATTAACCCCGAAGCTTGCCTATTGAATTTTTTTTTTTTCAAAATTTGTCTATAATGTGACGCGGGACGGGAACCCTAAGATGTGTGATTAATGATTTAATGCAATTTTTACCGAAATTAAGTAAAGTAATTCAATCTTAATCTCAAATTATTACGATACCTTTGGCTTATGAGAATTCAGATAGGTAGATCACGCGAGATCCGGCTAGGGTCCAGTCTGATGCGCAAGTCTTGTTAGCTTTAAGGCGAGATCGGGCCTAGAGATAGACTAGCTTTTCCAAGCTTGGGCGTTCGTCTTCGATCCGATGTAGAATCGCTAAATCTCACTAGGGTTATAGGATTGGGTAGATTTGATGGCTCAGATGAAAAAACTAGGGTTTAGGCGAAAACTAGGGTTCAAATGAATTAGGGTTTGTAAGATGAAACAAAATAGGCAAATACAAAAGATAAAAGATAAGAAAAATATAAATAAGAAGGATAATGGGAATTGCTCCCTTGGCCTCACACCGACCCATCATGGGGAAGAAGACTCTCTCTCCATTCAAGCAAAAGCTCATTTAATATTCATAAAACTAAATAAAAGTCATTGTATAGGCAACCCAGTAATAATTTGAAATAAAAGAGTCCTAAAATAATAAAAGACTAAAAAAGGTAAGTTTTCGCAGAAAAATAATTTCCGTTGTTTGACGGAACTCTCCACAAACGTTTGAAATGGGGCCACGGACATCCGTCGCCTACGGACACGGACTGCCATGGTCCCACAAAACAGTGAGACCTCATTTTTCTGGACGTCCGTCGCTTAATGACGTCTTTTGCCTCTGTTTCTCCCCTGAAGTTGTAGCACTCGATCTTCCTTTTCGTTTCTTCCGACGCCGGTAAAAGCGCTGCGGTCTAAAATCGATGTCCATGCACTCGACGTCCCCGTCACTTCCCCGGACCAAATAGGTTTCATCACCGATGAAACACGGTCGTGGTAGCTATCGAGCAAGTCGGGGTCCAATCGTCGAACCTCATTCTTATGAATCCATGTGTTTCCAGACTCCGGTTTTCCGACCTATTTGACCAAGTATTTCTGATAGCCTCCGTCGCGTGTGGATACGACATGATCATTTAGGATATCCTCAATCACATCCTGTTGTTGCTTGCTTGGAGAAGGGAGAGGCACCAGATTTAAGATTTGGGTGGGGCTGAGAGTATGAGAGGGCTGGAATGGACTTTTAGGAGGTGGGGTGAAACCCATATAAGGAACCAGGTCCTCCACATTGAATGTTGAACTAACCCCCATACCTGCAGGAAGCTCAAACACATATGCATTAGGATCGCTCCTAGACAAAACTCTAAAAGGTCCAGCGCCTTGGGATTGGAGCTTCTTTGCTGATCCCGGTGGGAACCGCTCTGGCCTAATTCGAACCATCACTTGCTCACCCACCTGATATTCCTTGAATCGCTTGTGAGTATCAGCGATAATTTGTATTGATTGTTGTTTGAATTAATCTTTTGTTTAATTATGTATTATGCAAATGCATCGGTTGACTCAGATACTCCATGTGATGCTGACATGGGGATCAAATCTAAAGGTGTCCTAGGCCTATGACCATGTACAACCTCAAAGGGACTCATGCCTATGGACCTATTGATAGAATTATTATAGACAAACTCAGCTATGGGTAAAACGGTATCCTAGGTCCTAACATGATCATCGACAAGACTACGAAGGAGATTCCCCAGACTCCTATTGGTGCTTTCGGTTTGACCATTCGTTTGAGGGTGATAGGCCGTCGAAAATTAGAGCATGGTGCCCATCAGGTGCCAAAGGGTCTTCCAAAAATAGCTAGTGAATTTGACGTCCTTATCAGACACGATTGTTTTGGGCAACTAATGAAGACACATGACCTTCGCAAAAAATAACTTAGCAATGTGGGAAGCATCGGAGGTCTTCGAACAAGGTATAAAGTGGGCCAGCTTGGAAAATCGGTCCACCACAAAAAAGATGGAATCATGTTTCCTCGGAGTTTTGGGAAGTCCGAGCATGAAATCCATGGAGATGTCTTGCCATGGTGTGTGGCACGAGTAACGGAGTGTACATGCCGGTATTTTGCTTACTCTGTTTCGACACTTAGCAAGTATGACAATGTTTGAAAACTCGGGCGATATCTCTCATCAGGCTAGGCCACAAGAACCTATCCTCTACGAGCGCAACAGTCCTATTAAGCCCGAAATGTCCGGCTAACCCTTCGGGATGTAACTCCCAAATGAGGAAGTCACGCAATGAAGTGCGAGAGATATAAAGACGATTGCCTTTGAACAAGTACCCATCCTGGATGGTGTACGCGGAGTGTGTGCTGGTCTGGTCACTAAGGAGAGCAGTGTACTCTACCCCAAAATTTGGGCACTCAGGGTACTCATCCTTTAATCGTTCGAGTCCAATGACCTCGGTGCTCATGAAGTGCAAAGTTGCTACCCGACGACTAAGCGCATCAGCAGCCCTGTTTTCAACACCGACCTTATGCTTCAACACGAAGGTGAACCTTTAGAGGTATTCATCCCATTTCGCGTGCCTCGGATTTAACTTCTTCTGAGAGGCTAAGAAACATAAATACCTGCGACCTAAGGTAATGTTTCCAATACTATAAGGATTGAATGACCGCATAGAACTCCTTATCATAGGTGGAGTATTTTTGCTTCTTCTCATTGAACTTTTCACTAAAATAAGCCACTGGGTGGCCCTCTTGGCTAAGCACTCCTATACCCACACCCAATGCGTCGCATGCGACTTCGAAGACTTTGAAAAAGTCCAGTAAGCGCATGGCAGGTGCACTACTCATCCTTTGTTTGATCTCGGCAAAGGCTTTTGTTGCGGCTTTACTCCATCGAGAATCTCCCTTTTTCATGCAATCAGTGATTAGGGTCATGATGGTGCTAAAGCTTCTGATGAAGTGACGATAGAAAGTAACCAAGCCATGGAAGCTGCGAACATCGTGTATGTTCTTAGGTTCGGGCCACTCCACAATGACTTTAACCTTTCGGGGTCCGCGACCGTTTCATCGGCGGAGATAATAAATTCCAAGAAGACAACTAAACTTTGCATGTAGGTGCACCTCTTGAGATTTGCAAACAACTTCTCGCCCTTGAAGGTTTCACAAACCAACCTAAGGTGGTTCAAGTGTTGTTCCTTATCATGACTATAAATCAAGATGTCATCGAAATATACAACAAGGAACTTGCCTAGAAATGACCTCAACACTTGGGTCATGAGCCTCATAAAAGTACTCGGGGCATTAGAAAACCCAAATGACATGATCGTCTACTCATAAAGACCTTCCTTTGTCTTAAAGGCGGTTTTCCACTCATCACTGAGGCGGATTCGGACTTGATGGTAGCCACTCTTGAGGTCTATCTTAGAAAAGATAGTGGCACTAACCATCATATCTAGCATGTCGTCGAGCCTCGGTATGGGAAACCGATACTTGACTGTAATTTTGTTAATCGCCCGGCTATCCACACACATTCGCTAGCTTCAATCTTTCTTTGGTGTGAGTAGCGCGGGTACGGCACAAGGGCTCATGCTCTCTTGAATGAACCCCTTTTGAAGGAGATCATCAAATTGCCGTGTTAACTCGGCATGCTCAACCGGATTCAACTTGTAGTGGGGCAGGTTCGGTAAGGTGGATCCGGGAACTAGGTCTATAGCGTGTTGAATGTCACGCAGTGGAGGGTGTTCGTTTGGTAAGTCTTCGGGGAAGACATCCACAAATTCTTTTAAAATTGACTCAACCTCCTTGGGGTGTTCGCCTATAGACTCGAGAGCTTTCTCGACAGTGATGACAACGTAGACCGCATTCTCATTCAAAGAAGCCTTTTCAAATTCTAAAGGGCTCACTATATTGATGGCTTTAGATGTCTCGCCCTTCTCGACTTTGTTGGTCGATGGTGTTTTGGGAGGCAAATGATGTAAGGTGATATTTTTTCCCTTATGCATGAACATGCATATGTTTGATCGACCAAAAAGAGTCACGCCCATGTCGTAGAGCCACGACCTACCCATAATGATATGACCCACATCCATCAGCACCACAACACACCATAAGGTGTCCAAATAAGAGCCCAACTGAATCGGTACATGACACCTTTTCGACACAAGAATGGATGAAAAGTCAACCCATGCAACCTTATAGGGTCTCGGGTGGGCTTAGGGTGTAAGCCCAAAGCGGCTGTGAGTTAATACTACATTGGTGCAACTACCGCTGTCTATGATGACCTTATAACTCTTTTCACCCAATCTGACAATGGTGTGGAAGATATTCTCCCTTCGCCGATCATCCTTTTCATCCCACTGAGGTTGTGCAAGAGCACACCTTACAACTAAGGCACAACCACTATCATCACCCTCCTTATCGCTGGGTGTGATGTCTGGCTCAAACACTTCTTCTTCAACCACTATCTCACCGGCATCCTCCCCTCCCTCAATGAAGAGATTCCTTTGGGGGTCTTTTGTAGGGTATTGGGCGGCAAGGTGTCCCATCCTATGACATTTATAGCATTTAATATGAGTGTTGCCCCTTGAAGATTCTCCAATTACACCTTTTCCCTTTTCAAACCTCGCATTAGTAGGGACAGGTTGTGTAGGTTTGGGAAGAGGGTTTCCAACATTAAATCGTCCCTCATCGGAGCGATGACCACTGTGTTGTGGCTCAATTCGCTTTACCATTGATGTTTTCAAATACCATTCGAGATCTTGCACAACGACATATCATCTTTTAAGAGTTTTCACAGGGTGAGAAATCAACTCTTTTTGCAAATCTAATCACAATCCGGTGCGGATTCTAGAGAGTGATTTCAGGGTCTTCTTATACCTTGGCCCTCATCATAAACTCTTCGAACTTGCCAATGTACTCGGTCACGGGCATACCACCTTGGCGTAAGTTTTGCCACTGGTCGAGGAGGCGTTGGTGGTATGATAAAGGAGCATACTTCTCAGTAAGTTTTCCCTTCATGTCGTCCCAACGGGTAGTGGGAGGACAACCCGCATTCACCCTTATGCGCTTAACATTGACCCAGAAAAGTCGAGCTTGCCAAATTAATTTCATTTTTGCGAGCCTGACACAATAGTAGTCATTCATGCCATACTAATGAAAGTGTTGGTCCATGTCGAAAAGCCAATTGAGGAAGACTGCAGGGTCCATTCTCCCATCGAAGGTTGGAATGCCAACTCGAACATTATTGAGGAGTTGCACTTCGGGGTCGTAGTCATCTCTTCGATGATTTCTATTGTTCCAATTCCAATCATCTTGGCGACCATTGCGTTCAAAGCGCGGACCTTCACGCTCTCGACACTGATCACGGTATTCATCAAACCCATCTAACTGGTTGATTCGATTATGCAGCCTACCATTAGAATGTTGTCTGGGTTTGCTCAATGGTGTTCAGTCACTCGTTAATCGCACCCAACTCTTCTCGCATAGCTTTAAGAGTACCGAGAATCTCATTCAAGTCCATGGTGACCACAGTTGTCTATTAGAGTTCTAGTATGGAATGCAATATGGACTCACAACAGAAAATAATGCAACAAAAATAAATATGACAAGCAAAGTCGCCATAACCTAGAAACCTAAGGCTCTGATACCAAAACTGACGTGGGACGGGAACCCTAAGATGCGTGATTAATGATTTAATGCAATTTTTGCTGAAATTAAATAAAGTAATTTCAATCTTAATTTTAAATTATCACGATACCTTCGGGTTCTGAGAATTCAAATAGGTAAATCACGTGAGATCCGGCTAGGGTCCAGTCTGATACGCAAGTCCCGTTAGCTTTAAGGTGGGATCGGGCATAGAGATAGAACTCTAGTTTTTCTAGGCTTGGGCGTTCGTCTTCCATTCGATGTAGAATCACTAGATCTCACTAGATTTGATGGCTCAGATGAAAAAACTAGGGTTTAGGCGAAAACTAGGGTTCGAATGAATTAGGGTTTCAAAGAATGGGATCAATAAATTAGGGTTTGTAAGATGGAACAAAGATAGGCAAATAGAAAAGATTAAAGATAAGAAAAAGATAAATAAGAAGGATAATGAGAATCGCTCCCGGACCGGCCCAGTCACTCTAGTCCCCCATTTTTTTTTTATCTCCTATGTTTTTCTTTTTCCTCGGTTTTTTTCTTCTTCTTCTGTTTTTCTTCTTCAGTTTTTTATGATCTTGATTCTTGCACAACACTTTTTTTTCCGGCAACTGAGCAGTGAGCACAACTCTTTTTTTTTAATTTTTTCTTCCTTCTATTTTGGCAAGTGGCACAAATATAAATATAGAAACGTGATTTCGCTGAACATCCTTAAATGGCCAACTCAGCGATTTTAAGAATCTTTTCCACGCTTCTTGTATAAGTAATGTCCGACGGGTCATGGTTAGATAAATTTACCAACTAATCTACGATAGATGCATTGGATCCTTGAGAAGATCACCTTCTTCACCGTTTAATCGGTGATTTTGTTCAATAGGGGTCACAGCAAGCCTACACCCCAAAAACCCCGTATCATGAAGGAGGTCTCTATGGTATACTTTCGCTGGGATAATGCAATGCCCTTCTTAGATCTCGCCACTTCAATGCCAAGGAAATATTTCAAGCTTCCCAAGTCTTTAATTTCAAACACTCTGCTCAAATACTCCTTCAGTTTAAGAATCTCATGACTATCATCACCCGTAATGATGATGTCATCAACATAGACTAGTATGGCGGCCATCTTGATTACCCTTTTTACAAATAGAGTATGATCATAGTGACTTCTTCGGTACCCGAATCTCATAATAGCATCATTAAAATTTTGAAACCAGGCCATTGGGAATTGTTTTAATCCATAGATTGATTTCTTCAATCTGCACACTTTTCCCTTCTCCCTTTCTCCCCTTCTTTTACAAATCCAGGAGAAAGGTCCATGTAGACTTCTTCCTTGAGATCACCATGAAGAAATGCATTATTCACGTCAAGTTAAGAGAGTGACCAGTCTTTGTGGGCAACCAGAGATAACAATGCCCTGATTGTGTTGGACTTGGCTACAGGTGCAAAGGTTTCTTGATAATCAACTCCATGTGTTTGAGTATACCCCTTTGCTACAAGCATTGCTTTATATCTTTCAACAACACCATCAGGTTTATACTTAACTCTATACACCCATTTGCAACCAACAACTCTCTTTCCTTCTGGGAGTTCACCAATTTCCCAAGTTTGATTATGTTCCAGAGCTTTCATCTCCTGAATCATAACATCCTTCCATTTTGGCTGCAATAAGGCATCAAAGACAGTAGAGAGAATGGTGATAGAATCAAGAGAACAAATAAAATCATAATGAGATGATGAGAGATTATGATATGACACATACTTACTGATGGGATGACGAGTACGCGATCTAGGAAGTTTTCTGTAAGCAATGGGTAGATGACAATCAGAAATAAGAGGACCCTCTTCTGGTAAGGGACCCTGGTCGGTATTCTGAGAAGGTGACTCATCTATATTCTCATGCGTAGTGGCTTCAACGATGTTTTTCTTGTTCCGTCGCACATATATTTTCCCCTTTCCATATTTATCAAAGGTGAGTTGTTCACTTTTCTGTGGCTCAACAACTTCATCATCCACTTCTTCACAATCTTCATCCTCTCCCATAGGTCAAGCTCTAAACATCTCAGAGTACTCTTCATTTTTAAGTTGTTTCTTCCCCTGAAGAGGACTCGGAGAACTGAAAAAGGGAGTGCCCTCAAAGAATGTGACATCCATGGTGACTATCACACGACGAGTGAGAGGGTCAAAGAACTTGTATCCTTTTCGAGAAGAGGGATACCCAATAAAAATACACTTGGTAGCCTTGGGGTCAAGTTTACTTCGTTGAATATTGGGGATATACATAAAACACAAGAAACCAAAGATATGTGGTGACACCAAGAACAGAGGTTGATGAGGAGATACAAGTTAGAAGGGAGAATGTCCTTCCAGATTAGGTGTAGACATTCGATTGATGAGGTAGGCAGCGGTGAGTACAGCTTCACCCCAGAGATGTATAGGAACCTTCATATCAAATAACAGAGATCGAACAACCTCAAGAAGATGCCTATTTTTCCTCTCAGCAACCACATTCTATTGAGGGGTATAAGGACAAGTGGTTTGCCACACAATTCCATGAGTGAAGATTAGATTGGAGAACATGAGAGGAATATTCCCCAACATTATCCGATCGAAGAACCGTAACATGCCCATAAAATTGTGTGCTAACTAATCTGTGAAACATAGGAAAAATAGAGGCAATTTCATCTTTGATGCGCATAAGAAAGAACATAGTGTGTCTAGTACAATCATCAATAAAAGTAATAAAATAACGATAATCATTCAAAGCAGTATAGGGGAAGGCCCCCACACATCAGAGTGAATAACTTCAAAAGGAATAAAAAATTTACTACCACTCAAGGGGTAAGAATTGCGAACATGTTTAGAGCACTGACAAGTCTCACAATTAAACAAACTACTATTAAATTCATGAAATTTTTCTGGAAATAAAAGTTTCAAATGACTAATATGAGGATGGCTACAGCGAGAGTTCCACAATCTTGCTTCATCAACAGAAACCACCATAGCTGTAAGAGATGTATCACGTAAATGTTGAAAGAGGTAGAGTCCCTTTTCTTCAGTATCATGACCAAGGATCTTCCTCGATTTCAGGTTCTGAAAAACACAATATGACGGAAAAAATGTCACACTACAATGTAAGGAATTGATAATTTTACTGACAGATACTAGATTCATAAATATGTTAGGAATCAAAAGAATAGAGTCAAGAGACAAGGTGCCTAATTGAACACTCCCTTTGTCCTTTACAGGAACAAGGGATCCATCAGCAATGCGAATATGAATAGAACCAGAAAGACTAGACACAGATGAAAATAAATATATCATATCAGACATGTGATCCGTAGCCCCAGAATCGATGATTCATGGGGACATGTGTAGACCCATAGGTACTTGACTCAGCTATGTGGGAGGAAGATATACGCATCCTGTATTACAGTCATCTGCGAAAGGCGTACAGATCTGAGCTCTTTCTGTAACTTCTGGAAATCAGATGGAGGTTGGACAGAAGCAGTAGGGATACTTTGACCGCCAATAGGATTATAAGTTTCTTCAGTGGAGGACTGGAATGCAGGACCTGGAAGGAATTTCAGTTTCCCATGTAATTCCCAACATCTTTCTCTGGTATGACCTTTCTTGCCACAATGAGAACACAATAATTTTTCTCTTTCTTCACATAAGAGGCCCCCACGACTACCACCTCTACCACCAGATTTGCCTCCACCACGACTAAAAAGAGTGATGAATGGTAGGGCAGATCTCATAGATACATCGCCACCAGGAATTTGCATAAACTGTTATCTGCTCTCTTCATGCTGAAAGACGGCATACACGGTACCAAGTGGAGGACACTCCTCTCTGCCTAGAATGTTTGATTTAACATTCTCATACTAAGGTCTAACCCCTTTTAGGAAGTCAAACACTCTTTTTTCAGTATTTTTACTAGCCTTGCTGGCACACGAGCTGTACAGTTCTTCTTTTTTATACTGGGCAAGTTCATTCCACAGACTCCTTATTTGAGTGTAATACTCTCTAATAGTCTTATCACCTTGCTTCATAGTGTTAATTTTGTCACTAACTTGAAACATTTTGCGAGGTTTTGTTCTGCGAAAACGCATCCCTCACAGCCTCCCATAATTGTTTAACATCACTGACATAAATAAAAGAATCACTAATGTCTGTTTGCATTGAATGTATCAGTCATGTCATGACAGTTAGATTATCACTTTTCCAATCAACATACTTAGGGTCATCTTCTTTGGGTTTTGGGATAGTCCCGTAAATGTAACCCAATTTTTTCTTCATCCCTAAGTACATAGCAGCAGACCATGACCACGAAAGATAATTGGCCCCATTCAATTTCTTCGTAGTAATTTGTAAACTATGAGAAATATCTCCCCCACCAACGATTCCGGGTTTATTCTCGTCTATGATTAAGATATATTGAGATCAGAACAATTCAAAGAATAAAAAGGCCCACAGCTTCCAAACAAGGAGAATAACAAATCTCTCCAACCGGGAGATTAACGATTGGGAGTCATCGACTAACAGTGAGATCTCGTTGATTTTGGGGCCCAGATGACCAAACTGATGTTCAGATTCATTGAGGAATACTCAAAACACGATTGGGAGTCATCAACTGGGCTGCTAGGGATTCAGATCTAATTCTGGCAACTTTTTCAACAATTCTGGCTATCTGGTTTGGGTACAGATTGCTGCAACTAAGTGTAGATGGATCATACAGCCTAGATCTAACACAGATCTTACTTGGGAGGCATCAAAATCGAGTTTGGAATGTTTTTTATGCTTCAAACCACGCTGCAAGGTGAATCCGAGGTGTCTCTGGCTCTCTGTGAATCGCCGGAGATGATGGAGCTCGAGGAAGAAGACGACCTAGAACTTAGGGTTCATGTCCTCAAATGGCTTGTGTCAGGGAGGGAAAAATACGCCCCTTGGAATTCCGACCAAACCGCTAAACTTTCGGATGATTCCAGCGAGGTTGCCGGTGGTAGCTGACGCCAGTGATGACGTGAGCACATCGCTAATGACGTCACCGATGACCTGGATTTTCGTTATGTAAAAGCTTTTGTAAGTTCGTAGATCGAACCAATCTCTGATACCAATACAAAACTGTAATTTAGGGTTAGAGTTTAGTAATAGGAAGGAGGAAGAAGAAGATATTAGGGTTGAGTCAATGTAACTCAAATTCCAATGCAAAATATTATTTATATCGTCTTAGCATGTTCACGTATTACATGGTTCCCGAGTTAAGTGAATTGTACAACTTAAAATTCGTTTAACTATACACACACACCTAAAGTTACTTACTACACAACACTCATACAATAGAAATAACATCTCCAGCAGTTTATAGATTGAATTAAAGTTGGTCGGGATATGTCATACTCAGTGGAAGATCTCAACTGTCCAATCAATGCACCCTAAAATTGGTGGTTTTCCATCATTTTGTAATAGTTGAAATTGAACTTTACCAATTAGATGTTTCAAAATTTCTAATAGATATGATTTTGGTTGAGAAATATCTCTATCATGGGATGCTAGTTGGAGAACTTCGATTGATCAACATGTGTTCTACATGGCAAAAAAGTAGATGGTCATGGCAGAATTTGTGTGAAGGAGGTCATAGGAGTCGGTCTGTTTAATTATAAATTATAAAAACGTTTTAAGTAAATAAATCTCGAACTTTGATTGGAAAGACTAAAAATTGGGTGCTAATTACTAACTAATCTTGTAGTAGGAAAATAAATAGCTATAAGATATTAAGGGTATAATTAAAAGTAATAGAAATGACAATGTTTTGGACTTTTAGTTTCTAGTTGTAACCGCGTAGACCCGATGAATATTTGTGAATCTCGTTGCGACTAACCATTAGGTTTTTGCAAGAAAATGCAATAATTTTGCATAAATTAATCCCAGATTTAAATCTATCAGTGTGTGCCTCTTTTCTTCAGCAAGTTCTCTCTGTTTTTTTCCTTGTTATTGGCAAAGATGTAAATTCTATTAGGGAAATAAAAGTACACATGGATCAAAACTAAATGAGAAGCTTAGGAATGTCAGAGACCCCGAAAAAGGAAAACACAATAAAAAATAATAGAGGTCGACAGTGCAAACAGCCCCAAAGTCTTTGATTTGTTGAAGCGCACTGTCACGGGGTAACTTTTTTCGACGCCCGTGCGGCTAACTCAGATACCAGTTGTCACAAAGCATAACCTAACACTGGTTATCATGCTCGTACAACATCTCACTACCGCGCACAGCGAGACCAACTTACCAACCATCACTTTGATACCACCCGCCTAGAGGACGGGAACTCCCGCGTCGTGGTTGCCTTCACTTGAGGCAAACCCACTCAATGCTTCGTGTCTAACCGCGACACGCATGCCCGCACCTCAGTGCCACGTGGCCTGCCTAGTTTCACCCTGTGCAAAGCACTAGTTCCTCGCTTCAGACAGTGACATGCATCTCTTCATGCCATTCAAGCCAACCAACGTGTGTGGTCCATGGGACCAGCACACTTGGAGTAGCATGCAGCTCTTCAAACCAAGCATCGTGTGTGGTACGCACGACCAACACACTTCCGCTCCAGGCCCTCAGCTAGTATGCGCCACTGCGTCCCATGTAGCCCTTGAGTGCCCACGTGAGGTCACCGACCCATGTGCACCGCGACGCCGACACGGGGCCACATGGTAACCTCACCCCAGGTGACACATGGCATCGCCGCATTGCTGCAGCGATGTTCTAGGTCCACCCCTAACCTAGAAAGCTCATGCGCTCGCGTGTGGGAGAATAGCTCCACAGCTCCCTTCCCCCTATATATGGTCCAAAGACCAACTTAGGCAAAGTAGCAGAAAACCCTCAAACCCATTGGTTTGACATACCACCATGGCACACGGTCTCCTGCCCGTGGCACACACTTGCAAAGGTGGTGTCTTGCCATTTATCATGGCACACGATCCTCTGACCGTGGCACCCAGTGCCATCCTCCAAGCCCACATGGCTTGCGAGGTCACGCATCAGCGTCCCTTGCGACCGTGTCGCGTCCCCATCGCGACCACGTCACGAGGCCATCGTGGCCTCATGTCCAACATAGCACTGTGTCGTGACCATGTCGCGTCCGTGTCGCGACCATGTTGCAAGGCCCTCATGGCCTCATGTCACGTGCCCTCATGGCACCACATGGCGTACCCTCATGGCACCGCATCACGTCTAAGTCGTGACTGAGTCTCGTGTTCTCTCGACACCATATCGGGTCTGCCATTGCACTCGGATGCCGCGCGCCCTTGGCACCGCATCACGTGCCCTCTTGGCACCGCATCGCTTGCCATACAAGCTAGATGTCGCCTGTCCTCTTGACACCACATCGCGTGCCATCATGGCACCGCCTCACGTGCCTTATAGCACTTGGACGTCGCGTGCCCTCTTGGCACCACGTCGCGTGCTCCACCGCGGAGCACCGCATTCCAAGCCCTTCACGGGTCTAGCCACCATACTAGACCGCAGCTTAATTCGGGCCACTGTCGCATCATGCATCAGGGACTCATGCATGCATCGCAGGGCCACGTGCCTCTGCGCCCAAGCGCTACACGGCTAGCTTACAAGGTCCGCTTGCCTTCTTGCTAGCTAAGTGCCCAGTTCCAAGGTCGTCATGCCTTCATGCTGGCGCACCGATTAATGAGGCCGTCACACCACGCCCTTTAAAAGTATTGGCCACTGCATCCCAAGACCGAAGAATATTGGAAATAGAGGTGATCAATGTTACCTAAACACGTAGCACGGGTGCCAAGTTTCAAGGTGCCAATAGATGTTTGGCATGCCAATCTCTGACGATTCTAATACGGTGACACGGCCTTAAAAAATGTAAATTAAATAAATAAAACATATATAGAAAAAATATTGAAAGGAAATCTTAGAGAGTCAATTAAGATATGTAATGAAATGATTTATTTTATATGTGATGAACCTAAATAAAAGTGTTATATATTATAAAAATTGTTTTCGGAGATCCAAATTTTTTATTTAGTAGTTACTCAACTTTATACAATTCTTTCATTAAATGAAGTTAATTTATCATTGTCAACACGATGATCATTTTGATGGTATTATATGGTATTTTCGTATATATATATATATATATATATATATATATATATATATATATATATATATATATATAGATAGAGAGAGAGAGAGAGAGAGAGAGAGGAGCTCCTTGTTGTTTGAGGAGTGTCCAAGTGTCGGCAGAGTGCCAAGAGCCACGAGTGTTGGAACGACAAAAATCCCCAAGTAGAAATGCCAAGGTAACATTGGAGGTGATAATCAACTGCAAGGAATTCTGGTGCCGTTTAAATGTAGAAGAATTCCCTTCTCTCTATATAGACCATAAATTAGCCATGGAAATCAAACAAATCAACTGACGGTTTTCTGAGCAGCTGCTTTGGAAAATTCAGCCAGGACCTCTTTGCACTAGCTGGGGAGGATCCTCACGACATTTAGAGCATTCCTGAAAAATCCCAAATACATCTAGCGGCAGGGCAGTGAAGAAGGTGATCAGCTGATTCCCCTTTTCCATTTCACATAACGGCAGGGCAGTGAAGAAGGTGATCGGCTGATTCCCCTTTTCTATTTCACATAACTCTTCTAATCAGAGTATCCAGCATTTTGATTCCCAAGCAAAGTCCATACTCGCCCAGTAAGGGATCTTCGACTTAGCTGGTTATGGAAAGAGTGGACCATGAAATACATTGGGGTGGGGGCCACAACCAAAGTCTGCAGTCCTCCCTACTGTTGCATCTTGGGGCTGATTTCAAAGCTTCAAGCAACGCTGAATGACACTCATTGACATAGAGATTTCTGTGTTGTCTAATATCTGCAGCAGTTCCCATAGAACAATCTACACTGTGTTGAATGGAGGAAGAATTAATAGCCAGCATGTAAATTCTAGGAAACTGATGAGGTAGGGGCTTCTCATTAAGTCTTGGATCTTGCCACAAATATAGCTTGTTGCCGCTCCCTAATTTAAATTGAAGCTACCTCTAAACCAGAGCAATGCCAGCAAGCACACCTTTCTACTGCCCTATAGACATCTGACGATCAGCCTTTTTAATATCCTCCCACGCTTGCCTTGAAACCTTATACTTGGAGTTTGGAAACTATAACTTTTGCTCGAAGCGATCGCAATCCGAGTTGAGTCTCTGGACCCACATGCCTAAAAGGCAGAGGTCATTTGTTTGATTCTACGGGTGCCAAGACCCCCATTTTTCTTTGGCGAACAAACTATATACTAATTAACTAGATGTTTTCTCTAGACACTTCTGCACCAAAGAAGTGCTGCATAAGACTTTCCAATTTGATCTTCATGCTAACCCCTAAAAAAAGAGAGTATACTGAGATGTTAGGTAGCACTGATTTGATGATAACTTTCCCACCAAAAGACAACAGCTTGCCTTTCCACTCCTACTATGCCCTGTCCACACTTTCAATGTCTGGATCCTAGGCAGAATTGGGGCTTGGCTATACATGACGGAAACCTAAAGTACATTATTGGAAACATGCCCTAATTTGCATCCAAAATAGAACGCTTGCTTGACCAAGGAACCTTCACCAGGGTGGTCTCCCATGATACCATATTTTCCTAGAGTCACTTTCAGCCCTAAAATCGACTCAAAAGCTTCTGAATATAAACTTCACATGCAAAAGATTTCCTTTCCCCGCGATTGGTAAGCTCACTGGGAACTGCACCTACCAGATTAAAGAGAAATTGAGATAACAATTCTCCTTACGGAGGCCTCTTTAACTGGAAAAAGGCCGTTCGTTGTACTGTTGATCAGAATAGAGAACGTGGACACGCTCTAATCCAAGATCACCACTTCCTGTTGAAACCCATTTTCATGAGAATGTAGTAAACGAGAGGGCAACTTACTCTTTTTTGTTCTTTCTCCAGATCGATCTTGCACACAAATCCAAGCTTCTTTTCCAGTGTCTCAATTCAATACATTCGAGAGTGAGCACTTCCAATTTAAAATTTGATAAAAACATAAAGGTAAATCATCTGGTCTGGGGGCCTTGTCACCCATCCCCGAAGCGTTAGGAAGCGTGTGGTAGGTTGGAAGCGGGAGCGTCATCAAAAGCTAGAAATTGAACTATTTTATGAATGGGGAGCGGGAGTGGGAGCGAGATTCCAAAGCGGGAGCGGCACGCTGAGTGGAAGATTCCTGCTACTAGGCTTCAAGCACAGTGGTTTTAAGTTCTTAACTTCTCCCCTGAATTCGCTCTCCATAAGAGGCACTTCCGATGCCAAAATAGAAGCAAAATCAGGTCCATCCACAAACAACCCATTCTGATTCTGTTCTTGTAAAAATGATTGGGGAAGTAGGAGACAATTTCCAATTTAATGTTCTCCTTCTTTGTGATCTGCTACTTATGGACTTTTATCCACCACAATCAAATTGAGTGTATTCCGTTACTTGGCCATCGCATGAAACTACTTGGAATTTTTGTTGCATTCTCTAGCCACTTAACCCAAGCTCGTTGATGCCATAAATTTTTCTCTCAAATCACTTCATTATTAAAGAAAATTGTCAAATTCTTCCATAAGTTCAGCTCGGAAGACGGAAAAGTGTGCTGCTCTTCTATACAACTTAATTTCTCTATCGAATCGATCGATTTTTCTAATATTGAATCGACGATTTTTTTCTGGTTTCAGTGTGACAAACATAGGTTAAAATGAAGATTTAATATTTTTGGAACTTGTGGCACGTCGAAGACCATCTAGGCCATCTGATCGGCCAGGTGCTGGCCATAATGTAGACCTTTGATGCCAATAGTCTGAGATGGCAAAGAGCTACTATATGCACTGTGCAAAGTGTACATCAGTTCAGTGTCTTTTTTGCTTTTATATAGAAAATTTGGTAGAGTAGTGTCCTATCTCCTGTCCAAGACATCAGTAGCCCGAAAGCAAGATATGTTAGTCAATGCTTTATTATTCAGTATAGTGTGTTTGTATCCATCTCTCGTAGCACAATTAGCTGTTAGATTGATCCTGACAGCTAATTATAAGGTAATTTGTTAAGTATGTAATCATAACCTAATTCATGCATGTTAATATATCAACAATGATTCTTACTTTAATATCTTGAGCTCTTTATGCTTCTTGCTTCTGTTCACTTTTATCCTTGCTCAAAAGCTCTCAATTCTAAAGTCTCCGAAGCTCTCAACACTCTCATAGAAGCACTATCACCATCACCATCTCAACTGCCACCATGCACAGCCGTCATCTCCATCTCGTCAACCACCTATCACCATCACCATCTCAAATCACAAATCCACCAACAAACATAAACACTACTCCTTGGCTCGAGCTCGACTCGATTTTGGTAAAACTGAGCTAGAGCTCCAGTTCTATAAAGTAGATCAGCCAAGCAAGAACTAACCTTGGCTCGTGCTCAGCTTGATTGCTGTCCTAATTGCCATTTGACACGTTAGTCAAATGACTACTTTTGAAAGATTTAGAGGCTTAAATCTCTGAGAGCTTTGTAGTAGTTGATTTGCTTCGGAGTGTGGCTTGACCCATGTTGCCCCGCATACCAATACTACCTAAGACTGCAGAAGGAAAAACCCCCCACATGCTAGATCACCCATGGCAATCTATGGACCCCTAACATTATCACATAATTAAACAAATTAATTGTGCGTTGCGTTGTAGCTGGGGATTGTCTATGCTTAATTCAGTATTGCGTGTTTGGAACAAATTGATTAAGCAAAGTGTGAAACAAGATGTTACATAAGGATTTCTAAATCCAGTGTTGTTTGTTGTAACTGTTGGCAATTGCCGCAAACAAGCTGGATGGTTATGACAGAGATGATTTTCTTTGTTGTGTCTGATCTGATCTGATGATGATATCCTCAATTTTATGGTTTATTCTTTGTACATTCATATTGCTCTAGCAGTGAACATGAGTACCACTCTACAGATATGGATCCTCTGTAAAAAAGGACTCACTTTACTATCTATAATGAGATTTCTCAGACAGCTAGTATGGAACGACCACCGGACTCAGTCACCACTGTTGGTGATCGGGTTATTGATTTTATACCCTTGGCACCATTTCGTTCAATGTTTTCCTCCGTTTGCTGTTGTCACATGCAAATTTCTGAATGCTTTTTATGCTCTCATAAGTGGTACATAATTCATTTATTCCTATAGTAATGAACATAAATACCACTCTACAAGATAATGGATCCTTTTTCAAAGATTACGAGCTAGTATGGACCGACTGCCTGACTCAGTCACAAAGGTTAGTGATCGAGTTTATTGATTCTATATGCATAGCACCATTTGGGTGCCATGCGGTTCATAGTGCCATCTATCGTAGAGTCCGGGTTCATCCATAACAATCTAAGTGACTAGTTAATGCTAACTATTTTGCTTTAAGACAAAACTGTAATGGTGAACAGAGTTTATTTGAACCTAAGACTTCACGATTTTAAGTTATTTAAGTAACCAAGTGGTGTCATATGCATTTTTTATTATTAGAGGGTGCTAATTTGTGTCATGTAATTGATATACTTTTACAACTGATCCTATCTCTAGCAAATTGAGTTCGTGGCGACTTGCGAATTGCGAATTGTGAATTGTGAATTGTGAATTGTGAACCAGACTTCGAACCGAGAGAACCAAGTAACTCTGATTGAAATTGTGTACTTTAAGGGATTGTCTCTGTGAAAGGATTTTTCTTATATATACAATGAGATAAAAGCTTTCCCAGCCACCATTGATAAGATAGTTAGCTTAGTAGGATTAGTGGACCTCTGCGTTACAGTTCAAGAAATTGTCTAAAAATAATGAGAACATAACATTATAATTTACTTAAAAAAAAAAAAAGTAACACAACTCTGAGAATGTAACACAATTTAAAATGAGGTGTGATTTGGATAGAACAAATGATAAAGAAAGTGAAGAAAAAAAAAATGGCCTAGGATTAAATGATGGATACCTACACTATGGAAATGGTCTTTCATCTTAACCTTTTAGATGATGGATATTGAGATCACTGAGTCTACCATCAAACGATCAATTTTTGATTCCACATGATATATCCTAAAAAATAATTGAAAAATCAAGTGGCACAATCATGCTCAAACGTGATTTTTAAGATGTGACTAGTGGAACAAAAACTGACCGTCTATGGTAATGCCCACGATGTAAAAAAGTGTTGAAGATTGGGATGAAAAATGATCTTCGTGGTTTAGCTCAAAGTAGTAAATGATTTTGGCATTGAGTACTGTCAAAGATTCGGTGGGTGAAAATAAAGGTACCCTCATGATGGTTGCCAATTTAAGGTATTAAGCGGACACGATTATACAGATCTTGAAAGTCGGACTATTTAGCGCAGGGAAACATGTAGGGCGTAAGATCTCAAGCATAGAAAGAAATTTCATTTTCGACAATATTTTGATGGGGTTACAAATTTGGCCAAAATATAATAGCCATTCATGGGTTATTAAATAGATTGGTTAGAGCAAGTATCAAAATGTCGGTTTCGTTTTTTATTTTGAGAACGGCGGCCGAAACCAAAATTTGGACCAAAATTTTGTCTTTCATATAGTATTAAGCCCGAAATTTTGGTCTTAAATTCCATTTCGGTACTGACCAAAAGCAATATATTTCAGCCGATAATTTGGATTATAGGCCGAAATTTGAAATTTTGATCCATTAGATGGAGCATAAGATCATATCAAAATAGTACGTGGTCACTCAAAATTGTGCCAGGTATAAAGTGACATATTAGTACACTTTCAAGAAAAGTGAACTATATAGTATTCTCTACAAATTAATCCTTGTAATGATGAAAAATAATGCTCAGGACATCTCGTGTTGGGCTAATATTCAGAGAGTTAGTCTAAAATGAGTCCACACGTCTGTATGTCCACACATGTGTGACGACTGTATGTTATATGGAAGTCTATGCACGTTGATGTGGGGACTTCTGTGGAGACTAACTCATATTTAAAAGCATGATGTGTGGACGCTATTGTAGACTAACCCATATTTAAAAGCATGGCGCCGACGCTATCATGAGAAGCAAACGGTGATTTGGAGAGTTTAAAATGTGATTAGATATCAATACTAAGACATGAAAGTTAAAATAATTGTAACCTAACACTAGGTAGTATAATGTTATATGGAGGATAGATTTTATGCAGACAAAGTATAGGCAGCTGGTGCGATGCAATTGAGTGCAAGTATGGTGGGGGTCAATTAATGCAGGTCGGCGCAATTAGTCACATCATGCCACGTTAGCCGCCTGCACTTTGTCCTCAATAAATCTATCCTATGTTTATAATTTTCCTAGTAGGTGTAGCAAACAATCATTTCTCCTGTTCGTTTTCCTTGATATCTTATCATATCATGTCTAATCGACATTCTGTTTTCCCATTTACCTGCACGGACTTGCAGTATTTGATCCCCACTGCCCTCGAAACCAATTCCGTTGCGTCACATCAATCGCCTGCACTTTTTGTTTGCATAAGATTTGTCCACCAAATAATATTGTCTTTTTTTTTTTTCTTACATCTACTACATTTTCTTGTTTCCTTTCGCCTCCACCTCATTCTTGTTTCGATTTTCATGAGCCCAATGAATCGTGTTAGTCTACGCCAAAAACAAGATGAAACGGTGGTTGGGGCTTGGTCAGAAGTAGATTTCTGGCCCGACTCGACCTGATGGTTAGGTTTATCTGCCTGACCTGATTCAAAAATGAGGTCGGATGGTTTCAGTAACTGTTAGCAGCTTTACTTTTTATGAACTTGCGAAAACACAACTTCAGGGACGGACAATGTTATATGGAGGACAGATTTTATGCAAAGTACAGGCGGCTAATGTGGCCCAATGCAATTGACTACAAGTGTTGTGAGACTCAATTAATACAGGTCGGTGGTGTAGTCAATCCCGTCATGCCGCCTCAATCGCCTGCACTTTGTCCTCAACAAATTTGTCCTACTTTTATAATTTTCCCTTTAGTGGCTGGTGAACTACTATTAAGATCGTTTTCAGTTTCAATCTTCCACCCAATGGATCCCGAGATCACGGTTGTTATCATCATGCGGTCATATTTTGATTTCACATGGCGCACGGATCTCAAAAAAGTAACCTTAAAATTAAGTTTGAACGCAATTTTTTTTTTTTTTCCCACTTTTTTTAGATTTGTGGTATGTAAAACTAAAGTATGACTGTCTAAGGCCTCGTTCAGGCGTTTCCTAGTTTTTCCTAGAAAAGCTCAGATTCTTGGACACTCAGAATCCTGACAGATTCTTAGCAAACTCAGATTATGCATTCTTAAGTTACTCAGATTCCTGACATATTCTTATAAAACTCATAATCCTTTGTTTTTAAGTTCCTCTAAGAAAATCCTTAGAATCGATTCAATTAGTGGTTATATTGTAACCGTATTCGAATTTCTATCAAAATTTATGGGCAACCAATCGAGATAGGGTTGAACATATTTGACGGAATCTTTTTTCGAATCTGATTTAATGACCATTACTTTTAAAATGGGCCACTAACACAACAAATAAAGGTACGTACGCCGACGGCTAGCAGCCGCCGGTGTAGATTACACTAGCCGTTGGTAAAAAATATCATCAACGGCTGGAACCTCTACGCCGACGGCTGAGGCATTTTTTTTCCTTTTTTTTTTAAATATATATTCCAAATAAATTGATAATTTAATCGGTGAGCCAACACACAGCTGCGTAGGATGCTTAACTGGGAATGAAACCTCTTATATAGGTGGGTCGAGTGGAGGTTTTTTCTCCTAAACGATGTGGGACTAAAATAGTTTGTAAAAAACAACTCCCTTCTCCTTAGTTG
Organism: Chloranthus sessilifolius; assembly: GCA_021018995.1. NCBI lineage: Eukaryota > Viridiplantae > Streptophyta > Magnoliopsida > Chloranthales > Chloranthaceae > Chloranthus > Chloranthus sessilifolius. Next base: position 17,204,146 of record CM037596.1, read on the forward strand.
CTTTCTCATCCCAACTTCTTCCGCTGGTAATCATTGGCTGCCATGAATCTGATGGTGGAGGTCATTTTTCGTCCCCATCTTCTTCACAATGAATCTATGGATCGTGGGGATACCATCAGACGGTCGATTTTTTACTATACACGACACACATCTCAAAAGTGACCCTAAAAATCATATGACCACCATCACGCTCAAGCATGATTTTAGCGTCACTTTTTGAGATATGTACCACGTGTAATAAAAAAGCGACCGTCTGATGGTACGCTCATGATCCATATATCCACTGTGCAAAAGATAGGGACGAAAAATGACCTCCACCATCTGATCAAAGGCGGTCAATGCATCCCTAGTGGAGGAGGTGGGATGAAAAAGTAGCCTTTGGGTGAGTAAAATGTAACCTTTGTCAATTTGTCTTCTATAGTTCTATGCGTGAGCTCCATGTCAGTGCCTTGGCCACTTGGATCAATTGCTAGTTTTTTTTTTAAATATTAAATATATATTTTATATATTTTTAATTCCCGAAACTTTCCCGAAATTTTTCCGAAATGTATCAAAATTAATCCGAAATGTACCAAAAGGACTCCCCACCGAAAACAAAATTTGTCACTATGGACAGCATAGGGTTTTATTTTATTATTTATTTTTATTTTTATCTATGCCGGCGGCTTAAGCATCAGCCATCGGCGTAGATCCTTGTTTTTCTTTTTTTTTTAAATTTATTCACCAGTTCAGCAGGGCAATTGGAAGCATCTCCGTTACCTCAATTGTTTTTTCTGTTTTACTTGGGCTAAGAGTCAAAAGGAAAGACGCATCAAAGCCAATCCAAGAAGGATTGGCACTACAATTACACGGCAAGAACAATGCTATTATAGTACTCAAAAATTTTAGCCCCGAACTCTCCTGAAAAATATGTTATGGTCAGAAAAAATGTTACTGCCTGATTTTTTTAATTGACCGCGAATTGAACGAGCTGGATGATCTCGATTCGATAGGCAAGTGTACAAAAAGAAATGAAAAAGAAGAGAAATGACTTGATCTAAATGACTATATGGACTGTGACTGGAACTACTTCAAAACACCAATCTGCATTGAAAATCTGTTTTTATATAGAAGAGGAATAGCAAAAACCAATTATTATACAGCAATGATACGACTGAAAACACCTGAAAAAAATAATAATAATAATGGAACGTTTTCTATTGTTATGTACATCGAGATAAATAATACACAATCACACAAACAACGTCAAAAAATAGTTTAATGTCTCTTCTCCCTCTACATAGAGTTGAGATCTCGAGAAACTTGGCCCTGCCATCTGCAACACAAAGTCATGGATGAACCTATCATTTCATACCAGGTGCATTTAATCAGCCAACTCAACTTTCCAATCAAATTCAAGTTACCAATTTAATCCAGCATACTTGTCTAGCAAATCTGAACAAGGTTCTTCAAATTTTTCCCTTGAAAGGGTCGTTTCAATGTGTTTGGGGCCATCAGCAGTCGCGGTAATGAAAGGTAAACTGGCAAAAGGATGCAAGATGGATAGAGCCATTTTAAGCCACATAAACTAAGAACATAATAGACGCAACACCTAGGAGAAAGGTACAATAATATTTTCTATTGGGTAAGCTGGGATTGAACCTGCGACCTCAAGGTTGCATGTAAACCTTTTCACTTGAGCTACAGGCCTAACCCCTGTTTTAGAAGCCTTAGATGAAATGGATTTTGACATGAGAAGTACTTTAATGCCAACCTGTGAAAATGGAAGGTGTGAAAGTTACACTTCCTTTCTATCCAAGGGCTCTAAAGCTTGTTGAATATATATATATATATATATATATATATATATATATATATATATATATATATATATATCTATATGTCATAACCCTAGATTTTTGGGAATCGTGCACATCTCATACCATACACGTGTATCACATATCATGCACATGAAATTGTGATTCACAAGGAAACCAAAAACTACATATACAAACTAGGTGTGTATATGTGAAACTTTCTAATTTTCATTATATAAGTGAAAGATGGGAGGAGAGTCTCTCCTACGTAACCTAAATTTGATATAGATAGAGAGAAGGTAAAATAGAGAGAAAGAGGAGAAGGTTTGCAATAGAGAGAAAGAAGAGAAAGTTTGCAAAAGAGGAGGAGAGGTTCGTTGTTTTTTTTTAAGCAATAGAGAACCTTGAAAATCTTCACGATTAGACGAACCTTGGATCAAACTATAGGAGATATATCAAGTAAGGTATGATTTTAGATATTTAAGTATGTTTTAAGTAGAGTTTAAACTATTGGACGAATGATCCTTGACACTATTAGGTCTCTCATGAAGAAGGTGATAGTTCTCGAACAGATAGAGAACATGCATCTTTTCATGGCTCGCTGAGCGGTCTAAATGGCTCGCTCGAGCGAGGGAAGAGAGAATATTCTGAGCATATTCACATTTTGGACTCGCTCGAGTGAGACCCACAGTAAAGGAGAAGCTCGCTCGAGTGAGACATCGCTTAGAGCTCCAGGTATCTCAAATTATAACCGCTTGAGCGATGAATAGTGCTCGCTCGAGCGATGAATAATAACCGCTCGAGCAATGAATAGTGCTCGCTCGAGCGATGAATAATAATCGCTCGAGCGATGAATAATAATCGCTCGAGCGATGAATAGTGCTCGCTCGAATGATGAATAATGACCGCTCGAGCGAGAATTTATAACCGCTCGAGCGAGGTCAAGTGCTCACTTGAGCGAGGCTAAATGACCGCTCGCGAGAGGAATTTCCTAGTTTTCTCTTTTCTTTTAGTGTAATTTATGAGAGTTGTGTTTTCAAGGGTTCTAGAGACCTTTCTGAGTAAATTCGTGTCACATGTAATGTAGGTGTGACGTGAGTTGTTACGCGTAAACTTCTACGAGAAAGGAGCGCGTTAGATTTTGCTTGAGGTAGGGAATATCTTGAAACATGTACTTTATTTCGTCAAAACTATGTATGTAGAGTATTTCAATCATGTAGAATATCTCAAGAGAACAGTCATATAAATATGGTTCCAACATGTGTGTGTGCGTGTGTGAATTTAAATGGAAATCATGAAGTCCCCAGGGGACGTAGAATTGTAATAATGGGCATCCGAATGATGCATTAAACCAGTAGCATTCAAAGGATGCGGATGAAACCAAATGGTGAAATAAAAGAAGAACGATAAGGCCTAATGTAATAAAATTAGTACAATCACGGTGAATAACTATATGTAGAGCACATTCGATATTTTGTGATTTAAGGTTTAATTAGAATATCCCACCGACGTGGCGGGATACCCATGACTGACTCGGCCGAATATTCGTGACCGGTACAGCGGCCAAACCGTACACAATAGCACATCCCAGGGATGTTGAATTGAGAATAGACCCTGCTGCCTAAAAGAAAGGGGCTTGGGTGGTATTGAAATTTTATATATAACAAGTGTCTATTTAGATGACGATGGTGGGTATTCCATTGGGGCTCGATGCTATATTGCTCGGGGACTACTTAAGTTAAGATTTAAGTGATTAGGCCGAATCCATTACTATACCAGTAAGACAAGAATAAGCAAAGTCATGCAAAGTAACAGTGTATCCATCATTTTAATTCAAATTATTCTATGTCTTTCAACAGTTCTATCAAATAAACTGTAGCTTTAAACTATTTTGACATACATATGAGAACTTAATTTATATGTTCACTGTGTTTCCCTATTGAGCTAGGATGTAGCTCACCCCCCTTAGATTATACATCGCAGGTCCAGGACTAGCGGCAGCAGAGATTTCTAGAGACGTTGATCCGGGGGATTTGGATTACGTGCCCACAGAAGAGTCAGAGCCTCCTCCTGAAGAATTCTTCTAGGAGACCCATTGCGTACTTTGAGAATGAGTTGAGAGAATTAGGTACGGCTTGATATATCAAGCCTCTTTATTTGAATGTAATTAAATACTTTTATTCTTTTGACAAACTGTCTAGGGTGAATAGTTATCACCAACGGTTTAGATCAGTTCTTATGTCCATGAATTGGCATGGGACAAGAACTGTCTTTAGAGACTCTTTTTATTTTAAATGCATGAGAACTTGTTTAGAGTAGATGCATGTGCTTTACTTGTAGTCTTTATCTTGTATATATACCAATGCTCCGTACAGAATCACAGGGCACGACCTTGAGGGTCGTACTGATGGCACGAGTTTCGGGGTGCCAAAATCCGGGCTGTCACAATATATAAGAAACGAAACAAAAAATTCTATGGTCAGCCAAACCAAGAGCTTCGGCATTGCCGCAACCCATGGAGGCTGACCAAGGAGTGGAGGGAAAAGGACCAATTATATAACCAGCCGATGAGACAAGAGATCCCGAAAATTCATTGGCTTCAGCATAATACTACCCTTATATATGCTTCTTGTTTTCATTTTGTTAATTATTCAATAAAGTTTTGCTATAGTTCACACCAACATTTAAATCAATTTTGAGCACATCGGTACTCCATTAGCCTACTATTTGATTGAAAGAGTTGTCCATGGTGAAAGATTTGTGTATGGTAGTTCCTCAATACATAGTGTACAACATTTTGCTCCCAATCAAAAATAGCTATCACTAGCTGAGTTAATGTTGCTTTGTCCACGTACCCAGATCAAGAGTAAGCCCTTTCTCGGATAACTTTCTGAGCTTCAATTCCCTTCCATTTTGCTTCCAAGGAATCTCCTCCAATGGATCAAGATTTCCTAAGCTATGCCTCGATGAAGAGTGTATGGCTCTTTTGGATCTGTTCAAAGAATTACATGCATTCCTCAAATTTAAATGCTAAAAGGAAACATTTTAAAAAATAGAGGTATTTTAAAAAGACTGAAGGATCTGTTTGTCTTAAACCCTTAGAATTACATGAACTTTGTGATGCCATCAATATAAATGAAAAACGTGGGAACTTGCGAGATGATGAAATTCAAGAGTTGAATGGATGTGTGCCGAGTTGGGATGGTCCAGATAGATGAAAATGTCACAACCCAGATTTTTGAGAATTGTGCACGGCACGTATTTACACATAGGTATATGTATTTCACAAGGAGACCAAAACGACCCAAATACTTTAAGTGTGTACGTGGGAAACACACTAGTATATCCCTAATGTGATAGATATAAAAGTGAAGGAGAGAGAGAGGAGCCCTTACGTAACTCTATTCTAACCTAAATAGAGGAAAGGAGAAAATAAGGAGAAAGAAGAAAGAGCCTAGTAGAGAACTAGGGTTCGTTGAGACTTAGATCGGCAAGGGAGATTAGAGGAAAGGACTGGAGGAAGAACCAGGAAGGCCAGTTAGTCTAGTGGAGTTTCGAATTATAAATCGAATCTGTGCGTGACTAATCGTCAGAGGTACGTTAAAAACATGATAGATGCCTAGGAATGTTTTGAATAGTAGGAAGGATGCTGGTTAAATGTTGCTTGTATGAGATTAAGGCTAAAGGATGGGTGGAAATCTGTTCTCGATCTTGATCGAGGGACAAATCATTGTTCCTCGCTCGAGCGGTCTAAAAAGGCTCGCTCGAGCGAGGATGAACAGAGAAAAGAACGACTCTGGGCTCGCTCGAGCGGTCCCTTAAACTAAAGGGGAGCTCGCTCGAGCGAGGGTCCACAGTCATATTTTAAAAGCTCAATTTAACCGCTCGAGCGGCCTCGATTTAACCGCTCGAGCGAGGTCAAGAGACCGCTCGAGCGAGGTCAAGAGACCGCTCGAGCGAGGTCAAGAGACTGCTTGAGCGAGGTCAAGTGACCGCTCGAGCGAGGATAAATGGCCGCGCGAGCGAGGTCTGGTGACCACTCAGATCTTGGTTTTATAATATAAGAAACTTGGGTGTCATACACCCCAATGACCTTAGATCGTTCTAAAGCTAATTCTTTTTTTAAAATATAGGTTGATGCATTATAACCCTCTAAGGACAAGCGTGCCTTGAGATTCGTCGAGGTAGGGAATATTCTCGAAACATGTACATTATTCTGTGAACTCATATGCGTAGTATAGTCTATTTAAATAGTGTATTTCCATAAACCCTCATGATAAGGGTGTGTGTGTGTGTTCCAATGTGGAAAATCCTGAGGTCCCCAGGGGACGAAAGATAATGTGGTTCAATCAAAGAAAGGTGAAATAGAAGCATGGGGCATCCCAGGGATGCATAAGAAAACAAACAGAGAAATAAAAATAACGTGATAAGGCCTAATGTAATATATTTAGCACAATCACGGTGAATAACTATATGTAAAGCACATTGATATTTTTATTATTTAAGGTTGATTAGAATACCCGTGACCTGCACGGCGGCCAATCCGTACATTTATAACACATCCCAGGGATGTAGATTGAGAATAGACCCTGCCGCCTATGAGAAAGGGGCTCGGGCAGTATTCCCAGGGAATACACATAACAACTGTCTAGTTAGACGACAATGGCGGGTATTCCATCGGGGCTCGATGCTATATTGTTCGAGGATTACTTAAGTTAAGATTTAAGTGATTAGGCCAAGTTCACCACCAAACTCATAAAGAGATTAACAAAACTATGCTAAGTAGTGGTTGGAACCATTGAGTTATTCCTGTTACTCAAATTATTGTACATAAATGTTTTCTTGAGAATTTATGTTTGTTAAGTTACTGACATATGTGTGAAGGATGATCTATATGTTCTTTTGTTTTCCCTACGGAGCTAGGATGTAGCTCACCCCTTAGACTATACGTCGCAGGTCAAGGAATAGCGGCAACAAGGACTTCGGGTGAAGTTAATCCAAGGGCATCGGTGTCCGTACCCACAGAAGAGTCAGAACCTCCTCCCGAGGAATTCTTCTAGGAAACCCGCTGCATACTCAGAGAGTGAGTGGAGAGAATACTATGTATGGCTTGGTATATCGAGCCTCTTTACTTAGAGTGTTTTAAATTCTGCCTCTTGATGAAATGTCGAGGAGGAATAATTTCAATTAAACATTTGGGCATGTTCTTATGTCCATGAATTGGCATGGGACAAGAACCGCCTTGAGAGACCAAATATATTGTTTTGAGATTTCGATTTAGGGTAGCTACGTGTGCTTAAATTACAGTTTTGGCTTGGATATATCAATGTGTTGTAAAGGACCCAGGGCACGGCCTTGAAGGTCGTGCTGATGGCACGGATTTCGGGATGCCGAAATTCGGGCTGTCACAGAAAATGTGGGTCATGAGGTAAATGTAATAGCCCGAAAAATCACGCTAAACTGTGACTTCGGGATTCGTGCCCGATTGGTCACAGGTTTGACCAATTAGGAGTTCAATAGTTAGCATAGAGTGTGATGAACGGACGAGATGCAATGGGTTGAGTGTTTATGTGGTGTATGATGGAAAATGTGAAGTCACATACACCTACTGCGGTGCATGTGCTCAACACACAGGTTAGAGAAAAGATAAAAGGGTTTAATAACCCTAGTTTCTCTTTAAGTGGTTGATTGAGAGAGAGTAAGGAAGAGAGAGAGAAGAAGAGCATAGTTAATGCAAGGAGTAAATGCTAGATGAGGAAGGGGGGCTTCGAGCAATAAACGTCGGATTCGACGCGAGGGATCCGCTAGAAGCAAAGCTGGAACCCTAGCCTTCCAACCACTTGATTTGAAATCAAGTTGAGATTGATTAAAGGTAAAATTTTGTGAATAAAAATGCATAGATTGTAGAGGCTAATTGTAGTTGAGAAATGGTTTAGATTGTAGGATGATGGTTTAGAAAAATAGAGGAAAAAGAGTGGAAAAAAAGGTTGGGAAGAACAGCTCAAAAGGGGCTGAATCTGGCAATTTCGATTAATCGAAATTGAGATTCGATTAATCGAAATTCGCTAAGAAGTTGAAAAGTCAAGGAACCCGAGTTCGATTAATCGAACTGAGTTTCGATTAATCGACTTTGGGTTTCGATTAATCGATTTGAATATCGATTAATCGACTGGGGACCTCCAGTGGACCCCAGGGGCTAGAGGAAATGACTTGGGAAAAATCGACTATTCGAAATGGGATTTCGATTAATCGATTTCAAATTTCGATTAATCGATTTGGGATCGATTAATCGATTTTGGGAACTCGATTACTCGAATTGAGAATTGACTTAGCTGAACAGAGAAGTTTGATTAATCGAATTAGGATTCGATTAATCGAATGAAAATCTCGATTAATCGATGTGAGAATCGATTAATCGATATTGATTTTCGATTAATCGATTTTGGTGTTCGATTAATCGACTGGGCTAAATTTTGTTGACTTTTGAGTTTGACATTAAGCATTCATGGAGGGTCTTGGACCTCCTTTATTGCATCTTTAGTGATGTGTTTCACCTGTTATGTGGTACCATAGGTGGTACGTGTGAACTAGTGCATAAGGAACCACGTGGGACCTTGATGCGTTGATCAAACAAAGACTTGAGGTAGGGAACACCTTGAATATGTACTTTATTTTACAAGAGCATGTATGTAGTGATATAAAATTCAAATTCAAATGTTTTATTACTTAAGAATTGTGAAAAGTGTGTGTGTGACATCCATAAGAGTAATTATAATGAGCCATCCCCAGGGGATGAAGAAGTTAAGAGATAAGAGCATCAGGTGTGATGCAAGTGAATGGATACATCCCAGGGATGTATCCAAGATTGAATCATGATTGATAGGGCCTAACTGACATAAGATAGCACATTTACACGGTGAATAACTATATGTAAGGCACCGATATTTTTGTTATTTGAGGTTTGATAGGGTACCCCACTGACGTGGCGAGATATCCACGACTGACACGGCAGGATATCCGTGACCGATACGGCGGCGAAACCGTAGGCCAGTGAGGAGGCTTATCCGTACACAGTAAGCACACCCCAGGGGTGTTGATTTGAGACAAGTGAAACCCCGCCACCAATCCCAAGGGGAAAGGGGCTTGGGTACTATATTGTATTCCCAGGGAATACGTTAAAAGTGTCTATATAGATGACGATGAAGGGTATCTCATCGGGGTTCAATGCTATATTGCTCGGGGATTACTTAAGTTGAAAGTTTAAGTTTTGCTTTAGGCCTTTTCAGCATCATTCATGAATAAATGAAAACATAAGTAATTAATAGTAAAATGCAATACTTTTTAACTGTTTTCATTAATAACTGCATAGACACATCATGCATGGCGTATCATGGAATATATGTGAGTAATAATTTATATGTTCAACTGTGCTCTGTTCCTTATTGAGCTAGGATGTAGCTCACCCTATAGACTATACGTCGCAGGTCCACTACTAGCAGCTGCCGAGGCTTCAGGAGACGCTGACCCCGGTGAGTCGGACCTTGCGGCCGGAGACGAGTTGGAGCCACCTCCTGAGGACTTCTTCTAGAGGACTCCGTTGTGCCGCTTTGAGGGCTTTTGAGAGAGATTTGTACGGCTTGGTATGTCAAGCCTTGTTTTGGTTAAACCATGTATATATTGAGTTTGAGATTATTCTTTTGGGGCGAACCATCCGTGATGATTGCTATCATCGATGGTTCGGATCGGTTCTCCATTCATGCAGAGGCATGAGGGTAGAACTATCTTTTGGAGAATTGCTTTAATATAGATTTAAATTCCGCAGTTTCATTTATTATTTCATTTTATGCTTGATATGCCAATGTTCCGTGCTTAGCTGAGGGGCACGGTCAAGATGATCGTGCTGATGGCATAGGTTTCGGGGTGCCGAAATCCGGGCTGTCACAGTAAATCACAGGATTGCAAATATTAGGAGAAGAACATACCAATTTCAAACACAAATTCCCTACAAAAGCTAACGGAGCATGAGCTAAATCACAGTTCTAACTATCAACGTACACCTTCTGCCTCTTTGGGATTTGTCTGTTAGTTATAATGATAAGTTTTAAATCTATCCAAATTCATGAACCTATTTTGTTAACTAATTAGCTTAAGAACAGAAATCCGTTACATATCCATCAAAATGATAAACTAAAAAGTTCAGTCGAAAAAAATAATATAATATATATATATATATATATATATATATATTCAAAACACAGAACTAGACTTTCAGAGCTACTTACATAGCTTATCCGGTGAATTGAACGCTCCACGAGCAATGAAACAGCAACAGAGATAGTCAACACAGTCACAACAGACCATGTGGGTGTCAAGGCCAACGATTGCATTACTTCATTTTCTGCCATCCTAAATCCTTTTCCTGGCTAATCAAATTACCCACACTAAATCTTTCTAAATCTCCACAGAGATCACAACATAAGCAAAACTCTGCAGAACCAACCAATAGATCTTCATAAATCAAGAAGGCAAATTTCTACATTTTCTGACCCCTTCTCCCTGCAGAAAGAATACATTAATGCTGCTATAAAAGATTGAGTAGTGAATTTATTTATTTTTTTAAAAAAGGCTAAATCTTAACAATGCATTTGATCTAGCAGAGAGTTGCATCTACTCTAAGAGCTAACCCAAACGTAGCCTTAGCTTTTAAACTCTACAAGAGCGTCTAAAATCCGGCGGAGCACATACCTGGCCATGGTGAATGGGGTCGCACCATATACCAACTCAATTGAAAGAGGGAACCAGCTTGTTGAGATCAGAGTCCTCTAATTTCTAAAGGAGTTTTGCTTTAGAGGGGGTATCTTCTCCATGTCATTCAAAGGGAGTGAACCATTTTCCAAAGCTAATGAGTGGGTCATCAATTATGCATATTGCAACCTTAAGGTTGCAGGTTCCCAGCTCAGCTTGCCAATAAAAAAATATTCATTTTGTAATATTTTTAGGATATTTCATTTAGGTCCTGTTTGATAGCAATGAAACTCCAAAGAGGAAATGAAATCAATTTCTTAGTTGATTTCCTAGGAAATGATTTCCTTTAGAAATGGATTTTTCACTGTTTGATTAGTGTGTTTGAGAAATGAATTTCATTGGAAATTGATTTATTTTGTTTGATTAGTATCTTTGAAAATAAATTTTTAAATGTTGATCATTTATTATTCAAGTCAAATATTAACCAATTATTTTTTTAATGATATTCTATTATATTATAAATTAATACCATCGTAATCACTATTATTACTAAGTTATATAAGTTAGAGTTTGAAAAGTCAAACTCAAATAAAAAGTCAAAATTTGACCAAACTTAAAATTTTGATAAAAAAAAATATGTAAAGCTAAATAATAAAGTTGTAAATTCTAGTATCTACTATAAGTTTATACATTGAAATGAAATTAAATTTCTATAAAAGTCAAACTTTGACTAAAATTTTAACTTTGACCAAAAGAAAATTTTACAATGTACCAACAAGTTATAAAAGTCCAATTGTAAATTAATATAACAATATTCATATATATCTTTAGGTTACACTAGTCAAAATTTGATCAAATATTCACTTTTAATAAAAGTCAAGCTTTGACTAAACGTAAAACATTGATTAATAAAATCTTTTAAGACTAAAGTACAAAATTATATAGTAAATGCTAGTATGTTTTATATATTGAAACAAAATTAAAATTTTAAACTTGAAAGAAAATTCAATTTTTTTAAAAAGTCAAACTTTGACTAATTTTTTAAACTTTGATCAATAAAAAATTTGACAATCTACCGCCAACCTACAAATTAACATAACAGTATTTGTATCCATCGCTAGGTTACACTAGTAAAAACTTTGACTAAATATCAACTTTTTAAAAAGTCAAACTTTGACCAAATATAAAAAAAAGTAAAATAAAATTTGGTAATGTACTAGAAAGTAATAAATTAAAAAAATGATAATCTCATTGGGGATACAGAAGTTCAAAAAAATCAAATTGTGTTAAAAAGCCAAAGTTTGACCAAATATCAAACTTTGACTTATTAAAATTTATATTACCAAAATATAAATAACAATAGTAATAATCACTATCTACTGTCAAGATACACTTCTCAACTTTTGACTAAAGTCAATATTTGAATAAAAGTCAAATTTTGACTAAAAGTCAAACTTTGACCAATAAAATGAGACAATGTATTTTTAAATTATAAATAAAAATAATGATAGATATTTTTAATTATAATATTTTACTAATAAAAATTTATAACATTTTATAGAAAATCAAACTTTGACCAAAGGTCAAACTTTGACCAAGAAAAAATTGTACTGATACGATATAAATTTCAAGTTTGACTAAAAATAAAATTTGTGCAAAAGCCAAAGTTTGACCCAAAGTCAAAGTTTGACTAAAGGTCAAACTATTGACTAATACAATTGAGAATTTAGTATCAAATTATATATCAATACAATGGTATCCTCTTTTCGTCATCAAATTATTAGAGTCTAAGTTTAATAAAAAATAAATTGTAATTAAAAGTCAAAGTTTGACCTTTGAAATTTTGATAATATATTACTTACTTACAACTTATTATCATGTTTCAGTAGTCAAAGTTTTATCAAAAGTCAAAACTTTATATAGCTTATAAATCCAATTAAAGTTTGATTAAAATTCAAACTTTGACCAAAGTCAAATATTAGCTGAAAAGAGTATGATCTAGATAATGTAGTGGTCATAGTGATCATACTGGTATGATGGTCATAGAAATTGAAGTTACTTTTTAATAGTCAATTTTTATTTTTATTTTGCTTTTAAGTTTTTTGCAGGTAACTTTAGATTTCCAATAACAAAACATTATTATTTTGTTAATAGGAAATTCAATTTCAGCCACTTGAAGGGTTGAAATGATTTCCTCCTACAATGATTTGATATATGGAAATTCAATTTCCATGCGGGACGACTTAATTTCATTTCCATCTTCTTAAATAGCTATCAAACAACAACAATTGGAAATTAAGTTTTCTTTCCACAATGAAATTACATTTCCATGTTATCAAACAAGGCAGAATCTGATCTATATGATGGTGTGACCCACAAGGCAAAAAAAATAGTGCGAACTGTCAAATGTAAGGGGTGTCAATGGACTAGACAGCCTAGGCCTGTTCCTATATTTCTATAATTTTCCCTTAGCCCTGGTCTAAATCCAGCCCAGTTCTATGAGGGCTCTCAATTCTGAGTACTGCAATTTTGTTGATTGGAACCTCTAGCCACTTTTTTAGATTGATAACACACACAAACATTGGTGAACGAGTAGGTCGCTTGATGAGTACTGAAATATGATGATATTTCACCCCTAAATAACTATATTTAGCTGTCCGATGAAGGCTATCTGATGAGAATTATTAGATTTGAAGTGTTTCAGGTAAATACAAGCCAAGTAAAGAAAACAGCCCAAGAATTCTGAATATAATGTCAAAACACTGCAACTTTGGGTAATCGAGAACTTGGTGCGACTTGCGGCTAAATTTTGACCTTCAATACGGCCGAATTATGAACTTGTCAAAACACGAAAGTTGTATATCTTTTCATCAGTTTTCCAACGGCGTAAAAATCACCTCAATCCGAGTTCGGGACAGAAAGTTATGGCCGAAATACTGAAGTAATGTCTGATACAAAAAAGGTGCTGAAATTCACGGATTTCTGGGGGTCGATGCATCGACCCTGTAGGTCGATTAATCGAGGACAAGACAGTGTCTGACAAGGAACTGATACTTTAAAGCTATTTTTTTGGACTTTTTGGAGGCTCGATGCATCGACCATATTGGGTCGATTAATCGACCCTGAATTTACGGCTTGGGAGACTTCTGCGACGAGGGTTCTATTTAAAGCGACTCAAACACTTTGGAAAGGCATAAAATTAATTAGACAATTAATTTTAGGAAAGAGTTTTAGTTTTAGAGTTTTTAGTTTTTAGCCTTTATTTTTCATAGTTAGACATAGAAATAGGGAAGTTTTATTATTTCTTTTTGAGAGCTTTGTTCCCTTAATTTTTCAGTACTCATTCTTTCAGTTTATAAATTTTGTTCAAAGTTTATGCCTGCATAAATTTCGTTTCTGAAGATCATCGTACTTTTGGATCAAAGTAATTTCTTTTAAAGTTTGAGATAATTTTAATTTATTAAATTAATGTTATTTTCCCGTATTTATTTATTTATGTCATTTAATTACAATATGTGTGGCTAAATTTATAGGGATGGGGATCTAATGACTTCCATCCGAAGGATATACTTTTAATAATATAAATTAAGGATTAAAATATGAGATCTTATTTTATGGTTGTTGTGCTATAATGAACGGATGAAATCCCCGCCACTAACCGGGATCGCGTGTGCCTAGTCATGCCCGGGATCTCAAATCTGTGACGGTAATTTTACCCAATCATTGTTATGGTCTTTTTGCTTTCATCGTGTGGATCTAAGTACGATTATGTTCTGGGATCGAGTGTGCCTAGCCATGCCCTGGATCTTGGATCTGTAATGGTAATTTTATCTTAAATACTCCCTAATCTGAATAAAGTGTGCCTAGCCATGCCCTTGATTTCAGATTTATAAGTAGTATTCTTATTGGAATTTTCACTCACTTTGGGGATGATTTTTATTTGAACCTGAGATCATTTGTGCCTAGCCATGCCCTTGATCCCAGATCTATATATGAAAATCATCTAAGTCCTTATTGCAGGGATGCAACGTGGAACCTATTAGGGTGTTGACCATTGATCTTCCATAAAAGATGGTTGTTACCAATGAAATATCTCATAGTTTAATCCTTAGATTTATATTATGGGAAGCACGGACCAAAAATGGGAGGATTTAGCATCTTCATCTTTATCGTTCATCTTTACCTTTACTTTTGAATCATCAATTAAGTTTTATTTTTGTAGTCATTAATTACCATCTCATCAACCGCTTAAATCATAAAACTGGTAGAATACTGTTAGATCTTCATAGATTTCTAGAATTGCTTGTCTCTTTTAGATCTTTCAAAATTAGTCCTCGTGGGAACGATCTCGTATTCCGCACCCACTATATACAAACCGATTCGTGCACTTGCGAGTAAAACATTATAATTTAAATTCACAATAAGTTTTTGGCGCCGTTGCCGGGGATCAAATTAAGAAAATCTGAATTTTTGATAGACAATAAATTTTAGAAATTTTCGAGGATTAAAATAGTATTTCTGCTTAATTAAAAAAAAAAATAATAATAATAATAAATTTTGCTGGGAGTCGATGCATCGACCCCCATTGTCGATGCATCGACCTTTCCTCGATTAATCGAGACTCACACTCGATCAATCGATCTTTAAAAAAAATAAAATATAAAAATAATTTCTGAGGTTTTCCTGCCTGAAACCTCCACTCTGTGCATCATTTGCATGCACACTAGGTCTTCTAAAGAAAGAAATTTAGAACCGTTAAATTCTGAGATCGAACGTGCCTGTCGGTCAAATCGTAAGGACGCTAGATCAAGGCAGAAATTTTTAAGTGAATCATCCACTGAAGTCAATATGACTGACAACATGAATGGGCAACTCGAACAAGAGGAAGAACCAACATTGAGAGAACTATTTTCTCCGATAACTACAAATACCCCATCATGCATTGTATACCCTGCCACACCTGGTGGCCGGTTTGAAATTCGTACAAATGTCATTCAAATCCTTCCAATCTTTCATGGCATGGAGCGAGAAGATCCATACAAACACGTTAAAGACTTCGTCGAAGTTTGCTCATCTGTTTACCAAAATTTCAGCGAAGAATCTGTTAGGCTGCGCTTATTTCCTTTCTCTATAAAGGATAAAGCAAAAGCATGGTTAAATTCTCTACCATCGGGATCCATAACCACCTGGGATCAGATGGTCAAAAGTTTCACAAAGTTCTTCCCTATGGCGAAGACGAATGCCCTTAGACGTGAAATCACGGATTTCACGCAAGAGGAAGATGAGAGATTGTATGAAGCTTGGGATAGATTCATGGATCTCTTACTCAAATGTCTGCACCATGGATACTCAAAGTGGAGACCGGTCCAGTGTTTCTACAATGGACTGAGTCAACCAAATAGACATCTGGTGGAGTCAATGAATGGCGGAGGATTCCTGAGCCTTAAGGAAACCGAATCTTATGCTTTCCTAGAAAAGCTGGCTGAGGATTCTCAGCACTGGGATTTCACAAAGACTCGGGAACAATCAGTCAAAGCCCGTGATCAAGCCGGGAGTTCAACCAAGAAAGGAGGACTATACGTAGTAAAGGATTCCCCATATCTGATGGCTAAAATTGATTTCCTCACTCAACAAGTGGAGGAATTGAAATTAAAGAAGAATGTGCATATGGTAAATACACAACCTGAGCCATGTTCAATTTGTACAAGTCCAATGCATATGGCAGATGATTGTCCTTCAATGCAGAACTATCATAAAGACACATCTGAACAGCTAAATGTTGTGAATAATTATGGGCGGAATCAAGGAAACATTTTCAATGAGAATAACCCAAATAGCTGGAGAAACCACCCAAATTTCTCATGGAAACAAGATAATCAAAGAATGCAGCCCAGGAAACAGGGGACAAACTTTTATCCCTAACAAAATTTCAGCTAAGGACCGCAGCAGAACTACGGTCAAGGGCAATTTCAGCAGCAAGGATTCAATAACCTAAATCAATTTCCATACAATCATAATCAGGTTGGGCAGCCACGGCAAATGAACCAGAATTTTCAGTTTATACAACCAATGAGAGGTTATCAAAACCAACCACAACAAAATTTTGTGCCGACATTTCCACCACCTGGATTTAACAACCCACAGGGAAATCCTACCCAACGTCTTCATACACAAACTCCTTCTACTGAGGACCTGATGAAACTCATTCATTCTCACACATCCTCAATCTCTAAAATAGAGTCCCAAATTGGGCAATTGGCAACCTTTCTCTGTGAAAGAGAAAAAGGTTCGTTTCCAAGCCAACCTATTCCTAACCCAAGGGGCCAAATGGTTGTTGAACAAACATCAACGTCAACACAAGAGGATGATCAACAACAAATTCGAGCAATCACAATGTTGAGATCTGGAAAGCAGGTCGATAACAAAGTAGTGTTGCAAGAGGAGGAGGAAAAGTCTAATGGAGAGAAGAAATCTGAAGAGAGAGAAGAAATTGATGACAAAGTACAAGCAAAAGAAACGTCAAAAGAAAAGAGTGAACAGAAGAAAAGTTTTGTTCCGAAAGCACCGTACCCGCAAAGATTGATGGCACCACTGAGAAATCGCGATGTGGAAGGAATAAATGAGATTTTCAAGCAATTAAAAATTAATATTCCCTTCCTGGATGCCATCCGTCAAGTACCTGCTTATGCTAAATTTTTGAAGGAATTGGTCACAATCAAAAGAAAGACCAACATTCCGAAAAAGGCTTTCTTAGCCGAGCTGGTTAGTTCAGTGTTGCAAGCAAAGCTCCCAATCAAATACAATGACCCAGGTTGTCCTACAATCTCGATCATCATCGGCGATAACCGTATTGATCAGGCCCTTTTGAATTTAGGAGCAAGTGTCAACTTGTAGCCTTATTCTGTGTACAAGGAGCTCGAATTGGGAGAACTTAAGACCAATGCGATGACCCTTCAGTTAGCTGATCGGTCCATAAAGATGCCTCGAGGAATTGTGAAAGATGCCCTCATCAAGGTTGATTCTTTCTACTTTCCTGTAGATTTTGTTGTTCTAGACACTGAACCGGCATCAAATTTGAAGAATAATATTCCAGTGATTCTAGGAAGACCATTCCTAGCAACCTCCAATGCGCTGATCAATTGTCGAAACGGGATCATGAATCTGTCATTCGGGAATATGACAGTGGAACTCAACATTTTTAATATTGCCAAGCAGCCCATGGAGGATGATGAACATGCACAACCATGCATACTCGATGAAAGTGTCGAGGAAATATTTCATGCATCCGAAACTGAAGATCCTTTAGCAGCTTGTCTTGCGCATTTTGGAGAAAATTTTGATGTGGATCAACTGATCAAAGAAGTAAATCACATGTTGGACTCCACACCACTTCTGTGTGAAGAAAATGAAATAGAGTGTGGAACTCAAATTGGATTAATCAAGGAAAAGCCGAAAGAGGAGGAGAAAGTGACCTTAGAACTTAAGCCTCTTCCGGAAAATCTCAAGTATGCCTACCTGGGGGAGAATGAAACTCAACCCGTTATAATATCATCAACACTGGATGCGAATCACAACTCATGAATATACTCAAAGAGCACAAAAGTGCCCTTGGTTGGTCGATAAAAGATATCAAAGGCATTAGTCCGACGGTGTATGCACTGAATCCATTTGGAAGACAATGCTAAGCCTTCTAGGGAATCACAGAGAAGACTGAACCCTATAATGCAAGATGTGGTCTGAAATGAGGTAATAAAACTTTTAGATGCTGGAATCATATATCCCATCTCGGACAGTAAATGGGTCAGCCCCACACAAGTGGTCCCTAAGAAATCGGGAATCACAGTGGTGAAGAATGAAGAAAACATACTGGTCCCTACAAAAATTCAAACAGGGTGGAGAGTGTGCATTGATTATCGGAAGTTAAATTTGATGACGAGAAAAGATCACTTTCCACTTTCGTTTATCGATCAGATGTTAGAAAGATTGGCCGGGCATGAGTACTATTGCTTTCTCGATGGCTATTCCGGGTATAACCAAATAGTCATTGCCCCTGAGGATCAGGAGAAGACCACTTTCACATGTCCTTTTGGTACTTTCTCCTACCGACGAATGCTGTTTGGGCTTTGTAATGCACCAGCTACATTCTAAAGATGTATGCTGAGTATTTTTTCGGATATGGTCGAGCGATTCCTTGAAGTCTTCATGGACAACTTCTCGATACATGGAAACAGTTTTGCTGACTGTTTGAATCATTTGTCGCTAGTGCTTGCTCGATGCCAGGAGAAGAACCTTGTTCTTAACTGGGAAAAATGTCACTTCATGGTTAAAGATGGCATTGTTTTGGGACACATCATATCGTCCCAGGGTATTGAGGTCGATAAGGCTAAAGTTGATTTAATTGCCGACCTACCACCACTGAGGACAGTGAAGGAAATCAGATCTTTTCTGGGCCACGCCGATTTTTATCGACGTTTTATTAAAGATTTTAGTAAGATAGCGCGACTGCTATGCAGCTTACTTTCAAAGGATGCCCCATTCATCTTTGATGATAAATGTTTGCGAGCCTTTGAAACCATTAAGGCCGAATTGATAAAAGCTCCAATTATCCAATCTCCGAACTGGGAGTTCCCGTTCGAAATTATGTGCGACGCCTCTGATTATGCAATTAGAGCTGTTCTGGGACAACGAATAGAAAAATTATCGCATGTAATCTACTATACGAGTCGTACTCTCAATGATGCCCAGTTGAACTACTCGACCACTGAAAAGGAACTTTTGGCAGTAGTTTTCGCGTTGGATAAATTTCGATCATATTTATTAGGATCTAAAGTCGTGGTATTCACAGATCACGCTGCTCTGTGTTATCTGTTCGCTAAGAAAGACGCTAAGGCACGTTTAATTAGGTGGATCTTGTTGATGCAAGAGTTCGATTTGGAGATCAAGGACAAGAAAGGCTCAGAAAATGTGGTGGCCGATCACTTGTCACGAATAATTATTGAGAAACCTGACGAGCTTGTTCCGATCTTGGAGCACTTTTCGGATGAACAGTTGTTTAGGATTGATTGCCCACCTTGGTATGCGGATCTTGTCAATTTCCTAGTCACCGAGAAATTACCTCACCATTGGTCGAAGAATGAGAAATCTATTTTCTTAGCTCGAGTGAAACACTATTTTTTCGAAGATCCGTACTTATTCAAATATTGTCCTGATCAAATCATACGAAAATGTATTCCTGAATCTGAGCAACCACGAATCATCTCGTTATGTCATGAGTTAGCTTGTGGAGGTCACTTTAGTTCCAAAAGATCGCAAAGAAAGATCTTTCAAAGTGGTTTTCTTGGCCGATGATATTTAAGGATTGTCATCAACATTGTAAATCGTGTGATAATCCAAATCTTTGGGCGAATCAATCTCAAAGCGCAACATGATGCCGCTCAATCCAATTTTAGAAGTTGAATTATTTGATGTTTGGGGGATCAATTTTATGGGTCCTTTCCCGAATTTGTTTGGAAATACGTTCATTCTTGTCGGTGTTGACTATGTTTCGAAATGGGTAGAGGCCGTGGCTTGTAAATCAAATGATCACAAAGTAGTGATCAAATTTCTCAAGGATCAAGTGTTTTCACATTTCGGCATTCCAAAGGCGATAATCAGCGATGGTGGAAAGCACTTTAACAATAAAGTGTTCACCCAATTAATGAAGAAATATGGTGTCACACACAAGGTTGCTACACCTTACCATCCTCAGACAAGTGGTCAAGTTGAAGTCTCTAATCGGGAATTTAAGCGGATTTTAGAAAAGACAATCAATCCGAACCGTAAAGACTGGTCGTTAAAGTTGAATGATGCTCTATGGGCGTATCGAACTGCATTTAAAACTCCAATTGGCATGTCGCCGTATCGGTTGGTCTTTGGTAAAGGATGTCACCTCCAAGTTGAGCTGGAACATCGAGCATTTTGGGCCGTTAAGTCATTGAATTTCGATCTCCTGAAATCTGGTACCCAAAGGGGTATCCAAATAAATGAATTAGAAGAAATCCGTGTTGATGCATATGACTGTGCTAAATCGTACAAGGACCGTATGAAACGGGTTCATGATCAATCTATTCTGCGGAAATCGTTCGTTGTTGGTCAATAGGTTCTACTCTACAATTCCCGACTTCATCTATTTCCGGGGAAACTAAAAACCCGTTGGAATGGTCCTTTCAAAATCTCTCGAATACTCCCCAATGGGGCAGTAGATATTATCAACCCGGAACACGGGAATGTTTTTCGAGTTAACGGTCAGCGATTGAAGCCATTCCTTGAGAATGCGATTGCATTCTCTGACACTCTTTCTTTGAGTGAGCCACTGGCTCACCCTGACTGAGCAATTCCCAAGGTCGGGCTATCGACTTTAAACTAGCGCTCATTGGGAGGCAACCCAATTATGTAGTTTCCGTTTGGTGTTGTTTTGTTTAGTTAAAAAAAAAAAAAAAAAAAAAAATTTGGGAGTCGATGCATCAACCCCCTATGTCGATTCATCGACCCCCTATGTCGATTCATCGACCCACCCTGGGTCGATGCATCGGCCCTCTGTGGCTCGATGAATCGACCCTTTTGGTCGATTCATCGACAGTATTTATGGAGTCTCCTTTTTCAAGGAGACTGCATTTATGACGGTTTTTGACTTTTTCTTTAGTCGATTAATCGACTCCTTGAGTTGATGCATCGACTGCTCATTTTGAAAATCGTGCTGTGTTGAAAATCTGTCAGTTTTGTTTTTATTTGGTGTCGATTAATCGACTCTTTGTGAGTCGCTTAATCGACCTTTATTGCGAGGCATGCGTTTTTGGTTTTTATCTGCCTCGATTTATGTCGATTAATCGAGGAACTGCGTCGATTAATCGACTTTTCCACTTCCGGACGTTGCGTCTTTTCACTTAAAGACGTTGCGTATTTCCATGCGTCGGGACCTTTGACGCGCCTGTTTTCAATGGAGTCGATTAATCGACCCTTTTGGTCGATTAATCGATTATTTTGCGTGTGTCCGTCCCGAGAGGACGCCTTTGCGCCTATTTAAATGGGGTAGTCTCACTCCGATTTTCATTCAGTTTGTATCTTGTTTTTTCTGACTGTCTCCGACATTCCGACAGTGCAATCATGGCTTTGACCTCTGCCACGCCGCAAAGACTTGCCCAACGTGCTGCTGGTCATCCACGTGATCAGCCAAGTGGTCGCTTCGCGACCCGAGACTTGTGTTCCGAATATGTTTTTGATCTCGCAGCTTTTCAAGCACTGCCTATCTGCGCCGTTTCCCTCGCCTATGCGATGGCTCTCAATGTTCATTTTCTCCTCACTCCGCCCGTGATCAAAGTGTCCGAACGTGTTGTTCGGTTATTCTATCAGCACATGGCATGGGTGCCCGCCTCCGTGGAGAATCAAGTCGCCGCCCACTTCACTGTTTCAATCGATGGGTGGTCACGCCCGATTTATCCGCACACCATTGCGGAGGTTTTTGACATTTCCTGCGAGCGCCCTCACAATCACACTTTAGGTGAAGAACTCGAGACTCTCAGGAGGATATAATCAATGAAATGTGTCGCGGCATATTTTCTTCTGGGATCGTCACTAGGCAATCGGCCTTGCCGCGCCCGCTTTTGTTTTGGGATAGTGTGGTCAATAGCAATCTCTGCCCCCATGGCCACGTTTCTGAGCGCACCGGTGATCGGGTTCAAACGCTTTATGGTGCCCACCGAAATTCATGGATCAACGTGCCCAAGATTATTCATGATGGCATGTGGCGATGCCATGACGAACTCACTAAACCTACCACTGGTGAAGCCCCGTTGATCTACTTCCCCCATTATGTTATGAAATTGCTTAATTTCCTTCATTTCCTGTTCTACCGGGATGATGATATCGGGGACCTTGCATTCTATCGTTATGGTGTGTCCCAATGGAACCGCAGTATGCGTCTCTTGGGAAATGTCCCTGATGCCCCTGCTGATGCACCGGCCCAACCAGCTCCCCTACGCCAGCGCCGCCGCGTCCGCCATGATGACCAACGTGCACCTGATCAAGGACCCGAGGAGGGTGTGTCGCTGGGTTCACTCCAAGCCCAAATTAACTCTTTACAAGAGGAGCAGCAGCGACAACATGGTGCACTCCTGCGCCGTAGCCACTATGATCGTTCCTTCCTCCATCAGATCGGGCCGCGCATATGGCCTGATAGTTATGATGAGATGCGCGCCAGGGCCCGCCAGGCCGAGGAGGATGGAGATGATTAGTTTGATTAGTCTAGGATTAGGATTTTTCGTTTTGTGTTATTTTTCTTTCTTTTGTTTAGGCTGTTTATTTTAGGCGTCAAATCAGAAGTGTCCTTATAATCATCGTATTTATCAATGAAAAAGTGTGTTTTCTAATCTGCGTGGGATTGCCAAAATTTTGCTAATTACCTGTTGCCTTTAGAGTAGTTGAAAAGCACCATTAAAATGCCATTTTTTGAAAAAATTTCAACTCTCTGCCAAGATGGTGTCGATTAATCAACCCAATGTTTGCGAAAAAAAAAAAAAAAAAAAAATTTATTTTTTTGGGAGTCGATGCATCGACCCCAATGTCGATTAATCAACCCCCAAAGGGTCGCTGCATCAACCTTCAAGGATCGATTAATCGACCCCACCTTTTTTTGTTTTTTTTTGTTTTTTTTTGCGGCCATACTCCTATTGGACCTCTAATTTGCTTCTTTTCTCACGTACTTGGATTCCCTTAGACGTACTGCCACATTTTTCATTATTTCTTTTTTTGCAGGACACCTCTTTCCACTCCTACTCCAACTCTATATATTTTTTTTTCTTTATATTCTCCTTTAGGCTCACTTTTCATTAACTTTGCACAATCTTTCTCATGGCCTGAAGATTATATCTCACCAGAGCACGATCATCAAAGATGGAGGAGACTGCTAAAAAGCGGGAGGGCCGCGCTAATCGGACGGTCCCTTTTGTGCCAAACAATGTTGAAATCATCGACCTCGATCCGATGATCATTCCTTACTGGGGAGAACCATCTAGAAAGAAGGTAAATCGCTTCAAATCTCCTCCACCGTGCATCAATACTGATATCGAGATAATTGATGTGATGCCATCACCATCTCCCCCATCTTCATCTCCTACTTTCGCCTCCCCACCTCCATCCATACAATCGGCGGTGTCTCATCAATTTCCCCTTGATCTTTGGGAGAAATTGTTCCCTGTGCCTAAGAACGTCAATTTAAGTGCACCAAGGTGGATGGGTCCGCCTACCAATGACTAACAGAGTTGGATTACTGTTTAGTTTAGGATTTAGGATTTAGGATTTATTAGTTTTTTTTTTCTCTTTCCTTTTTATTTTATTTTGTTTACTTTAGGTTGTTTTTCTTTCCCTAAATAGTGTAACTATATTCCCTTCAATATATTTTTTGTCATGTTCCAATTTGATGCACATATTCTCTGCACCTGATCATTGTGTTGAAGTATTTTTTTCAAACAAGTTTGGGGGTGCGCTACTTCTTTCAGTCAATGCGGACATTGTAATCTTTAGGTTTGGGGGTATGATTATTTATTTTACGTCACTTATATGTTTTATCTGAAAAAAAAAAAAAAATTTAATTAATTTTGAAGTCATCATGCACATTATTTTATGATTGTTTTCAAACTTTAGTTGATGATGCATGTGAATTTAATTTTGAGAATACTAGTGTCATATTTTGATTACTTGTATCTAAGATGATGAAGCTTAATGTGATATTTTATGGATAATTTTGATATTCATGCTTAGAATTTTTACACTTATACCAAGCTAAGACTTAGAAATCGATGAATTGTTTTGAATGTTGAATCTTAGGATCTTAGTGGAGACTAAACCCGGTGAGCTTTAGAGCTAATTTCCCGTCATTGATGAGTGAATACATAAACTCGGAGTTTTCTTTGAATACGACTTATTTTGCATAATCTCATACACTTCATTTTGGCTTGTGACTTTGCATGAAATCAAATTCATATCATTATGTTAGAATCAATTGTATATCTACTCAAGACAAATAGGCAAGATTACTATCTTTTAAGGACATGATTGAAGGCCATTTTTGGCTCGTTTGTGCTTAAAATGTCCCACCTCAAATAAATTTATCTTTCTAGTACCCTTTTAAGCCTATTGGAAAAATTTACCTTTATACATTCTTTGATAAGCCACGTTAACCTTTAGCCCTTCACCATTTCTGAAAATTCAGCTTTACCCTTCTTATTTATGAGAAATTAAGAACGAGGGATGAGAGTGAACGAAAAGAGAGTAAGTGGAGAGATACTGAGTTGTGGTGTTTACTGAGAGTATATGGCAAAAATAAAAAGATAAAAAATGGGGGAGAGAAAAAATATATATAAATTTTTTTGTGAAAAATAATGAAAAATATGAGGTGCTTCAAGAAAAAGGAGGAGAAAAAGAATGTTGAGAAAAATAGAAAAAAATTGAGAAAAATAGTGAGACATTAGAAAAGAAAAATAAGAGAAATAGAAAAAATAAAAAAAAAAGTTGTTTCTTTTCCAATTTCTCAGAAACTTTGAATCCCAACTTCCAATTCTTTCTTACCCTTTCCTGAGCCCCATTACAACCCTAAAAAGACCTTTATGATCTGATCTTACATTAGTAACTGTCTTGTGGAGAGTAAATATGTGATACTTATGACACTTGATATGACATGCTTAGGATATACAAGTATCTTCTTATGAGATTTATTTTTGTTCATTGATTGCAACGTGTTTCATTTATCATGTGAGACCTTTTTATTTGCTTTGTATTGACCTCTCACATATGTGCGAAAACTTATCCATCATCGGTGTCTTTATATTTTGAGAGTATACCTAAAGTGAGGATTGAGTCAAAACAACAGATCCAATGGTTTTCCGTTTGAACTAGTTCTGAGATGAATGAATTTTGGTTTGGTTATACACACACTTCACGTTTAGGCATGAATGGATGAGCTATCTAACGATTTGAGCATTAGACTAATTTGAATGGATGTTAGTATGATTAGTATAACATTGTTATTTAAAATTGAGAATTCGCATGTTGAATTGATTAATGATTTTTATTTTTGAATGGTATATATGTTATCAAAATCATGTTTTGAAAACTCAATTTTATCGATGATTTCAAAAATGTATTGACGTTTGTGGGTAACTTCACTGTAAACCCTCAGGAGACACAACTCCTCCAATAGGATCACCTAGGGGTTTAAAGGCTTGTTGCACATGCTAAGTGCAATCGTGTTCCCTACGAAAGTAGCATTTATTTTCTTTAGTTTGCTTTGCTCGAGGACTAGCAAAGTGTAGGTTTGGGGGTATGATGAGTACTGAAATATGATGATATTTCACCCCTAAATACCTATATTTAGCTGTCCGATGAAGACTATCTGATGAGAATTATTAGATTTGAAGTATTTCAGGTAAATACAAGCTAAGTATAGAAAACAGCCAAAGAATTCTGAATATAATGTCAAAACACTGCAACTTTGGGTAATCGAGAACTTGGGGAGACTTGCGGCTAAATATGGACCTTCAAGAAGGCCGAATTATGAAATTGTCAAAACACAAAAGTTGTATATCTTTTCGTTAGCTTTCCAACGGCACAAGCATCACCTCAATCCGAGTTCGGGACAGAAAGTTATAGCCGAAATACCGAAGTAGTGTCTGATATAAAAAAGGTGCTGAAATTCACGGATTTCTGGGGGTCGATGCATCGACCCTGTAGGTCGATTAATCGAGGACAAGACAGTGTCTGACACGGAACTGACACTTTAAAGCTATTTTTTTAGACTTTTTGGAGGCTCGATGCATCGACCATATTGGGTCGATTAATCGACCATGAATTTCGGCTTGGGAGACTTCTGCGACGAGGGTTCTATTTAAAGCGACTCAAACACTTCGGAAAGGCATAGAATTAATTAGACAATTAATTTTAGGAAAGAGTTTTAGTTTTAGAGTTTTTAATTTTTAGCCTTTATTTTTCATAGTTAGACATAGAAATAGGGAAGTTTTATTATTCCTTTTTTAGGGCTTTATTCCCTTAATTTTTTAGTACTCATTCATTCAGTTTATAAATTTTGTTCAAAGTTTATGCCTGCATAAATTTCATTTCTGAAGATCATCGTACTTTTGGATCAAAGTAATTTCTTTTGAAGTTTGAAGTAATTTTAATTTATTAAATTAATGTTATTTTCCCGTCTTTATTTATTTATGTCATTTAATTACAATATGTGTGGCTAAATTTATAGGGATGGGGATCTAATGATTCCCATCCGACGGATGTACTTTTAATAATATAAATTAAGGATTAAAATATGAGATCTTATTTTATGGTTGTTGTGCTATCATGAACGGATGAAATCCCCGCCACTAATCGGGATCGCGTGTGCCTAGCCATGCCCAGGATCTCAAATCTGTGACGGTAATTTTACCCAATCATTATTATGGTCTTTTTGCTTTCATCGTGTGGATCTAATTACGATTATGTTTTGGGATCGAGTGTGCCTAGCCATGCCCTGGATCTTGGATCTGTAATTGTAATTTTATCTTAAATACTCCCTAATCTGAATAAAGTGTGCCTAGCCATGCCCTTGATTTCAGATTTATAAGTGGTATTCTTGTTAGAATTTTCACCCACTTTGGGGATGATTTTTATTTGAACCTGAGATCATGTGTGCCTAGCCATGCCCTTGATCCCAGATCTATATATGAAAATCATCTAAGTCCTGATTGCAGGGATGCAACGTGGAACCTATTAGGGTGTTGACCATTGATCTTCCATAAAAGATGGTTGTTACCAATGGAATATCTCATAGTTTAATCCTTAGATTTATATTATGGGAAGCAGGGACCAAAGATGGGAGGATTTAGCATCTTCATCTTTATCGTTCATCTTACCTTTACTTTTGAATCATCAAGTAAGTTTTATTTTTGTAGTCATTAATTACCATCTCATCAATCGCTTAAATCATAAAACTGATAGAATACTGTTAGATCTTCATAGATTTCTAGAATTGCTTGTCTCTTTTAGATCTTTCAAAATTAGTCCTCATGGGAACGATCTCGTACTCCGCACCCACTATATACAAACCGATTCGTGCATTTGCGAGTAAAATATTACAATTTAAATTCACAACATCGCTCAAGGTTGCAATATTGTCAACCTTCCAGTTGAGCCATAGAACCAACCCCTCAACACTAGAAACCTGGATAAGCATACATATATCTTATCAGAGACGGTCAATAATATCAAGATATTTACAACCAACTCCAAGGCATTATAATTTTTTCTGCAAGGTTTACAAACTCAACCAAGTGATTTGAGTAACATGGTGAGTCAATCTAACCTGATTGAGTCTCAGGTCAAAGCTATAGGTGTACCTTGGCTTTCATAAAAAACCACACAAAATTAAATCAGTTATTCAAGCATTCCCACGTTTTCTCAACTAAATCAATTCTTGTCTCATTTGAGTCCAAACTTTTGATTTGCAAGACTAAACCCATGAAAAACTAGAAAGTCATAGTTGGCATTCACTTGATTTTTCATGTCTTCAAGACATTTGGATGAACAAGACCCAAGTACTACACTACTACAACAAAATTTTATCCTCTAACCCCTACAAAACGGTAGATTTATCACTTCAATGCAATATTTGCAAAGTTTGAACAAAAATCACCATTATTATAGAACTAGTTATTGCCTTTTGTTTTTTCAAGTATGAATAGCTTCTTTATAGATGATTTTGAGGCAACACAATTCTAGTTTGTCAACGGTTTCTAGTATGTCTTCCACAACGACATTTATACAAAATCTAGCCTCCTAGGCAGCATTGTCAAAGCTGCTCATGCTATAACAGGTGGCTTCTACCCTTGGTTTCCAAGCAGGAAATCGGTCACAGAATATGAGGGATGAAAAAAGAAACTGGCAATATTCATAATACAATTAGAAGGTCCAAATAAAAAAGGGAATCATCAAATAATGTTTGGAATGCATTTTGCAGAGGCTACTTTGACGAAGATGGCATGGCTTTTTCAGAAACTTCACATAACTTATACATGCTTAGCACAGGAAAACCTTTTCTAACAGAATCAACGAAAAAACTTGCAGTCAATGTTATCTTTCATTTCCGAATCTTTATATAACAAAGAAAAGAGAACAAATAATCTAATTACCATTGGCCATGCCAATAGACTCAACATGCCCCTGTAACTCATCCAACATATCTGCAAAATTAATAGATCCAATGGGTCATTAAATTAATTAAAGTGGATACATAATAAAAGAAAAAAGACAAATGAAAAAATAGTACATTAATCACGATCTACAATAAATTACCTTCAAGATCTGCCGAAGTGATACCTTGTGGGTAGAGCTTGCTCACCCTGCAAATTTACCAGTCTCTACTTCAGTCATCTTAATACTTGTCTGATTTTAAAAAAAAAAAAATCTGCAATTTACTAGGATTTATAAAAATAAATAATTAGCTGTAAATGTGAAGCGGGACAACGACTCTAACATGCGAAATATGATTTTAATGCAGATTTGGCCAAAATTAAATAAAATAATTCAAGTTTAATCGCAAAATTATCTTAAAATATCTTAGAGTTTGCAGAATTTTGATGAGTAGATCACACAAGATCCAAATAGGGTGTCCGATCCGATGCGCAAGTACTTTCAGATTTGAGACAAGATCGGCCTAGAGATAGAACTTTGGCTTTTCTAGGTTTAGGAACTCGTCTTCAGTCCAATGTAGATTCACGAATTTCAAATTAGGTTGTAAAAGGGAATTAGGGTTCATAAAAGGCGTATGGCTTTTAGATCGGTTAATGGTTATGGAAAAGGTGTTGGCTTTGTGTGGTTTAGGGTTTTAAAAGCCTAGGGTTTCGGGAGCGAGGGAAACAATTGGGCTGAGGTTTAGAGAAGCAAGCACAGATCGAGATAGCAAATATGATAGAGAAAATAACAATGGCTTTTGGGAATCACTCCCTTGGCCTCATGCCAAACCCATCTCAGGCAAAGAATATTCAAGCATAAAAGCATTTAAAATATTCAATCAACTAACTAAAAGTCTTTACAAGCCTCTATATATAGGCCTCCAATAGTTAAATTCGAAATAAAAGAGTCCAAATACTAATAAAACAAAAAAGGAAAAGTTTTGCATAAAATTTCGTCTAAGGTTGTCGCTGTAGCTCGCTCGAGTGAGGATTATCATCGCTTGAGCGAGGGCTCGCTCGCGTTATTTAAGTGATCGCTCGCGCGAGTTAATTATCGGTATTCTCATATTCCCTGTGCTCTCTCGCTGTTCTCCCGGTGGTTTGTATCTGTTTCTCCACTGAGGCTACGGTACTCGGGCTTCCTCTACGCTTCTTCTGACGCCGGTAAAATCAATGTGGTCCAAATCCAATGTCCATGTATGTGACGTCCCCGTCAATTCCCCCGGACCAAATAGGTTTCATCACCGATGAAATGCGCTCGTGGTAGATGTCAATCAAATCGGGGTTCAATTGGTGAATCTCATTCTCGTGGATCCAAGTGTTTTTGGACTCCGATTTGTCGACCCATTTAACCAAGTACTTCTGGAATCCC
The DNA here is from genome assembly GCA_021018995.1 of Chloranthus sessilifolius. NCBI lineage: Eukaryota > Viridiplantae > Streptophyta > Magnoliopsida > Chloranthales > Chloranthaceae > Chloranthus > Chloranthus sessilifolius. Next base: position 17,234,310 of record CM037596.1, read on the forward strand.
CCATCATGTGTAGAGACGACATGATCATTAAGTATATCCTCTATCTCATCTTTTCTCTCTCTGCTTGGGGAAGGAAGAGGTATACGTTGCAAGGTTGGATTGGGGCTAGGGTTAGGAGGTGGCTGGAGTGGGTTCTCAGGAGGTGGGGTGAAACCTAAGTAAGGAACCAAGTCCTCCACATTGAACATGGAACTAACCCCCGTACCTGGAGGAAGCTCGAGCACGTATGCATTAGGACCACTCTTAGCCAAAATGCTAAAAGGCTCAGCACCTCAAGATTGAAGCTTCTTTGCGAATCCTGATGGGAACCGCTCAGGCCTAACCCGGACCATCACATAATCACCCACGTGAAATTCTTTAGAACGGCTGTGAGTATCTGCAAATAATTTATATTGATTGTTACTTGAATTAATTTTTTGCTTAATTTCGGTATGCAAGCTATGAATATATTGTGCAAATGCATCGGCAAACTCTGACACTCTATGGGATGTAGACATGGGGATCAAATCTAATGGGGTCCTAGGTGTATGACCATGTACTACCTCAAAATGACTTATGCCTATGGACCTATTAACATAATTATTATATGCAAACTCAGTTGTGGGTAAGATGGTATCCCAGGTCCTAACATGATCACCGGCAAGACTACGAAGGAGGTTCCCAAGGCTCCTATTGGTGCTTTCGGTTTGGCCATTCATTTGAGGGTGCTAAGCTGTGGAGAATTGGAGCAATGTTCTCAGCATGTGCCAAAGGGTCTTTCAAAAATAACTTGTAAATTTAACATCCCTATCAGACACATGGTTTTGGACAACCCATGAAGACGTACTACCTCCGCGAAAAATAGTTTAACAATATGAGATGCATCGGAGGTTTTGGAACAAGGAATGAAGTGGGTTATCTTAGAAAATCGGTCTACTACGTCGTAGATGGAGTCGTGCTTCCTAGGGGTCTTAGGAAGTCCAAGCACGAAATCCATTGAGAGGTCTTGCCATGGTGTGTGTGGCACAGGTAATGGGGTGTACAAGCCAGTATTTTGTTTGGTTTGTTTTGACACTTGGCAAGTACGATAATGTTTGACAACCCAAGCAATATCTCTCATTAGGCTAGGCCAAAAGAACCTATCCTCAACGAGTGCAACAGTTTTATTATGCCCGAAATGTCCGGCCATCCCTCCAGCATGTAACTCCCAAATGAGAAAGTCACACAATAAAGTGCGAGGGATGCAAAGGCGATTGCCTTTAAATAAGTACCCATCCTGGATGGTATACACAGAGTGTGTGCTGGTCGGGTTACTAAGGAGAGCAGTGTACTCAACCCCAAAATATGGGCACTCAGGGTACACATCCTTTAACTTTTCAAACCCGACGACCTCGGTGCTCATTGTGCGCAAAGTCACCACTCACCGACTAAGTGCATTAGCGGCCCTATTTTCAGCACCGGCCTTATGCTTTAACACGAATGTGAACCCTTGAAGGTACTCAACCCACTTCGCGTGCCTTGGGTTCAACTTCTTCTGTGAAGCCAGAAAGCGTAAGGCTTCATGGTCAGAGAACAGCAAAAATTCATGCGGTCTAAGGTAATGTTTCAAATACCAAAGAGATCGAATGATCGCATAGAACTCCTTGTCATAGGTGGAGTATTTTTACTTCACCTCGTTAAGTTTTTTACTAAAATAGGCATGGGGTGACCCTCTTAACTAAGCACTCCTCCTATGCCTACACCCGATGCGTCGCATGCGACTTTAATGACTTTAGAAAAGTTCGGCAATCGCATGACTGGTGCACTACTCATTCGTTGTTTGATCTCAGCAAAGGCTTTTATCGCCGCTTTGCCCCATTTAAAGTCCCCCTTTTTCATGCAATCTGTAATTGGGGCCATAATGGTGTTAAAGCTTCTGATGAAGCGACGATAGAAAGTAGCCAAGCCATGAAAGCTGCGGACATCGTGTATGTTCTTAGGCTCAAGCCACTCCACAATGGCTCAAACCTTTTCGGGGTTCGTGACCATTTCATTGGCCGAGATAATGAATAATAAGAAGACAACGGAAGGTTGCATGAAGGTGCACTTCTTGAGATTGGCAAACAACTTCTCACCCTTGAGGGTTTCACAAACCAGCCTAAGGTGGATCAAGTGTTGATCCTTGTCATCACTATAGATCAAGATGTTGTCGAAATAAATAATAAGGAATTTGCCTAAAAACAGCCTCAACACTTGGGTCATGAGTCGCATGAAAGTACTCGGGGCATTAGAAAGCCCAAATGGCATGACCATCCACTCATAAAGACCATCCTTAGTCTTAAATGCGATTTTCCACTCATCACCGGGGCGGATGCGGACTTGATGGTAGTCACTCTTAAGGTCTATCTTTGAAAAGATAGTGGCACCAATCATCATGTCGAGCATATCATCGAGCCTTGGTATGAGAAACAGATACTTAAAGGTAATCTTATTAATTGCACGGCTATCCACACACATGCGACACGTACCATCTTTCTTAGGAGTGAGTAGGGCAAGTACGGCACACGGGCTCAGATTCTCTTGGATGAACTTCTTCTGAAGGAGCTCATTAACTTGTCGAGTCAACTCGGCGTGCTCAACCAGATTCAACCTATAGTGGGACAGGTTCGGTAAGGTAGATCCAGGAACCAAGTCTATTACGTGTTGGATATCACGCAGAGGAGGGAGTTCGTTTGGTAAGTCTTCAGGGAAGACATCTGTAAACTCTTTTAAAATCGGCTCAACCTCCTTGGGACACTCGCTCTCCAACTCGAGAGCACTCTCTACGGTGACAACTACATACACCACACTCTCTTCTATTGATGTCAAGATCTATCTCATGAACCGAGTCGTCAGATGGCTCTACTATAAGATCCTCTGTCCATTCTTCGAAGAATGGATCTTCTGGACCGTATAATTTGATAAAATTGTGTAGAATACAACATGCAGTTACTATTCTCACTTGTGATTGAATTGGGAACCTCGTGACTGTTTTTAATATCGAAAATCGCTGTTTCAGTACCCCAAATGTTCTCTCAACCACATTATGTAAGGATGCATGTCGCTTGTTGAAAAGTTCTTGTAGAGTCAATGAGGAATTCGAGGTATTGAATTCTTTAATATGGTAGTGAATCCCCCGATAGGGAGCTAGAAAGCCTAGCATGTTGGAATAACCCCTATGACGGGGACGCCACTTACATGGACATTGGATTCGAACCACATCGTTTCTACCGGTGCAAAAAGAAGTAGCATAATGGAAGTCAGAGCTAGGGAGAGACAAAAATTCTGGAGAATTGAAGGAGCACAAGGAGCGCAGGAAAATTCAATCGATCGAATTCACATTTTGATCAATAGAAATTTTTGATCGGTCAAAATCCCATATCAACCGGTCGAATTTGATCGACGAAAATATTACGTTCTAGAGTGATATTTTGACCGGTCGAATCATATATTCGATCGATCAAAAATTTTGATCGATCGAAATGTGAATTCGATCGGTCAAATGTTGACGGTGATATTCATAGTCATATGAATTTCGATCGGTCGACTTTAATTTCAATCGATCGAAATCCCATTTCGACCGGTCGAAATCTCGACGGTTATTTTAGTTGTTTTAGGAATTTAGTGTCGAACTTTTATTTCAAGGGTTTATTTGTCTTTATTTAATATTTGCTTTAGGGTTTTCTTTTATTGTAAGACCTCCTATATAAGGTCATTAATCTAAATAATGTAGTTAGTTGATTGATTATTGAATGAGAGCTTTTGCTTTGTGAAGAGAGTCTTTTGCTCACGATGGGTTTAGTATGAGATCAAGAGAGTGATTCTCATATATCTTCGTTATGAATTTGCTTTGCTTGATTATATTTGCTATATCTAAATCTCTGCGTGCTTTCCCAAACCATAGCCTAAATTCTTCCTCCGATCCCGAAACCCTAGACTTTTGAAACCCTAAACCACACAAAGCCAACACCTTTTCTAAAACCATAAACCGATCTAAAACCCATAAGCCTTTTACAAACCCTAATTCCCTTTTACAACCCAATTTGAAATCCGTGAACCTACATCGGACCGAAGACGAGCGCCTAACCCTGAAAAAGCTAGAGTCCTATCTCTAGGCCGATCTCACCTCGACTCTAAAAGTACTTGTGCATCGGAATGGACCCTACTTGGATCTCGTGTAATCTACCTATCAGAATTCTGCAAAACCTAAAGGTATTAAAGATAATTTTGAGATTCAACTCGATTTAATTTCACTAATTTCGACAAAATTCGCATAAAAATTATGTTTCGCAATTTAGGGTCATTGTCCCGCATCAGTTTTGGTATCAGAGCCCTAGGTTTTCTAAGTTAGGGCATCTTTGTTTGTCATATTCATTTTATTGCATTGTTTCTTCTTGAGAGTCCATATTGCATGCCATATTAGAACCCTAATAGACCTTGTGATCACCTTGACTTTGGATGAGGTTCTTAATACTCTTACAGCTATGCGCAAATAATTGGGTGTGATTAGTGCATGTCTGAGTACCATTGAGCAAGCCCAAACATCCCTAGGATTCGGTAATGATAGATTACATGATCGAATCAACCAACTGGAAGTGATGAGTGGGCGAGAAAATCAACACCAAGAGCGTGAGTGTCCACACTTTGAACGTAATGGTCGCCAAGACAACTGGAATCGTAGGGATAATTGTAGAGATGACTATGACCCCGAAGTTCAACTCCTCAAGAATGTCTGAGTTGAGATTCTGACTTTCGATGGAAGAATGGACCCTATTGTCTTCCTTGCTTGGCTTTTCGACATGGACCAACACTTTGATTGGTATGTCATGAATAACGACCGTTGCGTTAGACTCGCTAAAATGAAGTTGGTTGGTCAAGCTCGACTTTTCTGGCTCAATGTTGAGCGTATTAGGGTGAACGCGGGTTGTCCTCCCATTACCCATTGGGACGACATGAAGGAACGACTTACTGAGAAGTATGTTCCTCTATCATACCACCAACGCCTCCTCGACCAGTAGGAAAATTTACGTCAAGGTGGTATGCCCATGACCGATTACATTGCCAAATTTGAAGAGTTTATGATGAGGGCAAAAGTATCGGAAGACCGTGAAATCACTCTCTCTAGATTACACACCGGATTGCGACTTGATTTACACAAAGAGTTGATTTCTCACCTCGTAGAGACTCTTGAAAGATGTAATGCCGTTGTGTAAGATCTTGAACGATATTTAAAAACTATGGTGGTGAGGAGAATCGAATCACAATATAGTACTCAACGATCCGGTGAGGGACGATTTAATCCTCCTCCCAAGCCTACACAACCCACCCCTACCAATACTATGTTTGAAAAGGGAAAAGGTGTAGTTGGAGAATCCTCAAGGGTTAATTCTCGAGTAAAGTGCTATAAGTGTCATGGGATGGAACACTTTGCCGCCCAATGCCCTACGAAAGAACCCCAAAGGACTCTCTTCATTGAGGAAGAGGATGATGATGATGAGGTAGTGGTTGAAGAAGTATTTGAACCGGCTAGCACACCCAGCGATGAGGAAGGTGATGCTATTGGTCATGCTTTAGTTGTGAGGTGTGCCCTTGCACAGCCTCAATAGGATGAAAAGGATGACTGGCGTAGGGAGAACATCTTTCACACCTATGCCAGATTTGGTGATAAGAATTGTAGGATATCGTGGACAGCGGTAGTTGTACTAACGTAATATCAACGCATGTCGTACGTCACTTAGGGCTGACACCTGAAGGCCACCCGAGACCTTATAAAGTCGCATGGGTAAATTCTTCCTCCATTCCCGTGTCGAAAAGGTTTCGTGTACCAATTCAGTTAGGTTCCTATTCGAACACCTTATGGTACAAAGTGGTGCCAAAGGATGTGGGCCATATCATTTTGGAAAGGTCGTAGCTCTACGACATGGACGTCTCTTTCTGGTCGAACAAACATATGTAGATTCATGCATAAGGGCAAGAAGATCACTTTACACCCTTTGCCTCCCAAAACACCATCAACCAACACCATTGAAAAGAAGGGCGAGTCTTCTAAATCGATTAATATTGTGAGCCCTTCTGAGTTCAAAAAAGCATTGATAGAAGAAAGTGTGGTGTATGTAGTTGTCACCGTAGAGAGTGCTCCCGAGTCGGTGAGCGAGTGTCCTAAGGAGGTTGAGCCGATTTTAAAAGAGTTTACGGATGTCTTCCCTGAAGACTTATAAAATGAACTCCCTCCTTTGCGTGATATCCAACACGCAATAGACTTGATTCCTGGATCTACCTTATCGAACCTATCCCACTATAGGTTGAATCCGATTAAGCACACCAAGTTGACTCGGCAAGTCAATGAGCTCCTTCAAAAGGGGTTCATCCAAGAGAGTCTGAGCCCGTGTGCCGTACCTGCCCTACTCACTCCTAAGAAAGATGGTACGTGGCGCATGTGTGTGGATAGCCGTGCAATCAATAAGATTACCGTTAAGTATCGATTTTCCATACCAAGACTCGATGATATGCTCGACATGATAGTTGGTCCCACTATCTTTTCAAATATAGACCTTAAAAGTGGTAACCATCAAGTCCGCATCCGCCCCAATGATGAGTGGAAAACCGCCTTTAAGACTAAGGATGGTCTTTACGAGTGGATGGTCATGCCTTTTGGGCTTTCTAATGCCCCGAGTACTTACATGCGACTCATGACCCAAGTGTTGAGGTCGTTTCTAGGCAAATTCCTTATTATTTATTTCGATGACATCTTGATCTATAATCACGACAAGGATCAACACTTGACCCTCCTTAGGCTGGTTTGTGAAACCCTCAAAGGCAAAATGTTGTTTGCCAATCTCAAGAAATGCGCCTTCATGTAACCTTCCGTTGTCTTCTTGGGATTCATTATCTCGGCCAATGGAATGGTTGCGGACCCCGAAAAGGTTAGATCCATTGTGGAGTGGCCCGAACTTAAGAACATACACGATGTCCGCAGCTTCCATGGCTTGGCTACTTTTTATCATCGCTTCATCAGAAGCTTTAGCACCATTATGGCCCCAATTACAGATTGCATGAAAAAAGGGGATTTTAAATGGGGCAAAGCAGCGACAAAAGACTTTGCTGAGATCAAACAACGAATGAGTAGTGCACCCGTCATGAGATTGCCCGACTTCTCTAAAGTCTTTGAAGTCGCATGCGACGCATCGGGTGTAGGCATAGGAGAAATGCTTAGCCACGAGGGTCACCCTGTGACCTATTTTAGTGAAAAACTTAACGAGGCGAAGCAAAAATACTCCACCTATGATAAGGAGTTCTATGCGATCGTCCGATCTCTTTGGTATTGGAAACATTACCTTAGACCACAAGAATTTGTGTTATTTTCTGACCATGAAGCCTTACGCTTTCTTGCTTCACAGAAGAAGTTGAACCCAAGGCACGCTAAGTGGGTTGAGTACCTTCAAAGGTTCACATTCATATTAAAGCATAAGGCCGGTGCTGAAAATAGGGCCGCTGATGCACTTAGTCGGCGAGTGGTAACTTTGCGCAGAATGAGCACCGAGGTCATCGGGTTTGAAAAGTTAAAGGATGAGTACCCCGAGTACCCAAATTTTGGGGTTGAGTACACTGCTCTCCTTGGTAACCCGACCAACACACACTTCGTGTACACCATCCAGGATTGGTACTTGTTTAAGTGCAATCGCCTTTGCATCTCTCGCACTTCATTGCGTGACTTTCTCATTTGGGAGTTACATGCTGGAGGGATGGTCGGGTATTTCCGGCGTAATAAAACTTTTACGCTCGTAGAGGATAGGTTCTTTTGGTCTAGCCTAATGATAGATGTTGCTCGGGTTGTCAAACATTATCGTACTTGTCAAGTGTCAAAACAGACCAAACAAAATACCGGCTTGTATACCCATTACCCGTGCCACACACACCGTGGCAAGACCTCTCTATGGATTTCATGCTTGAACTTCCTAAGACCCCTAGGAAGCACGACTCTTTCTATGTCGTAGTGGATCGATTTTTCAAAATGCCCACTTCATTCCTTATTCCAAAACCTCCGATGCATCTCACATTGCTAAACTATTTTTCGCGGAGGTAGTGCGTCTTCATGGGTTGCCCAAGACCATTGTGTCTGATAGGGATGTTAAATTTATGAGTTATTTTTTGAAGACACCTTGGCACATGATGGGCACAGTGCTCCAATTCTCTACAGCTTACCACCCTTAAACAGATGGCCAAACCAAAAGCACCAATAGGAGCCTTGGTAATCTCCTTCGTAGTTTTGTCGGTGATCATGTTAGGACCTGGGACACCATCTTACCCACAACTGAGTTTGCATATAATAATTATGTCAATAGGTCCATAGGCATGAGTCCTTTTGAGGTAGTGCATGGTCATAGGCCTAGGACCCCATTAGATTTGATCCCCATGTCTGTATCTCATAGAGTGTCAGAGTCTGTCGATGCATTTGCACAATATATTCATAGTTTGCATGTCGAAATTAAACAGAAAATTAATTCAAGCAACAATCAATATAAATTATCTGTAGATGCTCACAGGCATTCTAAAGAATTTAACGTGGGTGATTATGTGATGGTTTGGGTTAGGCCTGAGCGGTTCCCATTAAGATTCGCAAAGAAGCTCCAATCTCAAGACGCTGGGCCTTTTAGAATTTTGGCTAAGAGTGGTTTTAATGCATACGTGCTCGAGCTTCCTCCAAGTACGGGGGTTAGTTCCACGTTCAATGTGGAGGACTTGGTTCCTTACTTGGGTTTCACCCCACCTCCTGAAAACTCACTCCAGCCACCTCCTAGTCCCAGCCACAATCCAACCTTACAACCTATACCTCTTCCTTCCCCAAGCAGACAGAGATCAGATGAGATAGAGGATATAGTCAACGATCATGGCGTCTCTACACATGACTGGGGATTCCAGAAGTACTTGGTTAAATGGGTCGGCAAATCGGAGACCAAAAACACTTGGGTCCACGAGCACGAAGTTCGCCGCGTGAACCGCGACCTACTAGACATCTACCACGATCGTATTTCATCAGTGATGAAACTTTTTTGGTCCAGGAGAATTGACGGGGACGCCACTTACATGAACATTGGATTCAGACCACATCGTTTCAGAGCTAGGGAGAGACGAAAATTTCAGAGAATTGAAGGAGCATAAGGAGCACAGGAAAGTTCGACTGATCGAATTCACATTTTGATCGATCGAAATTTTTGATTGGTCGAAATCCCATTTCGACCGGTCGAATTTGGTCGACGGAAATATTATGTTTTGGAGTGATATTTCGATCGGTTGAATCATATATTCGATCGATCAAAATTTTTGATTGATCGAAATGTGAATTCGATCGGTTTAATGTCGACTGTGATATTCATAGACACCCCGCAGGACTATTGCAGCCTTTACCTATACCGGAATGGAAGTGGGAATCGATCTCTATGGACTTCATCATTGGACTTCCGTGTACTGCGAAGAGGTACAATGCCATCTGGGTAGTGGTCGATCGATTGACCAAGTCAGCGCACTTCTTGCCTTACAACACTACGTACGCGGCGGGAAGGCTAGCTGAGCTGTATATGAAGGAGATTGTCCGTTTACATGGGATTCCGAGTAGTATTGTTTCAGACCGTGACCCATTGTATACATCAAAGTTCTGGAAGAAATTTGAAGAAGGAATGGGAACACGACTAGATTTTAGTACGGCATTCCATCCGCAAACCGACGGACAGACAGTGAGGGTCAATAAGATCATTGAGGGCATGCTTAGGGCATGTATGTTAGAATTACAAGGATCGTGAGATCATCACCTACCCTTGATTGAGTTCGCATATAACAACAGCTTTCAGACGAGCATTGGGATGACAACTTATGAAGCACTTTACAGACGGTGATGTAGATCGCCCATCAATTGGGAAGAAATCGGAGAGAAATTTGTTTTTAGACCCGAAATACTTGAAAATAATGCCACCTATGTTCGTATGATAAGGGTAAAACTCAAAGCGGCACAGAGCAGATAGAAAAGCTACGCCGATATCAAGCGAACGAGTGTAGACTTCAGAGTGGGTGAACATGTGTTCGCGAAAGTATCACCTATGAAGGGGGTGATGAGGTTTGGAAAGAGAGGGAATCTAAGTCCCCGCTATCTTGGACATTTTGAATTTTTGGGTCGAGTTGGGAAAGTTGCTTACCGCATTGGATTGCCACCATTATTAGATCAAGTACACATTGTATTCCACATATCTATGCTCAGGAAGTACCTTAATGGCCCTGATCACGTGTTGAGCGGTCAATCATTTAAGATGCATGAGGACATGACTATGATCGAAGAGCAGAGGGAGATTTTGGATTGAAAGGAACAAGTGTTGCAAACAAAAGTGATTCCATTAGTACTTGTTCGATGGAAGCATCATCCGGCCGAGGAAGCTACATGGGAACGAGAGGCTGACGTAAAGGAACAATATCCGGACTTGTTTGCGACAACTTGAGAGTTAAAATTGTATCACCGCAAGCATGTTTGTGGATTTTAAACTATGTGCTGTAATTCAATGTTGATTTTATGATCAAATTATTTAAGAGAACAATTTTATCCACATAGAGTCTCAAATAAGGTGTTGAACGTGAAATTAGAATTCATCATGGTCACGATATGGCCATGATGATGTATTTTGTAGAGCCAATGACCAGTGGTATCATAGTTTACCAAGAGAAATTAAAGTGACATGAAAATTTTGAAAATTTGAGGAATCTGATCAAAATCGATTTTGGTCGATTAGTCGACTGGCATGCGCCAGTGAGTGGAAATTGGAACAACATTCAGAAAAATGACAAAGTGAAATTTTGATTAATCGATTTTGGTTTCGATTAATCAAATTGGGGATTCGATTAATCGAGTAACTTGAGAGTTTTAGAAGAATTTGAAGGATTTTATATAATTTCAATTAATCGAGGAAGAATTCGATTAATCGATTTGGAATTTCGATTAATCGAACTGGAAGCTCGATTAATCGATAAACTTAAGGATTTTAGAAAAAAAATTTGAAGGACTGCACGATTTCGATTAATCGAAGTGAATCTCGATTAATCGATTTGGGGATTTTGATTAATAGAAATGAATTTTGATTAATCGACTGGCTCACGCCAGTGAGCTCCAAAACTTAAAAGTTTCAACAGATACGATTTCGATTAATCGAAATGAGTTCGATCAATCGATTTTGAGTTTCGACTAATCAATTTTATAAATCGATTAATCGATTTCACGCGGCTTAACCTAGTTTTGAATCTCGATTAATCAAATTTGGAAATCGATTAATCGAGTCGGAGCGTATATATATAAATCGAAGGGGTTTTCACTTCATTCGAAATCATTTGCAAAAAAATTTCTTGCACGCCTTCTTCTTCTTCCTCCTCTAACAACCGAGCAAGCTAGGGTTTGGGCATTTCGAATCGATTTTGGGGTGAAATCGTGTGACATCGGATCAAAAACCTAAGGTAAACCCTAGATTCAAGTCTTTTCTTTTAATTTGAGCTATAAAAACCCTAGTTTTATCCTATTTTCGTAAAAAACCCGGTTGTCTTCGAAGAAGACAACCTCTAAACTTCCGGTCTGGCGTAAGAATGCCGCACCGCCACCACCTACCCCATCACCGGTGAGGACTTCATCACCGTCGACATCGGAGACCACCTCCGATTCAACGAGCGCGGCTTCGCGCGAGTCTACGCCCATGCCAGCACCACCCACCAATGTACTCTAACCCAACGAGTGGTGGGCCGCCAAAACCTTTGAGATCGAGTACATCATCGATCAAACCCTATTTACAAACCCCGATGTACCGGGCGAGGCCCAATGGGCTCGTAATTACCTTCTAAAAGCTGGTCTCAGCAATATTTTGAAACCAATTCGTGGGTCCTACTACCCTAGATTGGTCCGATTATTCTACCAAGGGCTTGTGGACGGCCCTACCGACGATATTGTTTTGACCAAGATAGAGGGTCGCAACTACACATTTACCCGTCGCCACGTCCACGAGGTCCTTGAATGTTACCTTGATTTTGTACCCGAGACCACCCTCTTACCACCCCTTGAGGAAGAGGTGAGATTTGAGGAGATCATGACTCGGATGACCAACGGGAAGAAGGGGTCGGGATCCTCCATTAGGAGGGTCAGCCTTCCCCATTACATGTGGATGCTTGATTCCATAATCAAGTGTAATCTAGACCCGTTGCATCATGACACTGAGTGGGTGGAGAAAGTGCAACAGGCACTTTACGCGGCTTTCTTTGGCCGTTGGTTTGAAGCCATGATGATCGTCCTCGAGGGAATGAGATACATCAAGGGCAAGTTGATGAAGGGCAACTTGAGGCCCAAGGAGAAAATGCCCTACGCTCGAATCATCTCGAGCATGTTGGAGTGTTACTCCGACACTCCCGAGTACCCGATATCGCCCCATGAGGAGAGGGCGATGGACCGAGTGAAGACGTTTTCAAACTCTTCATGGAGCCGTAGCTACAATCTACTTAAGCGGACCCTATCGGCTCCGGGTCCAAAGACCAAAACCACATTAGGACTCACCCGTGGGTGGGGCTCAGCCAGTTGATACACCAATGGAGGGGACAGCCTCCCATACCACCGCCTCGCCTACCCCGCCAGTACGGTCTGTGGCAGCAACACCGACATCTTCTTATCGTCGACGAGCGGCTCGCCCGGCGCCCACTATCGAGGATGTGTTGGCTTGGATGGAGGCCAACAATGATAGGATGAACCGGCGGATGGACTTCCTGATGTACCACACCATGCGGTACATCTATCCGTTGGATTACCACCAGCGCCTCTCTCAGGAGGAGGAGTGGTCTGCGGGTTGGATCGCGTTTCACACTGGCACTGTGTTTCATGCCACTACATCTGCTGCCGACGCATCTGGCTCGGCGCCATAGCAACCGGAGCAGCCACCTGAGACGGGTCACCCACAGCCCACAGAGATGACCCAGCCACCACCGAGCGAGTTCGTGAGCGGCTGCTCTCAGGATATTTCTTTTTTATTGTAATTCAAACACTGTAAATCCTCAACGATGTAATTTTTGAAAAGTTATAATGAAATACAGAACAAATTTTTGTGTACTTATGTTATTTGGTTTTCTTACATTATGTAATGTGTTTCATCGTTTTTGTGTGTGGGTACGCGACACCCTAGTGTGCGGGGAACCCAAGCGAGCACCTTTGAGTTATTTTCGAGGACGAAAAGTCCCAAGGTGGGGAGAATGTAATATCTCAGAAAAAATGACCGTTTGACTTTGTCCTCGAGATCCGTGCCCGATCGATCGTAGGTTTGACTAAGTGATGGTCAAACAATGCACTCATAAAGTGATGAACTAATGTGAGGTCAATACGACTTAAGAGTAGAGTATTGTGTTAAGTTACAGTCACATACACCTATCTCTGGTGTATGTGTTTAACACACAAGGCCAAGAGAGGATATAAGGGTTTTAATAACCCTAGTTTCTTTTACTTTGATTATTGAAGAGAGAGTTAAGAGGAGAGAGAAAGGAGTAAAGAGGAGTTATTGAGGAGGAAGTGAATGCAAATTAAAGGACAAATTAAAGCATTTATTGTCGGATTCAAGGCGATTTGGGATCGTTGAAGCAAGTGATGGAACCCTAGCCATCAAGCCCAACAAATCAATCCCTTGAAAGGATTATTGAGGTGAGTTTTAATTAAAGTGAATGCATATATTATAGACAAGTTTAATTCAGTCAAGTAGGGTTAAATCGGTAGATTAAAGGCATAGAAAAGAAAGGAGAAAGATTTGAAAGATCAGCCCAAAAGGGGGCTGAATCTGGCCAAATCGATTAATTGAAACTGATATTCGATTAATCGATTTTGGCCCAGAAGTTGAAAGGTCATGGAAGCCCGATTTCGATTAATCGATTTGGATTTTGATTAGTCGATTTGGAAATCGACTAATCGACTGAGTACCTCCAGGGGCTGGAGGAAAGAGACCTAGAGAAATCGACTAATCGAGTTTGGATTTCGATTAGTCGATTTGGGATCGACTAATCGATTTTAGACTTTCGACCACTCGATTTGAGAATCGACCTTATCATGTTAGAGACTTTGATTAATCGAATTTGAATCTCAATTAATCGATTTTGAGAATCGATTAATCGATTTGGGTTTCGATTAATCGATTTTGGGAATCGATTAATTGACTTCGGCAGTTTTGCTTAACTTTCTAAGTTTTCTTTGAGATTCATGGAGGGTCCAGGACTTCGTCATTACATCTTTAGTGATGTATTGCATGTATTGTGATGTACCATAGGTGGTACATGTGAAAGCGAGCACAAGGAGCCGCGTGGGACCTTGATGCTTAAACCATCAGAGACTTGAGGTAGGGAACACCTTGAACATGTACTTTAATTTTAAGAGCATGTATGTAGTGATATAATTATCAGATTTGAAGTTGTTTTAATAATAAAAAGCCTTGTGAAAATGGGTGCGTGTGTGACACCAAGAATGTGATAACGGTATTTGTGTGATGCAAGTAATTAAGATCAAGAAAGCTAATGAGAATGAGACATCCCCAGGGGATGAGAAAGTAATAAAGGCATCAGGTGTGATGCGGGCATGTAGACATCCCAGGGATGTATATATATATACGATTGAATAATTACTGTTGAGGCCTAACTGATATAAGATAGCACACTTACACGGTGAACAACTATATGTAAAGCACATGTTACTTTTGTTATTTGAGGTTTGATAGGATACCCCACCGACGTAGCGGGATACCCACGAATGATGTGGTAGGATATTCGTGACCGGTACGGCAGTGAATCCGTACACCAGTGCGGAGGTTTATCCGTAACAGTAAGCATATCTCAGGGATGTTTGAGATGAGTTTTAACCCCGCCGCCTATTGAGAAAGGGGCTTGGGTCGTATTCCCAGGAAATACTTTATAACAACTGTTTATTTAGACGACGATGAAGGGTATCTCATCGGGGCTCGATGCTATATTGCTCAGGGATTACTTAAGTTGAAGATTTAAGTTTTGCTTTAGGCCTGTTCAGTGTCATTCATGATAAATCAATAGTAAAGTAAAACATGCTAAATACCAGTCAATTTAAATGCAATTCATCAGCTTTTAAACTGTTTTTCTAGCAATGCATAGACACATCATGCTTAAAATATCATGGAATATATGTGAGTCTTAATTTATATGTTCATTGTGTTTGTTCCCTATTGAGCTAGGATGTAGCTCACCCCTTTTCACTATACGTCGCAGGTCTACTAATAGCAGCAGCTGAGACTTTGGGGGACGTAGATCCGGGTGATTCGGATTAAGTGCTTGGAGACGAGTTGGAGCCTCCACCCGAGGACTTCTTGTAGGAGACTCTGTTGTGCACTTTGACAGAGAGTAGTTTTTGAGAGCTAGTTGTACGACTTGGTATGTCAAGCCTTTATTTTTGATAATCATGTAATTAAACTTAATTATTCTTTTGGCGAACCATCTGGGGTGATCTGTTTATCACCGATGGTTCGGGTCGGTTCTCTGTTCATGCAGTGGCATGAAAGTAGAACTATCTTTTGCGTATGCCAGTTGGGCATATTGACCGTTTTCGCTTTATGAGATTATTTGCTTTATTTATTTAATTGTACTTGTTATACCAATGTTTCATGCATAGTTTTGGGGCACGATTTGAAGGATCGTGCTGATGGCATGGGTTTGGGGGTGCCAAAATTCGGGCTGTCACAACCCATTTCCTGTAGAAATACAGGAATAGGTAGGAGTCACAAGTATGGACAAGGAGGTCCAAAGTGAGGAGCTTCCCAATGAACTCTTCGACCAATATGCTGATTTTTAGAATGGTCCTACCCCAATAATCGAAAAGACCGAAGAGGTCAATCTAGGCACTAAGGAGGATCTTAAAATCACCGAGATCGGAACATCGTTGTCTCCCTAGGAAAGAAAAAATATGATTGAATTCCTTCAATCATACCGAGACGTCTTCGTATAGTCGTATGAAGATATGCCTGATTTGGATACTAATTTGATCGAGCATGAGCTACCACTATATCTCGATGTCAAACCCGTCAACCAGAATTTGAGGCGTCTCAAGCCAGAGCGGATTTTAAAAGTTAAAATTTGGTCACCAAGCAGTACAATACGGGTGTCTTCATTGTCTCCAAATACCCGTAGCGGTTGGCCAACGTTGTCCCAGTACCAAAGAAAGGCAGAAAGGTCTGCGTTCCAGATTTGAAGGTGGGTGATACGGTACTCAAGAAGATCTTTCCTTCTCTCCACATTGATCTGAGAGAAAAATTCAAGCCCAACTGGGAAATCTCCTATGTCATCAGAGAGGTGATCTCGGGATAAGCACTTCGTCTCGCCACAATGGATGGAGATCACTTTTTCGAGCCGATCAACGTTGGCTACGTGTGACAATTCTGCTCTTAATCTCCCAGGGCAAGGTAAGTATTGATAAAAATGAATAATGACTGCTTAAGGGCCCCTTAAAAGAGGTCATCATTTCAAAGTCAAGTAGCCAAAAAGCGTCTCTGAATACTCATACCCTTTGCTACACCCATTGAGCCAATAGCCTTTCTTTCACAACCCCTCTCAAAAAGAGAGAAAAGGTAGTGAAAATATATATACCAAACAAAAAAATCAGAAAAGAGTTATCATTAAAAAAAAATAAAAAATCATAAAAGTAAAACTCTAAAAAATACAAGTCTTAAAAGAAAGCAAAAAGAAAAAGAGATAGAAAAATCATAGGGCATGCACAGTAAAAAAATTCTCCAAGGAAGAAGTGTATTACGACATTTGTAACCCAGTCAAGGAAAACCTTTAAACCCTAGAATACCTTCAAAATTTTTAACTTATCCCTTTTTAGCTCATGGCCACGATATATCCCTGAAGAAAGCCCTCTTTAAGGTCTACGAGCAGTCATAATATCCTTTGAGTTAGTACGAGTTAAGCTGAGAGACAACAAAAAAATTTCATCCAGCCGGCTATGACGGAATCAACGTTCATGTCGTGGCCTTTAAAGAAAAAGAAAAAGAAAAATATACAAACTCAAAGCAAAGAGGACGTGGTAAAAACTCGCAAGGGCGCCACGGGAAAAAAGAGCGAACTTGTGCAGACCAGGTAAAAACCTGAAAAGGTGCCTAGGGTAAAAATGTAAAACCCATAGACGTAGTAAAATCTCAAAAGAGCGCGCTCCGGGTAAAAATGGGGGTGACAGCGGGCATAACGAAAACCCAACTTGGGGCTGTGAATAAAAATGCTTAAAGAAAAAAAAAAGAAAAAAGACAGAAAGAAGAAGAAAAAAAAAATCAGTTACTTCTTCGGTTACACATTTCCGAGCTATCTAGTCTTTAAATCAGGCCGCTCATGTTAGCTCAAATCGGGTCCTAATCCGATAGAGTTTCAGGTTGCACCGTCAAACATTTGACCCGAGACAAGGATAAAAGGTTAACTCAATCCGAAGGGATGGACGTTCCAGCCTTAGTAAAATGTGGATTCTCTTCAGGCCCAACCGCACAAGCCGGGTTCGACTATTCTCAAAATGGGACCCGGTTGCCTCTTCTCGCGATTAAGGCATCAATCAAAAAATTGAAAAAAACACAACAAAAAATCTTATTTTGCATAAACCTTTGCACTTGAAAAAATCAGAAAAAGCAAAAAAGAGAAAAAGAAAAACATAAAAAATTTCGGTTTCGCTCTTTGTAGAAACCTTATAAATATTCTCAGTTATGACACTTGAAAACCAAAAAAGTGATAAAAAGAAAATGCATTCAAAATCCAAAAAAAAATTCTGTTAGGGTGTTTTTGATACCCTTTTTTTCGTTGTATTTGATCTGTTTGTAAAGTATGTGCTCCATAAGACACACATCCGACAAAGGAGCACATTTTTCACGATCATTACTGTCACTTTAATCAAGAAGGCCCTCATGACACTTTCAAGAAGCGCTCCGACGAGGTTTCTCGCATTCCAAGTCGCAACTCGTACTTGCTCAAAGCGCTCCTGCTCATGCAAAAAGTAAAAATAAGAAAAACAAGGAAAGAAAGAAGAAAAAGAAAAAAGAAGGGGCAGAAAGTTCTTGAAAATGCAGGAACATCAAATAGCTCAAAGCCTCGAATCAAACAACCTCTCGAGTTGCCTATATATTGCATATCAACGACAGTTGTGGACGAATCAGATGCAGCATCTCACCACTGACTTGAGGCGTTCAATCTATTCAAAAAAACTGAAAGAAAGGAAATTTAAAAAAAAAAAAGAGAGAGAAAAAAAGAGAAAAAGAAGAGGGAGAAGGAAAAAATACATTTGTATTTTCATTGTGCTTTTTGTCACTTTCCACGCACATGCGTACTTCAATACGGTAAAATATCAATATTTTTTCGGCAATGCAGCGGTGCTAAATTAATATCCTAAAGTCTAAGGTTCGCCTTGGATATTTGGATCCTACTTTAAAGTAGGAGCAACGGTATTAATTCTGGTCAAACGGTCAATGTTCAATCGGATGGATTCCATCTCTAAATCTTTGCGTTGATCGCTCTTTTTTTAGTTTCAGGTGAACTTGAGTGCCTTGAACTTCAAGTTCGTCACATGATATTTCAGAGTATTCTCTTGGTCTATGCTGTCTGGGCGAGCGCCCTACGGGGTTTGATGTCCAGATAACTCCGTTGTCCAAAAAGGTCAAGCGTTGGTTGAGACCAACCTGTTGAAAATGAAACTACATATCGATCAATTATGTGCAAACAT
Source organism: Chloranthus sessilifolius (assembly GCA_021018995.1). Lineage (NCBI taxonomy): Eukaryota > Viridiplantae > Streptophyta > Magnoliopsida > Chloranthales > Chloranthaceae > Chloranthus > Chloranthus sessilifolius. Next base: position 17,253,064 of record CM037596.1, read on the forward strand.
GTATGAAGAAGGGTTCATTTTTCTTATTTTTCCGCAAGCTTAAAAACTGTATTGGCGCGGTATCCCTTAGATAGGCGTCATGCATCTGGGTATCCGTAGGATGGTCGTTTGTTCCTATAAATTATACCTGAACGAGATTTAGGTCGGGACTTCCATCACCTTTGTTGCTTATCACCCTTAATTGGTGCATAGTTAAATAATTATTGGCAGAGACTAGGATTGGATGTCTCCTTTGGTAGACACCCAATTTTGGTCGAATCTGTTCAGTATTATTTGAAGTCGGGTGCTCTAGGTCATGTTGATCCAGGGCACATTTTAAAAAGTGGCACACACTCCTAAAAAGTGGTTCGACATCAATATTCGACCCACTTGGACAGTTGTGCTAAAATAAAATTTGGGTCAATGATCATGCTCAAAAAACCTCAAACAAAAAATACATGAAAAGAAAAAATGTGGCTTGTAATGGTGGCATATTCTCCCAAAACGCGTTGCGACATCAGTATTCGCTCCATTCGGGTAGTTGTGCTAAATTAATTTCGGCATCAATGGTTCATTCAAAGATCTCGAACCCTACCTCACATAGGGGCATCCGTGGCCGATGAAGTGGGGCAATCGATGCCTCATGAGATTGGACATAAACAGTGGATCTTCGTGTCTTTGCTTTACATCAATCGATCACCTTCCCGCTAGCGGGCCTATTTTATTCAGAATGAAACTCAAACATCGAACATAATTACATCATCTCGGTTATGCTTACTAAAGTTGCTAAGCGCTTGGGGATCGATGATCTCGAGGAGCCGAAGTTTTCGAAAGTGTTGGGGCTTCCGCTACTTTCCTTCCCGAGTGACGCACGTTATCCCAACTGTTGGGCATACGTCACTCTTTCTATTTTTTTTTTTTTAATGTTTGATGTTCGTTTTGAATATGGAGGACCCGTTAGCGTGCCTTGGGCCTTTTCAGATGTCTCTTTCTTTCACATACGATCGTTACTGATCGGATATAAAAAATGGGCATCTATAGACACCCAAATTTGGCCCAAGGCCCGATCGACTTATACATCGAGAACGGCGCGCTCTCGAGCTTCCAAATGCACCTCCCAAACTCTTAGAACTTAATCTAACCTTTAGAGTCATTTCCAAAGCCTTAGGAAGCAACCCTAGCCTTCCCAAACCCTTAGAAAGCCTAAAAGGGACCCATAAAACCCATTTCAAATCAATCAAAATAGCTGATGAAAAGAGGAGTGCCAAAGTTTGTATAGATAATTGTCTAACCTAAGACATATACCATTGAAACGTAGAGGCTCCTAGCTTTCCAAAGAGCCAAGAATTGCCTAATTTTAAGTTGTACATAAAAAAGTTATGGCAATTTGAAAAATATAGATTTGTGCAGGAAATTGTAAAATCGAGCCCTAACTTCTCAAAACTCAAAAACCCATTTTTAAAAATTGGTTGATTTGGAAATGGGAGATTTAACTTGTGGACCATCCCAAAGCTTGGGGTTTATTTCTTTAAGACCCATATGCCCTTCCCAACCTTAGCTATCACCCTTTTGTCATTTAAGTTATCATCCCATTATCCACCATTAAAACCCAACTCTCTCTTCTCCAAACTCTTAAAACCCCAAAATCTTTAGATCTAGGATTACCTAATTTGTAAACCCATTAGTGACCTAACCACTCACTAATCCACCCTTTCTCTATAAATAGAGAGTCACTCCCCCTCCCTTGTTAAAGGACTTTTGAAATCTAAAAGAGGAAACTCTACATAAACCTCCTCCCATTTCCAAGCAAAAACCTACCCAAGCCTTAAAACTTTAGTTCTTCCCTTACCATTGCTTTTCCATCTCCATCATTCTTGAGCTTTAGAACCTTGGCCAACTATCTCACACCATCATCTCAAACCCTCTAGTTCCCAAGCCCTAGCTAGTTAAAAAACTCATCTCTAACCCATTTGTTATCGGAAGCTCACTGGTGTTGCATCCATGCGAAGATCTGACCGCGGTGTTATAAGCGCCCGAGAGCTCCGACTCTCCCCTCTATTCTTTTACCTTATTTATTTATTTTTCTTCTGTCCTAGGATTTGGGTCGTTACATCGTCGAAATTTCAGTGTTTGCGAAGAGTCCAATAGGATCGGTGTGCCTTCGGGCAAGAGGAAGTGCCACTTATTTTTATAGTTATTTTTTACCATAGTAGAGACCGCTTATGAGCAGGTCAATCGGGTGCTTAACACCTTTCCGATTGATAATCGAAGCCCCTACTCAAGAGCCTTTGGCATAGACCGGATCAGAGTCAAATTGAGTACTTCGGTGCACACGATTTTGATTTTGGATATCCCGAGACACCAAAAGCTCCGGGTGGCGACTCCATTTTTTTTTAGCGCATCGTCACGACAGATTGATGAAATCCACGGTTGTACAATTATAGACCTATTAGATTTCACACATGAGGAATATTATTAATTTTTTTATAGCAAATATAATATAATATTATTAATACATAATTTAATTTATAATAAATTATTTAAAAAGACATGTATTGGTGTAATGGTAGGTGCTCTTAATGTTGTTAGAGAGGTCTAGAGATTAAACGTTCACAAATGCAAAATATTTTTCATTAACACTTCCACAACTTATAGAACCTACTTAAATGTATGCGCTTAACACTCTAGGAGAACTCATAGAGAAGAAAAGATTAAGAAAAAAATTTCATAAAAGGTTAAAATAGAAAGAAAATATATATTATTATTTGTTATCAATTCCATAAGTTATAGATTAACCTATTTAGAAACCCTTACACTATGTTTAAGTAAATGTGCCCAACACCCTATCTTAACTCAAAGAGAAGAAAGAATTGATAAAATTTGTTTGTGGGCACAAAGTTTAGGAGGTCCCTATAGTTTCTCTCCAAATCTTATCTCTCTCATTATAATCTTCATTTTCTCGTGAGAAATTAGGATAAATAGAGAAATAACAAGATAAGTTTGATAGAGTCTAAATAAGCTCAAATTCTCTCCAATCTCCTTCCGTTCATAACCAAGTCATTATTGGACTTTACCTTGTGTGGCTATCCCAACCCAAACAACCCCTAAAAACATTGCGTACAAAATATTTTCCAATCGTCATAATCCACATTGCAAGCATGCTATACCCTTAAAATACGTGGAACTCATGCTCGGCCTCCCACGCCACTTGTCACACATGCTCCATTCCTCTCCTCACGTGGCACATAATCTTTCTTTCGAGCCCAAGAATCTCACAACTACAATTGCCAACCCACCTCAATGTTATTCCTCTTATTTTCCCTCTAAGATAATCGTAAATCTCTTAGTTCATCTTTCTCTTCCTATTTTCTATCTGAGATAATCGTAAATATCTTTGCTCTCCACTCTTAGAAGATTACTAAAATCGTGTAAACCTCCATCGAAATAGGTAAGTCATCATTTTTTTTTTCTCCATATTTTCTCTATAATTTATTTCACGCACCCCTAATTTCTCTTTTTATCCTAAAATACATCAAGATCTTAATCACCTTGCACTTTATTTAATATTTATATGTTTTATTGATGAGATTAATCACGGGTTCGGTTTGGATTATCGTTGCACATAAATGAAAGAGATTGACCGTCGATGTAGAATTCGGATCACTCGGTCAAACGATTTGAAAAAGTTGCGACAATCCATTGCGACATCAGGACCCGAGGTAGGGGAAATTTAATTATTTATTCCTTAATTGATTCATTTGACTAATTAGTGGGGTATAAATAAGAAATTACTCTTTAATATATTAAGTCCTACCTTTAGTCCACTTATTTAACTAATCATGTGTGAATAAATTACTTTCATTGATTTTTATTTCGTATTTTATAATTTATTTAAATAGTTAATTAATTGTGTATTGGGACATATATATAAATTCATATTTATGATATTTTATTATGCCAGTTATGCACTTGACAAAGTGATTTAACATATAAATTAGTGGTAGGTGCTGAAATTTTAACTCTAACAGTTTGGGTTTTTACCTTACTTCATTCAATCGTATAAATGTTCATAGACCTCCATTGGGTGAACCGCCAAAGAGGTAATGTAGATGGCAGTGCCCTCTACTAAAGCTATTCTTACATGTAAGGCTAGATCATTCTCTAGTCATCTCAAAAATTGACCCCAAGATTGTGAAACCAAATGAGAATACTCGGACTACCAGATCGTAGATCACAATCTAAAAATATGATTTACTTGATACATTCACACATATTGCGAAAAATCAAAGCAGTTATAGCAAATTTGGCAGAACTAAATATTTTATTTCTATACAAATGCATGACCGGAAAAACTAAATTAAACCATAGATGATGGCCAACCGTCATCCAAAACAGTGGTATACAAATAGGTACAAAGACTGAATATCTATAATGTACCAAGCTCAAATGTTGGAAGTCACTGTGCCAAGTCCAATTGAGCTTCTCCCTCCAATAGGTAACTTGAATCATCCTCAAGTCCAAGATACTGATCAAGAGCTATACCTGTGATGTATAGTCAGGGGTGAGCTAACATCTAAGCTCAGTAGAAGAAACTTCAAGATCAACTACATCTTATTATATTAATGCATAGGACCAATGACAGAGCTCAAAACATAAACAAATCATGAATTCATGATAACAGATCAAAATTCGATGACAGAACAAAAACTCATATTTTCTTGTTCATATTCAAAGATTCAAGGTCCATTGTTCACTGTGTTTACATCATTCACCTCACTCACTGTGTTCACTATGTTCCATACACTCACTGTGTTCACTTCACTCGTTGTGTTCATTTCACTCACTTATGTATGCTATGAATGCGTATGGATAGCCGCCGTACCGGCCCACATATGTATGCTATGTAATGCATACGGATAGCAATCGTACTGGCCCACTTATGTATGTTATGCACTGTACACTGTGTATGGATAATCGTCGTACTGGTCCACTTATGCAATGTCCACTCACTATCTTATCGTTCAGAATATATTTTCAAGCTCGCATTCACATTCAGATACTGAGTTCAAGTTTCATACTTAATATAATGACTCAACACTAAGTCTATCTCATTTATGAAGTTTAGAGTTCAATGATCTACTCTTTCACCCCTTAACCTTGTCCTTAAAAATTCAGCAAGTACAGTTCAGGTCTACGATTAACCCTCATTCTAAACAAAGGCTCTTAACATAGTCATATTCCATATTGTCTTAGTTTTAATTAAAATGGGTCACAGTGTGATAGGCCTTACCAATCATACTTTTTAATGGACGAGGTCCGTAGTAACCTGAATGTACTTCGTGTGGTATCTCATACTACTATAGAGGAGTTGCATCCATACATAGACGCCTACATTCCAAGTTTCACGTGTCTGGGAAGAGACCTCACTGCGACTCAGGCTTTAAAGTCATGGCTTATCGCATTACGCTTTCTTATTATATGTAGTCCCTTGTCCATTCAAATTCAAAGTTCGTATGCAAGTTAGACAAAACAGATCATAAGTAAAAACAGAACGAATATATCATCAGAATGAATCAGATCAAAGCATAACTGAACGGAATGAATCGGATCAAAAATGAAAAAATAGAACAATTAGATCATATGCGAAAATAGGATGGAAACAGAACATATCAAAACAGAAACGAAGCATCAGGTGGACATCAAATCTAAACTATCAGATCAAGGCATAAATCAAAGAAACTATGAACCAAACTCATAAAATGAAATTTTACATTGAATTTCCCTTACCTTAGGTTCATAGCCGTCCAAAGCAATCCAAAGGTCCTCATCTATAGTCTCCCGTTCTTGACCTAGATCACATCAACATCATACTACGTGTTAGCAGTGTCGAAAAATAATGACTCGAAGTCCCTCAGAGTTTTCTCAAGGAAAAACAAACAAAGCCAGAAACAGGGAAAATCGATCGATCGATTTCCCAATTTGATCAATCGGTTTCAAATTCGAACGATCGATTCCATAATCGATCATTCAATTTCCTTCAGAACCTAGCACCTCTGTTGTACCAAAATTGATCAATCGTTCGATTTCAAATTCAAACATTCGATTCCACATTCGAACGCTCGATTTCTTCAAAAATCTAGCACACCTCTGTTCTGTCCAAATTGATCAATCAATTTACAATTCGATCGTTCGATTTTGAATTCGAACGCTTGATTTTCACAGATTCTGTAGTTCTTCAGATTTTTCTTCAAAATTTATTGGATTTGATTCCTACTCCACCCATACAATTATCTAAACTTGTAACAATCAATATAAGGAACAAATCTATCATTTAGATCAATTAAAATCAACTCGATCATACCTTTCACCGATCGAATCCGCGATTTATTAGAAGTGTTGCCGAAGAGGGTTCCGAAGCGAAACTTTCAAATTTCTACGACTGTCAAAGAGGGTTCTGAAGCGAAACTTTCGGATTTCTACGACTGCCAAAGAGGGTTCCGAAGCAAAACGTTTGAATTTCTACGACAATTCCATGTTGATTGATCAAAGAGAGGCACAAAGTGAAGTCATCTTCGATCACGGATCAGTTTTCAACCTCCCAAAGCTCGGATGACAAGTCTACGGTGATTGACGCCAAGTATTTCGCAAAGTGTGCGGAGATTGCGGCGCAATCACACAGTCAGAATTTCACAAGGTCTTGAAGCGACGGATTTTCGGTGGATGGAAGCTCTCGTTCTCTCTCTCTCTCTCTCTCTAAATTTGCAAGATGGGCAAAGGCTTACCCGTGAAGCAAGCCCTCTCATCTCTCTTATAACCCAAAAATCCAAGAATAAATATCCTTGATATTTACCCCAAATTCTATCCAATTGACTTAGGGTTCGATTTCGGTGTTAAGCGGCACACCGCTAGTCGGTGCACGACTTTTCTACTAAAGGTTCAAACCAACTTTTTCAATCTCATTTCTTTTCACATAAGCTATCCCAAAATTATTTAATTATTTATTTAAAAGTTTAAGGCGACATTGGTTTCCATGCCGGCCGCGCACACGGGGTCAGTCGAGTTCGGGTTTGAATTTTTTGGGTCATTACAAAGATGCCCACTTTAAAATCTGTACAGTAAATTCCTGCATCTGATTTTTGTTTAAGTGTTCCGTGAATGTACTTTTTACCTATGATCAGCCATCTATATGAGTGAAATCAGAAAAAATTTATTATGGTCAACCCCACACAACTTTTAGTGATCTTCATATCTGACGGTTGAATTCGTCCAGTTCTTACAAAAATTATAAAACCTAAATTTTTGACTAATTAGAACATATAATTTGATTGGATTACATTGTAATTTTAGAATATGCACATGTAGGCCTCATTTTCCTGTGATTATTGGGTCATGACTATTCCGGCATATTTTGAATATTTATTTTATTCTTATTGCACTATGAGTTTTTTATTCAGATTCATTAATCATTTAGTTAAATGTATGAAACATGTATTTTGAGATATTCGATCCAATCAAATATTCATTTTGTATAGTCTGCTTGACATTTATATTGTAGTAATCGAAATTGGACCTAATATCGAATACTTATGTCAAGGTGAGTGTGCATGCTTAATACTTATGTTTCATTGGTTAAGATATTACATCATATGATTGTTAAAGAATATATAAAAAATTCATGAAAATAAGATAATAAGACAAGATACGCCTTCTTTATGATTCAGTATTATTGTGAATCACATTGGACCCTTGTCATGGGGCCATCTTGAGTTGTGAAAGCCATAGTGGTATGGGACGCTATTGGCAGCAGCTTCTTCGCGATGGTCTCATAGCACCAAGTTCGATGTGATTGATAATACTATCGGATCATGACTATCCACATATGATTAATAAGCAAGAAATATAAGATATGAAATAGTCAAAGGTTTAATAAGTCCAAAAAATTTCAAGACATGATTAAATGTACATGAAATAATAAGAAAAGATATGGCATGAATTTATGGCAAGAGAAAACAATGACTATTATTATTGTACACTAAGACATGACATGAACTTATGACAAGACAAGACAAACACTATTATTATTTATACGTTGAGAAGGCAAGCAACTCTATGCATGAATGATATATAATATTTAAAGAATCCTATCATGACATGACAAGACAAGACATGGACCAAGCACGAGTCACCTCACTTAGGAGGGGCTACGGCTAATCAAGAATATTATCCATAGGCGAAGATGGACAGGATTCTCATCGGTATATATAAGTATTAGAGTTCTGACACCTATTTATGTGCAAAGAATATTTTAAGTTAAATTTAAGTCATATAAGAATTTTAAGACATGTCACGCTAAGACAAGATAACTGTTGATGTGTATGTTTCATTGAATATGTAAGATTCAAACCTTTAATATAATGAAATCGACTAATTTCACAAGAATGGTTACATTTCAATGTAAATTTTTTATCTTAAGATCATAATTATGTTAATCGAATAATAATTATTATATACATGCTTACTGGTTAAATGTTTTAAAGCATGAAAGGTAATTAATGCTTTCCTACTAAGAACCATGGATATTTTGTGTTTACCCCGACAATTTGTGTCTCAGATCATATTGGCTCTGAGCTTTCGAAGACCGAGAAAGCCGAGGAAGAGGATCCAGAATATTTTCCTGAAAAAGCGGAAGCCCAACTGAAAGATTTTTACTCATAAGATTCACATTCTTCTCCTTATGAATATTAGGGGATATTATTTTGATAGCATCAGTTATTGTCTCGTTTTTGTTATGAATGAATGATACTAAGGTTACTAGGCACATAATTACTATTTTGTAGTAAATAGACAAGACAATATGCGTAGATGGTTAAATGAATAGTTAGATGTTTATTTTCTATGATAAATAATATTACTCTTATTAAAAGACACATCTTTTTGGATATTCTCATTTTTAAAGGATGTTGCCATCAAATTTAAGATTAGATGTCTTGCAAGCTCAAGTCACAAAATTAATGCTCCGATATTCTAAATTTTTCCTTATGAAATTTCTAGTCATTACATAAATAGTTAAACTTCTAGTCTTCTAATTAAAATTATCTAATAGAAGTATTTCATTTCATAGCAAATTAGCATGATGAGAGTCATAGAGAGGAGAAGAGAGTTAGAGATTAGGGTTTGAGCAGATCTATTGAAGTCTTTATAGGTAGATTGGATTTTTTTTGTCAGTTTAGTAATACCTTAAACCTTTAAAACCTTTAATAATTAATTTTTAGAATATTTTAATAATTTAAGTTATCTATCATCTTTTATATATTGAGTCAAGATCATGGTCGGCTTGTTTAAGAACGAGCTCTTAACTCATAGCTCGGCTCACAAGCCGAGCTCAAGATATTTGTTGTTTTTTCCAAACCAAGCCGAGCAAGTTCTCGAGCTGGCTCGGCTTGTTGAGAGCCCTACTTACGATTAGACCATTTCTCTTCTCATCACTTTTTTTTTACTATTTAGTCTCTTGTACTATACTAGTTGTTCAATAAAATGGTGAGGATGCTGAGGCCTTGCTTCATAACATGAAAATCTAATTACATAGGTGAAAATGAAATTTAGTTTTCAATTGTTGTTATTTAATAGCTATGTAAAGATATGAAAATAAAATTAAGTGGGCCTCGTATGGAAATTGAATTTCCATACACCAAATCATTTTAGGAAGAAACCATTTCAATCTTTTAAGTGGCTGAAATTGAATTTCCCACTAACAAAATAATGATTTTTTATCATTTCAAATCTAAAATTACTTGTAAAAAATCTAAAAGCAAAAAAAATTATCTTTTGACTCTTAAAAAGTAACTTCTATTTCTACGACCATCATATCAACATGATCACTATGACTGCCACATTATCTACATTATAGCTAATATTTGACTTTGATCAAAGTTTAAATTTTAATTATACTTTAACATGATTTATAAGTTATTTAAACTTTTGACTTTTGATCAAACTTTAATTACTGAAACCTGATAATAAGTTGTATGTTAGTAATATGTTCCTAAATTTTTAAGGGCCAAAGGTTGATTTTAAGGTCAAACTTTGACTTTTTATTAAACTTTGACTCTTATAATTTGATTGTGAATAAAAGATACTGTCGTGTTAATTTATAATGTGATACTAGATTCTCAATTTTATTAATAAATAGTTTGACCTTTAGTCAAACATTGGCTTTTACCCAAATTTTATTTTTAGTCAAACTCGAAATCTGCTTATAGATAGGGTCTACTACCACATAAATTAATATTGTATCAATGCATTTTTTTTCTTGGTCAAAGTTTGACTTTTTGTTAAAGTTTGATTTCTATTAAAAGTTATAAATTTTAATTAGTAGAATATTATAATTAAAAATACTTATCATTGTTTTAATTTATAATTTTAAAATCTATTGCCTCATTTTTATTAGTCAAAGTTTGACATTTAGTCAAAGTTTGACTTTTATTCAAATTTTAACTTTAGTCAAAATTTGAGAAGTGTCTCTTAACATGAGATAGTGATTATTACTGGTGCTATTTATATTTGAGTAATGAAAATTTTTATTAGTCAAAGTATGATATCTAGTCAAACTTTAACTCTGTAACATAATTTATTTTTTCGAACTTTTGTAGCTCCAATGAGGTTATCATTTTTTTAGTTTATTATTTTGTAGTACATAATCAAATTTTTACTTTATAATATATTATCAAATTTTATTTTACTTTTTTTTACATTTGGTCAAAGTTTGATATTTGGACAATTTTTTTACTACTGTAACCTAGTGATGGATATGAATATTCTTATATTAATTTATAGCCAGTACATTGTCAAATTTTTTATTTGCCAAAATTAAAACTTTTGGTCAAAATTTGACTTTTTTAAAAAATTGAATTTTCTTTAAACATATAGCCGTGTAGTATATACTAGTATTTACTATGTAACTTTGTCCTTAAGATTTAAGAAATTTTATTGATTAAAGTTTTACGTTTGGTCAAAGTTTGACTTTTTTAAAAGTGGAATTTTGATCAAATTTTGACTAGTGTAATCTAACGATATTTATGAATACTGTTATGTTAATTTGCAGTTGGACTTTTGTGACTTGTTGATACATTGCAAAATTTTCTCTTGGTCAAAGTTTGACTTTTATAAAAATTTAATTTCCTTTCAACCTGTAGCATTACAATAGATACTAGCATTTATAACTTTGTTATTTAGCTTTATATATTTTTATTTATCAAAATTTTAAGTTTAGTTAAAGTTTGACCTTTTATTTGAGTTTGATTTTTCAAATTCCAACTCATGTAACTTAGTAATAAATAATGAGCACTATGGTGTTAATTTGTAATGTATTAGAATATCATTAAAAAAATTATTGGTTAATATTTAACTTTGATTATGATTTGGATAAAAAAAAAAAGAGTCAATCTATGACTAGTGCAACACGAAGTGAAAAGTTATGTATTTTTCTAAATAATTATTTTTCTTCTTTTCTCACTAAGTATTTGCTCAAACTAACTTCTACCTTCATAAGAGTAAAAAATATATGATCCAAACTTAAAAACTCATTTTCAAATTCTTTTTCAAACATATTAATCAAACAAGAGAAATCAATTTCCAATGAAAGTCATTTCTCAAACACACTAATCAAACAGTCGAAAATCCATTTCTAGAGGAAATCATTTCCTAAGAAATCAACCAGGAAATTGATTTCATTTCCTCTTTGGAGTTTCCTTGCTATCAAACAGGGCCTAAACCTCTTTGGAGTTTCCTTGCATTCAATCAACTATACCAATATTCAAAATCAGTTGTGTGATCAACAAATCCGGCATGAGGTTTTAGTGACCCGTGCTAACGACATGAATAGGGTTATCACCGATGACCATTTTCAAGTCAATGTCAATGACCGTATAACAGATGGTCCTAATCGACGGGACCTCCAACCCAATCAGGACAACAAAATCATGAAGTCCGTCAAGATAGGTGCTCCTACTTTTGATGGAAAGAGACAACCTAAAGTCCATCTAGAGTGGGTGACTGGTATGAGAACCTATTTTGATTAGTATGTTATGTCCGAGGAGTGTAAAGTCCAGCTTGCTAAAGTTAAGCTTATTGGCCAAGTTAGGCTATACTGAATGAGTTTGGAGGGCCATTGTGACAGCCCGAATTTTGAAACCCCGAAACTCGTGCCATCAGCACGATCATCTTGACCGTACCCCTTGTCTACGCACGGAATATTATATATCAAGCAACAATAATGAACTGAAAATAACTATAATTGCGGAAATAGGATATCATTCAAAAGACAGTTCTACCTTCATACCCCAGCATGAATGGAGAACCGATCCGAACCATCGATGATAGCTAATCATCACAGATGGTTCGCCCAAAAGAATATTCCCAAACTTTAATTACATTGTTTAACCAAAAACCAGGCTTGACATATCAAGTCGCACCAATAATCTCACAAAAACTCTCAAAGCTGCACAACGGAGTCCTCTAGAAGAAGTCCTCAGGAGGTGACTCCAACTCTTCTCCGGGCGCAAGGTCTGACTCACTAGGGTCAACGTCCCCTGAAGCCTCGGCAGCTGTTAATAGTGGACCTATGACGTATAGTCTAAAGGGTGAGCTACATCCTAGCTCAATAGGGAACAGAACACAATTGAACATATAAATTACAACTCACATATATTCCATGATATGCCATGCATGATATGTCTATGCAGTTACTGATGTAAACCGTTGAAAAGAATCATATTTTACTGGTAGTTTATTCAAGTCTTTTAATTTTTCATGAATGACACTGAAAAGGCCTAAAACAAAACTTAACCTTTCAACTTAAGTAATCCCCAAGTAATATAGCATCGAGCCCCGATGAGATACCCTTCATCGTCATCTATATAGACAGTTTTAAACGTATTCCCTGGAAATACAAATAGTACCCAAGCCCCTTTCCCCTGGGGATTGGTGGCGGGGTTTCAACATATCTCAAATCTACACCACCGGGTATCGGGTCACGGATATCGGCCTCGCTGGGCCAGGGTATCCCGCTACGTCAGTGGGGTATCCTATCAAACCTCAAATAACAAAAATATCAGGTGCTTTACATATACTTATTCACCGTGTAAGTGTGGTATCTTATATCAGTTAGACCTTATCAAACATAATTCAATCTTGGATACATCCCTGGGATGTATCCGTGTACTTGCATCACACCTGATGCTCTTATTTCTTTACTTCCTCCTCCCCTGGGGATGACTCATTATGATTACTCTTATAGATGTCACACACACACACTTTTCACAAACTCTTAAGCAATAAAAACAATTTGAATTGAATTCTATATCACTACATACATATTCTTGCAAAATAAAGTACATGTTTAAGGTGTTCCCTACCTCAAGCCTCTGTTTGATCATGCATCAAGGTCCCACGTGGCTCCTTGTGTCCAAGTTCACACGTACCACCTATGGTACCACATAACATATGAAATACATCACTAAAGATGTAACAAGAGAGGTCTGAGACCCCAAAAGAATCTCAAAGTCAAATTCAAAAGTCAACAAAAACTGGCACAGTTGATTAATCAAACTTCAAAATCGATTAATCGAAATTCAAAGTCGATTAATCGTTTCTCAAATCGATTAATTGAGATTTCTATTCAATTAATCGAATCCCAATTCGATTAATCGAAATTCTCTACTCTATCCATTCGATTCTCAATTCGAGTAATCGAATTCCCAAAATCGATTAATCGAAATCCTATTTCGACTAGTCGATTTTCCCAGGTCCTTTTCCTCCCTCCACTGGAGTTCACTAGAGGTTCCTAGTCGATTAATCGATATCAAAATCGATTAATCGAAAATCCAAGTCGATTAATCGAAATTCAGCTCGATTAATCGAAATCGTGTCTTTTGACTTTTCAACTTCTTGACAAAAATCGATTAATCGAATCTCACTTTCGATTAATCAAATGGCTTCTATTCAGCCCCTCAATGTTTCTTCCCAATCTTCTTCCAACTGATTTCTCTTTCTTTTCTAAGCTATTATCCTATGATTTTAGCTATTTCTAACTACAATTAAACCCTTCAATCTATGCATTTAATTTACAAGAATTTTACCTTCAATCAATCTCCAATTGATTAGGTCAAGTGGTTGGAAAGGCTAGGGTTTCCAGCTTTGCTTCTAGCGGATCCCTCGTGTCGAATCGGCCTTTTAAATGCTTGAATCTTCCTTCCAAATACTCACCATTACTCCTTGCATTAACTATGCTCTCTCTCTCTCTCTCTCTCTCTCTCTTCTTTACTCTCTCTCAACAACCAAATAAAAGAACTAGGGCTATTAAACCCTTTTATTTCTCATTCAACCCGTGTGTTGAGCACATACACCAGAAGTGGGTGTGTGTGGCTCCAGATTTACATCACTCTCCACACCTTCACTCAAATTCTCACATCTCATCCGCTCATCGCACCCTATGCTAACTATTGAATTCCTATTTGGTCAAACCTATGACCAGTTGGGCATGGATCCCGAAGTCATTGTTTAACGTGATTTTTCGGGGTATTACAGCCATAGACTATTCCAAGGAGGACATGAAGATTCAGCTAAATGAGAAGGACATTCCTCCTTCCTACGATGAACGTCTTCTTGAGAAGGGGAACGAGAAGTACGTTCCCCTTTTTTACGACACTTTTTTTCACTATACTTCTCAAAATTATCATTTAGATATTGTGTAATTGTTTCTTATATATGTGAAATCTAGTATTTTAGTGTTTCACACAAACAAAAGTAACAAGCTCATAACAAAAATATAGGGAACAACACTAGTTAATGATGGTTTTTACACAAACCATTCATTAAAAAGAGCTAAAAATGAAGGTCTTAATACATGTATTCCAACAACTTACCTGGCTAAGAGAGTAGGATATGTCAAGAGGCGAGGAACTTGAGATCGACTCTTTTATTTTCCAGACGAGCTCGAGCCGGACTCTTTTATATTCAAGCCTAAAACTACTCAACTCTATCGAGCTCCAACTGATTTCAAATCTAGTAACATGTTATATTATTTATTATTATTTGAATTTATTTCTTATTATTATTTTTTGTTACATTTTAATTCATCTAATTCTCTACCTAAATAGTTAAACTTCTAGTCTTCTAATTAAAATTATCTAATCTAATCGAAGTATTTCATTTCATAGCAAATTAGTATGATGAGAGTCATAGAAAGGAGAAGAGAGTTAGAGATTAGGATTTGAGCCGATCTATTGAAGTCTTTATAGGTAGATTGGACTTTTTTTTGTGGTTAGGTTACTAATACCTTAAACCCTTAAAAGCTTTTAATAATTAATTTTTAGAATATTTTAATAATTTAAGTTATCTATAATCTTCTATATATTGAGTCAAGATCGTGGTCGGCTTGTTTAAAAACTAGCTCTTAACTTATAGCTCGGCTCGGCGCACAAGCCAAGATCAAGATATTTGTTGTTTTTCTCCAAACTAAGCCGAATGAGTTCTCGAGTTGGGTCGGCTTGTTGAGAGCCCTACTTACGATTAGACCGTTTCTCTTCTCATCACTTTTTTTTTTTACCATTTAGTCCCTTGTAATATACTGGTTCTTCAATAAAATGGTGAGGACTCTAAACCTCATCGCTAAGGATGCCAGTTTTGTACCCAAAATTAAAACTGATTGAAAATCGATCCGTCGTACTGAAATGGATTCTCAATCAGTTCAGTTTTTGGTGGGCGAAATCGAAAAAAGGTTGGATAAGTTTATAAAACCTGTCCAAATTGTGCCACGAGAAGATTTGATCGTCTGATAGGTGCGCATTGATCTCAAAATTTATTATGTGCCACGTTGGGACAAAAAATGATCTCCGTCATCTGATTCAATGCAGCCAACGATTTTGTACTGTGGTTATACATGTGTTCTTCACTGGTTTTAATGGCAATATATAATGCTACCTTGCCCATAGCCCATAATCATATTCAAATTTTTGGTGTGTGTAGGGCTGGAAACGGGTCGGGTCGGGTCGGGTCGGGTCAGGCTATGTCGAATCAAAATTTTGGCTGCTTGACAAGAATTTTGAATATATCGGACCCCGAAGGTCAGGTCAAATGTCTCATGCACGTCTTGACCCGTGAAAAGATCGTGTTGGGTCGGGTTGAGTATCGGGTGAACCTGACCCGTTGACAGCCCTAGGCGTGTGCCGTGGAAAATAAAAAATGGACGGTTCGATGGTAGGCCTATGATCTCAACGCTAATTATAATGGGAATGGGAGTGCTTCTTCGATTTCTCTTCAATAAAATGGTAGTTATAATTGGAATGGGAGTGCTGCTTCGATTTCTCTTAAAAATTGAAATAAAGATCTCTGAATCTCTATAAGGAAAGGTCGAATCTTTGGACTCCTTATTTGCTATTTGAGCCAAATTCTGTTGTTTTTCCATAAAAATATAAATAAATATAGTTTCTTTTATTTCTCTTTATATATTTGGTCTGGATTGATCCACCCTACCCTCGAAGAACCATCATCCTTTATTTATTTTGAATTTTAAATTTAAAGAGAGATGGTTTTGTTCAATGGTGAGATTAATCGAGTCGGAGGCTATGATTTATGCGAGGATATGTTGATTCTGATATTGAATCGGTTAAAAACTAAGTGTCTCTTCAGATTAAAGTGTGTTTCGAAACGTTGGAACAATTTGATCTCCCATATTTATGTCCATAGAAAACTACCCGGACCCATGTCTCTCCTCCTTTACCAATCCCTTCCTTTTGATCACTTTGAAAAAGGCGAATTTCAGCAAGTGGATATCAAATTTTTTTATCGTAATCGCCAAAGTGGCGATGGAATTCGTTTTAGACTTAGGGATCTCAGTTTCTTGCCATCCTACCCTGCATTGGTAATATTAGATTGTCTTAACGGGTTAGTTCTACTTTCCACTAGACAGAATGTGTATAAAGAGCGCTACATATGTAATCCTGTGTTGAAGAAATTTGTTACTCTGCCTCCCTGTGAGTTCCGCAGATGTACTCCCAATAATGCTGTAACTGCACTGGTTTTCGATCCTCGCGTATCTCCTCACTACAAAGTAATTACCTTCTGTCAGCCTGGGAAACGTCTATTTGTTGAAATATTCTCTTCCGAGACTGGCCAGTCGGCGGTGTTTTTATTTACACTCAAAGACGGCTTCTGCATCGATATTCAAAGACGGCCTATTTTCCTGAATGGGGCTCTGCACTTACTCCTTAGTAACAGTCGCATCATGATATTTGATGACAAGAAATTAGATAACAAGAAACAACGATTACGTTGTATCAAGTTACCGAAGGGGGTAAGCGCCCGTATAGAGCATCCATTATATGCTTGTTTGGGGGAGTCCGGAGGGCGGCTTTGTGTTTCCTACCAACGTGAAGAATCGGATATTCGAATATGGGTGCTTGAGGATTACTACAAAGTTAAATGGGTCTTGAGGAGTAGGATTAGTATTGAAGCCTTACAAAGGAAATATCCTGTAGATGACATCTGGTGTTGGAGGCTCCTAGCTTTTCATCTGGATAAGGAGGTGATTTTTATTGGGATAAACCTTGATCTTTTTGCCTGTTCTCTTATCAGTAAAAAATTGAAGAAAATTGGCACCTTAAGTGACCCAGAAGTCGATGAAGAATTTGTTTTCTGGTTCTTCCCATTCTCACACAGCCTATATTCCTTGGAGGATAATCACAGGAGTCAAAACTTATGAACTCATTAGTCTTGGAGGATGTCTAACTCCCCTTATATTCGTACAAAAAAATAAATGGATGGTGTTGAATCATAGAACACAATAGCTACTTTTGTTCATTTAAGTTTTAGTTATCTACTCTACTTGATATCATGGCCATTGAATTTCAGAAGTGAAGTATTTACTTTTTTTTTGTTGCCTATTATCGATTGCCATTATTTCTTCCTTTATTTAGCATATCGGAACATATATATATATATATATATATATATATATATATATATATATATATATATATCTTTTCCGTTGTTATATTCTTGATATGGAACTTTCATGCTTCTCTCCTGAACCACTTTAACAGTCTTTCTAGCTCTATCTTTAGTGCCGTTATGCAGTTTTCTTCACTAATTACTATTAGGGCTGATTTATGATGGTATTTTAGATCTGTAAGCTATCAATTTCCACTAGCACTATAGCCAAATATTGCTTTAATATCATGGAAATGGAGAGAAACCTATATCATTATCATAATCTTCATTTTCAAAGCCTTATCCAACCTATTCTGGGGATGCAATCTATATCAAAATTTTAAATTGTATTGGAGATTTCTCTTTAAGATAATCAGGTTAATATGATCCCTTACGTCATATTTTATCCCATTGACTCTATTGTGTGTACCTTGTTGGACTTGAACAGTTAGTGGAGAGGATCCCGGATAGGCATAAAAGTCAAACCAACTCTTTGACACGAAGTTTGTAGTTGGAGCCAATTGGAGGTTCGAACAGATTGTTGGTTCATAGACCACACAATTTTAATTCTCTCTTATTTTCAAATTGGAAGTTTGAACAGATTGTTGGTTCATAGACCAGACAATTTTAATTTCTCTCTTATGTTATCACTTCAATTTATATGTCTCGTGGAATGTGGTCATGTCTAACCCACAATTTCCATTCATCTCACACTTTCCATATAGAAGTTTATTTAAAATGATATTTTTCATTCTTCTACAAAAGAAGCTAAAACATTAACTCACAAAAAAATTGATCATGGAATTAAACAGATTATATTTTAAGAGATGAATATATGTTCTCACTCAACATCCCTCTATCTGATGCTGCAACGACCATCCAATTCAAAATACGAAAGCCAAACCAATATACCAAGTTGGTTGAGGGAGATTCCCTTTTACAACTCTTCTCCAATTTTGGCAAATGCAAACTCCTTTGTAAGACCCTTCTCCAATTTTGGCAAATGCAAACTCCTTTATAAGACCCTTCTTCAATTTTGGCAAATGGATATAAAGAAATTCTCCTATTATTGTTCTTTCTTATCATGTCATTGCTGTAGTGATGTTGATTATGCAGTAGCTCCCTTACTAATTATTGCTCACCTTTGATGCCGTGCATTCCTCCTTGGAGATAATTTGGTATTTGGAAGAAGTAAGAAGCAAGATGTGGCCTTCAAATCTAGTATTGAGTTCGAGTATAGAACTATAACACATGACATGTGTGAGCTCTTATGGCTTCTTCCCCTTCTCACTGATCTCGGATATCCCTCCATTCATTCCAATGCCCACATATTATAATCAGGCTGCGATTGATATTGTTGCTTACTCCGCTCGTCATGAGAGAACAAAGCATATTGAAATCAACATTCACTTTATTGGAGAAATAATTCAAGCTAGCATCATTGACGCTCCTTAAATTTCCTCTTCAAATCAGTTCGCCATTATCTTCACTAAGGCTCTTGGTCCCTCTCGACTTTAGAACATTCTTGTCAATCTGGGCATCATAGATATCTATGCACCAGCTTGAGGGAGAGTATTGTGATATATGGGAGTATATGGGTAGTATTGGTACATCAATTATAATATTGGGTGTGTGTGTTATAGGAGTAGATCAATTGTTTGCTTTAATATAAAGACTAATAGGAATTCCAACCCTAACTAGGTCATTTGCACTCAATGTTGTTAAATGGTTTAAGCGATGCTAAGCGATTTGGCTCAATTTCGCTTAAGCGAATCGCTTAATCGCTTAAGCCATGGCATAATTTTTTTTTTTTTTGGAAAAAAAAAAAAAAAAAAAAAACAATAAGTATTCAAGTCTCTAGAATGGAAAAATAGACATTCTTGCATTTAAAAAAGAAGTTTTACATACTAATATTTAAAATTATAACTTTAGTTTTGATACTAAGTACCAACAATGTACTCTACACATTCATTTCTAACCCATTGTGGTACATCTCCATCATCATCACTAGCATTGCTGTCGTCATCGAAATGATCTCCTTCTACATACTCTTCTTCCTCTGTTTCGTCTTCATCCGATCTCACTCGTATGAAATTTATATCATCTGACTGGCCATATTTTCAACCTGGATCATTCGATTTAGTTTTTGGACGATCCGGGGTCGAAGATGTAGACATAATTAATTGGTCAATGATGATAGAAAGTAGGAATTAGGAAAAGAAAATTAGAGATTTAAAACTTTTGAAACAAAAATAATAAAACTCAAACCTCCCAAAAGGCTTGCTTGCTTGCTTGATCCGGGTGACTTGATTGATAGAAGACTAGAACTATAAGCTTGCTTCACTCTTGAATCTTGATCCTTGATCTTTCCCTTTGAGGCTTTATAACACACTAACATTAATATTACTAAGTTTACAACAATTTAATTCACTAAAAAAAAACGATTACAAAAACTAGACTGGATAGATGGGAGGAGATTGGGAGTAAAAAATAGAGATTAGAGAGGAAGTTGAAGCCAAAATAATTGTGTAAGGAGTAGAGAGCCCAACCCACCCTTTATAGACGCAATGAGACCTTAAAAAGCAAAATAAAAATAAAAATTTAAGTGCTTGGAACATTATGCCATCGCATACTGAGTATGCGATCGCATAAGCCATAAAACATGGCTTATGCCATCGCATGCTTTTGTATGCCATGGCATAATGTCAAAATCGCATAAGCCATCATGGCTTATGCGATTTTATGGCTTAAGATGGCATAAGCGATCGCTTAATCGATTAAGCGATCCCTTATGACAACAGTGTTTGCACTCACAACTCCCCCTTCCCTTCTTTTGTTTCTTCTTTCTTCAACCTAACCCTAACCTTAGTTTTCCAACCATTGAATCCATATATATTATTGATATAAAGGCCAGTAGGGACTCCAACCCTAACTAGGTCACTTAGTGAGGTTAATTTGAATGGAGAATAGAATCTTCCTATTCCATCTACACTGAGAATAGAAAGGACTTGGGAAAGAATAAAAGCCATCTCTCTACCCAATCCCCCAAAACGAATGCCATCATCTGGAAGCCTCATAACTTCGGAAAGTTTACGTCCAAATCAGTTTGGGAGGCATTTGAGGCAAGGAGTGTCCAAAGTTGAATGGACCAAATCCATATGACATAGTCATAATATTCCGAAACATTGCTTTTGTGCTTGGTTGGTGGGGAATAGGAAACTCCTAACCATTGAGAATTTGATGAAAAAGGGCATGAGGAGGCCATCGGGATGCTTGCTTCGTTTGGATGACTGTGAAACTAAGGACCACATCTTCTTTTGATGCTCGTATTCTTTTGTGGATTGGGAGGTCTATCCTATATAGACTGCAAATTGATACCAGTCCTCTTAATTCCACTGAAGAGGAGCTTATCAATCTTAGTAATAGAATTAAGCGAAAAAAAAAATCTTCATATATAAAGCTTGCTTATAGTGCTACTATTTGGAACTTGTGGAGAGAAATGTACTAGAATCTTCGAGGGTAAATGTACTCATATAAAAGAAACTCTTAAGTGGATTGTTTCTCATGTTGGGATGCAAACAAAAGGTAGGAACGAAGAAGACGACTCTTTTGGGTATTAGAGGTCTACAATTGGCGAATCAAATTCAATATTAGTTGATTCTTTATTTTCTTTGTATATCTGATTCCTCTGAGGTGATGGGTATGCAGAGGCTTCAAAAGAATTGGATGAGTTAGTTTGATTTGACTCTTGTAAATTATTTGTTTTTAACGAATTTGGGGAGGGGGCGGGGGAGGGGATCCATTAACCCCGAAGCTTGCCTATCGAAAAAAAGATTTTCAAAATTTGTCTATAATGTGACGCGGGACGGGAACCCTAAGATGTGTGATTAATGATTTAATGCAATTTTTACCGAAATTAAGTAAAATAATTCATTCTTAATCTCAAATTATTACGATACCTTTGGCTTCTGAGAATTCAGATAGGTAGATCACGCGAGATCCGGCTAGGGTCCAGTTTGATGCGCAATTCGTATTAGCTTTAAGGCGAGATCAGGACTAGAGATAGACTAGCTTTTCCAAGCTTGGGCATTCGTCTTCGATCCGATGTAGAATCACTAAATCTCACTAGGGTTATAGGATTGGGTAGATTTGATGGCTCAGATGAAAAAACTAGGGTTTAGGCGAAAACTAGGGTTCGAATGAATTAGGGTTTGTAAGATGAAACAAAGATAGGCAAATACAAAAGATAAAAGATAAGAAAAATATAAATAAGAAGGATAATGGGGATTGCTCCCTTGGCCTCACACCGACCCATCATGGGGAAGAAGACTCTCCATTCAAGCAAAAGCTCATTTAATATTCATAAAACTAAATAAAAGTCATTATATAGGCAACCCAGTAATAATTTGAAATAAAAGAGTCCTAAAATAATAAAAGACTAAAAAAGGTAAGTTTTCGCAGAAAAATAATTTCCGTTGTTTGACGGAACTCTCCACAAACGTTTGAATTGGGGCCACGGACGTCCGTCGCCTACGGACACGGACTGCCATGGTCCCACAAAACAGTGAGACCTCATTTTTCCGGACGTTCGTCTTGAACCTACGGACGTCCGTCGCTTAATGACGCCTTTTGCCTCTGTTTCTCCCCTGAAGCTGTAGCACTCGATCTTCCTTTTCGTTTCTTTTGACGCCGGTAAAAGCGCTGCGGTCTAAAATCGATGTCCATGCACTCGACGTCCCCGTCACTGCCCCCGGACCAAATAGGTTTCATCACCGATGAAACACGGTCGTGGTAGCTATCGAGCAAGTTGGGGTCCAATCGTTGAACCTCATTCTCATGAATCCATGTGTTTCCAGACTCCGGTTTTCCGACCGGTTTGACCAAGTATTTTTGATAGCCTCCGTCGCGTGTGGATACGACATGATCATTTAGGATATCCTCAATCACATCCTGTCGTTGCTTGCTTGGAGAAGGGAGAGGCACCAGATTTAAGATTTGGGTGGGGCTGAGAGTATGAGAGGGCTGGAATGGACTTTTAGGAGGTGGGGTGAAACCCATATAAGGAACCAGGTCCTCCACATTGAATGTTGAACTAACCCCCATACCTGCAGGAAGCTCATACACATATGCATTAGGATCGCTCCTAGACAAAACTCTAAAAGGTCCAGCGCCTTGGGATTGGAGCTTCTTTGCTGATCCCGGTGGGAACCGCTCTGGCCTAATTCGAACCATCACTTGCTCACCCACCTGATATTCCTTGAATCGCTTGTGAGTATCAGCGATAATTTGTATTGATTGTTGTTTGAATTAATCTTTTGTTTAATTATGTGTTATGCAAATGCATCGGTTGACTCAGATACTCTATGTGATGCTGACATGGGGATCAAATCTAAAGGTGTCCTAGGCCTATGACCATGTACAACCTCAAAGGGACTCATGCCTATGGACCTATTGATAGAATTATTATAGGCAAACTCAGCTATGGGTAAAACGGTATCCTAGGTCCTAACATGATCATCGACAAGACTACGAAGGAGATTCCCAAGACTCCTATTGGTGCTTTCGGTTTGGCCATTCGTTTGAGGGTGATAGGCCGTCAAAAATTGGAGCATGGCGCCCATCAGGTGCCAAAGGGTCTTCCAAAAATAGCTAGTGAATTTGACGTCCTTATCAGACACGGTTGTTTTGGGCAACCCATGAAGACACATGACCTTCGCAAAAAATAACTTAGCAATGTGGGAAGCATCGGAGGTCTTCGAACAAGGTATGAAGTGGGCTATCTTGGAAAATCGGTCCACCACAAAAAAGATGGAATCATGTTTCCTCGGAGTTTTGGGAAGTCCGAGCATGAAATCCATGGAGATGTCTTGCCATGGTGTGTGGCACGAGTAACGGAGTGTACAAGCCGGTATTTTGCTTACTCTGTTTTGACACTTAGCAAGTATGACAATGTTTGAAAACTCGGGCGATATCTCTCATCAGGCTAGGCCACAAGAACCTATCCTCTACGAGCGCAACAGTCTTATTAAGCCCGAAATGTCCGGCTAACCCTTCGGCATGTAACTCCCAAATGAGGAAGTCACGCAATGAAGTGCGAGGGATATAAAGATGATTGCCTTTGAACAAGTACCCATCCTGGATGGTGTACGCGGAGTGTGTGCTGGTCTGGTCACTAAGGAGAGCAGTGTACTCTACCCCAAAATTTGGGCACTCAGGGTACTCATCCTTTAATCGTTCGAGTCCAATGACCTCGGTGCTCATGAAGTGCAAAGTTGCCACCCGACGACTAAGCGCATCAGCAGCCCTGTTTTCAACACCGACCTTATGCTTCAACACGAAGGTGAACCTTTAGAGGTATTCATCCCATTTCGCGTGCCTCGGATTTAACTTCTTCTGAGAGGCTAAGAAACATAAATACCTGCGACCTAAGGTAATGTTTCCAATACCATAAGGATTGAACGACCGCATAGAACTCCTTATCATAGGTGGAGTATTTTTGCTTCTTCTCATTGAGCTTTTCACTAAAATAAGCCACTGGGTGGCCCTCTTGGCTAAGCACTCCTATACCCACACCCGATGCGTCGCATGCGACTTCGAAGACTTTGAAAAAGTCCGGTAAGCGCATGGCAGGTGCACTACTCATCCTTTGTTTGATCTCAGCAAAGGCTTTTGTCGCGGCTTTACTCCATCGAGAATCTCCCTTTTTCATGCAATCAGTGATTAGGGTCATGATGGTGCTAAAGCTTCTGATGAAGTGACGATAGAAAGTAACCAAGCTATGGAAGCTGCGGACATCGTGTATGTTCTTAGGTTCGGGCCACTCCACAATGACTTTAACCTTTCGGGGTCCGCGACCATTTCATCGGCGGAGATAATAAATGCCAAGAAGACAACTAAACTTTCCATGTAGGTGCACCTCTTGAGATTTGCAAACAACTTCTCGCCCTTAAAGGTTTCACAAACCAACCTAAGGTGGTTCAAGTGTTGTTCCTTATCATGACTATAATTGAAGATGTCATCGAAATATACAACAAGGAACTTGCCTAGAAATGACCTCAACACTTGGGTCATGAGCCTCATGAAAGTACTCGAGGCATTAGAAAACCCAAATGACATGATCGTCTACTCATAAAGACCTTCCTTTGTCTTAAAGGCGGTTTTTCACTCATCACTGGGGCGGATTCGGACTTGATGGTAGCCACTCTTGAGGTCTATCTTAGAAAAGATAGTGGCACTAACCATCATATCTAGCATGTCGTCGAGCCTCGGTATGGGAAACCGATACTTGACTGTAATTTTGTTAATCGCCCGACTATCCACACACATTCGCCAGCTTCCATCTTTCTTTGGTGTGAGTAGCGCGGGTACGGCACAAGGGCTCATGCTCTCTTGAATGAACCCCTTTTGAAGGAGATCATCAAATTGCCGTGTTAACTCGGCATGCTCAACCGGATTCAACCTGTAGTGGGGCAGGTTCGGTAAGGTGGATCCGGGAACTAAGTCTATAGCGTGTTGAATGTCACGCAGTGGAGGGAGTTCGTTTGGTAAGTCTTCGGGGAAGACATCCACAAATTCTTTTAAAATTGACTCAACCTCCTTGGGGTGTTCGCCTATAGACTCGAGAGCTTTCTCGACAGTGATGACAACGTAGACCGCATTCTCATTCAAAGAAGCCTTTTCAAATTCTAAAGGGCTCACTATATTGATGGCTTTAGATGTTTCGCCCTTCTCGACTTTGTTGGTCGATGGTGTTTTGGGAGGCAAATGATGTAAGGTGATATTTTTTCCCTTATGCATGAACATGCATATGTTTGATCGACCAAAAAGAGTCACGCCCATGTCGTAGAGCCACGACCTACCCATAATGATATGACCCACATCCATCAGCACCACAACACACCATAAGGTGTCCGAATAAGAACCCAACTGAATTGGTACATGACATCTTTTCGACACAGGAATGGATGAAAAGTCAACCCATGCAACCTTATAAGGTCTCGGGTGGGCTTAGGGTGTAAGCCCAAAGCGGCTTAGGGTGTGAGTTAATACTACATTGGTGCAACTACCGTTGTCTATGATGACCTTATAACTCTTTTCACCCAATCTGACAATGGTGTGGAAGATATTCTCCCTTCGCCGGTCATCCTTTTCATCCCACTGAGGTTGTGCAAGAGCACACCTTACAACTAAGGCACAACCACTATCATCACCCTCCTTATCGCTGGGTGTGATGTCTGGCTCAAACACTTCTTCTTCAACCACTATCTCACCGGCGTCCTCCCCTCCCTCAATGAAGAGATTCCTTTGGGGGTCTTTTGTAGGGCATTGGGCGGCAAGGTGTCCCATCCCATAACATTTATAGCATTTAATATGAGAGTTGCCCCTTGAAGATTCTCCAAGTACACCTTTTCCCTTTTCAAACCTCGCATTGGTAGGGACAGGTTGTGTAGGTTTGGGAAGAGGGTTTCCAACATTAAATCGCCCCTCACCGGAGCGATGACCACTGTGTTGTGGCTCAATTCGCTTTACCATTGATGTTTTCAAATACCATTCGAGATCTTGCACAATGACATATCATCTTTTAAGAGTTTTCACAGGGTGAGAAATCAACTCTTTTTGCAAATCTAATCACAATCCGGTGCGGATTCTAGAGAGAGTGATTTCAGGGTCTTCTTATACCTTGGCCCTCATCATAAATTCTTCGAACTTGCCAATGTACTCGGTCACGGGCATACCACCTTGGTGTAAGTTTTGCTACTGGTCGAGGAGGCGTTAGTGGTATGATAAAGGAGCATACTTCTCAGTAAGTTTTCCCTTCATGTTGTCCCAACGGGTAGTGGGAGGACAACCCGCATTCACCCTTATGCGCTTAACATTGACCTAGAAAAGTCGAGCTTGCCAAATTAATTTCATTTTTGCGAGCCTGACACAATAGTAGTCATTCATGCCATACTAATGAAAGTGTTGGTCCATGTCGAAAAGCCAATTGAGGAAGATTGCAGGGTCCATTCTCCCATCGAAGGTTGGAATGCCAACTCGAACATTCTTGAGGAGTTGCACTTCGGGGTCGTAGTCATCTCTTCGATGATCTCTATTGTTCCAATTCCAATCATCTTGGCGACCATTGCGTTCAAAGCGCAATGGTCGCCAAGATGATTGGAATTGTGTTCAAAGCCGGATCTCACGCTCTCGACCATTGCGTTCAAAGCCGGATCTCACGCTCTCGACACTGATCACGGTATTCATCAAACCCATCTAACTGGTTGATTCGATTATGCAGCCTACCATTAGAATGTTGTCTGGGTTTGCTCAATGATGTTCAGTCACTCGTTAATCGCACCCAACTCTTCTCGCATAGCTTTAAGAGTACCGAGAATCTCATTCAAGTCCATGGTGACCACAGTTGTCTATTAGAGTTCTAGTATGGAATGCAATATGGACTCACAACATAAAATAATGCAACAAAAATAAATATGACAAGCAAAGTCGCCATAACCTAGAAACCTAAGGCTCTGATACCAAAACTGACGTGGGACGGGAACCCTAAGATGCGTGATTAATGATTTAATGCAATTTTTGCTGAAATTAAATAAAGTAATTTCAATCTTAATTTTAAATTATCACGATACCTTCGGGTTCTGAGAATTCAAATAGGCAAATCACGTGAGATCCGGCTAGGGTCCAGTCTGATACGCAAGTCCCGTTAGCTTTAAGGTGGGATCGGGCATAGAGATAGAACTCTAGTTTTTCTAGGCTTGGGCGTTCGTCTTCCATTCGATGTAGAATCACTAGATCTCACTAGATTTGATGGCTCAGATGAAAAAACTAGGGTTTAGGCGAAAACTAGGGTTCGAATGAATTAGGGTTTCAAAGAATGGGATCAATAAATTAGGATTTGTAAGATGGAACAAAGATAGGCAAATAGAAAAGATTAAAGATAAGAAAAAGATAAATAAGAAGGATAATGAGAATCGCTCCCTTGGCCTCACACCAAACCCATCACGGGGAAGAAGACTCTCTCCATTCAAGCAAAAGCTCATTCAATATTCATAAAACTAAATAGAAGTGTTTACAAGCCTCCTTATATAGGCAACCCAATAATAATTCGAAATAGAAGAGTCTTAAAATAATAATAGACTAAAAAAGGTAAGTTTTCGCAAAAAACCAAAATTTTTGTCATTTGACGGAACACTCCATGGATGTCCATTCGGACGTCCGTCGCCTACGGACACAGACTGTCACAGACGTCCGTGAATGGTCACGGACGCCCGTCCCACAAAATAGTGAGACCTCATTTTTCTGGACGTCCGTCCTGAAACTACGAACGTCTCCGTCACCGATGACGCCTTGCCTGCTTCCTCTTAAGTCAGAGCACTCAAGGTAGTTAAGGAGGTGTGGCGAGGTCATGGTGAACAGGCTCGCTACGCCATGGCATGGCCATAGCGAAGCCATGACAAAGCTATTTATTATTGTAATTTAAAAAATAAAAATTTATCTATTAATTAGAAGTATTTTTTTTTTATGTTTTTTATATAAGAAAAAAATTCAACTACTAAAGCATCATACTTTGATTCTAATATTGAGGATTTTATGTTATAGAAGTAAACGAATATCAATAAATACAAATTAAATATGGAACATCAACAAATTTGCAATATGATAAGTATAAATAAATAAATATGAAATATTAGTAAATATAAAATATTAAAAAATATCAAATATTAAGTACACATACGGTAGTGTCGCCAACGCTAAGGTTTCGGAGACGCTGGTGTTGGTAGCTATAGTGATGAGAGAGAGAGAGTCGATGATTTTGTAACTTGTAAGTAGAGGTTTTGTAACGTATATATATTATAAAAATGTCATAACTTATAAGTATTATACGTTATTATCCAAAAAATAAAATAGCGTGCATAGTGACGCCATAATGCTATTCCGCCATGGCGACGCTATGGAGTCGCTATTTAGCCATCATAGCTATTTGGTTATATATGGCGTTTTCCATCGCCATTCGCAATGGCGAGGCTATAACGTGGCCTCGACAACCATGGTAGCACTCGGGCTTTCTCTTTAATTCTTCCGACTTTTACCTTTTAGTTTTTTTATCCATCCACTAGAAGCATTTGCCTAATGAACATCACAAGAAAAACCACATTTGAATGTGCAAGATAAATAGGTCCACAATATGATGGTCCTAAAGTAGCTAATAATTCAATTTTCGTATGGAAAAGCTTTCTGTAGTGTTGACATTTATACCACAAAATTTCTAGGGATAAGATAGAAAACCTAGCATGGATGGACAAATTACAAGAATGGACAAATTACAAGAAGGATGCCACTAGATGTCTTAATTATAGAATAATGGTAGATAAGCACGAATAAATAAATTAGAGGCATGACCATCTATAAACTAGGGTACGTGAGACGTGTTTTTATGCGATCCAAGTGATCAAGGTGGTAGTTTAAGACAACTGTAATTTAGGGTTAGGGTTCAGTAATAGGAAGGAGGACGGAAAAGAAGGTATTAGGGTTGAGTCAATGTAACTCAAATCCCAATGTAAAATACTATTTATATTATCTTAGCATGTTCACGTATTACATGGTTCCCGAGTTAAGTGAATTGTACAACTTAAAATTCACTTAACTACACACACACCCAAAGTTACTATACACCCATACAATAGAAATAACATCTCCAACACTCCCCTCTCAAGTTGGAGTATAGATGTTGATCATACCCAACTTGAAGGAGATGTCATAAAGTCTCTTGCCACCAACACCTTTAGTCAAGATGTCGGCAAGTTAATCCTCAGTTCTAACTTGGGGAATACTGATTTCTTTAGACTCGACCTTCTCACGAATATAGTGACAGTCCACCTCAATGTGTTTTGTTCTTTCATGAAAGATAGGATTCTCTGCAATATGATGGGCGGCTTCATTGTCACCATACAAGATAATTGGAGAGGATACAACAATTTGACAAGATGAATTTAAGCCACATGCCTTTTCTCGCACCTTGGAACATGGCGCGGTATTCCCCCTCGACACTGGGGTTTGATAATACATGTTGCTTCTTAGATTTTCATATAACCAAATTACCCCCCAAGGTGCAATATTCAGTAGTTGATCTCCTATCATCTAGAGACCCGACGCAATCGACATCAGTAAATATCTCTACATCCAAATGACCATGATTTTTATAGAGAGACCCTTTGCCAGGACTTCTTTTCAAATACCTTAGGATTCTGTGAACAGCCTCCAAATGACCGTTGCTGAGTGCATATATTGACTCACCACGCTACTGTTCTGAAAATCGCCGGGGCGGCCGGAGCGCCCCGATTTAGGCCTGGGTGGACTCCGGAGCGGACCGGATTTGGGGCGCCCACCCAAGCCACCTGGGCGGCCGCCTCGGGTCTCCCCAGACCCACCTCAGGCTGCCCGGACCGGCCCAGCCACTCTAGTCCCCCATTTTTTTTTTTATCTCCTATGTTTTTCTTTTTCCTCGGTTTTTTTCTTCTTCTTCTTCTTCTGTTTTTCTTCTTCAGTTTTTTATGATCTTGATTCTTGCACAATTTTTTTTCCGGCAACTGAGCAGTGAGCACAACTCTTTTTTTTTTTTGTTTTTTCTTCCTTCTATTTTGGCAAGTGGCACAAATATAAATATAATATATATAACGGCTGCCTGGATCTTAGGGCGCCTGCCCGAGCACCGCCTGGTGATTTCCGCTTGAACATCCTTCCGACCGCCCGAACCCGCTCAACGATTTTAAGAATACTGCACCACGCTTACTGTATAAGTAATGTCTGACGGGTCATGGTTAGATAAATCAGTTTACCAACTAATCTCTGATAGGTACGTGGATCCTTGAGAAGATCACCTTCTTCACCGTTTAATCGGTGATTTTGTTCAATAGGGGTCACAGCAAGCCTACACCCCAAAAACCCCGTATCATGAAGGAGGTCTATGGTATACTTTCGCTGGGATAATGCAATGCCCTTCTTAGATCTCGCCACTTCAATGCCAAGGAAATATTTCAAGCTTCCCAAGTCTTTAATTTCAAACACTCTGCTCAAATACTCCTTCAGTTTAAGAATCTCATGACTATCATCACCCGTAATGATGATATCATCAACATAGACTAGTATGGCAGCCATCTTGATTACCCTTTTTACAAATAGAGTATGATCATAGTGACTTCTTCGGTACCCGAATCTCATAATAGCATCATTAAAATTTTGAAACCAGGCCATTGGGGATTGCTTTAATCCATAGATTGATTTCTTCAATCTGCACACTTTTTCCCTTCTCCCCTTCTCCCCTTCTTTTACAAATCCAGGAGAAAGGTCCATGTAGACTTCTTCCTTGAGATCACCATGAAGAAATGCATTATTCACGTCAAGTTAAGAGAGTGACCAGTCTTTGTGGGCAACCAGAGATAACAATACCCTGATTGTGTTGGACTTGGCTACAGGTGCAAAGGTGTCTTGATAATCAACTCCATGTGTTTGAGTATACCCCTTTGCTACAAGCATTGCTTTATATCTTTCAACAACACCATCAGGTTTATACTTAACTCTATACACTCATTTGCAACCAACAACTCTCTTTCCTTCTGGGAGTTCACCAATTTCCCAAGTTTGATTAT
This sequence comes from Chloranthus sessilifolius, assembly GCA_021018995.1. NCBI lineage: Eukaryota > Viridiplantae > Streptophyta > Magnoliopsida > Chloranthales > Chloranthaceae > Chloranthus > Chloranthus sessilifolius. Next base: position 17,284,674 of record CM037596.1, read on the forward strand.
GTTCCAGAGCTTTCATCTCCTGAATCATAACATCCTTCCATTTTGGCTGCAATAAGGCATCAAAAACAGTAGAGAGAATGGTGATAGAATCAAGAGAACAAATAAAATCATAATGAGATGATGAGAGATTATGATATGACACATACTTACTGATGGGATGACGAGTATGCGATCTAGGAAGTTTTCTGTGAGCAATGGGTAGATGGCGATCAGAAATAAGAGGACCCTCTTCTGGTAAGGGATCCTGGTCGGCAAGGGTCAAAATACCGGATTTCCGGTACGTATCGTCCTGACCTCCAGGACGATACGTACCGGGTATCGTCCGATACATTCAATGTATCGGCGATACATTGAATGTATCGGTTTGATACATTCAAAAAACCGGTATTTTGAAAAAAATTCCCAAAAAAATCCCAAAAATTTTGAAAAATTATATTTATTTATTTTGTATTTATTTCAACTATTTTTGCTTTTATTTTTGACTTATTTGATGCATTATTTAGATGAATATATAAGTAAGATGCCTATTTTGTAACTTAACCCAAGTCACATGCCTATTTTGGAACTTTTTTTTGACTTAAGATCACATTTTTGACTTAATGTAATAGATCTTCTAACATTATGTTCGACCAGCTGATCACATGCCTATTTTATTAACAATATTTCATAATTTGATCGACGCAGACATGCAGTCACGCATAAACTAAATTACAATGTATATTGATAAAAATAAATTATATATTGTCAAAAATAATAGCTATGTTGATAAAAATAAATTTAATTGTACATGAAAAATTTACTTTAGAGCCACATTGAATTTCGTGGTGGTTCTTGGCCCTCATGATCATCGTCATCATTGGTGCGCGAGCTTTCCGGCCTTTGCCTATAATGTTGCCCATATTGATACCCATGATTATATGTGCCCCTTTATGGCGAGGCTCGATGTACTAAAGGTCGGTTCTCCAAAATATGACCAACAAGTCATATGGCAGAATAGGTTTGTTGTGGTGGTAGTATGGGTTACTAGTTCTTTGAATCTTGATATTATATGGAACCCCAAGCTAGAAGTCATATAACCCATATCAGTATCATCTTGTGGTGGTGGTGGTGGTGGTGTTTGATATGATCTCGATGCTCCTCTTCCTTCAACCCCTCCCATTCTAAATGTAGGAGTGTCGAACTGTGTTAACGGCGTTGAGTCATCGTCCCATGCCGCCATATCTCTATAAAGATCAGAGGTACCAGCATCCTCCCCTCCACCACTAGTGCCAACGTCCCCTCCACCATCATGCCCTCCACCATCATCCTCACCACTCCCATCATTACTATCGGGCTGCGTTTCGTCATCAGATCCAACCACTGAATGACGATTCAATCTTCTTTTCGGCCTCGGTGGTTGGGAAGCTTTCTTGCTCACTTCTCTTTCAAAGATTGTCTAGCCATTCAGTGCTCTCACTATCCAAGACTGGCTCTTCTCTCTCTTCGATCCATTCATTCAAAGGGTCATCCTCCTCGAATATATAATCCAACTGGATGGGATCAAAATAATCACCGTCTGTAAGGTAGAATATGATAGATGAATTAGTATAATATGTAAGTAAGACTTCATATAATTGAGGATCTAAGACTTCATGTAATTGCTTACCACGGTTAGTCCTCCTGTATATTCGACCCTTAATCGCATGTTGTAGTGGCGAGACTAACTTTTCCAATCGGTCCATAGTTAGTTTATTCCTTGTCTTAGTATGAATGAGAGAGAAAGTGCTCTAATTCCTGATTGGACGAGGAACACGTTTACGACAATACCCTCATTGCTACCCGCCTCAATATCGGACCATCACCTCCATAATGCATCCACCAATCGGGTTTGTCGTGTTTAATTTGGGATTACGCCAACGGGTCCCAAATGACCCATGTCTCTTCTAAACATGTCAATCTATAAAGATGAAACACAGAAGGCACATATCAATAAATAGATGATAATATCACATGACATTTGACTTATTACTTATAAGGTATGATACTATGATCACTACATCTCTTATGGCTTGGCCTTGGTCCGCCAACTCGTGGAGCATTCTTTGGATTACATTGAGCAAACCGGTATACACTTCATCGTTGTCGCTCATTTCGAGCGTCAGATATCTTTGGAAGGTCGATTCAAGTAGTGTGCTACACATCAAATATGAGCAATTTCATCAAGATATGAAAATAATGAATAAATAAATAAAAATCACTACATAATTGTGCAACATGTTATACTGCGCATGCAATCGGTGAAATTGTGCATCCCACCTCTTGTCGATAATCGCCAAGATCGCTTTATATTTTGTAGGACATTTGGTTTTATAGCCAATTTTGCCTTATCCATTGACTCATAAACGCATTACCCCATCGTTGGTTTGTCATCACCATCAACCAATCTCAACACTTGCACCAACGGGTAGTGACTGGCGATCGTGGTCGACATCTGCTCAAAATCGCGTCTAGATCGTGTCAACTTCAAAGGTAAGCTAGTCTCTTCGCTCGTGGGAGTCCTATTTCATGTTGATTCCATTCTTTCGACGACACCATGCTATTCAGCTCGCGCCTATATCTAGCCAAACTCAGTAGGGCTAGGCTAAGAATGTGTTGCTAACAACTCATTGTTCGTGAAGGCTCTCATTAAATTGACCAGCTTGTCACTGTTGTACAGGTAGGAAGTAATTGTTCTTCCCTTTTGAATAGTTGCCTGTGCCTTGCTTCTCTTTCCTAAACCCTCAAGAATGAGGTCCACGCAATGTGCGGCACACGGGGTCCAGACAGTGGACGCTCTTCGCCATTAGTTTTAATCCAAATGACTTTGTAGTTTACATCATTGTTCGTTACCACCACCATGAACTACCATATCCATTAGTTTAAAGAGGTAGTCAGCAGTCTTTACGTGTCTAGAAGCATCAACTGATTTCAAAAATATTGTCCCGGCATCATTGTAAACCAAAAAGTTTATCAAACTCTTCTTTGTGGGACCAGTCCATCCATCGCACATAATTGTGCAACCTCTCTCATCCCATACATCCTCAAAGCTCTGTACATAGGCAGTTATCTCATCGTACTCATTTGTTAGTAAGGGCCCAGATATCTCATATGGAGAAGGCTTTTTAACTCTTGGACCAACTTTTGCACTTGTATCAATCATGCTTTTGAAGTACGGCGAGTCTGCTATTTGGCTCAGATGTGGTTGTATATAAAAAAACTTGGCAATGGATTTTTCAAGCTTCTTCCCCATTTTTGTAAGTGAGATTGCACTCAATTTGTTTTGTTTGGAGCTTTCAGTGCGATGCATGAATGGATCCATGGGGAAATAGTACTGACCTCTAGTATGACCTATAATCCCTCCCAGATGCTGACCTACGCAACCCGATAGTTTGCTCAACATCCTCATCAACATCAACAACATGTGGCCTATGACTAGATCCACCACTGGTAGCAGACATGGATGGGCCCTCAACCTGGACCGAAACCGATAATCGGCTTCTTCCTGATCTCGCCGCTGTTGTGCTTCCCTGACACTCTCTCTCATAGCTCTCGCTATCTGCTCATCCTCATCATCCTCAGGTGCAGCTGATGTAAACTCTGGATCTGGCCTCCTGATTCTGTCATACATTTCCCTGTCACGATCGGCTTCAGCTTTTTTCTTTCCCTTTGCCGCTTGTAAACTAGCTCTGATATTTTCTTTTACCTCTCTAGGTACACTGGGACACCCTCTTGTCTCTCCCTTTACATGAGCTAGATGTTCCTTTAATCGTGTGATACCTCCTCCCAGCAGTTTTTTTCCACAAAGCTTATATTGTATCTGGAGTCTATTACTATCTATTGCGGTACCATATTGCCACGCTGGATCTGTTGAACATACCATATTTATTTATTTCACCTGCATGAATGAGCAAACGATTGCATTAGAGTAAACATCTAATTTACACTTGAAAATAAAATTTATTTTTTAATTATTGCTATTTTAAAAATATTAGATTATATTTTATTAAATTTATTTGATATTATTCTAATTTTTATAAATTTTAGATTATATTTGAATTTTTATTTTATATTATTCTAATTTTTAAAAGATTAGATTATATTTTATCAAATTTATTTGATATTATTATAATTTTTGAATATTTATTTGATATTATTATAATTTATGAATGTTTATTTGATATTATTTTAATTTATGAATATTTATTTGATATTATTATAATTTATGAATGTTTATTTGATATTATTATAATTTTTGAATATTTATTTGATATTATTATAATTTATGAATGTTTATTTGATATTATTTTAATTTATGAATATTTATTTGATATTATTATAATTTATGAATGTTTATTTGATATTATCATAATTTTTGAATGTTTATTTCATATTATTTTAATTTTTGAATATTTATTTGATATTATTTTATTTTAATTTATGAATATTTATTTGATATTATTATAATTTTAAAAAATTTATTCCATATTATTCTAATATTTTATGGGACATATCCCATAATATTAATTATTTTAATTATATGTGACGGTCACATATAATCAATATGGGTCACATATAATTAAATTTATTATTAAAATTAATATGGGTCACATATAATTTAATATGTGACCCATAAATTTAATTATATGTGACCCATATTAATTTTAAGTTTAAATTATGTGTGACCCATATTGACCCCATTATTTTATTAATTATATGTGACCCATATGATATGTGATCCATATTATATGTGACCCATATTGATTACATGTGACCCTTAATTATAATTATTTATATTATTTTTGACCCATCAATTTAAATATTTTAAATGGGGTCATATATAATTATTTTTGACCCATCATATTATTTTTGACCCATTATTTATATTATTTTTAATTAATTTAAATATTTTAAATATTTTAAATTATTTTTTCCCTCTTCTTAATTTAAATATTTAAATTATTTTAAATAATATTAATTATTTTAAATAATTTAAATAATTTTAAATAATTTAAATAATTTAAATAATTAATATTATAGGTAAATGATAAAATTTAAAGGTAGATCTACCTAATTTAAGGGTAGATCTACACTTATATAAGGTAGATCTACCCTTAAATAAGGTAGATCTACACTTATTTAAGGTAGATCTACCCTTATTTAAGGTAGATCTACACTTATTGAAGGTAGATCTACACTATTTAAGGTAGATCTATCCTTAAATAAGGTAGATCTACACTTATTTAAGGTAGATCTACCCTTAAATTAGGTAGATCTACCTTATTTTAGTATTTAAAATGAGATAAAACGATGGTAAAATGATAAACACGTACCTTCCACGTTGATCCCGTGATTTTTTGTGCGATTTGGCGCCGATTTAGGGTGTAGATAATTGAAAAATGAGAGAGGAAGAAGGAAGAAGAGAGGAAGAAGAGAGGAAGGAAATGGGGGAAAAAAATGGGTTACCCGACTAAAGAGTCGGGTCTATGGGTGGGGCCCACCAAAATTTCAAATTATCGGACGATAATTTCAACTCTTTTCTTTTTTTTTTAAATTTCAGCCAAATTATCGGACGATAATTTCAAATTATCGGACAATTTGAAATTATCGTCCGATACGGACGATATTTTGTCCGTATCGAACGATAATTTAGTTATTTTAAACAGGGTACGATACATAGGGTATGTATCGTACCGCTGACCTCTAAAACCGATACGTATCGATATCGGACGATATTTTGACCCATGCTGGTCGGTATTCTGAGAAGGTGACTCATCTACATTCTCATGGGTAGTGGCTTCAACGATGTTTTTCTTGTTCCGTCGCACATACATTTTCCCCTTTCCATATTTATCAAAGGTGAGTTGTTCACTTTTCTGTGGCTCAACAACTTCATCATCCACTTCTTCACAATCTTCATCATCTCCCATAGGTCAAGCTCTAAACATCTTAAAGTACTCTTCATTTTTAAGTTGTTTCTTCCCCTAAAGAGGACTCGTAGGACTGAAAAAGGGAGTGCCCTCAAAGAATGTGACATCCATAGTGACTATCACACGACGAGTGAGAGGGTCAAAGAACTTGTATCCTTTCCGAGAAGAGGGATATCCAATAAAAATACACTCGGTAGCCTTGGGGTCAAGTTTACTTCGCTGAATATTGGGGATATATATAAAACACAAGAAACCAAAGATATGTGGTGACACCAAGAATAGAGGTTGATGAGGAGATATAAGTTAGAAGGGAGAACGTCCTTCCAGAATAGGTGTAGACATTCGATTGATGAGGTAGGCAGCGGTGAGTACAGCTTCACCCCAGAGATGTATAGGAACCTTCATATCAAATAACAGAGATCGAACAACCTCAAGAAGATGCCTATTTTTCCTCTCAGCAACCACATTCTATTGAGGGGTATAAGGACAAGTGGTTTGCCACACAATTCCATGAGTGAAGATTAGATTGGAGAACATAAGAGGAATATTCCCCAACATTATCCGATCGAAGAACCGTAACATGCCCATGAAATTGTGTGCTAACTAATCTGTGAAACATAGGAAAAATAGAGGCAATTTTATCTTTGATGCGCATAAGAAAGAACATAATGTGTCTAGTACAATCATCAATAACGATAATCATTCAAAGCAGTATAGAGTAAGGCCCCCACACATCAGAGTGAATAACTTCAAAAGGAATAAAAAATTTACTACCACTCAAGGGGTAAGAATTGCGAACATGTTTAGAGCACTGACAAGTTTCACAATTAAACAAACTACTATTAAATTCATGAAATTTTTCTGAAAATAAAAGTTTCAAATGACTAATATGAGGATGGCTACAGCGGGAGTACCACAATCTTGCTTCATTAACAGAAACCACCATAGCTGTAAGAGGAGATGTACCACATAAATGTTGAAAGAGGTAGAGTCCCTTTTCTTCAGTATCATGACCAAGGATCTTCCTCGATTTCAGGTTCTGAAAAACACAATATGACGGAAAAAATGTCACACTACAATGTAAGGAATTAATACTTTTACTGACAGATACTAGATTCATAGACATGTTAGGAATCAAAAGGATAGAGTTAAGAGACAAGGTGCCTAATTGAACACTCCATTTGCCCTTTACAGGAACAAGGGATCCATCAGCAATGCGAATATGAATAGAACCAGAAAGACTAGACACAGATGAAAATAAATATATCATACCAGACATGTGATCCGTAGCCCCAGAATCGATGATTGATGGGGACATGTGTAGACCCATAGGTACCTGACTCAGCTATGTGGGAGGAAGATGTCTGTCCGTGTGTTACAGTCATGCGCTGAAGGCGGCCCTGGAGATCCTGAAGCTCTTTCTGTAACCTCTGGAAATCAGATGGAGGTTGGACAAAAGCAGTAGGGATACTTTGACCGCCAATAGGATTATAAGTTTCTTCAGTGGAGGACTGGAATGCAGGACCTGGAAGGAATTTCGGTTTCCCATGTAATTCCCAACATCTTTCTCTGGTATGACCTTTCTTGCCATAATGAGAACACAATAATTTTTCTCTTTCTTCACATAAGAGGCCCCCACGACTACCACCTCTACCACCAGATTTGCCTCCACCACGACTAAAAAGAGTGATGAATGGTAGGGCTGATCTCTTAGATACATCGCCACCAGGAATTTGCATAAACTGTTATCTGCTCTCTTCATGCTGAAAGAGGCATACACGGTACCAAGTGGAGGACACTCCTCTCTGCCTAGAATGTTTGATTTAACATTCTCATACTAAGGTCTAACCCCTTTTAGGAAGTCAAACACTCTTTTTTCAGTATTTTTACTAGCCTTGCTGGCACACGAGCTGTACAGTTCTTCTTTTTGATACTGGGCAAGTTCATTCCACAGACTCCTCATTTGAGTGTAATACTCTCTAATAGTCTTATCACCTTGCTTCATAGTGTTAATTTTGTCACTAACTTGAAACATTTTGCGAGGTTTTGTTCTGCGAAAACGCATCCCTCACAGCCTCCCATAATTGTTTAGCATCACTGGCATAAATAAAAGAATCACTAATGTCTGTTTGCATTGAATGTATCAGTCATGTCATGACTGTTAGATTATCACTTTTCCAATCAACATACTTAGGGTCATCTTCTTTGGGTTTTGGGATAGTCCCGTAAATGTAACCAAATTTTTTCTTTATCCCTAAGTACTTAGCAGCAGACCATGACCACGAAAGATAATTGGCCCCATTCAATTTCTTCGTAGTAATTTGTAAACTATGAGAAATATCTCCCCCACCAACGATTCCGGGTTTATTCTCGTCTATGATTAAGATATATTGAGATCATAACAATTCAAAGAATAGAAAGGCCCACAGCTTCCAAACAAGGAGAATAACAAATCTCTCCAACCGGGAGATTAACGATTGGGAGTCATCGACTAACAGCGAGATCTCGTTGATTTTGGGGCCCAGATGACCAATCTGATGTTCAGATTCATTGAGGAATACTCAAAACACGATTGGGAGTCATCAACTGGGCTGCTAGGGATTCAGATCTAATTCTGGCAACTTTTTCAACAATTCTGGCTATTTGGTTTGGGTACAGATTGCTGCAACTAAGTGTAGATGGATCATACAGCCTAGATCTAACACAGATCTTACTTGGGAGGCATCAAAATCGAGTTTGGAATGTTTTTTATGCTTCAAACCACGCTGCAAGGTGAATCCGAGGTGTCTCTGGCTCTCTGTGAATCGCCGGAGATGATGGAGCTCGAGGAAGAAGACGACCTAGAACTTAGGGTTCATGTCCTCCAATGGCTTGTGTCAGGGAGGGAAAAATACGCCCCTTGGAATTCCGACCAAACCGCTAAACTTTCGGATGATTCCAGCGAGGTTGCCGGTGGTAGCTGACGCCAGTGATGACGTGAGCACATCGCTAATGACGTCACCGATGACCTGGATTTTCGTTATGTAAAAGCTTTTGTAAGTTCGTAGCTCGAACCAATCTCTGATACCAATACAAAATTGTAATTTAGGGTTAGAGTTTAGTAATAGGAAGGAGGAAGAAGAAGATATTAGGGTTGAGTCAATGTAACTCAAATTCCAATGCAAAATATTATTTATATCGTATTAGCATGTTCATGTATTACATGGTTCCCGAGTTAAGTGAATTGTACAACTTAAAATTCGTTTAACTACACACACACACCTAAAGTTACTTACTACACAACACTCATACAATAGAAATAACATCTCCAGCAGTTTATAGATTGAATTAAAGTTGGTCGGGATATGTCATACTCAGTGGAAGATCGCAACTGTCCAATCAATGCACTCTAAAATTGGTGGTTTTCCATCATTTTGTAATAGTTGAAATTGAACTTTACCAATTAGATGTTTCAAAATTTCTAATAGATATGATTTTGGTTGAGAAATATCTCTATCATGGGATGCTAGTTGGAGAACTTCGATTGATCAACATGTGTTCTACATGGCAAAAAAGTAGATGGTCATGGCAGAATTTGTGTAAAGGAGGTCATAGGAGTCGGTCTGTTTAATTATAAATTATAAAAACGTTTTAAGTAAATAAATCTCGAACTTTGATTGGAAAGACTAAAAATTGGGTGCTAATTACTAACTAATCTTGTAGTAGGAAAATAAATAGCAATAAGATATTAAGGGTATAATTAAAAGTAATAGAAATGACAATGTTTTGGACTTTTAGTTTCTAGTTGTAACCGCGTAGACCCGATGAATATTTGTGAATCTCGTTGCGACTAACGATTAGGTTTTTGCAAGAAAATGCAATAATTTTGCATAAATTAATCCCAGATTTAAATCTATCAGTGTGTGCCTCTTTTCTTCAGCAAGTTCTCTCTGTTTTTTTCCTTGTTATTGGCAAAGATGTAAATTCTATTAGGGAAATAAAAGTAGACATGGATCAAAACTAAATGAGAAGCTTAGGAATGTCAGAGACCCCGAAAAAGGAAAACACAATAAAAAATAATAGAGGTCGACAGCGCAAACAGCCCCAAAGTCTTTGATTTGTTGAAGCGCACTGTCACGGGGTAACTTTTTTCGACGCCCATGCGGCGCCTCGCTGCCGCTACAGCGAGGCCAGCCTAACTCAGATACCAGTTGTCACAAAGCATAACCTAACACTGGTTATCATGCTCGTACAACATCTCACTACCGCGCACAGCGAGACCAACTTATCCAACCATCACTTTGATACCACTTGCCTAGAGGACGGGAACTCCCGCGTCGTGGTTGCCTTCACTTGAGGCAAACCCACTCAATGCTTCGTGTCTAACCGCGACACGCATGCCCGCACCTCAGTGCCACTTGGCCTGCCTAGCTTCACCCTGTGCAAAGCACTAGTTCCTCGCTTCAGACAGTGGCATGCATCTCTTCATGCCATTCAAGCCAACCAACGTGTGTGGTCCACGCGACCAACACACTTGGAGTAGCATGCAGCACTTCATGCTCTTCAAACCAAGCATCGTGTGTGGTACGCACGACCAACACACTTCCGCTCCAGGCCCTCAGCTAGTATGCGCCACTGCGTCCCATGTAGCCCTTGAGTGCCCACGTGAGGTCACCGACCCATGTGCATCGCGACGCCGGCACGGGGCCACATGGTAACCTCACCCCAGGTGACACATGGCATCGCCGCATTGCTACAACGATGTTCTAGGTCCACCCCTAACCTAGAAAGCTCATGCGCTCACCCCGCAACGCAAGGCCCCATGTGTGGGAGAATAGCTCCACAGCTCCCTTCCCCCTATATATGGTCCAAAGACCAACTTAGGCAAAGTGGCAGAAAACCCTCAAACCCATTGGTTTGACATACCACCATTGCACACGGTCTCTTGCCCATGGCACACACCTGCAAAGGTGGTGTCTTGCCATTTATCATGGCACACGATCCTCTGACTGTGGCACCCAGTGTCATCCTCCAAGCCCACATGGCTTGCGAGGTCACGCATCAGCGTCCCTTGCGACCGTGTCGCGTTCTCATCGCAACCACGTCACGAGGCCCTCGTGGCCTCATGTCCAACATAGTACTGTGTCGAGTCCGTGTCGCGACCATGTCGCAAGGCCCTCATGGCCTCATGTCACGTGCCCTCATGGCACCACATGGCGTACCCTCATGGCACCGCATCACGTCTAAGTCGTGACTGAGTCTCGTGTTCTCTCGACACCATATCGGGTCTGCCATTGCACCCGGATGCCACGCGCCCTTGGCAGCGTATCACGTGCCCTCTTGGCACCGCATCGCTTGCCATACAAGCTAGATGTCGCGTGTCCTCTTGACACCACATCGCGTGCCATCATGGCACCGCCTCACGTGCCTTATAGCACTTGGACGTCGCGTGCCCTCTTGGCACCACGTCGCGTGCTCCACCACAGAGCACCGCATTCCAAGCCCTTCACGGGTCTAGCCACCATACTAGATTGCAGCTTAATTCGGGTCACTGTCGCATCATGCATCAGGGACTCATGCATGCATCGCAGGGCCACGTGCCTCTGCACCCAAGCGCTACACGGCTAGCTTACAAGGTCCGCTTGCCTTCTTGCTAGCTAAGTGCCCAATTCCAAGGTCGTCATGCCTTCATGCTGGCGCACCGATTAATGAGGCCGTCACACCACGCCCTTTAAAAGTATTGGCCACTGCATCCCAAGACCGAAGAACATTGGAAATAGAGGTGATCAATGTTACCTAAACACGTAGCACGGGTGCCAAGTTTCAAGGTGCCAATAGATGTTTGGCATGCCAATCTCTGACGATTCTAATACGGTGACACAGCCTTAAAAAATGTAAATTAAATAAATAAAACATATATAGAAAAAATATTGAAAGGAAATCTTAGAGAGTCAATTAAGATATGTAATGAAATGATTTATTTTATATGTGATGAACCTAAATAAAAGTGTTATATATTATAAAAATTGTTTTCAGAGATCCAAATTTTTTATTTAGTAGTTACTCAACTTTATACAATTCTTTCATTAAATGAAGTTAATTTATCATTGTCAACACGATGATCATTTTGATGGTATTATGTGGTATTTTCGTATATATATATATATATATATATATATATATATATATATATATATATATATATAGAGAGAGAGAGAGAGAGAGAGAGAGAGAGAGAGAGAGAGAGAGAGAGAGAGAGAGGAGCTCCTTGTTGTTTGAGGAGTGTCCAAGTGTCGGCAGAGTGCCAAGAACCACGAGTGTTGGAACGACAAAAATCCCCAAGTAGAAATGCCAAGGTAACATTGGAGGTGATAATCAACTGCAAGGAATTCTGGTGCCGTTTAAATGTAGAAGAATTCCCTTCTCTCTATATAGACCATAAATTAACCATGGAAATCAAACAAATCAACTGACGGTTTTCTGAGCGGCTGCTTTGGAAAAATCAGCCAGAACCTCTTTGCACTAGCTGGGGAGGATCCTCACGACATTTAGAGCATTCCTGAAAAATCCCAAATACATCTAGCGGCAGGGCAGTGAAGAAGGTGATCAGCTGATTCCCCTTTTCCATTTCACATAACGGCAGGGCAGTGATCGGCTGATTCCCCTTTTCTATTTCACATAACTCTTCTAATCAGAGTATCCAGCATTTTGATTCCCAAGCAAAGTCCATACTCGCCCAGTAAGGGATCTTCGACTTAGCTGGTTATGGAAAGAGTGGACCATGAAATACATTGGGGTGGGGGCCACAACCAAAGTCTGCAATCCTCCCTACTGTTGCATCTAGGGGCTGATTTCAAAGCTTCAAGCAACGCTGAATGACACTCATTGACATAGAGATTTCTGTGTTGTCTAATATCTGCAGCAGTTCCCATAGAACAATCTACACTGTGTTGAATGGAGGAAGAATCAATAGCCAGCATGTAAATTCTAGGAAACTGATGAGGTAGGGGCTTCTCATTAAGTCTTGGATCTTGCCACAAATATAGCTTGTTGCCGCTCCCTAATTTAAATTGAAGCTACCTCTAAACCAGAGCAATGCCAGCAAGCACACCTTTCTACTGCCCTATGAACATCTGACGATCAGCCTTTTTAATATCCTCCCACGCTTGCCTTGAAACCTTATACTTGGAGTTTGGAAACTATAACTTTTGCTCGAAGCGATCGCAATCCGAGTTGAGTCTCTGGACCCACATGCCTAAAAGGCAGAGGTCATTTGTTTGATTCTACGGGTGCCAAGACCCCCATTTTTCTTTGGCGAACAAACTATATACTAATTAACTAGATGTTTTCTCTCGACACTTCTGCACCAAAGAAGTGCTGCATAAGACTTTCCAATTTGATCTTCATGCTAACCCCTAAAAAAAGAGAGTATACTGAGATGTTAGGTAGCACTGATTTGATGATAACTTTCCCACCAAAAGACAACAGCCTTTCCACTCCTACTATGCCCTGTCCACACTTTCAATGTCTGGATCCTAGGCAGAATTGGGGCTTGGCTATGCATGACGGAAACCTAAAGTACATTATTGGAAACATGCCCTAATTTGCATCCAAAATAGAACGCTTGCTTGACCAAGGAACCTTCACCAGGGTGGTCTCCCATGATACCATATTTTCCTAGATTCACTTTCAGCCCTAAAATCGACTCAAAGCTTCTGAATATAAACTTCACATGCAAAAGATTTCCTTTCCCCGCGATTGGTAAGTTCACTGGGAACTGCACCTACCAGATTAAAGAGAAATTGAGATAACAATTCTCCTTACGGAGGCCTCTTTAACTGGAAAAAGGCCGTTCGTTGTACTGTGGATCAGAATAGAGAACGTGGACACGCTCTAATCCAAGATCACCACTTCCTGTTGAAACCCATTTTCATGAGAATGTAGTAAACGAGAGGCCAACTTACTCTTTTATGTTCTTTCTCCAGATCGATCTTGCACACAAATCCAAGCTTCTTTTCCAGTGTCTCAATTCAATACATTCGAGAGTGAGCACTTCCAATTTAAAATTTGATAAAAACATAAAGGTAAATCATCTGGTCTGGGGGCCTTGTCACCCATCCCCGAAGCGTTAGGAAGCGTGTGGTAGGTTGGAAGCGGGAGCGTCATCAAAAGCTAGAAATTGAACTATTTTATGAATGGGGAGCGGGAGTGGGAGCGAGATTCCGAAGCGGGAGCGGCACACTGAGTGGAAGATTCCTGCTACTAGGCTTCAAGCACAGTGGTTTTAAGTTCTTAACTTCTCCCCTGAATTCGCTCTCCATAAGAGGCACTTCCGATGCCAAAATAGAAGCAAAATCAGGCCCATCCACAAACAACCCATTCTGATTCTGTTCTTGTAAAAATGATTGGGGAAGTAGGAGACAATTTCCAATTTAATGTTCTCCTTCTTTGTGATCTGCTACTTATGGACTTTTATCCACCACAATCAAATTGAGTGTATTCCGTTACTTGGCCATCGCATGAAACTACTTGGAATTTTTGTTGCATTCTCTAGCCACTTAACCCAAGCTCGTTGATGCCATAAATTTTTCTCTCAAATCACTTCATTATTAAAGAAAATTGTCAAATTCTTCCATAAGTTCAGCTCGGAAGACGGAAAAGTGTGCTGCTCTTCTATACAACTTAATTTCTCTATCGAATTGATCGATTTTTCTAATATTGAATCGACGATTTTTTTCTGGTTTCAGTGTGACAAACATAGGTTAAAATGAAGATTTAATATTTTTGGAACTTGTGGCACGTCGAAGACCATCTAGGCCATCTGATCGGCCAGGTGCTGGCCATAATGTAGACCTTTGATGCCAATAGTCTGAGATGGCAAAGAGCTACTATATGCACTGTGCAAAGTGTACATCAGTTCAGTGTCTTTTTTGCTTTTATATAGAAAATTTGGTAGAGTAGTGTCATCCTATCTCCTGTCCAAGACATCAGTAGCCCGAAAGCAAGATATGTTAGTCAATGCTTTATTATTCAGTATAGTGTGTTTGTATCCATCTCTCGTAGCACAATTAGCTGTTAGATTGATCCTGACAGCTAATTATAAGGTAATTTGTTAAGTATGTAATCATAACCTAATTCATGCATGTTAATATATCAACAATGATTCTTACTTTAATATCTTGAGCTCTTTATGCTTCTTGCTTCTGTTCACTTTTATCCTTGCTCAAAAGCTCTCAATTCTAAAGTCTCCGAAGCTCTCAACACTCTCATAGAAGCACTATCACCATCACCATCTCAACTGCCACCATGCACAGCCGTCATCTCCATCTCGTCAACCACCTATCACCATCACCATCTCAAATCACAAATCCACCAACAAACATAAACACTACTCCTTGGCTCGAGCTCGACTCGATTTTGGTAAAACTGAGCTAGAGCTCCAGTTCTATAAAGTAGATCAGCCAAGCAAGAACTAACCTTGGCTCGTGCTCAGCTTGATTGCTGTCCTAATTGCCATTTGACACGTTAGTCAAATGACTACTTTTGAAAGATTTAGAGGCTTAAATCTCTGAGAGCTTTGTAGTAGTTGATTTGCTTCGGAGTGTGGCTTGACCCATGTTGCCCCGCATACCAAATACTACCTAAGACTGCAGAAGGAAAAACCCCCCACATGCTAGATCACCCATGGCAATCTATGGACCCCTAACATTATCACATAATTAAACAAATTAATTGTGCGTTGCGTTGTAGCTGGGGATTGTCTATGCTTAATTCAGTATTGCGTGTTTGGAACAAATTGATTAAGCAAAGTGTGAAACAAGATGTTACATAAGGATTTCTAAATCCAGTGTTGTTTGTTGTAACTGTTGGCAATTGCCGCAAACAAGCTGGATGGTTATGACAGAGATGATTTTCTTTGTTGTGTCTGATCTGATCTGATGATGATATCCTCAATTTTATGGTTTATTATTTGTACATTCATATTGCTCTAGCAGTGAACATGAGTACCACTCTACAGATATGGATCCTCTGTAAAAAAGGACTCACTTTACTATCTATAATGAGATTTCTCAGACAGCTAGTATGGAACGACCACCGGACTCAGTCACCACTGTTGGTGATCGGGTTATTGATTTTATACCCTTGGCACCATTTCGTTCAATGTTTTCCTCCGTTTGCTGTCGTCACATGCAAATTTCTGAATGCTTTTTATGCTCTCATAAGTGGTACATAATTCATTTATTCCTATAGTAATGAACATAAATACCACTCTACAAGATAATGGATCCTTTTTCAAAGATTACGAGCTAGTATGGACCGACTGCCTGACTCAGTCACAAAGGTTAGTGATCGAGTTTATTGATTCTATATGCATAGCACCATTTGGGTGCCATGCGGTTCATAGTGCCATCTATCGTAGAGTCCGGGTTCATCCATAACAATCTAAGTGACTAGTTAATGCTAACTATTTTGCTTTAAGACAAAACTGTAATGGTGAACAGAGTTTATTTGAACCTAAGACTTCACGATTTTAAGTTATTTAAGTAACCAAGTGGTGTCATATGCATTTTTTATTATTAGAGGGTGCTAATTTGTGTCATGTAATTGATATACTTTTACAACTGATCCTATCTCTAGCAAATTGAGTTCGTGGCGACTTGCGAATTGCGAATTGTGAATTGTGAATTGTGAATTGTGAACCAGACTTCGAACCGAGAGAACCAAGTAACTCTGATTGAAATTGTGTACTTTAAGGGATTGTCTCTGTGAAAGGATTTTTCTTATATATACAATGAGATAAAAGCTTTCCCAGCCACCATTGATAAGATAGTTAGCTTAGTAGGATTAGTGGACCTCTGCGTTACAGTTCAAGAAATTGTCTAAAAATAATGAGAACATAACATTATAATTTACTTAAAAAAAAAAAAAGTAACACAACTCTGAGAATGTAACACAATTTAAAATGAGGTGTGATTTGGATAGAACAAATGATAAAGAAAGTGAAGAAAAAAAAAATGGCCTAGGATTAAATGATGGATACCTACACTATGGAAATGGTCTTTCATCTTAACCTTTTAGATGATGGATATTGAGATCACTGAGTCTACCATCAAACGATCAATTTTTGATTCCACATGATATATCCTAAAAAATAATTGAAAAATCAAGTGGCACAATCATGCTCAAACGTGATTTTTAAGATGTGACTAGTGGAACAAAAACTGACCGTCTATGGTAATGCCCACGATGTAAAAAAGTGTTGAAGATTGGGATGAAAAATGATCTTCGTGGTTTAGCTCAAAGTAGTAAATGATTTTGGCATTGAGTACTGTCAAAGATTCGGTGGGTGAAAATAAAGGTACCCTCATGATGGTTGCCAATTTAAGGTATTAAGCGGACACGATTATACAGATCTTGAAAGTCGGACTATTTAGCGCAGGGAAACATGTAGGGCGTAAGATCTCAAGCATAGAAAGAAATTTCATTTTCGACAATATTTTGATGGGGTTACAAATTTGGCCAAAATATAATAGCCATTCATGGGTTATTAAATAGATTGGTTAGAGCAAGTATCAAAATGTCGGTTTCGTTTTTTATTTTGAGAACGGCGGCCGAAACCAAAATTTGGACCAAAATTTTGTCTTTCATATAGTATTAAGCCCGAAATTTTGGTCTTAAATTCCATTTCGATACTGACCGAAAGCAATATATTTCAGCCGATAATTTGAATTATAGGCCGAAATTTTGATCCATTAGATGGAGCATAAGATCATATCAAAATAGTACGTGGTCACTCAAAATTGTGCCAGGTATAAACTGACATATTAGTACACTTTCAAGAAAAGTGAACTATATAGTATTCTCTACAAATTAATCCTTGTAATGATGAAAAATAATGCTCAGGACATCTCGTGTTGGGCTAATATTTAGAGAGTTAGTCTAAATGAGTGTCCACCTATTATGAGTGGGTGGACACAGGAGTCCACACGTATATATGTCCACACGTCCGTATGACTGCATGTTATGCAAAGACTTTCTATATATGAAAGTCTATGCATGTTATACAATTTCACTGATGTGTGGACTTATGTGTAGACTAACTCATATTTAAAAGCATGATGAGTGGACACTATTGTAGACTAACTCATATTTAAAAGCATGGCGCCAACGCTATCATGAGAAGCAAACGGTGATTTGGAGAGTTAAAAATGTGATTAGATATCAACACTAAGACATGAAAGTTAAAATAATTGTAACCTAACACTAGGTGGTACAATGTTATATGGAGGATAGATTTTATGCAAAGTACATGTTATATGGAGGACAAATTTTATGCAAAGTACAGGCGGCTAATGTGGCCCAATGCAATTGACTACAAGTGTCATGAGACTCAATTAATACAGGTTGGTGGTGTAGTCAATCACGTCATGCCACCTCAACTGCCTGCACTTTGTCCTCAACAAATTTGTCCTACGTTTATAGTTTTCCCTTTAGTGACTGGTGAACTACTAGTAAGATCGTTTTCAGTTTCAATCTTCCACCCAATGGATCTCGAGATCACACTTGTTATCATCATGCGGTCATATTTTGATTTCACATGGCGCACGGATCTCAAAAAAGTAACCTTAAAATTAAGTTTGAATGCAATTTTTTTTTTCCACTTTTTTGAGATTTGTGGTATGTAAAACTAAAGTATGACTGTCTAAGGCCTCGTTCAGGTGTTTCTTAGTTTTTCCCAGAAAAGCTCAGATTCTTAGACACTCAGAATTCTGATAGATTCTTAGCAAACTCAGATTATGCGTTCTTAAGTTACTCAGGCTCCTAACATATTCTTATAAAACTCAGAATCCTTTGTTTTTAAATTCCTCTCAGAAAATCCTCAGAATCGATTCAATCAATGGTTATACTATAACCGTAGAAATGTGTTCTAATCATTAGTTTATGTGCCGTATTCGAATTTCTCTCAAAATTTATGGGCAACCAATCGAGATGGGGTTAAACATATTTGACGGAGTCTTTTTTCGAATCTGATTTAATGACCATTACTTTTAAAATGGGCCACTAACACAACAAATAAAGGTACGTACGCCGACGGCTAGCAGCCGCCGGCGTAGGTTACACTAGCCGTCGGTAAAAAACATCATCAACGGCTGGAACCTATACGCCGACGGCTGAGGCATTTTTTTTCCTTTTTTTTATTATATATATTCTGAATAAATTGATAATTTAATCAGTGAGCCAGCACACAGCTGCGTAGGATGCTTAACTGGGAATGAAACCTCTTATATAGGTGGGTCGGGTGGAGGTTTTTTCTCCTAAACGATGTGGGACTAAAATTGTTTGTAAAAAACAGGAACCCCCTTCTCCTTAGTTGCTTTCTCATCCCAACTTCTTCAGCTAGTAATCATTGACTGCCTTGAATATGATGGTGGAGGTCGTTTTTCGTCCTCATCTTCTTCACAATGGATCTATGGATCGTGGGGATACCATCAGACGGTCGGTTTTTTACTATACACGACACACATCTCAAAAGTGACCCTAAAATCATATGACCACCATTACGCTCAAGCATGATTTTAGCGTCACTTTTTGAGATATGTACCACGTGTAATAAAAAAATGACCGTCTGATGGTACGCTCATGATCCATATATCCACTTTGCAAAAGATAGGGACAAAAAATGACCTCCACCATCTGATCAAAGGCAGTCAATGCATCCCTAGTGGAGGAGGTGGGATGAAAAAGCAGCCTTTGGGTGAGTAAAATGTACCCTTTGTTAATTTGTCTTCTATAGTTCTATGTGTGAGGTCCATGTCAGTGCCTTGGCCACTTGGATCAATTGCTAATTTTTTTTTAAAATATTAAATATATTTTTTAAATATTTTTAATTCCTGAAACTTTCTCAAAAAATTTTCGAAATGTATCAAAATTAATCCAAAATGTACCGAAAGGACTCCCCACCGAAAATGAAATTTGTCACTATGGACAGCATAGGGTTTTATTTTTATTTTTATCTATGCCGGCGGCTTAAGCATCAGTCATCGGCATAGATCCTTTTTTTTTTTTTAAAAATTTATTCACCAGTTCAGTAGGGCAATTGGAAGCATCTCCGTTACCTCAATTGTTTTTTCTGTTTTACTTGGGCTAAGAGTCAAAAGGAAAGATGCATCAAAGCCAATCCAACAAGGATTGACACTACAATTACACGGCAAGAACAATGCTACTCAAAAATCTCGGCCCCGAACTCTCCTGAAAAATATATTATGGTCAGAAAAAATGTTACTGCCTGATTTTTTTAATTGACCGCGAATTGAACGAGCTGGATAATCTCGATTCAATAGGCAAGTGTACAAAAGAAATGAAAAAGAAGAGAAATGACTTGATCTAAATGACTATATGGACTATGACTGGAACTACTTCAAAACACCAATCTGCATTGAAAATCTATTTTTATATAGAAGAGGAATAGCAAAAACCAATTATTATACATCAATGATACGACTAAAACCACCTGAAAAAAAAAAATAAAAAAAAATAGAATGTTTTCTATTGTTATGTACATCATCGAGATAAATAATACACAATCACACAAACAACATCAAAAAATAGTTTAATGTCTCTTTTCCCTCTACATAGAGTTGAGATCTCGAGAAACTTGGCCCTGCCATCTGCAACACAAAGTCATGGATGAACCTATCATTTCATACTAGGTGCATTTAATCAGCCAACTCAACTTTCCAATCAAATTCAAGTTACCAATTTAATCCAGCATACCTGTCTAGCAGATATGAACAAAGCTCTTCAAATTTTGCCCTTGAAAGGGTCGTTTCAATGTGTTTGGGGCCATCAGCAGTTGCGGTAATGAAAGGTAAACTGGCAAAAGGATGCAAGATGGATAGAGCCATTTTAAGCCACATAAACTAAGAACATAATAGACGCAACACCCAGGAGAAAGGTACAATAATATTTTCTATTGGGTAAGCTGGGATTGAACTTGTGACCTCAAGGTTGCATGTGAACCTTTTCACTTGAGCTACAAGCCTAACCCCTGTTTTAGAAGCCTTAGATGAAATGGATTTTGGCATGGGATGTGACAGCCCGGATTTCGACACCCCGAAACCCGTGCCATCAGCACAATTCTTTAGACCGTGCCCCAAAACTGCGCACGGAACATTGGTATATCAAACACAAATTAAATAATTAAAGTAAATGATCTCATAAAGCGGAAACAATTAATATGCCAACTGGTATATGCAAAAGACAGTTCTACTATCATGCCACTGCATGAACAGAGAACCGACCCGAACCATCGGTGATAACCAGATCACCCCAAATGGTTCGCCAAAAGAATAATTCAATTTAATTACATGTTTATAAAAAATAAAGGCTTGACATACCAAGTCGTACAATTAGCTCTCAAAAACTACTCTCTGTCAAAGTACACAGCAGAGTCTCCTAGAAGAAGTCCTTGGGTGGAGGCTCCAACTCGTCTCCAGGCACGTAATCTGAATCACCTGGATCTACGTCTCCCGAAGCCTCTACAGCTGCTATCAATGGACCTGCAACGTATAGTCAAAAGGGTGAGCTACATCCTAGCTCAATAGGGAACAAATACAATGAACATATAAGTTAAAACTCACATATATTCCATGATACTCTAAGCATGATGTGTCTATGCTTTTGCTAGAAAAACAGTTTAAATCTGTTGAATTGCATTCAAGTTTACTGGTAGTTAGCATGCCTTACTTTACTTATTGATTTGTCATGAATGACACTGAACAGGCCTAAAGCAAAACTTAAATCTTCAACTTAAGTAATCCCCGAGCAATATAACATCGAGCCCCGATGAGATACCCTTCATCGTCATCTAATTAGACAGTTGTAAAAATGTATTCCCTGGGAATACGACCCAAGCCCCTTTCTCACTAGGTGGCGGGATTAAATATCACAACATCAGGATGTACGGATAAACCTCCGTCTTGGTATGCGGATTAAATCGCCGCATCACGCGGATATCCTGCCGCGTCAGTCGTGGGTATCCCGCCACGTCGGTGGGGTATCCTATCAAACCTCAAATAATAAAAATAACATGTGCTTTACATATAGTTGTTCACCGTGTAAGTGTGCTATCTTATATCAGTTAGGCCTCAACAGTAATTATTTAATCCTATGTATACATGCCTGGGATGTATACATACCTGCATCACACCTGATACCTTTATTACTTTCTCATCCCCTGGGGATGTCTCAATCTCATTAGATTACTTGTTCTTAATTACTTGCATTACACTGATGCCTTTATCACATTCTTGGTGTCACACACGCACCCACTTTCACAAAGCTTTTCACAATTAAAACGACTTCAAATTTGATAATCATATCACTACATACATGCTCTTGAAATTAAAGTACATGTTCAAGGTGTTCCCTACCTCAATTCTCTGATGGTCCAAGCATCAAGGTCACATGTGGCTCCTTGTGCTCATGCTCACACGTACCACCTATGGTACATCATAACACATGCAATCCATCACTAAAGATATAATGAAGAAGGTCCTGGACCCTCAATGAATCTCAAAAAAAACTTAGAAAGTTAAGCAAAACTGTCAAAGTCAATTAATCGATTCCCAAAATCTATTAATCGAAATACAATTCGATTAATCGATTAATCAAAAACCAAATCGATTATTCGATTCTCAAAATCGATTAATCGAAATTCAAATTCGATTAATCGATCCCAAATCGATTAATCGAAGTCTCTAACATAATGAGGTCGATTCTCAAATCGAGTGGTCGAAAGTCAAAAATCGATCAGTTGATCCCAAATCGATTAATCGAAATCCAAAAGTGATTAATCGATTTCCCAACTCGATTAGTCAATTTCTCCAGGTCTCTTTTCTCCAGCCACTGGAGGTACCCATTCGATTAGTCGAATTCCAAATCGACTAATCGAAATCCAAATTGATTAATCGAAATACAATTCGATTAATTGAAATCGGGCTTTCATGACTTTTCAACTTGTGGGCCAAAATCGATTAATTGAACTACAATTTTGATTAATCGATTTGGCAAGATTCAGCCCCCTTTCGGGTTGTTCTTCCAAATCTTTATCCTTTCTCTCCTATGCCTTTAATCTATCCTTCTAAGCATATTTGACATAATTTAATCATTCACAATCTGTGCATTACATTAATTTAAAACTCACCTTCAATCAATCCTCAAATTCAAGATCTAGGTTGGAAATGGCTAGGGTTCCAGCTTTTCGTTTCAATGATCCTAACGCGTTGAATCCTTAAATCAATGCTCCATCCTCTTCTTGATTTGCATTAACTTCTAGCCCTCATAACTCCTCCTTAGTTTTCTCTCTCTTCTTAACTCTCTCTTTAATAGCTCAAAACAAAAAGGAAATAGGGTTACTAAACCCTTATATTTGCTCTCCCGCTTGTGTGTTAAACACATACACCAGAGATAGGTGTATGTGACTGTAACTTAGCACAATACTCTACACTTAGGTCACACTAATCTCACATTAGTACATAACTTAATGAATTCAATGTCTGACCATCACTTGGTCAAACCCATGACCAATTGGGCACGGATCTCGAGGTCAAAGTTAAATGATCAATTTTTTGGGATATTACATCCTTCCCACCTTGGAAATTTTCATCCTCGAAAATAACCCAAAGGTGCTCGCTATGGTACCCCGCACAGTGGGGTGTCGCGTACCAACACACACTAAAATGACGCACACATTTTACAATGTAAGGAGTAATATAACATAATTACACAAAATTTGTTCTGTGATTTATTAATTTCTAAAAATTTACAACTTGCTGTTTACATATTTTTAATTACATCAAAACGCTCTGTGAACTAGTCTTTGGAGTAGGCTCTGGTGGGTGGCGGCGTGATACCGGTGGGGTGTCTCTGTCTCAGTGGTCGCTCGGGCTCTGTGTGGCAGACGCAGACGGCATGACCGACTGCTGTCCACGCCTCCTCCTGAGCTAGGCGCTGCTGGTAGTCTAGCGGATAGATGTGGTGCATAGTGTGGAACATCAGAAAGTCCATCTTCCGGTTCATCTGCTCGTTGTTGGCCTCCATCCTGGCCAACACGTCTTCTATCATCGAGCTGGTGAGCGCGCCGTGTGAAGAGGTGGGGGTAGGTCAGCGCGGCGCGGCATAGGTGAAGCGGTGGTATGGGAGGGTGCCCCCTCCACTGGTGGATCAACTGGGTGTGCCCCACCCACGAGTGGGTCCTGATGTGATGGTGGGGGTGGTGGTGGTGCTACTGCTGCTGCTGCTAGAACTGGACCCGGAGCCGGTAGGGTCCTTTTGAGTAGGTTGTAGCTACGGCTCTATGAAGACATCGAAAACGTCTTCACTCGATTCGTCACCCGCTCCTCATGGGGCGATATCGTGTAACCGGGAGCATCGGAGTAACACTCTAACATGCTCGAGATGAGCCGAGCGTAGGGCATCTTCTCCTTGGGCCGCAAGTTGCCCTTCATCAACTTGCCCTTAATGTATCTCATCCCCTCTAGGATGAGCATCGTTGCGTCGAACCAACAGCCACAAAAGGCCGCATAAAGTGCCTGTTGTACTTTCTCTACGCGCTCTGTGTCGTGACGCAGTGGGTATAGGTTGCACTTGATAATTGAATCAAGCATCCACATGTAGTGGGGAAGGTCGACCCTCTTGATGGAGGATCCCGACCCCTTCTTCCCGTTAGTCATGCGGGTCATGATCTCCTCAAATCTCACCTCCGCCTTGAAGGGTGGGAGGAGGGTGGTCTCGGGTGTGAAGTCGAGGTAACACTCAAGTACCTCATGGACATGGCGATGGGTGAACGTGTAGTCGCATCCCTCTATTTTGGTCAAAATAATGTCGTCGGTAGGGCCGTCCGTTAGCCCTTGGTAGAATAAACGGACCAATCGTGGGTAGTAGGACCCACGGATGGGTTTCAAAACATCACCGAGACCGGCATTTCGGAGGTAATTACGAGCCCATTCGGTCTCGCCCGATACATCGGGATTTGTGAAGAGGGTTTGATCGATGATGTACTCGATCTCAAAGGTCTTAGCCGCCCACCACTCATTGGATTGCTCTACATTGGTGGGTGGTGGTGGCATAAGCGAAGACTCGCGCGAAGCCGTGCTCGTCGAACCGGAGGTGGTTTTCGATGCCGACGGTGATGGAGTCCTCACCGGTGATGGGGTAGGTGGTGGCGGTGCGATGTTCTTACGCCGGACCGGGAGTTTAATGGTTGCCTTCTTCGAAGACAAACAGGTTTTGGGCGGCATAGTTGGTGAAAATGGCAAAAACTAGGGTTTATATGCTTGAAATTTTGAAAATAACTCGAATCTAGGGTATAATGGCTCAAATTTAATAAAACTAGGGTTTACCTTATGTTTTGATCCAATGCTAAGCGATCCCGATCTGAAATCGATCCGAAATTGCAAACCCTAGGTGCTCGGATGGTTGAAGGAAGAAGAAGAAGAAGAAGGCGCGCAATACACAAAACCCCAAGATTTCAAATGGGAAAAAAAATCCCCGTCGATTTATATATATAGGCCTCGCTTCGATTAATCGAAATTCAATTTCGATTAATCGAGTTTTAAAACTAGGTTCAGCCGAACGAAATCGATTAATCGATTTCAAAAATCAATTAGTCGAAACATAAAATCTATTGATCGAAATCGTATCCGTTAAAAATTTTATGTTCTGAAGTTCACTGGCGTGAGCCAGTCGATTAATTGAAATTTATTTCGATTAATCGAAATTTATTTCGATTAATTGAAATTTATTTCGATTAATCGAAATCCCAAAATCGATCAATCGAGATTAACTTCGATTAATCGAAATCGTGCAGTCCTTCCAATTTTTTCAAAAATCCTTAAGTTACTCGATTAGTCGAACCCCCAATTCGATTAATCAAAATCCCAAATCGATTAATCGAATTTCACTTCGATTAATCGAAATCGTAAAATTTCTTCAAGTTTCTCTAAAATTATGAAGTTATTCGATTAATCGAATCCCCATATCGATTAATTGAAAACCTAAATCGATTAATCGAAACCAAAATCGATTAATCGAAATTTAAAATTGTCATTTTTCTGAATCCCTATCATATTTCCAGTCACTGGCACATGCCAGTCGACTAATCGACCAAAATCGATTAATCGAAATTCCAAATCGATTAATCGATTTGAAAATCGATTAATCGATTTTGATTAGATTCTTTAGATTTTCAAAATTTTTCATGTCTCTTTGATTTCTCATGGTAAACTATGACACCAATTGGTCGTGGAATCTACAAAATACATCATTACGACCATGTTGAATTTCCAATATCGTGTCCAACACTGTATTTGAGACTCCCTGTGGATAATATTGTCCTTTTAATAGATTGATCATAAGATCGATATTGACTTACAACATATGATTTTAAATCCACAAACATGCTTGCGGTGATACAATTTGACTCTCAAGCTGTCACAAACAAGCTTGGATACTGTTCTTTCACGTCGGCCTCTCGTTCCCATGTAGCTTCCTCGGCCGGATGGTGTCTCCATCGAACAAGTACTAATGGAATTGCCTTTGTTCGCAACACTTGTTCCTTTCGATCCAAAATCTCCACCGGCTCTTCGATCATCTCCATGCCCTCATGCATCTCAAATGATTGACCGCTCAACACGTGATCAGGGTCATTAAGGTACTTCCTGAGCATAAACACATGAAAGACATTGTGTACTGAATCAAATAATGGTGGCAGTCCAATGCGGTAAGCAACTTCCCCTATTCGTCCCAAAATTTCAAAAGGTCCTAGGTAGCGGGGACTTAGCTTCCCTCTCTTTCCAAACCTCATCACTCCCTTCATAGGTGACACTTTCACAAACACGTGTTCACCCACCTTAAAGTCCACACTCGTCTGCTTGATATCGACGTAGCTTTTCTGTCTGCTCTGAGCTGCTTTGAGTTTTGCTCTTATCATCCGAACATAGGTGGCATTATCTTCAAGTATTTCAGGTCCCAAAACGAATTTCTCATCCATTTCTTCCTAATTGATGGGTGATCTACATCGCCATCCGTAAAGTGTTTCATATGGTGCCATCCCAATGCTCGTCTGAAAACTGTTGTTATATGCAGACTCAATCAAGGACAGATGCTGATCCCATGATCCTTGTAACTCTAACATACATGCCCTAAGCATGTCCTCAATGATCTGATTGACCCTCTCAGTCTGTTCGTCAGTTTGCGGATGGAATGCCGTACTAAAATCTAGTCGCGTTCCCATTCCTTCTTGAAATTTCTTCCAAAACTTTTATGTATACAATGGGTCACGGTCTGAAACAATGCTACTCAGAATCCCGTGCAAACGGACAATCTCTTTCATATACAGTTCTGCTAGTCTTCCAGCCGTGTACATTGTGTTGTAAGGCAAGAAGTGCGCTGGCTTGGTCAATCGATCGACCACTACCCATATGGCATTGTACTTCTTTGCAATACGCGGTAGTCCAACGATGAAGTCCATAGAGATTGATTCCCACTTCCAGTCCGGTATAGGTAGAGGCTGCAATAGACCTGCGAGATGTCTATGATCGATCTTCACTTGTTGGCATGTCAAACACTGCGACATGTACTCTGTCACATCTTGTTTCAAGCCTCTCCACCAGTAATTCTTTTTCAAGTCTTGATACATCTTTGTGCTTCCCGGGTGGATAGCATAGCTTGATTTGTGAGATTCATCCAGAATTGTTCATCGTAGATCGGCGTTGTTCGAAATACAGAGGCGGCCCTTGAACAATAAGGAACCATCCTCTTTGATCGAAAACTCAGATGTAATGCCTCAAGTTACATCTTGACGAATCTTTGTTAGCGCCGGGTCTTTCATCTGTAGCTCATAGATATGCTCAAATATCATCGGTCTCACTGAGATATTAGCCAAGAAGGCTCCTGTAGCTTGTGAGTCAATACTCACATCATATAGTGCCAGTTCTTCAAACAGTTTCCATCTGTGCATACCCAAAATCAAACTAGCCAATTGAGCTGAACTCTTCCGACTCAAGGCGTCAGCTACTACATTAGCCTTGCCTGGATGGTACTGTATGGAACAATCATAATCCTTGAGAAACTTCATCCATCTGCGCTGTCTCATATTTAGTTCCTTCTGTGTAAATAGATATCTGAGGCTCTTATGATCGGTGAAAATCTCAAGCGTCTCATCGTACAAGTAATGTCTCCAAATCTTCAGCGCAAAAATGACCGCTGCTAATTCCAGGTCATGTGTCGGGTAATTCTTTTCATGCTCTTTCAATATACGCTATCAATTGCTTTGTGAAGTACATAGCCCAAACCAGTATACGAAGTATCGCTATACATTGCAAACCCTCCGCTGCCTGAAGGTATAGCTAACACTGGAGCTGAAGTGAGTCTCTTCTTAAGTTCTTGAAAACTCTTCTCGCATGCCTCACTCCATTCAAATCTTGCATCTTTCTGTGTAAGTCTCGTGAGTGGTCCTGATATCTTTGAAAAACCCTCAACGAAATGTCGGTAGTAACCCGCCAATCCAAGGAAACTGCAAATGTCGGTCACTGTCTTTGGTTGCTCCCAATTCACTACTGCTTCGATCTTTGCTGGATCTACAGTGACACCAAGCTTTGAGACAACATGTCCCAAAAAGCTAACTTCTTCTAACCAAAACTCACATTTGCTGAGCTTGACATACAGTTGGTGTTCACGTAGAGTTTGTAGGGCTATTCTCAAATGCTTTTCATGCTCTTCCTCTGATTTTGAATAGATCAGGATGTCGTCAACAAACACTACAACACAAGAGTCTAGGTGTGGTTTAAACACCCTATTCATTAGATTCATGAATGACGTCGGGGCATTTGTCAACCCAAACGGCATCACTAGGAACTCATAGTGTCCGTATCGAGTCCTGAATGCAGTCTTCTGAATATCCTCTGCCTTGACTCTCAACTGATGGTATCCCAATCTCAGATCGATCTTAGAGAAATACTTCGCTCCTTGCTGTTGATCAAACAAGTCATCTATCCTAGGCAAAGGGTATCGATTCTTGATGGTAAGTTTGTTTAATTGGCGATAGTCAATGCACAGACGTATTGACCCATCTTTCTTCTTTACAAACAAGACCGGTGCTCCTCATGGAGACACGCTTGGTCTAACAAACCCCTTGTCCATTAATTCTTGTAGATGCTCTTTCAACTCCTTCAACTCAGCAGGAGCCATTCTGTACGGTGCTTTAGAAACAGGCTCCGTTCCTGGTGCTAAGTCGATGGCAAATTCTATTTCTCTTTCTGAAGGTAATCCGGGTAACTCCTTCTGAAATACATCGGCGAAGTCTCGCACAACTGCTATCTCAGAGATAACATTCTTCTCCTCTTTATGCTCCTTCAAAAATGCCAAGTATCTACTACACCCTTTTCTGATCAATCGCTCGGCCCTGACTGCCGAGATAAGTGGTAGGTGTGTCGACCTCTCTCCTCGAAATCTAAACGATCTCCTCGTGTTGGATCTGAAGATGACGACCTTGTTCTTGCAACCTACCGTCGCACAGTGAGTTTATAGCCAATCCATGCCAAGGATCACGTCAAATCCTTGCATGTCTAACAGAATTAGGTTCGCCGGTAGCTCAAAGACATCTCCATCCATGACCCTCACGATCACGGAGTTGCAACCCTTCTCGGTATCTACCGCTTTCCCAATGGGAACTGTCACGGTTAAAACAAAGTCTAACTCTTCTGGGTCGACTTTCATCCTCTTGGTGAAGCGAGGGATAACAATTGGGTGAGTAGACCCTGGGTCTATCAACACTCGAGTTTCGTATGTTACATCGCTCCCCTTCTTATAAATTTGTAACGTACCTAATCATACATATATATATATATATATATATATATATATATTGTTTATTATCATACTAGAATTTATTACATGTAAGTTTTTTCTTATATTTTTCTAAATATAGATGCACCTTTTCTATCTAAAATTTTAAGAGTTAAAATTCTTTATTTAAAAGAAAGCTCACCTTGAATCACGTCATTTATGTTCTGAGCCTCTTGAGCTGTGACTGCGTAGGCTCTTCCTTGGATGATCGGCTTCCTCGCTTGTATAGGTCGTGGCGTAGGTGCTGAAGCCGTCTTCCCCTTATTCATCTCAGGGCATTCCTTGATCAAGTGGCCCACCTTGCCACATCGAAAGTAACCCTGAGTGCCTACCCTACAGTCCGCTATCTTGTGAGGCTTGCCACACTTGACACAAGTCTCACGAGGTGTGGAAGAAGCTGCTCGAGAAGCACCCTGTGTGACTGTAGCGCCGGTAGTGATAGCAGGGCTCTCATAGCGTATCGGTCTCTCCGACGCGAGCAATGGAAATCTCTGCTGGTTGCTCTGCTGTGCCAGTCTTCCATAACCTCCTTGAAACGGTGGTTTCTGATTGTTTGGTATGAACCTCGACTTTTTATTTACCGATTCATAATTCCCCGTTCTGCTCTGATCACTGTTCCACCTTCCTTGTTGCTCTCTTTGGCGTTATTTATTATTATTCTCCTCTTCCACTATGAGCGCTTTGCCCATGACCTCACCATAGGTCTTCAATTGGAATGGTGCTACTCCTCCCCTCACGTCCAGCTTCAAACCTTGCTGAAACCTCTTTGCTTTCATCATATCGGTGATGACATAATCGGGCGCAAAGCGAGTGAGTCGCATAAACTCCACTCCATAATCTCTTACTGTCATCTTCCCCTGAGTAAGCTGTAGAAATTGGATTTTCATTTGGTTCCTCACCACCTCAGGGAAGTACTGTTTATTGAATTCCTCAACGAACTCATCCCAAGTCTAGGGCAAATCCAGAGTCTCCTGGCCCCTAGTCCGTGAAACGGACTTCCACCAAGGCCCAGCCTCTCCGTCTAGCATGTAGGCTGCCCAACGGACGCTCTCGTCCTCCGTGCACGTCAGTACACTAAAAACTTTCTCCATCTCACTCAGCCAATGCTCTGCCACTATGGGCTCTCCCTGTCCAAAAAAACTAGGAGGTCTCATCCTCCTAAATTCAGTTAACGCTGAGGATGCTGGCGGTGGCGAAGCCACTAGAGGTGTCGGTGGCTGATGCTGCTCATGAGCCGTGTGAGCTGCCAAAGATGCTGCCTGTTGAGCCATAGCAGCTGCCATGGTCTCCATGGTGTGCATCATCCTCTGACGCTCTTCTCTATCCTCATTTCACTCTCTAACTCTTTCTTGTTCTCTCTGATCTTGATCCTGTCGATCTCGATCACGGTTCTCTCCCTGATCTTGGCTCCCTTGGCCACCACTGCCAGAAGCTCCTCCATCTCCTATGGGTACTCTATTTGTAGGAGAGATGTACCCATCTCCACTACGTAAACTTTTACTATGACCGCCCCTGGGTCGGCCCCTTCCTCTAGAAGACATAACGGTCTGCACGTGAAAATAAAGTTTTCATTAGCAGAAGTCCCTATGCTCTGACAAAAGAACGATTGTCAGAGTTTCTAAAAGAAAATGCTTTGATACCAACTGTGATAACCCGAATTTTGGCACCCCGAAACCCGTGCCATCAGTATGATCCTTCAGACCGTGCCCCAAAACTATGCATGGAATATTGGTATATCAAGCACAAATTAAATAAATAAAGCAAGTGATCTCATAAAGCGGAAACAGTTAATATGTCAACTGGCATATGCAAAATACAGTTCTACTATCATGCCACTGCATGAACAGAGAACCGACCCGAACCATCAGTGATAATCAGATCACCCCAGATGGTTCGCTGAAAGAATAATTCAATTTAATTATATGTTTATAAAAAATAAAGGCTTGACATACCAAGCCATACAACTAGCTCTCAAAAACTAGTCTCTGTCAAAGTACACAGCAGAGTCTCCTAGAAGAAGTCCTCGGGTGGAGACTCCAACTCGTCTCCAGGCACGTAATCCGAATTACCTGGATCTACGTCTCCCGAAGCCTCTACAGCTGCAATCAATGGACCTGCGACGTATAGTCAAAAGGGTGAGTTACATCCTAGCTCAATAGGGAACAAACACAATGAACATATAAGTTAAAACTCACATATATTCCATGATACTCTAAGCATGATGTGTCTATGCTTTTGCTAGAAAAACAGTTTAAATATGTTGAATTGTATTCAAGTTTACTGATAGTTAGCATGTCTTACTTTACTTATTGATTTATCATGAATGACACTGAACAAGCCTAAAGCAAAACTTAAATCTTCAACTTAAGTAATTCCCAAGCAATATAGCATCGAGCCCCGATGAGATACCCTTCATTGTTATCTAATTAGACAGTTATAAAAATGTATTCCCTGGGAATACGACCCAAGCCCCTTTCTCACTAGGCGGCGGGGTTAAATATCACACAACATCCCTGGGATGTACTTACGGTTACGGATAAACCTCAGATCTGTGCGGATTCACACTCGCACGGATACTTGGATATCCCGCACGTCCCGTGGGTATCCACGCTATGGGGTATCCTATCAAACCTCAAATAACAAAAATAACATGTGCTTTACATATAGTTGTTCGCCGTATAAGTGTGCTATCTTATATCAGTTAGGCCTCAACAGTAATTATTCAATCCTATGTATATATCCCTGGGATGTATACATACCCGCATCACTCCTGATGCCTTTATTACTTTCTCATCTCTTGGGGATGTCTCAATCTCATTAGATTACTTGTTCTTAATTACTTGCATCATACTGATGCCTTTATCACATTCTTGGTGTCACACACGTACCCATTTTCACAAAGTTTTTCACAATTAAAACGACTTCAAATTTGATAATCATATCACTACATACATGCTCTTGAAATTAAAGTACATGATCAAGGTGTTCCCTACCTCAATTCTCTGATGGTCCAAGCATCAAGGTCCCACGTGACTCCTTGTGCGCATGCTCATACGTACCACCTATGGTACATCATAACACATGCAATCTATCACTAAAGATGTAATGAAGAAGGTCCTGGACCCTCAATGAATCTCAAAGAAAACTTAGAAAGTTAAGCAAAACTGTCAAAGTCGATTAATCGATTCCCAAAATCGATTAATCGAAAACCAAATCGATTAATCGTTCTCAAAATTGATTAATCGAAATTCAAATTTGATTAATCGATCCCAAATCGATTAATCGAAGTCTTTAACATAATGAAGTCGATTCTCAAATCGAGTGGTCGAAAGTCAGAAATCGATTAGTCGATCGCAAATCGATTAATCGAAATCCAAAATCGATTAATCGATTTCCCAACTCGATTAGTCGATTTCTCTAGGTCTCTTTTCTCCAGCCACTGGAGGTACCCAGTCGATTAGTCGAATTCCAAATCGACTAATCAAAATCTAAATCGATTAATCGAAATACAATTTGATTAATCGAAATCGGGCTTTCATGACTTTTCAACTTCTGGGCCAAAATCGATTAATTGAACTACAATTTCGATTAATCGATTTGGCCAGATTTTGCCCCCTTTCGGGTTGTTATTCCAAATCTTTATCCTTTCTCTCCTATACCTTTAATCTATCCTTCTAAGCATATTTGAAAGAATTTAATCATTCACAATCTATGCATTACATTAATTTAAAACTCACCTTCAATCAATCCTCAAATTGATCAAGATCTAGGTTGGAAATGGCTAGGGTTCCTGCTTTTCGTTTCAACGATCCTAACGCGTTGAATCCTTCAGTCAATGCTCCATCCTCTTCTTGATTTGCATTAACTTCTAGCCCTCATAACTCCTCCTTACTTTTCTCTCTCTCTTCTTAACTCTCTCTTCAATAGCTTAAAACAAAAGGGAAATAGGGTTATTAAACCCTTATATTTGCTCTCCTGCTTGTGTTAAATGCATACACTAGCGATAGGTGTATGTGACTGTAACTTAGCACAATACTCTACACTTAGGTCACACTAATCTCACATTAGTATATAACTTCATGAATTCAATGTCTAACCATCACTTGGTCAAACCCATGACCAATCGGGCACGGATCCCGAGGTCAAAGTTAAACGGTCAATTTTTCGGGATATTACATGGGAAGTACTTTAATGCCAACCTGTGAAAATGGAAAGTGTGAAAGTTACACTTCCTTTCTATCCAGGGGCTCTAAAGTTACCCAGAACAGGAGTAAGCCCTTTCTTGGATAACTTTATGAGCTTCAATTCCCTTCCATTTTGCTTCCAAGGAATCTCCTCCAATGGATCAAGGTTGCCTAAGCTATGCCTCGATGAAGAGTGTATGGTTCTTTTGGATCTGTTCAAAGAATTACATGCATTCCTCAAATTTAAATGCTAAAAGGAAACATTTTAAGAAACAGAGGTATTTTAAAAAGACTGAAGGATTTGTTTGTCTTGAACCCTTAGAATTACATGAACTTTGTGATGCCATCAATATAAATGAAAATGTGGGAACTTGCGAGATGATGAAATTCAAGAGCTGAATGGATGTGTGCCGAGTTGGGATGGTCCAGATAGATGAAAATGTGGGTCATGAGGTAAATCACAGGATTGCAAACATTAGAAGAAGAACATACCAATTTCAAACACAAATTCCCTACAAAAGCTAACGAAGCATGAGCTAAATCACAGTTCTAACCATCAACGTACACCTTTTGCGTCTGGGATTTGTCTGTTAGTTATTCTATAATAATAAGTTTTAAATCTATCCAAATTCATGAACCTATTTTGTTAACTAATTAGCTTAAGAATAGAAATCCATTACATATCCATCAAAACGATAGACTAAAAAGTTCAGTCGAAAAAAAAAAAATAATAATAAATAAATATATATATATATATATATATATATATATATATATATATATATATATATATATATATTCAAAACACAGAACTAGACTTTCAGAGCTACTTACATAGCTTATCCGGTGAATTGAACGCTCCACGAGCAATGAAACAGCAACAAAGATAGTCAACACAGTCACAACAGACCATGTGGGCGTCAAGGCCAACGATTGCATTACTTCATTTTCTGCCATCCTAAATCCTTTTCCTGGCTAATCAAATTACCCACACTAAATCTTTCTAAATCTCCACAGAGATCACAACATAAACAAAACTTTGCAGAATCAACCAATAGATCTTCATAAATCAAGAAGGCAAATTTCTACATTTTCTAACCCCTTTTCCCTGCAAAAACAATACATTAATGCTGCTATAAAAGATTGTGTAGTGAAATTTTTTATTTTTTTTTAAAAGGCTAAATCTTAACAATGCATTTGATCTAGTAGAGAGTTGCATCTTCTCTAAGAGCTAACCCAAACGTAGCCTTAGCTTTTAAACTCTACAAGGGCGTCTAAAATCTAGCGGAGCACATACCTGGCCATGGTGAATGGGATCGCACCATATACCAACTCAATTGAAAGAGGGAACCAGCTTGTTGAGATCAGATTCCTCTAATTTCTAAAAGAGCTTTGCTTTAGAGGGGTATCTTCTCCATGTCATTCAAAGGGAGTGAACCATTTTTCAAAGCTAATGAGTGGTCATCAATTATGCATATTGCAACCTTAAGGTTGCAGTTTCCCAGCTCAGCTTGCCAATAAAAAAATATTTATTTTGTAATATTTTTAGGATATTTCATTAAGGCCCTGCTTGATAGCAATGAAACTCCAAAGAGGAAATGAAATCAATTTCTTAGTTGATTTCCTAGGAAATGATTTCCTCTAGAAATAGATTTTCCACTGTTTGATTAGTGTGTTTGAGAAATGAATTTCATTGGAAATTGATTTCTCTTGTTTGATTAGTATCTTTGAAAATAAATTTTTAAATGTTGATCATTTATTATTAAAGTCAAATATTAACCAATTATTTTTTTAATGATATTCTATTATATTACAAATTAATACCATCGTAATCACTATTTATTACTAAGTTACATAAGTTAGAGTTTGAAAAGTCAAACTCAAATAAAAAGTCAAATTTTGACCAAACTTAAAATTTTGATAAAAAAAATATGTAAAGCTAAATAATAAAGTTGTAAATTCTAGTATCTACTATAAGTTTATACGTTGAAATGAAATTAAATTTCTATAAAAGTCAAACTTTGACTAAAATTTTAACTTTGACCAAAAGAAAATTTTGCAATGTACCAAGTTATAAAAGTCTAATTGTAAATTAATATAATAATATTCATATATATCTTTAGGTTACACTAGTCAAAATTTGATCAAATATTCACTTTTAATAAAAGTCAAGCTTTGACTAAACGTAAAACTTTGATTAATAAAATCTTTTAAGACTAAAGTACAAAGTTATATAGTAAATGCTAGTATGTTTTATATATTGAAACAAAATTAAAATTCTAAACTTGAAAGAAATTTTAATTTTTTTTAAAGTCAAACTTTGACTAATTTTTTAAATTTTGACCAATAAAAAATTCGACAATCTACTGCCAACCTGCAAATTAACATAACAGTATTTGTATCCATCGCTAGGTTACACTAGTAAAAACTTTGACTAAATATCAACTTTTTAAAAAGTCAAACTTTGACCAAATATAAAACAAAAGTAAAATAAAATTTGGTAATGTACTAGAAAGTAATAAATTAAAAAAATGATAATCTCATTGGGGATACAAAAGTTTAAAAAAATCAAATTATGTTTAAAAGTCAAAGTTTGACCAAATATCAAACTTTGACTGATTAAAATTTATATTACCAAAATATAAATAACAATCATAATAATCACTATCTACTATCAAGATACACTTCTCAACTTTTGACTAAAGTCAATATTTGAATAAAAGTCAAATTTTGACTAAAAGTCAAACTTTGACCAATAAAAATGAGGCAATGTATTTTTAAATTATAAATAAAAATAATGATAGATATTTTTAATTATAATATTTCACTAATAAGAATTTATAACATTTTATAGAAAATCGAACTTTGACCAAAAGTCAAACTTTGACTAAGAAAAAATTGTACTGATACGATATAAATTTCAAGTTTGACTAACAATAAAATTTGTGCAAAAGTCAAAGTTTGACTAAAGGTCAAACTATTGACTAATACAATTGAGAATACAGTATCAAATTATATATCAATACAACGGTATCCTTTTTTCGTCATCAAATTATTAGAGTCTAAGTTTAATAAAAAATAAATTATAATTAAAAGTCAAAGTTTGACCTTAAGTCAACCTTTGACCTTTAAAATTTTGATAATATATTACTAAGTTACAACTTATTATCATGTTTCAATAGTCAAAGTTTTATCAAAAGTCAAA
Organism: Chloranthus sessilifolius; assembly: GCA_021018995.1. Taxonomy (NCBI): domain Eukaryota; kingdom Viridiplantae; phylum Streptophyta; class Magnoliopsida; order Chloranthales; family Chloranthaceae; genus Chloranthus; species Chloranthus sessilifolius. The sequence continues at coordinate 17,321,894 of CM037596.1, forward strand.
ACTTTATATAGCTTATAAATCCAATTAAAGTTTGATTAAAATTCAAACTTTGACCAAAGTCAAATATTAGCTGAAAAGAGTATGATCTAGATAATGTAGTGGTCATAGTGATCGTACTGGTATGATGGTCATAGAAATTGAAGTTACTTTTTAATAGTCAATTTTTATTTTATTTTTGCTTTTAGGTTTATTACAAGTAACTTTAGATTTCCAATAACAAAACATTATTATTTTGTTAATAGGAAACTCAATTTCAGCCACTTGAAGGGTTGAAATGATTTCCTCCTAAAATGATTTGGTGTATGGAAATTCAATTTCCATGCGGGACGACTTAATTTCATTTCCATCTCCTTAAATAGCTATCAAACAACAACAATTGGAAACTAAGTTTCATTTCCACAATGAAATTACATTCCATGTTATCAAACAAGGCAGAATCTGATCTATATGATGGTGTGACCCACAAGGCAAAAAAAATAGTGCGAACTGTCAAATGTAAGGGGAAATGGACTAGACAGCCTAGGCCTGTTCCTATATTTCTATAATTTTCCCTTAGCCCTAGTTTAAATCCAGCCCAGTTCTACGAGGGCTCTCAATTCTAAGTACTGCAATCCTGTTGATTGGAACCTCTGGCCACTTTTTTAGATTGATAACACACATACAAACATTGGTGAACGAGTAGGTCGCTCAAGGTTGCAATATTGTCAACCTTCCAGTTGAGCCACAGAACCAACCCCTCAACACTAGAAACCTAGATTAGCATACATATATCTTATCATAAACGATCGATAAAATCAAGATATTTACAACCAACTCCAAGGGATTATAATTTTTTCTGCAAGGTTTACAAACTCAACCAAGTGATTTGAGTAACATGGTGAGTCAATCTAACCTGATTGAGTCTCAGGTCAAAGCTATAGGTGTACCTTGGCTTTCATAAAAAACCACACAAAATTAAATCAGTTATTCAAGCATTCCCACGTTTTCTCAACTAAATCAATTCTTGTCTCATCTAAGTCCAAACTTTTGATTTGCAAGACTAAACCCATGAAGAACTAGAAAGTCATAGTTGGCATTCACTTGATTTTTCATTTCTTCAAGACATTTGGATGAACAAGACCCAAGTACTACACTACTACAACAAATTTTTATCCTCTAACCCCTACAAAACGGTAGATTTATCACTTTAGTGCAATATTTGCAAAGTTTGAACAAAAATCACCATTATTATAGAACTAGTTATTGCCTTTTGTTTTTTCAAGTATGAATAGCTTCTTTATAGATGATTTTGAGGCAACACAATTCTTGTTTGTCAACGGTTTCTAGTATGTCTTCCACAACGACATTTATACAAAATCCAGCCTCCTAGGCAGCATTGTCAAAGCTGCTCATGCTATAGCAGGTGGCTTCTACCCTTGGTTTCCAAGCAGGAAATCGGTCACAGAATATGAGGGATCAAAAAAGAAACTGGCAATATTCATAATACAAATAGAAGGTCCAAATAAAAAAGGGAATCAACAAATAATGTTTGGAATGCATTTTGCAGAGACTACTTTGGCGAAGATGCCATGGCTTTTTCAGAAACTGCACATATCTTATGCATGCTTAGCGCAGGAAAACCTTTTCTAATAGAATCAACGAAAAAACTTGCAGTCAATGTTATCTTTTATTTCCGAATCTTTATATAACAAAGAAAAGAGAACAAATAATCTAATTACCATTGGCCATGCCAATAGACTCAACATGCCCCTGTAACTCATCCAACATATCTGCAAAATTAATAGATCCAATGGGTCATTAAATTAATTAAAGTGGATACATAATAAAAGAAAAAAGACAAATGAAAAAATAGTACATTAATCACAATCTACAATAAATTACCTTCAAGATCTGCCGAAGTGATACCTTGAGTCTCCAGCACGTGTTCTGGAGTTTGCATAACCAGCGTGATCTCCTTCATTCTCTTAATGACATCAACAGTTTGGGCTTGCATGGCTTTCATAAACCATTTTCGATCCTCCTCACTGATGAACAGATAATAACTGATAAAAAGAAAGAGGAAACAACTGATAAAACCAACTGATAAAGAGATGATCTCCACTTACCAAAGATAGAACCAACTCCTATTGAGAAAGACTGCAGAGCTGAAAAAGTTGATTGAAAGTGAATAAAATACAAGTCCTCATGTATATTCACAATTTTCATTGTGGGTAGAGCTTGCTCACCCTGCAAATTTACCAGTCTCTACTTCAGTCATCTTAATACTTGTCTGATTTAAAAAAAAAAAAAATCTACAATTTACTGGGATTTATAAAAATAAATAATTAGCTGTAAATGTGATGCGGGACAACGACCCTAATATGCGGAATATGATTTAAATGCAGCTTTGGCCAAAATTAAATAAAATAATTCAAGTTTAATCGTAAAATTATCTTAAAATACCTTAGAGTTTGCAGAATTTTGATGAGTAGATCACACGAGATCCAAATAGGGTGTCCGATCCGATGCGCAAGTACTTTCAGATTTGAGGCAAGATCGGCCTAGAGATAGAACTTTGGCTTTTCTAGGTGTAGGAACTCGTCTTCAGTCCGATGTAGATTCACGGATTTCAAATTGGGTTGTAAAAGGGAACTAGGGTTTGTAAAAGGTGTATGGCTTTTAGATCGGTTAATGGTTCTGGAAAAGGTGTTGGCTTTGTGTGGTATAGGGTTTCAAAAGCCTAGGGTTTCGGGAGCAAGGAAAACAATTGGGTTGAGGTTTAGAGAAGCAAGCACAGATCAGGATAGCAAATATGATAGAGAAAATAATAATGGCTTTTGGGAATCACTCCCTTGGCCTCACGCCAAAGCCATCTCAGGCAAAGAATATTCAAACATAAAAGCATTCAAAATATTCAATCAACTAACTAAAAGTCTTTACAAGCTTCTATATATAGGCCACCAATAGTTAAATTCGAAATAAAAGAGTCCTAATACTAATAAAACAAAAAAGGAAAAGTTTCACATAAAATTCCGTCTAAGGTCGTCGCTGTAGCTCGCTCACGCGATTTAAGTGATCACTCGCGCGAGTTAATTATCGGTATTCTTGTATTCCCTGTGCTTGCTCGCTGTTCTCCCGACGGTTTGTATCCGTTTCTCTACTGAGGCTACGGTACTCGGGCTTCCTCTACGCTTCTTCTAACGCCGGTAAAATTGATGTGGTCAAAATCTAATGTCCATGTATGTGACGTCCCCGTCAATTCCCCCGGACCAAATAGGTTTCATCACCGATAAAACGCGCTTGTGGTAGATGTCAATCAAATCGGGGTTCAATCGGTGGATCTCATTCTCATGGATCCAAGTATTTTTAGACTCCGATTTACCAACCCATTTAACCAAGTACTTCTGAAATCCCCCGTCATGTGTAGAGATGACATGATCATTAAGTATATCATCTATCTCATCTTTTCTCTGTTTGCTTGGGGAAGGAAGAGGTATACGTTGCAAGGTTGGATTGGGGCTGGGGTTAGGAGGTGGCTGGAGTGGGTTTTCAGGAGGTGGGGTGAAACCCAAGTAAGGAACCAAGTCCTCCACATTGAACATGGAACTAACCTCCGTACTTAGAGGAAGCTCGAGCACGTATGCATTAGGACCACACTTAGCCAAAATGCTAAAAGGCCCAGCACCTCGAGATTGGAGCTTCTTTGCGGATCTTGATGGGAACCGCTCAGGCCTAACCAGGACCATCACATAATCACTCACGTGAAATTCTTTAGAACGCCTGTGAGTATCTGCAGATAATTTATATTGATTGTTACTTAAATTATTTTTTTGCTTAATTTCGGCATGCAAGCTATGAATATGTAGTGCAAATACATTGGCAGACTCTGACACTCTATGGGATGCAGACATGGGGATCAAATCTAATGGGGTTCTAGGCGTATGACTATGTACTACATCAAAAGGACTTATGCCTATGGACCTATTGAGAGAATTATTATATGCAAACTCAGTTGTGGGTAAGATGGTATCCCAAGTCCTAACATGATCACCGACAAGACTACGAAGGAGGTTCCCAAGGCTCCTATTGGTGCTTTCGGTTTGGCCATCTATTTGAGGGTGGTAAGCTGTAGAGAATTGGAGCAATGTTCCCATCATGTGCCAAAGGGTCTTCTAAAAATAACTCGTAAATTTAACATCTCTATCAGACACAATGGTTTTGGGCAACCCATGAAGACGTACTACCTCCGCGAAAAATAGTTTAGCAATATGAGATGCATCGGAGGTTTTGGAACAAGGAATGAAGTGGGTTTTCTTAGAAAATCGTTCCACTACTTCGTTGATGGAGTCGTGCTTCCTAGGGGTCTTAGAAAGTTTAAGCACGAAATCCATTGAGAGGTCTTGCCATGGTGTGTGTGGCACAGGTAATGGGGTGTACAAGCCGGTATTTTGTTTGGTCTGTTTTGACACTTGGCAAGTACGACAATGTTTGTGTGACAGCCCGAATTTCGACACCCCGAAACCCGTGCCATCAGCACGATCATCTTGACCGTGCCCTTTAGCTAAGCACGGAACACTGGTATATCAAGCATAAAAAAATATAATAAACGAAATTGCGGAATTTAAATCTATATTAATTAACTCTCCAAAAGACAGTTCTACCCTCATGCCTCTACATGAATGGAGAACCGATCCGAACCATCGATGATAGCAATCATCACGGATGGTTCGTCCCAAAAGAGAAACCCCAACTCCTTATATACATGATTTTAAACAAAATGAAGGCTTGACATACCAAGCCATACAAAACCTCTCCAAAAATCTCTCAAAGTGGCACAACGGAGTCCTCTAGAAGAAGTCCTCTGGAGGTGGCTCCAACTCGTCACCGGCCGCAAGGTCCCACTCACGCCGATCGGCCTCCTCAAGCCTCCAAGCTGCTAGTAGTGGACTGACGATAGAGATAGTTCATAGGGTGAGCTACATCCTGGCTCAATAGGGAACAAACACGGTTGAACATATAAATTATAACTCACATATATTCCATGACATGCCATGCATGATGTGTCTATGCAGTTGTTGATGAAGACAGTTAAAAAGCATTTCATTTTACTGTTCATTACATATGTTTTCATTTAATCATGAATGATGCTGAAAAGGCCTAAAGCAAAACTTAAACTTTCAACTTAAGTAATCCCCGAGCAATATAGCATCGAGCCCCGATGAGATACCCATCATCGTCATCTATATAGACAGTTTTAACCGTATTCCCTGGGAATACAAATAGTACCCAAGCCCCTTTCCCCTGGGGATTGGTGGCGGGGTTTCACTTGTCTCAATCAACACCCCTGGGGTGTGCTTACTATGTACGGATAAGCCTCCGCACTGGCCTACGGTTTCGCCGCCGTATCGGTCACGGATATCCTGCCGTGTCAGTCGTGGATATCCCGCCACGTCGGTGGGGTACCCTATCAAACCTCAAATAACAAAAATATCGGTGCCTTACATATAGTTATTCACCGTGTAATTGTGCTATCTTATATCAGTTAGGCCCTATCAAACATAATTCAATCCTTGGATACATCCCTGGGATGTATCCATTTACTTGCATCACACCTGATGCTCTTATCTCTTTACTTCTTCATCCCCTGGGGATGGCTCATTATGATTACTCTTATGATTGTCACACACACACACTTTTCACAAATTCTTAAGAAATAAACAATTGAATTGAAATCTATATCACTACATACATGCTCTTGTAAAATAAGGTACATGTTCAAGGTGTTCCCTACCTCAAGTCTTCATTTGTTCAATGCATCAAGGTCCCACGTGGCTCCTTGTGCACTAGTCCACACGTACCACCTATGGTATCACATAACAGGTGAAACACATCACAATGGATGCCATAAAGAAGGTATAAAACCCTCCAAGAATCTTAGAGCCAAACCCAAAAGTCAACATAATTTATCTCAGTCAATTAATCGAATTCCAAAATCGATTAATCGAATCTGATTCGATTAATCGATTTCCAAAATCGATTAATCGAAGGTCAATATCGATTAATCGAAGTAATTTCGATTAATCGAAATTCTCTGTTTCGCAAAGTCGATTCTCGTCAATAATGAGCTTCGATTAATCGAATCCAATTTCGATTAATCGAAATTCTCCTTTTCGCAAAGTAGACTCACAGTTCGAACAGTCGAGTTTTCATTCGATTAATTGAATCCAATTTCGATTAATTGATATTCTTCTTTTCGCAAAGTCGACTCTCAGTTCGAACAGTCGAGTTTCACAAGTTGATTAATCGATCCCAAATCGATTAATCGAAAACTAAAATCGATTAATCGAAATCCCATTTCGATTAGTCGATTTTTCCTCAAGCCATTTCCTCCAACCCCTGGGGTCCATTGGAGGTTCTCAGTCGATTAATCGATCCCCAAATCGATTAATCGAAATCCAAAGTCGATTAATCGAAATCAAATTCGATTAATCGAAATCGGGGTCCTCTGACCTTTCAACTTCCTGGCCAATTTCGATTAATCGAAACCCAATTTCGATTAATCGAAACCCAATTTCGATTAATCGAAATTGTCAGATTCAGCCCCCTACGAGCTGTTCTTCCCAATCTTCTTCCATACTTTTTCCTCTATTTTTCTAAGCCATTATCCTATGATTTAACCCACATTCAACCACAACTTAACCCCTATAATCTATGCATCTTATTTACAAAAAATTTTACCTTGAATAGATCTCAAGTTGATTTCAATCAAATAGTTGGAAGGCTAGGGTTTCCAGCTTTTGCTCTAACAGATTCACGTTTAATCTGACTTTTATCTCTTGAATCCCCCCTCCAATCAGTTGCAATAACTCCTCTCTTACTTCTCTCTCTTTCTCTCTCTTCTTTACTCTCCTTCAACAACCAAAATACACATCTAGGGTTATTAAACCCTTTTATCCCTTTTCTCACTTGTGTGTTGAGCACATACACCGCGGTAGGTGTATGCGACTTCACATTTACAACACACATCACATAGGCATTCTATTTTTCACATCTCATCCGTTCATCACACTACATACTAACTGTTGGACTTCCATTTGGTCAAACCTATGACCGATCGGGCACGGATCCTGAGGTCATAGTTTTGTGTGATTTTTTGGGCTATTACATCCTCCCCACCTTGGGAATTTTTGTCCTCGAAAATAACCCAAGGTTTGTCTGTATGGGTCTCTCCCCCCCCCCACACTCTCAGGTGAGGTGGTCGAGTAGACCCAGACGCATTCAGCTAGTTACAATTGTTGGCAAAGAATTTAAAGTGGACTAATTGGACAATTCGTACAAAAAATTTGGGATTTGTATTATAATTGATAATTTTACAATACCAATTAAATTGGCGTACAAAAGAAATTTACATGTATACAAGCAAAATGCGAAAAGAAATACAAGACTCAGACAGTCCCCTCGCCAGGCTGGTCGGGTGCTTTGGTGGTGGGTCTCGAGTGGCTCTGTGTGGCAGCAGTCTGGTGGGTGGTTGGTCAGTTGGCATCTCGGTCGGCGGAGCGGATGTAGATGTGGAAGGAGTCGCGCCTGTAGTGGTGGGATGGAAAACGGGTCCTCTATGGAAGGCGGTGCGTCCGGCCGTCCACTCCTCCTCCTGGGCGAGGTAGCGGCGGTAGTCGGTAGGATATATGTGGCGGAGGGTGTGGAATAGGAGGAAGTCTATCCTCCGGTTCATCCTCTCGTTGTTGGCTTCCATGCGAGCCAACACGTCTTCGATGGTCGGCCCAGATGAAGCGGCACGCCGGCGGTAGGATGAGGTGGGTGTCGCGGGCGCGGAGTGGGCAGGTGGCATCGGTGAGGCTGCGGTGTGGGAGGGAACCCTCTCCACTGATGGCTCAACGGGGATAGGGTGTGCCCCACCCACGGGTGGGTCCTGCTGAGGTGGTGGGGGTGGTGGCGGTGCTACTGCTGCTGCTGCTGGGGCTGGAGCGAGAGCGGGACCCGGAGCCGGTAGGGTCCGCTTTAAAAGGTTGTAGCTACGGGTCCATGAAGACCTAGAGAATGTCTTCACGCAGTCCGTAGCCCTCTCTTCATGCGGAGAGACGGCATAAGATGCATCGTTGGAGTAGCACTCCAACATGCTCGATATGAGGCGAGCATAGGGCATCTTTTCTTTGGGCCGTAGGTTGCCCTTCATCAGCTTCCCTTTTATGTATCTCATCCCCTCAAGGATGAGCATGGTGGCGTCAAACCACCGGCCACAGAAGGCCGAGTAAAGTGCCTGCTGCACCATCTCCACGCGCTCGGTGTCGTGGCGCATTGGGTAGAGGTTGCACTTGACCACGGAGTCAAGCATCCACATATAGTGGGGAAGGTCAACCCTCTTGATGGAGGATCCCGACCCCTTCCTCCCGTTGGTCATACGGGTCATGACCTCTTCAAAACGGGGTTCCTCCTCAAAGGGTGGGAAGAGAGTGGTCTCCGGGGTGAACTCGAGGTAACACTCGAGTACCTCGTGGATGTGGCGACGAGTGATCGTATAGAGACGACCCTCGATCTTGGTTATAATACAATCGTCTGTAGGGCCATCGGTTAGCCCTTGGTAGAATAATCTAACCAACCTAGGGTAGTAGGAACCCCGGATTGGTTTGAGAAGATTGCCGAGACCGGCGTTAGTTAGGTAGTTTCGAGCCCATTGGGTCTCGCCCGGCACATCGGGATCGGTGAAAAGGGTAGGGTCGATGATATATTCGACCTCAAAGGTCTTTGCCGTCCACCATTCATTTGGTTGTTCGACATTGGTGGGTGGTGGGGGCATGGGGGTCGATTCGCGGGAAGACTCGCGCGTAGACGCGCTCGTCGAACCGGAGGTGGTCTCCGATTCCGACGGTGATGGAGTCCTCACCGGCGATGGGGTAGGTGGTGGTGGTGCGGCGTTCTTACGCCTAACCGGCAACTTAGAAGTCGCCTTCTTTGAAGATAGACGGGTTTTGGGCGGCATATTGGGAAAATCTAGGGTTTTTTAACTCAAATTGGAGAAAAAGGTACAAATCTAGGGTTTACCTTAGGTTTCAATCCGAAATGAGGCGATCTCGGTCGGAGATCGGTGGAGAATGCGCAAAAACCCTAGCACGGATGGTCGGAGAAGAAGAAGAAGGTGAAGCGCCAAAAAACTCGAAGCAAGAAAAATTTCGAATGGGGAATAAAATCCCCAATCTTATATATATAGCCCGCGGCTCGATTAATCGAAATTTAGAATCGATTAATCGAGATTCAAAACTAGGTTAAGCCGCGTAAAATCGATTAATCGATTTCCCAAATCGATTAGTCGAAAGTCAAATTCGATAAATCGAAACCATTTCGATTAATCGAAATTGTATCTAATTAAAATTTTAAATTTTTAAGCTCACTGGCGCGAGCCAGTCGATTAATCGAAATCCATTTCGATTAATCGAAATCGTGCAGTAACTTCTAAATTTCCAGAATTCCTTAAGTTATTTGATTAATCGAATTCCATTTTGATTAATCGAAAATTCAAAATCGATTAATCGAAATTCACTTCGATTAATCGAAATCGTCTACCTGACTTCAATTTCTTCTAAAATTCCCAGTTTGTTCGATTAATCGAACCTGCAGTTCGATTAATCGAATTCCCAATTCGATTAATCGAATTCTCAAAATCGATCAATCGATCCCAAATCGATTAATCGAAATTTTAATTTGATCAATCGAAACTGCATCCTATGTATATTCTAACTCTCATTCTCATTTCCAGTCACTGGCACATGCCAGTCGACTAATCGAACAAAATCGATTAATCGAAATTCCAAATCGATCAATCGGGTAGTTTATGACATCAAGTGGTTCTTTCATAGATTCGTATACTTGATTATGTACATATAATTCAGTTCCTCAATCCGATTGGATCAAAATTTCCATTGAATTACAAGTATAGTGGAGATTTCACAAACATGTTTGTGGTTTACACTGAATTCTCACGTCGTTGGAAACAAGGCTGGATATTGTTCTTTCACATCGGCCTCTCGTTCCCAAGTAGCCTCTTCTTTAGGATGGTTGTTCCACCGAACAAGCACTAAGGGAATCACTTTAGTCTTGTGATGCTTGTACCTTTCGATCCAAGATTTCCACTGGTTCCTCTATCATGCTCATGTCCTCACACATCTCTATAGGTTGCTTTCCTAATACATGAGACGGATCATTCACGTACTTTCTGAGCATCGATATGTGGAAAACATTATGTACTCGATCAAATAGCGGTGGTAAACCAACGCGATATGCAACTTCACCTACGCGTCCCAAAATTTCGAATGGTCCAACATAACGTGGACTTAACTTCCCTCTCTTGCCAAATCTCATTACACCTTTCATAGGTGACACTTTCACAAAGACGTGCTCGCCCACTTTATAGTCGACACTAGTCCGCTTCATGTCGGCGTAACTTTTCATCTACTACTGTCTGTTGTCTTCAACCTTTCTCGATAATTCAACGAATCTTCAAGTAGTTTCGGTCCTAATACAAATTTCTCACCTGTTTCCTCCCAATTTAGAGGTGACTTGCATCGTCGTCCATACAGAGCTTCATACGGTGCCATGCCAATGCTCGTTTGAAAACTGTTATTATATGCGAACTCGAGCATCGGCAGATACTCATCCCAGTATCCCTGCATATCAAGCATGCATGCCCTGAGCATGTCTTCTATTACTTGGTTCACTCGCTCATGAGGATGGAAAGCTGAACTAAAGTCTAGTCGTGTTCCCATTCCTTCTTGAAATTTCTTCCAAAACTTGGACGTATATAGTGGATCACGATCTGAAACTATGCTACTTGGAATACCATGTAATCTTACAATCCCCTTCATGTATAAATCTGCCAATCTTCCTGCTGTATATGTAGTATTGTACGGCAAAAAGTGCGCTGATTTGGTCAATCGGTCTACGACGACCCAAATGGTATTGTGTCTCTTGGCAGTACGGGGTAATCCAACAATGAAATCCATTGAGATCGATTCCCACTTCCATTCTGGGATTGGTAAAGGTTGCAATAGTCCAGCAGGATGTCTATGATCAACCTTTACCTGCTGACAAGTCAAACATCGTGACACATATTCGGCCACGTCTTGTTTCAGTCCTCTCCACCAGTAGTTCTTTTTCAAATCTTGGTACATTTTGGTGCTACCAGGGTGGATAGCATAATTTGACTTATGGGCCTCATCAAGAATCGTTCGTCTTAGATCGGCATTGTCCGGAATGCATAGACGGCCTTTAAACAACAACGAACCATCTTCTTTTACTGAGAAGTCCGACCTAATGCCTTCACTCACGTCTTGATGAATCTTTGTTAATGCTGGATCTTTCATCTGTAGATCGTGGATATGCTCAAATATCACTGGCTTTACTGATATGTTAGCCAAAAAGGATCCGGTGTCCTTTGACTCAATGTTCGCATCATAGAATGCCAGGTCTTCCAATAATTTCCATCGGTGCATACCCAAAATCAAAGAAGCTAACTGAGCTGAACCCTTTCGACTTAATGCATCGGCTACTACATTCGCCTTGCCTGGATGGTATAGTATGGAGCAATCGTAATCTTTGAGGAATTCCATCCACCTGCGCTGTCTCATGTTGAGCTCTTTCTGTGTAAACAGATATCGGAGGCTCTTATGATCGGTGAAAATTTCAAAGGTCTCACCATACAAGTAATGTCTCCAAATCTTCAAAAAAAATGACCGCCAGTTCAAGTCATGAGTCGGGTAATTTTCTCGTGTTCTTTCAACTGTCTTGATCCGTAGCTATCACCTTTTGTGTTGGTTGAGCACACAACCAAGGCCATTGTATGACGCGTCATTTGTGCACGGCGTATCCTCCACTTTACTGAAGGAATCGCTAATCTTTGGAGTGAAGTGAGTCTCGTTTGAGTTCTTGAAAACTCTTCTCGCATGCCTCACTCACTCAAACCTTGAATCTTTTATGTATACTTTGTGAGAGGTCCGATATCTTTGAAAACCCCTCAATGAAAGCGTCGATAATAGCCTTTGCTAAGCCCGAAAACTTGGGACATCATCCTTTGTCTTTGGTTGCTCCCATTTAACTCGCTTCTATCTTTCTTTGGATCTCTGGTGACACCATGCTTTGAGACGACATGTCCCAAAAAGCTAACCTCTTCCAACCAAAACTCACACTTGCTGAGTTTGGCGTACAATTGGTGTTCACGTAGCGTCTGAAGAGCAATCCTCAAATGTTCTTCGTGTTCCGTCTTGGATTTGGAGTATATCAGTATGTCGTCAACAAACACTACGACGCAGGAGTCCAAGTGTGGTTTAAACACTCGGTTCATCAGATCCATAAACGACGCCGGAGCATTCGTCAATCCAAACGGCATCACAAGAAATTCATAGTGTCCATACCGTGTCCGGAAAGCTGTCTTCTGAATGTCCTCAGCTTTGACTCGCAACTGATGATACCCAAATCTCAGGTCGATCTTGGAAAAATACCTTGCTCCTTGCAGTTGGTCGAATAGATCGTCTATTCTAGGCAAAGGGTAGCGGTTCTTCACAGTGAGTTTGTTCAATTGTCGATAGTCAATGCATAGCCGCATTGACCCATCCTTCTTCTTGACAAACAAGACCGGTGCTCCCCATGGAGATACACTTGGTCTAACAAACCCCTTGTCCATAAGTTCTTGTAGTTGTTCCTTCAACTCCTTTAACTCAGCGGGAGCCATTCTATAAGGTGCTTTCGAAATAGGCTCAGTTCCTGGTGCTAAGTCAATGGCAAATTCTACTTCTCTTTCTGGAGGTAATCCAAGTAATTCTTCTGGAAACACGTCAGCGAAGTCTCGTAAAACTGCTATCTCAGAAATGACGTTCTTTTCTTCCTTGTCCTCCTTTAAGAAAGCTAAGTATCCACTGCAACCCTTTCTGATCATTTTCTCGGCCCTTCTTTTTTGAGATCGATGGCTTGCAGATGTGACCTCACTCCTTGAAACCGAAATGATCTTCTTGTGTTGGGTGCGAAAATAACTACCTTGTTCTTGCAATCAGCGGTTTGCACAATCTTTTCAACCAGGTCCATGCCAAGGATCACATCAAACCCTTGCATGTCTAAGTATCAACTTTGCTTCTAGTTCATGCACCTCTAAGTCTCGGAATCGCTACAATGATAGATTTGCAAGCTATTAACTCGTCTACTAACCTCCAAATGAATAGACACAGATAGGACGTAATCCAACGCCTCGAACAATCTTCATCTTCTTAGTAAACGTGGAGGATTTAATGAGTGGTAGACCCGGTCTATCAACACCGAGGCCATATCCAATCAAGCATCCTTTTTTATATATATTTAAAGTACCTATAGCATACATACATACAATAATAATTTACACATCAATTTACACTCTTAATTCACATACAACTTTTTGTATTGAGAAATAATCTATATAATGTATAATGCATGCTCCTTCTCTATCTAAAATTTTAATGAAATGAAAATTTTCTTTAATTTTAAAAAAAGGATCTCACCTTGGATGACGTCATGCACGCCTCGCTTCTGAAAGCAAAGGATCGTGCATAGGTTTCTCCCCTGAACGATCGGTTTCCTTGCTTGAATTGGTCGTGGTGCTGCAACTGAAACCATCTTTCTCTTATCTATCTCGGGGCAATCCTTGATCAAGTGGCCCACCTTGCCACATCGGAAACAACCCCTAGTTCCCGATCTACAGTCCACCGTCCTATGAGGCTTGCCACACTTTGCGCAAGTCTCCCGAGGTGCGGAAGAAATAGTACGAGAACCCAGGTAACAAATGGCGCCAGAGACATGGCGGTGGCTCTCATAGCGAATAGGTCTCCCCGACGCAAGTAATGGAAACCTCTGGTGTTGTTGTTGTTCTTTGTGCCGGTCTTCCAAACCCCTTGAACTGTGGTCTCGATTCTCGGGCCATGAACCTCGGCTTTTGTTCACCGGTCAGTAGTGCCCGATCTTCCTTGTTCATTTCCTCCTCTCGCTTTGCTCTCTGTCTATATCTATTTGTATTCTCCTTCAACTACTAGCACTTTACTCATGACCTCTTCATAGGTCCTTAGTTGAAATGGAGCCACGCCTCCCTAACCTCAAAGGCTTCAAACCTTCTGAAACCTCTTGGACTTCATCACTCAAGAGTAACGCATCCGAGCAAACGGGCAAGTCGTAGAAACTCTACCCCGTATTCTCTCACTGTCATCCTCCCTTGCACTAATTGTAAGAATTGTATCTCAAGCTGGTTCCTCACCACTTCCGGAAAATATTGTTTGTTGAACTCCTCAACAAACTCCTCCCAAGTCCAAGGCAACTCTGGGGTCTCCTGAGCCCGAGTCCGTACCACGGACTTCCACCAAGGCCCAGCCTCCCCATCCAACATGTAAGCTACCCATCTCACACTCTCATCTTCCGTGCAAGTTAGCACGCTAAAGACTTTCTCCATCTCCATACCGCCCAAAATGAAGGAGGTCTCATCCTCCTAAACTCTGTAAAAGATGAGGGCACAGGCAACGCAGGTCCTACAGGTGGTGTAGGTGGCTGCTGTTCTCTTGATGCATGAGCTGCAAAGGATGCGGCTTGTTGTGCCATGGCAGCTGCCATAGTCTCCATAGTGTGCATCATCCTTTGTCGCTCTTCTCTATCTTCTTGTCTTTCTCTCAATCTTTCTTGTTCTCTTAGATCTTGATCTTGATGATCTCGATCTTCTTCACCCCGTTGTCTACTACTACTGCCCCCTGGGGCCTCAGTACCTCCTAAAGGCACTCTATTTGTAGGAGAGATGTAATCATCTCCACTCCGTGAACTCTCTTGGCCTCCCTTGGTCGGCCTCTTCCTCTAGACGACATTTGCGGCTGCATTTGAAACTAAGGTTTCGTTAGCAGAAGCCCCTATGTTCTGACGAAAAGAATTATTGTCAGAATTGCTAAAAGAAATTAGCTTTGATACCAACTGTGACAGCCTGAATTTCGGCACCCTGAAACCCGTGCCATCAGCACGATCATCTTGACCGTGCCCTTTAGCTAAGCACGGAACACTGGTATATCAAGCATCAAAAAGTATAATAAACGAAATTGCAGAATTTAAATCTATATTAATTAACTCTCCAAAAGACAGTTCTACCCTCATGCCTCTACATGAATGGAGAACCGATCCGAACCATCGATGATAGCAATCATCACGGATGGTTCGTCCTAAAAGAGAAACCCCAACTCCTTATATACATGATTTTAAACAAAATGAAGGCTTGACATACCAAGCCGTACAAAACCTCTCCAAAAATCTCTCAAAGTGGCACAACGGAGTCCTCTAGAAGAAGTCCTCTGGAGGTGGCTCCAACTCGTCACCGGCCGCAAGGTCCGACTCGCCGGGATCAGCGTCTCCTGAAGCCTCGGCAGCTGCTAGTAGTGGACCTGCGACGTATAGTCTATAGGGTGAGCTACATCCTAGCTCAATAGGGAACAAACACGGTTGAACATATAAATTATAACTCACATATATTCCATGACATGCCATGCATGATGTGTCTATGCAGTTGTTGATGAAGACAGTTAAAAAGCATTTCATTTTACTGTTCATTACATATGTTTTCATTTAATCATGAATGATGCTGAAAAGGCCTAAAGCAAAACTTAAACTTTCAACTTAAGTAATCCCCGAGCAATATAGCATCGAGCCCCGATGAGATACCCATCATCGTCATCTATATAGACAGTTTTAACCGTATTCCCTGGGAATACAAATAGTACCCAAGCCCCTTTCCCCTGGGGATTGGTGGTGGGGTTTCACTTGTCTCAATCAACACCCCTGGGGTGTGCTTACTATGTACGGATAAGCCTCCGCACTGGCCTACGGTTTCGCCGCCGTATCGGTCACGGATATCCTGCCGTGTCAGTCGTGGATATCCCGCCACGTCGGTGGGGTACCCTATCAAACCTCAAATAACAAAAATATCGGTGCCTTACATATAGTTATTCACCGTGTAATTGTGCTATCTTATATCAGTTAGGCCCTATCAAACATGATTCAATCCTCTGATACATCCCTGGGATGTATCCATTTACTTGCATCACACCTGATGCTCTTATCTCTTTACTTCTTCATCCCCTGGGGATGGCTCATTATGATTACTCTTATGATTGTCACATACACACACTTTTCACAAATTCTTAAGAAATAAACAATTGAATTGAAATCTATATCACTACATACATGCTCTTGTAAAATAAGGTACATGTTCAAGGTGTTCCCTACCTCAAGTCTTCATTTGTTCAATGCATCAAGGTCCCACGTGGCTCCTTGTGCACTAGTCCACACGTACCACCTATGGTACCACATAACAGGTGAAACACATCACAATGGATGCCATAAAGAAGGTATAAAACCCTCCAAGAATCTTAGAGCCAAACCCAAAAGTCAACATAATTTATCTCAGTCGATTAATCGAAGGTCAATATCGATTAATCGAAGTAATTTCGATTAATCGAAATTCTCTGTTTCGCAAAGTCGATTCTCAGTTCGAACAGTCGAGCTTTCATTCGATTAATCGAATCCAATTTCGATTAATCGAAATTCTCCTTTTCGCAAAGTAGACTCACAGTTCGAACAGTCGAGTTTTCATTCGATTAATCGAATCCAATTTCGATTAATCGAAATTCTTCTTTTCGCAAAGTCGACTCTCGATTGAGCGATGAGTTTCACAAGTTGATTAATCGATCCCAAATCGATTAATCGAAAACTAAAATCGATTAATCGAAATCCCATTTCGATTAGTCGATTTTTCCTCAAGTCATTTCCTCCAACCCCTGGGGTCCACTGGAGGTTCTCAGTCGATTAATCGATCCCCAAATCGATTAATCGAAATCCAAAGTCGAATAATCGAAATCAAATTCGATTAATCGAAATCGGGGTCCTCTGACCTTTCAACTTCCTGGCTAATTTCGATTAATCGAAACCCAATTTCGATTAATCGAAATTGTCAGATTCAGCCCCCTATGAGCTGTTCTTCCCAATCTTCTTCCATACTTTTTCCTCTATTTTTCTAAGCCATTATCCTATGATTTAACCCACATTCAACCACAACTTAACCCCTATAATCTATGCATCTTATTTACAAAAAATTTTACCTTGAATAGATCTCAAGTTGATTTCAATCAAATAGTTGGAAGGCTAGGGTTTCCAGCTTTTGCTCTAACAGATCCGCGTTTAATCCGGCTTTTATCTCTTGAATCCCCCCTCCAATCAGTTGCAATAACTCCTCTCTTACTTCTCTCTCTTTCTCTCTCTTCTTTACTCTCTTTCAACAACCAAAATACACATCTAGGGTTATTAAACCCTTTTATCCCTTTTCTCACTTGTGTGTTGAGCACATACACCGCGGTAGGTGTATGCGACTTCACATTTACAACACACATCACATAGGCATTCTATTTTTCACATCTCATCCGTTCATCACACTACATACTAACTGTTAGACTTCCATTTGGTCAAACCTATGACCGATCGGGCACGGATCCTGAGGTCATAGTTTTGTGTGATTTTTCGGGCTATTACAGTTTGACAACCCGAGCGACATCTCCCATTAGGCTAGGCCAAAAGAACCTATCCTCTATGAGTGCAACAGTTTTATTACGCCCGAAATGTCCGGCCATCTCTCCAGCATGTAACTCCCAAATTAGAAAGTCACGCAATGAAGTGCGAGGGATGCAAAGGCGATTGCATTTAAATAAGTACCCATCCTGGAGGGTATACACAGAGTATGTGCTGGTCGGGTTACTAAGGAGAGCAGTGTACTCAACCTCAAAATATGGGCACTCAGGCTACTCATCCTTTAACTTTTCAAACCCGACAACCTCGGTGCTCATTGTGCGTAAAGTCACCACTCGCCGACTAAGTGAAGCACCGACCTTATGCTTTAACACGAATGTGAACACTTGAAGGTACTCAACCCACTTCTCATGCCTTGGGTTCAACTTCTTCTGTGAAGCAAGAAAGCGTAAGGCTTTATGGTCAGAAAACAACACAAATTCATGCGGTCTAAGATAATGTTTCCAATACCAAAGAGATCGAACGACGACATAGAACTCCTTGTCATAGGTGGAGTATTTTTGCTTCACCTCGTTAAGTTTTTCACTAAAATAGGCCACGGGGTGACCCTCTTGGCTAAGCACTCATCCTATGCCTACACCAGATGCGTCGCATGCAACTTCAAAGACTTTAGAAAAGTCCGGCAATCGCATGACTGGTGCACTACTCATTCGTTGTTTGATCTCAGCAAAGACTTTTGTCGTCGCTTTGCCCCATTTAAAGTCTCCCTTTTTCATGAAATCTGTAATTGGGGCCATAATGGTGTTAAAGCTTCTGATGAGGCGACGATAGAAAGTAGCCAAGCCATGAAAGTTGCAGACATCGTGTATGTTCTTAGGCTCAGGCTACTCCACAATGGCTCTAACCTTTTCGGGGTCCGCGACCATTCCATTGGCTGAGATAATGAATCCCAAGAAGACAACGAAAGGTTGCTTGAAGGCACACTTCTTGAGATTGGCAAACAACTTCTCGCCCTTGAGGGTTTCACAAACCAGCCTAAGGTGGGTCAAGTGTTGATCCTTGTCGTGACTATAGATCAAGATGTTGTCGAAATAAATAACAAGAAATTTGCCTAAAAACAACCTCAACACTTGGGTCATGAGACGCATGAAAGTACTTGGGACATTAGAAAGCCCAAATGGCATGACCATCCACTCATAAAGACCATCCTTAGTCTTAAAGGCGGTTTTCCACTCATCACCGGGGCAGATGCGGACTTGATGATAGTCACTCTTAAGGTCTATCTTTGAAAAGATAGTGACACCAATCATCATGTCGAGCATATCATCGAGCCTTGGTATGAGAAACCGATACTTAATGGTAATCTTATTGATTGCACGGCTATCCACACACATGCAACACGTACCATCTTTCTTAGGAGTGAGTAGGGGAAGTACGACACACGGGCTCAAATTCTCTTGGATGAACCCCTTCTCAAGGAGCTCATTGACTAGCCGAGTCAACTCGGCGTGCTCAACTAGATTCAACTTATAGTGGGGCAGGTTCGGTAAGGTAGATCCAGGAACCAAGTCTATTGCGTGTTAGATATCACGCAGAGGAGGGAGTTCATTTGGTAAGTCTTCAGGGAAGACATCCGTAAACTCTTTTAAAATCGGCTCAACCTCCTTGGGACACTCGCTCTCCGACTCGGGAGCACTCTCTACGGTTACAACTACATACACCACACTCTCTTCTATCGATGCTTTCTAGAACTCAGAAGGGCTCACAATATTAGTGAATTTAAAAGACTCGCCCTTCTTTTCGACGGTGTTGGTCGATGGTGTTTTGGGAGGCAAAGGGTGTAAAGTGATCTTTTTGCCCTTATGCATGAACGTGCATATGTTTGATCAACCAGAAAGAGTCACGCCCATATCGTAGAGCCACGACCTTCCTAAAGTGATATGGCCCACATCCATCGGCACCACATCGCACCATAAGGTGTCTGAATAAGAACCTAGCTGACTCGGTACACGACACCTTTTCGACACGAGAATGGATGAAGAATTGACCCATGCGACTTTATAAGGTCTCGGGTGAGCTTCAGGTGTAAGCCCCAAGCGGTGTACTGCATGAGTTGATATTATGATAGTATAACTACCGCTATCCACGATGACCCTACAATTTTTTTCACCAAATCTGGCGTAGGTGTGGAAGATGTTCTCCCTTCGCCAGTCATCCTTTTCATCCCATTGAGGTTGTGGAAGGGCACACCTCACAACTAAAGCATGACCAATAGCATCACTCCTCATCACTGGGTGTGCTAACCGGATCAAATACTTCTTCAACCACTACCCCATCATCATCCTCCTCTCCCTCAATGAAGAGAGTCCTTTGGGGTTCTTTCGTAGGGCATTGGGCGGCAAAGTGTCTCATCCCATGACACTTATAGCACTTTACTCGAGAATTAACCCTTTAGGATTCTCCAACTACACCTTTTTCCTTTTCAAACCTAGAATTGGTAGGGGTGGGTTGTGTAGGCTTGGGAGGAGGATTAAATCGTCCATCACCGGATCGTTGAGTACTATATTGTGATTCGATTCTCCTCACCATCGTAGTTTTTAAATATCGTTCAAGATCTTACACAACGGCATAGCATCTTTCAAGAGTCTCTACGGGGTGAGAAATCAACTCTTTTTGCAAATCAAGTCACAATCCGGTGCGTAATCTAGAGAGAGTGATTTCAAGGTCTTCCGATACTTTTGCCCTCATCATAAACTCTTCAAATTTGGCAATGTAATCGGTCACGGGCATACCACCTTGACGTAAATTTTCCTACTGGTCGAGGAGGCATTGGTGGTATGATAGAGGAACATACTTCTCAGTAAGTCGTTCCTTCATGTCGTCCCAACGAGTAATGGGAGGACAACCCGCATTCACTCTAATGCGCTCAACATTGAGCCAGAAAAGTCGAGCTTGACCAACCAACTTCATTTTAGCGAGTCTAACTCAACGATCGTTATTCATGGCATACCAATCAAAGTGTTGGTCCATGTCGAAAAGCTAATCGAAGAAGACAGTAGGGTCCATTCTTCCATCGAAAGTCAGAATCTCAACTCGGACATTCTTGAGGAGTTGAACTTCGGGGTCATAGTCATCTCTACGATGATCCCTACGGTTTTGATTGTCTTGGCGACCATTACGTTCAAAGTGTGGACACTCACGCTCTTGATGTTGATTTTTCAGCCCACCCATCGCTTCCAGTTGGTTGATTCGATCACGTAATCTATCATTATCAACTCTCAGGGATGTTTGGGCCTGCTCTATGATACTCAAACGTGCACTAATCGCACCCAATTCTTCTCGCATAGCTATAAGAGTATTAAGAGCCTCATCCGAAGCCATGGTGATCACAAGGTCTATTAGGGTTCTAATATGGAATGCAATATAGACTCACAAAAAGAAAATAATGTAATAAAATAAGTATGACAAGTAAAGATGCACTAACCTAGAAAACCTAGGGCTCTAATACCAAAACTAGCGTAGGACAACGACCCTAATATGCGGAATATGATTTTAATGCAGATTTGGCCGAAATTAAATAAAAGAATTCAAGTTTAATTGCAAAATTATCTTAAAATACCTTAGGGTTTGTAGAATTTTGATGAGTAGATCACACGAGATTCAAATAGGGTGTCCAATTCGATGCGCAAGTACTTTCAGATTTGAGGCAAGATTGGCCTAGAGATAGAACTCTGGCTTTTCTAGGTTTAGGCACTCGTCTTCAGTCCGATGTAGATTCACGGATTCCAAATTGGGTTGTAAAAGAGAATTTGGGTTTGTAAAAGGTGTATGACTTTTAGATCGGTTAATTGTTCTGGAAAAGGTGTTGGCTTTGTGTGGTTTAGGGTTTCAAAAGCCTAGGGTTTCGGGAGCGTGGGAAACAATTGGGTTGAGGTTTAGAGAAGCAAGCACAGATCGAGATAGCGAATATGATAGAGAAAATAACAATGACTTTTGGGAATCACTCCCTTTGCCTTGCCCCAAACCCATCTCAGGTAAAGAATATTCCAGCAGAAAAGCATTCAAAATATTCAATCAACTAATAAAAAGTCTTTATAAGCCTCTATATATAGGCTACTAATAATTAAATTCAAAATAAAAGAGTCCTAATACTAATAAAATAAAAAAGGGAAAGTTTCCCATAAAATTTTGTCTGAGGTCGTCACTGTAGCTCGCTCGAGCGAGGATTATCATCGCTCGAGCGAGGGCTCGCTCGCGCGAGTTAATTATCGGTATTCTTGTATTCCTTGTGCTCGCTCGCGTGAGTATAAGTGCTCGCTTGCGTGAGTCTCTGTGCTCGCTCGCTGTTCTCTCGGCGGTTTGTGTCCGTTTCTCCTCTGAGGCTACGGTACTCGGGCTTCCTCTACGCTTCTTCTGACGCCGGTAAAATCGATGTGGTCCAAATCCGATGTCCATGTATGTGACGTCCCCGTCAAAATGACATTTATATAATCACATCAAGCACAACACAACTTGGAATTGGCTACAAAATTTTAATAACAAGTGCAATTTGGTGACAGTGGTGATAAGTGCAATCAACACTAAGAAATCTCAGCTGCAATGACAACATATTGGCACCAATTGCTGAATTAATACCATATACACCAATCCACTGACTCCCCAAACACACATCTCTATCATGAAAGTAAAATTATGAATATAATATATCTAGATAGCGGCTGCACTTACGAATTAATGACTGATTCCCTGATATCATCATGAATTCTTATGACTGTTGCACATATCATGAATCTAAATCACAATTTTATGATTTTATGATAACTCTTCTTATGTAATGTAGAGACATATCTTTCATTCTCTACCTATAGAAAGTTTATTGACATCATAATATTTTCTGTATTTTTACAATGTGCTATTAATAATGGAGTCTTGATTATCAAGACTCGGCCAATACCCAACCTATTATTCGAGTCAACTCGTATGACTTTTAATTTGGGTTGAATTTTGGGGATTTTGAACTACTGAAAAAGGTACTCAAAGATCTGAAAGAAAATTTATTTAAAAAAAAGAAGTTAACTTTACAGAATTGGGGCTGCATCTTATAGGCCTAATAAGCCTTTTAATGATCACAATAGTTAGGATATGAATCATGCACATCAAGCTTCAATTTTTTTACACTTCAAGCATGGTAAAGTATCACTTATACCAATATCAATGTACCAAAGAAGCTGATTAATCTTGCTATGAAAGTGTGAGTCATTTAGACAATGCATAGACCAAATATTTAGAATTTTAAAGAAATCAGCAACAAATTCAGCGCAGCGCAGTAAACAACACCAGTGAGAGTAAATCAAGTAATAGAGCAGGGGCATATTACAATAGATTACAGATTAAAAAGCCTGCCATAGAGACACCGAACTAGAACCAAAATCTGCTATAAATGGTGGAAAGGAAAAAAAAAATTAGGGATGGTATATATACACTTGAGAACTTCATTTTTTCATAGGATTATGGACACAAAGGTGGAGCAGAATAAAACAACCATTCACCATTTTTCATTAATTTATAAAAAAGAAAATTACATCCAGGATTAGCACCCCCCCCTCGCCCCATAATAACAACACAAACGATCAACACCCCCCCTCCTCCCATAACAACCACTACGAACTAGCATCGGACTGGTCGTCATCCTCCAAAGAGTAGGAGGTCGTTGCAGTGCGGGCCGGTGAGCCGGTGCTTACATGGTAGTTGTTGAAAGCCTCTCGATGATGGAGGGGTAGTTGGTAGTCCGAATATGAGGTGTCAGAGTCGGAGCTGAGTATGACAAGGCCGCGACGGCCCTCACCTCGAGCTCTCCCAACTGTAGGTCGAATCAGGCGAGTTTGATATCCCGACCGATAGGGGGGGAGGTGCGGGTGCATCGGGGCCAGAGCTTGTGGGAGGGCAACTACGATGTCATAGTTAACGGGGGGAGGTTGAACGACATGAACGAAGGGGGTTGGAGTACGAACCGGGGGTGGTGCAAGGGGGCGAACTGTAAGGGGGTCGGGGGCCCTAAATCCGAGAGGCACAAAGGGTGCCACTGGAGCAGGCTCTTCATCGTCAATAATAACTACATCAATCAGGCGCCTTCCCGACAATGTCGAGGCAGATGAACCTGTCCGAGAATGAGATGGACCAGGGATGCCCGATCTGCACATTCCATATACCGAATTGAGAATACTTTGAATTTGAATATGATACACAACCGATATGAATTGATTACATGAGAAATAATAAAATTTGAAAAGTGAGAAACTTCATATTGAGAATTATAAAGAAATCACAGTGACTGTCATACATAAATAACCAAAGTGGATAGGAGAACAATAATAACTGCACGTGCAAACATTCTACACATGCAATCTACATGCACACCAACATTTGGGGCTCTATCTATCACTCTATCCATTAGTTGTGTTTGTTGGGTTTTCGGAGGTACATGGTGATATGTGGGTGGGTTATATGAGGGTTCATTTAGGTATGGTCGTAACGCATTCAGTGCTTCATCGTACGAATGAAAGGAGCGATGACGAGCCCCAAAAAAATCGGTTACTTCTCTCGAGCATTCCTCCCAGGTTTGATATATACCCGATCTCCTACCAACGAACACGACGTAATATTTACCCATATCGACAAAATACGTCAATTGGTTAGTAAGTTCAAGAGTGAGAAGTGGCTCATTCAAGTTAAGAGTTTACAATAAAATCATATAGCCAACTGTACATTTAATATGTCAACGTGATTGCGCGTCCCACATAGTGTTGGCTATATTATCACGGAATGTGTTCATCCATTCGCGATTTGCAGGAGTTTGAGTACAATGGATGTCAGGATCTATCTCATGAACCGAGTAGTCAGATGGCTCTACTATAAGATCCTCTGTCCATTCTTTGAAGAATGGATCTTCTGGACCGTATAATTTGATAAAATTGTGTAGAATACAACATGCAGTTTCTATTCTCACTTGTGATTGAATTGGGAACCTCGTGACTGTTTTCAACATCAAAAATCGTTGTTTCAGTACCCCAATTGTTCTCTCAGCCACATTATGTAAGGATGCATGTCGCTTGTTGAAAAGTTCTTGTGGAATCAATGGGGAATTCGAGGTATTAAATTTTTTAATATGGTAGCGAATCCCCCGATAGGGAGCTAGAAAGCCTAGCATGTTGGAATAACCCCCATGACGGGGATGCCACTTACATGGACATTGGATTTGGACCACATCATTTCTACCGGCGCAAAAAGAAGCAACGTAATGGAAGTCAGAGTTAGGGAGAGACGAAAATTTTAGAGAATTGAAGGAGCACAAGGAGCGCAGGAAAATTCAATCGATCGAATTCACATTTTGATCGATAGAAAATTTTGATCGGTCAAAATCCCATATCGACCGATCGAATTTGATCGACGAAAATATTACGTTATGGAGTGATATTTCGACCGGTCGAATCATATATTCGATCGATCAAAATGTGAATTCGATCGGTCAAATGTCGACGGCAATATTCATAGTCATATGAATTTCGATCGGTCGATTTTAATTTCGATCGATCGAAATTCAATTTCGACTAATCGAAATCCCATTTCGACCGGTCGAAATCATGATGATTATTTTAGTTGTTTTAGGAGTTTAGTTTCGAACTTTTATTTCAAGGGTTTATATCTTTATTTAATATTCGTTTTAGGGTTTTCTTTTATTGTAAGACCTCCTATATAAAGTCATTAATCTAAACAATGTAGTTAGTTGATTGATTATTGAATAAGAGTTTTTGCTTTGTGAAGAGAGTCTTCTTCCTCACGATGGGTTTGGTGTGAGACCAAGGGAGTGATTCTCATATACCTTCGTTATCGATTTACTTTGCTTGATTATATTTGCTATATCTAAATCTCTGTGTGCTTCTCCAAACCATAGCCTAAATTTTTCCTCCGATCCCGAAACCCTAGACGTTTGAAACCCTAAACCACACAAAGTCAACACCTTTTCTAAAACCATAAATTGATCTAAAAGCCATAAGCCTTTTACAAACCCTAATTTCCTTTTACAACCCAATTTGGAATCCGTGAACCTACATCGGACCGAAGACGAGCACCTAATCCTGAAAAAGCTAGAGTCCTATCTCTAGGCCGATCTCACCTCGACTCTAAAAATACTTGCCATCGGAATGGACCGTACCTGGATCTCGTGTGATCTACCTATCAGAATTTTGTAAAATCCTAAAGGTATTAAAGATAATTTTGCGATTCAACTCGATTTAATTTCACTAATTTCGGCAAAATCCGCATAAAAATTATATTCCGCATTTTAGGGTCATTGTCCCGCATCAGTTTTGGTATCAGAGCCCTAGGTTTTCTAAGTTAGGGCATCTTTGCTTGTCATATTCATTTTATTGCATTGTTTCTTCTTGAGAGTCCATATTGCATGCCATATTAGAACCCTAATAGACCTTGTGATCACCATGGCTTCGGATGAGGTTCTTATGACTCTTACAGCTATGCGAGAAGAATTGAGTGTGATTAGTGCACGTCTGAGTACCATTGAGCAGGCCCAAACATCCCTAGGAGTCGGTAATGATAGATTATATGATCAAATCAACCAATTGGAAGTGATGGCTGGGCTGAAAAATCAACACCAAGAGCGTGAGTGTCCACACTTTGAATGTGATGGTCGCCATGACAATCGGAATCGTAGGGATCATCGTAGAGATGACTATGACCCCGAAGTTCAACTCCTCAAGAATGTATGAGTTGAGATTCTGACTTTTAATAGAAGAATGGACCCTACTGTCTTCCTCGATTGGCTTTCCGACATGGACCAACACTTTGATTGGTATGCCATGAATAACGACTGTTGCATTAGACTCGCTAAAATGAAGCTGGTTGGTCAAGCTCGACTTTTCTGGCTCAATGTTGAGCGCATTAGGGTGAACGCGGGTTGTCCTCCCATTACCCGTTGGGACGACATGAAGGAACGACTTACTGAGAAGTATGTTCCTCTATCATACCACCAATGCCTCCTCGACCAGTAGGAAAATTTACGTCAAGGTGGTATGCCCGTGACCGATTACATTGCCAAATTTGAAGAGTTTATGATGAGGGCAAAAGTATCGAAAGACCTTGAAATCACTCTCTCTAGATTACGCACCGGATTGCCACTTGATTTGCAAAAAGAGTTGATTTCTCACCCCGTAGAGACTCTTGAAAGATGCTATGCCGTTGTGTAAGATCTTGAACGATATTTAAAAACTATGGTGGTGAGGAGAATCGAATCACAATATAGTACTCAACGATCCGGTGAGGGACGATTTAATCCTCCTCCCAAGCCTACACAACCCACCCCTACCAATACTAGGTTTGAAAAGGGAAAAGGTGTAGTTGGAGAATCCTCAAGGGTTAATTCTCGAGTAAAGTGCTATAAGTGTCATGGGATGGGACACTTTGCCACCCAATGCCCTACGAAAGAACCCCAAAGGACTCTCTTCATTGAGGAAGAGGATGATGATGATGAGGTAGTGGTTGAAGAAGTATTTGAACCGGTTAGCACACCCAGTGATGAGGAAGGTGATGCTATTGGTCATGCTTTAGTGTTGAGGTGTGCCCTTGCACAACCTCAATGGGATGAAAAGGATGAATGGCGTAGGGAGAACATCTTCCACACCTATGCCAGATTTGGTGACAAGAATTGTAGGATCATCGTGGACAACGGTAGTTGTACTAACGTATTATCAATGCATGCCATACGCCACTTAGGGCTGACACCTGAAGCCCACCCGAGACCTTACAAAGTTACATGGTTAAATTCTTCATCCATTCCCGTGTCGAAAAGGTGTCGTGTATTGATTCAGTTAGGTTCCTATTCGGACACCTTACGGTACGAACTGGTGCCAATGGATGTGGGCCATATCATTTTGGGAAGGTCGTAGCTCTACGACATGGACGTGACTCTTTCTGGTCGAACAAACATATTTACATTCATACATAAGGGCAAGAAGATCACTCTACACCCTTTGCCTCCCAAAACAACATCAGCCAACACCATTGAAAAGAAGGGTGAGTCTTCTAAATCGATTAATATTGTGAGCCCTTCTAAGTTCGAAAAAGCATTGATAGAAGAAAGTGTGGTGTACGTAGTTGTCACCGTAGAAAGTGCTCCCGAGTCGGTGAGCAAGTATCCTAAGGAGGTTGAGCTGATTTTAAAAGAGTTTACGGATGTCTTCCCTAAAGACTTATAAAACGAATTCCCTCCTCTGCGTGATATCCAACACGTAATAGACTTGGTTCCTAGATCTACCTTATCGAACCTGCCCCACTATAGGTTGAATCCGGTTAAGCACACTGAGTTGACTCGGTAAGTCAATGAGCTCCTTTAAAAGGGGTTCATCCAAGAGAGTCTGAGCCCGTGTGCCGTACCTACCCTACTCACTCCTAAGAAAGATGGTACGTGGCGCATGTGTGTGGATAGTCGTACAATCAATAAGATTACTGTTAAGTATCGATTTTCTATACCAAGGCTCGATGATATGCTCGGCATGATAGTTGGTGCCACTATCTTTTCAAATATAGACCTTAAAAGTGGCTACCATCAAGTCTGCATCCGCCCCAATGATGAGTGGAATACTGCCTTTAAGATTAAGGATGGTCTTTATGAGTGGATGATCATGCCTTTTGGGCTTTCTAATGCCCCGAGTACTTTCATGCGACTCATGACCCAAGTGTTGAGGCCGTTTCTAGGCAAATTCCTTATTATTTATTTCGATGACATCTTGATCTATAATCACGACAAGGATCAACACTTGACCCTTCTTAGGCTGGTTTGTGAAACCCTCAAGGGCGAAACGTTGTTTGCCAATCTCAAGAAGTGCGCCTTCATGCAACCTTCTGTTGTCTTCTTGGGATTCATTATCTCGGCCAATGGAATGGTCGCGGACCCCGAAAAGGTTAGAGCCATTGTGGAGTGACCCGAACTTAAGAATATACATGATGTCCGCAGCTTCCATGGCTTGGCTACTTTCTATCGTCACTTCATCAAAAGCTTTAGCACCATTATGGCCCCAATTACAGATTGCATGAAAAAAGGAGATTTTAAATGGGGCAAAGCGGTGACAAAAGCCTTTGCTGAGATCAAATAACGAATGAGTAGTGCACCCGTCATGCGATTGTCAGACTTCTCTAAAGTCTTTGAAGTAACAAGCGATGCATCAGGTGTAGGCATAGGAGGAGTTCTTAGCCAAGAGGGTCACCCTGTGGCCTATTTTAGCGAAAAACTTAATGAGGCGAAGCAAAAATACTCCACCTATGATAAGGAGTTCTATGCGGTCGTCCGATCTGTTTGGTATTGGAAACATTACCTTAGACCACAGGAATTTGTGTTGTTTTCTTACCGTGAAGCCTTACGCTTTCTTGCTTCACAAAAGAAGTTGAACCCAAGGCAGGCTAAGTGGGTTGAGTTCCTTTAAAGGTTCACATTCGTGTTAAAACATAAGGCTGATGCTGAAAATAGGGCCGCTGATGCACTTAGTCGACGAGTGGTGACTTTGCGCACAATGAGCACCGAGGTCATTGGGTTCGAAAAGTTAAAGGATGAGTACCCCGAGTGCCCAGATTTTGGGGTTGAGTACACTGCTCTCCTTGGTAACCCGACCAGCACACACTTCGTGTACACCATCCAGGATGGGTACTTGTTTAAGCGCAATCGCCTTTGCATCCCTCGCACTTTATTACGTGACTTTCTCATTTGGGAATTACATGCTGGAGGGATGGTCGGACATTTCGGGCGTAATAAAACTGTTACACTCATAGAGGATAGGTTCTTTTGGTCTAGCCTAATGATAGATGTCACTCGGGTTGTCAAACATTGTCGTACTTGTTAAGTGTCAAAACAGACCAAACAAAATGCCGGCTTGTACACCCGTTACCCGTGCCACACACCGTGGCAAGACCTCTCTATGGATTTCATGCTTGAACTTTCTAAGACCCCTAGGAAGCACGACTCCATCTATGTCGTAGTGGACCGATTTTCTAAAATGGCCCACTTCTTTCCTTGTTCCAAAACCTCTGATGCATCTCACATTGCTAAACTATTTTTCACGGAGGTAGTGCGTTTTCATGGGTTGCCCAAAACCATTGTGTCTGATAGGGATGTTAAATTTATGAGTTATTTTTTGAAGACACCTTGGCACATGATGGGCACAGTGCTCCAATTCTCTACAGCTTACCACCCTCAAACAGATGGCCAAACCAAAAGCACCAATAGGAGCCTTGGGAATCTCCTTCGTAGTTTTGTCAGTGATCATGTTAGGACCTGGGACACCATCTTACCCACAACTGAGATTGCATATAATAATTCTGTCAATAGGTCCATAGGCATGAGTCCTTTTGAGGTAGTGCATGGTCATAGGCCTAGGGCCCCATTAGATTTGATCCCCATGTCTGCATCTCATAGAGTGTCAGAGTCTGCCGATGCATTTGCACAATACATTCATAGTTTGCATGCCGAAATAAAACAAAAAATTAATTCAAGCAATAATCAATATAAATTATCTGCAGATGCTCAGAGACATTCTAAAGAATTTAATGTGGGTGATTATGTGATGGTCCGGGTTAGGCCTGAGCGGTTCCCATCAAGATCCGTAAAGAAGCTCCAATCTCGAGACGCTGAGCCTTTTAGAATTTTGGCTAAGAGTGGTTCTAATGCATACGTGCTCGAGCTTCCTCCAGGTACGGGGGTTAGTTCCACGTTCAATGTGGAGGACTTGATTCCTTACTTGGGTTTCACCCTACCTCCTGAAAACTCACTCCAGCCACCTCCTTGTCCCAGCCCCAATCCAACCTTACAACCTATATCTCTTCCTTCCCCAAGCAGAAAGAGATTAGATGAGATAGAGGATATAATCAACGATCATGGCGTCTCTACACATGACGGGGGATTCCAAAAGTACTTGGTTAAATGGGTTGGCAAATCGGAGACCGAAAACACTTGGGTCCACGGGCACGAAGTTCGCCGCTTGTACCCCGACTTGCTAGACATCTACCACGACCGTGTTTCATCGGTGATGAAACCTTTTTGGTCTAGGGGAATTGATAGGGACGCCACTTACATGGACATTGGATTCAGACCACATCGTTTCTACCGGCACAGAAAGAAGCAGCGTAATGAAAGTCAGAGCTAGGGAGAGACGAAAATTTTGGAGAATTGAAGGAGCACAAGGAGCACAGGAAAGTTCGACTTATCGAATTCACATTTCGATCGATCGAAATCCCATTTCGACCGGTCGAATTTGGTCGACAGAAATATTACATTCTGGAGTGATATTTCAACCGGTCGAATCATATATTCGATCGATCAAAAATTTTGATCGATCGAAATGTGAATTCGATCGGTCTAATGTCGACGGCAATATTCATAGTCATATGAATTTCGATCGGTCGATTTTAATTTCGATCGGTTGAAATCGCGACGGTTATTTTAGTTGTTTTAGGAGTTTAGTTTCAAACTTTTGTTTCAAGGGTTTATTTGTCTTTATTTAATATTTATTTTAGAGTTTTCTTTTATTGTAAGACCTCCTATATAAGGTCATTAATCTAAACAATGTAGTTAGTTGATTGATTATTGAATGAGGGCTTTTGCTTTGTGAAGAGAGTCTTCTTCCCCGCGATGGGTTTGGTGTGAGACCAAGGGAGTGATTCCCATATATCTTCGTTATCGATTTGCTTTACTTGATTATATTTGCTATATCTAAATCTCTGCATGCTTCCCCAAACCATAGCCTAAATTCTTCCTCCGATCTCGAAACCCTAGACTTTTGAAACCCTAAACCACACAAAGCCAACACCTTTTCCAAAACCATAAACTAATCTAAAAGCCATAAGCCTTTTACAAACCTTAATTCCCTTTTACAACCCAATTTGGAATCCATGAACCTACATCGGACCGAAGACGAGCGCCTAATCCTGAAAAAGCTAGAGTCCTATCTCTAGGCCGATCTCACCTCGACTCTAAAAGTACTTGCGCATCGGACTGGACCCTACCTGGATCTCGTGTGATCTACCCATCAAAATTTTGCAAAACCCTAAAGGTATCAAAGATAATTTTGCGATTCAACTCGATTGAATTTCACTAATTTTGGCAAAATCTGTATAAAAATCCTATTCTGCATTTTAGGGTCATTGTCCCGCGTCACCCCATCCACAAGGTAATACTTGTTCAGTGGCACTTGAAGTCAATTTTGTGGCCTAGAGAGAGCACTTGCTAAAACTTTTGAGTCTGGGGAAGACCCCTCCCATCCAAGGAGTACGTATTGGAATGACATGTCAAACGATACCACATGCAAAACATTTTATAATGTCGCATTGTGACAATTATGATAACGTTGTGAGTCCCGCCTGGGAATGGTAACGTCAACATGTGTACCATCGATAGCTCTTACAACACCCTTGAACCATGGGTAAAACCTTTGTTGGCTACATATCTCCGGGGGAGTTCTAGTAATGGCCTTTTTCACAAAGTTGTCATACAACTGTAAGATAGCGTCAAGTAAGCTATTAAAACATAGGCTAATGGTTGAGCCCAAACGCTGGAATCTATCTTGGACGGTTCTATTCTTTTGATTTTGGGCTATAGTGTACATGAATATAGCAACAGCCGCCTCCACCTTCATCCACTCTAAGTCGTCCAACAGATCCCTCTCCCTAAGGCCATCACATAAACTTCTGAATGCGAGCATACACATGCGAAATAGTTCATATGCAATATCTGGATGCCTACGAAGGATTTCCTGAACGTATAACAGACCAGTGAGAATCGATGTGTGACGTCGTCGCCTTTCTGGTCGAAGTGTTAAGATGATGGCAATGGCGGTAATGACGAAGCCCACTGTACACATCGCAATCAATTTGTCATCGGATACGAGGGGGTGTGCCATTATAACTAAACAAATAAAGCAATTAATTTCATTAAAGCAGAAAAACGTTACCCAACTGGCATATTCAAAAGACAGTTCTACTTTCATGTCACTGCATGAATAGAGAACCGACCCAAACCATCGGTGACAATCAGATCACCCCAGATGGTTCGCCAAAAGAATAATCTAGTTTAATTACATTGTTTCAAAATAAAGGCTTGACATACCAAGCCGCACTACTCTGCTCACAAAACTAACTCTCTATCAAAGTGCTCAGCAGAGTCACCTAGAAGAAGTCCTCGGGAGGAGGCTCCAACTCGTCTCCAGGTACGTAGTCCGAATCACCCGGATCCATGTCCCTCAAAGCCTCTGCTACTGCTATCAATGGACCTGCGACGTATAGTCAAAAGGGGTGAGCTACATCCTAGCTCAATAGGGAACAACATAATGAACATATAAGTCAAAACTCACATATATTTCATGATATTCAAAGCATAATGAATCTATGCATTTGCTAGAAAACCAATTAAAAATAGATGATTTATACTCAATTTACTGGTATGTTGCATGTATTACTTTACTGTTGATGTAATCATGAATGACACCGAACAGGCCTAAAGCAAAACTTAAATCTTCAACTTAAGTAATCCCCGAGCAATATAGCATCGAGCCCCGATGAGATACCCTTCATCGTCATCTAATTATACAGTTGTAAAAATTGTATTCCCTGGCAATACAACCCAAGCCCCTTTCTCACTAGGCGGTGGGGTTAAATATTACACAACATCCCTGGGATGTACTTACGGTCACGGATAAACCTCCGTGCTGGTGTACGAATTCGCCGCCGTACCGATCACAGATATCCTGCCGCGTCAGTCGTGGGTATCCCGACATGTCGGTGGGGTATCCTCCAAACCTCAAATAACAAAAATATCATGTGCATTACATATAGTTGTTCACCGTGTAAGTGTGCTATCTTATATCAGTTAGGCCTCAACAGTAATTATTCAATCCTATGTATACATCCCTGGGATGCATACATACCCGCATCACACCTGATGCTCTTATTACTTTCTCATCCCCTGGGGATGTCTCAATCTCATTAGATTACTTGTTCTTATTTACTTGCATCACACTGATGCCTCTATCACATTCTTGGTGTCACACACGCACCCATTTTCACAAAGCTTTTCACTATTTAAAACAACTTCAAAATTGATAATTATATCACTACATACATGCTCTTGAAATTAAAGTACATGTTCAAGGTATTCCCTACCTCAAGTCTTTGAAACTTCTAGCATCAAGGTCCCACGCGGCTCCTTGTGCTCATGATCATACGTACCACCTATGGTACAACATAACACATGTAACTCATCACTAAAGATGTAATAAAGAATGTCCAAGACCCTCCCTGAATCTCAAAGTCAACTATAAAGTTTAAGCAAAACTGTCAAAGTCGATTAATCGATTCCCAAAATCAATTAATCGAAACCGAAATCGATTAATCGATTCTCAAAATCGATTAATCGAGATTCAAATTCGATTAATCGATCCCAAATCGATTAATCATGGTCTCTAACATAAAGCAGTCGATTCTTAAATCGAGTAGTCGAGATCTCAAAATTGATTAATCGATCCCAAATCGATTAATCGAAATCCCATTTCGATTAGTCGATTTCCCCAGATTTCATTTCTCCAGTGGCTGGAGCTTCCCAGTCGATTAGTCGATTTCTAAATCGACTAATCGAAATTCAAATCGACTAATCGAAATTCAAATCGATTAATCGAAATTCATTTCGATTAATCGAAATCGGGCTTCCTTGACTTTTCAACTTCTGGGCCGAAATCGATTAATCGAAATCCAATTTCGATTAATCAATTTGGCCAGATTCAGCCCCCTTTTGGGTTGATCTTCCAATTCCTCTTCAACCTATTTTTCTTTTTTTTTTTCTAAGCCTTTATACTATGATTTTAAGCATTCTTGACTACAATTAAACTCCTACAATCTATGCATTTAATTCAACAAAATTTACCTCAATCAAATCCCAATTTGATTGGATCTCAAAGTTGGAATGGCTAGGGTTCCAGCTTTAGCTCCAAAGGATCTTTTGCGTTGAATTCGACTTTAAATACTCGAATCTCCTCTTGGCTTGCATTCACTCCTTGCACAACAACGCCTCTTTACTTCTCTCCTTCTCTCTCTCTTCTTAACTCTCTTCAACAACCAAACAAAAGCAATTTAGGGTTCTTTAACCCTTTTATACTTATTTTCTGTGTGTTGAGCACATACACCCCAGATGGTGTATGTGGTTCCAGATTTCACCTCACACTCCACACGTTTGCTTTAATTTCACATCGCATCCGTTCATCACTCATCGGGTCAACTAGTGAACTCCTACTTGGTCAAACTTATGACCAATCGGGCATGGATCCCGAGGTCACCGTTTAACGCAAATTTTTGGGCTATTACATCCTCCCCACCTTAGGAATTTTTGTCCTCGAAAATAACCCAAAGGTGGTCGCTTGGGTACCCCACATACTGGGGTGGTACGTACCCACACACATAAAAATGAACGGATTCATTACATAGAGCGAGTAACCATAATTAAAGTCAAGTACATCTTCAAAAATTTTCTGTATTTCATTTATATATCAAAATTTTTACAAGTCTCAATTTTCTGTAAATACAACTGTACTACAATGTCCAAAAAGATGACAAAATTGGCTGGTGCAGTGGTCATCTGTCTTGCTGCTCGGTGGGCGGGTGCGGAGCTCATCACTGCGTAGCATGGTGGTCGGATGGAAGACCGGACCCCTATGGGGGTGCATCATGATCCTCCTCCTCCTCTGAGCTAAATCTGTGGTAGTCCAGCGAGTAGATGTAGCGGAGGGTATGGAACATAAGGAAGTCCATCCTCCGGTTCATCCGCTCGTTGTTAGCCTCCATGCGTGCCAACACGTCCTCGATGGTAGGACCGGAGTGAGATGCTCGGCGGTGGTAGGATGACGTAGGTGTAGCTGCCACGGACTATGCTGGCGGCGTAGGTGAAGTGGTGGTGTGGGAGGGTGCCCTCTCCGCTGGTGGCTCAGCTGGGTGTGCCCCACCCACGGGTGGGTCTATATGTGGTGGTGGGGGTGGTGGTGGTACTGGAGCTGCTGCTGCTGCTGGAGCGGGACCTGGAACTGATAGGGTCCGCTTCAATAAATTGTAACTACGGCGCCATGAAGCAATGGAGAATTGCTTCACGCAATCCGTAGCCCTCACCTCGTGAGGCGATACGGTGTAGGCGGGGGCGTCGGAGTAGCACTCCAACATGCTCGAGATGAGCCGAGCATACGGCATCTTCTCCTTGGGCCTTAGGTTACCCTTCATCAGCTTTCCTTTAATGTATCTCATCCTGTGACAGCTCGGATTTTGGCACCCCGAAACCCGTGCCATCAGCACGATCATCTTGACCGTGCCCCTTAGCTATGCACGGAACATTGGTATATCAAGCATCAATTAGAATAATAAACGAAATTTCGGAATTTAAATCTATATTAAAGCAGTTCTCTAAAAGACAGTTCTACCCTCATGCCTCTGCATGAATGGAGAACCGATCCGAACCATCG
Source organism: Chloranthus sessilifolius (assembly GCA_021018995.1). Classification (NCBI taxonomy): domain Eukaryota; kingdom Viridiplantae; phylum Streptophyta; class Magnoliopsida; order Chloranthales; family Chloranthaceae; genus Chloranthus; species Chloranthus sessilifolius. The sequence goes on from CM037596.1 coordinate 17,357,998, forward strand.
ATGATAGCAATCATCACGGATGGTTCCTCCCAAAAGAATAATCCCAACTCCATATATACATGGTTTAAACAAAATCAAGGCTTGACATACCAAGCCGTACAAAACTCTCTCAAAAGCCCTCAAAGTGGCACAACGGAGTCCTCTAGAAGAAGTCCTCAGGAGGTGGCTCCAACTCTTCGCAAGGTCGACTCCCGGTCGGCGTCTCCTGAAGCCTCGGCGTGCTAGTAGTGGACTGCGGACGTATAGTCTATAGGGTGAGCTACATCCTAGCTCAATAGGGAACAAAACACAGTTGAACATATAATTTATTACTCACATATATTCCATGATATGCCATGCATGATGTGTCTATGCAGTTATTGATGAAAACAGTTAAAAAGCATTTCATTTTACTGTTGATTACTTATGTTTTCATTTACTCATGAATGATGCTGAAAAGGCCTAAAGCAAAACTTAAACTTTCAACTTAAGTAATCCCCGAGCAATATAGCATCGAGCCCCGATGAGATACCCTTCATCGTCATCTATATAGACACTTTTAGCGTATTCCCTGGGAATACCATATAGTACCCAAGCCCCTTTCCCCTGGGGATTGGTGGCGGGGTTTCACTTGTCTCAAATCAACACCCCTGGGGTGTGCTTACTATGTACGGATAAGCCTCCGCACTGGCCTACGGTTTCGCCGCCGTATCGGTCACGGATATCCTGCCGTGTCAGTCGTGGATATCCCGCCACGTCGGTGGGGTAACCTATCAAACCTCAAATAACAAAAATATCGGTGCCTTACATATAGTTATTCACCATGTAAGTATGCTATCTTATATCAGTTAGGCCCTATCAAACATTATTCAATCCTGGATGCATCCCTGGGATGTACTCATTTACTTGCATCACACCTGATGCTCTCATCTCTTTACTTCTTCATCCCCTGGGGATGGCTCATTATAATTATTCTTATGGATGTCACACGCACACACACTTTTCACAATTCTTAAGAAATAAAACATTTAAATTGGATTCTATATCACTACATACATGCTCTTGTAAAATAAAGTACATGTTCAAGGTGTTCCCTACCTCAAGTCTTCGTTTGCTCAACGCATCAAGGTCCCACGTGGCTCCTTGTGCATTAGTTCACACGTACCACCTATGGTACCACATAACATGTGAAACACATCACTAAAGATGCAATAAAGAAGGTCCAAGACCCTCCATGAAGCTTAAAGTCAAACTCAAAAGTCAACATAATTTACCTCAGTCGATTAATCGAACTCCAAAATCGATTAATCGAAAGTCAATATCGATTAATCGATTCTCAAATCGATTAATCGAGATTTTCATTCGATTAATCGAATCTTAATTCGATTAATCGAAATTCTCTGTTCAGCCAAGTCGATTCTCAATTTGAGTAATCGAGTTCCTAAAATCGATTAATCGATCCCAAATCGATTAATCGAAAATTGAAATCGATTAATCGAAACCCCATTTCGATTAGTCGATTTTCCCCAAGTCATTTCCTCCCCCACGGGTCCTTGGAGGTTCCCGATTAATCGATACCCAAATCGATTAATCGAAATCAAATCGATTAATCGAAATTGAATTCGATTAATCAAATCGTCCTTCTCTGACTTTTCAACTTCTTGGCCAATTTCGATTAATCGAAACCCAATTTCGATTAATCGAAATTGCCAGATTCAGCTCCTTTCGAGCTGTTCCTCCCAATCTTTTTCCACACTTTTTCCTCTACTTTTCTAAACCATTTACCTATGATTTACACCATTTTCAACTACAATCTAACTTCTACAATCTATGCATTTCATTCAAAAAGTTTACCTTGAATCAATCTCAAATTGATTTCAATTCAAGTGGTTGGAAGGCTAGGGTTCCAGCTTTGCTTCTAGTGGATCCCTCGCGTCGAATCCGACGTTTATTGCTCGAATCTCCCTTCTTCAACTAGCATTTACTCCTTGTATTAATCACCCTCTTTACTCTTCTCTCTCTCTTCTTTACTTCTCTCTCAACCACCAAACTCTTGATTTTAGGGCTATTAACCCTTTTTATCACCCCCCCTGGTTTGTGTGTTGAGCACATGCACCTCAATAGGTGTATGTGACTTTAGATTTTCAACCCACACCACATAGCCACACAGACCATCACATCACATTCACTCATCACACTCTATTCTCACTATCGAACTCCTAATTGGTCAAACCTGTGACCGATCGGGCACGGATCCCGAGGTCATAGTTTAGCATGATTTTTCGGGCTATTACATCCTCCCCACCTTGGGAATTTCCGTCCTCGAAAATAACCCAAGGTTTGTCTGTCTGGGTCACACCCCCCCCCCTCACTCTCAGGTGAGGTGGTTTAGTTGACTCAGACGCATTCAGATAGTTATAATACCGGCATAGAACTTAAAGTTGGCGAATTGGAACATTTTATACAAAAATTTTGATTTGTATTAAAATTGAAATTATTTACAATTCCAATAAGTTGGCGTACAAAAGAAATCTACAGGTATACAATCAAAATGTAAAAATAAGAGGCGGTGGTGAGCTGTGGCCGGGTGGGTGGTCAACTATGGTCGGTGGTCGGTCTGGCGTGAGGGGGAGGTAGATGTGGAAGGAGCCGCGTCTGCAGTGGTGGGATGGAAGACGGGTCCTCGGTGGAAGGCTGTGCGTCCAGCGGTCCACTCCTCCTCCTGGGCGAGGTAGCGGCGGTAGTCGGTAGGATAGATGTGGCGGAGGGTGTGAAAGAGAAGGAAGTTCATCCTCCGGTTCATCCTTTTGTTGTTGGCCTCCATACGGGCCAACACCTCCTCGATGGTCGGCCCTGATGAAGCGGCGCGCCGGCGGTAGGATGAGGTGGGTGTCGCGATGGTGAGTGGGGTGGGTGGTGTCGGTGAGGCTGCGGTGTGAGAGGGAACCCTCTCCACGGATGGCTCAGCGGGGATAGGGTGTGCCCCACCCACGGGTGGGTCCTGCTGAGGTGGTGGGGGTGGTGGCGGTGCTACTGCTGCTGGCGCTACTGCTGCTGCTGGGGCTGGAGCGGGACCCGGAGCCGGTAGGGTCCGCTTTAGCAGATTGTAGCTACGGGTCCATGAAGACTTTGAGAACGTCTTCACACAGTCCGTAGCCCTCACCTCGTGAGGTGAGATGCTGTAAGAGGGATCGTTGGAGTAGCACTCCAACATGCTCGAGATGAGGCGAGCATAGGGCATCTTTTCCTTGGGCCGTAGGTTGCCCTTCATCAGCTTGCCCTTTATATATCTCATCCCCTCAAGGATGAGCATGGTGGCGTCGAACCACCGGCCACAGAAGGTCGAGTAAAGTGTCTGCTGCACTTTCTCCATGCGCTCGGTATCGTGGCGCATAGGATAAAGGTTACACTTGACCACGGAGTCAAGCATCCACATATAGTGGGGAAGGTCAACCCTCTTGATGGAGGAGCCCGACCCCTTCTTGCCATTGGTCATGCAGGTCATGACCTCCTCAAATCGAGGGTCCTCCTCGAAGGGTGGGAATAGGGTGGTCTCTGGGGTGAAATCGAGGTAACACTCGAGTACCTCGTGTATGTGGCGACGGGTGATTATGTACTCCCGACCCTCTATGGTGGTTTTAATCATATCGTCGGTAGGGCCGTCTATGAGCCCTTGGTAAAATAATCTAACCAACCTAGGGTAGTAGGAACCCCGGATTGGTTTGAGAAGGTTGCCGAGGCCGGCGTTATTAAGGTAGTTTCGAGCCCATTGGGTCTCGCCCGGCACATCGGGATCGGTGAATAGGGTAGGGTCGATAATGTACTCGACTTCAAAGGTCTTGGCTGCCCACCATTCATTTGGTTGCACCACGTTAGTGGGTGGTGGGGGCATTGGGGTCGATTCGCGGGAAGACTCGCGCGAGGATGCGCTCGTCGAACAGGAGGTGGTCTCCGATGCCGACGGTGATGGAGTCCTCACCGGCGATGGGGTAGGTGGTGGTGGCGTGGCGTTCTTACGCCGAACCGAGAGCTTAGAAGTTGCCTTCTTTGAAGATAAACGGGTTTTGGGCGGCATGGTGGGGAATTAGCAAGAATCTAGGGTTTTTCTAACTCAAATTGAAAGAAAAGTGGAAATCTAGGGTTTACCTTAGGTTTCGAAGGTGAATGCGGATGCGAATCGTCGGGGAATCCGAACCCTAGACCACTCGGTTGGTTGGAGAGGAAGAAGAAGTTGAAGCGCCAAAATTTTCCCAAGCGAAATGATTTCAAATGGGGAATAAAATCCCCAATTTTATATATATAGGCCCCGGCTCGATTAATCGAAATTCTGTTTCGATTAATCGAAATTCAAAACTAGGTTAAGCCGCGCAAAATCGATTAATCGATTTCCCAAATCGATCAATCGAAAGTTAAATTCGATTAATCGAAAACATTTCGATTAATCGAAATCGTATCCGTTTAAAATTTAGGTTTTTGTGCTCACTGGCGCGAGCCAGTCGATTAATCAAAATCCATTTCGATTAATCGAAATTCCAAAATCGATTAATCGAATTTCACTTCGATTAATCGAAATCGTGTAGTAACTTCAAAATTTTCAGAATTCTTTAAGTTATTCGATTAATCGAATTCATTTCGATTAATCGAATTTTCAAAATTTATTAATCGAAATTCACTTCGATTAATCGAAATCGTCTATCTGACTTAAATTTCTTCAAAGTCCCTTTAGCAAATCGATTAATCGAGATCCAGTTCGATTAATCGAAATCCAAAATCGATTAATCGACACTGCTTCGATTAATCGAAATTTCATGAATTGACTCCCAATTCTTCTAACATTCTCGGTTTGTTCAATTAATCGAACTTGCAGTTCGATTAATCGAATTCTAATTCGATTAATCGAAATTCTCAAAATCGATTAGTCGATCCCAAATCGATTAATCGAGATTCTAACTCTATCAATCGAAATTTGCCTTTTATGTATATTGTAACTCTCCTTTCAATTTCCAGTCACTGGTACATGCCAGTTGACTAATCGAACAAAATCGATTAATCGAAATTCCAAATCGATTAATCAATTTGAAATTCGATTAATCGGTTTTGCCCAATTTCTGCAGATTTTCAAGTTCTTTGGTTCTTCGATTATTTTTGGTAGTTTATGACATTAAGTGGTTCATAGTTACATAGAGTTGCATACACTTGATCATGTACATATAAATCTGTTCCTTAAATCAGATTGGATCAAAATTTCCATTGACTTACAAGTATAGTGGAGATTCCACAAACATGTTTGTGGTTACATTGAATTCTCATGTCGTTGGAAACAAGGCTGGATATTGTTCTTTCACATCGGCCTCCCGTTCCCAAGTAGCCTCTTCTTTTGGATGATTGTTCCACCGAACAAGCACTAAGGGAATCACTTTAGTGTGCAGTACTTGTTCCTTTCGATCCAAGATTTCCACTGGTTCCTCTATCATGCTCATGTCCTCACACATCTCTATAGGTTGCCTTCCTAATACATGAGACAGATCATTCACGTACTTCTTGAGCATCGATATGTGGAACACGTTATGTACTCGATCAAATAGCGGTGGTAAACCAATACGATATGCAACTTCACCTACGCGTCCCAAAATTTCAAATGGTCCAACATAACGTGGACTTAACTTCCCTCTCTTACCAAACCTCATTACACCTTTCATAGGTGATACTTTCACAAACACATGCTCACCCACTTTATAGTCGACACTAGTCCGCTTCATGTCGGCGTAACTTTTCTGTCTACTCTGTGCTGACTTCAGCCTTTCTCTGATTATTCGAACGACGGTGGCGTTGTCTTCAAGTAGTTTTGGCCCTAACATGAATTTCTCACCTGTTTCCTCCCAATTGAGGGGTGATTTGCATCGTCGTCCATACAGAGCTTCATACGGTGCCATGCCAATGCTCATTTGGAAACTGTTGTTGTATGCGAACTCGAGCATCGACAGATACTCATCCCAGTATCCTTGCATATCAAGCATGCATGCTCTGAGCATGTCTTCTATTACTTGGTTCACTCGCTCTGTCTGCCCATCAGTTTGAGGATGGAAAGCTGAACTAAAGTCTAGTCGTGTTCCCATTCCTTCTTGAAATTTCTTCCAAAACTTGGACGTATATAGTGGGTCACGATCTGAAACTATGTTGCTTGGAATCCCATGTAATCTTACAATCTCCTTCATGTATAAGTCTGTCAGTCTTCCTGCTGTATACGTAGTATTGTATGGCAAAAAGTGCGCTGATTTGGTCAATCGGTCTACGACGACCCAAATGGCATTGTGTCTCTTGGCAGTACGGGGTAATCCAACAATGAAATCCATTGAAATCGATTCCCACTTCCATTCTGGGATTGGTAAAGGTTGCAATAGTCCAGCAGGATGTCTATGATCAACCTTCACTTGTTGACAAGTCAAACACCGTGACACGTACTCGGCCACGTCTTGCTTCAGTCCTCTCCACCAATAGTTCTTTTTCAAATCTTGGTACATTTTGGTGCTACCAGGGTGGATAGCATAATTTGACTTATGGACTTCATCAAGAATCGTTCGTCTTAGATCGGCATTGTCCGGAATGCAAAGACGGCCTTTAAACAACAAAGAACCATCTTCTTTGACTGAGAAGTCCGACCTAATGCCTTCACTCACGTCTTGATGAATCTTTATTAATGCCGGATCTTTCATCTGTAGCTCGTGGATATGCTCAAATATCACTGGCTTTACTGATATGTTAGCCAAAAAGGATCCGGTGTCCTTTGACTCAATGTTCGCATCGTAGAATGCCAGGTCTTCCAATAATTTCCATCGGTGCATACCCAAAATCAAACAAGCTAACTGAGCTGAACCTTTCCGACTTAAAGCATCGGCTACTACATTCGCCTTGCCTGGATGGTATTGTATGGAGCAATCATAATCCTTGAGGAATTCCATCCACTTGCGCTGTCTCATGTTGAGCTCTTTCGGTGTAAACAGATATCGGAGGCTCTTATGATCGGTGAAAATTTCAAAAGTCTCACCATACAAGTAATGTCTAAAATTCTTGCGCTAGTTCTAAGTCATGAGTCGGGTAATTTTTCTCGTGTTCTTCAAATTGGTCTTGATCCGTAATCTATCACCTTCTTGTGTTGGTTGAGTACACAACCAAGGCCATTATATGACGCGTCATGACACGGCGATCCTCCATCGCTGAAGGAAGAATCGCTTTGGAGCCGAAGTGAGTCTCGTTTTGAGTTCTTGAAAACTCTTCTCGCATGCCTCACTCCACTCAAACCTTGAATCTTTTCGTGTCAGCTTTGTGAGAGGTCCCGATATCTTTGAAAACCCCTCAACAAAACGTCGATAATAGCCTGCTAAGCCCAGAAAACTTCGGACATCGGTCACTGTCTTTGGTTGCTCCCATTTAACTACTGCTTCTATCTTTGCTGGATCTACCGTGACACCATGCTTTGAGACGACATATCCCAAAAAGCTAACCTTTTCCAACCAAAACTCACACTTGCTAAGTTTGGCGTACAATTGGTGTTCACGTAGCGTCTGTAAAGCAATCCTCAAATGTTCTTCGTGTTCCGTCTTGGATTTGGAGTATATCAAAATATCATCGACAAACACTACGACGGAGGAGTCCAAGTGTGGTTTAAACACTCGGTTCATCAGATCCATAAACGACGCCGGAGCATTCGTCAATCCAAACGGCATCACAAGGAATTCATAATGTCCATACCGTGTCTGGAAAGCTGTCTTCTGAATGTCCTCAGCCTTGACTCGCAACTGATGATATCCAGATCTCAGGTCGATCTTGGAAAAATACCTTGCTCGCAGCTGGTCGAATAGATCGTCAATTCTAGGCAAAGGGTAGCGGTTCTTCACAGTGAGTTTGTTCAATTGTCGATAGTCCATGCATAGCCGCATTGACCCATCCTTCTTCTTGACAAACAAGACCGGTGCTCCCCATGGAGACACGCTCGGTCTAACAAACCCCTTGTCTATAAGCTTTTGTAGTTGTTCCTTCAACTCCTTTAACTCAGTAGGAGCCATTCTATAAGGTGCTTTTGAAATAGGCTCCGTTCCTGGTGCTAAGTCAATAGCGAATTCTACTTCTCTTTCTGGAGGTAATCCAGGCAATTCTTCTGGAAACACGTCGGCGAAGTCTCGCACAACTGCTATCTCATAAATGACATTCTTTTCTTCCTTGTCCTCCTTTAAGAAAGCCAAGTATCCACTGCAACCCTTTCCGATCATTTTCTCGGCCCTTACTGCTGAGATCAGTGGCACTGATGACGACCTCACTCCTTGAAACCGAAATGATCTTCTTGTGTTGGGTCTGAAAATGACTACCTTGTTCTTGCAATCAACGGTTGCACAATGCTGCGCCAACCAGTCCATGCCAAGGATTACATCAAACCCTTGCATGTCTAACAGTATCAACTTTGCTTCCAATTCATGCACCTCTAAGTCTCGAACTGCTACAATGATGGATTTGCAAGCTAACTCCGTGTCTACTAACTCTCCAGTCGGAATAGACACAGATAGGACGAAATCTAACGCCTCTGGAATAATCTTCATCTTCTTGACGAAACGTGGAGTGACGAATGAGTGGGTAGACCCTAGGTCTATCAACACTCGAGCGTCATATCCACCGAAGCATCCTTTTTCATATATATTTAAGGTACCTATAGTATACATACATACATACAATAATTTACACATTAATTTACACTCTTAATTCACATACAGCTTTTTGTATTGAGGAAGGAATCTATACAATTTCTAATGCATGCTCCTTCTCTATCTAAAATTTAAATGAAATGAAAATTTTTCTTTAATTTTAACGAGTCTCACCTTGGATGACGTCATGCACGTTCCCTGCTTCCTGAGCAGTGACTGCATAGGCTCTCCCCTGAACGATCGACTTCCTTGCTTGAATGGGTCGTGGTGCTGCAACTGAAACCGTCTTTCTTTTATCCGTCTCGGGGCAATCCTTGATCAAGTGGCCCACCTTGCCACATCGGAAACAACCCCTAGTTCCCAATCTACAATCCACCGTCCTATGAGGCTTGCCACACTTTGTGCAAGTCTCCCGAGGTGCGGAAGAAATAGTACGAGAACCACATGATGGCGCCGATGAGACATGGCAGGGCTCTCATAGCGAAAAGGTCTCCCCGACGCAAGTAATGGAAAACTCTGTTGGTGTTGTTGTTGCTGTTGTTGCGCCGGTCTTCCGAAACCCCCTTGGAACTGTGGTCTCTGATTCTGGGCTACGAACCTCAGCTTTTTGTTCACCGGTTCGTAGTGCCCCGATCTTCCCTGTTCATTTCCTCCTCTCTGCTGCTCTCTGCCTATATCTATTTGTATTCTCCTCTTCAACCACTAGTGCTTTACTCATGACCTCTTCATAGGTCCTCAGCTGAAATGGAGCTACACCTCCCCTAACTTCAGGCTTCAAACCTTGCTGAAACCTTTTGGATTTCATCACTTCAGTAGCGACGTAATCCGGAGCAAAATGGGCAAGTCGTAGAAACTCCACCCCATATTCTCTCACTGTCATTCTCCCTTGCACTAACTGTAAAAATTGTATCTCAAGCTGGTTCCTCACCACTTCCAGAAAATATTGTTTGTTGAACTCCTCAACAAACTCCTCCCAAGTCCAAGGCAACTCTGGGGTCTCCTGAGCCCGAGTCCGTATCACGGACTTCCACCAAGGCCCAGCCTCCCCATCCAACATATAAGCTGCCCATCTCACACTCTCATCTTCCGTGCAAGTTAGCACGCTAAAGACTTTCTCCATCTCCATTAGCCAGTTCTCAGCGGCCATTGTGTCTGCCTGCCCAAAAAATGAAGGAGGTCTCATCCTCCTAAACTCTGTAAAAGATGAGGGCACAGGCAGCGCAGGTCCTACAGGTGGTGTAGGTGGCTGCTGTTCTCTTGACGCATGAGCTGCAAAGGATGCGGCTTGTTGTGCCATGGCAGCTGCCATAGTCTCCATAGTGTGCATCATCCTTTGTCGCTCTTCTCTGTCTTCTTGTCTTTCTCTCACTCTCTCTTGTTCTCTTAGATCTTGATCCTGACGATCTCGATCCTCTTCATCATGTTGTCTACTACTACTGCCCCCTGGGGCCTCAGTACCTCCTAAAGGCACTCTATTAGTAGGAGAGATGTAATCATCTCCACTACGTAGACTCCTCTGTTAGCCTCCCCTCGGTCGGCCTCTTCCTCTAGATGACATTTGCGGCTGCATTTGAAACTAAAGTTTCATTAGCAGAAGCCCCTATGTTCTGACCAAAAGGACGATTGTCAGAATTGCTAAAAGAAAATGGCTTTGATACCAACTGTGACAGCCCGGATTTCGACACCCCGAAACCCGTGCCATCAGTACGATCATCTTGACCGTGTCCCTTAGCTATGCACGAAACATTGGTATATCAAGCATCAATTAGAATAATAAACGAAATTTTGGAATTTAAATCTATATTAAAGCAGTTCTCCAAAAGACAGTTCCACCCTCATGCCTCTGCATGAATGGAGAACCGATCCGAACCATCGATGATAGCAATCATCACGGATGGTTCCTCCCAAAAGAATAATCCCAACTCCATATATACATGGTTTAAACAAAATCAAGGCTTGACATACCAAGCCGTACAAAACTCTCTCAAAAGCCCTCAAAGTGGCACAACGGAGTCCTCTAGAAGAAGTCCTCAGGAGGTGGCTCCAACTCTTCGCCGGCCGCAAGGTCCGACTCCGGGTCGGCCTCCAAAGCCTCGGCAGCTGCTAGTAGTGGACCTGCGACGTATAGTCTATAGGGTGAGCTACATCCTAGCTCAATAGGGAACAAAACACAGTTGAACATATAATTTATTACTCACATATATTCCATGATATGCCATGCATGATGTGTCTATGCAGTTATTGATGAAAACAGTTAAAAAGCATTTCATTTTACTGTTGATTACTTATGTTTTCATTTACTCATGAATGATGCTGAAAAGGCTTAAAGCAAAACTTAAACTTTCAACTTAAGTAATCCCCGAGCAATATAGCATCGAGCCCCGATGAGATTCCCTTCATCGTCATCTATATAGACACTTTTAGTATATTCCCTGGGAATACCATATAGTACCCAAGCCCCTTTCCCCTGGGGATTGGTGGCGGGGTTTCACTTGTCTCAAATCAACACCCCTGGGGTGTGCTTACTATGTACGGATAAGCCTCCGCACTGGCCTACGGTTTCGCCGCCGTATCGGTCACGGATATCCTGCCGTGTCAGTCGTGGATATCCCGCCACGTCGGTGGGGTAACCTATCAAACCTCAAATAACAAAAATATCGGTGTCTTACATATAGTTATTCACCGTGTAAGTGATCTATCTTATATCAGTTAGGCCCTATCAAACATGATTCAATCCTGGATGCATCCCTGGGATGTACCCATTTACTTGCATCACACCTGATGCTCTCATCTCTTTACTTCTTCATCCCCTGGGGATGGCTCATTATAATTATTCTTATGGATGTCACACGCACACACACTTTTCACAATTCTTAAGAAATAAAACATTTAAATTGAATTCTATATCACTACATACATGCTCTTGTAAAATAAAGTACATGTTCAAGGTGTTCCCTACCTCAAGTCTTCGTTTGCACAACGCATCAAGGTCCCACGTGGCTCCTTGTACATTAGTTCACACGTACCACCTATGGTACCACATAACATGTGAAACACATCACTAAAGATGCAATAAAGAAGGTCTAAGACCCTCCATGAAGCTTAAAGTCAAACTCAAAAGTCAACATAATTTACCTCAGTCGATTAATCGAACTCCAAAATCGATTAATCGAATCTGATTCGATTAATCGATTTCCAAAATTGATTAATCGAGATTTTCATTCGATTAATCGAATCTTAATTCGATTAATCGAAATTCTCTGTTCAGCCAAGTCGATTCTCAATTTGAGTAATCGAGTTCCTAAAATCGATTAATCGATCCCAAATCGATTAATCGAAAATTGAAATCGATTAATCGAAACCCCATTTCGATTAGTCGATTTTCCCCAAGTCATTTCCTCCAGCCCCTGGGGTCCACTGGAGGTTCCCAGTCGATTAATCGATACCCAAATCGATTAATCGAAATCCAAGGTCGATTAATCGAAATTGAATTCGATTAATCGAGATCGGGGTCCTCTGACTTTTCAACTTCTTGGCCAATTTCGATTAATCGAAACCCAATTTCGATTAATCGAAATTGCCAGATTCAGCCCCTTTCGAGCTGTTCCTCCCAATCTTTTTCCACACTTTTTCCTCTACTTTTCTAAACCATTTACCTATGATTTACACCATTTTCAACTACAATCTAACTTCTACAATCTATGCATTTCATTCAAAAAGTTTACCTTGAATCAATCTCAAATTGATTTCAATTCAAGTGGTTGGAAGGCTAGGGTTCTAGCTTTGCTTCTAGTGGATCCCTCGCGTCGAATCCGACGTTTATTGCTCGAATCTCCCTTCTTCAACTAGCATTTACTCCTTGTATTAATCACCCTCTTTACTCTTCTCTCTCTCTTCTTTACTTCTCTCTCAACCACCAAACTCTTGATTTTAGGGCTATTAACCCTTTTTATCTCCCCCCTGGTTTGTGCGTTGAGCACATGCACCTCAATAGGTGTATGTGACTTTAGATTTTCAACCCACACCACATAGCCACACAGACCATCACATCACATTCACTCATCACACTCTATGCTCACTATCGAACTCCTAATTGGTCAAACCTGTGACCGATCGGACACGGATCCCGAGGTCATAGTTTAGCATGATTTTTCGGGCTATTACACATCCCCTCAAGGATGAGCATGGTCGGGTCGAACCAATGGCCACCGAAGGCCGCATAAAGTGCCTGTTGTACTTTCTCTACGCGCTCCGTGTCGTGGCGCATTGGGTAAAGGTTACACTTGATTATTGAATCAAGCATCCACATATAGTGGGGAAGGTCGACCCTCCTAATGGAGGATCCCGACCCCGTCTTCCCGTTGGTCATACGAGTCGTGATTTCCTCAAATTTAGCCTCTTCCACGAAGGGTGGAAAGAGGGTGGTCTCGGGTGTAAAGTCGAGGTAACACTCAAGGACCTCGTGGATATGACGACGGGTGATGATGTATTTCCGACCCTCAATGGTGGTCTTAACCACGTCGTCGGTAGGGCCATCCACGAGCCCTTGGTAGAAAAGTCTAACCAACCGAGGGTAGTAGGAACCCCGGATTGGTTTCAAAAGGTTGTCGAGGTCGGCATTTTGAAGGTAATTGCGAGCCCATTGGGTCTCTCCCGGTACCTCGGGGTTGGTGAATAGGGTTTGATCAATGACGTAGTCGGTCTCGAAGGTTTTAGCTTCCCACCACTCATTGGGTTGAAGGACATTGGTGGGTGGTGGCGGCAAGGGTGTCGATTCGCGTGAAGACTCGCGCGTAGACGCGCTCGTCGAACCGGAGGTGGTCTCCGATGCCGACGGTGATGGAGTCCTCATCGGTGATGGGGTAGGTGGTGGCGGTGCGGCGTTCTTACGCCGGACCGGGAGCTTAGAGGTCGCCTTTTTCGAGGACAACCAGGTTTTGGGCGGCATTTTGGCGAAAAATTCAAGAAAACTAGGGTTTACTAATTGAAATTTAAGATGGAATTTGATTCTAGGGTTTACCTTAGGTTTTTGATCTGATGTCACGCGATTTCGATCCAAAATCGATCCAAAATGCCTAAACCCTAGGTTGCAAAATCGATTGGAGAGAAGACGAAGAAGAAGGCGCGCAACAAAAGTCCAAATGATTTCGAATGAAATGAAAAACCCATCGATTTATATATATATAGGCTCCGGCTCGATTAATCGATTTCTAAAGTCGACTAATCGAGATTCCAATCTAGGTTAAAGCGCGCGAAATCGATTAATCGATTTCTAAAATTGATTAGTCGAAAGTCAAAATCGATTAATCGAAACTATTTCGATTAATCGAAATCGTATCCGTTAAAATTTGTAAGTTTTGAAGCTCACTGGCGCGAGCCAGTCGATTAATCGAAATCCATTTCGATTAATCGAAATTCCAAAATCGATTAATCGAAATTCACTTCGATTAATCAAAATCGTGTAGTCCTTCCAAAATTTTCAGAATTCTTTAAGTTACTTGATTAGTCAAACTTTGGTTCGATTAATGGAAATCTCAAATCTCAAATCGAATTTCACTTCGATTAATCGAAATCGTATTTCATACTTCAAAATTTCCTAAATTCCTTAAGTTACTCGATTAATCGAACTTCCTGTTCGATTAATCGAATTCCTCCTCGATTAATCGAAATTACATAAAATCCCTCTATGTTCTTCTAAAATTCTCAATTTATTCGATTAATCGAACCCTCAATTCGATTAATCGAAAATCTAAATCGATTAATCGAAATAAGAATCGATTAATCGAAATTTCACTCTGTCATTTTTCCAGTCCTTATTCAAGTTTCCAGTCACTGGTGCATGCCAGTCGACTAATCGACCAAAATCGATTAATCGATTTGAAAATTGATTAATCGATTTTGATCAGACTTTGTAGAATTTCAAAATTTTCTGTTTCCTTGATTTATCTTGGTAATTTATGATACCAACTGATCCTTGGTTCTACAAGCACATCATCATGGTCAAGTGCGTATAAAAATTGTTTCTATTTCATACTTTGATCAAAAATCTACATTGGATTACAAGTATTGTTAAAAATCCACAAACATGCTTGCGAGGGTACAATTGACTTTCAAGTTGTCGGAAACAAGGCCGGATATTGTTCCTTCACATCGGCCTCTTGTTCCCATGTAGCTTCCTCGGTCGGATGATGCTTCCATCGGACAAGTACTAGTGGAATTACTTTCGTTCGCAACACTTGTTCCTTTCGATCCAAAATCTCCACCGGCTCTTCGATCATGGTCATGTCCTCATGCATCTCAAAAGCTTGACCACTCAACACGTGGTCAGGGTCGTTAAGGTACTTCCTGAGCATAGATACGTGAAAGACATTGTGCACTGGATCAAATAATGGTGGCAATCCAATGCGGTAAGCAACTTCCCCTACTCGTCCCAAAACTTCAAATGGTCCAAGATAGCAGGGACTTAGCTTCCCTCTCTTTCTAAATCTCATGACTCCCTTCATAAGTGATACTTTCACAAATACATGTTCACCCACTTTGAAGTCTACACTCGTCCGCTTGATGTCGGCGTAGCTTTTCTATCTGCTCTACGCCGCTTTGAGTTTTGCCCTTATCATACGAACATGGGTGGCATTGTCTTCAAGTATTTTGGGTCCCAAAACAAACTTCTTACCTGTTTCTTCCCAATTAATGGGCAATCTACATCGCCGTCCGTAGAGTACTTCATATGGTGCCATCCTAATGCTCGTCTGAAAATTGTTGTTATATGCAAACTCAATTAAGGGTAGGTGCTGATCCCATGATCCTTGTAACTCTAACATACATGCCCTAAGCATGTCCTCGATGATCTGATTGACCCTCTCAGTCTGTCCGACAGTTTGCGGATGGAATGCCGTACTGAAATCTAGTCGCGTTCCCATTCCTTCTTGAAATTTCTTCCAAAACTTTGATGTATACAATGGGTCACGGTCCGAAACAATGCTACTCGGAATCCCATGCAAACGGACAATCTCCTTCATATATAGCTCTGCTAGTCTTCCCGCCGTGTATATCGTGTTGTAAGGCAAGAAGTGCGCTGACTTGGTCAATCGATCGACCACTACCCAGATGGCATTGTACTTCTTCGCAGTACGTGGGAGTCCAACGATGAAGTCCATAGAGATCGATTCCCACTTCCATTCCGGTATCGATAGAGGTTGCAATAGACCTGCGGGGTGTCTATGATCGATCTTCACTTGTTGGCACGTCAAACACCGCGACACGTACTCTGCCACATCCTGTTTCAAGCCTCTCCACCAATAGTTCTTTTTCAAATCTTGATACATCTTGGTGCTTCCCGGGTGAATAGCATAGCTTGACTTGTGTGATTCATCAAGAATTGTTCGTCGTAGATTGGCGTTATCCGGAATACAGAGGCGGCCCTTGAACAATAAGGAACCATCCTCCTTGATTGAAAACTCAGATGTAATGCCTTCAGTTACATCTTGACGAATCTTTGTTAGCATCGGTTCTTTCATCTGTAGCTCATGGATATGCTCAAATATAATCGGTCTCACTGAGATATTAGCCAAGAAGGCCCCTGTAGCTTGAGACTCAATGTTTGCATCGTATAGGGCCAGATCTTCAAATAGTTTCCATCTGTGCATACCCAAAATTAAACTAGCCAATTGAGTTGAACTCTTCCGACTCAAGGCATCAGCTACTACATTAGCCTTGCCTGGATGGTACTGTATATAACAGTCATAGTCCTTGAGAAACTCCATCCATATGCGCTGCCTCATGTTTAGTTCCTTTTGTGTAAACAGATATCTGAGGCTCTTATGATCGGTGAAAATCTCAAAAATCTCATCATACAAATAATGTCTCCAAATCTTGAGTGCGAAAATGACCGCTGCTAATTTCAGGTCATGTGTCGGATAATTCTTCTCATACTATTTCAACTGTCTCGACCCATACGCTATCACCTGTTTGTGCTGATTAAGCACACAATCCAAACCAGTATACGAAGCATCGCTATACACTGCAAACCCTCCACTGCCTGAAGATATAGCTAACACTGGAGCTGAAGTGAGTCTTTTCTTAAGTTCTTGAAAACTCTTCTCGCATGCCTCACTCCATTCAAACCTTACGTCTTTCCGTGTGAGTCTCGTGAGTGGTCCTGATATCTTTGAAAAACCCTCAACGAAACGCCGGTAGTAACCTGCCAATCCAAGGAAACTGCGGATGTCGGTCACTGTCCTTGGTTGCTCCCAATTCACTACTGCTTCGATCTTCGCTGGATCTACAGTGACACCAAGCTTTGAGACGACATGTCCCAAAAAGCTAACTTCTTCTAACCAAAACTCACATTTGCTGAGCTTGGCATATAACTAGTGTTCACGTAGAGTCTGTAGGGCTACTCTCAAGTGTTTCTCATGCTCTTCTTCTGACTTTGAATAGATCAGGATGTCGTCAACACACACTACGACACAAGTATCTAGGTTTGGTTTAAACACACTATTCATCAGATCCATGAATGACGCCGGGGCATTTTTCAACCCAAACGGCATTACTAGGAACTCATAGTGTCCGTATCGAGTCCTGAATGCAGTCTTCTGAATATACTCTGCCTTGACTCTCAACTGATAGTATCCAGATCTCAGATCGATCTTAGAGAAATACTTAGCTCCTTGCAGCTGATCAAACAAGTCATCTATCCTAGGCAAAGGGTATTGGTTCTTAATAGTGAGTTTGTTTAATTGTCGATAATCAATGCACAGACGCATTGACCCATCTTTCTTCTTTACAAATAAGACCGGTGCTCCCCATGGAGACACGCTCGATCTAACAAAACCCTTGTCCATTAACTCTTGTAGCTGTTCTTTCAACTCCTTCAACTCAGCAGGAGCCATTCTGTATGGTGCTTTGGAAACAGGCTCCGTTCCTGATGCTAAGTCGATGGCGAATTCTATTTCTCTCTCTGAAGGTAATCTAGGTAACTCCTCCGGAAATACATCGGCGAAGTCTCGCACAACTGTTATCTTCGAGATCATATTCTTCTCCTCTTTGTGCTCCTTCAGAAATGCTAAGTATCCGCTACACCCCTTTCTGATCAATCGCTCGACCTGACTGCCGAGATAAGTGGTAGGTGTGTCAACCTCTCTCCTCGAAATCTAAACGATCTCCTCGTGTTGGGTCTGAAGATGACGACTTTATTCTTGCAATCTACCGTCGCACAATGGATCGATAACCAATCCATGCCAAGGATCACGTCGAATCCTTGCATGTTTAAAAGGATTAGGTTCGCCGGTAGCTCAAAGACATCTCCATCCATGACCCTCACGATCACGGAGTTGCAACCCTTCTCGGTATCAACCGCTTTCCCAGTAGGAACTGTCACGGTTAAAACGAAGTCTAACTCTTCTGGGTCGACTTTCAACCTCTTGGTGAAGCGAGGTGTAACAAATGAGTGGGTAGACCCCGGGTCTATCAACACTCGAGCTTCGTATGTCGCGTCACTTCACTTCTTATATATTTGTAACGTACCTACTCATGCATACACATATATATAGTTTCTATCATTATACTAGAATTTATCACATGCAAGCTTTTTCTTATGTTTTCTATACATAGATGCACCTTCTCTATCTAAATTACAAGAATTTAAATTCTTTATTTAAAAGAAAGCTCACCTTGAATGACATCGTTCGTGTTCTGAGCCTCTTGAACTGTGACTGCATAGGCTCTTCCTTGGACGATCGGCTTCCTTGCTTGAATCGGTCGTGGAATAGGTACTGAAGCCGTCTTCCCTTTGTTCACCTCAGGGCATTCTCTAATCAAGTGGCCCACCTTGCCACATCGAAAGCAACCCCGAGTGCCTACCCTACAGTCCGATGTCTTGTGAGGCTTGCCACACTTGGCACAAGTCTCACGTGGCGTGGAAGAAGCTGCTCGAGAAGCCCCTTGTGTGATCGTAGCGCCTGTAGTAATCACAGGGCTCTCGTAGCGTATCGGTCTCCCTGACGCGAGCAATGGAAATCTCTGCTGCGTCGGTCTCCCATAGCCTCCTTGAAATGGTGGCTTCTGATTGTTCGATATGAACCTCGGCTTTTTGTTCACCGGTTCATAATTCCCCGTTCTGCTCTGATCAGAGTTCCACCTTCCCTGTTGCTCCCTCTAGCGGTATTTGTTATTGTTTTCTTCTTCTACCACCAAGGCCTTACTCATGACCTCTCCATAGGTCCTCAGCTGGAATGGTGCTACTCCTCCCCTCACATCTGATCTCAACCCTTGCTGAAACATTTTTGCTCTCATCATCTCTGATGATAGTGGTCGCAGCGAGTCGCATGAACTCCACTCCATAGTCTCTCACTGTCATCTTCCCCTGAGTAAGCTGTAAAAATTGGATTTCCATTTGATTCCTCACCACCTCAGGGAAGTACTGTTTATTGAATTCTTCAACGAATTCATCCCAAGTCCATGACATGTCTGGGGTCTCCTGAGCCCTAGTCCTAGAAACGGACTTCCACCAAGGCCCAGCCTCCCCATCCAACATATAAGCTGCCCAATGGACGCTCTCGTCCTCAGTACATGTGAGCACACTGAACACCTTCTCCATCTCACTCAACCAGTGCTCTGCCACAATGGGCTCTCCTTGTCCAGAAAAGCTAGGAGGCCTCATCCTCCTAAACTCAGTAAAAGCAGATGATGGTGGCGGTGTCGGAGCTACTGGAGGTGTCGGTGGCTGATGCTGCTCATGAGCCATGTGAGCTGCCAGAGATGCTGCCTGTTGAGCCATAGTAGCTACCATGGTCTCCATGGTGTGCATCATCCTCTGACGCTCCTCTCTATCTTCATTTCTTTCTCTAACTCTTTCTTGCTCTCTTTGATCTTGATCCTGACGATCACGATCACGGCTCTCTTCCTGGTCTTGGCTTCCTTAGCCACCACTGCCAGAAGTCCCTCCATCTCCTATAGGTACTCTATTTGTAGGAGAGATGTACCCATCTCCACTACGTAAACTTCTACTATGGCCGCCCCTGGGTCGGCCCCTTCCTCTAGGTAACATCATGGTCTGCACGTGAAAACAAAGTTTTCATTAGCAGAAGTCCCTATGCTATGACAAAAGAATGATTGTCAAAGTTTCTAAAAAAAAATTCTCTGATACCAACTGTGACATCCCGGATTTCAGCACCCCAAAACTCGTGCCATCAGCACGATCCTCCAGACCGTGCCCCAAAACTTAGCACGGAACATTGGTATAACAAGCACAATTTAACAAATAAATCAATTAATTTCATTAAAGCGGAAAAACGTTAATATGCCCAACTGACATATTCAAAAGACAATTCTACTTTCATGCCACTGCATGAATAGAGAACCGACCCGAACCATCGGTGATAATCAGATCACCCCAGATGGTTCGCCAAAAGAATAATCTAGTTTAATTATATTATTTCAAAATAAAGGCTTGACATACCAAGCTGCACTACTCTGCTCACAAAACTAACTCTCTATCAAAGTGCTCAGCAGAGTCACCTAGAAGAAGTCCTCGGGAGGAGGCTCCAACTCGTCTCCAGGTACGTAGTCCAAATCACCCGGATCCACATCCCCCGAAGCCTCCGCTGCTGCTATCAATGGACCTGCGACGTATAGTCAAAAGGGATGAGCTACATCCTAGCTCAATAGGGAACAACACAATGAACATATAAGTCAAAACTCACATATATTTCATGATATTCAAAGCATAATGAATCTATGCATTTGCTAGAAAACCAATTAAAAACAGATGATTTATACTCTGTTTACTGGTAAGTTGCATGTATTACTTTACTGTTGATTTAATCATGAATGACACTGAACAGGCCTAAAGCAAAACTTAAATCTTCAACTTAGGTAATCCCCGAGCAATATAGCATCGAGCCCCAATGAGATACCCTTCATCGTCATCTAATTAGATAGTTGTAAAAATTATATTCCCTGGGAATACGACCTAAGCCCCTTTCTCACTAGGCGGCGGGGTTAAATATTACACAACATCCCTGGGATGTACTTACGGTCACGGATAAACCTCCGTGCTGGTGAAATCTGGAACCACATACACCATCTAGGGTGTATGTGCTCAACACACAGAAAATAAGTATAAAAGGGTTAAAGAACCCTAAATTGCTTTTGTTTGGTTGTTGAAGAGAGTTAAGAAGAGAGAGAGAAGGAGAGAAGTAAAGAGGGGTTGTTGTGCAAGGAGTGAATGCAAGCCAAGAGGAGATTCGAGTATTTAAAGCCGAATTCAACGTGAAAGATCCTTTGGAGCTAAAGCTGGAACCCTAGCCATTCCAACTTTGAGATCCAATCAAATTGGGATTTGATTGAGGTAAATTTTGTTGAATTAAATGCATAGATTGTAGGAGTTTAATTGTAGTCAAGAATGCTTAAAATCATAGGATAAAGGCTTAGAAAAAAAAAAAAAAAAATAGGTTGAAGAGGAATTGGAAGATCAGCCCGAAAGAGGGCTGAATCTGGCCAAATCGATTAATCAAAATTGGATTTCGATTAATCAATTTCGGCCCAGAAGTTGAAAAGTCAAGGAAGCCCGATTTCGATTAATCGAAATGAATTTCGATTAATCGATTTGAATTTCGATTAGTCGATTTAGAAATCGACTAATCGACTGGGAAGCTCCAGCCACTGGAGAAATGAAACCTGGGGAAATCGACTAATTGAAATGGGATTTCGATTAATCGATTTCGGATTTCAATTAATCGATTTGGGATCAATTAATCAATTCTGAGATCTCGACTACTCGATTTAAGAATCGACTGCTTTATGTTGGAGACCTCGATTAATCGATTTTGGATCGATTAATCAAATTTGAATCTCGATTAATCGATTTTGAGAATCGATTAATCGATTTCGGTTTCGATTAATCGATTTTGGGAATCGATTAATCGAGTTGCATTTCAATTAATCGATTTTGGGAATCGATTAATTGACTTTGACAGTTTTGCTTAAACTTTATAGTTGACTTTGAGATTCAGGGAGGGTCTTGGACATTCTTTATTACATCTTTAGTGATGAGTTACATGTGTTATGTTGTACCATAGGTGGTACGTATGATCATGAGCACAAGGAGCCGTGTGGGACCTTGATGCTAGAAGTTTCAAAAACTTGAGGTAGGGAACACCTTGAACATGTACTTTAATTTCAAGAGCATGTATGTAGTGATATAATTATCAATTTTGAAGTTATTTTAAATAGTGAAAAGCTTTGTAAAAATGGGTGCGTGTGTGACACCAAGAATGTGATAGAGGCATCAGTGTGATGCAAGTAAATAAGAACAAGTAATCTAATGAGATTGAGACATCCCCAGGGGATGAGAAAGTAATAAGGGCATTAGGTGTGATGCGAGTATGTATATATCTCAGGGATGTATACATAGGATTGAATAATTACTGTTGAGGCCTAACTGATATAAGATAGCACACTTACACGGTGAACAACTATATGTAATGCACATGATATTTTTGTTATTTGAGGTTTGGAGGATACCCCACCGACGTGGCGGGATACCCACGACTGACGCGGTAGGATATCTGTGATGCACGCATGGCGAATCGTACCGACACCAAAGACGGAGGTTTATCCGTGACCGTAAGTACATCCCAGGGATGTTGTGTAATATTTAACCCCGCCGCCTAGTGAGAAAGGGGCTTAGGTCGTATTCCCAGGGAATATAATTTTTACAACTATCTAATTAGATGACGATGAAGGGTATCTCATTGGGGCTCGATGCTATATTGCTCGGGGATTACCTAAGTTGAAGATTTAAGTTTTGCTTTAGGCCTGTTCAGTGTCATTCATGATTAAATCAACAGTAAAGTAATACATGCAACTTACCAGTAAACGGAGTATAAATCATCTGTTTTTAATTGGTTTTCTAGCAAATGCATAGATTCATTATGCTTTGAATATCATGAAATATATGTGAGTTTTGACTTATATGTTCATTGTGTTGTTCCCTATTGAGCTAGGATGTAGCTCACCCCTTTTGACTATACGTCGCAGGTCCATTGATAGCAGCGGAGGCTTCGGGGGATGTGGATCCGGGTGATTTGGACTACGTACCTGGAGACGAGTTGGAGCCTCCTCCCGAGGACTTCTTCTAGGTGACTCTGCTGAGCACTTTGATAGAGAGTTAGTTTTGTGAGCAGAGTAGTGCAGCTTGGTATGTCAAGCCTTTATTTTGAAATAATATAATTAAACTAGATTATTCTTTTGGCGAACCATCTGGGGTGATCTGATTATCACCGATGGTTCGGGTCGGTTCTCTATTCATGCAGTGGCATGAAAGTAGAATTGTCTTTTGAATATGTCAGTTGGGCATATTAACGTTTTTCCACTTTAATGAAATTAATTGATTTATTTGTTAAATTGTGCTTGTTATACCAATGTTCCGTGCTAAGTTTTGGGGCATTGCTCGAGGATCGCGGCCGATGGCACGAGTTTTGGGGTGCTGAAATCCGGGATGTCACAGTTGGTATCAGAGAATTTTTTTTTAGAAACTTTGACAATCATTCTTTTGTCATAGCATAGGGACTTCTGCTAATGAAAACTTTGTTTTTACGTGCAGACCATGATGTTACCTAGAGGAAGGGGCCGACCCAGGGGCGGCCATAGTAGAAGTTTACGTAGTGGAGATGGGTACATCTCTCCTACAAATAGAGTACCTATAGGAGATGGAGGGGCTTCTGGCAATGGTGGCTAAGGAAGCCAAGACCAGGAAGAGAGCCGTGATCGTGATCGTCAGGATCAAGATCAAAGAGAGCAAGAAAGAGTTAGAGAAAGAAATGAAGATAGAGAGGAGCGTCAGAGGATGATGCACACCATGGAGACCATGGCAGCTACTATGGCTCAACAAAGATCTCTCACATGGCTCATGAGCAGATCACCACCGACACCTCCAAAGAGTCTACACCGCCACCATCATCTGCTTTTACTGAGTTTAGGAGGATGAGGCCTCCTAGCTTTTCTGGACAAGGAGAGCCCATTGTGGCAGAGCACTGGTTGAGTGAGATGGAGAAGGTGTTCAGTGTGCTCACATGTACTGAGGACGAGAGCGTCCATTGGGCAGCTTATATGTTGGATGGGGAGGCTGGGCCTTGGTGGAAGTTCGTTTCTAGGACTAGGGCTCAGGAGACCCCAGACATGTCATGGACTTGGGATGAATTCGTTGAAGAATTCAATAAACAGTACTTCCCTGAGGTGGTGAGGAATCAAATGGAAATCCAATTTTTACAGCTTACTCAGGGGAAGATGACAGTGAGAGACTATGGAGTGGAGTTCATGCGACTCGCTCGCTTTGCGCCTGACTACGTCATCACAGAGATGATGAGAGCAAAAATGTTTCAGCAAGGGTTGAGATCAGACGTGAGGGGAGGAGTAGCACCATTCCAGCTGAGGACCTATGGAGAGGTCATGAGTAAGGCCTTCGTGGTAGAAGAAGAAAATAATAACAAATACCGCTAGAGGGAGCAACAGGGAAGGTGGAACTCTGATCAGAGCAGAACGGGGAATTATGAACCGGTGAACAAAAAGTCGAGGTTGATATCGAACAATCAGAAGCCACCATTTCAAGGAGGCTATGGGAGACCGACGCAGCAGAGATTTCCATTGCTCGCGTCGGGGAGACCGATACGCTACGAGAGCCCTGCGATTACTACAGGCGCTACGATCACACAAGGGGCTTCTCGAGCAGCTTCTTCCACGCCACGTGAGACTTGTGCCAAGTGTGGCAAGCCTCACAAGACATCGGACTGTAGGGTAGGCACTCGGGGTTGCTTTCAATGTGGCAAGGTGGGCCACTTGATTAGAGAATGCCCTGAGGTGAACAAAGGGAAGACGGCTTCAGTACCTATTCCACGACCGATTCAAGCAAGGAAGCCGATCGTCCAAGGAAGAGCCTATGCAGTCACAGCTCAAGAGGCTCAGAACACGAACGATGTCATTCAAGGTGAGCTTTCTTTTAAATAAAGAATTTAAATTCTTGTAATTTAGATAGAGAAGGTGCATCTATGTATAGAAAACATAAGAAAAAGCTTGCATGTGATAAATTCTAGTATAATGATAGAAACTATATATATGTGTATGCATGAGTAGGTACGTTACAAATATATAAGAAGTGAAGTGACGCGACATACGAAGCTCGAGTGTTGATAGACCCGGGGTCTACCCACTCATTTTTTACACCTCGCTTCACCAAGAGGTTGAAAGTCGACCCAGAAGAGTTAGACTTCGTTTTAACCGTGACAGTTCCTACTGGGAAAGTGGTTGATACCGAGAAGGGTTGCAACTCCGTGATCGTGAGGGTCATGGATGGAGATGTCTTTGAGCTACCAGCGAACCTAATCCTTTTAAACATGCAAGGATTCGGCGTGATCCTTGGCATGGATTGGTTATCGATCCATTGTGCGACGGTAGATTGCAAGAATAAAGTCGTCATCTTCAGACCCAACACGAGGAGATCGTTTAGATTTTGAGGAGAGAGGTTGACACACCTACCACTTATCTCGGCAGTCAGGGTCGAGCGATTGATCAGAAAGGGGTGTAGCGGATACTTAGCATTTATGAAGGAGCACAAAGAGGAGAAGAATATGATCTCGGAGATAACAGTTGTGCGAGACTTCGCCGATGTATTTCCGGAGGAGTTACCTAGATTACCTTCAGAGAGAGAAATAGAATTCGCCATCGACTTAGCATCAGGAACGGAGCCTGTTTCCAAAGCACCATACAGAATGGCTCCTGCTGAGTTGAAGGAGTTGAAAGAACAGCTACAAGAGTTAATGGACAAGGGTTTTGTTAGATCGAGCGTGTCTCCATGGGGAGCACCGGTCTTATTTGTAAAGAAGAAAGATGGGTCAATGCGTCTGTGCATTGACTATCGACAATTAAACAAACTCACTATTAAGAACCAATACCCTTTGCCTAGGATAGATGACTTGTTTGATCAGCTGCAATGAGCTAAGTATTTCTCTAAGATCGATCTGAGATCTGGATACTATCAGTTGAGAGTCAAGGCAGAGTATATTCAGAAGACTGCATTCAGGACTCGATACGGACACTATGAGTTCCTAGTAATGCCGTTTGGGTTGAAAAATGCCCCGGCGTCATTCATGGATCTGATGAATAGAGTGTTTAAACCACACCTAGATACTTGTGTCGTAGTGTGTGTTGACGACATCCTGATCTATTCAAAGTCAGAAGAAGAGCATGAGAAACACTTGAGAGTAGCCCTACAGACTCTACGTGAACACTAGTTATATGCCAAGCTCAGCAAATGTGAGTTTTGGTTAGAAGAAGTTAGCTTTTTGGGACATGTCGTCTCAAAGCTTGGTGTCATCAGAGATCCAATAAGATCGGCAAGAGGAATTGGGAGCAACCAAGGACAGTGACCGACATCCGCAGTTTCCTTGGATTGGCAGGTTACTACCGGCGTTTCGTTGAGGGTTTTTCAAAGATATCAGGACCACTCACGAGACTCACACGGAAAGACGTAAGGTTTGAATGGAGTGAGGCATGCGAGAAGAGTTTTCAAGAACTTAAGAAAAGACTCACTTCAGCTCCAGTGTTAGCTATATCTTCAGGCAGTGGAGGGTTTGCAGTGTATAGCGATGCTTCGTATACTGGTTTGGATTGTGTGCTTAATCAGCACAAACAGGTGATAGCGTATGGGTCGAGACAATTGAAATAGTATGAGAAGAATTATCCGACACATGACCTGAAATTAGCAGCGGTCATTTTCGCACTCAAGATTTGGAGACATTATTTGTATGACGAGATTTTTGAGATTTTCACCGATCATAAGAGCCTCAGATATCTGTTTACACAAAAGGAACTAAACATGAGGCAGCGCATATGGATGGAGTTTCTCAAAGACTATGACTGTTCTATACAGTACCATCCAGGCAAGGCTAATGTAGTAGCTGATGCCTTGAGTCGGAAGAGTTCAACTCAATTGGCTAGTTTAATTTTGGGTACAGATGGAAACTATTTGAAGATCTGGCCCTATACGCTGGGGATGTCTCAATCTCATTAGATTACTTGTTCTTATTTACTTGCATCACACTGATGCCTCTATCACATTCTTGGTGTCACACACGCACCCATTTTCACAAAGCTTTTCACTATTTAAAATAACTTCAAAATTGATAATTATATCACTACATACATGCTCTTGAAATTAAAGTACATGTTCAAGGTGTTCCCTACCTCAAGTCTTTGAAACTTCTAGCATCAAGGTCTCATACGGCTCCTTGTGCTCATGATCATACGTACCACCTATGGTACAACATAACACATGTAACTCATCACTAAAGATGTAATAAAGAATGTCCAAGACCCTCCCTGAATCTCAAAGTCAACTATAAAGTTTAAGCAAAACTGTCAAAGTCAATTAATCGATTCCCAAAATCGATTAATTGAAATGCAACTCGATTAATCGAAACCGAAATCGATTAATCGATTCTCAAAATCGATTAATTGAGATTCAAATTTGATTAATCGATCCAAAATCGATTAATCGAGGTCTCCAACATAAAGCAGTCGATTCTTAAATCGAGTAGTCGAGATCTCAGAATTGATTAATCGATCCCAAATCGATTAATTGAAATCCGAAATCGATTAATCGAAATCCCATTTCAATTAGTCGATTTCCCCAGGTTTCATTTCTCCAGTGGCTGGAGCTTCCCAGTCGATTAGTCGATTTCTAAATCGACTAATCGAAATTCAAATCGATTAATCGAAATTCATTTCGATTAATCGAAATCGGGCTTCCTTGACTTTTCAACTTCTGGGCCGAAATCGATTAATCGAAATCCAATTTCGATTAATCGATTTGGTCAGATTCAGCCCTCTTTCGGGCTGATCTTCCAATTCCTCTTCAACCTATTTTTCTTTTTTTTTTTCTAAGCCTTTATCCTATAATTTTAAGCATTCTTGACTACAATTAAACTCCTACAATCTATGCATTTAATTCAACAAAATTTACCTCAATCAAATCCCAATTTGATTGGATCTCAAAGTTGGAATGGCTAGGGTTCCAGCTTTAGCTCCAAAGGATCTTTCACGTTGAATTCGGCTTTAAATACTCAAATCTCCTCTTGGCTTGCATTCACTCCTTGCACAACAACCCCTCTTTACTTCTCTCCTTTTCTCTCTCTTCTTAACTCTCTTCAACAACCAAACAAAAGCAATTTAGGGTTCTTTAACCCTTTTATACTTATTTTCTGTGTGTTGAGCACATACACCCTAGATGGTGTATGTGGTTCCAGATTTCACCTCACACTCCACACGTTTGCTTTAATTTTACATCGCATCCGTTCATCACTCATCGGGTCAACTAGTGAACTCCTACTTGATCAAACTTATGACCAATCAGGCACGGATCTCGAGGTCATCGTTTAACGTAAATTTTTGGGTTATTACAAGGGAGGTCTACACTCTTCTGTTTCCTTCCAGACCCACTTGAATTGGAGTTTCGAGTAGGGCGGGTTTGGGTTCTCAGGTTTGGACCACTCTCCGCAGTTAATGGAGACTCCGCATTGGTAGGCCCTTCTTGGTAGGGGAACTCCTCATTATCAAATACTGGGTGGTACGAGTCCCCACTACTGTCATCGCAAAGAGGAATAGCACGTTCTTGGGTAGGGGATCGACGATCCCTAGGGTGGAACTCCTCAGCCCCGGTGTATGTGTTGTTACCAAATAGAAGGCAAAGCAGTTTGTAGTCTTGAACCTTCCTACATTGATAATTTGTAGCCCAGATATTACCCTAAAGTCATGCATGTTAGGTGAAGTGAAATGTTCAGATTATGTACGACTATTTAGATTCATTGTTACAAGGTTAAAGTTCCTAGTTGCTAACCAGTGCAAAAATGAAATTGTCCCATATATCAGGTTCTGCAATGACCATGTTATTGTCAGGGTCCCAACCAAAACCACTAGTATCAAGGATTTTCTTCATCCTAGAGTAATTATTCCTCATACACTTTAAGTGATTATAGCATTTATCTCAGGAGAGTTCTTTCAATTTTTCTTCGAAGCACTTGTAAGACTTTAGCTTTTCAGCCATCTCAGGCCACACATTTTTTTGCTACGTTCTGTTAGGTAGTTTCCGATGTAGATGGTATTACTCGACAAGTTCCGTAATATAGGCCTTGTCTTGTTGCTCATTCCACGTGAAATTTTTTGACTGACCGACATTATCGGGGGCAACACCCTTTCCCTTGCGGCTACTCATAACTTATGTTTCCCTAAAAATTATCAAAGTTTTAAATTTTTTTACATAAACTAGGCATGCCTCGATATTTGGTTGTTGACATACGACGACCATATAGCCTCGCCTTAATAACTCTGATAAAAGCATGGACTGATTTTGTATAAACGTACATGCTCCAAACACATTAATCTATCAGATTCAGTGTTAGAAATCAATCAATGCTTATAATAGCATGTTTGAATTCTATCAAACACATAAATCCATTCAAAGTATGTGTTAATTATCGGTTCATGCTTTCAATAACATGTTGAAATTCTACCACTCATCCTACTGTACTATGGATATCATTTGACAGGAGGAGTAGCAGTTCAATCCACATTTTAACAGCAACAGTTTAATGGGAAGTGGAAGAACATATTATGCAAAAAAAAAAAAAAAAACTCAATAAAAAGAATATAGAAATGAACTTTTAAGGCATAATCAGTGTGAACTGTTGGCTATTGTACATAGTGTATATATACAACAGTAGTTGATGGCTGTTATATATATATATATGGACGGATCAATCATGACACTAATTTCACAATTGATATCTTTGCATGGGAATTAGCTTGATGGCTTTTCACTAATATCAGTTGAAAGAAAAATGATACATTATTACAACCTAAAATCAGTAAATTGTAGACAGTTACAACAAGGATTAAAAAACAAGAAAGTATGAATTCAAAAAAAAATAAACTGTGGATTCAAATTTCAATGTGCCACTACTCTAAACAAAAGTGATCGATATCATAGCCTTGAATAATTACAACAATCCACGTGTATTATGTAGAGAACCTAGGTATGCTTTGACTTTAGTAAGAGAAACTTTAACATAGATGATAAGCAAAAGGACTCGAACTCTAAACATAACCATCCTATATGAATTTCAACTAATGATTTGTGCCCACTGAACGTTCAATGACATATGATATTTATTTTATTTCATTTTGATTGATATAGAAGAAATTTGAATTAAATATAAAAGCAAAATAGGGATAGTCTTCTTCTTGAAATTTTTACAAGAGAAAATAGGGTAAACTACATTATTACACAGTCAAACTCTTGTTTCTGGCAAATCCCTATGTTCCATAAAGAGAGTGTTCTCTACTTCACTAGGAAATAAGTGTGCATATGGCGCAGTGGACATTTCTAGGAAAGTAATTTTCACTTTCTAATTATACAAACACATGGGCATAGTTAAGTGTTATAAGAGAATAAAAGTTGAAGAAGCACACTTGCCTACTTCCACAAAATCGTGAGCAGATTATACCATATATACTATACTTGCATTATAACCACCATATTAATGTTATCTGTAGTCCTCATGCTTGTAACACCAGCCATTATTTCAATAGACTTGCCACTAAAAAAAGTTTGGGTTCATATTCAAAATCATCACCTAAGCCATCAGCCAATCTACAAAATACAGCAGGAGCTCCACTTGAGTTGTAGAGTTGAACTCTATACCCGAATCATTTGGAGGTAATTGAAATATTAATGTTTTTCCAAACAACGGTAATCTAAACAACCCAAAAAGCAATTGTAAGTTTCTTAAACTTTATTTTTCAAATAAGTCCAACCTGAGAAATTCCAAAAGTAATAGAACCCTCAATTGGTTTTAGTTTTCTTAGATAGGAGTCCTTTTTCATATAAGTATCTTTAACTTATTATTAATAATGGAGCTTTCTATTGAAGTGGGACTCATAAAGCTACAATGTTCACAACATCAGAAGCAACGATAAGCATCATAAAAGATGTCAGTGGCATATATATATATATATATATATATATATATATATATATATATATAATGAGTAACCTTGTAGCTGCTGAATTCTGTAAAAAGCCGAATTTAACAAAATTCTAAGCACCTTGATATTTGTGGATGCGAGTTTTAACAAGATTGTTGAAGTAGAAAGGCTCTCATAAACTAAACTAATTGATATAATATATATTTATAATTTTTAAAATTTAAAAGTACAAGCCAATATTAGCCGAACAATTCTAGGGGTATTAAAGAAGTTTGCCCTTTATTTTTTCCTAGAAAACAGAGCAAATCTCAATAGAGGGATCACAATTAGTCCATGTTTATAATAATCAAAACACCCTCACTCTTTAAAACTCAGCAGTGCACAAATTAATGGAAAATATAGTTGTCTAAAATTTACTGGGGGTAAGTATTATATTTAAAATTAAATCTTTAACTCTCACTTACATGACTCCACCTAACAAATGGACAGCTGAGTGCACAAGTGTCTATTTACTACTCTATTGAATTTACAATTCATCCCGTAGCATTTTAGACACATAATTGACATATGTAGGTGTTTGCGTGTGCCTATAGTTTGACCTTCATCCAAAGAGACAAAAGGAGTCTTTGAGATGTAATTTGGATGAATGCAGCCATCAGCCAATCAAACCTTATTTTGAAGCAAAAATACTAGCCAACCTATTTTAACTTTACATTCAATATGTCAAAATATGGGAAAAGTAAACACCTGGGCTAGAAACAATACTTGGTAGTGGATAAGCCTGATTACTCCTAGTCCCATCCACAGTTTCGATACGCCACAGTTCGCCGAAATTGGTCAACAAATAACAGAGAAGTTAGAATAGATTCACAAAATATAACATTATATGTTTTAAAAAAAGCAGATTACAATGAGCAGTATAAAGATAACTCTATTTTTTTTCTTCATTGTGTTTTTCCATTTATTTTTTCTATTCGAAAATTCTCTTATCACCCAATAAAAATATCGAAAAACTTATATTTTTCAATTGTTAACTAAAAGAGCTAGTAAGTGATATAAGATCGAGTATAAACTCATATTGTTGATCAAAATAGCAAGTCAATGATATAAGATGGAAAACCCAACAAACTGGAATGCCAACAAATCTGGTATAATTTGGAATGCCAAAAAAATTTGGTATAATTTGAAATGCAATAAATTGTTTTGTATAATTTGGAATGCCAAAAAAATCTGCTATATTTTGGAATGCCAAAAAAAATCTTGTATAATTTTCTTTCCAAAAAAATCTGCTATATTTTGGAATGCCAACATGAATCTGAAATGCCAACATTTTTGCATTACTTCTAAAATAAGGAAGGCAATAGGTGGTCTCTACTTTAAAGCCAAATAAATAAGCAATCACTTTGAACTACCTTTTGCAATCTATTATGGGAAAAAACTAAGATGGTTTCAAGTCTTGCAAACACGTACCAATTTATAGCCTTCTTCAAAGCCCCCAATCTGGCCCCTACCTGATCGAATCCTCTCCTTGTAATCAATTTAGCCCCTACCTGATGGAATCCTCTCTCTGCAATCTATCTGGCTACTATCTAATGGAATCCTCTCTCTGTAATCAATCTGGTCCCTACCTCATCGAATCCTCTCTCTGCAATCAATCAGGCCCCTACTTGATCAATCTATTGAAAGCAGCTGTCAATGCCCCCATCAGAGCCCAAACTGTAACAAATCTGGCCCCTACCCTTTTTTCCAATCCACCCAACTACCCAACTGTTGTCCATGTGAATGCAGGGAAATCAGAAGCTTGGGCAAGATGATCTGGTAGGATGTGCAGTGAGAGGACTTTTCCGCATCTAATGGATGAAACCCCACCTCAACCGTGCATGCGTTGGACTCTAGTGCTTCAAGGACCAAGAGATAAGAAATTTGGGGAAGAAGAGTTTCCTTTGTTAGATGACCGTTAACAGAGTTGGGATCTGATGCAAATAATTGGATTGAAGTGTACAACGCCCTAGAATTTGAGCTCAGATTCTGAGCTAATCTGAGCTGCAAGCTCGGATGACTGGCTATCGTTTTCACTCGGAAACGATCCGGAATCCCGCTTCCCTAGGACGTCTCTCAAACAGCAGACTCCTCTCAGAAAACCCACTTTCTGGCTATAATCTGAGTAGAAACTCAGACTCTGGGTAGATTAGAACTCCCGAACGAGCTCTAAGGGTATACCCATGCTCTCAAGATTAAATGTGTGAAAGATTGGGATGAATAACGATCTCCCTCATCTGATTCAAAACAATTAATAAATTTTTAGCATGGGCTATTTCAAAGATTGGGTGGGAATGCTTAAAGGTACTCAATAACCAATATGAGCCTAAGCTTGTGATGTTATATATATGGCAACTGGGAAAATGCATTTGCGTGCAACACGGTGTGAACAACACACTTGAATACTATATCACATCCTATGTGGTATGTGATCGCAGGTTACATCACACCTCTAAGGTTTTTAGAAATTAAATAAAAAGCCATGAGTTCTCTGCCTGAGTATGATGCATTGTAACATTGCACCTTTCACCAATATTCAATGGTGGAAAAACATAGATAAACATAGATTGTATTTATAACCTTGGGTATGTTCTCATGGGACCTGATCCTTGGGCTTGGGTTCGAGTCTAGCTTAACTATATATATATATATATATATATATATATATATATATATATATATATATATATATATATATATGGAAAATGTGTTTGTCCTCTATTGGAGGATCCTCAAGCATCCTCCAAGATTGGGGAATATCTTTAATTGGCAGCATGATACCAAATTGATCACACTCAGAGCATGAGTGCATTGCTTAGATCATATTTAGCAAAAAAACTAAATCAGAAACTCGTCTCCACCATATATTTTTTGAGCCTTAAAATTTAAACAATTAAAATTAGTCAAACTTTGATCGAGGCCTTAAAAATAAAAATTTTGAAATATTTTTTTCAGAAATTGATCTAAGCAGTTTCCTTATACTCCCCATTGCACCCAAATAGTATTTTGGATGCCACATTTATCTCCATGATTTCTTGGAGGACGCTCATCTTTTATCCCTACACATATATTAAAGGCGATCCGATCCTAAGTTGAGTGCCACATGTTATCCAACTAATTTGAACCCAAACTTGGGCCGTACATTCGAATGCATATTCATATTTCACTAAAATAGAAATAGGGCACTTATAAACTAATAGTATTTTCAGACTTGGGCTTCTAGATGACATGGGTGATGGGTGGCTTTTATGCAACATTGGGCAGTAATAGGCGGTGTTTTGGGATAGTGTTATATGAAGGACAAGTTTTATGTAGATAAAGTACATGTGAATGATATGGTGTGACACAATTGGCTTCAAATGCGGTGGGGCTCAATTAATACAAGTCGGTGCAACCAATTACATCATGCCATGCCAGCCGCATATACTTTATTTGCGTCAAACATGTCAACCGTTTGCAATTTTCCTTTCGTTTTTTACTCTCTTCTCCAACTTACAAGAATTGCTTTATTCTTTTTTAGATTTCAGATTGATTTTTTTGATATATATGAATGCTAGTAGTATCATTTGCGTGTCTTCAAATGATTTCCCTAAAAAAAA
Organism: Chloranthus sessilifolius; assembly: GCA_021018995.1. Taxonomy (NCBI): domain Eukaryota; kingdom Viridiplantae; phylum Streptophyta; class Magnoliopsida; order Chloranthales; family Chloranthaceae; genus Chloranthus; species Chloranthus sessilifolius. The sequence continues at coordinate 17,392,346 of CM037596.1, forward strand.
AAGAAAAGTGTCTTCAGATGATTAATGAGCTCATATATGGTTAATGTTATATCATAGCCTTGTCTACCCTTTATAATTTCCTGGGCCCCTACACTCATTGTTAATTGGTTTCGAGTTGGATGCAAAGATTTATCATGGTATCAGAGTAGAACTTTCTCAACTCGGTATCGGTATCGGTATCGGTATTGGTATTGGCCGATACGTATCGGATATCAGCAAATACCTCTATTACCTTTTTCTTTTTCTTTTTAATATAGGCCGATACGTATTGGTATCAGTCGAGTCGTAACGGTCCTCCATGGACCGATACTCGAGTCCGATACTGATTTTGACACCTTGGTCTCAAGTACTAAGACAAAAAACAATCTCTATCAAGTGATTCAAAACAATCTAAGGACAACTATGTAAATTTCCAATATCATTAATGTTTCAAATCTATCTATCAAAAAAAAAAATTGTTTCAAATGTAAACGGATAATACACAAGCATCATGATCTGTACACACGTTTCACATTGTATATCTTCACCATCATACTATTGTAAACATATAATACACAAGCATCATCTGTACACATCAAAGGCGTTAACCGTAATAATATTTTCAGTCCAATATTTGACACCATTGATCATTAGCAAGGATCAAAATCTCGATTTTTCGATACATATCGTTTAGCTCCAAAACCGATACGTATCAGTTTCGGACGATACTTTCCAATTTTTTTCCAAAAAAAAAATAATACCAAAACCGATAATTTGAAATTATCGGATGATACATTGAACGATACGGACGATACAAACGATACATTGAATGATACAGACGATATGGACGATATAAACAATAATTGAATGATACGGACGATACGAACGATAAATTGAACGATAATTTGACTATTTTTTAAGGGGGGCGATAAAAACTCATTTTACCGTATCGTTATGGTCCAAAACCGATACGTATCGGACGATATTTTGATCCATGATCATTAGATCATATGTTCTTCAAATCAGACGGTACCGTTAATAGAACAAAATAGGGGAGAGGAGAGACAATTTCAACCCCACCCCAACTCGATCGAGTGTCGACTGTGACTTGGTCACAGAGTCATCCATGTGTACGTTGGGTACGTGGGTTGGAGTAGGCAAGAACATTGTATGGCTTTGTTGGTTGATCATGTTGGCATGATGAGATGCTAAGTGAAGATGTGGCTAGTGTGCATGGTAGAATAGTGGGGCCCAAGCACTGCAACCAGTCATGTCACCCGACAAAAGCTGCATGCACAGTTGTCCACAGTTTATAATTTTTCATGACTTGTTTTACTAGGATTTTGGAATATTTCATCATATGTGGCTTGCACCAACAAAAGGTTACGCCGACGGCTGTCTATTACAACCGTTGGCACAAGTATAATAGGCGTAGGCCGTTGGCATTGGTATAACAAGGGAAGGATATACCTATATCCCAGTTTGGAAATCACGCCAACAAACTCTTCCCTCTCTCCCATCTATCGTCTCTAGGGCTCTTAATGGCTCTGATTAGGGCCAGGCTGGGGTTTAGGCCGGGTTTTCTCGATAGAAAATAGAAAATACTACTTTTTATGGGGCCGGTGTTGACAAAAATTCAGCCCGACACAGCCCTTTGAGAGCCCTAATCGTCTCCACTCCTAGATTCCTTTTACAAATCGCACCAACCTACAAGCTAAGAAGCAACAGGCCCCAGGAGTCCATCGTCTCCCTACAAACCCTAAAAACTCTCCTCAAACCTCTTCCTCCACCAACCCTCTAAAAGATTCCGACCTCTTCATCTTCAGAAACCGCCGAAGGTCTATCTACCTCTCGCAATCTCTGGTCTCTCCTTGGAATCTAAATTCCTTAGGGTTTCTTTTCTCGCTATCCCTTTCTCACATCTTTTCACCCTATGGCGTTGTTTTAGAAGACCGTCTCTATTCCACTGTCTCTGATCCGAATGAGAGGTTTTTCGAGTGAAATCTAAGAGACGTTAATGGCCACGATCTAGGGTTAGGGTTTTCAAGTGACGAAGGGCCTATTTTGACAGTAGTTATGTTAGGTTGATGAGATTGTGGATCGATCAATGTTCAAGATTCGAAGACTCTTTTCTCCCTACTCAACTCAGATGAACGGCCGTTTGATGAGATCGTTGCCAATTTCAACTCCAAATTCCGACGCAAAATCTATTTCGGAGTCTGCTGCTCTCTCGTATTTCTCCTGGAGGTAACCAAGAAAGCTCCACTCAAGTCGATTTTATGAAATTTTGTTGTCATTTTAGGGTTTTAGAATCACGGGGTTTTTATTTATTCTCCTCTCAATGCGTTTCTAGGGCTTGCATAGTTGCATGCTAGGACTGTGCTTATAGCTGTTAATTTTATGTGGCAAGAAAGCAGAAAGTTTGATTATGTTATATCAATATTAGAGTCCTTAATCTTTATAGGACCCATTACTTGCATTAGGAAGTATGGCCCTTGCACCCCAAGTTAAAGAAAGGCTTGTATTTTAGAGTCATGTGACATGGGTATAATAAATAGCATGGGTATAATAAATAGGTTGCTTGAAGATTCCATTAGAGACCGAGTGAATCCTGTAACATGGAGAGGGAGTCCTTAGTATTAGGTGAGTGAGTCCCTAATCTTGGTCAGCGTTTTTCTAGCAATTTGGGTATAAGGGAGATGATGGAATTTCAGATTTGGGAGATGGTAGATGGACGAAACGGGACATGAGTTGATTGGGCGTCACCGGCTTCATATAATTATTAAAGATTATGAAGAGCTTGATCTCCATTTAACAATGTCAAACGATTACTTTTGTAGATTTCAGTGTTCCTTAACACCCCAAAAAAATAAAAAAATACACCCGGGTGAGTATCGCTTTGTAGGATGTTGTGTTTGGGTTAGCTCTTGTAAGAGCCAAAGCAGCTCTTTGCCTGTTGCTCTCTATCAGAACAGATAGGATAAAACAAGCATAGAGCAGTTTTATCACTTCAAATAGCTTTATGTCAGAGCAAATGAGGTGAAGAGCTATGTTACTAAGTGGAAAAATAGTTCTCCGTCAGAGCCAAAAAGTGAAAGAACTACTCTTTGCCCCAAAAGAGCTAATGGGGGCTGCTACCAACCCCCACCAAGTACTAAATATCCCTCGGTAGTACGGGGAAACCGATCACTACTTTGAATCGGAGGATGGAAGTCCTTTTTCGATCCAACCTTCCATACAACTGATCTTGAGATCATGCAAATGTCATCGGACGGCCAGATTTTATTCCACGTGGCACACATCCCAAAGTGACATATGAGCATTATGTGTGTCGGTACCTATGTGTTCTCTAAAAGTGGCTACGCCTCAAACCCCTTGAAAACTGTTGATTGCTTCAGATCAAATGATGGAAATTGTGTTTCACCTATCCAACGGGTCATTTTTAGATTTGGAAATCATGGCTCACCTATCCAACGGTCATTTTTAGATTCCATGTGTCACAGATCTCAAAAAAGAAATCTTCAATCATATGGCACACATCATGCACAAAAGTGATTTTACAGTCAATTTTTTTGGTATATGTGACCTATGGAATCAAACTGACTGTCTAATTGGGGTGTCATATTCGAGATCCATTTTGTGGAATATCGGGGTACAATCCCATCTCCATTACCTGATTCAAGAAATCAACGATTTTCAAGGGAACTTTGGCGTGGGCACCTTCAACAAAGGTAGTCTTTGTGTGCCACGTGGCCGTTGCGTCACTTTTTCGGATGTGTAATACTTAGAGCCGTCTACTATATGCCAATAATCACAAGAGGAGTTGTGTGAAAGAATGAAATGAAAAGCTAATATAGTATTTAGCTAGTAGCAGCCCGTTATTATTAGAATGGTATTGGAAAGGCCTGCATTTTTACGTAGGGAGTCATTACTTGCACTTGAAAACTTGGCCCTTGCACCAAGTTTAAAGCAATGACCTACAAGTTTCGCGACCTTTGTTAAGAAAACATCATTAAATAGTTTAATTTGGAGCCCATTATTTTAAGATATTAAGTGCAAAAGATTAACACGAAATATAATCTTCATTGTGTGATTAAATATAGTCAAAGACTATTATTTGATTAAGCGATTAACAATAATAGATCATATGCTAAATATTGTGTTTATCTCCAATCTTATCCACTAAGGATCTATATATAGTTCATGAACTTTAAATCAAGCGGCTCAGATTGCATTTTCACAAGTTATATGTCCCTAAAGTATAAAGTCTTTTCTTAACTTCGATGCAACGGCCACATTTCCTAGTCTAACTAATGGCTCCCGTTTACATATGGTCAAAATTGTAAGCCTTATGATTTCGTAAAAGCATCCAAAATTCCTTTTAACCCTATCTCTCCTCTCCTATGTTTGAACGAATCCTACTGCTGTCATTAATGGAACCTTCACCTTAGACAGATGATTTTTGTAAGGAGAGGGGCAGAGTGAGAGGGCCTCATTTTATATACTTGAGCAAGAGATAAATAATGTGTCAATGATAATTGTTATGAGTGTTGGTTTGGCGAGATAAGCCGGAGCGATAATTTAGTGAGAGAACTGAGAGGAGAGATTTTTAAGAGTGAGGAGAGAATTTTTTAGATTTTTAAGAGCCATAATTATAAAGGTAATATTGTAATTTTTAGAAAAAATAATCTTTTCTTCTCACTTGATGCAATTCCCCTTCTCCCATTATAATAGTGGAGATATATTCATATATTTATACGTAATGTGTAATATTGGTATTGGGAGTAGTGGGACCTGAGGCATTGAGGTCAAAATTTTGACTAGAGTCAATAGTACTACAAAAAATAAGATTATTAGGGCAGTTTTTTGTTCGCTACAAAAAATTGCCGCTACTAAAAATTGTCTTAGCAACAAGTGTTGCTGAAGCACCTTATTTTTGTAGTGTAGGCCTAGCTATCTTGAGCAAAGTCAAAAATTTGATCGGGTTAATTGGTCAACAAGTCAATGGTAATGAAGTTTGATCATCTGGCATTGTTATAAAGTGGGATTTTGAGAGTGTCATCTCAGCCATCATCCTTGAGTGTTATGTCTAAGAAGGGTGGTATGAGAAATAAACACTTTCAAAATAAGCCTAAATGCATTCATATTAGTGATGCTAGGCTCTAGGAATCCGAATTGCAACTTATGTCTGAAATTTTTTTGAATAAATCATAATTTGAAAAAAAGTTCTTTGAATGGGTGGTTGGGTACTGCTATATTCATCCCAAAAGGTTGCTTTCTCACCCCACACCGTCAAAAGCTATCTCAATCGACCTCCTCCACGAAACAAGGTAAAGGTGCGGCACCTCAGGTAAGGAATTAAGCTTCAATGCCCGTAACTTTAGAAGCATTAAATGATCGTAAATACGGCACCAGCTTTTAAAAAAAAAATAACCTGTAAAATGTGAGGTGAACCCCTGGCAAGCAATTCCTTGTGTGTATAGAGACCCGCCTTGTCATGAGCTGATCCCCGAAGAAAAAGAAAAAATAAAAAAAATAGAAAAAGAAAAAGTCAAAAACATGAAAAAAGCACAAAATAATTCAAAAATATTATCTTTCAAAATTTTTTATAAAAGCAAAAATGATGTCTTAATTGAGAAACTCGTCTCACGTGAAATCAACCAATTTCCTGTAGAAATACAGGAAGAGGTAGGAGTCACAAGTATGGACAAGGAGGTCCAAAGTGAGGAGCTTCCCAATGAACTCTTCGACCAATATGCTGATTTTTAGAATGGTCCTACCCCAATAATCGAAAAGACCGAAGAGGTCAATCTAGGCACTGAGGAAGATCTTAAAATCACCGAGATCGAAACATCGTTGTCTCCTGAGGAAAGAAAAAATATGATTGAATTTTTTCAATCATACCGAGACGTCTTCATATAGTCGTATGAAGATATGCCTGATTTGGATACTAATTTGATCGAGCATGAGCTACCACTATATCTCGATGTCAAACCCGTCAACCAGAATTTGAGGCGCCTCAAGCCAGAGCGGATTTTAAAAGTTAAAATTTGGTCACCAAGCAGTACAATACGGGTGTCCTCATTGTCTCCAAATACCCGCATCGGTTGGCCAACGTTGTCCCAGTACAAAAGAAAGGCGGAAAGGTTTGCGTTCCAGATTTGAAGGTGGGTGACACGGTACTCAAGAAGATCTTTCCTTCTCTCCACATTGATCCGAGAGAAAAATTCAAGTCCAACTGGGAAATCTCCTATGTCATCAGAGAGGTGATCTCGGGATAAGCACTTCGTCTCGCCACAATGGATGGAGATCACTTTTTTGAGCCGATCAACGTTGGATACGTGTGACAATTCTACTCCTAATCTCCCAGGGCAAGATAAGTACTGATAAAAATGAATACATGACTGCTTAAGGGCCCCTTAAAAGAGGTCATCATTTCAAAGTCAAGTAGCCAAAAAGCGTCTCTGAATATTCATACCTTTTGCTACACCCATTGAGCCAATAGCCTTTCTTTCACAACCCCTCTCAAAAAGAGAGAAAAGGTAGTGAAAATATATATACCAAACAAAAAAAATCAGAAAAGAGTTATCATAAATAAAAAAAAAAATCATAAAAGTAAAACTCTAAAAAATATAAGTCTGAAAAGAAAGCAAAAAGAAAAAGAGATAGAAAAATCATAGGGCATGTACAATAAAAAAATTCTCCAAGGAAGAAGTGTATTATGACATCTGTAACCCAATCAAGGAAAACCTTTAAACCCTAGAATACCTTCAAAATTCTTATCCTATCCCTTTTTAGCTCATGGCCACGATATATCCCTAAAGAAAGCCCTCTTTAAGGTCTACGAGCAGTCATAATATCCTTTGAGTTAGTACGAGTTAAGCTGAGAGATAACAAAAAAATTTCATCCAGCCAGCTATGACGGAATCAACGTTCATGTCATGGCCTTTAAAGAAAAAGAAAAAGAAAAATATACGAACTCAAAGCAAAGAGGACGTGGTAAAAACTCGCAAGGGCGCCACGAGAAAAAATAGCGAACTTGTGCGAACCAGGTAAAAATCTGAAAAGGTGCCTGGGGTAAAAAAATGTAAAACCCATAGACGTAGTAAAATCTTGAAAGAGCGCGCTCCGGGTAAAAAAGGGGGTGACAGCGGGCATAACGAAAACCCATCTTGGGCACTGTGAATAAAAATGCTTAAAGAAAAAAAAAAAGAAAAAAGACAGAAAGAAAAAGAAAAAAAGAAAAATCAGTTACTTCTTCGGTTACACATTTCCGGGCTATCTAGTCTTTAAATCAGGCCGCTCATGTTAGCTCAAATTGGGTCCTAATTCAGTAGAGTTTCAGGTTGCACCGTCAAACATATGACCCGAGAAAAGGATAAAAGGTTAACTCAATCCGAAGGGATGGACGTTCCAGCCTTAGTAAAATGTGGATTCTCTCCAGGCACAACCGCACGAGCCGGGTTCGACTATTCTCAAAATGGGACCCAGTTGCCTCTTCTCGCGATTAAGGCATCAATCAAAAAATTGAAAAAAAACACAACAAAAAATCTTATTTTGTATAAACCTTTGCACTTGAAAAAATCAGAAAAAGCAAAAAAGAGAAAAAGAAAAACATAAAAAATTTTGGTTTCGCTCTTTGTAGAAACCTTATAAATATTCTCAGTTATGACACTTGAAAACCAAAAAAGTGATAGAAAGAAAATGCATTCAAAATCCAAAAAAAAAATTTGTTAGGGTGTTTTTAATACCCTTTTTTTCTTTGTATTTGATATGTTTGTAAAGTATGTGCTCCATAAGACACACATCCGACAGAGGAGCACATTTTTCACGAGCATTACTGTCACTTTAATCAAGAAGGCCCTCATGACAATTTCAAGAAGCGCTCCAACGAGGTTTCTCGCATTCCAAGTCGCAACTCGTACTTGCTCAAAGCGCTCCTGCTCATGCAAAAAGCAAAAATAAGAAAAAAAAAAAAAAAAAAAAGGAAAGAAAGAAGAAAAAAAAAAAAGAAGGGGCAGAAAGTTCTTGAAAATGCAGGAACATCAAATAGCTCAAAGTCTCGAATCAAACAACCTCTCGAGTTGCCAGGATATTCCATATCAACAACAGTTGTGGACGAATCAGATGCAGCATCTCACCACTGACCTGAGGCGTTCGATCTATTCAAAAAAACTGAAAGAAAGGAAATTAAAAAAAAAGAGAGAGAAAAAAAAAGAGAAAAAGAAGAGGGAAAAGGAAAAAATACATTTGTGTTTTCATTGTGCTTTTTGTCACTTTCCACGCACATACGTACTTCAATACGGTAAAATATCAATATTTTTTCGGCAATGCAGCTGTGCTAAATTAATATCCTAAAGTTTAAGGTTCGCCTTGGATATTTGGATCCTACTTTAAAGTAGGAGCAATGGTGTTAATTCCGGTCAAACGGTCAATGTTCAATCAAATTGATTCCATCTCTAAATCTTTGCGTTGATCGCTCTTTTTTTAGTTTCAGGTGAACTTGAGTGCCTTGAACTTCAAGTTCGTCACATGATATTTCAGAGTATTCTCTTGGTCTATGCTGTCCGGGCGAGCGCCCTACGGGGTTTGATGTCCAGATAACTCCGTTGTCCAAAAAGGTCAAGCGTTGGTTGAGACCAACCTGTTGAAAATGAAACTACATATCGATCAATTATGTGCAAACATGTATGAAGAAGGGTTCATTTTTCTTATTTTTCCGCAAGCTTAAAAACTGTATTGGCGCGGTATCCCTTAGATAGGCGTCATGCGTCTGGGTATCTGTAGGATGGTCGTTTGTTCCTATAAATTATACCTGAACGAGATTTAGGTCGGGACTTCCATCACCTTCGTTGCTTATCACCCTTAATGGGTGCATAGTTAAATAATTATTGGCAGAGACTAGGATTGGATGTCTCCTTTGGTAGGCACCCAATTTTGGTTGGATCTGTTCAGTATCATTTGAAGTTGGGTGCTCTAGGTCATGTTGATCCAAGGCGCATTTTAAAAAGTGGCACACACTCCCAAAAAGTGGTTCGACATCAATATTCGACCCACTTGGGCAGTTGTGCTAAAATAAAATTCGGGTCAATGAACATGCTCAAAAAACCTCAAATAAAAAATACATGAAAAGAAAAAATATGTGGCTTGTTATGGTGGCACATTCTCCCAAAACGCGTTGCGACATCAATATTCGCTCCATTCGGGTAGTTGTGCTAAATTAACTTCGACATCAATGGTTTATTCAAAGATTTCGAACCCTACCTCGCGTAAGGGCATCCGTGACTGATGAAGTGGGGCAATCGATGCCTCATGAGATTGGACATAAACAGTGGGTCTTCGCGTCTTTGCTTTACGTCAATCTCTAAGTATGAATCGATCACCTTCCCGCTAGCGGGCCTATTTTATTCAGAATGAAACTCAAACATTGAACATAATAACATCATCTCGGTTATGCTTACTAATGTCGCTAAGCGCTTAGGGATCGATGATCTCGAGGAGCCGAAGTTTTCCGAAGTGTTGGGGCCTCCTCTACTTTCCTTCCCGAGTGACGCACGTTATCCCAAGTGTTGGGCATACGTCACTCTTTCTATTTTTATTTTTTTTTATGTTTGATGTTCGTTTTGAATATGGAGGACCTGTTAGCGTGCCTTGGGCCTTTTCGGATGTCTCTTTCTTTGACATACGATCGTTACTGATCGGATATCAAAAATGGGCATCTATAGACACCCAAATTTGGCCCAAGGCCCGATCGACTTATACATCGAGAACGGCGCACTCTCGAGCTTCCAAATGCACCTCCCAAACTCTTAGAACTTAATCTAACCTTTAGAGCCATTTCCAAAGCCTTAGGAAGCAACCCTAACCTTCCCAAACCCTTAGAAAGCCTAAAATGGACCCATAAAATCCATTTCAAATCAATCAAAATAGCTGATGAAAAGAGGAGTGCCAAAGTTTGTATAGATAATTGTTTAACCTAAGACATATACCACTGGAAAGTAGAGGCTCCTAGCTTTCCAAAGAGCCAAGAATTGCCTAATTTGAAGTTGTACATAAAAAGTTATGGCAATTTGAAAAATATAGATTTGTGCAGGAAATTGTAAAATCGAGCCCTAACTTCTCAAAACTCAAAAACCCATTTTTAAAAATTTGTTGATTTGGAAATGGGGTTTTAACTTGTGGACCATCCCAAAGCTTGGGGTTTATTTCTTTAGGACCCATATGCCCTTCCCAACCTTAGGTATCACCCTTTCGTCATTTAAGTTATCATTCCATCATCCACCATTAAAACCCAACTCTTTCTTCTCCAAACTCTTAAAACCCCAAAATCTTTAGATCTAGGATTACCTAACTTGTAAACCCATTAGTGACCTAACCACTCACTAATCCATCCTTTCTCTATAAATAGAGAGTCACCCCCCCCCCCTTGTTAAAGGACTTTTGAAATCCAAGAGAGGAAACTCTACATAAACCTCCTCCCATTTCCAAGCAAAAACCCACCCAAGCCTTAAAACTTTAGTTTTTCCCTTGTCATTGCTTTTCCATCTCCATCATTCTCGAGCTTTAGAACCTTGGCCAACTATCTCACACCATCATCTAAAACCCTCTAGTTCCCAAGCCCTAGCTAGTTAAAAAACTCATCTCTAACCCATTTGTTATCGGAAGCTCACTGGTGTTGCATCCATGCGAAGATCTGACCACGGTGCTATAAGCGCCCGAGAGCTCCGACTCTCCCCTCTATTCTTCTACCTTTTTTTTTTCTGTCCTAGGATTTAGGTCGTTATGTCGCCAAAATTCCGGTGTTTGCGAAGAGCCCAATAGGATCGGTGTGCCTTTGGGCAAGAGGAAGTGTCGCTTATTTTTATAGTTATTTTTTACCATAGTAGAGACCGCTTATGAGCAGGTCAATCGGGTGCTTAACACCTTCCCGATTGATAACTGAAGCCCCTACTCAAGAGCCTTTGGCATAGACCGGATCGGAGTCAAATTGAGCACTTTGGTGCACACGATCTTGATTTTGGGTATCCGAGACACCAAAAGCTCCGGGTGGCGACTCCATTTTTTTTTAGCGCATCGTCGCGACAGATTGATGAAATCTACGGTTGCACAATTATAGACCTATTAGATTTCACACATGAGAAATATTATTAATTTTTTTATAGCAAATATAATATAATATTATTAATACATAATTTAATTTATAATAAATTATTTAAAAAGACATGTATTGGTGTAATGGTAGGTGCTCTTAATGTTGTTAGAGAGGTCTAGAGATCAAACCTTCACAAATGCAAAATATTTTTCATTAACTCTTCCACAACTTATAGAACCTACTTAAATGTATGCGCTTAACACCTTAGGAGAACTCATAGAGAAGAAAAGATTAAGAAAAAAAATTCATAAAAGGTTAAAATAGAAAGAAAATATATATTATTGTTTGTTATCAATTCCATAAGTTATAGATTAACCTATTTAGAAACCTTTACACTATTATTTAAGTAAATGTGCCTAACACCCTATCTTAACTCAAAGAGAAGAAAGAATTGAGAAAATTTGTTTGTGGGCACAAAGTTTAGGAGGTCCCTATAGTTTCTCTCCAAATCTTATCTCTCTCATTATAATCTTCATTTTCTCGTGAGAAATTAGGATAAATAGAGAAATAACAAGATAAGTTTGATAGAGTCTAAATAAGCTCAAATTCTCTCCCAATCTCTTTCCGTTCATAACCAAGTCAATATTGGACTTTACCTTGTGTGGCTATCCCAACCCAAACAACCCCTAAAAACATTGCGTACAAAATATTTTCCAATCTTCATAATCCACATTGCAAGCATGCTATACCCTTAAAATACGTGGAACTCATGCTCGGCCTCCCACGCCACTTGTCACACATGCTCCATTCCTCTCCTCACGTGGCACATAATCTTTCCTTCGAGCCCAAGAATCTCACAACTACAATTGCCAACCCATCACAATGTTATTCCTCTTATTTTCCCTCTAAGATAACCGTAAATCTTTTAGTTCATTTTCCTCTTCCTATTTTCTCTTTGAGGCAATCGTAAATATCTTTGCTCTCTACTCTTAGAAGATTACTAAAATCGTGTAAACCTCCACCTAAATAGGTAAGCCATCATTTTCTTTTTCTCCATATTTTCTCTATAATTTATTTCACGCACTCATAATTTCTCTTTTTTTCCTAAAATACCTCAAGATCTCAACCACCTTGCACTTTATTTAATATTTATATGTTTTATTGATGAGATTAATCACGGGTTCGGTGTGGATTATCGTTGCGCATAAATGAAAGAGATTGACCGTCGATGTAGAATTTGGATCACTCGGTCAAACGATTTGAAAAAGTTGCGATAATCCATTACGACATCAGGACCCGAGGTAGGGGAAATTTAATTATTTATTCCTTGATTGATTCATTTGACTAATTAGTGGTGTATAAATAAGAAATTACTCTTTAATATATTAAGTCCTACCTTTAGTCCACTTATTTAACTAATCATGAGTGAATAAATTACTTTTATTGATTTTTATTTCGTATTTTATAATTTATTTAAATAATTAATTAATTGTGTCTTGGGACATATATATATAAATTCATATTTATGATATTTTATTATGCCAGTTATGCGCTTGACAATGTGATTTAACATATAAATAGTGGTAGGTGCTGAAATTTTAACTCTAACCAGTTTGGGTTTTTGCCTTACTTCATTCAACCGTATAAACGTTTATAGACCTCCATTGGGCGAACCGCCAAAGAGGTAATGTAGATGGCAATGCCCTCTACTAAAGCTATTCTTACATCTAAGGCTAGATCATTCTCTAGTCATCTCAAAAATTGACCCCAAGATTGTGAAACCAAATGAGAAAACTCGGACTGCTAGATCGTAGATCACAATCTAAAAATATGATTTACTTGGTACATTCACACATATTGCGAAAAATTAAAGCAGTTATAGCAAATTTGGCAGAACTAAATATTTTATTTCTATACAGATGCATGACCGAAAAATTAAATTAAACCATAGTGATGGCCAACCATCATCCAAAACAGTGGTATACAAATGGGTACAAAGACTAAATATCTATAATGCACCAAGCTCAAATGTTGGAAGTCACTGTGCCAAGTCCAATTGAGCTTCTCCCTCCAATAGGTAACTTGAATCATCCTCAAGTCCAAGATACTGATCAAGAGCTATACCTGTGATGTATAGTCAGGGGTGAGCTAACATCTAAGCTCAGTAGAAGAAACTTCAAGATCAACTACATCTTATTATATTAATGCATAGGACCAATGACAGAGCTCAAAACAGAAACAAATCATAAATTCAGGATAACAGATCAAAATTCGATGACAGAACAAAAACTCATATTTTCTTGTTCATATTCAAAGATTCAAGGTCCATTGTTCACTATGTTTACATCATTCACCTCACTCACTGTGTTCACTACGTTCCATATAGTCACTGTGTTCACTTCACTCGCTGTGTTCATTTCACTCACTTATGTATGCTATGAATGCGTATGGATAGCCGCCATACCGGCCCACATATGTATGCTATGTAATGCGTACGGATAGCAATCGTACCGGCCCACTTATGTATGTTATGCACTGTACACTATGTACGGATAATCGTCGTACTGGTCCACTTATGCAATGTGCACTCACTATCTTATCGTTCAAAATATATTTTCAAGCTCGCATTCACATTCAGATACTGAGTTCAAGTTTCATACTTAATATAATGACTCAACACTAAGTCTATCTCGTTTCTGAAGTTTAGAGTCCAATGACCTACTCTTTCACCCCTTAACCTTGTCCTTGAAAATTCAGCAAGTACAGTTCAGGTCTACGGTTAACCCTCATTCTAAACAAAGGCTCTTAACATAGTCACATTCCATATTGTCTTAGTTTTAATTAAAATGGGACACAGTGTGATAGGCTTTACCAATCACGATTTTCAATGGACGGGGTCCGTAGTAACCTGAATGTACTTCGTGTGTTATCCCATACTACCATAGAGGAGTTGCATCCGTACATGGACGCCTACATTCCAAGTTTCATGTGTCTGGGAAAGAGACCTCACTGCGACTCAGGCTTTAAAGTCATGGCTTATCGCATTACGCTTTCTTATTATACGTAGTCCCTTATTCATTCGAATTCAAAGTTCGTATGCAAGTTAGACAGAGCAGATCATAAGCAAAAACAGAACGGATCAAAAATGAAAAAATAGAACAATGAATCATATCAAAGCATAACTGAACGGAATGAATCGGATCAAAAATGAAAAAATAGAACAATTAGATCATATGCGAAAATAGGATGGAAACAGAACATATCAAAACAGAAACGAAGCATCAGGTGGACATCAAATCTAAACTATCAGATCAAGGCATACATCAAAGAAACTATGAACCAAACTCATAAAATGAAATTTTACATTGAATTTCCCCTACCTAAGGTTCATAGCCGTCCAAAGCAATCCAAAGGTCCTCATCTATAATCTCGCGTTCTTGACCTAGATCACATTAACATCATACTACGTGTTAGCAGTGTCGAAAAATAATGACTCGAAGTCCTTCAGAGTTTTCTCAAGGAAAAACAAACAAAGCCAGAAACAGGGAAAATCAATCGATCGATTTTCCAATTTGATCAATCGATTTCAAATTCGAACGATTGATTCCATAATCGATCATTCAATTTCCTTCAGAACCTAGCACCTCTGTTGTACCAAAACCGATCGATCGTTCGATTTCTAATTCAAACATTCGATTCCACATTCGAACGTTCGATTTCTTCAAAAATCCGGCACACCTCTGTTCTATCCAAATTGATCCATCGATTTTCAATTCAATCGTTCGATTTTGAATTCGAACATTCGATTTTAGCTTCGAACATTCAATTTTCACAGATTCTGTAGTTCTTCAGATTTTTCTTCAAAATTTATTGGATTTGATTCCTACTCCACCCATACAATTATCTAAACTTGTAACAATCAATATAAGGAACAAATCTTTCATTTAGATCAATTAAAATCAACTCGATCGTACCTTTCACCGATCGAATCCGTGATTTATTAGAAGTGTTGCTGAAGAGGATTCCGAAGCGAAACTTTCAAATTTCTACGACTGGTAAAGAGGGTTCTGAAGCGAAACTTTCGGATTTCTACGACTGCCAAAGAGGATTCCGAAGCGAAACTTTTGGATTTCTACGACAATTCCATGTTGATTGATCAAAGAGAGGCACAAAGTGAAGTCATCTTCGATCACGGATCGGTTTTCAACCTCCCAAAGCTCGGATGACAAGTCTACGGTGATTGACGCCAAGTATTTCGCAAAGTGTGCGGAGATTGCGGCGCAATCACACAGTCAGAATTTCACAATTTCTTGAAGCGACGGATTTTCGGTGGATGGAAGCTCTCGTTCTCTCTCTCTCTCTCTCTAAATTTGCAAGACGGGCAAAGGCTTACCCGTGAAGCAAGCCCTCTCATCTCTCTTATAACCCAAAAATCCAAGAATAAATATCCTTGATAATTACCCCAAATTCTATCCAATTGACTTAGGGTTCGATTTCGGTGTTAAGCGGCACACCGCGAGTCGGCGCACGACTTTTCTACTAAAGGTCCAAACCAACTTTTTCAATCTCATTTCTTTTCACATAAGCTATCTCAAAATTATTTAATTATTTATTTAAAAGTTTAAGGCGACATCGGTTTCCATGCCGGCCACGCACACAGGGTCAGTCGAGTTTGGGTTTGAATTTTTTGGGTCATTACAAAGATGCCCACTTTAAAATCTGTACAGTAAATTCCTGCATCTGATTTTTGTTTAAGTGTTCCGTAAATATACTTTTTACCTATGATCAGTCATCTATATGAGTGAAATCAGAAAAAATTTATTATGGTCAACCCCACACAACTTTTAGTGATCTTCATATTTGACGGTTGAATTCGTCCGGTTCTTACAGAAATTATAAAACCTAAATTTTTGACTAATTAAAACAAATAATTCGATTGGATTACATTGTAATTTTAGAATATGCACATGTAGGCCTCATTTTCCTGTGATTATTGGGTCATGACTATTCCGACATATTTTGAACATTTATTTTATTCTTATTGCACTATGAGTTTTTTATTCAGATTCATTAATCATTTAGTTAAATGTATGAAATATGTATTTTGATATATTCGATCCTATCAAATATTCATTTTGTATAGTCTATGCTTGACATTTATATTGTAGTAATCGAAATTGGACTTAATATCGGATACATATATCAAGGTGAGTGTTGATGAGTAGTGAAATATGATGATATTTCACCCCTAGATACCTACATATAGCTATCCGATGAAGGCTATCTGATAAGAATTATTAGATTTGAAGTGTTTCAGGTAAATAAAAGCCAAGTGCAGAAAACAGCCCAAGAATTCTGAAAATAATGTCAAAACACCGTAACTTTGGGTCATCGAGAACTTAGTGTGACTTGCAGATCAATTGGACCTTCAAGACGGCCGAATTATGAAATTATCAAAACACAAAAGTTGTAGAGCTTCCTGTCAGCTTTCCAACGGCGTAGGAATCGCCTCAATCCAAATTCGGGACAGAAAGGTATGGCCAAAATACCGAAGCAGTGTCTGATGCAAAGTTTGGCGGGAATTCACAAAAATCTGGGAGGTCGATGCATCGACCCTATTGGGTCGATTAATCGACCCTAAATTTTTGAGTTGGAACACCTCTGCTGCGGCTGGGAAACTTCGACTCTATTTAAAGTGGATCAAACACTTCGAAAAGGAGGAATTAGAGAGAGAAATTAGAGATAGATAATTAGAGAGTTAGTTTTAGCTTTTCTTTTTTTAGAGTTTTTGGAGAGAATTTTTTAGAAGATTATTATTCATTATTATTATTTTTGGTTTTAGACTCCTCGTGGCATCTTTTCAAGAGTTCTTCTTTCTCCTTCTTCTAGGTTTCCATCTGGGTAGATTGTACCTAGGATTTCCATTATTTTTCCTTTACATTCATGAAAGCATAAATTGTATTTAGGAAAAAACATTACAAACAAAGATCTTTGGGAGAAATAAAAAGAGGAATGACTTTGAATGAACAAGGAGATCATACACCAAAGATGAGCGGCTAAATCAGTAGATCGGGAAAGATGCGATCCCCAGATAAGTACCCTTATTTATGATTAATACCATAGTCTATTTATTGTCATCATGAAATCGTTTTGCTAAAAATTTGTGTTGTTAAAAATATATTGAATGCTTGTTATGATCGTTGATGGCGCGTATCAACGGCTATAATCACTAGATCTGGACCTGCAGACTGATCTAGGCTGCAGAGCGATTATGTACTTACTGTTATGATCTAAACATCATGAGATACGCTATGCTTCTTACATGACTTATACCGCAATGATAGGCTGAGTCATTATTTTTAGATAGGGTATGCCGGATTGATGATCATATTTTATTTCGAATCATCTCTATAGACGAATGATGGTGTGAATAATGCTTTAATGAAACTGTAGGTTTTAATGGTAGAAAAGGAGTACAAATCTAGGGTAGCATATTCTTTGATCTCATTTAATTATTATTTTAGATTCATTAGTAATTAGTTGTTTAGATTAATTTATTTTTCTTGCATTTAGAAAAAGTGATAAATTTTTGGTTAAATTGAATTTACCCTTTGGTACTTCCTTAGGGATGTTTTTAAATCTCTGAAAGAATTAATTAAAATTCACATTTCCCTGTGGGTTCGACACCCTTGTTCTTGCCATACTGCAATAGATCATGTGCACTTGCAAGGGTTACACTTAAAATCGATCAAGTTTTTGGCGCCGCTGCCGGGGAGATCGGCGAAATTTTGATTAATTCGATTAGAGATTTTTGTGTTTTAATTAAAAAAAAAAAAAAATCAATTTTTGGATTTTTGCTTTGCAAAATCTTCTTTCCCTTATTTTTCTCTCTTAGGTAAGTATTTTTTTTTTTAAGAGTCTTTTAGGAAATTGAGATTTTTAGGCTTTTTATTTTAGATTTTGTAGAAGTCTTTTAGGAAGTTGAAATTTTTAGGCTTCTTATTTTAGATTTTGTAGGAGTCTTTTTAGGAAGTATAGATTTTTAGGATACCTTCCTTAGGAAATTTAGGAATCTTTTATTCTTTCCCTTATTTTTCTCTTTTAGATAAGATTTTGTAGGATTGCCATTAGGTTTAAAATTTGAATTTTTAATTTGAATTTTTGAAATTCGGATTTAAAAAAAAATAATAATAATAAATAAATAAATAAATAAATTTAATTTAAATTCGAATTTTAATTTTAATTAAAAAAAAAAATCAAAATTTTTTTCCTTATTTTTCTCTCTTAGGTAAGTTTTATGGAGTTCTTTTAGGAAGTTTAGATTTTTAGGATTTCTTATTTTAAATTTTTTAGGAGTTTATTTTCCTTATTTTCCTCTTTTAGATATTTTGTAGGATTTTCTAAAATCTAGTTATTAATTTTTGTGTTATTACTTATTTTAGGCTTTGTAGGAATCTTTCTATTCTCTCCCTTCTTTTTCTCTTTTAGGTAAGATTTTATAGGATTTTGTAGGATTGTCTTTAGGTTTTAAAATTTAAATTTTATATTTTAATTTTTGAATTTAATTTTTATTTTTGAAATTTGAATTAAAAAAAAAAAAAAAATCTTTATTTTAAATTCGAATTTTATTATTATTATTATTATATATATATTTTTTTTTAAATTATTTTAAATTCGATTTTTAATTTTAATTTAAAAAAAATATAAATTTAAATTTAATTTAAATTCGAATTTTAATTAAAAAAAAAAAAAATTTGTGCGCTTGTGTCAATCGATTGAAAATCTTTGCTTTAATCGATTGAAGCTGAATTTTTTGGGTTTGTTGTGGATTCATCAATCCTTGTTTGTGAGCGTGGTGCATGAGCTTTACTCGATCTCATCACCCACATCTGCAACCGTTTAATCTTGAGATCGAAAGATCTTGTAGAGAGAATCGTAGAATTCAAAGGAATCTGTATCATCATACTGATACCATGGCTGATTAAAGGCAAGAAATGAATGGGAACAACCAGAATGGCAATAATGCAAATAATGGAAATAATGGGAATAACAATTACAATGAGGGCCCTAGAACACTCGAATATTATAATGATCCTGATTTTTACGAGGATCAGGATAGTATCATGCATGATCCCATTCCAGGGAACCACTATGAATTCAAATCGGTAATGATTCAAATGCTACCTATTTTCCATGGATTAGCAAATGATAATCCGCACGTTCAGCTAAATGAATTCACTGGTGGGTCTGCAAAATGTTCAGAGTCCACAATGTCACTGATGAGATAGCTAAGCTACGACTCTTTCCTTTCTCTTTAAGAGATAAGGCAAAAACGTGGTTCTATTCCTTAGAACCACAATCTATCCAAAGTTGGGCAGAGCTACATCGTCAGTTCCTTAAAAAATATTTTTCCATGACTAAAGCCATTGAGTTGCGTCAGAAAATTCAATTTTTCTCCCAACAACCTACAGAAACATTCCATGAATGTTGGGAACGCTTTAAGGAATTGATTAAGAGTTGTCCTAATCATCAAGTTCCAAGGTGGCAACAAGTCTAAAGTTTTTATAATGGAGTGATTCCTGAAGAGAGACGCATGGTTGATGCATCTTGTGGTGGATCATGTGCCACAAAGGAAGCCGACGAATTGTGGGCATTGTTTGAGAAGTTGTATCAAACCTCGATACAAAATGCAACATTGGGGCGAATTAACTTGGACCTGACACCTAAATCTCATATGTTGACAAAAGACGGATTATATGATGTCAACAAAAATACCTCTGATCTATCAACAAAGGTTGACATGTTGTCCAAGCAAATGAATATGTTGTTAGCTGCTACCAAGCAAGCTAAAGCTCCTATCACCCCCACTGTGTGTTCAATTTGTGACCACCCAGGTCACATGACTAACGAGTGCCCTACTACCTTGTCATTTCTTCCTGATGAACCTACTCCTCAAGAGCAGGTGAATCTGACTCAATCATATCAGCGACAAGGTAGGAACATGTACTCAAACACATACAATCCGGAATGGAAAAATCGCCCCAACTTAGGATGGGGAGGATCAAACCAAACTGGACAGGTGAATCAGCAGTTCAGATCCAATCCAATGAGTGGACAACAAAATTTTCAACAAAATTTTCAGCAGAACTTTCGTCCACAACAGAATATCAGCAAAATTCTAATTTCCATCAGAATTCCAATTTCCAGCAGAACCCTCCTTATTACCATCCGAATTCTGATTACCGAAAAAATCAGAATTTTAATCAAGCTCAGGCCACCGTTTCAAAAGATTCTGATTTGGAGGAAAAGGTGATGCGAAGCATGCAATCTTCTCAGTAGATGATAATGGACCAAGTCAGTCAATTGGCCAATCAACTGAGTCAACGAGAGGAAGGTAGACTTCCCAGCCAACCCGTCAACAATCCTCTAGGTCAAGCACCACCTGATGAAGGACCATCGAATAGTCAACAGTTGAAAGTTGTTACGGTACTGAGAAGTGGACGAGAGGTTGATAATCAAGTGGAAATGCCTGTGGAAGCTGATGAAAAAAGAGAAGCAGCAAAAGAGAAAGAATCAGAGCAAGGAAGAGAGAAGGGAAACGAAAAAGAATCAGAGAAAAGAAAAGAGAAAGGAAAAGGAAAAGAGAAAGAGCAAGGAAGAGAGAGGGGAAAAGAAAAAGCAATAGAGGGAGTGTCTCCCTCAACTGTCCAACAAGGACGTGAAAAAGATCCGGAACTTGAAGCTGCACCTTATGTCCCAAAGGCACCATTCCCTCAATGCCTAACTCCTCCATCTAGAAGGGGAAAGGGACCGACAAAAATGGAAGAAAATTTTGAAACATTCAAGCAAGTAAAGATAAATCTTCCATTACTTGAAACAATCAAACAAGTTCCTGAGTATGCCAAGTTTTTCAAAGATTTGTGCATGCGTAAGAGAAAGGCACGTACTCATGTTTCGAAGAAAGTGTTCCTGACTAATCAAGTCAGTTTAATGTTGCAATTGGAAACCCCACAGAAACTGAAAGACCCTGGAGTCCCAACTGTTCCATGTGTCATTGGTGGGCAACCAATTGGAAAAGCGTTATTGGATTTGGGAGCAAGTGTTAATCTAATCTCATACTCAATGTACGAGAAACTAGGATTGGGTGAATTGAAACTCACGACGGTCACACTCCAACTGGCAGATAGATCAGAAAGAAGACCTAGGGGTATTATCGAAGATGTTTTGGTTGGAATAGACAAGTTTGTCTTTCCAGTGGACTTCGTTGTCTTAGACATGGAACCACTTGTTAAATCAATTAATCAAGTCCCCATCATCCTTGGACGTCCGTTTCTCGCCACTGCCAACGCTTGCATTAATTGTCGCACGGGAGTCATGGACGTTTCTTTTGGGAATATGAAGGTCAGATTGAACATATTTCATGCAATGAACCATTTCCCTAACGAGGATGAGGTCGAATGTTTTTACATCGATCAGATGGACGAAGTGGTGGATGAAGCATTACCATCAATGCTCACCAAAGAAGAATTTGAAACCGCTTTGTTGGCCATCTATGAAGAAAAAGGATTTGAAAGGAAGCAGTCAGAAGAGACGAAGTCGAGTTTATCATGTCCAGATGATAACTTACGTGAAAATGTGACTAAGGTAGAACCATTACCTATTGAGGTAAAGGATGTGTTGACTCCATCAATTGAGCAGCCACCAACTGTCGAATTAAAACAATTACCTGAGTCGCTCAAGTACACTTTTCTGGGACCTCATGAAACACTTCCGGTGATAATTTCATCCACATTGTCGGAAGAACAAAAGAATGATTTGTTCAAGGTGCTGAAGGAGCACAAAGAGGCTATCGGATGGACCCTAGCTGATTTAAAAGGGATTGACCCATCAGTATGTATGCACAAAATACATCTGGAAGATGAGAGTCAACCATCGAGAGAACCGCAGAGGTGACTTAATCCGAACATGCAAGAAGTCGTTTTAAAGGAAATCATCAAATTACTCGATGCTGGAATCATCTATCTGATCTCTGATAGTGAATGGATAAGTCCAGTCCAAATCGTTCCGAAAAAGTTCGGGATCACTGTGAAAGAAACTACTGAAGGGGAATTGGTCCCTACTCGCGAAACTACTGGGTGGCGTGTTTGTATTGATTATAGAAAATTAAACACAGCTACCAGAAAGGATCATTTTCCCCTTTCGTTCATCGATCAAATCCTCGAGAAGTTAGCAGGGCAAGAGTTTTATTGCTTTCTTGATGGTTATTCGGGATACAATCAAGTGCCCGTTTTTCCACCTGATCAAGAGAAAACGACATTCACGTGTCCTTACGATACTTTTGCATATCGAAGGATGTCGTTCAGCTTATGTAATGCACCTGCTACTTTTCAACGATGTATGTTGGCCATATTTTCGGATATGATTGACAAGTTCATCGAGGTGTTCATGGACAACTTCTCTGTTTTTGGGAAAACATTTGGTTCTTGTTTGAATCATCTTTCACAAGTCCTGCAACGCTGTGTAGATTCCAAACTTGTTCTCAGTTGGGAAAAGAGTCATTTTATGGTTCAACAAGGAATTGCGTTGGGGCATATTGTTTCAAAGAAAGGAATCGAAGTTGATAAGGCCAAAGTCGACCTAATTGCTAATTTGCCCCCACCAAAGAGTGTTCGACAAATTCGATCGTTTTTGGGTCATGCTGGATTTTATAGAAGATTCATCAAAGATTTTAGTAAGGTGGCTAAACCATTGTGTACCTTGCTTGGCAAAGATGTTCCTTTTGATTTCGATGAGAATTGCATGAAAGCATTTCTGAAATTGCGCAAGCTCTTATCAAATGCACCGATAATCCAACCACCGGATTATGCTTTACCATTCGAACTCAGGTGTGATGCATCTGATTACGCTATCGGAGCTGTCTTAGGGCAAAGGGTGAACAAATTACCTCACGTAATTTATTATGCCAGTAAGACATTGATCGATGCATAGCTTAACTACACCACCACTGAGAAAGAGTTGTTAGTTGTGGTGTATGCTCTCGATAAATTTCGATCTTATCTGCTTGGATCAAAAATATTGGTCTTTTCAGACCACTCTGCATTGAAATATTTGTTAGCAAAGAAGGATGCCAAACCAAGATTGATCCGCTAGATCCTGCTACTTCAAGAGTTCAATTTTGAAATCAAAGATAAAAAGGGAATAGAGAATGTTGTGGCTGATCACCTGTCTCGCATTTTGCCTGAAGAATCTTCTGCACCTGAACCTATCCGGGACACTTTTTCGGATGAGCAATTAATGGCAATTGATGCGACCGCTACGAAAGCTCCTTGGTTTGCCAATATCGTGAATTATTTGGTCACGAGCAGAATCCCTACTGAATGGGGTAAAAATGATAAGCATCTCCTTTTCTCCCAGATAAAATACTATTTTTGGGATGAACCACAATTATTCAAAATCTGTTCAGATCAAATCATCAGGAGATGTGTATCGAAAGAAGAGCAACTAAGCGTCATAAATTTTTGCCATGCTGGAGCTTGTGGAGGCCATTTCGGAGGACAGAAGACCTCACAAAAAATCCTTCAAAGCGGATTCTATTGGCCCTCGTGACGCCGCTCAATTTTGCAAAGAATGCCAATGATGTCAGCAACTGGGAAACATTTCACGAAGAAATATGATGCCCCTTAATCCGATTTTAATTGTTGAAATTTTTTATGTTTGGGGGATTGACTTCATGGGTCCTTTTCCCCCATCTTTCGGATACTCATATATTCTTGTAGCTATTGACTACGTTTCCAAATGGATTGAAGCTGTGGCAACCCGTTCGAATGACCACAAAGTTGTGGTCAAATTTCTGAAAGAAAATGTTTTTAACAGATTCGGGTTTCCACGGGCGATCATTAGTGATGGCGATTCGCACTTCTGCAACCGCCATTTTGCTACTTTAATCAAGAAATACGGCGTCACTCACAAGGTCACAACGCCATATCACCCGCAAACTAGTGGTCAAGTGAAAGTGTCGAACCGAAAGATTAAACGAATTTTAGAAAAGACGGTGCGACCGGATAGAAGAGATTGGTCTAACCGGCTATCTGATGCTCTTTGGGCCTATCGTACCGCCTTCAAGACACCAATTGGAATGTCTCCATTCAGAATTGTCTACAGGAAAGCATGCCATCTTCCTGCTGAATTGGAGCATAATGCATTTTGGGCTATCAAAAGATTTAACTTTGATATGCAAGCGGCAGGATCAAATCGAAGGCTACAGCTGAGTGAATTAGAAGAGCTACGCTATGATGCGTATGAAAACTCCAAGATATATAAAGAACAGTACAAGAAGCTGCATGATGAGTCAATTTCTCGGAAAGAGTTTCACATTGGACAAAAAGTTTGGTTGTTTAATTCCAGACTAAAGCTTCACCCGGGAAAATTGAAATCGAGATGGGAAGACCCGTATCGGGTTGTTTCTATTAGTGTGCATGGTGCGATTGAGACCCGCAGTCTCACGGACAATCGAGTTTTCAAAGTGAATGGGCAACGTCTTAAACCGGTGTTTGAGCCCATGACCCAGATGAGAATTGAGGCAATACACCTTAGTGACCCAGATTCTTGATCAATGAAGAGGTCGAGCTGTCGACACTTAAACTCAGCGCTTCCTGGGAGGCAACCCAGTGTGTTTTATTTATTTTCGTTTTCATTTTTATTTTTGTTAGTTCTAGAATATTAGTTTTTAGTTTAGTTTAGGTTGTTTTTAATTTTCAAATTAGTGTAGCCACATTACCTTCAATAAATTTTTGGTCATGTTCCAATTTGATGCACATATTCTCTGCACCTGATCTTTGTGTTGAGGTACTTTTCAACAGGTTTGGGGGTGAGCTACTTATTTCAATCAATGAGGACATTGTCATTTTTAGGTTTGGGGGTATGATTCTCTATCTTGCGTCACTTTCTTATTTTTCTTCATATAAAAAAATAAAAATAAAATATAAAAAAATAAAAAAAATTAATTTTTGGATTTTTGCTTTGTAAAATCTTCTTTCCCTTATTTTTCTCTCTTAGGTAAGTATTTTTTTTTTAAGAGTCTTTTAGGAAGTTGAGATTTTTAGGCTTTTTATTTTAGATTTTGTAGGAGTCTTTTAGGAAGTTGAAATTCGATAGTTTAATTAAAATTAAAATTCGATAGTTTTTAAACTTTAGTTGATGATGCATGTGAATTTAATTTTGAGAATATCGATGTCAGATTTTGAATGCTTGTATCTAGGATAATGAAGCTTAATGTGATATTTTGTGGGTAATTTTGATATTCATGCTTAGAATTTTTACACTTATACCAAGCTAAGACTCAGAAATCGATGAACTGTTTTGAATAGTGAATCTTAGGTTCTTAGTGGAGACTAAACCCAGGAAGCTTTAGAGCTAATTTCTCGTCATTGATGAGTGAATACATAAACTCAGAGTTTTCTTTGAATACGAATTACTTTGTATAATCTCATACATTTTACTTTGGCTTGTGACTTTGCATGAAATCAAATTCATATCATTATGTTAGAACGTACTGTATATCTACTCAAGACAAATAGACAAGGTTACCATCTTTTAAGGACATGATTGAAGGCTATCTTTGGCTCGTTTGTGCTTAAATGCCCCACCTCATATAAATTTATCCTTCTAGTACCCATTTGAGCCTATTGAAAAAATTTACCTTTATATATTCTTTGATAAGCCACGTTAACCTTTAACCCTTCACCATTTACAAAAATTCAGCTTTACCCTTCTTATTTCTGAGAAATTAGGAACGAGAGATGAAAATGAATGAAAAGAGAGTAAGTAAAGAGATACTGAGTTGTGGTGTTTACTGAGAGTGTATGGCAAAAATATAAAAGAAAAAGGGGAGAGAAAAAGAAAAAGAAAATTGTAAAAAATAATGAAAAATATGAGGTGCTTAAAGAAAAGAAAATTCAAAAAAAAAAGAAAGTTGAGAAAAATAGAAAAATATTGAGAAAAATAGTGAGAGATTAGAAAAGAAAAAGAAGAGAAATAGAAAAATCAGAAGTTTGTTTCTTTTCCGATTTCTCAGAAATTTTGAATCTCAATTCCCTTTCTTTCTTACCCTTTCCTGAGCCCCATTACAACCCTACAAAAGACCTTCATGATCTGATCTTGCATTGGTAACTGCCTTGTGGAGAGTAAATATATGATACTTATGACACTTGATATGACATGCTTAGGATATACAAGTATCTGTTCTTATGAGATTTGATTTTGTTCATTGATTACATCGTGTTTCAGTTATCATGTGATACCTTTTTGCTTGTTTTGTATTGATCTCTCACATATGTGCGAAAGATTTCCCATCATCGGAGTGATTTTATTTCGAGAGTATACCTAAAGTGAGGATTGAGTCGAGACAACAGATCCGACAATTTTCCATTTGGACTAGTTCCGAGATGGATGAATCTTGGTTTGGGTATGCACACACTTCACATTTAGGCATGAATGGATGAGTTGTTTAACAATTTGAGCATTAGATTAATTTGAATGGATACTAACATGATTGACATGACATTAATATTTAAAATTGATGATTCACATATTGAAACAATTAATGTTTTTATTTTTGAATAATATATATGTTATAAAAAATCATGTTTTGAAAACTCAATTTTGCCGATGGTTTGAAATTTTTAGAAGTTTGTGGGTAACTTCACTGTAAACCCTCAGGATCCACAACTCCTCCACTAGGGATCACCTAGGGGTTTAAAGGCTTGTTGCACATGCTAAGTGCAATCGTGCTCCCTACGAAAGTGGCATTTATTTTCTTTAGTTTGCTTTGCTCGAGGACTAGCAAAGTGTAGGTTTGGGGGTGTGATGAGTAGTGAAATATGATGATATTTTACCCCTAGATACCTACATTTAGCTATCCGATGAAGACTATCTGATAAGAATTATTAGATTTGAAGTGTTTCAGATAAATACAAGCCAAGTGCAGAAAACAGCCCAAGAATTCTGAAAATAATGTCAAAACACTGTAACTTTGGGTCATCGAGAACTTGGTGTGACTTGCAGATCAATTTGAACCTTCAAGACGACCGAATTATGAAATCGTCAAAACACAAAAGTTGTAGAGCTTTCTGTCAGCTTTCCAATGGCGTAAGAATCGCCTCAATCCAAGTTCGAGACAGAAAGGTATGACCAAAATACCAAAGTAGTGTCTGATGCAAAGTTCGGCAGGAATTCACAAAAATCTAGGAGGTCGATGCATCGACCCTAAATTTTCGAGTTGGAACACCTCTGCGGCTGGAAAACTTCGGCTCTATTTAAAGCGGATCAAACACTTCGGAGAGGAGGAATTAGAGAGAGAAATTAGAGATAGATAATTAGAGAGTTAGTTTTGGCTTTTCTTTTTTTAGAGTTTTTGGAGAGAATTTTTTAGAAGATTATTATTCATTATTATTATTTTTGGTTTTAGACTCCTCTTGGCATCTTTTCAAGAGTTCTTCTTTCTCCTTCTTTTAGGTTTCCATCTGGGTAGATTGTACCTAGGATTTGCATTGTTTTTCCTTTACGTTCATGAAAGCATAGATTGTATTTAGGAAAAAGAATTGTAAACAAAGATCTTTGGGAGAAATAAAAAGAGGAATGGCTTTGAATGAATAAGGAGATCATACACCAAAGATGAGCGGCATCGATGAGATCGGGAAGATGCGATCCCCAGATAAGTACCCTTATTTATGATTAATACCATAGTCTATTTATTGTTATCATGGAATCGTTTTGCTAAAAGTTTGTGTTATTGAAAATATATTGAATGCTTGTTATGATCGTTGATGGCGCGTATCAACGGCTATAATTGCTAGATCTTGACCTGTAGACTGATCTAGGCTGCAGAGCGATTATGTAATTACTGTTATGATCTAAACATCATGAGATACGCTATGCTTCTTACATGACTCATACCGCAATGATAGGCTGAGTCATTGTTTTTAGATAGGGTATGCCGGATTGATGATCATATTTTATTTCGAATCATCTCTATAGACGAATGATGGTGTGAATGATGCTTTAATGAAACTGTAGGTTTTAATGGTAGAAAAGGGGTACAAATCTGGGGTAGCATATTCCTTGATCTCATTTAATTATTATTTTAGATTCATTAGTAATTAGTTATTTAGATTAATTTATTTTTCTTACATTTAGAAAAAGTGATAAATTTTTGGTTAAATTGAATTTGCCCTTTGGTACTTCCTTAGGGATGTTTTTAAATCTCTGAAAGAATTAATTAAAATTTACGTTTCCCTGTGGGTTCGACACCCTTGCTCTTGCCATACTGCAATAGATCTTGTGCACTTGCAAGGGTTACACTTAAAATCGATCAAGTGTGCATGCTTAATACTTATGTTTCATTGGTTAAGATATTACATCATATGATTGTTGAAGAATATATAGAAAATTCATGAAAATAAGATAATAAGACAAGATACGCCTTCTTCATGATTCGGTATTATTGTGAATCATATTGGACCCTTGTCATGGGGCCATCTTGAGTTGCGAAAGCCATAGTGGTATGGGACGCTATTGGCAGCAGCTTCTTCGCGATGGTCTCATAGCACCGAGTTCGATGTGATTGATAATACTATCGGATCATGACTATCCACATATGATTAATAAGCAAGAAATATAAGATATGGAATAGTCAAAGGTTTAATAAGTCCAAAGAATTTCAAGACATGATTAAATGTACATGAAATAATAAGAAAAGATATGGCATGTAATAGCCTGAAAAATTACGCTAAACTATGACCTCGGGATTCGTGCCCGATCGGTCATAGGTTTGACCAAATGGAAGTCCAACAGTTAGTATGTGGTGTAATGAACGGATGAGATGTGATAAATAGAATGCCTATGTGGTGTGTGTTGTGAGGGTGTAGTCGCATACACCTACCGCGGTGTATGTGCTCAACACATAAGTGAGGAAGAGGATAAAAGGGTTTAATAGCCCCAAAATCAAGAGTTTGGTTGTTGAAGGAGAGTAAAGAAGAGAGAGAGAGAGAGAGAGAGAGAGAAGTAAGAGAGGAGTTATTGCAACTGATTGGAGGGGGGATTTGAGCAATAAAAGCCGAATTCAACCCGATTTGGATCTGTTAGAGCCAAAGCTGGAAACCCTAGCCTTCCAACCACTGGATTGAAATAAACTTGAGATCTATTCAAGGTAAAATTTTTATAAATAAAATGCATAGATTATAGGGGTTAAGTTGTGGTTGAATGTGGGTTAAATCATAGGATAATGGCTTAGAAAAATAGAGGAAAAAGTATGGAAGAAGATTGGGAAGAACAGCTCGAAAGGGGCTGAATCTGACAATTTCGATTAATCGAAATTGGGTTTCGATTAATCGAAATTGGCCAGGAAGTTGAAAAGTCAGAAGACCCGATTTCGATTAATCGAATTGGAGTTCGATTAATCGACTTTGGATTTCGATTAATCGATTTTGGAAATCGATTAATCGACTGGGAACCTCCAGTGGACCCCAGGGGCTGGAGGAAATGACTTGTGGAAAATCGACTAATCGAAATGGGATTTCGATTAATCGATTTCAATTTTCGATTAATCGATTTGGGATCGATTAATCGATTTTAGGAACTCGACTACTCGAATCGAGAATCGACTTTCTGGCGAGAACTTCGATTAATCGAATTAGGATTCGATTAATCGAATGAAAACTCGACTACTCGAATTGAGAATCGACTTTGCGAAAATGAGAATTTCGATCAATCGAATTAGGATTCGATTAATCGAATGAAAGCTCGACTACTCGAATTAAGAATCGACTTTGCGAAACAGAGAATTTCGATTAATCGAATTTACTTCGATTAATCGATATTGGCCCTCGATTAATCGATTTTGGAATTCGATTAATCGACTGAGATAAATTGTGTTGATTTTTGGGTTTGACTTTAAGATTCTTGGAGGGTCTTATACCTTCTTTATTGCATCCTTTGTGATGCGTTTCACCTGTTATGTGGTACCATAGGTGGTACATGTGGACTAGTGCACAAGGAGCCACGTGGGACCTTGATGCATTGATCAAATGAAGACTTGAGGTAGGGAACACCTTGAACATGTACTTTATTTTACAAGAGCATGTATGTAGTGATATAGAATTCAATTCAAATGTTTATTTCTTAAAAATTTGTGCAAAGGGTGTGTGTGTGACATCCATAAGAGTAGTCATAATGAGCCATCCCCAGGGGATGAAGAAGTAAAGAGATAAGAGCATCAGGTGTGATGCAAGTAAATGGATACATCCCAGGGATGTATCCAAGGATTGAATCATGTTTGATAAGGGCCTAACTGATATAAGATAGCACATTTACACGGTGAATAACTATATGTAAGGCACCGATATTTTTGTTATTTGAGGTTTGATAGGGTACCCCACCGACGTGGCGGGATATCCACGACTGACACGGCAGGATATCCGTCACCGATACGGCGGCGAAACCGTAGGCCAGTGCGGAGGCTTATCCGTACATAGTAAGCACACCCCAGGGGTGTTGATTGAGACAAGTGAAACCCCGCCACCAATCCCCAGGGGAAAGGGGCTTGGGTACTATTTGTATTCTCAGGGAATACGGTTAAAACTGTCTATATAGATGACGATGACGGGTATCTCATCGGGGCTCAATGCTATATTGCTCGGGGATTACTTAAGTTGAAAGTTTAAGTTTTGCTTTAGGCCTTTTCAGCATCATTCATGAGTAAATGAAAACATATGTAATCAACAGTAAAAGGAAATGCTTTTTAACTGTTTCATCAATAATTGCATAGACACATCATGCATGGCATATCATGGAATATATGTGAGTCATAATTTATATGTTCAACTGTGTTTGTTCCCTATTGAGCTAGGATGTAGCTCACCCTATAGACTATACGTCGCAGGTCCACTACTAGCAGCTGCCGAGGCTTCAGGAGACGCTGATCCCGGCGAGTCGGACCTTGCGGCCGGTGACGAGTTGGAGCCACCTCCAGAGGACTTCTTCTAGAGGACTCCGTTGTGCCACTTCGAGAGATTCTTGGAGAGGTTTTATGCGGACTTGGTATGTCAAGCCTTTATTTTGTTTTATTTCTTGTATATGAGGCGTTGAGATTTCTCTTTTGTGACACACCATCTGTGATGTTTGCTATCATCGATGGTTCGGCTTGGTTCTCCATTCATGCAGAGGTATGAGGGTAGAAGTCTTTTGGGGAGTTAATTAATATAGATTTAAATTCAAATTTCATTTATTATACTTTTGATGCTTGATATATCGTGTTAGTGCTTAGCTAAAGGGCACGGTCAAGATGATCGTGCTGATGGCACGGGTTTCGGGGTGTCGAAATCCGGGCTGTCACAGTTGGTATCAAAGCTATTTTCTTTTAGCAATTCTGACAATGGTTCTTTCGTCAGAACATAGGGGCTTCTGCTTCGAAACTTTAGTTTCAAATGCAATAAATGTCATCTAGAGGAAGAGGCCGACCAAGGGAGGCCAAAGAGAGTCTACGTAGAGGAGATGTTTACATCTCTCTTACTAATAGAGTGCCTCTAGGAGGTAGTGAGGCCCCAGGGGGCAGTAGTAGTAGACTACATGACGAAAAAGATCGAGATCGTCAGGATCAAGATCTAAGAGAACAAGAAAGATTGAGAGAAAGACAAGAAGGAGAAGAAGCGACAAAGGATGATGCACACTATGGAGACTATGGCTTTGCCATGGCACAAGCCGCATCCTTTGCGGCTCATGCGTCAAGAGAACATGACCACCTACACCACATGGGACTGCGTTGCTGTGCCCTCATCCTTCTGAGTTTAGGAGGATGAGACCTCCTCCATTTTCTGGGCGTGAGACCTGATGGCGATGGAGATGGAGAAAGTCTTTAGCGTCTTGACATGCACGGAAGATGAGAGTGTGAGATGGGCAACTTACATGTTGGATGGGGAGGTGGGCCTTGGTGGAAGTCCGTGATACGGACTCGGGCTCGAGAGACCCCGAGTTGCCTTGGACTTGGGAGGAGTTTGTTGAGGAGTTCAACAAACAATATTTTCCGAGTGGTGAGGAACCACTTGAGATACAATTTTTCTGACTAGTGCAAGGAGAATGACTGAGAGAATATGGGGTAGAGTTTACTGCGACTTGCTTTTGCTCCGGATTACGTCGCTCTTGAAGTGATGAAGTCCAAAAGGTTTCACAAGGTTTGAAGCGAGGTTAGGGGCGTAGGCTCCATTTCAATTGAGGAACTATGAAGAGGTCATGAGTAAAAGCTGGTGGTTGAAGAGGAGAATACAAATAGATATAGATGAGAGAGAGCAACAGAGGAGGAAATGAACAAGGAAGATCGGGGCACTACGAACGGTGAACAAAAAGCCGAGGTTCATGGCCCGTAATCGAGACCACAGTTCAAGGGGTTTGGAAGACCGTAACAACAACAACACCAACAGAGGTTTCCATTACTTGCGTCGGGGAGACCTATTCACTATGAGAGCCCTGCCATGTCTACTGGCGCCACTGTTACACAGGGTTCTCGTACTGTTTCTTCCGCACCTCAGGAGACTTGCGCAAAGTGTGGCAAGCCTCATAGGACGGTGGACTGTAGATCGGGAACTAAGGGTTGTTTCCGATGTGGCAAGGTGGGCCACTTGATCAAGGATTGCCCCGAGACGGATAAGAGAAAGACGGTTTCGATTCGACCTACCACCAATTCAAGCAAGGAAACCGATCGTCGAGGAGAGCCTATGCACGATCCTTTGCTTTCAGAAGCTAGGAACGTGCATGACGTCATCCAAGGTGAGATTTTTTTTTTTTTTTTTTTTTTTTTTTTTTTTTTTTTTAATTTCCATTTCATTAAAATCTTAGATAGAGAAGGAGCATGCATTAGAAATTATATAGATTCTTTTCTCAATACAAAAAGCTGTATGTGAATTAAGAGTGTAAATTGATGTGTAAATTATTGTATGTATGTATGTATACTATAGGTACTCTAAATATATATGAAAAAGGATGCTTCGGTGGATATGACGCTCGAGTGTTGATAGACCCCGGGTCTACCCACTCATTCGTTACTCCACATTTCGCTAAGAAGATGAAGATTGTTCCAGAGACGTTGGATTTCGTCCTATCTGTGTCTATTCCTACTGGAGAGTTAGTAGACACGGAGTTAGCTTTCAAATCCATCATTGTAGCAGTTCGAGACTTGGAGGTGCATGAATTGGAAGCAAAGTTGATACTGTTAGACATGAGGGGTTTAATGTGATCCTTGGCATGGACTGGTTGGCGCAGCATTGTGCAACCGTCGATTGCAAGAACAAGGTAGTTATTTTCAGACCCAACACAAGAAGATCATTTCGGTTTCAAGGAGTGAGGTCGTCATCTGTGCCACTGATCTCAGCAATAAGGGCCGAGAAAATGATCAGAAAGGGTTGCAGTGGATACTTAGCTTTCTTAAAGGAGGACAAGGAAGAAAAGAATGTCATTTCTGAGATAGCAGTTGTGCGAGACTTCGCTGACGTGTTTCCAGAGGAATTGCCTGGATTACCTCCAGAAAGAGAAGTAGAATTCGCCATTGACTTAGCACCAGGAACGGAGCCTATTTCAAAAGCACATATAGAATGGCTCCTGCTGAATTAAAGGAGTTGAAGGAACAACTACAAGAGCTTATGGACAAGGGGTTTGTCTAGAATTGACGATCTATTCGACCAGCTGCGAGCAAGGTATTTTTCCAAGATCGACCTGAGATCTGGATATCATCAGTTGCGAGTCAAGGCTGAGGACATTCAGAAGACAGCTTTCCGGACACGGTATGGACATTATGAATTCCTTGTGATGCCGTTTGGATTGACGAATGCTCCGGCGTCGTTTATGGATCTGATGAACCGAGTGTTTAAACCACACTTGGACTCCTGCGTCGTAGTGTTTGTCGACGATATTTTGATATACTCCAAATCCAAGACGGAACACGAAGAACATTTGAGGATTGCTCTACAGACGCTACGTGAACACCAATTGTACGCCAAACTCAGCAAGTGTGAGTTTTGGTTGGAAGAAGTTAGCTTTTTGGGACATGTCGTCTCAAAGCACGGTGTCACGGTAGATCCAGCTAAGATAGAAGCAGTAGTTAAATGGGAGCAACCAAAAACAGTGACCGATGTCCGAAGTTTTCTGGGCTTAGCAGGCTATTATCGACGTTTCGTTGAAGGGTTTTCAAAGATATCAGGACCTCTCACAAAGCTGACAGAAAAGATTCAAGGTTCGAGTGGAGTGAGGCATGCGAGAAGAGCTTTCAAGAACTCAAAACGAGACTCACTTCGGCTCCAGTATTAGCGATTCCTTCAGGCAGTGGAGGATACGCCGTGTACAGCGACGCATCATACAATGGCCTTGGTTGTGTGCTCAACCAACACAAGAAGGTGATAGCTTACGGATCAAGACAGTTGAAAGAACACGAGAAAAATTACCCGACTCATGACTTGGAACTGGCAGCAGTCATTTTTGCGCTGAAGATTTGGAGACATTACTTGAATGGTGAGACCTTTGAAATTTTCACCGATCATAAGAGCCTCCGATATCTGTTTACACAGAAAGAGCTCAACATGAGACAGCGCAGGTGGATGGAATTCCTCAAGGATTATGATTGCTCCATACAATACCATCCAGGCAAGGCGAATGTAGTAGCCGATGCATTGAGTCGGAAAGGTTCAGCTCAGTTAGCTTGTTTGATTTTGGGTATGCACCGATGGAAATTATTGGAAGATCTGGCATTCTATGATGCGAACATTGAGTCAAAGGACACTGGATCCTTTTTGGCTAACATATCAGTAATGTAATAGCCCGAAAAATCACACTAAACTATGACCTCGGGATCCGTGCCCGATCGGTCATAGGTTTGACCAAATGGAAGTCCAACAGTTAGTATGTGGCGTAATGAACGGATGAGATGTGATAAATAGAATGCCTATGTGGTGTGTGTTGTGGGGATGTAGTCGCATACACCTGCCGCGGTGTATGTGCTCAACACACAAGTGAGGAAGAGGATAAAAGGGTTTAATAGCCCTAAAATCAAGAGTTTGGTTGTTGAAGGAGAGTAAAGAAGAGAGAGAGAGAGAGAAGTAAGAAAGGAGTTATTGCAACTGATTGGAGGGGGGATTCAAGCAATAAAGCCGGATTCAACCCGATTGGGATCTGTTAGAGCCAAAGCTGGAAACCCTAGCCTTCCAACCACTGGATTGAAATCAACTTGAGATCTATTCAAGGTAAAATTTTTGTAAATAAAATGCATAGATTATAGGGGTTAAGTTGTGGTTGAATGTGGGTTAAATCATAGGATAATGGCTTAGAAAAATAGAGGAAAAAGTATGGAAGAAGATTGGGAAGAACAGCTCGAAAGGGGCTGAATCTGACAATTTCGATTAATCGAAATTGGGTTTCGATTAATCGAAATTGGCCAGGAAGTTGAAAAGTCAGAAGACCCGATTTCGATTAATCGAATTGGAGTTCGATTAATCGACTTTGGATTTCGATTAATCGATTTTGGAAATCGATTAATCGACTGGGAACCTCCAGTGGACCCCAGGGGCTGGAGGAAATGACTTGTGGAAAATCGACTAATCGAAATGGGATTTCGATTAATCGATTTCAATTTTCGATTAATCGATTAATCGATTTTAGGAACTCGACTACTCGAATCGAGAATCGACTTTGCGAAAAGGAGAATTTCGATTAATCGAATTAGGATTCGATTAATCGAATGAATACTCGACTACTCGAATTGAGAATCGACTTTGCGAAAAGGAGAATTTCGATTATTCGAATTAGGATTCGATTAATCGAATGAAAACTCAACTACTCGAATTGAGAATCGACTTTGCGAAACAGAGAATTTCGATTAATCGAATTTACTTCGATTAATCGATATTGACCCTCGATTAATCGATTTTGGAATTCGATTAATCGACTGAGATAAATTGTGTTGACTTTTGGGTTTGACTTTAAGATTCTTGGAGGGTCTTATACCTTCTTTATTGCATCCTTTGTGATGTGTTTCACCCGTTATGTGGTACCATAGGTGGTACGTGTGGACTAGTGCACAAGGAGCCACGTGGGACCTTGATGCATTGATCAAATGAAGACTTGAGGTAGGGAACACCTTGAACATGTATTTTATTTTACAAGAGCATGTATGTAGTGATATAGAATTCAATTCAAATGTTTATTTCTTAAGAATTTGTGAAAAGTGTGTGTGTGTGACATCCATAAGAGAAATCATAATGAGCCATCCCCAGGGGATGAAGAAGTAAAGAGATAAGAGCATCAGGTGTGATGCAAGTAAATGGATACATCCCAGGGATGTATCCAAGGATTGAATCATGTTTGATAGGGCCTAACTGATATAAGATAGCACATTTACACGGTGAATAACTATATGTAAGGCACCGATATTTTTGTTATTTGAGGTTTGATAGGGTACCCCACCGACGTGGCGGGATATCCACGACTGATACGGCGGCGAAACCGTAGGCCAGTGCGGAGGCTTATCCGTACATAGTAAGCACACCCCAGGGGTGTTGATTGAGACAAGTGAAACCCCGCCACCAATCCCCAGGGGAAAGGGGCTTGGGTACTATTTGTATTCCCAGGGAATACGGTTAAAACTGTCTATATAGATGACGATGATGGGTATCTCATCGGGGCTCGATGCTATATTGCTCGGGGATTACTTAAGTTGAAAGTTTAAGTTTTGCTTTAGGCCTTTTCAGCATCATTCATGAGTAAATGAAAACATATGTAATCAACAGTAAAACGAAATGCTTTTTAACTGTTTCATCAATAACTGCATAGACACATCATGCATGGCATATCATGGAATATATGTGAGTCATAATTTATATGTTCAACTGTGTTTGTTCCCTATTGAGCTAGGATGTAGCTCACCCTATAGACTATACGTCGCAGGTCCACTACTAGCAGCTGCCGAGGCTTCAGGAGACGCTGACCCCGGTGAGTCGAACCTTGCGGCCGGCGAAGAGTTGGAGCCACCTCCAGAGGACTTCTTCTAGAGGACTCCGTTGTGCCACTTTGAGAGATTTTAGAGAGAGTTTTGTACGGCTTGGTATGTCAAGCCTTAATTCTGTTTAAACCATGTATATATATAGAGTTGGGATCATTCTTTTGGGACGAACCATCCGTGATGATTGCTATCATCGATGGTTCGGATCGATTCTCCACTCATGTAGAGGCATGAGGTTAGAACTGTCTTTTGGATAGTTAATTAATATAGATTTAAATTCCGAAATTTCGTTTATTTTACTTTTGATGCTTGATATACCAGTGTTCCGTGCTTAGCTAAAGGGCACGATCAAGATGATCGTGCTGATGGCACGGGTTTCGGGGTGTCGAAATCCGGGCTGTCACATGGCATGAATTTATGGTAATACAAGACAATGACTATTATTATTGTATACTAAGACATGACATGAACTTATGACAAGACAAGACAAACACTATTATTATTTATAGTGTTGAGAAGGCAAGCAACTCTATGCATGAATGATATATGATATTTAAAGAATCCCATCATGACATGACAAGACAAGACACGGACTAAGCACGAGCCACCTCACTTAGGAGAGGCTACGGCTAATCAAGAAAATTATCCATAGCCGACGATGGACGGGATTCTCATCGGTATATATAAGTATTAGAGTTCTGACACCTATTTATGTGCAAAGAATATTTTAAGTTAAATTTAAGTCATATAAGAATTTTAAGACGCGTCATGCTGAGACAAAATAACTGTTGATGTGTATGTTTCATTGAATATGTAAGATTCAAACCTTTAATATAATGAAATAGACTAATTTCACAAGAATGGTTATATTTCAATGTAAATTTTTTATCTTAAGATCATAATTATGTTAATCAAATAATTATTATTATATGCATGCTTACTGGTTAAATGTTTTAAAGCATGAAAGGTAATTAATGCTTTCCTATTAAGAACCATGGATATTTTGTGCTTACCTTGATACTTTGTGTCTCGGATCATATTGACTCTGAGCTGTCGATGACTGAGAAAGCCGAGGAAGAGGATCAAGAATATTTTTCAGAAAAAGCGGAAGCCCAACTGAAAGATTTTTACCCGTAAGATTCGCATTCTTCTCCTTATGAATATTAGGGGATATTATTTTGATAGCATCAGTTATTGTCTCGTTTTTGTTATGAATGAATGATACTAAGGTTACTAGGCACATGATTACTATTTTGTAGTAAATAGACAAGACAATATGTGTAGATGGTAAAATGAATAGTTAGATGTTTATTTTGTATGATAAATAATATTACTCTTATTAAAAGACACATCTTTTTGAATATTCTCATTTTTAAAGGATGTTGCCATCAAATTTAAGATTAGATGTCTTGCAAGCTCAAGTCACAAAATTAACGCTCCGATATTCTAAATTTTTCCTTATGAAATTTCTAGTCGTTACATAAATAGTTAAACTTCTAGTCTTCTAATTAAAATTATCTAATCGAAGTATTTCATTTCATAGCAAATTAGCATGATGAGAGTCATAGAGAGGAGAAGAGAGTTAGAGATTAGGATTTGAGCAAATCTATTGAAGTCTTTATAGGTAGATTGGATTTTTTTTGTTAGTTTAGTAATACCTTAAACCCTTAAAACTTTTAATAATTAATTTTTAGAATATTTTAATAATTTAAGTTATCTATCATCTTTTATATATTGAGTTAAGATCATGGTCAACTTGTTTAAGAACGAGCTCTTAACTCATAGCTCGGCTCGCAAGCCGAGCTCAAGATATTTGTTGTGTTTTCCAAACCAAGTCGGGCAAGTTCTCGAGCTGGCTCGGCTTGTTGAGAGCCCTACTTACGATTAGACCCACTTAATTTTATTTTCATATCTTTACATAGCTATCAAATAACAACAATTGAAAACTAAATTTCATTTCCATACACCAAATCATTTTAGGAAGAAACCATTTCAATCTTTTAAGTGGCTGAAATTGAGTTTCCCACTAACAAAATAATGATTTTTTATCATTTCAAATTTAAAATTACTTGTAAAAAACCTAAAAGCAAAAAAAATTATCTTTTGACTTTTAAAAAGTAAATTCTATTTCTACGACCATCATATCAACCGGATCACTATGACTACCACATTATCTACATTATAGCTAATATTTGACTTTGGTCAAAGTTTAAATTTTAATTATATTTTAACATGATTTATAAGTTATTTAAACTTTTGATCAAACTTTAATTACTGAAACCTGATAATAAGTTGTACGTTAGTAATATGTTTCTAAATTTTTAAGGGCCAAAGGTTGATTTTAAGGTCAAACTTTGACTTTTTATTAAACTTTGACTCCTATAATTTGATTGTGAATAAAAGATACTGTCGTGTTAATTTATAACATGATACTAGATTCTCAATTTTATTAATAAATAGTTTGACCTTTAGTCAAACATTGACTTTTACACAAATTTAATTTTTAGTTAAACTCGAAATCTGCTTATAGATAGTCTACTACCACATAAATTAATATCGTATCAATGCATTTTTTTTCTTGGTCAAAGTTTGACTTTTTGTCAAAGTTCGATTTCTATTAAAAGTTATAAATTTTAATTAGTGAAATATTATAATTAAAAATACCTATCATTATTTTAATTTATAACTTTAAAATTCATTGCCTCATTTTTATTAGTCAAAGTTTGACCTTTAGTCAAAGTTTGACTTTTATTCAAATTTTAACTTTAGTCAAAATTTGAGAAGTGTCTCTTAACATGAGATAGTGATTATTACTGATGCTATTTATATTTTAATAATGAAAATTTTTATTAGTCAAAGTATGATATTTGGTCAAACTTTGACTTTATAACATAATTTAATTTTTCGAATTTTTGTAGCCCCAATGAGGTTATCATTTTCTTAGTTTATTATTTTGTAGTACATAATCAAATTTTTACTTTGTAGTATATTATCAAATTTTATTTTACTTTTTTTGACATTTGGTCAAAGTTTGATATTTGGATAATTTTTTTACTACTGTAACCTAGTGATGGATATGAATATTCTTATATTAATTTGTAGCCAGTACATTGTCAAATTTTTTATTTGCCAAAATTAAAACTTTTGGTCAAAATTTGACTTTTTTAAAAAATTGAATTTTCTTTAAACATATAACCGTATAGTACATACTAGTATTTATTATGTAACTTTGTAGTTAAGATTTAAGAAATTTTATTGATTAAAGTTTTACGTTTGGTCAAAGTTTGACTTTTATTAAAAGTGGATTATTGATCAAATTTTGACTAGTATAATCTAGCGATTTTTATGAATACTGTTATGTTAATTTGCAGTTGGACTTTTGTAACTTGTTAATACATTGCAAAATTTTCTCTTGGTCAAAGTTTGACTTTTATAAAAATTTAATTTCCTTTCAACCTGTAACATTACAATAGATACTAGCATTTATAACTTTGTTATTTAGCTTTATATATTTTTATAATCAAAATTTTAAGTTTAGTTAAAGTTTGACCTTTTATTTGAGTTTGATTTTTCAAATTCCGACTTATGTAACTTGGTAATAAATAATGAGCACTATGGTGTTAATTTGTAATGTATTAGAATATCATTAAAAAAATTATTGGTTAATATTTAACTTTGATTATGATTTTGATAAAAAAAAAAAAAAGTCAATCTATGACTAGTGCAACACGAAGTGAAAAGTTATGTATTTTTCTAAATAATTTTTTTTCTTTTTTTCTCGCTAAGTATTTGCTCAAACTAACTTCTACGTTCATAAGAGTAAAAAATACATGATCCAAACTTAAAAACTCATTTTCAAATTTTTTTTCAAACATATTAATCAAACAAGAGAAATCAATTTTCAATGACAGTTATTTCTCAAACACACTAATCAAACAGTCGAAAATCCATTTTTAGAGGAAATCATTTCCCAAGAAATCAACCAGGAAATTGATTTCATTTCCTCTTTGGAGTTTCTTTGCTATCAAACAGGGCCTAAACCTCTTTGGAGTTTCCTTGCATTCAATCAACTATACCAATATTCAAAATCAGTTGTGTGATCAACAAATCCGGCATGAGGTTTTAGTGACCCGTGCTAACGGCATGAATAGGGTTATCACCGATGACCATTTTCAAGTCAATGTCAATGACCGTAGAACAGATGGTCCTAATCGACGGGACCTCCAACCCAATCAGGACAACAAAATCATGAAGTCCGTCAAGATGGGTGCTCCTACTTTTGATGGAAAGAGACAACCTAAAGTCTATCTAGAGTGGGTGACTGGTATGAAAACCTATTTTGATTAGTATGTCATGTCCGAGGAGCGTAAAGTCCAGCTTGCTAAAGTTAAGCTTATTAGCCAAGTTAGGCTATACTGAATGAGTTTGGAGGGCCATAGACTATCCCAAGGAGGACATGAAGATTCAGCTAAATGAGAAGGACATTCCTCCTTCCTACGATGAACGTCTTCTTGAGAAGGGGAACGAGAAGTGTGTTCCCCTTTTTTACGACACTTTTTTTCACTATACTTCTCAAAATTATCATTTAGATATTGTGTAATTGTTTCTTATATATGTGAAATCTAGTATTTTAGTGTTTCACACAAACAAAAGTAACAAGCTCATAACAAAAATATAGGGAACAACACTAGTTAATGATGGTTTTTACACAAACCATTCATTAAAAAGAACTGAAAATGAAGGTGTTAATACATGTAATCCAACAACTTACCTGGCTAAGAGAGTAGGACATGTCAAAAGGCGAGGAGCTTGAGATCGACTCTTTTATTTTCCAGACGAGCTCGAGCCAAACTCTTTTATATTCGAGCCTAAAACTACTAAACTCTATCGAGCTCCAACTGATTTCAAATCTAGTAACATGTTATATTATTTTTTATTATTTGAATTTATTTCTTATTATTATTTTTTGTTATATTTTAATTCATCTAATTCTCTACCTAAATAGTTAAACTTCTAGTCTTCTAATTAAAATTATCTAATCTAATCGAAGTATTTCATTTCATAGCAAATTAGTATGATGAGAGTCATAGGAAGGAGAAGAGAGTTAGAGATTAGGATTTGAGCCGATCTATTGAAGTCTTTATAGGTTTTTTTGTGGTTAGGTTACTAATACCTTAAACCCTTAAAAGCTTTTAATAATTAATTTTTAGAATATTTTAGTAATTCAAGTTATCTATAATCTTTTATATACTGAGTCAAGATCGTGGTCGGCTTGTTTAAAAACTAGCTCTTAACTTATAGCTCGGCTCGGCGCACAAGCCGAGCTCAAGATATTTGTTGTTTTTTTTCAAACTAAGCCGAACGAGTTCTCGAGTTGGCTCGGCTTGTTGAGAGCCCTACTTACGATTAGACCGTTTCTCTTCTCATCACTTTTTTTTTTACCATTTAGTCCCTTGTAATATATTGGTTCTTCAATAAAATGGTGAGGACACTAAACCTCAACGCTAAGGATGCCAGTTTTGTACCCAAAATTAAAACCGATTGAAAATCGATCCGTCGTATTGAAATGGATTCCCAATCAGTTCAGTTTTTGGTGGGCGAAATCGAAAAAAGGTTGGATAGGTTTATAAAACCTGTCCAAATTGTGTCACGAGAAGATCTGACCGTCTGATAGATGCGCAATGATCTCAAGATCTATTATGTGACAGGTTGGGATAAAAAATGATCTCCGTCATCTGATTCAATGCAGCCAACGATTTTGTATTGTGGTTATACATGTGTTCTTCACTGGTTTTAATGGCAATATATAATGCTACCTTGCCCATAGCCCATAATCATATTCAAATTTTCGGTGTGCGTAGGGCTGGCAACGGCTCGGGTCAGGTCCGGCTGTGTCGAGCTAAAATTTTGGCTGCCTGACAATAATTTTGCATATGCCCGACCCGAAGGTCAGGTGGGATGTCTCATGGATATCCTCGTCCGGCAAAAAGATCTTCTTGGGTCGGGTCAAGTATCGGGTCGACCCGACCCGTTGACAGTCCTAGCTGTGTGACATGGGAAATCAAAATGGCCGGTTCGATGGTAGGCCTATGATCTCCGGTAAACAATTAGGTACGCTAAACCTCAACGCTAGTTATAATGGGAATGGGAGTGCTTCTTCGATTTCTCTTCAATAAAATGGTAGTTATAATTGGAATGGGAGTGCTTCTTCGGTTTCTCTTAAAAATTGAAATAAAGATCACTGAATCTCTATAAGGAAAGGTCGAATCTTTGGACTCCTTATTTGCTATTTGAGCCAAATTCTGTTGTTTTTCCATAAAAATATAAATAAATATAGTTTCTTTTATTTCTCTTTATATATTTGGTCTGGATTGATCCACCCTACCCTAGAAGAACCATCATCCTTTATTTATTTTGAATTTTAAATTTAAAGAGAGATGGTTTTGTTCAATGGTGAGATTACTCGAGTCGGAGGCTATGATTTATGCGAGGATACGTTGATTCTGATATTGAATCGGTTAAAAACTAAGTGTCTCTTCAGATTAAAGTGTGTTTCGAAACGTTGGAACAATTTGATCTCCTATAT
Source organism: Chloranthus sessilifolius (assembly GCA_021018995.1). Taxonomy (NCBI): domain Eukaryota; kingdom Viridiplantae; phylum Streptophyta; class Magnoliopsida; order Chloranthales; family Chloranthaceae; genus Chloranthus; species Chloranthus sessilifolius. The sequence continues at coordinate 17,436,035 of CM037596.1, forward strand.
TTATGTCCATAGAAAACTACCCGGACCCATGTCTCTCCTCCTTTACCAATCCCTTCCTTTTGATCACTTTCAAAAAGGCGAATTTCAGCAAGTGGATATCAAATTTTTTAATCTTGGTCCCCAAAGTGACGATGGAATTCGTCTTAGACTTAGGGATCTCAGTTTCTTGCCATCCTACCCTGCATTGGTAATATTAGATTGTCTTAACGGGTTAGTTCTACTTTCCACTAGACAGAATGTGTATAAAGAGCGCTACATATGTAACCCTGTGTTGAAGAAATTTGTTACTCTGCCTCCCTGTAAGTTCCGCACATGTACTCCCTATAATGCTGTAACTGCACTGGTTTTCGATCCTCGCGTATCTCCTCACTACAAAGTAATTACCTTCTCTCAGCCTGGGAAACGTCTATTTGTTGAAATATTTTCTTCCGAGACTGGCCGGTCGGCGTTGTTTTTATTTACACTCAAAGACGGCTTCTGCATCAATATTCATAGACGGCCTGTTTTCCTGAATGGGGCTCTGCACTTGCTCCTTAGTAACAGTAGCATCATGATATTTGATGACAAGAAATTAGATAACAAGAAAGAACGATTATGTTGTATCACGTTACCGAAGGGGGTAAGCGCCCGTATAGAGCATCCATTCTATGCTTGTTTGGGGGAGTCCGGAGGGCGGCTTTGCGTTTCCTACCAACATGAAGAATCGGATATTCGAATATGGGTGCTTGAGGATTATGACAAAGTTAAATGGGTCTTGAGGAGTAGGATTAGTATTGAAGCCTTACAAAGGAAATACCCTGCAGATGACATCTGGTGCTGGAGGCTCCTAGCTTTTCATCTGGATAAGGAGGTGATTTTTATTGGGACAAACCTTCATCTTTTTGCCTGTTCTCTTATCAGTAAAAAATTGAAGAAAATTGGCACCTTAAGTGACCCAGAAGTCGATGAAGAATTTGTTTTCTGGTTCTTCCCATTCTCACACAGCCTATATTCCTTGGAGGATAATCACAGGAGTCAAAACTTATGAACTCATTAGTCTTGGAGGATGTCTAACTCTCCTTATATTCGTACAAAAAAATAAATGGATGGTGTTGAATCATAGAACACAATAGCTACTTTTGTTCATTTAAGTTTTAGTTATCTACTCTACTTGATATCATGGCCATTGAATTTCAGAAGTGAAGTATTTACTTTTTTTTTGTTGCCTATTATCGATTGCCATTATTTCTTCCATTATTTAGCATATCGGAACATATATATATATATATATATATATATATATATATATATATATATATATATCTTTTCCGTTGTTATATTCTTGATATGGAACTTTCATGCTTCTCTCCTGAACCACTTTAACACAGTCTTTCTAGCTCTATCTTTAGTGCCATTATGCAGTTTTCTTCACTAATTACTATTAGGGCTGATTTATGATGGTATTTTAGATCTGTAAGCTATCAATTTCCACTAGCACTATAGCCAAATATTGCTTTAATATCATGGAAATGGAGAGAAACCTATATCATTATCATAATCTTCATTTTCAAAGCCTTATCCCACCTATTCTGGGGATGCAATCTATATCAAAATTTTAAATTGTATTGGAGATTTCTCTTTAAAACTGTTTGGATAATCAGGTTAATATGATCCCTTACGTCGTATTTTATCCCATTGACTCTATTGTGTGTACCTTGTTGGACTTGAACGGTTAGGGGAGAGGATCCTGGATAGGCATAAAAGTCAAACCAACTCTTTGACACGAAGTTTGTAGTTGGAGCCAATTGGAGGTTCGAACAGATTGTTGGTTCATAGACCACACAATTTTAATTCTCTCTTATTTTCAAATTGGAAGTTTGAACAGATTGTTGGTTCATAGACCAGACAATTTTAATTTCTCTCTTATTTTATCACTTCAATTTATATGTCTCGTGGAATGTGGTCATGTCTAACCCACAATTTCCATTCATCTCACACTTTCCATATAGAAGTTTATTTAAAATGATATTTTTCATTCTTCTACAAAAGAAGCTAAAACATTAACTCACAAAAAAATTGATCATGGAATTAAACAGATTATATTTTAAGAGATGAATATATGTTCTCACTCAACATCCCTCTATCTGAAGCTGCAACGACCATCCAATTCAAGATACGAAAGCCAAACCAATATACCAAGTTGGTCAAGGGAGATTCCCTTTTACAACTCTTCTCCAATTTTGGCAAATGCAAACTCCTTTGTAAGACCCTTCTCCAATTTTGGCAAATGGATATAAAAGAAATTCTCCTATTATTGTTCTTTCTTATCATGTCATTGCTGTAGTGATGTTGATTATGCAGTAGCTCGCTTACTAATTATTGCTCACCTTTGATGCCGTGCATTCCTCCTTGGAGATAATTTGGTATTTGGAAGAAGTAAGAAGCAAGATGTGGTCTTCAAATCTAGTATTGAGTTCGAGTATAGAACTATAACACATGACATGTGTGAGCTCTTATGGCTTCTTCCCCTTCTCACTGATCTCGGATATCCCTCCATTCATTCCAATGCCCACATATTATAATCAGGCTGCGATTGATATTGTTGCTTACTCCGCTCGTCATGAGAGAACAAAGCATATTGAAATCAACATTCACTTTATTGGAGAAATAATTCAAGCTAGCATCATTGACGCTCCTTAAATTTCCTCTTCAAATCAGTTCGCCATTATCTTCACTAAGGCTCTTGGTCCCTCTCGACTTTAGAACATTCTTGTCAATCTGGGCATCATAGATATCTATGCACCAGCTTGAGGGAGAGTATTGTGATATATGGGAGTATATGGGTGGTATTGGTACATCAATTATAATATTGGGTGTGTGTTATAGGAGTAGATTAGTTGTTTGCTTTAATATAAAGACTAATAGGGATTCCAACCCTAACTAGGTCATTTGCACTCAATGTTGTCAAATGGCTTAAGCGATGCTAAGCGATTTGGCTCAATTTCTCTTAAGCTAATCGCTTAATCGCTTAAGCAATGACATACTTTTTTTTTTTTTTTTGGAAAAAAAATAAAAATAAAAAAATATAACAATAAGTATTCAAGTCTCTAGAAGGGAAAAATAGACATTCTTGCATTTAAATAAGAAGTTTTACATACTAATATTTAAAATTATAACTTTAGTTTTGATACTAAGTACCAACAATGTACTCTACACATTCATTTCTAACCCATTGTGGTACATCTCCATCATCATCACTAGCATTGCCGTCGTCATCGAAATTATCTCCTTCTACATACTCTTCTTCCTCTGTTTCGTCTTCATCCGATCTCACTAGTATGAAATTTATATCATCTGACTGGCCATATTTTCAACCTGGATCATTCGATTTAGTTTTTGGACTATCCGGGGTCGAAGATGTAGACATAATTAATTGGTCAATAATGATAGAAAGTAGGAATTAGGAAAAAAAAATTAGAGATTTAAAACTTTTGAAACAAAAATAATAAAACTCAAACCTCCCAAAAGGCTTGCTTGCTTGCGTGATCCGGGTGACTTGATTGATAGAAGACTAGAACTTTAAGCTTGCTTCACTCTTGAATCTTGATCCTTGATCTTTCCCTTTGAGGCTTTATAACACACTAACATTAATATTACTAAGTTTACAATAATTTAATTCACTAAAAAAAAACGATTACAAAGTATAAAATAAAATAAAAACTGGACTGGATAGATGGGAGGAGATTGGGAGTAAAAAATGGAGATTAGAGAGGAAGTTGAAGCCAAAATAGTTGTGTAAGGAGTAGAGAACCCAACCCACCCTTTATAGAGGCAATGAGACCTTAAAAAGCAAAAAAAAAAAAAAATTTAAGTGCTTGGAACATTATGCCATCGCATACTTTTGTATGCCATGGCATAATGTCAAAATCGCATAAGCCATCATGGCTTATGCGATTTTATGGCCTAAGATGGCATAAGCGATCGCTTAATCGATTAAGCGTCGCTTATGACAACAGTGTTTGCACTCACAACTCCCCCTTCCCTTCTTTTGTTTCTTCTTTCTTCAACCTAACCCTAACCTTAGCTTTCCAACCATTGAATCCATATATATTATTGATATAAAGGCCAGTAGGGACTCCAACCCTAACTAGGTCACTTAGTGAGGTTAATTTGAATGGAGAATAGAATCTTCCTCTTCCATCTACACTGAGAATAGAAAGGACTTGGGAAAGAATAAAAGCCATCTCTCTACCCAATCCCCCAAAACAAATACCATCATCTGGAAGCCTCATAACTTTGGAAAGTTTACGTCCAAATCAGTTTGGGAGGCATTTGAGGTAAGGAGTGTCCAAAGTTGAATGGACCAAATCCATATGACATAGTCATAATATCCCGAAACATAGCTTTTGTGCTTGGTTGGTGGGGAATAGGAAACTCCTAACCATTGGGAATTTGATGAAAAAGGGCATGAGGAGGCCATCGAGATGCTTGCTTCGTTTGGATGAGTGTGAAACTAAGGACCACATCTTCTTTTGATGCTCGTATTCTTTTGTGGATTGGGAGGTCTATCCTATATAGACTGCAAATTGATAGCAGTCCTCTTAATTCCACTGAAGAGGAGCTTATCAATCTGAGTAATAGAATTAAGTGAAAAAAAAAAATCTTCATATATAAAGCTTGCTTATAGTGCTACTATTTGGAACTTGTGGAGAGAAATGTACTAGAATCTTCGAGGGTAAATGTACTCATATAAAAGAAACTCTTAAGTGGATTGTTTCTCATGTTGGGATGCAAACAAAAGGTAGGAACGAAGAAGATGACTCTTTTGGGTATTAGAGGTCTACTATTGGCGAATCAAATTCAATATTAGTTGATTCTTTATTTTCTTTGTATATCTGATTCCTCTGAGGTGATGGGTATGCAGAGGCTTCAAAAGAATTGGATGAGTTAGTTTGATTTGACTCTTGTAAATTATTTGTTTTTAACAAATTTGGGGAGGGGGCGGGAGAGGGGATCCATTAACCCCGAAGCTTGCCTATCGAAAAAAAAGATTTTCAAAATTTGTCTATAATGTGACGCGGGACAGGAACCCTAAGATGTGTGATTAATGATTTAATGCAATTTTTACCGAAATTAAATAAAGTAATTCAATCTTAATCTCAAATTATTACGATACCTTTGGGTTTTGAGAATTCAGATAGGTAGATCACGCGAGATCCGGCTAGGGTCCATTCCGATGCGCAAGTCCTGTTAGCTTTAAGGCGAGATCGGGCCTAGAGATAGACTAGGTTTTCCAGGCTTGGGCGTTCGTCTTCAATTCGATGTAGAATCGCTAAATCTCACTAGGGTTATAGGATTGGGTAGATTTGATGGCTCAGATGAAAAAACTAGGGTTTAGGCGAAAACTAGGGTTCGAATGAATTAGGGTTTGTAAGATGAAACAAAGATAGGCAAATACAAAAGATAAAAGATAAGAAAAAGACAAATAAGAAGGATAATGAGAATCGCTCCCTTGGCCTCACATCGACCCATCATGGGGAAGAAGACTCTCGCCATTCAAACAAAAGCTCATTTAATATTCATAAAACTAAATAAAAGTCATTATATAGGCAACCCAATAATAATTTGAAATAAAAGAGTCCTAAAACAATAAATGACTAAAAAAGGTAAGTTTTCGCAGAAAAATAATTTCCGTTGTTTGACGGAACTCTCCACAAACGTTTGAATTGGGGCCACGGACGTCCGTCGCCTACGGACACGGACTGCCACGGTCCCACAAAACAGTGAGACCTCATTTTTCCGGACGTCTGTCTTGAACCTACGGACGTCCGTCGCTTAATGACGTCTTTTGCCTCCGTTTCTCCCCTGAAGCTGTAGCACCCGATCTTCCTCTTCGTTTCTTCCGACGCCGGTAAATGCGATGCGGTCTAAAACCGATGTCCATGCACTCGACGTCCCCGTCACTTCCCCCGAACCAAATAGGTTTCATCACCGATGAAACACGGTCGTGGTAGCTATCGAGCAAGTCGGGGTCCAATCGTCGAACCTCATTCTCATGAATCCATGTGTTTCCATACTCCGGTTTTCCGACCGATTTGACCAAGTATTTCTGATAGCCTCCGTTGCGTGTGGATACGACATGATCATTTAGGATATCCTCAATCACATCCTGTCGTTGCTTGCTTGGAGAAGGGAGAGGCACCAGGTTTAAGATTTGAGTGGGGCTGAGAGTATGAGAGGGTTGGAATGAACTTTCAGGAGGTGGGGTGAAACCCATATAAGGAACCAGGTCCTCCACATTGAATGTTGAACTAACCCCCATACCTGCAGGAAGCTCAAACACATATGCATTAGGATCGCTCCTAGACAAAACTCTAAAAGGTCCAGCGCCTTGGGATTGGAGCTTCTTTGCTGATCCCGGTGGGAACCGCTTTGGCCTAATTCTAACCATCACTTGCTCACCCACCTGATATTCCTTGAATCGCTTGTGAGTATCAGCGATAATTTGTATTAATTGTTGCTTGAATTAATCTTTTGTTTAATTATGTGTTATACAAATGCATCGGTTGACTCAGATACTCTATGTGATGCTGACATGGGGATCAAATCTAAAGGTGTCCTAGGCCTATGACCATGTACAACCTCAAAGGGACTCATGCCTATGGACCTATTGATAGAATTATTATAGGCAAACTCAGCTATGGGTAAAACGGTATCCTAGGTCCTAACATGATCACCGACAAGACTACGAAGGAGATTCCCAAGACTCCTATTGGTGCTTTCGGTTTGGCCATCCATTTGAGGGTGATAGGCCGTCGAAAATTGGAGCATGGTGCCCATCAGGTGCCAAAGGGTCTTCCAAAAATAGCTAGTGAATTTGACGTCCTTATCAGACACGATTGTTTTGGGCAACCCATGAAGACACATGACCTTCGCAAAAAATAACTTAGCAATGTGGGAAGCATCGGAGGTCTTCGAACAAGGTATGAAGTGGGCCATCTTGGAAAATCGGTCCACCACAAAAAGATGGAATCATGTTTCCTCGGAGTTTTGGGACGTCCGAGCATGAAATCCATGGAGATGTCTTGCCATGGTGTGTGGCACGAGTAACGGAGTGTACAAGCCGGTATTTTGCTTACTCTGTTTCGACACTTAGCAAGTATGACAATGTTTGAAAACTCGGGCGATATCTCTCATCAGGCTAGGCCACAAGAACCTATCCTCTACGAGCGCAACAGTCTTATTAAGCCCGAAATGTCCGGCTAACCCTTCGGCATGTAACTCCCAAATGAGGAAGTCACGCAATGAAGTGCGAGGGATATAAAGACGATTGCCTTTGAGCAAGTAACCATCCTGGATGGTGTACTCGAAGTGTGTGCTGGTCTGGTCACTAAGGAGAGTAGTGTACTCTACCCGAAAATTTGGGCACTCAGGGTACTCATCCTTTAATCGTTCGAGTCCAATGACCTCGGTGCTCATGAAGTGCAAAGTTGCCACCCGACGACTAAGCGCATCAGCAGCCCTGTTTTCAACACCGACCTTATGCTTCAACACGAAGGTGAACCTTTAGAGGTATTCAACCCATTTCGCGTGCCTCGGATTTAACTTCTTCTGAGAGGCTAAGAAACATAAATTCCTGCGACCTAAGGTAATGTTTCCAATACCATAAGGATTGAACGACCGCATAGAACTCCTTATCATAGGTGGAGTATTTTTGCTTCTCCTCATTGAGCTTTTCACTAAAATAAGCCACTAGGTGGCCCTCTTGGCTAAGCACTCCTATACCCACACCCGATGCGTCGCATGCGACTTCGAAGACTTTGAAAAAGTCCGGTAAGTGCATGGCAGGTGCACTACTCATCCTTTGTTTGATCTCGGCAAAAGCTTTTGTCGCGGCTTTACTCCATCGAGAATCTCCCTTTTTCATGCAATCAGTGATTAGGGCCATGATGGTGCTAAAGCTTCTGATGAAGTGACGATAGAAAGTAACCAAGCCATGGAAGCTGCGGACATCGTATATGTTCTTAGGTTCGGGCCACTCCACAATGACTTTAACCTTTCGGGGTCCGCGACCATTTTATCGGCGGAGATAATAAATTCCAAGAAGACAACTGAACTTTGTATGTAGGTGCACCTCTTGAGATTTGCAAACAACTTCTCGCCCTTGAAGGTTTCACAAACCAACCTAAGGTGGTTCAAGTGTTGTTCCTTTTCATGACTATAAATCAAGATGTCATCGAAATATACAAGGAACTTGCCTAGAAATGACCTCAACACTTGGGTCATGAGCCTCATGAAAGTACTCGGGGCATTAGAAAACCCAAATGACATGATCGTCTACTCATAAAGACCTTCCTTTATCTTAAAGGCGGTTTTCCACTCATCACTGGGGCGGATTCGGACTTAATGGTAGCCACTCTTGAGGTCTATCTTAGAAAATATAGTGGCACCAACCATCATATCTAGCATGTCGTCAAGCCTCGGTATGGGAAACCAATACTTGACTGTAATTTTGTTAATCGCCTGGCTATCCACAGACATTCGCTAGCTTCCATCTTTCTTTGGTGTGAGTAGCGCGGGTACGGCACAAGGGCTCATGCTCTCTTGAATGAACCCCTTTTGAAGGAGATCATCAAATTGTCGTGTTAACTCGGCATGCTCAACCGGATTCAACCTGTAGTGGGGCAGGTTCGGTAAGGTGGATCCGGGAACTAGGTCTATAGCGTGTTGAATGTCACGCAGTGGAGGGAGTTCTTTTGGTAAGTTTTCGGGGAAGACATCCACAAATTCATTTAAAATCGACTCAACCTCCTTGGGGTGTTCGCCTATAGACTCGAGAGCTTTCTCGACAGTGATGACAACGTAGACCGCATTCTCATTCAAAGAAGCCTTTTCAAATTCTAAAGGGCTCACTATATTGATGGCTTTAGATGTCTCGCCCTTCTCGACTTTGTTGGTCGATGGTGTTTTGGGAGGCAAATGATGTAAGGTGATATTTTTTCCCTTATGCATGAACGTGCATATGTTTGATCGACCAAAAAGAGTCACGCCCATGTCGTAGAGCCACGACCTACCCATAATGATATGACCCACATCCATCGGCACCACAACACACCATAAGGTGTCCGAAACATTTACATGACACCTTTTCGACACAGGAATGGATGAAAAGTCAACCCATGCAACCTTATAGGGTCTCGGGTGGGCTTAGGGTGTAAGCCCAAAGCGGCTTAGGGTGTGAATTAATACTACATTGGTGCAACTACTGCTGTCTACGATGACCTTATAACTCTTTTCACCCAATCTGACAATGGTGTCGAAGATATTCTCCCTTCGCCGGTCATCATTTTCATCCCACTGAGGTTGTGCAAGAGCACACCTTACAACTAAGGCACAACCACTATCATCACCCCCCTTATCGCTGGGTGTGATGTCTGGCTCAAATACTTCTTCTTCAACCACTATCTCACCGGCATCCTCCCCTCCCTCAATGAAGAGATTCCTTTGGGGTCTTTTGTAGGGCATTGGGCGGCAAGGTATCCCATCCCATGACATTTATAGCATTTAACATGAGAGTTGCCCCTTGAAGATTCTCCAATTACACCTTTTCCCTTTTCAAACCTCGCATTGGTAGGGACAGGTTGTGTAGGTTTGGGAGGAGGGTTTCCAACATTAAATCGTCCCTCACCGGAGCGATGACCATTGTGTTGTGGCTCAATTCGCTTTACCATTGATGTTTTCAAATACCATTCGAGATCTTGCACAACGACATATCATCTTTTAAGAGTTTTCACAGGGTGAGAAATCAACTCTTTTTGCAAATCTAATCACAATCCGGTGCGGATTCTAAAGAGAGTGATTTCATGGTCTTCTTATACCTTAGCCCTCATCATAAACTCTTAGAACTTGCCAATGTACTCGGTCACGGGCATACCACCTTGGCGTAAGTTTTGCCACTGGTCGAGGAGGCGTTGGTGGTATGATAAAGGAGCATACTTCTCAGTAAGTTTTCCCTTCATGTCGTCCCAACGGGTAGTGGGAGGACAACCCGCATTCACCCTTATGCGCTTAACATTGACCCAAAAAAGTCGAGCTTGCCAAATTAATTTCATTTTTGCGAGCCTGACACAATAGTAGTCATTCATGCCATACTAATGAAAGCGTTGGTCCATGTCGAAAAGCCAATTGAGGAAGACTGCGGGGTCCATTCTCCCATCGAAGGTTGGAATGCCAACTCGGACATTCTTGAGGAGTTGCACTTCGGGGTCGTAGTCATCTCTTCGATGATCTCTATTGTTCCAATTCCAATCATCTTGGCGACCATTGCGTTCAAAGCGCGGACCTTCACGCTCTCGACACTGATCACGGTATTCATCAAACCCATCTAACTGGTTGATTCGATCATGCAGCCTACCATTAGAATGTTGTCTGGGTTTGCTCAATGGTGTTCAGTCACTCGTTAATCGCACCCAACTCTTCTCGCATAGCTTTAAGAGTGCCGAGAATCTCATTCAAGTCCATGGTGACCACAGTTGTCTATTAGAGTTCTAGTATGGAATGCAATATGGACTCACAACAGAAAATAATGCAACAAAAATAAATATGACAAGCAAAGTCGCCATAACCTAAAAACCTAAGGCTCTGATACCAAAACTGACGTGGGACTGGAACCCTAAGATGCGTGATTAATAATTTAATGCAATTTTTGCTGAAATTAAATAAAGTAATTTCAATCTTAATTTTAAATTATCACGATACCTTCGGGTTCTGAGAATTCAAATAGGTGAATCACGTGAGATCCGGCTAGGGTCCAGTCTGATACGCAAGTCCCGTTAGCTTTAAGGTGGGATCAGGCATATAGATAGAACTCTAGTTTTTCTAGGCTTGGGCGTTCGTCTTCCATTTGATGTAGAATCACTTGATCTCATTAGATTTGATGGCTCGGATAAAAAAACTAGGGTTTAGGCAAAAACTAGGGTTTGTAAGATGGAACAAAGATAGGCAAATAGAAAAGATTAAAGATAAGAAAAAGATAAATAAGAAGGATAATGAGAATCGCTCCCTTTGCCTCACACCAAACCCATCACGGGGAAGAAGACTCTCTCCATTCAAGCAAAAGCTCATTCAATATTCATAAAACTAAATAAAAGTGTTTACAAGCCTCCTTATATAGGCAACCCAATAATAATTCGAAATAGAAGAGTCCTAAAATAATAATAGACTAAAAAAGGTAAGTTTTCGCAAAAAAATAAAATTTTCGTCATTTGACGGAACACTCCACGGACGTCCATTCAGACGTTCGTCGCCTACGGACACAAACTGTCACGGACGTCCGTGAATGGTCACGGACGCCCGTCCCACAAAATAGTGAGACCCCATTTTTCTGGACGTCCGTCCTGAAACTACGAACGTCCGTCGCCTGATGACGTCTTTTGCTTCCGTTTCTCCTCTTAAGCTGTAGCACTCAAGGTAGTTAAGGAGGTGTGGCGAGGTCATGGTGAACAGGCTCGCTACGCCATGGCGTGGCCATAGCGAAGCCATGACAAGGCTATTTATTATTGTAATTTAAAAAATAAAAATTTATCTATTAATTAGAAGTACTTTTTTTTTATATTTTTTATATAAGAAAAAAATTCAACTACTAAAGCATCATACTTTGATTCTAATATTGAGGATTTTATGTTATAGAAGTAAACGAATATCAATAAATACAAATTAAATATGGAACATCAACAAATTTGCAACATGATAAGTATAAATAAATAAATATGAAATATTAGTAAATATAAAATATTAAAAAATAAAGTACAGTGTCGCCAACGCTAAGGTTTCGGAGACGCTGGTGTTGGTAGCTACAGTGATGAGAGAGAGAGAGAGAGTCGATGATTTTGTAACTTGTAAGTAGAGGTTTTGTAACGTATATATATTATAAAAATGTCATAACTTATAAGTATTATACGTTATTATCCAAAAAATAAAATAACGTGCATAGTGATGCCATAATGCTATTCCGCCATGGCGACGCTATGGAGTCGCTATTTAGCCATCATAGCTATTTGGTTATATATGGCGTTTCCCATCGCCATTCGCAATGGCAAGGCTATAACGTGGCCTCGACAACCATGGTAGCACTTGGGCTTCCTCTTTAATTCTTCCGACTTTTACCTTCTTTTAGTTTTTTTATCCATCCACTAGAAGTAATTGCCTAATGAACATCACAAGAAAAACCACATTTGAATGTGCAAGATAAATAGGCCCACAATATGATGGTCCTAAAGTAGCTAATAATTCAATTTTCGTATGGAAAAGCTTTCTGTAGTGTTGACATTTATACCACAAAATTTCTAGGGATAAGATAGAAAACCTAGCATGGATGGACAAATTACAAGAATGGACAAATTACAGGAAGGATGCCACTAGATGTCTTAATTATAGAATAATGGCAGATAAACACGAATAAATAGATTAGAGGCATGACCATCTATAAACTAGGGTACGTGAGACGTGTTTTTATGCAATCCAAGTGATCAAGGTGGTAGTTTAAGACAAAACTGTAATTTAGGGTTAGGGTTCAGTAATAGGAAGGAGGACGGAAAAGAAGGTATTAGGGTTGAGTCAATGTAACTCAAATCCCAATGTAAAATACTATTTATATTATCTTAGCATGTTCACGTATTACATGGTTCCCGAGTTAAGTGAATTGTACAACTTAAAATTCACTTAACTACACACACCCCCAAAGTTACTATACACCCATATAATAGAAATAACATCTCCAACACTCCCCCTCAAGTTGGAGTATAGATGTTGATCATACCCAACTTGAAGGAGATGTCATAAAGTCTCTTGCCACCAACACCTTTAGTCAAGATGTCGGCAAGTTAATCCTCAGTTCTAACTTGGGGAATACTGATTTCTTTAGACTCGACCTTCTCACGAATATAGTGACAGTCCACCTCAATGTGTTTTGTTCTTTCATGAAAGATAGGATTCTCTGCAATATGATGGGCGGCTTCATTGTCACCATACAAGATAATTGGAGAGGATACAACAATTTGACAAGATGAATTTAAGCCACATGCCTTCTCTCGCACCTTGGGACATGGCGCGGTATTCCCCCTCGACACTGGAGTTTGATAATACATGTTGCTTCTTAGATTTTCATATAACCAAATTACCTCCCAAGGTGCAATATCCGGTAGTTGATCTCCTATCATCTAGAGACCCGACGCAATCGACATCAGTAAATATCTCTACATCCAAATGACCATGATTTTTATAGAGAGACCCTTTTCCAGGACTTCTTTTCAAATACTTTAGGATTCTGTGAACAACCTCCGGGTGGACTCGGCGACCACGATTGGGGCGCGCCTGCCTGGGCGTCGCCGAGTCGCCTGCACTCCGCCAGTCGCCTGACCGCCCACCCACTCTAGTCCCCTTTTTTTATCTCCTCTGTTTTCTTTTTCCTCGGTTTTTCTTCTTCTTGCTTTTTATGATCTTGATTCTGACAACACTTTTTTCCAAGAACGAGCAAAGGAGCACAACTTTTTTTTTTTTCTTCCTTCTATTTTGGCAAGTGGCACAAATATAAATATAATATATATAGCGGCTGCCCGGATCTTAGGGCGCCCGCCCGAGCGCCGCCCGGTGATTTCCACCTGAACATCCCTCTCCGACCGCCCGAACCCGCTCAACGATTTTAAGAACACTGCACCACACTTACTGCATAAGTAATGTCTGACGGGTCATAGTTAGATAAATCAGTTTACCAACTAATCTCTTATAGGTACGTGGATCCTTGAGAAGATCACCTTCTTCACCGTTTAATCAGTGATTTTGTTCAATAGGGGTCACAGCAAGCCTACACCCCAAAAACCCCGTATCATGAAGGAGGTCTATGGTATACTTCCGCTGGGATAATGTAATGCCCTTCTTAGATCTCGCCACTTCAATGCCAAGGAAATATTTCAAGCTTCCCAAGTCTTTAATTTCAAACACTCTGCTCAAATACTCCTTCAGTTTAAGAATCTCATGACTATCATCACCTGTAATGATGATATCATCAACATAGACTAGTATGGCAGTCATCTTGATTACCCTTTTTACAAATAGAGTATGATCATAGTGACTTCTTCGGTACCCGAATCTCATAATAGCATCATTAAAATTTTGAAACCAGGCCATTGGGGATTGTTTTAATCCATAGATAGATTTCTTCAATCTGCACACTTTTCCCTTGTCCCCTTCTCCCCTTCTTTTACAAATCCAGGAGGAAGGTCCATGTAGACTTCTTCCTTTAGATCACCATGAAGAAATGCATTATTCATGTCAAGTTAAGAGAGTGACCAGTCTTTGTGGGCAACCAGAGATAACAATACCCTGATTGTGTTGGACTTGGCTACAGGTGCAAAGGTGTCTTGATAATCAACTCCTTGTGTTTGAGTATACCCCTTTGCTACAAGCATTGCTTTATATCTTTCAACAACACCATCAGGTTTATACTTTACTCTATACACCCATTTGCAACCAACAACTCTCTTTCCTTCTGGGAGTTCACCAATTTCCCAAGTTTGATTATGTTCCAGAGCTTTCATCTCCTGAATCATAACATCCTTCCATTTTGGCTGTAATAAGGCATCAAAAACAGTAGAGGGAATGGTGATAGAATCAAGAGAACAAGTAAAATCATAATGAGATGATGAGAGATTATGATATGACACATACTTACTGATAGGATGACAAGTACACGATCTAGGAAGTTTTCTATGAGCAATGCATAGATGACGATTAGAAATAAGAGGACCCTCTTCTGGTAAGGGATCCTGGTCGGTATTCTGAGAAGGTGACTCATCTACATTCTCATGCGTAGTGGCTTCAACGATGTTTTTCTTGTTCCGTCGCACATACATTTTCCCCTTTTCATATTTATCAAAGGTGAGTTGTTCACTTTTCTGTGGCTCAACAACTTCATCATCCACTTCTTCACAATCTTCATCATCTCCCATAGGTAAAGCTCTAAACATCTCAGAGTACTCTTCATTTTTAAGTTGTTTCTTCCCCTGAAGAGGACTCGGAGGACTGAAAAAGGGAGTGCCCTCAAAGAATGTGACATCCATGGTGACTATCACACGACGAGTGAGATGGTCAAAGAACTTGTATCCTTTTCGAGAAGAGGGATACCCAATAAAAATACACTTGGTAGCCTTGGGGTCAAGTTTACTTCGCTGAATATTGGGGATATATATAAAACACAAGAAACCAAATATATGTGGTGACACCAAGAACAGAGGTTGATGAGGAGATACAAGTTAGAAGGGAGAACGTCCTTCCAGAATAGGTGTAGACATTCGATTGATGAGGTAGGCAGCGGTGAGTACAGCTTCACCCCAGAGATGTATAGGAACCTTCATATTAAATAACAGAGATCGAACAACCTCAAGAAGATGCCTATTTTTCCTCTCAGCAACCACATTCTATTGAGGGGTATAAGGACAAGTGGTTTGCCACACAATTCCATGAGAGTGGAGATAAGATTGGAGAACATGAGAGGAATATTCCCCAACATTATCCGATCAAAGAACCGTAACATGCCCATGAAATTGTGTGCTAACTAATCTGTGAAACATAGGAAAAATAGAGGCAATTTCATCTTTGATGCACATAAGAAAGAACATAGTGAGTCTAGTACAATCATCAATAAAAGTAATAAAATAACGATAATCATTCAAAGCAGTATAGGGGAAGGCCCCCCCACACATCAGAGTGAATAACTTCAAAAGGAATAAAAAATTTACTACCACTCAAGGGGTAAGAATTGCGAACATGTTTAGAGCACTGACAAGTCTCACAATTAAACAAACTACTATTAAATTC
Organism: Chloranthus sessilifolius; assembly: GCA_021018995.1. NCBI lineage: Eukaryota > Viridiplantae > Streptophyta > Magnoliopsida > Chloranthales > Chloranthaceae > Chloranthus > Chloranthus sessilifolius. The sequence goes on from CM037596.1 coordinate 17,451,887, forward strand.
ATGAAATTTTTCTGGAAATAAAAGTTTCAAATGACTAATATGAGGATGGCTACAGCGGGAGTACCACAATCTTGCTTCATCAACAGAAACCACCATAGCTGTAAGAGGAGATGCACCACGTAAATGTTGAAAGAGGTAGAGTCCCTTTTCTTCAGTACCATGACCAAGGATCTTCCTCGATTTCAGGTTCTGAAAAACACAATATGACGGAAAAAATGTCACACTACAATGTAAGGAATTGATAATTTTACTGACAGATACTAGATTCATAGACATGTTAGGAATCAAAAGAATAAAGTCAAGAGACAAGGTGCCTAATTGAACACTCCCTTTGCCCTTTACAGGAACAAGGGATCTATCAGCAATGCGAATATGAATAGAATCAGAAAGACTAGACACAGATGAAAATAAATATATCATACCAGACATGTGATCCGTAGTCCCAGAATCGATGATTCATGGGGACATGTGTAGACCCATAGGTACCTGACTCAGCTATGTGGGAGGAAGATGTCTGTCCTTGTGTTACAGTCATGCGCTGAAGGCGGCTCTGAAGATCCTGAAGCTCTTTCTGTAACCTCTGGAAATCAGATGGAGGTTGGACAGAAGCAGTAGGGATACTTTCACCGCCAATAGGATTATAAGTTTCTTCAATGGAGGACTGGAATGCAGGACCTGGAAGGAATTTCGGTTTCTCATGTAATTCCCAACATCTTTCTCTGGTATGACCTTTCTTGCCACAATGAGAACACAATAATTTTTCTCTTTCTTCATGTAAGAGGCCCCCACGACTACCACCTCTACCACCAGATTTGCCTCCACCACGACTAAAAAGAGTGAAGAATGGTAGGGCAGATCTCTTAGATACATCGCCACCAAGAATTTGCATAAACTGTTATCTACTCTCTTCATGCTGAAAGAGGGCATACACGGTACCAAGTGGATGACAGTCCTCTCTGCCTAGAATGTTTGATTTAACATTCTCATACTCAGGTCTAACCCCTTTTAGGAAGTCAAACACTCTTTTTTCCAGTATTTTTACTAGCCTTGCTGGCACACGAGCTGTACAGTTCTTCTTTTTGATACTGGGCAAGTTCATCCCACAGACTCCTCATTTGAGTGTAATACTCTCTAATAGTCTTATCACCTTGCTTCATAGTGTTAATTTTGTCACTAACTTGAAACATTTTGCGAGGTTTTGTTCTGCGAAAACGCATCCCTCACAACCTCCCATAATTGTTTAGCATCACTGGCATAAATAAAAGAATCACTAATGTCTATTTGCATTGAATGTAGCAGTCATGTCATGGCAGTTAGATTATCACTTTTCCAATCAACATACTTAGGGTCATCTTCTTTGGGTTTTGGGATAGTCCCGTAAATGTAACCCAATTTTTTCTTCATCCCTAAGTATATAGCAGCAGACCATGACCACGAAAGATAATTGACCCCATTCAATTTCTTCGTAGTAATTTGTAAACTATGAGAAATATCTCCCCCACCAACGATTCCGGGTTTATTCTCGTCTATGATTAAGAGATATTGAGATCAGAACAATTCAAAGAATAGAAAGGCCCACCACTTCCAAACAAGGAGAATAACAAATCTCTCCAACCGGGAGATTAACGATTGGGAGTCATCGACTAACAACGAGATCTCGTTGATTTTGGGGCCCAGATGACCAATCTGATGTTCAGATTCATTGAGGAATACTCAAAACACGATTGGGAGTCATCAACTGGGCTGCTGGGGATTCAGATCTAATTCTGGAAACTTTTTCAACAATTCTGGCTATCTGGTTTGGGTACAGATTGCTGCAACTAAGTGTAGATGGGTCATACAACCTAGATCTAACACAGATCTTACTTGGGAGGCATCAAAATCGAGTTTGGAATGTTTTTTATGCTTCAAACCACGCTGCAAGGTGAATCTGAGGTGTCTCTGGCTCTCTGTGAATCGCCGGAGATGATGAAGCTCGAGGAAGAAGACGACCTAGAACTTAGGGTTCATGTCCTCAAATGGCTTGTGTCAGGGAGGGAAAAATACGCCCCTTGGAATTCCGACCAAACCGCTAAACTTTCAGATGATTCCAGCGAGGTTGCCGGTGGTAGCTGACGCCAGTGATGACGTGAGCACATCGCTAATGATGTCACCGATGACCTGGATTTTCGTTATGTAAAAGCTTTTGTAAGTTCGTAGATCGAACCAATCTCTGATACCAATACAAAACTGTAATTTAGAGTTAGAGTTTAGTAATAGGAAGGAGGAAGAAGAAGATATTAGGGTTGAGTCAATGTAACTCAAATTCCAATGCAAAATATTATTTATATCGTCTTAGCATGTTCACGTATTACATGGTTCCCGAGTTAAGTGAATTGTACAACTTAAAATTCGTTTAACTACACACACACACACACCTAAAGTTACTTACTACACAACACTCATACAATAGAAATAACATCTCCAGCAGTTTATAGATTGAATTAAAGTTGGTCGGGATATGTCATACTCAGTGGAAGATCTCAACTGTCCAATCAATGCACTCTAAAATTGGTGGTTTTCCATCATTTTGTAATAGTTGAAATTGAACTTTACCAATTAGATGTTTCAAAATTTCTAATAGATATGATTTTAGAGGTCGACAGCGCAAACAGCCCTAAAGTCTTTGATTTGTTGAAGCGCACGCCCTTTAAAAGTATTGGCCACTGCATCCCAAGACCGAAGAACATTGGAAATAGAGGTGATCAATGTTACCTAAACACGTAGCACGGGTGCCAAGTTTCAAGGTGCCAATAGATGTTTGGCATGCCAATCTCTAACGATTCTAATACGGTGACACGGCCTTAAAAAATGTAAATTAAATAAATAAAACATATATAGAAAAAATATTGAAAGGAAATCTTAGAGAGCCAATTAAGATATGTAATGAAATGATTTATTTTATATGTGATGAACCTAAATAAAAGTATTATATATTATAAAAATTGTTTTCAGAGATCCAAATTTTTTATTTAGTACTTACTCAACTTTATACAATTCTTTCGTTAAATGAAGTTAATTTATCATTGTCAACACGATGATCATTTTGATGGTATTATGTGGTATTTTCGTATATATATATATATATATATATATATATATATATATATATATATATATATATATATATATATATATATATAGAGAGAGAGAGAGAGAGAGAGAGAGAGAGAGGAGCTCCTTGTTGTTTGAGGAGTGTCCAAGTGTCGGCAGAGTGCCAAGAGCCACGAGTGTTGGAACGACAAAAATCCCCAAGTAGAAATGCCAAGGTAACATTGGAGGTGATAATCAACTGCAAGGAATTCTGGTGCCGTTTAAATGTAGAAGAATTCCCTTCTCTCTATATAGACCATAAATTAGCCATGGAAATCAAACAAATCAACTGACGGTTTTCTGAGCGGCTGCTTTGGAAAAATCAGCCATAACCTCTTTGCACTAGCTGGGGAGGACCCTCACGACATTTAGAGCATTCCTGAAAAATCCCAAATACATCTAGCGGCAGGGCAGTGAAGAAGGTGATCAGCTGATTCCCCTTTTCCATTTCACATAACGGCAGGGTAGTGAAGAAGGTGATCGGCTGATTCCCCTTTTCTATTTCACATAACTCTTCTAATCAGAGTATCCAGCATTTTGATTCCCAAGCAAAGTCCATACTCGCCCAGTAAGGGATCTTCGACTTAGCTGGTTATGGAAAGAGTGGACCATGAAATACATTGGGGTGGGGGCCACAACCAAAGTCTGCAGTCCTCCCTACTGTTGCATCTTGGGGCTGATTTCAAAGCTTCAAGCAACGCTGAATGACACTCATTGACATAGAGATTTCTGTGTTGTCTAATATCTGCAGCAGTTCCCATAGAACAATCTACACTGTGTTGAATGGAGGAAGAATCAATAGCCAGCGTGTAAATTCTAGGAAACTGATGAGGTAGGGGCTTCTCATTAAGTCTTGGATCTTGCGACAAATATAGCTTGTTGCCGCTCCCTAATTTAAATTGAAGCTACCTCTAAACCAGAGCAACGCCAGCAAGCACACCTTTCTACTGCCCTATAGACATCTGATGATCAGCCTTTTTAATATCCTCCCACACTTGCCTTGAAACCTTATACTTGGAGTTTGGAAACTAGAACTTTTGCTCGAAGCGATCGTGATCCGAGTTGAGTCTCTGGACCCACATGCCTAAAAGGCAGAGGTCATTTGTTTGATTCTACGGGTGCCAAGACCCCCATTTTTCTTTGGCGAACAAACTATATACTAATTAACTAGATGTTTTCTCTCGACACTTCTGCACCAAAGAAGTGCTGCATAAGACTTTCCAATTTGATCTTCATGCTAACCCCTAAAAAAAGAGAGTATACTGAGATGTTAGGTAGCACTGATTTGATGATAACTTTCCCAACAAAAGACAACAGCTTGCCTTTCCACTCCTACTATGCGCTTTCCACACTTTCAATGTCTGGATCCTAGGCAGAATTGGGGCTTGGCTACGCATGACGGAAACCTAAAGCACATTATTGGAAACATGCCCTAATTTGCATCCAAAATAGAATGCTTGCTTGACCAAGGAACCTTCACCAGGGTGGTCTCCCATGATACCATATTTTCCTAGAGTCACTTTCAGCCCTAAAATCGACTCAAAGCTTCTGAATATAAACTTCACATGCAAAAGATTTCCTTTCCCCGCGATTGGTAAGTTCACTGGGAACTGCACCTACCAGATTAAAGAGAAATTGAGATAACAATTCTCCTTACGGAGGCCTCTTTAACTGGAAAAAGGCCGTTCGTTGTACTGTTGATCAGAATAGAGAATGTGGACACGCTCTAATCCAAGATCACCACTTCCTGTTGAAACCCATTTTCATGAGAATGTAGTAAACGAGAGGCCAACTTACTCTTTTATGTTCTTTCTCCAGATCGATCTTGCACACAAATCCAAGCTTCTTTTCCAGTGTCTCGATTCAATACATTCGAGAGTGAGCACTTCCAATTTAAAATTTGATAAAAACATAAAGGTAAATCATCTGGTCTGGGGGCCTTGTCACCCATCCCTGAAGCGTTAGGAAGCGTGTGGTAGGTTGGAAGCGGGAGCGTCATCAAAAGCTAGAAATTGAACTATTTTATGAATGGGGAGCGGGAGTGGGAGCGAGATTCAGCGGAGGCACACTGAGTGGAAGATTCCTGCTACTAGGCTTCAAGCACAGTGGTTTTAAGTTCTTAACTTCTCCCCTGAATTCTCTCTCCATAAGAGGCACTTCCGATGCCAAAATAGAAGCAAAATCAGGCCCATCCACAAACAACCCATTCTGATTCTGTTCTTGTAAAAATGATTGGGGAAGTAGGAGACAATTTCCAATTTAATGTTCTCATTCTTTGTGATCTGCTACTTATGAACTTTTATCCACCACAATCAAATTGAGTGTATTCCGTTACTTGGCCATCGCATGAAACTACTTGGAAATTTTGTTGCATTCTCTAGCCACTTAACCCAAGCTCGTTGATGCCATAAATTTTTCTCTCAAATCACTTCATTATTAAAGAAGATTGTCAAATTCTTCCATAAGTTCAGCTCGGAAGACGGAAAAGTGTGCTGCTCTTCTATACAACTTATTTCTCTATCGAATCGATCGATTTTTCTAATATTGAATCGACGATTTTTTTCTGGTTTCAGTGTGACAAACATAGGTTAAAATGAAGATTTAATATTTTTGGAACTTGTGGCACGTCGAAGACCATCTAGGCCGTCTGATCGGCCAGGTGCCGGCCATAATGTAGACCTTTGATGCCAATAGTCTGAGATGGCATAGAGCTACTATATGCACTGTGCAAAGTGTACATCAGTTCAGTGTCTTTTTTGCTTTTATATAGAAAATTTGGTAGAGTAGTGTCATCCTATCTCCTGTCCAAGACATCAGTAGCCCGAAAGCAAGATATGTTAGTCAATGCTTTATTATTCAGTATAGTGTGTTTGTATCCATCTCTCGTAGCACAATTAGCTGTTAGATTGATCCTGACAGCTAATTATAAGGTAATTTGTTAAGTATGTAATCATAACCTAATTTATGCATGTTAATATATCAACAATGATTCTTACTTTAATATCTTGAGCTCTTTATGCTGCTTGCTTCTGTTCACTTTTATCCTTGCTCAAAAGCTCTCAACACTCTCATAGAAGCACTATCACCATCACCATCTCAACTGCCACCATGCACAGCCGTCATCTCCATCTCATCAACCACCTATCACCATCACCATCTCAAATCACAAATCCACCAACAAACATAAACACTACTCCTTGGCTCGAGCTCAACTCGATTTTGGTAAAACTGAGCTAGAGCTCAAGTTCTATAAAGTAGATCAGCCGAGCAAGAACTAACCTTGGCTCGTGCTCAGCTTGATTGCTGTCCTAATTCCCATTTGACACGTTAGTCAAATGACTACTTTTGAAAGATTTAGAGGCTTAAATCTCTGAGAGCTTTCTAGTAGTTAATTTGCTTCGGAGTGTGGCTTGATCCATGTTGTCCCGCGTACCAAATACTACCTAAGACTGCAGAAGGAAAAACCCCCCACATGCTAGATCACCCATGGCAATCTATGGACCCCTAACATTATCACATAATTAAACAAATTAATTGTGCGTTGCGTTGTAGCTGGGGATTGTCTATGCTTAATTCAGTATTGTGTGTTTGGAACAAATTGATTAAGCAAAGTGTGAAACAAGATGTTACATAAGGATTTCTAGGCGGTTGGTCTTTCACAATCGTTCCTTACTCGGTAACCATTTCTAAATCCAGTGTTGTTTGTTGTAACTATTGGCAATTGCCGCAAACAAGCTAGATGGTTATGAGAGATGATTTTCTTTGTTGTCTCTGATCTGATCTGATGATGATATCCTCAATTTTATGGTTTATTATTTGTACATTCATATCGCTCTAGCAGTGTACATTCATATCGCTCTAGCTAGATATGGATCCTCTGTAAAAAAGGACTCACTTTACTATCTATAATGAGATTTCTCAGACAGCTAGTATGGAACGACCACCGGACTCAGTCACCACTGTTGGTGATCGGGTTATTGATTTTATACGCTTGGCACCATTTCGTTCAATGTTTTCCTCCGTTTGCTGTTGTCACATGCAAATTTCTGAATGCTTTTTATGCTCTCATAAGTGGTACATAATTCATTTATTCCTATAGTAATGAACATAAATACCACTCTACAAGATAATGGATCCTTTTTCAAAGATTACGAGCTAGTATGGACCGACTGCCTGACTCAGTCACAAAGGTTAGTGATCGAGTTTATTGATTCTATATGCATAGCACCATTTGGGTGCCATGCGGTTCATAGTGCCATCTATCGTAGAGTCCGGGTTCATCCATAACAATCTAAGTGACTAGTTAATGCTAACTATTTTGCTTTAAGACAAAACTGTAATGGTGAACAGAGTTTATTTGAACCTAAGACTTCACGATTTTAAGTTATTTAAGTAACCAAGTGGTGTCATATGCATTTTTTATTATTAGAGGGTGCTAATTTGTGTCATGTAATTGATATACTTTTACAACTGATCCTATCTCTAGCAAATTGAGTTCGCGGCGGATTGTGAATTGTGAACCGGACTTCGAACCAAGTAACTCTGATTGAAATTGTGTACTTTAAGGGATTGTCTCTGATAAGGTGAAATTATTAACAACCTTCTGAAAAGTGAATTGTGATATCCTGTCTGTTTCGATAATCACGGATTTTTAAGAACCCGACATATGTGAACATTTTTTTTTTTTTATATACGATGATATAAAAGCTTTCCCAGCCACCATTGATAAAATAGCTTGCTCAGTAGGATCGGTGGACCTATGCGTTACAGTCCAAGATGTTGTCTAAAAATAATGAGAAAATAACAATATAATTTTTGAAAAAAAGAAAAGAAAGTAACACAACTCGGAGAATGCAACACAATTTAAAATGAGGTGTGATTTGGATAAAATAAATGATACAGAAAGAGAAGAAAAAAGAAACCAGAAATAAAAAAAGGCCTCTGATTAAATGATGGATACCTAGACTATTGGAAATGGTTTTTCATCTTAAACTTTTAGATGATGGATATTGATATCATGAGCCTATCATCAAAGGATCAATTTTTTATTCCACATAATATATATTCTAAAAAATGATTGAAAAACCAAGTGGCACATAATCATGCTCAACCGTGATTTACAGGTTGTTTGTCTAGTGGAATAAAAATTGACCGTCTATGGTAAATGCCCATGATGTTAAAAAGTGTTGAAGATTGGGATGAAAAATGTTCTTATGTGGTCTAGCTCAAAGTAGTCAATGATTTTGGCATGAGTAGTGTCAAAGATTCGGTGGGTGGAAATAAAGGTACCCTCATGATGGTTGCCAATTTAAGGTATTAAGTGGACACCATAGATCAAAATGCCGGAAAACCGGTATGTATCGTCTGGTCAAAAAACCGATACGTACCGGAACAATAATGTACCAGACGATACATTGTTAGCAATACAAATGAACGATATAGTACATTTAATGTACCGTATCGTTCACGTCCGATACCGATACGTATCATCCGATACGTATCGGTATCGGACAATATTTTGATCCATGGCGGACACAATTATGAAGATCTTGAATGTCGGCCTATTTAGCATAGGGAAACATGTAGGGCATAAGATCTCGAGCATAGAAAGAAATTTCGCCAAATATTTTGATGGGGTTACAAATTTCGCCAAAACATAAAAGCCATTCATGGGTGATTACATAGATTGGTTAGAGCAAGTATCAAAATGCCGGTTTCATTTCCAATTTTGGGAATGGCTGAAACCAAAATTTGGACCGAAATTTTGCCTTTCATATGTTATTAAGCCTGAAATTTTGGTCTTAAATTCTGTTTCGATACTAATCGAAATTGATATATTTTGGCTGATAATTTGAATTATAAGCTAAAATTTTGATCCATTAGCCAGAGCATAAGATCATATCAAAATAGTGCATGGTCACTCAAAATTGTGCAATGTATAAAGTGACTTATATAGTATCCTCTACAAATTAACCCTCGTACTGATAAAAAGTAATGCTCGCATTTAGTCTTGGGCTAATATTTAAAGAGTTAGTCTAGAATGAGCGTTCACCCATTATGAGTGGGTGGACAGTGAAGTACACATGCCATTGAGACGGCATGTCATGAGCAGATTTTTAATGTATGGAAGTCTGTGCATGTCATACAATTTTAGTGATGTGTGAACTGCTTTAATGTACATTATAAGTGAACGCTATTGTAGATTAACTCATTTAGCGCCTGACGCTTTCATGATAAGCAAACGGTGATTTGGAGAGTTGAAAATGTGATTAGATGGCAACACTAAGACTGAAAGTCAAAATAATTGTAACCTAATTCTAGGTGGTATAATGTTATATGGAGGATAGATTTTATACAGACATTCTAGTAGGTATAGCAAACGATCTATCCTACGTTTATAATTTTCCTAGTAGGTATAGCAAACGATCATTTCTCCCATTCGTTTTCCTCGGTATCTTATCATATCACGTCTAATCGACATTCTGTTTTACTATTTACCTGCACGGACTTGCATTATTTGATCCCCACCGCCCTCGAAACCAATTCCGTCACGCCACATCAGCCGCCTGCACTTTTTGTTTGCATAAGATTTGTCCACCAAACAATATTGTCTTTTTTTTTCTCTCACATCTACTACATTTTCTTGTTTCCTTTTGCCTCCAACCTCATTCTTGTTTCGATTTTCGTGAGCCCAATGAATCGTGCTAGTCTACACCAAGAACAAGATGAAACGGCAGTTGGGGCTTAGTCAAAAGTAGGTTTTTGGCCCGACTCGACCTGATGGCTATATGCATGACTTGGTTCAAAAATGAGGTCGGATGATTTCAATAACTGTTGGCAGTTTTACTTTTTAGGAACTTGCGAAAACACAACTTCAGTGACGAACAATGTTATATGGAGGACAGATTTATGCAAACAAAGTACAGGCGGCTAATGTGGCGCAATGCAATTGACTACAAGTGCGGCGAGACTCAATTAATACAGGTCGGTGGTGTAGTCAATCACGTCATGCCACCTCAATCGCTTGCACTTTGTCCTCAATAAATTTGTCTTACGGTTATAATTTTCCCTTTAGTGACTGGTGAATTGCTATTAAATTTGTTTTCTGTTTCAATCTTTCACACAATGGATCTCGAGATCACGCTTGTTATTATCATCCGATCAGATTTTGATTTCACATGGCGCATGGATCTCAAAAAGTAACCTTAAAATTAAGTTTGAACTTGATGAATGCCTTCATCAAGCAAATTTTTTTTTTTTGTTCACTTTTTTTATATTTGTGGTATGTAAAATTAAAGTATGGCCGTCTAAGGGTATGCTCATGCTCTCAAGATCAACTGTGTGAAAGATTGGGATGAATAACAATCTTCATCTTCTGATTCAAAGCAATCAATGAGTTTTTAGCGTGGGCAATTTCAAAGATTGGTGGGCATGTTTATGTTAGAATTTGTAGGATCTAGGCTTGAATCACACGATCAAAATATACTTTTTCAAGAATACGCGTACCTTGTATTTATTATCGGGTCGTCACGTCAGCGATCTCCTTGATAGAACCGATGATATCTGCCAAAGAATCTGAAACCACGTTACCTCTCGTCTTCTCTATGTTTAGCCTCTAGATGGGAATGAACTATATTTGGAGGAAGAGGGGACGGTGGTCTCCTTATATAATCACCTCTCTTTCCTAACCCATCAAGGAAAGAGAGTGGAGACATCACTTATATTAGGAAATTACTTCCTATCGCCTCGAGATACGTGTGGTCAAAAGTCCAACCCACTTTTTAATGAAATATAAGGATGGGTTAAGGTGTTGACCACAAAAAATCTAACATTCTCCCACTTGGTCTACACCTTAACTCATCTAAACATAATTTTTGAAAACGACTCTCTGAGCTGACAAACTCTGAAAAGCGGATGGCCATCCATTTTATATTTTAAAAAATCATTGACCCCCACTACCTCGATGCTTCATAACAACCACCTAAATTCAATAATAATACTAGTAAAGGATCATGGCGCACAGAGTATTTCATCTTACGAATCGACACTAGGCAATCCATGGTCACAAAACTAGCATCATTAATGAACTTAAGTCTTTACTTAGTGATATCAGGCAACTTACATATCTGTACAGTTCCTATATTTGTCCAACTTCATACCCCAGGGTATGTCTTTCTGATATCTTACTGGCTCCCGCCTGTGACTCACGTCACCAATTTAATAGAAAGAAGGTTTACCGATGTGGTGCCTAATCACATCTAGCCTAAGCAAAATTCAGGCATAAAGAGGTACAACCTCACCATTATGCCATGTGATAAAATCCTCATGCATATGGATAGAGTATAATCACATATACTCTCAAGAGTACGTACACAAAATTAAAATATATGATGCATCAACAAAAATAAACTAACTAATATCAGAGAGATAACTCTCACTAAAATTATGCAGTTAAAAACTAATTCGATATGAACATCACAATTCTAAGATTCGTAATAACTGTCAACAACTACAAGCACCCACTGATTTGGCCATTCATAATAGTTATCATCAACTATTTATAATCATTTAATTAAACTTACGCAAACCAAATCTATCAAAATAAATGCCAAAGTACTAATTAATGTCTTGCAAAAAAAATAAAAATAAATGGCGGAAGCGTGATTTCAGTTATGGGGCTTCTCGGGCTGAACCGACTTCTCTGGCTGAGATGCTCCTCCTTTGACCTGTTTCAGCAGATTTTTAAATATATAACAATCCCTCCGAAGATGTTCCTTTTTTTTGCAGTGCCAACATTCTAAATTTTCAGCTTTGACTTTCTTATTTGAATTCTCTGCTCCAACTTGCTTTCGATTTAAGTTCTGATTATGATTCTTTTTAAAAATCTTTCCACTTGACCCACTCACCGCCAAATGTGCAAACTCAACTTTAACCGCTTTCAAACGCTCCTCCTCGGTCACACATAGGAAAATTAATTGGTTAAGATCCCATTTTGTCTCTTGAACATTATAGTTCACCTTAAAAGTATCAAATGAAAACGAAAGCGAATAGACAACTAAATGAACAAGTAGATCATCACCAAAAGTAGTTCCTTGTTCCCTAAGCCCTATGACACACTTTGACATCTTTAAAATGTGCTCACGCATACTTCCATTTCCATCATATCGCATGTTAACTAATTGTATAAGATAAGAGTACTCTAGAGACTTTCGCGTACCCACAAATTGATCTTTAATATTTTTCAAGAGTTCTTTTGCCGTAGTTATAGGATTCAACCCACCTCTAAGAGTCTGATTAATTGATGAATGGATCATCATCATACCCATACGATTAGCTTTCTCCCATTTAGCAAAATAGTTCTTTTCTAATTCTGTAGAACTCGTAGTGAGTGTGAGAGGTTTATCCTCAGTAAGGACAAAATCATAGTCCATATATCCTAATGATATATCAATGGTCATACGCCACGATGAATAGTTGGAGCCGTCTAGAGGCTTAACACTTACTAGTTGCTTATGAATAATAGATCCGTCCATGACTTTATATAAAAACAAAATATTGTATATCACTAGCAAAATAAAGAAATTTGCCGATTATACATCTAAATTTTTATCAATCACTTTAACTATATATCACTAACGATTTAATTAGAATACGTCATGATCATATGTCCTCGAAGATTACGTTATGACCATATGTTACTAAATGTTCACCGTGAACTATGACCATATGTCACTAATTATTCTTCGAAGATTTAAATTCTGGTTTAGGGTCAAATCCGAATTAATTTGGTGTCAGCTATGAACAACTTTCACTCTTTGGAACAACCAATTGCCATGTCTCAGCATCACCTTTGGGCAGAAACTTTAACATGCAGTTTGTTTCTCAAGATCGTGTTTGAGAAAACATGCATAGACCTAATCACTTGTGCCGTATGATTGACCCAAACTCTCTATCAGCTTTGGGCAGAAAGATTATCCTTCTCTCCCCTACGCACTTATAACCGTTCTATTCACCCTACTTATATGAAATTTCTAAATCAGCTTTGGCTAGAAGTTAGAAACCTCATAGAAGCATGTGCCAACCCGATCTTAATGAGACACAAGTATCAAGATTCAAAAGTCACGCAACCTACATAGGTGGTCACCTTTGGGCAGACCTCGGCCTATTTCAGCTACGTACTCTCAAACGATCGTTTTACCGGTCTACCTTGATCCCTAAGGTACGACCTAAATTTCATTCAACCATATCAAGTCTGATTCAAGGTTTTAAAAATTCATTTTCAGATATATGCACGTCTTGCTCACTAATTTACTTTTGAAAGATAAATCAATGTCACACATTGCAATTGATGAACAAATTAGTCAAAATCTAATAGTGATAAGATACACATGCATTAAGTGAACAAATTATCTATAATCATCAAACTATGATTATATGGGCATGCATGTCACATCTAGTCAACATCATCAATAGAGCATTGAAAAGCACACATGATTTTTACCTTGAATCGGATATAATATGTTGAGAACAATCAAACAAAAATAAATCTCATTTATAAAAATCACGGCTCTAGAAAAGATCATCACCGTTGGGCAAAAGAACCCTTCAAAGTAGCCAAATCTAACTCATGTGATGGGTAAGTATCAAAATTAATAATAATCATAGGTGACATTATATAAGTACCAGCGTTGGTGCTAGAGCACAACCTTCAATACCCAACCCTATATTTTTTTTCTCACAAAATTCAACTTTAATTAAAAGCACTTAAATACACAATAATTATCCATTTAAAAAATTGTCAAAAAGATGTCAGGTGATTAAAAAATCACAACGAAGAACTCATTTTAAAAATTAGACCTTAAAAACAGATTCAGAATGTCCGAGAAAGTCAAAATCCATATATAATGTCTGAAAATCGGACCTATAAATAGCCAAAAAATGACCCGAAAAGAATAAGGAATAATATGGGTCAAAATGAGTCTTTAGGACAAACGGGTCGTGTCTAACAGGCCGAATCGGGTCTTGAACCATGGACCAGGAATGGACTGGACCGGACCATGGGCCAGGACCTGAGTCTGATCGTCTACCGGGTCGGGCCGGGTATGAGGATGGGTCAGCTTGAGCCATATGTTTCAAGTCATATAAAGTATAGAGTTGGAGAACCACACTTTGGTGCTTTAGCAACGCATGCAAATAAAGCTTAGTGTAGTCGTCTCCTTCTAAAAGAGGAAACAAAAACCTTGTTGTAGATGACTTCTTCTAAAACACAACCAAAGACTTAGAGCCTCTTTTATTTGCATCCACAATACAACCTTTACTTTTCGTAAAACAAACAATCTCCTCTAGATATAAGGGCAGATCTGGTGGTATCCATCAAGAGGACCGACAACTCTGGCCAGATCCATCTGATGACCACATTAGTCGAAACGGCAGCGTCTGATCTCCCACTTCTTAATGAGTTTTTGTAGACATGGGAGGGCACTCTAATAAATAGTTACTAATATATATGCCTTTTTTTTTGTTTTTTTGCTGGGCAGATAACGTGCCCTAAATGGGTTTTTAGAAATCGATTTTCACAAAAAAAATAGTTACTATTTTCGTGATGGGTGGACTATGATCTGTGAGATTTTAATAGTACTATATCTGTTAGCATATATATTCGTGGTAAAAAACAAATCCTTGCATCTGTTTAAAAATCGGTGCATCTGTTTTATTCGTTTGTGGAGATGGTGTACTCTCTGGTCACCACCTCTTCTTTTCTTCCAACTTTGTTCGATTTCTCAATCTTTGGTTTTGTTTTTTTTTTTTTTTTTTTTTTAATCAAAAACAAACTTCTTTGCAAAAAGATGTTTAGTCTACATAGAATACTCTAAGTTATCTTTTGAATTTAGCATATCCAAAAAAAAAAAAATTTCCATTTAAGAACGATGGGCATCAAGATTTCTTGATAAAGATTGATAGTGGGATCGAGCCAACCGTGCTCTGATACCAATTGTTAGAATTTGTAGGATCTAGGCTTGAATCACACGATCAAAATATACTTTTTCAAGAACACGCGTACTTTGTATTTATTAACTGGTCGTCAACGATCTCCTTAATAGAACTGATGATCTCCGCCAAATAATCTGAAATCACGTTACCTCTCGTCTTCTCTATGTTTAGCCTCTAGATGGGAATGAGCTATATTTAGAGGAAGAGGGGACGGTGGTCTCTTTATATAATCACCTCTTTCCTAACTCATCAAGGAAAGAGAGTGGAGACATATCACTTATATTATTAAATTACTTCCTATCGCCTCGAGATACGTGTGATCAAAAGTCCAACCCAATTTTTAATGAAATATAACGATGGGTTAAGGTGTTGATCACAAAAAATCTAACAGTTTAAAGGTACTCAATAACCAATATAAGCCTAAGCTTTTGATATTATATATATGGCAATTGGGAAAATGCATTTGCGTCCAGCACGGTGTGAACAACATACTTGAATGCTATATCACGTGCTATGTGGTATGTGATTGCAGGTTACATCACACCTCTAAGGTTTCTAGAAATTAAATAAAAAAAATCCTCGACATTTTCGCCTTTGAATCAAAGTTCAAAGCTGTGAGTTCTGTGCCTGAGTATGATGCATTGTAACCTTGCACCTTTCACCAAATATTCAATGGGAAAACGTAGATTATATTTATAACCTGGGTATGTTCTCATGGGACCTGATCCTTGGGCTTGGGTTCGAGTCTTAACTATATATATATATGGAAATCTCCAAGTTTGGAGAAAACCTTAATTGGCAGCATGATACCAAATTGATCGCACTTGGAGCATGAGTGCATTGCTTAGATCATATTTAGCATAAAAAAAAAATCGGAAACTCGTCTCCACCAGGTATTTTTTAAGACTTGAAATTTAAACAATTAAAATTAGTCAAATTTTGACTGATGCCTTAAAAATAAAAAATTTGAATTCTTTTTTTTCGGAAATTGATCTAAGCAGTTCTCTTGTGCTCACCATCACACCCAAATAATATTTTAGATACCACATTTATCTCCACGATATCTTGTTGAGTGCCACATGTCATCCAACTAATTTGAACCCAAACTTGGGCCGAGCATTTGAATGCATATTAATGTTTCACTAAACTAGAAATAGGGCACTTATAAACTATTAGTATTTTAAGACTTGGGCTTCTAAATGACATGGGTGATGGGTGGCTTTTATACAGCATCGGGGAGTAATAGGCGGTTTTTTGGGATAGTGTTATATGATGAACAAGTTTTATGTAGATAAAGTACATACCAATGATGTGGTACGACACAGTTGGCTACAAGTTTTATGTAGATAAAGTACATGCCAATGATGTGGTACGACACAATTGGCTTCAAGTGCGGTGGAGCTCAATTAATATAGGTCATTGCAGCCAATTACATCACGCCATGTCAGCCGCATATACTTTCTCTGCGTCAAACTTGTCAACCATTTGCAATTTTCGTTTCTTTTTTACTCTCTTCTCCAACTTACACGAATTGCTTTATTCACTTTACACATCAAAGGCATTAACCGTAATAAATCACATGATGGAGATTATTTTCAGTTCAATATTCGACATCATTGATCATTAGATCATATGTTCTTCAAATTAGACGGTACCATCATTGATAGAACCAAATAGGGGAGAGGAGAGACAGTTTCTACCCTGACTTGATCGAGTGTGGATTGTGACTTGGTCACACTAGAGTCATCCATGAGTACGTTGGGTACGTGGGGTGGAGTAGGCATAATAGGTGTAGGATATAACTACATCAAACTGGAAATCCCGCCAACAAACTCTTCTCTCTCCCATCTATCGTTTCTATTGCTCGATAGAAAATACTACTTTTTTCGGGCGCGGCCATTTGAGAGCCCTAATCGCCTCCACTCCTAAATCCCTTTTACAAATCGCGCCAACCAACAAGCTAAGAAGCAACATGCCCCAGGAGTCCGTCGTCCCCCCTACGAACCCTATAAACTCTCCCCAAACCTCTTCCTCCACCAACCCTCTAAAAGATATCGGTCTTTTCATCTTCAGAAACAGCCGAAGGTCTATCTCTCCCTTGCGATCTCTGATCTCTCCTTGGAATCCAAATACCTTAGGGTTTCTTTTCTCGCTATCCCTTTCTCATATCTTTTCGCCCTTCTTTTCGCCCTGTGGCGTTTTAGAAGACCGTCTCGATTCCACTATCTCCGATCCAAATGAAAGGATTTTTGTCACACCCCGAAATTTGATACATGATCCATTTCGGCACATGAACGCATTCAATAATCAAAATTCAAATAAAGGAAACACAACGGTCCATTCTTATTAATAAAATTCAAAATTATATTTAATTCCAATTACAACGTTAAACAACTCCTAACCAAAGCTAAATTAACAAGTCTCTTAGGGTCTCTTTCTGAAATACAGCTTCTGACAACGAGGTCCGGTCTCTGAAATTTAAATAACAACAGGGGTGAGATAAAACTCAACAAGTAACCCTTAATAAATAATCTAATACTTATATCAATTTTATCAGTTTCAAATTGAGGATTTCATAAGAAATACAATCAGTTGTACCATTTAATGCTTCAATATAAAGAAGAAAATAACTTAGTTTACAATTGTACCATACATATTATACAATTGTTAAATAATAGCACCGATCCAAGTGCATTTGCATTCATATCATCATTCATCATTCATCATGGATACCAGTCACAAGGAGGGTTCCATATTTTCATCAATCCCATTGTCAACTGTGCCGATCCGATTTGACAGGTTTACTTCGTATTATGGAAGTAAACAAATGGACCCATTCGTCTAATACTACCATGCAGCTCCATGGGGATCTTAATAAAATCATATCTTATTCATCTTTACGATATTCATCATTCTAAAGTTCTTCACAGCAGTTTCTTTTGAAAAACTTATCTCAATGCTTCATTTCGAAATAGTAAACGATATCTTGTACAATATAAGCTAAGTAAACAATGATTATGACATTTATCTTTCTAACAATAATATGATTCGATTTGGAATAATCATCACTGAGTAAAGCAAGTCTAAACTATTATTATGAATCATTCAATATCTACTTATTAACATTATAATATGTACTATGCAAAAACAAAGACATCATTATCTAAATAAGTAGGTGTGTAAAACATATTATGGGATAGGTCACTTGCCTCAATTGTCGGATTCAAGGTTTTTGTGAGGACAATGTGAAGTTTCACAGTTTCAAAGGTTACCTGACACAAGGGAAAGTGGTAAACAAGAACGAGTCAAAGGTGTAGGAAGAGCGAACCAAGATAGGGTCATCAAGTTAGGTTGGATTTGATTGAGTTATTTCAACCCCTATCTTGGAACATTTGGTTACTTTAAAATAGAAATTCTTTAATTTAAAAACAGAAATAAAAATTTGATTTATTTAATGTAAAACAGCTCTGATTTATAGTTTAGTTTTAAACCCTTAAATAAAATCTGATTTAATATTAAACATAAATTCTGACTCTATTTTAAATCCTCTTATAATCTCAGAACCTGATTTATTAATAATATTTATATTTTAATATAAACCAACATTAAAACCAGAATGTAAAGGACAAATTCATATTATACAACTAAAATAAAATCAGAATATAAAATGTTAAAATAAAAATCAGAATCAGATTATAAACCAATTAGAATATAATTCCATATTATAAACTAAATAAAACAGAATTTGAAAATTTAATTTTAGAATACAAAAACAAAAAACCAGAATATAAAATACATTAGATTATAACTAAATTTTAAAATACATCATCAGCATATAAAACCAAAATTTAGAATATAAAATCATGATTATAAAACCAATATAAAATAGAATTTTAAAATATAGTTTCAGCTTATAAAAATAGAATAAAACCAGGATCTAATCATGTTATAAAACTAGGTTTTTTAAAAAAACTAGAATTTCAGTATAAAACTAGAGTATAAATTCACCATATAAATCAGGATTATAAAATTATAGTTGAAATATAAACTAATCCTTTAAAATATAAACCAGGATTTAAGCCATCATTTTAATAAAAACCAGATTTATTAAAAACAAAAACAGAACATAGAACTATAATTTTAAGGAATATTGGACTAAAATGTAAGATTAGAATATATAAATCTAGGTTTAAAGAACTAGAAAGTCAAATTGAAAAACTAAAATTTATAGAAAATAAAATACAACTCTAAAAATAAAAACATACCTTAAAGAAGGAGGAGAAGAAGAAAATCTTGAAGACAAGAGCTTGGAGAAGATGGAAAAATCTTGAAGACAAGAGCTTGAAGAAGATGGCTTGGTGTAGAAAAGAGAGGAGGAAGAGAGCTCTATTTATAGGCTCAGTGGAGTGACCGTTCGAATTTGAATTAACTCCACGAGTAATGGAGCGAGGCGTTACTGCGTTACAAAATTGAAGAAGAATAAAAAAATTGCTCGACTGATACGGATGAGTTTTGATTTGGGGCTTTAAGTTGTAAGGGGTAAGTTATGGTGTAAGGCATGTGTAAGTTAGAGTGTGTGTGTATGCTTTGGGCCGAATCGGGTCGGGTCGGGTCAGTCGAGTTAGAGTTTGGGTTGTAAAAGTTTGGGTTGTCACATTCTTCCATCCTAAAAAAAATTTCGTCCTCGAAATTTACCTTATTACTTTAAGAAATTTTGAAACATTCTTCCCCTCTAAAAAGAATTTCGTCCTCGAAATTTGACCTTAAGTATTTTCGAACAATTGCGAGTACATCTGGCGCATCTCATCATCATGTTCCCATGTTGCATCGTCTCCGTAGTAATGTTGTCATAGAACTTTTACTCGAGGGATTCTTTTGCTTCTATTATCATGAGTCTTCCAATCGATGATTTGCGTTGGGGCTTCCACGAAAGACAGATCTTCTTGTACTTCTAAAGGTGCAGGGTCTAACACGTGTGTGGGATCAAATTTATAATCCCTCAGCATCGACACGTGAAACACGTTATGTACGTTGGCTAGTGATGGAGGCAAGGCCAGTTGGTAAGCGACTTTTCCAATCTTCTTGAGAACTTCGAACGGACTGATGAATCGGGGACTGAGCTTTCCTTTCTTTTCGAATCTCAAAACTCCTTTAGTTGGAGATACCTTCAGAAACACATGATCTCCAACTTCGTATTGACGCTCTCGGCGATCTCGGTCAGCATAACACTTTTGTCGATTATGAGTAGCAATGAGACGTTTTCGAATAATTGTAATCTTTTCCGTTGTTTCTTTCACCAGTTCTCGTAAAGGTTATGCTCTCGCAACGTCTCCAGAAATTTCTTCAGATGCTCCTTGTGCTCCTCACGATTCTTTGAGTAGACCAATATATCGTCGATAAATACAATGACAAATTTATCTAAGAAAGGTTTGAAAACTCTATTCATCAAATCCATAAATGCAGCTGGGAAGTTTGTCAGACCAAAAGGCATTACTAATGTGACAGCCCGGATTTCGGCACCCCGAAACCCGTGCCATCAGCACGATCATCTTGACCGTGCCCCTTAGCTAAGCACGGAACACTGGTATATCAAGCATTTCAATAAAATAATAAACGAAATTGCGGAATTTGAATCTATGTTAATTAACTCTCAAAAAAAACAATTCTACCCTCATGCCTCTACATGAATGGAGAACCGATTCGAACCATCGATGATAGCAATCATCACGGATGGTTCGCCCCAAAAGAATAATCCCATCTATATATATATATATACATGGTGTAAAACAGAATCAAGGCTTGACATACCAAGCCGTACAAAACTCTCTCCAAAAATCCCTCAAAGTGGCACAACGGAGTCCTCTAGAAGAAGTCCTCTGGAGGTGGCTCCAACTAAATCACCGCAAGGTCCACTCGGATCGGCGTCTCAAGCCATGACCTAGTAGTGGACCTGCGACATATAGTCTATAGGGTGAGCTACATCCTAGCTCAATAGGGAACAAACACGATTGAACATATAAATTATAACTCACATATATTCCATGATATGCCATGCATGATGTATCTATGCAGTTGTCGATGAAACAGATTAAAAGCATTTCGTTTTACTATTGATTACTTATATTTTCATTTACTCATGAATGATGCTGAGAAGGCCTAAAGCGAAACTTAAACTTTCAACTTAAGTAATCCCCGAGCAATATAGCATCGAGCCCCGACGAGATACCCATCATCGTCATCTATATAGACAGTTTTAACCGTATTCTCTGGGAATACCAATAGTACCCAAGCCCCTTTCCCCTGGGGATTGGTGGCGGGGTTTCACTTGTCTCAATCAACACCCCTGGGGTGTGCTTACTATGTACGGATAAGCCTCCGCACTGGCCTACGGTTTCGCCGCCGTATCGGTCACGGATATCCTGCCGTGTCGGTCGTGGATACCCTATCAAACCTCAAATAACAAAAATATCGGTGCCTTACATATAGTTATTCACCGTATAATTGTGCTATCTTATATCAGTTAGGCCCTATCAAACATGATTCAATCCTTGGATACATCCCTGGGATGTATCCATTTACTTGCATCACACTTGATGCCCTTATCTCTTTACTTCTTCATCCCCTGGGGATGGCTCATCATGATTACTCTTATGGATGTCACACACACACACTTTTCACAAATTCTTAAGAAATAAACATTTGAATTGAATTCTATATCACTACATACATGCTCTTGTAAAATAAAGTACATGTTCAAGGTGTTCCCTACCTCAAGTCTTCATTCGATCATTGCATCAAGGTCCCACGTGGCTCCTTGTGCACTAGTCCACACGTACCACCTATGGTACCACATAACAGGTGAAACACATCACAAAGGATGCAATAAAGAAGGTATAAGATCCCCCAAGAATCTTAAAGTCAAACCCAAAAGTCAACATAATTTATCTCAGTCGATTAATCGAACTCCAAAATCGATTAATCGAATCTGATTCGATTAATCGATTTCCAAAATCGATTAATCGAAGGTCAATATCGATTAATCGAAGCAATTTTGATTAATCGAAATTCTCCTTTTCGCAAAGTAATTTCACTATTCGAACAGTCGAGTTTTCATTCGATTAATCGAATCCAATTTCGATTAATCGAAATTCTTCTTCATAAGTAAATTCCTTTCGATCGAGTTTTCATTCGATTAATCGAATCCAATTTCGATTAATCGAAATCCTTCTTTTCGCAAAGTAGACTCTTAGTTCGAATAGTCGAGTTTCACAAGTTGATTAATCGATTCCAAATCGATTAATCGAAAACTAAAATCGATTAATCAAAATCCCATTTCGATTAGTCGATTTTTCCTTAAGTCATTTCCTCCAACCCCTGGGGTCCACTGGAGGTTCCCAGTCGATTAATTGATCTCCAAATCGATCACTCGAAATCGCAAGTCGATTAATCGAAATCAATTTCGATTAATCGAAATCGGGGTCCTCTGACCTTTCAACTTCCTGGCCAATTTCGATTAATCGAAACTCAATTTCGATTAATCGAAATTGTCAGATTCAGCCCCTTTTCGAGCTGTTCTTCCCAATCTTCTTCCATACTTTTTCCTCTATTTTTCTAAGCCATTATCCTATGATTTAACCCACATTTAACCGCAACTTAACCCCTATAATCTATGTATCTTATTTACAAAAATTTTACCTTGAATAGATCTCAAGTTGATTTCAAATCGATGGTTGGAAGGCTAGGGTTTCCAGCTTTTGTTCTAACGGATCCCCTTGCGTCGAATCCGGCGTTTATTGCTTGAATCTCTCTTCCTCAACTAGCATTCACTCCTTGCATTAATCACTCTCTTCACTCTCTCTCTCTTCTTTACTCTCCTTCAACAACCAAAAATACACATCTAGGGTTATTAGACCCTTTTATCTATCTCCCTCTTTGTGTGTTGAGCACATACACCGCAGTAGGTGTAAGTGACTTCTCATTTACATCACACACTACATAATCACTCAAACTATCACATCTCGTCCGTTCATCACATTCCATGCTAACTCATGATCTCCTGATTGGTCAAACTTGTGACCAATTGGGCACGGATCCCGAGGTCATAGTTTTGCGTGATTTTTCGGGTTATTACAACTAAAAACTCATAATGTCCATAGCGCGTCTGAAAAGCAGATTTTGTTATGTTTTTATCGTTGATTCTCAATTGGTGATAAGCCGATCTTAGGTCAATCTTCGAAAAGACTGAAGCGCCTTGTAGTTGATCGAAAAGGTCGTCGACACGAGGTAGAGGATACTTATTCTTGACAGTTACTTGGTTCAATTGACGGTAGTCAATGCACATCCGCATAGTCCCATCTTTCTTCTTCACGAATAGAACAGGAGCGCCCTAAGGTAAAACACTTGGTCGAATAAAACCCTTCTCTAACAATTCTTCTAATTGTTTCTTCAATTCTTGCAATTCTGCCGGTGCCATGCGATATGGAGCCTTTGAGATTAGAGCTATTTTCGGTGGTAAATCGATGGTGAAATCAATCTCGCGAGAGGGAGGTAACCCCAGCAGATCATCAGGAAAGACGTCGGAAAACTCAGAAATAATGGGAATACAAGAAATTTTAAACTCTTTCTCCTGTTCTTCACTCAGAACATAGGCTAGAAAACCCTGACAACCTTTATTAAGAAATTTTCTTGCCTTGATAGCAGAAATTGCAGGAAATTTGGAGTTCATAACTTTTCTTTGGAAAGAGAATCTTGGTTGACCCTTAATACGAAAACTGATTTGTTTTCTAAAGTAATCGATACTAGCATAGTAAGCAGAGAGCTAATCCATACCCAAGATAACATCAAAGTCGGACATATCAAGCATAATTAAGTCGACTAGGAGGTTTTTACCCTCTATGTTAACTGTACACTCTCTATATATCGTGTTGGTAACTAACGAATTTCCTAGTGGTGTGGATACAGAGAGTGAAAAATCTAATTATTATGGCATAGGTTTCAAGTGTTTAGCAAATGCTGGTGAAGTATAAGAATGACTTGCACCAGAATCAATCAAAACTTTAGCAGTTTTCTCATAAATGGTTAAGGTACCTTGAATAACGTTCTCTGAGGTTTCTGCCTCCTTCTGAGTTAAGGCGAACACTTGTCCTCGAACGTTTGGACGTTGCTGCTAAGTGAATCGCTGCTGAGTGGCCTGTTGATTTCCTTGGCGCGATTGGTACTGCACCAATTGTTGTTGTCGTTGTTGTTGCGGGTACTGCTGCTGCTGCGGGTACTGTTGTCGAATCGGTTGAGCGTTCCTCGTCACCCCGCAATATTTCTATAGATGTCCCACTTTTTTGCACCCATTGCAAGTCTTCTTTAGTTTTGAACATGTTCGAGTGACATGCCCCGACTCTCCACAATTGAAACAAGTTGCATTCCTCAATCTGTAGGGCGTGGTACCATGTTGTCTTCCACAAATTGTGCATGAGGGACTAGGAAGAGCAACGGCCTGTGAACCTTCGAATCGCAATCGTTTGAAGTTATTATTTGGCGTAACTGGTGCTTTCCCATTAGTGACTGACAACTCCCTCTTCTTCACGTGGAATTCGCGGAGATCTTGGCAATCTTCTTCTGCCTTCAAGGCTCGCCGAACTAACAAGGTGTAATCCTTCGAAAAGAATGTAGAAATACGCGTACGAATATCGAGCTTAAGACCCCTGCCAAACTTTTCTTCTCTCTTTGCATCAGATAGAGGGTGCCGATAAAATCTTTCTAAGTCCACAAAATTAGCTTCATAATCGGCAACACTCAGATTCTCCTGCTTCAGCGTAAGGAATTCACTTTCCTTCTTTTGTTGAATGTGCTTTGGAAAGTACTTCTCGAAAAATAGTTCGGTAAATTTCTCCCACACCATCACCTTCTCCTTTTCCACCTAAGATCTCAGCATCATCTTTCACCATCGCTTGGCTTCCCCAACCAACAAGAAAACAACATAGGTAGCCTTCATCTCTTCAGTACATTTCATCGCCAGAAAGATATTTTCAATATCTTCAATCCACTGTTCGGCTTCTAGTGGATTGGTCGATCGTCTAAAGATCGGAGGGTTCATCTTCTTTAGTCTTTCGAGGCCCGCTCCAGCGTCGTGATCAGAGGATGCGAAATTTGCTCCTTTCTGGGCCATGGTTGCCAGAAATATATGCATTCCCTCCAATACCTTCTCAACATTAGTCGAGGTGGTGGCAGGGGTAATAACAGGTGTAATATTCTCTTCAGCCATCTAGTAATGATAAAATAACACAATAATTATTAATTGCAATCAAAGACTATAAGAATACTTCATAAAAAATTTACCCAATTTATTTATCGAAAAGCAGTAACATATAACATGGTTTATTGAAAAATAAATTATAACTTAAACTTCAACTTCAACTTAATTTATTCTAGATATTATTAATCTATTCATTGTCTGAGATATCTATTATCTTAGGCTCTACTGGGTCATAATTCTCTATTTCCTCAGGTTCGTAATCCGAAGAGGCATCGACTTCATTTTGTTCTTCATTCTCAGAAGAAGCAGATAGTTCCTCCGGGTCGTAATCATATGCTTCTTCCTCTTCCATCAGTTCCAACCCACCCTCTACATCATCATCATCAGATAATATGATGTACTCAAACGGTGTATAAACTTCGACGTCTTCATTGTCAGAAATTTCTATCACTTCTATGGGTCCTGGTGTATAGTAAGGTTCGTTAGAAGACTCAGACGAAGATGGGTAACTAACATGCATTTTATTCATACTAGACTCATTCCATTCTTGAGGTGGTATACGTGGACGCCTACTGCAACATTTCCTAGCAGTGTGACGCATTCTCACCATTTTCTGGTAACCAGGGAAATGCGCAAATTAATCTCTATAGGTAATATTTTATTTATTTCTAACCTATGGGTCCACAACCTAAGGTCACCTAAGGTTTCGCTAAACTTGAGCTTTGATACCAAATTGTCACGCCACGAAATCTGATACATGATCCATTTCGACACATGAACGCATTCAATAATAAAAATTTAAATAAAGGAAACACAACGGTCCATTCTTATTAATAAAATTCAAAATTACATTTAATTCCAATTATAACGTTAAACAACTCCTAACCAAAGCTAAATCAACAAGTCTTCTAGGGTCTCTTCCTGAAATACAGCTTCTGAGTCACGAGGTCCAATCTCTGAAATTTAAATAGCAACGGGAGTGAGATAAAACTCAACAAGTAACCCCCAATAAATAATTTAATTCTTACATCAATTTTATCAGTTTCAAATTGAGGACTTCATAAGAAATACAATCAGTTGTACCATCTAATATTTTAATATAAAGAAGAAAATAACTTAGTTTATAATTGTACTATATATATTGTACAATTGTTAAATAATAGCATCGATCCAAGTGCATTTGCATTCATATCATCATTCATCATTCATCATGGATACCAGTTACAAGGAGGGTTCCATATTTTCATCAATCCCATTGTCAACCGTGTCGATCCGGTTTGACGAGTTTACTTCGTATTACGAAAGTACACAAATGGACTCATTCGTTCAATACTACCATGCGGCCCCATGGGGATCTTAATAAAATCATATCTTATTCATCTTTACGATATTCATCATTCTAAAGTTCTTCACATCAGTTTCTTTTGAAAACTTATCTCAATGCTTCATTTCGAAATAGTAAACGATATCTTATACAATTTAAGCTAAGTAAACAATGATTATGACATTTATCTTTCTAACAATAATATGATTCGATTTGGAATAATCATCACTGAGTAAAGCAAGTCTAAACTACTATTATGAATCATTCAATATCTACTTATCAACATTATAATATGTACTATGCAAAAACAAAGACATTATTATCTAAATAAGTAGGTGTGTAAAACATGTTATGGGATAGGTCACTTGCCTCAATTGTCGGATTCAAGGTTTTTGTGAGGACAGTGTGAAGTTTCATAGTTTCAAAGGTTACTTGACACAAGGGAAAGTGGTAAACAAGAACGAGTCAAAGATGTAGGAAGAGCGAACCAAGATAGGGTCATCAAGTTAGGTTGGATTTGATTGAGTTATTTCAACCCCTATCTTGGAACATTTGGTTACTTTAAAATAGAAATTCCTTAATTTAAAAACAGAAATAAAAATTCGATTTATTTAATGTAAAACAACTCTGATTTATAGTTTAGTTTTAAACCCTTAAATAAAATCTGATTTAATATTAAACAGAAATTCTTACTCTATTTTAAATCCTCTTATAATCTCAGAACCTAATTTATTAATAATATTTATATTTTAATATAAACCAGCATTAAAACCAGAATTTAAAGGACAAATTCATATTATACAACTAAAATAAAATCAGAATATAAAATGTTAAAATAAAAATCAGAATCAGATTATAAACCAACTAGAATATAATTCTAGATTATAAACTAAATAAAATAGAATTTGAAAATCTAATTTTAGAATACAAAAACAACATAAAACCAAAATATAAAATACATTAGATTATAACTAAATTTTAAAATACATCATCAGCATATAAAACCAAAAATTTAGAATATAAAATCAGGATTATAAAACCAATGTAAAATAGAATTTTAAAATATAATTTCAGCTTATAAAAATAGAACAAAACCAGGATCTAATCAGGTTATAAAACTAGGTTTTTTTAAAAAACTAGAATTTCAGTATAAAATCAGAGTATAAATTCACCATATAAATCAGGATTATAAAATTAGAGTTGAAATATAAACCAATCCTTTAAAATATAAACCAGGATTTAAACCATCATTTTAATAAAAATCAGATTTATTAAAAACAAAAACAGAATATAGAACTATAATTTTAAGGAATATAGGATTAAAATGTAAGATTAGAATCTATAAATCTAGGTTTAAATAACTAGAAAGTCAAATTGAAAAATTAAAATTTATAGAACATAAAATACAACTCTAAAAATAAAAACATACCTTAAAGAAGGAAGAGAAGAAGAAAATCTTGAAGACAAGAGCTTGGAAAAGATGACAAAATCTTGAAGACGAGCTTGGAGAAGATGGCTTGGTGTGGAAAAGAGAGGATTAAGAGAGATCTATTTATAGGCTCGGTGGAGTGACCGTTTGAATTTGAATTAACTCCGCGAGTAATGGAGCGAGGCGTTACTGCGTTACAAAATTGAAGAAGAATAAGAAAACTACTCGGCTGATACGGATGGGTTTTGATTTGGGGCTTTAAGTTGTAAGGGGTAAGTTATGGTGTAAGGGATGTGTAAGTTAGAGTGTGTGTGTGTATGCTTTGGGTCGAATCGGGTCGGGTCAGGTCGGTCGAGTTAGAGTTTGGGTTGTCACATTTTTCGAGTGGAATCGAAGAGACGTTAATGGCGGCGATCTAGGGTTAGGATTTTCAAATGAAGAAGGGCCTATTTTGACAGTAGTTTCTGTTTGGTTGATGAGATCGTCGAACGATCGGCGTTCAAGATTCGAAGACTCTTTTCTCCCTACTCAACTCAGATCAACGGTCGTTTGATGAGATCGTCACAGATTTCAACTCCAAATTCCCGCGCAAAATCCATTTCAGAGTCGGCTGCTCTCTCGTATTTCTCCTGGAGGTAACCAAGAAAGCTCCACCCAAGTCGATTTTATGAAATTTTGTTGCCATTTTAGGGCTTTGGAATCAGTTTTACGTTTAAATCGACCTCAGAGGGGGCTTTTATTTATTCTCCTCTCGATGCATTTCTAGGGCTTGCATGCTAGGACTGTGTTTATAGCTGTTAATTTTATGTGGCAAGAAAGCAGAAAGTTTGGTTATGTTATATCAGTATTAGTCCTTAATCTTTATGGGACCCATTACTTGCACTTGGAAATATGGCCCTTGCACCGAAGTTAAGGAAAGGCTTTGTATTTTAGGGTCACGTGACATGTGAAAACTCAATTTGGGTCGTCCGATTTAAAGTTCACGATCTATAGATCCTTAGTGGATAAGATTGGAGCAAAACACGATATTTATCATATGATATATTGTTGTCAACCGTTGAAACAAATAATAGTCTTTGATTATATTTATTTACATGATGAAGATTATATTTCGTGCTAATCTTTTGCACATATTATCTTTAAATGTCGGGCTCGAAATCAAATGGTTTAGATGGCGTTTTCATATAGCAGAGGTGGCCAAACTTGTAGGTCTTTGTTTTAAATTAGGTGCAAG
Organism: Chloranthus sessilifolius; assembly: GCA_021018995.1. Classification (NCBI taxonomy): domain Eukaryota; kingdom Viridiplantae; phylum Streptophyta; class Magnoliopsida; order Chloranthales; family Chloranthaceae; genus Chloranthus; species Chloranthus sessilifolius. The sequence continues at coordinate 17,481,246 of CM037596.1, forward strand.
GGCCAAGTTTCCAAGTGCAAGTAATGGCTCTCAATCTTTATTTATTATTATTTTTATTTTTGGATGGGATGAGGTGGACCATGGATCAGTAAAAGTTTTGGTTTTGGGATTAAAGTGAGAAAATGCAACCTCTTCTTTTAGTTGAAGTCCATAATTAGAGTCCTTAATTTTTATTTTGAGGTGGACCATGGATCAAACGAATGTTTCTAAGTTCTTATTTTATTTGTTTTTCAAACTTGAATTCGATTGTGTTTGACTAGCTTACAAGTGGTGAACCTCTTCTTTTGGTCCCCATAGCCAATTGGGCTTTTTAATGATGATTCTAGTCTTAGGAATGGTTTAATAAAATTTAGAAGTTAAACAAAGAAAAGATTATTAGGGATACATTGTGTGGTATTTAAGTATTGAGGACGAATACTTAAACAAAGAAAAGATGATATTTTTCAATTTGAGAGCTCAAATTAGTACAGTTGTCTTGGAATTTTATTTTTGTCAGTGTTTGGGGCATCTTGAATTTGTGGTCACTGATTATGGAACCTAATTATTAGGGATGCATCGTGTGGTGGTGATTAATCTTGGAGTGCTGAATGATGATTAAATAAGCATCATCCAAGGAGAAAGCTAGATTTTAAGATGGCGATTCAGATTATTGGAATAGAAGATATTTTTCCATTTGTTGCTAAAGATTTTGGCTGCATTTGGCATAGCTCTTTGTCCTGCTAGAGCCTGATATAGTTGCTTTAGTAGTCTCCCCTTCTCCTTGCTAACTCCCTGAAAAGCATGAACCCATGCATTTCGATCCCTAGATCACATGCCATGTGGCATGTGATCACTATATGTATATATATATATATATATATAGAGAGAGAGAGAGAGAGAGAGAGAGAGTTTTTTGGTGGTCAAAATTATGGCCAAAGTTTGGGAACTGCCCAACACATCCTGGTGCATTGAATTTGTTCCCCTTTGATCACATTTTGGACGATGAATATCCTTCCTTTTTGTAAGTTTAAGGGGACCTTATCGTTCTTGGGCATGTTGCAGTGGCAACATATCCCCACTTGGTTCGATTGCATGGATGGCTGCCACGTGGACCCTGCTTGGTTCGAATTCATGGATCCACCATGCATTCAAACCCATATCCTCGGGCCTCTTATTAAATATTAGTTATGTGATTCTTAAAATATATCAAAAGTTGCAACTTAATTTTCGGGAGTCATATTCATTCGTTTTTGGAGGTGAGAGATGTCAGGATTACATTTTATATTCCTTGGCAGTTCTCACTCCAATAATTATGGTGTCCCCCCCCCCCCCCCCCCCTCCCTTCTCCCCTCTCCCCTCTCCCCTCTCCCCTCTCTTTGAGTTGAGGTGACTTCTTCCTATTTAGTATTTACTATATGACTTAGTTTAAGGTACCCAAACCTGAGTATTAGCAGTGGCACTCGAGTCAATCTCATATCGACAACCTTGATAAATGCGTTGATTATTTTGACTGCCAAATCAGCGCAAGGCCAAAAGTGAACTTTCACTGATTTGCATGTGGTTAACTAGCAGTGTGGCTCCTGATGCTCAATCATTTGGACAAAAGGAGTATGACTTGAGTGCACTTGCTATTATTCATTTGGCCAACATTTGGTTGCACTTGCTATTAGTCATCAAGTTTATACAACCCAACAGTCTTCTTTAAGCCCATTCATTTCTTTTCTTACAAATGTAAGCATATTATGGCTCTCACACTTCGCAATTTTTAGTTCCAATCTATCATGTTGCCTTCCTTTTTATCATTTTATGGATGAATCATGGAAGCATATGTTACCTAGAGTTTTGGACATAGATACATTTTTGGTGTTGATGCAAACTCATGGTGTTCATTTGGATTTTGCAGTTAGGATGATATATAATAAATTATGCATAATATTTTTGAATTGTTGAAATATAATAGTTAATATGAATGTTGAGGAAAGGAGATGATGGTGGACATTGCTATATATATATATATATATATATAGAGAGAGAGAGAGAGAGAGAGAGAGAGAGAGAGAGAGAGAGAGAGAGAGAGAAGTGAGAGACTGCATGCATATGCAACGTTAAAACGTTGCACATGTTCCATTTGGGTGTCACATGCACTTGTATAAGGTCAATCATCAACCATTTAAAAAAAATGATTTACTACTATTGATTTTTTGGTCAAAGTTACAAAAATTCGATTGAAAAAAATTTGGGTGAAAAATCCATATTATTGACCTGTGATTTGAAGCGCAAAAAATCCAAACCAAAAAAAAAAAATGAAACCCTCTAGGATGTGGTGACCCTTTAGTCTCTTATCATTAGGAGTTACAATTAATTCTAGACTTAAACTAATAGGTGGGTATACGATGAATACCATTTTTTTGGAATTAATTACATTAGGATAAATTGGACTAATTTTTAATGTTTTTAATGCCTATCATTTTATAGGCATTGTGTGATGATGCAGCTGAAAAAGTGGAAAGGGCATTTATTCTCCAGTTGTTGGGGAATAATAAAGAAGTCTTGCATTTGCTCTTCTTTAGCTAAATCTTTTTATTGATTGTTTATGTGAAATAGGATGCGACTTCTCTTAGATTTTGTGATGAGTTCGGATTCAACCATTTAAACAAGGCTTCCATGTTTTACCCCAATTTCTATTAAGATTCACTACGTGAAAACAAAGGAAAAACAATACCATTTGTTTGAGAAAAACAACTTCCGAAAGCAGTTGAAACAAAACAACCTCCTCTTTACACCATTTCATTCTTTCGAAAGATGACTCCATGGAAACCCTAGCTCGCACGAAATCGAGGTTGCTCGATCCAAACCCTAACCCTTTTCACCACCAATCTGATCTCATCAGCCACACGCCTTTAGATCATCCCTTTCCAACGTAACAACTCTCGATCTCTGATCAGAAAGATCAGGATCCTTATGATCGTCTTCGATTACCTCTGCACTCCGATCCCCCTTCCCCCGTTCCCCGACTTTATGTTTCAATGATCGTCTTTGATTATCTCTGCACACCTGGTCGATTTCGAGATGTTTCCATGACTTGAATGGGGAGATCTCCACGATTCTTGATGTTTTTCCGTTGCGAGAGCCCGATCTAGTGGAAGATATTAAGGAGCAGATCAATCTGTTGAGAAAAAAGTCGAATTGAGCGAGGATTTTTGTTGATCCGTGCGAAGAAATTCTCTGGCTGCAGATTCAGCTAGGATCTTTGTAGTTGTGATCGGCGATCACTATCAACAATCTCTCTGCCGATCACTATCAACAATCTCTCTCTCCTCTCTTTCTCTCTCCTCTTCTCTCTCTCTCTCTCTCTCGTCTTGCCCACCACGTGGACTATTGGCTGCACGGAGGAGGAGGGCTGCAACTGTATTGGCTTCTCCGATTTGTCTACATGCAACTGTCAATCGCCATCAATTTATCATCCTATCAGGTAACCCTAATCCGAGATTAGGGATTTAACAATTTAAAGATTAGGGCTTTAATCTTTTAATCTGAGATTAGGGCGCACTAATCTAAGTTTCTCAGGGCTTTAATCTATTTTATATCCAATTTTATGGCTACACTAATTTGAGATTAGTCTTTAGGCCTTTAATAGAATATAATTTTTTTTGAAAAATAGGGCTTTAATTAATCTGATATTAGGGCTTTAATCTTTTAATGTGAGATTAGGGCAACTTTAAATTGAGAGATTGTTGAGCATGTAAATTTGAGATTGGTTGCCTATAAATTTGTAATTTGAGATTGTTCTGCCTATAAATATGAGATTAGGGCTACAATAATCTCAACCTGCAATGTTGAACCTACCCATAGTTACCAAAATTGGTGAATTTTCGAAAATAACTCGTTTAAAATGTGGTTTTTTATAAAACATCAGAAACACGTTTAACATGCGTCTTTTTAAAAAATACTCATATTTTTTAAAAATCACAATTTTTATGTCTTAAACGCGATTTTTACGTTTTAAACATATTTTTTACGATTTTTTTCCTATTTTTTTCTTATTTTTATCAAAAGATATATATTTTTAAAATATTTTATTACCTTTTTCCAAATGTTTCCCGACTTTTTTTTCGAATTTTACTGATTTTTTCTTTTTTTTGCCTTCCCGATTTTTTTCCCGAATTCCGACTTGGTACTATGAACTTGCCTATAATTTTTTTGACCTTGTTTTCTGTTTTAGAGTTGTTGAATCTGAATATTGTAAGCTGTTTAATTTTTTTTTGAGCATATAAATATAGATCTTTTGTTGCTTATGATCCTTTCTTTTATTTGACTGCCTATAATCTTTACTTTTATTGGTTGTTTATGTTGTTTCATTGATTTAACATTTTTTTAATCTGTTCTATCTGCATATAAAGAAACTTGAGATTGTTGCTACCTATCATCATCATCACCACCCCAGCCTTATGCATTTGAGGTTGGCTTTGCGGGTCCTATTTCTTCACTTGTTTCTGAACGGCACTAATCTCTCTGCAACTTCGCAGTCCTTTATATCCCTTCTCAAGGCTTCCCTGCAGGTCACCCCTGTAGGTCATCCCTTCTCTTCCCCTTCTCCTACTGTCATGTGCTTGTACCATCGCAACCTGAAACACGCCAACTCTGTAGCGCAATGGAAAGTGAAAATATTGCAACCTCATGGTCGTAGTTTACCTATAAACAAAAAACACCCCAACTCTGTGCGACTCGCCTAAGTTGAATATTTGATTTTTAAAATTTTCATTGAGTAAACGCAGAGAATTGCCTGAACCCACCATGAAAAGAGACCGACACAGGAGTAACACAGAGAGTTGATGACTTGTTACTGATGGATAGAAATTACTTTTAAGATGTAAGATTGCAAGAACCCTTTTTGTTGATCGGCAAACGATTCATTGCAAGAGAAAAGATTTAGGAAAAAAAGGCCAAGACAGATGCTAACCTGAATAAAAAAAGCTAGACAACACTATATCAAAAACAAAACAAAAATAAACAAAATTTGGGGGTTGTTTCTAAAACCTTGGGTGGTGATGAAGAGTTTTGGGAGTCCATTATGGTTGCCTAATGGTCCTGCTTTAGTTCCGGTGTTTGCTTTGTTTCTCCTTCGTTTTTTCCCCCATTTAGGTAAGCATCTTGCTGGGCTTTAATCTTGGTATAGTTTTGTTCTCGTTTATAAAATTCCACCTGATTTTCCTTCTTAAACTTATGCATTAGCTGCTTTTATAGATAATAAATCTATCACCATCAAGAATCGTTTTAAACAGTCAGATTATGAAATATGATGAATATCAGAATTTGGATGCATATTTAGAATCTCTCCTCTTGAAGTAGCTTCATCTATTAATTTATTGGAAATGGTCAATTTCTTTTGACTGGCCTTTGCAAGGCTCACAGTGCTAGTTTATTTAATTTGGGGGAGTACTTGCTATATGGACTCCGCTTTCAATGGCTGTATTTAGTTCCAGAGTTAGCCAGCTCTGCTGAAGTGAGTTCCTTTATTTTTTTGAGTGATGATATTTTGTTTCACATAAAATTGTTTGAAATTTTCCATTCTTTTTTTTTTTCTTAACGAGGTATTTATATCCTGGAAGTAGTGAAATGTCAAGCTTGTTACACCAATGCTCCTTCTTGGCTTCTTGCGTTGTCTCTACGTTCACCATGATTGTTATATTTCACTGTAGCGGTAACTGTCAATTGATCATATCCCTTCCAATCTAATCGGACACACAAGACATAACTTTAATTAGAATCCATGAGTCTTTGAGATGCTCAACAACATGATTATACAGAGAAGCACAAAGAGCCACTACCAGTTCTCCCTTCGGGAGAATTGTTAATGATTATCCGCTCACCAACATACATTTACGAGTAACAAAATCAATGAAATTGAATATCTGTTTGTTTTTACTTTGCATTGACGGAGAGAAATGAATTCTAGTTGTGTTTCCTTTTAGCTACACTTCTGAACTTGATTCTATTTTATTATCTAAGCTTACTTGCATTGGTTGAGTCTATAAAGGCCAAAAAACTTTCTTGCTTTCCTGATATTTCTTTATGTTATCATGGTATCATAGTCATTTAAGTCTAATTTGTTACAAGTTGGTTTGTGATGTGGACATTAGATTCAAGCAGCCGCCATTGACGTATCGACGGCGAAAGAAGAAAATCAAAGTAGTCAGAAAGAAGAAAATTTAAAATTTATTGCCAAAAATTCTCTGATCAGAGGGTTTTCAACTTTCAATCCCATCACTTTTATGTTTGACCTATTTTGAAGTGTCAAACAAAGCCGGATTGATGCGAAATTGCTCATATTTGAAAGCTTATCGAAATAGCTTTCCAACGAGCCAAAAAATGAGCAATTACGACAAGTATTGATCAATTTATGGTCAATTTCTGGAAGCTGCACAGAAAGTAACGAATTTCAAAACTCCTAATTGAATTAGGATTAGTCTCTTTTATTATTTTATTTTAGAAAATAAGATTTGTTTCTTTACTAGAAATATGATTAGTTTCCTTATTGTTTTAAGACTTTATTTTATTGTTTTAGAAGAATTAGGATATTTCTTTTATTTGAACTAGGAATTAAGGTTACACTAGGATTTCTAGTTTTATGCATTGTAAAAGCCTATATAAAGGCCATTAGTGCTAGAATTTAATTATTGGTGAATTTAAAAAATTGTTTTTGCAAACTTGAGAATTCTAAACTTTCGTGAGGGTGTGATTCTCTTAAAACGGAGAGTGATTCTTCGATTCCTGCGTGCGGTTTGGTGTGAGGCCAACTCTTCTTCCTATTCTATCATTTTCTCTATTTATTATATGATAATATCTTCCCTTGCTTTGATAAAATTCCTAAACCCTAAATATAAACATTTACATCTTTTGATTTATCCCTTTTGATTAATTTAATCCCTTGAGCTATCGTTTTCTCAAACTTTGAGGAGTTAAGAGACGACACTATAATTGTCGTTTGGTGCCCTAAACTAGATCGAAACTCGAATCCTTCATCGGATCCGTTTTTCTAGATCGGGAACATCGATGCATATGAGCGCTAAAATTGAATTAACCTAGTTGTTTTATTGAATTCATTAAATTATTTGATGTGTTGGGTGATTCCGAATATTTTGGAACTAAGTTAAATCTAAGGTTATTCCCAAATTTGCATAATTAGGGTTTTAGCCTTTTTCCCACATTAGAATTGATGGGGACATCAAGAGTAAGAGCATCGGATTTGGGCCGCAAAAGAGTCTCCAGAACAAGAGACGATTTCACAACTCATCGGAGATGAGTTTTTCTAACCCGGGGAGAGTTGATGGGGATATCAGATTCAAGTAGCCGCCATTGAAGTATTGACGACAAAAGAAGAAAATCAAAGTGGTTAGAAAGAAGAAAATTCAAAATTTATTATAAAAAATTCTCTGATCAGAGGGTCAACTTTCAATCCCATCACTTTTATGTTTGACCTATTTTGAAGTGTCAAACAAAGTCGGATTAATGCGAAATTGCTCATATTTGAAAGCTTATTGAAGTAGCTTTCCAACGAGCCAAAAAATGAGCAATTACGACAAGTATTGAACAATTTATGGTCAATTTTTGGAAACTGCACAGAAAGTAACGAATTTCAAAACTTCTAATTGAATTAGGATTAGTTTATTTTATTATTTTATTTTAGAAAATAAGATTTGTTTCTTTTATTAGAAATATGATTAGTTTCCTTATTCTTTTAAGACTTTATTTTATTGTTTTAGAAGAATTAGGATATTTCTTTTATTTGAACTAGGAATTAGGGTTACACTAGGATTTCTAGTTTTATGCATTGTAAAAGCCTATATAAAGGCCATTAGTGCTAGAATTTAATTATTGGTGAATTAAAAAAATTATTTTTGCAAACTTGAGAGTTCTAAACTTTCGTGAGGGTGTGATTCTCTTAAAACGGAGAGTGATTCTTCGATTCCTGTGTGCGGTTTTGTGTGAGGCCAACTCTTCTTATTCTATTATTTTCTCTATTTATTATATGGTAATATCTTCCGTTGCTTTGATAAAATTCCTAAACCCCAAATCTAAAAATTTACATCTTTTGATTAATTTAATCCCTTGAGCTATCGTTTTCTCAAACTTTGAGGAGTCAAGAGACGACACCATAATTGTCGTTTGGTGCCCTAAACTAGATCGAAACTCGAATCCTTCATCGGGTCCGTTTTTGTAGATCGGGAACATCGATGCATGTGAGCGCTATAATTGAATTAACCTAGTTGTGTTATTGAATTCATTAAATTATTTGATGTGTTGGGTGATTCCGAATATTTTGGTATTCAATTAATCTAAGGTTAATTTCAAATTTGTATAATTAGGGTTTTAGCGTTTTGTCCCGCATTAGATTTGGTATCAGAGCCAGGTTCTAGGTTAGGGCATATTTGCATGTTATTTAATTTAATCAAAATTTATTTCATAGTGTCTTCATTAGTGTGCATGTCTTGTGTTTGATAAAAGTCCTTATTCCTATTAGGTTTCATACTTGTTGACCGCATACTAGGCAATGTTGTTAATCGAGAATGTTGTTAATCGAGTCCTACTTTAGCATGGATTCCGCGGGCATGAAAGCTCTCTTAGAGGAACTTGCAACCCAGTTGACCACGTTTCAAACCGAACTATAAGCCTAGCATGAGTCTTTAATGACCTGTTTTACTCACAACCATAGTCAGGCTTCCAAGGGTTTGAATGGAAGTAGAGTTAAAGGACACTCCCATCATTGTGAAAGCCCTAAACCTTGTGGTCGTAACAAGTGCTATAAGTGCTAAGGCCTTGGGCACTTTGCATAACAATGCCAAAAAACTTCCTGCTCCGAACTTATTGACTTAAAGAGAGAATCCTAAGGAGTCGGAGAATAGAGAGGTGGAAGAAGTGTATGACCCTCGTGTCGTGATGAGTGAAGAGGAGATAGAAGAAGCTGAAGAAAGTCTAGATTGTGTTAAAGAGACTTTTATTTCCCTTGTGAGTAGTGATGTAATATCCCGAAAAATTGCATTAAACGGTGACCTCGGGATCCGTGCCGACTGGTCATAAGTTTGACCAAGTAGGAGTTCACAAATTGACTAGAGAGGTGATGAACGGATGTGATGTGAAAATGATGTAAGTGCGTGGAGTGTGAGGATAAATGAGAATCACATACGTTTATTTTGGGTGAATGTGCACAACACAAGGAGAGTAGGGATATAAAGGTTAAAGAACCCTAAAGTCATTTATTGAGTTGTGAAGGAGAGTTAAGAAGAGAGAGAGAGAGAGAGAGAGAGAGAGAGAGGAGTAATGAGGGTTGTTGAACAAGGAGTAAATGCAAGCTAAGGGAGGGGGATTCGAGCAACAAACGCCGGATTCGACGCGACTTGGATCCTTTGGAGCAAAAGCTGGAACCCAAGCCTTTCCAACCTCTAGATCCAATCAAATTGGGATTTGATTGAGGTAAATTTTGTTGAATTAAATGCATAGATTGTAGGAGTTTAATTGTAGTCAAGAATACTTAAAATCATAGGATAAAGGCTTAGAAAAAGAAAGAAAAATAGGTTGAAGAAGATTTGGAAGATCAGCCCGAGAGGGGGCTGAATCTGACCAAATCGATTAATCGAAATGGGAGTTCGATTAATCGATTTTTTTCTGGAAGTTGAAAAGTCAAGTAAGCCCGATTTCAATTAATCGAAATTGTTTTCGATTAATCGATTTGGATTTCGATTAGTCGATTTGGAAATCGACTAATCGACTGGGTACCTCCAGTGGCTGAAGGAAAGTAACCTGGGGAAATCAACTAATCGAATTGGAATTTCGATTAATCGATTTCGAATTTTGATTAATCGATTTGGGATCGATTAATCGATTTTGGGATTTCGATTACTCAAATTGAGAATCGACTTCTTTAAGTTAGAGACTTCGATTAATCGATTTTGGATCGATTAATCGAATTGTTTTTCGATTAATCGATTTTGGGAATCGATTAATCGACTTTGACAGTTTTGCTTGACTTCTTAGTTTGCCTTTGAGGTTCTCGGAGGGTCTTGGACCTTCTTTGTTACATCTTTAGTGATGAGTTACATGTGTTATGTTGTACCATAAGTGGTACGTGTGATCATGAGCACAAGGAGCCGCGTGGGACCTCGATGCTTGGAATTTCATAGACTTGAGGTAGGGAATACCTTGAACATGTACTTTAATTTGCAAGAGCATGTATGTAGTGATATGTAATTTAAATTGGGAATTGTTCTAGTTAAGAAAAGTTTGCGAAAAGGGTGTGTGTGTGACATCAACAGTGTAACTAAGAGTAAGACATCCCCAAGGGATGAGGAAGTAACAAGATAGCAAAATGATAAGAATAATTGGATGCATCTCAGGGATGTAGACAAGATTGAGTAACATCCGATAAAACCTAACTGATATAAGATAGCACACTTACACGGTGAATAACTATATGTAAAGCACCCGTTATTTTTGTTATTTGAGGTTTGACCAGGATACCCCACCGACGTGGCGGGATATTTACGACTGACGCGGCAGGATATCCGTGACCGATACGGCGGCGAAATCGTAAGCCAGTACGGAGGTGTATCCGTACGCAGTAAGCACATCCCAGGGATATTGAGATATGAATGAACCCCGCCGCCGATTCCCAGGGAAAAGGGGCTTGGGTAGTTTCGTATTCCCAGGGAATACGTATTAACAACTGTCTATTTAGACGACGATGAAGGGTATCTCATCGGGGCTCGATGCTATATTGCTCGGGGATTACTTAAGTTGAAGATTTAAGTTTTGCTTTAGGCCTTTTCAATGTCATTCATGATCCAGTAAAAGAGATGTGAAAACTGTAAACTGTTATTAAAAGTGAATGTACCTTACCATCTTTTCAAACCGTTTTCTCAGAAATTGCATAGATCCAGCATGCTTAGAATATCATGGAATATATGTGAGGTTTTAACTTATATGTTCACTGCGTTTGTTCCCTATTGAGCTAGGATGTAGCTCACCCTTTAGACTATACGTCGCAGGTCCAGTACTAGCAGCAGCGGAGGTTTCGGGTGACGTGGATCTTGGTGAGTCGGACCACACGCCCTTGGACGAGTTGGAGCCACCTCCAGAGGACTCTGCTGTGCATTTTGAGAGAGTTTTGTGAGCTTGATTTGGTACGGCTTGGTATGTCAAGCCTTAATTTTGTTTAAACAATGTAATTAAACTTTGAGACTATTCTTTTGGGCGAACCATCTGTGATGATTAGCTATCATCGATGGTTCGGATCGGTTCTCCATTCATGCAAGAGCATGAGGGTCGAATTGTCTTTTGGTTATGTTGATATAGTGATTCCGCATTTATATTAAATGCTTTCTTTTGTCGTATTGTTGCTTGATATACCAATGTTCCGTGCATAGCTAAGGGGCACGGTCAAGATGATCGTGCTGATGGCACGGGTTTTGGGGTGCCGAAATCCGGACTATCACAAGTGATGTTTAGTCGTCCACACGTGAGTCAACCGAGTCACCCACACCGATTCGATCGAGCCCTATACGCACGCTTGGTTAGTGTCCATAGAGTCAGTTGTGCACGAGTCTTTGTTGTTGGTCGAGTTGAGTGCACTTGAGTCTTTGAAGTTGTTCGAAACAAGTACATACACACACCAATCGAATCACTTGCCGATGAGTCATTGATATCTATAGAGTTGGGTGCACACGACTTGTTGGCTCCCGTTGAGTCAAATACATGTGAGTCCATTGAACTGGATACACAAAAACCATTAGTGTCAGTTGAATCGAGTACCCCAAAGTCGTTGGTTTTGGTTGCAGCGGGTATGCACGAGTCACTCGAGCCAAGTGTACATGAGTCATTAATGCCCCTCGATCCGATTCCATATGAGTTGTTAGAGTCGGTAGGAACGCGCCAGTATACTAACTTGCATGGGATTGACCATCTGATTTTATTGAATGCTGAAAATACACCGAATGTTTTAATGATTTTAATAATACTGATTTTGTGCTAATTCATGCTAGTCCCGAGCATGTGACCTTGAAAAGAGGTCCTGATGAAAGCCTAGGATTTCCTCTAGCTAAGGGCATTCATCCGATAGTTGCGGTGGAAGATCTTACATCTATTCCACGCCCTGTAACTATGTCTTTTGATCCGTTCCTTGCTACCTGTTCAAATGAGCCGAACCCAATTAACCACTTCATAGCCCGTACCCTACCTGAGCCATATGAGAAAAGGTTGAATGAGGAGTTTCTAGAGTGTCCGCACTTCACTACCAATACGGATAAAGTTCAGGCATATCTCATAACATGGAAGGGCAAGTCTGGAGTTGAGCACCCAAGGCGTACATACATAGGTTCTACAACTCACTGGGGATGAGTTTCTCCCACCCGGGGAGAATTGATGGGAACATTAAGAGCAAGAGCGTCGGATTTGAGCCGCAAAAGAGTCCCCAACATAAGAGGCGATATCACAACTCATCGGAGATGAGTTTTTCTAACCTAGGGAGAGTTGATGGGGGCATCAGAGTCAAGCAGCCGCCATTGACGTATCGACGGCGAAAGAAGAAAATCAAAGTAGTCAGAAAGAAGAAAATCCAAAATTTATTGCCAAAAATTTCGTGAGGGTGTCTCTCTCAAAACGGAGAGCGATTCTTCGTCCCGCATGCGGTTTGGTGTGAGGCCAATTCTTCTTCCTATTCTATCATTTTATCTATTTATTATATGGTAATTTCTTCCCTTGATAAAATTCCTAAATCCCAAATCCAAAAATTTACATCTTTTGATTAATTTAATCCCTTGAGCCTTCGTTTTGCTTTCTAAACAGTTGTAGTTATTAGTGGTTTTTGCAATAACATCATCGCTACTTACTAAAAAGAGATTTTTTCCTCTACAAATCTAGGTCATTCCTATATGCCTTTTGGAGGGCCCAATGGTACCCATAAACCAGATGTTCACCCAGCTGGATTTCCTGTGACGTGAACCCCTCTTCCACCTTTCCCTGGTGGCCCACACTCGCAACCATATGCAATTCCAACTTGTGGAGCTGTTCATGGACCCATTGGAGCTGTTCCTCAGGTGCCACAGGCTGGAAGTAGGGGTTTTGGGGCTGGTCGTGGTAATGCTGGTGGCCCCATTGGAGGGCATCTCTCACACCAGCAAGGTTTCCAGCAAGCTCTAGGTGGTGTGGGCGCTGCTTTCAAATTTTCTCAAATTGGACTCATGACTCAGGTTCGCTGGTCTTCTTTTCTTTTTCTACCCCTTGTTCCTTACGAATGCAGTTGGGTGCTGAATACTCTGTTATGTTTGACAGATGCCAATTCAAGGTCTAAGCCAACCATTCCGTGAAGGCTTTTCTATGGGGGGCACGTCTCTGGTATTTCTGATGCCCTGTATTTTTTCATTGTTCATCTCTTGGAATGATCTTCTTGGCTTTTGTTGCTTGATGGTATATTTTTGCATCATTTGTCAGGATTTCTTGGGTGCCGATTTCAAAAACAGGGATTGCATGTTGCATATAATGTTATAGACTTTTCCACACAGGTATAAGTTTTTCTTTGCCGTCTTTTTTTTAGTCATGACACAACAGTATATTTTTTATTATTTTAATACAGGTGCAATTTTATGTCTTCAGATTTGCAATTCTTGTTTAAATGAATCGCAGTGTGTGATTTTTACTCTTTTTTATGTTTGTATGTCACAATATGGTCCACATAGTTACATTCTCTGAATAGAGCTGCCTAGCCAATAGGTCATTATCCGAATAGGTGGTTAGAATCATATTCTTATGTGGGTATTGTTCCTTGTTTGGTTTAAATCCATGCTACATGGAATCTGAATATGCATTTACCTATCTCTGATACACTTGAATCGTGCGTGAGGCACACCTTTGTTGTGCCATCCAATGCCAGGCTCTATAAGTGTTACATATTATTCATACATGATAAGGAGCGTAGTGTCACAGAGTCACTCCTTTTGACGTGCTCTCGCGTGCGGCGCCTAACTTCCGTAGCTAGGCCAGCCCTTTTTTGATACCAACTGTCACGGGGCGCGCTCCGATGTGCCAACATACCCGCGCAACGCCTCCTTGCCACATGCAACGAAGCCAGCCTATCTCTCCATCAGACTCTGATACCACTCGCCTAGAGGACGGGAACTCCCCTTGTTACCTTCTTTTAAGGCCCACCATACCAATGCATCGTGTCCTTTACGACACACTCATTTGCATATCCGTGCCTTGCTTGGCCTGCTCAAGCTTCACTCTCACGTGCCCTGCGTAAGTACCTCGCTTTGCAACAGTAGTGGCATACAGCTCCTCATGCCGTCTCATTCCAACATGTTTTTCCGACATACTGAACCAAGCACACTATCGTGTGCGTTCCCCGTTACTAACACACGTTACCTTCCGGCCCACGTGCTGTCATTGTCTACTGAGTCCCACACAGCCCTCAAGTGCCCCCATCATTGTTGAACAATGTGCACCACGACGCCGGCCCGGGGCCACATGGCAACCTCACCTTGGGTGTCACACGACATCACAGCTGCGACGTCCGAGGCCCACCCTTTCAGGCCTAGAAGACACTTGCGCACCCTCTGGCGACTCAAGGCCCCGTGTGGGTGGGAGGCATCTCATCCAGCACCTCTCCCACATAGATGGTCCAAACATCATCTATCGGCAAATAATCCGAGGACCTCAAACGTATTGGTTTGTCATACCCCCATGGCACACGCCTTCTGCCCGTGATACACAGTGTCATGCTCCGAACCATTACGCCCATAACTCCCCTCATCATCTTCCCATGCGACCGTGTCGCACCGCATCGCGACCACGTCGCAAAGCCTTTATGGCTTCATATCGCGTGCCCTCCTGACACCACATGGCGTGCCGCCCAGGCACCAAGATGTCGCGTGCCCTCCTGACACCACATCGCGTGCCCCAGGCACCAATGCTGCTAGCCAGAGTGTTGACCCCGTCACAGTAGGCAGTAGTTTGTTAGCCATGAGAATATATATTTTCTCTCTTTGGATTGTGTTTAATTTTACTCATAATAAAAAAAAAAAATTGTGTTTAAATTTTAAATAAATTTGCTTATTGAAGCTTGAGTTATTTGATTCATCTTTCCATTACAACTAGCACCGTCATTGCTGTTTTTCCTAATAAAGACCTGAATATTTTTGTTGCTCACTGCAATAGGTTATAATAAAATTATATTTAAATGAATGGAAAATGGATTTGCCATCTATAGGTGTATTATGGAAATTTCATATTTTACTGATTTAACAAACATGTACTCGAAATACTCCAAATAAGTGCTTTCCAGTGCCCAACATTTCGAACTGACCCACTCTGTACTTGTACCCACTGTGTGTACCTGGGCTACAACCACGTGTTATGGAAGTAGTAGGCCTTGTATGTTAAACATATTGTAGGCACTTGATAAGGTAGTAGCGATTATTTTATGCTTTATACTATTTGACAGTTTCACAATCTTCTACTCAGATGCTTTGTGTCCTAAAGCTGATTATTTTTCTATTATTTCCCACACCCCTCCTGCTTCTTGATGCTTCTTTTAGCTAAGGTCCAACATTTTGGTTTAATTTTGTAATATCATTATGTAAAAAAACTTCTAGGGAGATTAGGGATGCAAGTTCGGTGCACCGAACCGAAGCCGAATTTTTCGGTGTTCGGTTTGGTACACCCCAAACTGAAACCGAATTGAAACCCATTCGGTTCGGTTCGTTTTTTTTTTCTAAAACCGAAATCGATTTGGATCGGTTCGGTGTACGTAAAATACCTACTTTTCTATTTTTTTACCGTTTTTTTTTTTTTTTTTTTTTTTTTCAGTTTTTCGGTTTACTCAACATATCCCCTCAGTTTTCAGTTTCGAGCCACCCAAACTGAAATTGAACCGAATTGGAGTTCGGTTCGGTTTTTGTTGGTTTTCGGTGCAGTTCAGGACCCTCGGTTTTCGGTTCGGTTCAAAGCTTGCATCCCTAAGGGATCGGTTCGGTGTACGAAAAATACCGACGTTTTTTATTTTTTTACAGTTTTTTTTTTCAGTTTTTTTCGAGTTTTTTTTTTTTTTTTTTTTTTTCGAGCCACCCAAACCGAAATTGAACCGAATTGGGGTTCGGTTCGGTTTCTGTTGGTTTTCGGTGCGGTTCAGGACCCTCGGTTTTCGGTTCGGTTCAAAGCTTGCATCCCTAAGGGAGATGAACTAATTAAATTTAGTATCCTACTTTAAAGGGGTTTGGCTCTTCCCCGGGCACATACTCATACCTGCATTGTACCACACTTGGGTAATGTTGCTTCAAAATGATCAACAAGCTGTAAAATGGCTGGAATTGTGGGATGTTGGAGATCTTCAAAGATTCATGATTCACTGACTTTCTTTCGGTGGGAAAGCTGGGGTGGAACCTGCGACAACGGGTCGTGTCAACCCGACACCTGACCTGATATTTTACCGGGTTGGATACATAAAATTGGCTTGTCGGGTCGGGTCGGGCATGTAACATCCGACCTGGCCTTTGGGTCGGGTATTTGGCGGGTTGGGTCCACCCGACCCAACCCCATATGTTGTACTTACAAAATTTAAAAAATAGGGGTTTTTTACTGGTCAGGTCTCGAGTTGGGTTTAAGTTCTTGGTTTAGGTCGGGTCGGCTTGAGTGCACTATTGGGTCTGGTCGGGCATATGCAAATTTCTTGTTAGGCAGTCAAAATTGTGACCCGACCCAATCCATTGACAGCCCTACCTCTAGGTTGCAATATTGTCACCTATTGATTTCGTCATCATCGTCATTGCCTTATCCCATAGATTTGGTGTTGGTTTTGTCTGGCTATTCAGCGATTGAGTTGAAAATATAGTATCTGGAAAAACAAATAAAAATAGGGTGGAAAAAATGTCTTCCTAAAACGTTAGGGAATTTATCAATGTGTTTGGGCCGATGACATGCCTGTTTTTGTTCTATATTTAAATGGAAAAAAATAAAATCAAAAGGGATGTGTCCTTTGTTGCCATGATTAAAAAATTCTGCCAATAGTCAAATACATATCATGCTCTGGTGGAGCCAATATCAATAAAAGTGTACAAGCATACTGTATTGGCAGCTTTCGGCTGATGCAAGATATCTCACAAGTAATGACTGACGTTTATTTATCTAAATGTGTCGATACCTATAGGCTATAAGTATTGGCAGCTTTCGGCTGATGCAGGATGATATCTCAAAAGGTTGTTTATATGAAATTATTATTTGGACTTGCATATTAAATTTGTTGGTTGTGTGGTAACTTTTAAATTAAACTAACAGCTTAAATTTTTAAACAGTATAATAATTTTTAAATTAAAACTAACAACTTAAATTTTTAACCGAAAGGTTAAATCTTTCAGGATAGTTGGGAAGAGTTTCATGTTGATCAACTTAAAAGGAAGATTTTGAAAAATCTTGGCTCTTAGGAAGACCTTTGGGCAATTTTGGAATTTTCATCCATGTTAATTAGTGTTTTGTATAACCTCCTCATTTTTTTTGTCATCTCATTATGCTTCATAGATTTAGTGATTTTCAGGGTCGATTAATATGAAATGTTGAGCAAAAGACAGGTTGGAAAGAAAAATTGGGATGGTACTTTAGTGTTGCCTCAACACAGCATGTGTCATAGGTGTTTGGCACTAAGATTTCTGAAAACTCCAATACTTGGCATCAGGCATGACCATAAGAAAAATATCTAAAAAATAAAATGTTTATATCAAGCACGTAGTATATTGTATGTTGTGTACTTCTGTATGTAAGATATCCGTTATTAACAGTGAATTCATAGTTGGTGACGCATTAATTCCATCCTGCTATATTGGTGTTTAATCTTTGTATGGACTATGGATTATGTAATTAAAATGCTCAAGGTATTAAATATTCCCTCATTTACTTATGAAGTTTTAACTAAATCTCAGTGATATAGTTGGGGATAAATTGTCAACTGGAAAATTTGTAAAAAATCGGTGAAGTCAAGAAAAATTCAAACAAAATCTGCAAAATTTGTCAAATTAGTGAAAGTAGCTGCACAAGTCAACATATTTTGACATTAAAATGCAATTTTTCCAAACCTGTACTTTCAAAGATTTGCACACTTGTAAATAGCAGTCTTCCCATGGTTTGACCATTTTAGCAGGAGATTGACCTGTTCACACTTGAGAGTGAATGGGTTGGTTACTCTGCACCAACTCTTCATATTTATGGTAGCATTTCAACTTTCCTTGGTGGCTACTCTGTTTGCATTGTGACTCTAAAAAATTTCTTGGCCATTTATCTTCTCCAACTCCTTTCGTAACATATTTATTTTATCTGCAGGCTTCTCAAAGTGGATTTGGTGTGGATTATGTCACACAAGGAACTCGAGCTGGATTCTGGGGAAGCTTTCTAAACCAAAATTCCTAAGCTGGATATTCCCATCTGGGTACTGGGAACGATTTTATAGCTCAGGTTTGTTGATGTTTTTAGCCCATTTTTATTTTCCCTCTTGCATTGCAGTTGTCATCCATCAACAAAAATGAAATTTATGTTTTCCCCTTATTTGTTTACTCCCTTTGCTTTATGTGTTGAAAATCTACACAAGATTACATCCCCCATGGATCACAAGGTCTATTTACACAAGTGGGCTTCAACAACCCATCGCAGAATGAGTCTTTGGTGTGGCCGGAACCGATCCTCTTCAATCACAGGTCTCATTACTTTCACTGATTCTTCATTTATTTGATAATTTTACATGGGTGCCTCTGTCCGCACCTACAGGTTTGCTGAAAACCCTAATGTCTGAAACCTAATGAAACCCATTGACTGCTTGAAATCAGACGATGGAGATCGTATTTTACCCTAATCTTTTACAAGCAGATTGTGAGACCATATCTTACCATCAGACGGTTGGTTTTTTATTCCATGTCACACAGATTGGGGCGAAAAACAATCTCCTTTGTCTGATTCAAAGCCATCAATGGTTTTTAGCGTAGGTCACTTCCAAGATTCCGTGGGTGTTAATAAAACTACCTTCTATAATAAAAAAAATTGCTTAATTCACTTAGTTTCTATATTTAATTCAATTATAGTTTACATGTCTTTCAATATCATTTTGTCTGATGATCAGGATTTGTATCCCAAATTTCAATAAACAAAAATGAACTCTTTAGCCGTTTCCCTTGTAAAAGTTTAGTAGTTAGTAACCTTCATCTCCTCTTGTACAAATTCTTGTTCCAATGTTTGTATTGAGGACTGCTGTATTCATTGCCATAAAGAGTGGTTGGGACGAAAACAGATTCGCCGTTGGGATGCCAACCCAAGGGCGGAACCATGTTACCACCAGTGCAGGCGCACGCCCCCACTAAAACCCAAAACTTTTTTCTTTTTTTTATATATATAAAAGTTAAATAAAAATCTGGGCACCCTCTCTCTCCCCCTATTCTCTCTCCCTAAACTACCGCCCTCTCTATTCTCTCTCTCCCTAAACTACCGCCCTTTCTATTCTCTCTCTCCCTAAACTACCGCCCAACTCCCACTCCCTCCCCTTCTTTTTCAGCCTTTTTTCTCTCTAAAATCCTAAAACTCACTCTCTCTCTCTCTAAAAAAACTCACACCGGCCCTCTCTCTAAAAAACTCACGCCATCTCTCTAAACCAGCCCCTCCGCGGCTCCGCCCTCCCTCTATTCTCTGCTCCTCCTGCCGGCTGCGGCCAGTCCGCCACCGGCCCACGCCCCACGCCCCACGGCGCCACCCTCTGGTATGGCTCAACTCTTTCTTGCTCTCTTCTTCTTCTTCTTCTCGTCTCTCTCTCTAGATTTAGGGTTTTTTTTTAGATGGGCTTTCTTCAAATTTTTTCTTGTTTCTGTTAAAAGAATATTTATTTTAAATATATTAAAATATTTTCATTACCTATTTTGTCTCACAAAATCACAAATGCTTTATGCTTTATGCTTCAAATCATAACTGCTACTTCCATAACACTGCAATTGACTCAAAGGAGTCCGATGAATACTGAGGCTGCTTGGTACCTTTTGTAATCACCAAATCTATGTCCAATGCTAGAAAACTTATTCAAATAATTTATTGAATCATCTAAAGAAATTTGAGTAAGTGACTCAGCGGCTATCCAAAATTCCAAATACTGTCTGTTTCTGTTGATTGTTCTTGGCGTGCCTTAATATGATCTTGATATTTCGCTTCAGCATAGTCCAAAGGCTTCTCTTGAACACAGACAAAGACTCTAATTTGACAATTGAATCCTGCTTATCAGAGGCTATTTCTATACTAGTGATTTTAATTTAGTAGCTCCAAAGTCCTTGAAGACAGGAAGATAATATATTTCCAGATCTGTATTCGGATTCCAATTCTTCTGTATTTTTTGCATTATTTTCTGAAGTGCAACTGGAAAATCTTTGCAGTATTTTTTTTTTGATAACCTGGGTGCCTGGGCCTCTTAGAGCACCTGACTAATCCCAGGGGTATGTCCGCACCCCAAGTTAGCACGTGTCAGGTAAGCACGGGATATAAATCCCTACGGGGGCATTCTTTGAGGTATTTATGTTACTTCTTCGGTTCTTCCCAATAGTACCAAACACCCCATCGTGAACTACAATTTGACTTCCAGGGGGGATCGATGATACCATATCTTCTTCACCCTTCTCACAATTCAGCTTCATCAATTATGCATTTCCTGCTGTTTAAGGAATATATGTACTCTATTTAGACGAGTATAAATTACTATCTTCAATATTATATATGGAGGAAACAATGGAGGTATTCTATCATATTGTGGAGAGCGGCTGGGGAGTCCCAATGACAACTCCACATTTCGCTCGGTTACAGCAACAGTAAAAATTGAATGGAGTTCCATATCAACACCATTATAGTGTCAGGCAAAATAATGGACAATCAATCATGTTGAACCATACTAAGGTCCGTTGGGGTCTCTTCATCTGAAGTGGGCTTTTTCTTCTGGGTGGACAAATTGATTAAAGGATTACTACTGGTTTTAAAACATCCTGCAAAAACAGCACAAATAAAAAATTGGATTTGTGAAGAGCCAAAGAGTGAATTCACTTAGCAAGAGTTTTACATCGTTTGCAAGTAAACTCAATTTTAGCAAGAGTTTTACATCTTTTGAAAGTCACTTGTCTTCTAGAATTGGTGGTGTGTCAGTGACCAATTCATTCAGAAATTTACAGCCTTGATCATTTGTTTGAAGAATTGGTTATTTGATCTGTTGTCCCCAATTTGGTCAAACAATGTCGCCTGCACATAAATTACCATATGAATCATCCTAGCACTTGACCTCATCTCTACAGTTAATTAGTTCAAGCACTATTAGCAAAATAGTTACTTAGTTCAAGCACTATTAGCACAACAGTTAATTGTATTTTGAATTTTATTGTGTAGGTTTTTAACAAATCGGATTTGTCCGATCGCGCAATCGGATTTGAGTTAAAATTTCTTCAGATAGTGCTAAATCGGAGGTAATTTTTCTTGTCTAAATTTAACTTTTTGTAATTCTATTTATTGGCTGATAATGATTAATTTATGTTTAGGAAATGTGGTTATGTTTAGGATAAATATGTGAATAAATTTTTATTTGATGTGTGTGCTCTGGCGAATACGATTTATAGTCTCTCTTGGTTTAGGCCTAGTTTTTAGGGTAAACAATCAAAGCCCAGTCTGGCTGAACCCGATTTGGTTAATGTAAAAACCAAGGCTGGCCCAAAAATAAACTAGATATTTTTGCGCTTCTCCTTACCAAGGATCTGTAAATAAGCTTCTTTATCAGCTTGATACTTTTCTTCATAAGATTTCTTTTTTTCAGCGTTCAAGTTCTTCCATTTTGCTCCCATTATGTTAGAGATTTCTTTGAACTCAGCATCTGAGTTCTCTTTCTTAAGCTAAATTGAAAAAGAAAAAAAAAATAAAGTAAAAAAAATGATTATATATTTGATCATTGATTAATGAAATTAAGTTAGATCATATTTTTCTATTAACCCATTTTCGCTTACCTCATCCCACTGATCTTTACACCAGAGTATATATGCAACCATCAGGGCAGGGCTTTTTCTTATCAGTGGACCCTTCTTCTCCTTTCCTCTTAGAGATCGAGTTCGGGTTGGCTTCAAAAATAAACTCACCTCAAATTTGATAAGAGTCTTTAAGACAATAAAATAAAAAATGACTACTTTTTAAGGTTGTAACATATGATAGAAATAGAGTGCGTTACAATAAGGATATGAAGGACTGATTTGCATCTTTTGTTTATTGAATCAGTAATGTTCAGATATTTTAAGAAAGCATCTGAACTAGCGTCGCCTTCTGCGAGAGAAAATAAAGTGTATGATGGAGTACAACATGAAAATGTTGAAAGTGGCGGAACTACGTGTGCGCCAGTGCGGGCAAATATAGATGTTGACTTGACAAATCTTTCAGCAGATCCAGGTGTGCGTCCTAGGATTTCAAGTTACCATCCTAATGCACAAGAAAAGATAAGGAGAGCTTATTTACAGAAGGGTCCTTTTCAACCCAAAGGACATAATTTTCCTCGAACGAAATTTTCAAATGGGTTTTTTCGGTTTAGTCCCAAGTGGTTTGATGAGTTCAGTGGTTGGTTAGAATATAGCATAGAGAAAGATGCTGTATTTTGCTATCTATTTAAATCGGATAGAGGAGGACAAGGGGGTGGTGAGCAATTTGTTAGTGAAGGTTTTAGAAGTTGGAAGAGGAAGGAGAGATTAAACACTCATGTTGGAGGACCTAATAGTTCTCATCATCAAGCTTATGTGATGTGTGAAAATCTTTTAAATCAGATGCAACACATAGAGATCATTTTGAGAAACATCTTGACCAAGAAAAATTAGATTACAAAGCTTGTTTGTATGCATCGATTGATTGCGTATTATTTCTTCTTCGTCAAGGGTTGGCTTTTCGTGGCCACGATGAATCAGCGGACTCAATAAATAAAGGAAATTTTCGTCAATTGTTGAATTTTCTTTCCATTCATAGCGAAGAGATTAAGAGAGTTGTGTTGAGCAATGCTCCCGGAAATTTACAGTTAACATCACCTAAGATTCAGAAAGAGATTGTTCAAGCATGTGCAATTCAAACTATAAGAGTGATCGTCGATGATCTTGGAGACGCTTTCTTCTCACTATTAGTTGATGAGTCTCGTGATATATCCATCAAAGAGCAGATGGTTGTTGCAATACGATATGTAGATAGGCGAGGTTTTGTGGTTGAGCGTGTCATAGGATTTTTACATGTTCTTGAAACCTCTGCTATATCACTTAAGAAAGGAATTGAGGAACTACTTTCCAAGCATAACTTAAGTATGACAAGAATGCATGGTCAAGGATATGATGGCGCAAGTAACATGCAAGGTGAATTCAATGGACTCAAAGCACTTTTTTTGAAAGAAAATGAATCTGCATTTTATATCCATTGTTTTGCACATCAACTTCAGTTAACAATTGTCACTGTTGCACAACATTACAAACCAGTTGCAACCTTCTTCGAATTAGTCGCTCTTATAGTGAATATGGTTGGTGGTTCATGCAAACGGAAGGATCTTCTTCGAGAGAAACAAGATGAAAATGTGAAGAAAGCACTTGAGAGTCAGAAAATCTCGACTGGAAAGGTCGTAATCAAGAAACCAGTCTTAGAAGGGCAAGTGAAATACGTTGGAGCACACATTTAGATACTTGTCTAAACTTAATTGTCATGTACCCTGCCGTGATTAAAGTACTTGAGTTTATCGATGAAGATGGTGAACTTATACAACAAAGAGCTAAAGCAAGTTCTCTATTGGATACCATGTACACTTTTGACTTTGCATTCACTCTACATGTAATGAAGGAGATTTTGCTAATCACTTGTGATCTATCAAAGGCATTGCAACGAAAAGATCAGGACATTGTGAATGCCATGCATTTGGTTGAATTAACAAAGGAAAGATTACAAAAACTTAGAGATAATGAATGGGATTCAATCCTCATTGAGGTTTCTATATTCTGTAATGAGCAAGATATTATTGTTCCAAATATGAATGAGAAGTTTGTAGTGCATGGACGGCCACGTCGTAGAGTTGAAGAAATTACAAATCTACACCACTATCGGGTTGAGTTCTTTTATACTGTCACTGATATGCAACTTCAAGAGCTTAATAACCGTTTTACTGAAGTCAACACTGAATTGCTACTTTGTATGACTTGCTTCAATCCAACAGAATCATTTTTAGCTTTTGACGAGCAAAAGTTACTGCGCCTTGCACAATTTTATCCACTTGAATTTTCAGAAGTAGATCGGTTGGTTCTTAGAGGTCAGCTTAAGACGTTTATTATGGACATGCGCTCGAACGAAAAGTTTTTTAATTTGAAAGATATTAGTGACCTTGCGAAGAAGCTGGTAGAGACGAAAAAGCACGTTGTGTATGATTTAGTTTATTTGCTCTTAACTCTGGCATTAGTTCTTCCAGTCGCCACTGCTACTGTTGAGAGATCATTTTCTGCTATGCATATTTTGAAGAATAGGCTTCGTAATAAAATGGGAGATGGATTGATGAGTGACTGTTTGATTACATACATTGAGAAAGATATATTTGATAGCCTCGACAATGATATAATTGCTGATTACTTTCAGAAGATGACAAATCGTCGAGGACAATTGCCTTAAAAGAATTTTTTTTACAGTTGACAATCGATACAAAGTTTAATTTTTTTGTAGATGAATGATATACAATTGTCAATGTCTTATTGTTAAAAATTTCTTTTTTTATATAATTTTAATGAAAATTATATTTTATAATATAAATTAGTTTAAATTTAAATTCATTGTATAAAATTTATCTCTAATTCATTTTGCGCCCCACCTAGATGAGAATCCCGGTTCCGCCACTGTGCCAACTCAACACGTAATCATAAGAAGGCTCACCTGCATTTCACCCACCAGCACCACCATCGCCTAGGCAGCGATATGACTGCATTGCCATAAAGAACTGCACTGACATTAAGGGAGTTTCGAGCAGCGTGACTCCGAAGCCGTGCAAATTGCTGGCTGATCATGGAGCACAAAAGAGAATGTGCCCGTGTCCATTCCCGTCTAAATAGATACCTATTGAAGACGTTCAATTTCAAGTGTGCTCTTACAATAGCAAGAAACATTAGTTATGAGTTTTATTGAGTAAATTTTTTTCCTTGTAGTAAGAACTAGGAACAACAGAGATTAGCTGCTTCAAGCTTCTAGCTGATTTATGATATAAGGAAGCAAAATAAGATTTATGTGGCCTTCTAGTGCCTTCGGTGAGTTGTCCAGAAAGAGGTGATGCTATATAAGAGGCTTCATTTGACTCTAGTCCTTTGTTCTTCAAGTTAAAATATAAATATGTTTTGAAGGACTCTAGCCCTTTGTTCCACCTAAATATCTGATAATTGTGCTCTCTCCAAACTGCCCCGAGAACAGCCAGCAACACAAGCTGCCAAAAGACCCAACCTCCGTTATGGAACGGCACTAGGAGCCACACAACAACTAATTGTCGACAAGAACTGGGGAAGCACCATGAAACAACAAAACAGGGACAGGGAGAATCTTCTCCCAAACAGCGGCAGAGAAGGAGCATACAAAATAGCATTTTAAAAAAAAGTGCATAAAAAAAAAAATAGCATTTAAAAAAAAAATTGCATAAATAGCGACTGTCCAATTTAGTCGTTCTTCTATGACTTTAAGAGCAGTAGTTCTTGAAGTTCATAAACGACTGTCGTGTACAGTAGTAAAAAAAAAAAAAACTATTTCTTGAAAAGACGATTGATGTTGGCAGTCATTTTTTTTGCTTTTTCATGTAGTGATTGTGGGCACTTTTGTATTACAATAAAAAGATGTTTTAAAAGTGGTATTTCTTTAATTCCAGATGTTGACAGCTGAGAATGGATGTTGGCCTCTATGCATGGATATTGTTTTCTTTGATTCGATTGCATATGCAGTTAAGCTGTTTGAGTTTTTGGCATCTTCCTTTCTGGTAATTGTACATTATAAATTGTTTGTTCGATTGGGCCTTTTCCCAAAATAAGAACAAAGAGCTAGAGTTGTTCACTAATTATTTTTTATTTTTGGATAAATGGCGCTTTTTTATTTGAATAAAAGGGAAAAAAAAACGATAAATGCAATACAAGATGTGGTTGAGACATAATATCAGACCACAATGGTTATGTTTACATCAATGGGGAATCCATAGCCCCCATATGTCTATTATTTGGGAACTCCCTCTTTCTCAAGTTTATTTGCGTTTTGATTGGCTGCTCTAGGAATATTTAAGATAACATAACTGTTAGAGTTAGTGCCCTGAAAAGTCATTTTTCTTGTTTTTTTGCTTTGGCCAAAATAAATTATTATTTCGATACTTCGACAAGAAATTCCTCCAGTTAATCAAATGCTTATATGCATAAAGGGTGACTGACTATTTCTATTGATAATGAGATGATCAATGAGTTATAAGATACCATCAAGGTCCTTAGGCAATATTGCAAGATATTTAGGTGTTCAGCTATGAGCTACCACGAGAGAACTAGGTTATTGATTCATTATTCCTGGAAAAATCACGACTATGGGTGGAACTAAGCACTTGATTCATATGGCTGTCATAGTGCCAATGTGTTCTCATTAGATGGAACTAGCTATTTGTCAAGCTACCATGGTAGGGGCTACGCATCGGCATATATGTGTACATTGGATCTTTAGAGAGTGGGAGCAGCTCAGACCCCCGTAGACTGAGCCTGCGATCTTGGTGTCGGGCCAAGTGGGATGAATCCTCATTATGGGTAAGAATCTTCGGTTGGATTATTTTTTGTTATTTTTTTAAACTGCACAACAGGAGATAGGATTAAAATGTGAAAATTTTGCGATATGTACCATTTTCTTTGAATTCTGTTTTAACTAACACCCATGATCATAAATCAAGATAAATGTATAAAAATTTGAATGTTCATATCCACTATCAAGCATTTTAGTACTACCCAAAGCAAGTATTGAAGACGTGTTGAAACCTGGGAGGAACATGCTAGCAGTTGTTTACTGCATGTATGGAAGCTCCTGCACCGTAAATTTAACTGTCATCATCATTTTTATGCATCCAGTTTCGTTTAATAATTGAGGCTTGAAACATATGAATTATGAAACATCATCTATATCTTATCCCAACTCTTAATTGTTGGTTTTTTAAACTGAGATTTTATAATTTTGTGTTATCATTGGTATCGCTTGTCTTACTCTAATTTCTTGTAAACCAATGGTTCATGCATTTTCTAGCCTAATTGTTGCACCTTTGAACGTCAGTTACTGACATAATGAATTCCTATTGCAGCTTGTGTGAGCACCGACAGTGGAGTCAATGCTTTCACACTCGATCCATCTCTTGGGGAGTTCATACTGATTCATCCAGACATAAAGGTGTGTGTGGGAGCTGATTGTTGATCAATTTACATGAAACACAGTTCTTCAGTTTTTTAATACCGTGTTAGCTTAAAAGACTAAATCTGAAACTTACGATCTAATTGCCCACTATTCTTTGACATGAACTACCGTCATATATTTTCTTTGCTATGTTGTCAGACTTGCCCTGTTTGCTACTCTGTATAAACTCATCGTTATGCTTCCAAAATGACATCGATTTGATATTTTTTCGTTGAAGATAGACTTTTATTCTTTTATACTGTTTTACTTAAAAGTGTGCTTTATTGGTTATTTGGTATGCTGCATTGTCATGTAGATTCCAAAGGAGGGTAATTTATATTCAGTGAATGAAGGAAATGCCAAGAACTGGGATGAACCAACAACACAGCATGTATTACTCAATCACTGATTATATTTCATTTATGAGTTATTTGGAGCATAGTTCCTTAATGTTTTTTGGCTTGCAGATATGTTGACAAATACGAGTTCCCTAAGGATGGCTCTTCTCCAAAGTCTTTGAGATATATTGGAAGGTACTTGGACACTCCATGTGTACCATACCTATGAATGTAAGTCTTTAATTCTGATTTAAGGCAGAGAAAATGCTTTTCCAATCATAAAATATTGCTCACAGATGAAATTCAGGACTGTGGCACTCTGGTGGAAACATAATCAATGTCGTCAATGGATAAAGAAGAGAACCCCACCCAATCATTAACCATTCGGTCTACAATTCAGTTGGTCTACATTGGAAGCCTTGCTAATTTCAAGTTGTGGCAAAAGATCTCAATTATCAGTAAAATTAACAACCTCCAAGGACACTGATATCAATTTATCTAGTTAGGGAAATAGGGAGATTCCTTTCAATCCCCAAATTAATGTTGATCATATCATACGATATTAGCAAATATGATGGCATGTGATAAACTGTTTCTTGTGTTTATCTTGTGATTGCTCATTGCATGAATCTGATGAGGATAATATTAAATAATGAATCACAACATTATTACAATTAATATGCTACTTTTGACTATTTAAAAGTTGGCTCATGATTTATTTTTTCTCCTTTAATATTGCTCTTTCTTATCAATTAAAAAAGAAAAATTGGTTCATGATTTGGGAGACTCCTCTGAGGGACTTGTGCTAGCTTGTGAGGATAATAATGTTAATTCTTTTGGTAACCTATGAATGGACACAAAAAGGGTAAACTAATTTTAATTTGATCAGAAAATTTGCCGTGCACCGTCTTAATTCTAATGATATTATCATTGTCTCTAGCATGGTAGCTGATGTCCACCGCACTTTGCTTTATGGGGGCATCTTTTTATATCCAGGAGACAAGAAGAGTCCAAATGGAAAACTACGGTATGTAATGTTGGCAGATTTCAAACTTCTCCCTTATAGAAATTGCATTAAGTTGATGCCATATAGCTATAGTTATCATAATGCTGGTATTCTAAATATGTGACTAAGATTAATGCCCCTCATATAGAACAGTGTTTTATATGAAGTATTCTCAATGCCATTCTTGATGGAACAAGCAGGAGGTCAGGCCTTTACAGGCAAGCAACGGGTATGAACCACATCTCCCTATCAATTATTTAAAATATGTATATCTATCTCGCACTATCAACAATTAGTTGTTTTGATCTTTGATCTTCTGTAAATTCATTGTTCTCTTATACTAAGATCCGTATGGGTTTTATCAAGTAAGAATTGGAAGGCACGGTTGTGCTCTACATGGGCTTGATACATGGTTGGAGAGCATGGAACCCAATTGTCAGGTGGACAGAAACAGAAGATTGCCATAGTGAGGATGATTTTGAAGAACCCCAAGATCCTACTTCTTGACGAAGCGACAAGTGCATTGGACACCGAGTCTGAGCGCATAGTCCAAGATGCACTCGTAAGGATAATGTTAAATAGGACAACCATTGTTGTTGCCCATCGTTGATGCACCACTACTATCACATCACAATTCCTTGTCATGCTCAAGGAATTGTGATAAGGAAATGTGATGTGATAGTGGTGCTGCATCAAGGAAAAATTGTGGAGCAAGGTAGTCCGGAACCGATAAGCGTATTGGACGGTATGTATCGGTTTTGGAGGTCACCGGTACGGTACAATACATTCAAGATACTGTACTGGTGCCTCCCATACAAAATAGCAAAATATCGGATTTCGGAACCAATACGTATCATCTTGTACGTATCGGTTTTGGAGCTGGACGATACATACTAGTTTTTCGAATTTTTGACCCATGAGGTAGTCGATATAACTTTTTACTCTGTCACATGCTTTTGCATTCTTAATAATAACAAATGCAAAATATTTGATTTCTGGTTAACAAATCTGAATAGAATGAAACAGAGTTAGATCCATTTTCTCTTAGTCAATTTATGCTATTTATCCTTCATTCATCAGGTTCTTATTCTACTACAAAAAATAATACTATTAGTGACACCAAAAACTGACGCTATTAACAAAATAACTTGTTTCAATAGCGATAATACTAGTAAAGGCAGTTTTTTTGTTAATAGTGGCAGTTTTTTGTGGCACTCATAGTCTTATTTTTTGTAGTGTTCCAAATTCATCAAAGATCCTGATGGGGCTTACTCTCAGCTCATAAGTCTACAAGAGAGGAATAATCCAACTCTTATAGTGTGTATCATTTCATGTACAAGGTGAAAATATGAGAAATAATTCTGTTTCTGGTAATGGGGTGGCTTTAGGTGAAAAAAAATTTTTAGTGATGCTTTAGGTGTAAACATTGAGGAACCATAGGGCTATCAGATGATAATTGTGTATTTTAATGTATTTTTATAGTATAAGTTATGTGGCAACACTGCCATTTCAATTTGCTTGAATTTATCTCTATATACCACTCCTTTTTAATGTTTTATAATTGCATATCTTAGCTATCATTGTTGGACATCTTACTAAACAATTTTCCACATCGAATGTTAATTACATTGGAGGATTACCACATTTTTTTAGTTCAGTAGTATTTCCTATTTTTAAATCTTTATTCCTCCTTTTTAAATTGCACAACTTAATTAGTCTTTTATGCTGAAATTCAGTCCCAATTGGCAGCATCAGCTTTGCAAGAACCCTCGCTCCAACCTTGTTATCAAAACACTCTTTACCAACCACACATGTGCTCCTAATAATGGAGCTCATCCCCCTCCCATTGGTGTTCATAGTGTAAGTAAATTGAAAATAAGGATCTATCTATCACGCCTAAAGTTACTTACTAATGCCTAATAATTATTATCTTACACAAGGTCTCTTCCATGCACAGCCATTACAACCGGTAGTTCCTCCTGCCAGTGCTATTGCGAGATGGATGTCGAACAATAACCCTTCTTTATATCACGCTATTGTGGCAGCATGGCCCCCTGGTCTTGTTCAACCTTCTACTGCATGTGAGTCTTTTTTTATTACAATCTAATTTTAGCGTTGACTAAAGATGTTTTTGGATTTTCCATCACTTGTGAAACCTGAGGAACCTAAAGCTTCGTTGTTTAGCTATTGGCGATGAATTTCAATAATCACCGATTATTTATTTTTCTTTTTACTCATTGGAGGCAAGTCCTCCGTTGAGATTTGATAAAGAAGGCTCCTTGCTTGCAGTCACAACAAGTGACAATGGAATCAAGATCTTGGCAAACACTGGTGGGCAAAGCCTGATAAGATTGCTAGAAAGGCAGGGTGTTTGAAGGGTCTCGTGGACTTTCTGAGCCAATGAACATAAATCTCCCGTTATACCTTCTTTTTTATTTAGTTTAAGATAAATTTTATTGGTGGAAATTTTAATGCCATGCTATGCCCACGCAGGTGTGGTTTCTCAATTTGTTTGTTTCTCCCTTGGTGTGGCCTCCTATTGTTATTAATGCATATGTTTCTATCACTCTTTTTGCCACTGTTGAGCGAAACAATAGAGTTCAAGCATCCTTAAGTAGCCCGGTAAGAATCCTTGTGCATAATCTTTCAGTTATTTTTTTAATAGAAGTTCCTAAATCTGCGTTATGGGGTTACCACGTGGAATGGAATTGCAGGCTACTATATACACAATCGGATGGCAGATGTCAAACCAAGGACAGATGATGTTGATAATAGTAGAAGCTGGAAATTAGCTGATATTGTTAATCCATATAATTTAAAGGCCCTTTTCTTCTTTTTCTTTGGAATACTTATGGTAGTGTCTAGAGATCACAGAAAGGGGGAAAAAGAAAGAACGTTTACAACATATATGTAAGGAGATGTCAGGGCCATTTGACAAGCTACAAGTGTACAGTTGCTATGCGTTACCAAAAGAGCTTCAGCTGTTGCCAAAAGAGGAAGCCTTGTAACCTCACAAGGTGGCTCTCACAAATGAACATATCTATAAGGAGATGTCAGAGCCATTTGGTAGCATGCATGTTACTAAGTCCTGGTATGTTGACGATCTGCCGTGGCTTTGCGTTTGGGCTATCAAGGATGGTGTTGAAGATTTGTGATGGCTTGCCATGAGGGCTAAGGTTGAGGCAACGTGGGGAGTTGATGCCTAGAACATTTTCTTGTCTTTTTATATTTTAAACTGAGCATCTTGCTCACCTTACCTCTATATCTTCGCCTTTGTTATATCTATAAAATCCCAATTATCTATAAAAAAAATAATAATATTGGAGTCGCAAAGGGATGTTATATGGACGTGGGTAGGGATGAGAGGAGGCCTTGTAACCTCACAAGGTGGCTCTCACACACGAGTATATATGTCAAATCAGTAGGTTTTGAACTTTTGATGTTCTCTCATTGTTTGAGAGGGTAACCCATGATCTCAAGATCTATTGCATGGAATAATATTGAAACGATAGTAATATCAATTGTCTGATTGTCCTTTGTCGCAACCTTTTCTTTCTCGGGAGTGGTCTGATTTTTCGTTTTTGGAACGAAAATCTAATAGATTCGGCCCCTCTGGCTTTATAACAGTAAGTATGAATGCTATTCACTTCATTTAATGAGTGTACTTGCATAAAAGATTAATTTTTCATCTTTACTGATATGCTGCACAACTATTTATGTGTAAAAAGTAGCGGCTTGAGTGCATATCAACTTTTATCTATCAATCTTTCTGCATATGTCATGTCCCTTAGAAATGTGTGAAAGTTTGCTTTTCATAGGATTTATTGACCAAAATGCTCTATTGAAGTGAGATTTCGTGCCTCTTCCAATGATCCTCCTTGTAATATAAGACCAACACAAGTATATATACTTAAAAGATACCTCTCTACACCATCACACACGGATACTAACTTGCCCACATATCAACATCTTCTCACCATCAGCCCATCTACGGTAGCAATCGCATGATCTTCTGATTGCCCAGATCTCGAAAATCCATGCCAGCATTTGTAAGCTAGACTCTCTGAAGCCATCCAAACATGTCAATGAAATCTTCACTCAACTTGTCAATCTATGCACTCCCATCTTCCATAGGCACCAACTATCTGTCCTCAGAAGTCCAAAACATGCGAGCTAGTCTCATTAGACTCTGTGGACCGGCCAAGCCTCTCTCGAGCTCGAATTCACTTCTTTCCTCACCAACATTCCGAACCCACTAAATCATCTCAACCACTTCCCCTACTACTCATACTACGTCGAGCTCAGCAGCCTCGAGTACAACATTCTCATCTGAAAATGGGGTGGTTGACTCTAAACAAGTCTCCCTTCGTGGGATCGGGTTCCATGCCACTCACATCGATTATTATGGTCACCCATCACATGGTTTTCACAAGTATTGACAACTACAATATCGATGATTCGGCAAATAGAGTGGCAGCCACTATAAAAAATAAGACTATTAGCGGCGGTCAAAAACTATCGCTATTAACAAAAAAACAATTAAGACTTAGCGATGGGGGCATTAGCAGCCTTTTTTTTGTTAATAGCGGCAGTTTTGGCTAATGCTAATAGTCTTATTTTTTGTAGTGGGTGGATCGTGAGCACCGACGGTGTGCTAGAGTGGAGGATGAGGTTCAAGATGAGGGAGGAGCTAGGGGGATTTGATTGCATTTTCTTGGCAGCTTTGGTTGGGATGAGCAAGGAGAAGGGGTATGTCATTGATCATCTAAGTACATGAAGAGTAGAGGGATATTGCTTGTGAGGAGTGCATATGGGGCAAGGGGATTCTTGTACCCTGTTCTGGAAGTGGTTGACTTGTTCTATTTTGAGATCCTCTCTATATTCCACCCAACAAATGATGTTATCAGTTCTGTTGTTCTTGTAAGCTAGCCAATAAATGGGAGAGCTACTATAACCCAGGCCCAAACATGCTTAACTCGAGTTGGGTCTTGGGCCAGGCTTACACACCCAAAGAGCAATTTATTTTCAGGCCGAGTTCGAGCTAAAATCCAGACCAGCCTGGTCCATTAAGACCCCTACATGTAAGAAAACAAATGTATATATATATCTTTTCTAAGGTTATTGCTAACTTGTTATACATTCTAGAATGAAAAATATGGAGGAGAATTAATAAGGATTTGATGTGGCTAGTGAAAGAACAAATATGGTCATTTTCTAAAGAGTAAATATAGAAGGAGCATAAATATCTCAACCCTAAAGCAAAACATAAGTGTAAAAGAGAATTGTATCCCATTATGTCTCATCATATCATTATATTAGAGCTAGTATAGGGAGAGCCTGCATGCATAGAGAGTGGATTCAGTCCAATAGCTAAATGAACATTTGTCTTTCAATGTAATTATTTTATAAAAATAATAGACATGTCTTTTTAGGAAAATATTACTACAACATCCAATCAAATGGTGCACTCTTGGGTTTATTTTATTTTTAATTTAAAGTTTTTCATGTAAATGATCATCACCGATATCATACTTAGCCTGAAAATAATGCATACCCCGAGTATTAGAACGATCTTATGAGAGGGCTTTAATATGAACTATTGTTCATATATGTTGAACTGTTCATATTAAAGCACTCTTATTGGATGGTTCCAATGTTATAATATGCTTATTTTTTAGGTTAATTAATTAAGTCTACAACTAATGGCTAATTATCTAATTTTATTTAAGATTGGAGTGTTAATACCATTTTGAAATGAGTCATAAGCTTAACCCATTTCAGTGAGAAAGAATAGGATAAAATAGTTGCATGGAAATATAGTAACATGCCTCTTACATAGGTAATAAGCCTAGCCCATTTGTTTAATATTTTAGCTATTGATCTAATTAATAAACTAATCAGTTATGTATATATTAATTTCACTATAAATGTACACACACGATTTAGTTATGCTTTTATATATATATATATATATATATATATATATATATATATATATATATATATATATATATATATATATATATATATATATATATACGGCCATACAGCCGTGACAACCTCGAGAACTAAGGAGAAAGCATGCATATACATGTGACAGTTGCGGAGCAGCATGAGGGAACACCAACTATAGTGGTGGGGGTTAACAACATAACCAACCCACACTTTTTCAAGACAAGGTGGGAAAGAGTGGAGGACAAGAGTTGAACCCACGACGTACTCCCCCACATTGGAGGGAGGGTACAAACTGGACTAACGCCTCTTTGGTAGTTTTGCTTATGTTAATTTCACTAGGAACGTACCCGTACATGAATTATTATATTTAAAGGTAATATAAGCTTATAGATTAGACTTGGACCTGAATCCAAGCCCGACTTATACCCGACCGAACTTGACTCGGTATTTAATGGGTTAGTATGGGCCAAGTTAGACCTAGACCCGGACCCGAACTGAAATGTGTGCAATTTTTTTTTATTTGGTCTCGAACTGAACCTCTGACATGATTCCAAATGGGCAATCGTGGCCTTAGCCAACCAATTTGCACCCCTAATATATGCAACCCGTTATAGAAATCATCATATTTTTCATCCAGGGGATTTATGTAATATAAAATGTTGTGAATTAATCTGAAAATGCTTCTAAAGCTCTTTTCCTTTCATTTAATTTGAAACGTCAATGGGCCCGAAATCTCTAAAAAAAAAAAGATTTTGGCAACCCATCATAGGTTGCCCTGTGAAACCAAAACTAACAGCTTAATAGTATGCTCATAATGATAAGATCTATTGTGTGAAAGACTGATGGAAAATGATCTCCATCATTTCATTCAAAGAAGTCAATTGGCATATGGTGTCTTTGCTCTCAAAGATTCTACGGGTCGAAAACTAACTTTTGATAAAATTTGAGGCCACTGAATGTCACAATTAGGGCTGTCAATGGGCCGGGCCCAAATTTGAAATTTTGTAGCTTGAATTTGGCCCGATTAGTTATCCAGGTCAGTTCGGTCCGGGCTTCTAGTCATTTTTAAGAGTTTTTTTAAAATTTCTTTTTATAATAAGGAATTTATTTTACTGAACTGACCTTACACCTTCTGACCCGAACGGCCGAATTTGGCCGTTAATGACCCTACCACCTCACTTACTGTGAAAATCATTTAATTAATACATGTAATGTCGGAACTGAAAGCAGCGCCAAATTTAATTTTAAAAGAACCTTGAATCCGCATCTATAAGTAGCTGGCGCATGCTCCATTTTATTTCTACGTGAGAGAGAAAGAAAGAAGCTCAGAGAGAGAGAAATAAAGAACGAAGCAGAGAGAGAGAGAGAAGACTTGCGTCTTTTACAGAAGAAGAAGAATCCGTTTGGCGATCAGATCGATGTCCATGTTCTCAAGGATCTGAGCGTTGCGACGAGGCTTCTGCATCTGGTTTGTAAGCTCGACTCCGTGGACTGCGCGTTAATTGAAGGAGATAAAGAAGCAGAGAGAGATAGAAAGAAGCAGAGAGAAAGAGAAAGAGAGAGCAAGAAGAAGATGGATCAGGTATGATTCATAAATTTCTCATCAAATGAGCATGATTCATAAATTTTCCACATCTATTTGTCGTTTCTTTTACTCGAATTTTTTCAGAATGGATTTTCGTTAGAATTGCCACAGGAATACATGATCTTCAATAATTTCATCAAAGGGAGGTGTGACCATAAATCATACTTCTCAGGGAGCGACGACCTTCAAGATCTCCTTGAAGATGAGATCCATCTGATCAAATTAAGAGCAAACCAATTTGAATCCGTTTGGCGATCAGATGTCGAAGTTCTCAAGGATCTGAGCGTCGCGACGAGGCTTCTGCATCTGGTTTGTAAACTCAATTCCGGGGACTGCGCCGGAGAGTTAATTGAAGGAGAGACGGGAACATCTGTGCAGATCAACCTGATGGACGGCTTTGATCGAATGGCTAGATCTTCAGAAATGCATTCCACAAGATCTGTAGAGCTTCTGTTGCATCAAAATGCTTGCACGGATCTTAAGAATAAAGATGGACTAGCGCTTCTCCCTCTCCAGATAGCTCTCTTATATAAAAGGTAGGAAAACAAACATTTTAAAAACAAAGATCCGTTTCTTATAATATAACCCTTGCATTTGTTGAATCCGTCTATTTCTTGTTCTTGGCAATAGGTTGCAGGTCCTTTGGAATCAGAAGATATCCATTGATGAGCTGATCTTTGATCCAAGCGAAACGGTTTGTTTTCTTAACAATGGATTGATTTTGGTGGTCTTACCAATGGATTGATTTATAGAATTTAAGCTAAAGATTTTACAGACGGATAGGGTTTAGAATTTATAATGGATTAGAATAGAGAAATAGCTATAGATTCTAGTGCATAATTGAAAAGGAAATCCAAACTTTATGGGCATTTGAATCCGAAGATTCCGTGCGGGCAACAGATGGTTGCCACGTGGATGCAACGTGCAAATTGGTCTCTGATAAGAATATATAAGCTTGTCTTTGTTTCATGATTTGACTGACGTAAGCTTGTAAGCTTGTCTTTGTTTCAGCATTATATCTATCTATTTATTTTATTTTTTTGGAAAGCTTATATCTATCTATATATGGTATTTTTTCACAGGGTGGAGATGATGTAATGAAACTGCTTCTGAAAACCAAGATCGACGTTAATGAAACAGCCGGAGATGGGAACTCGGGGCTCCATTCCAGTTCTCGAGACTGCAGGTTTTGCTTAAGCTTAGTCCTCATCTTTTTCCTCTATAATTCTTTTGTAATGGCAATGCATTAATGAGGTGTAGTTTGCATTTTATTTCTTTAGCATCGTATGGCTTCTATTAAAAAGAGTAACCCTAGTCAACTTAAGTAACCGATTAGGGGCTGCGGCAAATGGAAACTACTACCAGCTGGCAAATGGGCAAGAAGAGGGAGGAGATGCTGCTGGGGAAGAGGAGGGAGGAGAGGAGGGGGAGGATGATGCTGGGGAAGAGGAGGGAGGAGATGCTGCTGGGGAAGAGGAGGGAGAAGATGATGATGGGGAAGAGGAGGGAGGAGAGGAGGGGGAGGATGATGCTGGGGAAGAGGAGGGAGAAGATGATGCTTGGGAAGAGGAGGGAGAAGATGATGCTTGGGAAGAGGAGGGGGAGGATGATGCTGGGGAAGAGGAGGGAGGAGATGCTGCTGGGGAAGAGGAGGGAGGAGAGGAGGGGGAGGATGATGCTGGGGAAGAGGAGGGAGGAGATGCTGCTGGGGAAGAGGAGGGGGAGGATGATGCTGGGGAAGAGGAGGGAGGAGATGCCGAAGAGACAGCCGAGGAGAAAAAAGCGCGTTTGAGAATTTTGGATGAGGCTCTGTTCGGTCCTCCGAAGAGACCTGGGGAAGATTTCAAAGGGAGGTTCCAACCAAGACAAAGAAGAAACTGACCCCGATATCCCAAGGATTGACGTTTGTTTTTATTTGTTTCGTTAATAAAATTTTCTTTTACGTTTGATGATTTCTCTTATATGCTATTATGAACTAACAAATGTTATAAAGTGAGGATAGATTAAAGTGAAGGAAGCACTAGAAAAGATTTATTAATTTCGATGAAATTTTGGAGAAATCACCCAAATTTTGTCATACCTTTCGCCCGACCCTGGTAAATTTTAAAGAAATTTCGGATAAATTTATCAGTAAATTAGAGTTGAGAAGGAAGAATTTTGGATTGAAAGTAAAAGCACCCTAAATAGCTAAAATTTAGCCTTTATTAAGGATCCGGATCCTTCCTTTTCAACCCGATTTGTACGTGCTTAAAAGGTTGACTGATTTGTGTCAAACGATGGAGAGTGTATTTTATTCCAATCATTGACACACTACAGCTTGACTTCATTTATGGTTGATCAGATTTTGGGTCCAAATAGAATACAAAAAAAAAAAATAACATGATCATGCATTGAGTATACTAAACATGTTCTCTGGCGGATGTGTGCCACGTGTGAAATTCGATTCGAAAGGGACCAATATTGCGTTTAAAATATTGGTACCCGGTCTAAAATACTCTGTCCTAGTACGTATTTTGCTTTCATACTAATATTAACTCACGTGCATGTAAGCAAATCGGTCGGGTGATGTAACTATAATCGGCCAAATCGGTCGGATTGGGTTGGGCCAAATTGACCAGTAAAAAGACTCTTTCATGTCATGTAAGCTAGAATCGGTTAATACTATTGGTATCGGCCGATTTTTAATACTTCGACTCCAACCGCTCAATTGCCAAAGTAATAATAGTCCTACTGTGCTTGTACCGTTAGAATCAGATTTGCACCCACAGCTCTATGTTATGGGAAGTTAAAAAGAAAATTCTATTTTATTTAGCTTTTTGATCCTACATCAATAAAGTAGATGCTTTACTATCAGGTTCTAGTTGGATATGAAAAAAGGAAAAGAAATTATGAGAAAAGAAATATCTTGTTTGATTGACAACAAAGTTGTGCTACTAGAAATAATAGGAAAATTTAAAATGTGAGATATACACTATTGATGGCGTTCCTTTTCTATTATCTATTTGTAATTATTCAATGTAAATATCGGAAAATAATGAATTCCTATGAATTTCTAAAAAGCTGAAATCTATTGGATCTATAAATTCATTTTTACAATTTTCCTGAAAATATCCACTCGGACCCTTTTAGAGTGCATCGATACTATGATTATAATTTGATTTTTGAGCTCATTTAAACATTATGCTGTTTTAGTAATTAAATGATTTTAAAGAGAGAATCCTATCCAAGCCCAATAATCAGGATTGCAAATGAGTTGGGTCGATCCAGACATAATTCGACCATCAGGAAAAATTGAACCCAATTAAAGTTTGGATCCAGGCCAATGGCGACTCGATGTTGAGTTGGGTCAGGTTTTATTCTTAGTGTTTAGGCCTAAATCCAAACTCAAATCCCATCTAAGCTACATAAATAAAAATAAGAATTGGGGAGATGCAACCTAGTGTAGTGTTTCAGAGCTACACCCATATGTTAAATTAAATGCTAGGTGGCATATCATCAACCCAAAATAATATCCTTTTTGGGTTGAACAGACTTGGGACATGTGATTTACAAAAAAAAAATATTATTTTTTTAAAATTTTTTGCTCTCTCTTTAATAGATGAAAGATAAGATAACGCCCAATCAACTAGGTGCATTGATTTAAACCATCTTTGACTACATTGTTAATACTGGATTGCATTGGATAGCGCCCAATTTTTTTGAGTGATAGTGATACTTGATTTTTAGAGATAATTAGAGAAACATGCCTCAAAAACAAACTTTTTAGCAAAAAAAGACCCGACCTCAAACGTTTTAAAAATACGGTGCTTTCACGGATTTTGGAAGTTCTGAGATTCATGAAAGCACCTTTTTTAAAAAATAAAAAATAGTGCTTTCACGGTTTTATGAAGTTTCAAAATCCGTGAAAGGACTGTTTTTTTAAAACATTTGAGGACGGGTCTTTTTGGCTAAAAAATTTATTTTTAGGCATTGTTTTCTAAAGTGCCCTGATTTTTATTATCCAAGTTACCATCGTACCCAATCCTCGAGATTGGTGCCACGTAGTGCACAAATGGTCTGGTGTAGCCCTAAACGCTACCCCGGGTGTATAGTCCCATCCTTCATTATAATTTCACTTTTTGTTTGTATAGCAGTGCTCATTTCTTGGGATTGTTATCAATAAGATTAGATAAAAAATTTGGGTGCCCCAATTCGCATCGACACAATCTATGATGGCGCCTATGTACGAAAACCCCTCGAATCCATTGACTACTTCGAGTCCGATGATTTAGGTTATTTTCACCCCAATCATCCACACAATGGATCTTGAGACCATGAAACTATCATCAGCGGTCTGTGTTTGATTTCACATTATACAAATATCCATAAATCAGGAGCAATTAATTGCACACAAGACGAGGTTCCAATGGCACACATCACACTAAAATGGCATTTTTGGGAGAACTTCAACATGTAATAAAACATATATTGTTTGATGGTATTTCAATGTCTCAAGATCCATTGTGTGGAAAATTGGAGTGAACAATGATATGCATCATCTGATCTCAAGCGTCAATGTCGGTTTCGAAGGTGGACGCGAACAGACATCGCTTAGGCGTGAATAGAGGTACCGTGAAAAAATTGTGATTATATTTACGTAGTGTTTTAACTAAGGGAGTTATAAGTTGTACACAGGATTTTTGCCGTGGCACACGAGTTAGAAAGAAAAAGCTTGATGTTTTTGGGACTCATGACTTGTGGAACACCATCTAAGCTGTCTGATTTGAGTGTGAAAAATCTTTTGGATCAAAGATTGGCGTGATATATAGTCTCTATATTCCAATTAACCATGAAAATTATTAAATCAAACGGTCACTTTTGAATGTGTTGAGTTAGATGATAGAGATTATATTTCATCCCAATATTTGAGATTAAAGATACATGAGTGCCTTCAAATCAAACGATTTAGATAGTATTTCAAGGGACACACATTACATCAGGGCCTTCAAATCAAACAGTTTTACATGGTGTTTCAAGGAACACACATTCCAAAAATATCAAGTCTTTCATTTAATCAATGTGCTATGGTACAAATCTAGTATGCAAGTTGTAGCTCCCTTGAAGTAATTCAAGTTGGGAATTGTGGTTCTATAACTGTATCTCTTAACTTTAAATTGAATTAATTGAGCTATAATATCTTTTTCAGGGCCGGACCTGATATTTTGGGGGCCTAAGGCGAGTTCTTTAAATGTGGCCCTCTTTCATATTAATCCAAAAAATAATTCGCATAATTTTTTTTTTGAACAAATAAAAGGTTTTTTGCATATACCCCTTGAGATATGCCGATATTGCATCAAACCCCCTGAGTTGTAAATATTTATTCTATAGTCCTTACTTTTATGTTTCTGTTTCATACACCCTTGCATTAACTAGCCGTGAGTTTATGGACGGAAGGACTATTTTGTCCTTAATGAAACCAATATTCTAAAAATACCACCATTTTGGAATGCCCTTCATTCATCTATATTTACAAGTCATGACATTAAAGTTTACTATCATTCTAAAAGGCCCTTCATTCACCTTTATTTACAAGTCATGCCATTATAGTTTACCACCATTCTAAAAGGAGTAACTTTAAATCCACCGACAAAATCTTTGAGTTCACCCACGCTGAAACACATCGACTGCATTGAATCAGATGATGGAGATGTTTATCGTCCCAATCTTTCATGAGATCGATCTTTAGATCATGGGTGTACCATCAGACGGTCGATTTTTCATTTCATGTGGTACACACCCATAAAAGTAATCTTAAAATCAATTTTAAGCATGCACGTGATGTTAAGGTCACTTTTCTTAGATGTGTGCTACGTGAAATAAAATACTGACCGTCTTATGGTATGCAGATAATCTCAAGATCCATCGTGCGAAATATTGGGAGGATAAATGATCTCTATCATTCGATTCAATTCAATCTACGTATTTCAGTGTGGGTGAACTCAAAGATTCGGTGAGTGGATTTAAAGGTACTCTTCTAAAAGGCCCTTCATTCACCCATCAGATGGGTGATTCCCCCATTAAAGCATGTCAACATTTGGACGAATACTCAACCAATGGAGGATTTGTGGCAAACGATACAATTATTCTTGTAAAGAAAACCTTCAATTTGCATATTCCACTCAAAATATCCGACCCTCTAATTTGCTATATGATTTAAGACCCATAAGATGAAAGACCAATTGGTATTAGCCGATACTTACCGATACAATTTTTGTCTTGATATTAGCCGATACTTACCGATACAATTTTCTTTCTACATGTTTTTAAAAAAAGACTGATTTGGTATTGGTGGTACCGTATCCATATCAGCCGATATGTATCGGTGCAAGATGGACCAATACTTGATACCAATACTGATACCCCGAATGTAGGTCGCCTAGATTTTTGAGGAGTTAAAAATCAAATAGGTTACTAGTATGGGCAGCCGAAGATTCGGTCTTCGTACTTAGTGGGTTCCACAATTAAAACCAATGGTTGCCTTGAATGGGATGATGTAGATTATTTTACCTCCCAATCTTCCATACAAGAGATCTTGAGATCATGCCCCACCAATTAGACGGTCAGATGTTGATTTCACCTGACACATGTCCTCGAAAGTGACCATGATTAGGTCACTTTGGGGGATGTGTTTCACAGAAAATCAATATCTGACCGTATGATGGGGGGGTCCATGATGTCTAGATCTATAATGTGGAAGTTAGGGACAAAAAAAAATGATAGAATCTTCGGCTTTAAATAAGTGTAGCCAATAATATAATAGAGAACCTAGTTGGACGACCATAGATTAGTATTTAGTAGGCATGCTCATCACCCATAAAATATTTATAAAACTATCTATATACCGCCAAAAATGCACGGTATATGACAACGGCGAGAAATGGGAATATACAAAATGTCATTAAGGATAAAATACATGGTAGAACTTGAATGAAGGGCCTTTTAGAATGATGGTATTTTTAGAATAATGGTTTCATTAAGGGCAAAATAGTCATTCCCTCAATAAACTCTCAGGTATATGAAACAGAAACATAAAAGTAAGGGTAGCAGAATAAATACCCATAACTTAGGGGGTTTGACGCAATATTGGCATATCTCAAGGGGTATATGCAAAAAACTCCAAATAAAATAATACTCATTTCTACCATAGTGACAAATTTCTCTGATGTTTTCCAAAATTTCACTGAAATTTATTGAAACAGAAGTTAGACATAACTTTCAGCGAAATTTTGTTGATTTCTCCGAAGTCGTCAAATTTCATTAATTTCGACAAAATTAACAAAATTTTGTCAAATTTAATGAATTTTCTTTTATTTTAGTTGTCTTTGCATAATAAATAAAATTTTCAGAAGTATTAAATAAAATTTATATATAATATTTTTTGTACTTCCCGAAATTTTTCGAAATTTTCCCGAAATATCGAAATATTACCGAAAGTGAAATTTGTCACCATAATTGCTCCTAGATTACGAATATCTGCATACTCTATTCTATTATTTATAATTTGAAAATTAACTAATAAGTTAACAAAAATATATATTAAAGGAAAATAAAATGTAAAAGAGAAAAGCTAAATAGTAGAACGTACCCCACCGATCGAGTAACCCAACTAACACTTTAACTGTCATTGAATCTTTCCTGCCATTTTTAGCACATTAATAGTCTCAAATGTATTCCATAAATAGGTTTATTGGATAACTCTCGTCAAATAGATCCAAATTGATATGTTATTTGCAAAAAATTGAGTTGTAACGAGCACAAAATCGTTGTTTTAAGTTGGGTCATATAATAAGAAAAAATTTGTGTATATATAAAGGATCCGATCAAACAAATCCGAACCAATTAAAATGGGGCTAGAGAATCCACTGGGTCAATGTATAAGGTTGGCCTGACCTAGTGAGGCAAGTGACCCGACCCATGACCAACTCCGACCCGGTAGAGACCCGATCCGACCCATAAAAAAATGCAAATATGAGGGCATGGGAAGAGTTGAACCCATAACCTAGTGGATAG
This sequence comes from Chloranthus sessilifolius, assembly GCA_021018995.1. NCBI lineage: Eukaryota > Viridiplantae > Streptophyta > Magnoliopsida > Chloranthales > Chloranthaceae > Chloranthus > Chloranthus sessilifolius. The sequence continues at coordinate 17,525,626 of CM037596.1, forward strand.
AAATAAAAATAACACAAGTAGGTTAACCAAGTAACCCATTGACTAGATTTATTATTTTAATAAATTGAAAATTATATTAGCTAATTGCCCATAAAGACTTACAAGAATATGGGGCCCCAAATATTTGGGAGCCCGAGGCAGCTGCCTGATGGGCCTTGCCCTAGAGTCGACCTTAATCTTCTTTCTAGTGAATAATCGATATGACATGAATGCCATGAAATTTACACTTGAAAGCATGGTCACATGAAAAACTCCATTTTTTTTTAAAAGTATGTGTATAAAACACATTTTCTTCGATAAACGTATGAAAGTCATTTTATAAGGAAAAACGTACAAATCATATTTTTCCCTGTTTAAAACGCATTTTATTTGGAAAATAACGATTAACTAAATAAATATTTTAAATTTTTTTAATATATATTTATTATTAATTTTTATATTTTTTATATATTTTCGATTTTTATCAATTTTTTTTCAACTTTTCCGTTGGCGTGTTCTTCTGGTATCTTTTTTTCCCTTTCATTTCTTGTATATTGCTTTTTTGCTGTATTTTTCCAAATATTTTTCTTATATCCCATTTCTTTTCTCGTATATCCCATTTTTTGCTATATTTTTCGAGATTTTCTGGGTTTGTTTGGCAATTTTTCGAAAAACATAGAAAATAGATTTGTAGATCCAATGGATTCCAGCTCTTTGGGAATTCATAGGAATTTCTTATTTTCCAATGTTTGGATTGAATAATTACACATAGAAAATAGAAAGGAGCACAACCGATAGTGTACATCTCGCACACGAGATTCAATAAATCTAACTTTCTACTGTGAGGGAGATTCAATATATATATATATATATTGGAAGTTATTTTGTCAAAGTCATGACGTAACCTAGTAGTGCTCCCAAAAATAAGGTTGAATGCCAAGTAAAATAGAAGTAATAGATATTGTCACTGTTGGATGTACGGGCGTCCGTGACTGACCTCACGGACATCCATGAGTATCTCGGACGTCTGTTCCCCGACACTATAAAATGGGATTTTCAGTTTCGGGAAGGTAGAACTTCCGGAAAAAATTTCTCTAATTTGAAAATTCCCTTCTTATTTCCTTTTCTCTTTGAACAACCTTGTATTGTTCCGATTAGATTTATATCGCAAAGAATTTATCTTTTATCTCTGAGATATGAGGTTAAGATTGAAGACTCGTGTGAAACGAGTGGGTCATCGTAAGACACGACGGTTGAAGTACTTTTTACTATGGAACGGATGATTGTGAGATGTGGTCATTGTTGGTGAGAAGAGTGATAGGGCATATCACTCAAAGCACTGTAGAATTTACTTTATTCTTAGTGGATTGTTTACTTTGGATCTGAGATAGATTCCGTGATTTTTACCTGTGATAGGGTTTTTCACGTTAAAATCGATTGTGTTGTTTTTTGTTGTGTGATTATTTTCATTTATTAATTATAATTTGTATTGATTGTAAGATCTACGATTAACCCGAAATTTCATATATATATATATATATATATATATATATATATATATATATATATATATATTGAGTCGAGCTTGTGGTCAGCTTGTTTACAAACAAGCTCTTATCTCATAGCTCGGCTCAGCTCACAAGCCGAGCTCAAGGTATTTGTTGTTTTTTTCCAAACCTAGCCTTGCGAGTTCTCAAGCTGGCTCAGCTGGTTGAGAGCCCTACTTATGCTTAGAAACATCAGCAGGTCGGGTTTCGGCCAGAGCCCAACCGGATGAGGATTCGAGCCTAATTTTTAAGAAATTTAAATAAGCAGGTGGTCGGGCTAAGCCTAAATATAAACGGGTTCGGGTTCGGGTTTTGATGTTTGAAATAAATGGGCCATAATTTTAGGGTAAACTTAACGGGCCAGTCAGCCCAGCCTGAACTCGGCCTGTCATAATTACTATTTAAACCCCTATTATTACCGTTCAACGGATTGATGAGGGGTTAAAAATATAATTTTTGATGTTGTAATTCTTTATAACTAGCTGCTAGGGTTTTTTTTCCCTCAAATCTCAAGCCGACAAGCCCTCTTTCAAGTGTTCTTCTTCAAGCTCAGGTTCAAGGCTTCAAGCTCGACGGCATTGGTTCTTCAAGCTCTCTGTTTGGCCTGACCCTTGCTTCTCTCTCTTCTCCCTCATCCTGACCCCTCTCTCTCTTTTTCCCAGTCCCATCCTTTCTCTCTCTATACCCAACTTCTCTCTCTCTCTCTCTCCCAAGTTCCCATCCCATTCCCAGTCCCAACATCTCTCCCAATCCCAGCCCTTCTCCTATTCGGCTTCTCCCACCGCAACCCTCTCTCTCTCTCAGTCCCAACCTCTCTCTCTACTCAACTTCTCTATCGTTGTCGCCTTGCCGACAATCTGATTAGGTTTTCTACATCGACGATCTGATTAGGCCGCGATCGCGACGTGCACCACCGGTCCACCATGACGCCACCACCACTCCGTGCACCACCACCAACACCATTAGTCCACCACCGCGGATCTGCTATTCCCCCAAGTTCCGGCCCGATTAATATCGGGCCGGGTTTACTTGGTTTGGGCTCAGGCTCACATATTTTACATTCAGTCGGGCCGGGCCCAAATAGGATATCAGGCTAGACTCAGGCCTCACTTTCACTCTTATACTTAAACGGGCTTATAAGAAACCCGGCCCATTGACAGCCCTACTTATGCTTAGACCATATCTCTTCTTAGCACTTTTTTTTTTCTTTCTATTTAGTCCCTTGTACTATTCTGGTTCTTCAATAAAATGGTGAGGACCCTATGATGGAATTTAAATGGATCTGACGATCCGACCGTCCAAAATTAAGCCGAGAGATCTAGGCGCATGATCAATCAAAAACAATAAACCAACCATCTATAAATTAGATATATGTACGTACCTTGAGCGTTAGCCATTAGTGGTTGCCGATCTTCAACGATGTTCTCGCGTTCAATGTCTCCTAGCACAATGGGGATGCTCTCGCCAATAGGGAGGATTGAATTACGTCGAGCTATCGTTGGGACCAGGCACCCCTTATATTTATAGCCAAAGAGTCCTATCCCATTAAGGACTGAAATTGCTAATTATAGTGTGATTAGAAATCACAATCATACTTTAACTGAAAGACTCAACAAGCAGTTGCCTATTCTCTTCAAACTCACCAGAATAGCAATTGTACATCTTAAGGTTGATCTTATACCATTCACCGGTCAACGGGTTTGACCATAGTGATAGACCAAAATAAAGCGCTTACAGGTCTCCACTTGGCCAAACTATGTCAATAAACTCCGATTACCCAATGTTAGCTAACTTTCTTTGAATGGTAAATCACAATCAATCTCAATCAAAGTCTTTATTATCAGTCCGGTCCAGTGAGAATTTCAACACAGAATCAATGTAGTCAATATATCATATCATCGATATATGACCGCTCATCAGTTACTGTATTGGAAGTCATCAACATGGATTCAACTAGTATGATTTCACATAGAGTGTAAGTTTACAGAACTGAATGGGGATTACATGTAAACGCAATCTAATATTGGTCCTACTTTATTGCCATCTACTGGCACCATATGTTCCAAGGAGTTATTTGCATAAAAATGGAAAAGCAAATAAATAAGTTTTATTTCTGAATCAATTAAACAAATGTATTCACTCACATATATCCACTCTCAAAGGCTATCAAAATTATCCGTCAACCTCATGCGCGCAACATGCTCCAAAAAGAGCGTGGGAGATAAACCTTTAGTGAGAGGGTCAGCCAACATGAGTGTCGTACTTATCTTTTCAACAAATACAATTTGATTCTAAACTTTCTCCCTGACAACAAGATACTTTATATCAATATATTTGGAACCCCCACTAATCTTGTTGTTATTGGAGATAGCAATCGCAGCGGAATTGTCACAAAAGATTCTCAGTGGCTTTGAAATAGTATCAACAACTCGAAGCCCTGAGATAAAATTCCTCAACCAAATCGCCTCACATGTTGCCTCAAAACATGCAAATTACCTTCCATAGTGGGGATTTAAGTCACGTTTGTTTAACGCTCTTTCAAGATATAGGTCCACCAAGCAAGCATAAAAATATAACCCGATGTGGACCTACGAGTTTCTTGACACCCGGATAGTCGACATCGAATAACCAATAACTTCAAGGTTATTCACCTTTTGTATGTGAGCATGTGTCCTTTAGTCCCTTGTAAATAGCGAAAAACCTTCTTAGTCGCTTTCCAATGATCCAAATCAGATTACATTGGTACACCGCCAAGCATGCCAACTATATCGCTATATCCGGACGATGCAGACTTGTGCATACATGAGACTCCCTAAGCCGATGCATAGGAATTGTCTCCATCTTTTCTCTCCGGATCGATCCTGGACTCAAGTAGACTAAATTTATCACCCTTAATGACAGCAACAATTGTAACAATTGTGCATGTTAAACCTTTTAAGAACTTTATCAATATAAGCTCTTTGAGACAATCCCAATAGGCCACTCTATCTCGATGAATCTCAATTCCTATCACGTAGGAAGCTTCACCAAGATCTTTCATATCAAAACTCTTTGATAAAAGTTCTTTGTCTCATATAACATGCCCAAATTGCTACTCGCAAGTAAGATATCATCAACGTATAAAACAAGGATGATAAACTTACTCCCACTGATTTTAAGATATATGCATTGATCCACAGTATTTTCTTTAAAACTAAAATTTGAAATGACTTCGTGAAATTTTAAGTACCATTGTCGAGATACTGCTTTAAACCATATAGAGACCTTTTGAGTCTACAAACTAAATGACTCCCTCAACCCGAAAACCTTGAGTTGTGTCATAAAGACATCTTCATGCAAGTCGCCATTCGAAGCGGTTTAACATCCATTTTATGCAATTCTAAGTCAAAATGAGTTACTAATGCCATGACTATCCGAAAGGATTCCTTTCTAGAGACATGAGAAAATGTCTCTTTATAGTCTATTCCCTCTTTTTGAGTGAAACCTTTAGCGACTAACCTGGCCTTGTATCTTTCTATATTACCTTTGGAGTCTTGCTTGGTTTTAAATACCCATTTACAACCTACAGGCTTGACTCCATTAGGTAACTCACAAAGATCCCAGACCGAGTTATGTTTCATTGATTCCAACTCATCTTTCATGGCTTCGAGCCATTGAGTGGATTTGTCGCTCTTCATGGCTTGTCTAAAGGAAACAGGATCTGATTCCTTTCCAAAATCAAATTCACTCTCATTTAGGTAAACTATATAGTCATCAGAAATGGCAGGCTTCTTTGCTCTCTCTGATCTACGCAATGGTAGATCAGTGGCAGTCGCCATGGGAGCAAGAGCCTCCTCAATGTGGGGTGTGTCAATAGGTATAGCCACAGGTGCATCAACACTGGCTTGAATAACTGGTGTTGGTGCCACTTTTTCTTGGATAAAAGGGATAGGAATTATAACTCGATTCTCCTCAAAAGTGATTTTCCTAAGCTCTATACTCCCACTATCTCACGATCCTCAAAGAATTTTGCATGTCTAGTCTCAACAATCCGGGTACTATGAGTGGGGCAATAAAATCTGTAGCCTTTTGATCTATCAGGGTAACCAATGAAATAACAACTTATAGTTTTAGGGTCCAATTTTCCTAATTGTGGGTTGTACACCTTTGCTTCAGCAAAACAGCCCCAAATGTGTAAATATCCTAAAGTCGGTTTTCTTCCTACCCATAGCTCATAAGGAGTTTTGGGAACTGCCTTACTAGGAACTCGATTGAGGATATGCACCGCTGTTTTCAAGGCTTCTCCCCACAAGAACGTAGGCAACGTAGAGTTGCATAACATGCTTCTCACCATATCCATAAGAGTAGATATGCTAGCTTCTCCTTGTTTGGTTTCCGGTGGAGGAGCTTTCACGTTCTTTCCTTTATATTGTCCCGGTTTTTGCTTGAAATTTCGTTTCGATGGGCCAAGAGCGGCGTAATGGGCACTTTCAGGTTTTTCTGCCCGAAGTCGTTCTTCTTCTTGGACACAGTGAGCGATTAACTCGTTCATCTTCCATTTCTCTTTCTGCGTGTTATAATTGATCTTGAACGGGCCAAATTGCGCAGGAAGAGAAGTCATAATGAAGTGAACAAGATAACCCTCAGAAAAACCCATGTCCGATTCTTTCAATTGAGTGGCCATGCCACTCATTTTCATAATGTGCTTTTCATGGTTCCCATTTTAACAATTAGACTACTGGCAAGAGCTTTAGAAGTCCCTTGAAATTGTTCCTTAATGGCTTGCATGTATTCTTTTTGCGATGTCGGTCGAGAATACCTCCCGAATCGTGATCAAGAATGAAACTCTTTATGATCATGAGGCTCATACGATTTGATCTATCCCATTTTTCTAAATCCGTATGGTTCACTGCCAGATCCTCAGTCTAGGCATCAGCAGTGAGTTCCTTGGGTTTATCAGATCGTATAGCATAGTCAAGATCCATGCAGCCTAGAACAATTGCAACTTGTTCCTTCCATTTCTTATAATTTGATCTACTAAAAAGTTCAATTCCACCAATCATACTGGTTATGATAGACGGGTTCAATGCTGCACAATAATTAAGGGTTTTATTATGTCCACATACAATCGAAGTAACTATCAATTCCACAAGGTTATAATTATAGTATGTGACGCGAAGGTTAAAATATATCAAGGAATATAAAAATTAAAACCAAAATGATTTTATTGAGAAACAATTTGTGTCATTATGAGCCTCCGTTGGGTCGAGTCATAACACACTACCCGCTTCCTCAGTCTATATTAATGATGGTGATACTAATTGCGCCGTTATGACCCTCCATTGGGTCGCGTCACAACACGCGAGCAGTACCCACACACACAAAATAATGAATAGTGAAACACAGCCATCATATAACATTAAGTGATTCATCACCGTTGGGCAGAAGAATCGCTTATGTTGTAACGCCAACGTTCACTACACATTTACACTGAATTTGTAACACGTTTTTGAACAAAATTAAACCTCACTATGAAAATCACGGCACTAGGAAAGATCATCACCGTTGGGCAGAAGAATCTTTCCAAAGCCATGTTTTCAAATTAGGCTTGATAATAATTTAGATGATCACAAAACGTGTTATGAGGAGGTGTCAAAAAAGACAACAAACGAGCATTATAAAGTGTAAGTACCAGCCATGGTGGTAGAGCACAATCTCCACTACCCAATTCTAATGAATGATACTTGAGCAAAAATTGATTACACAATTAAAAAATGGAAAAAATAACATCAGGTCATGAAAATATCATAATAGAGAGCTCATTATTAAAAATAGACCTCAAAAACGGATCCGGAATATCCGAGATAGTCAAAATGCATATATAATGTCCGAAAATCGGACCTGTAAATAGCCCAGAAAAGGCCCGAAAAGAATAAGAAATTTAAAAGATCATAATTGGGCCGGGTATCGGGCCGGGCCATGGGCCTTAGTGGCCGAGTGGGCCTCAGCCAATGGGCCCTGTGGTCAGGGTGCAGGTCGGGCCATGGGCCAAAGGCCGAGTGGGCCTAGGGCCCTGTAGATCGGGCCATAGGCCAAAATAGGCCAGACGGGTCGGGCTGTGATCCAGAGGGCCATGCGGGCCCATGTGGGTCGGGTGGGTCAAGAGGCCCAGCAGCCGAATGGGGCTAGGGCCCAGTGGGTCGGGTCCGCCGGGTTAGACAGGCCGGGCTGGAGCCAAAACGGGTCGGGCTGGGGCCAAATAGGCCTGGCGGGTCTAGACGGGTTGGGCATGGGTCAATCGGTCGGGCCAAGTAGGCCCAGCAGGTCATACCGGTCAGGCGGGTCGGGCCGGTCACAAGGGCCAGGCGGGTCGGGCAATGGGTCGGCTAGGGACCCGCCCCATTCCCTTTCTTCTTCTTCTTCTTCATCTTCTTCAAGTTTTCTTTTTTTTTTTTTTTGAAGTTACAATAGCACCACTTCAGCCAACCCACGCCTCACCGTGACTGCGCCGAAGTCGGCAGTGCAGTCGTGGCGGAAAATGGCCAGGCCGGACCGGACACAAAAATCCCAAAATTTTTTTTTTTTTTTTGAGATTACAGTGCCTCACCCGCCCCCACCTGCGCCACAGGTCCGTGGTGCTTGGTTGGCCCAGTGGTCGGCCAGTGCCATTCTGTCACGAAAATACTTGCTGGACGTCGGGCCGTCGACAAAATAAAACCCAAAATTTTTTTTTTTTTAAAGCTGCGCCATGCTAGTTTAGATATTGACGCCACAAAAAAAAAATTTCGATCCTCTCATTTGAATGCACGACGAGAAGTCGAGATCTAAATATGATGTTTTGATTGACCAAACACCATCATGACTCGATACCAATTGATGGAATTTAAATGGATCGGCGATCCCAAGTCAAAATTAAGCCGAGAGATCTAGGCGCATGATCAATCAAAAACAATAAACCAACCATCTATAAATTAGATATATGTACGTACCTTGAGCGTTAGCCATTAATGGTTGCCGATCTTCAACGATGTTCTCGCGTTCAATGTCTCCTAGCACAATGGGATGCTCTCGCCAATAGGGAGGATTGAATTACGTCGAGCTATCGTTGGGACCAGGCACCCCTTATATTTATAGCCAAAGAGTCCTATCCCATTAAGGACTGAAATTGCTAATTATAGTGTGATTAGAAATCACAATCATACTTTAACTGAAAGACTCAACAAGCAGTTGCCTATTCTCTTCAAACTCACCAGAATAGCAATTGTACATCTTAAGGTTGATCTTATACCATTCACCGGTCAACGGGTTTGACCATAGTGATGGCCACCAAAATAGAAACTGCTTACACCCTAACCTCAAGGCTAGGGATGTCAGTTTTGTACCAAAAATTAAAATCGCTTGAAAATCGATCAATCATATCGTACTGAAATGAATTCTCAATCAATTCAGTTTTTCGTGGGCGAAACCGAAAAATGGTTGGGTAAGTTTAGAAAACCTATCCAAATTTGAAAAAAATTTGAAAAAACAATAATTTGAAAAATCCTAAAACCAAACTGAACTGATTTATTTGAGTTTAAGGTTTCGAAATTCCAATAAACCGAAACTAAAACCAACTTGTTTTGGTTGAGGGGGAACCAAACTGAAAAATCAATTTCGGTTAGGTTAACCAAACTTGCAACCATACTCAACGTTTAGTTATGTACATCAGTAATATGAGATGTTTCTTAATAGGTTTGATAAGTTATATAAATATGTTTTTTTTGATAAGTTATATAAAAAATATGATTTATAATAAAAATATATCTAAATTATCCAATAAATATATTTTTTACAACATAAAATCTAAAAACTAAAATAAAAATGCTAATGCTTCATAACCCTATTCCCAGGGCTAAGGCTAACCATGCTAATATGAGGCTGCCTGACGCATACAAAGCCTTGGCCCGACCTGACCCTTTGACAGCCATACTCTTTAGGCCTTGTTTTTCGATTATTGGAATTGGGCGAGGCAGGCCTTAAATGGACCAGCTTCTTGAAGCTATAGCCCATACATGGCTCGATTATTAATTGTCAAACCTTATTACATGTTCAACCTGTTTTACCAACCACTAGATAGAAAAGAATTTTGACAGTCTAACATCTTACAAAAGTGGACACCAAGAAAGTCAAGATTTCCTTCTATCCAATGGTTATAAAATAAGTTAAAAATGAAATCGGGCTAAACCAGTTGAACCCCTTTTCGAATTTTTTTATAGCAGCAAATAAATATAGCAAAAATTGATTATTTTGTAGCAATAGTGTGGGACTCATGGTCTATCCAAACAACTGTAAATTAGTTTAGATTTTTCCACTCATATGTTTATGTGGAGATATTTCCCTGACTCTACTTTGACATGACTTTTAAAATATTTTTGGCTAGTAATACTGCCACTAGGGTGCTGATTTGGTTAACCGAAGCGAAATCGAAATTTTGGTTTTCGATTCGGTTTTTACAAAACTGAATCTTAACCAAAATATTTCGGTTTCAGACTTTCAGTTACCTGATAGTTTCAACCCCTCAAAATTGAAATCAAATCGAAACGATCAATTTTGGTTTTGGTTGGTTCAATTTTTTATTTTTCTTCATATTTTTATTTATTTATTTTTAAAAAATTTCGATTTTCTCACCTTACCCAACCGATTTTTAGTTTTTAATTGAGCCTAATCGGTTCGGTATCATTTTTCAATCAGTTTCGGCTAAAGTAAATAAATTGAAGACATAAAAGCTACTTAATGAACAGATTGTTGGCATGCAGAATACCATTCGCTCAACGTGCGGCTAGCAGAGCATCCATCTTTTTTCCTTCCTTATAACACTTTTTCAATAAAAATTACTCACCATTTTATCCACTCTTTTTCTTTTCTTCTCCAACTGCTTTACCAACCAACTTCACCTCACCACCCTTTCTCTCTCTCTCTCTCTCTCTCTCTCTCTCTCTCTCTCTCTCTCTCTCTCTCTCTACCCACTTCATCTCTAATCCCACCAAAAAACTTATATTAGCAGCTACTCTCCAAATTGGGTATAACTCAAATTCATTTTTCTGGCATCCCATGTACACATGTATGTATATAATTCTTTTTATGTTCAATTTCGCAACCCGTGTTTTTGTTCTGTGGTCTTTTTGGATTCAACTAGATGATTATGCAACAATATATATAGAAGAAATTCTTTTTATAGTAGTGAGATTAATGCCCTACTCTTTGCTCTACTCTTTTTTTTTGGTTTTCTTGATGGGTTTGAAGTGTTTAGTTTAGTTTGGATTATTTTGCTAGAACTCAGATGATCTACTTCTTATTTATTCTCTTTGGAGGGAAGCTAATATGTGGGTTTGTTATATTTTTTGTGTACTTCACTGATTTGAGTTTCATCAGAATGATGTGGACGAATTTGGGTAATTGGTACTCATAAAAAAGGGGAATTGGCATAGTTTAATGTGTAGGGTAGTACCCGATTGTACTGGAACATACTGCGTTATTAGACCCACCCAGTAGAAACTCCTAGTGGGTTATACTGCACAAAATAACCGTTCTAGGGGTTCATACGATTTATCCCGGTCTGTAGAAATGCTATAGTACCAGTACTGTGTTGGATTTTTGTGGTCAACACATTAACCAATTCTTGGGTTTTCATTAAAAACTGGGTTGGACCTTTGACCACACATATCTCTAGGCTATAGGAAGTAGTTTTCTAATATAAGTGATATGTCTACACTCTCTTTCTTGATGGGTTAGGAAAGAGAAGTGACTATATAAGGAGACTACCGCCCCCTGTTCCTCTAATCCTAGCTCATTCCCATTTAGAGGCTAAACTTAGAGAAGACGAGAGGGAACGTGGACTCGGATTCTCTGGCAGAGATCATCATTTTTATTACAGAAATCACTGGCGCATCGACCCGAAAATAAATACAAGGTACGCATATTCTTTTAAGGATGTATATTTTGATCGTGTCATTTGAGCTTAGATCGTAAATTTTCTAACAATTGGTATCAGAGCCAAGCGGCTTGATTATTCGATCATAAGTTCTAATTTGTTTGTTTAAAATCGAGTTCATATTTTTCCTTACTTTTGTTTAGGATGAAAATCAATTTTATATTAGATGCTACTTTGTTCCAATTAAATAAAGAAGTATGCTTCCGCTTGTTTTCTTTCACTAAGTACGAACATATGCCCACCAGTGAGCAAGCAAGAAAAGTTCAATAATCATACCGTTGAAAGCATCTGATCTAGAAACCTTGATTAATATTGATTAGGTGGTATTGATCGGGTACAAAAAAGAGGTAGACGTCAAAATTGCTCAACCAGCAAAACTAAAACTTTATTCGTAAATAAAAAGACATTAAATATAATAATGTATATTTAATTACTTCTGATTGGGGGTTAGGGTGAGGAGTTGGTGGCAGCTCCTTTTTCCCATGCGCAAATCGAAAATTAGGCAAGATCTCATAATCTATGAAGAGTTTTTCTGTGTAAGCGAGCATTGGAAAGTTGGTGTAAGCGAGCATTGGCGAGTCTGCAACCTCGAGCATTGGCAAGGATTTAGAGAAAAAATATTAACTCAAAACTTCAACTTATTTTGGTGGATTTAGGTAAAAATATATATTGAAAAGGAATAATAATAATAAATACATTGGCAAGTTCTATGAGCCGTCTTTGAGGTCAATTATGAACTTGTTTGGCAAGTTTTATAGTTCTTTGAATTCTTGGTGACATGCAGTTTGAAGAGTGTGTGCCACTTGATTACATCTTCTACTTGGGTAGAGATGTCAAGTCGTGTAAATATGGTGGGAGGTTGGTTTCCTTTGTTGAATAGAATTCTCTTGCTATAATAAAGCAATGATTAGGATTCTGTTGCTATAATAAAGCAAAAGCTATCATGGAAATATTTATAAATGTGTAGTGGGAGCACCAACGTTGGTGCTTCCCCAACTCTATATGACTTGACGGCTTGATCCGATTCGACCCAACCCAACCCGGTCTGTGACCCGGCCCGACATGTGACCCAGCCTGGTCGACAATTGAACTCGGGTCATGTCCCGATCCAGCCCATGGTCCGGTCCAGTCCATTCCCGGCCCATGGTATATGACCCGGATTCAGCCCATTCGATTAAGGCCCATTTTGACCCATATTAGTTCATATTCTTTTCGGGTCATTTCTGGGTCATCTATAGGTCCAATTTTGGGACATTATATATGAATTTTGACTTTATCAAATATTCCGGATCTGTTTTTTAGGTCTATTTTTTTTTTTTTTAAATGAGCTCTATGTTATGACATTTTCATGACCTGATGTCATTTTGACAATTTTAATCGGATAATTATTGTATATTTGACTGCCTTTAATTAAAGTTGGGTTTGTGAGAAGATATAGGGTTGGGTATTGAAGGTTGTGCTCTAGCACCAACACTGGTACTTACATAATGTTACCTATGATTATTATTAATTTTGTCACTTACCCACCACATGAGTTAGATTTGGCTACTTTGAAGGATTCTTCTGCCCAACGGTGATGATCTTTCCTAGTATCATGGTTTTCATAAATGAGGTTTATTTTTGTTTGATTGTTCTCAACATATCATATCCGATTCAAGGTAAATATCATGTGTCTTTTAATTCTCTATTGTTGATATTGACTAGATATGACATGCATGCCCACATAATCATAATTTGATGATTATAGATAGTTTGTTCACTTAATGCATATGTATCTTATAACTGTTTGATTTTGATTAATTTATTCATCAATTGCAATGTATGACATTGATTTATCTTTCAATAGTAGATTAGTTAGCAAGATGAGCATATATCTGGAAATGAGTTTTTGAAACCTTGAATCAGACTTAATATGGTTGAATGAAATTTAGGTCGTACCTTAGGGATCAAGGTAGACCGGTAAAACGTTCGTTCGATGGTACGTAGCTGAAATAGGTTGAGGTCTGCCCAAAGGTGACCACCTATGTAGGTTGCGTGACTTTTGAATCTTGATACTTGTGTCTCATTAAGATCGGGTTGGCACATACTTCTATGGGGTTTTTAACTTCTGGCCAAAGCTGACTTAGGAATTTCATGAAAGTAGGGTGAATAGAATAGTCATAAGCGTTTAAGGGAGAGAAGGATAATCTTTCTGGCTAAAGCTGATGGAGAGTCTGAATCAACCATACAACACTAGTGATTAGGTCTATGCGTGTTTTATCAAACACGATCTTGGGAAGTAAACTGCATGTCGAAGTTTCTGCCCGAAGGTGATGCTGAGACAATGCGATCGGGCTGTCCCATGGAGTGAATGTTTGCATATGACTTACACTCTAATTAATTCGAATTTGACCCTAAGTTCGAGTTAAGTCCTTGGAGGATAGTTAGTGACATATAGTCATAGTTCATGATGAATTTTTCAGTGACATATGGTCATACTGTAATTCTCAAGGACGATCCGTAACATATGGTTATAGATTCATCAGACATATGATTATGACGTATTTCACAGAGAATAGTTAGTGATATATGGTCAAAATATTTGATATATTGTAGAAGTATAGTGACATATTTTTTAGTATTATCTAGTGGTATATGGTCACTGTTAGTGCATTGAAAAGATTTCAACTTTTTGACTTAGTGTATGGCTAATGATTTTATAATACGATAAATGAGAAAAGTTAAATGATGACGATGATGATTCATGACATCGTGCATTGATAAGTGAGACACAAATTGAATAACTATAGATGTGATAAAAATGTAACACTCAAGAACATATTTTGTGAATATTAATGTTTTCAATTTAGAGTTGATATAGGTAAAAGTTGAAATACCAAAATTGATAATTGAACCTTATAATTGTAATTAAATTTTCAGAGAAATTTAATAATTTTTTATTGATATCAATTTTTATGGACATGATACTTTTAAAATTTATGGATAGTTAATGCAGTTACAATTAAGTTATTTTAGTCGGAAACTTACTGATTTTAAGGAATGGTTAAATCAGTGGGAGCTTGTAGTTGTTGACAATTATTACAAATCTTAGAACTAATGATGTTCATATCGAATTAGTTTTAACTGCACAATTTTAGTCGGAGTTGTTTCTCCAATATAGGTTAGTTTATTTTGTTGTTGATGTATCATATATTTATTTTTATGCACGTGCTATTGAGAGTATATGTGATTATACTCTATCCATCTGCATAAGGATTTTATCATATGGCAAAATGGTGACGTTGTACCTCGTTATACCTGGATTTTGCTTGGGCTAGATGTGATTAGGCATTACATCGGTAAACCTTCGTTCTGATAGTTTGGTGACTGAAAGTCATAGGCGGGGAGCCAGTAATGTATCAGGAACAACATATCCTTGGGGGTATGACGCATGGACAAATATAGGAACTGTATAGATATGTGAGTTGTCTGATATCACTAAGTAAAGACTTAAGTTCATTAATGATGCTAGTTTTGTGACCATGGATTGCCTAGTGTCGTTTCGTAAGATAGAATACTCTGTTCGCCATGATCCTTTACTAGTATTGTTATTGAATTTGGGTGGTTGTTATGAAGTATCGAGGTAGTGGGGGTCAATATTTTTTCAAAAAATATAAGATGGATGGCCATCCTCTTTTCAAAGTTTGTCAGCCCAGAGAGTCGTTTTCAAAATTATGTTTAGATGGGTTAAGGTGTAGACCAAGTGGGAGAATGTTGGATTTTTGTGGTCAACACCTTAACCAATTTTTGGGTTTTCATTAAAAACTGGGTTGGACCTTTGACCACATGTATCTCGAGGCGATAGGAAGTAGTTTTCTAATATAAGTGATATGTCTCCACTCTCTTTCCTTGATGGGTTAGGAAAGAGAAGTGACTATAAAAGGAGATCACCGTCCCCTCTTCCTCTAACCCTAGCTCATTCCCATCTAGAGGCTAAACTTAGAGAAGACGAGAGGTAACGTGGACTTGGATTCTCTGGCAGAGATCATCGTTTTCATTACGGAGATCACTGGCGTATCGACCCGAAAATAAATACAAGGTACGCATATTCTTTTAAAGATGTATATTTTGATCGTGTCATTTGAGCTTTTAGATCCTAAATTTTCTAACAATCGGCCATCATAGTCACAAAAATCGCTGAATTTTTTCAAAATTCATGGGTAATTTGCAATTTTTGGTGCACCAAATTAATCACAAAGTGTTCGCAAATTTATGAAAAAAATTTGATTTTTAAAAGCTAGCAAAAGTCATGATTAATTCACTAGTTTTTTTACTAAACCATTACTTTTTAAATTATTTTAAATATTATTCTATATATATATATATATATATTTTTAATTTTTCCAAATTTTTTCCGAACTAATCGAATTTTAGTCTACCAAATTATTGCTGAACCCTGACTTTGACACTATGCTGGCCATGAACGCTACTGCCACTATTAAGGACCTAATCCATACGCCAATAGCACCCGTTAATGGAGTGGAAAGTAATGCGCTTATTACTATAGGGCTGTAACTTGTAACATACTGCCATGCTCTGCAGTCGATGTTTGTAGTGACCCATTAGTTAGCAGTTTTCACTCTGGTACCCTTCTTTTGTGGGCCCAATGTAGCCTTTTCTTTAGGTCGCCCCTTCCAGGACTTGAACCTACGATGTAGTGTTGGCTTTGATCCCATTTGCTGAGGACCTCACCAATATACCAAAAGAACCTAGGCGGTAAGCGGAGCAGAGAGTTAACTTTTTACTTTGGAATCACATCAGTAGATAATGAACAAATTATGAACTTACCAATTAAATTTGTAGAACTGGAAATTTTGGACGATTAGGATTTTCACTAATTTCACCCAAAAGATTGGCTCTATTCAATTTTTTTTTGGATCATTGTACTGTTGTTTTACTAAAGAAGTTTTCTTAATAGGTAAAGCTGTGGGCTCAACTCTCAAAATATAGCAGTGTCAAACCAGTCAGAAAGCAACAAATCGACAATTGGAAAACCAGTGTTGTTACAATACCTTAGGGTTACTAAGCATATTCTGAAACCCTTTTGTAAATTCATTTTAAGTTAAATTTCCTTAACCTTTTCAAACTCTCCATAATCCAAGTCGCACATCACTTATATGTAAAGCATATGTGTGGTAGATGGTGCTATCTGTATTACTATGTTATATGTTTTCCATATTTTTTACCATTGGATACAAATGCTTTTCAAAATAGATTGTTTTGACACATTAAATATTTTTGAAAAAAAATGTAATCAAAATAATATCAATGACAAGCCTGGATCTTGATTATCTGATTGATCCATTGTCAGAAAACGCATATTACTGTACTATGTCATAGTGACAGTGAATCCCATATTGATTTCTTTAGGCCCCTTACGAACCAAATTGTACATCCAAAACGCATGGGCTCTTTAAGAGATATCATCCATTGAAGAATCACGTGGACAATTCAATCCTAGTTTTCACATCAGATCCTCAGATCATAAGGCTAATATGATGAGAGTGTTCAAATCTATGCACTTAAACCGGACATGATGAGGAAAGAATCAAAGTATACAATTCAATTCCTAGATATCCTATCAGACCCTCGGGTCAGAGGGCTAATAGGAGTGTAGCACTCTATGCACTTAAATCAGACACCACGAGCACTAGTGTGCATACACCTAATTCATTATTGCATGAATTCCCTTGCTTCCTTCTCAATTACATTTTCTTTCAGATCTGCTATCCATTGCACAATTTTCTTCTTACTCGTGTTCTAGTATCTTTGGATCTGATAATATGTATATTCAGTGACTGTGCTGAAAGAAATTGGAGTGATGAACAAAATGTATACATGTACCTTTTTTATATCTTAACTAAACTATGAATACTGTGATATGAGTATTTTCTATCAAATGATGTGCATATTTATTCTTATAAAGTTTGTGAAATTACCTCGTGAAATTCCAGTTCCATTATCATTACAAACTACAAAAAATGCTAAACGATTAAAGAATATTACGGAATTTTAGCTGTTTCCAAATAATACTTTTACTAGAAAATTTTATTTAGATACATGGTGCCTAAGGTGATCTTTATACTTTTTCAGGGTTATTCCATGGTAAGGCACATGGTGGAATCTAAGAATTTCTTGTTGATAGATCATATTCTGCCAAAACTTTTCAATTGTGGTGCTCCTCTTGCTTATTAACCTGATACTTTCGATGGCTCTTGCAACAAGCAAGGTTTCTGCTGCCTCAACAGCATCTGATAGGGCTAATTACTCTGATTCACGTGGAATTATTTATTCTTTCACTACTCCACAATATATTTGCACAAACCGAAGAGTTGAGTTTAGGAAACCAAGAAATGGGCATCTTTTGAGTTTAAAGCTGAGGTTCCCCACCGAGGGCTTGCGACGCACGTGTAGAAAGCCATACATTTGCGCCATCCCCCAGGACCATGATACATTATGTGTATCTACAGGAAACCTTGAAGTTAAGGAATGTGATAGGCACTCTGAACATTGTTCAAAGACATCTAGGTATGAATTGGATGATACTTACGTTCCACTTGTTTTATGTTTTATCTTTGTTGCTAGCAAACTCGGATGATTTTGGTGGTATATTTAAGATCATGTAGTTATCATTTCTTTTACTTGTACAAAAATTTGTATAGTATGGAGTATAGCATTTTAAACTTGTTTTCACTTGTAACACTACCAGACGGTGACTAAAATGCTAGGCTTCCGTGAAGAATGTGTTTATTTAATGTTGTAGTACGGGCTATAAAAATGTTTAAGGTGATGGAATCACTCACACCAAGCGGAATCACTCC
The DNA here is from genome assembly GCA_021018995.1 of Chloranthus sessilifolius. Lineage (NCBI taxonomy): Eukaryota > Viridiplantae > Streptophyta > Magnoliopsida > Chloranthales > Chloranthaceae > Chloranthus > Chloranthus sessilifolius. Next base: position 17,543,961 of record CM037596.1, read on the forward strand.
TGCCAAAACTAGAGATTAGAATTACTCAACTAATAGAGAGGAATCCCTCACTTTATAATTGAGGCTTCAAGCTCTCAACATAAAAACTCAAATCTTTTTCTTTTACATTCACCAAATGCCCAATTTATAGAAAAGCTTACAACCATTAACTATATAGTTAAAAACTAGCCTATTTCCTAAGTGACTTTTGAAATTCTCCAAATGACTTTTCAACTCCCAATACTAACCACTAATTATATTCCATAATCAGTGATGCCTTAAATGTGTGCCACATAGGCATGCCATGTGGATAGATTGAATTGCGCCAAATGAGTGATCCAAGCATTCGATTTCATCCTACATCATTTAACTTAGTAACTGGTATACACTAGCGAGGGGTGATGATAATTGTTTTCTTTTTGATCGGTAACCAAGGAAATATATTAGAAAAACAAAGAAATGAAAATACATACCTTAGGGGGGAGTGAGAAACTACTTGAAAAAAGGAAAACACCCACAAGCACGAAGCTTACCCTCTCAAGAATCCAGTAGCAACACTAGCTTGCGGAGCTAGACACCCATCCCCATAGAGAGAGGAAAGGAGGCTAAGAGAGGTTAAGCAAACTATCCCATTTGTTGAAGAAGAATAGGTCCCCCATCTCGACATCCTTATGCCTAATTTTAATTCCGTTGAGCAACAGGTCCCTGGCCAACTTAACCGCAAAATTGTAGGGCTTCCAATCCTCTCAAGCCAAATCGCCCCTGGATATGAGAATAATATCCTTCACACAAATCAAATATCTCCCAAAACTACGAACGCTTTTCGAATTTTATTACTTCAATGCCCCATGTGTAGATCGTACAATACTCCACGTCACATTAGCAAACCTATCATATCACAATATGTCAATAATTATGTATCTCTCTTAATCTCAAAAGGTACAAACATTTTTGGTGGAAATACAAAAACAATTTAATGTATGAATTTATCTAACTTCGTCACTTTTGTCTCTTTCAATTTTTGTGTGGATTGGAGAAACTATGCTCCAATTCACACACCAGAGGAAAAATCGTTATGTGAAGGATTCTATTTATTTATTTATTAATTATTATTTTTTGATCGATAGCAAATCAAAATATACAGTAGAAAAAGAGCACAAAAAGATACATACCAGAGAAAGCTAGTAAGCAACTACCAAAGTAAAAGAGCTACCTCACGAAAGGAACCCTGGAGATGAAGGCAACCGTGGAAGACGAGGTTGCCGAGACACTCAAGGGATAGAAATGTGATGACACAGTTACCTGAGAAACAAATTATCCCACTCGGGGATCAGCTCGTCCCTATCATCCCCTCCGCTGCGGTCAAAAAAGAGGAGCCAATTCAACACAAGGTCCTTTGTCGCAATAACCACCAGCTGAAATGGCCTAGCTTTCCTCCTACCAATTTATCTAACTTTGTCACTTCGTTTGTTTCAATTTTTATGTGGATGAGAGAAACTATGCTCCAATTCACACACCAGAGGAAAAATCGTTATGTGAAGGATTCTATTTATTTATTTATTAATTATTATTTTTTGATCGATAACAAATCAGCATATATAGTAGAAAAAGAGCGTAAAAAGATACATACCCGAGAAGGGTAGTAAGCAACTACCAAAATAAAAGAGCTACCTCACCAAAGGAACTCTAGAGATGAAGGCAACCGCTGAAGATGAGGTCGCCGAGACACCCAAGGGATAGAAACGTGACAAAACAGTTACCTGAGAAACAAACTATCCCACTCGAGGCTCAGCCCGTCCCTATCATCCCCTCCGTTGCGGCCAGAAAAGAGGAGCCAATTCAGCACCTGGTCCTTAGTCGTAATAACCACCAGCTGAAATGGCCTAGCTTTCCTCCTAAAGACCCGGCTATTCCGCTCGAGCCATTACGACCACATAATCACGTACCCCACGATCTGCCAAGAAAAGAAGTTCCTTCCCACTGTTCTATCAAATCAGACGGATTCTTCAGAAAAGCCCACTGCATACCAAACAAAGAAAGAACAACCCCCCAGACTTTGAAAGAGAAGGGGCAGTGGAGTAGTGTGTGCCTGACAGACTCCCTTCCTTGCATGCAAAGCAACCATTTATTTCTGACAAGAATGCCCCTTCTGTTCAATTGGTCTCTAGTTACAATTCTGCCCCACCCTACGGACCAGCTAAAGAATCGGATCTTGAGAGGGATCGTTTTCAGAAACGGAACAAGTGGGAACGTTGACTGGGCAAGCTAAGAGAAGAGTTTAGGTGTTTATGGAAAGACCCAACATAGAACACTCCTTTAGAATTTCTCTTACAAATTTTGGAGTCCCCGTGGACGTTATTGGGAGCAACAGTATGCAGTAATCTGAACAATCCGATGTACTCGACAATTTCCTCATCTTTAAGATCCCTTCTATTGGAGATATCCCAAGAGATGGTCTGATTTCTTTGTTCCATAAGATCTTCGATTTTAGCTTCGGGTAAAGCCGCGATTCTAAAAACTCTAGGAAAATTCTCACTAAGAATTCTCTCAGTATTCCATACTAACTTCCAGAAAATCAGTCTCTTGCCATACCCCAACTGAATCTGATGCACTGCTTGAAGGCGTCAGACAACCCTCTGACCCTTTTCCACCAGCTAGAATCATTGGCGTTGTGATGAGCGAGCTCCCAACCATTATTGTGGAGGACATATTTAGATGTGACGACCTCCCACCATAGTTTCCCCCTTTCATTGGGACACTCAATTTTCCATAGCCATTTCCTAAGAAGAGCCTTGTTAAACACACCCATCTTTATTATACCCAGACCACCTTCCATAGTTGGCATGCAACACGTGTCCCAATTAATAAGGTGTAATTTTCCTCCTTGGCCATCACCTGCCCAAAGGGAGTTTCTAATGATCTTTTCTACTTCTTTAACCACTTTGACATGTAAAAAACAAGAAGTGAGACAAAAGTGGATTTGATCAGAGTCAATCTACCCTTAGTGTTGAGCATTTTACTTTTCCACGTGGCAAGCCTTTTCCGAAACCGATTCGTTACCTTATCCTAGTCAGTAGCCCTTAATTTCCTTACTCCGGTAGGGAACCCCAAATACATAAAAGGTAAGATTTCTTGAAGACATCCTATTCAACAGATGAGGTCAGCTATCAAAGCGTCACTGGTATTGATACCCACCATTTTGGATTTGTGCAGGTTGACTGTTTGCCTCGAGACCTCCTCGTAAATGGTTAAGACACGAATGACAGATTAGACCTCCATAGAATTGGCACTGCAAAACTCAACCGTGTATCATCAGCATATTGCAAATGGGTGGCCGCCAAACCATTATCTGCAACCGTAAACCGATTTGGCTGAGTGCTCCTAAGCAGGCAGCTGAGGAAGAGCCTCTCCTACATTGTTAAACAAGAGAGGTGACAACGGTTCTCCTTGTTTTCAAAAGTAGTTTGATTAGGGTGTCATTTCTTTTCCTTTTCTTCCTCGTGCTTGCAGCTTGTTGACCGTTTTAGAATGTCAATGAAACATAATCTCCACTCACAACTGGTTGACAAGCTGTGCCTTGTTCTTTATACAAAAACTTAAGGGGAAGTGTTAGGTGTTTATGCTTTGTTTTTAACTTATTATTTGTAAATCAGTGTAATCCGATAGTTTTCCTTTCATTTGTGGTAGATCTCATGTACCTAGGATTTATTGTCATCATCATCATCATAGCCTTATGCCATCTATTTTGGGTCGGCTTTGCGAGTCCTATTTCTCCACTTGTTTCTGATCAACGCTAAGCTCTCTGTAACTTCACAATCCTTCATGTCCCGTCTCGTTGCTTCCCTCTAGGTCTTCACTGGTCTTCCTTTGCTCCTACTTCCTTGTGCTTGTAGCGTCTCAACTTTCATACAAGATATGTTTCTGGCCTGCGATGGACATGTCCAAACCATCTCAAGTGTCATTCCGTAAATTTTCTATTATAGGCGCCACTCGTTTCAAATTTTATCCTTTCTTGTGACTCCACATATTCATCTTAACATATGCATCTCAGCTACATCGCACATGTACTCTATCTTCTTCTCTTTTTCGTAGACCAACATTTTGTAATATATGTTATTACAGGTTTCAATTTCATCCAATCGTATAAAATATCCCCTTCAATCTAAGTGGAACTCTTGGGTTGCACAACACTCTGCTTGCTTGTCTCCATTTCATCCAACCTTCATTAATCATATTTGAGACGTCCTCTTCGAATCCACCATGTGATTGAAAAGTAGACCCTAAATAGCGAAATCTATTTTCATTTGACGCTAGATTATTTATTTTAATTTCCATAAAACATGGATTAACTTTTTATATTTGGGAACTCTCTCTTAATCCATTGAATCAACCATAATTTTTTCTCTGGTTTTCGTGTTCAGATCCACCATTAAGAAAATTTACTTTTCTTTTTCTATTAATCTCACTTTGTGTTTTCCATTTTCATCTTTCCAAAAGTGTATTTATTGATCTAATTCTGGTTTATTTTGTGGTAATTTAACAATGTAGTATTTTTTAAACTAAATGTAGATCACATGCCACCTATTGTTTGTGCTAATTTAATTAAAGAAGCAATGACATATTGCATTGTTTATAATTATAAAACTAAGTATCCAAAGAAAAAAGAGAGAGGAAAAGAGAACAAGGGGAAAGAAAGAAGAAATATGTAGGAATAGAAGAGAGAGTAAGGTGAAAGAAAGATGGAAAAAATAAAGAGAAAAGAACAGGAGGGAAAGAGGTGAGAAGAGAGAGAATGTGTGCAGGAAAGAAGCCATGCAAGATTGCGCATGTCCTCACTCTCTCACCCTTCTATCAAATCCCACTAAAAAGTCCTGGAATAATTATAGTTTATGCCATTAGTGAAATAGTTAATGACAAAATTGCCTTTAGCTATCTAGTACCTAATTCTCCTAAGTCCTAATTATCTAAATGATTAACAAGAAGAACCGTAAATACAGAGTCAAAGACTGTAAGCTACTTCTAACATGGAAAGTCTTCACCACATATTGAAGTATGAAAGAAACCAATTAGATTTATCGTAATGACTGATTCTTGGAGTCCTCCTGTAAAATATGATCACATGCCTCTTTCTCTTCATATGGATTATTCAAACTCAGTTGATATGGGCCATATCTCATATTCATTAATCTCCCCCCTTTTTTGTCATAGTGGTCAGCCAGTCATGCCTGGAAGCGCTTCTACAAACTCTAGTCAAGGCTTAGCTGAAGCTTGCAAATTTGTGCAGAATGATGCAAAGTTTGTAAATGAAAGGGCTCGCAATGACATGGTCTTGCTTTCACGGTAATACATACTTTGTTATATGCACCCCTTCTCTATCAGCGAACGATTTGATTAATTGATTTATTTATTTATTTATTTTGAGTAACGAGTATGTTTTCTGTTTTGCTTGCCTTCTTGTTAATGTTGCCAAAAACATGTCCCCTCACTAGTTTTTTTTTTTCTTTTTAATATTATCATGCCTCAGTAGCATAACGAGGTTGAATGACCGTGCACGGCAAGATTTTGAGATTCTTGGTCTTGAATTTCTTAAGCTTGATGGTAATTTTAATTACTGTTTCATTCATATTTATTTAAGATCTTGGCTTAAGTTGTAAATATTACTCTTGGTTTTGCCACTTCATCTTCATGTTTAACATGAATGATGCCATGCAGCTCGGGCAAGAGAGGATACTGAAAAGATTGACCATGGTGTGAAGAAGAAAGCTGAACTCTTACATCATATAGCAATGGCATGGCTTTATTGCTTGGTTATTCTTGCTTTTGCGTAGCCAAAGTACTGTCAATTTTCATGGTCTAAAAGCAGTTAATATATTCTTAAATTTATACTTTATGCCAGATCTTAAAAGACAAAGCTGAGTCCAAATTGAAGAGAGTTGCCGACCAACATTGGAGTGATGGGGCCTTAGAGGTACTATTTTTTGTTTTACTATTTTCAATATGTTAGAATCTTTGTGTACTTGATATCTTGTAAGAGCTAGTATATGGTAACCGACCCGTTTAATTTTTAGAAGAAAATGAGACACATTATTTGGACACCATGAGACCTTTTCATTAATTCTGACACTGTCGAAGGTTGCATCGAAAAAAATCTCTAGCATGTGATTAGGGTTGGTGAAACAGTTTTAAAATGAAAGACTAGCACACGTCAATGAGATTTAAATGGTAACCTACTTAAATGAAAGATATGTTTTTCAATGCATTCTCTGACATCCCAGATCTAAACATCGTGATCTTCAGACAAAGTTGAACACTTGATGAAAAAAATAATACCCATCTGTCCAGATAATGTGACCTGTTTTGTTCTGAAAAAACTGGTTGGTTACCATATCCAGCTCAGTTTCTAAACCCTTCAAATCTTTATCTTATTTACAAGAAGCTCTATATTAAAGTAAAACTTGGAATGCACTGATCTTTGTAAAAATGCACATGGATTATGTGAAGCTGAGAACATTCTATTTAAGTTTTTTGATGCATGTACGAATGAGTTCCAGTCTATTCAAGAGAAAAGGGGATGCAATATAAAGATAGAAAATGGTTACGGAAGCTTCTTGCCGAACCTTAATTTTCATTTCGTAATTCCAAAATCTTCTTTTAGAATGGCAAAAAGAATTTTAATAAACTCTCAAATCCTAGACTCAAAATTATAATCATATGCAGTTTAAACATTCTTATGTACCTATTGTTGGATTTGTTCCACATTGGATGTGGGCTTGCCCTCCTTGGGTTATTTATATCTTGGACAAAGCTCACCATTCAAGATGGTTTTGAAAGGTTGAGTTAGGCCCGTGGAATTTTATCATAGTATCAAAGCCGACATTTTTCCGCTCCACGTCACCTGTTCTTGTTCACGTGATTTGGCTTGGCCCAATCCTGCCAACACATGCGGGGGCGTGTTGGATTTGTCCCACATCGGTTGTGGGCTTGCCTTCCTTGGGCTATTTATATCTTGGACAAACCTCACCTTTCAAGCCGGTCTTGAAAGGTTGAGTTAGGCCCGTGGAATTTTATCACCTATATCATACACTTTTTACGTTCTATGCATACACTTGTGTAATTGCTTTTTTTGTAATGTTCTAAGAGCAAGAATCTTCTCTCTACCTCGTGCACTCCCTTGTGACAGATGAGGATATGTACCTATATCAAAAGGAAATCGTGGAGTAGATTATGGTTCACATTACGCACCCCCGATCTCTTCCTACTCTTCTCTTCCTTCTCTGCTCTCCTCTCTTTTGAATCTTGAAAACCTAAAAACAACTTGCCATCAGTGGAAACTGCTGTCTCTTCCATTCTTCAGATTGATAATCAGATTCTGTGCAAATAAATGCTATAACAGTCCAATTCGCATATCGAAACTGTAGCCAATGTGAGGTAAGATCTATTTCTAGCTCTGAAGGAAAGAAATTTTGTAGAAAAAGGAGAGGAATAGATTAATTATGTCAGAGGTATGCTAAATCTGTGCCGTTTTTCAAGAATCATGACTATTGTACAAAAAATCTGAAATTTTCAAGGGACAAATTTGTGTGTACAAATCTTAGTTTGTTCTCATATTTTGAAAAAATGGGATTGAATATATTTGTGTGTGTGTGTGTGTGTGTGTGTGTATATTATTTTTTACTGCTTGTGAATTAAAGCCCCTTCCAGGCACAGAAAGGCATTGTGTCCTTCTTTGGAGGTTCAGGCCCTCCAATTTTCCTATGTTTCATCGATCTTCTCGTGATACCATACTCGTGTGGCCTGAGATTGCACCTAATGACCCATATGTTTTAATGCATATACCAAAGGTGATGATTTAGGAAGATATGGGTTGTTTGAGAATTTTGGGGCAGGCGTTATCGCCAGCACATGTCTGAAGTACAAATCACCAGGGGTCCTCTCGAAGGTCCCCTCAATGGGGTTCGGCGATCTGCTCAAAATGTTGATCACGATGGTGCCTAAAAGTTCACCAAACCCCTCTATTTTTTAACATTTTTATTTTCATGAATTAAAAACATGATTTAATGGGATCTTCTGCAGATTTCTGTAGAAATTAAAGGGATTATAGGCACTGACCAGTTTTCAATGTTTAAAATGGGTTCGTTTCTTGGCGCTTTATTGTATCTCTTTCTTCATTTTTTTAAAACCAGATCAGGAAGAGGGTGGTTTGAGTGGTGCAGCTGTATAGAGATGGTACAGAGAGAGAGAGAGAGAGAGAGAGAGAGAGGCAATGGCTCTGTAGGAGTCCAAAGAGAGAGGGAGAAGGAGATCGTGGCAGTGGGTGTTGTGCCTCTGCTTATGTGCTGCAATCTTTTTTGCAGTTGCCGTTGTTGCAATGTTGTGAACCACAGAAGCATGAAAGAGAGAAGAACAATGGGGAGAGAGAGAAAATAGAGATTAGAGAGAGGGAGTGAGTCGTGGTGCAGCTGACGGTGTTGCTGTAAAAATCATAGAGCGAAGGGGTGTGGGTTTCAGCTGCGGAGATTTGAAGTCGAGGGATTTGGGGGTTTCTCGAGAGACAAGAAGAGTGAGAGAGGAGGTTTTCTTTTGGGCCTCTTAGCCAAAGAGGGATCTTTGTGGTCTCTTTCTGTCGTACATGTACATATATATAGAGCTGGGAGAGTATGGAATTGGCGTTCTTCAACAATAAGTAGAGTCCCCAAATTTGAGGACGTTTTTATTCTAATTAAATAGTATATTTTTCCATCTCTTTTTTCTATTTAATTAAAAGGCCCTCTTAGTTACCTAAACTTGAATATTTATCGCGTTATTGCTATTTGGTATCTATATTGAAACTCATACATTTTTGCATTCTCGATATTAGCTATCTATATAGAAACCCATTAATTAACACCATTTTTGCAAACTTGACACATCGGAGTGTATTGATTTTGATATATTGGAAGTTGTCTCTTGATTCTGTTCCCAGGCTGACTTGCGGCGGGCTGATTTTGTTGTTAGACGGCGTGCCATGGAAGATGCTTTTATGGCTTTGGAGGTAAAGTGATTTATCATCAATAACTTGGTTATATGATTTTTAAATAATTTTAACAGAAGATCCAATCACATTTCTTTTATGATGTTAAAAAGAAAATAGACTCATTTAATGTACATGTTACTAATAATTAGTGGGTCTCGCACAAGATCATGGGGTCCTGTGCAGCACCTCATCGAATCATACAATTCATATCGAATCGTAGGGTATTTGGGGAATGCTATTTTTATCATTGATACGAATCGCAGACTCTACGATCCGATTTTGAATCATTGAATCGAAGCATACGATTCTGGCACCAAAGCCTTCACATATACAAAATAATTCATAGAAATATGAAAATACAATAAATTTATCTAACATCTTATTATCATTGAAAAGATATATAATCTCTTAGCCGTTGTGCTCATGCAGTTTGTCAGGAACATCCATAACATGATGGTGAGCAAGTTGTATGACGTGTAAGTTCATATTAACTCAAAGGATATGATTAAGTTTTTTTTTTTGTTGGTAGGTAATCTAGGATTGAAGCTGCGACCTCAAGGTTGCGTAGCTACAGGCACAATCCTATATGACTTGAACTATTCAATTTTTCTTTTAGTATAATGTAATTATAAGGGATCTCTAGCCTTGACATCTCTGATTTTGGTATTTTAGTAATATGCATTCCGTCTTGTAGCCCTAGGAAACAAGGTTATGAATCAATTAGAGACATTATGGATCTTATATCACTTGAGAAGAATGGAAAATCTCTCGATCTCTTTGCAGGAGAAGTCTCTACTGATCGTATTACAGCTATACAGGTATATTTCTGTGGAGGACCTTATATAATTTCAAAAGTTCATAAATTGTTTCTTTTGCCTTTCGTATAGGTGCTACCCACATATACAAAGTTGGTATTAGGTGGCTAAGCACAAGGCATGCACGCTGTGCACCACACGGATTCTGAGATGCGCTGATCTCTATGCTCTTAAGTGTGCGCATATCTAATGGTCCATGCAGTACACGTCCGCATGCTCTGTGCTTTCTGGCTCCAAATATAAGTGTAGATAGTTCTATGATTTAAAATTTGAACTTTGCAGGAGGCATACTGGAGCATGGCATCTGCCCTGTCTGAGGCCGATGGAATTGACTACACTGATCCAGAAGAGGTTTAGTCCCTGTATCGTAATTTCTAATAGACGATTGATTTAAATTTTTTTTTGGAGATCCTTGCCTTATTCTACCTTGTTTTTCATGTAAACAGCTGGAATTGTTAGTGGCAACTCTTATAGATCTTGATGCAATGGATGGTAAAAGCAGTGTCTCCTTGTTGGTTGAGTGTTCAAGCTCTCCTGATGTTAGTACTAGGTATTTATTTTTTTCCGCTTAAATATTTATATATTTGTAAATGTGTCAATAGAATAATGTCAAGTTATCTCATTGAAATGTTTATTGGAATGATGGGATACGATAAGCATTTGCAGATATTTCCCATGAGAAGCACTCATTTTAAGACACGTGGTGTCCGCTTTTTTTATTATTCCAATTGTTTCCTGATGACCATCAATCATACTACTAAGTTAGAAGATCACGCATATCAGAGCATTGAAACCATCTGATCAGAATGCTTCAATATGAACCATTGGCCATATCTACTTAATGGTTCATATTAAAACACTCTGATCAGATGGTTCCAATGCTTTGATAATGTGATTTTTGGGCTGAGTGGGGTACAAGTTAGGACCGTCCACATGAAACACTTAAGATGATTAAAGATGTATGCCACATGGCCTAAATGAGAGCTTCTCATGACAACATCTATGTAAAGTGATCATAGGAGTTGGTCTCACGTTTATTATATACAAAATATTGAATTTACTAAATGCCTTTTTGGTTTGTATGAGGAACTCATGGATATTATGTTGTTTATCTTGAAATTTTTTGCTTGTCATAAGCTCTGACTATATATATATATATATATATATATATATATTCAAGTTAATATTTATTGACAACCTTGACATGTTCCAACTTCCAACACCAACTGAAATATGCATCCTGGTAGACCTGCTATTGCATCATATATGTATTGTACATACTACTGAAACCATCATTTAGGGATCAGATCATTGATTCTAAAGATCCAATTGAAGGGGAATGCGGTAGAGGCCGTGATTTTGGTGTATTTTTGGAAGAGGAGGTGGATATGAAGAACTGATGTTCACTTATTGTTGATGATTTTGAATCATCTGTGAGAAACTTGCTTAGCTTTAATTGGAAAGCCTGATACTTCTCTTAGTGCCTCATTTATGCCCCATGATTCTGTTGGACAAATAGAATACAAGTGGGTGCCTTGATCCACGAGAATCTCACTGCATCCTTTACGAGATAGTTGGAAATTTTGCTAGGGAGGCCCGTTGGCCAACCCCTTCTCTCTTGAAGAGTCATGCTTCTTAGTTGTCGTCCATAACCAGCATATATATATATATATATATATATTAGAACATGCACTATGCCACTATCTACAATCCCAAAGCCTCCAAATATTTTTCATGGTTATATGGAATTACTTGTCTTAGCAAGATATATGTGGTAACTTTTCTATTAGCATCTTTGAACACCCTCAATGTGACCGACATATCTTCTGCAACTCATTGGTCCACAGATAGGAAGGTGGAAGACTATCATTATTCATTGCCATCTTTGTTGGCAATGATACTGCACCGACCCTTTTTTTTTAATATGTATAATTTTCAAAAAGGAAATGGGTTGATGTTTCTGGACAAGTGGAACTATTTTTCATTGTGTGCCATTTGATGTGCAGATCATGATGCTTAGGTCTGTAGTGTCCAAGATTAGATTGAAAAAACATCTCTGGTGGTTTTAGGGTCTGTTGGAAAGTTTCAAAATCAACAGTTACCATGTAAATTCCAAAACATGTTTTAGCCGTTCATTTTAAAGGCGTTTGGCTGACCCTTAGACCACCATAGTGATGTTTTTTTTTATGGAATCTTTGACACAAATCTAGGCATCCTAATCTTCACATCAAGTGTCATACAATCTTTTGGCATGTAGGCGGTGGCCATTTTTTAACGATTTTAAGTATCTTAAACGCCTCATGATTTGTGTTTATGTTTGTTTTATAGGCAAGCCCTAGCCAATGCCTTGGCTGTTGCTCCCTCCATGTGGAATTTGGGGAATGTCGGCATGGGAGCACTACAGGTAAAATTTTCACATTTATTAAGTTGTAAGTTCAAACTCCGCTCTTGTAAGGCACTGATTTTCTTGGTTCTTCTAACAGAGGTTAGCAGAAGACAGCAATGCGGCTGTTGCAGCTGCAGCATCCAAAGCTATTGATGAACTAAAGAGGCAATGGGAAATAGAAGAGGGAGACAGTTGGAGGTTTACGATGAATCAGAAGCCGGTGGACAAAGAAGATGGTGAAGGATCTGATGATGATGATCCATTGGATGATTGATGAGCGGTGGCAGATGGGTCAATCTCCTTTTGTCCAAATGATCAAGCCTCAGGCTGCTCTAATGAGCACAAATTATCAGCGAATTAACCAAGGTTGTCAGTTGGGGATTGACCCGCTGCGGGCATTTGGTCAGGTACGTTATACTAAATTATTGATGATAGATGCTAGGTTGATGCTTGATTCACTAATTATGTAAATATGTAATGGCTGATTGCCAATTGAACTGCTGATCATAACAGTGACTAGAAATCTATAGCAATGGTCTACAGAAATTCCATATGTAAAGAACAAGCTTTTTGGTTTTTTATCGTTATTGGAGTAATTAAAAGTTCAAATCATATCCCTTGTTCAATGGCCTGCTGATTGTTTCTTCTATTGGGATGTCTTTGTTCTGCCCATTTTGCCACCTTTTTTTTTTTAATAACCCAAGTGGCCGGGCGTCTTAGAGCACCCAACTAATCCCACTGGCACATGCACGCCCCAAGTTAGCACGTGCCGTGTCAGCACGGGATAAAATCTCTAGGGTTGGGGGGATTTGAACTCAGGTCTTGCTTCCTGAGGCTTGAGGTTACCCATTTTTCTGCCTTGTTGGTCATTCGCTCTCTTGTAACCAGTTTTTTAGTCTGCTTCTTTGGAAGGGTCATGGTTTAAAACTTAGTTGGCGGCAATGGGTTGGGTCCACTCGTAAGTTGACCCACCCTATTTGATTTTTGAACTGGGCCCGGCACATCAATGGCCTGATGGATCAGGTCGGGCTCGAAGCACTTAACCTTTGGGTCGGGTTTGCTCAAATGTCATTTCAGGTTGGACAAAAATCTGCTCAGCCCAACTCAACCAATATTTTGCTATCTTTATAAACCACTTTTGTGCTCAAGGGGATTTCGAACCGGGTTGCCAAACTTGACTCAATCAGGCATACACCCTTGATCCTTTTGGGTCGGGTCTAGTGCCCAAAGGGCCTGAAAGACCTAAATTTTGGTCTGACCCGACCCGTTGGCACCCCTAAAATTTTAAGTACCTCTTGTTTAGTTAGTAGAGCATATAACCCCAGTTAATATATTATCCAAATGGATTGAGTGTAGGGTTGAACGCTACATCATTCATGAGAAAAATATACCTATCATAGCGGAAAGCCCAATAAAATGTCAACCCATTAACTATTTTTTTTCCATTTAACATATTTATCATCATATATAAAAAGCAAAAATTTTCATCTTCTTCAGACGTCAATTTACCCTCCTAAAGCGTATATTCATACCTCTTAATACTTCCAGAACAAAAGTAGCCTAGAAGTTCCATATAACAATTGCATTAGCTTAGAGTGGTCGCTTTTTGGTTTTAGATCTCCTTTTTATCACAATGAGCAGCCACTTTATGTGTAAAAAGCTAAAAGCTAGGCCTATATTCCATTCACCTGTACTTGGGCTTTTATAGCAGGCTGAAAGCTTGACAATATTACTACCTCAAGGTCATAGAGGCTTCAAGCCACCCGGCTTACTCATCAAATATATTATGTACATATTTATATATATTTTGTCATTTTTCTAGATCACCCTTTGTATTAATCAAACACTTTATGCGTAAAAAGTCAAAGGTTAGGTCTCTATCTCGTCCACCAGTCCCAAAACTCGGGATGAGAACTAGGTAATGGCCTTTTTATTAGAGAATTGGAATAGGAGAGTGAGGTTGGAAGGATTGGATGATGTCGGAGTCGAGCAAGTCCAGTGGTGGAAGAGAAAAGGGACTGTAAGTAGAACTGCTGCTTCTCATCTCGCGCATTGTAGCAAGAGCAGCAACCGTACTCCGAAAAATCGTTTGCTCAGCTAACGTTGTTGCTTCTCTTTCTAACTTCTCTCTTTCTTCTCCGCTCGGTTCGACTGCGAAAGCAAAAACCACATCCATCGTGTTCTCGCATTCCTTTATGAGTTTGGAAATGAGAGCTGTGGTAAAGAAGGGTTGCGTCAACACATTTTGAATGAACAACAGCCGCATAAAACCTCCCGTTTGCTTATCGTACTTCTTTAAGATCTTGGTAATCCCTGCAACATATATAGTTTTTTTTATTGATAACAGAGGGAAATTTATTAGAAAATAATAAAAAGAAAATACAAAGACGAGACACATCTACTCAAACTACATCCTAGAAACCTCGAAAACTCAAAGAGAGAAACAACAAAACAAACAAAAAAAACCAAAAAGATTCCCTGCAACATGATTAAAGTATTTTGAATTTTGAATTTTTTGTTTTTTCTGCATTGCGAAAAAAATTAAACACTCATTATTAGAATGGGTCATGGCAAAATATCTACAAAAAGCATTTTCATTAGAAATTGATTTCTCTTATTTGATTAACTTATTTGGAAAAGAGGTTTCTATCTAAAGAGTGAAACCATAGCTCTTGTTCTTTGATTTTTCAGCCCCCTGAATGGTTGAATTGATTTCTGCCTAAAATGATTTGATGTATGGAAATTAAGATTTTGTATGAGTCACTTATTTTCTTTTTCATTTTCTCAACATTTTGAAAAAGAAACATATGTAAAGTGACATTTGAAAATATATATATATATATATATATATATATATATATATATATATATATATATATATATATATATATATATATATATATATATTGACATTTCCAAGTTGTCAAAGAGAGCTTAAGTGAAAATATTCACAGCAGAGATGTCCTATATATATATATATATATATATATATATATATATATATATATATATATATATATATATATATATATATATATATATAATTATTTTTTTCTTTATGTTATGACCATTGTTATTTTGCGTCCTTATTTATCTAAACTAATTCAACTGTGTGTCCAAACTGGCCCAAATTGAACTTCATAACCCTGGTTGGATCAGGGCCATGTTTGGATCGGATCGGCCCGTTAGCTCCACACTCCACTAATGACGGGTTGGGTTCAAGCTCAACAAATTTCTCTCAAACCTCGGATTGGTTGGGCCTTGGCCAACCCTAACCTAGCCAGAACCTGATTGGTTCGGTAAGGTCAGTCAGAGATTTTGTATATGGGGCATGACCCGTGCTACTGACGTCAAGAGCCCATATGCATGTGCACCTCCAGATGGGCATCATACCAAATACAAACTAATAAATGTGGGGAAATTTCAAAACAAGGCCTGTTCTAAACCTCGTTTTCAAAATGTCCCCAAGAAAAATGGGTGAGATGGTGTAAATTTCCACATAATGCTATTAAATATCGGCCATATGTGATACATATAGGCTGCATGCATCGGGTTAGGGCCCCTCCGATATGATATGTATAATCGAGTTGATACATGATCAAATATCAGGTCAAATTAGTAAAATATCAGTCAATATCGACACAATGTGTCATACCGGGATATATGTATCGAACATGAATTGGACATCATATCAAAAATGGCCTTTGTGAAATTTTTTCAATTCCTTGAACGATTTATCTATTTCTCATATTATAAAAAACAAAAAAAAAAATACTTTAAGCGGTCGATATATTTGATACATAGATATGCCGATATATACCGGTCTTTAAATCCTTGATAACGCTATGTCATCGGTTCCGGTGAGATACCATCTATTATCAGCACAATAAGCTATGTCGGCCAGGCTCATTGGAATACAAAGTGATTAGAAGGGTCCAGTTTGAATATTAAGTTATGGGAGGCATTACTTGCACTCGGAAACTCGGTCCTTGTACTGAAGTTAAAGAAAGACTTAATATTTTAGGGACATGTGATGATGAAAATGCAATCTGGGCTGCCTGATTTGAAGTTCATGATCTAGAGATATTTAATACATAAGATTGGATCAAAACATGATCTCTATCATATGATTTATTATAGTCAATTGTTGAATTAGATAATAGCCTTTGACTATGATTAATCACATAATGAAGATTATGTTTTGTGCTAATCTTTTGCAATTAATTTCTTTAAATCATGGCCGTTAGATCAAACGATTTAGATTGTGTTTTCAAATAGTAGAGGTCACCAAACTTGTAAGTCTTTGTTTTAAATTTGGTGCAAGGGTCAAGTTTTCGAGTGCAAGTAATGACTCCCTTAAGTTATTCTCAGGTTTATTTTAATTAGCGGAAATAATTTGGGAGATGATCTGATGACATCCTTAACTCATATTTTAGTAGAAGATAATGTTATATGGCGGACGAGAAATGATAGATCATTCAATGGACTACTGATGTGGCGCGATGCAAGTGCAGTGGGGCCAACAATGTGTGTCAAGGCAGCTACTTATATCACTCCACATAAGCGCCCGTCGAATGGTCTGTTATTTCCTGTTCGTTCATTATAATTTTCCTACACCAAATACATATGGTCAAAGCAGACAGTTTTAATCCACCAAGAAAAAAGATAAAAAAAATAGATCCATAATATTAGTTTTTGGAAATGTCATAAACCCTGCCTAATTAATAAGAAACCTTCATCAAACCCTTAACCAATTAAAGTAATGAAAGCAATTGGGAGCCATTACTTGCACACGGATTTGAAGTGATTGCACCGAATTAGTAAAGATTTATCCTTGCACATGTTTTGTGTAATTGCACCATAAAATTTTAAAAATTTATTATTACATATAAATTTTGTAATTGGGTTTAAAAAAACATAAAATGACAGACTTTATTTCTTTTGATCTTCACTTCTTATGTTATTCTCTCAATCGGTATATGCTTTCTTCTTCTCTTACAAACTTGACACTTCCTCTCCCAATATTCAATTGCCTAACAATTAATTTGACCAAAGGAGAAATCAATCAATTTCACACTAAATGTCCCCTAACATTGCGGAACAATTAATTTGACCAAAGCAGAAATCAATCAATTTCACACTAAATGTCCCCTCCGAAGAAGAATCTGGTGCAGCT
The DNA here is from genome assembly GCA_021018995.1 of Chloranthus sessilifolius. NCBI lineage: Eukaryota > Viridiplantae > Streptophyta > Magnoliopsida > Chloranthales > Chloranthaceae > Chloranthus > Chloranthus sessilifolius. The sequence continues at coordinate 17,561,330 of CM037596.1, forward strand.
ACATGTAATCTTTTAGGAAATTTATCGGATTGACCCTGTCTCATACGCCTTTCTCATCAGAAATCATGGATCAAAATTTTGTCTGATACCGATACGTATAGGACGATACGTATCGGTATCGGACCGGAACGATACGGTACATTCAAAGTACCGTATCGTTCAAATATATGAATAGAACCGAACGATACCGATACGTATCGTCTAATACGTATCGTTTTGGAGCTCGGACGATATGTATCGGTTTTCCGGCGTTTTGATCCATGTCAAAGACCCTATATTTTCACCTTTACCCAAACCGACCAACTTTAAGCCAAGCCAGTTTTAACTAGTAGGAAAAGTCTTAAATACCCCTTCTTACATTTTTATCGATCTACATAGTTTAACATTTTAAAAATTGCAATTTTTATATTTAAGCAATGTAAAGCAACATCTATAGCATCTGATTTGAAGGTCACAATATAAAGATCGATAGTGGCAAAGATTGACACGAAAAAAAGGCGATATCGCCTCTTAACAAAAAAAAAAAAAAAAAAAAAAGGATAAAAAAAAAATCAACTCTCTATACAGTAGATAACGACTGTCTTAGACCGTCTTTATCAACTGTATATATAGTCGATAACAACTGTCCTAAACTGTCGTTATCGACTATATATACAGTCGTTTTCGACTATATAGAGAGTCGATTTTATTTTATTTTTGAAGAGGCGTTATCGCCTTTTTTCATGCCAATCTTTGGCACCATCGATCTTTATATTGTGGCCTTCAAATCAGACGCCATAGATGTTGCTTCACATTACTTAAATATAAAAAATTACAATTTTTAAAATTTTAAACTATGTAGAACGATAAAAATATAAGGGGTATTGAAGATTTTTCCTACTAGCTCAAATTGACTTGGCTTAAAGTTGGTCGTTTTGGGTAAAGGTGAAAATATAGGGTCTCTAACGGAAAAGGTGTATCTGACGGGATCGATCAGATAAATTTCCTATTCTTTTTATAGGGTACCGTTATTCACACCCCAAGAGATTGCTCTCTCACCCCAAGTGCCAAAAAACCTCAGTAAAATAGGACTATTTTAAAACTCACACGCCCACTTTAGTTTTATTTTATTTTCTTTATTGAGGTGAGAAAGTAGTCTCGTGGAGTGTGAATAATAGTACCCTTTTTATAATGCGGTGCAACGACATAAAAGTAGTGTGCAATTAATCGCTCCCTAACGAAATGCCAGATTGAGTAATCTTAATATTAAATTTAGGTTTTCTTATCCAAAAAAAATATATATATATTAAATTTAGGTTTGGATGAGCAAGGGTGGGATTCCAACTCAGAAAGCGGATCCCTGAGTTGGAATCCCACCCTTGCAGCCACCCTAGGGATTTATATACCGTGCTGACACGGTCTCCACGTGCCTCTGAGATTAGTTCGGTGCTCTAAGAGATATGGACACCCAAATTATATATATATTTTTAAAAAAAAGAAAAATTCACAAAAAAAAAAAAATTTAGTTGGAAACAAAGATAGATTGCAGAAAATAAGAAGAGAGCCATCATTACCTGTGTAGTTAATGTTGCTGTAATTCTCCAAAAGCACCATTTCACCATAGAAATTGACAATCTCTTTCTTGATTCTCCCCATCTCCTCTCTGTATATTGTCTTAGAAGGACGACTGCCACTTGGCCCCACTGTAGCTTCTACTGTCTGAATCCTTTCCTGCAACTCCTGCATCAAATTGACCAACCAAATTTACTCCAAAATAATAAATAAGGACTGCTATAAGGTACACGGGCCCGGGCACGATGAAACATATTTTTCATCAATTTTGTAACATGTGGTACATGCCGCCATAGTTTAGATTAGATTCAGCCCAAAATTGTGCCATCGGACGATTTCCACCATTTGATAAAGAACTTATAGAGCCTTCATAGCCAGTGGCTACGTAGATGCACAAAAAGCGGCTTTGATCATATGGTTAGAAACCTCTAACAAGCATGAATTCCGGGGCCATCTCACATTGATACACCTTATACGAATTTGATCATACTTTTCGACGGATGATGAAGTCCTCTTCTTGCTCCATGAAGAAGGCATTGAACTTGTCGATCTCGGAGTTCAAGAAGTCTATGAAATCGGCTTCGGCTTTGGTGGATGAAGTCGAGGAGATGAGCCTGACCAACTTCTTGAGTTTCTTGTAAGAGAGGAAGTGGTCTCTCCATTCCGGCAAGGTCTCTTGGATTTGGTGTTTCAATCTCTTCCCAAATTTCATCTCTCTTTTTTTACTCTCTCAATTCATTCATTTACAAAGAGTAAGAGGTGGAGGAAACTTATAAAGAGAGGTTATAAAAAGAAGGGGAGGGTCATATTCTATTAGAAGATTTGATGAGGCTCCGAATATTTAGAAGCATATGCTATGGGTTTGTTGAATAAGGGCTTTGGACAGATCCATCTGGTTGAATTTTAAATGATTTTAAAGCCATTACATTGAAGGAAACCTTGACTTTTAACTTTCATATCCAAAACCCATTGAATAAAAGAATGAGATCTACTGAGCTAGGGATCTCCATGGGCTAAGCAGGCCCGCTGGTCGGTCCAAAATTTATTTTATAAATGGACTCAATTGATCAGGTTGACCCGAGTTTTGACGGTCCAATTATAGTCAGGTTTCTTAGAACTAGTTCATACTGGAGGGTGGGGCCAGGCTAGCCCATTTATTAATTGAGCCTACTTACTTGAGCCCATAGCTGGCCCATGAAAGGCTGGGCCGGGCCAAACCCTTCCCGTTGATTCGCTTCAGGTAAGGTCATTCTTTCTAAAGCATATTCTGTCTTGCCTTTGAAGTTTCCAAATGGCTTTTTGGTGGGTTTGAGGAGGCAGAGAGGAATGATTCCAAGAATCGTTTCCATCCCAATTTTAAGGAGTCTTCAACAGTGAGTGTGACTTTGGAGGTTTGATGTGAGAGCTGGCATTGGATGATAGACGCAATGACCGGGTCGTGTACCTATTTGGCGCCATCGGGTCATCGTTTGGAAAGGGTTTAGGCCCAAAGATTATATATAAAAAAAACTATCTTCGAACTAAAATATTATATATAATTTTATTTTTATTTTACTTTTTTCCCTTATAATAATGGTTACTTTATAAGGGATAAAAGTAAGGGATAAATATGTAATAAATAAATAGAGAAAAATATCAAAAAACGCCCCAAAATTTTTTTTTATCACCATTTCGGTGACTTTCTTTCTTAAATATAACATGGCGCCCATGCACCTTCAACACGGGCCGCATTTACGCGCATACTTAATTTTAGAAATCTGGAATTTATCAAATAGCCCTGGCAATAAGAGGAAAAGATCCCCTCCCCCCTCTTCCTTTGTTTGTTGCTGGCCATGAAGGTGCCTTCCTCCCTCTTCCTTCATTGGTAAAAGTTCGTCGACACTTCGCGGATCTCGGTATCTCACAAAAATAGCATTCTCTACTGCTCGTTGAGTCGCCGGAGCTCATCATCTCCTCTTCGCGGATCTCGACATCTCGCAAAAACAGCGTTCTCTGCCGTTCGTTGACGCCGTTCGTTAGGTGACCAAAGCTCATTATCTCCGCTTCGCGGATCTCAGCATCTTGCAAAATAGCATTCTCCATAGTTCGTCGACGCCGTTTTTTGGGTCGTCGGAGCTGCTGAATTGGTTTATTTCCAAAAACAACGTTCTCCCTTTTCGTTCTGAGCTGCTTCGCCGGTTTCCATCTCGCTACGTTTGTTGGATCATCTTTTTCAATAAATTGGCTTTTTCCACCGCTTCTAATTTAAGTTTATTTATTCGGATCATCCAATTTCATTTCTCCATGTAAAATTTAGTCTATCTTAGTTACACACAAAGAAGAGATTATAGTCAATTAAGAAACCATTTTCGATTTATGAATAAAACTAAATTTATCCTCGTTGAGAAACCCAAATTTTTTAATTGAAAGTCAAGATTAGATTGTTTTCTGTGAGTGAAAAGATGGATTTTTCTAGGGCTTATGCTTGATTTCACGTTTTTTTGTAGCTAAGAATCTCATTTGTGAATCGACAAAATTATTAGTCATGTTCAGCTAAAAAATCGTCATATTGACCAGCAAAGGCCCCATTTGACCCATGTTCATATTCTAACCCAAATTTTTTAATTGAAAGTCAAGATTAGATTGTTTTCTTTGAGTGAGATTGTATTTTTTTTTTAGCTCGATTTTTCTAGGGTTTCTGCTCAATTTCACATTTCTTTGTAGCTAAGAATCCTAGCCGTGAATTGACGAAAATATTCGTCCTTTTCAGCTCAAGAATCGTCCCGTTCACCTGCGAAGACCCCATGTTTATATTCTAACCCAAATTTTTTAATTGAAAGTCAAGATCATATTGTTTTCTTTAAGTGAAAAGATTGTATTTTTTTTTAGCCATTACTTGCACTCATTTTTTAAGTGATTGCATCAAGGTTAAAAAGACTGTATTTTAGGGATATGTAGCATGTGAAAACGCAATCTAGGTCGTTTGATTTAAAGTTCATGATCTATAGATTCTTAGCGGATAAGATTGACAAGAAATATAATCTTTATCATGTGATTAAATATAGTCAAAGGTGATTATTTGATTCAACGGTTGACAACAGTAGATCATATGATAAATGTTGTGTTTTGCTCCAGTCTTATCCACTAAGGATTTATCCACTAGATCGCATTTTCACATGTCACATGTCCCTAAATACAAAGTTTTTCTTTAATTAACTTCGGTGCAATCACTTAAAAAGCTTCTGCAAGTAATGACTCGGTTTTTTTAGGGTTTTTGCTCAATTTCATGTTTCTTTGTAGCTAAGAATCCTAGTCGTGAATCGACGGAAATATTTGTCCTTTTCAGCTCAAAAATCGTCCTGTTGACCTGCGAAGACCCCATATTCTAACCCAAATATTTTAATTGAAAGTCAAGATCAAATTGTTTTCTTTAAGTGAAAAAATTGTATTTTTTTTTTTTTAGCTCGATTTTTCTAGGGTTTTTGCACAATTTTACGTTTCTTTGTAACTAAGAATCCCAGTCATGAATCGTCAAAAATATTCGTCCTTTTTAGCTCAAAAATCGTGTCGTTGACCTACGAAGACCCCTTTGACCCATGTTCATATTTTAACCCAAATTTTTTAATTGAAAGTCAAGATCATATTGTTTTCTTTGAATGAAAAGATTGTATTCTTTTTTTTAGCTCGATTTTTTTAAGGTTTATGCTCAATTTCATGTTTCTTTGTAGCTAAGAATACCAGTTGTGAATCGATGAAAATATTCATCCTTTTCAGCTCAAAAATCATTCTGTTGACCAGTGAAGACCCCATTTGACCCCTCTTCATATTCTAACTCAAATTTTTTAATTGAAAGTCAAGATCAAATTGTTTTCTTTGAGTGAAAAGATTGTTTTTTTTTTTCAACTCGATTTTTCTAGGATTTCTGCTCAATTTCAAGTTTCTTTGTAGCTAAGAATCCCAGCTGTCAATCAACTAAAATATTCGTCCTTTCGGTGAGTTCCATGTGGTTGAATTTTATAGCCATTACATTGAAGGAAATCTTGACTTTTAGCTTTCATATCCAAAACCCATTGAATAAAAGGATGTGATCTACTGAAGCTAGGGATCTCCATGGGCTAAGCAGGTCCACGGGTCAGCCCAAAATTTATTTTATAAATGGTCTCAATTGATGGGGTTGACCCGCGTTTTGACAATCCAATCATAGTCAGGCTTTTTAGAACTAGCTCATACCGGGGGGTGGGGCTAGGCTAGCCCATTTATTAATTGAGCCTACTTACTTTAGCCCATAGCAGGCCCATGGAAGTCCGGGCCGGGCCAAGCCCTGCCCGTTGATTCCCCTTGGTGGAGGCAAATGAAAGTCATGCTTTCTAAAGCATATTCTGTCTTGCCTTTGAAGTTTCCAAATGACTTTGTGTTGGGTTTGAGGAGGCATAGAGGAATGATTCCAAGAATCTTTTCCAACCCAATCTTAAGGAGTCTACAACAGTGAGTGTGACTTCGGAGGTGTGATGTGAGAGCTGGTATTGGATGATGGTTGCGATGACCGGGTCGTGTACCTGGTTGGCGCCATCGGGTCATCGTTTGGAACGGGTTTAGGCCCAAAGATCATATATATATATATATAACACTATCCTGGAATTAGGGCTGCAACAGAGTCAAGCCAGCTCAACAACTCGGCTCCGCTCAAAAAAATGAGAGTTTTTGCTATCTTAAGCTCGGCTCGAGAGCTAGTAACAAGCTAGAGCTGAGCTTGTAAAGTTCGGCTCGGCCCGGTCCGACTCAACTTGATTAATAGTATATAATATTTTTATATATAATAAAATATATTATATATAATTTTATTTTTATTTTACTTTTACTTTTTTCCCTTATAATAATGGTTATTTTATAATGGATAAATATGTAGTAAATAAATAATCCTTATAATATCTCTCCTTCTCCATAATCATTAAAGCTCTTTCACACTCATTTCAATGAACAACCATTAGCACGACAATTGACCAATCAATCAACACCTATGACTAGTACCTATGCTTTTAATCAATATTTAGCACATTATATTTAAACACCTTCTTCTCCAATCGATTCGTTAAATCCAAAAGGACTAAAGGATGAAAAGACATTACGGCTTTCATTTATTAAATTTTATTAAAGTTTTTTTTTATATAATAATAATAATAATAATATTTTATTTTTTATTAAAATTTTTATCTACTAAAAAAAAGATAATGTATAAAACAACATTACAAAATTTTTTTTTATAATAAAACTTATTTAGCTCGAAGCTCGGCTTGACCTGACTCGAGCTCGATAGAGCCAAGCTAGAGCTTAGACTTTTCAAGCTCAAAGGGCCAAAGCCAAGTTTCAACTCAGCTCGTATAAGGTAGAACCGAGTTAGAGTTGAACCAAGCTTGAGCTCGGCCCGGCTCAGTTGCAGCCCTATCTGAAACCTTGCGACTAGGAGTTAAAAATGCGGAAAATTGAATGGCTATCATGTGGTTGTCCGTCCAAACCTGTTTTAGTTGTTCATGTTTAGGGCTGAATCCAAGTTTAGATAACGGCACCATATAGAGCTCCCAAAATGGTGCCACATGTACATAATTGATGACCCAAGTCACTACCATAGAGACAAATTACTGTGAAAAGTTTTAAAATTTCTAGACAGGGACAGCCGAACTTTCGGTAATTCGGCGAGTTAATTTTATAGAAATTTATAAAAAATTTTAAATTTTGACTTGTTTTAAGTAATATATAATATATAATATACATTTCTTGTACTCTCTCAAAATTTTCCGCAAAATTTATCCCAAATGATCCCTGCCAATATATGGTCGAAAACGAAATTTGTAACTGTTTGCTCTGTGCGTACCGTAAACATGATTGAAGCCGAATTAAAGTCATTGTAAGGCATATTCTTCCTTGCCTTTGAAGTTTGAAGTTCCCAACGAGCTTTTTGGTGCTTTTGAGGAGGCATAGAGGAATGATTCCGAGCATCTTTTCCAACCCAATTTTAAGGATTCTAAAACAGTGACTGAGACTTTAGAGGTTTGATGCGAGAGCTGGTGATTGGTGATCGTTGCTGTTGACACGTGGCAGTCATTTAGAATGGGTTGTGGTATCGGCCTGATCCGACCAATTACTGCACCCCACCCCACGCAATGGACCACGAGCACATGCTCGACCCAGTATAAAACTGGGTCAGGAAAATGTGGTATTGGGCTGACCCGACCCATTGAGAGTCCTAATTTCAGCCGTCAAATACGGCAATGGTCAAGATTGTTACATGGTTCCATTTGTAGGCTTCAGCCATGATGCCTTGCCAATTGGACATTTACCACTTAGTGACCATTTGCCCCATGGGTAAGATGTACATGATGGCAGACAACTTGAAAAAACAATTGCTGGAATGGGTAACAAGAAAAGGTATATGCCATTGAGGTTTATTTTCATTTTTTTAAAAAGATATAGTATATACTAAATTGTGGGAGTAAAAGCAAGTACATTGAAATGCTGAGGAGGAGGTAACCCATCCAAGGAAATGCTATTGAAAATGGGGCGTAGTCACTACCCTAACTTATAGACAATATTTGTCTCCACTCGAACAACGTAAACGGGGTTCAAAAGAATCTGCCTTCAGAATACAACAGAGCTAAATTTCTACCAAAAATCTTATATTCTCTTCTAGATTGTACTTTCTAGAAAGAGAACCCGTCACACTAATTTTCTGCTATACAAACCCTTTAGAAAAAGAAAGATTAGAGCACGAGAGAGAACAGGTGACTCAACAAATTAGATAAGATTAATGAAGTGTCACACAAAAAAATTAGGAAATTTGGGTACGATCCTATATATATATATATGAGAAAATTAGAAAAAAGTGCTTGGTTTTCAAACGTTTTGGGCTAATATAGTGAAACCAAACTTTTTTTCCATTAAGGTTTTCACAGTTTTCAGAAGTTTTAAGGCATGTGAGATAGAAAGGTTTGGTTTCACGTGCAAACTAAGTTGCAAATGTGACATTACCTATCTACCCTCCTATAAAGAGATAGTTTTGACGCCAAAAATCCCTCCTTCCAGCGAGATTTTTAAATAGAAGAAAACAGACGCTGCCCTCATCCTCCTCGCTCCAACAAGACTCTTGTTCCAGCGCAGCTTTCCCTCCTTCCAGCGTATTCAAGAACCCATCGTTCCAGCATTAAAAGTGAAGAAAACCAGAACCCATCGTTCCAGCAATCTTCGACAAAAAAAGAAGACGACGACCTGTGAAACCGCTTAAACCATAAACACAATCACAGCCATTGATTTCAAGATCAAAGGCCTTTAATTACAGAACTAAAAGAACCCTAAAAAATTCCCAAATTTGCGTTTATCAGAAACCCTATTCGCAGAGATTGTTGATTTCTACGGCTTTTTAATGGTTGTATTTCGTTGTGAAAGCTATGATCTTTGACATTTTTCAAGGACATTTTGTGTTGGTTATTGAACTCTGATTAGGATTCGTTCATGGTCGATTTGATTTAGGGTTTGTTCTTGATATTTAGGTGAAGAGCCTTGATTTCTAGGCATTTCCTTAATCTGTTTTGATTAGGAATTGTTCTGGATTTCATGAGAAGGAGCTGCAATTTGCGCGAGATTTTAGGTTTTTGGTTTTTATGTACAAAATTTGGGGGGAGAAATAGATAATCAAATTGAAAGGGAAAAAAAAAATTAAAAATTGGAAGATGGATTCTTACAGTGGGGAAGAAGCAAAGGCGAGCGGAGAGGAAGAGAGGGATTAACATAAAATTCAGATATAGAAAATACAGTGATTAATTGCCGAGGAATCCGATGTTTCAGGCGATTTTTTATGTTCATGGGAAATGGTGAATGATGGAGATGATGAGGGTATAAACATAACCTTACAAATGCTACATTTGTTAACACATGGGAAGAAATTTGTATCCCACACCCATTTAAAGTCCTAAAAACCGTGAAAGTTTGTTTTGCTAAATCATTTCATTTCTTTATAATATGCACAAACATTTGTAAATGAGGCATGTTTTTCTAAAGTGCCATATATATATATATATATATATATATATATATATATATATATATATATATATATATATATATATATATATCGTCCATTAAAAATGTGGTCAAAGTTCAATGAAATCAATACACCAAATCTCTAGGGCATTACCAAATCTGACCCATCAAGTAGAGGTCAAAAAAGTTCAAAAAAAATGTATTTTCCCTTTTAAACCACGTCTCATGACTGATCAACCCAAAACGGGAGCTGTTTTGGGTTGATCATGCTATGTGAAAATGCGACCGGATGCATAGGTCATCCTCTGCAACTGCGGATTACCTATTTAAAATGTCTTTTTTCATAACAAATAGAGACAAAGGAATAAGAAAGAAACAATGCAATATATCAATAAAGAATACATGTGTCCCCGAGGACATACCATACCTCCTATCAATACAATATAGGCAGAGGAGAAGATATCGATTACCATTGGAGCTTCTTGAGTGCCCTCTCAAAAATCTGTCACGTACTGATCAGGTCTCAGACTGAATGCACGCCCAATCGACACCAGTGGCTAGCTTTCGTCTCGATTCGATACACCATCATTTCACCATTCAGCGGAGGTGAATTGTGGCAATACCCAGATCACTAGAGCATCGACCTTTATCTTTTAAGCCGTAAAAAGTAATGTCATGTAAGTTTAACAAATTACACTAAAAAAAAAAAACTCCATGGTTGCTATCTTGACCTCTAGCTAAATGCTCCTTTCATTTGGAGCAGCAGCCTTACTATTGAAAAATTATAGGAAATAAATCTAGAAACTGGTATTCAAAGGAGGGGCAATGATCAGGTTCAACCAGTCGAACCTTACGTAGTATTCGGTGAGTTTTTGAACCCTTGGATAGAAGGGATATTACTTGATCATCAACCAATGACAGTGGAGTCCATGAAGGTTACGATTCTTTTGTATCCAAGAGCTTTAAAACTAATTGAACCCTACATGGTGTTCAACTAGTTGGACTCGAGTCAACAAACACCCTGCTATTCAAAGTACTTGAAGGAAAAGAAAGGAAGAGTAGGGACATTACAAGGGAGGCAATCTGAGCATGCAGGACATCGTTGACGCAGAGGACTCTACAACTTTACAAGCTTGTTCAAACTCCTAAGGCCTCGTTCGAATACGGGGTTTCCGCTCAGAAACGGAGTTCCTACTCAGAAAGTGCAAAGAAAACCCTATTTCCTACCTTTGCCTGCGTTCGGCAATGGACATGGGACCCACCTGATTTTGCTTACTTTCTGAGTTGACACCACTTTACCATTTCCTAATATTTTGGCAGAAACACTCGAAAAGCGAGTTGGGGGAAGTATAGAACTCTTTGACATATGCACCAAATCAAAACTCATTCTACTTTATCTCTGCAACAGTGACCTAGCTACCTTCTCTATTTAAAGTAATACTTTATTATGCATTTCTTCCTTCCTTACCAGCTTCAGGGTAAGTGACCGACGATGGAGATCATTTTTAGGGTGCTGCTACTAACCCTCCACATGGGACCAAGTGGGAGTTGAGGGGTTCTGGCTGGACCACATGGGATCAATGATTTTGGACTTGGCTGGATCAGAAAGTGAAGTTTCTCTGATTGGAGCGAACGTCGGATGACCTAATTTAATGCTTGCTTCAACAATGAATTTTCCAAAGTGTTCCGTTCCCCCCGTTGATCAAGGTCTTGCTTTTTCTGCCATTTTTCTGAGCTAAAAGAAATGAAGAAGAAGAAAATTTATAGAGCCGGGAAGAGAATTCCTGAGTTTAAACATTGGGGGGCTAAGGTCGCTCATGCTTTCTTCCTTTATTTTGATGCTATATTCGTAACTTGTTTTTATTTGTTTCTCTTTGCTTTTGATTATTCTTTGTTTCTTTGTCACCTGTGAACTTTTTTCAATTTTGATGACATGATGCTATTACGCTGCCACGTGTTGCTAGACATCCTAGACCCAACTTGAATTGGGCCTTGGTTCATTTTGATCATTGTTTGAAATTTGTCCTGAAGTGTGTTTCGTGAAGACGAAATATATAACATTATAAATATAAAAAATTTTATAGAAAAGGATATTGCTATTCTCACCCGTTTTCGGGGTAAGTATCACATAATTTTTTTGTGGTGACTAATTTGAATAAGATGATAGGAGACGAAATAGTCTAATTATAGAAATAAATTTTGCACAATTGCATCAATAGAAGTATTCAATCTCTCATTGATTGTGCATCGGCCAAAAATGACCTTCGAATATATACGACACGGTATCGGATGCACTACAAATAGACGATGTCCCTAAACTAGACCGATTCTGTGCTTTTCTGGAGAAATTAAAAGAACACAAGAAATCCTTCATTTCTGGGAAAAGCCAAGAATCAGAGCATTTTCTGAGGCCTAAAAGAACACACCTGAGAAAAGCCAGGAATCTACAGGAAACTAACATGTTAGGAATCAGAGCTTTTCTAGGAAAAGTGGGAAAACATCCGAACAAGGCCTAAGTATGAAATGCCACAAAAATGTAAGAAACCAATGTATGTGCGCCAAATAAATAACAACAAAAATATAAGGAAGCTAAAACTTGCACACGAGATTTATACCGTGGCACATGGTTAGAAAGAAAGACTTTGTTAGGTTTTCGGATATGTGCCATGTCAAACACCATCTAAGCCGTCTGATTTGAAGATCATGATGTAAAGATCTTTGAGGCAAGAAATTGGCACGAAACATGATCTCTATCATCTGATTTGTCAAAGTCAACCATTAAATCAGATGATGACCATTGATTGTATTGAATCAGATGATAGAGATTGTGTTTTGTGCCAATTTTTTGCCTCATAGATCTTTACATCATGGTCTTCAAATCAGACGGCTTAGATGGTGTTCCATGTGACACAAATCTAAAAAATAGCAGTCTTTCTTTTTAACCATGTGCCACAGTACAAATCTCGTGTGCAAGTTTTAGCTCCCAAATATAAATGATATAAATACTAATGTAATGAAATACATACCAATGTGGCAATAGAAAGGTCTTGTAAACTGAATAAGAACGTGGTTATTTTGAAATAGGGTGCCTTTGGAAAGCAAAAAGGAGCATGCCAGAAATAGTTCAGTGACTTCAGTTGCAATGTGGGGAAAACCAAATCAATCAATTGAACAGAAACAAAATTTGGGATGGGAAATAGTCAAGCGGTCACACCTTGTTTTTCGCGACATCCATCTCCTGGATAACAATCGGATCGGTAGTAAAGATGTGATCAGACGTAGAGCTCCGCTAATACCTTTCTCTGCAAAAGACCAAGTTACATCAATGATCAAGTTATACAAAACTACTAAGGAAACAAAAAGGTGAAAAAGAGTCACTAGTCAATCAACCTTGGACTTTAAATGGTGACCCTCAGGTTTGTTGTGCTCTAGAGGTGCTGGTGGAAGGATCAATTGGGGCAATGCTTGAGACGAAGGCCACTTGAAATCCCAAGTATTAGTAACCATAGTAGACAGAAAGGCAAAGTAATGAAGATCGGACACCATTTTTGTAACCAGAACCCGATTAATGGCGCTCTGATAGCTCTCAATGTAGACTTGAAGCCCAAAATTTATAAAGAGATAAAACCTCTTTAAAAATCTGCCCTCACCATATATTAGAATAGAATCAAAAGCCCTTTCTTGTTTCTGTGTAAGAACATAGTCTGATCAACTGCGATAAGAACTAGTCTGCCCATGAGATTACTACCATAAATAGTATATAACTACAATATATGTTTATTCAACACGTAAAACAAGGCAGTTAAGGCGGTGTAGCGAGGTCATGGCGAAGATGCTCGCTATACCATGACATGGCCATAGCGAAGCCATAAAGAGGATATTTATTATTGTAATTTTTTTTAAAAATTATTTTATCTATTAATTAGTAGTATTTATATATATATATTTTTTTTTTTTTTTATATAAGAAAAATATATATATAGGAAGAAAAAAATTCAACTCCTTAAGCATGATACTTCAATTATAATATTAAGGATTTCATGTTTCTATGAATAAAAAAATATCAATAGATACAAATCAAATATGGATATCAACAAATTTGCAACATGGTAATTATTTAAATATGAAATATCAACAAATATAGAATATTAAAAAATATGAAATATTAGGTACACATACGATAGTGTCTCCGACATTGAGGTTTTGGCAACAGTGTTGGTAGCTGTCGTGACAAGAGTGAGAGAAAGAGAGAGAGTGAGAGAGAGAGAGAGAGAGCCAAGGGTTTTGTAACTTACAAGTTGAGGTTTTGTGACTTGTGAATTAACTTTTATAACTTATATATTATAAAAATATCATAACTTATAAGTATTATACGTTATTATCCAAAAAATAAAATAGCGTGCATAGCGATGCCATAATGCTATTCTGCCATGACGTCGCTATTTAGGCATTATGGCTATTTGGTTATATATGGCGTTTTCCATCGCCATTTGCCATGGCGAGGCCATAGCGATGCTATAGCGTGGCCTTAACAATCATGACGTAAAATATATATTTTGCAATACACTTTTTTTGCAGTATTTAAGATTGAAGACAGCAGCAATACACGATCAGGTAGCAACAATCAGCAAGTCTAAAAAAACTTTAATTAGCATTATGCAGCAGTCTAAAAAGACACCAGCAGCAGCAACAAATCAGGCTCAAATGCCTCGAGAAAAGCTCCAGAAAACAGGGTCTCATTCCCCCCTTTCTTTCCCAAACTCTCTTCTTATTTCTCATAAAAATAAAAGGACCTCCCCAATACAAATTTCTTATTTTGTATGACTCTAAACACTAGAAAAGAATTTTTTTCAAAAAAAATTCACTTCAACTATTCTGAGAATGGGATTCTCATGAACTCCCTTTCACATGATCAATTAAGTGATCAAGTAACTGCAAGTCACGAGAATCCTTCTAGTGTTTTCTCGGCACATGGCACCCATAATGTGGTCATGTGGACCTTATTTCCACGCCACATTCAACACCCATTTGACCCTCTTTATTAAGGCCCCATAACGGCATGAAATCTGGGCTGGTTTCTGCCCCTCTTCAAGCTCTATTTCAATCCTCAAAAGAACTACATTATTCTATCCATCATGCACTGCATCAGCCACCCCGGGGTGGAGAGAATTCAGCTCCGGCGAGTTGTCCTTCTTGTACCCTCTAAATGCATCTTGGTTCAGCTTTTTCCAATTCTTCTTCGTCATGTCTTCTTCTATAATCTTCTTCTTCTTCCTCCTCCATGCTTTCTCTTTCTCCTTTTTCTTCCCTGTCCTCAGCTCTTGCTCGAATGCTTCATATTCCCAGGGTAGAGAAAAAACCGACCCCAGCGAATTTTTATCTTACGATCCATGCACGTCCACCAAGGTAGCTTCAATCTGCCCCATCAATCTCGTACAAACCATCATCCAACTGTTAGATACTTGAAAGTTAATTGATTTACCATATGTATGGTCAAGATCTTCATTGGACCGTTGGATATGGTCGAGATGATAATCTGACACCTTTTCACCATTAGGATGACCATCGGAGACAAGGCACTTTGGCATGAAGCAATGCAACAAATCTTCCAGAATCTATCACATAGAGCCACCTCACCCACCCAAATGTCCCCCCCAAAAGAAAATTCAGTGACCATCCCGTCAATCATAGTGAATGCATTGGTTAAATTCCCTTTTGATAGAACAAACACCTTTACACCACCCCGAAACCCTATTTCTCCCGGAATGACTGCCCCAGCCATTATTTATGTTACCCATAGTCTATCCCTTTCAATTCTCACTCTTCAAAGCCATTTTCCCATGAGGGATTTGTTCATCTCACAAAGGCGAATTCCATGCCCTCCTTCATCCCTAGAGAAATGACACTTCCCATTTCATGAGATGGTACTTCCTCTTTTCCCCCCTTCATTCCCAAAGGATATTCCTTTCGATTTTGTCAAGTCGTTAAATTATAACTATGGGAGGAACATGGACGTGTAGCAAACAGAGAGATTAGAAAGGGTCGCTTTAATTAGCAACAACCTACCTCCCGCTACTAAGAGAAGATTCCCTTTCCACACCGCCAATCTATTCTCTATTCTTTGAACAATTGGTTTCTACGAAGACCCGTTTGGTTTCCCCACACATAACAAATGCCCAAGGTAAGTGGTAGGGAGAGTATCTACAACATATTCAATGCCTCTAGCTACAACTTCCACCTAGCTCTCATCATGCCAACTCCTAAGAGTCTAGTCTTATGAAGGTTAACTCTCTACCTAGAAATAGCTTCATAAACCGTTATGACCCTAACATACCAAACCTCTTCCTTGACAACCGCACAAAAGTTATCATATCATCAGCGTACTGTAGGTGAGTTATGACCGGCTCATTCCTCGCAATGCAGAAACCTGAGATATAACTCCATTCGCTCCCTCTTTGGAGTAGTCTACTTAAAGCATCCCCAACCACATTACAGAGAAAACGGGAGAGCGGGTCCCCTTGCCACAAGCCCCTAGAACTCTTTATGTAATATTTGGGAGTACCATTGAACACAACCGAAAACTAAGTGATGAGTAACAAGCTCTCATCCATTTCTTCCTTGTGCCACCATATCCCATATTATGCATCATATAGTCCACAACGCCGCAATGAACTTTGTAATAGGCCTTTTCCACATCAACTTCTCAAATCATGCTTCTATGCTTTGAATCCACCGCCTTGTGATGGTTGGGATGTTCTTTTGTGGGGTTGGGGGTGTAAACAACATTTCTGGAATGGTTCAGGGTTAAGGTTGAGGCTTCTCCTCGGTGTTTGGTAATGGACATTTGGCCTAAGAGGGGCTGCTGCCAATTAATCACCAAAGTTGTGTTGGAATGTCCCTCACTACAGGATGGAAGCTTCTTAGCCAAGGCGCGTTATCTCTTCATTAAGGAGTGATTGGAAGGATTGATGGGGAAGTTGGTTTGGGCTCTCTTAAGCAGTGAGCTCGTCTACCTTGGCCTAACTAGGACTGCCCAAGAATCCATAGGCTGGGAGCCGCTTTTCCTATTTCGTTTCCATACAGGCCTTCTGGCTAGAAGAGGGTTTGCAGGTCGATGGTATCTACCCAATGGAGAGTGAGATATCCTTTGCACCATGGTTTCTTTCTGCAAGTGTCATTCCTCCATCAAAGGATTTGGAGTTTGGATTCGGGTGTATGGTCTTCGGCTTCAGGTGTGGTCACTCGACACCTGTCATGCCATTAGTGATCGCTGTGGGAAATTCCTAGAGGTTGATAGTAGATGTGCTAGCTTAGACGATCTCGGTCTCCTCAAAATAAAAATCTGGTCACATCCTGGTTTTTATAGGTTGAGGTGGTGAAATCCATGAAAGGGAATTTTCTGGCTTATGATCGATATAGAGAAAGAGATGGGTGGTTCTACGTCTTGGGCCCTCTCCGCGGGATAAGTAAAGCAGCATAATTTCAGATCAGATTCAGAGCTCCCCCGACAGCCTGTTGATGATAGCATGTCTATCATAAAAGAGCCTTCTACGGTGGGGATCCCAAAATCCCCTCGCACTTGAGATCAGAATGATGATCCTTCTGGCTCAAATGATGAGGCCGCTCATTTCCAAGACTTCGGTCGGAGTTGCCTAAGGATACGAAGAAGTTACACTCCACTGAATGATTTGTTGACTGTTGAGTAATCCTAGGGCTGTGGAGACGTAACCAAAGATTAGGGTTGCTTCTGCTCTGTTGCCAAAAGCTGAGAGTGGAAGATGCAATCTTGAACATTTGCAGTTTAGCAATCTAACAATGGATATGTGGAGGGCTCCCGATTGACTGGAATTGTTTTTTTTTTTAAATGAATCCCCAAGGTGGGTAATGATAGGGAGGTGAACACAGAAAAGGACGGTGGCATTGAGCGACAATTGTCGAGCCTAAATGGGTACCTGATGATAATTTACTCGATGGAGGGGGCAGACTGGTCCTCCTTTTGGGTCTCAGGCACTCTCTTCCACATGTGCGATGAATATGCTTCTGCGGGCCTCACGGTGGAGGTCCCCTAGGTTAGCCGTGAGATTACATAGGGGGAATCTATTGTTACAGGATAAAGAGGCATTCTCATTTACTTTTTCGTCATGATTCTCAGGCCTAAAAGCTACTGCGTCCTCCTTTGTCTCACACAAGATATTTTCGAAGACTCCTAAGGCAAAAATAGGTGCCTTCGATTGTGGCAATTGGATCCAATGATCCTCTATGACTGTTTGCTCGATGTTAAATTCCTCCTTTGTCCCTCTGTCAGTGCCACGAACGCCATCAATTAATGGACATTGCTCCTCCTCAAGTCGACTAAATGACACTCGGTTGATCATCCCTTCTTTTCCAGGACATTGATTGATTCTTGTAAGAGTCGGTGTTTATTCTATTTTCCTTTCGCCTGATCCTCCCTCTGGTTCAGATACTATCCATCATGTATTATTGTATAACGCCCTTATTTCAAAGTTGGTTGAGTTGGCAAACGCTTTGTTTGTATCTTGGGTGGAGATTCCTCGGATTCACAAGATAATAGTGCATCTGGAGCCTTAGATGGTCATAATAATTTTTTTTATGTTGTCAAACTGAAAAGAGGCATGAGGGATCTTTACGACATAGTCACAAAATCTCCAACTTTTTCAAAAAATTGAAAAAAGTCAGCGACTTGCAGTCATCCCAACTACATCACCGAAATAAGCTGAGACAGGAACTTGGCTGACTATTCGGTGATTTCTGTGATGTTGTCCGATTTTTTTTTTTTATTTACACACAAGGTATCAACTCGGGTATCGGTATCAATACAATACACCTTTCTTTAAAAAAAAAAAAATCAAATCAAGGAGGTATGGGCTGATACCCTATCCGTATTGGTTGGTACCCGAAACGTATTGGTTGATACCCGATATGTATCGGCCGATACCAATACGGCCGCGATACTTTATCAGGGCCGTATAAGTAGCGGTTGGCCAAGAAACTGATACGTCTCATCGATACGTATCAACCGATACTTGATACCATGCTTACACACAGTGAAAAAAAAAAAAAAAAACCTTTTGGGCTATCGCCCTCTTTGTTGTCTGCCCATCTCATGACCCTTTGGTATCGCCTCCTAGCACTCTTGGCCGTCCCACGCTCCGGTAACCTGCAATGCCAACGGCGGCCCCCTCTTCTGGTGATCCTCCTGACATAGGTACCTTTATATTTTTATTTTTTCTGTTTCTTCTCCTTCTTCCTCTTCTTCCTGGCACGCTGCTGAGAAGACAAAGCCATGAGCTTTGTCTTCTTCTTTTTTGCCTATTTTGTACTATTTTGTTCATTAAAACCATTATTTTTAACTTGAAATAAATTATGATATATTTTTAAAAAATTTTACAATTTTTTAAATTTGTTATTTTCCCCGATTTTGACCAATTTTGACTGACTTAGAACCTTGCCGTTTTATTTCCGACTCCCGATTTTGTGATTATGCAGTTTGCGGTCTAAGATATCAGTTCATTATGATCAGTCTTCCAGTTTGAAAAATCAACTAATGAGTAATGGTCAGTCGTTGAAGGGAGTGTTCCATGAAGCTCCTGTCCTGAAATCTTCTCACAGGTTGGGCTATGATGAGAAGCGCACAACTATTACGGAAGTAATTAGACTGAATGCTCTGGATGTTTTTTTCACTACAAGAGAGCGAAGCAAGAAATTTTTTATGGCCGTTTGGCAAAGAAATTGGGGATGGCATGAATGCGGGACGGAGTGCGGAGGGGAATTTTACTCTCTACCTTGGGTAACAGATCTTGACTTTATTTATTTTTATTTTTGTTCTCTATTTGTGTTCAGTCTCTACCTTGGTTAACAGTCTCTATTTGTGTTCTGTTGAATAATAAATTTGTGGGCTTTCAGTTGGTTTTTATGACTGTTTATGGATCCAATGATCCCAACATTTGTGATTTTTTCTGGCAAGAGGAGTCAAACGTTTATAGTGGGTGGCATGTTCCATGGTGGAACGGGGGAGAATTGAATATTATCTATTTTTGCCATGAAAAGGGTGGGGACAAATATTATCACGGAAAGCATTAGGGACTTCACTGATTTTGTTGGTAAGGAGTTAACAGACATTCCAAGGAGGGGTGTGGAATAAACCTGGTTGAACCATAAAGACTCCCTGATTCAATGCCGGCTCGACAGATTATTCTGTATTAGTGATTGGGAGGGAGAGTTATCCTAACTTATCCTTGGTTGGCTTAGGTAACTTTGTGTTATCTTACTATCGGTGGAACATGAGTGGGGGCCAACTTCTTTTCGTTTTGAGAATGTGTGGGTAGAAGCCTGGAAACGATGAACTTTGATCAAAAAAAAAGTATGAGTGACGGAGTTCTTGGGACATTCAGGGTAGCCCTGAGTTTATTCTACTAGCCTAGTTGCAATGGTTAAAGAATGAGAACAAAAAAGAGTAGGGAGACCTTTGGTTATGAGGTGAAAGAAAGCTATTTTGGAAGAAATCTAAGATATCGATAGGCAATTTGAGTCCACCAAACTTTACGAGGTGGAGATGGCTAAGAGGAATGACCTTAAGATTGAATTTAAGCAAAAATTCCGTGAAAAAGAATTTAGTTGGAGATAAGAATCAAGGTCTGATGGCTAGTAGTTTTATACATTGGCTAGTGCAAGACAGAGGAGAAATAGGATACGATATCTCATCTTTGATTGGATTTTGGTCTCACATAGAGAGAATTTGGATCGCGAAATTGTCCATTTTTATGAGGAGTTTTATTTGGCTGAGACGGGGATGAGACCCCCTTTAAAGGATGTAGCTTTTGATAGGACTGAGGTTGATACAAATGAAGGTTGGAAAGTCCCTTTGAGGAGGAAGAAATCCATGAATTGTTTTTTATGCTAGTGGGAACCAGGCCCCGGGTCCAATGGTTGTACGCTTGCCGTTTTCCAGCATTTTTTTCGGATATAGTCAAGATGAACCTGCTGGTACTTTATGTCTTTTATGAGAGTGGCAGGGCTGGATCGAATTTGGCTTTTGCTCTTATTTTTCTCATCCCCAAGCCAAAATGGGGTAAACGATCTTAGGGATTTTTGTCCGAAGTCTACTTGGGAGAGTGTACATGATCCTGGCTAAAGGCTTGGTGAATCGTCTAAAGGGAACTATCAAACAGATCAATTCCCCCCAACAAGGGGCCTTTGTAAAGGGTTGGCAGATTCTAGATGTAAGTCAGGGACTCGGAGTTTGGTTTTTACACTGGATATGGAGAGTTTGTAATCGTGTTGATTGGATTTCCTTGGTATATGACCCAAAGATTGGGATTTGATGGCAAAGCCTCGAGAAAGGCTTTATGATCCAATTATCGAAAGGTTTGAATGGTTTCTTACTATCTGGAAGAGAAATTTGTGAGCGTTTCGTGGTCGTATCACTGTTACCCATTCAGTTTTCTCCAAACTTCAGATTGAGCAAAAAAGAGGAAAAAAAACTTTCCAATCTGCAATATGTCAATGTACTACTGCCCTGAGAGTGATTCAAAGGCTGGAGATATAAAAGAGAAATTTATTGTGACGGTAGAATATGGTAAAAGTAACTTTATCTAGTTAAATGGGATATGATCCTTTTCCCAATAGGTCCTGGAGGTCTTGACCGTAGGAGAGAGGAGATAAAGACAGCTTTGCTTGGTAAATGGTTAAGGAGATTTGCGGTGCACTGTACAACTTGGACTGTCATTAGGGTCCAAGTGGTGAACTATAAATATGGCATGGATTTTTTTATATTTTTTTTCGGTTTTTTGCATACAACCCCCTTTCAAGTTTATATTTGTAGAAAACCCCCTCCACTTTGGATAATTATAAAAAAACACCAAAGTTTGTAGTTAGTTAAGTGTCATGAGAAACCACGTTAACTTGTGTCTCTCCACAAATTCTGAAGCTCTGAGGGGGCTCAAAGTCGATGGGTTTGTTTTTGTCTTCAATAACTTGAAATCATCTGGAGGGATTGGTGAAGACGGATTGAAATAGACTATACTGGTTGATGACCAACAACCCCTTTTCCAAGAGTCTTCTCAATGACACTATTCATTGAATCGCAGAGCGGAATAAGTCTCTCCTTTTCGGCTGTCCAATAGTATAGTGGAGTGGATTTGAAAGCTGTCAGTAGAAGTCTGACTTACACGAGGGGGCCATATACAAATCGAATTGAGTAGTAGGATCAACTATATATACGTCCTCTAATGTTCATAATATTACTGTTTGGGTCATAAAGTGATGGGGACATCACACAAAGCAAGGCAGAAGAAAGTGCAAAGAAAAATAAATAAAAATTTATGAACAGTGGGTTGTGAACAGTGACGGACGTCCGTGATTTTACCCCCTCACTATCCGTAGGTCACGGACGTCCATGGGCATCGTGACGGGGTTTTCTAAATTTTACGGAAATTGCCTTTTTTAGTATTTTATTAGTATTAGGACTCTTTATTTTGAATTTTAATTATTGGTGGCTTATATATAGAGGCTTGTAAAGACAAATTAATTAGTTTTTTGATTATTGAATGAAAGAGAGTTGCTTTTGTGCAAACCGTAGAGAGCTTGTGCAGAGTTTTCAACTGAGGGAGTGAATCCTTCAAACCCTTGAGGAGTGAGCAATCGTTTCTCATGCGACTTGGTGCGAAGCCAACGTACAATCGTGGTGTGAAGCTACGGAAAACCCTTGGTGTGAAGCCTTAGAATCTATCCTTTTATTTTATCTTTTCCCTAGTTGTTGTCAGGTATTATCTTTCTTATATCCATTGATAAAAAGAACAAAAATCTCAAGTCCTTTATTTCCTGATATCCTTGATTTCAAACTTTGAACTATTTATCCAAAGTTTATTTCATCCCAAAATCTCCGAGGAGTCAAGAGACGATATTGCAATTGTCGATTGATGCCCTAAACTAGAACGAATCTTGAGTTCCCTCATTGGAGCCATTTTTCTAGATCGGGAAATTTTCATACACGTGAACGCTAAACGGATTAATCTAATTGTTTTATTGATTTCATTGAATTAATTTTATGTGTTGCATAATTCTGAGTACTTCCGCTATTCAATTCATTCTAAAAGTTAATCTCGAATTCGCATATTAGGTTTTAGCGTTTCGTCCCGCGTCATAAAGATTTTAAATAGAGTAGCTTTAAATTCATCCACCCAATCTGTGAGGGCACCCATGCTAAAAACCCATTGATTGCTTTGAATCAGATGACGGTCCCAATCTTTCACATGATAGATCTTGAGATCGTGGGTGTACCATCAGATGGTCAATTTTTTATTTCCCTTGGCACACATCCCAAAAATATGACCTTAAAATCATGTTTGAGTGTGATGAATGCCAAATTATGTTAAGGTCATCTTTTTGGGATATGTACCATGTGAAACTATTTGATGGTACGCCAAAGATCTCAAGATCCATCGTATGGAAGGTTGGGATGAAAAATGATCTGCATTGTCTAAAAGCAGTTCCATGTGTTTCAGCGTGGTGACCTCAAATATCCAATAGGTTAGATCATCCCCCCACCCCACCGTTCATACCGTTTACTACCTTGAATCAGATGATAGAGGTCCTTTTAGTCCCAATCTATCACATATTAGATCTTGAGATCATTGTCCACATATCAGTAAAAAACGATGTTGATTATAAGTGGAGCAGATCCTCATAGTGACATGGTCATGGGGTACCATGGTATCATGTGATCACGTATGTGCTTCATGTGGAATCAACATATGACTGTCTGATGTGTGGCCCAAGATCTCAAGATCTAATATGTGAAAGATTGGAATAAATGAACCTCTATCAATTGATTCAAGGCAGTCAACGGTGTCAAGAGTAGAACCGTTAGTTGCATGTATATAGTCTTTGGTAGGAAAAATTGGGACCTTAGCAATAACGTAATAAGGATTGTACGAGAAAAGAAAGTGTTTCAAAAGGTTATTTCATACATTTTATTTTTAAAAAAGGAGCCAGTGGGGAGCTGAAAACCGTACAAATACCGGTGGAAACCACCAAACCAAAAGAAAAACAAACAAAAACCCAAAAGTCCCACAAACAAGAAAAAACCTGACCCAAAGTTCCCCCTGGCGACAAACAGAGATCGGGGGAGGTCCTACGGGCCCGAGGCCTCTACCCAGGATCAAAACTCTCAGGACCCACCCAAGAGCACATGAGGTCCACTATCAATTTGAGAATCATCCCGATTGGTCAGTGAACTTTGCGAAAAATATGCACATTACATTCCAACCAAATGCCCCACAAGATCGCAAAAAAAGCAACCCTCCAATAAGCCCCAGCCTGCCCAACCAGGAAGAGTGGAGGCTTGGGATGGATTCCGGGAAGACCCACGTCATGTCAAACAACTTGAGGATAGCTCCCCAAATCTGATGCGTAACCTAACAGTGAAGGAATAGATGCGGAGCCGATTCCTCGGAGTTGAGACACATAACACATCGATTTGGCAAAGCCTTGCCTCTTATGATTAGTTGATCAACCGTGAGAATACGTCCCCTGAGTACCATCCATGCAAAGAACCTCACTTTGGGAGGAATCGAGGCTTTCCAAAGTTTAGCCCACTCACACTGATAGAGGAGACGGCCAACCAGCATTCGGTAGAAAGATTTGACAAAGAAAGATCCGGATTTACAGGCCATCCAAATTCTCTCATCAGCTCTAACACGATTTTTGGTTGTGTGATATAAACATGACACCAACTCCTGGAAGGGGATCAACTCATCCTCCCTAAGGAACCTCCTCGTACACACCTCCCAAGATGACATTCTCACATAATCGGAATAAAGATCAGCCACCGAGGAGCAGGGGTTTCTCGCGATAGAGTAAATGGCAGCGACCCTTTCCTTTAAGGGTCGGTACTCTATCCAAATATCGTCCTAAAATCTGATCCTAGACCCCTCTCCCCAACTGAAACGGATACCCCTCGAATAGAGCTTCCAGGTAGAGCATATGCCTTTCCACCAATTATAAACCTGCCTATTAACAGAAACGCTGACTCCCCAATATTCGTCCATCTAGCCATACTACTCCACCAGAATAGACACCCATAGATTGTTCCTCTCAGCCGCAGACCTTGCTCGCCAAAACCATCTGCCTAACATCGCAATATTAACTAGCTCCAAGCTTCGAATACCCAGCCCCCCAGAGGACGTCGACAGTTAGCAAATCTCCCAGCTAACGAGGTGATATTTCCTATGGAGCCCCTACCCTTCCCAAAGGAAATCCCGCTCTATTTATTCCAACCTCCGGATTACAGCTTTGGGGCATAAGAAGACAAACATGTAGAAAATCGGCAAGCTCGACATTACCATCTTCACAAGAAGCAACCTACCCCCGATGCTTAACAGCTTGCCCTTCCAAGAAGACGTCCTCCTTCGAATCTCTCGACTACCAGGTCCCATGCCCTAACACTGGGCTTGCTAATACCGAGTGGAAACCCCAAGTATGTAATAGGGAGCTGCTCATAAGCCCTGTCCACCTCCTCGGCCATCATAGATAATAAATGAGGATCCACCCCTATACCCGTCACAGTGGACTTGTGGAGGTTGACTCGCTGACCTGAGACCGCCTCATAAACCGAAAGCACATCCGCCAAAGTCTTGATTTCCTCCGAGTTTGCCCTACAGAAGAGACCATCTAGGGCCTCTCCCACCATATTAAAGAGGAAAGGAGATAAGGGGTCTCCCTGCCTGAGTCTTCAGGAATTTTTGAAGTAGATGGCCGGAGATCCATTGACAATGACAGAGAACCAAGCAGTTGAGTAATAAGCGCGCATCCATTTCCTCCACTTGTCTCCAAACCCAAACCTCCGAAGCATGCAATCCAAACAGTCCCAGCTAACTTGATCGTAGGCTTTTTCCCTGTCCACCTTCCAAATAACTATGGGTACTTTATGATAGTGAGCGGAGTGAACCACCTCATGCGCCACAGCCACCGAATATCAATAAGCCGTCGACCTTTCACAAAAGCCCCTTGGTTCTCAGAAATCAGCCCACCCATCACGGGCTTGAGCCTATTGACAAGCACCTTAAACACAATCTTAAACAAGCTATTGAGGAGACTGATTGGGCAGAAATCCTTGAGGTCCTCCGCACCTTCCTTCTTTGGAATGAGCGAAAGGAAGGTCGAGTTGAAGCTTCTTCCGATGAAAGCCTTATAGTGAAACTCTAAGAAGAAATCCAAGAGATCATTTTTGAGCAAGGACCAAAACGATCTAAAGAATTCCAATATAAAGCCATCAAGTCCTAGAGCTTTATTTTGCCTGCTATGTTTGATAGCAGATTAGTGGACCAGATCTCACCTTCCTGAAAGGGTAGTTCAATACCTGCCCAATGTTCCGCCGAATTAGACGCAAACTGAAGACCATCCAACTGCGGGCAATTCCAGCCCTCATATGAATAAAGCCTCTAATAGTAGCCAGCAATCTCGTTTTTAATCAGATGTTGTTCGACGAAAACGAAGCCATCAACCGAGACTCTCCCCAGAAATTTCCTATTCCCCTTGCGTTGGCCACCGAGTGGAAAAACTTAGTATCGTTGTTCCCCACTTTCAACCAGTGCACCTTGGATTTATGCTTCCAACACACCTCTTCCTCTAAACATTTATCGTTAAACTCCATTTTAGCAATGAGCCTTCCCTCCCTCTCGGAATCCGACAACCTTCTTGATTCCTCAATCTCATCGAGCACCCTGAGCTTTTCGAGAAGCAGTTCCTTCAAAACATGCACCAAACCGAAGACATCCCTATTCCAAACTTTAATCTGATTCTTCAAGTGCCTTAGCTTGAAGATTAGCCGAAAGGCAGCAGAACAAGACAAAGAAGACTCAGCCCACCAAAGCGGAACCAAAGACCGGAAACCATCATTAAGGAGACACATGTTCTCGAAACGAAAAGAGGAGGGGCCCTTCCCCACAGAATCATTGCAGAGGAGAAGCGAGCGGTGATGCGAGGAAATGGTCAAGACGGTATAAAGTGGATTGACCTTTTGGGGAAGAGGTCAATCCACTCCGACGAGCCGAGGAAATGGTCAAGACGGTATAAAGTGGGCGAATCTTGAAGGCTGGACCACGTAAAAAGGTTTGAACAACTTTGAAAATTGATTTTTTTTATAAATATGCGAAGTTAAGGGTTTTATATAAATGTAGAACTTGATAGGAGGGGGTATTTGCAAAAAACACTTATTTTTTGGGTGAGAGGGGGATCTCTGATTAGTGGCGTGGGGTGCACCGGGCTATGTCTAAATTTTTTTCCAGTGTACTAGGTTTAGTGTGGGGGTGGTTCTAGAAAGATCGTTGGTGTGGTCATTTACCCTTTTTCATAGTTTTTTTATTGTCCTTACTCCCATCTCGATGTGTGGGGTTGCCATTTGGGCTATCCTTTGCAATGGTAGACCTAGTTTGTTGTGTGATGTCCGTCTATATTGTAGTCTTAGATTCGGCCATTGGGGAAGAGGATAGTCTTGTCTCTTTATTGGGTAGATTAGAGTGTTTACGTCCCTCGTTATAGGTTAGGCTGTAGTATTTAAGTGGGGAATCAGACGTGTCCTTGTCCATTTGTCCTTTTTACTGGTTTGTGCGTCGACAACACCTTCTTGCGTCTCCTTGGTGCCGTTTAGGAAACTCCCAGTCCCTCCCAAGGTATGTGGTTTTCATTGGAGGCAATGAGGGGCAAGGTCCTTATCGTTAACCATTTGCAACACAGGGAATTTCAGCTTGTTAATCTCCATGTCTTGTGTTATTATAGAATTGAGTCGGTTGATCACCTTCTTCTCCATTGTCTTGTTGGGGCGCAATTGATTGGATTTTCAATTAGTTTTACCTAGACACTTTGGAGATTTTTCCCATGAAGAAACGTGGTGGCAATTGGACACTTGATGGGGACATCAGATTCAAGCAACTGCTAGTAACATACAGAAGGCGGAAGAACAACAGATGCGAGAGAAAGAAAAACAACTCAAATTCGAATGACTGAAAAGTGCTCAATCGATCGATCGACTCCAGGCTTCGATCGATCGAGAGTGGACAGTGGGCGATTATTCTGAGGCGCAGTTATGTTTCTTAGTCGATCTATCGAGTAGGAATTTTTGATCGATCGATTTAAATTTGTGGTGTTAGACAATTTAATTACTTTCTCAGTCGATCGATCGACCCTCAGACTCGATCGATCGACCAATTGCGCGAGTTTTGACGAAAGTTTATTTTTTGGTCAAAAGTTTCTATTTTATGTTTTATTTGCATTAGGACTCTTCTAATTTTGTATTAGGGTTTTGGTTAGCATATTTAAAGGCTTGTAAATAACTTTATTATTAGTTTTTGGTGAATTAAAATTGCTATTACAAACTTGAGAGTTTTAAACTTTCGTGAGGGTGTGATTCTCTCAAAACGGAAAATGATTCTACGATCTCGTATCCAGTTTGGTACGAGGCAAACTCTTCTTCCATCTTTATCTTCTTTGGATCTACAATTGCGTAAGTAGCGTAACCTTAGTTTAATTATTTCTCAATCAAATCCCATATCTAGCCTATTTATCTCATAAAATCCAAAATCAACCTACCTATCTTCGCTAAATCATTGATTAACCTTTTATTTTCATACGGTATCGCGAGAACCCGCCTGCGAGTTCGTTCGACGCCCTAAAACTATCGAAGATCTAGCTGTTCGTAAAAATCTTAGTCTTCTAGATCCAATAGGGAACGTACACGAAAAGTAATGCTATTTTGGGCCATAGTTAAATTATCTAATTGAATTTCTAGAATATTCTGTGATAATTTGTTCAGAGAAATTGTTATTTTAATTGTTTGAATTAATTTTAATTTTAATCTCTGCATTTAGTAAGTTCCCGCATCAAATTGCTATCAAAGCATCAATTTTAGTTTTAGGGTTTCAGTGTTCATATAGGTTCTAAGGTTTAATTTTTTATTATTGTTTTGTTTTGCATCATTCCAGATTTGCCTTTCAGTATTTCAGATTTGTCTTGCATCATATAGTTTTGTCTTAGATTATATAAATTTTGTCTTGCATTTTCATGGATCCCCTTAAGATGGAAGCCCTCATTAGAGACTTTACGTCTAAGTTGACCACGAGTCAAGCAGCCCTCCAAGCCCAAATGACGGAACATCATAATCAATTGCAACAACAGTTGTGTGATCAACAAATCCGATATGAGGCTTTGGAAACTCGTGTTGAAGAGATCAATGAGTTTCTCACTGAAATTCACAATAAAGTCAACACAAATGACTGTAGGAGGGAAGGTCCGCAATGTCGTGAAGTTCAAACAAATCAAGACGATAAAATCATGAAATCTGTGAAAATGGACTCCCCTACTTTCGAAGATTAAAGATAACCTAAGGTCTTTCTCGAGTGGGTCACTAGCATGGAAAATTATTTCGAGTGGTATGCTATGTCCGATGAGCAAAAAGTCCGATTTGCTAAGGTCAAACTCATGGGTCAAGCTCGACTTTATTGGATGGGGTAAGAGCGTCGTAGGCAGGCCCAAGGTCTTCGTCCCATTTCTACTTGGGGAGAGATGAATGCCCAATTGAACGAGAAATATGTTCCTCTATCCTACAATGAACGTACTCTCGATCAGTGGCATTCATTGCGGCAAGGGAATTCGCCGGTCACATAATACATCGATAGATTTGAAGACATGAAGACTCAAGCCGATATGGATGAGTCGAAAAGAGTTGCCCTATCCCGATTTCGAATGGGCCTTCGCCTAGAACCGCAAAGGGAACTCATTCTATACCCTATTACCAATCCAGAGGAATGTTTCGCTAGAATCGAGGAGTTAGAGTGATCCCTCAAGACTAGTACTCCATCTAGTTATAGGTCTAACCTTCCCGAGTCAAAACCCAATACTAATGCCCCGTCTGCTAGGCCCAACCCAGTTACTACACCAATAACTAGAGTCGATAAGGGTAAAGGCCCAATGCTTGAAGGCCCCAAGAGTGGTGGTTAGAACAAGTGTTATAAGTGTCACGACATCGGGCATTTTGCAGTACAATGTCCATCCTGAAATCTATTTATAGCCGAGGACATTGAAAATGAGCATGACAAGGGTACAGTTGAAGTCTATGAGCCTAAGTTGTACCCTAATGATGGGGAAGGACGGGGAAGATTGCGTGGGGGAACGAACGGTAGCTTGACTTAGGGATATCTCCTACCCCGTTGAGGAGAATAATACCTCACGGGCTCTTGTGGTTAGATGTGCTCTAACCCAGTCAAAGGAGAGTGATGATTGACGATGAGATAATATCTTAATATCGTAGCCAAGTGTGGTGAAAAGGCCTGTCGAGTCATCGTTGACAGTGGAAGCTATACCAATGTGTCTGAGAGTACAATTTCTCGCTTAGGGCTTGCACCCGTAGTTCATCCACAACCTATTCATCATCCATCCCTGTTTCACAAAGGTGTCAAGTTCCTATACAATTCGGCTCGTATAAGGACACTTTATGGTGCAATGTTGTGCCTACGGATGTGGGGCATATCATCCTTGGGAGGTCGTGATTGTATGACATGGACGCTACACTGTTTGGGAGATCGAATGTGTGTTCATTCACTCATAACGAAAATAAAATCAAGATCAATCTGTTACCTCCTAAAGCACCCATAGTGAAACCAACCAAGTCCAGTGATAAAGGCCTGATAGAGAAAGAGAAGACATCTAAGGCCGTTCACATCGTCAACCCTCTTGAGTTGAACGAGGCGCTAAGACAGAGGGCATTGTCTATGTCTTTGTCACAGTTGAAAAATCTAAAAAGACAGGCGTTGAGATTCCAAAAGAGGTTGAACCGAATGAGTGAGTTTCGGGATGTCTTTCCTGCAAACCTTCCGAATGAGCTACCACCTCTACGGGACATCCAACTTGCCATTGATATGGTCCCCGAAGCTACCTGCCTAACTTTCATGCGTATCATGACATAGGTGTTGAGGCCTTTCATAGGCAAGTTCTGTGTCGTCTATTTCGACGACTTCCTTATCTATAGCCACGACAATGATCAACACGTGAGACACCTAAGGCAAGTTTCTATGACTCTTAGAGGAGAGAAATTATACGCAAACCTGAAGAAGTGTAAATTCATGTCACATAGCGTTTTCTTAGG
The DNA here is from genome assembly GCA_021018995.1 of Chloranthus sessilifolius. Taxonomy (NCBI): domain Eukaryota; kingdom Viridiplantae; phylum Streptophyta; class Magnoliopsida; order Chloranthales; family Chloranthaceae; genus Chloranthus; species Chloranthus sessilifolius. The sequence goes on from CM037596.1 coordinate 17,592,048, forward strand.
GTTTGTCGTGACCTCTGAAGGGATGATTGTGGACCTCGAAAAGGTCAAAGCTATTGTGGAATAGCCTGAACCTCAAAACATTCACGAAGTCCGTAGCTTCCATGGGTTAGCCACGTTCTACATGCGATTCATTCGTAACTTCAGTGTGATAACTTCCCCTATCACCGATTGCATAAAAAATGGAGAGTTTAAATGGACGCATGCTGCGGCAAAGACTTTCAAGGAGATTAAGTCTTGAATGATGAAAGCTCCTGTCATATGCCTTCCTGACTTCTCTAAGGTCTTCGAGGTTGTGTGTGACGCGTTAGGCGTAGGCATTGGAGGAGTATTGAGCCAAGAGGGCCATCCGATAGCCAATTCCAGTGAAAAGCTGAATGAGGCAAGGCAGAAGTACTCTACCTACGACAAAGAGTTCTATGCAGCAATGCAATTTCTGAAATATTGGAAACACTATTTGCTACCACATGAATTCGTCTTGTTCTCTGAACACGAAGCCCTACGATTTTTAAGTTCCCAAAAGAAGTTAAACCCGCGACATGCGAAATGGGTTGAACAACTTCAAGGGTTTACCTTTGTGCTGAAACATAAAGCTGGTGTAGAGAATCGAGCTGCTGGCACACTTAGTCGTAGAGTGGCAACGTTACAGCCATTAAGCGTTGAGATAACCGGATTCAATCACCTTGTGGAGGATTATCCCACATGTCCGGATTTTGGTGAAGAGTGGACCTCACTTATGAGTGGACAACCTATCAGAGAAAGTAAGTATACCCTACAGGAAGGGTACTTGTTCTTAAAACACCAATTGTGTATTCCTCGCACGTCTCTACGAGACTTTCTTGTTTGGAAATTACACGTTGGAGGGTTGCCGACCATTTTGGTCGCAACAAAACCATTGCATTGGTTGAGGGCCAATTCTATTGGCACAATCTCACCCGAGATATTATCAAAATTATTAGTCAGTGTCGTGTTTGCTAACTAGCAAAGTAAAAGAGGCAAAACACCGGATTATACACACCTTTACCTGTGCCACACACCCCGTGGCAAGACCTATCTATGAATTTTGTGTTAGGCCTCCCCAAAACCTTTTGAAAGCACGACTCGATGTTCGTTGTTGTGGACCGTTTCTCAAAAATAGCCCACTTCATTGTGTGTTCGAAGACCTCCGATACAAGTAATATTGCTACCCTTTTCTTTAATGAGGTCGTTCGTCTACACGGTTTGCCTAAGACTATAGTGTTTGATCGCAATGTTAAATATGTCAGTTACTTTTGAAAGACATTGTGGCACAAAATGGGGACCCAACTTCAATTTTCATATGCATATCATCCCCAAACTGATGGGCACTTACCGAGATTGTCAATAAGAGTCTTGGTAATTTGTTACGGTGTCTTGTAGGTGAGCATATTAGGAGTTGGGATTTCATCTTACCGGTCACTGAGTTTACATATAACAATTCGGTTAATAGAACCACTGGCATGAGTATGTTCCATATTGTGCATGGGCATAAACCCAGGACACCTGTAAATCTCATTTCAATGTCCATTCATCAAAGGTCATCAGAGTCTGCATCCACATTTGCACATCGCATTCATAAGTTACATGCTAAGATTAAGAAAAGAATTAATGCGAACAATGAAAAATACAAATTTTCTGCAAATTCTCATAGACGGTTTAAATAATTTCAAAAGGGTGATTTTGTGATGGTTCGGAATAGACTTAACAATTCCCACAAGGGATTGCAAAGAAGTTACAAGCTCGTGGTGCTCGACTCTATCAGATCTTGAGGCGTGCCGATTCTAATGCTTGCATCTTAGATCTTCTGCCGGAATTGAGGATTAGCATGACTTTCAATGTGGAGGACCTCGTTCTGTTCTATGGCCACTCAACCATCCCTACTAATCCCTTTGAGCCTTTTGCATCGAAGCCCCAATTATTCCCCTACCCACACCATTACCTCCACCCACTCGACAAACTCGTGAGATCATCGAATATGTGTTGGAAGATCAAATTGTGTCCACCAGCCAAGGGGGACTTCAGAAGTATTTGGTCAAGTGGAAGAATAAAACCGATTCAGAGAATACGTGGATTACAAAGGAAGAGTTTTAGCAGATTGATCCCGATCTCTTGGACCTCTATCACAACCAGTATTCATCGAAGATGAATCCGTCTAACCCGGGGAGAGTTGATGGGGACATCAGATTCAAGTAGCCGCCAGTGACGTACCGAAGGCAGAAGAAGAATATCAGAGGCGAGAGAAAAAAAAAACCTCAAATTCGGAGGACTAAAAAAGTGCTCAATCGATCGATCGAGAGTGGACAATGGACGATTATTCTGAGGCGCAGTTATGTTTCTCAGTCGATCGATCGAGTAGGAATTTTCGATTGATCAATTTAATTCTGTGGCGTCAGATGATTTAATTACTTTCTCAGTCGATCGATTGACCCCAAGACTCGATCGATTGACCAATTTTGCAAATTTTGACGGGAGTTTATTTTTTGGTCAAAAGTTTCCATTTTGTGTTTTATTTGTCTTCTAATTTCGTGTTAGGGTTTTGGTTGGTCTATTTAAAGGCTTGTAAACAACATTATTATTAGTTTTTGGTGAATTAAAATTGCTATTGAAAACTTAAGAGTTCTAAACTTTCGTGAGGGTGTGATTCTCTCAAAACGAAAAGCGATTCTTCAATCCCGAGCGCAGTTAAGTGCGAGGCCAACTCTTCTTCCATCTCTATCTTCTTTTGATCTACGATTGCGTAACGTAACCCTAGTTTAATTATTTCTCAATCAAATCCCAAATCTAGCCTATTTATCTCATAAAATCCAAAATTAACCTACCTATCTTCATTAAATCATTGATTAGCCTTTTATTTTCATATGGTATCGAGAGAACCCACTTGCGAGTTCGTTCAACGCCCTAAAACTATCGGAGATCTAGTTGTTCGTAAGAACCCTAGTCTTCTAGATCCGATAGAGAACGTACATAAAAAGTAACGCTATTTTGGGCTATAGTTAAATTATCTAATTGAATTTCTAGAATATTCTGTGATAATTTATTCAGAGAAATTGTTATTTTAATTGTTTGAATTAATTTTAATTTTAATCTCAGCCCTAGCATTACATTTAGTAAGTTCCCGTATCAACACTCCTCAACAAAACGCGACACTCCTAGACATGTACTTGATACCAACAAAGTGTGCCTTGCTTCAACACAATAAAATGAGTTGTCATTTAGGAAAAACTGTGTAAAGTTTAAAATGAAAAAGCTTAGGTCCATGGTTTTCATTTCCGTAATAGAAAATATTTTAAGTTAGGTTTGTGACATAATTATGTATACTTTTCATGTTTTCATTAAGCAAGTTTTCTCAATTAGCTCTCTAAGATTTCCTTTCAGTTTTATTTTACTTATATTTATATTTTCTATCTTTCTAGTTTTATTTTACTATATATTTTATTTTTCATATCGTGTCGCCATATTGGAATTTTCAGAGATTGTCGTGTCAAACACCTATGACACCTTGACACTTGGCACCCATGCCACATGTCTAGATAACACTGATTGTCAATGGTAAGACAAAAGAGAAATGGATATTCAAAATAAAATCATTGGCAAGATGTTGAATCACAAAGCATGTAAAGGGGGTCGGAATGTTTGGCTTTGGAGATTAAAAAGAAAGTCACTCACGACAAATCCTCCTGGTGAAGTGGATTTTTGATGGCTGCTGTTGATGTAGAGATCTTATGCTACTTATTTCAATGAAATAGTCGTAATTCCAAATGCATACCTACTCTAGGCTTTCAACATCAAGAGGAAAAATAGAGATTGATAACATCTTTTGTGTAAGAAAGAAAGTGGTTTCCAAGGTGATAAAAATATTGATAACATCTTTTGTATATGGACATGAAATAAGAATTTCCACAAAGTGATAAACATATTGCCCGTAGATTTCTTCAGATGCACCACTTATTGGAAGATATGTCGATAACAATTAAAATACAATGAAGATGCATAAAATGTTGCAGACCACTCACAATAAGAAGATGAGAAAAGTGGTTTGAATTGATGGCATGGATAGCTTTAAACCTTGTTGGGGACAACAAATATTCTCTGAACTCCACCAAGTTTCACTTGGTTAAGGAGTGGAACCTGAGAATATTTATTGGGCCATCTGCCGGGAGTGGTCTGCAACTTATTGGAAGATATGTCGACAACACTTAAAATACAATAAAGATGCATAAAAGTTGTAGATCACTCGCAATAAGAACCTGAGAATAGTGGTTTGAATTGATGGCATGAACGCATGCCAAGTTCTGTCCTCCAAAGAAATCCACTTCAGCTAACAGTGTTATCCCGGTCTTAATTTAATGGGCCATCTGGCGGGGGCGGGACCTGAGAATATTTCAAGATAAAAGTAGATCAGTGGTTAAAGTTGCTGAAGATATGTACAGGTGGATTGCCAGATAGGAGTCCATATGGGGCCCTGGGTCTACGAAGGACTCTCTAGTTTTGCTGCCTTCTCCCTAACCAAGTAAGAGGGGGGAGGGAATGGGAGCAGAAGTCCCTCAGTTTTTGAGCGGCCTGTAGCTTCTTCTTTTTTGTTTTCCTTTATTTTTCGCTTTTCCAAGGACTTTGATGTCCTCCCTTTGGTCTTGGTTGTAAATTTTATCCATATAAAATTTCAACTTCACTGATTACAAAAAGTTAAACAAATTTCACTTACTGAAGTTAACAACAAAGAAACTGCAAAGAGAAGAAAATTTAATTGGATAAGAAAAGATGTAATACCTCTAGTATGAATCTTCCCCAGAATTTACACGCTCCATTCTTAAGCACTGCTGAGCATTCATACACAGTGCCAATTGAAAAATGAAGTCTGAAGTCTGAATATAAAGTCAATTAGACTTCAAAATTTATCATCAAACTTACCTAGATTATTTTCTCTAATCAATAATATAGAATAAAGAATCGTACAAACTCTCATGTTCCATATCGACCACAACGCAGCTAATGAAGAAAAAATTTCCTAAATGCTGAAGGATTTCATAGAGAATGCCCAAAGAAGAACAATAATAAAAGGAAGCCTGCATTCTAGTATTTTACATTACAGAGGCAACCAAGAAAGTAGAAGTCTCCGAAGCATATGAAATTAAAATTAACTGAGAATAAATACAGTATGAAGGAAATTACATGTCTCATTTACAGACAATAAAGCTTCACTTTGAACATTATTATTACCCTGGAAATGCCTCCTTCCAAAAGTTGCCAATACATACAATTACAAGAGTCAAGTACATAAATGGGACATGAAAATCAACCTTGGACAGTAGACTCCATCATTGTACATGGTTAAAACAACTCCTTTAATGCATAAGACAGATATTTTACACCCGAGACGATGAGGAAGGAACAAAAAAGTTTACACAGGTTGAATGATCAGCTACTGGTGCAAGCCCGGTGGCGGCACGGGATAAGCAACTGGGACAACATAGGGAGCAGGCCCAGATGGAAGCATAACAGGTGTACCAACTGCCGAAACCATGTGGCCAGTTACCGGATGACCCATAGGAGCTCCATACATACCCATTACACCAGGCAAATTCGGCTGAGCGGGATGCTTCAAAGATGGCCCTGTGGTCGTTATATGTGTGTTGGTTTGACCGGTAATTGGACCTTGAGGAGTTGATACATCTCCATTATTCACACTCGTAATGTCATGTATGCTCGATCTCCTCCTATCTCTGTTCATTGAATTCAGTCGGATGAAGTACTTTTGAGCGTGGCTTGCAACCTGAGTCGGAGTCCTCGAAACGACAAAATTCCTTGATATACTTCTCCAGTCGCCCTTACCGAACTTATCGAGACCGAGCAGGAACAACCTGCAAAATGTAGCAAATGTGTTGGTTACAGAACATAGGTATGCTGTGTTTCCAAGGAATCTAGTTTCATTCATGTAGTAACGCTATGGAAATAGAAAATGGGATAATAGGGGTCTTAAGAGTTGTACTCCATTTAGAAACTGAGTAGATGCCTTTTAGCCATGTAATCAACTGAAAACTTGACTTTTCCATATTCTAAGGCTGAACAAAATCCTTGAATATTCTGTTTTCAGAGGACTCTGTAGCTAAAAGGCGTTGACTTGTTCTCGGAGATGAAGTAAGACTCTAAGGTGAATCGATCCCATAAGAAAACAAGTTTGAACCAATCTCACAAAACTGAATAATAAAAATTGAATCGACCAGCTAATAGTCCATGAATGATTCAAACAGTTATAAATACCTGAAAGCATAAAATTCAAACACGTGAAGATTTTTATTCATCTACAACAAAAACAGGATGACAGATTAATGCTCAGCAAGACATGTAATCATAAACTGCAGCCTACATATGATCTGTTCTAATTCAAATTCCCAAAACCATAATCTGACTACGAATAAAAATGACATGAGTCATTCACATTTGCATCTAAATCATTGAAAACAACACTTTGGTTCAATGTTCTTCGAATTCCACTCCAAAAAATGATTTGGTTAATTTACATTAGAATATTTTATTTTTTGATCGATAATAAGAAAATAGATTAGAAGAAAAAACAAATACAAACCTGAAAGAAACAAGGGGGTGACACTCAAGCAACCAGCAAAAATAACCAAAGAAAGAATCAATAAAGAGAAACCCAAAAAAACTTACCCTCTCACTATCCAAACTCCACAAGCACAAAACATAAATGAGGAGCTACTTCATCAGTGAGAGGAAAAGAGGTTGCATGACGAGATTATCCCATTCTTCCAAATAATCCCTGTCCTCTCCCATTTCCGCAGGTATCAACATAATCCAAGAGTTGCAACATCACGGACTTGTTTGGCAATCAGACTCATTGGCTTTCTAATCTTCCTGAAATTTCTGTTGTTCCTTTCATTCCATAATAACCACGCAACAACTAGCATAATGCTAATTTACATTAGAATATAAATCTTCAAACACAACTTTTTCTTCCAATCTTTTTCTGGATTCTACTCAGAAAAAAAAAATATGGGTAATTCACATTAGCATCTAAGATTCCTCGAAAAAAAAAATCCTTTTCTAAACATTTGGATTTTTTTTTTTTAATCGGTAATAAGGAATTTATATTGATAAGCAGCAAGACGCTGACGAAAAACCAATACAAAAGGACACGACCAAAAAGCAGGAAAAAACAAAAGATACAAACAGCCACCTCCTTTTCTAAACATTTGGATTTTAAATCTTCTTCTTTGGATTTTACTCATAACAACAATATGGGTCATCACATTAGCATCTAAATCTTCGAAAATGACATTAAATCTTCGAGAACACATTTATTTTCAATCTTCTTGGATTCAACACAGGACAACAATATGGGTCATTCAGATTAGCATCCGCACCTTCAAATAATGATATGAGTCATTCGGAATAGCATCTAATCTTCAAAAGAACAATTTCCAATCTTCTTCGAGAAAAACAATTTTTTTCAATATTCTTTGAATTCTACACATACCAACGATATGGATCAATCACATAAGCATCCAAAATCTTAAACGGTGTTACCATGCAGAGCATAGTATGCTCCTTGGTACTCACACCTGTACACACGCATGTTCTTGATAATAAATGGGTGAGGACCCTCCAACCTCAAGCTTACTAATAAAAGAAAAAAAGGCCTTTTTTCCGTCTTCCTTGGATTATACTCAGAAGAATGATTCAGGTTACTCACATTAGCATCCAATCTTCTAAAATAACAGTTTCTTTTAGTCTTCTTTAGATTCTACTCAAAACAATGACAGAGGTCGTTCACATTAGATCTAAACCCTTGAACAATAATACGTGGATCATTCAGATTAGCATCTAGACATTCAAAAAGAACACTTCTTTTTTTTTTAAATCTTCTCCGAAAAACACTTTTTTCAATCTTCCTTGGATTCTACTCGGAAGCATTACATGGGTCACTGACATTAGCATCTAAAATCTTCGAAAATAACTCTTTTTTCCAATCTTCTTTGGATTCTACTCAGAAAATAGATGAGTCGTTCACATTATCCTCTAAACCTTCAAACAACGATATCGGTCATTCAGACTATAATCTAAAAATACAAAAAATAAATTTAAAAAAATTCAATATTATTCAAAAACACTTTTTCCAATCTTCGTCTTTAAATTCTACTCAAAAAGACTAGATGGGCTATTGCCATTAGCATATGGGTCATCCAAACCTTCAAATATATATATATATATATATATATAAAATTCAAAAATTACTTTTTTCTAATCTTCGTCCTTAAATTCTACTCAGAACGACTATATGGGTTATTGACATTAGCATCTGAAATCTTTGAAAATAACACTCTTTCAATCTTCATTGAATCCTTATCAGGAAAAATGATATGGGTCATACACATTAGCATCTAAACCTTCAAACAACAACATGGGTAATTAAAATTACAATCTAACACTTCAAGACAATTTTTTTTTCAATATTCTTTGAAAAAGAGCTTTTTTCAATCTTGCCTTTAAATTCTACTCAGAACAACCATATGGGTCACTGACATTAGCATCCAAAATCTTCAAAAGTAACACTTATTTCCAATCTTCTTTGGATTCTTCTCAAAAAACCCATATGGGTCGTTCACATTAGCATCTAAATCTTCAAAAAATGATATGGGTAACTCAAATTATAATCTAAAACTTCAAAACAAACATTTTTTTTTCATATTCTTCAAGAAAGCACTTTTTCAATCTTCGTCTTTAAATTCTACTCAGAACAATTGTATGGGTCATTGACGTTAGCATCTAAAATCTTCAAAAATAACAGTTTTTTCTTCCAATCTCTTTTCAATTCTACTCAAAAAACCGATATGGGATTAGCATCTAACCCTTCAAACAGCAATATCAGTCATTCAGATTATAATCTAAAACTTCGAAACAAACCTTTTTTCCCCCAATATTCTTAGAAAAAACACTTTTTTCAATCTTCATCTTTAAATTCTACTCAGCACAATGATATGGGTAACTGACATTAGCATCTAAAATCTTCGAAAACAACACTTTTTCTAATCTTCTTCAGATTCTGCTCAAAAAAACCGATATGGATCGTTCACATTAGCATCTAAAGGGTCATCCAGATTACAATCTAAAACTTCAAAATTTCCTTTTTTTTTCAATATACTTTGAAAAAAACAGGTTCCTCAATCTTCAACTTTAAATTCTACTCAGAAAAACCATGTGGGTCATTCACATTATCATCTAAATCTTATTCTTTACCAACCAGATCGATTTGATAAAAGGAACTTAAATCAATAATAAAACTAAACACACATAAAAAAATCTTCGATTCTTTCCAATCTTCTTCCGATTCTTCTCAGAAAAAAGCAATGAGTCGTTCACATTAGCATCTAAACCTTCAAAAAACGACATGGGTAATTCAAATTATAATCTAAAACTTCGAAACAAACTTCTTTTTTTCAATCTTCTTTCTCAGATCATTCATACTATCATCTAAATCTTATTGTTTGCCAATCCAATCAATTTGATAAAAGGAAACTAAATCAGTTATAAAACTAAACACCCATCGAACCAGTACAAAACCAAATGAAGAAGACAAAAATCCAGAAACCCATCAGACCTGTGTTCTTCTTCAGTCCAGGGGATCCCCTTCCGCCGCTCCTGTTCCGATTTCAAACACCCCTTCTCACTCCCCAATCCCCCAACTCCGAACCCTAAATTACTCCCTCTCGAAACCCCTTGGCTCTCCTTCATCTCATCATCAACATAACAAGGAAGCGGGACTCTCCCCGACTCGATCGCCTTCACATCTTCCACCAGAATCTCGTAATGCCGTTTGATTTCTGCCACGGATTTTCGGGGCAAGGAAGAAGCGATCTTCTCCCAGGGAGGGAAAGGGTCCTTGGAATCGTCGACCCAGTGGGTGGCTATCGCGTTTTCGAAGGCCTTCTCTTCTTCTCTGCTCCATTCGACGGTCGTAAGCATGGTGGATTTGTCAGACGCCATTAGAAGATGACGTCGTCTTCTTCGTCGAGGGCCATTGGAGAAGAAGGTGCGCAAGATAGCAAGAGGCGTAGGATAGAGAGGAGGGGGGGAGAAGGAGGAGGAGACTGAATTGAATGGTCATAATAAGGGGTGTGTGGTCTCGTGACTCTTTGTTTCGCTCCGCCGACTCTACTTCACTCGCAATCATGGAAGGGATGGGTTTTGCCACAGGTCGGATCCACCCGATACTTAACCGGATACGATATTTTACCAGGTCGGGTCCACCCGATACTTGACCGGACACGATATTTTACCAGGTCCGGTCCACCCGGTACATATACTTGACCTGTCTGGTCGGGTTGGGTATTTGTCAGGTCAGGTTGGATTGAGGTGACTAAGAGGTCGGGTCCAATCCGGTCCGGTCCACTATTTTAAGGGTCGGGTCGACCCAACCAGATATTTTACCTAAATTTTGATCTCCATTTACAGCCATACACTGACAATGATGTCACTTTTTCCCGTGCCAAGTGAACCTAAGGGCAGAATTGTCAACAAGTCAGATTGACTCAATACACAACCCACCGACCCGCATATTTTACTAGGCCGGGCATATGAACTTTTACCTTTTGGGTCGGGTCCAGTTGGATTGGGTTGAGCATGAGACAACTAACCCAACCCTAGAGTCAATGCCAATTCGAGCCTATCAAATATTTTTATATATAAATCATGAAATATAGGGGTGTTGTAATAAATTTGGTGAGCGTAACAAATTTCATTTTCAAGAATATTTTGTTAAGTGCCTGAGAGGTCATTTCGGTTCATGACAAATTTTATTTTCAAGAATATTTTGTTCAGTGCATAAGAGGCCATTTCGATTCATTTTAGATAAATTTAGAAAAATATTTTAAGAATTTAAAAATATTTTTAATATTTAAAAATTAGAAAAAATTAATGAAATTTCACCTAAATAACAACCAAAATTTTGTCCGACCCCTATATTTCAACAAATTTCACATGGACATCTGTGCATTTTCGGTCCAAGGAAGACATAGTATATGCCAGTCAATCACCCAATACCAATTCATTGGATGACAATTGGATAGAGAATCTTAGTAGGGCATATCAGTAGTGTAAAGCTTTAAAAGGGTTTTCATCCCACCAATCAATGTAAAAAGAGAGTTTAGACAAACGTTAGGACTTAAAAGCAGTTGTGACTGGTGAGTTGTGAGAATCACCTTTGACAAAATTTAAATGGCTAAAAGGCTATTAACAAGCACTAACAAGCCCTAAAGGCTATGTTTGACATAGCACTTTTTTAGCTTCTTGCCCTGATACGCTTATTTTAGTAGGCTCTCTTCTCCTTGCTAACTCCCTGTAAAGCAGGATTTACAAGCTCTCACATCTATCTTTCTGCTCCCTAGTGGTCTAAATGGGTCGGGCCTTAAACGAGCCGGATTTTAAATATGTTTAAATAGTCAGCCCACGCTCGGCCTGTTTATTATTTGGGTCGGGCCGACTAATAAATAACCTAGCCCTTTGTCACGTGGGCTCGCGGCGTGGCCATCCGAGTCAGCCGCAGGGCCACTAGTGCATTAGATATTAGTGGATTGAAGTCAGGACATCGTCGACGAGTCACCAAGCCATGAGGGCTTCACCATTGGTACTCCAAGAGCTTTGGTCGTGGGCCAAAAGGGCACGCGACATGGTGGCAGTTTGGGTCGTGATACAGTGCCAACAGGGCACACGATACGGTCGCGATATTATCAAGTTGGGTTAGTAGTGCAAGGCGTTGCGGTATGTCAAACAAAGGGGTTTGAGGTCCTCCCGCTATTTTGGCACTGTTGATATTTAAATCATATATATGGGGAAAGGATCTAACAGCCACATGACGTGTCGCTGGCCTAGGTGATCCCCTACGGAACGCGTACGATAGCCTTGTGGGCTTGAGTTCGCGCATCCAGGCCTCGCATAGGTATTGGGTCGCTCTTGTCGCGTCGTGCGCTGGAGCCATCATGTGGGTAGTCCACGACCACCATCCACAATGCGGACCTAAACTCTAAGTGGGGCTGCCCCTAGGAATGTCGCTGCGTATAGCTATATAAATTGCATTGGGGAATCCGCATAGTTTCTAACCTAATGCGCTACCGTGTAGGTTTGAAACGTGAATAGGCTGAATTAGTTCGAGAAAGCTAGTTGCCGCACGAGAGATTACGTAGCAAAGAGTAGCTCTGTGACATTTGGTATCAGAGCCTAAAGATGGTCGACACTGGAATAAGCAGTGGTGCTATGCGAAGGCGCACAAGGGAACGGTTGGATGATCTGAAAGCTCGAACGGAACAGATAGAGTATGTGGTTGCGCTTGTAAATAAGCAGGAAGTGAACCATGCCACGTTAGCGGAGAACGTGGAGATCCTCACCGAGGACACGAGGGGCACCGTCGAAGCCCTTCGTTTACAGATCGACGACCTGACAACGAAGATGAACGTCCTGATGAGGGCAATTGGTTCTGGGACTGCTCAACAGCCAGAAACTCCCCAACGAAAGGTCAAGATGCCCTAGCCGTGGTGCTACGAGGGTGCTCGTGATGCTAAGGAGTTAGAGAATTTCTTATGGGACATTGAGCAATACTTCCGTCTCGTCCCACCTGCCACCGAAGCTATGAAAGTGGTCACAACGACTATGTATCTTGAGAGAGATGCTAAACTGTGGTGGCGTACACGCTACGCAGAGATTCAGGATGGGCGCTGTGTGGTAGATACGTGGGAGGATTTGAAGAAAGAATTAAAAGCTCAGTTCTTGTTCCAAAAATATCGACTTTATCACCCAACGTACACTACGAAAGCTGCAACATACGGGCACAGTGAGAGACTATGTGAGACAATTCTTCGCTTTGATGTTGGACATCAGGTAAATGTCTTAAAAGGATAAATTATTCTACTTCATTGAAGGCCTCAAGCCCTGGGCGCAAACTGAATTAAACAGAAGAGCACTACCGGACTTAGTAGCCGCGCAGGCTGCTGCAGAACGATTAACATACTACGGGCCATCATATCAAAATAAGAAGAGCCTGCATGAGAACAAAAGTGGTTCGAAGAATCCGACGAAAGCTAATAAGAAAAGCAAGAGCGGCACGCATGAAAAGAAGTCACGTGGGAAAGAGTCTCGTGTCAAGTCTGCCGAGTCAGCGAATTTTGCACCTAAGTCGGGTTGCTTTCTATGCGGAGGTCCTCATCGAGTGAAAGATTGCCCGCAGAAACAGTCTTTGAACGCCCTACAAGGATCCGCTAGTGCTCCACCTCTTGCCGTCGATGAACCAAGAATGGGGGCACTCAGGTTGCTGAATGCCATTAAAGGTCAGGTAGAGGAGGGAAAGACCGTCGCGCCTAAGGGGCTGATGTATATTGAGGTGTGCATTAATGGGAAAAGTACTCGTGCCATGGTGGACACGGGGGCGACGCATAACTTCATTGCTGAGAAAGAAGTACGTCACCTAGGGTTGAAACTGGAGCAAGACTCCAGTCGTATAAAGGCCGTGAACTCGGAAGCGCGCCCCATAGCGGGAGTAGCAAAGGGGGTCCCTGTACAGATAGGACCATGGAGCGGAGCAACGAACTTTATGGCAGTACAAATGGATGATTTCAAGGGTTGTCCTTGGGTTAGAACTCCTACACTAGGCTAAAGCAGTGTCAATGCCATACCTCAAGTCAGTGTGCATGTTCGGAAAAGAGACCCCTTGCATGATCCCCGTCATTCAAAAAGATAAAGAAGTGGAGAGTGATGGGTCTATTTCAGCACTTCAGTTAAAGAAGGGACTAAGAAGAGGGGAACCTACATTTCTTGCTATACTGCTAGAAGAGAAAGCAACAGGGCCGACAAAGATTATACCAGAATGTGTGTCAGGAATACTCAAAGAATTCCAAAATGCCATGCCGCCAGAATTGCCTAAGGTGTTGCCACCAAGGAGATCAGTCGATCACCGAATCGAATTGAAACCAGGTGCGAAGCCGTCGACTAAAGCTCCCTACAGAATGGCTCCTCCAGAGCTAGTCGAGTTACGTCGGCAGTTAGATGAGTTATTGGGGGCAGGGTTTGTTCGATCGTCTAAAGCTCCATTTGGCGCCCCAATTCTATTTCAGAAGAAACGTGACGGTAGCCTTCGATTATGCATCGACTACAGAGCGTTGAATAAGGTCACCGTCAAGAATAAGTATCCAGTGTCATTGATTGCAGATTTGTTTGATCAGTTGGGCAGTACGAGGTACTTTACCAAGCTGGACTTGAGATCTGACTATTACCAGTAGTCGCAGGAGACGAAGCAAGACTACTGTGTGACAGTCTGAGCCTTTGAGTTTCTTGTGATGCCCTTTGGGCTGACTAATGCCCCAGCCACCTTCTGCACCTTGATGAATGAGTTGTTCCATGCCTGCCTCGACAAGTTCGTGGTGGTATACTTAGATGATACCGTTGTGTATAGCAACACATTGGAAGAACATCTCAGCCACCTCCAAATCATCTTCAAGATACTGCGAGAAAATCAGCTCTATGTCAAGAAGGAGAAGAGTTCATTTGCACAAGAGCATATTATATTTTTAGGACACAATATTGGGGGAGGAAACATCAGCATGGACCTTGAGAAAGTTCGTGCAATCCAAGACTGGAGAGTGCCAGAAGGCTTGACCGAGTTACGGTCATTTTTGGGTCTTGTCAACTATTACAGAAAGTTCATCCCTGGTTATTCACACCGTGCAGCACCACTGACTGACCTGTTGGAGAAGGATCAACCGTGACAGTGGTGGGAAAAATGCCAGAGGGCATTTGAGGATTTGAAAGCAGTAGTCATTAGTGACCCCATGCTGAAACTACCTGATCACTCCAAGTCATTTGAGGTGCACACGGATGCCTCCGACTATGCGATAGGAGGAGTATTAATGCAAGAAGAGCATCCAGTGGCCTTTGAGAGTAGAAAGCTGAACGATACTGAATGGCGGTACACGGTTCAAGAAAAAGAGATGACGGCGATAGTACATTGTCTAAAGACGTGGAGGCACTACCTACTTTGGTCAAAGTTCCTAGTGATGACCGATAATGTGGCGACCAATTACTTTCAAACACAAAAGAAATTATCATCGACACAGACCCGTTGGCAGGATTTCTTGGCCGAGTTCGATATGGACTTGGTGTATAAGCCTGACAGGACCAACCAAGTCACAGATGCTTTGAGTCGTAAAGCAGAGTTAGCAGCATTGAAAGTTCAGTTAGCAGCGTTAAAAATTGAAGAACAAACTTTAGCTAGCCGCATTAGTTCGACTATCCCCGACAGATTGCACGATGGGTTAAAATTAGATCCACTCGTGAGGACCCTAGTACAACAGATACAAGAGGAGAAAACACGACGGTTCTGGACTGAGGAAGGACTGTTGGTAAGTAAAAGGGGCCGTTTCTATGTGCCAAAATTGGGAGAACTTAGAAAGGAACTCCTGAAAGAGTGTCATGACACATTATGGACTGGTCATCCGAGAATTCATCGCACGCTCGCCTTGTTGGAGAGGCATTTTTATTGGCCTAAGATGGAGGAGGATGTAGAGGAGTATGTGAGGACTTGCCTGATATGCCAACAGGACAAGGTGGAAAGGGCAAAGCCATTTGGACTCCTGCAACCTTTACCCGTGCCATCCAGACCGTGGGAGAGCGTCTCCCTTAACTTCATCTCTGCATTGCCTAAAGTAGGGACACTCGAGTCTATCCTGGTAGTTGTGGATCGGTTCTCAAAGTACGCTACATTCATTCCGACACTGTTGAATTGTAATGCAGAGCAGGCTGTATGATTATTTGTCAGTAATGTTGTGAAACATTGGGGAGTGCCGCAAGTGATTGTTAGTGATAAAGATCTACGGTTTGCTAGCAAATTTTGGTCAGAAGTTTTTCAGCTATTGGGGACAAAACTGAATTTCTCATCCAGCATGCATCCACAAACAGACGGACAGACAGAAAGGGAGAATGCTATTTTGGAACAATATTTGAGACATTTTGTCAGTACCAACCAAAAGAACTAGGTTCAGTTGTTAGACGTGGCACAATTTTGTTATAATCTGCAGAAGAGTTCAGCCTCAAATAAGAGTCCATTCGAATTAGGAATTGGCCAGCAACCGTTAACGCCGCATACAATTACTATGGGATATACTGGGTCAAGTCCGACCGCCTACCATCTTGCCAAGGAGTGGCATAGAAATACAGAGATTGCTAGGGCCTATCTGGAAAAGGCTGCTAAGTGAATGAAAAAGTGGGCCGATCAGAGTCGACGACCTATCAAGTTGCACGTAGGTGATGAAGTTTTGGTAAAGCTTAATCCGAAGCAGCTCAAATTTTTCAGAAGAAAACACACAGGGTTAGTTTGCAAGTACGATGGGTCATTTCCAATCACAAAAATGATCAATGATGTCTCATTTTGAGTGCAACTTCCTTCCCGACTGCGAATACATCTGGTATTTCACGTCAGTTGCTTGAAGCCATATAAAAGAGACCCAAATAATCCAAAGAGAAGTTTGCCAACTTGTGTCGCCTCAGATGCCGATTTATAGTTGAAGAGACTAGTTGAAGAAATCCTTGCACACATAAGCAGTAACAGGAATGATGACAGTCAGAATGAATTTCCTGTGGAGTACCTTTTGAAGTGGAAGGACCTACTAGAGGCCGAAATTACTTAGGAACTTGAGAGTACCCACCCATCCTTCCAATCCGCCCTAAAGAAGTACTGAAAGCGCGTCGACGGGGACGTCAATACAACTAAGTAGGGGAGGATGTGATGTGGGCTCGCAGCGTAGCCATCTGAGTCAGCCGCAGGGCCACTTATGCCACTAGTGTGTCAGGCATTGGTGGATTGAAGCTGGGGCATCGTCGGCGAGTCACCAAGCCATTGGTACTTCAAGAGCTTCAGTCGTGGGTCAAGAGGGCACGCGATGCGGTTGCAACATGATCAAGTTGGGTTAGCAATGCAAGGCGTTGCAGTATGTCAAACCAAGGGGTTTGAGATCCTCCCGCTATTTTGGCACTGTTGATGTTTAAATCATATATATGGGGAAAAGATCTAACAGTCACGTGACGTGTTGTTGGCCTAGGTGATCCCCTACGAAACGCGTACGATAGCTTTATGGGCTTGAGTTCACGCATCTAGGCCTCGCATAAGTGTTGGGTCACTCTTGTCGCGTCGTGCGCTGGAGCCATCGTGTCGGTGGTACGCGACCACCATCCACGGTACGGACCTAAACTCTAAGTGGGGCTGCCCCTAGGAATGTCGCTGTGTATAGCTATATGAATTGCATTGGGGAATCCGTATAATTTCTAGCCTAATGCGCTACCGTGCAGGTTTGAAATGTGAATAGGCTGAATTAGTTCGAGAAAGCTAATTGCTACACGAGAGATTACGTCGCATAGAGTAACTCCGTGACACCTTGCCCGGCATGCAACATAATTGGGCTTTATTCGGGCTTGATATTAGCCCATTCAAATCACATTTTTAATCTTTTTAGGATGAATTTGGGTCGCACATGAGCCCATCCAACCATTTGGTGAAAACATAGTTGAGAAAAATGACCAAATATACCCTCATTTTAAAACACTGGATTAAAATGAGGATAATATAGTAATTTTATCAGTATTGACCTATATATATATATATATATATATATATATATATATATATAATGAAATGGGTGTATACTAATATATACGTACATATTTTTATTAGGGCCGGGCCAAAGTTCTATAGTATAGTGGGCCCGCAGGATTGACTCTAAATGCCCAAGCCCGACCCATTTATATATATGAACTAGCCTGACCCGTTTATTAAATTCGCATAAAAGTGCAGCCCATATCAGGCTCATGGCGGGTTGGGCCGGGCTCAAGTCTGACTCATTGAGACCCCTACTGCTCATTGCTAACTCTGTGTTAGAGCAAATAAAATTTATCCTAACAAGGAGTTAGTAAAGAGCAAGAGAGATTTAACAAAAGAAATGAAACCTTCTGAAGCAGATAAACTCTACTATCACAAAAAGCTAAGAGAGAGTTATACCAAACACATCCTAAATCTCGTTCTCTCACTCCCAATGATCCAATGCCCAACCATCATCAACAAAACAAGATATGAAGGGATCCTTTTATCTGATCAAATTTTGTCTAAGAAAGAGACGTATATATGTCACGATCCTAGACAATTCGTGGATGCTAATTTTTGACAAAATAAGTTGGATGAAAAGCTAAGGCAAGCTACTCCATACGCCTATAGTTGGGTCCATAGGATCCATCTATTCTCCTCATATTATCAAAAACAAGTTATCAAAAATTGGCGGATCCCAATTCGCATCAACGATACGTATCGGGTATTTGAGTTGGGATACCGATATGTATCGGCCGATACGGGCTCGTATCAACTTGCCCCCCAATTTTACAGTTCTTTTAAAAAATATAATAATAAAATAGGCCGATACGTATCGGCCGAAATGTATCGGCTGAGTCGTATCGGTCTTAGGAAAACTGATACCCGAGACCGATACCGATTTTGATACTTTGATAAAAAAATGCAAATATGTCATTGGTTTAATATTCCCCTTATGCCCTTTGACCAAACTATAGCAAAAGAATTCCGACCCAACCAAAAATGTTCTTAAAAGCATAGTGAAAATTTTGTTTTCGGGAATTTTTCGGTGAGGGGTCCTTTCGGTACATTTTGGATTAATTTCGATACCTTTTGGAAAAATTTTGAGAAAGTTTCAAGGATTAAAAATATAAAAAATATATATTTAATATTAAAAAAAAAAAATTTACCGAAATTTACCGGAAAATACCGAAAACCGAAAAGTTTCGAAATTTTCGTTTGACCCCCATTTCGCAAAATTTCGTTGAAATTCGGCGAAATTTGTCACTATGCTTAAAAGCCAATATTCAATTCCACGTGATGAACATTTGTAATCAATCTAAATTGTCAAAGTGTCAATCTCTCATTGGAACATGTTTTAGCCCAATGAAACATAACTAACTATAAGCGGATGTGAACCATCTGGTTGATTAAAACAAAGGTTAATATTAAAATCCACATTGGATGGTTTAGATCTTTATAAAACACCGATTTTTGGGCCTATTGCACAACAATTTATGATATTACTTTGACGGTGCGGATCACCCAAATATTATACCATGGATCGTGTACGATCATTTAAACACCGTAAATTATGATTAGGAGAATGGGGCCCATATATATATGAAAAATCTCCAAGCACAATATCACTCTTAACAGCCCAATAAACTTAACCAATACGAGTATGTTTGGCATAGGTCCCTTGAGCCTAAGAGCAGCTCAGGTCATACTGTTATCTTAAAAAAAAAATTATTTGGTAACATTTTCAGAGTCTTTGGATGTTTTTGAGTTAACTCTTATAAGAGCAGAATGAGCTATTTGCCTCCTCTCTTTCATGCATGATGTGCAATAAAATAGTCTATGTGATTGCATAACATGCACGGACTTTCAAAGCATAGATGTCCGTGTATGTTATGCAATCAAATGTGCGGACTGCCATCATGCGTATGGGCACAACAAGCAAATCTTCGAAAATAGCGTTGTTGGAGATAAGTTAAGAAGATTATTGAGTGGACATGTGGCTAAGATGGGGCTCTTCAAGGTCTAACGTTGTTCAATGGATTAGTTCTGGTATTTCTTCCGAGCACTCAATTGTAATCTTATCCTTTCTTCATTTTAATGAAAGGGTAGGGATCCGCGTCTCGACCCTGTTTCGTGTTCACAAGACACTATGTCGCAAATCTCATATATCGCCATGTGACATCCGTGTTGTGATCATGTCTTGTGCCTATCTAACACTATGTCATGTGCCCTCGTAGCACCTGAATGTCACATGTTTTTTGGCACTGTATCTCGTGCCCTCATGGTACCTAAATGTCGCGTGCCCTCTTGGTATCATATTGCGTGCCCTTATGGCACCTGGATGTCCGGTGCCCTCTTAACATTACATCACGTGTCTTATGACACTATGACGTTGCATGCCCTCCTGACACCACATTGCGTGTCCTCCTGACACCACATCGTGTGTCTCTGGATGGAGCACTAAATTTTATGCCCACACGGGTCTAGTCGCCACCAAGGATCAAAATTTTGGTAGGGACCGAAACCGAAATTTTGGACAGAAATTTCGGCCGAAAATTTGAATTTCGGCCGAAATTTCAGCCTATAATTTCAATTACATACATTTGATGACCGAAATTTTGGTCCCAAATTATCGTTTCGATGGGGACCGAAACCGATAATTTCGGCCAAAATTTCGGTCATTTCGGCCGAAATTTTGATCCTTGGTCGCCACACTAGACTTTTATATAGCTCGAGTCCCCATCACACTATATATAAGGGAAACATGTACGCATCGTAAGGCCACGTGCTTCCACGCTCAAGCGCCACACAACTAGCTCCAAGGTCCGCTTGCCTTCCTTCTAGTCATACGCCCAATTTTAAGACGGTCGTGTCGTCCAGTTGACACGCAGAGTAATGACCACGTCACATCCCAATTCCAAGTATTTACAAAAGAAAAAAAAAATATCTACACCGAGTGATTGAAAGCCTAGGGTGCCAAAAAATAAACGGCTAGCAACGCGATTGTTAAATCTGTTTCAATGGATTCATTTTGTGGCACTTTTAGGATTTTAATTAGATGATATGGATAACTTTTCAATACAATATTAGACTAAATATGATTTATATGAGGGCCCAATGAACAATATGATATCACAGTGTTATCATGGATCAATATGTTCATAATATTTAACACGTTCACTCTCAAAAGGGGTGTATTTTTTTTACTCTTGTGAGTTTTTATTTCATTATATTTTATATCCGTTGAGAAATGATTCGGCACGCGAAGAGCAGTGCCCGATTACTTCTTGTGCCGGCTCACATTAGTCAGGTCGATTTGGTCTATATATCGAGTTTTCCAAAACCTGATTGACCGAAAATATTCTTTTTCAATCTTTATTCTTCCAACTTTCCGTTTAAAACATCTTTTGTTAGTGCTCAACGAAGGGCTTTCGTATAATGAGCTTTGTATCTTGGAGGGGGCTTACTAGTAACTCCCGTGCACCAATCAATTAACATGGGATGGCGAACCATCTTAAAAAAAGCGACCTGATCTGCGCCTAAGCTGATCAACGGTCTTTACAACTTTTCATTGATACACCCAAGGTATTTATTACTTCATTTACATTTTTTATCATTCGAAGCAGGAAGTAAGATAGATTTTAGGGATTTTGTGAGTAGTGTTGAACTCTATAGTTCAACAGGAAGTTATAGATATCGAAAGTCATTTTTCTAACATTTAAGACTGCGTACGCTAAAATTATCAGCTGAGCAATACCCCATTTGAGCAATAACTCAAATGGTATCATCTTCTCTTGTGAAAGCAACAATGTAAAATTAATCCCCGCACTTGTTCCTTCCCTTTGTAAGGGTCTTCTCTCAATGTGTTGCATCGAATCAGCTCCTCTATGCATACATATTGCATAGGCACTATATCTGGATTGTTTATGCCGTATGACATCCCAAAAAAAAAAGAGTCATTACTTGCACATGTTTTTCAAGTGATTGCACCGAATTTAAAGAAAGACTTGGTATTTTAGGGACATGTGATATGTGAAAATACAATATGTTCCGTCTGATTTGAAGTTCATGATCAATAGATCTCTTATATATAAAATTGGAGCAAAACACGATACTTGTCATATGGTCTATTGTAGTCAACTATTGAATTAAATAATAGCCTTTGACTCCATTTAATCAAATGATGAAAATTATATTTCGTTCTAATCTTTTGCGATTGATATCTTTAAATCATGGCCTTCAAATCAAACAACTTAGATGGTGTTCTCACATAGTAGAAGTTGCCAAACTTGTAAGTCTTTCTTTTAAATTTGGTACAATCCAGTGTAATCACTTGAAAAGCGTGTGTAAGTAATTGCTCCAAAAAAATATACTGTTACATTGAAACAACCTTCTTGTCAGTTAGAGAAAAAATGACCCACCCCTTCTCACACTATAATAGTAGATATATAAAATATTGAATTGGCTGAAGCAAATTTAAGTCGATCCAACCCGGCTTGACCCAAAGATCGAGTTGGATGCTTCACGCTCAACATGACTTAATGGATCATGTTTATGTACCCAACCCAGTTAAAAATCCGGCCCGTTGACAACCCCTTCATGATTAGGGTTATCAATGGGTCGGGCTTCAGCCAGAAGTTTGGGTTGGATTCGGGCTAAAATAATAAACCCGAGCCCAAATGTAGTACTCGTGCCAAACCCGACCCAATTTTGTAGCCGAGCCAGGTTTTGGCCTAGTTTCTAGGGTGAAAAATAATCGGGCCTGTAAAATCCCAGGTGACCCGACTGAGCCCAATTTGATTAAGGTAAAAAACCCGAGCTGGACTGAACCTAGCTCGGGTAGGGTTCAAGTTTGAGTAGCCCAGCCCGGCCGAAATTATACCCCGGCGAAGCCCCGCCCAATTATTGGGCTATGTTCGAGCCTAGGTTTTTAGAGCAAAACATATCTGGGCCTTTCTAAAGCCCGCCCTGCCCCGGACGGGCCCGTTAGCAGCCTATTATGGATTTAGAAGACGGTGAGAATAGTTGAGAATCTCATAAAATGAAGATAAGATATCTCCGACCTTGAGCCTTTGTGGGCTTTAGTGGCAGTCGGATTGATGAACGTGGCCGTTTTTACACTTCACATTTGAGAGAATGACTCATAGAGGACCACGTTTCCTCTTTGCCTATTGTTTTGTTCTTTTTCGCATGATTACCTGCTTTTGTATTCTCTAGTTCATAGGGTCCACATTTCTTCTTTGTTGTTATATATATATATATATATATATATATATATATATATAGGGTAATGATCACCTGACTTGGATAATGTATAACTCGAATGTGCAACCGTCAGATCATGATCAAATATTGACCGTGACGTGATCCAATGATCACCCTCTTGTATCATATGTGACTCATGTCAGGTGATGACACACACACACACATATATGACTCATGTCAAGTGATGACACACACTCACCCACACACACACACACACACACACACACATATATATATATATATATTACGGGTTCAAATCCACTCTGAAGTGTTGGGTTAGAGTCATTTAGAAGCCATGTGGCATCCATTCGAGGGATCGGGTTCTAAGCAACTTGTCAAAGGTCGATTAGAGGCCACTCAAAAAATTTGGGCATGATCTAATACATATACAACATTCAAATTATGGTCAAAGAAGGAAAAATTCAATGCACAAGGATGTGTGGGTGATACTTTGACCATAATTTTATACACCAAATTTTATTTATTTTTTAAAATTTTACTTTATAAATCACATGCCATATGGCATATAGTCGCAAAACTGGTGTTTTAAAATCACGTGACATGTGATCTAAGGTTCTAACCCACCACTCCCAATATGAGTTCAAATCCGTTATCCCATTTGCCACGTACATAAAATATTTAGTGTCTGAGATGCTGCATCAGATCCATTGGGGATTTAAGGGCAAGTATATATCTTTGAGCTTGTGTTAGGTACATAATGACAAAAAATGAAAGGTTTGTGCATCAAGTACTATGGTATTTTTGAACTGTCAAATTAAAATGTGTACCATTTGATAAGTCATCAAGATCTAAAAATGGCATAAAGAAAGGGAGGTGGCCTGGTCGGTTCATTGGCTATAGACCCTATCAGGGATGCCAACGCAACAGTATCATGAAGTGAAAGCGCAAGCTAGCTTGATCAAGCAATAAGCTACGGAGCAAGTGTAGGCACTAGGCAGCTGAAAGAAAAGTTTGATGGATGCGCAAGTTGCATAGCGCCAACAAACAAGGGCCGAGCACGCTAGCGCGAAAGTCATTGTGCGTTAGTGCTTGTTTCGCAACTACTCAGGTTGTTTTCTGTTTGCTAGCAAATATAGATGCCTCACTGAAAACCGCAGCGCTCCTTGTTTAAGTGAGGCGGTTACTTTGGCTGAGTAAAATCCAGTTTATTATTGATAAGTCAACTCCTCCGATTGAAATGAGCTGCCATCTGAAGAAGTCAATAGAGTCGCCTCAATGGGTGGTTGATACCTAAAGCTCGCGGGTTCATTGCTCAATCAAGATGGAAATGAGTAGTTGGAGCTGAGACCTCTGGGCCAGGCGATCATAGGAGTCTTCCCCCTCTAGCCAAATCTCCTATGTTGTAACTGATGCCTGCTTTTTCATTTGGGTATGCAACTCATTAATCCCTCCCATCCTAGTTTGGTAGGTGTCCAAGTGCCCAGAAGAGGAAAAAGTGAAATGAAGAGGCAACGAGTTATGATTGATTTCCCGCTATGCTTCGACTTGAGCCTTGAATACCTCCTAGAAGGGGGAAACATACCTCATCTCTAGGGCTGTCAACGGGATGGGTTGCAGCCCGGGCCCGGCTCGGATGGGCCAAGTTCGGTCTAATATTTTAGGCATTTAATAAACGGGCCGGACCGGGCTAAACCCGTATAATAAATAGGTTCGAGTTCGGGTTGCAAAGTGTAAGGCTCGGCCCGACCCGATAAAATGAGGTCCTTATTAAAAAAAAAAACTCTTCAAAAATATTAGAAACCCGGCCCGGATAGCTAACCGAGCCGGGTTCGAGCCGCAACATTTCAAAACCGGGCTAAGCCCGGCCCAATTAGCTATCGGGCAGGGTTCGAGCCCAAATTTTATCTTAAAAAACAATGGGCTGATCCCCGTCCTCACCATGGTCTCTCACACCCTAGCTCGATGCCTCAGGGAACCACGCTTGAGCTGCCGTCATGCGTTGGAGATAGTCGGCGGGGTACATAAAGCATATTTCCTCGGTGTGCAATGTATCATAGTAGTCCAAACGACAGTTGAGTAGGCGATTGTTCTCTACCATTTGACGTGCGTTTTCTTCCATAAGCGCATAGAGATAGCGATAATCAGCATAGGAGCACCCTCGGGTGGTGGTGCTGCGTGGGTCTGCGTACGACGCCATGCACGCTGCTGAAGTGGAATGGTAGCAGCTGACTCATCCTAAAAATCCTACCAATCCTAAAAAAAAAATCCTACAAATCCAAAATTTCAAAATTTTCAAACAATTCAAAATTTGAAATTTAAAATTTTAAAATTTCCAAACAATTCAAAATTTGAAATTTAAAATTTTAAAATTCAAAATTTCAAATTTCAAAATTTCCAATTGTTTATATATATTTTTTTATTTTTTTATTTTTAACTAGTAGAAATATTGATTTAAATCCAAAGAAATTTCTAAAATTAACAATCTATTTCTTAAAAATTTCAGATTTTCTATATCTAATCCCTAACAGCGGCGCCAAAAATTTGTTGTGATTTTAATCTTGTTTTACTCGCAATCGTTTGAATCGAGATGTAATTAGTGGGTGTAGAGTACGGGATCGTTTCCATGAACATTGATTAGAAAATCATCTAGAGAAAATAGCAATTAAGTAAAAGAACTACTACAGATCTAGCACAATATTCAAACTAGCTTATGAATTTTCAAGAGTATGATGAAAATTAAAGACTAAACTATGAAATTAAATTAAATGAAGAATGAAAGCGAGGATCGAGATGCTAACTCCTCCCATCCTTGGTTTGCCATTTACAAAATACAGATCTAACGGTTGAGATACAATATCGTCATAAGATACAACTCACATAAATATTAAACTTAATCAACATTTTACAGAAAATAAATCATTAAATCCATAAAATCAGATCTAAAATATGCTCTTCCTACTGCCGTAAAGGAAATGAAGCAAAACATTCAACATAAAAGGGACTTCTAATGATGATAAATTAATGTCACAAAATAGGACAAAACATCTACCGTAAAAGAGAGACACCTAATAACGATGAGTTAATGCCGCAAATATTATCAGTAAAGAACTCGGAGTAGATTCCATAGGAGTGGGACTGGCACCCCTATCTTAGATGACAATCGAAAATTTACTAATTCGGTAAGAGCAATTAAACATTAAAATTTCAAACATCTAATACACAATGCATCCCAACCATCGATCTATATTTTATAAATGAATACCTCAGATAGGGTTCATTAGATCCCCATCCTCAAAAAGATTCAGCTACTCGTGCTTGAAATTGAAAAACAAAATAAAGACAGAAATTAAAATTGACATTGAAATACCGTAAAGAGCTTCAACAAAATCCACAAAAGTTTTAATCTAACCTGGTACAATCCTTCTTCAAATGCAGAAATTAAACTAATCTAGGGCCTAAAACTAGGAAATGAAAAGAACAATGCTTGAAAAATAAAAGGAAAAAAACTGAAAGAAACTAAAACTGCGAAGGAAAATAAAAGGCTCCCCAAAGGGAGAGACTCCTAGAACTAATTCCCAAGTTTGCTTAAATAGATCCTCAGCTCCATATTTGAAATTCAAATTCAAATTAAAATGCAGGGCCCAACAGTTCATTTGCTCCAGTGTTCCAGTGTGAGTCAGTTTTATGCTCTTCTATACTTCCAATTGCATGCAATGGCCAGATTTTCCTGAAACACTAAAAACCTTACAAATCTGTCAATTAGCCTTCATCGGATTGCTAAATGTAGTCTTTAGGGGGTGAAATATCATCATATTTTATCACTCATCAGTGATCTTGATGGCACGGGTTTCCGGGCATATACACATATTCATATCGGGACAAGATGAGTACAATCCTATTTATATCATGGCAAGAAAAGATAAAAAGTCCTTAAGCTCGTGAAATCAATTTAAAAAGTCTTCACATCAGCCAATTGGAGCTCAGTGCTGATGTGATCGAGAACCAAGATTTTATCCTCCACCAATTCGCGAATGAAATGATGACGAATATCGATATGCATAGTTCTAGAGTGTTGAATGGGATTTTTAGAGATACAGATTGCACTCTTATTATCACATAACAAGGTCATTGTGCCTTATTTGACTCCATAGTCTTCAAGCATCTGCTTCATCCAGAAAGTTGAGTACAGGAACTTCCGACAATAATATATTCTGCCTCAGTGATAGATAAAGAAACAGAAGATTGCTTCTTACAAAACCACAAAACTAAACAGTTACCAATGTAAAAGCGCCATCCACTGATACTTTTTCTACCATCAGAATTGTCTGTCCAGTCGGCATCAGGAAAACCAACAATTTGATATGTGGTATCAAAAGGATACCAAAGGCCTAGAGTTCCATTGATATATCGGATAATTCGTTTTACGCAAGAGATGTGAGAAGCTTTAGGAGCAGCTTGAAATCTAGCACACATGCCCACACTAAATGCGATATCAGGTTAACTAGCAGTTAAGTACAATAGACTACTTATCATACTTCTATACATAGTTTCTCCAATAGCTTGACCCAAAGAATCCTTAGACAGTTTAACAGATGTACTCGTGGGGGTACGAGCATGGTTAGTCGACTCAAGACCAATTTTTAAACCAAATCTCTAGCATATTTAGATTGAGAAACAAAAATACTAGATAAGCATTATTTAAGTTGAAGTCCCATAAAACAATTCAGCTCACCCAACATACTCATTTCAAATTCAGATTTCATTAATTTAGCAAAATCATGAGCATATTTATGCATTCTGTCTCCTTTTTCAACAATCAATGCATTCCTTTGTTGAAACCATTGGAGAGAAGATACTTAGTTAATCTCTCGTACCAAGCACGAGGTGCTTGCTTCAACTCATACAAAGCCTTTAAATGGTGTTAGCTTGTACACCATTTGTGGGTGATAAGGATCTTCAAACCCTTTGGATCGTTCCACATACACCTCCTCAGTTAGAATACCATTTAAGAAGACACTCTTAACATCCATTTGGTAAAGCTTGAAACACAACTGGCAGGCCATAGCCAAAATGATTCGAATGGACTCAAGATGAGTAACAGGGGCAAACGTTTCATAAAAATCAATCCCCTCAACTTGAGTATAGCCTTGAGCAACAAGTCTAGCCTTGTTTTTAACCACATTACCTTTCTCATCAGTCTTGTTTTTGAAAACCCATTTTGTACCAATGATATGGATTTTAGAAGGGCGAGGCACCAGATCCCACACCTCATTCCTAGTGAATTGGTTCAATTCATCTTGCATAGCCAAAACCCATTGTTCATCTAGGAGAGCGTCTATAATATTTTTGGGCTCAAGGATGGAGGTATAACATATATGACAAATCGGGTTTGTCATCTGCTTAAACTTATTTCGAGTTTGAATTTCGGAAGTAGGATTACCAATGATATGTTCTTCAGAATGATTTCTCATATCTCTGGCATAAGTTGGCCGATTTTTCTTAGGATGATCAGTAACTTGAGTGGAAACTTGAGGAAGCTCAAATTCATAAGGTTGAGAGACTTCAAGATTTTCCTTAAGGGGAGAAGATGTGGAAGGAACATTTACATCAGAGGATTCTACATCCTTACTAATAGAGCTAGCATTTTCCTTATGAGAAGAAATCGTATCAGTCTCATCATCATCCTCTCTAAGAACAATTGGCAAAGTGGTGACATCCTCAACCACCACATTGGACGATTTCATAATAGTCAAAGTACGTAGATTGAACACTCTGTAGGCACGACTATTAAGAGAATATCCAACAAAAATGCCAGTATCGCTTTTGGAGTCAAACTTTCCAAGCGATTCTCAATCACGTAAAATGTAACACCGACTACCAAAAATGCAAAAATAACTGATTTGGGGCTTTTTTCCATTCCAAATTTCGTATGTAGTCTTAGACGTGCCAGGTCTAAGATAAACACGATTAGTGATATGACAAGCAGTGCTAACCGCCTCAGCCCACAAATTCTTAGCTAATCCTTTGGCATTCGACATAATTTGTGCTATTTCTTGTAGCACATGATTCTTTCTCTCAACTACTCCATTTTGTTGAGGTGTGCAAGGAGAGGAAAATTCATGCTTGATCCCATATGAAGAACAAAA
Organism: Chloranthus sessilifolius; assembly: GCA_021018995.1. Taxonomy (NCBI): domain Eukaryota; kingdom Viridiplantae; phylum Streptophyta; class Magnoliopsida; order Chloranthales; family Chloranthaceae; genus Chloranthus; species Chloranthus sessilifolius. The sequence continues at coordinate 17,621,067 of CM037596.1, forward strand.
CTCAATGAATTTAGAGTTATCAAACTTTTTTCCTCTATCACTTCGGATACGAATGATAGGAATATTTTTCTCAACCTGAGTTCTTTTAATGATGACTACAAACTCATCAAAAGCATTTGATTTCTCTCTCAAGAACACTATCCAACTGTACCTTGAAAAATCATCCATAATAATTAGAATGCATTTCTTCCCCTAAAGACTACAAGTCTGCATTGGGCCATGAGATGAAAATGCATTAACTCAAGGACACGAGAGGATGTGATTGTGGTAACCTTTTTATGGGAAACTCTAGGTTGTTTTCCCAATTGACAGGCACAACAAATATCTCCCGAGGATTTACCAAGTTTGGGTAATCCTTTGACCAACTGATTTTTGGATAACTTCATTAGATCTGAAGTGTTCATATGGCCAAGACGCTTATGCCACAAGTTAGTTTCACTAGTTTGTGCTACAAGACAAGTGGAGTTAGGTGTCTCCTTAAAGGTATAACAATTATCAGAGGACCTGACCCCTTCAAGAACTTTTTCACCGGACTTATTTCTCACAGTGTAACCAGTTTTGAAAAAGTTGATGTCCATTTCATCATCACAGAGTTGACTAATGCTAATTAGATTAGCCTTGAGTCCTTCAACCAAAAAGACATATGATAGTTTGGGACATCCAGGAGCATTAATGGTTCCTCTTCCAATAATTCTATCAGAACCTCCATTCCCAAAGGACACACTTCCATTGGTGCACTCCTCAAGTTGACGGAAAAAGATTTTTCTCTCGTCATATGTCTGGAGCAACCACTGTCAAGAAACCATCTTGACGCTTCACTTGCCTTAAGGGCAATGTGAATCACAAGAGCCTATAAGTCTTCCTTTCTAACCCACACTTGTCTGTATTTTGGGGACAACAGCTTAGGAGAGATGGTCCATCACATTCTTACACTTTCTAGGAAAATGAAAATGTTGAGTATAATTTCTTCCCATACCCTGAGCAAAGTGAGAATGGATATTTTTCTTTTTCAAAGGACAATGAACATTTATGTGTCTCTTTCTACCACAATAAAAACATGTGGGCAAATTCTTTCCAAAGTTTTTGTTATTCTTCTTAGTTTTCCCAACATAAGTAACAAAATTTGGTTTTGTTTTTGATGAAGATTCAATGCTAGTGTTAAAACCAAGAACATATTTTTTTGAGCTACAGAGAGGATTATCAAGCATTTTACCAAAAGACACACTACTCTGAGAGAAAGAAGCAAGCTTCAATTGAGAGACAATTAGATCACGCTTCAATGCCTCATTCTCGAGAACGAGACTTTTATAGATAGACTGCTGCTCATGACACTCATTCTCAAGAAATCTGATCTTATCTTGAAGAGATTTCACAAATTCCTCAAGACGATTCTTTTCACTAATAAGAACATCAAGCTTGATGGTAGCAGAAGAATTGGCAAATTTCAAACCAGTAACTTCCTTAGATAATTTACTCTTCTCTTTAGTTAATTGTACACATTAACGGTACAATTTACCATAAACTTCATTAATATCAGACGCCTCACCTTCAATATCAGGTGTTTTCATCTCACTAACAACATTTCCTTCTTCAATAATACAACCAGATGATGACGAATCAGGAATGTGAATAGTGGCAATAAAAGCACTGAATCCATGTTCAGTATGAGTGGATTCATCACTTGAAGAATTTTCTTGAGCATCAACATCTTGAGTGGCCGTCATAGCTTTGGATTATCCCTTGACTTTCTTTTTGTTAGCACAATCCGTAGCTACATGCCCAAAACCTTGACATTTATAACATTGAGTTTCCTCATTGAAGCTCCTTCTCTCGGCATATCTAGGTTATTTGATTGAGCTATAGATACTCGGTTCGTAAGAACACAGATCAAGTGCATTGGCTTTGATACCAATTGAAATTCCGGTATCCTAGATTTGCCTAGCGATGATATAGAGAATAAATAATAAAAATAAAACAATCATCACTGCACACGAGATTTTTACGTGAAAACCCAAAAGGGAAAAATCACTGGATCTATGCCAGTTCCAAGACAACAAATACACTATGAGTTTAAAGGTTACAAAAAGTACCGAATGAATGCAGACACACTAGTCCTATCAAACCTTCCCAAACCACAACGCTAGATTCCACTATGCGTCCTCATAGATCCCCGATTTGTCACCTTCAACCACCGAGTCACATGATGGCCCACTCGTGTTCAAACGAGCCACAACAACATCTTAGATTCCACCAAGGTCACTCGATTCCACGAGCTAATACACGCTTGAGTTCTCAAGCGCAATATTCTTCAAAAATATAAAAGTAGAACAGAAAGCCTTTGAATCGCCAAGAACGATCAGATAAATAGTTTCAAAGGCTACAAGGTTTTCTTTTCTCATAGAACGGCTAAGCAATAAGGTATGGAGAGGTAAAAAACTTAAGGAGTATCATAAAGAGTATTTATATGACTTTTTTAAAACCCTAAAAGAAATAAGAAAAACTCTTTTTTGCGGAAGCAATCTCAAGGTTGACTATCTTATAAATGATGGTCAACCACCAAACCAAAGGTGGTTAACCACGTTTCTTTTTGTGGTCAACCATCAAAGTTTTGGTAGTTAATCAAGTAGACGTGGTCAACCGTCAAACCCATAACTTTTAGGGATTAGACTCCTTATAAAAGACAAACACTTGTCAGTTTGTGTTATCCAATCATACACCATATAATCCACACGTAATAGGTTAAACTTGGCGACACATGAGAGTAAACTACTAGGTTATCATAGATAGTGATAATCAAATCTAACAAATTGATTATTATACAACTTTTTGATTCCTTCTCAATTGAGGACCCATTGATTGTGTTGGTTATAGACTTATAATAGAAAATCAATGGATTATGTATATCACCAATTATAGGAAGTTTTACTAATATTTATATTAAGTTTTTAATTTTTATTTTCTTATAGTTATATAAGCAGGATTGAACCTTCAACATCTAGGTTGCAACAATTTTTCAAATAATTAGTAACTTGACTTTTACAAGCTTTGTATTAGCCATACCTAAATTATAGTTTACAGAGATATAATATTTTATTATATATAAGGAGAAGAAAAAAGAGATATGGTTCATATTAATTCTTCGTTTTTGCAAAACATTAAAGTGTCATATATTATAAAATAAAATTAGAACTTTTGAGAAGTTAAAATTTTAACAATTTTTTATAGTTGAATTTTAAAACTTTAACCCAACTCTATAGCTAATTTGGTGATGTTGTAAAGATGCACGAATGATAATATGATATCTTTTAGGACCCGGGTCACCCGACTCCCCTGACCGTCATTTAAACACCCAAATGGAGTTTACATGATCTCACACCATCAATAATTTATGATGTAGGTGTTCGGTACCGTTGAAGTGATAGATCATAGATTGAATTGTGCAACATGCTTAAAAATGGTATTTCAAGGAGATTTAAACCATCCGATGTGTGGACTATAATATCAATTGTTGTTTTTAATTTTAATGGCTGATATTAAATTTCATCAATTGGATGGTTGACATTCATTTATAGGCATGCTTCTTTGGGTTGAGACATATTCTAATGATAGATTTCCACTTGGACAATTAAGATTGATCACAAATGTGTGCCAAATGACATAATGATAAATCACACTTCAATGGTGTGATATAAAAAGTCTACATTTATTGGTGTAAGATTATTTAAACACCATTTTAATGTTCAAATGTAGATCTTGTCTTTTACTTGCTTCCTAAAAATCTAATTATATATTTTTTGTTTTCTTTTCTCAGGTTTTATGGATAATCTATTTATTACCTAGTCTGTGTTGACGAATGAATTGCCTTGGGAAATAAGGTAAAATATTAGAAAAAAAAAGAAATACTTCTAATTCATCCCTGTGGAAAAAGAACCCGATTAGAGGGTCAACTTTCTTACCGAACCTTCTCTATACTGTTTTCAAACGAAAAACCCAAATATTCAACAGATAAAGCCTCTCATAAAACAACCTACTGAATCATATGATGATTCAGTGTTTGACTATATTGAATCAGACAAATAGAGATTATTTTCGTTCCAACTTTTACAAAATAAATCTTAAGATATCGTAAGTGTCTAATCAATGGAATAATAATGCATGATTTTACATGGCACACATTTAAAAAAAAAAAACCTTGAGTATCAACACGGTGGTGCTCAAGTCAAATATCTATTAATTCAAATTCATAAGGGAGGCATAGGATAAGTTAAAAGGAGGCAACCAGCTTAGACTACGTGACCCATGGTAGCCTATATATGTATTAAGTTTCAAAATCAACTGTTTTTTATATCTCTTGGTGTCCTGTGGATTGGGTTGGTCATTGAGGGTGATAGCAATGCCGAAGCTCTCTTTTGGCCCGTTCTCTGTCTCTATATATTGGTTTAATGTTAAGGGTGAGGACCCTCTAACCTCAATTATTGGTTATCCAAAGAAAAAAAAAAAGTTAGGCTTTTTCCCAAGGGGGTAAGCTATGGCCAACTGGGTGCTTCGTGACTTGCTACTTGAATCACTTTTTGAAATGTGTGCCATCTAAAATTAACATGTTCCTCGTCTTAATAGGTGTAACATGACTTAAAAACCTTTGATGTAAAAGATTGAGACAAAAATGATCTCCATCTCTTGATTCAAAGCAGTCAAATATCATTTAAAATTAATGACTATCATATAAATTTAATATCCTGTTATTTTAGATGCCATTTAATTATATGAAGTCATAAGATGACTTGATTGATACTGAACCTCGGGTAACCTACAATCGAATTTCGGGTTATGCTAATAGTGTTCAGGGAGTCTAGCCAACTCACCACTTCCACATTGACCATTATGAAAGGTGGAACAAAGTCAAGTCGTCTCATTACGAAGCTAACAATTCAGATTGATGCACCAATGCATGATAGTACGACACGGTTGTTATTAGATGCAGGAGACAATGGCAAACGAACCTGAGACGGGTCGAACGTTAAATGCTTGTGGCTGCCTAGGAAGGGGTTCTGAAGACTCATTCCTATCCAAAACAAAGGATGGGATTAGGTCGGTCATGCTATACCTACACTGCGATGGTGGCTCCACACTGGGGAATCTGCGAGTATGAGGTGGGTGAAGGTCGATTTAAGAGGTCCAATCAATCAATTATCTGCTTGGTTTCAGTTCGGACTTCTATTTTGTTGATGGTATGCTTTTCTTATAGTTTTTTTTTGCATGTATTTTTTGGGATAATTAGAGAAACATGCCTCAAAAACAAACTTTTTAGCAAAAAAAGATCCGACCTCAAACATTTTAGAAAATCGTTCTTTCACGGATTTTGAAACTTCAAAAAACCGTGAAAGCATTGTATTTTCTAAATATTTTAGAAAAATACGTGTTTTCATGGTTTTTTGGAGTTTCAAAATCTGTGAAAACACCGTTTTTCTAAAACGTTTGAAGTCGGGCCTTTTTTGCTAAAAAGTTTGTTTTTGAGGCATTGTTTTCTAAAGTGCCCTTTTTCTTTGGTCCGGTTTTTGAGGCATTGTTATTACTTTATTATGGCCAATGAGAACAGTTCCTGATTGTTTGTTTGGGTCGTCTAACAAATTTAACAATACTGTTAAGTTCAGACAATTCTTAGCATTAAGCTCAATCAACAATATTTATTACGAACAGGACACGACCAACTACCTTTTTTTCTTTGATGAATTGGATATAAGTTAACTACAAAAAATAAGACTATTAGCAGCAGCCAAAAACTACCGCTATTAACAAAAATATGCCGCTAATAGTCTTTAATAGTTTTTTGTTAATAGTGGTAGTTTTTTGAAAATTGCTGCTAATAATCTATTTTTTTGTAGTGTTTATAGCTACCCAGCTTTGATTGTTTTGTCTAACTAAAGAGTCGGAGATGCTAGCTTCACAAATAAATCATACAGGAAGTTTTCCTAAAGGCTTTCACCCCCCTCATACTTCCCGGAGGTGAACTAGATGTGACAGCCCGGATTTCGGTACCCCAAAACTCGTGCCGTTAGTGGGCTGGCGCTAAGGCCGAACCCCGAACGGATTGCATAGCGGAAACAAAGTAGAACCATACTAACGAACTTACATAACAGAATAATGAAACTAGTACTATCCAACAAAAACTCAAAATGACGGTTCTAATTTCATATGAATACCTATGGAAAGAGAACCGACGAAAACTACCGGTAATGACCAATCCTTACTGAAACATGATTCACCAAAAAGAATTAAGTTACAATTATCATCCAAATTAAGTATTTTTCACATAATCTCAAAATCCCAATCTCTCAACTTAAGCCCAGATATATTTGGCATCGCACACAAGAAACAACACTCAGGGGGGATTTCTTCTAGATCCTCACCAGATAATAACTTAAGATCTTCCCTCTCAAAGATCTCTGTTCCAATGCCTTCTTATGAACTTGTGACATTTAGTCGAGGAATGAGCTTCATCCAAGCTCAGTAGGAAAAAACTCATAGCATGCTTATTATGACATCAAACATATATCTCATGGTATAATGAAATAAAATTTGTCAGAACATATGCACAGTATGGTTATTGTGGCATGAAAGATACATGCAATACTTGTTTAAAATTCATAACACATGTTCACATTTTTATTCCAACATATGAAAAGAAAACTTAAAAATGCTTTCCTTAAAGTATTAGAATGAGAAACTATAGTCTCAAGCCCCCGATGAAATACCTACCAGCGTCGCTCATACGAACCGTTTTCACATATATTCAAAGTCTTATAAAGTTGGACATTTGGCTGAACATAATTACCATTATACGGTAGGAGTTACAAAGTACATAGCACAAAGAGTGTACGGATTGGCTGCCATACCGATCACGGATATCCTGCCGCATCAGTCACGATTATACCGTTGCGTCGGTTGGGTATTCACATAGAACCTTAAATCAAAGTGCATACACATAGCTTATCCCCGTGTAAAGTGATAATTATAGTTTAGCTTAAAAGTCGGAATGAAATGTGAAGATCACACACATATACATAAATTGGAATGAATCTCGAAAGATTCTATACTTCTTACGCAATTCGGAAACATGATGATACACATGCATTTTCAAATTAGAGTCATAAATGAAATTCACATGATTGAATCAAAATTTGTATCATAATATAACACACATGCTAATGTAGTAAATGCATATGATATCAAGTGTTCCCTACCTCAATATCTTAACTCGCACGCGCTCAATCCGCCGTTTGGATTTGTCCTTCGTCACACAACATCAGGTCACCTAAACATATAAAATCTATGGTTCACACATTAGAACGATGCTAAACATATAATGACAACTCCCCTTAAAATCTCACAGTTAAAACATAACAAAATCCCGAATCTGGCAATTTCGATCGATCGAACTCATTTTGATCGGTCGAACTCCTCAAAACATACATGGCATTTCCCAATTCGATCGAACGATCTGCCGTTTCGATCGAATGAACACAATTTCGATCGGTCGATTCCTCATAGAACCAAATGATCACAACACAGTTCGATCGAACGAATTTTAATTCGATCGATCGAAACTATTTCTATCGGTCGAATTTCTCAGAAGCTAAATGACAATCTACACAGTTCGATCGAACGAATTTAAATTCGATCAATCAAATTTATAATTCGATCGATCGAAGAAATTTCGATCGGTCGAATTCTTACAACAGACTTTCTCAAAATCTTTGTTCTATACGTTTCGATCGATCGAGTGTGGAATTCGATCGATCGAAACACACTTCGTTCGATCGAAATTTATTTCAATCGAACGAATTTCCTCAAACTTTGAATTCTTCCTCTTTAAGTCCATTTCGATCGATTGAACTAAATTTCGATCGGTCGAAATGAACAGATTTCATCTATTCTTGGGTTTTTTGCATTCTTTCTCTTATCTTTCCGAAATCAACCCCATTTCTTATGATTCTTTGTTCTCAAATCGAAAAAAAAAAACCATCACTAACATTATTTCAAGATCCAGCCTTAATTTCATACCTTGATTTTATCCAAATCCTCGATCCTTGCTTTCAAAATCGCACTAGGGTTTACCAAGCGAACAACGTCTTGCTCGTCGCTCCAAACCCCTTACCAGCTAGCCTCGAGAACGGATTGTTCTCGCATTCAATCCGCATTCAATACCCCTCGATTCACTCTCACTCTCCCCTTAATTCCCTATGATTAGGGATGAATAGGGGATTAATAGCAAAAACAAATGAGGCCTTATTTCCTTTTATAACCAGGGCCTAGGCTTAGGTACCAAAACAGTTATACTACGGTTGGTGTACGAGGGTTCACTAACCCATAACCTAATTCACATACACAAAATCTGATCCGTCGGATTTGATCTATAGACATTACATAGTCCATCGGCGCCGTCCTCGACGTATGGATCGTGAGGCACACATATCGAGGCATACAGTTTATAGGTCAGAATTTAGGGACGTTACATTAGACATGGTAGAGCCGCCCTTGCCCCCCGGGAGGTTCACTCGTGCAATCTACTTATAAAGGAGCTTCAATGCTGTTACTGTTAATACAAGTACTAGTGCTAACAACTCCAATAATAGTTACAGTAGCGAAAAGAAGGTAAGAGCAGGGAAGGGGCCTCTTTCCATAGAGTAGTTACTAGTTCAACTAGACAGTACTAACAACTCGAACTAACACTTCGCTCTTCCTTTGGTTACAGTCGAGGAATGGAAATAGAAGGGATGGTTACACTTGTGGAAAGGGTAGGTTAAATACCTGTAGATATGGGCTCATGAGAATGGGATGGCTAGGGTTTTCTTCTAGTGGCGACTAGCATTATCAACAAATTTTAATAGATGTTTTACTGTAGATATTGGGGCTTAAAGGCCTTAGATTGAGACTTGTTAAATAAAGGACAATTTTCCATATCCAATATTCAGTCTTGGTTATTTGTCGATTCCTGTATGTATTTTTTAAAATCTCCAAATCTAATATGAAACTGTCAAAATTGCTTTAACCCACTTTCTATGCTACTAAATGTCGAAAATGCACTTGCTTTTTAAATAGCAAACGAAATCAGAAAAATAATGAAGTTGCTCTTGAAATAATTTCAGATCCCATAGTGGTCTCCAACACAACCTAAAGCGGCTCCCCACTCAGTCTACCATGAGCTTAGCAGTCTATAATAGACCAACCTAAAGTGGTTTTTGGCTGACCTACTAATTTCCTTTTGTGTCGTGTGATCTTAAGTCTATGATCTAAACGAATTATGGTGTAAAAGATTGAAACCAAAAAATAACAAATCCATTATGTGATTCATAGCGATTAATATAATGTGTTTTAAAATTAATGATGGGAAATTGGGAAGTGTTTTTAATCTTTACACTTTATGTTCTTTAAATCACATGACACATATGATGAAACCACTCCATGTTTCCCAAAGAGTCACCCATCAACTAAGTCACCTTGCACTCGGCCATTTACCGAATACCATACTCATGTAGCGATCCTACGTGCACTGTCGATTTTTATTATGATATCCCAAACTCTGTTGAGTTTATTCTCATGTTTATAAGGTATTTCTTTTGTCAAAATCAAGATTACTTGGTTTGCTCAATTGGGATTTGGGTTCATAACTCGTGGTACACCTGTGCTATGCAAACCCGATTTGAAAGTAGGAAGAGTTTCGGATAATAGAGAATATTTAGGACTATAAGAAAGATACACATCATATGATGGGTATCTCATATTTTAGGCAAGGTTAAGTTTGATTAGGATTTTATAAGTACTTCATAAAATATTTTAAATAATTAAAGATCTCTTGTAATCTTAATTGATTGTATTCTTCTATATTTAAAGAGGCTTCTCTTCATAATGAAAAGTAAAATATGCATTGCCAGGATATAATATTTAAAGAGGCTTCTGTTTGTTTATTCTTTTTTTTCTTTGTTTTCTCTCTTTTCCTGTCAGCATTTTGCTGATCCCTGTACTTCTTTTTTTTGTTTTAATATAGAGCTCCTTTACCAATCTAAAAAAAATAAAAAATAAAAATAAAAAGTTGAAAGCTTTGCCATATGGCAAAATGTGATGTCCAACAAAGGTATCAGGGGACTGAATAAGATCCAGAGGTGAAAGATCGATTCTCCTATATCATTGGCATGGTAGCATAGAATTTAGTGCAAATTTTGAGGTGGTAGATCCATAGATGATAAACTGTGCAGCTAGCATTTGTTATAGCTTTGTTTAAGTGTATAGACACCGCCTAATCCTTCTCTTGGAGAAATGCTACATTATAGCCCCATTGAGTTGGGATTCAATTTGAATCTTTGGGGTGGGTTTTTTTCTTTATGTGCTTTTGTTTGTTTATTCTTTTTTTTCTTTGGTTTTTCTCCTTTCCTGTCAGCATTTTGCTTATCCCGGTACTTCCTTTTTCTTTTTAATATAGAGCTCCTTTACCAATCTAAAAAAAATAAATAAGAAGTTAAAAGATTTGCCATATGGCAAAATGTGATGTCCAACAAAGGTATAAGGGGACTGAACAAGTTCCAGAGGTGAAAGGTCGGGTCTCCCATATCATTTACATGGTAGCATAAAATTTAGTACAAATTTTGAAGCGGTAACCCCATAGATGATCAACTGTGTGGCTAGCATTTATTATAGTTTTGTTTAATTGCATAGACACCACCCGATCCTTCTCTTGGATAAATGAGGGTGAAATGCTACATTATAGCCCCATTGAGTTGGGAGTCAATTTCGATTCAACCACACTTTCCCTCATGGAGAAGTACACTTAATTCCTCAAGGCCCAGAGTTGGGAGTAATTTACAAAGTAGACGATTAGAAAAATGAGGGCTTAGTAAAAAATGTAATTAATAATTTATAATTGAGACCCATTTAATGGGTAGTTAAAGACTTGAAATGAATGGTGTTTCTGCCTGCAGATTTTTGCTGAATTGAAGGAAGACGAGAATAAGTTATTGACGGAGAGGGTGAAGCTGAAGAAGGTATTGCTTCTTTTCTTCAAGTTTAATTATTGACTTGGTGTAATATAAGGTACCTGATCCATGGTTTTAAATATCTGCCATATCCGATACATATCAGCCGATATGTATTGGGTTAGGCCCCATCCGATGCAATATACACCCCTGGAATCAGGTTAGATCCCGATTTCGGCCCTCAACCGATATGTATCTGAAATGACTGACAAAATACCAAAAATGCCATTTTTAGCAAAACTTTCTATATTTTATATGTATTTTTTTTTGGAAATTAAAAAGGGGTAAAACATCGGCCGGTTTGGCGAATATGTATATTGGATACATATCGGCCTGGGACCCAGCCGATATGCTTATATACATTGAACTTTAAAACCTGTTTTGATAGCCAGCGGTAGCACTCATGTCAATCTCAAACTACGAACCTTGGAAATTATTTTTTTAAGTGTCAAATCAGTGGCAGTTCACAAGTAATTTTCACTGATTTGCATGCTCATAAAAAGTCTTGGCGTACAGTGGATAAAAGGTCGAAAGCACGTGTATGGAACACAATTCTGGTAAGATGTTTAATTTAATATTTACTTTTTCAACACATAAGGGAGTAAAATGATTATAATATAAGTTTTATCCTATCTATGCAGACCAGATTTGAAATTGATGAGAGCCTACAAGGCTATGTTATGAAGTCAGTTGGAAAAAAATGGAGAGACCACAAGTTTCTTTTGAAGACCAAGCACTACAACAAACATGCAAATGATGGTATTCGAATGCACTTTGCCCCCGTTCACTATTGGCGATCAGAAGAAGGAAAGGTAAATTTTAATTAACAATCTCATTATCAATCAACTTTGTAATATAGCAAATAAATAGAAGAAATAAGGATATTCGGAAACGCCAGATTCTACCTCATACATCTTGCTCAAAAAGTTTTACTAGAGTTCGCTACGAGGAGGTATGCATTTTATTTAATGTATTCACTTCTAATTAGTTGCATGTCGTTTATGATATTATTTAAGTGTGCACCAAAGTGAATGACTCTTTTTTTTACATAGTGAATGAAAAGTGAGACACAGACGTCGCCTAGCCGAGAAGATGTATTTATGAAGACACATGCCCGTAAAGATGGCAAGCCTGCCAAACACGTGCATGCGTGGGCATGTGTTTTGGATGTAGAGTGAGACACATTCATCATATAATTGTGAATTTGTTTGCGTAAATGAAAGAATTCAGCTTTCAGGTAAATTTTAATTACTTCTTGATTTGTTGTACTGTCTCAGTGGTGTTTAGGGATGGAGCCTTTAGAAGATTTAAATTCATTTCAATTAAAACCTACTTCTCTTTGTCATTCTTGAGCAGGTTTGCAACTACAAGCGCCCACTCTGATAGACTTCTACTGCTTTGTGGAGGGAGGGATGCAAACAGTGTGGTGAGTTAAAAGTTTCCTTTGATGAATGTTATAATAGAAGTCAATTTTTTGAGAAGTAATTCACTTTTGTGCTAAGCATAGCTGTATGATATTCAATTTAATGGTTGTAAATATGTTTTTAATAGGAGTGTTCATATTTTAAACCTTAATGTGGCTTATAGTGATGGCATACATACAGAAAAGTAGTCTACACATTTCACCCAATTCTTGGCCACATGTAGAACATATAAATAATTGCATTTGGAATCTCCAATGGATTTGATAGCACGATTTTGCAAAAATATCATCAATTGAATGAGGAATGATGTGGATTACTTGAGACTCATGATTGGGTGAATATGTTAGAATTTGTGTAGTGGGTTCTCAATTTCACACTTGTTCACTGTGAACAACTCGACCACCAATTCACCAGCAAAGGTTGGTTGAAGCATGTACCATTGCCGAATTAAAATAAAAAATCAACCTTCTTTCTTTTTGATAGGTGTCCTTGGTCCTTAAAGGTTCTTCCTTTCCTATCTTTAAAATTTCAATTAGGTTTCAATGCTTGTGTAACAATTGATGGATCACTCGATTTTGTTCCTACTTACGACTAATAGTATACATGATCCCAACCACCACAAATCCTTGGGTAACCTGATGACTGACTATTAATTGGATAGGCAACCAAAAGTCTGCGACCGCTTGGCCAAGATCGCGAATGGTTATTCATTCATACGATTAGCCTTTGCACTTACTAATTGAAATACTCTCTGCAATAGTATTTCTCTCAAACGTTGCACATACTAATTAAGGTACTCTTTGTAATACTGCTCTCAAGTCCATTCACCCGTCTACCGCCTTATGTAATTTCAGATGATTTGGTCTCTTTTTTTTGGTTCCAAAATCACATAATTTGAGGTTGGTAATTTCAATACCATAATTTCATAGAGAAGAAAGTACTGTAGCAAAATTGATTGCAAAAGAGGGTAAATTGGGCACATTATGCTTACCACCTGGGGAGGTCTGTTTGTTATCCAAAAACTGCTCAGCACCAGTCGGACAAGTGGGTTACGTCTTTCTCTTTAAACTATTGTGCAACGGCACACACCTCGTGCATGTAGTTGCTCCCTTAATGTATTTAACTATGAGTGGTTGTATTTGCTTAATTCACAGGCTAGGGCCAAGGAAAAACAGGGTAGAAGGCTGATTGGTGATAGGAAATAGTTTATGCTTGCATAAAGAGCCTATCAATGACAGGGTACATCTCATTGGTTGTAGGAAATAGTTTATGCTTGCATAAAGACTATCAATAACAGTGTACTTTTATTTCTGGTCGGTAAAGATGTAGATTCTAATAAGATAATAAAATTGCATTTAGAATAGTTTACACTTATTTTGAAGGGCCGCTGCAATCTGATACTTCTTTACTAGATTTTCAATTGGTCGATAAAGACTTAAAACCCCACACGGGCATTGACGAGACCCGCAGTTCCGTCCTTGCCTGGAACGATTGGGGAGACGGCATCACTAGGGGTCCCTCCAACGAGTCCCATGTGTACACAATTTTGTAGGCATTCGGTCCCATTCGTCCAGGTTCCTTTTTGTTTTTGTTCTATTTTTTGTTCCTTGTTTGGCCTCTGGCCTTCTTGAGCATCTAACTAATTTTGATTCATCTTTGTATTTCATTCATTTTTAATGGAATTATATCTTTACCAATAAAAAAACAGTTTACACTTATTTGTTAGAGCATCTTTTATATCAGATGGGGGGTTTTTAATGTTTAAACTTAGTTTTAGAACATGAACTTTTTATATCAGATGAGGTTTTAATGTTTGAACTTAGTTTTAGAACATGAACTTATTTTTTATAAAGATTTGTATAACTTTGATAAAAGTTTTATATTTACTGTGTCTGTTTCATGTTTTTATTTTATTTTAATTTTAATCAGCATGGTTGCATTCTTGCCTCTGACATATGCTCTTCGATACTTACCACTGTCTATAGTAACTGAAAGTGTGCTATTTTTATTGTTTATTCCCTACCGATAGACTTTGGCAAGTGCATATGGTCTTGCCAAGCACGTGCGCATGTGCATCATTAGCACATATTTTACTCAAGCAATCATGCTCATCAGATGGAAGTTGACATTTGATTGATGAACTTTCATATCAACCATATTCATGACCATCCATATTAGAGGGCATAGATCAGACAGTTCAAATCCCTCAAGCAGTGTGTCTTTTGGGGTCATGGTTGCTCCCGATAAATGCTACCACTTTGATAACTTGGATTGATCAAAACTCGTGCCATGTGACCAAGAAATCAGGTGGTCTTAGCACAATCTATAAAGAGGGCTGTCAAAATTCATTAACCTTAATTTTTTTTTACTGATACCCTCTCCTTTTCTGTCTCTATTCAGCTTCGAGATAAACTCAGAGGAAGAATTTTTGAAGAATGGCCAGTATCCCGTTCTTACTGTGTTATTGGCAGGCCACGCTATGCATGTTTTTGTTAACAGTGAACCATCAGGTAGGCTATTTTTGTTTCTCACAATTTTTATTTAATTTTTTTGTAACAACCATCGTGGTGATTTTTGCTTATTTAGGAGGAGCTATTTATGGGAGTCTAGAGTTCCCAAAACTAACATTGAACCGTCGGCCTTCCGGTTAGTCAATCTCCATATTTCCATGGTCCATCGTAGGTTTTAATGATAGAAAAAATTGATTCCGACAAGTTTTCCATTTTGTTACTAAATTTAGAATGTTGGGGTGTACTTTGACACATGGAATGCAGGGGTTCTTGGTCCGATCACGTTGGATGGCCTAAAAGAGGGGAAAAGAGACTTGTCCCGGCAGAAATGGTCGTACAAGGTGTCTTCATAAAATCCACTATGGTTTCCCTTTATGGCCCTTAAGACATTGGCAAATCCATAATTTAAAGGTTCTTTTTCAGATTGGTTTAAAAGGCGAAGATTTGAATCTTCATTCCCTTAGTGGATGTTCCTCTGTTGAATGGGCACTAGGATCATCAATGGATCAAAATCAGCCCCTAACATGGTACAAGGTAACGGCCTAAAATATCTATTTAAGGCTTCTTTTTTCGTTATAGAATGGTGACTTTTCTTGAGTTGCATGCGCAACCTTTTTTCTTTTTATCTTTTGAGGCTACTTTCAATGCTCCAGAAGGGGATGACCCCCTGGCTTTAGATATGAGTGGCATGGGAAAAGGTCAGATCTGGATGAATGGACAGAGCATCGGACGGCACTGGCCTGCTTACATAGCATTCCAGGGTACTTGCGGTAATTGTACCTACAATGGATATTTTGATGAAAACAAATGCCGAACAAATTGTGGGGAAACCTCTCAAAGATGGTAATTAGTCTGACTTATTGAACAAGAAATCTCATGTTTGAAATATTCATGAAATTGAATGAGTTGATCAATAGCTATAAATCTCAGGTATCATGTCCCTCGTTCCGGGCTAAATCTGACGAGGAATATATTGGTTGTGTTTGAAGGCAGCAATCCCATCGGAATTACTTTGGTAAGAACAGTAGGAAGTGTATGTGCTGATGTCTGGGAATTTCAGCCGACGTTGAAAAATTTGCGTAAGAGATTTGGGAAACCACCAAGGCCTAAAGCCAATATATGCTGTGATTTTGGACAGAAGATCTCCATAAAATTTGCTCGTTATGGGACTCCAGAGGGAGTATGTGGAAGCTTCAATGAGGGAAGCTGTCATGCCCATACTTCGTATGACACTTTTGAAAAGGTATATTGCGATTGAAATACCAATTGCCAAGACCTAGTTGGTTCATGGGTTAATTTGATTTTTAAACTATTTTTCAAAAGCTGAAGAGAAATGACTTTGTCCAATAGAGCTCTAAGCAATCATCAGTATCATCTTTATCACAGCCTTGTCCCATCAGTTTGGAGTCGGCTTTGCGAATCCTACTTCTCCACTCATTTCTGATTAGCGCTAAGTTCTTTGTAACTTCATAATCCTCCATATCCTTTCTCAAGCTTCCTTGTAGGTCTTCACTGATCTTCTTCTCCTACTTTCTTGTGCATAGGGGTCTGAATTGGCGGCTTGAGCTCAGCCTTGCTCGCAATGGGCCGGGTATGAGTTATGGTAGGTAGGTCCGATGCATAAATGGGTTGGCCTGTTGTAACGACCCTAAAAATTTTAAACTGAAATTGTGGTGTTAGATTTGTTTTACACCAAGCATGGTGTTAGTGCTCCACACCGTAACCTACCCTAGTTGAGAAAATACACATTTTGGTTTCCAAAATGTTTTATATTTAAAATTGTCTTTATTTGACACAAATTGTGTAGTGGCCTAGTGGTTGAAAGGCTTTGATTATAGACAAGAGGTGAAAGGCTTTGATTATAGATAAGAGGTGTAAGGATCAAACATTGCTACGTGAGTAGCACACCCTTATTTAGTGCGACCGCTTAAACACTCAAATCTCTTTTAAATTTCTTGTGTGTTTTTTCACAAAGAACATCGTGATATTTTTTTTTTCTATCATCAAATCGTGGTAGAAGAAGGCGGCGTAATCATGGACGGACTATCGTGTGGACGCCGATCTTTATCGCCCTAATCGTCGTCTATTCGCCGATCACCAAGAGGTAGGTACTCATCCATCCATCTCGTTCTTCTCAGATCCCGTCGCGTAGGATACGATTTGGTCGCGTATCGACGGGCTATAAAATAAACCCTAATTTTGTTTCTAAATAATCTTGCTTTAGAATTAAATAAATGGCTAAATTCGATTCTGATTTAATTTGATGAAAACCAATCGATCTCATTGTTGGATTAAATATAAAGCCCCTTTATACTAATCGGTCCGTGTAATAATCTCCCTACATCTTTAGTCTTGTTTTTCTTTTATTTTTCACTCTTATTATTTTATTCTATGCCTGCATCAAAATTTGATGCCGAAGGAGGGGGTTTTGCTTTGTGCAGAGAAACGATCTCCCGCGCATCCATGTAAGGCATGGCCGAATCCTTGTTGTACCTAACAAACAAAAGTCATTGGTTATAATTCCTTAAACCAAAGGGAATTATACTTGCAGCCAGTATCACATTAATCGTGCACTACTTTCCCTTGAACGAGCAACCCATTGGCCGTGCACTACTTTCCCTTGAAGGAGTATATCACATTAAATGCCAAGTGTATTAGCAATGATTACATATACTATTTTAAAATTATATAAATTATTATATTATTATATTAGATTGTATCATATTCTAGGGACTCATTTTGGCTTATAATATTTAAATAAATGCCAAGTATGTCAAGTAGCTTATATAAAAAAATATTACATTCATATAAAACCAATTGTTATATTAATATAATAATATAATGGATATCGATTGTGCAATGTTAATAAATTAAAGTATTGCCAAATTTTTTTTACTTGTGTAACTATTATTAAATATATATATATATATATTACTATACTTAGTATTAATTTTAACATAAAATTACCCTATAATACACAAGTATGACAGAACCCAACTTCAGATTTGATCCATCAATCATGAATAGAATCGATCCACTGCGTCTTTTAAATTCTTTAATGGTTTAGATAGATCGATTCCACTTTCGATCGATCGACGTTATACAGATTCGAGTCTTTGTATATGTTAAATCCCTTTAAACTTGACCGATTGATACAAAAAATAAAATAAAATAAAATAATAATAATAATAAAATTGATCAATCGATCTGTACCTAAATTAAATAGCTTATATAACACAATTAAGACCGAGTGATCGATTTCAAAAATAATCAATCGAGCCTCGTCTGAACAGACGACCTTAAAAACACTATAAATTTCACATTTGTACGACCAAAAAAAAAATTTAGTGCACTTTAATCACTTGCACTTTTCGATCGATGGTCGTGATGCACTCCACTTTAAATTATACTGTCATTTTATTTAAGCATTTAATTATAGTACACTATATATGTATCATTCTATCGCTTCGACGCAACCTCTTCGATAACACGAAATGTTAGAACTTCGATACCTCGTAAAAAATCGAATTCTGACCTTCAAGTTATCGAAAACACACAATTACTCCCCTACTCTATATTTATTGGTGTGTTATATAAATAAATATATGTATAAATATAACAATAATCTAAATGAAAATATTTTTGTGCGTGTGATGATTCTGTACTTCTACTTTGATAATGATACGAGTTAAGGTCATGTTAGGTCAGACGACGCGAGAGTGTATGAGATCATGCCTATGCTTGAGCGTGGTGATTCACTGAAATGGTATCGAAGCGGAGAATACATCATATTCACATGCCTTATAATTCATGGTGGTATAGGACACCATGACGAGTAGGGTGAGTACGAATTCAATGTAACCTCGTATACGGTAGCATAAATGGTGACCCTATCACTCCAAGTTCTAATATGATAGGATAAGATATGAGTCGATAGGATAAGATGTGAGTGAGTATGATATGAGTTAGCATGATAAGATATGTTACGATAATAATACACCGCTGTATAGGCCAGCAAAAGATTAATAACTTAAGTCTCTGTACGTGCTGTTCTTTGCGTAGCCACCGTAAGGGCAACAACGTCTTTCAGTCAAGACAGATGTCTCTGGAAGACATTATGAGTTATGAGTCCCCGGCCGCTCCTGTGACTGAATGGGGTGTATGATATGATATGATATGGAGGGCGTTATGATATGATGGTATGATACTATGGTGACCCTCACATGGTAGCTCGAGCAGCGACTCTGGCATAGGTCGTTTAGGATTTTATGAGTATGTTAGTTACGCTCATGCGATGTACAGACGTATGTGCGAGAATAATGAAATACGGTATTATATGATATGAGATATGGTAAGGTACGTTAGGATGTAAGTGTGTAGATCATGATCTCGCATTAAGGATTAGGATATGAGATTACAATATGCACTTGATTTCATTATTCTGTTCTGATTCCTTTGATATACTATGTTATCACTCACTTGATGCACCCACAATGCACCCGAGTAGTATGGGGTGGATTGGTGGTGTATCCACTGAGTTTACATGACTGAGTAAATTCATCCCACGATAAATTAACAGCTACATGTGACTATACCGACGGTGTGGACGTGGGTTTCTCTGATTCGATTGGTGCTGAGAACGTCGACCCAGTGGACGTTGATTATCAGAAGCCTTTGGAGAGTGACGTTATCGGTTATCAGAAGGACTACAGTGTTGATTTTGATCCGAGCGCCGGATATTAATTTAGTAGACTCGGTATTAGATTTTGCCTTATGTCATTATCATTGACTCTATGCTTTCATTTTATCGGATTTGTCTCCGATTTGACTTACATGTTATTTGTGGATTTATAGTATTTTATCGCATTTTATCAGATTTATTCAGCATTTATGATTGCTTTAGATTCCACCATGGCATGTTGGCTTTCACGGATTTCGTGAAATTAGATGTGCTCGAGAACTCTGATTAAGTGTATGTCTGCTTAGCATATCCGGGATATGTGCGGGTCATAACTCGGAATTCTAGGCTCTCGAGATGGGATATAATTTCGGGTCGTGACACTTGTACAGGCCCAATTGGTGAGCTGGACCGGGTATGGGCTAGTTTCAAAAGCCGATTAAAATAAGTTTATTTGAGCCTGGTCCAAAATTGGCTTGACTCTATTAAATGTGTTAATTTCTATCGAAATTGATGGGCGGGGCAGCCTGCGGCCCGACTCAACATGGGCCGGGCATGGGCTAAGGGAAAAGGTAAGCCTGATTCATAAATGGGTTGGCCCATACCAGCCCGATTAGTAATGAGGTGGGTATGGGCTAGACAAGCCCGATTATAATCGGCCTGTTTAAGGCCCATCTCTAATCAAGCCCAACCTGCCCAGCTGAGACCCCTACATGTGCTCCACAACTCTTTGTAAAGGGTGTTAGGTTCTGGCCTCTGGCGAACATTTCCAAACCACCTCAAGCGATATTTTTCAATTATTTTTTCTTTCATAGATGCCACTCTCAAATTTCCTCTTACGCCTTCATTCCGAATTTTATTTCTTTTGGATCCAAATGCCGATTTAATCAATGACAGAAATGTTCAACTGGGTCAAGCTAAAAAAACAAAAAGAGCAATTTTCCGATTTTTGTAGTAACATCGAATGCTCTGTATCTTTGTTTTACTATCATCATATTTTTATCTTCTAATGTGATCAAACCAAAATTTTTGGCTGGAGAAATGCGTTGGCAAGCAGAGGCTCGGTACGGGTGTCTCCTCATGTATTCGGAGATCCATTTCCTAATATCACGAAGAAGCTTGTGGTTGAATGCAACTACAAAGTGCAGTATAAACTAAGTGAAGATGACCACATCTCCTTCATTGGCATTTAAACTTGGATACAGATTGTGTATCTTGCTAACTGTACAGATCCCACAGCTTAGTTTCATTGGTTGTTGTGGCACATAAGGTGAAAGAGGAAAACTGCAACCCACCATTTAGGCCAAAGAATATGCACAGTTGGAGATGAGTGAGTGGTTTATGATGGAATCTAAATGGATGTGACGATCCGACCATCCAAAATTAAGCCTAAAGATCTAGGCGCATGATCAATCAAAAACAATAAATTTATAACCTATAAATATGCGCACCTTGAGCGTTAGCCATCGATGGTTGGTTGTCGATCTTCAACGATGTTCTCGCGTTCAATGTCTCCTAGCACAATGGGGATGCTCTCGCCAATAGGGAGGATTGAATTACGTCGAGCTATCGTTGGGACCAGGCACCCCTTATATTTATAGCCAAAGAGTCCTATCCCATTAAGGACTGAAATTGCTAATTATAGTGTGATTAGAAATCACAATCATACCTTAACTGAAAGACACAATTGTACATCTTAAGGTTGATCTTATACCATTCACCGGTCAACGGGTTTGACCATAGTGATGGCCACCAAAATAGAAACTGCTTACAGTCTCCCACTTGGCCAAACTATGTCAATAAACTCCGATTACCCAATGTTAGCTAACTTTCTTTGAATGGTAAGTCACAATCAATCTCAATCAAAGTCTTTATGATCAGTCCGGTCCAGTGAGAATTTCAACACAGAATCAATGTAGTCAATATATCATATCATCGATATATGACCGCTCATTAGTTATGACGTTCGACGTCATCACCGACATGGATTCCAACTAGTATGATTTCACATAGATTGTAAGTTTACAAACTGAATGGTGATTACATGTAAACGCAATCTAATATTGGTCCTACTTTATTGCCATCTACTGGCACCATATGTTCCAAGGAGTTATTTGCATAAAAATGGAAAAACAAATAAATAAATTTTATTTCTGAATCAATTAAACAAATGTATTCACTCGCATATACCCACTCTCAAAGGCTATCAAAATTATCCGTTAACCCCATGCGCGCAACATGCTCCAAAAAGAGCGTGGGAGATAAACCTTTAGTGAGAGGGTCAGCCAACATGAGTGTCGTACTTATCTTTTCAATAGATACAATTTGATTATGAACTTTCTCCCTTACAACAAGATATTTTATATCAATATATTTGGAACCCCCACTAATCTTGTTGTTATTGGAGATAGCAATCGCAGCGGAATTGTCACAAAAGATTCTCAGTGGCTTTGAAATAGTATCAACAACTCGAAGCCCTGAGATAAAATTCCTCAACCATATCGCCTCACATGTCTCAAAAGTGGATTTAAGTAGTCGATTTGTTTAACGCTTCTTCCAAGATATAGGTCCACCCCAAGCATAAAAATATAACCCGATGTGGACCTACGAGTTTCTTGACACCCAGCATAGTCAGCATCTGAATAACCAATAACTTCAAGGTTATTCGACCTTTTGTATGTGAGCATGTGTCCTTTAGTCCCTTGTAAATAGCGAAAAACCTTCTTAGCTGCTTTCCAATGATCCAAACCAGGATTACATTGGTACCTGCCAAGCATGCCAACTATATACGCTATATCTGGACGAGTACAGACTTGTGCATACATGAGACTCCCAACTGCCGATGCACAGGGGCAACAGTAGCAGAACAATTGTGCATGTTAAACCTTTTAAGAACTTTATCAATATAAGCTCTTTGAGACAATCCCAATAGGCCACGGGCTCTATCTCGATGAATCTCAATTCCTATCACGTAGGAAGCTTCACCAAGATCTTTCATATCAAAACTCTTTGATAAAAAGTTCTTTGTCTCATATAACATGCCCAAATTGCTACTCGCAAGTAAGATATCATCAACGTATAAAACAAGGATGATAAACTTACTCCCACTGATTTTAAGATATATGCATTGATCCACAGTATTTTCTTTAAAACCAAAATTTGAAATGACTTCGTGAAATTTTAAGTACCATTGTCGAGATGCCTGCTTTAAATCATATAGAGACCTTTTGAGTCTACAAACTAAATGACTCTCCCCTCAACTCGAAAACCTTGTGTCATAAAGACATCTTCATGCAAGTCGCCATTCGAAAAGCGGTTTAACATCCATTTGATGCAATTCTAAGTCAAAATGAGTTACTAATGCCATGACTATCCGAAAGGATTCCTTTCTGAGAGGAGAAAATGTCTCTTTATAGTCTATTCCGCTTTTGAGTGAAACCTTTAGGCGACTAACCTAGCCTTGTATCTTTCTATATTACCTTTGGAGTCTTGCTTGGTTTTAAATACCCATTTCTGACCACAGCTTGACTCCATTAGGTAACTCACAAAGATCCCAGACCGAGTTATGTTTCATTGATTCCAACTCATCTTTCATGGCTTCGAGCCATTGAGTGGATTTGTCGCTCTTCATGGCTTGGCTAAAGGAAACAGGATCTGATTCCTTTCCAAAATCAAATTCACTCTCATTTAGGTAAACTATATAGTCATCGAAATGGCGGCTTTTTGCTCTCTCGATCTACGCAATGGTAGATCAAGGCGATCGCCATGGGAGCAAGAGCCTCCTCAATGTGGGATGTGTCAATAGGTATAGCCACAGGTGCATCAACACTGGCTTGAATAACTGGTGTTGGTGCCACTTTTTCTTGGATAAAAGGGATAGGAATTATAACCCGATTCTCCTCAAAAGTGATTTTCCTAAGCTCTATACTCCCACTGATCTCACGATCCTCAAAGAATTTTGCATGTCTAGTCTCAACAATCCGGGTACTATGAGTGGGGCAATAAAATCTGTAGCCTTTTGATCTATCAGGGTAACCAATGAAATAACAACTTATAGTTTTAGGGTCCAATTTTCCTAATTGTGGGTTGTACACCTTTGCTTCAGCAAAACAGCCCCAAATGTGTAAATATCCTAAAGTCGGTTTTCTTCCTACCCATAGCTCATAAGGAGTCTTGGGAACAGCCTTACTAGGAACTCGATTTAGGATATGCACCGCTGTTTTCAAGGCTTCTCCCCACAAGAACGTAGGCAACGTAGAGTTGCATAACATGCTTCTCACCATATCCATAAGAGTAGATGTGCTAGCTTCTCCTTGTTTGGTTTCCGGTGGAGGAGCTTTCACGTTCTTTCCTTTATATCGTCCCGGTTTTCGCTTGAAATTTCGTTTCGATGGGCCAAGAGCGGCGTAATGAGCACTTTCAGGTTTTTCAGCCCGAAGTCGTTCTTCTTCTTGGACACAGTGAGCGATTAACTCGTTCATCTTCCACTTCTCTTTCTGCGTGTTATAATTGATCTTGAACGGGCCAAATTGCGCAGGAAGAGAAGTCATAATGAAGTGAACAAGATAACCCTCAGAAAAACCTATGTCCAGTTCTTTCAATTGAGTGGCCATGCCACTCATTTTCATAATGTGCTCCCGGACGCCGCTATGACCATCATATTTCATGGTTCCCATTTTAACAATTAGACTACTGGCAAGGGCTTTAGAAGTCCCTTGAAATTGTTCCTTAATGTCTTGCATGTATTCTTTTGCAGTGTGCGAGTCAGGAATACCTCCCCGAATCGCATCAGCAATGGAACTCTTTATGATCATGAAGCTCATACGATTTGATCTATCCCATTTTTCTAAATCCGTATGGTTCACTGCCAGATCCTCAGCCGAGGCATCAGTGGTGAACACCTTGGGTTTATCAGATCGTATAGCATAGTCAAGATCCATGCAGCCTAGAACAATTGCAACTTGTTCCTTCCATTTCTTATAATTTGAACTACTCAAAAATTCAATTCCACCAATCATACTGGTTATGATAGACGGGTTCAATGCTGCACAATAATTAAGGGCTTTATTATGTCCACATACAATCGAAGTAACTATCAATTCCACAAGGTTATAATTATAGTATGTGACGCGAAAGTTAAAATATGTCAAGGAATATAAAAAGTAAAACCAATGTGATTTTATTGAGAAACAATTTGTGTCATTATGAGCCTCCGTTGGGTCGAGTCATAACACACTAGCCGCTTCCTCAGTCTTTATTAATGATTGTGGTACTAATTGCGTCGTTATGACCCTCCGTTGGGTCGAGTCACAACACGCGAGTAGTACCCACACACACAAAATAATGAATAGTGAAACACAACTATCATATAACATTAAGTGATTCATCACCGTTGGGCAGAAGAATCCCTTATGTTGTAACGCCAACGTTCACTACACACTTTCACTGGATTTGTAACACGGTCTTGGACAAAATTAAACCTCACTATGAAAATCACGGCACTAGGAAGGATCATCACCGTTGGGCAGAAGAATCTTTCCAAGCCATGTTTTCAAATTAGGCTTGATAATAATTTAGATGATCACAAAATGTGTTATGAGGAGGTGTCAAAATAGACAACAAACGAGCATTATAATGTGTAAGTACTAGCCATGGTGGTGGAGCACAACCTCCACTACCCAATTCTAATGAATGATACTTGAACAAAAATTGATTATACAATTAAAAAATGAAAAAAATAACATCAGGTCATGAAAATATCATAATAGAGAGCTCGTTGTTAAAAATAGACCACAAAATTGGGTCCGGAATACCCGAGAAAGTCAAAATGCATATATAATGTCCGAAAAACGGACCTGTAAATAGCCCAGAAAAGGCCTGAGAAGTTTAGGAAATAGGGTGGTTATGTTGGGCCGGGTACCAAAACCGGGCCATGGGCCTTAGTGACCGAGTGGGCCAAGGGCCCAGTGGGTCGGGCCAAGGCTATGCGGGTCGGGCCATGATCCAAAGGGCCAGACGGGTCCATGCAGGTCGGGCCATATGCCAAAAGTCCGAGTGGGCCTAGGGCCCTGTAGATCGGGCCATAGGCCAAAATAGGCCAGACGGGCCAGGGGCCAAACGGGTCGGGCTGTGGTCCAGACGGCCATGCGGGTCGGTCCATAAGCCAAAATAGGCCAGACGGGTCGGGCTGTGGTCCAGAGGGCCATGCGGGCCTATGCGGGTCGGGCCATAGGCCAAAATTGGCCAGACGGGTCGGGCTGTGGCCCAGAGGGCCTATGCGGGTCGGGCCATAGGCCAAAACAGGCCAGATGGGTCGGGGCCAAAAAAGGGTCGGGTGGGTCGAAGAGGCCCAGCAGGGTTGGGCCGGTCGGTCAGCCAACAGCCAAAATAGGCCGACGGTGGTGGGGCCAAATAGGCTGGCGGGTCTAGGCAGGTGCTGGGTCAAATAGGCTCGGGTCTAGGCAGGTCGTCGGTGGTCGGCTAGGGACCAGCCCCATTCCCTTTCTTCTTCTTCTTCTTCTTCTTCTTCTGAAAATTTTTTTTTTTTTTTTTTTTGGAGTTACAGAGAATGGCTGCATCGAGCTCACCGCCCCGCTCACCGTCACAGACGGTCGGTGGTCTTGATCGGTTAGCCGTCCGCCTTCGGCAGTGCCATTCCATGTTTAGAAAGTACTTACCGTGGCCGGACCGCGTCCCAAAGAAGCAAAATTTTTTTTTTTGATTTGCAGCAACAATGACCCTCACGCATGGGGCTTAAACACACCGTCATCGGTGATGGCGCCGACGGTCCGGCGCCCGGCTTGTCGGCAGTGCGGACGTCGGCATACCGGCGGTAGAAAACACTACCCGGACCGTCAAAAGTCAACAAAAAAAAAATTTTTTTTTTTTTTTGTTGTTACTGACTTTT
This sequence comes from Chloranthus sessilifolius, assembly GCA_021018995.1. Lineage (NCBI taxonomy): Eukaryota > Viridiplantae > Streptophyta > Magnoliopsida > Chloranthales > Chloranthaceae > Chloranthus > Chloranthus sessilifolius. The sequence continues at coordinate 17,647,613 of CM037596.1, forward strand.
TCAGCTTCCGCGCCCCATCTAGTGATCGCGCGGCCGACGGTCCGCCGATCGGCCCCGATGCGCGACGTTGACGTGCATGGGTGGCGGAAAAGTCCCACCGGCGCCGGACCGTCGGCCACATTTTTTTTTTCTTTGTAAAACAGCCATTAAAAAAAAAAAAAAAAAAAAAAAAAACTCTACACCACATAAATGCGTATTATAATGCTTTGACCGATCATAACGCCAATCATGGCTCTGATACCAATTGATGGAATCTAAATGGATGTGACGATCCGACCATCCAAAATTAAGCCTAAAGATCTAGGCGCATGATCAATCAAAAACAATAAATTTATAACCTATAAATATGCGCACCTTGAGCGTTAGCCATCGATGGTTGGTTGCCGATCTTCAACGATGTTCTCGCGTTCAATGTCTCCTAGCACAATGGGGATGCTCTCGCCAATAGGGAGGATTGAATTTCGTCGAGCTATCGTTGGGACCAGGCACCCCTTATATTTATAGCCAAAGAGTCCTATCCCATTAAGGACTGAAATTGCTAATTATAGTGTGATTAGAAATCACAATCATACCTTAACTGAAAGACACAATAAGCAGTTGCCTATTCTCTTCAAACTCACCAGAATAGCAATTGTACATCTTAAGGTTGATCTTATACCATTCACCGGTCAACGGGTTTGACCATAGTGATGGCCACCAAAATAGAAACTGCTTACAGTTTATACACGACTTTAAGATTAACAAGTCTTTGAGTGTTTAAAATTGGTAGGTCTAAAATATATGCTACAGGCTTATATCGATCAGGTCTAATGTATGCTACAGGTTTAAAATTAAAAAGCTAGATTGAAGGAATGAGCAAATTAAAATATATGCTACAGATTTTAAATTTAAAAGCTAGGTTGAAGGAATTAGCAGAAGTTAATATATGCTACAGCTTTATATCAGGTTTAAAATAAAAAAAATTGGGAAATTATTATTATTATTTTTTTAAAAGACTCTTTACCGGCAGTTTAACCATGCCGGGAATTATCATGAAGGATAATATTTCCCCGGCAGTTTTAAACCGCCGGCAAATCTAAAAATTATATGACTTACTGGTGGTTTTGAACTGCCGCAATGTTAAATATCTACTTACAGTTTCGACCTTTTCCTGGCGGTTTAAAACTGCCGGGAATTAATATGAAGGATAACATTTTGCCGGTAGTTTAAAACTGCCAGGAAATCTGAAAATTATATGATTTATCGGCGGTTTTAAACTGCCGCAATGTTAAATTTTTAATTCAAATGGCACGGCACTTTTGAACTTTACCGGCGGCTTTTAACCACCCGGAAATGATATTTATTGCCGAGGCTGGTTCTTGCTTTTCAACGGCGGTTAAAAACTGCCGGTAAAAGGTGCACAATTTGTAGTGAGTGGCTGGAAATGCATTTTCCCCTTTCTTTCTTCTTCTCCTTCTTATTTATTTATTTTTTTGCCCTTCTACAAACACTAAAATGGCTGCCTTTTATAAACACGAGAATGGCTGCCTTTTATAAACACCAGAATGATTGCTTCCTTTTTTTTTTTTTTTTTTTTTTTTTTTTTTTGGGCCTTTTATATGATGTTGCCCAAATTTATATGGAAGAGTATGTGAGTGACTCTCTTGTCAGTCACATACACACTAGAATGGAATAAAACATAATTTACGTTTAATATAATAGCCTTTGACTATATTTAATCATATGATGAAGATTATATTCCGTGCCAATCTTGTCTATTGAGGATCTATAGATCATAAATTTTAGATCAGATGGCCTAGATTGCGTTTTCAAATTACCGTCTAATATAATAGCTTTTGATTATATTTAATCATATGATAAAGATTATATTTCGTGCCAATCTTGTCCATTAAGAATCTATTGATCATGAACTTTAGATCAGACAGCCTAAATTGTGTTTTCACGTATCACATGTCTCTAAAATACAAAGTCTTTTTTTAACTTTGGTGCAATCACTTAAAAAAGCGAGTGGAAGTAATGGCTCCCTAAATATAATAAGGGGAGCCATTACTTGCACACATTTTTCAAGTGATTACACTGGATTTAAAGAAAGACATGGTGTTTTAGGGACATGTGATATGTAAAAATGCAATATGGCTGTCTGATTTGAAGTTCATGATCTATAGATCTCTGATATATAAAATTGGAGCAAAGGACGATACTTGTCATATGATTTATTATAGTCAACTGTTGAATTTTATAATAGCCTTTGATTCCATTTAATCAAATGTTGAAAATTATATTTTGTTCCCTAACATCTTGCAATCAAATCTTTAAATCATGGCCTTCAAAACAAATGGCTTAGATGGTGTTTTTACATAGTAGTGGTCGCCAAACTTACAAGTCTTTCTTTTAAATTCAGTGCAATCCGCTGCAATCACCAAAAAAGCATGTGCAAGTAATGGCTCCCAATAAAAAACAATCAACACTACAAAAATTAAGACTATTAATGGCGGTTCTTTGTTTTAACAAAAAACTACTGTTATTAGTCTTGTCGCTACAAAAAATTGCCGCTATTAGTCTTGCTGCTATCAAAAATTGTCTTAACAGTAAGTGTTGTTGAAACGCCTCATTTTTTTAGTGAAAGAGTTTAAAGGGATTGTACATATGAGCACTTTCAGAGATTGCGTGAGCGATAATAGAGGTACCCATGTATATAGAGGTACGCAATATTTCATACAATAGATCTTGAGATCATAGTTCAACTAGCAAACAGTAAGATCTTGATTCCACGTGTCATACATCCTTAAAATGACCTTGATCATGGGCATATCATGAGAAGGAATCTCGGGTGACTTTAAATTTATTCAATGTGAAATCAAAATCTGATGATCTGATATGTTTTGCATGAGCTCAAGATCTATTGTGTGATAGAAAGTTACCTTCACTAGTGTAAATATGTATTTTAACAATATTAAAGAGTTTAAAAAAATCAATAAAATAAAGTTTAGTAAAGTTCAGTAAAGTTTAGAGCTCATTTTTAAAAAAAATTTATCGAAATTTTGACCAATTTACTGTTTGGATCGTTAATGAAACCGAAACCGAGATTTTGATCCATGCTGTCAATGGGTTGGGTCAACTAAAAGGTCGTGTCAGTTTGACTTGACCCGACGCGATATTTTATGTATAAAATTAAGGAACTTGAGGATTTTTCTTGCTGAGATGGGTTTTCGGGTCGAGCGTCAAGGGGGCATATACCCTTCTAGTTGGGTCAGGTTGGGTGGGGTCAATTTGCCGTCGGACAACCAAAATTTTGGCTTGACCAATCAGACCCTGATTAGCTACATATAAACCCTCGCAAGAGAACAAGTGCATAGGACTTAGACAAGTACAATCGGAATCGAACTACAAAGATTGGATGATAGTTAATTACCTAGTTCTATGCTACCTTTTTAATTAATTAAGAGAATGAGATAAAATAAAGTAAACTAAGACAAGCTAAAATATAAAAGAATTAATGTCAAGAATGGCTAGGGTTTAGAATCCACCACTAGTTTCATTATGATTCTTATATTTGATCCGAATTATTGTAAATGTGAAAGATTAAGAATCATTCGCAACTATAAAGCCTGAAACGACACTACAAAAAATAAGTTTAAAAAATTATCGCTATTAATTTTGTCACTATGAAATACTACCGCTATTTGTCTTGCCGCTACTAAAAATTACCTTAATAATAAATGCTGTTAAAACACCTTATTTTTGTAGTGCAATTAACGATATATGTACGTGCAACCTTGTCATGGGATGAATCATCTCCGACAAAGATCAAGCCATCTACGTTACTCTAATCTAGGGTATGACTCGATCTACCTTAGCGCAACTCATCTAATCTTAAGGTTACACCATAGCTAAATACCATTCATTATCATCTAATCTAAACCACAAATATTAGACAGGATGCACAAGTCGATTAAGAAAAATAAACACATTTAATATAAACGAAACTAAACCATGTTCATGAAATCGAGTAAACAATAAAGTTTTCAATCCACTCCTATCGTGCAATCATCGACCACTATTACAATAATTGAATCAAATATAACAAATCAATATCACCCTACTAGGGTTTCATCAAAATCCTAAACTGGAAGAACTAGCCGCGCATGCTTGATGAGGTTGCGTTCATGTTGATGAAGATCGCTATGTCACTCTCTTGATTGAAGAATTCTTACGTGGCTTCTTCTCAATCTCCGAAAAATGCAAAGGATCCTTTGGAATGATGTTGGTTTGTCCTTAAATAGCTCTCCCAAAAAAGTTCTATTCGTACCTTTCGGTTGTAGCTAACTCGCCCACACAACTTCAAAACTCGCCAGGGCGAGTTTGGGGAAAAATAAATCTGTCTCACAATCTCACGCATACGACTTAATTTGAATCTCCCACGAGAGCAATTTCTAGCAAAGACCCTATTTCTTCCTCGTTTTTACTCTTTTTTTAGCATTGTGTCACGGGGTCGCACTTTCGCAATCTCAATTTCGTGCGGCACTTAACGCACGCTGCGCTAAGTCAGCCTACTTCTGATACCAACTGTCGCGGGGCGTCCTTCGATGCGCTATCGGCCCGTTCGATGCTTCGCTACCATATGCAACGAAGCCAACCCATCTACACATTAGCTCTGATACCACCCGCCTAGAGGACGGGAACTCCCCCAATATGATTGGTTCTGTTTCACGGCCTAGCACCCAGCTTATCGTGCCCCTTACGACATGTTCACTTGCACCACTATGCTAAACTTAGCATGTTCAAGCTTCACCCTGTGCACTGCATTAGTACCTCGCTTCGCAACAGTCTTGGCATACAGCTCCCCATGCCATCATGTCTAGCCCACGTACTGAACCAAGCCCACAGCCTTGTGCCTCGCGCTCACGTGCTCAACTGAGTCCCACGCAGCTGGCCTTCATGTGCGTTCTGAATTACTAGCACCCATTCATCCTTGACCCACATGCTGTCGTACTCAACTGAGTCCCACGCAGCGCTCTGGTGTTCTCACGAGATTGTCCAGTTGTATGCACCACGACGCGTAGTCCGGGGCCATACATCAACCTTACCTGGGTTCCACACGGCATCGCTGCGTTGATGTCATAGGCCCACCCTTTCAGGCCTAGGAGACACTTGCGTCCCCTCTGGCAACGCAAGGCCCCGTGTGCGGGGGAATAGCTCTCTAGCTCCCTTCCCCTATATAAGGGTAAAATAGTCATTCAACTCGAATGGTAGGATAACCTCAAACCCCTTGGTTTGACATACTGCAACGCCTCTTGCATCGCTAGCCCACCTTGACTGTGTCGCGTCCTTGTCGCGACCGTGTCGCTCCCGTGTCCTACCCACATGCGACCGTGTCGCGTCCTCGCAGCGCGACCACGTCGCTAGACCCACTTGGCCCCATGTCGCATGCCCTCCTGGTACAATATGTCGTGCCCTAAGCACCATGCTGCAAGCTCGAGTATTGGCCTCGTCACAGTTGACTCTGCTTAGATCTCCCACACTTATACAAACATGAATTCTCATTAATCTAGACTTACTAAGCATTAATCAAGACTTAGTTAAGGTGTAGTTGGGGTCACATATTATCAAATTATAGCATTAAATTAGACCCGACCCATTGACAGCCCTAGTTCTGATCGACAATTTAATTGAATGAGCATATACCATTAAGGTACACTTTTTTTAAGGGTTACTTGCACTGCAGTCCCTATGTTTCTCTGATATTATACGCAGGTCCCTGCACTTTTCATTATTTGAAATTCATCCAAACATTTGGATGTCTTATGCATTAGAGTCCCTATAGTAACTATAACCCAACTACTTTATCCAATTAAATATGTATGATTTATTTAATAAAAATACTAGATTTACCCTTCCTTTATAGAAACACATTTACGTAGGGTTTTAATACCCAAGTTCTAACTACTTTATAGCAAAGTAAATGTGAACTTTGCCTCCTTCAAGTTTTTACCCACCTTTCATCTCCTCCATTGATCATTGTCTTGAGTTTTCACCAACTGGTATGTTGCCTTAATTTTTCGGTTAATTGGACTAAAAAATCATGTGGCACACATCACGCTTAAAGATTATTTTAGGATCACTTTTTAGTATTTCTGACGCATGTAATAAAAAATTGACGGTTTAATGGTATGTCCATGGTCTCATGATCAATTGTATGAAAGATTGGGATGAAATTTTTATTGGGTGGGAGCGAATAGATCTACCCTTCACGAAAAGAGAAAAAACAGGAGGCTTAGGCCAACTTTGTGTGCAAATAATGACAATCAATAAAATAAAATAAAAAGTCAATATGTTCATAAAGGATGATCATAGTGACAAATTTTGTTTTTGAAATTATTTCAGCAGGAGGTGATTTCGGATAAATTTCAGGAAAAATTCAAAAAAGATTTAGAAAAATTTCAGGGAATAAAAAAAATATATATACATAAATTATATTTAATATATATATATATATATATATATATATATATATATATATATATATATATATATATATATATATATATATATATATATAGGAAAAGGCCTCTGTCCTCCATGGGAGGACGGCCACCGTCCTCCAAGCTTCCACGTGGAGCTCGGGTGCATCGCTTAGATCATCTTTGAAAAAAATAAAATTTGAAAACTTATCTCCACCGTCTATTTTTTGAACCATAAAATGTGAACCAATGAAACCCGACAAACTTTGACTTGTGGGTTTAAAAAGTTTTTTTCAATTTTTTTTTTTATAATATTGATCTATACTGTCCACTTGTGCTCCATGTGGATCTTGGAGGATGGTGACCGTCCTCCAATAGAAGACTTAACCGGCTCTCATATATATATATGATTTACTATTTTAAAATGGCTAAAATTTAATTGGGGATTAATGAAGGAAACATATCAGTTGGTGAAAACTCAAGACAGTAATCAATGGAGGAGATGAAAGGTGGGTAAAAATTTGAAGGAGACAAAATTCACATTTACTTTATTGTAGAGTAGTTGGAACTTGGGTATTAGAACCCTATGTGAATATGCTTGTACAAAGGAAGGACAAATCTACTATTTTCATTAACAATCATATCTAGTTAAGTGGATAGAGTAGTTGGGTTACGTCAGATTAGTGTAGGGACTCTAATGCATAAGACATCCAAATGTTTGGATGAATTTCAAATAATGAAAAGTTCATGAACCTGCATATAATATCAGAGAAACATAGGGACCTTGTAATGAACCAAAAATTTGAACCTGAACTAGACCGACCTCGTGTGTATGTCCGGTACGGGGACCAATGTCGCCATAAACTTGTAATTAATTAATTAAATGATCTTAGAACAAATGTGTGAAAAAGAAATAAGATTTAGAACTTGATTGGACCTTTAGTTGTTAAACCGTACATCGACTTGCGGTGTGCAGCTCAACGCCGAATCTGAACCTTAGAAGTTAGAGAACTAAATACACAAAATTGAGTGTGTGTGTCCCACATCAAAGGAAACCCAAATATAAAAGAAGGGGAGGCTTCTTTGAGAAGCCATTCCCGTTTGCAAATAGAGAAAGAAGAGTGAGAGCTAGAGAGAGAGAGATCACCATTTGAAAATTCGTAGCCTTCAAGCCTTGTGAAATCGTAGTCACGTGGTCGCTTGCAAGCTCCTCGCAAGAAATCGCCCGAGTTCCGTTTGTGAAATCCCCTTGGTGATTGAAACCTTTGAGTTATAACGTGTGTGAATCGATCTCTTGTGCTCGGCTTCAACGATTGGAAAGGTTATGATCGACGTGTGTGAATAGATGAAGTCATCTTGAACTCGCGAGATCATACACGGTGGAAATCGTTAAAGGAATCCGAAGCTTTGTTCCAAAACCCCCGTTTAGGGCATCATTCCTGAGTTGTGAAATCAATTGGTGAAAGATACGATTGTGTTGATTTTAATGATCTAATTTTGTAGGATAAATGTTTGTTTATGTGTGTGAATGTGTGTGGAATGATTGGGGGAGAAAGGGCGAGAAATCGCGAGAGAAAAATGGGTTTTAGAAACCCAGAGATTGTTGAGTTTTGTAACTCGCGCGATCGAGCTTCAGAGCTCCCTCGCGCGAGCAAACTTCGGAAGGATTCTTGAGGATTTATTACGCCAGGGAAATAAGGTCCAGTGAACCTCTGTGTCTCGCATGCACAACCTTAAGTGTTCGCTCGCGTGAAGGGTTCTCGTAGGAGGCAGCAGTACACTGAAATCCAATCGCTCACCCAAGCAAGGTGAGGTCCCTGTGTCTCGTGCGCACGAGCTTCAGAGCTCGCTCGCGCGAGAGGCCTGCTAATAATATGTGAAGCCTTTAAGGCTTTGAGACTCGCTCGCGCGAGGGCCCAGGTGAACAAGAGGTTCGCTCACGCGAGACCTCGCGTGCCTAGAAGCAGTAGGCACAAATCCAGTCGTTCGGGCTAGATTTGGTGTATTGTGAGCTCGCGGCCCCGAGGTCTATACCTCGCTCACGCGAGAAACAGAGTTTGGTCTGTTTTGCTTAATTTCTATTTTTTTATCCGAATATCTTGTTTGTATGCTACCAGACCTTTGATATATAATCATTAATGGTCTTAGGTTATGTTGTGAGCTTTGACAGCGTCTGATGAGGGTATTTTATATTGGAGTGCGTAAAAGCGCTCTGAGATAGGAGAATCTCATAATCACTTATATTCTATTTCAATTCGCATGAATATTTTATAATTTAATCTTTTGAACTGTGCATATGACATCTAAACCTTGCATTTGTAAACCTGAATATGATTAAGAATTTGAATTTAAACTAAGAACTTTGAAATCCGAATCTGCCCTAAATCTGAAATTTGAATCCAAACTCTTAATTAAGTATTAGAATCTGCATGTGATTTCTAATTCACCTGAACGACCCCTAAATTCTTGAATAATTTTTTGACACAAGTTACCCCCATAACGCAGGGGCTTGTTGCACTCCTGAAAAAGGGTTCATGAACGACGATGGTAGGTAGGGGTCCCATCAGTATTATTCCTGCTCTTGAGATATAATAACTTGAGAGGTAGATTAAGTTGAGACTTAAGTTAGGAATTTGATAAGCTTTGCATAAAAGAATAAAGAAACAATATGCATCTGAATTCTTTATCTTTTTGAATCTGTTTTGGAAAACTTAGAATTTGACCTTACATCTGATTTGTGTATTTGAAATTCAGTCATTTAACCTACTTTGGATATCTGTTTTTGAATATCATTTATTCCAAATATGCTTTGAAACGATGTTTGTTGAGATATAATATGATTGTTATGAATCTCTTCTATTGAGCTTAGATGTTAGCTCACTCCGACTATACATCACAGGTACTGATTCTGACATAGCGGCTAGGGGCTATGAGAACGATCCGGACTACGTTCCTGAGGAAGAGTCTGAGATTCCTCATGAGGAATTCTTTCTGGTTTAGGATCCTACTTATTTTTTGTGGCACTTTTTGAGAGTTTAGACTTTGGCTTGGTATATCCGACCTATTTATATTTTGTATTTTGGATTCATGTAATTAAATACTTATTCTTTTTATGAACCATATTTTGGTGATGGTCGGCCATCACCGATGGTTCTTTTCTGTTCTTCTGCCCATGATTTTGCTTGAGGTTAGAACCGTTAATTTTGTTTCCCTTTCCTTATAGAAATGGAATTTAATTACGCTTTTACTTTGATGTTTGTTTGTGTTTTGTCCGGCTTATTGTTTAATCGATAGGTTGGCGAACTGGCTTTTCTGATAATTGAGGATTGGAAAAGTCGGGTCGTCACAATTGGTATTAGAGTTATGGCTCTAGATCCGAAGCTCCATAGGACTGTGGGCATGATTGTCTTTACAATCAATACTGATCAAATATTATTATTGTTTAACAATGATAGATCAGCATGACCCCAAGGTTCCGAGGCATAGGAAGAGGAAGAGACGGACCTAGGACGGTTCCGTTGCATGATGTTCTCAAAGGTGTTAGTACATCTAGGGGAGTTGCTTTTGTTTCCGGTTCTAATGCAGTTCCGGTTGGAGTTGGAAGAGGTAGTGATGAACGGGTTGAGCAAGTGTTGGAAGCATTGGCCACCAATATGGCTCAATAGACAGCATCCATGGCTCAGCAGACTGCTGCTATTGCTCAACAAGCAGAGTTCATTGCTGCCAAACATCAACCCTCCGGGTTTGCAGAGCTTAGGAGGATGCGTCCTCCAAATTTTTCGGGTTAGATTAATCTAATTTTGGTAGAGGATAGGTTGAATGATATGGAGAAGATCTTCGACGTGCTTCAATACACCAAAGTTGAGAAGGTGCGCTGGGCAACCTTCAAGTTGGATGGGAAAGCTGACCCTTGGTAGAAGTCAGTATCCAGGATTAGGGAACTGAAAATCCCCAACACACCATGAACTTGGGCAGAGTTTGTAGAAGTTTTCAATGACAAGTACTTTCCCAAGATTATGCGATATCAATGGGAAGTCCAGTTTATAAACCTGGAGCAGAACAAGATGACAGTGTGAGAGTACGAGGCCGAGTTCGATAGACTGTCGAGATATGCACCTCAGCACATGGCCACCGAGTCAATGTGGGCCAAAAAATTTCAGATGGGTTTAGGGTCCAATATTCTTGAGAGGATCTCGGCTTTTGAGCTTGAGACATATGCGGGGGTAATTAGTAAAACGCTCATAGTTGAGGAAGACATTGATCGAATGTACAAGAGGAGATACCAGCAGAACAAGGATAGAGCTAGGCAGGATCAGACTAGTGCATATGATTAGGCAAACAAGAGGCCCAAGTTTACGAGACCGCCAATGTACCCTACCCAACCAGCGTACTCGAGACCTGCAGCTTCTTCTGGACCGACCTCCTATCAGAGACCTTCAGTGTCTTCACCTGTGTGATCCTTCCGACCAACAGGTTCTACTGCGTGTGGGGTCTTAGTGGCACAAGGATCCTCACATGCCCCATCTTTTGCTCTGGTCACTTCATGTATATGGTGTGGGAAACCAAACAAGACCGAGGATTATAGAAGGAACACTGGAGCATGCTTCCGGTGTGGCACAATAGGACATATGGTCAAGGATTGTCTTGAGGAGGACAAGGGAAGGACCACTTCGGCATCTACACAGAGATTGACTCGACCTATCATTCAAGGCTGAGTTTATGTCATGACAGCTCAGGATGCCCAAATGCTGAATGACGTGATTCAAGGTATCATTAAAAGTTCAGATGCCAGTTATTTTTGGCTAAGTGTTCTATAATTTTCTGTTAGTAAATCATGCATGAACACCACACACCTTACGCACGATTAATTAAATTCTATGTATTCATTAAAGGTACCTTAGTTATGCGTCGTGATGGTGACATATGCAAAACTGAAGCACGAGTGTTGATAGACGCCGAGTCTTCTCATTCTTTTCTCACTCCACTATTCGCTGAGAAGTTGGGCATTATTCTCAAGTCCCTTAACTTCATTTTGGCAGTATCAGTACCTACGGGTAACTCGGTGAGCACAGATACAGTGTGTCAATCAGTGATCATGATGATCGAAGACCATAAGACGATAACCGATCTTGTTATATTAAGCATGGAAGGGTTCGATGTAATCCTAGGAATGGATTGATTATCCGCTTATCATGCAAGCGTGGATTGCCTTCGAAAAGTTATGACTTTCCGCCCTCAAAAGAGAAAATCCTTCCGATTTTGTGGAGTCAAATCGTGTGTGGCACCGTTCACCTCAGCTATCTTAGTAAATCGTATGATGAGGAGCGGGTGCTGCTGATATCTTGCTTACTTGTAAGATCATAAGGAGAAGAAAAATATTACAAACATTATAATTATTTGTGAGTATTCAGATATTTTTCCTGAGGATCTATCTGAATTGCCACCTGACCGGGAGATCGAGTTCACGATTGAGCTATCACTAGGTACCGAATCATTGTTGAAAGCTCAGTATCGTATGGCGCTTACAGAATTGAAAGAATTGAAAGAACAACTTCAGGAGCTATTGGGTAAAGGCTTTATTAGACCGAGTGTGTCTCATTGAGGAGCAACGGTATTATTTGTGAAGAAGAAGGATGGGTCGATATGGCTTTACAACGATTACCGTCAGCTAAATAAGTTGACGATTAAGAATCGTTATCCTCTTCCACGGATCAATGACCTCTTTGATCAACTGCAAGGTGTAAATTTCTTTTCAAAGATTGATCTAAGGTAAGGATACCACTAGTTGAAGATTAAGGTGGAAGATATTCCGAAGACTGCTTTTCGCATGAGATATGGTCACTACGAGTTCTTGGTCATGCCATTTGGGCTAACGAATGCACCAACACCATTCATAGACTTGATGGACTGGGTATTCAAACCATACCTCAAAAAATTAGTGGTTGTTTTTGTCGATAATATCCTCATCTATTCGAGGATAAGAGATGAGCATGAGCAGCATTTACGAGTGACTCTTCAAACACTCAGAGACCATTAGTTATATGTAAAACTCAGCAAGTGTGAGCTTTGGTTTGAGCAGATCAGCTTCTTAGGCCATGTAGTCTCTGAGACTGGTATCAACATTGACCCAACAAAGATTGAATTAGTAGTGAATTGGGAGCAGTCGAAGACGGTTATAGAGGTCCGTAGTTTCCTTGGTTTGGCAGGATACTACAGAAGGTTTGTTGAGGGCTTCTCTAAGATATCAAGTCTGCTTACACAACTTACGAAAAAGAATGCTAAGTTTGATTGGACAAAGCAGTGTGAGTAGATTTTTTAGGAGCTCAAGAAATGATTAACTACTGTACCAATACTTGTCATACCTTCAGGCAGTGGAGGCTTTGCAGTATACAGTGATGCTTCATACGGGGAATTATGCTATGTGCTTAATCAGAATGAGAGGGTCATTGCTTATGGGTCTAGGAAGCTTAGGACCACTAGAAGAATTATTCGACTCATGACCTGGAGTTGGCTGTAGTGATCTTCGCTCTGAAGATTTGGAAGCATTACCTGTATGGGAAGACGTTCAATATCTTTACAAATCACAAGAGTCTCAAATATCTTTTCACATAGAAAGAATTGAATATGAGACAACGACGATGGATGGAGTTCCTGAAAGACTATGATCGTGTCATCCAATACCACCCTAGGAAAGCAAACGTTACAGCAGATGCACTGAGCCAGAAATTCTCTGCTTAGTTGTCACATCTCATTGCAAGAGTGCACAGATGACACTTACTTGAAGACATGGCATTATGCGACACGAGGTTTGATGTTAAAGGTTCAGGCGCTTTGATGGCTACGCTTGTGATATATTCTACTCTCTTCGAGAACATCTGCAAGCTTCAGATGACGGATGATGAGCTTATGGCTATCAGACAAGATGTGATTGGTGGGTATAAGACAAATTTCTCCATCAAAGAAGACGAGACCTTGTTGTTTTGAGACTGGGTATGCATATCAACTAATACTGAGCTTCGAGACACTATTTTGGAAGAGGCTCACAAGTCTAAGTACGCCATTTATCTTGGGAGTACTAAGATGTATCAAGACTTGAATAAGAGCTTTTGGTGGAGAGGCTTAAAGAGAGATGTAGCTGAGTATGTTTCGCGATGTTTGGTATGTCAGCAGGTTAAGGTTGATCATCGGAATTCGACGGGATTATTGCAACCTTTACCGATACCTGAGTAGAAATGGGAGGCCATTTCTATGGACTTCATTCTGAGGTTATCGAGAACTCTAAGGAAACACAATGCCGTCTGGGTCATTGTGGATCGACTGACTAAATCCGCTCACTTCCTGCAGTACAATACGACGTATACCGTCAGCAAACTCGCAGAGTTGTACCTCAAAGAGATAATCAGACTATATGGTATACCGATCAGTATTGTATCTGATAGAGACCCGTTATACACATCTCAGTTTTGGTAGCAATTTCAGGAATGGATGGGTTCTAGGCTTGACTTTAACTCGGTATTTCACCCTTAGACAGATAGACAGACCGAGCGAGTGAACCAAATCATAGAGGACATGCTACGTGCTTGCATATTGGATTTTCAAGGGTCGTGGGACCAACAGTTACCTTTGATTGAGTTCGCCTATAATAATAGTTATTAGGCTAGTATCGGCATAGCTCCCTACAAAGCATTGTATGGGCGATGGTGCAAGTCTCCACTTAATTAGGAAAAAGTGGGCGAGAAACTCATTTTAGGCCCAAAGATCGTGAAGAGTACGACCAAGACAGTTTGATTAATCCGTGAGAGGCTACTCGCCGCTCAGAGTCGTCAGAAGAGCTATGCCGACCTCAAATGAAATCATGTTGAGTTTTAGGTGAACTTTGTAAAATTGGTCACCTTAATATTTAGTTAATTTTATTTTGGTAGCTAATACCTATGTTTCAGGTGGGAGACAATGTATTTGTCAAAATTTCACCTACGAAAGGTGTGATGCGTTTAGACAAGTGTGAGAAGCTGAGTCCATGCTATATTAGGCCTTTTGAGATATTGGGCTGAGTCGGCGAGGTTGCTTACCGAGTAGCCTTACTACCGCAACTATCTAGCATGCACAATGTATTTCACGTGTTTATGTTACGAAAGTATGTTAGAGGCCCGACTCATGTGTTAGACTACTAACCCATTAAGCTACAAGACAGTCTAACATTGGTCGAGGAGCCAGTACAAATCCTGGATCGTAAAGAACAGATCTCACGGACCAAGCGGATTCCTTTGGTTCTTGTGAAATGGCGCAACCACTCTTCGGAGGAAGCCACTTGGGAACGTGAAGCTGAGATTTACGAGTACTTTCCATGTCTTTTTTAATGATGTTTTAAAACTTTTGTAACAGATTGTAACTCATGAAATATATAAGTACTCCTTTTGGTTTCTAGCTTTCTTATTCAAATAAAATATTCTTTTAAATTGCAAGTTTACATGGTTGAAAGAAAAAGAAAAAAATAAATAAAGCCTAGTGGTTCTATTTTTAATCTGCTACTTCTATATCATAAGTTGTGACCACAATTATAACTGCCTTGTTTAGGCCCGTATGGATAGTAGATTGTGCGAGGTTACGTGTATGTGTACCTGTTATTCATTTTCAATGGAAGTTCATCAACTTGCATCCGTATGTGAACCCCAATTATTTTATAGCCCTTTTAGTTGGTTGTGATTCTGTAAGTTATCAGGCAGGTAATTGGTTTCCAAACTCTGATTAAATTCAGTTAAATTATACGTGGTTGTCTGATAAGAAAATGTAAGGGATATGTGTACTAAGTTTGAGTCACGGTAAAGTTTTTTCCCAAGCAGGTAAAACTTAGAATGTAAGTGTCCATGTACGGATGCAATCCCTCTATGGTATTATAGGATGTCACACGAAGTATATCCAAGTTACCATGGACCCCGTCCTTTGAAAAGTGTGGTTGGAAAAACCTATCGCACTGTGACCCATGCTCTTTAGACCTATGACTGTTTTGATTATGCTTTGATGTGAACCTTGGTTAGGAGGAGGGCTTACTGTAGGCTAGTAGGTTTGTCTAAGTACATCTAGCATTTTCGAGGATGAAAATTCCTAAGGAGGAGAGAATGTAATGACCGACAAGAAACAAATTAATCGAGATGTCGCCATAGACTTGTAATTAATTAATTAAATGATCTTAGAATAAATGTGTGAAAAAGAAATAAGGTTTAGAACTTGAGAGGACCTTTAGTGGTGAAACCGTACACCGACTTGCAGTGTGCCGCTCAACGTTGAATCTGAACCTTTGAAGTTAAAGAACTAAACACACAAAATTGCGTGTGTGTGCCCCACAGAAAAGGACACCCAAATATAAAAGAAGGGGAGGCTTCTTTGAGAAGCCATTTCCGTTTGCAAATAGAGAAAGAAGAAGAGTGAGAGCTAGAGAGAGATCACCATTTGGAAATCCGTAGCCTTCAAGCCCTGTGAAATCGCAGTCGCATGGTCGCTTGCAAGCTCCTGACCTCGCAAGAAATCACCCGAGTTCCGTTTGTGAAACACCATTGGTGATTAAAACCTTTGAGTTAGAACGTGTGTGAACTGATCTCTTGTGCTCGACTTTAATGATTGGAAAGGTTAGGATCGATGTGTGTAAATAGATGAAGTCACCTTGAACTCGCGAGATCATACGCGGTGGAAATCGTTAAAGGAATCTGAAGCTTTGTTCCAAAACCCCCATTTAGGGCATCATTCCTTAGTTGTGAAATCGATTGATGAAAGGTATGATTGTGTTGATTTTTAATGATATAGTTTTGTAGGATAAATGTTTGTTTATGTGTGTGAATGTGTGTGGAATGATTGGGGGAGAAAAGGCGGGGAATCGCGAGAGAAAATGGGTTTTAGAAACCCAGAGATTGCTGAGTTTTTTAACTCGCGCGACCGAGCTTCAGAGCTCACTCGTGCGAGCAAACTTTGGAAGGACTCTTGAGGATTTATTACACTAGGGAAATAAGGTTTAGTGAACCTCTGTGTCTCGCAACCACGAGCTTAAGTGCTCGCTTGCGCGAGGGGTTCGTGTAGGAGGCAACAGTGCACTGAAATCCAATCGCTCACCCGAGTAAGGTGAGGTCCCTGTGTCTCGTGCGCACGAGCTTCAGAGCTCGCTCGCGCGAGAGGCCTGTTGATAATATGTAAAGCCTTTGAGACTCTGAGACTCGCTCGCGCGAGGGCCCAAGTGAACAAGAGGCTCGCTCGTGCGAGGCCTCACGTGCCTAGAAGCAGTAGGCACAAATCCAATCGCTTACGTGAGATTTGGTATATTGTGAGCTTACGCGCCTGAGGTCTATACCTCGCTCGTGCGAGAAATAGAGTTTGGTCTACTTTTCTTAATTTCTATTTTTCTATCCGAATATCTTGCTTGTATGCTATCAGACCTTTGATATATGATCATTAATGGTCTTAGGTTATGTTGTTAGCTTTGACACCGTCCGATGAGGGTATTTTACATCGGTTGACGTAAAAGCGGTCTGAGGTAGGAGAATCTCATAATCACTTGTATTCTATTTCAATTTGCATGGATATTTTGTAATTTGATCTTTTGAACTATCATATGACATCTGAACCTTGCATTTATAAATCTGAATACGATTAAGAATTTGAATATGAACTGAGAACTCTGAAATCCGAATCTGCTTTGAATTTGAAATTTGAATCTGAACTCTGAATTATGTATTAGAATTTGCATATGAATTATGTATTAGAATCTGTATGTGATTTCTGATTCACCTGAACTATCCCTCAATTCCTGAATAATTTCTTGGTATAAGTTACTCTCATAACGCAGGGGCTCGTTGCACTACTGAAAAAGGATTCATGAACGACGATGATAGGTAGGGGTCCCATCTCTATTATTCCTGCTCTTGAGATATATTAACTTGAGAGGTAGATTAAGTTGAGACTTAAGTAATGAATTTGATAAGCTTTGCATAAAAGAATAAAAAAATAATGTGCATCTGAATTCCTTATCTCTTTGAATCCGTTTTAAAAAAGTTAGAATATGACGTTACATCTGATTTGTGTATTTGAAATTCAGTCATTTAACCTACTTTAAATATCTGCTTTTGAATATCGTTTATTCCGAATATGCTTTGAAATTATGTTTGTTGAGATATAATATGATTAATATGAGTCTCTTCTACTGAGCTTAGATGTTAGCTCACTCCGACTATACGTCACAAGTACTGATTTTGACGTAGCGGCTAGGAGCTATGAGAGCGATCCAGACTATGTTCCTGAGGAAGAGTCCGAGATTCCTCCTGAGGAATTCTTTCCGGTTTAGGATCCTACCTTTTTTTGGTGGCATTTTTTGAGAGTTTAGACTTTGACTTGGTATGTCCGACCTATTTATGTTTTGTATTTTAGTTTCATGTAATTAAATACTTATTCTTTTTGTGAACAATGTTTCAGTGATGGTCAGTCATCATCGGTGGTTCTTTTAGCTCTTCTGTCCATGATTTTACATGGGGTTAGAACCGTTACTTTTGTTCTGCTTTTCTTATAGAAATAAAATTTAATTACGCTTTTACTCTGATGTTTATTTGTGTTCCGTCCGACTTATCGTTTAATCGATAGGTTGGCGAGCCGACCTTTCCGATAATCGAGGATTGGAAAAGTCGGGTCGTCATAGACCTGCAGTGCAATTAACCCTTTTTTTTATCTTACACTGTTATGCCAGAATCCAAATGCTACACTTCTGTGTTCAGTCTACATTGACCAAATGGAAGTTTCTCATTGGAATGCGTCTTAGTCAAAAAAGCACAGTTGTAAGTGGACCTAACATCTTCTCATGGTACTCAATGCTCACTTCTTTTTTTTTCTATTTTTTTTTTTTTGTGGGGGGTACCACATGTAATAAAAAATCTAACTGTTTGATAGGTAAGGCACAATCAGGAGATCTGTTGTGTAGAACATTAGAACAGAAAATGATCCCAACCATCTAATTTATGGCAGCCAACAGTTTTCACATCCAAAAATCTGATTATGTATACAAAATATTAGGTTAAAAATAACAGTATCCGCAGAAATCTCCCCAAAGCATAAGTAGTGACAACTGGCTACCCAAACCTGTTTTGCTTCTTTTCTGATTTAGGTACCATACTAGTATTTATAATCAAAGATTATTACAATTGCAACCATTCACCCGTTAAATATGTTGACTGCTTTGAATCAGATGATAAAGATCATTTTCCATCCCAATCTTCCATACAAGAGAGATTGGTACTATGAACCACCTATCAAACAGTCAAATGTTGATTCCACCTAGAATACATCCCCAAATTTGATTTGAGAATGCTTCCTTTGATACATCATGATCACAGACACTTTTGAGGCTGTGTGCCATGTTGAATTAATATCTAGTTGTTTGATTGGTGAGCCATGATCTCAAGATCTATTGTGTGGATAATTGGGTCGAAAACCGATCTCTATCGTCTGATTCAAGGGAGTCATCGACGAGAGAAAATATAGTTGCGATTGTAGATTCTTCAGTTGTAAATACTGGTACCATTCTATTTTTCTTTGTCCTTTGATCGGTGTCATAAGTCACTTGAGGGTAATTTCAGCTCATTTTTTTCTTAGTTCGAATTTAAGCACATATCAACTTTTTTTAAAGATATCATAATTCATAAGCATACATGTATCTTAAATACTTGATACTGCTAGGTCATAACCCATTAATTCAGACCCTATCACGTAAATACTTGATAGTTTGGGTCCCTGTCATGTAAAAATCCCAGTATAGTATGGTAATATGCTGCAATATTGATATAGAATTGGTAAAAGGTATCCAGCTTGTGCACGAGAGGTAGTGCATAGGTCAATTAATTAAACCAATATAATGTGAAAAATATAGTCTCACTAATTCACATAATTATAAATATTTGAATTAGTTGATGGAAATTATTTTGTGCCTCGATCTTTGAGCTAATTGATCTCGAGATTATGGACCTACAATCACACGGTCAAATTTTTATTTCACATTACAAGTAACTCAAAAAGTGATCCAAGAAACACATTTGATATATACCCATGATCATCACGTGGAATTAAAATTAAACCGTTTGATGTGGGTCTTCTGACTTCAAGATTCATTGTGTGAAAGATTGTGGTGAAAAACAATCTCGATCATCTGATTCAAAGCAGTCAAATATTAGTTTTGTAACCGATTAATCCGTCACTAAAGGGTTTATTTAATAGTAGTTGTAAATAGTCTGATTTGTTTGGGGGCTTATTCATGTTCTCATGTTAAGAGAAGGACAAATGCAGAAGCCGATTTATCATCAACGATCGGCTTGAGAAAGAATTGTGAGGAGATTTGGATGGAGTTTCAGTAGTTTTTTCATGATGTAATAGCCTCTGATTTTCAGTAGTTTTTTCAAATAAAAATTCTCATTATATTAAAAAAAGGAAGTAAATGCTCCGATCCAAATTGACCGGAAGACTTCTTTTCTTCTATGGCTTGCACCGAAAAATAAAAAATTAACATGTTCTCAATATTCCAAATGACTAAGACTTGCTTTTCCACAGAGACTAGCACAAAAAAAAAAAATAAAAAAAAAAAAAATAAAAAAAAAAATAAAAAAATAAGTTCAATAACTTGTGCATTTTTTTTCTACAATCCAAATTGATTGGAACACTTGATTTTCCATAGACTTGCACGCAAAAAATTTAACAAAAAAAGAAGAAGGAAGAAATCAATCAATTGGGCGTGTTTTGTGTCGAATCCAAATTGATTGGAAGACTTGCTTTTGTACAAAGACTTGCGCATAATTAGAATCAATAAAAAAAAATTAATAAATTGAGCATGATACCTCGTTGTAAGAATCGGGCCTAAATCTTGGTAAGAGTGTGACCCGATCAAAACTGTGGCCTCCTGCGGTCTAGTCCCATAGTTGGACCAGGTTTTACGGCCGAACTGCCTGAAATTGTTGAATCGTTCGATCTGACAATATGACCGTGTGAACAGTGGCGGAACCAGGATTTTCATCTAGGCGGGGCACAAGATGAATTAGGTTTAATTTCGATTCATTTCGGAATAACTTTCGAAAAAATTGTTGGGATTAAAAAAAATATAAAATTATATATATTAAAATATATATTATCATAAAAATCGTGTTTCGTGCCAATTTTTTCAACGTAGGATTTTTTTATCATTGCTTTCAAATCTAACGGCTTAGATTGTCTTTCCTACATATGATCTTTTGATTATTGCGTTTAATTTTTTTCGTACGATCTTTTGATCATCAACAATTGACTGATTTGACTTAGACGATGGAGTTCATTTTTCACTTCAATCCTCCACACAAAGGATCTTGAGACTACGAGCGTACCATCCGACAGTCAATTTTTTTTATTTTAAGTGGCATAAATCTCAATAAAGTGATTAAAAAACAATGAGGCACACATCACACTAAATTAGGGCTACGTTTTGGGATGTGTGCCACGTAGAAAAAACTAGCGTTTGATGGCAAGTCTATAGTCTCAAGATCTGTTGTGTAAAAAAATAAGCTTAAAACCTATCTTCATCGTCAAATTCAAAACAGTCAAATGATTGTGGCATGCAAAACTTGAGTTGAAAAGAAAGAATCTTGAATTTTAAGGATTGCAAAGAAATTAGTCCCTTCATATTTTAGCTCCAATGGTGGGCGAAATCAGCTAAATTTTGAGAAAGTGGACCCCACATTATTGCAAAATAGAAATCCTTTATTCTATAACAAAAGCAAAATGGGTACTATTGTTTGCACCCACGTCTTAGACCCCTTGATAACTATTGATTAAGTCAGATCAGATGATGGAGGTCATGCTTCATCCCGATGCTCCACACAAGAGATCTTGAGATCATAGTGCACCTATCAGACGATCAGTTTTTAATCCAGATGTCACAGATCCCCCCAAAAATGGTCTTTGAATCATATGTCAGACATCACACCCAAACATCAATCTAGGGCCATTTTTTGGAGATCAGTGACACATGAAATAAAAAATTTACCGTCTAATAGGTGCGCCATGATCGCAAGATCTAGTTTGTCGAATGTTGGCCTGAAACACTATCTCCGTCATTGATATGAAGCAATCAATGGTATTTAAGGGGTCTAGGACGTGAGCACTTTCAGAGATGGCTGCAAATAGAGATACCCAAGGCAAAATTCAAGAGACATTTTTACTGACTCCTCTTCTCACGGAAACAAGTATTAAATATATATATATATATATATATATATATATATATATATATATATATATTTTTTTTTTAAGTCATGTGGGCAGACGCCTCTTCTAACGGAAACAAGTAGTAATTATTTTATTATTTTTTAAAGTCAGGGCGGGCGTACACCCTCACTCGCCCACTCATGCGTCTGCCACTGCGTGTGAATAGCCCGGTTGATGGAGAACAATGCATGCAGTTCTCAGTCAAGTACAGTTCCAGTTTCGTACAACATTTTGACTCGAGTCAAGTTCATCCCAGTCAGGTGCAGTTCTCAGTCATAAGAGTAGCTATGTTCACCTCCCACGTGTTCTCTAGAAGCGCCTACATCCGAGACCCCTTAAAAAGCGTTGGTTGCTTCAGATAAAATGATAGAGATCGTGTTTCACCCCGATCTTCCACACAATGGATCGTGAGGTCATGGTGCACCTGTCAGACGGTCAATTTTTTATTCCATGTGTCCCAAATCCCTTCACAAGGCCCTAAACCACGTTTGAGCGTGATGTGAACCATAGGATTGAAGAGTCATTTTTTGGGGATATGTGACACATGGAATAAAAAATTGACTGTTTGATAGGTTGCCATGATCAAAAGATCCATTGGGTGGAAGATCATGGTGAAAAACAACCTCCATCATCTGATCCAAAGCAATCAATGATTTTTAAGGGGTCTGGGATGTAGGTGCTTTCAGAGAACGCGTGAGCGTGAAGAGAGCTACCCTTATGATATACTAAAAGGATCTACAACTTGCACACGAGATTTGTATCGTGACATATAGTTAAAAAGAAAAATTTTCTCATTTTTGAGATTTGTGTCATGTGGAACGCCATCTAGATCTTCTGATTTAAAGACCATGATGGAAAGATGCTTCGGGCCAAAGATTAGCATGAAATAAGAACTTTATCATCTGATTCATGTTTTGTGCCAATTTTTGGCCTCAAAAATCTTTACACATTATTGTCAAATCAGATAGCTCAATGGTGGTCCATGTGGCACATATATATAAAAGAGGTAAGTACCGTAAAACGCCCCTGAAGGGAACTTATTACCATTTCGGTAGCCATCTTCGGTTTATTATCAGCAGGCGCCCAAGCACCGTCAAGAAGCCCGTTTACAGCCAGTTGACAGAGAACCTACGAAATGGAGATTACTGAAATACCCTCTCGAAGAGAGGAAAAAAATCCCCAAAAAGAGCTTCTTCCTTCCTCACTCTCCTCCCTCTTCTTTTCCTGTCCATTTGTCGACGCCGCCATTGGAGGGCTTTTCGGATCTGTCATTTGTTGACGCCGATTGTTGAGCCGCCGGAGCTGGGACCTCGTATTCGAAAAGCAAAAAGCTCTTTTCGCTGGTTATCGACGCCAGCGCTCGGATTGTTTGTCTCCGCTCTCAGTTGGGTCCCCGGTTTCCATCTACGTCCTCCGTCGTTTGTCGACGCCGTATATTGGGCGGCAAGAGCTGGGACCACGATTTCCAAAAGCAAAAACCACTCTTTGCCCTTTGACGACGCCGGAGCTCAGATCGTCCATCTTCGTTCTCAGCTGGGTCCCCGGTTTCCATCATCGTCTTCTTCAACAGTAAGTGAAAATGCATGTGTGTTGTTTATTTTTTTATGTCTGTATTTTTTTTTGTGATTTGTTGCCTACCTAATGTTTGATGGAATGCCTCATAGAACTGAATGATTATTTTCCCAAATATCAGATTGTTTATTTCAGCTGTGTTTCATTAATGTGGCGATTTGTGTGCCAGTGCTCCCCACCGATAAACCTTTTGCATCAAAGTTTGAACTACTCCCCTCCTAGAAACATCTAAGTCTCTAACCCATTCGAATGAGATCAAAAAGCAATTTTTGTCAGTTGGACCTTCATGGAATGGAGGTTCACAGATTATCCTTAATTTGTTATATTAAGTGTGTTTCATAAAAAATCAAGTATCATCATTATCATATCATCAAGCATGGAGGAGGAAAAAAAGCTTTTAGAAATCATGCATTCAACAGAACTCAATATTGGGAATTTCTTTATCCTCCAAAAATATAATAACATACAAAGTGGAAAATAATAAGATCCATGTAAGAGTTACCTGTTGGTACTTGGTCTCTATCAAACTAATTTGTTTGTTGAAATCCAAACCAGTTTCATCAGCCACAAATTACGGCGCAGCAAATTACGGTGCGGCAAATTAGGAAAAGAATTTGCAGACACAAATTACGGTGCGGCAAATGCAATCATTCATATAATTGTAAGATAGATGAGGCATGACAGCCACATTATAGATAGAGCACTGAGTGCTTTTTTGCCCATGGGTCAAAATCTCGGTTTACCATATCATATCGTTCAGCCCTAAAACCGATACCTACTGGACACAAATTACGGTGCGGAAAATGCAATCATTCATATAATTGTAAGATAGATGAGGCATGACAGCCACATTATAGATAGAGCACTGAGTACTTTTTTGCCCATGGGTCAAAATCTCGGTTTACCATATCATATCGTTCAGCCCTAAAACCGATACCTACTGGACAATACGTATCGGTTCTGGGATGATACATTCCGGTATTTTTCCAAAAAAAAAAAAACACAAAACAATAATTTGAAAATATCGGTGACGATACATTGGACGATAAGTTGAACAATTATTTGACTAATTTTTAAGGGGCCCGAGAAAAACTCAATTTATCGTATCGTCCAAGTCCAAAACCAATACGTATCGGTATTGGACGATATTTTGATCAATGTTTTTGCCACATGTTTTTGAGCAATCAAAGTCGTCAAAATTAATACTTATAAATTGAACTTAAGTGGGCCCAAAAACCACCCTCATTGGTGGATTTGAACTGTTTGATCTATACAGAAATTCATATGGTTGTGCATATATTTAAGAGAAAAGTACCATGAGTCGCCCCAAAATCATCTTTATCACCATTTCCCTGGATTTTTATTTTTTTAATCATAAAGCGCCCCATACAGGCAAAAATGGGCCGTTCTGACCTGTGTATTCCCACGTTAGCATTTTGGGGCAATTTCTTTTATACTTTTGCCCCTATTAACTGCTTTTACACAACCATTTTTTTTCTTTCTAACCCTACTTCTTCTTCTCCAAAACCCTATGTTTGTGGGAGGCCATCTCACAAAGGACCGATAAAACTGTAGAAGAAAAAAATGAGCTTAGATCAATCTAGGGTTGTGTAAAAAAAAAGTGACGAAAGCGAGGGTAAATAGGAGCTTGGATTAATCTAGAGCTGCTTTTACAGACCCCTTCTTCTCCCTAACCCTACTTCTCCAAAACCCTATGTTCGTCAGCGGCCGTCTCGCAAAGTACCAATTAAATCGTAGAAGGAAAAAAGTTACAAAAGCGATGGTAGATAGGAGCTTGGATCAATCTAGAGCCATTGGAGCATGGATCAATTTAGAGCCATTGATTCCCAGATCTGTAGAGCAAGAAATCATTTTTTTTTTCCAGATCTATAGAGCAAGAAATAAATTTTTTTCTCTTTCTTCCTCAAATTAAAATTAATTAAAATTAAATTATAATTTCCAAATCCATATTGAAGCAAAGTTGTGCACGGATTACAAGTGATATTTTTCTCTTTTTTCCATATTATAAAAAGTTTTTTGATGGCTTGTCAATTTTACGGCTTGACAATGTGTAAAGGTCATAAATGGGGTGCTGGTTTATTGTCTGATTTGGAAGTTGAATTGAAGAAGAAAGCTAGTAGGGTATTAGAGAAAGTGACTGAGATCTGCATCATGAAATCTGTAAATTATAATTTAATTTAAATTAAATTTAATTTGAGTAAAATGGACCGTATGATGATACAACCCTAACCATCTATCTTAGATGAACGGTTTAGATCGACGATCATAGATACCAAATTTACTTTACAGATGGATCGTATATAATCCTCCACAGTAGTACGCGAGGTAATGTAACTTTATCTTTTTAGAATCCACACTCGTTGGCGTTGAAGCCATCTGTCCATCTCTTAGAACTCTGTCCTAAGGTATATGTACACGTGTGTTCCCGAAGTTTAGTTTCTTTGTATGGCACATATTTTAATCAGATGTTTGAAACCGATTAATAAGAGGGGTAAAACTGTAAAAGTCACTTGCTTCTTGTATTCAATAGACATTTGAAATATCTGAAGTAATAAGTTAAGGTTCATGTTTTTTTGGTAATATAAAAAGGCAAAAGCCATTTTTTCGTACAAAGCCCTATATTTAAATGGTCGATATTAAAGTGCACTGATAGGATGGTTCCTATCTTATCATAAGAATGATTCTCTTGCTGAGATGTGCCAATGATGGGCTGCTAGTTGGACTATTTCGATTCATCAAACATGTGTTCCATGTGGTATAAACCTATGAGGTTGTAGCCTATGTGCAAGGGTCAGCAGTGTCATTTTGATAATTATATGATCATTTGATATTCCAGTGTTAAGTCATAGTTAGCACGCATTTTTAGGTGATTAAAGACAATTTGGCATATATCAATTTTTTCACAGCTCTTAGGAACCTATCTTGTGCAGGTTTTGAGCTATGGTTTCAAACTATTGAGCCATCAACCGTTTGAGGTTATGTCTAGATGAAAAAAAAACTATCAATGCTGAAATTTCTAGTAAAGGCATGGAATTTTCACTAGTTTAAGAAATGTTTATATGGTTAAAGAAGCATTTACGGATTGGTTGGTAAGATTGAAGAGCATTAGATGGACTAGTTGATTTGAAATCATTAGCTAGAGTGACCCAAATCTTAGATTGCATAGAAAACCATCTTTAATAGTCTCCAAACAAAATTGGCATCAAATAGCTTGGTGGATCCTTCCATTTGGATTGTAATTTGTAAATTCTTGAAGGGAATAAGTTCCAAATAGAAGAAACAATTACAACAGACTTTTTAGAAGCCAAATCTTCCATCAACAGTCTATTTGAAAAGAAATTTGAGAAAGTAAGCTAAATCTCCACCTTAGATCAGAGAGCTATAGAAAACATGATTTGTTGGCAGTCAGTAAGAGATTGGAAGTTAAGTAGAAAACTAAAAGAGGCCTCTAATTAACAAAGAAAATAAAGAAGCCTCTAATTACAATTAGTTGTGTAGTAATTGTGTTACTATTGAGTGAAAAGGCACTAATGTGGCGAATATTGTGCCAATGCTCCCCACCGATAAACCTTTTGCATCAAAGTTTGAGCTACTCCTCGGATTGGGAAAAATTTGTGATACATTCAATTTATTTAGTTAGTATATTCTATTTCTGAATACTCATAGCCTCTGTTTTATATGGGTCTGTTTATTCATCTTTCCAAAATTTTGACTTAATCAATTCATTTGTTGAAACGAGTCCGAAGAAAATTCATTATAGAGAGAGAAAGAGAGTCACGGAAAAAGGCTTAATTGTAGAGAGATAAAGAGACTAGGCAAAGGCACCCTCTCTCTCACTAAAAAATAAACCCTCTATTTGGTGTAGGCCGGCAACTCAGGTTCGGCGAACACCGGATCGCCGGAGGAGACGTTGAATGACTATTCAAGTGCTATTCGGTAAAGAAATTTTACACGGTGCATCGACGGCAGCCGTTTAAAAGTTGCAGGGACGTATTTTAGTAATAAACTTTTTTTTTAGGGAAACGGTGTTAAAAATTATTGACGGGCGTTTTCTGGTACTTTTCTCTTAAAATTAGTGAGCCGAAATGGCTAACATGCTCCTTATCTACACTATAAATAAGTTGTTGGATTGGTCTATAGTGAACCTGATTAATCTGTAATTCAAGTTGTTCATTATTTGTGCCTTGTTTGAAATGATGATCAACCGTTTGAGTATATGTGTAGATGATAAAAAAAACTATTAATGCTGAATTTCTAGGAAAGGCATGAAATTTTCAGTAGTTTAAGAAATGTTTATATGGTCTAAGAAGCATTTATGGATTTGTTGGTAAGATTGAAGAGTATTAGATGGACTAGTTGATTTAAAATAATTGGCTTGGTTGGGGATGTTTGGGATCCGTAACTTTTAGTAGCCATTATATATGGTCATTATCCAAACTTAATTCTTATTTTCAATTTAAGTCACGAGCAGTATATCATATTGTCATCTCTTACTGAACAGGATATAACCAATTATGAATGATACGGTTCACTTGGTTTGCTTCTATGATGGATTGTTGAACGAACGTGGTTTGTCACCAAAGTATGTTGGTGGAAAAAAAAAATTGAAGCTTGTTCAGTGCGACATTACATACGAGGCACTCGTGGAAAATATTTATGAGGTAATCAATATGGGTCGCGAGGAGTGTAAATTCACTCTCAAATACTTATGCACCTTGAGCGACCAAGTTTTGGTTATAGACATTGAAAACAATGGAGATGTGCATCAAATGTTTCTTGGAAATCGAGGATGCCGAATGATACATATATATATCATTAAAGAATTGACGAATGATGGAAACAAAGGAGTAGAGAAAAAAAGCATGAACAAGAAGAATGCATCCTCTTATGCGTCTCCTATGTTTGCAACTCCTTGTGGTGAGAAAAGGTAATTTATTCGTTATGTAATTGTTTTTGTACAATTTATCAGATCGATACACCCCATACAATTAAAAGACTATCTTTGTTCATAATAGAAGGAACCGGTCAATGACAAAAGTAAACCTATTCATCCGTTTAGATTTCCAAGTCAAGATAGTGACGGGTCCGTCGGTGATTTTTCTAGATCATTTTCCAATACCAGGTAAAAGCATATAATTTTGTCAATTAATTTTTATAACAGAAACTATATTTATTTTGTAAATTTGTTACAAAAAAATATTACATTTTGTTTATAGGAGCCGACATGATATGTTCCCTTCTCGCGATAGCATTGACGACGACAATGCATCTAAAGGTTCTGATTCTATTTCGAATAAGAGTCATAGCAGCAACGAAGCTTCGAACGGGTCTCCCTTTGACACGAACCCCATGTACGAGGGCATCAGAACCGCAAGATCAAGAGATAGTGGTGACGGATCTAGTTTGAAGAGTCGGAGTAAGGATAGAAAGGATGTGCCCCCATGTGATCCGGATCGCTATGTTCGGACGTCTGATGTTGAAGATGACCTGCCCCCTTTCGAGGTATATGGAGATAAGTATCGTTTTGAGGATGATAATTTATGCGATGAGGCGGGTACTTACAGACGGGAGATGACATCTATGCAAGTTGGAAAACTTTTCGCTTCGAAAGCGGACTTTCAAAATGCTTTGAAAGAATTTGCAATATTGGCGAATTTCCAATATGCACCATTAGAGACTCGCGCAACGAAGGTTGTAGCAAAGTGTGCCATTGCCTCATGCCCCTGGCGCATCCGTGCTTCAAAGATACGTTGTGATACCACATTCAAAATCGTTATTCATATCCCGCATACATGTGGACCAGCAGAGCGCGGGAAGGACCATCGACAAGCCACTAGTCATTGGGTTGCAAGCTGCATCAAGGGTCTTCTAAAATTGCATCCATATTTTAATGTAGGCAAGATTATATCGTACATACAAAAACAATACGGTGTGGTAGTGTCATATCAAAAAGCTTGGCGTGCCAAAGAAATTGCAATGGGAGATATCACAGGTGGTTGGGAGCGTTCTTACGACTTATTGCCCAGATATTGTGAGGAGTTGATGCGAGTTGATCCTGATGCCAAAACATAACTTATTCGTGGAAAGGGTAACGCTTTTCTTAGATTTTTTTGGTCATTTGGCCCATCAATCCGTAGTTATCGGAGGACTCTAAGGCCTATAGTATCTATCGATGGGACGTGTTTGAGAGGAAAATACGGAGGAGAGCTTCTAATGGCTCAAGCTGTTGATGGTAACAACGGATTGTTCCCTCTAGCATTTGCGGTTGTCGAGAAGGAAAATCATCAATCGTGGGAGTGGTTTTTAACATTGTTACGAGACCATGTGACCGGTAATCCTTCTGAGTTGATTATAATATCCGATCGACATGATTCTATAATGAAGTTTGTGCCATTGGTGTTTTCCAACTGTATGCATGGTTACTGTGTTCACCATTTGACAAAGAACTTCCTCTTAAAGTTCAAGAATTCTTACGTTAAGGGATTGATATGGAAAATTGCTAGAGAACTCACCCCTCAAGGGTATAAACATGAAATGGATGCTTTAGAAGACAATTTTCCAAATTGTCATGCTTGGCTTAATGACATTGGCGAGAGACATTGGAACATTGCGCACTTTCCTGGGAAACGGTATGGGATATTGACTACAAACTACTCAGAGTGCATGAACTCCGTATTAGTGTTTGCTAGAACTTTACCTATTGCTTCGATTGTTGAGCTCACTCATGCGAAGGTCACTAGTTACTTTTATCAGAGGTCATTGGATGGTAAGGCTCGTGCTAGTAAAGGAAAGAAGCTCACAAAATATGCAGATGCACATTTAAAGGATGAAATCATGGCGGGTAGATTTCTAAGGAACAGAGGCATCATAACATAATCCAAAAGGAACAAAAGACTACAGATAGCAAAAGAATATATCACTGTGAGGAACCAAAAGGAACCACCGGTGATGGCCAATCCAATCACCTAAAATAGAGGTTCTCGATAATGGTTCCTCTAGTGATATCAAAAGGACAAAATAATAGCCTAGGGCTCAATATTCCAAAATTAATATTCAGACAAAATACCAAAAATACAAGGATCCAAAGATCAAGGGAAGAACTCCTCCGCTGGTATATCCAAATCCTCCTCTGGAATATAATCGGAGTCCTCCGGATCCTCCGACCCAATGTCGGTCTCAGCACTTGTGACGTATAGTCGAGGGTGAGCTAACAGCCAAGCTCAATAGAAGAAGCCAGATCTATTTGCAGTTTATTATAAGTACTGGTTTTCAAAACACCGAATCAGATCAAATATGATTTTTCAAAAGATGCTTTCAATTTCAAATCTCCAGTTCTAATCCTGAGTCAAAACTGATAGTAAGTTCAAGGTGTTCAAAATGTTCTGATTTAGCATGCTTCTTGCCTTAAATTTATAACTTAATTTTATCTCTCAAATTTCCTATAGCATGAGAGCGGACTATGGTGACCGATGGGAAGACCCTTACCGACCATCGCCGTTCATGAACCCATTTCAAAATGCAACAAGCCCTGCGCTATGAGGGTAACTTGCCAAAGTTTTACATCAACACGGTTGGTAGAATCTAGGGCATCGCATTTATGAACCCTAAATCAAATGCAAATGCTAATACATATCAAAGCTTATTAATTATAACATATACTGAATTGTCAAGGTTCTGATTCGAAATTCTGATTCGAAAATTAACTGAGATTCTGATTCAAAAAGGTTTAGCTGAGGTTCTGATTCACAAAGATTCTTATTTCTAACAATGTTTACAATTTTCTGATGTTGTCGTATATTCACGCTTTGTTTATACTATGTGCACAGATTATCATCAACTTAACGCATTTCAAGTAATTTATCTATCATAGTTTGTGCTTATAACTTATGCAAATGAAGATTAGGGTTCCCCTACCTTAACCAAGCGGTTTCAAAAGCATGCAAAAACGGTCCTCTCCAAGGACTTCCGACAGACAAAACCTACATATATTAACACCCTTAGTGTTAATATAAAGCTACAAAATTTAACCCGAAAGCTTGCAAGAAGAAAAATCCAACAAATTTTCGAACCCAAAAGTCAGGGCAGAATTCGACCATCGATTTCCAATTCGATGGTCGAATTTGAAATTCGATGGTCGAATCCAAAATCGACCATCGAATTTGCAAATTCTGCATCAGGCCTGAAAACCAGCAATTCGACAGTCGATTTTCAAATCGACAGTCGAATTTTCTATGTTCTGTGGCTGTGAAATTGACCTGCCCGGATTCTTTTTCCAATATTTTTCACAGCTAAACCCTCTTCTTTATTGCACATATATATTTTTAATTCTAAAAATTCTCAACAGATTTTCATACAGAGGTTTTCAATACATACCTCTTTTTAGCTTTAAACGGTAGATCCCTTCGTACCGATTCATGCACCGGAACCAGTTTCTAAATCAAAGGTTTAATGGCATCAGTTCTGTCCATTATAACCCTTCTTCCATGGCACAGATCTGTAGACACAGAGATGTCCTCTCTTCTAACCTTCTCTTTTAATAGCTCAAACTGATCCAAAGATCATCACCAATCTAATCAATGGTCAAGATGGAAGGAGGAGCTCTCTTTCTTCCTAGATCTGGAAATCAATGGGACCTTGAATGATTAGGTCTTTAGAGTTTTCCCAACGAGAGAGAGAAACAAGGCTTCTCTTGCAATCTCTCTTATAACCAAGTTAAGCCAACAAAATATCTAGATATTTTACCATTGTAACTTATCTACTTAAGTTAGAATTTATTCCTTGCTAACCACTAACACATCTTTATTGTGTATGCCATTGTGTACATGACTTGTACACCTTTCTAGGCTAATTCCTCTGGCCATTAGTCTTATCATAGCCCTGGTTCATCAAAAACCAAAATTATTCCACAATATTTTCTGACACGCTTACCGAGGTAAACGAAAAAAATATGTCAAAATATCAGGGATATTACATTCACCCCTCCTTAGGAATTTTCGTCCGCGAAAATTGGATGCAAAACAGGGCACATGGGTCACCGTATTTCGATCCCATAGGGCACGCAAGCCAAGGGATGGGATCCGTAGTAACATGGATGTACTGCATGTGGCATCAAAGGCCATAGTGGATTGCATCCGTACATGGATGCCCACACCCCAAGTGTCACGTGCCGGGAGACCGATGCACAGTGACGCATGAAGCAATAAAGATATCAAAATTTATCAAAACAATCATGTAGAATCAGAGTGACAGAAGGCAAACCCACACAAGTATCTAAAGGAAACATTTACCAAAATATAAGCAAAAGTAAACTCATGCTGAGAGCCAAAACGTAGATAGAAAAACTAACAACAAGTGCTAAATGCTCCATATATACAAACAATGATAACCAAAGTATCTAAAACCAAGCAAGTACATAAAAATAAAGGATAACAAAAGAAGGACCACCAGGTCCTAATAATCCATAGTGTGAAAATAAAAGAAGGACCACCAGGTCCTAATAATCCCAACTGTAAAATAAGTACAGGCCGATATCATCAAAAGTAAAAGAGTAACCCTCTCTCACAAATATACTAAAAATCCCCAGCCGCAGATGGATCCGCCTGATCCGCAACACCATCGCCGTCAGCAGCAGCATCAGCACCCGTATCAGTCGTGGCCGAAGGAGGCATACTAGTACCAGCGCCCGATGTCGAAGGGCGAGATACTGAAGCTCGGATCTCAGCCATATACGATGCGTAGTCATCGGGAAATGCATGCTGCATGAGGTACGAGAGAGCGCCGCCGTGGACATCTAGCTCCTGACGCATCGAGCTAGTATGGTGTGTGAGCTCGTGGATCTGGTGGCTCATGGCGGTCATCTGCCTAGTAAACTCTGATAATGTGAGGGGTAGGTGACAGGGGAGCATCAGGGGCTGCACGAGTAGGGTCCTCATCGTCCTCGCTATCGGTCTCCGGTGCCGCAGCATCCTTAGGAGCCTTTACCAATCGACTATACGTTTGACCCCAATTGACCAGGGTGTATAGTTTCCGACCGGCGGTGGATTTGGGCTCGGTAGGTAGAAGGTCATAAGCAGGGCCTGCTCGATAATTCTCAATCATGACAGAAATCACACGTGCATAGGGCATATTTTTCATGGGCTTCCTTCTATGTTCTCCCATTTTTTCGCGGGCTTTTAGGATCCCCTTGAAAAGAATGTCTGGTGCACTGAACCATCGTTCCTTATAGGCCGCAAATAAAATTTGTTGAAGGGGTCCGGTGTGCTCCGATTGGTGACCAAAAGGATACAAGGTGGTCTTTAAAATTTTATCTAAAATCCACATGGTCTCCGGCATCTGGACTGTGACTATAGATTTACCGGATCCATGACGGCCCTGCGTCATTTGTGTAGTGACGTCCTCAAAACGAGCCGGTTTTGGGAAAGGGGGACCTAAACCCACAGTCTGGGAGTGATTTAACGGAGCACGCAATGCCACGGCCATATCCTCTAGGTCAAATGTGTAATCCCGACCATCAATTTCCGTGTAAATTCTTTTACCGTCTTCGCGGCTCATGTGCTGATAAAATAAGCGCACGAGTCGCGGGTAGAAGTGGTCGCTAAAGGAAGTACATAACGAGGTCAATTTGGCTTTTTCCAAATACTCTCCCGCCCATTGCGTGGTCGTTTGTTGATCAAACAACTCTGGGTGGAAGACGTAATCGGTAGCGAAGCCTTTTATGCTCCAGAAATCTCGTGGTTGTTCGGGCAAAAGGGGGACAGTGGGCTGTGGAGCCGAATTTGAGTGTCCCACGGGCTGTTTGGATCTAGAAGTGGAC
Source organism: Chloranthus sessilifolius (assembly GCA_021018995.1). NCBI lineage: Eukaryota > Viridiplantae > Streptophyta > Magnoliopsida > Chloranthales > Chloranthaceae > Chloranthus > Chloranthus sessilifolius. Next base: position 17,681,735 of record CM037596.1, read on the forward strand.
GCAGCGCGAGTGGCTGGTCGTTTGGAGGTAGGGTTTCGAATGGGTGTCTGTTTCTTAGGCCCCATTACAAGAAATCAACAGAAATGCAAGAAAAACCACAGAACAGATGCAAAAATCCAAGAAATTGAGGCGTGAGAGAGATTTTTACCTTGTTAAAAGCCCCAAATCGATTTTTTTTGCAAGGAAGAAATTCGAATCCCCTTGACAATGTAGTGAATTCCCCCTTGGGTTTGCAGCCAAAAATACAAAGAGAAGCCCTAAATCTCCAAATCGCTCCAAACCCTAGCTCAAAAACCCTCCAAAAGCTAAAACCCGAAATGACAACAGAGGGTTTGAACCCTCACTTAAGTCGAGAAATTCGACCATCGAATTTCAAATCGATGGTCGATTTTGCAATTCGATGGTCGATTTAAAAATCGACTATCGATTTGCTCAGGCAGCTTTCTGTCCTGTTTTGGGCTTTAAATTGATTATAAGCTTATAATTTTTTCGATGGTCGATTATCAAAATCGACAGTCGAATATTCTGGCAACAGAAATTGTTTAAAAACTTTCAAAATTTTGGAATTTAGACCTTACCATTTGGTCTAATTTGACCTTTATCGAAGCCCTTTTTATCCGCTTTACCTATTCGGACCTCGACCCAAATTATCGCAGCCGAAAAGGTGTAGAAATGATAAAAATGGGCAAAACTTATAGCGAATTAGCTCACATTTTTAATTGAAAGAAATAAGTAGTCCGCATTCGGTCGGGCTCGCAAAATTTATCAAGGTTTCCACAGCATTACGTAATTAATTTGCGGTCAAATGTGGACAAAAATAAGTTTAAGCATTGAATCATGGAAACCCCTTTTTGTCAAAATTAATCATTTAATTTGTTCGTTGTCAGTCGTGTTTTAAAATATATGAGGTCTTCAAGGACTTTCCAAAATTTTTGAAATTCCTAACCTTTCAATCACCAATATTGATCACGAAAGCAATATTTAGTCCAGTTTGCTTATGAAATAAGAAGTATACTTACTGTTTATTGGCCCGCCAAAATTTCTCGGCAAAATATATTTATATAATCAATAATTACATAAAATCGCAAGCATCTTACAGTCAACATATAAAAGCTCATAAATTTACACGAAAAGGCTTGGAAACTGGTCTCGGATCGCAGCTTCACGCTCCCAAGTGGCTTCCTCTGGTGTATGATTCCGCCATTGCACGAGAACCAAAGGAATGCTTTTAGTGCGTAGGATCTGCTCCTTGCGATCCAAAATACGAATCGGGTCCTCGACCACCTTCAAACCATCCTGAAGTTCGATGGGTTGGAAATCAAGTACATGAGTCGGGTCACGGATGTATCGTCGCAGCATTGACACATGAAAGACATCGTGCATGCTAGATAATTGCGGCGGTAACGCCACACGATATGCAACCTCTCCGACTCGGCCTAGTATCTCAAAAGGCCCAACGTCGAGGGACTCGGTTTCCTCGTTTCAATCAAGATAACGCCCTTGGTAGGCGAAATCCAACGAAAACATTCTCGCCGACACGAAAAATCGAGTATTGCTATTTTCAAATGGAATTTGTACCAAGAAAATATACTCATTGACATGATAAATCTACCTGAAAGTCCACGTGTCTCCGTTTGAGATCGGCGTAGCTCTTCTGACGACTCTGAGCTACTCGTAGTCGCTCGCGTATCAACCGAACCGTCTCGGTAGTGCGCTCAACTATCTCAGGTCCAATAATGAGCTTCTCACCCACTTCTTCCCAATTCAACGGTGATCGACACCGCCGTCCATATAAAGCCTCGAACGGAGCCATACCAATGCTAGCCTGAAAGCTATTATTGTAGGCGAACTCTATCAGAGGCAAGTGTTGGTCCCATGACCCGTGAAAATCCAGCATACATGCTCTCAACATGTCCTCAATGATCTGGTTCACGCGCTCGGTCTGGCCATCCGTCTGTGGGTGAAACGCCGAACTAAAATCAAGACGAGAACCCATGCCTTCCTGAAATCTTTGCCAAAAATGTGAAGTAAACAACGGGTCTCGATCGGACACAATCGGCCGGCATCCCATGCATCTAACAATCTCCTTCGTGTATAACTCGCAGAAGTCTCATTTGGTCAGATAGGTGGTATTATATGGCAAGAAATGAGCAGACTTGGTTAGTCGATCTACAATGACCTAGATGGCATTGTTCTTCCTCAGTGTCTTCGGCAACCCGTGTATGAAATCCATCGAAATGGCTTCCCATTTCCACTCGAGCATGTGTAAAGGCCGCAATAGACCTGCAGGATTCTGATGATCAACCTTAACCTGTTGACAAACCAAACACCGCGACACGTACTCAGCGACGTCGCGTTTCAAACCTCGCCACCAGAAACTCTTCATCAAGTCCTGGTACATCTTGGTGCTACCAGGATGTATGGCATACATGGATTTGTGAGCCTCTTCCAGAATGGGGTCCCGAAGCTGACTGACCAAGACACATACCCGGTCGTGAAATAGCAAGGTCCCATCTGCTCGAATGGAGAAATCCTTCTTACTGCCATTCTCGACATCTCGTCTGATTGCCATTAACTCATCATCGGTCATCTGAAGCTTCCGAATGTTCTCGAAGAGCGTAGGACGTAATACAAGCGTAGCCATCAATGCTCCCGAGCCTTTTACATCAAACCTTGAGCTGCCCAAAGCCATATCTTCCAATAGCTTCCATCGCTGAATCCGGCTCACAAGATGTGATAACTGAGCTGAAGACCTTCTACTGAGTGCATCAGCAACGACATTTGCTTTTCCCGGATGGTATTGGATTGAGCAATCGTAGTCCTTCAAGAACTCCATCCATCGTCGCTGCCGCATATTCAAGTCCTTTTGAGTGAAGAGGTACTTGAGACTCTTGTGATCGGTGAATATATCAAAGATTTCACTGTAGAGGTAATGTCGCCAGATCTTGAGAGCGAATATAACTGCTGCTAACTCGAGATCATGCGTCGGATAATTTCTCTCATGGTCCTTCAACTGCCTAGAACCATATGCAATGACCCGCTCGTTTTGATTAAGCACACAGCCTAATCCGCCATAGGAAGCATCACTATATACTGCAAAACCTCCACTGTCGGAAGGTATAGCAAGCGGTCGTAGTCAAGCGACGCTTTAACTCCCCGAAAACTCGTCACACCGCTCGCCCAAATAACTTTGCATTCTTTCTTGTAAGGTGTAAGCGGACGGATATCTTTGAGAAACCTCGACAAATCGCCGATAGTACCGCCAAACCAAGGAAACTTCGACCTCAGAATCGTGAGGTTGTTCCCATGTCACCACCGAATCTATCTTTGTAGGATCCACTGAGATACCCGCTTCAGAGACTATGTGACCCAAGCCAAGCCAAAACTCACACTTACTGAGTTTGGCATACAACTGATGGTCCCTGAGTGTTTGAAGAGCCATCTTCAGATGCTGCACATGCTCCTCTCTGGTTTTCGAATAGATGAGGATGTCATCTACGAAAACTACCACAGATTTATCAAGATGTGGTTTGAACACCCTGTTCATCAGGTCCATGAAAGATGCAGGCGCATTTGTCAATCCAAATGGCATCACTAGAAACTCATAGTGGCCATAACGCGTTCGAAACGCAGTCTTGGATATATCTTTCGCCTTGATCTTGAGTTGGTGATAGCCTGACCTCAGATCAATTTTCGAAAAGAACCTTGCACCCTGCAATTGATCAAACAAGTCGTCTATCCGCGGAAGAGGATAACGATTCTTAATCGTCATCTTGTTAAGTCGTATAATCGATACGATTTATCGATCCATCCTTCTTTTCACAAATAGAACCGGTGCACCCCAAGGAGAGACACTCGGTCAGATAAAGCCTTTTGTCTAAGCCTCAAGTCGTTCCTTGAGCTCTTTCAACTCAAAGAAAGCGCCATCCGATATGGAGCTTTAGATAACGTTACATGCGCCAGCTCAATCGCGAACTCAATCTCTCGGTCAGGTGGTAATCCAGGTTAGTCCTCTGGAAAGACATCAGGATAATCGCTGACCACCTTGTTAACAGCCAAGTCATTCTTATTCTCTGTAGAATCTTGCAAATAGGCCAGATACCCACTGCAACCATTCTTCATCATACGCTCAGCTTTAATGGCTGAAACCAACGGCGCAACCCTGGATTTGACTCCGCAGAATCGGAAGGATTTTCGCTCTGGCGGTCGGAAGGTCACTATCTTCCGAAGATACCCACGCCGCGTGATAAGCTGCCAACCAATCCACTCCAAGAATGACGTCGAACCCTTCCATGCTCAACGTAATCATGTTGGTCAATGTCTCGTGCCCATCAATCATCACGATGACTGACTGACATGCTGTATCAGTGCACACCGAACTCCCCGTAGGAATCTTGACATCTAGAATGAAAGCAAGGGGTTCAGGAGTAATACCCAATTTCTCTGAGAAGGAAGGAGTAAACGAGTGTGTAGACCTGTGGTCTATAAGTACTCGCCTCAATTTTATCCACGCTGCCTCGACTACTCATCATAAGTGTACCTTTAGTTAAAAAGTTTGTTAATTATATGCAATGATTCCTATGTGTTTTAACATAATTGACTTGTATGTAGATTTAAACAATAATAATTGAATCAATGCATAATTGACGCCTCAACTTTAATGATACCTTTTACGCCAGCACCGGATAAGCCCGACCTTGAACCGTAGGGTCGACTTCTGCAGAGAGACCGTCAGAAAAGGCGTCCTCTCTCAACAACAGGACAATCCTTGATCATGTGACCAACCCGTCACACTCAAGCATCCTCCAAAGTGTTCCGCTCAATCCTCTCGTCCTATGTGGTTTCCCACATCTTGCACACATCGGGGTAGAAACAGAGTAACTGATCCTCTCGTAACCTCGAGCCACGAAGCTCCACTTGCAGAGTGCTCCGGCTCGAAAGGTCGTCGGTGACGACTCGAGGTCTCGATAGGAAGACGCCATCGGTCCAAGCAAATGGCCGGTCTAGAATATGATGGTCGACTAGGGTAGGGAGGAGGTTTAGAGGACCTCGGCTTTTGTTCACTGCTCAAGCACTCACGTCCCCGGCCAAACCTATTTTTATTACTCGCTCTCGCCTCAATCGCTTTTTGAATATCTTCCTCTGCAATGAGGGCCTTGGACATCACGCCAAAGATATCGCCTCCATTTCCCACATCGACACCTCTCCGAATGTTCGGCCTCAAACCTCTCAAATTTCGAGCTCTCATCACCTGGCCACATGTAAGGGTGCAAATCGGGAAAGTCTATCAAATTCTGCGCCATACTCGCGCACCGACATCTCATTCTGTTTCAATTCGATAAATTGGACTTCCCATTGATTACGTACGATCCTCGGAAAGTACTGATCGTTGAACGTCTCCACGAACTCTGCCCAAGTCCATGGAGTATTGGGGTAGTCCTGCTCTCTCATCCTAGAAACAGACTTCCACCACGGACTGGCCTCTCCCAAAAGTTTGAAAGATGCCCAGCGTACTTTCTCAACATCCGTACCGCAACACTTCAAATATCTCCTCGATCTCATCAAGCCACGCCTCGGCTTCCATCGGATCCGTCTCCCCTGAGAATGTAGGAGGTCTCATCCCGCCAAAGATCTCCGCTCTGCCTATCAATGGCTGCAGCTTGTTGAGCCATGTTGGTGGCCAAGGTGCCGACTGGTCCACATTTCCTCCCTGTGGCCTACTAGCTCCCAGGGCCTCTGCATTCGCACCAGTGGCAACTCTTCCTCTGCCACGTGAGGTACCTACACCCTCACGTGGTCCCTCTCTACCTCGGCCTCTGCCTCTGAACCGCGGAGGCATGCTGATCTGTCATTGTTGAAAAGCAATAACAATTGATCAGTAAGATTGTCAAGACAATCTATCCCTAGTGCTAAGACTCTGAACCTAGAGCATAGCTCTGATACCAACTGTGACGACCCGACTTTTCCAATCCCTAAGGTATAGGAAAGGCCGGTTCATCAACTTATTGATTTCTCAATAAGCCGTAACAAACAGAAGCCGGCAACATAAACAAAGGTCTAAGGAACAGAGGCATCATAACATAATCCAAAAGGAACAAAAGACTACAGATAGCAAAAGAATATATCACTGTGAGGAACCAAAAGGAACCACCGGTGATGGCCAATCCAATCACCTAAAATAGAGGTTCTCGATAATGGTTCCTCTAGTGATATCAAAAGGACAAAATAATAGCCTAGGGCTCAATATTCCAAAATTAATATTCAGACAAAATACCAAAAATACAAGGATCCAAAGATCAAGGGAAGAACTCCTCCGCTGGTATATCCAAATCCTCCTCTGGAATATAATCGGAGTCCTCCGGATCCTCCGACCCAATGTCGGTCTCAGCACCTGTGACGTATAGTCGAGGGTGAGCTAACAGCCAAGCTCAATAGAAGAAGCCAGATCTATTTGCAGTTTATTATAAGTACTGGTTTTCAAAAGACGGAATCGGATCAAATATGATTTTTCAAAAGATGCTTTCAATTTCAAATCTCCAGTTCTAATCCTGAGTCAAAACTGATAGTAAGTTCAAGGTGTTCAAAATGTTCTGATTTAGCATGCTTCTTGCCTTAAATTTATAACTTAATTTTATCTCTCAAATTTCCTATAGCATGAGAGCGGACTAAGTGACCGATGGGAAGACCCTACTGACCATCGTCGTTCATGAACCCATTTCGAAAATGCAACACCGCCCTGCGCTATGAGGGTAACTTGCGCCAAAGTTTTACCGTCAACACGGTTGGTAGAATCTAGGGCATCGTACTTATGAACCCTAAATCAAATGCAAATGCTAATACATATCAAAGCTTATTAATTATAACATATACTGAATTGTCAAGGTTCTGATTCGAAATTCTGATTCGAAAATTAACTGAGATTCTGATTCAAAAGGTTTAGCTGAGGTTCTGATTCACAAAGATTCTTATTTCTAACAATGTTTACAATTTTCTGATGTTGTCGTATATTCACGCTTTGTTTATACTATGTGCACAGATTATCATCAACTTAACGCATTTCAAGTAATTTATCTATCATAGTTTGTGCTTATAACTTATGCAAATGAAGATTAGGGTTCCCCTACCTTAACCAAGCGGTTTCAAAAGCATGCAAAAACGGTCCTCTCCAAGGACTTCCGAGATTAAACCCTACATATATTAACACCCTTAGTGTTAATATAAAGCTACAAAATTTAACCCGAAAGCTTGCAAGAAGAAAAATCCAACAAATTTTCGAACCCAAAAGTCAGGGCAGAATTCGACCATCGATTTCCAATTCGATGGTCGAATTTGAAATTCGATGGTCGAATCCAAAATCGACCATCGAATTTACTCGCATCGCACGAAAATCAATTGACGATGATTTTCAAATCGACAAAGTCAAATTTTCTATGTTCGTGCGTGAAATTGACCGCCTTGGATTCTTTTTCCAATATTTTTCACAGCTAAACCCTCTTCTTTATTGCACATATATATTTTTAATTCTAAAAATTCTCAACAGATTTTCATACAGAGGTTTTCAATACATACCTCTTTTTAGCTTTAAACGGTAGATCCCTTCGTACCGATTCATGCACCGGAACCAGTTTCTAAATCAAAGGTTTAATGGCATCAGTTCTGTCCATTATAACCCTTCTTCCATGGCATGTCTGTAGACAGAGATGTCCTCTCTTCTAACCTTCTCTTTTAATAGCTCAAACTGATCCAAAGATCATCACCAATCTAATCAATGGTCAAGATGGAAGGAGGAGCTCTCTTTCTTCCTAGATCTGGAAATCAATGGGACCTTGAATGGTTAGGTCTTTAGAGTTTTCCCAACGAGAGAGAGAAATAAGGCTTCTCTTGCAATCTCTCTTATAACCAAGTTAAGCAAACAAAATATCTAGACATTTTACCATTGTAACTTATCTACTTAAGTTAGAATTTATTCCTTGCTAACCACTAACACATCTTTATTGTGTATGCCATTGTGTACATGACTTGTACACCTTTCTAGGCTAATTCCTCTGGCCATTAGTCTTATCATAGCCCTGGTTCATCAAAAACCAAAATTATTCCACAATATTTTCTGACACGCTTACCGAGATAAACGAAAAAAATATGTCAAAATATCAGGGATATTACAGCTTTCAACCTTAACAAAATAATAAATTATCACTCATAACCATAATATACAATAGGGGCCACAACATGAAACTAGGGCCCTATTTGGCATGGCTCCAGTTTCGCGCTTCCACTTAAAACAAATTCCCACAAACGCTAAAGCCAGAAGTTGATTTTGAATGCTATCAGACCAGAAAAGTTGAAAACCCCCTCAAATCTACCGCTTCTTAAAAGTCCACACAGAAAACACATTTGTGCAGGGTGCGTAACCGCGCACCATTAACGGTCATTAATGAGGATTGGTCCTCAAGTACAAATTGATGACCTGGCCATGTGGCACAGGGACCCACCCGTTCACTAAACACCAACATTTTCAGTAATGCTATTGGTCGTGTCTCCATCATCTGATCTGACCATCCATTGTTGCACAAATTGGAATCTGATAGTTGGCTGAGCACCAAGGATAGTGATCGGCATTGGTGTACACTGATTCAGTATTGTCAATGGTAAGCAAGAGAATGAAACAATCTTAGCCGTTGGATCAAGACAACTGAAAATTTTTCATGGTCCATATCTAACTTGAGAAGTCCAAGGGTCCACACCTAATGCCAATAATCACGACAATGACGCAACTCTTGGTTTTTATTGGTTTTCAGTTTCACCACTTTTGACTCCTAAACCATATTGCACGCTACTGTTGCAACCAACACACCATTTCTTCCCACGTAACCCACTTAGTGAGTTGACCAAACCCATATTCCACGCAATTGTTCATGGTCTTTCTAATGCATAAATCATTTGGCGCTCTTCAAAATTAAAACTGAAATTCAACTAGAAATTTTGATCCTTGGCCTGATGGGTAAAGGCCATCATAAGCCTGACCCGACACCTGACTCGAAAACCTCGTCCCATTGGGTTAAAAAACCCCTATTTACCTTGACTCCCTATATAAAATATCGGGTCAGGACCGTCAGGTCGACCAGATCGATGCGATTTTATGCCCAACCCGACCCAACAGGTCAAATTTAGGTGTCCAACCCAATAAAAACTCCAGGTCGGGCAGGTCGGGATCGGGCCAATCTGACCCGATGACAACCTTACACAAAGGGTAAAATTCATGTAAAAGGAGTATACCTCAACAAGTTGGTCCTCATTGAGAGCAAACAAACTAACAAGGATTGGAAATCTTCCAATAAATTCTGGTATCAAACCGTATCGAATAAGATCGCCGCTTTCAACCTTAACAAATTAAAAAATTTGCACTCATAACCATAATATACAATACGGGCCACAACATGAAACTAGGGCCCTATTTGGCATGGCTCCAGTTTCGCGCTTCCACTTAAAACAAATTCCCACATACGCTAAAGCCAGAAGCTGATTTTGAATGCTACCAGCTTTGGCCCATTTTCAGCTTTGCAGGTAGCTCTTTAAATGAAATCCAGGTGGGAAGCTGTGTAAAACAAACAACATCTAACACTCTAGTGTTGCCTTTCACTGTAAAGTTGGGAGCGTACTCACAAAAGGGTCCGACTTTTTCAAAAATCGGAAAAAGTCGACGACTTCCAGTCATCCCGACTTTATCGCCGATTAATCGGCCAGGACTTGACCGATTAATTGGCAATATTTGTGATGTAGTCCGATTTTATTTTATTTTTCCTTCTAGGCAGTTGTGTGGTGAGCGCAGAGCGAACTATTCTTTCGCCTTTTTCCACTTATACATGAGGGAAAAAAAAGTTTCAGCTTTTGTTCAGTTTGTTCCTAAAACCTTTAGGTTTTAGACTATTTTTTTCGTTAATGGGTTTGTTTTGGAAGGAAACCATGAACTACCAAGCATCTTCAGATCGACATGATAACAACAGAGCAAAATGTCGTAAAGCAAATCAAACATTAAAAAATATTAAAACACACAGTAACAACAAAATTAGTCATACCCGTGAACTAAGAGAAACAAAGCATAAAAAAAGGGTTTTTGCAGAGTAGATTACCTGGAGGTCCTTCAATGCACGGCGTGAGCTTCGACGCCCTTGAAGTGATGTAATGCACCTCCAGATCATGCATACACAATGCAGATCAAGAGATATGGAGAGAGAGAGAGAGAGAGAGAGAGAGAGGGAGAGAGAGAGAGAGAGGCGGGGGTTGAAGGAGGTCTCAAACCCTAATACCACCCACTCACCTCGCGACAAGCAGCGGCGCGAGATTTTAAAGATACGCGTTGAACGAGAGGAGGGCTTTTCGTGAGGCTTCTCCTACAACCGCCTTCAACCACGGCTTCTCGCCAACGGAGGATTAGGGTTTTCGCTAACCCTTTCGCACGAGAAGACAGCCCGAACTAGAGGCTTCGAATGGAGGTTTTAGGTTTTATATTGATGGCAAAACTGATATTTAACAGACTTATGAGGGGATATAATAAAAAGGGTAAATTTGTAATATACTCTATGCTTGTGCGTGGGTTTAAACGGCATGAGGGCTGTGCAATCCGCACTGGGGCGCCCGGCAGTGATAAAGAACGGTTCACGTTTTTGAAGTAATAAAGTAAGGCACAAGGCGCCTTTTGGTACATCGCCCTATATAAAATAACCAAGTCTTTCTCTTTAGTCATGTGCCTGGGTACAGACCTCGCGTGCAAGTTTTAACTCCTAATACTAAAACACAATTTTTAAAGAAATGACTGTTTTTATTTAATATTATAAAAATTATTAAGACATGTTATTGAATTTTTTTAACTTGGATTAGTTATTTCAAAAGATTTTACTAAAAATAGGACCGTAGATTAGGCTTGAATGCTTGAAAGCATGATGAATGCCAACTTTGGTAGGATGATAAGAATATTTCCCAAGGATATATTATGTTCTTTGAATGAGTAATGAGTAATGAGTAAATACCTCAAATATCTACACCATTTGTATGAATTAAGAGAAATTTCATAAAAAAATGAGAGGCACTACCAAAAAACATATTATTAGCGATAATTATTTAGAGAAAAAAACTCTCGCTATTAACAAAAAATTATTAAAAATTATTAGAGGCAAGAATATTAACGACAATTTTTTATTAATAACAACAGTTTTTGGCTGCCGCTAATAATCTTATTTTTTATAGTGAGGCCAGCTTGAGCAAGGTGCTCAAACCAGCCTAGGGTAAAGGAATTAAACAACAAATAGGGGACCTCAGCCAAACCCAAATGGCCCAAAGCTAGCCCATCTTTTAGTCAAACCAATCGTCCATCAATTTTCCAATTGCAAAACATAAATTACAAAAAAGTACAAAAAATGACTTCCCAAATATATTAAACACAAATAGATTGGAAAAAGTTGTGATGTTGATGATGTTGAATTCTCAACTATCAAATAACTCATTACAAGATTTTAGAAAAGTAAACACTGGATTCCAAATTTTAAGACTCTTTCGTAGAACTTTACACAAAGTCTTGCCAAATATTAAAAAAAATCAATTCAACGGACACACAATGTGGTAAATTTATGAAATATAGGAACAAACAATGGTTTTAAATATCAAGCGTATCCAATACATACTAGTCGAAGTGTCTTAAGTTAGCCCCGCTCATATTAGATATTTCATTTGATAGGTATCTAATATGAACTGAGCATAGTTCTAAAATTCCTTTTTAAATTTTTAACTGTTTGAGATTATTATTTGAAATTATTTATATTTCTAACATTTTAGAAATTAAAAAAAAAAGAACTTTAAAATCGGTCTGGCCAATCTAGCCGATATCTGATATAATCTATATGTATCGGGATAGGACCCAATAGATATGATGATATATATTGGTTTTTAAAATCTTAGAGTAGACAAAGAAAAAAAAAATAAAAATAAATAAATAAATAAATTGGAGATGCCAAGTAGTAACCTTATGATAGGAAAAGATTGACAAGAGTAAATATAAAAATTATGTATCATGACCATTCAACTCAAGCTTCCCAAAGTATATGATCGGTCAAAAGAATCCAAATTCTATTTCTCCGGCTTCTCTCCATTGTACATTAAAAACTAAATTCACCACAAGTAACAATTATTTTTCTTAAATATTTCAAACAGACAACTAAATGTCTAAATTTGATAATTTCCTTAGAGACAAACCCCACTCTAGGGAACATAAACTACCTAAGTCGGTACCCTATTAGGTAAAATATGGACCCTTCTTTTGTAAATATCTTTGCGCCATGTACTGTGTTGTGAATTGTTGAAACTACATGTATGTTTCGAAAAAAACTCCTTTTGGGAAATAGTGTACGTTCCAATTCACTGTTCAATTCTTTGAAAGCAATGAATCTCATGGAAGGACGTACCTAGCTTGTTCAAGTGTTTTCTCATAATCTCCCATTTATCCTTTGCATGTGCACAATAGCTTCGAGATTTCGAAGGCTTTAAAAATAAACGATATTCTATATAAATTGAATAATTTTAGGCTGGTTCAAGTTTAGTCTAACCTGGGCAATTTTAGGCTAGTTCCGAAGGCTAGTTCAAGTTGAGTTGGATGCACCAATTTATTATAATCTATGCCCTTACTTCAGTGCCATGATAGATCATAGAGATAAAATTCCCCGACTTTGTGAAAAGATTGAGAATTTCATAAAGCATTCGCGATTTTCTCGCTTTTTCCAGTTTTCCTTCATTTTTTCTTATTATTTTTATATTTTGATTAATATATTTTATAATTTTTCTTTTTATTTTTACAAAATATTACCCTATTTTCTTGAATTTGCCGAATTTTTTCAGATTTCTCCCAAGCCAATTTGTTCCAGGATCCTAACTTGCTCACTTTGCAATAGATCAAATTCTAGGTACCAACTCCACTTTTTTCGGAGAGAGAGAGAGTGAGAGAGAGACAGAGAGAGAGAGATTAAGGGTCCAGAGAGTAAAGAAGATTCATAAATTACGACTAGGTATCTTAGAAATTTTGTAGCTCGTATTAAAAGAGATTCAGAAAATCATAACACACTGTCATATATAACATGCTCGCTATGTTTAGAAATTATATCATGCTACAATCTTTATTTGCATACGTAAAAATGCTTACGTTTTTCAAAATAAGTCATCTTAAATACTCACCAACCACAACCATATTACGATACTTCCTTATGAACTACCTCTGTTTCTCCAAGACTTCTTATTCTGTATCCTAGTAAGCTTTGGTGCTACCATCCCCATGAACCAATCTTTCATGTCATCAAAGAATTGAAAATATGAATACCTCCATGATTTTTTCAGCAATAAAACACAAAAGAACGCCGAAAATCCCGCTGAGAATCCCAATCCCATGGCAAGGCCAAAAATTAACGTTTCAGACATGTCACCATCTTCTTTATCATCTCCTTTGTCGTTGCCACTAGGAACTAGACTTTGAAATGTTTCTTCTCCTGGGCACTTTCCCTTTAGTTGAGGTCCGCAGAGGTTAGGGTTGCCAACATAGATGGATGGATCTTCAAGTGTTTGGAGCTGGTTCCCAAATGGAATTTTTCCTGAAAAATGGTTGTATGACAAGTTCAAGTGATTTAGAAAAGTTAGAGCAGACATACCTGGAGGTATTGGACCTGAAAGCTGGTTCCTTGAAAGATCAAGAGATTCTAGCTGTTCTAAAGAATTAATTGTCTCTGGAATCTTTCCCGTCAAATGATTTTTTGATAAGTTCAAGTTTTTCAACCCATAAAGCCTTGTTAGTTCTTTAGGGATCTCTCCAGATAGGCTATTGCTAGAAAGGTCTATGCTTCTTACAAGCCAAAGTATCTCTTTGTATTCGTCTTCTCTTCCTTTCATGGCCACTAGAACACTCTCTTCATACTCAAAAACAGTAGGCAAAATTGTTCTTAAATTATTTTGCATCACGGACATAGCAGAGAAGTTGTAGAAACTCTGGGGGATTGTAACGACCCCAAAAAAAAAAAAACTAGAAAACGAGCCCGACTGCTGTGATCCGCGTGCCCGGCACGGAAACCAAGGTTGATTCAAAAACTTTAGGGTTATATTAGTTTAAATAATGTGGCACCGTGATGAGATGAGATCACGTGTGCAATTTCATCTAGATCCTAGATGTGTAGAGGGTAGGTGGAACACGTTGCGCAGAAGCAACTGTGTTCATGCTTCACACCGGAGCGGGCACCAAGGGCAAAACAGAAATTCTGCTGTGAGGAGGTAGCTTATAGAGGAAGGAAGGGAGACAAGAGAGGAGAGACTTCCACTCTTCTTCTCCTTCATCCCCTTGCCCTAATTGCTCCATAGGTTGGAGATTGTGCTAAGAAAGTGTGAAAGAGATCCTTTGAGAGAGAAGAAAAGGGTTAACAAGAGTGAAGATGAGGGATTCCTAAGCTAGAGTAGCTAGACCAAGGTGATTGAGTTATTTGGGGTTTGAGATTGGTGTGAGAGGCCTTGATCCGTCGAACGGTGAAGAGCTTCTCAGGATCCGGATCGAGGAGGAGCTCCGAGATCTAGGTTTGAGACCCTCTTTTGGTCATTCAGGAACCTCAAGGAACCCACGAACAAGGTGAGTTGTGTATGATAAATAGGGTTAAAGGATAGTTTAGAGGGTGTATTTATAAAGTATTAATGGTGATTGAACAACCATTAGTGGAGGAGATCAAAATGGATGGGAGGTGAACTCCATTAATGAACACACATTGGTGATCGATCACCATAGGGTGGTGATCGATCATGAGAGCAGTTGATCGATCACCAAAGACCGTGATCGATCAATCAGTATAAGCCTTATGGGGAATGTAGACCCGTAAGCTAGGAAGTTCTTGTTCGAAGTTGTAGATCGATCACTAAGGTGGTGATCGATCTACAAGGAGTTAGTGATCGATCACCAAGGTGGTGATCGATCTACATGAAAGTTGGTGATCGATCACCAAGGTGGTGATCGATCAATCTGTATAAGAAATTGATGTGATGTAAGGGGGAGTTTTGAAATTGCATGATCGATCACCAAGGTGGTGATCGATCGAGGTTGGTGATCGATCACCAAGGTGGTGATCGATCAACCTTGATGTGTTGAGAGAGATAAGAGTTGGTGATCGATCACCAAGGTGGTGATCGATCTGATGGGTGGTGATCGATCAATGAGGTTGGTGATCGATCACTTACCTGCTTTTCTCTGTCTTGGCTTTATAAAGTAGACACCCGGATGTGGTGCCGTAATTCTCCGACACTCCTAACACTTAATGTATCGTGCCTATGGTATAGGATAAACCACGACACGTCGAAAAAGCTTTGGATTTGCTTAGAAGATAAACCGATCCGAGGTAGGGAAAACCAACCTAAACCGCCGAGTATGATTTCATGTTCATTTTATATCGTGCCTCGATTGCTTTTTAACAAGCATGTATGCATATCATAAATTCTCGCTATCTTTGATTTTTTTGATTAAGTATCCCGAAATGCATACGATTTCGCTTCTCGATCCGTGAGGTATATATGTATGTGATTTGATGATTTAAACGAGATGATCCCCACCGACCGGTATATCCGATGCGCACACTTGTGCACTGCTTGTAATCCTCGGCGCAATTGCACTCCATAGATGAGGCATTGTTGCACTTTCACAATTGTTCATGTGAACGATTGGTTGGGGTTTCCTATCGGACATTCCTGTTTACTCATCTGCTATCTGATACCACGGAGTTTCTTAAGTTAAATAGACACACTTTAAGTACTCGATAATATATCCGCATGACATCCGACATCTTGCATAAAGTTCTTTTTAATTGATTTGTTTTGAGTACATGATCCGGATTTGTCTTCATTATGAGATAGCATGATCTCGCATATTCAATTCATTTAGATGGTTTTTCTATTGAGCTATGATGTAGCTCATCCCGCTTTCTGAAATCTTTTTAGGTTACGAGGTCGCAGCGTTGCACCGAGAGTGACCCGGACTATCACCGGATCCCGAGGCGGCGAGGGCGAGGAGACCAGACGTCTGAGACGAGTTTTATCCGTAGCTGAATGCGATGCGACATTTTGTACTTCTGATCTTTTGGACTATTGTGTGCCTGGTGGCCACCTTGTATATACATATATGATTCTACGTTTATTTAGTTTATGTTAGTCCACATTCCATTTCGGAACCACTATCGGGAACCATTGTTTGGGTGATGGATGGCTGTTACCGATGGTTCTTCCTGGTTCCTTTTTGGGAATGTGTATGTTTTTCTTTACATTTAAATATTATTGACGTGTATTTAGTGTAGAAATTGTTTGACTCAGACTACCGCTGCTCGGATGTGTCCACCTAGCTTCCGCTATATGCGCGGACACGTGTGATCGATCCGGGATCATCCAGAGTATGATCCTAACGGCACGGATTTCTGGAGACGGAAATCCGGGCTGTTACAGGGATGCTTCCTGAAAGATTATTTTGTGCAAAATCCAATATTTGAAGGGCGGTAAGATATGATAGTTGTGGAGGAATGTTACCACAAAACATATTTGATCGCAGGCGGAGAATTTTCAGAAGTGATAGGCTTTCTCCTATCCATGTTGGAATATTTCCAGATAATTCATTCTCCCCTAAATCAAGAGTCACCAAACTAGTGCAATTTTTCAGCGTCAAAGGTAGTTCGCCAGAGAGATTATTACTGCTCAAGTGCAATGATTTGAGCTCCAATAGATTGCCTATTGAGCTAGGGATATTTCCAACAAGATCATTATTTGCTAAATCCATGACCTCCAATTGCATTAAATCCCCTCAACATTGAGGGAGTACTCCTGATAAATGATTTTCCTTGAGATCTAGAGCACTCAAATTCCTTAATTTACATACTGATGTCGGAATGCTACCATTTATAAGGTTACGCGAAAGAGATAAATAAATCAATGCAGGCATCATTTCACCAATACTAGAGGGAATAGATCCTGAAAATGAATTGTTGGAGAGATCCATAGATCGCACATTAGGAGAGAAAAGTGGTAATGGGCCGTTGAAGTGGTTGGAACTCAAATCAACATCCGATCCATTAAACTTGAAAGAAACTGGTAATTTTCCGCTGATCTGATTGTGAGAGAGATCCATATAGTCGATTTGGGAAGACCAGTTCCAAAACCAGTTGGGCATAGTACCAAGAATTTGTGTGTTGGGCAATTGTAGATAGTAAATGCCCTTTTGCGATTGAAGCCACGCAGGAAATTGAGGTCCCAATTTGCAAGAGCTCATGTCCAGGATATTCAATTTAAACGGAGGAACCCACTCAGAGCTTACATTCAAAACCAAGGAGTTTGAAGACATATCTAATAACTCTAATTTTGAGAGATTTGTAAAGTGTCCTTCACATATAGCACCCTCCAAATAATTATAAGCAATTTCCAAAGTAACCAGCTCTGAAAGTTGTGCCAAAGTTTCAGGAACAGTCCCATTCAATTGGTTATTATTCAGACTTAATTCCTTCAAGAATGTCAAGCTTCCGAGAGATGTAGGAATCAGACCACGAAATGAATTACCAGATAGAGAAAGGTAGTTGAGATTTTTAAGCATTCCTAACCCATTAGGCAAATATCCCCCTAGTTGATTGGCCGCTATGTCCAACTCCACCAAACTATCTCTAACACAACCGGATAGACTTTCTACAAATTTAAGCATCTCTCCACTAAATTCGTTTCCACTCAAATATAATGCCCGCAGCTTGCAAAGACTATCCAATGTTCTTGGTAGCCCACCTTGGAAGTTATTATCATGTAGGTAGAGTTCAACAAGAGAAGTCATGTTGCTCAAAGATAATGGACCAAGTAAAGAATTGTGACTAAGATCGAGGACCGTAAGAGATGTAAAATTAGGAGATGATGATGGAATCTAAAAGGATCTGACGATCCGACCATCCAAAATTAAGCCTAAAGATCTAGGCGCATGATCAATCAAAAACCAACAAACTATAAATATGCGCACCTTGAGCGTTAGCCATTGATGATTGCCGATCTTCAACGATGTTCTCGCGTTCAATGTCTCCTAGCACAATGGGGATGCTCTCGCCAATAGGGAGGATTGAATTATGTCGAGCTATCGTTGGGACCAGGCACCCCTTATATTTATAGCCAAAGAGTCCTATCCCATTAAGGACTGAAATTGCTAATTATAGTGTGATTAGAAATCACAATCATACTTTAACTGAAAGACTCAACAAG
Source organism: Chloranthus sessilifolius (assembly GCA_021018995.1). Classification (NCBI taxonomy): domain Eukaryota; kingdom Viridiplantae; phylum Streptophyta; class Magnoliopsida; order Chloranthales; family Chloranthaceae; genus Chloranthus; species Chloranthus sessilifolius. Next base: position 17,700,011 of record CM037596.1, read on the forward strand.
CAGTTGCCTATTCTCTTCAAACTCACCAGAATAGCAATTGTACATCTTAAGGTTGATCTTATACCATTCACTGGTCAACGGGTTTGACCATAGTGATGGCCACCAAAATAGAAACTGCTTACAGTCTCCCACTTGGCCAAACTATGTCAATAAACTCCGATTACCCAATGTTAGCTAACTTTCTTTGAATGGTAAGTCACAATCAATCTCAATCAAAGTCTTTATTATCAGTCCGGTCCAGTGAGAATTTCAACACAGAATCAATGTAGTCAATATATCATATCATCGATATATGACCGCTCATTAGTCACTGTATTGGAAGTCATCACCGACATGGATTCCAACTAGTATGATGTCACATAGATTGTAAGTTTACAAACTGAATGGTGATTACATGTAAACGCAATCTAATATTGGTCCTACTTTATTGCCATCTACTGGCACCATATGTTCCAAGGAGTTATTTGCATAAAAATGGAAAAGCAAATAAATAAATTTTATTTCTGAATCAATTAAACAAATGTATTCACTCGCATATATCCACTCTCAAAGGCTATCAAAATTATCTGTCAACCCCATGCGCGCAACATGCTCCAAAAAGAGCTTGGGAGGTAAACCTTTTGTGAGAGGGTCAGCCAACATGAGTGTCGTACTTATCTTTTCAACAGATACAATTTGATTCTGAACTTTCTCCCTGACAACAAGATACTTTATATCAATATATTTGGAACCCCCACTAATCTTGTTGTTATTGGAGATAGCAATCGCAGCGGAATTGTCACAAAAGATTCTCAGTGGCTTTGAAATAGTATCAACAACTCGAAGCCCTGAGATAAAATTCCTCAACCAAATCGCCTCACATGTTGCCTCAAAACATGCAACGAATTCTGCTTCCATAGTGGACGAAGTAGTCAGCGTTTGTTTAACGCTCTTCCAAGATATAGGTCCACCTGCAAGCATAAAAATATAACCCGATGTGGACCTACGAGTGTCTTGACACCCAGCATAGTCAGCATCTGAATAACCAATAACTTCAAGGTTATTCGACCTTTTGTATGTGAGCATGTGTCCTTTAGTCCCTTGTAAATAGCGAAAAACCTTCTTAGCTGCTTTCCAATGATCCAAACCAGGATTACATTGGTACCTGCCAAGCATGCCAACTATATACGCTATATCTGGACGAGTACAGACTTGTGCATACATGAGACTCCCAACTGCCGATGCATAGGGAATTGTCTCCATCTGTTTTCTCTCCAGATCGATCCTGGGACTCTGAAGTAGACTAAATTTATCACCCTTAATGACAGGGGCAACAGTAGCAGAACAATTGTGCATGTTAAACCTTTTAAGAACTTTATCAATATAAGCTCTTTGAGACAATCCCAATAGGCCACGGGCTCTATCTCGATGAATCTCAATTCCTATCACGTAGGAAGCTTCACCAAGATCTTTCATATCAAAACTCTTTGATAAAAGTTCTTTGTCTCATATAATATGCCCAAATTGTTACTGCAAGTAAGATATCATCAACGATAAAACAAGGATGATAAACTTACTCCCACGATTTTAAGATATATGCATTGATCCACGATTTTCTTTAAAAACCAAAATTTGAAATGACTTTGTGAAATTTTAAGTACCATTGTCGAGATGCCTGCTTTAAACCATATAGAGACCTTTTGAGTCTACAAACTAAATGACTCCCCCCCTCAACCTGAAAACCTTCAGGTTGTGTCATAAAGACATCTTCATGCAAGTCGCCATTCAGAAAAGCAGTTTTAACATCCATTTGATGCAATTCTAAGTCAAAATGAGTTACTAATGCCATGACTATCCGAAAGGATTCCTTTCTAGAGACAGGAGAATGTCTCTTTATAGTCTATTCCTTCTTTTGAGTGAAACCTGGCCTTGTATCTTTCTATATTACCTTTGGAGTCTTGCTTGGTTTTAAAAACCCATTTACAGCCTACAAGCTTGACTCCATTAGGTAACTCACAAAGATCCCAGACTGAGTTATGTTTCATTGATTCCAACTCATCTTTCATGGCTTCGAGCCATTGAGTGGATTGTCGCTCTTCATGGCTTGGCTAAAGGAAACAGGATCCGATTCCTTTCCAAAATCAAACTCACTCTCATTTAGGTAAACTATATAGTCATCAGAAATGGCAGGCTTCTTTGCTCTCTCTGATCTACGTAATGGTAGATCAGTGGCAGTCACCATGGGAGCAAGAGCCTCCCCAATGTGGGGTGTGTCAATAGGTATAGCCACAGGTGCATCAATACTGGCTTGAATAACTGGTGTTGGTGCCACTTTTTCTTGGATAAAAGGGATAGGAATTATAACCCGATTCTCCTCAAAAGTGATTTTCCTAAGCTCTATACTCCCACTGATCTCACAATCCTCAAAGAATTTTGCATGTCTAGTCTCAACAATCCGGGTACTATGAGTGGGGCAATAAAATCTGTAGCCTTTTGATCTATCAGGGTAACCAATGAAATAACAACTTATAGTTTTAGGGTCAAATTTTCCTAATTGTGGGTTGTACACCTTTGCTTCAGCAAAACAGCCCCAAATGTGTAAATATCCTAAAGTCGTTTTTCTTCCTACCCATAGCTCATAAGGAGTTTTGGGAACTGCCTTACTAGGAACTCGATTGAGGATATGCACCGCTGTTTTCAAGGCTTCTCCCCACAAGAACGTAGGCAACGTAGAGTTGCATAACATGCTTCTCACCATATCCATAAGAGTACGATTGCTGCTCAGTGTTCTAAGATGGTGTATTGAGCGACAATGCCATGCTCTTGTAGATACAGGGCGAAGGGTCCTGGATTGCGACCTGTTTCAGAGTATCTACCATAGTACTTGCCGCCTCTATCAGATCTCACAATTTTATTCTTCGAATTGAGTTGTAACTCAACTTCGGCTTTATAGATTTTAAACATATCCAGGGCCTCAGATTTCTCGTGAATGAGAAATATATAACCAAAACGAGAATAATCATCAGTAAAGGTAATAAAATATTTTCGGCCACCAATAACGTGAGCTGGAAACGGTCCACAAATATCAGTGGACTATTTCCGAAACTCGTTCCGAGATCCCCTTTCTTATTAGTTTTGTGAGTTTCCTTTAACGCAATCAACACAAGTATTGAAATCGAGAAATCGAGCATCGATTATATCATCTTTAATTAACCTCTCCATTCTATCCTTAGAGATATGGCCTAAACGCTTTATGCCATAAAATGGAGGAGTTATCGAGTGCTCGCTGCTTTCTTACTTATTTTATCATTCACATGCATAGAAACTAAAGATTGGGCGTAAGATGAATCTAAGTTCAACTGATAAAGATTGCCCATTAATGAGCCACCACCCACAATATCGGAATTGAATAATAGAGTAAACATATTATGTCCAAATTTAAATTCAAAACCTAATGAATCCAATTTAGAAATTGAGATAAGGTTTCTAGTGATACTGGGAACATAAATAGTATCAACTAAATCCAAAATGAAACCATTATCTAAAATGAGACGGAGAGTCCCAATGGCCTCCACGTCTGCTTCTACTCCATTCCCGAGTTTGATGGTACGTTCGCCTTTACTTAGCTTCCTGCTGGATCGAAATCCCTGCATTGAATTACTTATGTGAATAGTTGCACCAGAATCTATCCACCAAGTATTGCATGGAGCATCAACATAAAGTGATTCAAAACACACAAAAGCAAGGTCATTACCTTTCTTAACTAGCCAATCAGATTTCTGACAATTCTTCTTAATGTGTCCCTTCTTCTTACAGAAGTGACACTTGATGCCAGAAGTAGATGTGCTAGCCTCTCCTTGTTTGGTTTCCGGTGGAGGAGCTTTCACGTTCTTTCCTTTATATTGTCCCGATTTTCGCTTGAAATTTCGTTTCGATGGGCCAAGAGCGGCGTAATGGGCACTTTCAGGTTTTTCAGCCCGAAGTCGTTCTTCTTCTTGGACACAGTGAGCGATTAGCTCGTTCATCTTCCACTTCTCTTTCTGCGTGTTATAATTGATCTTGAACGGGCCAAATTGCGCAGGAAGAGAAGTCATAATGAAGTGAACAAGATAACCCTCAGAAAAACCCATGTCCAGTTCTTTCAATTGAGTGGCCATGCCACTCATTTTCATAGACGCCGCTATGACCATCATATTTCATGGTTCCCATTTTAACAATTAGACTCTTCGGCAAGGGCTTTAGAAGTCCCTTGAAATGGTTCCTTAATGGCTTGCATGTATTCTTTTGCAGTGTGCGAGTCAGGAATACCTCCCCGAATCGCATCAGCAATGGAACTCTTTATGATCATGAGGCTCATACGATTTGATCTATCCCATTTTTCTAAGTCCGTATGGTTCACTGCCAGATCCTCAGCCGAGGCATCAGCGGTGAGCACCTTGGGTTTATCAGATCATATAGCATAGTCAAGATCCATGCAGCCTAGAACAATTGCAACTTGTTCCTTCTATTTCTTATAATTTGATCCACTCAAAAGTTCAATTCCACCAATCATACTGGTTATGATAGACGGGTTCAATGCTGCACAATAATTAAGGGTTTTATTATGTCCACATACAATCGAAGTAACTATCAATTCCACAAGGTTATAATTATAGTATGTGACGCGAAGGTTAAAATATGTCAAGGAATATAAAAATTAAAACCAATGTGATTTTATTGAGAAACAATTTGTGTCATTATGAGCCTCCGTTGGTCGAAATAACACACTAGCCGCTTCCTCAATCTATATTAATGATGGTGGCACTAATTGCGCGTTATGACCCTCCGCTGGGTTGAGTCACAACACGAGCAAAGACTACACACAAAATAATGAATAGTGAAACACAGCCATCATATAACATTAAGTGATTCATCACCGTTGGGCAGAAGAATCCCTTATGTTGTAACGCCAACGTTCACTACACATTTACACTGGATTTGTAACACGTTTTTGAACAAAATTAAACCTCACTATGAAAACCACGGCACTAGGAAAGATCATCACCGTTAGGCAGAAGAGTCTTTTCAAAGCCATGTTTTCAAATTAGGCTTGATAATAATTTAGATGATCACAAAATGTGTTATGAGGAGGTGTCAAAAAAGACAATAAACGAGCATTATAAAGTGTAAGTACCAGCCATGGTGGTAGAGCACAATCTCCACTACCCAATTCTAATGAATGATACTTGAACAAAAATTGATTACACAATTAAAAAATGGAAAAAATAACATCAGGTTATGAAAATATCATAATAGAGAGCTCATTGTTAAAAATAGACCTCAAAAACGGATCCGGAATGCCCGAGATAGTCAAAATGCATATATAATGTCCGAAAATCGGACCTGTAAATAGCCCAGAAAAGGCCCGAGAAGATTAGGAAATAGTGTCTAGATAAGTGCACCGTATCGGACCGGGTCATGGGCCTTTGTGGCCGGGTGGGCTATGGGCCATGTGGGTCAGGGACATGGGCCAAAAGACCTGAGTGGGCCTCAGCCAGTTGGTCGGGCTGTGGGTCGGGCCATGGTCCAAATGGGCCATGCGAGCCAATTGGGCCAAATAGGCTCAAAGTGGTTTGGGCCAAATAGGCCCAGAGCAATGGGGGGCTAGGGCCCAGGGTCGGGTCCGGGGTTAGACAGCCGGCTGGAGCCAAAATGGGTCGGCTGGGCCAAATAGGCTCAAGGCGGGTTGGCTTGCCAAGGCTAGGCCCAGACGGTCGGGTGGGCAAGTTCAAAGGAACAATGGTCGGTGGGCCAAATAGGGCCAGACGGGTCGGGTGGTCGGGCCAACTAGGCCCAAGCGGATCGGGACCGGACCCGATCCGGTCCAAAACACCCTAACCCTCCCCTTCTCCACTGTTCATCTTCCCCATTCGTTTTTTTTTTTTTTTGAGAACCAGAGTTGCAGGAGCTGCCGGACCGAGCTCACCCGCGCTTTCTTCACCGGCCATGCCATGGCGCCGGGTTGGCCCTTGCAGGTCGTTGTGCCATATCTTGGTCCGGAAGAATCTTCCACAATGACCGTACCAAAGAAGCAAATTTTTTTTTTTTTTTGATTTGTAGCAATTTAAGGGCTTACCCCATGCCCCACTGCCTGCTCGCCACGGTTCAGCAGACCGCCGATCGCTCGATGTCGACGTCACGGCGTCTTAAAAGTCCCACTGGCCGACCGTCGGCCACAAAAAAAAAACCCAAATTTTTTTTTTTTTTTTTTTTTTTTTAAAACTGCGCCATGCTAGTTTAGATATTGACGCCCACAAAAAAAAAAAAAAAAAATTTCGTTCCTCTCATTTGAATGCACGACGAGAAGTCGAGATCTAAATATGATGTTTTGATTGACCAAACACCATCATGGCTCTGATACCAATTGATGGAATCTAAAAGGATCTGACGATCCGACCATCCAAAATTAAGCCTAAAGATCTAGGCGCATGATCAATCAAAAACCAACAAACTATAAATATGCGCACCTTGAGCGTTAGCCATTGATGATTGCCGATCTTCAACGATGTTCTCGCGTTCAATATCTCCTAGCACAATGGGGATGCTCTCGCCAATAGGGAGGATTGAATTATGTCGAGCTATCGTTGGGACCAGGCACCCCTTATATTTATAGCCAAAGAGTCCTATCCCATTAAGGACTGAAATTGCTAATTATAGTGTGATTAGAAATCACAATCATACTTTAACTGAAAGACTCAACAAGCAGTTGCCTATTCTCTTCAAACTCACCAGAATAGCAATTGTACATCTTAAGGTTGATCTTATACCATTCACTGGTCAACGGGTTTGACCATAGTGATGGCCACCAAAATAGAAACTGCTTACAGATGAAAGAGAAGGAAACGTGCTACTGCTTCTGTTGAGTCTACATCTAGGTAAGTGTAACTGTGATAGTGAAGGAAGCATGCTGCTAATTACTTACATCCAACCATTTGCTTTTTCAAGGTTCACACCTCCCATGTCAAGGTATTGCAGAGAGACAAGACGGGATAGCCATTCTAGGTTATCAGCAAGGAGGAGATGAGATAGTGGAGAAAGATACTGCAAATTCTGGAGATCGAGATACTGCAAATTGGAGAGATTTCCGAGCTGAGGAGGAATAGTTCCAGCAAAACCCGCATTCGAGAAATTAAGATATCTCAATTTCTTCAAAGAACCGATGAATTTTGGGATGTTGGTTCCCTGGAAGTCATTGGAGCTGAGGTCCAAGTAATTCAAGTGTTTCAAATCGAGTAAAGATGGATTTATCTTACCCAATAAAGCCCGCGAGTAATCAGGCACATGAAGCTCTCCATTGACTAAAGGCAACCCGATGGTATACGAATTTCGAAGGTCAAGCTTGAGCACGTTTCCAGTTTCGTTGCTGCATTCAACCCCTCTCCATCAACAACAATCTTCACCCACCCACGAAGAGAGCCGATTGGTAGAATCGTTAAGGCCTTGTTTGAACCTGAGAAGTGCTTGCCTCTCTCTTTCTTTGCAACCACCCACAATAGAAGCATTGTAGGAGTCGAATTTGATAGCTGAAATGTGAAGAAGACCAACAAATAAAACGAGAATTTGAAGGGCTCGACACATGATTACGCAAATCGACACATTGGAGCAAAATCTTTAACATGTTTATAGTCTTAATGTAACAACCGTGAAATCTAGAACACGAACCTGACGGTTTCGATCTACGTGCCCGGGCACAAAAATCGAGACTGATTTAAAAATTTAGAATTAATATTAGTTGAGATAAAGTTGCACCATGGTTAGATGAGTTCACATGTGCATTTTCGTTTAAGTCTGAGTTGTGTAAAGTGTCAATGTAGCACGTTACGTCATAGAGACCGTGCTTGTGCTCCACACCGGAGCACAAACTAAGGGAAAACAGAAATATCTGTTTATTAGTTTATAAGAGAAGGAAGGGAGACCTAGAGAGAGTTCTTCTTCTTCTTCTCCTTCCCCTTGCTCTAGAAGTTGAGAAATCTGTAGTTAGGTTGGTCTGTGAGAGTGTTCTTAGAGAAAACGGGGTTAGTGGTACCTGAAGTCCTACATTGTCCGAGATAGAGGATGGAGAGATGAAATAGGACACTCCACAACTAGTCTAAGAGTGTGTACGGTCTTTAGGGTTGAAAAGGAACTGGTCGTCAACTTATCCGAGCCGTAGCGACAATAAACTCCGAGAATTTGATCGGAAACCCTCATCCGGATCGATTTGCCGAAACCCTGAGAGGGCCCAAACAAAGGTGAGTTTGTGTGTTTAAATAGGGGCAAATGAGAAGCCCATATATGTGCATTGATTGTGTGTTAATGGTTGTTGGGAACCATTAATGAAAAATGGGTTGAAATAGGGTTGGAGATAACCTCCATTAATGACAGAGCTTCTGACATTATTGATCGATCAATGAAGGTATTGATCGATCAATGACAGGTGGTGATCGATCAATGAAGACCATTGATCGATCAATCTGTATAAGAAAGAAAAGGGAACAGGAGCCCTGAAATTCTGAAAGTTCAGTGCTCGAAGAGCATTGATCGATCAATTTAGGCATTAATCGATCAATCCTGGGTATTGATCGATCAACGAGAAGGAGATCGATCAATGACAATTGCTGATCGATCAACAAAGGTATTGATCGATCACTGGAGTGTATTGATCGATCAATGAAGGCATTGATCGATCAATCTGTATAAATAGTTAATATGAACAGAAGGTGAGAAATTTTGAATATAGGTTATTGATCGATCCATGAAGGCATTGATCGATCAATAAGAGGCATTGATCGATCAACCAAAGAGGTGATCGATCAATTTAGCTGTGTTAGAAGTGAAGAGAAAAGAGGTTATTGATCGTTGATCGATCAATGAGTGTATTGTTCGATCAATGATGAGTAGTGATCGATCAATAAGGGCTATTGATCGATCAATTGACTATGTTCCTGGATGAAAGCTAAGAGAGTATTGATCGATCAATGGGGTTATTGATCGATCAACAAGAGGTATTGATCGATCAATAAGAGTGGTGATCGATCAATCACCCCTGTTTTGTTTTGTTTTGATGTTATGAGTTAAACACCACTGGACATTGTGCTAGTTAGCATTCTGACATCTCTGACACTTAAAGTACTATGTTTATGGTCTAGGATCAAATCCTGACACCTTGAAAAACTTTAGATTTGCTTAGAAGGTATTTTGACCTGAGGTAGGGAAAAACCAACCTAAACTGGTTTTGAGTATGATTCCATGTTTATATTCATATCTATGCCCTGATTTCTGTTTTTAACAAGCATGTATGCATATAATAAATTTCTGCTATCTTTGATTTCTGTTTCCAGATTTGTATCCTGAAATCTGCTTCTGATTTCAGCCGATACATATCGGCCGAACCCGATATGTATCAGCCGAACCTAATACGTATCGGCTAATACGAGCCCGTATCAGCCAATACCCATACGGAGTTGGAGGATCGGGAAGTATTAGAACTCATACGCATCAGTTTGTTGAAAAATCGATATGTATCGCTGTTATGTATCAGTATCGCGAAGGATGTCATACCTCATAACATGGATCAAAATTTCAGCCGAAATCCTAATATTTCAAATGAACGAATGTTTGAACACCAATTTGAAATTTGATTTGAAAATCGAACAAATTTCTAATAAATATTGTAGGCCAAGGCGAACTTTCGGTGCCCACATATATATATATATATATATATATATATATATATATATATATATAATATTTTATTTTTTAAAACTCAAATTATCGGCCGATAATTTGAAGGCTGATAATTTTGAGTTTAAAAAAAAGAATCATTGGGTACCGAAATATCGGTTGGGACCGAAACCGAATATGGTATTTTCATCGAAATTTCGGGATTTCGATCGAAAATACCGGAAGAAATGTCGGCCTATTTTGGTGCCCACATATATATATATATATATATATATATATATATATATATATATATATATATATATATATAAATCCAAAATTCTGGGTCGATAATTTGATGATTAGCAAATTATCGACCGATAACTTCAAATTATCAATCAAGAATTTGAAGGCCGTGATTTTTGACCGAAAATTTCGGGATTTCGTTTTGATGGGATTCGTAATTGATGCGTTTCAGCCGAAATTTTGATCCTTAACCTCAACTTAAATGAAGCGTTAATCATTTGGGATCGAGGTGTAAAACTCGGTATCGGTGTCGGTCCATGGATGACCGTCTGAATTGGCAAATCTGAATACATATCGGCCCTTGTGAAAGAAAAAAAAAACCCAAGGTCTCGCGCAAACCGTCTGAACTTGTATCAAAGCGATACCGACATCAATGGAGGACCGAGAAGTATCGAACCGATACGGATCGATATCTTGAAAAACCGATACTTATCATTTGTTATGTATCTATCGCCGAGATGTCATACCTTATACAGAGGATGAAAATTTTGGTCAAAAACAAATCGGTTTGAACCCCATCGAAATTTCGGATTTGATTGAAAATAAAGTTTTGCCTAAAATCTCAGGGTTCTAGTCAAATTTCGGTTTCCAAATATTTTTAAAAAAAAAAACCCAAAAATTATCGGTCGACAATTTGAAGTTATCAGTCGATAATTTGATGATTAGCAAATGATCGGCCGATAATTTCAAATTGATTAGCAAATGATCAGCCGATAACTTCAAATTATCGGCTGATAATTTTGGGTGTTAAAAAAAAAATCATTGAGCACCGAAAAAAATCATTGGTGCACTAAAAAAATTGAGCTTAAAATCAATTTTAAGCATTCCTGTTATGTTAAGGTCACTTTTCTGAGATGTGTGTTACGTGAAATAAAACACTGATTGTTTGATAGTACGCCCATGATATGAAAATCCATTATGTGAAAGATTGGGAGGATAAATGATCTCCATCGTCTGATTAAACGCAGTCCATGTGTTTCAGTGTAGGTGAACCCAAGGATTAGGGAGGTGGATTTAAAGGTACTCAAAACCAAAAACCAAATTACCAAAAAGAAAGATTTTATCTTATAGCTTTGTTTTTACAATTTCAAAAATTATTATTTATTTTATCTTTTTGTGATAGGAAGGAATCTAAAGTTAGATGCCCTTCTCACTTTTATATATATATATGTATCATTTTCTTTTTGATTTTAAGGAAAAGAATGAGGCCCCTAAAACCTCAAAGGTTACTTATGGAAAACAAAGGGATAATTAGAAAAACCACCTCCAAAAACAAACTTTTTGGCAAAAAAGCTTAGAACTCAAACGTGTGCTTTCATAGGTTTAGGAAGTTCAGATATCCGTGAAAGCATTATTTTTTAATGAAAATTTGAGATTTCACAGATCTCTGAACTTCTAAAACCTGTGAAAGCACCATTTTTTTTAAAACTTTTTAGTTTTGGATTTTTTGCTAAAAAGTTTGGCTTTTAGGCATGTTTTTCTAAAGTGCCTGGAAAAAAAACAGAGGGTGTTCAACGTAGTTCATTGACCGGTTGATATACGATTGAACTAGAATCATAACCTTCAACGGTGTTTGATTCGTTGTCCGACTTTTAATACACTGTTTTATGCTAAGTTACGATTTGGGATTTACATATCCTGATATCATAGATGATTCACTTTTTAGATTATAGTTAGATGAAAGTAGCTAAATCTATTTATCAGCCAGATTATTTATTTAGAAATCTGACATCATTATCAATATTCGATCACATCAATTTGTGGTGACTTTATGAGTGTTTCTTCTGCACGCCATTTTCAGAGCTAAACGCTCCCTTACTCACCGAAAGCAATTGTCCTGATGGACTGATGGATTGGTCAGGTCCAAACCCTAAAAGTTATAGAGAATAAAAGAACTTTAGGAGTCCGCTACCGATTCTTCCTGCTCCTAAACGAGTCATCGTACGTAATAAACGGGTGCAAGCGTACAACAGGAACACAACTTAGAGCCCGACTTCGCTAAGTTATAGAGACCCAACTTTGTGTCGATATATTTGATCCCTCATTCAGCACCGCTTGTAATTAGCCAACAAAACTCCGTAAAAGATTTACTTGGTTTATCCAACAATACTTCACCGCCCGTAAGTTTGTTTAACTGATTATTTGCGTGTGCTACGGTTTCATTGTATTCAATTGAATTAAATAGAATAAGATTTTACCTTTGGTTTGAGAAGTATGATAGGAGAACGTTTTATTGTTTTACTATTTCTCTTAAAATCTTTATGAGCCTTCCTCTACTCTTTTTCTTGCCTTCTATTGGAGTTGTCTCCTCACCCTCTATTAAAGAACGAAAATAGTTTAAATGTTTATATATAACTTACAAATCTTCTCTCAATGGAGAGGTAAAATGTAATGGCAAATTATCACTCTAAGACCACAAAATCTTAATGCTTGTGTTTACGTGTTTTCTAGTCCCCAAAATAACAATTCTTTTAAGGGGTAATGGCTCCTGACCAACATTTACACAACAAAATGATATTTAAATGATCTTACACTATCAAATGAGACTCTTTTATCTCACAACATTGAAGTGTAGTTTACTATTAAGTCATGTGTCTAACATTTGTGATTAATCTAAAATTTTCAAATGTCAATCCATCATTGAAACATATTTTTACCAAAGAATCTTGTCAATAATAGGATTGGAACCAATCGACCGGAGAACTTTAACATCAGTCTTTAAAACTAAGAACAATGGTTAGTATTAGACTCACTACCTCAAAATGAGGGAAAAACTACTGTAGCAATATAATATAAACCATTGCTTAAAATAGTGGTGCAATATTCCACTCCTTAAAACAGTAGTGTTTTAAGTTAAATCAGTGGTTTAATAACTAATCCTCTTATCACGTGATGATAGCACGTGCAATCCATCGGGCCGACCCCCAAGGGTCTCTTTTCTCTCTTTATCACTAACCCACAACGCCTCTCCCTCAACCATTTCTTCCTTTTCTCTTCGAAACCGTAGCCTCTCTCTCGTCTTCCTCTCTTCCCCTCTCTCGTCAAACCCTAGTTTTGGCTGGAAAACGAAATTTTGGAGGTTCGATTCCTATTTTATTTGTGCCAAATCCCTAGTAAGCTCTCTTCTTACAAAATTTCTCTCTCTCTCTCTCTCTCTCTTTTCTTCCCTGATTGATTAGGGATTTTTTGATGATCTAATTTTTTTCTTATGATCGATTCACATGCAAATGACCATTTTTTTCCTAAAAAATTAGATGATCGGATGAGGGCATTGAATCCGATGTGAGTCGAACACCCATTTTTCAACGTGAATCGGCCATTGTTGTTCGATTGGAAGTATGAGAAGCTACATAGAGAGAAAGAGACTCTAAATCTAGTGTTTTTCTCGGTAAGTTAAGGTTTGTAATATGCCTATTTTCTTCTTCAGATCAATCGACTTTATCAGTTCCAGAGATGATCTTTGGAGTATTGAATTTGTTTTCTAATTCCCTGTTTTCTGCTTCAAATCGATCAAGTTTGTGTGATATTGATTTTGATCTTTGGACGTGGTTCAATTTTCAGATCGAGCACTAGCAAGACGCTGCCAAAGAAGTTCGATCAAACGGAACCAGCGTTTTCCGCTTTTCTTGTGGAAAATTATATATTCAACTATTTATCGTCATTCTCGCTAGAAGTTTCTGGCACTCATCAGTGATCGAATCCGAAATCTATACCACAGAGTATTAACTCTGCTACCTCTGCAAGGTGTGTTTTTCAGTTCTCGATCTGATTTATTTCAACACATTTCTCTCTTTAATCTGTTAGATTATTTAACTGTTTTTTGATTTTTTGTTTCCTTGTGGATTGTTTATGGTAAAATTTATATATCTTAGGGATGGATTCAGATCTAGTTTGATTTTTTAGGAGATGAAGTTTAACCTTGAGGGTATGTTTTTTTCATATAGGCTGTTTATGAAGCATGGAGTATAAATTGTTCCAAATGTTTGCATGCCATATCAAATTTCATACCACAATGTTCATCATTTTTTACATCATGTTTTTGATAGGCTTTGTTTTGTTGGTTGCTTTATATTGTTGCTAGTGATATATATATATATATATTACAATGTATATATATATATATATATTACAATGAGCTTCCTCCTAATTTTGTCCATCAATCATTGGGTTGTAATAAAAGCTATGTTTATTGAATGTGGATCACACTTTTCACCTGACCTGACTCAAGCCGGGTCGGCTCAGGTACACATCATTGGGTTGATCCTGGCGGGTAGGGTGTACAATCGGATCGGTTCATGTCAGACATATGCCATTTTCTCATTTGGTAGCTAAAAGTATGGCCCGACCCAGCCCCACCGTTGATATGTGTCTATTCTAGTACAAATTTTTGAGTAAGCAGAATATAGATGATGGCAGACTGTTTTTGATGATCATGGTTTGACTTTCTATTATTATCATGGCTTTCACTTTATATTTTGGTAGCTCAGCTTTCCTAATGGATGTGCATCTTCATCTTCTCCTATTCGAAAGGGTATTACTCAATGTTGAGCATGAACATCACTTAAATGTGTCTTCTTAATATCTCAGATATGGTACCATAGCATGATAGTTTCCCGGGGAAGAAAAAATAGAGTAAAATAACTTAAAGGATATACCACCCTGATATTGGATATAGGGGTATAGGTCTTTTATGTTACTTTTTAAAAATATTATATATATATATATATATATATATATATATATATATATATATATATATATATATATATATATAATAGTTTAAATATAGGTCTTTTACGATACTTTTAACTTTTAAGACAGTCTATAAAAAAAATTCAGATTAAAAATAAAAATAAAAATTACAGTATAGGTAGATCTACCAATACCTACCAAATTTGAATTAAAAAAAGAAAAAATTCATTTCTATTGAAAAAAAATATAATAGTTTAAATATAGGTCTTTTATGATACTTTTAAGACTAAATCTATAAAAAAAATTCAGATTTTTTCAAAAAAACTAAAATAAAAAAAATCACGGTATAGGCGTATCGGCCTATACGTATCGGTCCTTGGCAAACCCATGCCCGATATACCTGATTTGATACCTTGATAAGAACTATTCCCTTGATTGAATTTATACCACTTGATATTTTGTTAGAGAGAAAACATGGATATTAGTACATTTACATTATCATGGACACATTCTAGCGCATTGGGCCTCATCTTAAATGGGCTGGCAATAATTGGGCCTCTTGGAACTAGCCAATACTCTGCTAGAGTACTAATCCAGATCCAGCCCATGGCAGGTTGAGTCGGGCCATGGGCCAGACCGCCAATTTCTATAGATGGTCTTGTTCTAGTCGGCCCGGGTTCAGGTTGGGCTTAACGAGCCATTTTTAATTGGACTTTTGGAACTAGCTCATACCCGACTTACTAATTTTATTGGCCTGGCCTATTTATACAAAGTCTGACCCTTAGAAATTTTAATCGGTTGAAAATCATTGTTCTCAATGAAAGAGCAAATCTCCATTTGCTCAAATTCCCCTTGATTCTCAACCTGGGACATCAAATTTTTATTACTAGAGCAAACTCTTGGATTATTTTTTTCCGTGTTATGGAATAAAAGATTTCGATTTATATTCAGAACATCGAAAAGGCACTTTGATTAAATTTGATTGAGTTCGAAATCTCACAGTTCAACAGAAAATCATGGATCAAAATTCTTGACGAATACATAGCGGTTTCAAAAGTTATATATCGGGTTGACACACACTGATGACTGAATCAGCCCATATATATTATTGGTATGTATCGGTTGATACATACCAATATGTATCGTCCTAAACCAATAAGTAACTAGAAAACCAAGATTTTGATCCTTGGTACTTAGAGAGTATTAACATGCTTTATAATAGAGATAGCAAGCAAGTACAAAACACAACACAATTTTTTTTTTTTCAGATGAACGGTGATGATCTCTTTGGCAGCCCTGAAAGGGTCTAATTTTTTTTTTTTGATAACCTGGGTATCCAGGCCTTTTAGAGCACCCGCCTAATCCTAGGGGCACATGCGCACCGCAAATTCAACATATATAAGACTAAAATCTGTCTTTAAAAGATGAAATCGGACTTTAAAAGGTTGCAACTGTCTTTTGAAGACTGCGGGTAGCTTGTGAAAACTGCACCAATCTTTAAAAAACTGCAGCCATCTTCTTATATAAATAGTGAGAGTATTTTTCGTCATTTTAAAGGGTCTAATTTCTTGATAGCTTATAGTATGTACTTGTATCCATTAATGGAATTTTGAGCTGGTACCTTTGGCTTTTCATTGATTCAATGCTCAACGATATCTGCGGAATCCCCAAAGTTGTTGGATATGAACATTGGCCCTAATAACAGGCATAATCAAATAAGAAAGCCCACTTACAGATTGGTCCATGACCACCCACCCATTCGTAGGCCATGTGGCATGTCTTTTGGAGCTTCACTAAGCCTAAAAATCGCATTGATTGGGAGATCTGATACGTCTGATTTAGGCACAACAATTTATATTAATGTTCAAATGCTCTTATAGGTGCGATTTTTTGGTTGCGATATGTGCCAATGATGAGCTTTTAGGGTGAACTGCTTGAATTGAACACTTGACGTATACCACAATAAGTATTTAGAAGAGACCAAAAAAAACATTGATTCTATAATGCATCATATACCAACCAACTTCTAACCAAAGAATGCTCCCAAAATAGAATGATGTTAGGTAACAAATTGACTAGTCTCATTTCATACTGTTGGATTGCTTTATATTGAAATCAGCCAATCACATGCAAAGGTTTGGGCAAATTTGTTATTGGAAATGGTTTTTTCAATTTGATCTCCGAACCTTTTGATGTACCCTTCTCGACTGTTACGTAAAGTTGTGACTCTGTCTCAAAATGAGAGTCGTTCCCCATTCATTGGCTGAATGTTGGTCAACTAACCATTTGTATACCTTGGCACTCTGCACTCTTTTTGATATGGCTATATGGTCTAAGATGGCTTCTTTGATCCTACAAACGGTTTAATTAAGTTCAGAAAGAGGTTCTAGATAATAAGGTCCATCAATTTGGGGGATCATTTCAATTTAGTGCTCAAAATAAGCAAAATCCTTAGGGCAAGAGGTAGGAGGCAGGAGGTACTCACCATATGTAGGATTTCCTTTCTTATGTTCAGCTTCTCGCTGTGTGTCAGGTTTTGCATCTCTTTCCTTTCCTTTAATATATCTTTTTTCTTTGAAGATTTAAAAAAAAAAAAAAAATTCAGCTTGATGGATAACTTCTAGGGCACTTAAGAAAAACAACCTTAAAAAATAAGCGTTTTAGCAAAAAATCCAGAACTTAAATGTTTTAAAAAACAATGCTTTCATGGTTTTTTGAAGTTCTGAGATCCGTAAAGCATTGTTTTTAATGAGGATTTGAGATCTCATGGATCTCAGAACTTCAAAAAATAGTGAAAGCATTGTTTTTTTAAAACGTTTAAGTTCTGGATTTTTTGCTAAAACGTTTATTTTTTAAGGTTGTTTTTCTAATTGTCCCTAACTTTTTTTTTTCCTAGTATCATAAGCCAACAAACACAAGCACCATAATTTTCTTTTCTTTTTTTTGGTATCCCCAATTAATGCTTAAGGAATTGTAGGATGCAATTGGGAAATCAGATTAGTTCAATATTGTATATCAATTATTGTCTTATGCTTTCTTTTTTCGATATTTGCTTCTCTTCATTTATGTTTAATAAAATTTTGTGTATACCCTACCTGATAGATTTGTACATTTGTGAAATGTGAAAAAGCTTGGTCGCAATGTCTTGTTCCAGGAAAATTTTAAAACCATGGTTAATTGGCTGGTCTTGAGAGAACAGGTTTTTATAATTTGTGGTGAGTTTAGAGCATATTCTGAGAGCAAATTATGCCGTCTATTTGTTATTCTGTGCTATTGAAGAAACGCTTTTGAAAACATGACAAGATATTTTGTGGGATTTTCAAGTTTAAAATTAGTTTTGGGATGAACCCATGGCTATGATTCACTGCTCCATGATGCCCCATGGATGGTTTTTGAAGTAAAAAATTATATATCTATTTATCTGTAGGATTTTTTTTTGGCCAATATCCAATGGATCATTAGATGGTTGCGCAAATTTCAAAGATTTTCCACATATATGATATATACCTATTTTGGCTTTCATAAGAAAAGTCAGTGAGTGAACCGTAGACATGGTTCTGGTTCATCCCAAAACCAATTCTATGCCTGCCAAATTTTGTATGTTGATGATGCTCATGGATAGAGTTGGGCCTGTGCAGCTCAACTGAAAGGGTGCAATATGGCAACCTTGAGGTCTCACGTTCAATCCCAGCTTACCAATTAAAAAAACATGTTTATGGATATTTTCTGTGGGAATTTTTTTTTTAATATATCTATTTTCTCTAAAGGATTTTATGTTAATTTTTTTGGGAGAACTTCTGCATCTATGATTCCATGCCTTTTTTTTCATCCTAGATAATTATCATTTGCTTATGCTTCCAGAGGGGTGTCCATGAAAGGAGCGTGTTCTCTCCATTTTACATTCCTCCCCCCACACATTCCCATTCAGTCGAGAAGGTTCATTCCCGTTCTTCTGATGGGGTTAATTTGAATACTGCAACGGTGGAGTTTGAAAGGAGATCTGTGAAAAATGCGAGTAATAGAAGGTCAAATGATACAGGAAATGTATCTTCCACTGCCAATGGAAGTTCATTTCGTCCACATGACTCCTCCAATACAAAGAATTCCTGCAGAGATAGATTTGGAGACGAAGATGATTTCAGGGTGCCTACATTGTTACACTCAGAAATTGCTATGTTTCCTAATAAGTCCAACGCAAAAATGAAAATAAGTTTTAGCTTGCCTCTTGGTAAATGTCCTCTATGCAATGTCAATTACTTATTAATGCATATCCTGGTTTACTTGGTTGTTCTGATTGCCTGCTATCTATTGTTGGATATCATACACTGATGACAAAAGATAATTTTAGTGATTTTGTGTATACAATATTATTAATTTACTCATACAAGTAATGTTGCATATTGGAGTGTAACTACTAATACTGTTTTTCATGCCCATTACTGCAGAAGTACTTGCTGCAATTGATTCAAAAAAGGTTGAGATTCTTCAGAGGTATCAACTACCTTTGACCTATTTTTGTTTGTTGTCTTTTGCATTGGTTGGAGCCAGAAAGTTGTGTCTGTTCTTGCTACCACATAGTTGTTGAACCTTTTACGTTTGCCATCGAACTACATTTATTATGGATGAATTTCTAGATATGTACCTTCCTTTTTTTCGTCTTGTGGCTGAGAAATTGTGTTAGGGACTCCTTGTCGCTATGGCCGTTTCTTTTACCGCTTTCCTAACGAAGAATCTGCTGCTGATGTTTATGACTGAATAACAGGTATTGTGAGAAGCCAAGAGTATTCCCAACAACGTTTAAGAACTCAGTTGAATCGACCAGGTTTAGGTCCAAACTGACACTGGGTCAACTTGATATAAGTCTCAGCTAAGTTCTTGTTTGTAGGGGCACAACTTGGACCAGTTGAAATTGAGTTTACTCGGTTTTGGACTGGGGCAAGTCTTTGGCTAAACCTGATATTTAAATACTTGATTCCCAGCAATCTTTGGTTGGTAGATCAGATCACCTGTGATTATGCATGGTATTTTATTTTTGTGTTCAAGCCTGTTTAACCTTTTCTCTTCAGTCAAACATTACATGAATTCTTTTGATTTCAGGCGACACAGCCTGAAATAAAAAAAATTAGGCTGTGTTTGGGAGTATTATCAGTTTAATTGCTTAATATCATCAATATCTCAATTTAATTGTTTAATATCATAAATATTTAATTACGTTCTTTTTTTATTTCAGGCGAAACTTTTCAATTTGAAGCTCACCTCAAACGGATCACTAGCTAGGGGACGGGGATACTTGGCAAGAGAGGCGAAACACATATATATTTTTTTTAAATTATGAAAATAGGTCATAGGGTCTTTAGATTGTTAACTCTTTCTTTTCTTCTTTTTTTTTGTTCGAATAAAAGGATTAAGCATGTAAAGTTTAAAATATTTGATTGATTTGAAAGGTTGGATCATAGGTTGAGATGCAACATTTTGTTTGAATAAAAGAATGGCCATCTATTTTATTTATTAATGGCATTGAATGATTTACATTTGAGTTGAATGGATGTGTTTAAATATGAGATTAATAGTTTTTTTTCTTTATATAATTTTTTTTAAAACATTAAAAAAAGCATTAAAAAATTACATTAACACTACAAAATTGCGGATTTTTACCGACAGCCCTTTCCAGCAGTATATAAATGAGCTGCCGGCATATGGCAATAAAATTTCCCCGCCTAAATGAAAACAGAAATGGGTGCCATATGCCATATATATCGCAGAAATTAGAAACTGCTTAAATGAGAGTTGGAGAAAACCCTTCGTCTCCCTCTTCTATCCCGCTTCTCCATCTTCTCCATCACTCTTCCTCTCGCTCCATCGGTCCCACTCCATCTCTCCATCGTCTCCCTCTTCTATCCCGTTCCCCATCTTCTCCATCGGTCTTGCTCTTGCTCCATCGATCCATCTTCTTCCCAACTGCGAAACGCTTATCCTCTCTAGCTCCATTTTAACCCTAATCGCATAATCTCCATTGTTCTTCGTGGCTGATTAAGGCGATCAAGGCTTGCTACGTAGCAGATTTGAATCATCTTCTTTGTAGCTGATTAAGTCGATCAAGGCTTGCGACGTGGCTGATCTGTAAATGTCGGTTCTGGTACTCTCTAGTCATCTGTAATATTGTTTTATTTCAATGATTTTAGATTATTTTTATTTATAATAACCTAATCATCTTTTCTAATTGAACATATATTCTTCTCCTGCCATAAACAAAGGCTGATATTCCTCCAAGATTGAGTACAAGATCTCAATCCAGGTGAATTTCGAGCTGCTTTAATTGTCAATGTTTTTTTTTGTCTATTTATTTATTTTTTTGATTTTGGTATCATCTTCTCCAGCCACAAAATTCCATCTCGAAAGCCACATAAGCCTCTTCTGCCTTTTTCATTCTCTTCAGCGAAGGTAAATTTGAAACTCTAATTTTTAATATATATAATATAATTAATAATTCAGGACTGCCCAGCCAATTGACTGCTCTATTATCTCGCATGGGAAATCATTATGACTGTTTTGACCAAGTCATCCTCGAAGCACTTGTGTTTGCTGAACCCCTTGAATAATTACTATTCAGTATATTCTGCCCTTATTTTGTTAAGTTGAAAACCCCTTGATCCCAATCCAACTTATCATTTTTGTATTCTTATTTGGCCAATTAGGACTACATCATCTGCAAACAACATTCATGACCTTGGGAACTCATCTTGTATTTATACTGTCAATTCATCCATAACCAATTAAAATAAACCAGGATTCAAATTTTTGCTAGGGAACTCTGTTCTTTCTACTTTTAGTTCGTACTCAATAGTAATTATTCCATACATGTAGTTCGATATATTCATTCAGAATGTTTTTCCTCCGTAGTGTTAGCATCCACCTAATTATTTATCTCGATACCTTATCATAGGCTTTCTACAAAATTAGCGTTTGACAAAATAGTTGTGGCTTTTAATAGCTGGACGGCAATGGTGGTTTAGTCATCATTGCACTATTTATTAGAGCTAAGATTATAGTGGATCCTGACTATTAAACTCAATTTGATTGCATTGCTGATAATTTGTGGGAGACTAATTTATGGAAACTTTTGAACTAGTTTGAAGTCATATTCCTTCTATGTAGTTCAAGCAGATTGATACCTCAATTGGTTCTTGTTTTTTAATATTGCATGTAATAATTATCTTATTTTCAATTAGTTCAGAGTAAATTTACCAATCACATACATCTTCATTTCAATTCTCTGCTCCATTAAAAAATATATTATGAAAATAAGTGTCTAGCAAATTCTAGTTTGCATTCCTTTAGAAACCTATTGACCAAGATATCTCTATATGACTCCTACAAGATTTTTTTGCCATACAAAGCTTTGAGTGTGGTATTGCTGCTCGAAACAGTGGTGCCTTTGCATGGGAAATGGATCCGGTTAAGCTTCCTCTTTATGATAATTGAAAACAAAGATTTTGACATAAGCATTTGTCATTTATTTACCATTTGTTATACTCCATGTAGGTTGAAGTTTTTGGGGGGCGTGGAAAACCATCTATGATTGTGGACAAGGATGAAGGTCTGGAAAAGGTAATACCTGCTGATGATTATAGGATGATTACTTTTCAGTCATATTTTCATCTACTCTACATTTTGTAAAGCGCAGATTTACAATTTTGAAATTTTTGTAGAGCTTCAATCATCAGAAATTCTAGATAATGAGTAGGTTCTGACACATATAAGAGTATCTTTTTCTTGAAATATGAGAAATTTTTTATAATTTTTTATGATTATAAGAGCTTCAGTCATGAGAAATTTTTAATAAGTTTTTCTTCACCCAAGTAAGTTAATGGTAGTGATGGAGTGATGTAAGGTTCATGCCCCTGCCAAATAATTTTCAATCTTGATACTTATTTATCTTAGATTCAGGATGGCGCTATTTTAATGGTGTTTTGAACCATATAATATGTTAAATTAATGATTAAATTCTCTAGATATTAATTCGAGGAGGAAAGTAAACAACTTTATACCCAATTTTCTAGGATCTCAAATTTTCTGTAAGTCCTACTGATACTGCATCAGTCCAATGTACATCAGCGCCTTTCAGCGGAGATTTAAAACCACCATTTTACCTTGTGCACGCGTGAAACACCTAATACCATCTTTTGCTTTTATCATTCCCAAAAGGAGTGTGTAGCTGCTGCCACATAAATCTATCACTAGCCACAATTATATGAGATTGTTGACTAATGAAATATAAGTGCAGTCAATTATTTAAATTTAATTAGGTACAATTGTATTCAATTTGTCAAATATTGTCATATAGGTGTGATTCTCTAAGTGAGATATGTTGCAATGATAGACAACCACTTTAACTGTTTAGATTTATTATAGATATATGTGCCACATGACATATCTTGAATTATATTTTAATGATGTAAGATCAAATACATATTTCGAAAAGGTGTTCTCAGTCACCATTCTCCAAGCTTCCATGTGGAGCTCCACGTGACACCCAAAATATTGTTTCGATGTCACATGGAGCTCCGATGCATTGCATAGATCATCTTTAAAAAAATAAAATTTGAAAACTCATCTCTACCGTGTGTTTTTTTAACCGTGAAATGTGGACCAAAGAAACCCGTCAAACATTGACTTATGGGTTTAAAAAGTTTTTTTTCAAAATTTCTTTTTTAAATATTGATCTAAACCATTCACCTGAGCTCCAGGTGACACCCAAACATTGTTTTGGGTGCCATGTGTACTTCCACATTGACCTTGGAGGATGGTCACGGTCCTCCCATGGAGGAACCAGCTCCCCAATATAAATAACTTGTTAGTTTTGAAGTACTTGGTTCTTCAGTGCTACATTTATGGAGAAACAACCTACTGCAATATTAGCTTGCTAGTTTGGAGTTCATTGGTGGAAGGAACACTGTAATCGTGATTACAATATTCAATCGTCAAATACCTACCATTGAATTCTATAATCGTGTGTAGAATAGCCAAAATTATTTATCTACATACAACAAATTTACATAATGGTGTAATCGTCTTTGTTTGCCTGTGCTGCTGAGCATGTTCATGATTCCTAAATAGCACCTAGAATAAATAATCGTTCTCTTACCTAAATATTTTATTTTGTAGAGATTGCCACTTATAATGGCCATGGTGGCTCCTATTGGTTAATAAATTGGACTTACAATGTCTGATTCGTCTTCAATTACTGATTAGTTTCACCTTCATATTCTTGCTTTCTTACATGGAAACATTGTATAGAGCTGGTACTATGAGCATTTACTTATTTAGTTGGATGAAAATGAGAAAATTTAGTGGTTATGGATCTCAATTGTGACAGACATTGGCATTCTCTTGCAGTTTCTCTTTGAGGCTGCAACCATTCACTGTGTTGATCTTGCAACGGACCGCCATGGCTGCTGTGTGCTGCAAAAGAGCCTCCATTATTCAGATGATGAACAGAGGTGCTGCTTCATATCTGATTTCACTTCTAATGCACTCATCCTATCTCAAGATCCATTTGGGTACCCACTACTCTTGCTTTTTCCTTCCATTATTATCTTTTCGATATTTTTTTTATATTGTTACATTTGATGTGGTTTCCTTATTCTCGTCATCTGTTAAAAATTTCTACTGAACGGAACTTTTTTTTTCTGGTAAGTGAGCTTTGAGGCCACCCTCTATTAAGTACTAATAGAGACTCTGGTCTCAGGTCTAACCTTGGTTGACCCAAGTCACCCAACCCATTTACACCCTTTCGGCCTTTTGAGGTCAAGTGGGAGATGTTGGATTTTGTGGGTTCCAAAAGGCTTTTTCCAATTTAGTTTTTTATGTCTGTCGATAAATTTGAATATTCTTTTATTAATGAAATTGAAGACCTCTTATTTGTTATGCTTTCTCCCTTAAATCATCGATTGCCTATTTTTCTTATCGCTGGGAGCGTTCCATGTGCAATTATAAACTCTGAGACTGTTTTGATTGATACCCTATTTAGAATACTTGGTGCTAGTCCGACTCGCGCAAGCCTTATTTTCTCTTTGGATAAATCCATATTCTCATAAATATAGCCCACTGCAGGCTTAACATTGCTATCAACCAAACAAAGTAGCTCGAAAAAGGACCCAATATCTTCAAAGAATGCAACAAGTTATTTTTATTTATTTATTTTTGATTGGTAAGCTGGGATTGAACCTGCGACCTAGATGTTACAATATTGAATTAATCCAAAAAGAGGTTTGCAAAACTCTCACTCCCCTCTTCCCTCTGCAATGTTTCAACCATTTATTTTCATCTACCTTCTGAAGTGAACATAGTTTGCAATCTATTATTTTGCTCGTGGACATGAAATTTACAGATGCAGAGGGGTGGCAAGGGGCTGGGCGCAGGCCGGAAAAACCTCTTAAAGAGTGAAGCAAAAGAGGTTGATTAGAGCCTCTATCTGAATTGCATTGTTGCATTTTCAAAAACATATATTGAACAATGATTTCTTAATTTATGTTCTTGTCATTATTGCCACTCTATTATACTTTCTATTTCTGTTTATAGTTTTTTTATATTGCACATGAAACATCTTAAAATTTTTGTCCAACATGTAGGGGTAAAGATTGGAGATAAGGAATTGTTTTCAGAAATTTTAAGGGACGAGGCAGTGGACAGACTTAATCAACTTGGAAAGGTATGGACATTTTTCGTTATGTTACATATTTCTCTTCAATCCACACACCCACTGATTATATAACATATTTTTCTCCAATACACACACACACACACACACCAAATCAAGTTGGTTTAATATAGTAAACAAAGACTTCATTGTGGCCATGAACCCCAAATAATGTATATTTAATTTTACTGATTGACTATGGAATACGATGGCCTTTTTTTGGATCAATGATAAAATGAATGCATTTAAATTTTAGATAAAAATACAAGGTATGGGCATCAGTTTTTTTCATTTTTGGTCAATGTTATTAAGCTGGGTTGCGTGAGTTTTTGTAAGTCAGCTATCTCCTGATTAGTGGTATCCTTCTTGATTCACCAAATAAAAGTGCAAAAGAAGTGGGTGATATCAGCAGTTTTGGTGTCATTTATTCTTAATCAGTAGGTAATTGACTTTATTTTATTTTTGAAGGGCAATTAAGCAAAACATGATTATTTTTTAAAATAATTATCTCTATTGGCCATTGCACATCCCATTTTGCTAAATAATTTTGGCCAAACTTTCTAGCAAAATACTTTTGCCCAGAAATCTCTAGCGATCCTGTTTTGCTGAATTTCCTTTTTTTGTCCAAACTCCTTTACAATTGATAATGCTATCCCCCCTTTTCTATTATGTTTTGCTAGACCATTTTCTCTGCAAACTCGGGTCTCTGATTTCTATAAAATTAAAAACTTCATCTTCCTACAAATTTTTGAGGCTTCTCATCGATCAAATGCACCTTCCTGTTTATTGTTTGGTTGATTGAGATCCTACGGTATGGTTCTATGGTATGATTTCTATTAAAGATTCATTGTTTAAATTGTTTATTTTCCTGTCAACAGTTATTCTTAATCTCGTTTTTGTCTAACAACTCCAAGTGTTATGCATATATATGGATTTCATGTATTAGGTAACTTAAGGTAATTTGAGAAGCATGGTATAGAGCTTTTCTTATTTTTTTGCCGGTTTTCTTATTTCTCTGCATACAGGAATTACTACAAAAGTCAAATGCAACATATGCATTTGGCAGGTTAGGTTCTTACTAGCTCAGTTTGTCACTTATATTTTTCAGATTTTAGGAAAATGAATTGCATGAGTTAATGCACCATGGCCTAGACTTTAATGATGTTTTCCTTTTGATTTTAGGCGATCGATTTCAAGCTCACCTCAAATGGATCACTAGGGGTCGGGGACACTTGGCAGGAGAGGCGAAACAAATTTAAATTTTTTTTCTTTTATTTTGAAAATGGGTCATGAGGTTCTTAGATTGTTAACTCTCTTTCTTTTCTTCTTTTTATTTGAATAAAATTATTGGACATGTAGAGTTTAAAAGATTTGGCGGATTTGAAAGGTTGGATCATAGGTTGAGATGCAACCTTTTGTTTGAATAAAATAATTGGGCTTCTATTTTTTTTATTAATGGCATTGAATGATTTACATTTGAGTTGAATGGATGAAATGAAATATGAGATTAATAGTTTTTTTTCTTTATATAATTTTTTTTAAGTATTAAAAAAAACTATTAAAAAAAAAGCATTTAAAAAATTGCATTAAAAAAAGCATAAAAAAATTGAAAAAAAAATTTTCGCAGGGGTCCTAAGGTGCCGGCAAAAAAAATTTTAAAATCATTCGCGGCGGTCCTGAGCCGCCGGCAAAACAAATAATGACCGTTACAAAAGTTTTGCCGACGGCTGCAATTCGCCCACAAAGCAAATACAGTTGCCGGCAAAAAAATTTAAAAACTTTTTGCAGGGGTCCTAAGCCGCCGGCAAAAAAATTTAAAAAATCATTCGTGGCGGTCCTGAGCCGCCAGCAAAACAAATAGTGACCATTCTAAAAGTTTTGCCGACGGCTGCAATCCGCCGACAAAGCAAATACAGTTGCCGGCAAAAAATTTTAAAAACTTTTTGCGAGGGTCCTAGGCCGCTGGCAAAGCAAATGTAGCTGTCGATGTTGAAGCCATTTAGTGATCGTTACAAATGTTTTGACGGCGGCTCAGATCCGCCGTCAAAAAAATTAGATTGCCGGCAATACTATTCCCGACCAAGGTATTAGTGACGATCGAACCGCCGAAAAAGTAATCTCATGGCAAGATATTCGCTTTTGCAGGTGCTCGACCGGAAAACCCTGAAATTTTGTAGTGTTGGATGGTTCACATCCACTTATAAGCATGATTCTTTGGCTAGGGAATGTTCC
This sequence comes from Chloranthus sessilifolius, assembly GCA_021018995.1. Classification (NCBI taxonomy): domain Eukaryota; kingdom Viridiplantae; phylum Streptophyta; class Magnoliopsida; order Chloranthales; family Chloranthaceae; genus Chloranthus; species Chloranthus sessilifolius. Next base: position 17,727,600 of record CM037596.1, read on the forward strand.
AGTGGTGGATTACCACTTGGACAATTTAGACTCAGTATAGACCTAAGCAATATGGCAAGATATTATACCACAATTTAATAGTGTAAGATCAAAATTTTAACTACTACAGGTTCCCTCATTGAAAGGGGAGGTCATGCTATGCAAATAAAAGCATTTGACCTAGGGTGGGTTCTGCATTTTTTGGACCGAACCGGCCAAACCGACCGAACCGAACCGATCCATCGGGTTTGGTCCGATTTGGACAGGTACCGGTTTGGGTTTGGTTTGGAAAAAAGGAAAACCAGAAAGTTTGGTTTGGTTTCTGTTCCAAGCCTCCCCAAGCCGAAACCGAACCCAACATAACTGAATGTAGTTTGTAAGTATATATATATATAGGCTGGAGTTTTGATTAATTTTAAAATGCATATTTTTATATAAAACCATACCCTTGTCTTTAGCCTATTCCTAAACCCTAAAGCAAAGTAGAACTTATAGGAAAACTGGTTGAGAAGTTGAGAAAATTTTGATGTGCAAGTAGAACTTATAGGAAAACCGAAATCGAGCGAACCAAACCGAACGGAATTGAATCGGGTTGGTTTGGTTTAAGAGTTGAACGGTTTGGTTTGGTTTGAAAATCTAGAAACCGATTAGGACCTTTTTGGTTTGTGGTTTTGGTCCAAAACCAACCAAACCGAACCGAATACACCCCTAATTTGACCTACTAAACTGGGAAAAAAATTCTTCAAGTGTAATGACCCTAAAATTTTGAACGGAATTCGACTGCTTTGATATACATGCCCGACATGGAAATCGAAATGAATTAAAATTTTAACGTAATATTATTGGCAATAATATTAATCCACAGTTAGGCGAAGCCATGTGTGACTTCTTACAAAAATCCAAGTTTTGTAAGACGTTTGATGAAGCGTGGTACGCTGGAGAATTTGTGTATGTGCTCCACACCGGAGTTTAAACTTAGAAGAGAATTGAAATATCAAAGATATTTCATTGGCTTAGCTTATAAGAGAAGGGACAGGGTTAGGATACATATCTCTTATCTTCTTCTTGCTTCCTGTTAATCCATAGCTAAGGAATTTGGATTGTTAAGTCATTACTCTGAGAAACCACAGTTAGAAGAAAACTAAGTTAGTGATAGCTTAATCTAGGAGTGCGGAATCAACGTCAATACGTTGAGTTTGTTCTGAGAAGAGATTATCATCTGTGTGTGCATATGCAGAGCCACACATCTGCTCTTCAGATCGTAAATGGCGATAAATTCCTGATTTTGGATCCGAAACCCTCTTCGGATCTCATTTATCGAAAACCCGAGAGCGACACTAAAGGAGGTGAGTTATTAGGTTTATTGTAAGATTTAAGACCTAATAAATCTGTAGATGCGTGTGTATGTGTGAGTTGTTGAGAATCATTAAGGTTTAAGGATGAAAATAGGTCGAGTTAATGAACGACATTAATGACAAAAACTGTCATATTTGATCAATCAATGTGAAAGATTGATCGATCAAATATTATATACACTTAATGAAACAGGAAGTGTATTTTTCTAAAAGTTCATGCCTGACAGACATTGATCGATCAAATTTGAATGCTGATCAATCATTTTGAGAAATGATCGATCAATATGAAAGGCTGATGGATCATTTGGAAGTGATCGATCAATGTGAACATTGATCGATCAATGTGAAAGATTGATCGATCAATTGGGAAATTGATCGATCAAATCATATAAATTAGTTTGCAAACAGGAAGTCTGTATTTTTAAAAATTTTAGGTCTGACTTGCTTGATCGATCAATGTTGACATTGATTGATCAAATTGAGAAATTGATCGATCAAACAAGGAAGTTGATCGATCAAATTTCCTCTGTTATGTGTGAGTTAGTTTGGGAGATTTATCGATCAATTAGTGATTTGATCGATCAAACAAGGAGATTGATCGATCAATTACTCATGTTTTTGCTATTTTGGTTTTATGGGGAAAACATTACTGGACATTGTAGCAGTTGATGTCCTGACAATCTTGACACTTAGTATACTATGTTTATGGTCTAGGATGAGACCGTGATGCTTTAAAAAGCTTTGGATTTGCTTAGAAAGGTCTGATCTGAGGTAGGAAAAATTCAACTTAACTTGTATCTGATTTTGACTGCATGTTTTCTGAGTATCTGTATCCGATTTCCATCTTTTAAAAGCATGCCCTGCATATGATAAAAGTTATATTATCTGATTTTGTTATCTGATTCTGTCATTTGTTTCTGCTATCTGATTTTGCTATTTGATTATGTCATCTGATTCTGAGGTCTTTATGTGTATTGATTTAAAGTTCATGTGATAAATCCCCCTGACGTGGCAGGATACCCACGACTGGCACGATGGGATATCCGTATATCTGATTTTAAAACTCGATGGCACAAGTTGCTCTCCTCAGTAGAGGCTTGATGCAAACAATCGAAATTATTCATTGAACGATGATGGTCGGGATTACCCATTGACACACATCTGGCTACCACGTGCTATATTCACGGGACTTACTTAAGTGTATTATTTAAGTCACTAAATATTGTATGCATAGCATCTGAAAGCTCTGAAACTTCTGTCTGATGTTTGACACTCTGCATCTGTTCTGTTCTTTAAAATTTCGCATCTGTCATCTGATTATTTATGTTTGCATTCTCTGTTCTTGATAATCTATTATGAGTTATGTACTGCAAATCATGTTTTACATTTTAGATGCAAATTTAACTGAATTTCTTCTATTGAGCTTAGATGGTTAACTCACTCTGTTTTTAATATCTTAGGTTCTGAGGCTCAGGCGCGAGGCACTGAGAGTGACCCAGATTACCAGCCTAAGGCAAAGGCTGAGGAGGAGGAGGGCACTGATATCCCTGCTAATGAGTTTTATCCATAGCTAGGGTACTTAGTTTTGTATTTTTAGGATCTGTATTTGCATTTTGGATTATTTGGTCTGGTAGCCACCATTTTGTATTAAACTCTATAATTACTTTTAGTTATTATTGTATACACCTTATGGGAACCATTGTTTTTGTGTGATGGATGTACATCACCGATGGTTCTTCTTGGTTCCTATTTTGTGGATGTATATTCTTTTTTATATATATACATGTGTTTCTCTTTCTTTTAAATGCCTTATATGATGACTCTATCTGCCTCTTTGATAGTGTCTGCTCTTATTTCCGCTAGATAAGCAGACATTCTTTGTCTTGTTCTGGGGATCATCCAGAGTATGATCCTGATGGCATGAATTTCCAGGTACGAAAATCTAGGTTGTCACATCAAGTGTGAGATCCAATCGTCCAATTGACAAGGGATGAAGATGAGTATAACGATGATTGGAAGAAAGAGTACATGGTGAAGCTTAGAGCCAGGTGGAGAATTGTTATATTAGGCTCTAACTTATTTTGAAGTCGTTCGAGCGGGGTTCAAATCCGCTCGGGCGAGTTTGGCACTCAACAAGAGCAAAACCTGCGGGCATAAGTTGCTCGAGCGAGTTTTGGTTCTAGCTCGAGCGATCGGGGCACGGCACAAAGGGATTTTTCTCGGGTGTAAGTCGCTTGAGCGGCTTTGGCTGTCGCTCGAGCGACCCGCGACGTCAAGTTACGTGTTCACTTAATTTTTTGGGCAGTTTCTCTTAGGTTAGAAGTAGGATTCAGGACTTCTATATAAAGGGAAAGCTCATAGACCAAAATAGAGCCTTTGTGAGAGAGAGAGAGAGATCATTGTAGAGAGAGATCTAAGGGTTTTGAGGAGAGCTTTGGTGAGGCTTGAGTATTCTTATATTCTTGTGTAATCATCAATATAGTGAATTATCGCTGCATATGGACGTAGGCATATTGTCGAATCACGTAAATATTCTCTTGCGTGTTTGTAGTTGATTTTTTTTTATTTTTGCATTCTGATTTGATCGTTCATCGTGAGATCGTTGGTTAGTTTGTGAGCTTCCGCGCATTATCCTGACTGTCGGCTAAACACCAAAATGGCTGTTAAATCACCTTGAGATGTGCTTAATCCATACCGTCGAATTGATAGATCATACAATGAAGGATAATGAGCCTAAAAGTTACAATTTTGGAAAGTTTGAATCATCCGATCTGTGCACTCTAATACAAACTGTTTAATGGCCAATATAAAAGTTCACCAATTAGATGGTTCACATCCACTTTTAAGCATGATTCTTTGGCTAGGATATGTTCCAGTGGTGGATTACACTTGGGCAATTTAGACTCATTATAAATGTGCGCCAAATGGCAAAATATTATACCACAATATGATGGTGTAAGATCAATATTAATTTTAACTACTACAGGTTCCCTCATTGAAAGGGGAGGTCATATTGTGCAAATAAAAGCATTTGACCTACTAAATTGGGAATTTTTTTTTTCAAATGTGGGATCTAATCTTTCAATTGACAAGGGATGCAGATCATGACTCACGCTTTCCCGTAAAACCAAAAAAGAAAAATATGGTTATCAGATGTAGATAGATGATTTTTCTAAACTACAAGTCTACAACAAAATCCTAATATATAATTTATTTCTATCGTGGTTCTTTGATTAATTAATCATATGAATGTGGGATTCCCAACCCTCGGAGAAGAGGGACGGGGCAAGCGGTGGAAAAACTTGCTTACTAACCATTAATCCTTCCGGTGGTGGCAGGATTCACAATAGCATGTCTTTAACTCCCAAAATAAGCAAGCCTCAAACTCGAAAACCGCCTTTTTGTTCTAGCTAACTCGCATGCACAACTTTAAAACTAGCCCGCGCGAGTCTGGAAAAAATCAATCTATGTCTCACGATCTCGCGTATGCGACTTTGAATCTCGCACCAGCGATCAAAGACCCTATTTCTTCCTTGTTTTCTAATCCTTTTTACACTTACTCTGCTTAGATCTCCCACACATATACACACACGAATTCTCATTAATCTAGACTTATTAAGCATTAATCAAGATTTAGTTAAGGTGTAGTTGGGGTCACATATTGTCAAATTATAGCATTTATTAGACCCAATCCATTGACAGCCGTAGTTCTGACCGGCATTTAATTAATTGAGCATACACCATCACTATGTCAAAAAGTCAAAAAAACAACTTTTGCAATATAGAAAAGAACCACTGCCCAAACAGTAGTATAATAATCCACTGTCAAATCCAATGGTTTATTATATTAAGACACTGGTTTATATCCTTAATCATTATCACGTGCAACTATTTCCTCAAGTCACGTGTAAAGCCATCGGGAACCCTATTTCCAACTTTCTCAATTTATTTCTATCACAACTGTCGTCTACTATAGAAACTTGTTTTCTTTCTCTGAAGCAACCTCCCTCCTCTTCCTCTCCCTCTCTCTACAAACCCTAGATTTTGCACGAGTCTCTCTCAAAATCATCCATCCTTTTCGTTCAGCTCTTCAGTGTAATCCATTTCAAAGTTGTTATATGGTGGATCGTTCAACTCATCATGCAAAATCTAGCATCCACCGGCTCCCGATCCGTCTCAAATCCTCCGATCACATGGTACAGAATCCATTTCAAAGTTTGAAGGCGGCGTATCGTTCGATGCTAGGGTTTCTGACCGAACGATTCTAATTGAAAGGCAGCTGCGGCGGATTCTGATTAGAAGACGTTAGGGTTTCTAAAGACGGTATCATATTTCAATAGTTTAAAGCTACGATTTTCATGGACAATTCTAATCGAACGGAATTAAGGATCTCATCTCTATCTCTTTTGTGACCTACAATTTTTTTTTTTTTTTTAAATGAAATTATTAGAATTTTGCTGCGTACATTGATATCATCGCTACTCTTCATTTTGATTTTGTTTTAGCTTATCCTTAATCTTCATTTTGAATATGTTGATCAATGCTAATTTTTAATTTTAACTGCTAAATTTCCTGAGATTAAGATGTCTAATTATATGGATTTTAAATATGTGTGTTTTTCTGGATTATTATGTTGTCCTGTTTTGTACTAGTTGAGTAATCTCGAGCTTAGTCAGAGATGTGCAAAGTTGTACTGTATTCAACAATTCTTATGCACTAGAAATGCAGCTAATGTAGTCAATTTCTCTAAAAAATTTTAAATCATTTTCAGATTTAGATTCCACATGGCACACATCTCGAAAAGTGATCCAAGAATCATCTATAGCATGATCATGTTCACTTTTGAAGATGTATGCCAAGAATAAAAATCTAATCGTCTGATGGTAGGCCCCCCATTCCACATGGCACACACCATTGATATGCTTGCGAAATGTCGTAATTTGAATGAAGCATGACGAGTATTCGAGGGAATGCCCGAGAGAGATTTGGTGTCGTAGAGTGCAATGATTTGTGGTAAGGCTTTGAGTCTGTTTAAGAGGATGAGATTAGAATGGCTTCAACCTGATTCGGTGATTAGTGCCACGACTCTTTTGGGCTTCCTGTGACAGCCCGGATTTTGGCACCCCAAAACCCGTGCCATCAGCACGATCATCTTGACCGTGCCCCTTAGCTATGCACGGAACATTGGTATATCAAGCAATGAACTGAATTGAAATGATAAATGAAGCTGCGGAATTAAATTACTATATAAGTATGTCTCAAAAATACAGTTCTACCCTCATGCCTCTACATGAACGGAGAACCGATCCGAACCATCGATGATAGCTAATCATCACAGATGGTTCGCCCAAAAGAATTATCCCAAATCTACATATATACATTATTTAGTCAAAATAAGGTTTGACATACCAAGCCGTACAACAATCTCACAAAACTCTCAAAGCTGCACAACGGAGTCCTCTAGAAGAAGCCCTCAGGAGGTGGCTCCAACTCGTCTCCAGCTGCAAGGTTCGACTCACCGGGGTCAACGTCCCCTGAAGCCTCGGCAGCTGCTAATAGTGGACCTGCAACGTATAGTCTAAAGGGTGAGCTACATCCTAGCTCAATAGGGAACAAAACACAATTGAACATATAAATTACCACTCACATATATTCCATGATATGCCATGCATGATGTGTCTATGCAGTTACTGATGAAAAACTGTTGAAAAGAATCATATTTTACTGGTAGTTTACTCATGTCTTTTACTTATTCATGAATGATGCTGAAAAGGCCTAAAGCAAAACTTAAACTTTCAACTTAAGTAATTCCCGAGCAATATAGCATCGAGCCCCGATGAGATACCTATCATCGTCATCTATATAGACAGTTTTAAAAGTATTCTCTGGGAATACAAATAGTACCCAAGCCCCTTTCCCCTGGGGATTGGTGGCGAGGTTTCACTTGTCTCAACTCAACACCCTTGGGGTGTGCTTACTGTGTACGGATAAGCCTCCGCATTGGCCTACGGTTTCGCCGCCGTATCGGTCACGGATATCCTGCCGCGTCAGTCGTGGATATCCTGCCACGTCGGTGGGGTACCCAATCAAACCTCAAATAACAAAAATATCAGGTGCTTTACATATAGTTATTCACTGTGTAAGTGTGCTATCTTATATCAGTTAGGCCCTATCAGACATGATTCAATCTTGGATACATCCCTGGGATGTATTCATTCACTTGCATCACACCTGATGCTCTTATCTCTTTACTTCCTCATCCCCTGGGGATGGCTCATTATAATTACTCTTATTGATGTCACACACACATACTTTTTCACAAACTCTTAAGCAATAAAATATTTTGAATTGAATTGAATTCTATATCACTGCATGCATGCTCTTGCAAAATAAAGTACATGTTCAAGGTGTTCCCTACCTCAAGTCTCTGTTTAATCATGCATCAAGGTCCCACGTGGCTCCTTGTGCCTAAGCTCACACGTACCACCTATGGTACCATATAACACATGAAATACATCACTAAAGATGTATTAAAGAAGGTCGAAGACCCTCCAAGAATCTTAAAGTCAAACTCAAAAGTCAACAAAAACTGGCACAGTCAATTAATCGAACTCCAAAATCGATTAATTCAATTAATCGAATCTGATTCCCATTCGATTAATCGAATCCCCATTCGATTAATCGAAATTCTCCATTCTATCCAGTCGATTCTCAATTCGAGTAATCGAGTTTCCAAAATCGATTGATCGATCCCAAATCGATTAATCGAAATTCTAAATCGATTAATCGAACTCTCATTTCGATTAGTCGAATTCTCTTAGCTCTTTTCTTTCCTCCACTGGAGTTCACTGTAGGTTCCCAGTCGATTAATCGATTTGGGTATCGATTAATCGAAATTCAAAGTCGATTAATCGAAACTTAATTTGATTAATCGAGATCGGGGTCCTCTGACTTTTCAACTTCTTGGCTAAAATCGATTAATCGAAACTCATTTTCGATTAATCGAAATGGCCAGATTCAGCCCCCTTTTGGCTGTTCTTCCCAATCTTTTCCCTTACTTTTTTCTTCATTTTTCTAAGTCTTTATCCTATACTTTAAACCATTTCTAACTACAATCTAACCCTTCAATCTATGCATTTAATCTACAAGAATTTTACCTTCAATCAATCTCAAATTGATTTAAATCAAGTGGTTGGAAAGGCTAGGGTTCCAGCTTTGGCTTGAACGGATCATTCGCGTTGAATCGGTCTTTTTAATGCTTGAATCCCCCTTCCAATCACCCACAATAACTCCTTGCTCAAACCTTCTTTACTCCTCTCTCTCTCTTCTTTACTTCTCTCTCAACAACCAAACAAAAGAAAGCTAGGGTTATTAAACTCTTTTATCTCTCCTCTAACTTGTGTGTTGAACACATGCACCGCGATAGGTGTATGTGACTTCACATTTACATCACACACCACATAGTCAATCGAATTTTCACATCTCCTCCGTTCATCATACTCTATGCTAACTATTGAACTCCTAATTGGTCAAACTTGTGACCAATCGGGCACGGATCCCGAGGTCACTATTTAACGTGATTTTTTTCGGGATATTACACTTCCGGCTTATGGAAGATTGGGTGTTCTCCAAATGGGTATTGGGTAATGCGGAATCCATAAGATCAAATGCTTATTTAGAAGAGAGGAGAAGCACAAGGGGGAACCAACAGAAGCGCCGCTCCAAAATGGGTGATAAAAGTTTTGGCGGACACTGAAATTTTAATGCACAGTTGGACTTAGGCACCCAACTCAATTCCAATGTGCTGCAATCTATGGCTATTCTCCATGATTTAAATGTCACTATGAACTGACATCTTTGTACACATGTATTATGCTATTTTTTGTTTCCATTTTTTTGGTTTCGTTATTTGAATTGATTGCCTATATGCATTTAAGAAATAAGACTGATTCTGTAAAATTTAATACTACCCTGTTATGGTAGCAATCCAGGTTTAATTCCTAGCTGGTGCATAGAATTCTATCTTTACCAACTAGAAACAAAAAGAAATGTTCTGCTCTCATATTTGATTAATGAGATATATTTTTGAACTTTCAACATGTAGTTTACAAAGTAACAACTCTTATCTTGGAACTTCATCTTTAGCACTAAACTAATTGAGACTTAGCTTTCCAACATGATATATATATATATATATATATATATATATATATATATATATATATATATATAAGGTTTTGTTGTTTAGGTCTTCTTTTAGATAATTTTTTCTCTTCAAAACTTCTTCTCCACCATGTGTTTTTGAGGCTTGAAATTAGGACTATTAAAATCAGCCAATGTTTTACATTCACCTTTCAAAAATATATTGCCAATTTTTATTTAAAATTGATCTACCCGAGCTCCAAGTGGAACTTAGATGCACAGTCATGCTTCCCTTCTTTATATATATATACATATATATATATATATATATATATATATATATATATATATAAACTAAGATTTTTGGTCAAAGGAGGTAAAAAAGTTTGACTTGCTGATGTCAGAATGACATCATGCTGATGTCAGCAAAGGTCTCGATAGGTTCTATTATTGGCTCTGATACCAACTTAATTTCAGCAGTAGATACAAGTGAGAGAGTTACGGTTAGGATTAGGTAGGAAGAAGATGAGAGAGAGAGAGAGAGAGAGAGAGTCCTTACTGGCCTTGACATGAAACCACAAAGACTAAAGTACCCTTACAGCACACCCACACAGGCACACATATCCATATATATATCCCTGTAGCTCCTTTCACATTGATTGCCTATTGTGGATCTGGTTCATAAGAAGCAGATGTAGTTTCCCGATCAAGTGCTGAAGAAGTGTATAAGGCAATGACAGCTACCATCTAATTTGGTTGAAGGAATCTATGAAAGACCTTGGATTCCAATGCCTCATGAACATTCTAAGCATTTCGAGATAGATTTTCACGTCATCAGACTAAAGATATAATCCAAGGAAATATGCTTTCCGATTGTCAAGTTCTTAAATCAACTAGCAGGCATAATAATAAAACCGTGGACACCAGACATTTTGGGCAAGTTGGGCATGATTGACATCTTTGCACCGACTTGAGAGGAAGTGTCTGTGCACATATATATAAGTATAGTTGTGTGTTTATGTTTTATAATATACATGCAGTTAGTTGTAATTGCTCTATTGTCAAGGGAAATTTGGCCTTGATTCATATAGATAGAATCGGGTAGCCCTAATGGCGCTAAGATTTTCAACCTCTTCTTGTAACTCTATTCTTCGAATTATCTTTTTTATCTGTTTCTAATCCTAGACCTAATGCTGTAAAAACTTGAATATCATAACATCGGCTGCAAAAGTCCTAAATAGATGGATGGTACTACTGAATTTTTGCATGGATGTTCATGTATGCTAGCCCTGCTACAAATTGTAACTTGCATATGTACTTTCCCTTTCCAGATGAATCAAGATGCATTGATGCAGAGATATTGTCAAGATACTTGGATGCGAAGTTGACGGTTTGTTATTGCTCCGTTGTTGAAAATACTGAGGTATACATTGTTAACATTGTTATTTGTTCCTTAATATCAATTAAATAATTAAAATTCTTTTGAGTTCATAAGGAACATTCAGAATGCCATTTTGGAGGCCAAATTTCAAATCACAAAGTTACTAAAGGCTTGTAAACAACAGTTATTATAATTAATTATGGATGATATCAATGACATATACTTTCACAAGCGCACGTGGGGTTGTCTCAGTCTAAATTTCTAAATTTAGTGGCAACTGAGGTGGATTTGCTAACTCTTGTAGGCAATATTTAAGTGTTGAACAAGAAAAAGTAGACTCCTGGTGAGTGAATGAATCTTTTGTCAATGAGTTGGTATTAGGTACCCGACCCGTACAGAAAGGGCCAGGCCGTGCACAAGCAATCTCCTATGTGGAACTGGTCAAACCTCAGGAAACGTATGAATATTTAAAAGCGTGCGAAATGATTGTAAGTATCTGTGCATGTCCTAGGTTTGGGAGGAGGGAGCATAGATTAAATGCTTAACACAATTAATTTCCTTCTCCAAAAAATTTAAGAAAATATTCACAATAGTAAGTGATAAATATAGCAGCATTATATCAAAAGCTGGTATTAGGTGATCTACCCGGGCAACAATGCTGGTGATCGGTTTACACAGATTTGTACATGTGGCAATTCCTTTTGTGGTACCATTTCGGGCATGGGGATATAGTCTAGATCTGATTTAATCATACGACCCATGTGATTTTGCCAAAAATCGGTGGGCTATCATTTGATTGCATATGTTCATTTTTAGAATCAATCCAATGGTAAAGAGAGTTGTTCAGTGCAATCTTAGCCCCGACCCGATCTAGACGATTGCGCCAAAATAGTGCCATCTGGATTGAATTGATGGACCCAATCACCAATTTTGGTGACCGAGTTTGTCACCTAATTTTTAATGTCTAGTTGTCACCCAATTTGTTTGTAAAAGCAATATTTCTAAGGGCACATTCATTTCACGGTAAAGTGGCAATATTACCACTTGAATTGGTAAGACATTTGCACCCATCAGCATAAGAAGGGTGAGTGAGCGTTTTATAGTGGGGATCACTTATAGTGAGTGTTTTATAGTGAGCATATGCAATGTCTGATCTAATCATGGTCAAGCATAAAACGCTTCCAACCAGTTCATTGCTCCTTCTAGAACTGTCTTATGACCATTGCATGGAACATAAAATATGCCGATGTAAAATATGTACTATCAAATCCTAGCACTTCAATATGATCCCTATGTTTGATTTGAACAAGGGTTCATTCTGACCTTCCCAGATTTATTAGTTTGAACACTTGATGAGATTATTTTTTTTTGGCTGGGTGATTTCATATGTTGTTTAGCCACTTGGATAACTTGGATTGCCCACAAAAGTCCATCACATGGCCCAAAAAATGGGACGGTGAGGGTTTTATTCTCTAAACAACTCTTCGTTTTTTTCGTGGTTGTCTTTCTCTTTGTTTTTTCTCTTTGTTTTTTCTTGGAAATGCATGTGATGCTGAGAACTTGGTCAGCAGATTTTGGATAGTGGTTGTCTGCAAATCCCTAATCATTAAATTGTATATGAAATTGATTATAAGTATCCTGCATTTGTATGCTAGAGAGCTTGCATTATGAGATTTTAGATAATGATTGGTTGGATTTTGAAGTCCCTAGTCTTTAAATTATAAATAAAGTTGATTAAAGATATTATATTAGTTCAGTTCTGCATTTTTAGCTAGTTGTGCTGCAAAATCAACAAAAAAGAGATTGGTATTTGTTGGTTCCTATTGGTTAGATTTGAAAATGGTCTATGGAAGGAGACCTGGGGGTGTGATTTACCTATACGTTACCAAATTTTAGTTATCACTGGGATGCATTAAATTTATATAGACATGGCTAGAAGGGTAAATAGAAATGGTTTTAAATTTCATCGAAACAAGATTTCTTGCATTTCAAGCATGGATGAACAAATTGTCACTTTTAATTTTTAATGGCTAATATTGTTGATACTTGTCTATTCCCTCAATTCTCCTACCTCAGTTTTTTTTAATTTTTTTTGTAGAAGATGCCTCCAGCAATCCCAAACAAAAAATGAATGACAATAGTAGAACGTCTCTCTTCTGAATATCTCGATGGCGTTGTATCATTTATTTTGTTTGCAAAATAAAATGTAGAGGATGTTAATTGGTGTTGTTGTTCGTGTGTTAAATGTCGAAAATTTCAAAAGCATAACCTTGAAACCATTATGGAGCATTTAATTTGTGATGGCATGGATAGTTCGTACACGACATGGACGTATCATGGGGAGTAGTCTTCTACAAATCGTGTCAATGTTGGGGGTTTTAGTAGTTCAACTAGTAACCAAAATAATGATATATTTCCAAGAATGGAAGAAATATTGAACAACACATTTAGACATATTCATCTTGAAGACTTACCTGAGGATGAAGATGATAATCAGGATGAAGGTGATGATCAGGATCCACATGATTTACCTGAGGATATTGAGTATAGTAATTTGAAGAAACATGCATTAGAACCACTATATCCGTCAGTAACGGTGAGCATACGAAATTGTCAACTACAGTTGAATTGTTGAGTATGAAGGCTAGACATCAGTAGTCTAATAAAAGTTTCACGGAGTTGTTAAAAATGCTAAAAGAAATTTTGCCCGTATCAAATACTTTACTTGATAGCACCTACGATGCAAAGAAGTTAGTTAAGTCTTTGCGTATGAAACATGAGATTATTCCTACTTGTCGCAATGATTGTATACTATATTGGAGAGATCATGCAGATAAAAATAAGTGTCCTACATATGGTGAGAGCAAATGGAGACCCGTGGAAGCTTCAAAGCAAAATTTTAAACAATTACTGTGGAAGAAGTTAAGATTCTTTCTACTAATCCAAAGACTTTAAAGATTATACAGTGTATCATGGATTGCAGAGACGATGACATGGCATGCAAATGCAATTGAAAATGAAAGTTACATGGCTCATCCAGTGGATTCTTCAAGTTGAAAATCCATCAATGCTCGTTGGAGTGACTTTTCTCTTGAGACACATAATGTTCGTTTAGGACTTGCAACAGACAGATTTAATCCTTTCGAAAACAAGAGTAATTCTTATAGTTGCTGGCCTGTTATGATTATTCCATTTAATCTTCCTTCATCTATGTGTATGCGAAAAAAGTTTACAATGTTAACTTTATTAATTTCAGGCCCAAAAGGTCCAGGGCACGACATTGATGTCTACTTACAGCCACTGATTGCAGAGTTAAATGAATTATGGTCCGTTGGTGCTACAACATATGACTCTTATAAAAAGTCTATGTTCAACATGAAAGCAATTCTATTATGGGCTATATATGATTTTCTAGCATATGGCCATCTTTCGGGATGTAGGACAGCGGGAAAGTATGGTTGTCCTGTTTGTAGTGAAGAGGTTGATTCGACATGGTTATCACATGGAAAGAAATATGCGTACATAGGCTACAGAAAATTTCTTACTGATATGAGTCATCCTTTCAGAACTCAAAAGTTACAGTTTAATGGGAAGGAAGAACATAGGAAGCATCCCTGCCGGTTGAGTGGTTTTGAAGTACTATGCAAAATGAGATGCATCAAAACAGAATTTGGAAAGGTAGCAAGCAAGAAGAGGAAGAGATCCAAGACTGAGCATGAAAAGAGCAGTGCATGGTCAAAGAGATCAATCCTATATGATTTACCATATTGGAAGGTGGATAATTAATATATTTTATTTTTCTAATATGAAATTTGTACTTCACTTTACTCAAATATTAACACATGTCCTTTATGTTTGTAGGATATTCTTATTCGCCATAATTTGGATGTAATGCATGTGAAAAAAAATGTCACTGAGAACCTAATTGCTACAATTATGGACACAAAGGGTAAAACTAAAAATGGTGTTGAAGCACGTTATGATCTCAAAGATATGAATATAAGGAAAAATTTGTGGCCCGTGGAAGAAAATGATAAGTTATATTGTCCTAAAGCTCCATTTTGCTTGTCACGAGCAGAAAAAAAAAATAATTTATAAAACCTTGCACAATTTAAAGGTTCCTATTGGATACAATGGAAATTGGAAGGACAAGGTATGTTTGAAGGAATTCTAATTTAAAGGCTTGAAGTCGCATGATTATCATATCCTCATGCAACAGTTACTGCCAGTCTTGCTGATATATGCATTCAAGAAAGAGAAACCATTGAGAGCTGTTATTCGACAATTATCAATATTTTTTAATGTCCTATGTTCCAAGGTTATCTCCCGTGTTGACCTTTTGAATATGAGAAGACATATAGTCGAAACACTATGTGTATTTGAAAAGTACTTTCCACCGTCATTTTTTATTTCTATGATACACCTTGTTGTTCACTTAGCAGAGGAAGCGCTTGTTTGCGGACTTGTCCGATATCGATGGATGTATCCTTTCGAGAGGTAAATTATTGCAGTAAAATTAATAACTTCTTTTAGTTAATAACGTTAACATTGATATCTAATTGAAAAAAATGTGCAGGATGATGAAGACATATAAGCATTATATGAAAAATCAGACATATCCAGAGGGGTATATTATGGAGCAATATCTCATGGAAGAATGTATGAGATATTGCATGGAATATATGCCAAATTCGAGCAGAGGAAGCCATAAGAAATGAGAAAATGCGTTCATGGAACAAGATGTTGCTTTTAGGTACCCTATCGATGGAAGTGAAAAAACTTATCTTCTTCAACACGTGCAGTATGAACAAATACGTAGATGGGTTCAAAAGCATTATCCAAAAAATATTGAGTGGGAGAAGTAAGTAATTTATTTTATATTTTTAAATTATATATTTTATTTTTAAAATGATATAATATAATTAAGAGTTAATATTTACAGGAAGTACTAGATTTATCTTCAAGATCACAAGTCAAGCAATAAGCATCAGAGAGACAACTACATTCCTTGGTTAAGAAACGAATTAGAAAATGAAGAAAATTCATTAAAATAAATGGAAAAACAGCAGATCAAACTTGTTTGAATCTTCGGGACAATTTTTTCAAGTTGAGCAAATAATGTTTATATTATGGAAAACTTAGATTCGTCAAAAACTATGCCATGGCCTAAATTGGGGGACTGAGTGCAATCTCCAGAGGGAGCTCCTTTACCCATTTTTAATAACCTCATATGCTAAAACTACATTTTTATTGAGAAAGAATGCTCACGCTAGATGGCACATCAATTCAGTTGTAAAAATCGCAGCAATCAGTTGCTGCTTTTTATCTCCAAATCATCACCTTCACGACCATCCAATCAGCCTACCACCTTGATTCCATGTGGCACAGTAGGATATGAGATATGAGATCAAAGTATTGGGATAAGAATCCTTATCCCATCTGATATTGCATTTTCGTATCTAACAACGAGAAGAACAAAGGAAAAAATGGTTTACATTAGTACTAATTTTAACAAAGTGAAATTGTGCCATTTGAGAAGTTTTAGTTCAATCAATTTTTTATAATTTAATTTTAAAAATTTAAACTAATTCTTTAGCAACTTTACAGTTTTTTGTAAAGATGGTGTATGGTAATCTCATTTCTAGAAGAATGATATAATTTATTTTCCCACTATTAATATGATTGTTTTTTTACAGGCTTTATGGATAAATCTAGTTACTACATACTATGTGTGTTACAGAGTTTCAAGAATGAATGGCCTTGGGAAATAAAGAAAAAGATTAGGTACACTTCTGATCTCACCCCATCTCCTCTGGCCGACAACATGAATTCACTGCATCTCAATAAAATGGATGATTTTCTTTTCAGTATAGATACCCTAAAATCGTTAAAAACCGGCCTCCTTTTTCTCATTTACCCGTTAAATTACTCTTGTCAAACATGTGTTGAGAAGTATTCCCATCTATCTGCTTTCTATCCTTCCTATCCCCAAATACATAGCTAAAGAAGTGGAGAAAGCCTTTGCCAAATTTTTCTGGATACCCATGAGAGAAAAAGCAAAGTTCATTGGGTCAATTTGGATGCAATTGCTAAGCCTCACGGCGAGGGGGACGAACTTGATGAGATTCATGAAGCTGGAATGTGCAAGATTGGGTGGCGTCTCATCACTGAAAACAATATATGGATTTGTTCTTTCATAACAAATACATGGGCAGTTCTTGCTATAATCTTATTTCTCCAAAGCCAAATGCCTCAAAAATTTGTTATGAAATAACTAAAAAAGCTCTGAGAAGTGACAGACAGATGACTCTAGGTGGCTTACTCTTAAAGCCCACGGTTTTGCAATATGGTTTGTGGTTTACTGGGGATATTTTCGACTTTGCCACCTTTTCAAGACCTGGAGGACAGTTGTTTCCCTTTTGGGCCATGGTTGGGACCTGGCGGGACCTACTTGAAACAAAGGGCTTGCTACGCTTCATGGATTGTCGGCCCTGAACGGCCTCTGGTTTTCAAGTCAGTTCTCGGGCCGGGCCATTCTGCTGCAACGGGCTGCACATGGGCCTCGGTGAGTTTGGACAGGTTTCCTTTGGGGGAGGATACGGGTCTCATTCCTGATTTGGCTCCACTAACGCCACATTTTTAGGAGGCCTCCTCTGTCTCTACAACGTCTTCATCCTCGGGCTCCTCTAGTTCGGATTGCAATTCTGATTCTTCTTCATCTCAAGTGGTTCTTCCGATCAGATATCTTCGATGAAATGCCTCGGTAGTGTGGGAAGAGTGCTCCTTTCGTTCGTCTAGGGGCTCCTGTGTCATGTCTTCCTCCTTGCCAATGCCCTTTTCTATATGTTCTAACATCGAGCTCGAGACCCTTCAAAAGTTAATTCTTTCTGGCAGAGAGGATGGGATGGCGTTCCAGGGCCCTGATGAGGACCTCCGACAAGTGTTTAAAGATATGCTTTCACACCGGAGCTCTAATTTGGGGGATAGGTCTAAAAACGCAAAATCTAGAGAATTGGCTAGGTTGGAATGGGGTATGTCTAATGGCAAGCGCTCAGGAAGGATCTGAGCTTTACGTCTCCCTGGTTGTTGGGCAAGATCTTGTCTGTTTTCTATGAAGATGCTCTCTTCGGATGTTCGGGGGATTTGTGATGCGAAGAAACAGGTCGGGGTAAAGCGGGTTATCGACATACACAGCCTTTGGCGACTACTCTTCAGGAAACCAAGTTGGGGTGTTGTGATCGGCTTAAGGTGTCCTCAGTCCTAGGGGGTAACCGGTGGGATTAGATTAGAGTTGATTCGATCGGCGCTTCGGGAGGCATCCTCGTCGCATGAGATTCTACCTTATTTCATAAAGTGGATGAGGAGATGGGTATTTTTCTGCTTCAACCATCCTAAAAAACAATGATAATGTGAAACTTTGAACCTTCTCAGGTGTGTATGGCCCGTCTGAGGACAGATATTTCTAGTTCGAATTAGTTGTTGTGTGGGCGGGGAGTTCAACCATGGGTCAAAATACCGGAAAAATGATACGTATCGTCCTGACCTCGAGGACGATGCGTATCAAGTATCGTCCGATACATTCAATGTATCGGCAATACATTGAATGTATCAGTTTGATACATTGAATTTTTATTTTTTTTTCAAAAAAATCTTGAAAAATACTTAAAAAATTAGGAAAATTAAATTTAATGATTTTCTATTTATTTCAACTTTTTTTAAATTTATTTAAGGCTTATTTGATGCATATTTCATAATTTTATCAACATAGAACCTAAATTACATTATACATGACTCATGATCAAAATTAAAAGATATATTATGTATGAAAAACTTACTTTAAAGTCACATTGAATTTTGTGGTGGTTCTTGGCCCTCGTGATTATCATCATCGGTGTGCGTGCTTTCCCTATAGTGTTGGTCATATTGATACCCATGATCATATGTGTTCCCTTGAAACTGAGATATTAGCGACGAATATGGCTCAGTGTAATAGGTAAAGGTCAGTCCTCCAAAAATTTGACCAACAAAGTCATAGAGCCCGGGGTAGGTTGGTTGAGGCCGATAGTATGGATTACTGATTGTTAAATATTCGGTGTCTTGCAAACTAAATCCCCTGAAGCTAAAAGTCATATAACCCACATCATCTTGTGGACCTTATGGTGGTGGTGGTGTTTAGTAAGATTCTGACGCTCCTCTTCCTTCAACCCCTCCACCTCTAAATGTAGGAGTATCATATATTGTTACCGGTTCATCATCTCATGCGATAATACCTTTATAAGAATAAGAGGGATCAACATCATCCCCTCCACCACTAGTGCCAACGCGAGTTTCATTGTCTCCACCATCACCCCCATCATTGTCATTATCACTACCGGGTCGTATTTCATCATTAGATCCAACCACTGAATGACGATTCAATCTTTTTTTCCACCTCGGTGGCTGAAAAGTCTGCTCCTCTGCTACTCTTTCAGCATTTTCTAGTTATACAGTGCCCTTAGTATCCAACACTGGCTCTTCTCTCTCTTTGATCCACTGATTCAAAGGGTCATCCTCCGTGAATATATAATCCAACTGGATGGGATCAAAATATTCACTATCTGTAAGGTAGAATATGATAGATGAATTAATATATGTCTCATCAATTACATTAAATAAAATATATATGAACTGAGACTTCATATAATTGCTTATCACGGTTGATCCTCTGCATATTCCTGACCCTTAATTGCATGTTGTAGTGGCAGTAGATTAACTTTTCCAATCATTCTATAGTTAGTCTATTCCTTGTCTTTTTGTGAATGAGAGAGAAGGTGCTCCAATTCCACTCACAATTGGACGAGGAACATATTTTCGATAAAACACTCACTGCAACCTGCCTCAGTATCGGACCATCACCTCCATAGTGCATCCACCAATCAGCGAGTTTATCGTACTTGATTTGGGATTGTGCCAACGGGGTCCCAAATGACCCATGTCTCTTACGGAACATGTCAATCTATAAAGATGGAATACAATAACCCACATACCAATATAATGTTCATATGATATTTGACTTATTAGTTATAAGGTATGATTACTCACATCTCTGATGGCTTGACCTTGGTCGGCCAACTCAGGGAGCATTCATTGAATCACATTGAGCAAACCGTTGTACACTTCATCAGCCTCACTCAACTCGAAGTGTCGCGTATACTGGAAAGCTAGATTCAAGTAGTGTATTATACATCAAATATGAGCAATCTCATCAGTATATGGGAACAATGAATAATATGAAAAATAATAAATAAATAAATATCACTACATAAGCAGTTTAACATGTTATACTTGCAGCATGCAAGTACTGGTGGAATTATGGATCCCACCTCTTGTCGATAATCGCCTAATATTGTTTATATTTTGTAGGACATTTGATTTTAATAGCCAATTTTACCTTATCCATTGACTCGTAAATATACCCCATCGTTAGTTTCTCATCACCATGTACCAACCTTAACACTTGCACTAACGGGGCAGTAACGGCGATCAGGTAGTCAATGTCTGCCTAAAACTGGGGGCTATAGATCAGCTCACCATCTTCATTCAAAGCAAGTCTCTTTGATCGTGGGAACTCTAACTCATTCTCTCCATTCTTCGTAGTTGACCATGCTTTTTAGCTCACGACTATATCTAGCCAAGCTCTGTAGGGCAAGAAATTATATCACAAATCATGTAATCGCAGGCCGAAGCAACTCGTTCTTAGTGAAGTCTCTCATTAGATTCACCAACTTGTCACTAGTATACAGGTAGGAAGTGATCGTTCTTCCCTTCTGAATAATTGCATGTGTCTTGCTTCTCTTTTTCAAATCCTCAAGAATGAGGTCCACGTAATGAGCAGCATACGGAGTCCAGAACAAATGACGTCTCTTCAACATTAACTGTCTTCCCGCGACTTTTTAATTGGCGGCATTGTCTGTTACCACCTATACAACCCGCTTCTCTCCAACCTGCTCAACTACCTTATCCATTAGTTAGAAGAGGTAATCAACCATCTTCACATGTTTAGAAGCATTAACTAATTTTAGAAATACTGTCCAAGCATCGCTATAGACAAAAAAATTGATCAAACTCTTCCTTGTGGGACCGGTCCATCCATTGCACATAATTGTACAACCTCTCTCATCCCATACTTCGTGAAAGTTGTCCACATAAGCTCCTATCTCCTTGTACTCATCTTTTAATAAGGGTCCAGATACCTCATATGCAGAAGGGTTTTTAACTCTTGAACCAGCTTCTGCACTTGTATCAATCATACTTTTAAAGTACGGCGACTCCACAACCTGACTCGAAATGTGACTGTGCATCACTAACTTTGCAATCAATTTTCCAAGCCTCTTCCCTCATTTTTTCAGTGAAATTACACTCAATTTAGTTTGCTTCGAGCTTTTTATCCGATACATGAACGGATTTATAGGACCTGTAGTACAGCTTGGTCTTCCTCACTGATGCTGACCTATGCAACCCGGCAATCTCATGAATATTCTCATCATCATCAACAACATGTGACCTATGACTAGATCTACCACCAATAGCAGGCATGGATGGGTCCCTCAACCTGGACCGAATCTGATAATCGACTTCTTCCTGATCTCTTCGCTATCGTGCTTCTCTAGCACTCTCCCTCATGACTCTCGTAGTTTGCTCATCCTCATCCTCATCATCCTCAGGTCCAGGTGCAGGAAACTCGTGATCTCCTCTCCTTATTCTCTCATACATTTCTCTATCTCGGTCGGCTTCTGCTTTTTTTTTTTTCCTTTGTCGCCTGTAAACTGGCTCTAACAGCTCCTCTCACCTCTCTAGGTACATTGGGACATCCTTTTGTCTCTCCCTTAACGTGAGTCAAATGCTCATTCAATTGTGTGATACCTCCTCTTAGGAATTTTTTTTCATAAAGCTTGCATTCTATTTGGAGTCTATCACTATCTATCATTGTATCATATTGTTAGGCTGGATCTTATCCACGTACCATATTTATTTATTTTACCTACATGAATGAGCAAATGATTGGATTAAATTAAAACATTTAGATTACACTTGAAAATCAAATTTATTTGATACTATTCTAATTTTTTAAAAATTTAGATTATATTTGAAAATTTATTTCATATTATTCTCATTTTTTAAATATTAGATTATATTTTATCAAATTTATTTGATATCTTTCTAATTTTTAAAAATTTTATATTACATTTGAAAATTTATTTGATATTATTCTTATTTTTAAAATATTAGATTATATTTTACTAAATTTATTTGATATTATTCTTATTTTTAAAATATTAGATTATAATTTACCAAATTTATTTGATTTTATTCTAATTTTTTAAAATTTTATATTACATTTGAAAATTTATTTGATATTATTCTTATTTTTAAAATATTAGATTATATTTTACCATATTTATTTCATATTATTCTAATTTTTAAAAAATTTAGATTACATTTTAAAATAGTATTTAGTTGATATTATTCTAATTTTGAAAATATTAGAAAATCATATTATTCTAATTTTTAAAAATTTTGAAAATCGTTTTTATTTGAAGTTGATGTGTCACATGCATCATGGGATATGTGTGACATGTGTAATTGATGTGTCACATGTGTCACAGATCCTATGACACATGCGACACATGTGACACATGTGTAATTGATGTGTCATGGGGTATGTGTGTATGTGTCATATGTGACACATCAATTACGTGTGGCGCAACACATGTGTAATTGATGTGTCACATGTGTCGCATACCCCATGCCACATGCGACACATGTGACACATGTGTAATTAATGTATCATGGGGTATGTGTCACATGTAACACATCAATTACATGTGTCGTGACACATGTGACACATGTGTAATTGATGTGTCACATACCCCATGACACATGCGACACATGTGTAATTGATGTGTCATAAGTATAATTGATATGTCACATACCCCATGACACATGCGACACATGTGTAATTGATGTGTCACATATCCCATGACACATGTGTAACTAATGTGTCATAGGGTATGTGTCACATGTGACACATCAATTACATGGGTCATGGGTATGTGACACACATAAACCCCATAATTATTATCAAATTGACACATGCGACACATGTGTAACTAATGGGTCATGGGGTATGTGTCACATGTGACACATTAATTACACGTGGCGTGGTTATGTGACACACATAAACCTCATAATTATTATCAAATTGACCCACATAAACCCCAAAATAAATTAATTAAGTTATAAATTGACACACATAAACCCTATAGTTAGAAATTGACCCACATATTATTATTTAATAAATAATTTTATAAATTGACCCACATAAGTCCCAAAATGATTATCAAATTGACCCACTTAAATTAACTCACATAAACCCTAAAATAAATTAATTAAGTTTTAAATTGACCCACATAGTATTATTTAATAAATAATTTTATAAATCGACCCACATAAACCTCAAAATTTGACCCATTATAGGCTCAAATTAGGGTGATTTAATACAAAACCTCCTAATTTGGACTTAAAAATTCAAGATTTACCATATTTACGGGTAGATCTTAAATAAATAAGCCCCCTAAAATGTAGATCTAATGGGTCGATCTAGTTTTCACTAGATCTACCACAGTTATGGGTAGATCTAGTGAATAACTTCAAAAATACAAGCAAATAAAGAAAAAATAACTTATATAGTGGAACATGATACCTATGCGATGATCTCCGATGAAAATGTGACGATTTCGAGCTTTCTAAGCGGTCCATAAGCTAACTTTTGCTCTCCCGGTTGATAAGGTAAAGGAAGAAGAAGATACAAGCTGGGGAAGAGAAGAAACAGGGCAAAAAAATGGGCTGAAATCGCATAAATTCCCCCAAACCTGCGAGTGATCAAAAGTGGCTGGGCCCACAGACAAACTTTGAAATTATCATACGATAATTTCAAATTATCGTTCGATAATTTCAAATTATCAAACAAAACGGACGATAATTTTCCCATATCGTCCGATAATTTGAACAATTTAAGGGGCTTAGGAATTTGTTGAAATTATCGTCCAATAATTACCTTGTTTTAAGGGCCATATGATACATAGCCTTTGTATCGTATCGCCCAGGTCCAAAACCAATACGTATCGGATGATACATATCAGTATCGGACGATATTTTGATCTATGACCTCAACGCCATCAGATGAGTTCATGAGAAGATAGGGGGACCACCGGATAGGGGGTGATGCGATGCCTGAATGTCGTCATCCATCGTGATTCAGATCTCTTTGATGTACCGTTACAGGGAGCTCGGTTTACATGGTCCAGCCTTCAAGACACACCCACGTTACGCCACCTTAATCACTTCCTCTGCTATACAAAATGGATGGATCTATTCCCTAACGTTTCCCTTCAGGGGTTCCTAGAGCAGTCTAGGATCAGCGACCGCTTCTTCTCCTCTGTGATTCTGTGGGGAATGGCCCTTCCCCTTTTCGGTTCGAGAACATGTGGCCCCTTAATGACGGCTTTCGAGCTTTGGTTTCGCTTTGGTGAGGTCCGCTTGGCTCTGCTGCCTTTTGGCTAATCTCCAAACCGAGATACTTGAAGAATCAGAACAGAGTTTGGAACAGGGATGTCTTCGGTCTGGTGCAAGTTTCGAAGGAGCTGCTTTTAGAAAACCTAAGGGTGCTCAATGAGATCAAGGAATCTAGAAGGTTGTCGGACTCCAAGAGGGAGGAGAGGCTTAAAGCTAAGATGGAGTTTAATGATAACTGTCATGAGGAAGAGGTCTGTTGGAAGCAAAAATCCAAAGTGCACTGGTTGAAAGAGGGGGACAAAAATACTACGTTCTTCCACTCGATGGCCAACACTAGGGGGAATAGGGAACTTTTGGGGAGAGTCTCAGTTGATGGCTCTATTTTTGTCTATCAACACCTGATTAAAAACGAGATCGTTGGATATTATCAAAGGCTGTATACGGATGAGGGATGGTCCCGTCCTCAGTTGGATGGCCTTCAATTTGCTTCTATCTCTACGGAAGATCAGGCTAGTATTGAACATCCTTTTGAGGAAGGCGAGATCTGGTCCGCTATCAAATATAGAGGGAAAAATAAGCTCTGTGGCCTGATTGCTTCACGTTGGAATATTTCAGGACGTTCTGCGCCCTTCTCAAGACTGAGATCTTAGATTTCTTTTCGGAATTCCACGATAAGGCGTTCATCGGAAGAAGCCTCAATTCCACCTTCTTATCGCTTATTCCGAAGAAGGATGGTACGGAGGACCTCAAAGACTTCTGCCCTATTACTCTTATCTACAGTTTGTTTAAGATCATTTCGAAGGTGCTTGCCAATCGGCTTAAGCCTCTTATGGGTGGGCTGATCTCCGAGAACCAAGGGGATTTTGTGAAAGGTCGGCAGCTTATTGATTTTGTGGCTATAGCGCATGAGGTGATCCACTATGCTCACCATGATCGAGCTCCGACTATCATTTGAAAGGTGGATATGGAAAAAGACTTATGACCAAGTAAGCTGGGACTGTTTGGATTACATGCTTCGAAGGTTTGGGTTTGGCGAAAAGTGGAGGAAATGGATATGTGCTTGCTACTCTATTGTTTGGTTCTCTATTATAGTAAATGGGTCGTCGGCGGGCTACTTTTGCAAGGAGACCCCCTGTCTCCTTTCCTTTTTAATATAGTGGGAGAGGCTCTAGATGTTTGTTACGTCGTTCTCGCTCTCTCAATCGTATTTCGGGGGTTGTGGTAGGAAGCTCTGGACGAAAAATCATTCACTTGCAATACACCGATGATACAATTATCTTCTGCAGAGCAGACTTGGCAGAGTTGAGGGCTTTGGCGGATGCGCTCTCAATTTATGAGGCGGTCTTGGGTCAGCGAATCAACCTCCACAAATCCATTGTAACGGGCATTGGGGTGGATCTTCAACTCTTGTCCTCGTTGGCTGAGTGGGTGGATGGGGTTATTGAGCAGCTCCCTATAACTTACTTGGGGCTTCCTCTCGGTATCTATAAGCTGAGATTTAGGGCATAGGATGTAGTGATTGAGAGATTCAAAAGGAGGATGGCTTCTTGGAAGGGAAAATTGCTAAGTGTTAGGGGCAGGTTGTTACTTGTGAAGACAGTGCTGGCGAGCCTGCCGATCTTCTTCATGTTCATTTTCTTATGTCCCAAAGCAATTATCCGGAGATTGGAGCAGATTTAGAGAAATTTTCTTTGGGAAGGCTCGAGGCTCGATAGGAAATATCACCTCGTTAGTTGGGAGATCTACCAATTGCCGGTGTGCTCTGGGGAGCTGGGTATTCAAAGCTTGCAATTGGTTAATATTGCAATGTTGGGCAAGTAGTTTTGGCAAGCAGGGACTGTGATTGAGAGTATTCTTTGGGTGTTGGTTCTGGTGGAGAAGTATGGTTGGATGGACGGCTATTGGGGTCAATGTTACCATCAATAGATGGGTTTCGGCTTGGTGGAGAGGCATTTGCTCTACCTGGAAGTCCTTCTCAAGGGGCATTCGCTTTAGCAGGGGTGAGGGTCCAGGATTCGTTTTTGGGATGATATTTGGATTGACTATCAGCCCTTAAAGGAGAGGTTTGCGGCCATCTATTCCACCTTGACTAACCCAACTCCTCCATGGCGCATCTTTTTTCGAATTACAGGGACGGGGTTCTTGGGAGGTGTTCACGAGGAGACTCTTAAGAGAGGATGAGATCATTCCCTTCCAAGATCTGTTGTCCTTGTTATATCGCACAATCAAAAATCTCGATAGAGCTAATGCACGAATTTGGAGGAATACTAAGTCCGGGTCCTTCTCTATCAAGTCGTTCTACTGGATGCTGGATGGTCGTCCCCTTTGTCGATGTGAGTAGGCTCAGCTTTGGAAAGCTCTGTCCCCTCCCAAGGTGAGATTTTTTACGTGGATGGTGGTTCAGGGTTGTATCCTAACGATTGATCAGTTAATCAGAAGAGGCTTGCCCAATCGATGCCCCTTGTGTCTCTACTCTGAGGAGTCGGCTCCACACCTCTTTCTCCACTGCCGGGTTACGCAAGAGATTTGGGGTGTTATTGTTAGGATGTTTTATATGGCGTGGGCCTTCCCCGAGTCCATCCCAGGCCTCTTCTCTTCCTGGTTGGGCATCAAGTTGGGCAGGCTGCAGCTGGCTGGGGCTTATTGGAGGGTTGTTTTATTTGCGGTCTTGTGGGGGATTTGGTTGGAGCGAAATGCGTGTATTTTTCGCAAAATCTATTGTCCGATCAGGATGATTCTTAAATCTATTGTGGAGTTCTTGTGCTCCTGGGTGGGGGTGGTGTTGGAAAAAGATGGGGCCCTAGCGGGTCTTGAAAGCTTTGACCCTAGTTAACACACTCAGACCGGACTCTCGGCTCTCTGGAAGACGTCGGGGGTGTCTTTGTGTTGTGGTCTTTTGTTTGTTTGCCTTCTTGTTTTTTTTTGTTTTCCCTTCGCTTCAGTGGTTTTTACCGGGCTTTTGTTCGGTTTCCAACTCCTCGTGGGTTTTTATCAATACATTTGGTGTGCTTTTACCGATAAATAAATAAAATAAAAAACTCTAGGTGGCTGATCCGAGATGGCAATAACACATTTGCATTGCAACACAACTGGAATGAGCAAGTCCTCTTATAAAAAAATATCCTCAATTCAGAGACTGCAGGATTGCTTGGTCTTTGAAGTCATCTCCAATGGCAATTGGGACCTTTCTAAACTTCAAGAGCATTTTAACAGCAATATAGTGCAGGAAATTGTTTCAAATCTTCGCATTCGCTCCAACAAAGATAAGATTATATGGCAGCAAGAACCATCAGGCCGATTCAGAACGAAATCCGCTTGGATGACAACATAAAGATCCGTAAAATCCCTCTTTGCATAGTGTATAGTCTATACAACATAAATGAAGAAACAGCTGGCCATTTACTTTTCAACTGTGCCTTCTCTTGTAAAATATGGGACTAATTCGAGCAAACATTTGGTATCACCATCAGTCTCAGATCTCCTATCAACATCATTAATCAATGGACTTCATGCCAGGGAGCATCCCATCCCAATATCACCATATTCGATACTTGGGCTCACAAGAAATCGAAGAAAATTTAGGAAGCCCAGCCCAATGCTCAAGCAGTTATCAAGAAAGTTGAAGGGTGGGTGAAATATATGAGTTTCTCAGTTCCTAATAGAGGTCACCACAGTTTCAATCAGATCTCTTCAGTACAAAAGTTGGGATTCACTCCCAAATCAAACCCAAAAACTAAAATCATCCGTCACATGGAAAACTAATGCTCACCCTTCTACTATCGCCCTCAATATAGATGGCGGCTCTCATGCATGGAAGTACTGGATTAGTGGGAGGTGGAGCTATTTTTCGTGCCATAAAGGCGATTTGATCCTTGTGCTCTCTAAGTTCTTTGGTCATGTTTCAAACACAGAAGTAGAATTTAAAACCTTCCCTGAAGCTATTGATCTTTGCCCAAGCACATACATATCTACCCATATTCATTCGGATCCTTTCTCTGATGGGAAATTGCTCCCCTGACTGGAAATCTCAGTTTGGCTTAACTGATCGTCAAATAGATTGGAGTGCATTACATGTATTTCGCGAAGGAAACACGGTGGCTGACATTGGAAATTTTCAGTTAACTGAAACCAAAATCGGATATGGTTCAGTTCGGTTTCGGTTTGAGCGTTTGAAATTTTTGGTTAACCGAAATGTACCAATATGAAATATTTCGGTTCGGATTCAGTTTTGCAGAAATTGAACCGAAAACCAAAATTTTGGTTTCAATTCGGTTCGGTTAACCGAAGCTACATGTGACGGGGGCACACGGCGTGGCCATCCGGGGCAACCGTAGGGCCACTTTTCCTCTCCAAGTGTTGAGTATGACTGGTGCGTCAAGGCCATGAGGGCGGCACCGTATGTACTGGGCTGAGCCACGATGGCGTCGAGGCATGTTGGGGTGGGCGGTGAAGACGCGGTCGCGACATGGACGCGACTAACTCAAGTTGGCCTAGCGATGCGGGAGGGCGTTGCGGTATGCAAAACCAATACGTTTGAGGTCCTCCTGCCATTTAGGCACTGTTGATGTTTAAACCATATATAGGGGGACATGAGTTGGGGTCCCCCGACCCTACACGTGCACTAGCCTCGTGGGCTTATGTGCGTGCAGTATCCGCCACGCTTAGGGCGTGGTCGCCCTAGCTACGCCGTACTAGGGCCATCGCTGGTGGTTCCCAACCACCTTCGAGGTGCGGTTCTAGCCCAAAGGGGCTTGATGTATGCTCGCCGCCGCCATCGCCAGTATCACTCGTTGTTGCATGTTGCCTTGACGGTCGTCGTTGCCGGCTCTAACCTGCTGCGTTGCTTCGCAGGGCGAAGTCCGAACGTAAAGGTTGAGGTGAAGCTTGAGTAGGACAAGCCTTCCACCCTTCGTAGCATCTGGGAATCCGCATCGCGTGCCGCATTTGAGAGAAATAGGCTGACTTAGCGCAGCAGGCGTTGAGTGCCGCACGGGTTGTCACTGCTAGAAGAGTGACCCCGTGACATTTGGTATCAGAGCCACAGTGATGGCTGAGATGGAAGGGACCAGCGAGGATGCAAGACGACGGACAAGAGAACGATCAACAAGGGAACGATTAGATAGTTTGGAAGCTCAAGCGGACCAGTTCGAGTCGGTGGTATCGGTAATGACACTACATGGGGAACGACTGAATAGGCATGAAAGGATCAATGCCGATGTGGCTGAGACCGTAGAGCAATTAGCAGCAGAGGTACGAGAAATCAAGGTCACGTTGGAGGAGGTACGTGACGAGATGAGCGTGCTGAAAAAGCTCATCCTGGCAATGCCAGCAGGGGTGCCAGCAGGGACGCCGACACCTCGATTTAAGTTCCCCGAGCCAGAGACGTTCAAGGGCTCCCGCGAGGCGAAGGACCTCGAGAACTTCATATGGGACGTGGAGGAGTACCTCGAAACGCTGGGGGACCTCGATGCTAAAGTTAAGCTAAGAATTGCATCGAGATACTTGGTCGGTGATGCCAAGTTATGGTGGAGGCACCGAGTGTCAGAGGTGCGCATGGAGAATGGGGCAGTCGATTCTTGGGCCGATTCAAGAAAGAGTCAGCTCAATTCCTACCAACGCGGATGATGGTCAAAGACGAAAGGCATTATCGACGTTGAAGCATACGGGACCGTTGCACGAGTACATTAAGACTTTCACTAGCCTGATGTTGGACATTGATGAAATGAGTGAGAAGGATCGGATCTTCTACTTTATAGATGGCCTGGCACCGTGGGCACAGCGGGAGTTGACTTATAGAGGGTTGAAGACCCTAGATGAGAATTTAGTCATGAGCGCTAATCGAACACCGCTTTGAGAAAGAGAAGACCAAGCATCCATCGACAATGCCGAAGGGTGGAAAGGAGCAGAATGGTACAGGACATGTGCGATTTGGTCAGGATAAAGGCGGTAGGTTTGAGAAGAAGAAAGACGAAAGGCCGAGCAAGAAGGGATGCTTCCTGTGTAATGGGCCACATCTGGTGCGCGATTGTCCAGAGAAAGCCGCCTTGAACGCGATGGTCGCGGAAAAAGGCAAGAAAAAGGTTGATGACGAGGCGCCCATTGCTAGAGTTGGGGCGCTCCGACTAATTGACTGTTGAGAAAGACATACACCGCGGTTTTGTTGGTGTGGGCCGTGGGAAGACTCAGACACCAACAATGTACAGATTTTGAAATGTGCAGTTTTGGTCATGTACAGTTTTGCTACAGAGAGTGAAGGCAAGGTGCTGTCGAGGAACCGTGGCAAGTGACATACGGGATGAAGTTCGAATGTTTCGCGTAACGAGGACGTTGACGATTTTGAGTGGAGGAGGATGTGGGGGGCATGGCGTGGCCATCCGGGGCCGTAGGGCCACTTTTTCCTCTCCAAGTGTTGAGTATGACTGCGCAAGGCCATGAGGGCGCACCGTATGTCTGGTCGAGCCACGATGGCGTCGAGGCATGTTGGGGTGGGCGGTGAAGACGCTCGCGACATGGACGCGACTTAACTCAAGTTGGCCTAGCGATGCGAGGGCGTTGCGGTATGCAAAACCAATACGCTTTGAGGTCCTCCGCCATTTAGGCAATTGATGTTTAAACCATATATAGGGGGACATGAGTTGGGGTCCCCGACCACACACGCACTAGCCTCGTGGGCTTATGTGCGTGCATCCGGGCCACGCTTAGGGCGTGGTCGTCCTAGCTACGTCGTGTACTAGGGCCATCGCGTTGGTGGTTCCCAACCACCTTCGAGGTGCGGGTTCTAGCCTAAAGGGGGCTTGATGTATGCTCGTCGCTGCCTATCGCTGTATCACTCGTTGTTGCATGTTGCCTTGACGGTCGTCGTTGCCGGCTCTAACCTGCTGCGTTGCTTCGCAGGGCGAAGTCCGAACGTAGAGGTTGAGGTGAAGCTTGAGTAGGACAAGTCTTCCACCCTTCGTAGCATCTGGGAATCCGCATCGCGTGCCGCATTTGAGAGAAATAGGCTGACTTAGCGCAGCAGGCGTTGAGTGCCGCACGGGTTGTCACTGCTAGAAGAGTGACCCCGTGACATACAGCCCTAGCCCTATTGAACTTGCAGCCAATTGCGTTGTGCCACCTCAGCCACCTACACTAGCCTGCACAAAACCTGCGTGCAATATAACACTTACTACACACCTATTAGCTACTAATGTTAGGATAGTCCCACATTGCCTATGTGGTTGGAGGTCTTGGTATGTCGAAAAGAGGTTCGTTGCAACAAGAGGAGGCATTTAGGAAACTTTATTTGCCTTCTACGGTTAAAATGAAGCAAAAATCTTCTTGTCATGCTCATACTTGAAGTACTTTATGAAATAACAAGGACTTGTTAACTACGTAATAGCTAGCACCCTCACCATTAGGGGTGTTATCGGGTCGGTTTTGGGGCAAAATCGAAATCAAACCGATAATTATCGGTTTCTATTTTATGAAATCGAAATCGAATCGATTTCAATTTTTAAATCTCAATTTTTTATTTATTTTTATTAGAAAGCCACTGTCAATTCATAAGGGTCAGACTATTGAAGACTCTGTAAGTTGTTGGCTATATCGCTAATTCGTTATTAACCATCCAAAAATAGGTGATTGATAAGATGGCTAAAAATATTTTTCAAAAATTAATACACTAATCGGACAATCCAGATCGATGAGTATTTTCTATATAATTTTATTTTAAATAAAAAAATAACAAATATATGAGAACAATTCAGGAAACTAAAATCCCAATGCAAAACCTCAAAACCCAAATCAACACAAATACAAACTACAAAGGGAGTCCTAAGAAAACCCAAAATTACACATTCAAATATACTATATAGAAATCACAATTAAACAAAATGGAGTCTTATAAATACACATCTTTTAAACCCATTATCACTCCCAAAAGCCTTTAACTTAAATGGTTCTTCCAACAACAGAAAAACATATGAGAATATAAGATTTCAAAGGAAAAAAACAGATTTCTTTATTTACAACCTAAGTTTTGTATGCACTATGCACTTATACAGTCGTGTAGCACCACTATTGGTTTCTTATCGGTTTGACTTCGATTTTTTAACGTTAAAACCGAAACCGACCCGATAACTATCGGTTTCTATTTTTCAAAATCGAAACCGAACCGATATGTCTCAAAATCGAAACCGAACCAAAGTTCAAGTCGGTTTCAATCGATTTAATCGTTTCGGGTCGGTTTCTGCGCAGCCCTACTCACCATCATACTTGCTATTTTGTGCAATATAGTGCATATTTTTATATATCAAATTCGTCCAAGTGATAATGCATCGTACAAACTATATTTAGCCATAGAAGATATGACAATCCAAGGTTTAGACAACCCATGGACCCAATATTTGGTATGAACAAAAGTCTATATTAACCATGACCCAATATTTGGTATGAACAAAAGTCTATATTAAATTGCCCAGATTGAATCGCATTGAATCATCTTGAGGCATACTTTTTAAGTTGAACTCAATTTAAAGGTTTTTTATCACTTACATGATTTGGATTGCTCACATTCATGCCACATGACATTAAAGGTGTGAATGCATCGTGATAAGGGATTTATAGGTGACGCGCACTCAATAATGTCCTATGCATGATAGTATATATATATATATATATATATATATATATATATATATATATATATACTATAATGAGTGTCCACCTATCATGAGTGGACATGGTATTCCACACATCTATGTGACTAGATGACATACATGAACTTTCAATGCATGGACGTCAGTCCACGTCATGCAATCATACAGATGTATGGATTGCTGCTTTAATGCACATGATGGGTGGACACCCGTTGCACAGGCCATAATTTTACAAAAGGATAACAAATTATAGTATATCCAAGCGGGGTGCTTTACACGAGAAAGGAAAAAAGAGTGTAAGTTTTAATAGCACTCACGGAATCTTTCAGGGCACCTATGCCCAAAATCACTGATTGCTTCGGATCAGATGATAAAGATCATGTTTCACTCCATTCTTCCACACAAGGGATGTTGAGATCATGGTGCATCTATCAGACAGTTTGTTTTTTATTTCACGTGACACAGATCCCAAAAAACGTAGCCTTAAAGTTACATTTGAGCATAATGTGTGTCATGTGATTTTAGGGATACTTTTTCGCGATATGTGCTATGTGGAATCTAAACCTGAACGCCTGATAGGTGTGCCAGGATCTCAAGATTCCTTGTGTGAAAGATCGGGCTGAAATACGATCTCGACCATCTGATCCGAAGTAATCAATGATTTTAGGCATAGATGCCCTGAAAGATTTTGTGGGTGCTATTACAGCTACCCAAAGTGTAATAACCTAAAATTTTGCTTAATAAACTATATGTTAAATTAGTGTATTAGAAATCAGGATTAATGTATTTGTTATATATATATATATATATATATATATATATATATATATATATATATATATATATATATATGACTAGTTTTAGAAAAAATGGGGATGAATATGAGCATAATTGTCATTTCCAAAAAGACTAACATTAAAAAAGTAAACATATGCTTAAGAGAGGAGGAAATGAAAAGACAAAATGATAATTGCAATGAGTTGATATATCCAACTAAATAGGAGTGGTTAACGATTCTAAACCTTGATTTTGTCGATTTTGTCAAATGGAAGTGGAAACTAAATATAGGAGGGAAGAATGGTGAGGGCCAACCAGGTTGAATCGGATTTCGAGTTCAACATCATCTGCAGCCATTGGATATGACAGACTTTTGACTTCAGTGACTATTATTTTATATAGGGTTACGTGCAGTCGAGATTCTCTTATTTATGAGGATTGTAAATGTAGTTGAATTTAAAATTTGATAAAGAAAGTGGAAACAAGTCAAAGTAAGTGAAGACCGGTCACAAAGGTGATGCCGCACATCAACCTCAAAGATGGCCTATGGGCATTGTTAAAAAGGTAATATAAGACTTCGCCCAAATAAGTGATCATGTCAAAATCAAAAAGGTAATATAAGACTAACATTAAAAAAGTTGGGCATGATCAGATGTATAATCACTATTAAAAATGTGATTAAAGGTATTCAAAATCAATGCACCAAATTGGTTGGGTGTTACTTTATCTTTTGATCCATCAAAGGGAAGAAGTCGGAGCAAAGAAAAAAAATTAAAACCCTATGGCTGATCAACCCAAAACAGATGTTGTTTTGGGTTGATTGTGCCATATGGCATGTGATCTGACATCCCGGTGTTGCCTTCCATGGCTGCATCCGGATGTATCTTTCCATTTCTCTTATTTAAATGTTCTATCGATGAGGTGATACATGGACCAATATCAATCTGTCTGCATGGTCAACACTAGCTAGCTGCACAGAATTCAATGATGTTGAAAATCTGATCACATCCAAAGGCCTAAACGTCCAGGTAGGATGAGATTGTCAAAACAGGGAACCAAACCCATTATAGAGCATCAAAGGTGTCCCCTCTTTAATTTCTACTCCAAGTATGATTTTTATTTTTATTTTTCAAAGGACCACGCATGTCGATAAAGGGGTCCCTACCTTATTGCCAAAGAAAGGAACCAAATCCTTAGAAATTAAAGCATTTTGAAAAGAAAAGAAAGAATCTCCTTAAGAGTTCATATTTTAAAAATAATTGTCTTAATGGGCTTATGTCCTAGAAAATAACCTCATCAGATGTCCTCCGAGATAAATTCTCTTAATAATAATTACCTAAGAGGGGCTGTCAGATACTCACATGTCCTCTAAGTGTAAGGTAAATATGTTTTATAATATAAACCCTTTAAGGTAATGCTTTAATTAAAGCCAAAAGTATCTCCTTCAAGGGCGAATGGTCAAGTCCAACAAGGTTAAATGGATTTCAAGTTCAACCACATCTGCGGTCTTTGGAAATAGGAGAATCTTGATTACAAGTTATCTTACAAAAAATAGAAAACTATTAAAATAGCATAAATTTTACTGCCACGTCTTTTTTTGTTACTGCCACACCACTTAAGCATTTTTTGTTACTGCCACACCACTTAAGTAAAGATTAATACTGTTGACTGCTTTGAATCAGACGATGGAGATTTTGTTTTAGTACTAATCTTCTACGCAATAAATTCTTAGATGATGGGCCTACCATCAGACAGCTAGATGATGATTCCACGTTGAAAACTTCCCAAAAAGTGAATGTGATCATGGTATACTATTAAATGTGGTTCACACTCCTTTTTTGGGATGTGTGTCATATGGAATCAACATCTAACGCTTATGATCTAAAGATCTATTCTGTGGAAGATTGGGATGAATAACTATTGTCATAGTCTAAATCAAAGAGGTTGACACTTTTTCTCTTTGCTTAACAAGTGTAGCAGTAGCAAAAGCAGATGCGGCAGTAACACTTATCTAAACTAAGTATAGATTTAATTTTTGGTCAATGAAGATATTTTGGCTTTTGATCAAGGTAGTTATTTTCATGTTTAGACTTTAGAGGGTAACGGTCAGTTTTTCTGAGAGAGAGAGAGAGAGAGAGAGAGTTTATAACCATGAAAAGAGACAGTTAATTTCAGTTGCATTGAAAAGAGACAGTTAATTTCAGTTGCACTTGGATGGCTAATAAGCGCCACCGTTTGTCAAGTCTCCTCAAATTCAACCTTTTCAAACATATTTCCAAATAAAGATTTGATCTTCTCCAACGCCACCATGAAGTGGGTCTCATAGTTTTATTTATTTTAATTTTTAGAATTTGTAGTGATTTCAAAATTTTGAAATCATTATGATTTCAAAATTTCAATTGTTTTCAAGGGTTCAAGGACCAATCCAGAGCCCTGTTGGGCTCATAATAAGGAGTATGCACAAAAAAGTTACCCCAGTGATGTGGGAGAAACCTGATATGGGCTACACCAAAGTAAATTTTGATGGAGTTTCGAAAAAATCGGGTAAGGCGAGCATCGGGGGCGCTTTCAGAAATCACAAAGCAGAATTATTACTCGGTTATGCCGAACCCATAGGGAAAGCCACGTGTTTCATTGCCGAGGTCATTGCGGCAAAGCGCGCCATAGAATTGGCGTTGGAAAATGATTACTTCCATGTATGGCTTGAAGGAGATTCAAAGATATTGATAGAATTGCTTGTGAATGAGAAAAAGGTAAAATGTAAGGAAGGCCAAAGGCATGTAAGTGATATAAGATTGATGATACCTGAGTTTGATAACTGCATTGTGTCTCATATTTATAGAGAAGGCAATAGAACTGCAGATAAGTTTGCCAATATGGGGCTCAAATTCAAGGAACTTCAGATTTGGCGGGTTGCCCCCCGGGAAGTTTTACGATTCATTCGTGACGATGAGGATGGTAAGATCATCTTACGGAAAAATTGACGTAAATTTTACAAATTATAAGTCCTAATTCTCATTCTAGGCTTCACCATGAACCGATCGAAGTGTAAATTGGTTTCGGAAATGGGCAGTGAGGTATGCTTCGACTCTACGAATGGCGACTCTACCAATGGCGACTATGAAATCAAGCTCCTAATTTGATATAGTGTTACTCATTTCATGTCAAGATTTGCGGTCATTTCATGTCGAGATTTGAGAAGCCGCAAAGCCGAGCATTCCTCATATCTCATTGTAGAAATCCATTTATGTATGGGCTGATTCATACGTAGGAATAGTAAGAGAGAATTTGACTTATGTTTAACAAATGTATGATTGGGTTATGTGCATTGCTTGTATAATGTTGTTTGTAATGGGAAAGACGAACTATTCTTTGTGCTTTTCCATTCTAAGGAATTTTTTTCAAATTTTATTTATTTTTATTTTTTTTAATATATGTTGTATGGATAAAAGATATCCTCGTGCTAAGGACCATGAAACTTACCTAGTCCCACGGTAGTTTGATGCCATGTTGCATCCAATCACATGATTAGGTGCAACATAACACTACAAAAAATAAGGCTATTAGCGACGTCAAAAACCCCCCCAATTAACAAAAAAATTTGCTCTTTAATAGTGACAGGACTAGTAGCGGCAATTTTTTTATTAATAGCAGCAGTTTTTGGTGTTGGTAATAGTCTTATTTTTTGTAGTGTAATTAAGGAGCTGCTCAATGATCATAATTGTTGTGAAATAATAACAATTATTATTATAATAATAAATATACAAAACTAGAAAGTCAATGATGTCAAGTATGGTAAAATGAACGGTGAAACCAAATGTGATTTATCATTCATATTCCGTGCCATTGGCTTTGTTGATCACATGATTTTATATTACTTTGTTATTTTTTCGGAATAGTTATGATCACCGCGCGAACCGCTCCTTTCCGTGAAACACAGATTATGTGATTGGGTGTCAGGTGGCATCAAACTAATATGAGAGTTACTTAGTCCTTAGTACTAGGATACCTTAAATGTTGGTAGGTAGGAACTATGCAGAGGTGGGTAAATATAAATCAAAGTTTTTAATTTACTTAAGTGTTTAAATTAATCGTGGTTTAAAACCTCAAATGGTATGAGAAAATACCAACTACCATACTCGACCATTGCGATATAATTGCGGAAGTTGACACATTGACTGGTCAGAAATTTTCAGCATGAGAACTCCCTATCTTCATCATCATAACCTTATTGCATATGTTATTGATGAACCTCACAAGTATTGTTTCTCTACTCTTTTTTTGTTTGATGTTAAACTTTTTATAACTTCGTAATCTTTCATGTCACTTTTTTCACTACTTCCTTTTAGGTATTTACTGGTCTACTTCTTCTTCTTTTGTTATTTGAACGGAAATGATATTGAAAATGGCTCGTAGGCATTGATATAGGACGAAAAGACGCTAACTCTAAAGTAGTGTAAATCTCGTACGATAGGATCAGAGTTTTGATCTCCGAGATAAAAATTTTAAAAAAATAGAGAAATAAAAAAATATAGAAAATCACTGAAATTTCTCCTATGAAATATTGGCCTCACACCAAATCCTAAACTCGGGAAAGATGAAAATTCTTAACGACCTCTCAAAGATAGCACAAAGCAATCAAACTTCAATTTTTTCAAGAGAAATTACAATGTGTATTTATAAAAGCAAAGAAACCCTAAGAATTCTACTAAAAATAAAACTCCCAATCAACCATTAAAACTTTCTAATCTAACGGTCATAATTAATTTCACCACTAGTCCAATTTTTTTATTACGTGACCAATTTGAAAGGGTCAAAAGATGTCCGATTGACATGAAGTTAGTCTTGTTTGAAAGTTTATCAAAGTAGCTTTCCAACAAGACAAAAATCACACAATTCCGACATACATTAATAGACTTAGCTTATAACCATTTTTTCGATGGTTATGCTGAAAGTGACGAAATTAATAATCACATATATCTGCTCAACCCTTAAATAAATCAAATAAGGAAACTAATCTTCAAATAAATCACTTATTAAAAGAATTCTAATAAAAAATGAAACTAAACTTATAAAAAATGTAGTGTAAAATCATGTGTACACAGGCCTTCAATTTATCTTTAATGGACTTTTTAAAAACTCATTCGCGGGTCCACATTCCCTTCTATTGTAGTTTTGATTCGTACTGAATTAAGTATTAAAGCAAGAACAAGCTCAAAAAAATATTACTCAGGTATATTTGATAGGAGGAAGTGCAATAAAGCATGAAATTTGACAGCAGTCAACTATCAGTGTAAGGGATTATACATTGAGTAGAGTTATATACTTGAAAAGGTTAATTAATAAAACACAAAAGTGATTTTATATTTTAAATTCCTCGTTATTTATGTCTATTCTAACCCCATGTTGCAAGATCCTTCTGATCAAACTATAATCACCTTGAAATATATATAAGTGGATCTTGTTTATGATCCTTATTAAAATTATAAGTCTTTTTATCCAAAATTATATGAAAACTAATGTAAGTAATGTTTCTTGTGATACTTCTCATTATACAATGAGTTTGAGGTTCGAAAACTCGATCTCAATGAATGTCATGTAAGTTTCGATACACCACTATCAAATAAGTTGCACAAATCTTAGGTGTCAATTCATCAAAAATCCTATAACATATGTATCGTAGAATAATCGTATAAAGAGCATACCTTGTGTATAGGTCATAGAATATCGGTGAAGTTTCGTCCACTACTCTCTACTAGGATCTTCAACGTTCTTCTCGGCACTAGTCTTCTTGTACAATGAGAATACTAAACAAAGATGAGGAGGTTGTTTTTCATACGAGCAAACATTGGGACCCTAGCATCCCTATATATATATTGAATTTTTTTCATTAAAGGAATCCACAATCACAATCTTAAATTACTAATTATATTGTGATTGGAAATCACAATCATGTCTTAAATAAAAACTTAAATATTAGTTGTTTATTCTCTGAAATTCACCGAATTAGTAACTATAACATGTCAAGATTGATCTTACACCATTCACCAGTCAATGGATTGACCATAATAACGGTCACCAAAATAGAAACTTCTAACAATCTCCCACTTGGCCACACTATATCAATAAACTCCGATTACCAAATGTTAGATAACTTTCTTTGAATGACAAATCTCAATCAATCGCAATCAAAGTCTTTATAGTCAATCTGGTTCAGTAAGAATTCTAACACATAATCAATATAGTCGATGCAGCATGTCATCAACACATGACCGTTCTTTAATTACCGTATTAGAATTCATCACTGACATGGATTTCAACTAGTATGATTTCACATAGATTGCAAGTTTACAAATTGAATAGTCATTACATGTAAATTCAATCTATTATTGGTCCTACTTTGTTACCATCTATTGGCACCATATATTTTAAATTTTCATTTTCATAAAAATGAAAAAACAAATAAATAATCTTTATTTTCAAATCAATTAAACAAATGTATTCACTATTATACATTTACTCTCAAAAGGTATCAAAACTATCATTTAATCTCATGCATGCAACGTGCTTCGAAAAGAGCTTGGGATAAGCCTTTTCTGAGAGGGTCAACTAGCATGAGTGTCGTACTGATTTTTTTAACAAATACAATTTGATTCTGAACTTTTTCCCTTATAATAAGATATTTGATATCAATATATTTGAAACCTCCACTAGTCTTGTTATTATTGGAGATAGTTATTACAACTAAATTGTTACATAAGATTCTCAGTGGCCTTGAAATAATATCAATAATTCGAAGCCTTTAGATAAATTTTATTTACCATAGTGCCTCACATGTTGCCTCAAAACATGCAACAAATTCTGCTTCCATAGTAGACGAAGTAGTCAGTGTTTGCTTAACGCTCTTCCAAGATACAGGTCCACCTGTAAGCATAAAAAATATAATCCGATGTAGATTTACGAGTGTCTTGACACCCAGCATAATCGACATCTGAATAGCCAATAACTTCAGTGTTATTCGACCTTTTGTGCGTGAGCATGTGCCCTTTTGTCTCTTGTAAATAGTGAAAAACCTTCTTGACTGCTTTCCAATTATCCAAATAAATATTACATTGATATCTACCAAGCATGCCAACTATATATGCTATGGCTGGACGAGTACAGACTTGTACATACATGAGACTCCAAACTGTCGATGCATAGGGAATTGTCTTCATCTGCTTTCTCTCCAAATCGATCTTGGGACTCTGAAGTAGACTAAATTTATTACCCTTAACCACAAGGGCAACAATAACGGAGTAATTATGCATATTAAATCTTTTGAGAACTTTATCAATATAAGCTCTCTAAGACAAGCCCAATATGCCACGAGCTTTATTTTGATGAATCTCAATTCTTATCATGTAGGAAGCTTCACTAAGATCTTTCATATCAAAATTCTTTGATAGAAAGTTCTTTGTCTCATGTAACATGTTCAAATTACTACGCAAATAATATATCATTAACATACAAAACAAGGATGATAAATTTACTCTCATTGATTTTAAAATATATGCATTGATCTATAATATTTTCTTTAAAACTAAAGTTTGAAATGACTTCGTGAAATTTTAAGTATCATTATCGAGATGTCTGCTTTAAACTATATGTAAACCTTTTGAGTCTACAAACTAAATGGTTCTCCCCCTCAACCTGAAAACTTTCAGGTTTTGTCATAAAGACATCTTCATGCAAGTCACCATTCAGAAAAATAGTTTTTACATCCATTTGATACAATTCTAAGTCAAAATGAGCAACCAATGTCATGACTATCCTGAAAGATTCTTTTCTAGAGATAGGAGAAACGGTCTCTTTATAGTCTATTCCCTCCTTTTAGGTGAATCCTTTAGCGACTAACCTGACCTTATATCTTTCTACATTACCCTTGGAGTCTTACTTAATTTTATATACCTATTTACAGCTTACAGGTTTGACTCCTTCAAGTTACTCGCAAAGATCCCAAATCAAGTTATGTTTCATTGATTCCAACGCACCCTTCATAGTTTCGAGTCATTGAGTTGATTTATCGCTCATTGTAGCTTGGTTAAAAGAAACAGGATATGTTTTCTTTTCAAAATCATACTCTCTCATTGAGGTAGATGATATAGTCATCAGAAATGACTGACTTCTTTGCTCTCTTTGATCTACGCAATGATTGATCATTAGTGGTCATCATAAGAACAAGAGTCTCCTCAATGTGGGGTGTTTTAATAGGTATAGTCTCAGGTGCATCAACACTTTCTTAAATAATTGTTGTTGGTGCCACCTTTTCTTGGATAAAATGGATAGAAATCATAACTCGATTCTTCTCAACATTAATTTTTCTAAGCTCAACACTCCCACTGTTTT
Source organism: Chloranthus sessilifolius (assembly GCA_021018995.1). Lineage (NCBI taxonomy): Eukaryota > Viridiplantae > Streptophyta > Magnoliopsida > Chloranthales > Chloranthaceae > Chloranthus > Chloranthus sessilifolius. Next base: position 17,769,812 of record CM037596.1, read on the forward strand.
CACAGTCCTCAAAGAATTTCGTATATTTAGTCTCAACAATCCTAGTACTATGAGTGGGACAATAAAATTTGTAGCCTATTGACCTATCAGAACAACCAATGAAATGACAACTTATAATTTTATGATCAAATTTTTCTAATTGTGAATTATATACCTTTACTTCAACTAAACAACCTCAAATGTGTAGATATCATAAAGTCGATTTTTTTTCTACCCATAGCTCATAAAGAGTTTTGGGAACAATCTTACTAGAAACTCGATTAAGGATATGTACTATTATTTTTAAGGTGTCTCCCCATAAGAACACAGGTAACTTAAAGTTGCACAATATGTTTCTCACCATATCCACAAGAATACAATTTCATCGCTCAACTGTATCATTCTAGTTAGGTGTTCCTGGCATGGTGTATTGAGCAACAATGTCATGCTCTTATAGATACAGGGCGAATGATCCTGGATTGTAACCTGTTTCAGAGTATCTATCATAATATTTTTCACCTCTATCAGATCTCACAATTTTAATCTTCGAATTGAGTTGTAACTCAACTTCGGCTTTATGGATCTTAAACATATTTAGGACCTCAGATTTCTCATTGATGAGAAATATATAACCAAAACGAGAATAATCATTACTAAAGGTAATAAAATACTTTTGGCCACTAATAGCAGGAGTTAGAAACAGTCCACAAATATTAGTGTAGCCTATTTCTAGCAAACTTGTGCTCCTAATAGCTCATTTCTTATTAGTCTTCGTGAATTTTCCTTTAACATAATCTACACAAGTATTGAAGTCAGAGAAATCGAATTCATCGATTATATCATTTTTAATTAACCTCTCCATTCTATCTTTAAAAATATAGCCTAAACATTTATGCTATAAAATGAAGTTATCAATTACTCGTTTCGTTTCTTACTGACTTTATCATCCACATGCATACAAAATAAAGATTGAGCGTAAGATAAATCTAAGTTCAATTTATAAATATTACCGACTAATAAGCCACCACCCACAATATCGGAATTCAATAATAGAGTAAAAATATTATGTCTAAATTTAAATTCAAAACCTAATAAATCCAATTTAGATATTGATATAAGGTTTCTAGTAATACTTGGAACGTAAATAGTATCAACTAAATCCAAAATGTAACTACTATCTAAAATAAGATGGAGTCAAACTGGCCTCCACGTCTACTTCTACTCCATTTTCAAGCTTAATGGTCTATTCACCTTTATTTAGCTTTTTGCTGGATCGAAGTTCCTACATTGAATTACTTATGTGAATATTTATACTAAAATCTATCCACGTATTGCGTGGAGCATCAAGATAAAGTAATTCAAAACAACACAAAGACTAGGTCATTACCTTTCTTAACTAGTCAATCTCTATATTTCTGACAATCCTTCTTGATGTATCACTTCTTCTTACAGAAGTGACAAATAATGCCAGAAGTAAATCCGCTAACTTCTCTTTATTTGGTTTCTGGTGAAGAAGCTTTCATGTTCTTTCCTTTATATGATCCCTCCTCTCTCTTAAAATTTTCTTTTGTTGATTCAAGAGCGGCATAATGAACACTTTCAGGTTTTTCAGCCCTAAGTCTTTCTTCTTCTTGGACACAGTGAGCGATTAGCTCGTTCATCTTTTATTTATCTTTCTACATGTTATAATTAATCTGGAATGGGCCAAATTATGCAGGAAGAGGAACAAGATAACCCTTAAAAAAACTCATATCCATTTTTTTTAATTAAATCGTCACTCATTCTCATAATATACTCTCATACGCCACTATGACCATCATATTTCATGATTCTCATTTTAATAATAAAACTACTGATAAGCGCCTTAGAAGTCCCCTGAAATTACTCTTGAATAGTTTACATGTATTCTTTTGCCTTGTGGGAGTCAAAAATACCTACTCGTATCGCATCAGTAATGAAACTCTTTATGATCATGAGGCTCATACGATTTGATCTATCCCACTTTTCTAAATTTGTATTGTTCACTTGTAGATCATCAGCTGAGGCATCAGTAATGAGCACCTTGGGTTTATCAAACCATATAGTATAATCAAGATCCATACAATCTAGAATAATTTGGACTTGTTCCTTCCATTTTCTATAGTTTGAGCCACTTAAAGATTCAATTCCACCAATCATAGTAGTAATAGAATATGAACTCAATATTATACAATAATTAAGGATTTTATTATCTCCACATACAATTGTAGTAACTATCCAGTCCACAAGATTATATTTATAGTATTTTATGTAATATTTAAATTATGTCAATGAATATTATAAAAATAAAACTAATGTGATTTTATTGAGAAACAATTTGTATCATTATAACCCTCTGTTGGGTCGAGTCATAACACACTAGCCACTTCCTCAACCTATATTATTGATTGTAGTATTAATTGCATCGTTATGACTCTCTGTTGGGTCGAGTCACAACACGCTAACAATACTCACACACAAAATAATGAATAATAAAATACAACCATCATACAACATTAAGTGATTCATCACCATTGGACAGAATTAACCCCTCAAGTTGTGATGTAAGCGTTTACTACACACTTCACTGAATTTGTAGCACGGTCTTTTATAAAAATAAACCTTACTATGAAAATCATAGCACTAGAAAAGATCATCACCGTTGGACAAAAGAATCCTTTCAAGCCATGTTTTCTATTTTGATTTTATAATAATTTAAATGATCACAAAAGTGATTAAATAATAAAATAAAATAAATTACTTCATGATTCCATTAAACGTGCTCATGACAACAAGCAGCTTAATATTAATTTAATCGGCCAACTTTTCTATGAAGGCAAATAAGAAAAAAAACTCATCTAAAGAAGTGGGCGATCAAGAATTCTCGAAGTTATATAAGAAGATGTGATGTAGCAGTCAGACCATTCGGATCATGCAGTTATTATATCTAATATTCATCACGATTAAATTTGTAATACAATCTTTTATCAAACGATAAAATGGTGAATATGAAAGCAACAATACTAGGAAGGAACATTGCCGTTGGGCAGAAGACGCTTCCAAGCCATAGATTCCATTTTGGGTTCAATATCCATATCAAGAAACTTATTGAATAAAAATTCAAGATTAGTTCAGGATGGTGACAAGATGTTATTAGAAATTAACATAAACCACTAAAATAAACAAGCTTACACACAATAAGAATCCTAAATATTTTAATGCAAAGACTTATAAGGAAGATATTATCCTTCGTTTTGAGATCTAAAAAAAATCAATGGTCCACAAGAGTGATAATAACAAGCACTAGATCAATAAAAAACCAATGGGTTTGATGGAATCAAAACCTAATAAACCCGATGCTCTGATACCAACTTTAAGTTTCGATACACTACTATCGAATAAGTTGTATAGATCTTGGGTGTCGATTCATCAAAAACCCTATAGCACATGTATCATAAAATAATCGTATAGAGATCGTACCTTATATGTAGGTAATTGAATATCGGTGAAGTTTCATCCGCCAGTCTCTACTAGGATCTTTAACATTCTTCTCGACACTAGTCCTCTTGCACAATGAGGATGCTAAACTAAGATGAGGAGGTTGTTTTTCGCATGAGCAAATGTTGAGACCCTAGCATCTCTATATATAGATGTTGAATCATTCCCCCATTAAAGGAATCCACAATCACAATCTTAAATTACTAATTATATCGTGATTGAAAATCATATGCCTTGAATAAAAACTTAAATATTAGTTGTTTCTTCTCTCAAATTCACCGAATTAGCAATTATAACATCTCAAGATTGATCTTACACCATTCACCGGTCAATAGATTGACCATAGTGACGGTCACCAAAATAGAAACTTCTGACATGTCAGTCACTCTTCAAGCTGATACGGTTCCATCCGACAAGCCGCTATAGACTTTCTTTTTGAAAATGAAAGCATGATAGGATAAACGATGGTACCAGGTGATACCATCTGGTATCAGCTGATACGATAGGATATCCATGCGACCTAGAATCAGTTGATACAGGTGCTTCACATACAGATATAGGTAACGGTATCAGCCAGGCCAACTACTACTGATATATCATATATGTGCCCGAATCGGCTGATGTTTCAATACATACTAAAGTGAACTTGGCAGTGCTATAATCCAACATGAAAGGATCCAATTAAAGGAAGATTTGATATTAGGTTGACGAAGCCGTGCACCAATTGTGGTCCATGGGTCATCAATTCGGTACAAGTGGCACACTTATTTGTCCATATTGTAAAGTTGCATAGTTGGCTACTGTCTAGACGGGGTTTAGCACAATAAATGCATCATATAACGATCTCTACCATCTGATCAAGAGCGACAGTTATAACAAGCATCGCAATCAACCACATTGAATAAGCATAATTGATGCGGCACTAGATGGATCTATTTTAGAAATAATCTCTCATGGTTGGTGCTGCACCGTTCTTCTTGGCAGGAACGAGTTGCAATAGAATATGTCATACTTACCTCGACGAAATGGGAGGAATAGGTAGAGAGCTCTGGTTGGATGGTTTGCATGCTCCACCGAGTACGATCAGTCTATAGATGATGGCTTGCCACTTGGCCACGCGTACATGCAGTTATTGCTTACACATGCACCACAAACGTTGGAAAGGCCACCTCTTTTTCCTAATGCTTATTAGGAGCTAGGGAGTGTAAATTCCTTGGTCTTCTCTAGAAGCTCGAAAAACTTCTATCTAAAATCTCATAGGGAAACACATTTTTATTCCCTACCCATTCCAGAATATAAAACTCTATATTTGAAAAGCAAATAGAAATAGATACCACACCTCAATAACGACCATGCTTGGCATGTGGCTCTGATATATCCTTCCTGTTAGGCTTGTTGTTTGTCGGGCGAAGCCCGATGTATTTGTAGGCGAAGCCCGCCCGCTGCCGGTGGTTGAGCTTTATATTCGGGTCCTTTGCAAATGAGATTTCGCTCAATAGAGGGCTCACATTGTCTCAGGTGCCATGTTTCATTCCCTAATTTCCTTTTTTGCCTCTCAGCTAGTGGATTCTCTGTGTGACTGCTGTAGGTTTTCCTTCCCTTCAGGGTTTCTCAAGTAAAATCTGTGTCTTGCTTGATTTCTTTATTTATCGCGGTGGGGTGCTATTCCCTACACTACCTGTTAACCACAAAATGCAGCAAAGCCAATCATACAATGACTAACAGCAATGGAACCTAGACCATCAGTATAACTTTAGGCATATATTTTCTCAATGATCATCCATCCTTCTACAAGAAACATACGCCAAATTGGTTATACAAACACAAATTAACTAGTAATTAATATATTGTGGATCAAGCATGATGGAAATCCACAAAAATGTAACATAAATCATGGTAAAGAACATGCGATCTGCCATCGGGATAAGATATTTCCAAAAAAAGGGCAGGAAATGGAGTCGAACAGGATATCCATATCCGCTCATATTTTTCTATAGAACCCATGTCGTAACAGATGTGATGCAAGGAAACTACCGAATTATCATCATGTAGGCAGTGACCGAAGTAAATGAAGTGCCCGTGTCCACTGCGGACCTTCTGTGAGAACTATCCTTTTTAATATCGGAACTGCTCCAGCAGCAATGATAACTGAGTGGTTCTCACTGTCCATACTTAGGTTATATAAAATGGCCAAGCTAGCGTCTAACGCACTCCCACTGCTCTCTTCAATCACCTTCACAATAGGGAATATGCCTCCCTCGGTCGCAACTGCTCTAGTGAATTCCGCTGCACCTTTAGAAACTATACCATTCAGTTCTATAACAGCAGCTTCTTGTGCTTCGGGAGAGAACGACGTCCTGATCTGCTCAACCAATCTCGGAATTGTCTCATAAAGAGTTACCTCCGTGTTAATACGGTTGTCACAATCTAAGTGTTGACCAGCCAATGACTCGAGTTTTACGAGGCATGCAGCAACCCAATCTTTTGAGTGGAGAGGGATGTCAGACTTTAGAACTTTGCGCAGTAGGAGTGTGAAATGGGTGGAGTTAATAGTGCAGCGAAACTGCTCAAAATTTAGTAGTTTCGTCAACAACCGGGAACCTGCAGAAATCGCTAGGCCAGCTTCTTCGGCTTCCACGACACTTGGCTCAGGTAGATCATCTATATTTTCTGTCGGATCTGCTCATAAATCGATGAGATATACAGTAAGATATACAGTAAGATAATGTATGAAGACCAAATATTCACTGGAAAATGCATGCATATATGTCGATGAATTTTGTCTACGTAAAAGAGAAATATGCTAAGATTCATAGCAAGCCAATTATATCAAGCAGCTAGTAAAGCAGCCAATCCTAAAAATAATGATGTAAGAAACATGTTAATTAACTGAAGGGTAAGGGAGCCTGGTACCAAGGACCAAGTAGCTTACCTGGTCCCGCATTCCAATCGCATGATCAGGTGCCAAATAATTAACATGATCAGGTGGCTCAATGATCATAACACTACTGTAAAAAAAATTTACAGTAGTGTAAAAAAAATTCCAATCGCATGATCAGGTGGCTAAATGATCATAACACTACTGTAAAAAAAATTTAAAACAAGCCATATAAAACTGTATAGTCAATAGAGTCAACTAGACAGAAAATGTACGGTAAAACCACATTATACCATTTACCATACAGATTTATATATTTTTTCACGATACTTATGATCATCAAGCCGATCCTTTAGGTGGCACACGATCATGTAATTGGATGCCACACGGCACCAAACTAATGTAGGACCAAGTAAGTTACCTGGTCCTTGGTACCAGGCTACCTTTATCCTTAACTGGATACCTATAATGCATTTATAGCAATTGAAAACAGGAAAAAGAATGCATGAAGAACAGCTAACACTACGTTGATTGGACCATGGTTCAAAATTTCGGCCGATAGTTCACATTATCGGCCGAAATGTATCGGTTTCGGACCCCACCGAAATGAAAATTTGAACCGAAATTTCGGCGGTTCAAATTTTCGATTTTGGTCATGCCCGAAAATGATACCGCTATTTTGATCCTTGTATTGGACACTAAACAAATTTCATTATCCAAATATTCTAAGGTGAAAAATCAAATGTAAAATCTGAATTTGAGTGATCTAATGGGACACAAATAATCATAAAATAGCAAGCTTTACAAGCAAATTCATATTTATCTATCTTAACCTATCCACCCAAGGGCATGCCTGCTGTTACTAGTTCATCTTAATCCCATGGCCTATGACGGTGCCGCAATGCGTTTCTTGAGATTTCATCAGGCCCATCTATTTGATAGAGTATGGGATTATGTGTGTTTGATAGCATCTCGAAGTGAAACACTGAAACTCATTATACAATATTTTTTGGTTTACATTAAATACGTACGAAAAATGTATAAAGTGAACTTCATATGGTCTGCGAATGGTGTATGGTGTTATATAATTCATCTTTTTATATTTTTTCAGATTTTTTTCCTTCTTTAAGAATGATAATAATAATAATAATAATGACATGATTTAAGGATCTCGTTTGAATCACAAAATCAAAATTCCTTCTCTGATACGATTCGATTCTGATAACATTGGCTATGATCATTATGTCTAACACTGTTTACATGGTCTACGACCAAGTGAACAATCTGCACAAAAAAAAGCACAATTCCAAGAATTTCTTCAGGACTCCTCACTGGCACAAAAATGGAGAGCGACTCATGGCTTTGTGCCAAACATTTTTTAAACTGCACACTAATATGAACCCACCATTCTAGAACTTATGTGCCAGGATAAAGACTTGAGAAACGGTCATTAGATATATTACAAAATATATGAGACTGTAAATCAAATTTCTGCAAATTGATTAACTCGCATATACATGTTGAAGACATGCAGTTCTTATAATAAGAAAATAAGCAAATAAAACAATGAACATAAATTAGGAAAAGAAAAGAACTGCTAATAAATTTTTAAAAATTTAATGTCCTATAGAAAATTTGGACCATTTCGCATACCATCCAAAAATCTTTGTTGGAAAACAGCATCTAGTCCTGATTCAATGTCACATGCAGTGATTGTCGCCATTTTTTGTTCAATATTAGCAAGGTACTCGAGAATACATACAGCTTTTTGCTGCATATTTGGAAATGATGTCTTCATAATTTCTATGAGGCGAGAAATAGCAACTGAATCCAAGACCTCCCTGAAGAAGGGTGAAAGAAGTAGATCTGGTCAGTGATGTTCATAAGTGACATTATTATACAAAGAATTTTCAAAATACTGGATTAGAATACCACTAAATAAGATATATAAGAAAACAAGCTTCTTGCACATAAAAAAATGTAGTAAAATACTGATCAAACATGAGATCGAATAGGGTCATAGGGATACTATATGGAAATAGCATGTGGAGCAGGAATACAACTCAGCATTTCCCAAATTCGTAATAGTATAACAATCCTTTACATTGTTTCATAATAACCTCAAAACATCTCAATTTTTTTATGAGCAAGGAAATAGTAAGAATTTTGGAAAATAAGGTAACTAGTGCAAATAAATCAATTACATTCATGTCTATACCGGTTAGGCTAGACATATAGAAGTACCTAGGTATCATAGATTACCATATCAAATACATATCACAGTTGGAGCCAGGATTTTCTTTCAAGGGGGGCAAGTTATTTTCAACATAAAAGAAAAGTTATTTTTAGTTATGAATTAGTGTTGGGTAAGTGGTGTGAGCTCCAGGTGATTTGGTACTTAGGTCATTTTTTGGTATGTGGCATTTGCAACTGCATATGTACCAGCTGTTAGGTGTACTGTGATCTAAAGATCTTAAGATCGGGACAAAAATGATCTCCATCATTTGATTAAAGCTGTCAAATGTATCATTTGATTAAAGCTATCAAATGTCATTGAATATTAAAGGCTACCATGTAAATCTAACATGTGATTAATTTTGGTTGGCGGTTGACTGCATTGAATAAGATTATGGAGATTTGATGCAAGACAAATGTTAAAACCATATTTATGCGAATTTGAGAATTAATTTTAGATTTAATAGAATAGCGAAAATATTCAAGTTACCCAACCACATAAAATAATTTAAGAAATTTAATTAGGGCAATTGGGGTAAGTCAATATTAGCGCTCACATGTATTAAATTTCCCGATCTAGAAAAACGGCTCCGATGAGGGAACACGAGTTTTCATTTAGTCTAGGGCACCAAACTAAAATTGTGGGATCGTCTCTTGACTCCTCTAGGGTTTGAAGAAATTAAAGGCCCAGGGGGTTTAATTAATTCAAGGGAAATCAAAGAATATAGCAACACTAAAGTGTGAGAAAAGATCATAGCAACTAAACAAATAAGAACTTTGGTATTTTGAATTTTTATCAAAGAGATAAAAGGAAATCATTCACCTGACAATAATTAAGAAGACAAAATAGAAAAATAAGGTTCCAATGCATTACACCAAGGATTCCGAGACTTCACACCAAGGATGTACGTCAGCTTCGCACCAGCGCATGATAAAACGAAGATTCGCTCATCGAGTTTGAAGGATTTGCTCTTTCAGGTGAAAACTCTTCACAAGTTCTCTAAGGTTTGTACAAAGCAATTATCAATTTCATTAATCATCAACTATCAAATAAAGTCTCTGCATACCTTTATATAGGCTAACGAAACCCTAACTAAGCACAACAACGAAAATAGAAAGTTCTAATTTAACTAAAACTATAAAAAAAAGTGTCCAAAATTTGGACTCCAACAAAATCCTTGCACGAATTCGATCGATCGAGTTAAGCCTTGATTGATCGACGACAACGGTCATCTTTAGGATGGCTCTCGGGTCGATCTCGATCGATCAAGATTGGGCTTCGATTGATCGACATTAGGCAGAACTTCATCTTTTCTCTGAGTGTCTTTTTGGCCTCCTTTCTTGTTCATTTCCTTGCGCATAGATTGATCTTCTATGGGGTTGCCGATCCACGTCGTACGAAAGCGCTTTGGGTTTCTTCATGCGCCTCCGATTCACATGAAACGGTGCCCTTGATCTGATGTCCCCATCAAGATCGTTTTTTGTTCCAACATTGCAAAACAAATCTCGGTAATGTACACCAAGTCACACAGAACACATGGGTCCACATGGCATACATCCCAAAAGTGACCCGAATACCAAGAGTGTTGGTGCTCAAGTCAGGTACCTAATACTAACTGAAGTCTAAAAAGAGGAGCAACCACGAGTAAAAGGGGGCAACTGTTACAAAGTACCCAGTACTATTGTTGGACTAGTCCTAGCACCTATAGCTTTTGAGTTCGAAAGAAGAACAAGGAGGTTTGCTCGTTTTCAAATAGACCTTGAGCAAATAGATGAGGAGGGTTATCTATTACCATTAATTAATTTTAGTTCTTTTTACTTTCCAAATCATTTTTATCAATCACATCAGCTATCACATTTTAAGAGATCACATAGAATAACCCACTCTCTCATTCCGTGAAGTGACTACTCTCTCTCTCTCTAAACATTTTACGCTATGGATTTAGCTTTAGCAGATTAGAGTTAAGGTTTGGTAGAGGAAGAGGAAGAGAAGAAAAAAGAAAAGGAAAGAGAGGAGAAGAGATTAGGGGGATTGGACTTGTTTCTCAATGGAAGGTGCATGACGACCTCAACCTTGAGGGCGCAGGTTCAATCCCAGTTAACCTATAAATAAAAAGAAGAGGAAAAGAAATTATGGTTGTGAATTGTCCTCTCACAACCCTTCAATATCATTCTTATATATACTACTTACAAAATAGAATCCCTTGTAAAACACTAACATCCACAAACCACATGTAGGGATAAAACAATCTGCAAACACACAGACACAGACACATACACACCATACTAACTCTGTAGAAAACCAGCACTCCCACTCAAATTGAGGCATAGATATCTATCATGCCCAACTGGGAGGTGATATCATACAAACTATTTTTTCTTGTAGCCTTAGTAGGTACATCAGCAAGCTGATCTTTTGAACTTACTTGAGGTATACAAAATTCTTTGTGCTAAAATTTTCCCTCATAGAGACTAGTTCAATGTGTTTGATCGTTTCATGTTAAACGGGATTTCAATTATATGAAGTACGGCGTCATTATCTCCATAGAGAGTTGTAGGAAGATTCATATTAATTCCGAGATTTGCTAAGATGAATCAGCCACATCCTTCCACTAGCACTCGGGGACATAACCTTGTATTCTCCATTTGAACTAGAGTCTGAAACCACACGTTTCTTGCTATTCCAATTAACCAAGTTCGGAATGTGTAGTAACCCGAAATGAATCTCCTACCACAAGGAGATTTGGCCCATTCAACATCAGGAAAGGCCTCAATATCAAAATGACTCTGGTTACTATAGGGTAAGCCTCTCCCTGGACTTCCTTTGGGACATCTCAAGTTCTTACACACGGATCTAAGTGAGTGGCCCTCGCTGGATGCATATGTTGGCTCACCATGCTTACTACATAGACAATATCTACGTGAGTGCTCTCTTAGAATTCTCCTTCTAAAGAAGGTGTTGTGATGGAGAATAACATGAGGTGGACTCAAAAACAATGACATAGATAATTACAAACACTCTCCCAAAGATGGGATCATAACATTTGTAAATCTTTTGAGTGACAGGATAAGTAATGAAAATACATGTACTAGCTTTTGGAGATATTTTATCATGAGTAAAACACAAAGGCCCGAATACGTGAGGAGAAACGGGAAAGAAACGATTTTGAGGATATAACAATATGGAGGGAGACTTACCCTCAACCACAAGAACATATATTCTATAAATAAGAAAATTGGCAGTGAAGAGAGGGAGCTCAGGAAACTTCATTGGGGCCTCTCATATGACAAGGCCAAAACCAAGTCTAAGATGGAGAGAAGGAATAACGACGACTGATGACGGGGGCTTCTTGGAGGGTGGCACGTGATGGTCTTCTTTCAAAGGCGTCGTTTTTGGGGTTTCTCAGTGCTTAAGAGCTTTGGTCTTGTTCTCGGGGACGTGGGGCGGGGGGAAGGAATATAGTTGGAACCATTGGGATGTTTTTGGGCCTAATCGGTTTTTGGTAGATCCTTAGGGCAGCACCCTTTCTTGATCAGGCCTGCTCCACTTTTGATCGAGCCCGATTTTTGGAGGGTTGTGTAGTTTCTCACTAGCTCTCGCTCCTTTCTCGGTGCTTGCTCTGATTAGACCATCGTGGTCGAGGATGTATTTTTGTGGTTTGCGTTTTTTAATATGTTTCTTTATTATCGTTTCAAAAAAAAAAAAGCACAAGAAACTTCAAGTAAATGCTTATTTTTCCTTTCATTCACCCCTTGTGAGTAGGGACAAGTGGTTTGGCATACATTCCATGAAAGTGAATGTAGGTAGATGCTTGCATGGTATTAAGATTGGGCCAACTTGTGAAAGATAGGAAAAACCTAAGCAACTTCATCTTTGACTTTTAACAATTACAAAATGAGTGCAATCCTCAATGAACGAAATAAAGCAATGATAGCCACCAAAATTAACATGGGAGATGGATACAAACCTCACAAATGTAAAACATTGAAATAAGTACTACTCCTGTTACTACTAACAGGATATGATATTCTATAATGTTTTTCAATCTGTCACACTTCACATTGAAACTTGGAGATATTAGCCGAGTTAAGTTTTTGTGGAAACAAAAGACGAAAACATTGGAGGGGAAGATGAGCAAAACGAGTATGCCATAAGCAAGCCGCCTCGGTGGACAAAGCAGTAACAACATCAATCTTATCTTCTAACGACCACGACCAAGCACCTCCCTCGTAGACAAGTCCTAGAAAATACAACAAAAGACAAAGAAGTCACACTGCAATTAAGATGTTTTAAGAGACTATTAACTAAAAGGATGTTAATTGGCATCTTTGGAACATGTGACGTGGATTCTAAAAAGAGATGACCAGTTTGAGCAGTCACTTTCCCACTAATCTGAACATGAGATCCATCAGCTACACGAACAATACACAGTGACAAGTGACAACATATGGGATAGAGACTGGAAGAGAGAAGTCAAACTAGCCATGATTTGTTGCTCCTGAATCAATTGAGCTTAAAAAGGCTTTTAAGTCTTGGCCAACGTGTTGTTTCTATATCGAGGCCAATTAGATGAACTGGTTGTAGGAACATCTTTGCAAGTGGTTGTTTGAGAGGCCACCTCCAGAGCAACAGTGTAACACCCACATCATTAAGTGAGTAAGACTGGTCCAACTTTACCCAAAATTCGACCCAAAATGATAAGGGTCAACCCTTTGATCCAAATCAATGGATTTGAAACCATTAACACATAAAAATGTGTGTCCATGAGAATTATGGAATATTAGTGGCAAAGGAGTAAATAAATTAATATTGAATTATAAAAAGGGTTTAAAATTAATTTATTAAAACAAGAGCATCCTAGCCTTTGTTCATTTGACCCATGTTTGACTCCATCTCCACCATTAAATCAGGAGACTAGGAGAATCCAATGATTTATTTGACCATTGACTAAGCACATTTGGACCATTGATTTAGTCCAATGTTAACCAAGGGCCAAGATTCAACCATAGATAAGAGAGCTCATGCACAAGATGCTTTGGACCATGGACCATCACAATTCCAAGTGTCACACATGCTGACAAAAGCCTCCTCTCGACCACATGGAAGGTCAAGAGTGGAGGTCAAAGCGGGTATGGGCGCCCAGGATCTTTCCCCCTTTCTCATGCCATGTGGTGTGAGAGAGAAACTTGGGAAGAGTAGAGAGGACACATGTCAATTGTGTCCCCTCTATTCTCCATACATGCACTCCACTCTCTCTCTCTCCCTTTCATTCCCATGCATAGTTTGCTCCCTCTCTTCTCTCCCATTTTCTTCTTCTCTAGTTCCTTCTTCTTCCCTTAGCTTGAACCACACTCCATGAATGAAGGTTTGAGCTTTAGGGACTCCACTTACCCAAATCCAAAAAATTTAGTGTAAAGCTTAGTTTTTTAGGGTGGTGATCAGCATATAGTGATCACAGCCCCTATAGGCTACATTGGAAAGAGAAGCTTGGATTAGTATTTGAAGAAGCCAAGGATGAGTCCTAGATTCTTGATTTTCTTGTATTTTAAGTGTCTTTCTTTCAATTGTTCAATTTTTTTATGAAAATATAGGTATAGATTGCTTTGGTTTTTGAAAATTCTGTAGCATGGTCCTAAAATCACATGCATGTACCCATGTTGGGTGCATGTGTTAGAAACTATAAGGAACTCTAGACTTAGTGATTTGAGAAAAATCTAAGAATTTTTCAAGTATATAGTAATATATGAATGCATATACTTTTTATTTAATTTTAAATTAACTCATGGATCATTTAAGATGCATGATATGTTTAGTGATATGATTAAACTAATTAATATCTTTTTCTAGGCTAATTTCATCATAAATTAGAGAAGCATGTGTAGGAAATATATAATCTTAGCAAAAATCTGAATTTTGACCTTGTCTTGATGTCTTACTTGTATGATCATGAATTTGAATGTATGATATAGAAATTTTGTTTCCATTACATGAAAAATGTTAGGAATAATTAGTATGATGTGATAAATCTATATTTTAATGGCGTTAGATCTTGCATATTGATAGATTGAAGATCGATGCTTAAATTCTGTAATTTCTGAAAACAGTTTTTAAGGGTCACTTTGGTAGGACATTTCATTAAGAAATAATTTGAAATAAATTTCATATAAAATTACACATGTGGATTATGAAATCAGTAACATGCATGCAAAAGTTCAGCTTAAAAACACTATATAGAAGAGTCTACACAAATTCGAGATCAGAACTATGTATTGCAGCCATGACTGTTCACAGTTGAACAGATTTCAGGACAGAAACCTGCCCTGAGATCTGAGAATGGTGGTCAATCCTTGAACTTTTGAGATATGGTGAAAGTTTGAGAAGTTCTCTTTCCATCAATATATAATGTACAAAATTTCACTTAGTGGTATAAAAGTTCTGGTCAAATTACAGAGGCGGACCTGAACACTGTAGTTTAAAAACTGCAGAATTCTGGGTCATTTTGCACAGCACGCCCTGATCATTCTGGGGCTGATTTAACCGATTCCACCTCTCAATGAGTCACCTTTCACTGAGATTTGGAATCACCCAAAAATTCATTTCACTGAATTTATAATGAATATTTGAATGCACGGATATGGAACTCTATGTTTTAAGAACAGTCCACTGAAAAGTCAAGTTTTGACCTAAGACCTCGACACATGAGATAATTAGAACATGAGAAAACTTTTTGGGACAGAATGAAGTCACCCTGAAACTGAGGCATCTCCACTGACGCCGAAACAAATTTGACCCGCACGAAGGTCAAATTGACTAAACCAAGAATAGAGTTAGGAGTTGGGGACCCGATGCACTAATCAGTAAGCACCCATAGAAGTTTACTAAAACACTTAAGATACAGGATTGGTTACTTAAACCAAATCCTACTAGTTGACTTTGACTA
Source organism: Chloranthus sessilifolius (assembly GCA_021018995.1). NCBI lineage: Eukaryota > Viridiplantae > Streptophyta > Magnoliopsida > Chloranthales > Chloranthaceae > Chloranthus > Chloranthus sessilifolius. The sequence continues at coordinate 17,785,361 of CM037596.1, forward strand.
ATAAAAACACCTAGTTACTAATTGTCCACCCAAAATGGTCATTGGCACACCACCAATTGAAAGGAACTTGAAACTCCAAATTACCCCTAGGGAGTAACTATAATAGAATAAACCTTGTGGGATCATGGGTTGATCCCAATGTCTAGAAATGACAATTACATAAATATTACTACTGTCACCCCAGGTGCCCTAATAACCTTAGCTGCGAGGTTTCTCGTAAAGCGAACCTGAGATGGTTTCTTTAAAGTTAAAATCTATAAGAACCAAGTGGAATTACATTGTTAGCCTGTGCCTGCTATTGTCAGCACGAGTCACATAAGAAACTCATCTAGAAGACCAAGGAACTGATCTATCTTTACAGTGAAGGGGAACAACTAGATAAGGTATTATGAGTACTTTTGACCCTGTAAATTCGATGTTAACCTTAATATGAGTATGAAAACCAGTCCTTTATATATATATCGAATCCTTATATACAACTGTGACTCTATGGACTGAATTGGACTCATTTGATTTGACAGGTGTTCACTTGAACCCTTACCTGTCTAAAACTTTGAATTTGATTTGGACTTTCATTTTGATTGAAATCTCCAGTTGAATCTACTAATAGAACAGAAAACCCTACCAGAAAGGAAACAATTAAACTCATTAAGAAGGTGAGTTAAATTATAAGAACCATTGGATTTTGACTTCTAGAGGACGGGAACTCCCGCGTCAAGGTTGCCTTCACCCGAGGCTAACCCTCTTAATGCATCGTGTCTACTCGCGACACACATACCAGCACCTCAGTGCCCCTTGGCCTGCCTAGCTTCACCCTGTGCAATGCACTAGTCCCTCGCTTCAGACAGTGGCATGCATCTCTTCATGCCATTCAAGCCAACCCACGTGTGTGGCCTACGCGACTAGCACACTTGGAGTAGCATGCAGCTCTTCATACTCTCCAAACCAAGCATCGTGTGTGGCCTACACGACCAGCACACTTCTGCTCCAGGCCCTCAGCTAGTGTGCGCCACTGCAGCCCACTTAGCCCTTGAGTGCCCTCGTGAGGTCACCGACCCATGTGCACCGCGACGCCGGCACAGGGCCACATGGTAACCTCACCCCAGGTGACACATGGCATCGCCGCAGCGCCGCATTGCTGCAGCGATGTTCTAGGCCCACCCCTAACCTAGAAAGCACATGCGCTCATCCCGCAACGCAAGGCCCCATGTGTGGGAGAATAGCTCCACAGCTCCCTTCCCCCTATATATGGTCCAAAGACCAACTTAGGCAAAGTAGCAGAAAACCCTCAAACCCATTGGTTTGACATACCACTATGGCACACGGCCTCCTGCCCATGGCACACACATGTAAAGGTGGTGTCTTGCCATTAATCATGGCACATGATCCTCTGACCGTGGCACCCAGTGCCATCCTCTAAGCCCACATGGCTTGCGAGGTCACGCATCGGCGTCCCTTGCGACCATGTCGCGTCCGTGTCGCGTCCGCATCGCGACCACATCACGAGGCCCTCATGGCCTCATATCCAACATAGCACTGTGTCGCGACCATGTCGCAAGGCCCTCGTGGCCTCATGTCGCGTGCCCTCATGGCACCGCATCACGTCTAAGTCGTGACTGTGTCTCATGTCCTACTCAACACCATATCGGGTCCGTCATCGCACCCAGATGCCGCGCGCCCTTGGCACCGCATCACGTGCCCTCTTGGCACCACATTGCTTGCCATACAAGCTAGATATCGCGTGTCCTCTTGACACCACATCGCGTGCCATCATGGCACCGCCTCACGTGCCTTATAGCACTTGGACGTCGCGTGCCCTCTTGGCACCACGTCGTGTGCCCCTACGCGAAGCACCGCATTTCGTGCCTTATGGCACTCAAACGTCGCGTGCCCTCTTGACACCACGTCTCGTGCTCAACCGCGGAGCACCGCATTCTAAGCCCTTCACGCATCTAGCCACCATACTAGATCGCAGCTTAGTTCGGGACACTGTCGCATCACGCATCAGGGACTCATGCACGCATCGCAGGGCCACGTGCCTCTGCGTCCACGCGCTACATGGCTAGCTTACAAGTTCGCTTGCCTTCTTGCTAGCTAAGTGCCCAGTTCCAAGGTCGTCATGCCTTCATGCTGGCGCACAGATTAATGAGGCCGTCACAGTCCGGTCAAAGCTATTTTCCCGGATATCTATGCCCTTCCTCGAACCCGGATGGTAGGATTGACGAGCTTGTCTCTTTCATAAGTGGGAGGAGTATCTGGGATGTTGTCGTCAGAAGGCGCCTCAGGGACAGCGAGATGGGGAGCTATTTGGACTTGCTGAGTAGGCTATATGAGGCGCAGCAGAACAATCTACGGGCTGATCAGAGGGTTTGGTCCCTAAATCGAGATGGAAAGTTCAGCGTCAAAGCTTTATATCGTTGGTTATCGCGCCGCCCGCTTATCAGTTTCAATGGTAAATGGCTGTGGAGTGAACCCATTCCTCTGAAAATCAGGTTCTTTGTTTGGACGGTGTGCAAGGATAAAATACTTATCAGGGACCAGCTGATTCGGAGGGGAAATGACGTCCCGACTGCGTGTGTTATGTATTCCGATGGGGAGGAGTCCGCTACTCATCACTTCCTTCACTGTCGTGTGGCTGATGAGGTGTGGGGTGCCATACTAAAAGCGTTCGGTATGTCCTGGACTATGCCTCAGTCACCTTACCTGCTTCTGTTGAGCTGGGATGCGGCGAAAGTGAAGGGGGAGGATAGGGGGCTTGGAGGGCGGTGGTGTTCGCCTTTTTGTGGTGTTTATGGTGCAAGAGGAACTACAGAATTTTCGAAGAGAAAACCAAACCTGTCGGAATGGTTATTAGGGCGGTCTCGGAGCTCGTTAGTTTCTGGGTCGCGCGTGGAGGGGATGGGGATAGCCACTGCAATTTTCTTTGGGACCCGGGCTAAGGGGGCCTTGCTCGTGGGGACCTGGGTGGTGTTGTTGTTCTTTGTTTGTTGTATGCTATTTTTTTATTCTGAGTGTCGAGATTGTATTCGGTTTTAGCGCCTTGCTGGTTTTTATATAATCTTTATTACTGATCAAAAAAAAAAATCCTTGTCTTGATTGACAAAATGGGTGAAGGTACCCTGCCTTTCCTTGCACCACATTGGCTTTTGAATCTTCTAAAAGACATTAATGAAGTTATTTGGAGACTTAGCATAAATTTGAACTTAGGATACGACACAACTCCCAATCTCCAAATAGGAATTCTACAAATATGATTAAGAGAACATGATACGTTGGTCATTCATCTGTTATGAACTCGAATTTTTGAAATGATTAAGAATCTTCTGAAATTGAACAAGTAGGATAACAATAGACTTGTGAATCACAACTACAAAGTGCCTCGAAATCTGAGAAATGAGAAATTGATCATTTGAAATTCTCTACTTGAAATTTGACTGATTCTTTGCTTATTTTGCTTATGATACTAAACATGTTCCTCAATTAAATGATTATTTGAAGAATTAGTTGTTTAAGTATTTTCCTATTAAGAATTCAAGCAATAATACTTGGAATATAAGATTCTTCAAGAATTTATGAGCACTCTATTGAGCTTCATCGCTCACGGTCGTTTCATGACCCAAAAATTCCAGAGACGGGTAGCAAAGCCTAGCCAGAGTCAGTCCAAGAAGGGAAGCAGAAATACAGATGGTTTGACTAGGAAGCTAACCGTGACCCAAACCTTTTTGCTGTCGATGTCCTCCAGCACACATGTGAAAGGAAAACACGCTCACAAAAACTGGATTTCTTTTTTTTTTTAGTTTTGTTTAATACTCTTTTGTTGTGCCGGACTTTGAGAACTATTTACGAAAGCCACTGGTTTTTGGGGCAATGTAAATATTGTACATATTAGTACTTGTTTTCGTGTGATGATTATGTTCAGTTGATCAAAACTATTGATTACTAATTTCTAGTTGGGTTGTTCAATAAGACAGTGAGTTGGGTTATTCTTGGCAGATTCGTTCGTGACAATGAAAAAAGGATGTAAACTAGCTCTTCGTAAAGTCAAGCATGATTCGACCCAGTTTAAAAATTGAATTTACAAGAAAAGATTAATTTGGAATGGGTTCGATTCGGAGAAGGCCTCTGCTGTTTCAAATAATAAATCATGTATTTAATGACATTACGCATTGTCTCCGTCACTTGGTGAACTTGAATGTACCTACCCGGCTCGTGAATCGGGACACTCAGACATGACCAATGCTCAGGCGTACAAGTCAAGGGCTGGGGGCATGACAAACATCTTTAGATTTTATTCAATCAATCTGCACTAGAACAACTGACACTCGATAACTATACTTCTTCAAACACAAAATGGTCACTAACTAGGTTGCACTATCTCAATCACTTTGGCAGTGTTGTCGGGATCTCCACTCAAACAATGCTAACCAACTCCTAAAGCAATCACACTACTTTACATTACTGTAGCAAAGACTTCTACGGATCACTACAGTAGCTGCACCAAAAACAAGATAGAGGATGGCTTTAGACTCTACGCTACTGCAGAAGTCATGGCTTACACAGGCTGTTCAAGCCCCCACACTTGCACTACAAACAAAACTATGAAGCTATTATCCACACACCAGCAAGGGATCCCTTAGATTTCATTGAGTATCGAATAATTTACAATGATTTTATCTAAGGAGGTGCCTTTGTTGAGTGGTGTGTAAATTCAAACACAAAACCGATCAGATCCCTCAAACAAGTTTCATCAAATCACAGCACAGAAAGCAAGAACCTTGAATCTCCTGTTTCAAGCGAGAAACGTAGGGGTTTAGAAATGACGATGAAACACACCTCAAACGGCTTCAAATCCAAATATCTCTTCAAGGTAAAGTATTGATCATGAAAATATCGATCAGGTACCAAGTGGAGACAGCCACTCTTTCAATCCCACAGTGATCAGAAGCTTTAAAAAATGTGGAACTGTTGTACAACATAAAACCCTTTGAAAATGGAATAAAATGACTTCAAAATGAAATACTCCAACAACTAAGAATGATTACTCATGTTAAAAAAATCAATTCGAGGTCTAAGTTTTGACCATACTGACTTCAGCATGGCATCATGTTCGCATCAGCAGCCTTCGAGTGTGATGTCAGAAAACACTAGATCGCCGGATGTCAATATGTTACTAGGATTGCTGTATTTAGGGTTAGAGAAGATTAGGGTTTGAGAACGGAGGAAAGAGAGAGAGAGGGGCAAAGAATTAGGGTTGTGTCTTATGTCACACCTTTTGATATTATGGTTATATATTTATATCTATGTATAATTATATGTATGTGTGTATATCTTGTAAAACACTAGCATACACACATTCATATAATTATAAGATCTACTACACTAACCATTCTAGCACTGTAGACACCACCAGTAACTTCATATTCTAAATAAAATATCTGAAAAAGAGACATTTACTTCAACATATGAATCATCGAGAGGAAGAAATTTAACCTAAATTCTCTATGGCATGGGACTGCCTTGCTCAAGTTAGACTGCTACACTCGAAGAGTATAATTAGGTCAACAATTAGTTCGATGTGCTTTTCCACCGATGGCAAAACCTACAAATTCTTGATCTCAAATTTGACCATTTCATGCTATCATCAAATCGATATATATGAGCATCTACGATATATCTTTCCAAACAAAGAAAATAATGTTGAACAATCAGTTCACATCGAGGGTATTTTTTGAAATTATCTTCTCAAATAAAGAAAATAATGATTTTGAAATTTCAGTTCACATCGAGAGGCAGAAGCAGTAGATGCTGCAACAGGCGAACCTACGAAAACAGGAGAGAAAGTAATTTAAGAACTTTGGTCTTAACTTTCAGTTCCACATGAATGATGATCCTTTGCTTGTTTATAAGAGGTTTCAATTTGCGGTTTTCAAATATGTTTTTACACTACAACATGAAGCAATGATGTGATGCACACAGGAAAATGAAACTAATTAAACTTGTTCTAAAGGCATGAAGAAGTGGAGAAAAATTTTAAGCAGCACCAATCTTACGAACAGAAAGATCATCACAATTTCCAAATAACTAAAATCATCAACATTTCCAGAGTTAAAAATCAATTCTATTTTAGCAAAAAATAAAAAATGCTGCACATATTATGTGATGAATGAACGCATATATTGTTAGTTTACAGAAAATCTGATGGATCTTTCCTGAAAAGTAACACGCTCATTTACACCAAGATCAACAGATCATTTACTCATGCATATACAAAAAAGCTAAACAGAGCACCAGAAATATATGTTTGAACAATAGAAAACCTAACGAACCTAGCCATTTCCTTTAAATCTGATTTTTCGTTTGGATTTTGAGATGATTCTGTAATGCCCCTGGAAGTTATGCTTGTAGCAATCGGCATATTTTCAGATTCTTCAACTAGTCCATCATGAAACTGGCAGAAATTAGCATCACATATATCAGTCATTGGAAACTAAACGCTGCAATGATATGGGAAAAGAACAGTATCTTACTCACCTTAGTTTTGAGTTCTTTACCTGGATAAAAAATATGAGCAAGAATGCTCACAGTCTGTGTTTCAAAAATTTCAGTGTCAGTAGCGATAGAGAGAGAAAGAGAGTTGTGGAACCAACATCATAAGGCTGGAAGTAACCTTTTCCAACAAGCTCTGTGATGTATTTGAGTTCTTGAGAATATTAACCAGAGGATTCACCACACCTTCTTCTTCAATTGCCCGACAAACTGTAAAACTGCCGGAGGGAAAAATGAGTATAAAAAATAAAAAAGTTGTATCAAATATGAGAAAGTATATTATGCAACCAACATATCCAGTGTAGTTACATAAAACCTTGGTTACTGGGACAAAGAGATGTATGACACTGTCAAACAAGGCATGTGCATGTATAATGCATCCCTATATATATATATATATATATATATATATATATATATATATATATATATATATAGATAGATAGATAGGAAAATGGCTCCCTACAACGTGGTCCATTTGGGCTGCCACATGGCACCCTTGTCCCAAAATGACACCCATTCTCAAAATGGTTCACCCGTCCCCTTAGGGTTTTAGAAAAAGAAATTGAAAAAAGATTTTTTCCCCTTCAAATCATAGGTCAAATATTGTAGGACGCCCAACAAACATGGTGCATTGAATTTTTTTCAAGTTTGACCCGATATTAAATGGTGGGAAAAACTCGTTTTTCTTTTTATTTTTTTAGATGGTATTTGAACAACCTTGGGCAACCGATCCTCGGGCTGGTTGCCACATGCTCCCAATCGGCCCCATCGTAGAGTTCAACCCTTCAATCACGTCCTTGGGACCCAGCTTCCATATATGTGTAAATATATAATGATCCTCTCACTTGAGTCATGGCGTGGCTCGAGCATCTAGCGGATGCATCCAGCATAAAGATTCCGTGGAAAAGGCAAAGGAGACTACACTCTAAATCTATAAGCATTCTTGGGTCTTAAACTTGATGAGAAAATTAACGAAGAAAAGGGAATTGGCAAGGCTGGTGGTAACACAATTTGCAACATGTTCCCTCAAAGAGTATTGGTGATCAACATTTGGGCCTTACAAATATGTTTACATCCTTAGAGTGGGAAACAAGCCACTACTCTAAGAAGCCAGAGGGAATAAAAATTAGAGATATTTTTTAGCCGATCTATCTTTTTTGGATGAAATAAAGTATTGTGTGAAGTTTACAGTACCATTGGTGAAGGTATTAAAATTGGTAGATGGTGACGCTAAGCCCGCCATGAGCTACATATATGAGGCCATGGATAGGGCAACGGAAAAGATTGCAAAGAATTTTGGAGGTGTTAAGAAGAGATATAAGATGTTTGAAAGATCATAGATAATAGACAACTTCATCGGCCTCTTCATGCAGCAGCACACTTCTTTAACCCAAGGCACCAATATGTGGAAAAAATTTCATGCCGATCTTGAGATAAAAAAAGGTTTGTGTGACACGATAGAGCGCATGGTACCTAATAAGAAAGAGAGGAAACTCATTGACAAACAGCTATATGAATTTGTGAAAGTTACAGATATGTTTGGAAGATAACTAATCAATGCACGTACTGAAAAACAACTAGCTAAATAAAAATTTTAAGTGAGTTACTCATTCTCAATTTCTCATATTATGTGCTAAATTAAAAAAAAAAATTGTTCTTCATAATAGCTTTATGGTGGGAAAGTTATGGAAGTGGGACTCCTGAGTTACAAAGACTTTCCCTTTGGGTTTTGATTTGGACATGCAGTGCAACCGGATGCGAGCATAACTGGAGCGTATGTGATCGAATATGTTATTTTGGAAGAGTTTCATATATCTTTTATTTTGAGTTTTATATTCTATTCTTTTATTTGAGTGTATATCTCATATGGATATATCTTTTATTTTAATCATAATGTAGGTGCATGCCAAAAGGAGAAACTGTTTGGAGCAGAAGAGATTAAATGCATTGGTTTTTGTGAAATACAATCTTCAACTTGAGGGTCGTCAAAAGTAAATAGACAAGAGTGGGGGCTTGAATTCAATTTGTCTATCGGATGAAGAGTCTGATGATGGCTGAATCACAAAAGGAAGGTTTGGTCCTAGATGATGCATCGATGGACATAAATGAATGCTTCCAAAATGAGGAATTAGATTGACTTCAAGGTGAAGAAAGTAGAAAAGTAAAATGAAGAAAAGGAGGTAGTAAATATTAGTGTATACAATAAGATTTTATTGATATGAAGCAGCATGTAAAATGCATTAGTAAGTAATAATAACTAACTCATTTATTTCATTTTATAGTCCCACAAAGACTTACCCTAAAAACATGGCAAAGGGAAAGTGGTAAAAGAAGAAGAAGAAGAAGAAGAAGAATTTATACCTTCTACAAATGAGGAGGAAGAGCGACGGGGACGCCGACATCGTGGACATAGGCTATGGACCATATCGTGTGTACCGGCCTTGAAAGAAACGAAAAGGAAATCAGAACCAGGCGTAAAGGAGCAAAATTAGTGTGTTGGAGCAATGACCAATTGATTGATCGACCATTCAATAGATTGATCGATTGTGGCCAGTGGGAGCAGTTCAAAATCAGAGAAAACTGAAAGTTGCTATAGTAACTCAATTGATCGAACTACAGTGTTACAGTAACTCGATTGATCGAGCAACAGTACCTCAATTTATCGAGCTACAGTGCGAATTTGGATTAAGGGCATACTTGTCCTTTTTTTAGTATTTGTTTTAGGGTTTTATTTTATTTTGTGAGGCGTCCTATATAAGGTCTCTAAATAAACATTGTAATTAGTTATTAATTATGAATGAAAGCTATTGCTTATGTGCTTGAGATGAGTCATTGCTGAAGAGTGATTCTTCTTCTTCCCGAGATGGGTTTGGTGTGAGGCCAAGAGTGTGATGCCCACAATTTTATCTCTCATCTTTATCTTTGTTCATCTATTCTCTGCTTTTATTTTATTCCCATAAGCTCTAAATCCAGCCATTATTCTGTCAAAATTTCCCAAACCCTAACCTTAGTTTTCATCTAAACCATTGAATCGACCCAATTCAATAACCTTAAATCTCTTTCCAACCATTTAACCAATCTAAATCCTTAAATCGACCCGATCTCTAAACCCTTAAGGAACCTGAGATTCTATTATTGAACCACGAGTGAGCGCCCTAATCTGGAAGTGGCTAGAGTTACTACCTCTAGGATCTTCCCTCCGCAAGGCTAATAGACCTAGCACAACGGATCAGACCCTACCTGAATCGAATGTGATCATCCGAATGGAAACTACGAACCTTAAGGTATTGGCGTTTATTCGTATTGGTTTTGCTTAATTAATTTAGTTTAATTTCGGCAAAATAATCATTTCATCATCATTCACGTAGTTTAGGGTTTTGTCCTACATCAAAGAGGATGCTATGGATAGAGGGGAGAAGGAAAGAAACAAAGAAAACAATGTTGGCGGCGATGACATCGGTGACGATGCTATGGAGGACCAAGATGAGGAAGAATGATAATGGAAGACTTGATATGTTTTTTTGTTTGTTGATATTGGATTGTTCTCTATGAATTTTTTTTGTTTTTGATACATTCATAGAGATACTCATATAGAAATGGATATACTTTTTGTTCTCAGCTAACAAACTATATTGAGCAAACAATGGAATATTGAAATGAACATAGTTTTTTTACTTTTTACGATGCAAATGTGTTGGAAATGATTGCTATTTCATATGTTTGAACTTTTCTATTTTTTCAGTTTTTTATTTTTAAAAATCGATTGGATCTTACAATTTACGATTCGATTCGATTTTTAAGGAAATCGATTTACGAACTAATTCACGAGTTGACAACCTCGTTTATATATATATATATATATATATAAGGAGAGAGAGGGAGAGGGAGAGAGAGAGGGAGAGAGAGATATGGGAATATGCAATCAAACACCGTGCATTAGAATGCTAGATCGCATGCCACGTGGAATGTAATCGCGAGTTACATCCATCCTTTAAGGTTTACCAGCCCCTTAAGGATTAGAAAAAAAATTGGACCATTTTTCCCTTCAAAACCTAGGTCCGAATTTTCCATCCGCCGCCTGAACTTGGTGCAATGAATTTTTGCACCTTTGACCAACATTTTGACAGTGGATAAGTATTCTTTTCAATTTTTTAGGATGGACCTGATCGACCTTGGGCAAGTTGTCATGACACCCGATCCTCGTGATGGGGGGCACGTGGTCCCCAGCTTGTTTGAATGCATGATTCAACCACGTGTTCAAATGTATAATCCTGGGCCTCATATAAATATATGTATAAAGTCTTTGCAACATTCATAGAAATACATTACAGCTATAAAATCTGTATCTAAACAATACTAGTAAACAAAGGAACAAAACGCAGTTTTTTATGAGTTGGTATTAGATACCCAACCTGAGTGGCGGAATTGGCACACATGTCAATCTCCTTATCGAATAATCAAGCCGCGAACGTGCCCGATTATTTATAAGCACGCAAATCAGTGATTTTGACCCTCCACTGATTTGGCGCTCAACAATATCTGTGCATTTTAAGGTTGTTGGAGGGAGATAGTGTAAGGACCCGATTTGAAACCAGATCAGATATTTAATTTTATTTATTTATTTAATGCATTTTGGATTTTGCATTTTGTATTAAGAGTCTTTTGGTAATTCAATAAATAAATAGGTATTTGGGGCATTAAGTGGTTGAAAGGGGGACTTTGGTAATTAAATAATTCAAGGAGCATTCTTGGCATGTGTGTTTGTAATAGCATCCTAGGCTAATAGAAAAGGAAAGAAAGAATTGAGAAGAGTTGAGAGTTGCAGAGGGACTTCTCAAGGCTTCTATATGGGAAGAGATTAGTTTGGGTCTCGTGTGGGTTTAAAAAGAAAAAAGAAAGATGAAAGAAAAGAACGAGAAAGAGTCCGAGAGAGAGAGAGAGAGCGCATGAGAGAGAATTCGAGAGAAATTTAGAGAAAGTGATCTAGAGAGAGTTAAAGAAGAAATTGAAGTATAAGAAAGGGGTTTTGTCAGGGATTGAAACCCTAACCTAGAAATTTTGAGGCAACCTTTATCTAGTACCTCTTGATTAACCCTATTCTGAATATGGTACTTTTATTTTGTGGAATCGATCAACGCCTAAATCACTTGGGTTTTTCTGAAATCAGTTTATAAATGCTAGAATCTAAACCCTTTTTCTGAATTCAGTTATGCATGAACCGGAGATTTAATATTTTGCCATGTATTCATGATTGTAAAGAATCTGATTTCAACCCCGTTCATGGAATATTAAAATTTTGAATCTGAATATCTACATCTGGTGATTTAATAAAAATCTAGATGTGTCTTCTACGGTATACCTGTTGGAGATGTTATTTGTATTGTACGGGTGTGTAGTAACTATGGGTGTGTATGTAGTTAAGTGAATTTTAAGTTGTACAATTCACTAAACTTGGGAACCATGTAATACATGAGCATGCTAAGTTGATATAAACAGTATTTTGCATTAGGATTTGAGTCACAATGACTCAACCCTAATATCTCTACTTTTCTCTTCCTCTCTCTTCTTCTTCCTCCTTCCTATTACTAAACCCTAACTCTAAATTACAGTCTTGTCTTGGTATCAAAGCCATCCACATCATCGCTGACGTCATCATGCTGACATCAACAGGGTCAACCCGTTGACCTTTTTCGCAAAGATTTTTTGGGGGGTTTTGAACGATTTTTTTGCCTCTCCATTTTCTTCTTCTTACTCGAAGTGATTTGAGGCTGAGAACATGGAGTTTCGAAGTTGTTTCTAAAGAAAAGTGTGTTTTCCAGTTTTTGGATCCCCGAGATCCGTGAAGGCTTAAAGGAGCTCGGAATGGACCAAGTTGGACCGGAATCACCATACAAGATTGATGGTGTACTCCTTTTTTGTTTTTGGATCTATTTTAGTGTTGTTTAATCGATCCTCATGAAACCTTCTTTTACCGCCCAGCCACATAAATCCTCCGTTTGATTGCTGATCTATTTTTCGTCTAGCAAGGTATGGCTAGTTTGAAAGTTCGTTTCATTTGCAGACAGATGGTTCAAGTTTCGTTGAATTCGGAGTTCATTTAAAGGAGTTATGGATGTTTTAGTGGCTGTTATAGGCTATGTTCGCCTATTTTTTCAAAAAAAATTTATGATTGTTAAGAAAATTGCTGCCTAGCATTTTTGGATGTTGTTTTGGGATTAATCTGTAGACTGTGTAGGCATTCTCCCTGTTTGGAAGCTATGGGCCTTTTATTTTTTGAATTGTTTTGATCTCGGTATCTCTTAATCATGGATGAGAATAAATCTGGAATCGTTGGTGGGGGAGATATTTCTCATAACTTCCAAATTATTATGAAGAAATTGAATGGGGCCAATTATCTTTCGTGGTCACGGTCTGCTGCTATGTACTAGGGATAAAGAAAAAATTTGATTACATTTACGGGACTATTACAAAACCCAAAGAAAATGACCCTAAGTATGTTGATTGGGAAAGTGACAATCTAACTATCATGACATAACTGCTACACTCAATACAACCAGACATTAGTGATTCGTTTATATATGCCAGTGATGCTAAACAATTATAGGAGGTTGTGAGGGATGCGTTCTCGCAGAAACAAAACCTCGCAGAAATGTTACAAGTTAGTGGCAAAATTAACACTATGAAGCAAGGTGATAAGACTATTGGAGAGTATTAAACTCAAATGAGGAATTTGTGGGATGAACTAACCCAGTATCAAGAAGAAGAACTGTCCAGCTCATGTGCCAGCAAGGCTAGTAAAAATATTGAAAGGAGGAGAGTGTTTGACTTCCTAAAAGGGGTTAGACCTGAATCTGAGAATGTTAAATCAAACATTCTAGGCAGAGAAGAGTGTCCTCCACTTGGTACCGTGTATGCCCTCCTTCAGCATGAGGAGAGCAAGCAACAGTTTATGCAAATTCATGGTGGTGATGTATCTGAGAAATCTGTCCTACCATCATTCACTTCTTTTGGTCGTGGTGAAAGCAAATCTGGTGGTAGAGGTTGTGGTCATGGAGGTTGTGGAGGCGTCTCACGTGAAGAAAGAGAAAAATTATGGCAAAAAGGATCATATCAGAGAAAGATGTTGAGGATTACATGGAAAACCGAAATAACTTCCAAGTCATGCTTTCCAATCCTCCACTGGGGAAACTTCTAATCCAGTTAGTGGTCAGAGCATCCCTACTGCTTCAACTCCATCTCCCCCTCCATCTAGTTTTCACAGCTTATAGAGAGAGCTTCAGGATCTCTAGGGCCGCCTTCAGCGCATGACGATAACACAGGGACAAACATCTTCCCCCAACATAGCTGCGTCAGGTACCTATGGGTATGCACATGTGACCTCTCAGTCCCCATGGATCATCAATTATGGGGCTACGGATCACATGTCTAGTATGACAGATTTATTTTCAACTGTGTCCAGTCTTTCTGATTCTATTCATATTCGCATTGCAGATGGATCCCTTGTTCCTGTAAAGGGTAAAGGGAGTGTTCAATTAGGCACCTTGTCTCTTGACTCTACTCTTTTAAATCCTAATATGTCTATGCATCTATTATTTGTCAGTAAAATTACCAATTCCTTACATTGTAGTGAGACATTCTTTCCGTCATATCGTGTTTTCTAGGACCTAAAATCGGGGAAGATCCTTGGTCATAGTACTGAAGAAAATAAAATGGAATCTACCTCTTTCAAGATTTACATGGTGCATCTCCTCCTGAAGCTCTGGTGATTTCTGTTGATGAAACGAGATTGTGTCACTCCCATTGTGGCCATCCTCATATTAGTTGTGTGAAACTTTTATTTTCAGAAAAATTTCATGGATTTGATAGTAGTTTGTTTAATTGTGAGACTTGTCAGTTCTCTAAACATGTTCGCAATTTTTATCCCTTTAGTGATAGTAAATGTGTTATTCCTTTTGAAATTATTCACTCTGATGTGTAGGGGCTTTCCCCTGTTACTGCTTTGAATGGTTATTATTATTTTGTTACTTTTATTGATAATTGTACTAGACTCACTATGCTCTTTCTTATACGCACCAAAGATAAAGTTACCTCTATTTTTCGTATGTTTCACAGACTAGTTAGCACACAATTTCATGGAGATGTTAAGGTTCTTCATATCGGATAATGGTGGGAAATATTCCTCGCACGTTCTCCAGTCTCATCTTTACTCTCATGGAATTGTGTGGCAAACTACTTGTTTTTATACCTCCAACAAAATGAGGTTGCTGAGAAGAAAATTAGGCATCTTCTTGAGGTTGCTCGATCTCTGTTGTTTGATATGAATGTTCCTAAACATCTCTGAGGTGAAGCTGTCCTCATCGCTGCCTACCTCATCAATCGAATGTTTATATCTATTCTAAAAGGGTATTCTCCCTTCCAACTTGTCTCCTCATCAACCTCTGTCCTTGGTGCCACCACGTATCTTTGCTTTCTTGTGTTTTACACATATCCCCAATATTCAGCGAAGTAAACTTGATCTCAAGGCTACCAAGTGTATTTTTATTGAGTATCCCTCTTCTCAAAAAGGATACAAGTGCTTTGACCCTCTCACTCGTCGTGTGATAGTCACTATGGATGTCACATTTTTTTAGAGCACTCCTTTTTCAGTCCTCCGAGTCCTCTTCAGGGGGAGAAACAACTTAAAAATGAAGAGTACTCTGAGATGTTTAGAGCTTTACCTATGAGAGATGATGAAAATTGTGAAGTGGATAATGAAGTTGTTGAGCCACAGAAAAGCGAACAACCCATATTTGATAAATATGGAAAGGGAAAGATGTATGTGCGAAGGAACAAGAAAAACATCGTTGAAGCCACTTCGCATGAGAATGTAGATGAGTCACTTTCTCATAATACCGACCAGGATCCCTTACTCGAAAAGGATCCTCTTGTTTTTTATCTTCATCTACCCATTGCTCACAGAAAACTTCCTAGATCGTGTATTCGTCATCACATCAATAAGTATGTGTCATATCACAATCTCTCATCATCTCATTCTGATTTTATTTGTTCTCCATTTTCTATCACCCTTCCTTCTACTATTTTTGATGCCTTATCGCAGCCAAAGTGGAAGGATCCTATGATTCAAGAGATGAAAGCTCTAGAATAGAATCAAACTTAGGGAATTGTTGAACTCCCAGAAGGAAAGAGAGTTGTTGGTTGCAAATAGGTGTATACAGTTAAGTATAGACTTAATGGTACTGTTGAAAGATATAAAGCAAGGCTTGTAGCAAAGGGGTACACTCAAACACAAGGAGCTGATTATCAGGACACCTTTGCACCTGTAGCCAAGTCCAACACAATTAGGGTATTGTTATCACTGGCTGCCCAAAAAGACTGGCCACTCTCTCAACTTGACGTGAAGAATGCATTTCTTCATGGTGATCTCAAGAAAGAAATCTACAAAAACCTTCCTCCTAGATTTGTAAAAGGGAGAAGAAAAAAGTGCGTAGATTGAAGAAAGCTATTTATGGATTAAAACAATCCCAAAGGGCCTGATTTCAAAAATTTAGTGATGTTATTATGAGATTCGGGTACCGAAGAAGTCACTATGATCATACTCTATTTGTAAAAAGGGGAATCAAAATGACTGCCATACTAGTCTATGCTGATGATATCATCATCACTGGTAATGATAGTCATGAGATTCTTAAATTGAAGGAGTATTTGAGCAGAATGTTTGAAATTAAAGACTTGGGAAGCTTGAAATATTTCCTTGGCATTAAAGTTGTGAGATCTAAGAAGGGCATCTCATTATCCCAGCGGAAGTATACCATTGACCTCCTTCATGATATGGGGTATTTTTAGGGTGTAGGCCTGTTGTGACTCCTATTGAACAAAATCACCGATTAAATGGTGAAGAAGGTGATCCTCTCAAGGATCTACATACCTATCAGAGATTAGTTGGTAAACTGATTTATCTAACCATGACCCATCCGAGCATTGCTTATGCAGTAAGCGTGGTAAGTCATATATGCACTCACCAAGGACAACATATTTGGAGGTTATTCACAAGATCCTGAGGTATTTGAAAGGAAGTCCTGGCAATGGGCTTCTCTATAAAAATCGTGGTCATTTGGATGTAGAGATATTTACTGATGTCGATTGGGTCGGGTCTCTGGATGATAGGAGATCAACTACCGAATATTACACCTTCTTGGGGGATAATTTGGTCACATGGAAATCTAAGAAGCAACATGTAATATCAAACTCCAGTGTCGATGGGGAGTACCACGCCATATCCCAAGGTCCGACAGAAGGCATCTGGCTTAAATTCATCTTGTCAGACTTGAGAGTTATTGTATCCTCTCCAATTATCTTGTATGATAACAATGAAGTCGCGCATCATATTACAGAGAATCTTGTCTTTCATGAAAGAACAAAACACATTGAGGTGGACTGTCACTATATTCGCGAGAAGGTAGAGTCCAAAGAAATCAGTATTCCTCAAATTAGAACTGAGGATCAACTTGCCAACATCTTGACTAAAGGTGTTTGGTAGCAAGAGACTTTATAGCATCTCCTTCAAGTTGGGTATGATCGACATCTATAATCCAACTTGAGGGGGAGTGTTGGAAATGTTATTTCTATTGTATGGGTGTGTAGTGTGTGTAGTTAAGTGAATTTTAAGTTTTACAATTCACTTAACTCGGGAACCATGTAATACGTAAACATGCTAAGAAGATATAAATAGTATTTTGCATTGGGATTTGAGTCACACTGACTCAACCATAATATCTCTACTTTTCTCTTCCTCTCTCTTTTTCTTCTTCCTCCTTCCTATTACTAAACCCTAACCCTAAATTACAGTTTTTTCTATACCATCTTGGGTTTTAGGTCAGCATAATCCCTTGTATTTTGTATTCTGTTATACAATCTCTAAATTTTAAATCATTTTAAGAGAGAATTTGTCTGTATTTCATCTGTTTGGAACCTCTGAAATATGGATTTTGTACGTAACAACTTTATAATTGTAATCTGTATCAGATTTTAACACTTGACCAGTAACCATATCAGGATCAAAATTTTGACATAAATGGGTTATACAAATCTGATTTTTGAATAATTATTTTGATTGTTTATGATATTTATGGGTTTAATTGGAATAACAAATTATCTGGAAAAGCATGGAAGTAATGCTTATGAGCTTTTATAGAGCAAAACTAACATCCTGGCCAGTGGTGATTGTGTTATCTTTTCTTTGTTCTCAACTAAATAAGTAGTTGAGGAAAGCACTCAGTATTCGTGTTGTTAGCTATAAAGTAACCTCACAGTTATAAATTTGTTCAGGTATTTAAAATTATGGATTTAGTATATGTATGTTAATTTACCTGTATACGAGATTTCTTTTCCACCACTTACAATAATGATTGCAAATAT
Organism: Chloranthus sessilifolius; assembly: GCA_021018995.1. NCBI lineage: Eukaryota > Viridiplantae > Streptophyta > Magnoliopsida > Chloranthales > Chloranthaceae > Chloranthus > Chloranthus sessilifolius. Next base: position 17,803,325 of record CM037596.1, read on the forward strand.
ATTATTTGATTATTTTGAATAAAAAAGAAAGGTTTGAATAGCATATTGATAATTTGAAACTATCAGTCTGTCAGTGGTTTAGTCACTAGTTATTAGATTTGGATACTTGTGGAGCATGTGGATTAGCTCTTGCAAGGATTGGAGGAAGTGTTATAGCTGGAGTTATCGGTTAGCGTTGACTAGTGAAGGTTTCTGTGTCTGGTAAGGTTATCTGTTATATACTTTTTAATATCAGTGACTTATTGGTTGTAATAATGTCAAAATAATTTTGTAAATATAGTCATCTAGGCCCTGTTGTACAGAGGAGTTGTGTAATTAAATGTAGTGAGTTGTTCTGACCAGATATATATATATATAATGAAAGGAAAAGTTTCTTTTTTTCTTCTGAAATATGGCTATTTGGATAACTATATTATATTCCTTATTAGAAAAAAAAAATTATTACAAGTTTCTTCTGATCTGAATGGGTCGTGACTCGAGATCGAGGTGCGTTAATTTTGGGTCATGACAAATTGACCTAAGTGCCAAGGCTAGCATTCGGGTCAAGTACCTACTACCAACACTTATTTTTAGACCCATGTCAACAAGTCCAGCATGATGTTTAACTCTCTAACACAAGTTTCCAACATGGTGAGTTTTTAGAAAAAAGAAAAAAAATATGGTTACAACCAAAAGAAAATATACTGCAGAAGTACGGGTGTAGACGGGTCGGGTCAACCTCACGGGACAAGCGATCCGACCCGCCACGTGTCGGATTTGGGTTCAGATTTCTGACCCGTCAGATCAGGTCAGGTCAGGTGGAATACCCCCTTCCCTTTTATTAAACGATCGGGTTCAAGTTAAGGTTTCTTGACACAACCCAACCCAAATTGACTAGGATCCCTCCCTTATATTTTAAGCTACTTTGCCCAACCCGACCCGAGTATCTGCTATACTGGTCGGGTCGGTTCAGGTTGACGGTTTCATTAAACAGGTCGGGTTGGATCAGGTTAGGGTTGAACCCAGCCCAAACCCGACCCGCCTGCACCCCTATGCAAAAGAAACCTTCAATTGTAGGGAGAGAGCAGACACAAGCTTTTATGGCATATGCACACAAGTCAGCTAAAAAGAACTATGTTGCAATGAATCATGATCTAGAAAAGGATATAAATTATAGATGGAACAAGAGAAAATAAGAGAAACTGACCTGATGGACAGCCTTTCCAAAGCACAAGTTGCGGCCGATCTAACATCCTCGCTATCATGGTGCAGTAGCCTACCTAGATGTTTGACTGCACCAGCTTCCTTGAATGAGACACGCATGTGCTCACTGATAGATGTATCAGCAATGGCCTGTGCAGCCCTTGAAATGGCCAATACGTCTTCAAGTTCAAGAATCAAAACTAAGCGGGCAACACCATCTATCCATGGCAAAATAGTAAGCAGATGATTCGGGGAAGACCCGAATTGAGGTTTCCTTCCCTCTTCCAATTCTATAGCTCCAATGCGTGCAAGAAATTGCTGATGCGTGCGCCCAACTATTGCGTTTCTCTTAGCTTCGTCTAAGTCAATGCTCTTGTCGTGAATATTTAACCCGAGTAGTAGTTCAGAAGCACCATACCTCGAAGTCTGACTTGATGAACTCCGTTCAAGTTCTGTGCCATCAGGTAGAGAAGGCCAAGAATGAGAAATGGGTCTGAAAGATTTATATGCCTCTACACCAATTAAGGGTACCAGGACAAGACCCTCCTCGATGATAAGAATTCTGTAGTAGTCATCTTTACCCAGCTCCAACAACACATTCTTTGCTTCTTTCCTAGTTGCTTTAGATCCCTCTTCATTGTTTTTTAAGAGTTGTGCCTGCAGTCAAAGTTTGTTGATATCAAAAGAATTAAAATTACCAAAATCTAATATCCATGTCCCAAAATATGCACCAACATTATTGGCCACTTTTTACATAACAGGATGAAATCTGAAAATTAAGAGTGGCTTGCTGAATTCATAAAACTAGTTCTAGGCATAAAACTATTATGATACCACATAATAGTTTCATAATATATGAAACCAATCACAGTATAAAAGTATAATTAGTCAATTTAATATTTTATGAGTTTGTTAGTTGCAAGGTTATGCCCAATATTTATACTCAGTTACATCAAGAATAGAATAGAGTTGTATATTCGCTAAAAAAATTTCAAACACGAAAAAAGAAAAAACAATGAGTTCTACTCGACTCTTGGTACTTTAATAGTCGGAATCAAGTCTATTACGATTTCATATCACAGAGTACATTCTTTTTATGTCAAAATCCTATGCCTAGCCAATTGCACTGGAATATTGGATAATATTAGATGTTGACTATTTTATTACAGTTAAAAAACAAAGGTCAACTTAGGTGGGGACACCATAATAAAGGAGTTCCAAAACAAGAAGTTCACATATCCGGTAACTCTAATTTAGTGATTTTGGTGCACTCATTTTGCTTAATCTACCCTGTTGAAGATGGAAATGCAGAGTTCATCAGTCAGGTGGTCTTCCATTCATTTTTGTCTAAGCTAGCGCCAACGAACCAGGGTAGCAAAGAAAAATGCTATTATTTCCAACTTTTGGGAAAATCCAGAGAGAGTAGCATTTTCCATCATAAGCAACATCTTGATCATAACTCCACTAACATCAATGAACGCCCATAACTTAAAAATAGTTCTTGAAAATAGTAGTTTCAACATGTTTTAGAGTATGTCAGAATATACGTTATAGAAGGGTAGGTGTGTTATAAGTCAGATTGGGTGTGTTGCAGGTAAGCAAAGTTAGTAGAGTTATCTTCCTTTCTTTCATTGTATTGATATACGTGAGAAACTGCACTAGTACACTAGGTATATAAATGGGTGTGGCCATGCGGGTAACTCTCTCACAACCCTAATTCTCCACCTTTCTCTTCCCTCCATCATGTCCCTAACCCTAATTATGTAGATTGAATGTTTCTTCTGCAACTTTTTTATTTGAGGACCAAATCTCAAGATTCAACGAGATCTCTTGTTTCCAGTCACTTCACAGTTTTCTGAACTGCTGACATCTGTGTGATTGAATCTGGACTTGAGCCTAGGTGGGTTGGATCGGAATTGCCTTAGGGAGCTACCTGTGTTGGTTTGAAGATGTTCTGTGTTGATTTTCCAATCTATTGGGATTTCATGTCAAATTCACTGATTTTGATGCTCCTGATCTCATCGATGAGAGATGCTGCAAAGTCGTTGTATATGTGTTAAAAAGAGGCCTGTTGAATAATTGGATGTATTTTTGTTTGGATTCGTGCAGTATGAATTGAGAGCTGATCTTGTCCGTAAATGGCTATGAATCAGTTTTGAGTATTCTGCCTGTCATTTGGTATATAATTTGAGGAAATTTTATCACTAGTGTTGCTGAAGTATGTTATTTGGTGTTGTGCATACAGCATATGTCATATCAGAAGTATTGCTGTTTATTGGTGAGTATTGTGTATTGCTGTGAGTGGGGGTATGCGATATGCACGGGTCATGGACCCAATGCTAAGGTGGTCCAGGTCTCCGTCAACTCACACTTGGCGGGCCAATTACCAAGAGTTTGGGGATTTAATGAACCCAACAATTGGACAGGATTATGGTATGGGCTGACCCGTAAAACTGATGTCAACTTGAACTTGGAGTACATGCTAAATTCGGAATCAAATACCCAGGGGGGTGTTTCTTCTCCACTAGTCTCGGCGGAATCATCCCCCAAGTCTGAGAGGTTACTGACGGGCTTTATGGAATGCAACGGGATGATCGGCGAATCCCAAAGTGGCGATTCGTCGGAGTCGAAGTCCGGAGAAGACACCCTTCAGATGAACATGGGTGGCGATACAGAGGAGGGGACAAACAGTATGACCAACATTGATCGTTTCATTGACGTTGGCAGGGAACTCGGATTGTCTTTCGAGGGTACGGAGGATGACTTTTGAAAGGTTTTCCATTCGATATTGGAGAGCAGGAAGGAGAACAAAAGGACACATCGAGGAGGGTCCCGTGAACTTGCACGACTGCAGTGGGCAATGTCGGATGGGAGAGGGGAGGGGAGGGGCCTTAATCCCCTGCTGGTCAGCTGTGGGCGGGATATGTGACTAGTAATTATGAAGATACTATCCTGGAATGTGCGGGATATCAGCGGTGAGATTAAGCGCGCCAGTGTCAAACGGGTGATTGCTGCTTTGAAGCCAGTGGTTATTACCTTACAGGAAACTAAATGGGGCAACTGTGATAGGAGGAAAGTCGCACCCATGCTAGGGGGTAATCAATGGGACTGGATCGACGTGGACTCTGTGGATGCATCAGGGGGCATACTGGTGGCTTGGAACGCAAGTTTATTCGACAAATTGGACGAGGAGGTGGGATTGTTCACGGCTGCGGTCGTCCTCCGCAATAAAGATACAGGAAAGGTATGGATGTTCATTGGTATCTATGGGCCATCTGATGATAGAGAGAGGGGTGAGTTTTGGTTTGAGCTCGCGGCTATTGCCGCCAGATGGGATCTTCCGTTCTATCTTGGGGGAGACTTCAATGCCATCAAAGGGGATCACGAAAAGCAAGGTGGGCCGCCGGACGCGTCGGTAATGCGTGATTTTAACACGTTCATTTTTTATTGGGCTCTGTTGGATCTCCCGCTATCCGGAGCGAGATTCACTTGGTCGAACCTTCAAGATATTCCTTCTCTAAGCCAACTCGACATATTTCTCTGTAATGTGGAATGGCTGGATATTTTCCCTGGGGTAAGAGTAGATGGTTTTGCTCGGGCCATCTCCGATCACCGACCAATCATGTTATCTTGCGACTCGCGAGCTTGAGAGCCGACTCCCTTCACATTCGAGAACATGTGGCTTTTAGATGAGAACTTTTTGGCTTTGGTTCCTTCATGGTGGAATGAAACGGCGCCAACTGGGACAATTGCCTTTAGGTTCATATCCAAACTTCAACACACAAAAGAAAGAATAAAGGGTTGGAACAAAGAGGTATTTGGTCAGATCCAAGTCGCCAAAGAGAAGTTGCTTTTGAGGTTAAAGGATTTAGACAATCTGGAAGAAACTAGAAGACTGGAGGAGGAAGAGAGAGAGGACAGAAATAGGATTAAGCAGGAATTCAACAAGATTTGTATGGCGGAGGAGACTTATTGGAAGCAAAAATCTAAGGTAAAGTGGCTCAAGGAGGGTGATTCCAATACCAAATGCTTCCATGCAATAGCCAACGCGCGGAACAAGTCGAAGTATTTGGGTAGAATCGTGGCTGATGGGGTATCCTACTCGGGTGAAGAACAGATCAGGGAACACATCGTTGCGTTCTACAAAAGGTTGTACTCGGATGTAGGATTGCGCTGACCTGGTTTAGATGGGATTCAATTTCGATCTATCTCTGAGGATGAGAGCACGGGTTTAGAAATGCAATTTACTAAAGAGGAGGTTTGGCGAGTGATCAAGTATGGGGGGAAGAACAAGGCGCCGGGTCCCGACGGCTTTACCATGGAATTCTTCCGTAGTTTTTGGATGTCTTTAAAATCGGACCTAATGGAAGTTCTACATGAGTTCCACAATTCTGGATTCATAGGGCGAAGTCTTAACTCCACGTTCATTACTCTTATCCCCAAAAGGGAGGGAGCTGATGACATCTCCGACTTCCAGCCTATTTGTCTTATCAATTGTCTATACAAGATTATCGCCAAGTTTCTCACCAATAGAATTCAACCGGTCATGTGCAAGATTATTTCCAACAATCAGGGTGCTTTCGTTTGGGGAAGACAGTTAGTGGACTTGGTGGAGGTGGCCCAAGAGATTATTCACTTGGCTCATCATGATCGTCGACTGGCGGCTCTTTGGAAGGTGGATATGAACAAAGCATACGACCACATTAGCTGGGAATACATTGACTATATGCTTGGAAGAATGGGTTTCGGCGCAACTTGGAGAAAATGGTTAAGGGATTGTTATTCGTCGACATGGTTCTCTGTTTTGATAAACGGTACCCCAGCTGGATACTTTAAGAGTTCGAGAGGGATTCAGTGGGAAGACCCTCTCTCCCCTTTCTTATTCAACATAGTCGGTGAAGCACTAGCTGGGCTGATCGGGTGTGGGAAAGATTTACATCTAATTATCGGAATAAAGGTGGGAACCAAGTACATCTCTCACCTCCAATACGTTGATGACACTTTAATCTTTGGGAAAGCTAATGCGGTGGAGTTTAGAGCGTTGTGCGAGATACTAATGATATATGAGGTTGTCTCTAGACAGTGAATCAACCTCGCCAAATCAGCTATCACGGGAATTGGACGCATAATCAAGCGATGGCGAGTTAGCGAATTTGACGACGATCAACGATGGCGAGTTAGTAGAATTGACGAACGATCAATGCGATGGCAAAGTTAGCACCAATGACGAATTGCGGTATCGAGAAGCTTCCGATCAAATACCTTGGGTTACCCCTCGGTTTGAGGCTTCCATCTGAGAGGGATTGGGAACCAGTTGTTCAAAGAGTTGAGCAGCGGCTGGCTTTGTGGAGAGGTAAGCTCCTCAACAGCGGCGGGCGTCTTCATACTTTATTAAATCGGTACTTGCGGCGTTGCCTACTTTCTACATGTCTATGTTCAAATGCCCGATGGCTGTCATCAACCGTCTTAAGCAGATCCAACGAAATTTCCTGTGGGAGGGGGCGGGCCCGGACAAGCGTTATCACCTGGTTAGTTGGGATACGTGCCAACTGCCGATCAGCTGTGGTGGCCTTGGCATCCGCAGTCTGAAGTGGACTAACATTGCTCTCCTGGGTAAATGGTTCTAGCGAGCGGAAAGAAGGGAGGAAACTGATAACATTTGGCTCGAGGTGTTAGTTGAGAAGTACAGGTACTCCGAGGAGAACTGGGGTGTATGTACAAAGCCACAGAGAGGTTCATCTGCATGGTGGAAAAGCATTTGTAGTACCTGGCCCCTTTTTGCCGGAGGTGTGCGTTTCAGATGGGGATGTGGCACTCGTATTCGTTTCTGGGATGATCCGTGGGTGGACGACTGTCCACTTAAATCCTCCTTCCCAGATATTTTCGCCATATCTATTAATCCTAGAGGTAGGATTGATGAATATGTTTTTGAAAACCAGGTTGGCCGATTGCGGGATGTGATCACCAGACGTCGGCTGAGATGAGCTGAGATGACATCGTTCTCACAACTTCACAGGCTGTACCAGGTGCAGAGACTCCCTCAAGGACAAGACTAACGTCTTTGGACTCCAAGTAGAGATGGTAGTTTCAGCGTCAAGTCATACTACAAAATGCTCACTCGTAGCCCGTTGATCAGTTTTCTAGGTACAACTCTGTGGAAGGCTAACATTTCAAGAGTTAAATTATTCGCGTGGACTGCATGCAGGGAAAAAATCCTAACGGTGAACCAGCTTATCCAGTGAGAGAAGGTTCTTCCTAATCGGTGTGTCATGTACTCAAATAGAGAGGAGTTTGCTGCTCATATGTTGTTGCACTGTAATATGGCTCACGAAGTTTGGAACGTGGTCGTCCACTCATTCGGTATGGTTTGGGTTATGTCGGCATCGCCTTACACCCAATTTTGATGTGGGAGTTGGTTAAGTTGGAGGGGAAGCAGGCTAAATATTGGAGGGCAGCCTTGTTTGCCGTCTGTTGGAATTTATAGCAAGAGCGGAACCTTCGGATCTTTGAGAACAAGAGACGTCGAGTGGGGATGATTCTGAAGTCAATTAGAGATCTAGTGTGGCTTTGGGCTGCTAGAGGTGAGAGGGGGCTGAGTGACGACATGTATATGTGGGACCCGGGCTAAACTGTATAAGCAAGAGGCGTCTCGGGCCTTGTTGCTTTTTCCTTTTTTCCGTTTTTTGATGGTTGTGTTGTTGTATTGTCCTTTCCCAGCGCCTTGTTGGTTTCAATATATTCCACATTACTGATCAAAAAAAAAAAAGATGTATTTTCTAAAAAACAGAACTTGCTAAAAATATTTTAACTGATGGACAAGATTAGTAACACCCATCAGGGGGAGAAGTCCATTGGAGAATACTACACTCAACTATCAAGAGAAGAGTATAGGGTGGTGGTACCAGTAGAAGAGGAGGACAAGGTCGGAGTGGCCTATCAAGAGAAGACAAATAAAAACTGAAATGTACCGATTGTGGAAGAGGGGCACCTACGAAAGACGTGTTCCAACATTGTTGGGAGCCCAGAGTTCCCAGATACCAGTTTCTTTGTTGTAGAGGATGGATCTACCCAAGCACCTAATTCAACTACTCCTACAGTTCAATACCCACCTGCTATGCCTCCAGCTTCAGTCACCCTCACACAGCGAAGAGTACCAGGACCTTATGCAGAGAGCTTCTGGTGTTACATAGGCCCCTTCTTCCTCCTCACTTCGTGGAGATTGATATCATTGTGTTTGCACAGGCCTCATCTTCATCACAATCTCGCTGGATCATTGATTCAAGGGCGACTTGTGGTAGTCCAACATCGGATAGAGATTTGTCCTGAGCATGGGCTATGAGGTGCGACCGACCCTTACATGTAATGATGTGTTTTGGTGGGAACAAAACTGGGGCAGGGGGCAGGGACCTAAGCCCACAACCGGACAACATCGTTGGCATGTGGGTCTGCGTCGCCATGGAATGGTATCAGAGCCAAGGACGACTCTTCTATAAGATGGGAGGGATTGTGATAGTCCCATTTCGGATAGAGACTTGTCCTGAGCCTGGGCTATGAGTTGCAACCGGCCCTCACATGTAACGATGTGTTTTGGGTAGGGATGGCGATACGTAACACCTATGCCAGGAACAAAACCAGGGCGGGGACCTAAGCCCAAAATCGGACATTATTGGTGGCACGTGGGTCCGGGTCATTACACGACTGATCATTTGTCCAGTATGTCTTCCCTGTATGATTGCACTATGTCTCTATCATCTCGATGTAGTATTTCTGTTGTTGATGGTTCCCTTCTCTCAGTAATGAGCAAGGGAAAGTCCATATCAGTGGTTGTTCCCTTGATTCTACTCTACATATTCCTAAAATGCCTGTGTGTCTCTTGTCAATTAGTAAAATCACTAAGTTTATGAACTTCAGTGTAACTTTCTACCCTTATATTGCCTTTTTTAGGACCTGACTACGAGGAAGACATTTGGTTGTACTCGTGAGGAGAAGGTCATCTACGTCTTTGAAGAAGAAAGAAAGGTTCCAAGATTTGCTGCTGCTGCTGCCACATCAGTGGAGACTGCATATCTATGGAATCACCGCCTATGACATCTTCAATTGTCTCATTTGCATCTTTTATTTCCACAGTTGTTCATTCCGAGTACAAAGACTTACAGTGTGAAGTGTGCCAACTTTTTAAACATTGTTTAATTTCTTATCCAGCTAATAATAAAAAAGCATACTGTTTCCTTTCATATTGTTCATTATGGTGTTTGGGGTCCTTCCTCAGTGGCTACTTTACATGGGTTTTGATATTTTTTTACATTGATTGATGAGTGCACCCATTGACTGTGTTTTTTTATGCGAACCAAAGTTGAATGTGGGTCAATTTTTCCGATCTATGATAAGATGGTTGAAGCTTTTTTCCAAGCAAATGTGAAGGTCTTAAGATTAGACAATGGGGGAGAGTACTGCTTGCAGCATCTTCAATCTTACATTTGCTCTCACAGAATTGAGGGAAAAACTTCCTACCTATGTACTCCAAAACAAAATGGAGTGGCAGAACGAAAAAATCGGCATCTTTTCCAGGTGGCTCGCTGCTTACTTCTTTGTATGAATGTTCTGAAACATCTATGGGGTGACATTGTTCTTACTTCCAGTTACGTTATTAATAGAATGCCTTCACCTATCCATGGGGTTGAGTGTCCATTTAAATTGTAGTTTTCTAGTAGTAGCCTTTTTTCAGTCTCAGTCCCTATTTTTGGGAGACACTGTTTTGCACATATCCTGTCTATTCATCGTGATAAACTTTCCTCTAAAGCTGTGAGATGTATCTTTATTGGTTAGTCTCCATCTCAAAAGTATACAAGTGCTATGATCCATTGCCTGGGAAGGGTTTTGCTACTATGGATGTTTCCTTTTGTAAGTCCACTCAGTTTTATACATCCTCTCAGTGTACATCCTCTCAGTGCCCTCTTCAGGGGGGAAGTATATGCATGTAGAAGAGAGCACTGATACTTAAGTACCGTTGCCTTATGTCACTCATGAAGCTGAGGAGGATGTAAAGATGATGTTGAGGAACTTACTAGTGGTAGTGTCCCTTAGAAGGTCCAATTTGGCAAGTTTGGGAAAGGAAAATTCCTTGAGCGCAAAAAACAGACCAAGGTTATTAACGTTTTTTAGCTTTGTCGTGCAAGACACAAATCAAATGTCACCTTCAGAGGCTGGTCCAATTATTGATGAACCTCTCTAGTTTTAGATTTGGACCTCCCAATTTCTCTGTGCAAGGGAACATGGCAACCCATCAATAAGTTTGTGTCCTATCATGCTCTTATTGCCTCCAATTCTTGTTTCATCTCTTCATTGGATTCCATTTCTATACCATGTTCTATCTCAGAGGCCCTATCCAAACCAGAATGGAAAGAGGTCATGTTACGAGAGATGAAAACCCTTGAGCAGGATCACACCTGCGAAGTCACTTAACTTCCAAAAGGAAATAAAGTTGTAGGATGCAATTGGGTGTAATATTTGTCCAGACGGATCAATTGAATGATATAAGGCAAGACTTGTGGGTTAAGGGGTTCAGCAAAACGTCGCGAATTGACTACCATGATAGCTTTGCACTCCTAGCAAAACTCAACTCCATCCGGGTGCGGGTGCTCATATCTCTAGATGCCCACAAGAAGTGGCTAAGCTATAAGTCATATTGGGGGTGTCATGGGAAAGTAGAGTTAGTAGAATTATTTCTCCTTCTTTCATTGTATTGATATATGTGAGTTATAGTACTAGGTATATAAGGTAATAATGCGTGCGCTTGTGTAACTCGCCCACAACCCTAATCAAGCTTCAACACTTTAATTAGTATACGGTGCCTAACCAGTGCCCCAATTAGCAGTGCAAGGGTCAATATCTTTCACCAAACAAATCAAACATCGGGAGATGTGTTCATGTTTTATGAGCACCAAATCGCTGAAAGTCAAAAATGTACTTCCATTGATTTGGCATTTATAAATAATTTGTGCATCAACCGAAGTTTGACCAAGTTGGCAGAGAGATATTGACCCATTCACCGCCCTTGGTGCATGGATCGGGCACCTATACCAACTCAATATTATACATCCTCTTTGTAATTATAGTATAGTATTGTACCAATTCTATATTATATGCATTTTATAAGCGTATTTGATGGATGCTCTATTTTCCCTCAATGAAAAGTACATACATGTTGTATTGTATATGACATCATATACTTTATATATTGTATTGTATATGACATCATATACTTTATATATTACATATAATACAAATAAATAAGCACATCTTGGAGAGTCGAAGCGAGGCCTGATCACTTAGTCTCCTTTGACTTGGGTAACACAGGGTGATCAAGAAACAATTATCCAATGTAATGTAAACAACCATTCCTTATTCTTCGGATTGATTGTTCTAATCTTCTGCAAGTGTATTTTGAGTAGGTCAAGCACGGACTTCCCAAGAGTTTCCATGTGAGAAGGTAAACAGTTGCGTAAGAGATCTGGACTATCGGTTGAAGAAAATTGGTCAATTTTTCTAAGACGAGCAAAGCATGTTCAATTTTAACTTGATTTCATTTTATATTAACTAAGCTTACAAATAATGGGAAGTGAAGTTTTCATTAACGTTAAGAAGGAAAATGATAAAAAAAAATTAAGACAAAATAGTGTTCATTTTTTCTTTCCCCCAAGCTTTCATTTTTTAATTTTCCCCAAAAAATTTACTTTTCAGTTTGTATCCAAAATGAAATCACATCAACCCAGGCCATTGTTCGTTTTCTCCACAAGTCGACTTGATTTCATATGTGGTACACAACGCAAGCGCCAGCGACAGCAGACAAGTCAATCTCAAACTGCCAACCATGGTATATGCGCTGATATTTTTGACTCCCGATTCAGTGGAAGGTCAAAAGTGAAATTTCACTAATTTCTGTGTTCATAAATATCTGTGCAGCTCCTAAAGATCCACTATATGCAAAAAAGAAGATTGACCTGAGTGCCGCCACTGGTGCTCCGTTTGGGAGTACCAGCTCTTTCTGGATTGCCCAAATCAACACCTAAAGCAAGCATTTAATCGTCACTATAAAAAGAAGTAAAATAAACCTCACCATCTTTGGAATTACACCAGCTTCTACCATGATGCTGTGATTAGATTTACTTAAAGCCAAATTTTCCAACACCCCTCCTGCCGCCTCTTTCACATTAATTGCCTCATCATCAAGGAACTTAATAAGTTTTGGAAGCAGATCAACATTTGCAATCTTCAATCTAAGCTTCTCGTCAACAGATAAGTTCCACAAAGTACATAAACTTTGCTCCTTTACCTCTGCCGTCAGATGAGAACGACTCAGAAGATATATCAGTTCCTCTATTGCTCCACTTTCTGCAATCGAGTTTTTGTATAGGTTGACTGAGGATATAGTTCGTAAAAGTCCTGCAGCAGCTTCGCAGGTGGATTTGGAATCTGATTTTAGAAGGTTAACAGTGAGATTGATACAACCACGATATTGCATTACCGCATCGATACAGTGTTTTCCTCCTAGTGAGTATTTCCAGAGGGCAATTATAGCCTGCTCCCTATCAAGAGGATCGTTGTCCAACCCAAGCATTCGAACAAATAAACCCACATAACCATCTCCAGGACTAATGGGGCTTCTATTAAATGCTTCAACGTCCTAAAATAAAATTAGGAATTAGATTGTATGGTAGCTACAAATGGAAAACCATATAATATGAGAAAGAGACCTACTCCTATTGACTGCTTGATATTGCCATGAAAGGCACCCATTTAAGCCACGTGGCATACATTTTTGATCATTTTAAGCATTTCACGTGTATGGTCATCAATTGTACCACAGTCCAACAATCATACATATCAGATCATTGGATCCAACCAATCGGAGCACTCGATATCGACCATTACAAAAAATGCTCATAACAGACGATAGTAGAATGCATAGATCAGACAGTTCAAATTCCCAATGACCTAGATTTTTGGGCACACGGTAGCTCCTAATATAAGCTATGACTTTGACAGCGTGGATTGCTCAAAAGATGTGCCATGTTGCTGAAAACAGGCGCTTCTCACGGCCAATGTTTCTCATAGCCCATTATTCCTACTACAAATAAGTAAATAACAAAAAGTAATATAACCAGAAAGTGCAACATGGAATAGAAAAATGAAATTATTGCTTGGATGGTATGGAATCTAGAAACTCCTAATGTGTCAAAAGTAAGGGAGCTTTAAAGCATTTCTCCACAACAGAGATCAGGTCCCAAAGCAACGCTGCCCCTTTCCATTGTAGGCATGTTGTTAACTGTGCATTCTATAGCCCTTGTGAATCAAAAGCACATATTCTATTGTTCTTATGTTTCGGCTAGCGCCCATTAAGCTAGAATGTTCTTATTTAAGTAGGAGGAAGCAGAAAAAGGGCTAAAGGTAAATGATACATATAGGTGTGTTACGTTGGATAGTGTGGATAGAGAATGGTCTAACTTTCCAAATGCGCCTTCTCACTCCAAAAAGACTTGGTCTAGAGCCTTCCCAACACAACAGATTCGGGTAAGCATCTAATGGTAGGTATATATAAGTCACTTAGTCCGGAACAAAAGAGCTATATGTAGATTACGTAAGTAGAGTGGAATAGGGAATGGTTTAAATTTCAAAATGCATCTTCTTAATTGAAAAAGAAAATCAGGGTAGTATCTACCAAAGAAAATGGTTGTAGTATCTAATTGTTTTCTTCACAACTGTAAGCATCAGTGATTCTAGCTATTTCATTGGCTTGCTATGTTTCTAGGCATATAAACTTCTTTCTTGACAGCTGTAACGACCGAGATTTTATGCTTAATTAAATCTTAATTATTTGCTTAAATTTGTGATTATGACTTGTTTGATTGATTTGATGTACTTCATTAGTTATTGCACATGATATAATGTTTATTTTATATAATTATGGCTTATGGTAATTACTCAATCTAATTAATAGACCTTCAAATCATTTAAATAAATGTTAATAATATTGGTGTGCCATTAGTAATAATTAATGGAGCTTTAAGACCCGTTACTAAATTAATAAAGCCCATTAGAATCATTAAAGCTAGTAAAGACCCATTAGTAAGGCCTGTTAGCAATTGTAGAGGCCCATAGAATCAATTAAGACCCAAGTAGGAAATTCTAATTAAAATTAAATTTAAATTAGAAAACTTTAATAATTATAAATATAGAAGAGAGGTTAGATTTAATTTACAGAAATTTATAGAACTTTGGAGCTTTAAACTTTTAGAGAGAGAAATAGTGAGTTCTAGGGAGAGAGAAGACTTGAAAGTTTCGGTTCGAGGTTCGAGGAACGCGAAGGGATTTCGATTTTGATCGAGGATTCAAGTGTTGAAGCTTCGAATCGGATTAGAAGATCAAGTTATACATCAAATTGATGACTTGATTAGAGGTATGGAAAAATCATAGGATTTTTAATATTTAGAGGTAGTTAATCATGCTAGGGTAGATCTAAATCTACTTGGAAACTCATTAAATTAATAAAATACAGACCCAATATGTTTAACTTCTTGTTTTAATTCATTACGAGATGGCTAAATACTCAAGCTAAGAGTTTCAGATCAAAACTGCGTCGTTACGGAAACTGCTCAGAAAACTAGATTTTGAGATTCGAGCCTCAAAAGATTGGGTCAGCGCTTCGGTCAAAGGGGGCCGAGAATTGTAATAAGGCGAGGTATTCCCCTTCAAACCTATTTTAATGCAACTTTATTGTTCTCAATAATCTTTTATGCTATGTTAATTTAAAACTCTAAGTTCAAGGTTGTTCCTAATTGTTCCTATGCTATGATACAATGCTTTTACTTGCAAATTTCTTATTTATGCATATGATATGCCATGTTATGTAAATATCACATGAATACTATGATCAATACCTATCCTTTAGATTGGTTATGACTAAATATGAATCTAAGATTAATGTTAATGAACTGCAGAAATCTACCATGAACTAATGAAGAGGAAATATTGCACATATTTCATCAATGTTTTTCCGCATTGTTCATGAGTATGCTTGATCATGTCAAAAGAGGAAAGATCTTACGCCAAGACAACACCGTAGAGAAAAGAGAACTATGAAGAGAACGAGTAAACCATGAGTCTATGGGTCTAATGTTATGAATATGCTACGAGAAAAGAAAAAACATTAAAAAGATGTAAGCATGCATACTAATAAGTTACGTAAATGATGTTACTAGGGCAGTGTAAAAAACCGACCGAACCCCAACTGACTTAAACCGACCGAAATTTTGGTTTGGTTTCGGTTTTAGGGCATATTGGTTCGGTTTCAATGAGAGTAAACTAACGGTTTCTGTGGAGCTTTAATGATTTCAGGAAATTCTGACCCTTGGATCAATTCAATAGTACAAAGGAATATAAAGACGTTATATGTCAGAATGTAGAACCACGAGGACATCAAGCACAGAAAATCGTGGAAAAGTGATCAATCGAGTCTGGAATCGATCGATTGAAGCCTAAAGAAGAAATTTTGTAGCTGGCTCTGTCCAGAATTTATCAATCGAATTCTGAAATCAATCGATCGATTTTAAGTAAATTAGAATACGGCAGAACTCTATCCAAAATCGATCGATCGAAATGTGGAATCAATTGATCTATTTTAAGTGATTTGGAATACGGCAGAACTCTTCTTAAATCGATCGATCAAATTTGAGAATCAATCGATCGATTTTAGTGTTTTGGCAAGGCTATAAAAGCAAGAGTTAGAATTAGGGTTTTTTATCTCTTTCTTTTTAGGAGGCTCTCCTTTTGTACGTTAGTTGGAGTCTTCTTTTTGTTAGTTGCTTTTAGCTTTCTAGCTTTCTTCTACCAGTTTTTTAGCTTTAGAACATAGAATAGTAGTTCTTATTGGAGGAAGATCATAGCGGGTTGATTAAAATTGCTGTTTGGATTCGTTTTGACGCTAAATTCTAGTATTTTAAGGAAGTTTAATTCAGTTATTTCATTTGTTTATATTTTTCTTATGGAAATGTCTGGCTAATTTCTTACAAATTTAGGATCTGATGAAACTCATCTGAGGGGTTCATCCATAAAGTTAGATTTGTGGTTGGAACGTTGGTAGGCACCTATATGATTTTTATGCCTATATGCTTTTGCCGTTTTTGGGATCTAATCATTAATCCGAGATATGGGAACTAGTCATGCTTTTCCCATGATCTTAGATCTATGATTGAGTACTCTAATCTTATTTTTTAATGCAAAAATCTGAATCATTAATTAACTGTCATTAGAAATATTTTAATACATTGAATGTTTTGGTTCTTTTCTGTAACGATTGAGATTTTTCGTTATTTAGTCCTTAATTATTTGCTATATTTGTAATTATGAGTAGTTTGATTAATTAATTGTTACGCATAAATGTAATGCGTACTTTATTTTACAATGACTCATGATAATTAATTAATCTAATTAATATACTCTAAAAGCCCTTAAATATGTGTTAGTAATAATTGGGGTGCGTTTGGTAATGTTTAATGGACTTTTAAAATATGTTAGTAAATTAACTAAAGACCCATTAAGTAATTAAAGACCCATTAAGTAATTAAAGGCCCATAGAATCACTTAAGACCCATGTAGGAAATTTTAAATAGAATTAGATCTTAAATAGGAAACTTTAAAGTATTCTAAATAGAGTTAGATATTAAATAAGAAACCTTAAAGCATTCTAAATAGAATTAAATCTTAAATAGGAAACTTTAAAGTATTCTAAATAGAGTTAGATATTAAATAGGAAACCTTAAAGCATTCTAAATAGAATTAAAATTAAAATAGGAAATCATAAAGTATTATAAATATAGAGATTAAATTACAGAATTTTATATAACGCTTATTACCTAATAACCTTAGAGAGAGAAAGAGAGAAAATTTTAGAGAAGGAGGAGAATTAGAGGAAGAACCCTAGAGTTTTTTATTTGAAGGCTTAGAAGAACGCAAGAGGAGCCTACAACGCGACCGGTTTTCAGATTAGTGCTTCGGATTGGATCAAGGGAGAGAAGTTACATAAATATTTTACGCGAAGACTAGAGGTATGGAAAAATCATGTTGAGATTAATCGGAAGCGTAGATAACACAAAATAAAATAGAAATTAGAGTTTATTTCATTTAATGAATATCCTTCATATTAGATTGATAAATTTTAATGCTTAATCGCGGGTTTTCGATGGTACATGGGGTTTTGTGATTGATCACGAGAATCTGTGCAGAATCCATAATCTATTTAGAATCCAAAATCTGTCCAGAATCTAGAATCTATTTGGAATCCGAATCGCCCGAATCCGTAATACATTTGGAATTCATAATCATCCGAGGATCCGAATCTATCCGAATCTAGAATCTATCCGAATCCGTAACTGCTTGGAATCAAGAATCATCGTAATCCGTAATGCATTTGGAATCTAGAATCTGTCTAGAATCCAGAATCTGTTTAGAATCAAGAATATGTCCAGAATCCAGAATCTGTTTGGAATCTAGAATCTGTTCAGAATCTGTTCAGAATCCAGAATCTGTTTAAATCCAAAATCTATCCAGAATCCAGAATTTGTCTAGGATGCAAGCAATGAATTTTTATTCAAATATTGTCTACATTTAATCATCATGCTTAAACGTTTATTTATATTCATCATTATTTTATTGCTTAGAATCCATGCAAGCTAGGATGTTTGATTTACACAACATGAAACAAGTAGGAATCGATAAAGATTACATATTTATGATGTGTTAAGCCTAAACAAGTGAAGAGCTATTGCATGATCGATTGATTTCAAGTTTTTCTATGCATGTACATTCATGGCATTCATAAAAGTGAAAAGTTATGTTTACGACATGACACATGAAAATAAAATATTTCTATGATTATGATAGAATTCCTTTGAGCTTATGCTAGAGGAATTAACATGAATAAGAATGACCAGTAATAAAAGTTATGCATCCATGCATTAATGATAAGACTAAAGGGATGGAGAAGGTCTTTAATTTTAAGCTTACTACTTAACTGAAGAGAAGTTATGTGAAGGTTAACGTAGATACTAATCGAAGGATCAGAGAATATTAGGATAATGATTAAGAAAGAGATAACCATGTCCATTATGTATGCTGATTCATGAGCATTAAATGCACAATTAAAAATAACCACACATGAAATTAGGGTAGAGGCCCAAGCCATAATGTTTATTTAGATTTAATGTTATGTTTCAGTTTCATTCTATTGCTTTACTTATTCTTTATGTCACATGTTATATCTTTGTTATTGTTTGATTTTTATGAGATGATTTGAATTATAGACCTTTTCTATTAGCCTCATCATGTCTGGTCCATACCGGTTTACTTGGTAAACTGACCCATTATCTGGAATTCCAGGGAGTACAGCTATACATGGAGTGGATGAAGTAGACACTTCAATGATTGACGGAAATCTAGATCTGAGCGAAGAAGGATTTGAAGTTTAGTTTATAGGATTTTCTTTATGCATTAGAAAGGATTTTAAGATATTTAATTCAAATTGTTTTTATGAACAAGTTCAAGCTAATGATGGATTATGTTTGATTTCAGTTTTATTTAATTTAAGGAGTATGCATACAATTTGGTATAATCGGTTGTTATCTCATAATTTAGTATTGTTCTCATGATGGTGTAAAAAGAAAATTTATGCATACACTTTTAATTGTTGTTTTTTTTCGTTGCGTTTATATGCGGATCTTCATGGAATAATCGATTTATTTAAAATCACGGATATGTAACATAGTGTGATGTCTCCAAGTGAGCGCATTGATCCGGTGTGCGAATTTGGGGACGTGACATTTTCATTTGTAGATTTGGAAAAGTATTACCTTAGATTTTTACTCCGAATTAATTGTTTTAATCTTTCATAAAGTTTTAATCGATTTAATCTTTATGTCGTTTTCGTCCCTAATATTCCACCCTTTAGATCTGACTCATGGATGATAACCAAGGATGGGAGGATTTAGTATCCTAAACCTCGCCTGTTTTCTTTGATTAATATTATTTTGTTTAGTTTATTCTTCTTTTACATTTATCAAACTTATTAGGCTAGCTTAATATTGTGATAATTCTAGGGAATTTTGTGATTGGTAGTTATTCCTTTTTAAAAATCTATTTAAAATCCTTGTGGGAACGACCTCGTACTATGCACCTATTTACTACGGCACAATTCGTGCACTTGCAAGTATTACACATTTAAATTCACAGCAGTTACAATTACAATTTTATCTTTTAAAACCTAAACTTAAAAATTAAAACATAAAAACTAGAAAATAAGAGATAAACCTTAAAACAAAAAACAGGCAAAAAGTCAAAAACCATTGATGTCCCATATCCCTTTCATTTCCACTTCCCAGTTCTCACCGGCCACCATCCGCCGTCCTTTCGCTCGCCGGGGCCATCCATCACAAGCCCACACGGCCACACTCCACAACAGACAACAGGTTTCTCTCTCTCTCTCTCTCTCTCTCTCTCTCTCTCTCTCTCTCTCTCTCTCTTCCTCTTTGTGTCTATTCCTCTCTTTATTCTTCACTGTCTCTCTCTTCCTTGTTTTTTTTTTACAAATAAAAAACTGAGGTTTAGAAACCGAAAACCGACCGAACCAATAACTATCGGTTCGATTTCGGTTTCGAGGCTTATTTGAGAAACTAGAAACCGATAGTTATCAGTTTGGTTTCAGTTTAGAATGAAAACCGACCCGAACCAACCCGATAACACCCCTAAACGTTACCATTGTAAGCCGTGGAAACCGGACTCAATGAGCAAGTAACCTCAAATGAATAAGATGGCCAGTACATAATTCATATAGTTATGTACCAACCACAACCAAGTAAGCGGTTGGAATGGTGAACCATATATGATGATCATGTTCATGTATTATTCATGTTGCACATGCATTAATAAGTTAATTGAAATTGAGCCACACTTGAAGACTAGGATAGAGACATGAACTCTAAAAGTCACATTGTCAACTTAATTACTTCATTGTTTTTCATTAATTGACATATGCTATACGGTTGATTATTCTTATTGTCTTCCTTGATGTCATGATATTGCTTTTGTTTGTCACTTCATTATCTTATAATTTGGTTTTAAGCATCTTTATCGATTTCTTAATATTAGAAATCCTATAACCGGCTCATATTAAGTCTTCGTACTTACATCTTCATTGTTTTACAATGGGATGGTCAGGGCCAAGAGTTGACGCAAAGATTGGAGACGCTACCATTACGGACGTGAATCCAAATCTTGACGACGGAGGCTTTGAGAGTTGAAATTTTCTATTTCTTTTATTTGGAGAGATGAGAGATATCTACTTTATTTTGGTTTTGAGATATAGTAGTTGATAGGACAAGTACTCATGGATTTTATGTTTCGGATTCAATGATGATTTTTATTTCAGTTCTATTTTCATATATATATTGCTATGAATTTTGTATTAGCTTTTGTTTTTGTTGTGCTTACGCGGATTTTTATTTTATATCATCTTTATTTATTGTAGCCCTATATGTCTCTAGATGAGCACATTGATCTGGTGTGTAAGTTTGGGGACGTCACAATAGCTGTCAACATTGATGATTCACATATTTGATAGGCGTAGAACAGTTTGGGAATATATAGTTAATACTTTATCCAATCTTCATTTAATTAAGATATTTTCTCTGCTAGGATCATAAATAATTAATAATTCCGTATTTTGATTAATACAAAGACGACATCTTTTGATTCATAAAAGAAGTTTGGAAAATTTTGTTTACTAACACAACCATTTTATGATCATCACTCAAAAATAGGAATTTTGTGTTCTTTTTTTATTGGTAGTTGCAATTCTATTGAAGAAATAAAATTACAAGGAAAGGCCAACCGAAACAAAACGAAAACAAACCAAAAGAAAAGAACAAAGAAACAAGTACACAAAAGAAAACAAATATGGGCAGAAAGGTCAAGCCCTCGAGCTAGCCAGAAGTAGGCAGGCTAACCCGGATCAAGAATATCATCCCAATTTTGGATGATTAGAACGAGTCAGCTCTTTGAAGGGGGGAAGGCACACTGCCCAAGCAAGCATCATCTCAAGCGTCGTAGATTGCACCATCTCCGCCGAGTGACGTTGGCGACGGAAGATATGGAAGTTTCGGTCTCTCCAAATCGCACTGTGACGGCGTGGCCATCTGGGTCAGCCGCAGGGCCACTAGTGTTGCAACATTGGTGGATTCAAGTTGGGGCATCGTATGTGCGTCACCAAGCCATGAGGGCTTCGCCGTAGATACTCCGAGAGCTTCGGTCGTCGGCCATGAGGGCACGCGGCAAGTGGCAGATTGCAGTCACGACATAGTCGCATGGGGGAAGACGTGGGGCATCATGGGCATGTTGGTGTGTTGGATGGGCAGTATGTCAAACCAATACATTTGAGGTCCTCCCGTTATTTCGCCTAAACTGCTGTTTTACCCTTATATATGGGGAAGTGATCTAACAGCCACGTGACGTGTCGCTGGCCTAAGTGATCCCCTACGGAACACGTACGATAGCCTTGTGGGCTTGAGTTCGTGCATCCGAGCCTCGCAAAGGTGTTAGGTCGCTCTAGTCACGTCGTGTGCTAGAGCCAACGTGTTTGGTGGTTTACAACCACCTCCACGGTGCGAGCCCAAACCCTATGTAGGGCTGCCCCTTTACGAGTCGCTGCGTATCGAGCTATTATTTGCATTCGGGAGTCCACACAGTCGTTAAACTAATGCGTTACCGTACAGGTGTGAGACTCGAGTAGGTTAATCTAGTCCGCGAAGCTAGTTGTCGCACGAGAGTTTACGTCGCAAAAGAGTAACTCCGTGGCATTTGGTATCAAAGCCTAAAGATGGCTGAGGGGACCAATAGTGATACGCATAGGCGCACAAGGGAACGTTTAGATAACCTTGAAGTTCAGGCAAAACAGTTTGAGACAGTGGTTTCGCTTGTAGCAAGCCATGCAGAACGGTTAAACAGACAGGAAGAAAACCACACCATGTTGGCTGAAAACGTGGAAGTTCTTACTGAAGACACGAGGGGCACCGTCGAAGCCCTTCGATTACAGATTGATGATCTAACAACTAAGGTGAACGCCCTTATGAGGGCAATTGGTACTGGAGCTGCTCAGCAGCCGGAAGCTCCCCTACGGAAGGTGAAAATACCGAAGTCGCAATGTTATGGGGGAGCTCACGACACTAAGGAATTAGAAAATTTCTTGTGGGATATAGAACAATACTTTCGGGACGTACCACCTGCCACAGAAGATACGAAAGTGGTCACAACGACCATGTACCTAGAAGGGGATGCCAAACTATGGTGGCGTACAAGGTACGAAGATATCCAGTGCGAGCATTGTGTCATCAACACGTGGGACGATTTGAGAAGAGAGCTAAAGGCTCAATTCTTGCCCGAGAATGTCGAGTTTATTGCTCGACGAAAGTTACGAAAGCTACAACACACTAGCACCGTGAGAGAATACGTGAAGCAATTTTTTGCATTGATGTTGGACATCAAGGACAGGTCCAAGAAGGACAAATTATTATGTTTCCTCGAAGGTCTAAAGTTGTGGGCCTAGACGGAACTACAAAGAAGAAGGGTACAGGACCTTACAGCCGCGCAAGCTGCTGCAGAGCGATTAACTGATTATGGGCCGTCGGATCAAAATAAGAAGAGGTCGTACGAGAACAAGAGTGGTTCGAAGAATCTGTCGAAAGCCAATAAAAGAAGCAAGAGCGGCACACAGAAAAAGAAGGCTCCTGGGAAAGAATCACATGCCAAGTCAGTCAAGTCCGCAAATTATGTGCCGAAGTCGAGTTGCTTCCTGTGCGGAGGGCCTCATCGGGTGAAAGATTGCCCACAGAAACAATCTTTGAATATTGCTCGAGCAACTACCAGCGCTTCTCTCCCTCCTGCTGCAGAGGAACTGCGAATGGGGGCAATCAGATTGTTAAATGCTATTAAGGGACATGTGGAGAAAGGAAAAACAGTTGCCCCGAAGGGATTGATGTACATTGAAGCGGACATCAATGGAAGGAATACATGTGCCATGGTGGACACGGGAGCGACACATAACTTCATCGCAGATAAAGAAGTACGTCGCTTAGGACTGAAGTTAGAACCAGACTCTAGCAGGATAAAGGTCGTGAATTCAGAAGCATTGGTTCTCTAGCAGGATAAAGGCCGTAAATTCATAAGCACGTCCCATTGCTGGCCTAGCAAAGGGCGTAACTGTGAAGATAGGGTCGTGGACGGGAAAAGCAAATTTCATGGCGGTGCCGATGAATGATTTTCGAGTAATCCATGGGTTGGACCTCCTACACCAGGCTAAAGTCATGCCCATGTCGTACCTCGGGTCATTGTGCATGTTCGGAGAGGAAACACCTTGCATGATCCCTGTCATTCAGAAAGGCAGAGAAGTAGAGGGTGTTGAGTTTATCTCGGCGCTCCAACTAAAGAAGGGACTAAAGAGGGGAGAACCTACATTCCTTGCAGCACTGATAGAAGAGAACACGACAGGGCGAGCTAAAATTGTGTCAGAGAGCATGTCATGACTCTTGAGGGAATTTCAGGATATCATGCTGCCAGAGTTGCCGAAGGTGTTGCCACCTAGGAGATCAGTGGATCACCGAATCGAGTTGGAACCAATGCAAAGCCTCAGGCCAAAGCTCCTTATCGAATGGCTCCTCCTGAGCTCGCCGAGTTACGTCGGTAGTTAGATGAGTTATTAGGGGCAGGGTTTGTTCGGTCATCAAAAGCCCCATTCGGCGCTCCAGTCCCTTTCCAGAAGAAACATAACAGTAGCCTTCGATTATGCATCGACTATAGGGCTTTCAACAAGGTCACCATCAAGAACAAGTACCCAGTATCATTGATTGCCGATTTGTTTGATTAGTTGGGCAGTGCGAGGTACTTTACTAAGCTAGACTTGAGGTCTGGATATTACCAGGGGCGAATCGCTGAGGGAGATGAAAGCAAGACAACCAGTGTGACGAGATATGGAGCCTCTGAGCTTTTAGTGATGCCCTTTGGGCTGACTAATGCCCCAGCCACATTCTGCACTGATGAATGAATTGTTTCATGCCTACCTCGACAAGTTCGTGGTGGTGTATCTAGATGATATCGTTGTATATAGCAACACGTTGGAAGAACATCTCGTCCACCTCCAAACCATCTTCAATGTACTGCGAGAGAATCAGCTCTATGTGAAGAAGTGTTCGTTTGCACAAGAGCAGATCATATATTTGGGACTCCGTATTGGGGGAGGAAACATCAGCATGGACCTTGAGAAAGTTCATGCAATTCAAGAGTGGAAAGTGCTAGAAGGGTTAACCGAGCTATGGTCATTTTTGGACCTCCTCAATTATTATACAAGGTTTACTCCGGGTATTCGCATCGAGCATCACCATTGACCGATTTATTGAAGAAGGATCGACCGTGGTAGTGGTCCGAGAAATGCCAAAGGCATTTGAGGATTTGAAATTGGTGGTCATTAGTGAGCCCGTGTTGAAACTACCTGATCACTCCAAGCCGTTTGAAGTACACACGGACGCCTCAGATTATGCTATAGGAGTACTAATGCAAGAGGAACATCCAATGGCTTTTGAAAGCAGAAAGTTGAACGATATCGAGATGCGGTATACGGTTCAAGAAAAGGAAATGACAGCAGTAGTACATTGTCTGAGGGCGTGGATGCACTACCTACTTAGGTCCAAGGTCCTAGTGATGACTGACAATGTTGCGACTAGCTACTTCCAGACGCAAAAGAAACTGTCACCGAAAAAGGCCTATTGGCAAGACTTTTTAGCCGAATTCAATATGGATTTGGTATATAAGCCCGGCAGAACCAACCAAGTCGCAGACGCTTTGAGCCGTAAAGTGGAGTTAGCAGCATTAAAAATTCAGTTGGCAGCGTTATTGCAACTAGCAATGTTAGTTCTAACATCCCCGATCAATTGCACAATGGGTTGAAATTGGCTCCTCTCACGAGAACCATCCTACAGCAGATACAAGAGGAGAGAACACGTCAGTTCTGGACTGAGGAAGGACTGTTGGTGACTAAGGGGGCCGTTTCTATGTGCCAAAAGTGAGAGACCTTAGGAAATAGCTCCTTAAGGAATGTCATGATACATTGTGGGTAAGCCATCCGGGAATTCATCAAGCGCTCGCCCCATTGGAGAGGCGTTTTTATTGGCCCAAGATGGAGGATGATGTGGAAGAGTATGTCAGGACATGCCTGATATGCCAACAAGACAAGGTTGAGAGAGCTAAGCCGTTTGGGCTCCTACAACCATTGTCAGTGCCATCACGGCCGTGGGATAGCGTCTCCCTTGACTTCATTTCTGCTTTGCCAAAAGTAGGGGCGCTCGGATCCATCCTGGTGGTTGTAGATCGATTTTCAAAGTACGCTACATTCATTCCGGCACCATTAAACTGTAATGCAGAGCAAACTGCACGATTGGTTGTCAGCAATGTAGTGAAATATTGGGGTGTGCTCAGTGATAGAGCTCCGCGGTTTACTAGCAAGTTTTGGTCAGAAGTATTCAAGCTCATGGGGACGAAACTGAACTTCTCAACTAGCATGCATCCTCAAACTGACAGTCGGACCGAAAGGGTGAATGCTATCTTGGAATAATATTTGAGACATTTTGTGAGTATCAATCAGAAGAACTAGGTTAAGTTGTTGGACATAGCCCAATTTTTTTATAATCTGCAGAAAAGTTCAGCCTCAAACAAGAGCCCATTCGAGTTAGCAACTGGCCAACAACCTTTAACGCCGCACACAATTACAATGGGATATACAGGATCGAGCCCGGCAGCCTACCATCTTGCGAAAGAGTGGCAGAAAAATACAGAAATCGCTAGGGCCTATCTGGAGAAGACCGCTAGGCGAATGAAGAAATGGGCCGATCAGGGACGACGGCCTATCAAGTTCAAAGTAGGTGATGAAGTTCTGATAAAACTTAATCCTTCGCAGCTTTAACTTTTCAGAAGAAAACACGCAGGACTAATTCGTAAGTACGATGGGCCATTCTCAATCATGAAGCGAATAAATGATGTCTCATATCGGGTGCAACTTCCTCCCTGGCTGAAAGTGTACCCTGTCTTTCATGTCAGCTGCTTTAAGCCTTATAATAGAGATCCAAAGGACCCGACGAGAAGTTTATCGACTCGCGCAGCGCCAAATGTACATGCTGATTTACAGTCGAAGAGACAGGTTGAAGAGATCCTTGCTCACTGAAACAGCAATCGAGAAGATGGCAGTCAGAAGGACTTTCCTATGGAATATCTTTTTAAATGGAAGGGCCTACCCGAGGCCGAAATTACTTGGAAACTTGAGAGTGCCCAACCATCCTTCCAAGCCGCTTTAAATAAGTACTTAAAGCGCGTCGACGAGGATGTCAACGCAACTAAGTAGGGGAGGATGTGATGGCGTGGCCATCTGGGTCAGCCGCAGGGCCACTAGTGTTGCAACATTGGTGAATTCAAGCAGGGGTGTCGTAGGCGCGTCACCAAGCCATGAGGGCTTCGCCGTAGATACTTTAAGAGCTTCGGTCGTGGGCCATGAGGGCACGCGGCATGGTGGCAGATTGCAATCGCGACACAGTCACATGGGGTGTTAGATGAGCAATATGTCAAACCAATACGTTTGTGGTCCTCCCGTTATTTCGCCCAAACTATTGTTTTACCCTTATATATGGGGAAGTAATCTAACAGCCACGTGACGTGTCGCTGGCCTAAGTGATCCCCTACGAAACGCGTACGATAGCCTTGTGGGCTTGAGTTCCTGCATCCGGACCTTGCAAAGGTGTTGGGTCGTTCTAGTCACGTCGTGTGCTAGAGCCATCGTGTTTGGTGGTTTACAACCACCTCTACGGTGCAGGCCCAAACCCTATGTGGGGCTGCCCCTTTACGAGTCAATGTGTATCGAGCTATTATTTGCATTCGGAAATCCGCACAGTCTCTAACCTAATGTGTTACTGTGCAGGTGTGAGACTCTAGTAGGCTGATCTAGTCTGAGAAGCCAGTTGCCACACGAGAGTTTACGTCGCAAAAGAGTAACTCCGTGACAACACGCAACACAGCCAGTGATGCGGGACAAAAGCTGAAACCCTAATTATGTAAGTTTGGGATTAACCTCAGATTAAATTGATTAACGAAAATATTCGATATCACCCAACACATGAAATAATTTAATGAATTCAATAAAACAACTAGGTTAATTCAATTGTAGCGTTCACATGCATCTATATTCCCGACCTAGAAAAACAGATCCGATGAAGGATTCGAGTTTCGATCTAGTTTAGGGCATCAAGCGACAATTATGGTGTCTTCACTTGACTCCACTAAGGTTTGGACAAAACGAAGGCTCAAGGGATTAAATTAATCAAAAGGGGGTATATCAAAAGATTTAAAGTAACAATATTTTGGGGTTTTGGAATTTATCAAAGAAAGGGAAGATATTACCAGATAATAAATAGAGAAAATGATAGAATAGGAGGATAGAGGTCCAAGACTTCACACCAAGGATTCTGAGGCTTCTCATCAACATTGTACATCGGCTTCCCACCAAGTTGCACGAGAAATGAATATTCACTCCTCAGGTTTTGAAAGATTCACTCCTTCGATCGAAAACTCTTCACAAGTCTTCTAGGATTTGTACAAAAGCAAGATCTAAAATTTTCATTCAATAATCAATTGCCAATAATGTTGTTTACAAGCTTTTAAATAGGCTAACCACACCCTAATACGAAATTAGAAGAATCCTAAAGCAAATAAAACACTAAAAAGGAAATATTGACCAAAATAACAAAAATCTGCACGATCGATCGATCGATTCAAGAGCCAATCGATCGATTCCAGAGTCAATCGATCGACTGGGAAATTAATTAAATTGCCCAAAGCCACGGACTTAAATCGATCGATTGAAAATTCTAACTCGATCGATTGACTGAGAAACATAAATGTGCCTCAAAATATTTGTTCACTGTCCACCATCGATCGATCAAAAATTTGGGTCGATCGATCGGCTGAGAAAATTTATAATGCCATAACGCAATTCCTTTGTTCACAATCGATCGATCGAAGGCTAGGGTCAATCGATCAACTGAGTGTCCCTTCAGTCCTTCGAATTTAAGTTCTTAACCACTTTCACGTTCTTCTTTTCTTTTTGACTCTTCCGTTCTGGCTCCCTTTCCGCTGCTTATGCTGCTAGACAATCTCCCGGCCCAAATCCAGCGCTCTTGATCTTGATGTCCCCATCAGATAGAAGGGAGAGCTGCCAAAGGATGCTACCAGCATCATTGAAAGATGTTAAGCACACTGGCTTACAACTAACATGGGGCTCAAAATTCGAACAGGTGACCACGACCCAATTAGGTCCGAGACAGTCTTCGGTGAACACCACTCGATGCAAAACATGCTAATCACCTTCGCCCAAATCAAATATGCAAACGGACACTGAACGAGACACATAAATCATAATAATGGATTCTTAAGAGATCTAAAATATCTTATGCTATAGATTTCTTTATTTTAACATAAAGATGTTAAGCACACTGGCTTACAACTAATATGGGACTCGAATGAAGCCTAAGATATAAAAGCATGACATAATAATGTAAATACATGCTCGAATTTTGTATTCTTAAGAGATCTAAAATATCTTATGCTATAGATTTCTTTATTTTAATATAAAGATGTTAAGCACACTAGCTTACAACTAACATGGGGCTCAAATAGATGCCTAAGAAATAAAAGCACGACATAATATTGTAAATGCATGCTGAATTTAATGCAAAAGGATGAGGTTGTAAAACAGATGGAACAAGGCAATGAAGGTGAGAACGATGATAATGAGTTCGAATGCAAGATTTGAACCTTGTGTTCGAAGCATAGATCAAAATATCGTCCGATACCAATACGTATCGGTATTGGACTAGGATGATACGGTACATTCAATGTACCGTATCATCCAATTTGTATGGGAAGACCCGGACGATACATTCAATGTATCGTCCGGTAAGTTACCATTCCGATACGTATCTTCCGATACGTATCAGTTTGGAGCTCGGACGATACGTATCGGAAACGCAAGATTTTGACCCTTGGTTCGAAGGCATTTTCACATGGCATGGGACCCCTCTAGGGTTCATCCCTCCCTAGGGGTTTTTACAAATAAATAAATAAATATAAACCCTTTACGACCTCCAACTAACGGTGCGAAAAATGAGCGGTGACGGTTTAGCATTTCATTTTTCATGTTAAAACTCATTGACTGCCATGGTCACCAGTGATTAAAATAGATATATTTTTAAAAGACTTGGATCGAGGCCCATAGCAAAATCAGCAACTCCTGATGAACTCTAGTTCTCTATGCAACTCCCTACTAAGAGATGAGTAGTAGGGTTCATCTCTTAGGTTTTTTTTAGTTCTCTATGCAACTTCCTTGAAACTAACTTTTCATTGAACTAGGTGACAAAATCAGTAACAAATACAAGTGGAAGCAAGTACTGTGAAGAGCTCTCTCACAAAACATCTGTCGCCACGACTTTAATCAATCCTCTAGCATCCAAACCCGAACCATCCAACAGGTCATAGTAACTATAAAACCACTATAATCATAATTCTCTGCAGCACTACAATCAAAAGCATAGTTACTATTGCACCACTACAATGACATGTCCACAATCATTTTTTGTTATAGATGGCATGTCTTCAATCATAATTCTCCCGCTCTAGATAAATAACATATTTCCCTATTTTTTAGCTCACCATTCCCTCTCTTAAACAGCATTCCTTCTACAAGAGAAAATTCATAATACCATACCATTTTATGGAGAGAAGAAAATGCTTCCCAAGCACTGTATAAAATCCACTTGCAACGCTAGCCCACACCAAATAGCCCACTAATTTCCATCTCTCTAAACATAATTGCCTCCTTGTTGGCATATTTTGCTTCAAAATCAGGACCCATGATACTTTACTCCGATGATATAATATATGCTGGTGCATATTGTACTGAGACTAAGTCATATCCGAGGGGCCAAACCACCATAGACCAAAATATCGAAATATCTCGAGACGTATCAGGCTACATGTGTCGGTAACAGAACCACCCAAGACAAACGTACCATCATGGCTATCACCCAATACATATAACTCATAGTATATTGTATTGTTGATACCCATGGTATTGGCACAAACTGGTATTGAGGCTGATACCATTTTAAACTGTGCAAACCAATCCACTTCTATTTCATCATATGCACAAGAGATGAACTCTACTATTGTTACTCCTATATAATAAAAACCATATTGGACTCTTTCAAGCATGTCGACTACTTTCATCTTGACTACATGGCGCACAAAGTTAACATAGAAATAAGACAAAAATATCTCTTACAGGAAGTATGCATTGAGTACTCATTGATCTTCTAATACACAATAGCGGAATAGACAGTAAAAGATTATAGGCGGCCAAGTACACAGACCTCTGCAAGCAGCACACTACCGACCTGTGAACAACATCTCAATCCTTCCTTGTTCTTGAAAAACTTTCTGTAATGAGTAATTCAGTTTTCCTCTTCTCCTACTTACGTGTGCTTGTAACATTTCAATCCTTCATAGAAGACCTATTTTTACCCTCTGATGGGCATGTCTAAACCATCTCAAGTGATAATCCATAATTTTCTCCTTTTTAGGTGTCACCTTAAAATTTTCTTTTATATACTCGTTCCTAATTTACCCATTCTTGTTACTCCACATGGTAGGTGGGTCTAACCACTATTTTATAAACACGTTACTTCAATTGAAGGGGAACTAGGGATCACACAATATCTTGCATGCTTGTCTCCATTTCATCTAGCTTGCATTGATTCTATTTGAGATGCCTTTCTCAATCCACCATAAAATTGTAATGTAGAGCCTAATAGAAAAATATAGTAATGTGGCATTGCATGATTTTTTATTTTAACTAAATCTTCCTCCAAGCTATCATGTTCACTAAAGTTGCATAACATATATTTTTTCATTATTCTGCTAATTTTCAAGCTTCTTGACACTCAGGCTTCTCCACAGTTCCAACTTATCATTTACTTACTTCCTTGTTTGGACAATTAGTTCTAGAGCATCCACAAATAACATGCACTATAGAATCTCTTTTTGTATGTCTATTATTAATGCATCCATGATTAAGTCAAACAAATAAAGACTCAAGGCAGATCCTTGATGCAATCCGGCTCAGATAGAGAACTCGTTCCTCTCTCCGAACGTAATTCTTAAACTAGTTTCTACACTTTTTTGCATGTCTTGAATGATCTTAATATCTATGTTTGGGAGACATTTCTTCTTTAGCGCCTGTAAAAGTACCTATCTCGGCACTCTATTGTAAACTTTCTCCAAATCAATAAACATATGTAAGTTTTTCCTTCTCTCCCTAAACTTTTCCATAAGTTGCCTCAATAAGAAAATGGCTTCAATTTTTTATCTTCCCAAACATAAATCCAAAGTCCAAACTGGTTCTCTAATACATTTGATTTTTGTCTTCATCGTGGTTCCACTATTCTCTCTAAAAGTTCCATAGTCTGACTCACAAATTTAATGCCTCGATAGATAGCATAGGTTTAGATGTCCCCTTTGTTCTCATAAAAAGTGACTGCAATGCACTTCGTCCATTTCTCAGACATTTTCTTTACTTTCCGTATCTTATTGAATAATTTAGTCCCCTCTCTCCCATCTCAATATTAGAAGTGGGCACAAGACCTTATCATCCAAATGTAATCCTCAAAAATTATTTCGTATGGAACTTTTGTGAATCCTAAAGTTAAACAACACTAATGTCATACAATCTTAAGTGGGTTTCAATTTGTGCTCGCATCACATCCAATCTGGTTTCCCGAGAGAAACAAAACAAAGATTGATTAATTGCCGAAACTGCCCATACCACCTATCTCAACAATTACAATCAGGTTGCGAGCAACTTGTTCTTGGATAGTATTAGAGTTCTTTTATTAATTATTAGATGAAAAACAATATAATTGAACAATAAAACAAGACTAAACTAAAGCTACATCAAGTGGGTGGGGGACAGCCCTCCCCTCTCCCTATTAGCAGTTTTTTTTTTAAATTAGGTTTAACAAGATGCCAAGCACCTGGGAGAGACCGTGAACTACATCCAAAACTGAGAAAATATGCCATAGCATGTCATTCCTTCAATGAAGCAATTAAATCAGTTTCCTCGAACCCCCTAAATGATAATAGTCTTGTTACAACCCCAAGCCAATAAGGGCTTAAACTTTCTACTACATTAACGCCTAGATGCTTTTGGTGCATTAGTTGGTCCTCATGAAATGATATCAAAGTCAACATCAAGTCTTGTGTTCAAGTAAAAAGGGGCAACCTAGAGAAAGGCTGCTCGAGGCCCACAAAAAGGGTACAAGAGTAAAAGTCGCCACAAAGTGGGCCGCAAGTGGACGTCGATTGCATAGGTGGTATATTCCAATCTCCAAAGTTATAAGGGCTTCACTTTCCGCCCAAGTAGCACTTAAGTGCTTGATGTATTAGTTAGGTCCTCATCAAGTTCCTCATACAATAATAATAATAATAATAATAATAATAGTTTCTCCTATTAGCAATTTTTCCTCTCTAACCCTCTCTTTAAGCTCCCTATTCTCTCATCTTTCTAGCACTTTTATTTTTCTACTTTTGCATTGTATTTTTGGTATTTTAGCATTATAAATTTGTAATTGTTTTTAGCTTCTCTAAGCTTTAATCATCCTTAAACATCATAGAGGACTCAAGCGTAAAGATTCTCTAGCCATACAAGGAAGGACTCATCGCTCAAGCTTCCAAGATTCAAGATTCAAGATGTCAGAATCAAGAATTTAGATTCAAGCTCTGAGGTATGGATATTTACTTATTTGATTTTTGTTGAAATTAAATTACTTAACCTATCCTATCTATATCATCAGCATGTCTTCTTTATCAAACATCGATCCTCTAAGACCTAGATCTAATGACCAGGATTGGAAGTATGGACTATACAACTATACAAGTCCTACGAAAAAACTACAAGGTAGTGTGTACCTTCTACTCCTATGTAAGCGTAGGTGGCATAGGTCGACACAAGCAACACCTTGCCTACGTACTCGGATCAAATGCTATGGCATGTAAAAAGGTTACTCCCGAAATCCGAAGGTAAATAATGGAGTACGTGGATAGACACTCTAGAAAAAAATATCATAATAATGTGGTTTTAAAGGGTTATATGGAAGGGGAACATAGTGAACATGATGATGATAGATACACTCTGAACGGGTCATAGTAGACGACCACCACAACCACCATCCAAAAAAGCTCTAGTCATAGTACACTAGATGGATGATATAGATCACATCCCGATGATGTGATTAACCAAAGGGAGGGAAAAGGACCCACCCAAACAACCTTAGAAAATCGTTTTAAAAATAAAGATAGGCCAACCACTGTACAATATGTGGCTAAGTGGATGAACCAAGCGTGCATTGCTTTCAATTTCTTTTAAGTTAAAGAGCTTCGAAGATATGATTGAAGCTCTTGGACAATTGGATCAGGACTTGAACCCCCCGTCATATTATGAAGTCCGTGAAACATGCCTTAAAACGGAAGTAGATGTTACTAAATGTTTCATAGCCAAGTATAAGAAGGCATGAAAAACCTATGATTGCACAGTATTGGTCGACAAATGGACTGCGAGAGTCAGTCGGACGTTAATCAACTTCTTGGTTAATTATCCCGCTGACACTATATTCTTAAAGTCGGTAGATGTGTCGGCTCATTCTCACACGATCAAATATTTATTTCTACTATTAGATAGTGTAAAGAGAATATAAGACTTGGGCATATTGTCCAAGTTGTCACAGACAATGCGGCATCATACATAGCCGTTTATCATCTCCTTATAAATAAGCGACCACGTTTATATCGGACGTCATGCACGGCTCATTGCTTAGATTTAATATTAGAGGACATAGGTAAGTTACATATTAAAGTAATTGCTAGGGATAGGGAGGTAGTTGGTTTTATATATGAATATACCCTATTTACTCTAAAGAGTGTACAAATCAATAGACGATAATTTATTGTGCACCATCGTAACCCTCTGTGCAACGATATTTTTTACGCTACAAAATTTGTTTGCAAAAGAAATGAACTTAGAAGCTTTGTAACATCAGCCCAATGGACCATGGTCAAAGAAGACCGGAGGTAAGTGGGTGGCCAACATTGCTTCAAAATCAAATTTAGACTAGTGTGACACAAACCCTACAAGATTTCCAACCACTAGCATAGTACTACGGTTGATAGATAGTGATGAGAACCCACCTATAATATATATGTGTATATATATATATATATATATATATATATATATATATATATATATATATATATATATATATATATATAGCTTTGGAGAAGGCCAAAGAAAAAATATAGATCTAATAATATGTACAAACCAAGATTGTATCAACTCATCTTAGACATAATAAATAAAGGATGGGGCAGCCAAATGTCATCTCTACTCTATCTGGCTGCCTTCATCCTCAATCTGGCCATATATTTTATATGGCCTGATAGAGATAACACGGATTCCACAAGTATGACAGGATTTCTTGATGTTTTGGAGAAAATGATGTACGGTAGAGGTGAGTAGGATAGTTAGTCATTCAACATAGAGAAACGAAATTACAAGTAAGTTGATAATTTAAATGTCTTGTATTGTTCAAATCAATTGATTATTTTCTAATGCTAATTTTATTCATTTAATACTGTTAAAATTATAAAATAAGGAAGAAAATAAGAAGAAGATGAAAGAGAGAAGAAGATAAAAATATAGAACAGGCAAATTGCCACAAATGGATTACATTGTTGTACAGTGCCTTACAGTATTCTGACATAGAAAGTGTATAAATAAGATTACAAATGTAACAGTGAGTGGTTACAATTGGTTAAGATAATGACGTAAGGTTCACGTTAAGATTACAAAGACAAGATAACTGAAGTGTGGTAGTTATCAAATAATATGAACACTAACAAATACAAATAAACAGCTGGCTGTGGCATATGGAGTAAATCCGATAAAATAATTGTAGACCGATAGTATAGACTATAGATTATAGATAACTCGTGACTTAGGAAATAATTGTAGACTTAGGAAAGGTAAGTAAATAATTATACAAATAAATAATTGTAGACTGATAGTATAGATTATAGATTATAGATAACTTGGGAGTTAGGAAATTAGGGGGAAATTGGAGAATAAACATGGTAAGGAAAAAAAAAAAAAAGAAATTTTGAATTTTTCTTTCGTTTTTGAATTTTCGAAGAAAAAAAAATTATGCCATGGCTTATGAGATTATGCGAATTGCATAGCCTCGCTTATCCCATTTAACAACATTGGTCAGGGCTTAACTTTCCATACCATTTAAGCCTACCCATTTTTTATCAGTATCATCAAACTATAGATAATTGCAAAAATTACAATATCATTTGGTGGGCTTTGTTGATTCAACCCAAGAAAATTAACTTTTACCATCACACAATATAAACTTATAATTATACCCAGAAAAACAAAAAAAAACAAAAAACAAAAAAACGGGAAGGTGGGTTGTGGGGTGGAAAAGGCTTGTATTTACCTTGGGTTTTTCGGAGTTCAAAGAAGGAGTGGTTGGGAAGAAGGGATTGGAGTCGCCGGTGGCGCGGGTGGGGAGAAGAGAGCGAGGGTGCTTGGGCTTGAGGACCGATGAGTTGGGGCACGGGCAGCGGCGCCTGGTGTGGAAGATGGGCTTGTGCGTTGCGGCGAATCTTTGAGGAGGAAGCAGCTTCAGCTCCAAGTAGAATGGGATTGCTGAGGAAGCCATGGCCACTGGCCAGAGCGAGCAGATGGAGAGCGAGCGCTGCGGCTGTTGCCACTATGTTTCTAGACTTCTGTTTATCTAACGCACCTGTCAATGGTATGGGCCGGCTTCGGGTCGGGTCTTTAAAAGGCCCATTACAATCGGGCTTCTTGGAACTAGTCCATACCTAAACCACTTATAATTGATCTGGGTCGAGCCAGCCCACTATGAGTCGAGCTTACCTACCTTAGCCCATACATGGCCCATTGTGGGTCGTGTCAGTCAATGGGGCGGCCTAA
The DNA here is from genome assembly GCA_021018995.1 of Chloranthus sessilifolius. Taxonomy (NCBI): domain Eukaryota; kingdom Viridiplantae; phylum Streptophyta; class Magnoliopsida; order Chloranthales; family Chloranthaceae; genus Chloranthus; species Chloranthus sessilifolius. Next base: position 17,839,752 of record CM037596.1, read on the forward strand.
CAATTTATATAAAATCGGATTCAGTCGGGCTTGCTAAGGCTTTTGAAACTAGCCCATCCCTAGCCTGGCTTACTAATTGGGTCGGCTCGAGCTAGACCATTTATGTATTCGGCCTACCTACCGTAGTCTAGAGCTGGTCCATTACAGTTCAGGCCGGGTTTGGGGGCTCAAGCTCAGCTCATTGAGACCCCTAGGATTAATAAATCAGTTAATTACCTACTAGGGTCCCAACTATCCCCCTATTTACCCACCGGGGTCCCAACTTCATAAAACGACCTAGCAGGGTCTAAGACTTTCAAACTTTTCACTTTTTAGGTTTCTACTTAAAACGAAATAAGCACGTGGGTATTATGTTGTTGCAATTGGAGTTTTTAGAAAAGATGATAGTACAAAAATACCCTGCCCCCAATTATAATTTTAAAACAGAGGAATACCAAAGTATCCTCCTCAGTTATATTAAACTCTTGTCATTTACAATCCAGCCTCCATACAAGTGTCATTTCTCTATCAACCTCTGAGCCGGCTATCGTCTTCGTCGCCAGTTCTCACCGTTCGTCAAATGATGATCCACTCTCTCATCTTCTCCTTCGCGGTTCTCGTTGTTCGTCAAACGATGATCCACTCTGTCATCTTTTCCTCACCGATTCTCGCATCGTTTGTGTTACCGGTTCCAAGCATTGCAGAGAAAGTCACAGCAACGATCTACTCTCTCATCTTCTTCTCCGTCATCGATTCTCGCGTGGTCTTCATCGTCTTTGTCGTCGATTCCATGAATTGTTGAGAAAATCACAATCTTTAGGGTTTAAAGCCCTAAAAACGTAATCTTTAGAAGTATTAATGATTCGTTGTTAGGGTTTAAACCCCTAGAGCTATGGAGATTCATCACTAGACTTGTATGTATATTTTGCATTTGTAAAACTTTAACCTTTAGGGTTTAGATTTTTTATTTGTATTTGTGTGAATGGAAATGTGATACTTATTTTTCTAATTTTACATGTGTGAAACCATAATTTTTGTGGTTTAGGCTAATGATTTTTGTTTGTTTGTAAAAAAAATATAAATATTTTTATTAAGTTATGATCAGTCTTTTATAAGACTGTACTATCCATTTGTTATCCCATAGGTTTTAGTATATGTTTATTTTCGACTAATTAAAACCCTAAATCTCATGTGACCACTTATATGTATTTTTTACATAGGTAAAACCCCAATCTTTAGGGCTTAGGCTTTGATTTTTATTTAGTTGAATGGAAATGTAATATTTAATTTTTCAAAAATACAAAAATCAAGATAAATTTTTTTATTATCATTTTCTAGTTTTGCATGAGTAAAACTCTAATTTTTAGAGTTCGGGCTTATAATTTTTGTTTGTTTGTAAAAAAATAATAAACAATTATCAAGTCACGACCAGTCTACTATTACATGACAATTTAGCTGTATTACATGCTTCTATTAGATAGATCACGCCCCTTTTAAGTCACGATCAGTCTTTTATAAGACTATACTGTCCATTTGTTAGCCCGCGACTTTAATTTTTTTTTTTATTCAACTAATCAAAACCCTAAATCTCGTGTCACTACTTGTATATTTTTGTTGCACGTGTAAAACTCTAATTTTTAGGATTTAGGCTTTTGATTTTTATTTGTTTGGAAGAGAATATGAAATTTAATATTTCGAAAATACAAAAATTATATAAAAAAATATTTTATCATTTTCTAATTTTATATGCATGAAACTAATTTTTGGGATTAGGCTTTTGATTTTGGTTTGCTCTAATGAAAATATGTTATTTAATCTTTTGAAAATATAAACATTTAGATAAAAATTTATTTTTTTAATCCTTTTCTAGTTTTGCATATGTAAAACCTTAATATTTAGGAGTCAGGCTTATGATTTTTATTTATTTGTAAAAAATTATAATTTTTTTTATCAAGTCTTGGTCAGTCTATTATTACATGGCGATTTATATGTATTGCATGCTTCCATTATAGATTAAAATTTTATTAGAGATCATGTTATTTTTAAGTCATGATCAGTCTTTTATAAGACAGTAATGTCTATTTGTTAGCCTATTATTTCTTTAAGACTTGATTATTCTTTTATAAGACTGTAATGTCTATTTGTTAGCCCATTGTTTCCTTAAGATATCTCTAGTTCGTCTTTCATTTTTCAGCCCATTGTTTAACTCTAAGGAAGGCTAATGCAAGATGGTAAGTTTGTCTTACGATTACAAAAAAACTATATAAGTGTCATATAGGACTTATATCAGATTACACAATTGTGGTCTATAGAATAGAATATTCATATCATACTTTTGTCATACTCATATTAGACTTTAGCATCTATTTTTTTATAAAAGACTCATATAAGACTGTTACCCAAAATATCGATTGATTTCGCGTTTATTAATCACTCATCTTATTGCTTCTAAAGTTATTTTGTACTATTTACAGTCTGCCAAAAGCCACTATACATTAGCATATATTAATACGGTGAAACACAAACTATTTTTGCTAGAGCCATCGGCTTCTATTGATTTACTAATATAAAAATCATATTTATCTGCTCTAATAAGGGATTGAAATGCATAAAACTTTATGTTTGTTACATGACTTTTCCTCTTTGAGAAAGTTGCTACTGGTTTACATGTTTTCTATTGCCACTTTTCAGGGTTTATTGTCTGATTTCAGTCCTGTAATGTTCTCACAACAATTATTTAATGTTTTAGAAAACTTTACTTATGTCTGTGATAATATAGTTTAAAGCTAAATATGTGTTTGATATCAATCATGTACTGTCTCACATCAGTACTTTACTGTCTGATATTAGTCCTCTAATATTCTCACATCAGTACTTTATTGTCGGATATCAACCATCTAATGTTCTCACAATAGTCATTTAATGTTTTAAATAACTTTACTCATGCATGTGACAATATAGTTTAAAGCTAAATATGTGTCTGATATCAGCCCTCCAATGTTCTCACATCAGTCATTTAATGTTTCAGTCATGTACTTTATTGTCTGATATCAGTCCTATAATAATATAGTTTAAAGCTAAATATAAGTCTGATATCAGTCATTTACTATCTCACATCAATACTTCATTGTCTGATTTCACTCCTCTAATGTTCTTACAACAGTCATTAATGTTTTAGATAACTTTACTCATACTTGTGACAATGTAATTTAAAGCTAAATATGTGTCTGATATCAATCATGTACTGTCTCACATCAGTATTTTATTGTCTGATATCAGTCCTCTAATGTTCTCACATAAGTCATTTAATGTTTCAAATAACTTTACTCATGCCTGTGATAATGTAGTTTAAAGATAAATATGAGTCTGATATCAGTCATTTACTGTCTCACATTAATATTTTATTGTCTGATATCAGTCTTCTAATGTTCTAACAACAATCATTTAGTGTTTCAGATAACTTTACTCATGCCCGTGACAATATAGTTTAAAGGTAAATATATATGATATTAATCATGTACTATCTCACATCAGTACTTCATTGTCTGATATCAATCATCTAATGTTTTTACAATAATCATTTAATATTTCAGATAACTTTACTCATGCCTGTGACAATATAGTTTAAAGCTAAATATGTGTCTAATATCAGTCATTTACTGTCTCATATCAGTACTTTATTATCTAATATCAGTCCTCTAATGTTCTCACATCAGTCATTTAATATTTTAGATAACTTTAATCATGCCTGGGACAATGTAGTTTAAAGCCAAATATGAGTATGATATCAATCTTTTACTGTCTCACATCAATACTTTATTGTCTAATATCAATCTTCTAATATTCTCACATCAGTCCTTTAATGTATTATAATGTCTTATATCGATCTCATATTAATCGTCTAATATTTTACAATCTTCTTATTTCAGATATTCAACTCGCTTTTAAAGTAAAAAAAAAAAAATAGCAAAACGATTGAAGAAAGGAAAATGAAAAGTCGATGAGGATGACAGACAAGTCACGGAGTTGTTTTTAGACTCTTATTGCTGGTTTGGGGTAGATTTGCATGATGAATTTGTTATTAGCAGTAGTTTGTGAATTTGTGAATTTATGCATGGTAGTGATTTGTGATTTTCTGAATTTGTATGATGAATTTGTGAATTTATTGGTGACAGTCGATTTTAGATTCCATTATGTCTGTTATGAGTTATTTTGCCAGAAACAAATATGTTAATTTGATTAATGCAAGTATTTATGAATGAATATTGAATGACTTAGATCTTTTTTCTGCCTGCATAATACAGGTACTTATGATATTGATGCTACATATACTTTTAGACTCATGTGATAATACAATCCAATAGGATCATTGGTAATTAACGAATTTGATCATGTAGGTAATTTCGGTGGATAATGAATGTCTTAGATGTACTAGCCATATATTGCAGGAATTGAATATTGTCGATGACATCACAGTCGGGTTAGACAGATAACAGTCACTCACATATGAGGTGTTTTCATGACTGGTTGACATATGAGTCATTTATCGACTCTTATAAGTCTAAGTAAGACTCATGTGAGGCCTGTAGGCTCCAAATTTGATAGTCAATAAGATCAGCCATATTATAGTCTAATAACAATGACGTACTAATATGCATTTTACATGACTGGGTCTAATATGAGTCATTTAATGACTCTTATAAGTCCAAGGAAGACTCATATGAGTCCTATAGGCTCTAAAATTGTGATAGAGTCATGTTATACTCACCAGAGCATTAACAAATGAGAATTTTTCATGACTAGGTCTCTTATGAGTTAATTAGTGACTCTTATAAATCTAATGATGGCTTATGTGAGTCCTGTAGGATCCAAATCTAATAGTCAGAGAGATCAGTCATATTATACACTAATAACAGTGATATACCGATAGGGATCTCACATAACTAGGTCACATATGAGTCATTTACTGACTCTTATAAGTCCAAAGATGACTCATGTGAGCCCGATAGGATCCAAATCTGATAGTTAATAGCATCAGTTAAGTTATAGTCTGATAACAGTGATGTACCAATACATATTTTTCATTACTGTGTAACATATGAGTCATTTACTGACTCTTATAAGTCCAAGGATAACTCATGTGAGTCTGGCAGGATCCAAATCTGATAGTCAATGAGATCAGTCATGTTATAGTCTGATAACAATGACGTACTAATATGTATTTTGCATGACTGGGTCTCATATGAGTCATTTACTGACTCTTACAAGTCCAAGGAAGGCTCGTGCGAGTCCTGTAGGCTTCAAAATTGAGACTCAGTCATGGTAGTCATGCTATACTCACCAGAGCACTGACAAATGAGAATTTTTCATAATTGGGTCTCTTATGAGTCAATTAATGACTCTTATAAGTCCAAGGATAACTCATGTGAGTCCCATAGGATCCAAATTTGATAGTTACTGAGATCAGTCATGTTATACACTGATAACAGTGATGTACCAATAGAGATCTCGCATGACTGAGTCACATGAGTAATTTACTAACCCTTATAAGTCTAAGGATGACTCATATGAGTCCGTAGGATCCAAATCTGATAGTTAATGGCATCAATCAAATTATAGTCTGATAACAGTGATGTATCAGTAAATGTTTTTCATGATTGGGTCACATATGAGTCATTTACTGACTCTTATAAGTTCAAGGATGACTCATGTGAGTCTGGTAGGATCCAAATCTGATAGTCAATAAGATCAGTCATATTATAGTCTTATAACAGTGATGTACTAATATGTATTTTGCATGACTGAGTCTCATATGAGTCATTTACTGACTCTTATAAGTTTAAGAAAGGCTCATGCGAGTCCTATAGGCTCCAAAACTGAGACTCAGACGGGGTAGAGTCATATTATACTCACCAGAGCATTGACAAATGAGGATTTTACATGACTGGGTCTGATATGAGTAATTTAATGACTCTTATAAGTCCAAGGAAGACTCATGTGAGTCTTGTAAGCTCCAAAATTGATACTCAGTCGCGGTAGAGTCATGTTATACTCACCAGGGCACTGACAAATGGGGATTTTTCATGACTGGGTCTCTTATGAGTCATTTAATAACTCTTACAAGTTCAAGAATGACTCATGTGAGTCCTATAGGATTCAAATATGATAGTCAATGAGATTAGTCATGTTATACACTGATAACAGTGATATACCAATAGGGATCTTGCATGACTGAGTCACATATGAGTCATTTACTGACTCTTATAAGTCCAAGGATGACTCATGTGAGTCTGGTAGGATCCAAATTTAATAGTCAATGAGATCAGTCATGTTATAGTTGAATAATAGTGACATACTAATATGCATTTTACATGATTGGGTCTCATATAAGTCATTTACTAATTTTTATAAGTTCAAGGAAGACTCATGCGAGTCCTGTAGGATCTAAATCTGATGGTCAATGAGATCAGTCATGTTATAGGTTGATAACAGTGATGTACTAATATATATTTTGCATGACTGGGTTTGATATGAGTCATTTAATGACTCTTTAAGACTAAGGAAGGCTAATAGAAGTCTTGTAAGCTCCAAATCTAATAGTCAATTAGATCAGTCATATTATACTCTGAAAACAGTGATGTACCAATTGGGAGATCGATGGACTGGGTCACATATGAGTCATTTACTAACTCTTATAAGTCAAAGAGAGACTCATGTGAGTCATGTAGGCTCCAAATCTGATAGTCAATGATACCAATCAAGTTATAGTCTAATAACAGTGATGTATCAAGAAACATTTTTCATGACTGAGTCACATATGAGTCATTTACTGACTCTTATAAGTCCAACTGAGATTCATGTGAGACTTGTAGGCTCTAAATCTGATAGTCAATGAGGTCAGTCATGTTATAGTCTGATAACAGTAATGTATCAATAGGCATTTTACATGATTGGGTCACATATGAGTCATTTACTGACTCTTATAAATCCTAGAGAGACTCATGTGAGTCATGTAGGCTCCAAATCTAATAGTTAATGACATCAATCAAGTTATAGTCTGATAACAATGATGTACCAATAAGTATTTTTTATGACTGGATCACATATGAGTTAATTTACCGACTCTTATAAGTCCAAGTAAGACTCATGTGAGACCTGTAGGCTCCAAATCTGATAGTCAATGATATCAGTCATGTTATAGTCTAATAATAGTGATATACTAATATGCATTTTGCATAATTGGATCACATATGAGTCATTTACTGACTCTTATAAGTCATATAGATACTCATGTAAGTTCAGTAGGCTCAAAATCTGATAGTTAGTGAGATTAGTCATGTTAAACACTGATAACAATGATGTACTAATAAAGATTTTGCATGACTAGGTCACATAAGAGTCATTTATTGACTCTTATAAGTCCAAGTAAGACTCATGTGAGACCTGTAAGTTCCAAATCTGATAGTCAATGAGATTTCAAATCTTATAGTCTGATAACAGTGATGTATCAATAGACATTTTGAATTACTGGGTCACATATGAGTCATTTACTGACTTTTGTAAGTCATAGAGAGACTCATGTGAGTCCAGTAAGCCTTAGAGGAATGGATTGCATATAACAAAATTGAAAAAACACTCTCTGGTTCACACACAGACATATATATATATATATATATATATATATATATATGTAACGACCCTAAATTTTGAGAATCGTGTACGATGGATGGTGTGCGTGGGAACGTGTGTGTGTTTTACACACTTGGTGTGTTTGTGTTTTACACACTTGGTGTGTTTGTGTTTTACACATGAGAAATGTGGAGTTGGCTTTACACCCAAAAGTGGCATATGTGGTTTGCATGGGAACGGGTCCCATTGTGTTTTAAGAGAAGGCAAAGCTTCTCTTTGAAGCCTTAATCGGTTGCGAGAGTTTGAGGGTTTCGGGTTTTGAGGAGAGAAGGAAGAAGAAAGAAGAAAGAGGATGAAATCACTGGATTCGTATGCTCCAAGCCTTGAGATTGTGTGGAAAAGGTTTTGTGAGATCGTATAAGGGAAGGATCGCCGTCAGTTTCGATGTTTGTGCATTAGTTGTGTGATTTGGAGCCGTTTGGGGGTTTTGGAAGCCCATTTCTTTGAGCGAAGAGATCGTGTGTTTTGAGCTGCTAATCGTAGCGTGGGTTTGTGTGAGGTGCGTGTGGAAGGTTTATCGACGATCGCGAAGGCTTGATTGTGATCGTAGAGTTCGGAGATACTCGATTTTGAAGCGGGGAAGATGATCCAATCTATGGGTTAATCGATCGATTTAAGGTGAGAAATCCATGCTAGATGAGTTTTAAATACTTAATTTTATGGTTGTATAATTGTATGTGAGATTTGAGTTAAATTCGAGGAAGAAAAATTAGATTTGAAATGAGAAAACCAAGGATTTGGCGAAATCTGCAAATTTTGATCGATCAAATTTGACTTGAGACTTATGAAATACGATTTCTGAAGGTTTTCGATCGATCGAAATTAAATTCGATCGATCGAAATGTGTTTCAATCGATCGAGTTGAAAACTCGATCGATCAAAAAGTATAGAACATGAAGTGTCATGGAATTCTGTTGGAATTCAATCGATCGAAATTGATTTCGATCGATCGAGTTTCAAATTCGATCAATCGAAATTAGAATTCAATCGATCGAAATTGACTGAGCGTGCCGACAGTGCTTCAGTGTTTCAGCCATAACTTTTTATCCTGAACTCGGAATCAAGTGATTTCTAAGGCATTAGAAAGAGGACAACGAGACCTACAACTATAATAAATATGAAAATTGATGAATCAAATGTTTTAAAGGTCAAAATTTGGAGGAAAGTTATGTTAAGTTCTAAGTTAGCGCGTTTCGACTGAGCTACCGATATAGTCTCGGAATTTTAGCCATAACCTTTTACTCAGAACTTTGATTAATGTGATTCTTAAGGCATTGGAAAGAGAACAACGAACTCTATAACTCTTATGAATTGAAAAACTTGTGAATCAACTATTTTAAAGGTCAAAATTTTATAAGAAGTTACATTATTTTCAGGTTAGCACGAACTTGTCATTTTCCGTCTCATTTTGAGAAGTCACTTAAATCTGTCTAAGATATTAGTGAGTAGAGTTAATCCTTGATGAATCTTTGTGTGCTTGTAATGTAGATTGAGGGCGGAGGCCATCGATAGGACTTTGCTTGGCTCAGCGTAACTTCAAGGGTAACGGTAGGGAAAATTCACCATCTAATTGCATTTTTTATTTTGTTCATAGATGATATGATATAAATGAATATTTTGTAATTGTTTTTGAAAATATGAAAGCTTTGAAGTATGAATTTGTAATTGAACGCATGTGTATGTCGTTTCATTTATGTATCGATTTTCGTTCCATTTATGTATCTGTTTGTATTTCGTTTCGTATCCATTTGTGTTCCGTTCCATTTTCGAATTTGTTTATGTTCTTGCTAAGGAAGTTGAATTGAGAACTCTTTTAATTTGAAAAATGAGTGGCGGAGAGGAGTTGAGTCTCCGAAGAGGGGTTGAGTCTCCAGAGTTTTTACTCTGTTCTCGCTTATGAGATGCTTTGTTCTCGCTTATGGGATGCTTTAGCCCCTCATTGATTTTGTGACCCAATGTGTTTTGTTCCCCGCATACGGGATGCCTATGTGATTGTGCTTTGGTTACACTTTGTGTACAAAGAGGGATTGAGTCTCCGAGGTTTTTACCTTATTCTCGGGATGGGATGTTTTAGCTTTCGATATGTAAGTTTTTTTCCTCGATACGTTCTCGTTTCTTGTATACTTCGATTTGATGATATGTTACTCTATTTTGTTATGTTCTCATCATGATATGTCACCATTTCTAACATGTTATGCATTAATTTATTCTGCTTCTATTTGCTTCTGTTTCCAGCTATGTTTTGATAAGTATCTTTGTTTTTCAGATGTATTTGTTCTCGATATGCTCTGTTTCCACTTAGCTATGTTTTAAAAATGAAAATGTAATATTTACAACTCTGTTTGATACGAAATGGTTTTAAAATTATGTCACCGAATCTATGCACTTCAATGATAAGATGTGAATTGTGTTTGAATTTCTTCTACTGAGCTTAGATGTAACTCACCCTTCGACTATACGTCACAGGCTTGGCAATTAGCAAGATACGAGATTTGGGGTTGAGGACTTGAGGAGTAGTAAGATTTTGGGATCGTAGATCTGTATTTGAGCTTTGGTATGTTTAGTTTCGTAATTCTTTTAATACACTTGTATGTACTAATTTTAATTATTGCACTTTCACTGTAGAACTGGAGTTCATGTTTCCACTTTGTTGTACCAATATTTTATGTATCAAATTGTGACCTAAGATCTGGCAGTCTGGTTTTCCCGTTGGATATTTGTTTATGTTTAAAAAAAATAATAAAAAATATATTATTGGTTTTTATGGAAACGAAAAAATCGGGCTGTCACAATATATATATATATGATAATCTATAATTTTGGAAGACTCATGTAAGTTGAGTATTATATGCAATTCATGCGACGCGTTAAGTACTAGGTGGACTGATATAATTGCCACCGACGTGGGTCCCTAGGTCGAAAACGTCGGAAGCTTCATGGGGAAGGAAACCAGAAAATAGAAGGGAATAAAATGAAACGCCGGCAACAAGCTTCGCAGAGACAGCACCGGCAGTCTTCCCTGTTACTTCGTCTGCAAAGAAGAAGATGAAGAAGAGAAGAAAGATTTACAGAGACGGTTGTTAAGAGAAGAAGATGAAGAAAAGTGGTAATGCATGATAGATAGTGATGAAAGGAGGGGTGTTTTAGTACATTTAGGTTAGGGTATTTTGGTCCTCTAAAATTTAACTTAAAGTAAAAAAAACACATGTGCAGAATTTTGAAACCCTTGGAGGTAAATATTAAAAGAAAGTTTAGGGTCAAGACCTTCCTGGGTCATTTCATGAAGTTGGGACCCCGGTGGGTAGATTAGAAAGAGTTGGGACCCGGCTAGGTAATCCACCCTTAATAAATAAGTACTGGTGCGACACTCCTTTCCTCAAACCTTGTCGGGTTGGGCAGAAATTTTATTCAAGACCCTCACATTCTGACCCTCGGTGCCCGACCTTGATCCATCTGATCTTCAGGTTGCCTCAAGGTGAGCTTTTAGCAAGGCCGTCGAGGCCGAATCCTAAACTTTATTCGGCCCGAGGAGATGGATCGGGTCATATATGCATGCACTAATACATGGACAAATCATGCCCAAAAGGATATATATGAGTTGTCTAATTGAGACTAGTGTGACTAAATACTCTAAATATTTTAGAAAGTCACATTTTAATTGCGTTTTTTAAATTGTGACCATTAAAAAAATATGTACATTATGCCATTTTATTGAAAAGAATTAAATACGTTTCCGCAATAATTGAAAAAGAAAGCAAGTTTTTACGTAAGAGGCATTTCCCGAAATAATTTAGAATATATATATATATATATATATATATATATATATATATATATATATATATATATATAGTAAAAGAGGCTAGCCAGAACATGAGTTATCGAGTTTGGAAAATGATTTATGAGATCGAAATAAGTTTTAGAAATAATCAGATTATTGGCAACGGTGGATTCGTCGCGTAGGCTTTGCTTGTGGATCGCGACGGGCGTGGCCAGGGGCATGACAACCATACAAATTTTGCCCATTGAATGCTATTATGATGCTCCCTTATCGTATCCCAAGCTCCTTTGAGCGTGAAGTAACCATCAGATGAGTTAATCCACACTAACCTGTCCCCCATATCCGCCATAGAATGGGCTGCATCTGAATATCGGCCCAAGCATTCTCCATTCGGTGAATCGTAAATGCTAGAAGTTTCCATAGCCATTCTCAAACATATCAGAAATCTTCATATCATCCTGAATACGGGATTGTGATAAGATCAAGGATCAAAATTTTAGCCAAGATTATCGGTTTGGGTCCCCATCGAAACGGAAATGAAATTTAAATTTTCGGTAATTTTCAGTTGAATTGAAGTTTTCGGCTGAAATTTCGGTCCAAATTTTCAGTTTCGGCCCCCTCCAAAACCGAAATTAAATCCGAAATTTTGATCCTTGGATATGATTCATCTTCCGTACTTCTCTGCTATCAAATGGTTACCCAACCAATGATCATTCCAAAAATCAATCAAAGATTCATTCCCTACAATGCATTGGACATTTTCTTTGATTGTGTCTCTAACTCGCATCAGACCCCTTCAAGCCCAAGAACAATCCCGAAGATAATTACATGTCCAGATATAAGACTCCTTTACATATCGAGCATGCATCCATTTCGACCACAAAGACTTTTTGTTTGCAACAAGTGACCACAAATTTTTAATGATTCCTGCATCATTCCAATCTCGTAATGATTGAAGGCCAAACCCTCCCTTTTTAGGCCAACAAATATGCTCCCAGCTAATCATGTGAATCCAGTTTGTAAGAGCAGTGCCATTCCAAAGAAAATTTCAGAATTTTTTGCAATATCATCAAGTACTTTCCTAGGAACGAGAAAGGCTCCCGTTTAAAAATTTTGGTAACTGTTAAGAGCTGATCTTCTATCTTGCTTCTCAAACCAAAGGTAAAATCTTAATCCTTTTAATTCAATTGAATACAATGAAACCGTAGCATATACGAATAACTAGTTAAAAAAACTTACGCGTGACAAAGTATTGTTGGTTAAACCAATAGTAAAACTTTTACAAAATTTTGTTGGTCAGTTACAAGCTGAGCTGAATGAGAGATCAAATAAATCGACATGAAGTTGGGTCTCTATAACTTAAGCAAAGTCAGGACCTCTAGGTTGTATTCCAGTTCTATGCTTTTCCCCGTTTACTACGAACGATGACTTCTTCAGGAGCACGAAGAATGAGAAGTGGGATCCTCAAGCTATTTTATTCACTATTACTTTTAGGCTCCGTTTGGATTTTTTTGGGAAAAAGGTGGAAATGGATTTGAAGATCCTATGGATTCCTGCCCCTTTGGAATCAATTGGAATTCATCGTTTTTGGGCATTTGGATTGTTTAATAATAATCTATTAAAAAATAAAAGAGAAAGGGGAGCACTGTCTTTGGTGTACACAACACACACCAAATAAAAAAGTAGAGAGAGGGAGATTGGAGAGAGAGAGAGATAAAATATTTGTAGAGAGAAAGAGAGATCGAGGAGAGAGAGCAGAGAGAAGAGAAAGAGCGAGAGAAAGGAGAGAGAGGAGAGAGAGAGAGAAAGATCGTGGAGAGAGAACGAATGAGAGAGATATTTTATCTCACTTGGATGTTATGGTGGCACCCGAAGATCCCGAGTATCTTTTCCATCGGAAAAGATGAAATCTTAGGCTTTTAGAAGGATTTGCCGATTTCTAAAGGCGGGGAAAAGGAATTTATTTTCCGCCAATTTCCAGCGCTGAATTTTGGTTGCCAAACATAGGAAATGAACATATTTCCTTTCCTTTCTTATCTTTTCTTTTCTTTTCCCCCTATCCAAACACACCCTTAGGGCATGGACCCTGACCAATCAATTATTACAATTGCTATCGGTGAGTAAGGGAGCGTTTAGCTTTGAATAAAATGGAGTGCATAAATAACACTCATAAAGTTGATCACAAATTGATGTGATCGAATATTGATAATGATGACAGTTTTCTAAATCTCAAGGCTCCATTTTAAAAACTTGCCTTGAGCCCCCAAAATCTCAAGGCCGGCCTTGATGATTAAAATAAGAAAAAAAAGTATATATATATATATATGTATATATATGTTGTGCAAAAATCCCTTACAAGGTATTTGCACTTTTAATCACGTTGATGGATTTCACGTGCGAAAAAGACAACCAATAAACCAAATAACCAATATCACAAGAAGGTAGAAAGAGAAAGAGATCATACAACAAACAAGAACAAGATTACGTGGTTCGGCCTAAGCCTACGTCCACGGGCAGTCAAACAAAGTGTTTCCACTATCACAAAGAAGATGCACAAAGGCTACAAACAATAGAGATCGAATTCTCCAATCTTACCCAACAAAGGAGAACCACAAATACCAGTGCCCAAAAAACCGAGACTCACATTTAAAACTAAACCCGAAGTTCTCTCTCTTACCAAAACAAAACCCAAATTCTCTCTCTCTAACTCACAAGCACCAAAGGGGATCCCAATTCCAAAACCCAAAAAATCCCACTCATCCAAAAAGATTTCTCACTATTCATAGCTAGTTTCCTATTTAGACTAAGACTCTTCTTTTATAGCAAGTTTTTCTCTCACACTAAATAACCCAAAGAGAACTCACGTTCCAAACTCTCCCACTTTCCAGTTTTGGCTTGGACTCTTATTCTCTATCTTTTAGATCCTATTTAATAGGATTTTATTTTTATCCAAACTCAAAATGAGAAGGGTCAAACTAAATTAGCTTGGGTCAACCTGTTCAAAGCCAAACTGAGCTGACACCCAACAATATATATATATATATATATATATATATATATAGGGAGCCGGTCCCGTCCTCCATGGGAGGACGGTGACCGTCCTCCAAGGTCCATGTGGAGGTACACATGGCACCCAAAATACTATTTGGTTGTCAAGTGGAGCAAGAGTGAATGGTTTAGATCAATTTAAAAAAAAGAAATTTCGAGGAAAGATTTTTAAAAGTATAAAGCAATGTTTGACTAGTTTCAATGGTCTACGTTTCACGGCTCAAAAAACGACATGGTGGAGATGAGTTTTCAAAACTTAAAAAAAAAAAAAATGATCTAAACAATGCACCCGAGGTCTATATGGCATTGAAACAATATTTTGAATGTCACGTGGACCTCCTCTTGGAACCTTGGAGGATGGTGGTACCTTGGAGGACGGTGGTCATCCTCCTATGGAGGACGAACACCTTTTCCATGTACTGTGACAGCCTGATTTTCCTTGATTCCACAAAGCAGTGCGATATTTTTTTTTTTTTCCTTACATCATAAACACAAGGAAAATTGGACCGTCGGGTCGCACATATCACGATCCGAATATAGAATTTACTTGGTATGCCAACAAGGGTAGAGTCAAAGCAAAAATATAACAACAAAAGATTTCTTCTATATAAAAGACTAAATAAAAAGGGGCCCACAAGAAAATCATCGGTGATGACCGACCATCACCTAAACAGTGGCCTCAAACAGACTTACAAAATAAATCTTAATACAGTAATAAGTCCTCGGACATACCCAGTCCAAATCCAAAAGACTTCAAAACCTCCATTAAACAAACCCAAAATATACCCATGTCCAAACCTTACCTAAGGTAAAATTCTCCAAACGGGAGATCCCAAGCCTTTCTTCGCAACAGGATCTCGATCAACACTTGTACCTGTGACGTATAGTCAAGGGATGAGCTATATCCTAGCTCAATAGAGAAACAACTGAATGAACATATAAGTTAATCTCTCACATATATTCCATGACTTTTAGAAGCATGACTTATCAATGAAATAGCTAGAAAAATAATTTAAATGACTGAAAAGATGAACTGAATGTAATTGTTATTTTACATGTGTTTACTTATTTTCAACTTGCTCACAAAAGACAATGATAGGCATAAACACTTAAATCCGTAACTTAAATATTCCCCAACTTACTATAGAATTGGGCGTCCGACGGAATACCCTCCATCGTCGTCTAATTAGACATTTTCATTTTTTTTTGTCATTCTTCGATACTATCCAAGTCCCTTTCTCATAAGCGACGGGGTTTAATGCTCATACATACATCCCTGGGACATGCAACTGGTGTACGGATTAGCCACCGTACCGATCACGAATATTCTGTCGAGTCAGTCGTGGGTATCCCACCACATCAGTGGGGTATTCTCCAGAATCTTAAATAATAAAAATATCAAAAGTATACTACATATAGTTATTCACCGTGTGACTGTACTAATTATAATATATTAGGCCTTATCAATTCTTATTTTACTTTACTTTGCATTTATCCATACATCCCTGGGATGTGACTAGCTCAATGCATCACACAGATGCCCATATAACATTCACATCCCCTGGGGACATCACATACTCATATTTCAATTTATTTCCTTAGTTAGTATTCATACACACACACTTAAGTTTCACATCTTCAAAGCATGATTATTCATTCTATATCACTACATACATTCTCTTGCAATTAAAGTACATGTTCACAGTGTTCCCTACCTCACGCATGGAGCCGTTCAAAGCGATACCACAGTCTTTATTAATAGCTTTCC
This sequence comes from Chloranthus sessilifolius, assembly GCA_021018995.1. Classification (NCBI taxonomy): domain Eukaryota; kingdom Viridiplantae; phylum Streptophyta; class Magnoliopsida; order Chloranthales; family Chloranthaceae; genus Chloranthus; species Chloranthus sessilifolius. The sequence continues at coordinate 17,856,017 of CM037596.1, forward strand.
GCCCTCAATCTACATCACAAACACACCATGATGCATCAAGGATGAACTCTACTCATTAAAAACCTAAACTTATTTAGTGTTTCTAAAAAATGAGGTAGAAATGGGCAAGTTTATGCTAATATAGAGTTTGATGCTATATTTCCTCTAACTTTTGACCTTAAAACTTTGGATTCATAATTTGCTTAAAACATAAAAGTTGTAGAGTTCGTTGTCCTCTTTCCAACGCCATAATAATTGCATCAATCAGAGTTCAGGATAAAAAGTTACAGCCAAAATATCAAAGCAGTATCGGCAAACACAGTCAAAATCGATTAATCGAAATTTCAAAATCGATTAATTGACCCTAAAATCGATCAATCGAAATTCCAAAATTGATTAATCGACCTCAAAATCGATTAATCGGTTTTCCAAAAAAAAAGCTTTTTCAGCCACTGTCAGTGCCCAGTCGATCAATCGATTTCAAATTGATTAATCGAACCCCAAAATCAATTAATCGAAATAAAATTCGATTAATCGGTTTCGTGCTGCAGTTCTCAGATTTGCTTTTTGTCAAAAATTGATTAATCGATTTTGAGAGAAAACCAGCCCTTTTCGGGCAGTTCATCTAGCTTGGTTTTCTCTCAAAATTTTCTTCTTTTATTTCTTTTAATCCAACATTTATACATTAATTTAAAGCTCAAACTTCACACATATCATTAATTAACAAACCTTACCGCAATTTCAACGTATGAGTGATTCCACGACTCGAATCAAGAGCTAGGGTTCCTAGCTTCGAAAATCCTCAAATCAAACGTACCTTCCACGGAGTTTAACGCATTACATGGCTTCCACGCATCAATTCACAAACATCAAAACTCCTTTCCTTTCTTCACTCCCTCTCTTCTTCTTCCTCTTTCTCACATAAGAAAAACCCAAGCCTTCAAACCCTTCAAACAAATGGCTTCTAAGAGAAGCCTCTTCTCTTTTATACCTAAAGAATCCGGTTCACCCGCAAAACACACATACGCGCACAATGTATAAATGGCCCAATCCAATAGTTTTTATACTACACTAATGTGCATTTCACACCAAACTAAACCAACCCAAGTCATCAAGTTAACTTCCACTTGATCAAAATAAGTGATCAGACAGGCACGCATCCCGAGGTACACTATTCAAAATCAGACACGCATCCCGAGGTTCACTTTTTTAAGTCAAAATTTTCAGGATGTTACATATATATAACACTCATAAAGTAGAGAGGAGGGTAAAACTACTGAACAATTAATTCTTGTATAAAATCTTGCTATACAAGGAGTTATCAAGGAGAAGGGGTACCTGCTCTAGCAGGTAGCGAGATGTTAGCAAAGACAATAAAAACCTACTAAAGCAGGTAAATTCTGCTATAGCAAGGACTAACAGAGAGTACGCAACCTATATAACCGAGAAATAGATTTAGCTTCTTTCATCTAATTATAATTTTAAAAGTTTAATCATCTATGATATCAGGATATTCCTTACATATAGTAACTCAACATAAAACAGTGTTTTAAAAGTTGGAAAATGAATCAAACACCGTTGGAGATTATGATTTCAGTTCAATCGGTCAATGAACTATGTTGAACACCTATTTTGTTTTTTATATGTTACCTTTGAGGTTCTAGGGGGATCACCCTTATGATTAGCAGGGCCGACCCTAGGCCAAGCCCCAAGAAGTGGCCGCCTTGGGCCCCCAAATATTTAGGGCCCCCAAAACTTGGAAGTCTTTACTCTTTATTATCTAGTTGCTTAATATAATTTTTAATGTATAAATGTATTGAATTGATCTCATTGTTTAGTTAGTTAAGTGACTAGTGTTGTTTTACTTTTTACCCAACTTTAGGTTGTGGGTTCAAATCTTCTGAGGTCTCATATTTACATTTTTTATTAAATGAGTCATGGATCGGGTTGGCACAAGTCATTAGTCAAGTCACTGGGCCAGGCCAGCCATATATATTGACCTAGTAGAATCTCTAACCCAATTTTTTATTGGACTAGATTTGTTTGACCAAATCCTTTATATATAGGGTACCTCTAAACGCACCCACACATTCTCCGAAAGAGCCCATGTCTCAATTCCCTTGAAAACCATTGATTCATTCGAATGGGATGATGGAGATCACTTATCATACCTATTTTTCACAAAATAGATCTTCAGGTCATGGCCCACTTATCAGACGATCAATTTTTATTCCATGTGTCACAAATCCCAAAAAAATGGCCTTGAATCATATGACACACATCACACTCAAATGTGATTTTATGGCCATTTTTTTGGGGATCTATAACACGTTGAATCACAAACTGACTGTTTGATAGGTGCACCATGATCTCAAGGTCTATTGAGTGAAACATATGGGTGAAAAACGATTTCCATCATATGATTTGAAGGATTCAATGGCTTTCAAGAGGTTTGGGATGTGGGCGCGTTTAGAGGTACCTTTATATATATATATGTACAAAATTTTCTTATTAAATGACCCTAACTTAAAATAGCAATTTTTGGCTCATTATAGTTCCATTTTTTGGGAATGATTTGTCAATTTTGATCTATTCAACAAGACTTATCCAATGAATTTAGTTTTAGAAATTTTTAAGATGGTTACGTGCTAAAAAATGACAGTGAAAGGTTCAACGACAGTTAAAGTAGTAAAAAATGTTAAAATATTATTGGTTGGATTACTCGATCCGTCAAGTACATTCTACTATTTAGCTTTTCTCTTTTCATGTTGCATTTCTTTTTTAATATAGACTTTCGTTAATTTGTTAGTTGCATTTTCAAATTATAAACAATAGATGAAATATAGAGATATTTGTAATCTAAAAGAATGAATATTGTTTTATTTGTGAAAAAAAAAATTATGGCAATTTTTTCTTTTTAAGACTAATATGAAAGAGGGGCTCCATTTTAAAAACTCGCCTTGAGCCCCCAAAATCTCAAGGCCGACCCTTATGATTAAAACCAGGAAAAAAAAGAAAGTATATATATATATATATATATATATATATATATATATATATATATATATATATATATATATACCCTTTACTTAAAAAGAAAATATAACTCCACCGATTTGGGTTTTTCGCTGCAAGCAAAATGGTTCGATTTTCATAATCCCTGTAATACCCTTAGCTTTAGCTTATCTTATCTTTCACCCACCACAGAAAGAGACGTTTCTACCAAGTAGAGAAAGAGAGAGAGAATGGAGAGAATCTTCTACCAATCTACTGAGAGAGAGAAAGAGGAGAATCAGCTAAGGGAGGAGAAAACCAAGAATTAGGCAGGTATGATTTTTTTCCTATGGTTTTTATTTTTCCCTTTTCAAACCCTAATGAATTTATTTGGGCATTTCTTTTTAGCATCAACCAGATATTATTATTTTTGTATGGTTTTGATTTTTTTCGTTTTTAAACCCTAAATCTGATATTATTTTGCTCTTTTTTTTACAGGCAACTAGATTTTTTTTTGTATGATTTTTTCCTTTTTCATTTTTAAACCCTAAATCTGATTTTATTTTAGCATCATGCAGGTATAATATTTCTTTTGTTAGCAGGTATCATTTATTTTTTTCGCGTTTTAAAACCCTAAATCTGATTTTATTTTGCCTTTTTTTATTTATTTTTGTATGGTTTTCATTTTTTTGTTTTTAAACCCTAAATCTGATATTATTTTGGTCTTTTTTTACAGGCAGGTAGATTTTTTTTCGTATGATTTTTTTCTTTTTCATTTTTAAACCCTAAATCTCATTTTATTTTCCCCTTTTATTTTTGCATCATGCAGGTATAATATTTATGTTGTAAGCAGGTATCATTTTTTTTATTTTTTCTGTTTTAATACCCTAAATCTGATTTTATTTTGCCCTTTTTATTTATTTTTATTTTTTTAATGTTGATCAGACGGTTATGAATGTTTCATCCTCTTGGTTTTGATTTTTTCATTTTTAAACCCTAAATCTGATTTTATTTTGCCCATTTTTTTTAGCATCAAGTAGGTATAATTTTTATTTTGTAAGCAGGTATCAATTTTTTTTTTAAAAACCCTAAATCTGATTTTATTTTACCAGTTTTATTTATATATTTATTTTTTTAATGTCATACTGCTGCTGGTGTTGTTTTTTGCTGTTTTTTTCACTTCTTTTTTCACTGTAAAATGCAATGGTCCGATATTCAGAATCCCCATAATACCCCTAACATGTACAAGTGTTGTATTTATCTTGCCCTTTTTATGTTTCTTTCACTCAAAACCATAACAAGGGTGGGCGTGCTTGCAACGTAAATCTCCACAGATTAGGAGTTTTGTAGCGTCAGATCAAGGGCGACTATGATTGTAGGTCTGATACTCTAAATACTCTAAAGTAATCCGATTTCAGTTTATTCTTAAATTAGATAATGGGCATAGATTACTAATTTTAGATGGAGTGGATTAGGGAGCTTTAGAACTGATATTTGGTTGAGATTGTTTGTAGTTGTGTGTAAGTGGAGGAGATGATTGTGTTTCCTTTTGGGTTTTTGTATTCGAATATGATTTGTGTTAAACATGAGATATTGATAGTTATCTTTTGTGAAATTATAGGTTTGCTTGTATGTAATTAGTTAAGAATGATTGTGGATTTTTTGTATATAATGAGATAGTTCCATTTCTGTAACATCCCCGAAATTTGAGTGTTAAACAATGACCTCGAGATGCGTTCCCGACTGGTCATAGGTTTGACCAAGTGGAAGTCAAACTCGATGACTTTCAATTCAACTTAGGTTGGTAATTGCAAGTAGGTGAGTATGTGAATGGTTTAAGGCTAAATGAGAGATAACATACACCTATCTTGGGTGTATATGCCTAACACCGAAACAAGAGAGAGTTAAGAGGGTAATAGCTTGAGAGAATTTATTTCTCTTGTTTGTTTGGTAAGAGAGTTAAGAAGGGAGAGAGAGAGAGTGAAGAAGAGTAAATGCTATGGAAGGTTAATGTGGTTTTAAAGTAAAGACGGGCTTAGAACATTTAATACCGGATTCAACGCGCAAGGAACTCGTTGAAGCTGAAGTTGAAGCCCTAGTCGTTGAACCAACCACTTGATCAATCAAGAGATTGATTCAAGGTGAGTCTTGTTGATTTCAAATGAACATGTTGTTGTACATTAAAAATTTAGGTTTAAATGACAAATTAAAGAAGTAGAAATGAAGGAGAAAAGAAAGAAAAGGAAACTAAAGAAAGGCCCGCAAAAGAGCTGAGTTCTGACCAAATCGATTGATCGATTTGGAAAATCGATTAATCGATTTTGGTCTGAAAGTTATCTAGGCAAAGAAGCCCGAAGTCGATTAATCAATTTTTGAATTCGATCAATTGATTTAAAATCGATTAATCGTCTTAGCACCTCTAGTGGCTAGAAAAATCAGGCTTGGGAAAATCGATTGAACTATTTGAGAAATCGATTAATCGATTTTAAATTTTCAATTAATCGATTTGGAATCGATTAATCGATTTGGAATTTCGATTAATCGATTTGGGAGATCGATTAATCGATTTTGACAGTTTTAGTTGGCTTTTGAATTGGACTTTGAGATTTTAGGAGGGTCTTATACCTTATTTATTGCATCTTTCTTGATGCTTTGCATATGCTATGGTGTACCATAGGTGGTACAAGTGAACGCAAGTATAGGGAGCCGTGTCAGACCTTGATGCTTGGACATTCCAAGACGTGAGGTAGGGAACACCTTGAACATGTATTTTAATTATAAGAGCATGTATGTAGTGATATAGAAATGAATGTTAATGCTTACAAAATGTGAATCTTTAAATGGGTGTGTGTGTGTGACACCAAGTAAATAAGTGAAATTGAGACATCTCCAGGGGATGAGGAAGTGATAAAGGTATCTGTATGATGCAATTGACTTATATATCCAAGGGATGTATGTGATATTATAAAGCAAGAGTGAACAAGGACTGATAAGGCATAATCGATATTATATAGCACAATTACACGGTGAATAACTATATGTAGTGCACATTGATACTTTTGTTATTTAAGGTTTGAACAGAATACCCTACCGACGTAGCGAGATATCCACGACTGACTCGGCAGGATATTCGTGACCGGTACGGCGGCTAATCCGTACACCAATAGCACATCCCAGAGATGTTGAGATGAGAATTAGACCCCGTCGCCTATGAGAAAGGGACTTAGGTAGTATTGATATGAGAACAATGATATGAAAACTGTCTAGTTAGCCGACGATAGAGGGAATTCTATCGGGCGCCCAACTCTATAGAAAGTTGGGGAATATTTAAATTATGGATTTAAATCTTTGGGCCAAATCAGTGTAGTTCATGAGAAATTTGAGAACAAGTGAAACATGTAAAGTAACGATAATATTTCAATGCATCTTTTCAGTCATTTAAACTGCTTTCCTAAGAAAATTCATTGATACATTATGCTGTTAATATCATAGAATATATGTGAGAACTTGACTTATATGTTCATTGTGTTGTTCCCTATTGAGCTAGGATGTAGCTCACCCTTTTAGACTATACTTCATAGGTTCAGTGTTTGCGGCGGCTACTGCTTCGGGAGGCGTAGATCTGGAGGATTCGGATTACGTACCTTGAGAGGATCAAGAGCCCCCTCCTGAGGACTTCTTCTAGAGGACCCTTGTGTACTTTGAGGGAGATTTTGAGAGTATACTGTATGACTTGGTATGTCAAGCCTTATTTTTGGAGAATGTAATTTAAATTGATATATTCTTTTGGTGAACCATCTAGGGTGACTAATGTGATGTCACTGATGGTTCAGGTGGGTTCTCCTGCTCATGCAGAGGCATGAGGTCAGAACCATCTTTTGGGTCACATATTTTAGAGTTGATTTATTTAGAACTAGAGATTTATTCAATATCAGTTCTTATACATGTTATTTCTCTTTATTATTGCTTGTTATACCAATATTCCGTACAAATTTATGGGGCACGACCTAGAGGATTGTGCTGATGGCACGGGTTTCGGGGTGTCGAAATCCGAGCTGTCATAATTTCCTTATTGTATTTCTTTTTTGTGCATGTTTCTTAGCTTAGATTGATCATTCGTATTTTTATGTAATTTCACGAGATAGTTGCATGTCCTTTGTGGGTGTACATATGGGTGTGGGTGCATGTGTGCGGGGTTGTAGGTGCATGTGCTCTTTCATGCTTTCGCCTTGCCGGTTTCTGAAACTAAGACTTATCAAATGATGTGTCTTTGTATCAATTGAAATTTTAATCCATGGATAAGAGATTGTTTGCATTTGTTGGCTGCTCGGGTGGTGGGGAGTGAGTGGTTGGGTTAAACCTGAGATCTATTTCCTTTTTTGCAATTGTTAGCTACTGACGCATCAAAGATTGCATGGGTATTCAAGCTGAATTTTCCGAATCTGCCTATAAAACAGTCACTGGTGCAGATCTGCAGGTTATTTAGAGCATTATTCATTGATAAATGACTTTATTCTTATAACTTGAACGATCTTTATATATTTAATAAAATATCTAAGATCATTGGAACTTCTAATTTGATCTTTGTTGGTATTTATTATTTCTTTATTTTATTAACTTTTTTTTATCTATTAAAGATATGAGTATGTTGAATTTGTATTTTTAATAACCTAAAAATTAAAAAAATAAACCTTACAATGAGAAAAGAGTCTTCCAATGCGACAGAGGAGATGAGAAAACCAGCCGCGAAGCATTGTGAATCATTAGGACAATCTTCAAGCGTACCAAAGGAGAAAACAGAATCAATTCACGAGCAAATTAGAGGCTTGATGCTACCAGGTAAAACATATTATTTATGCTACTTATACTGTGTGGAAAAAAAATGCATGAGTCGATATATCTATAATTTAAAAACTATCATTGATTAAAAATATTACAGAGATTCTTCCATTACTTATTGTTTTGTAGGATCTTCATCATTAAATGCTCCTTCTACCTGTATGCCTATTGCTCCTTCTATCGAAGCTGTTCGAAGTATTTTTAATGAAGATAAAGATTACGATCTGTCTATTAAAAATTTTGATGTCCGAGGTTTGGTATGATGTTTGTTAACTTACATTAAATAATTATAATTGGATATCATTTGATACATATATTAATCAAAATAAGATATACTTATTATTGTTTCTATTAGCAGAGATAGAGTTATTACACATGAATGAATACAAAAAGGCATGGTATAGAAATTTGACAAAGGAAAGAAAAGATGCCATACTCTTGAGCAAGAGACAATCAAATAAGAGGTGTAAGACATGTGTTGGCTTTGTAACATTGTCTACGAAGAAAAAAGATGAGGGTAATCACATTATACTAAACGATCAAATTTATTCAATAATGATATTAAAATATTATAGCATACATGTAAAATTCATGTGTGATTGTGTAGGTTTTATGCCTGCACACATTCCTTCTTGCTCTATTTCCGTTGTTCCAAATGTTTAATTGGTTGGTGATGATTTGAACAAAGACAATGATATGCCTACGAAGTCATTAGATACCCAAGGTTTTTTCTCACTTCATTATGAAAATTTATTTAGATTTTTTTCCACAAAAAATAATGTAACTTTTTCTTCTAATAGAAGTGATACCATTACTCGTGCATCAATGTACGAATCAACGGAATGGAAGATTGACAAATGAAAAAAAAGCGGCCATCAATTTAAGGAGGAGAGAGTTATACAAGAAAAACAAAATTATGTCGCATTCATCTTCGAGCAATAGTAAACCAATTGCTGAAGCAACTTTTCAAACATTTGCAGGTAAGGAAACTCATCTAATTCAACTGACTCAATACTCTATATTCACATGATAAGCAAACTCATCTAATTCAACTGACTCAATATTCTATATTCAATGCTAACAGAGTTGACGTTACTTCGCAAAAAAACACCTGCAAAAGGAACCTATGTAAATTTGGGAAAAGAGAAAAAAGATGTCGTCCTTTCAAAGAAGTCGTATAGCAAAAAAAGGTTAACAAAAATGGTTGAAGATTCTATAGAGTGATTTCACTTATGTAATATAAATATTAATAATATGCATGCTAATAGGAATCGTTTTAGGTCAATTAAATCAAAAGATCCAAAAGCATCCATCATTTATTCAACCTATGAAGCAGGTTAGAAAATATTTTGAATATTGATCAGTCTGTATAAATATGTGGATATTATACTTTTTTATCAAATATATTATATATTTAGTTTAATATGAGTTCTGCTTTATTTTCTATAGGGTCTACATCTGGACAACGTGTTTCTCGCTCAATTCCAACAACTCATATGAAATTCCTTGACAACATTTCCACTAAGGAGATTATTCTTCCTTTACAGTCTAAATGCAATCATTGCGGAGCTACTAAGGGCATATGAACCTAAAGGATTTTGTTGTTGCAATGGAAAATTTTCATTAGTCTCAAATCGTATTCCTGAAGAACTTTACAATTTATTCACTTCGAAGATTGAAGATGCTATTCAATTCAGAGATTCAATAAGAATGTATAACAATACTTTTGCATTCACATCTTTTGGAATGAAATCTGATGAAACCCTCACCAAAATTTATAAAGGCATTTATGTTTTCAAAGCTCGGGGACAAATGTACCACTATATTAATCAGATTATGCCGAATGGTACACCTCCATCATTTCTACAACTATACTTCTATGACACTGAGCATGAAATTGAGAATAGGTTGGAAAAATCTAAGAATTTTAAAACCAATATTATTATGAAGCTGATGGATATCTTGAAAGTGAATCCATATGCTATATTCTTTCGAAGCTTGAAAGACATGCCATTAGCTGTAAATCATAAGATACTAATTAGAACTGATGTCAGTTTAGATCAAAGGGTCTATAATGCACCGTCTGCTTCTCAAGTTGCTGCAATATGGATGGAGGATGGTCAATCAATCGAACATGGAGAACGTGATATTGTAGTATATACTCATTCAGGAGATAAGCATAACGTTAAACATTACTTTGGTTTCTATGATCCATTACAATACCCGTTATTGTCTCCATACGGGGAGACTAGTTGGCATAAAGGCATAAAAATGTTGTCTCATAAGGGAAAGTCTCCTTTCCAACCAGAAAAGATTGATCATCAAATTGAATTTATGACGGTGCAAGATATAATACAACGTGAAACACAGGGTAAGTTAATCTTTTTTTATTTTTAATATATATTATATTCTTACTGGTAAATCAAAATTTCTTAAAAGATTATTAAATAATATTCAAATTTATTTTTATAGATTATCAGGAATCTAGCAAAGGAACAGTTTCGTGTCGAGAATATTATTGCTACAAATTACAAATTAGAGGGCAAGAAAAATCAATTTTTTTACATGCTGGCTGTCTACTGCAGGAATATTTCGTAGACATGTATATAAAACTTGGAAACACGAGGTTGAACTTTATTAAAAAGGGACAAGCTAACATTCGTGTTGATTTGTATCATGGACTAGAAGATAGTGTTGTAGCAGGAGAAACTCGAGCTTCTAAAGTCGGTAAAAGAATTGTTTTGCCTGCATCATTCATAGGAGGGCCAAGAGATATGCGTCGGCGTTATCTTGATGTGATGGCTTTAGTTCAACGTTTTGGTAAGCATGACATTTTTCTCATTATGACTTGCAATCCTGCATGGTTAGAGATTAACAAAGAATTAGGTCCTGGAGAGGAGGCTCAAAATAGGCCAGACCTCATTGCAAGAGTTTTTAGAGCCAAATCACAAGAGTTAAAGAATGAGTTATTTAAAAAATGTATATTTAGCCAAGTTGCTACCCATGTTCATGTGATCGAATTTCAAAAAAGGGGTCTCCCTCATGCTCATTTTTTGATTATATTAGAATCAAAATATAAGATCATGACTCCAGATGACTATGACATGTATATCAATGCTGAAATTCCAAACAAAGAAAAACATCCTCATCTTTATAAATTAGTGTTCAAACACATGATGCATGGTCCTTGTGGGGAATTAAATCCGATGAATGCTTGTATGATAAAAAAGCGTCGTTGCAAAATAATTATCCTCGTGATTTTTGAAACTATACGACGCAAGGTCATAATTCATATCCCATTTATAGACGACGTGACATAGGGGTGAAAGTAAATGTGACAGCCTGGATCTTCCCACCGCGAAACTCGCGCTATCAGCACGGCCCTCCAGGCCATGCCCCTAAAGTCCATATGGAACATTGGTATAACCAAGCAATAACTACTCAAATTAAGATAGATAAACTGAATGACGTAAAATCAAAATATATTAATCTAAAGCAAAAGCTCAAAAGATAGTTCTTCTTCCATGCCAACGCATGAACAGAAGAACCGACTGGAACCATCGGTGATAAACAGATCACCCCAGATGATTTGCCAAAAAGAATATATCATTAAATTACATGTTTCAAAAATTAAGGCCTGACATACCAAGCCGTAAGAAAAGCTCTCAAAAATAACTCTCAAGTGTGCACGAGTCCTCTAGAAGAAGTCCTCGGGAGGAGGCTCCAACTCTTCCCCGGGCACGTAATCCGAATCCCCCGGATCCACATCTCCCGAAGCCTCGGCAGTCGCAAGCAATGGACCTATGACGTATAGTCTAAAAGGGTGAGCTACATCCTAGCTCAATAGGAAAACAACAAGTATATAAATTAAGCTCTCACATGTATTCTAAAACAGTTTACAAGCATGGTTTATCTGATAGAATTACCTAGAAACAATTTAGATGAACAGAAAAGATATGATAGATGCAACTGTTACTTTACATGATTTTGTTCATTCTCAACTTACTGGTATTAGTTATTGATTCGGCCTAATCACTTAAATCTTAACTTAAATAATCCCCGAGCAGCATAGCATCGAGCCCCGATGGAATACTCACCATCGTCGTCTAAATAGACACTTGTCATATCTGTTTCTTACTTGAATACTATCCAAGTCCCTTTCTCATAGGCGACGGGATTCTGATCTCATACTCACATCCCCGAGATGTCAAATTGGTGTATGGATTAGCCGCTGTACCGGTCACGGATATTCTGCCGAGTCAGTCGTGGGTATCCTGCCATGTCGGTGGGGTATTCTATTCAAACCTCAAATAACAAAAATATCGAAAGTGCACAACATATAGTTATTTATCGTATAATTGTGCTAATTCTAGTATATTAGGCTTTATCATTTTTTCTTTTACTTTGCTGACATGTTACTCTTACACCCCTGGGGTGTCACTAGCTCAATGCATCAGTTTGATGCCCCTTAACACGTTTCACGTCCCCTAGAGACCTTATGAGTTCATTTTGTATTTACACACACACTCTCTTTGAAATCACATTTTTGATACATAAATATTCATGTGAATGACTCTACATATATGCTTTTAAAAATTAAAGTACACATTCAAGGTGTTCCCTACCTCAATGCGAAACCATCACTTGACGCATCACTATCCCCCTGTGGAAATCAAGTGCCTCAAACTATGTCAAACCTACATCACATGCTATTCTTAGAAAGTCCCCCCAAGAATCTCGGGAACCAAAGCTTCCAAGAACAATAAAAATAAACTAAAATTTCATGTAGTACCTCGTTCGAGCAATCACTATTCATTGTGCGAGCGAATAGTATTCATCGCTCGAGCGATCCTTATTCCTAGCTCGAGTAAGTACTATTCATCACGCGAGCGAACCCTCTTCATCGCTCGAGCGAACACTATTCATCGCTCGAGCGATTATAAGCGAGGTATCATCCCCGCTTGAGCGTTTCAAAACGAGGCATATGTAGCTTACGCAAACCCTCACTCGCGCGAGCCTTCCCTTCACAAGGCGTCTCGCTTAAGCGAGCCCAGAACATAGTTTATACTTATATTTTGTGATTCTCCTCGCGCAAGCGAGCTATTTAAACCGCTCGTGCGAGGAGTGATAACAGTTAATGCTCTATCAATTCGAGAACTAACTTTCTACTTCATTTAATATCCTATTAATGTAAAAAATGATCTAACTAACAATTAATACTTTATTTAAAACACACATAAACATTAAAACATACCTTGGCTCAATGGGATTCCTTATAGATTTGTTCCTTAGTTCTCCCAATGAAAGAGGGTTTCCAAAACCCTCCTCTCCAACCTTTTTCTAGATAAATCAAAATCTCCCAACCCTTAGATCTTCTTCAAGGGTTTCGCCACATCATCTTTGTACCATAAACTTAATATTCTTAGAGTAGATCTCACCTTTGGGTCAAAAGAAGATCTAAATTTCTAAATCTCCCTTACAACTCAAACCCTCTTCCTCTTACTCTCTCTTTCACTCTCTCTATTTGTTCTATAATAACCATGTGGGAGACTCCTTCCCCCTTTCTCTACTTGCTTTTGACTAGTGTGCTAACCACATGCATTCCTACGTATGTTTTGCACCCACATGGCTTACCTACTGAACATATACACTTAAAGTGTATATAGTAATTGTGGTTCCCTTGTGAACTACAAACACCCATGCGATGTGCGTCGTGCATGACGTACATAGTTCCCTAAAACCTGAGTTATTACATTCTTCCCACCTTATAAAATTTTCGTCCGCGAAAATTGATAATACACTAGAAAATTAGCTATAACTAGTAACACAGCCTTCGACGAGGCTAACCATTTAGTCTAATCATCTACTTAAGCATTTGGTCAAAAAGACCCGCAATCAAACCTGCATTAAGGTAACATACAATCCACACTATATTTGTACAGAATAGTGCAATATTCATTCAAATCAACTTGAAATATCTGGATCGATTTCACAATTATTAATTCTTGGAGGATGCTCATTCCCATTTACCAATGAGTACTTGCATAAGAACGACACATAATTTCCCATTCTGATGCAACGATGGACATTAGAACCAAATGACAATATATATACATAGACAATCATCAAGTTTACTAGTAAAATTGTGACAATCATGTCACGACTGTTCAAAATATCGCATCCCGATATGCACATCAAAATACTTACAAATATTACATTGCTATTTTTAAAAAGAATTTAAATGACAGATGATGACCTAATCGCCATCCTGCTCATACTCCTCGTCATCGTCATCGTCATCATCATCATCGTCGCCCTCCTCGTCATCATCGTCACCAACCTCCTCGGCGGTAGTGGCACCAGCTGTAGTCGCCCTAGTAGCAGGACACGAGCTAGATGCACCAAAGTAGTACCTCGCATAGCATTGATGCACTCCCAGTACATCTGTGGAAATGCATGGTCCATGAGGTCGATGAGGAGCGACTCCTGGAACCGCTGATGTAGCCGGATCTCCCGCATCATGCTGTTGTCGGTGGCAGGGAAAGGCTGGGGAGACGAAGTAGAGGGAGCAGCCAGTCCAGTCGGTGGTGGTTGTGCCGCTTGCCGGGCAACTTGACGATCCCACTTCCTGGTTAGACTGTTTTGGAGGCCTTTTAAGTTTCTACTTCGGTCTTGGCCTAGGAATGGGACGATGTTATCGGTGAGGACGGGCTCGTCCTCTCATATGTGGAAGCCATCCTTCCAGTTGCGCAAGTCAAAAAGGCGGGAAATAAGATGGGCGTACGGTAGGCGATTGATGGGTGGTGGAATAGCACCCTTCATGTTTCGCTTAAGAGCATGTATAATTCCCTTGAGAGCCACCTTAGGTGCATTAAACCACCTGCTGTGAAAAGCAAAGTGCAACGCCCTCAAAAATATGTCACGACGCTCTTGGTCGTGGCCCGCCGAGTATAAATTCTTTTTAAAAAAATTGTCAAGAGGCCACATATGTGGCGGCAACTGGGACCGAGTGATAGATTGTCTTGATGCAGTGGTGCCACCAGTAATGTCGGCGACGATTGTCTGGAACGGTACTTCTTGGGCAAAAGGTGGTTGTGAATTGGGTTCTCGGGTGTAGGCGTGAGGGCAATTCATGGCGAGCGAAATGTCAACCTCACCAAACTCAAACGACCTCCGTCTATTTCAATGACGAGAATGTCCTTGTTGGTAGTGGTCTTAAGAGTTTGATCAAATAATTTAACAAGCCGTGGATAACTCCGGTTCCCAAACGGTGTCAATAAAGATCGCATACGGTTTTGCGTGAGAAAATCAGAAGTCCATTTGGTGGATGTAGGATCCCAAAAGCAAGTGGGGTGGATTTCCCACTCGGTTTCAAAGATTTTAGCCCTCCACCAATCATCCAATAGGACCGGTGCCCCTGTTTGAAGTGGTGGTGGTGGAGGTGGTAGTTGTGGTGGCTGTGACGCCTTGTTGCGAGAAGAGGCGATCGAATCGCGACCCTCTTCTTGGGTTGAGGATTTGGGCTTGTAGAAGCCATTAAGGTATAAAAAAGAAATCAACTCAATAAAATAAGGTGGATTTAGGGCGCAATTTACCTTTTGAAGCATTTTTAACGGATCGGATACTTCAAATCCAACTTGAAATAGCACGTTCAAGAAGCTTCAAAGCCAAAACCCTAAACCCCAACGCCCAAATCGCTTATCGCGTGAAGAAAATGGGTGAAACAGTGATCGCTGCCCATTTTATATCCCCCCTCGCTTGAGCGGTAATAAGTTCTCGCACGAGCGAGTCTAAAACATTTTGGCGCTCTATTTTTGCATGGCTCGCGCGAGTGAGCGTAACTTCTCTCTTGAGCGAGCCCAGAAAAATTTTTCTGGCTCTTTTACTCCTGTATTTTCACCCTGTATCACTTTTAACTTCTAGTATCTCTTTAACACATGATTTCCTATCCAATGCATTTGGAAATTTCTGATGGAATGAGAAATCTACCAAGATTGAAATGAACTATGCTCAAAGTTTAACAAAATTTATTCATTCGTTTCAAAACAGAAATCTCCGTATATACATAAGCCAAAATATTATATATTACAACATTTTGTTAGGCACTAACTAGCGTTCTAAAATAAGCTAGGATATTGTTCTCTGACATCTGCCTCACGCTCTCACTTTGCTTCTTCGACCGGATGATTCTTCCATCGAACTAGCACTAATGGAATCACTTTTGTCCGCAACACTTGTTCTTTTCGACCCAAAATCTCCGTCGATTCCTCTATCATGCTCATGTCTTCATGTATTTCCAAAGGTTGACAGCCCAAAATATGATCAGGGCCATTAATATATTTCCTGAGCATAGATACGTGAAACACATTGTGCACCAGATCGAATAACGATGGTAATCTAATGCGGTAAGTAACTTCCCCTACGACCCAAAACCTCGAATGGTCGACGATAGCGGGGACTTAACTTCCCCCTCTTTTCGAATCTCATTATGCCCTTCATAGGCGACACTTTGACAAACACGTATTCACCCACCTTATAGTCTATACTGGTCCGCTTGATATCGGCATAGCTTTTCTGCCTGCTCTGAGCTGCTTTGAGTTTTGCCCTTATCATGCGAACATAGATGGCATTATCTTCAAGTATCTCAGGTCCCAAAACAAATTTCTCCCCGGTTTTTTTCCAATTGATGGGCGATCTACATCGCCTCCCATAAAGAGCTTCATACGATGCCATGCCAATGCTCGCTTGAAAACTTTTGTTATATGCAAACTCAATCAACGGTAGGTGCTGATCCCATGATCCTTGCAACTTTAGCATACACACCCTAAGCATGTCCTCGATGATCTTATTTACCCGCTCTTTTTGCCCATCAGTTTGCGGATGGAATGCTGAACTGAAATCCAATCGCGTTCCCATTCCCTCTTGAAATTTCTTCCAAAACTTCGACGTGTACAATGGATCACCGTCAGAAACGCTACTGCTTGGAATCCCGTGTAGGCGCACGATCACTTTCATATACAACTATGTAAGCTTTCCTGCCGTGTACATCGTGTTATAAGGCAAGAAGTGTGCTGACTTGGTCAATCGGTCTATGACTACCCAAATGATATTGTATCTCTTTGTAGTACTCGATAGTCCAACGATAAAGTCTAGAGAGATCGATTCCCATTCCACTCCGATATAGGTAGAGGTTGCAATAATCTCGCAGGATGTCTATGATCGACCTTCACCTGCTGACATGTCAAACACCGTGACACGTACTTAGCCACGTCTTGCTTCAAACCTCTCCACTAATAATTCTTTTTCAAATCTTGGTACATTTTAGTGCTACCAGGGTGGATCGCATAGTTTGAATTATGAGCTTCATCAAGTATTGTTCACCGCAGATCGGCATTGTCGGGAATGCAAAGACGGCCCCTAAACAATAGAGAACCATCTTCTTTCACTGAGAACTCATATCTAACACCTTCAATCACATCTTGATGAATCTTAGTTAGTGTCGAGTCTTTCATCTGTAGCTCGTGGATATGCTCAAATATCACTGGTCTCACTGATATGTTAGCCAAAAAGGCTCCTGTAGCTTGCGACTCGATATTTGCATCATACAGTGTCAGATCTTTAAATAACTTCTATCGGTGCATACCCAAAATCAAACTACCCAACTGAGCTGAACCCTTCTGACTCAACGCATCGGCTACTATATTAGCCTTACCTGGATGGTACTGTATGGAACAGTCATAGTCCTTGAGGAACTCCATCCACCTGCGGTGCCTCATATTTAACTCCTTCTGTGTAAACAGGTATCTGAGGTTCTTATGGTCGGTAAAAATCTCAAAGTTCTCACCGTACAAATAATGTTGCCAAATCTTCAGCACAAATATGACCGTTGCCAGTTCCAGGTTATGTGTTGGGTAGTTCTTTTTATGCTCTTTCAACTATCTTGACCCGTAAGCTATCATCTTTTTGTGTTGGTTGAGCACGCAACCCAAACCATTATACAAAGTATCACTGTAGACTGTGAACCCTCCACTGCCTGAAAGAATCGCTAGTATTGGAGCTGAAGTGAGCCTCTTCTTGAGTTCTTGAAAACTCTTCTCGCACGCTTCACTCCACTCGAATCTTGAATCCTCCCGTGTAAGCCTTATAAGAGGTCCTGATATTTTTGAAAACTCCTTTACAAAACGTCGATAATAGCCTGCTAGTCCAAGGAAACTACGGGCGTCGATCATGGTCTTTGGTTGCTCCCAATTTACTACTGCTTCAATCTTAGCTGGATCTACCATGACACCATATTTTGAGATGACATGTCCCAAAAAGCTAACCTCCTCTAACCAAAACTCGCACTTACTGAGCTTGGCATATAATTGGTGTTCACGTAAGATTTGTAGAGCAACCCTCATGTGTTCTTCGTGCTCCACTTTCGATTTAGAGTATATTAAGATATTGTCAATGAACACTACGACGCAGGAGTCCAGGTGTGATTTAAACACCCGACTCATTAAGTCCATAAATGACGTCGATGCGTTCGGCAATCCAAACGGCATCACCAAGAACTCATAGTGTCCATACCGTGTCCTGAATGCAGTCTTCTGGATGTCCTCTGCCTTGACTCTCAACCAATGGTATCTAGATCTCAGATCGATCTTGGAAAAATACTTCGCTCCTTACAGCTGATCGAATAGGTCATCTATCCTAGGCAAAGGATATCGGTTCTTTATGGTGAGTTTGTTCAACTGGCGATAGTCAATGCACAGCCGCATTGACCCATCTTTCTTCTTTACAAACAAGATCGGTGCTCCCCATGGAGACGCGCTCGGTCTCACAAACCCTTTATCCATAAGCTCTTGTAACTGCTCTTTCAACTCCTTCAACTCAGTAGGAGCCATTCTATACTGTGCTTTCGAAACAGACTCCGTTCCCGGTGCTAAGTCGATGGCGAACTCCACTTCTCTCTCTGGAGGTAATCCTAGTAATTCCTTCGAAAATACATCTTCAAACTCTCGCACTACTGCTAACTCAACTCGGAGATAATGTTCTTTTCCTTATCCTCCTTCAAGAATGCCAAATAACTATTGCACCCTTTTCTGATCAAGCGCTCGGCCCTGACTGCAGAAATAAGTGGCATATGCATCGATCTCTCTCCTCAAAATCGAAACGATCTCCTCATATTAGGTTTGAAGATGACAATCTTATTCTTGCAATCTACGGTCACACAATATTGTGGCAACTAATCTATGCTAAGGATCACATCGAATCTTTGCATGTCCAACAATATTAATTTTGCGTCCAATTCATAGACGTCCTCATCCTAAATACTCACTACTACCAACTTGCAAATCAACTCCGTACGACTAATTCTCCAGTCAGGATAGATACTAATAGAACAAAGTCCAGCGTCTTCGAAACAATCTTCATTCTTTTTGCAAACCTCGGAGTGACAAAGGAGTGGGTAGACCCTGGGTCTATCAACACTTTTGCTTCACATGCTATATAGCATCCTCTTTCGTAGACTCGTAACATACCTATAACACACATATATACATATATAACACATATTTTATTTAGAATTTTTTTAACACATAAAATGAATCTATACACTTCTAATTAATGCACATTCTCTATCTAAATTTTATTGAATTGACTTTTTTTATTTAAAAAGGAATCTCACCTTGGATGATGTCATGTATGTTCCCTGCTTCTTGGGCGGTGACTGCATGGGCTCTCCCTTATACGACCAGCTCTCTCGTTTATATCGGTCGTGGAATTGGAGCAAAGGCCATCTTATCCTTGTTCATCTCAGGACAATCTTTAATTATGTGGCCCACCTTACCACATTTAAAGCAGCCTCGCGTCCCTTGCCTGTAATCTGTCATTTTGTGGAACTTGCTACACTTGGCACAAGTCTCCCTAGGTGTGGAAGAAGCAACTCGTGAAAAGCCTTGTGTAACTGTAGCCCCTGTGGAAATAGTAGGGCTCTCATAACGTATTGGCCTCTCCGACGCAAGCAATGGGAATCTCTGATAGTTGGTCTGTTGCGCCGGTCTCCCATACCCTGCTTGGAACGGTGGTCTCTGACTAGGTACTATGAATCTCGGCTTTTTGTTCACCGGCTCATAGTTCTCTGTTCACTCTGATCTACACTCCCTCATCCCTGCTGTTCCCTTTGGCGGTATCGATTATTATTTTCTTCCTCAACTATCAAAGCTTTACTCATGACCTCTCCATAGGTCATCAGCTGAAACGGTGCCACTCCACCTCAAACTTTCAGCCTCAAACCTTGTTGAAACCTCTTTGCTCTTATCACATCCGTAATCATGTAATCGGGAGCGAAGCGAGCAAGTCTCATAAACTCCACTCCGTACTCCCTTACTGTCATCCGTCCTTATAAGAGTTACAAAAACTGTATCTCCATCTGATTTCGTACCAGTACGGGAAAATATAATTTGTTGAACTCTTGCACAAACTCATCCCACGTCCAGGGCAATCCTGGGGTCTCCTGAGCTTTAATCCTAGAAACGGACTTCCACCAAGGCCCAGCTTCCCCATCAAGCATATACGCTGCCCAACGGATGCTTTCATCTTTTGTGCATGTCAGCATGCTAAAAACCTTTTCCATCTCGCTTAGCCAATTTTCGACAGCCATCGACTCCGCTTGTCCTAAAAAGCTATGAGGTCTCATCCTCCTAAACTCAGTAAATGCAGAGGGCACTGGCGGTGTCGGAGCTACTGGAGGCGTAGGTGATTGTTGTTGATCATTGGCATTCTGAGCCACCAAGGATGCTACTTGTTGAGCCATGGCGATAGCCATGGTTTCCATAGTATGCATCATCCTCTGACGCTCTTCTCTGTCTTCATTTCTTTCTCTGATTCTCTCCTGTTCCCTCTGATCTCGATCTCGGTTCTCTGCCTGATCCTGACTCTCTTGGCCACCACTACCTAAAGCCCCTCTATCTCCCAAAGGCACTCGATTGGTATCCAAGATAAAGTCATCTCGACTATGCAAATTCCTATTATGACCGCCCCTAGGTTGGTCTCTTACCCTAGAAGACATCACTATTTGTATGTGAAACCAAAGTTTCGTTAGCAGAAGTCCCTATGCTCTAACAAAAATAATGATTGTTAGAATTTCTAAATGAAAGGCTTTGATACCAACTGTGATAGCCCGGATCTCGACACCCTGAAACCCGTCCTCCTCCAGGCCGTGCCCCTGAAGTCCATATGAAACATTGGTATAACCAAGCAATAACTACTCAAATTAAGACAGATAAACTGAATGACGTAAAATAAAAATATATTAATCTAAAACAAAAGCTCAAAAGACACTTTTTCTTCCATGCCAATGCAAGAACAGAAGAACCGACCCGAACCATCGGTGATAAATAGATCACCCCAGATGGTTCACCAAAAAGAATATATCATTCAATTACATGTTTTAAAAATTAAGGCCTGACGTACCAAGCCGTAAGAAAAGGTCTAAAAAATAACTCTCAAGTGCGCACGAGTCCTCTAGAAGAAGTCCTCGGGAGGACGCTCCAACTCTTCCCCGGGCACGTAATCTGAATCCCCCGGATCCACGTCTCCCGAAGCCTCGGTAGCTGTAAGCAATGAACTTGCGACATATTGTCTAGAGGGGTGAGCTACATCCTAGCTCAATAGGGGTACAACAAGTGAATATATAAATTAAGCTCTCACATGTATTCTAAAACAGTTTACAAGCATGGTTTATCTGATGGAATTACTGAGAAACAATTTAGATGAACAGAAAAGATATGATAGATGCAACTGTTGCTTTACATGGTTTTGTTCATTCTCAACTTACCGGTATTAGTTATTGATTCAGCCTAATACTTAAATCTTAACTTAAATAATCCCCGAGCAATATAGCATCGAGCCCCGATGGAATACCCACCATCGTCGTCTAAATAGACACTTGTCATATCTGTTTCTTACTTGAATACTACCCAGGTCCCTTTCTCATAGGCGACGAGATTCTGATCTCATACTCACATCCCTGGGAATTGGTGTACGGATTAGCCGTCGTACCGGTCACGGATATTCTGCCAAGTCAGTCGTGGGTATCCCGCCACGTCGGTAGGGTATTCTATTCAAACCTCAAATAATAAAAATATCGAAAGTGCACAACATATAGTTATTTACCGTATAATTGTGCTAATTCTAGTATATTAGGCCTTATCATTTTTTCTTTCACTTTGCTGACATGTTACTCTTACACCCTTGGGGTGTCACTAGCTCATTGCATCACTTTGATGCCCCTTAACACGTTTCACGTCCCCTGGGGACCTTATGAGTTCATTTTGTATTTACACACACACACTCTCTTTGAAATCATATTTTTGATACATAAATATTCATGTGAATGACTCTACATATATGCTTTTAAAAATTAAAGTGCATGTTCAAGGTGTTCCCTACCTCAATGCGAAACCATCACTTGATGCATCACTACCCCCTGGGGAAATCAAGTACCTCAAACTATGTCAAACCTACATCACATGTGACAAAATATTCTTAGAAAGTCCCCCCAAGAATCTCGGGAACCAAAGCTTCCAAGAACAATAAAAATAAACTAAAATTTCATTTAGTACCTCGCTCGAGCGATCACTATTCATTGCGCAAGCGAACACTATTTATTACGTGAGCGAACACTATTCATCGCTCGATCGATCCTTATTCCTAGCTCGAGTAAGTACTATTTATCGCGCGAGCGAACCCTCTTCATCGCTCGAGCGAACACTATTCATCGCTCGAGCGATTATAAGCAAGGTATCATCCCCGCTCGAGCGTTTCAAAATGAGGCATCTATAGCTTATGCGAACCCTCGCTCGCGAGAGCCTTCCCTTCACAAGGAGTCGCGCTCGAGCAAGCCCAGAATATAATTTATACTTTTATTTTGTGATCCTCCTGGCGCGAGCGAGCTATTTAAACCACTCGAGCGAGGAGCGATAACAGCTAATGCTCGATCAATTCGAGAACTAACTTCTTACTTCATTTAATACCCTATTACTGTAAAAAATGATCTAACTAACAATTAATACTTTATTTAAAATATACATAAACATTAAAACATACCTTAGTTCAATGGGATTCCTTATAGATTTGATCCTTAGTTCTCTAAATGAAAGAGGGTTTCCAAAACCCTCCTCTCCAGCCTTTTTCTAGATAAATCAAAATCTCCCAACCCTTAGATCTTCTTCAAGGGTTTCGCCACATCATCTTTGTACCATAAACATAATATTCTTAGAGTAGATCTCACCTTTGAGTCAAAAGAAGATATAAATTCTAAATATCCCTTACAACTCAAACCCTCTTCCCTCTTACTCTCTCTTTCACTCTCTCTATTTGTTCTATAATAACCATGTGGGAGACTCCTTCCCCCCTTTCTCTACTTGCTTTTGACTAGTGTGCTAACCACATACATTCCTACGTATGTTTTGCACCCATATGACTTACCTACTGAACATATAAACTTAAAGTGTACATAGTAATTGTGGTTCCCTTGTGAACCACAAACACCCATACGGCGTGCGTCGTGCGTGACATACACAGTTCCCTAAAACCTGGGTTATTACAGTAAAAGTTCGAAAGAAGATGCTAGATAATCGATGGGTTATACCATATAACCAATATCTATTGGCAAAATTTAATTGTCACATGAATGTTGAAATATGCTCTACAATTAAAACAGTGAAATATTTGTGTAAATATATCTACAAAGGGCATGATCGAGTTGCTTTGAGTATTATATGTCACGATGGGGAAAATCAAATTGATGAAATAAAAAAATTTCAAGCTAGAAGATGGGTATCTCCTCCAGAAGCTGCACGGAGAATATACAGATTCCTCCTAAATGAAATATATCCATCAGTCAATAATTTGCAACTACATCTTCCAAATATGCAATCAGTTGGATTTCATGAATATGAAGACCTTACAGATGTAATTGCAATAGACAAGTCATTGAAGTCAATGTTAACAGAATACTTCTGTTTAAATAAAATTGACGAAGAAGCTTGCAATTATCTGTATCGGGAAATTTCAGAACATAATGTCTGGCACGGAGATCAAAGATATTGGAGTCGTAGAAAGAAAAAAAAATGCAATTGGGAGAATTGTTGTTGCTCATCCTACAGAAGGTGAAAGATACTTTTTAAGATTATTATTAAACCATGTAAAGGGTGCAACTTCATTTGAAGACTTGTTAAAAGTAAATACCTTAGTATGTGCAACATTTCGAGAATCAGCTCAATGTCGTGGCCTATTAGAATGTGATAATAGTATCTCAGAATGTTTGTCTGAGGCCACAGTTTTTCAAATGCCGATTGAGCTTCGTCGATTGTTTGCTACTATATTGGTATTCTGTGAACCGTCTGATGTTAAAGAATTATGGAGGAGACACTATGATGCTATGTCCGAAGATTTCAAAAAGGCGGACCTTGAAGAACCAGATCAATATTATCCCATGTGCTATCAAATTTTAACTCTTTTTATAATCAATGGGTAAAAGCATAAAGGATTACGATTTACTTGAAATAATTATCAAAGATCAACATCGGGAACTTCACAAAGAAATCATTGAAGAAATGAACATTCTAGTCCATGAGGAAGATTTAAATGGTGTTTCTAATCTAAACGATGAACAACTTATAGCATATAAAATCATAATGGAGAGGATAGAAAAGCAACAAGCTGGTGCATTCTTTCTCGATGGACCCGGAGGAACAGGAAAAATATATTTATATCGAGCACTTCTTGCTACATTGAGATCTAAGGGACACATTGCAATTGCAACAACCACATTTGGTGTAGCAGCGTCAATTTTACCTAGTGGACATATCGCACATTCTCAATTCAAAATGTAATAACCCAAATTTTCGTGACACGTGTGGGCCACGTGTGACTTACACGATGTGTGAGTGTATGTGGTGAACAAGTGAACCACACCTACTTTATACACTACCAGGTGTGGGTGTCTTATATGTGAACTATATGAAGGTAAAACATCTAACATAGGTGTGTGTGTGTGAAACTCACTAGTTTTCACTAGATAAGAGAAAAAGGGGGAGGACTCTCCCATACATGACCCATTTGAGCTTAGATAGAGAGAGAGTAAAACAAGGAGAAAGAAGAGAGGGTTTTGTAAAAGAAGATTAGAGGAAGGAATTTTCTTGTGATTAAGAGACAAGACCCACCTTATGGATCTTAAATACATAGGATGAGAAGGGTGTGGTGAAGAAATTTGAAAGGATCCTTTGGTTTTGAGCTGGTAGATGATCTAGAAAG
Source organism: Chloranthus sessilifolius (assembly GCA_021018995.1). Taxonomy (NCBI): domain Eukaryota; kingdom Viridiplantae; phylum Streptophyta; class Magnoliopsida; order Chloranthales; family Chloranthaceae; genus Chloranthus; species Chloranthus sessilifolius. The sequence continues at coordinate 17,881,130 of CM037596.1, forward strand.
GGGTTGGAAGAGGGGCTTTTGAAACCCTCTTCATTTGAGTTGATCTTGGATCAAATCTAGATGAGATTTAATGACTTGAGGTATGTTTTAAGGTTTATATGTGCTTTAAATAGAGTATTAATTATTTGGCTGAATTATATTAGCTTTTAATAGGGTACTAAATGAGGTAGGAGATGAGTTTTCGAAAAGATCGAGCAATAACTGTGATCGCTCCTCGCGCAAGCGGTTAAAATGGCTCGCTCGCACGAGGAAGGACAAATTATACAGATAAAATTATTTTGGACTCGCTTGAGCGATACCCTTTGTGAAGGGGAAGCTCGCGTGAACTTCAGGTACCTCGATTATTATCGCTCGAGCGAGGTCAAGTGCCTCGTTTATAACCGCTCGAGCGAGGGAAATTATATATTATATAACCAAAACATGTTTTGTACTCGCTCGAGCGAGGACATTTTGTAAAGGGAGGCTCGCTCGAGCGAAGGCTCGCGTGACCTTCAGATACCTCGCTTATAATCGCTCGAGCGAGGGATGATACCTCGCTCATCGCTCGAGTGATGAATAATGCTCGCTCACACGATGAATAGTGCTCGCTCGCGCGATGAATAGTACTCACTCGCGCGAGGTACTATATAGGTTTTTATATTTATTTTTACTGTTCTTGGGAGCTATGGTCCTCAAGATTCTTATAGGCTTTTCTAAGAGTGTTTTGACACATGCAATATAGGTTTGGCATGCAATTGTTGTGTTAGATCCCCTAAGAGATAATGATGCATTTTGGATTAACGGAATTGCTGTGAGGTAGGGAACACCTTGAACATGTACTTTAATTTTTAAAAGCATGTATGTATAGTGATTCAAATGAATGTTTATGCATAAAAAAAAATGTGATTTCTAAGAGTGTGTGTGAATGCTAAATGAACTCATAAGGTCCCCAGGGGACGTGAAATGTGATAATATGCATCTAAGTGATGCGTTGAGCCAGTGGCATCCCAGGGATGCAGATGAAATCTATCGATGAAGTAAAAGAAAAGTTGATAAGGCCTAATATACTAGAATTAGCATGATCACATGGTAAATAACTATATGTAGTGCACATGATATTTTTGTTATTTAAGATTTAAACAGAATACCCCACCGATGTGGCGGGATACCCACGACTGACTCGGCAGAATATCCGTGACTGGTACGGCGGCCAATCTGTACACCAGTTAAACATCTTAGGGATGTGAGTATGAGATTAGAACCCCGACGCCTATGAGAAAGGGACCTGGGTAGTATTCAAGTAAGAAACAAATATGACAAGTGTCTATTTAGATGATGATGGTGGGTATTCCATCGGGGCTCGATGCTATATTGCTCAGGAATTATTTAAGTTAAGATTTAAGTGATTAGGTCGAATCAGTAACTAATACCAGTAAGTTAAAAATGAACAAAACCATATAAAATAACAGTTGCATCTAGTACTTCATTTCAGTTGTTTAAAATATTTTCCCATGCAATTCCATCAGATGAACTATGCTTTTAAATTGTTTAGAATACATGTGAGAGCTTAATTTATATATTCAATTATTGTTTCCCTATTGAGCTAGGATGTAGCTCACCCTTTAGACTATATGTCGCAGGTCCATTACTAGCAGCCACTGAGGCTTCTGGAGTGTAGATCCGGAGGATTCGGATTACGTGCCCGGGAAAGAATTGGAGCCTCCTCCTGAGGACTTCTTCTAGAGGACCCCTGCGTACTTGAGAGTTATTTTTGAAAGCTTTTCTGTACGGCTTGGTATGTCAGGCCTATATTTTTGAAATAATGTAATTACATGATATATTCCTTTTGGTGAACCATCTGGGGTGATTTGTTTATCACCAATGGTTCGGGTCGATTTTTCTGTTCATGCGTTGGCATGGAAGAAGAACTATCTTTTGAGCTTTTGCCTTAGATTAGTATATCTTGATTTCATGTCATTTGGTTATAAGTTTTTTTTTGAGTATTTATTGCTTGGTCATACCATTGTTCCGTATAGACGTCGGGGGCACGGCCTAGAGGGTCGTGCTGATGGCACGGGTTTTGGGGTTCCAAAATCCAGGCTGTCACAGTTGGTATCAGAGTCATTTCCTTTAAAATTTTTGATAATCATTCTTTTTGTCAGAGCATAGGGACTTCTGCTAATGAAACTTTAGTTTCACGTGCAGACCGTGATGTCTTCTAGGGGAAGAGGCCGACCTAGGAGCGGTCATAATAGGAATTTGAGTAGTCGAGATGACTTTATCTCGGATACCAATTGTGTGTCTTTGGGAGACAGAGGGGCTTCAGGTAGTGGTGGCCAAGAGAGCCAAGATCAAGCAAAGAACCGGGATCGAGATCAGAGGGAATAGGAGAGAATCAGAGAGAGAAATGAAGACAGAGAAGAGTGTCAGAGGATGATACATACTATGGAAACCATGACGACCGCCATGGCTCAACAAGCAGCATCCTTGGCAGCTCACAATGCCAATGATCAACAACAGCCACCTACACCCCCAGTAGCCCCGACACTGCCAGTGTCCTCTGCGTTTACCAAGTTTAGGAGGATGAGACCTCCTAGCTTTTCAGGACAAGCGGAGCCGATGGCTGTCAAAAATTGGCTAAGCGAGACGGAAAAAGTTTTTAGTGTGTTGACATGCACGGAAGATGAGAGTGTCCGTTGGGCAACTTACATGTTGGATGGGGTGGCTGGGCCTTGGTGGAAGTCCGTTTCTAAGACTAGGGCTCAGAGACCCCAGGATTTCCCTGGACATGGGATGAGTTTGTGGAAGAGTTTAACAAACAGTATTTCCTCGAAGTGGTGAGAAATCAGATGGAAATACAGTTTTTGCAACTCTTGCAAGGATGGATGACAGTGAGGGAGTACAGAGTAGAGTTCATGAGACTTGCTCAATTCGCTCCTGATTGCATGATTACGGAGGGGATGAGAGCAAAGAGGTTTCAACAAGGCTTGAGATCGGAAGTCAGAGGAGGAGTAGCAACGTTTCAACTGAAGACCTATGGAGGGGTCATGAGTAAAGCGTTGGTTGTCGAAGAAGAAAATAATAACCGATACCGTCAAAGGGAGCAGCAAGGAAGAGGGAATGTAGATCAAGGCAGAATTGGGAACTACGAGCCGGTGAACAAAAAGTCGAGATTCGAAGCACCTAGTCAGAGACCACCGTTCCAAGCAGGGTATGGGAGACCGGCGCAATAGACCAACTATCAGAGATTCCCATTACTTGCGTCGAGGAGGCCGATACAGTATGAGAGCCCTGCTATTTCCACTGGAGCTACAGTTACACAAGGCGCTTCACGAGCTGCTTCTTCCACACCTAGGGAGACTTGTGCCAAGTGTGGCAAGTCCCACAAGATGGTGGATTGCAAGCAAGGTACGCGAGACTGCTTTAAATGTGGTAAGATGGGCCACATGATTAAAGATTATCCTGAGATAAACAAGGATAAGACGGCCTCGGCTCCAATTCCATGACCGATACAAGCAAGAAAGCCGATCGTACAAGGGAGAGCCTATGCAGTCACCGCTTAAGAAGCAGGGAACGTACATGACATCATCCAAGGTGAGATTCCTTTTAAAATAAAGAATGTCAATTCAATAAAGTTTTAGATGGAGAAGTTGCATTAAATTAGAAAAGTGTGTAGATTCATTTGGTACGTTACAAATTTTAAATAAAATATGTGTTATATATGTATATATGTGTATTACAGGTATGTTACGACTCTACCAAAAAGGATGCTATATAGCATACGAAGTAGGAGTGTTGATAGACCCAGGGTCTATCCACTCCTTTGTCACTCCGAGGTTCGCAAAGAGAATGAAGATTGTTCCGGAGACGCTGAACTTTGTTCTATCAGTGTCTATCCCGACCGGAGAAGTAGTCAACACGGAGTTGATTTGCAAGTCGGTAGTAGTGAGTATTCAGGATGAGGGAGTCTACGAACTGGACACAAAATTAATATTATTGGATATGAAAGGATTTGATGTGATCCTTGGCATGAATTGGTTGTCACAACATTGTGCGACTGTGGATTGCAAGAACAAGATTATCATCTTCAGACCTAACACGAGGAGATCGTTTTGATTTTGAGGAGAGAGATCAACGCATATGCCCCTCATTTATGCAGTCAGGGCCGAGTGCTTGATCAGAAAAGGGTACACCGATTACTTGGCATGCTTGAAGGAGGATAAGGAAAAGAAGAACATTATCTCCGAGATAGTTGTGGTGCGAGAGTTTGAAAATGTATTTTTGAAAGAATTACCAGGATTACCTTCAAAGAGAGAAGTGGAATTCGCCATCGACTTAGCACCGAGAACGGAGCCTGTTTCAAAAGCACCATATAGAATGGCTCCTGTTGAGTTGAAGGAGTTGAAAGAACAGTTACAAGAGCTCATGGACAAAGGGTTTGTAAGAACGAGCGTGTCTCCATGGGGAGCACCGGCCTTATTTGTAAAGAAGAAAGATGGGTCAATGCGGCTGTGTATTGACTATCACCAGTTGAACAAACTCACCATAAAGAATCGATATCCTTTGCCTAGGATAAATGACTTGTTCAATCAGCTGCAAGGAGCGAAGTATTTTTCCAAGATCGATATGAGATCAGGATACCATCAGTTGAGAGTCAAGACCGAGGACATTCAGAAGACTGCATTCAGGACACGGTATGGACACTATGAGTTCTTGGTGATGTCGTTTGGGTTGACAAATGCATCGGCATCATTTATGGACTTAATGAATCGAGTGTTTAAAACACACCTGGACTCTTGCGTCATAGTGTTCGTTGACGATATCTTAATATACTCCAAATCGAAAGCAAAGCACGAAGAACACTTGCGAGTTGCTCTACAAACTTTGCGTGAACACCAACTGTATGCCAAACTCAGTAAGTGTGAGTTTTGATTAGAAGAAGTTAGCTTTTTGGGACATATCGTCTCAAAACATGGTGTCACGGTAGATCCAGCTAAGATCGAAGCAGTAGTAAATTGGGAGCAATCAAAGACTGTGACTGACGTTCGTAGTTTCCTTGGACTAACGGGCTATTATCGACATTTTATAGAGGGGTTTTCAAAAATATCAGGACATCTTACGAGACTTACACGGAAGGATTCTAGATTCAAATGGAGTGAAGCGTGCGAGAAGAGTTTTCAAGAACTCAAGAAGACACTCACTTCAGCTCCAGTACTAGCGATTCCTTCAGGCAGTGGAGGGTTCACAGTCTACAGTGGTGCTTTGTATAATGGTTTGGGTTGCGTGCTCAACCAATACAAAAAGGTGATAGCTTACGGGTCAAGATAGTTGAAAGAACATGAAAAGAACTACCCGACACATGACCTGGAACTGGCAGCGGTCATATTTGCATTGAAGATTTGGCGACATTACTTGTACGGTGAGACCTTTGAGATTTTCACCGACCACAAGAGCCTCAGATATCTGTTTACACATAAAGAACTAAATATGACACAACACAGATGGGTGGAGTTTCTCAAGGACTATGACTGTTCCATACAGTACCATCCAGGCAAGGCTAATGTAGTAGTCGATGCCTTGAGTAGGAAGGGTTTAGCTCAGTTGGCTAGTTTAATTTTGGGTATGCACAAATGGAAGTTGTTTGAAGATCTAGCATTGTATGATGTGAATATCGAGTCATAAGCGACAGGGGCCTTTTTGGCCAACATTTCAGTGAAGCCAGTGATATTTGAGCATATCCACGAGCTATAGATGAAAGACCCGGTGCTAGCCAAGATTTGTCAAGATGTCATTGAAGGCATCAAACCGGAGTTCTCAGTGAAAGAAGATGGTTCCTTATTGTTCAAACTATGCGATCCACCCTGGTAGCACTAAAATGTATCAAGACTTGAAAAAAAATTACTGGTGGAGAGGTTTGAAGCAAGACGGGGCTAAGCACGTGCCACGATGTTTGACATGTCAGCAGGTGAAGGTTGATCATAGACATCCTGCGAGATTATTGTAACCTCTACCTATACCAGAGTGGAAGTGGGAATCGATCTCTATGAACTTTATCGTTGGACTACCGCGTACTGCAAAGAGATACAATGCCATTTGGGTAGTCGTAGACCGATTGTCCAAATCAGTACACTAATTGCCCTACAACACGATGTACACGGCAGGAAGACTTGCAGAGTTGTATATGAAAGAGATTGTGCACCTACACGGGATTCCAAGTAGTATCGTTTCCGATCGTGACCCATTGTACACGTCGAAGTTTTAGAAGAAATTTCAAGAGGGAATGGAAACGTGATTGGATTTCAATTCAACATTCCATCCATAAACTGATGGGCAAATAGAGCGGGTAAATCAGATCATCGAGGACATGCGTAGGGCGTGTATGCTAGAGTTGCAAGGATCATGGGATCAGCACCTATCGTTGATTGAGTTTGCATACAATAACAGTTTTCAAGCGAGCATTAGCATGACACCGTATGAAGCTCTTTATGGGAGGCGATGTAGTTCGCCCATCGATTGGGAGGAGACCGGTGAGAAATTTGTTTTGGGACCTGAGATACTTGAAGATAATGCCACCCATGTTCGGATGATAAGGGCAAAACTCAAAGCGGTTCAGAGCAGGCAGAAAAGCTATGCCGATATCAAGCAGACCAGTGTAGACTATAAGGTGGGTGAACATGTGTTTGTCAAAGTGTCGCCTATGAAGGGCGTAATGAGATTCGGAAAGAGGGGAAAGTTAATTCCCCGCTACCTTGGACCATTTGAGGTTTTGGGTCGAGTAGGGGAAGTTGCTTACCGCATTGGATTACTACCGCTATTCGATCGGGTGCACAATTTGTTTCATGTATCTATGCTCAGGAAGTATATTAATGACCCTTATCATGTTTTGGGCAGTCAACCTTTGGAGATGCATGAGGACATGAGCATGATAGAGGAACCTACAGAGATTTTGGATCGAAAAGAACAAGTGTTGCGGATAAAATTGATTCCATTAGTGCTGGTTCGATAGAAGAATCATCCAACCGAAGAAGCAACATGGGAGCGTGAGGTGGATGTCAAAGAACAATATCCTAGCTTGTTTGAGAACGCTAGTTAGTGCCCAATAAATGTTGTAAAATGTAGGTGATGTTTTGACATGTGAATGTACGATATCTGTTTTGGAATGAACGGGGGAATTTTTATTAAATTTTGCGCATAGTTCATTTTAATCTCGCTAGATTGATCACTCTATCAATGATTTCCAAAGGCGTTGGGGAGGAAATCATGTGTTAGGAGAGGTATTAGAAGTTGAAGGTGATACCAGGAGAAATGTAGGACTAAATAACCAGGAAAATATTTTTGGTTTCGCTCGAGCGGCGACTTATGCTCGCTCGCGCGAGCCATATGAAAAAAGGAGCGCCAAAACATTCTGGCCTCGCTTGAGCGAGGACTTATTACTACTCGAGCGAGGGGGGGTATAAAAGGGGCAGCGAACACTGTTGGCCCATTCTTCACGCGAGGAGAGGTTTAGGGAGCGAGGGTTTGGGCGCTAGGGTTTTGGGGGTTTTCACATTGACAACTCTTCTACGTGCGATTTCAAGCCGGATTCGAAGAATCCGATCCATTAAAAACACTTCAAAAGGTGACTTCTACCCTGAATCTACCTTATTTTCATTAATTTTTCTCCTTAGAGATCTAATGGCTTCCACAAGCCCTAACCCTCAACCTAGAAAGAAGGTCGCGATTAGATCGCCACCTTCGCACAACAAGGCGCCACAGCCACCACAACCACCACCACCACCACCTCAAACCGAGCCATCGATCCTATTGGACGATTGGTGGGGGGCTAAAGTCTTTGAAACTGAGTGGGAAATCCACCCCACTTGCTTTCGGGATCTTACATCCACCGAATGGACTAATGACATTCTTACGCAAAATCATATGCGGTCTTTGTTGACGCCGTTTGGGAACCGTTATTATCCACGGCCTGTAAAGTTATTTTATCAAACTCTAAAGACCACTACCGACGAGGACATTCTCGTCGTTGAAATAGGCGGAAGGTCATTTGAGTTTAGTGAGGCCGACATTTTGCTCGCCATAAATTGCCCTCACACCTACACGCGAGAACCCAATTCATAACCACCTTTTGCCCAAGATGTACCTTTTCAGACAATTATCGCCGACATTACTGGCGGCACCACCGCATCGGGACAATCTATCACACGGTCCCAGTTGCCGCCACATATGTGGCCTCTTGACATCATCTTTAAAAAGAATTTATACCCAATGGGTCACGACCAAAAACGTCGTGACATATTTTTGGGAGCGCTACACTCTGCTTCTCACAATAGGTGGTCTAACGCACCTAAGGTGGTTCTCAAGGGCATTATACATGCTCTTAAGCGCAACATGAAGCGTGCTATTCCACCACCCATCAATCGCCTACCGTACGCCAGCCTCATTTCTCGCCTCTTTGACTTACGCAACCGAAAGGATGGCTTCCTCATACGAGAGGACGAGCCCGTCCTCCTTAATAACATAGTCCCTTTCCTAGGCCAAGACCTAAATAGAAACTTAAAAAGCCTCCAAAATAGTATAACCAGGAAGCGGGATCGTCAGATTGCCCGGCAGGCGGCCCAACCACCACCAACTGGACCGACTGCTCCCTTCGCTTCATCTCCCTAGCTTTTCCCTGCCACAGACAGCAGCATGATGTAGGAGATCCTTCTACAAGGGCGGGAGATCCGGCTACATCAACGGTTCCATGAGTCGCTCCTCATCGACCTCATGGGCCATGCGTTTCCACAGACGTACTGGGAGCGCATCGATACTATGCAAGGTGCTATCTTTGGTGCATCTAGCTCGAGTCCTGCTACCAGGACCACTATAGCTGGTGCCACTACCGCCGAGGAGGTTGGTGACGATGGTGACGATGAGGACGACGATGACGATGATGAGTATGAGTAGGGTGACGATTAGGTCGTCATCTATCATTTAAAATTCTTTTTGGAAATAGCAATGTGATATTTGTACATGTTTTGATGTGAATATTCTTTTTGATTTTTCTGGATGGGAATATCGAATTTTAAACTGTCGTGACATGATTGTCACAATTTTGGTTGTTGAACATGATGATACTTCTATGTATATATATTGTCATTTGATCCTAATGTGCGTAATTGCATAAGAGAATGTGTGGTTGTGTGTAGTTCTTATGCAGGTACTCGAAAATATTGTAGTAATACCCAAATGTGTGGTTATGTGTAGTTCCTTATGCAGGTCCTCGTTGGTTGATTTGAACGAGTATTATCCTAATTGGGATAATAGCTATAAATGGATTCTTATATTTCCAGCTTGCTTGGGATGAGTGTCTTATGGTGTTGTACAAATAGAGTGTGGATTATGTTTTGCCTTCACGCAGGTGTAATTGTAAACCACCTTTACTCAAACGCTTAATTAGATGATTGGACTAAACAGGTAGCCTATAGAGATACCTTGTTAGTCGTGTGTAGTTGGTGAGGTATATCATGCCAATTTTCGAAGACGAAAATTTTATAAGTTGGGGTGAATGTAATAACTCAGATTTTCGTGACACGTGTGGGTCACGTGCGACTTACACGATATGTGAGTATATGTGGTGAACAAGTGAATCACACCTACTTTATACACTACCAGGTGTGGGTGTCTTGTATGTGAACTATATGAAGGTAAAACATCTAACATAGGTGTGTGTGTGTGTGTGTGTGTATGTGAAACACACTAGTTTTCACTAGATAAGAGAAAAAGGGGGAGGAGTCTCCCATACGTGACCTATTTGAGCTTAGATAGAGAGAGAGTAAAATAGGGAGAAAGAAGAGAGGGTTTTGTAAAAGAAGATTAGAGGAAGGAATTTTCTTGTGATTAAGAGACAAGATCCACCTTACGGATCTTAAATACAAGCATGAGAAGGGTGTGGTGAAGAAATTTGAAATGATCCTTTAGTTTTGAGCTGGTGGATGATCTAGAAAGGGGTTGGAAGAGGGGCTTTTGAAACCCTCTTCATTTGAGTTGATCTTGGATCAAATCTAGATGAGATCCAATGACTTGAGGTATGTTTTAAGGTTTATATGTGTTTTAAATAGAGTATTAATTGTTTGACTGAATTATATTAGCTTTTAATAGGATATTAAATGAGGTAGGAGATGAGTTTTCGAAAAGATCGAGCAATAACTGTGATTGCTCCTCGCGCAAGCGGTTAAAATGGCTCACTCGCCCGAGAAAGGACAAATTATACAGATAAAATTATTTTGGACTCGCTCAAGCGATACCCTTTGTGAAGGGAAAGCTCGAGTGAGTGAGGGCTCGCGTGACCTTCAGGTACCTCGATTATTATCGCTCGAGCGAGGTCAAGTGCCTCGTTTATAACCGCTCGAGCGAGGAAAATTATATATTATATAACCAAAACATGTTTTGTGATCGCTCGAGTGAGGACATTTTGTAAAGGGAGGCTCGCTCGAGTGAAGGCTCGCGTGAACTTCAGATACCTTGCTTATAATCGCTCGAGCGAGGGATGATACCTCTATCATCATCGCTCGAGTGATGCATAATGCTCGCTCGCGCGATGAATAGTGCTCGCTCGCGCGAGGTACTATATAGGTTTTTATATTTATTTTTACTGTTCTTTGGAGCTATGGTCCTCAAGATTATTATAGGCTTTTCTAAGAGTGTTTTGACACATGCAATATAGGTTTGGCATGTAATTGTTGTGTTAGATCCCCTAAGAGATAATGATGCATTTTGGATTAACGGAATTGTTGTGAGGTAGGGAACACCTTGAACATGTACTTTAATTTTTAAAAGCAGGTATGTATAGTGATTCAAATGAATGTTTATGCATAAAAAATAAAATGTGATTTCTAAGAGTGTGTGTGTGTGAATGCTAAATGAACTCATATGGTCCCCAAAGGATATGAAAATGTGATAATGTGCATCTAAGTGATGCGTTGTGCCAGTGGCATCCCAGGGATGCAGATGAAATCTATTGGTGAAGTAAAAGAAAAGTTGATAAGGCCTAATATACTAGAATTAGCACAATCACATGGTGAATAATTATATGTAGTGCACATGATATTTTTGTTATTTAAAGTTTAAATAGAATACCTCATCGACGTGGCGGGATACCCACGACTGACTCAATATAATATCCATGACCGGTATGACGACCAATCCGTACACCACTTAGACATTTCAGGGATGTGAGTATGAGATCAGAACCCTGTCAACTATGAGAAAGGGACATGGGTAGTATTCAAGTAAGAAACAAATATGACAAGTGTCTATTTAGACGACGATGGTGGGTATTCCATCGGGGCTCGATGCTATATTGCTCGGGGATTATTTAAGTTAAGATTTAAGTGATTAGGTCAAATTAGTAATTAATACCAGTAAGTTGAGAATGAACAAAGTCATGTAAAGTAACAGTTGCATCTAGTACTTCATTTCAGTTGTTTAAAATGTTTTCCCATGGAATTCCATCAGATGAACTATGCTTTTAAATTGTTTAGAATACATGTGAGAGCTTAATTTATATATTCAATTGTTGTTTCCCTATTGAGCTAGAATGTAGCTCACCCTTTAGACTATACGTCGCAAGTCCATTACTAGCAGCCGCTGAGGCTTCTAGAGACATAGATCCGGAGGATTCGGATTAGGTGCCCGGGAAAGAGTTGGAGCCTCCTCCTGAGGACTTCTTCTAGAGGACCCTGCGTACTTGAGAGTTATTTTTGAGAGCATTTCTTTACGGCTTGGTATGTCAGGCTTATATTTTTGAAACAATGTAATTAAATGATATATTCCTTTTGGCGAACCATCTGGGGCGATCTGATTATCACCGATGGTTCGGGTCGGTTCTTCTGTTCATGCGTTGGCATGGAAGAAGAACTATCTTTTGAGCTTCTGCTTTAGATTAGTATATCTTGATTTCATGTCATTCGGTTATCAGTTTTGTTTTGAGTAGTTATTGCTTAGTCATACCATTATTCCATATAGACTTTGGGGGCACGGGCTAGTGGGTTGTGCTGATGGCACAGGTTTCGGGGTACCAAAATTCTGGCTGTCACAGGTACGGTTTTCGGCGTATGAACAGTTAGCACGCGTACCGAGTTGTACAGTTCCCGAGTCAAAACTCAGGGGCATTACATTCTCCCCACCTTAGGGATTTTCGTCCTCCAAAATTGTCCTAATGTGCGGCACGAAACGAGAAGGGTGATCCCGTAAGGCACCACCCATGGCTAAACAATCCATGTCATTACAAGATCTCATGACACACACACATGCACATTTTACACATAATAAATTCTAGTAAAATAAATTCAGGCACATCATTCATCAAAAGTTAACCAAATTATGTATAAAATAGGTCATCGTGGCAACCATGCCACCATAGTTAAAAATTATACATTCATCCAACAAACTAAATAGCCAAAAAGAAGAGCTCTCAAGCTCACACAATCTGCGGAGTATGTCCCACATCAGCACCGCTCCCTGGTCCAATATGCTCATTAGCCCTCTTAGCTCCTCCCTCTGCTCAAGCCGGGTCCGCTGCACCAGTAGGGTCTGCTATACCCATAGGGTGCACCACATCCTCCGCCGTATCATCAGAGAATGGGTCCTCAGCAGCAACGCCAGATGTAGGTGCGCCATATACTTGGGTACGCATGGCCGCAATCCTCTGCATGTAATTGGTGGGGTACATAGCCTGCAAGATGTCCCCGATGAGCAGCCCGTAGAAATCTAGGCGCTGATTGAGCTGGTGATTTCTCTCTTGAATGAGAGCAGCCAACTCCCCATTGGTCATCGGAGTTGCTTGATGAGTGGGTGGCACAGGTACATATTTTGGCTGAGGAGGTGGGATGATCCCCGGCTGTGGGAGATCTTGAGCTGGCTGATCTAGTAGGGGTGCTTCTTGAGCTGGTGCCTCTTGGGGTTAAGGAGGGATAGGAGGCACTTGAGGAGCTGGTTGAAGGTGTGGTTTCAACCGATTATAGGTTTTCTTCCATTGCTTGAAGGTGTAGAAGACTACATTGTCGGAGGACTTCAGTTCCTGCGGCGAAACTTTGTGCACACTGGTTGCCAAGAATTCATCAAACATTGCCGAAATAAGGCTCGCATATGGTATATATTCTTTCTTCCTTCCATGCTTAATTCCTTCAAAAACTACGGCAGTTGTATCAAACCATTTACCCTCAAAAGCAGGAAATAGGGCATTCATCAACACTCCCAGTCTATGCGTCTTATGGCGAATCAGATACAGGTTGCATTTAAAAATGGTATCGAGCATCCACATATAGCTCGACAAGTGGGCTCGTGTAATTGCTCAGCCCGGTGCAACCCGTCCTTAGGTCATTCTCTCTGCCACATAAGTATGGGTCAAATTTGGAGGGTTTGGAGGTAACAGCTCGATCCCGTAGACATAATCATCAAAACATTCAAAGGCCTTACAAGCCATTGCGTGGGCAAAAACATATGTCTTCCCGTCAACTTTGGTGTAAATGGCCTTAGGGTTAGGGCCATCGAACATATTTTGGTAAAACAAGCGCACAAGGTGCAGATAGTAGTATGGATGAATGGGTTTTAACAAGTTATCCAATCCAGCCTTGTTTCGGTAGTCAAGTGCCCAAGCATCAACGCTGGGCACATTAGGCATTTCGAATAAGGCCGGATCGATAGTGTATTCGTAAGCAAAACCCTTCTCGGCCCACCACTCATTTGGTTGGTCGCGTTGGGGTGCTTGCAGAGCGTCAGGTTGCTCGACAGGTGGTTGCAGTGCAGGGTTAGGTGGTGGTTGCGGAGGAGGTTGCGAAGGACCCGGAGCCATTTTGGGTCGCTTCAACATAGGGTTTTTTTAAGTGGCAGCGTTCTTTTTAGGTGCCATATCCAACAGAAAGACAAAGCTAGGGTTCTAATGAAATCCCAAAAAGAACTCAAAGGAAGAAATCAAGAATCCAAAATGAAGGATTTACCGGTTAGAGGTGGTTTGGATTCTATTTCATGGAGTTTCCACACGCAATCGGTTGTTCGATTGATCCCTCAAATAAATCCTCGAAATTTAAATTTAAATTTAAATCCTCGAAATTTAAACTTATACGCGAAATTCGACCGATCGAATTTACTTCGATCGTTCGAAATCTGACTTAAAATAAAATGCGTGTCAATTTCGATCGATCGAAACGTAATTTGATCGGTCGAAATTATCTTTTTAGATAATTGAACCCACTTTTCGATCGAACGAATATTTTACTTCGATCGGTCGAAATCAAAAATTCGATCAAACGAAAGTTTTTCGATCGGTCGAACTTCTCAAGCCTTTAAAATCTTTTGATCGAATGAAATGAATTTCGTTCTGTCGAAACCGAAATTTGATCGATAGAATGAATTGAATACACGCCAATGCAAAATATAAAACCACTCTCTGCCAGGACATTTCGATCGGTCGATTTACACCTCGATCGAACGAAATCATATTCGATTGATCAAAACTTATCTCGATCAATTGAAATTGCAGAAGATATTCATTTGATGTATTTTTGAGTTTTCTTCCTCATTTTCACGCTTTAAACATCAATTTCATTTGTCTCATTGATCAATCAAAATGTTTACATACAAATTGGGTCACAAGGGACCATTACAACATCTTTTCCTTCTCTCGATCATATAAACAATGAAGGATGTTGGGCGTGAATCTCGGCTTCGCGTTCCCACATTGCTTCCTCTCTAGAGTGATTCTTCCATTGGACTAACACCAAAGGAATCTATTTTGTGCGCAACACTTGCTCGATTCGGTCTAAAATTTGTACGGGTTCCTCTACGACCGTCAGGTCCCGGTAGACTTCAACTTGTGGTGCATCGAGGATATGAGTTGGGTCTCGGACGTACTTCCGTGACATAGAAACATGGAATACGTCATGTACTCTATCAAGCTGCGGGGGTAATGCAACTCTATAGGCAACTTCACCAACTCTTCCTAATACTTCAAATGGTCCAATAAAGCGAGGACTCAACTTTTTGTGCTTTCCGAAGCGCATCACACCCTTCATTGGGATACTTTTACAAACACATGATCCTTCACTTGGAAATCCATGCTCGATCGACTGATGTCAGCATAACTCTTCTGTCGACTTTGTGCTGTCTTGATTCTTTCTCTTACAATATGGATGGTCTCAGCATTTTTCCTAATGACTTCTGGTCTCAACACAAATTTGTCACCTGTTTCCTCTCAGTTGATCAGAGACCTGCATCTTCATCCATAGAGTGCTTCATACGGAACCATTCCAATGCTTAGCTGAAAGCTATTATTATACGCGAATTCTATCAACGGAAGATGATGATCCCATGATCCTTGAAAATCCATCATACATGCTCGCACCATATCTTCAATGATTTGATTGACTGCTCTGTCTGATCATCAGTCTATGGATAGAATGCAGAACTAAAGTCGAATCTCGTGCCTATGCCTTCTTGGAATCTTTGCCATAATATCGAAGTGCACATTGGATCACGATCGGACACGATGCTTATTGAAATATGATGGAGTCAAACAATTTCTTTCATATATAAATCTGCCAACTTGCTTGTAGTGTAGGTCGTGTTGTAGGGTAAAAAGTGAGCCGACTTCGTTAGGCGATCCACTATTACCCATATAGCTTTGTGGCGTCTCATCGTTCTCGGTAGTCCCACAATGAAGTCCATAGAAATGGACTCCCATTTCCATTCCGAGATTGGTAGAGGTTGCAATAGGCCTGCTGGGTGTCTATGATCCACCTTTACATGTTGACACACTAGACACTTTGACACATAGTCTGTGATGTCTTTTTTCAATC
This sequence comes from Chloranthus sessilifolius, assembly GCA_021018995.1. NCBI lineage: Eukaryota > Viridiplantae > Streptophyta > Magnoliopsida > Chloranthales > Chloranthaceae > Chloranthus > Chloranthus sessilifolius. Next base: position 17,896,942 of record CM037596.1, read on the forward strand.
CTCTCCACCAATAACACTTTCTCAAATCCTGGTACATCTTAGTACCGCCAGGATGAATGGCATATTTGGATTTATGAGCCTCATCCAAAATGGTTTGCCTCAGCTCGGCATCAACCGGTATGCATAATCATCCACAAAATAGCAATGATCCATCCTCTTTGATAGAAAAGTCCCCACTTTCACCTGCAGTCAGTCTCTGTCTTATCTTGACAAGCTCTGCGTCTTTCATCTGAAGTTCATAAATGCGATAAAAAATAGTTGGCCTGATTGTGAGATTTGCCAACAGTACCCCAGTATCCTTGACTTCAATATTCTTATCATACAACGAAAGGTCTTCCAATAATTTCCATCGGCGAAGTCCTGCAATGAGACTAGCCAGCTGAGTCGTATGCTTCCTACTCAGTGTGTCAGCCACGACGTTTGCTTTACCTGGGTGATATTGTATAGTGCAATTGTAATCCTTGATAAATTCAACCCACCGTTGTTGCCTCATATTAAACTCTTTCTGCGTGAACAGGTACTTAAGGCTTTTGTGGTCCGTGAAGATCTCAACGGTCTCCCCATACAGGTAATGTCTCCAAATCATAAGTGCAAAGATCACTGCGGCTAACTCTAGATCGTGCATCGGATAGTTCTTCTCTTGCTCTTTCAACTATCTTGAGCCATAGGCAATAACTTTACTATTCTGATTCAGTACCCAGCCCAAATCACCGTATGACGCATCACTGTAAATAGCAAAACCACCACTACCTGATGGAATAGCCAACATTGGCGCAGAGGTAAGCCATTTCTTGAGTTCTTGGAAGCTCTCTTCACATTCCTTAGTCCACTCAAATTTAACATTCTTTCTTGTAAGTCGGGTGAGTGGTCCTGAAATCTTAGAGAACCCTTCCACAAATCGTCGATAATATCCAGCAAGACCAAGGAAACTGCGAATCTCCGTCACAGTCTTGGGTTGTTCCCATTCTAACACTGCCTCAATCTTCGCTGGATCAACAGTCACGCCTGCTTCTGATACTATGTGACCAAGAAAACTCACTTGCTCTACGCAGAACTCACATTTACTGAGTTTGGCATATAATTGGTGCTCACGTAGAGTTTACAATGCGATGCGCAAATGATGCTTGTGTTCTTCTCCGGTCTTTGAATAAATAAGAATGTCGTCCACAAACACCACTACGCATGTATCAAGGTGTCGTTTAAAGACTTGATTCATGAGGTCCATGAAAGAAGCTGGCTCGTTCGGCTATCACTAAGAACTCGTAATGCCCATTGATGAGTACTGAAAAATGATGATATTTCATCCCTAAATACCTATATTTAGTTGTTCGATGAAGGCTATCTGATGAGAATGATTAGATTTGAAGTGTTTCAGGTAAATACAAGCCAAGTATACAAAACAGCCCAAAAATTCTGAATATAATGTCAAAACACTGCAACTTTGGGTAATCGAGAACTTGGTGAGACTTGCGGCTAAATTTGGACCTTCAAGACCGCCGAATTATGAAATTGTCAAAACATGAAAGTTGTAGATCTTTTCGTCAGCTTTCCAACGGCCCTAAAAAGACCTTCATGATCTGATCTTGCATTAGTAACTGCCTTGTGGAGAGTAAATATGTGATACTTATGACACGTGATATGACATGCTTAGGATATACAAGTATCTTCTTATGAGATTTATTTTTGTTCATTGATTGCATCGTGTTTCATTTATTATGTGAGACCTTTTTATTTGCTTTGTATTGACCTCTCACATATGTGCGAAAACTATCCATCATCGGTGTCTTTATATTCTGAGAGTATACCTAAAGTGAGGATTGAGTCAAAACAACAGATCCAACAGTTTTCCGTTTGAACTAGTTCTGAGATGAATGAATTTTGGTTTGGTTATGCACACACTTCATGTTTAGGCATAAATGGATGAGCTATCTAATGATTTGAGCATTAGACTAATTTTAATGGATATTAGTATGATTAGTATAACATTGTTATTTAAAATTGAGAATTCGCATATTGAATTGATTAATGATTTTTATTTTTGAATGGTATATATGTTATCAAAATCATGTTTTGAAAACTCAATTTTATCGATGATTTCAAATATGTATTGAAGTTTGTGGGTAACTTCACTGTAAACCCTCAGGAGACACAACTCCTCCACTAGGATCACCTAGGGGTTTAAAGGCTTGTTGCACATGCTAAGTGCAATCGTGTTCCCTACGAAAGTGGCATTTATTTTCTTTAGTTTGCTTTGCTCGAGGACTAGCAAAGTGTAGGTTTGGGGGTATGATGAGTACTGAAAAATGATGATATTTCACCCCTAAATACCTATATTTAGCTGTCCGATGAAGGCTATCTGATGAGAATGATTAGACTTGAAGTGTTTTAGGTAAATACAAGCCAAGTATACAAAACAGCCCAAGAATTCTGAATATAATGTCAAAATACTGTAACTTTGGGTAATCGAGAACTTGGTGCGACTTGTGGCTAAATTTAGACCTTCCAGACCGCCGAATTATGAAATTGTCAAAACATGACAGTTGTAGATCTTTTCGTCAGCTTTCCAACGACACAAGAATCACCTCAATCCAAGTTCAGGACAGGAAGTTATGCCGAAATACCGAAGTAGTGTCTGATACAAAGAAAGTGCTGAATTTCACGGATTTCTGGGGTCGATGCATCGACCCTATAGGTCGATTAATCGATGATAAGTCAGAGTCTGACACGAAACTGACACTGTAAAGCTAATTTGTAGGTCTTTTTGGTGGCTCGATGCATCGACCCTCCCTGGTCGATTAATCGACCCTAAAATTATGGCTTGGGAGACTTCCGCGACGAGGGGTCTATTTAAAGCGACTCAAACACTTCGGAAAAAGAGAAGTAATTAGGGAGAATTAATTTTAGGATAGATTTTTAGTTTTAGAGTTCTTAGTTTTTAGCCTTTATTTTTCATAGTTAGACATAGAAATAGGGAAGTTTTATTATTCCTTTTTGAGAGCTTTGTTCCCTTAATTTTTCAGTACTCATTCCTTCAGTTTATAAATTTTGTTCAAAGTTTATTCCTGCATTAATTTCGTTTATGAAGATCATCGTACTTTTGGATCAAAGTAAGTTCTTTTGAAGTTTGAGGTAATTTTAATTTATTAAATTAACGTTATTTTCCCGTCTTTATTTATTTATGTCATTTAATTACAATATGTGTGGCTAAATTTATAGGGATGGAGATCTAATGATTCCCATCCGAGGGATGTACTTTTAATAATATAAATTAAGGATTAAAATATGAGATTCTACTTTATGGTCGTTGTGCTATCATGAACGGATGAAATCCCCGCCACTAATCGGGATCGCGTGTGCCTAGCCATGCCCGAGATCTCAAATCTGTGACGGTAATTTTACCCAATCATTGTTATGGTCTTTTTGCTTTTATCGTGTGGATCTAATTACGATTATGTTCTGGGATCGAGTGTGCCTAGCCATGCCCTGGATCTTGGATCTGTAATGGTAATTTTATCTTAAATACTCCTTAATCTGAATAAAGTGTGCCTAGCCATGCCCTTGATTTCAGATTTATAAGTGGTATTCTTGTTTGAATTTTCACCCACTTTGGGGATGATTTTTATTTGAACCTGAGATCATGTGTGCCTAGTCATGCCCTTGATCCCAGATCTATATATGAAAATCATCTAAGTCCTGATTGCAGGGATGCAACGTGGAACCTATTAGGGTGTTGACCATTGATCTTCCATAAAAGATGTTTGTTACCAATGAAATATCTCATAATTTAATCCTTAGATTTATATTACGGGAAGAACGGACCAAAGATGGGAGGATTTAGTATCTTCATCTTTATCATCATCTTTACCTTTACTTTTGAATTATCAATTAAGTTTTATTTTTGTAGTCATTAATTACCATCTCATCAACCGCTTAAATCATAAAACTGGTAGAATATTGTTAGATCTTCATAGATTTCTAGAATTGCTTGTCTCTTTTAGATATTTCAAAATTAGTCCTCGTGGGAACGATCTCGTACTCCGCACCCACTATATACCAACCGATTCGTGCACTTGCGAGTAAAACATTACAATTAAAAAATCACAATAAGTTTTTGGCGCCGTTGCCGGGGACCAAATTAAGAAAATCTGAATTTTTGGTAGACAATAAATTTTAGGAATTTTCGAGGATTAAAATAGTATTTCTGCTTAATTAAAAAAAAAAAATATTTGCTGGGAGTCGATGCATCGACCTTGCCTCGATTGATCGAGACTCACACTCGATCAATCGATCTTTAAATATATATATATATATATATATATATTTTGAGGTTTTCCTGCCTAAAACCTCCACTCTGTGCATCATTTGCATGCACACTAGGTCTTCTAAAGAGAGAAATTTAGAACCGTTAAATTCTGAGATCGAACGTGCCTGCCGGTCAAATCGTAAGGACGCTAGATCAAGGCAGAAATTTTTAAGTGAATCATCCACTGAAGTCAATATGACTGACAACATGAATGGGCAACTCGAACAAGAGGAAGAACCAACATTGAGAGAACTGTTTTCTCCGATAACTACAAATACCCCATCATGCATTGTATACCCCGCCACACCTGGTGGCCGGTTTGAAATTCGGACAAATGTCATCCAAATCCTTCCAATCTTTCATGGCATGGAGCGAGAAGATCCATACCAGCACGTTAAAGACTTCGTCGAAGTCTGCTCATCTGTTTACCAAAATTTCAGCGAAGAATCTGTTAGGCTGCGCTTATTTCCTTTCTCTATAAAGGATAAAGCAAAAGCATGGTTAAATTCTCTACCATCGGGATCCATAACCACCTGGGATCAGATGGTCAAAAAGTTTCTATCAAAGTTCTTCCCTATGGCGAAGACGAATGTCCTTAGACGTGAAATCACGGATTTCACGCAAGAGGAAGATGAGAGATTATATGAAGCTTGGGATAGATTCATGGATCTCTTACTCAAATGTCCGCACCATGGATACTCAAAGTGGAGACTGGTCCAGTGTTTCTACAATGGACTGAATCAACCAAATAGACATCTGGTGGAGTCAATGAATGGCGGAGGATTCCTGAGCCTTAAAGAAACCGAATCTTATGCTTTCCTAGAAAAGCTACCTGAGGATTCTTAGCACTGGGATTTCACAAAGACTCGGGAACAATCAGTCAAAGCCCGTGATCAAGCCGGGAGTTCAACCAAGAAAGGAGGACTATACGTAGTAAAGGATTCCCCAGATCTGATGGCTAAAATTGATTTCCTCACTCAACAAGTGGAGGAATTGAAATTAAAGAAGAATGTGCATATGGTCAATACACAACCTGAGCCATGTTCAATTTGTGCAAGTCCAATGCATATGGCAAATGATTGTCCTTCAATGCAGAACTATCATGAAGACACATCTGAACAGCTAAATGTTGTGAATAATTATGGGCGGAATCAAGCAAACGTTTTCAATGAGAATAACCCAAATAGCTGGAGATACCACCCAAATTTCTCATGGAAACAAGATAATCAAAGAATGCAGCCCAGGAAACAGGGGACGAACTTTTATCCCCAACAAAATTTCAACCAAGGACCGCAGCAGAACTACGGTCAAGGGCAATTTCAGCAGCAAGGGTTCAATAACCCGAATCAATTTCAATACAATCAAAATCAGGTTGGGCAGCCACGGCAAATGAACCAGAATTTTCAGTTTACGCAACCAATGGGAGGTTATCAAAACCAACCACAACAAAACTTTATGCCGACATTTCCACCACCTGGATTTAACAACCCACAGGGAAATCCTGCCCAACGTCCTCATACACAAACTCCTTCTACTGAGGACCTGATGAAACTCATTCATTCTCACACGTCCTCAATCTCTAAAATAGAGACCCAAATTGGGCAATTGGCATCCTTTCTCTGTGAAAGAGAAAAAGGTTCGTTTCCAAGCCAACCTGTTCCTAACCCAAGGGGCCAAATGGTTGTTGAACAAATATCAACTTCAACACAAGAGGATAATCAACAACAAATTCGGGCAATCACAACGTTGAGATCTGGAAAGCAGATCGATAACAAAGTAGTGTTGCCAGAGGAGGAGGAAGAGTCTAATAAAGAGACGCAATCTGAAGAGAGAAGAAATTGATGACAAAGTACAAGCAAAAGAAATATCAGATGACAAGAGTGAACAAAAGAAAAGTTTTGTTCCGAAAGCACCGTACCCGCAAAGATTGATGGCAGCACTGAGAGATCGCGATGTGGAAGGAATAAATGAGATTTTCAAGCAATTAAAAATTAATATTCCCTTCCTGGATGCCATCCGTCAAGTACCTGCTTATGCTAATTTTTTTAAGGAATTGGTCACAATCAAAAGAAAGACCAATATTCCGAAAAAGGCTTTCTTAGCCGAGCTGGTTAGTTCAGTGTTGCAAGCAAAGCTCCCAATCAAATACAAGGACCCAGGTTATTCTACAATCTCGATCATCATCGGCGATAACCGTATTGATCAGGCCCTTTTGGATTTAGGAGCAAGTGTCAACTTGTTGCCTTATTCTGTGTCTAAGGAGCTCAAATTGGGAGAACTTAAGACCACTGCGATGACCCTTCAGTTAGCTGATCGGTCCGTAAAGATCCCTCGAGGAATTGTGGAAGATGTCCTCATCAAGGTGGATTCTTTCTACTTTCTTGTAGATTTTGTTGTTCTAGACACTGAACTGGCATCAAATTTGAAGAATAATATTCCAGTGATTCTAGGAAGACCATTCCTAGCAACCTCCAATGCGCTGATCAATTGTCGAAACGGGATCATGAATCTGTCATTCGGGAATATGACAGTGGAACTCAACATTTTTAATATTGCCAAGCAGCCCATGGAGGATGATGAACATGCACAAGCATGCATACTCGATGAAATTGTAGAGGAAATATTTCATGCATCTGAATCTGAAGATCCTTTAGCAGCTTGTCTTGCGCATTTTGGAGAAAATTTCGATGTGGATCAACTAATCCAAGAAGTAAATCACATGTTGGACTCCACACCATGTCTGGGTGAAGAACAAGAAATAGAGTGTGGAACTCAAATTGAATTAATCAAGAAAAAGCCGAAAGAGGAGGAGAAAGTGTCCTTAGAACTTAAACCTCTTCCGGAAAATCTCAAGTATGCCTACCTGGGGGAGAATGAAACTCAACCCGTTATAATATCATCAACACTGGATGCGAATCAGCAAGGCCAACTCATGAATGTACTCAAAGAGCACAAAAGTGCCCTCGGTTGGTCGATAAAAGATATCAAAGGCATTAGTCCGACGGTGTGTATGCACCGAATCCATTTGGAAGACAATGCTAAGCCTTCTAGGGAACCACAGAGGAGACTGAACCCTATAATGCAAGATGTGGTCCGAAATGAGGTAATCAAACTTTTAGATGCTGGAATCATATACCCCATCTCGGACAGTAAATGGGTCAGCCCCACACAAGTGGTCCCTAAGAAATCGGGAATCACAGTGGTGAAGAATGAAGAAAACATACTGGTCCCTACAAAAATTCAAACAGGGTGGAGAGTGTGCATTGATTATCGGAAGTTAAATTTGATGACGAAGAAAGATCACTTTCCACTTCCGTTTATCGATCAGATGTTAGAAAGATTGGCCGGGCATGAGTACTATTGCTTTCTTGATGGCTATTCCGGGTATAACCAAATAGTCATTGCACCGGAGGATCAGGAGAAGACCACTTTCACATGTCCTTTTGGTACTTTCTCCTACCGACGAATGCCGTTTGGGCTTTGTAATGCACCAGCTACATTCCAAAGATGTATGCTGAGTATTTTTTCGGATATGGTCGAGCGATTCCTTGAAGTCTTCATGCACGACTTCTCGATACATGGAAACAGTTTTGCTGACTGTTTGAATCATTTGTCGCTAGTGCTTGCATGATGCCAGGAGAAGAACCTTGTTCTTAACTGGGAAAAATGTCACTTCATGGTTAAAGATGGCATTGTTTTGGGACACATCATATCGTCCCAGGGTATCGAGGTCGATAAGGCTAAAGTTGATTTAATTGCCGACCTACCACCACCGAGGACAGTGAAGGAAATCAGATCTTTTCTGGGCCACGCCGGTTTTTACAGGCGTTTTATTAAAGATTTCAGTAAGATAGCACGGCCGCTCTGCAGCTTACTTTCAAAAGATGCCCCATTCATCTTTGATGATAAATGTTTGCGAGCCTTTGAAACCATTAAGGCCGAATTGATAAAAGCTCCAATTATTCAATCTCCGAACTGGGAGTTCCCGTTCGAAATTATGTGCGACGCCTCTGATTATGCAATTGGAGCTGTTTTGGGGCAACGAATAGAAAAATTACCGCATGTAATCTACTATGCGAGTCGCACTCTCAACGATGCCCAGTTGAACTACTCGACCACTGAAAAGGAACTTTTGGCGGTAGTTTTCGCGTTGGATAAATTTCGATCCTATTTATTAGGATCTAAAGTTGTGGTATTCACAGATCACGCTGCTCTGTGTTATCTGTTCGCTAAGAAAGACGCTAAGGCACGTTTAATTAGGTTGATCTTGTTATTGCAAAAGTTCGATTTGGAGATCAAGGACAAGAAAGGTTCAGAAAATGTGGTGGCCGATCACTTGTCACGAATAATTATTGAGAAACTGGCGACTGTTCGTTCGATCTTGGAGCACTTCCCGGATGAACAGTTGTTCAGGATTGATTGCCCACCTTGGTATGCGAATCTTGTCAATTTCCTAGTCACCGAGAAATTACCTCACCATTGGTCGAAGAATGAGAAATCTATTTTCTTAGCTCGGGTGAAACACTATTTTTTTAAAGATCCGTACTTATTCAAATACTGTCCTGATCAAATCATACGAAGATGTATTCCTGAATCTGAGCAACCACGAATCATCTCGTTCTGTCATGAGTTAGCTTGTGGAGGCCACTTTAGTTCCAAAAAGACTGCAACAAAGATCTTTCAAAGTGGTTTTTACTGGCCGACGATCTTTAAAGATTGCCATCAACATTGCAAATCCTGTCACAACTGTCAAATGCTAGGCCGAATCTCAAAGCGCAACATGATGCCGCTCAATCCAATTTTAGAAGTTGAATTATTTGATGTTTGGGGGATCGATTTTATGAGTCCTTTCCCGAATTCGTTTGGAAATACGCTCATTCTTATCGGTGTTGATTATGTTTTGAAATGGGTAGAGGTCGTGGCTTGTAAATCTAATGATCACAGAGTAGTGATCAAATTTCTCAAGGATCAAGTGTTTTCACGTTTTGGCATTTCAAAGGCGATAATCAGCGATGGTGGAAAGCACTTTTGCAATAAAGTGTTCACCCAATTAATGAAGAAAGATGGTGTCACACACAAAGTTGCTACACCATACCACCCTCAGACAAGTGGCCAAGTTGAAGTCTCTAATCGGGAACTTAAGCGAATTTTAGAAAAGACAATCAATCCGAACCGTAAGGACTGGTCGTTAAAGTTGAATGACGCTCTATGGGCGTATCGAACTGCATTTAAAACTCCGATTGGCATGTCGCCGTATCGGTTGGTCTTTGGTAAAGGATGTCATCTCCCGGTTGAATTGGAACATCGAGCATTTTGGGCCGTTAAGTCATTGAATTTCGATCTCCTGAAATCTGGTACCCAAAGAGGTTTCCAAATAAATGAATTAGAAGAAATCTGTGCTGATGCATATGACTGTGCTAAATTGTACAAGGACCGTCTGAAACGGGTTCATGATCAATCTATTCTGCGGAAATCGTTCGTTGTTGGTCAACAGGTTCTACTCTACAATTCCCGACTTCATCTATTTCCGGGGAAACTAAAAACCCGTTGGAATGGTCCTTTCAAAATCTCTCGAATACTCCCCAATGGGGCAGTAGATATTATCAACCCGAAACACGGGAATGTTTTTCGAGTTAACGGTCAGCGATTGAAACCGTTCCTTGAGAATGCGATTACATTCTCTGACACTCTTTCTTTGAGTGAGCCACTGGCTCTCCCTGACTGAGAAATCCCCAAGGTCGTGCTATCGACTTTAAACTAGCGCTCATTGGGAGGCAACCCAATTTTGTAGTTTCCTTTGGTTTGGTTTTGTTTTGGTTTTTAAAAAATAATAATAATAATAATAATTAAAAAAATATAAAAAAAAAAAAATTTGGAATCGATGCATCGACCCCTTTTGGTCGATTAATCGATAGCATTTATGGCGTCCCCTTTTTCAAGGAGACTTCCATTATGACGGTTTTTGATTTTTTTTTAGTCGATGCATCGACTGCTGATTTTGGAAATCGTGCTCTGTTGCAAATCTGTCAGCTTTTGTTTTTATTTGGCGTCAATTAATCGATTCTTTGTGAGTCGCTTAATCGACCTTTATTGCGGGGCATGCGTTTTTGGTTTTTATCTGCCTCGATTTACGTCGATTAATCGAGGAAGTACGTCGATTAATCGACTTTTCCACTTCCGGACGTTGCGTCTTTTCACTTAAAGACGTTGCGTGTTTCCATGCGCGACTTGGCGTCGTTATGGAGTCGATTAATCGACCCTTTTGGTCGATTAATCGATTATTTTGCGTGTGTTCGTCCCGAGAGGACGCCGTTGCGCCTATTTAAATGGAGGAGTCTCACTCCGATTTTCATTGAGTTTGTATCCTGTCTTTTTTTCTGACTGCCTCCGACATTCCGACAGTGCAATCATGGCTTCGACCTCTGCCGCGCCGCAAAGACTTGTCCAACGCCTTGTGGGTCATCCACGTGATCAGCCAAGTGGTCGCTTCGCGACCCGCGACCTGTGTTCTGAATATGTTTTTGATCTCGTGGCTTTTCAAACACTGCCTATCTGCGCCGTTTCCCTCGCCTATGCGATGGCTCTCAATGCCCATTTTCTCCTCACTCCGCCCGTGATCAAAGTGTCCGAACGTGTTGTTCGGTTATTCTATCAGAACATGGCATGGGTGCCCGCCTCCGTCAAGAGTCAAGTCGCCGCCCACTTCACTGTTTCAATTGATGGGTGGTCGCGCCCGATTTATCCGCACACCATTGCGGAGGTTTTTAATGTTTCTTGCGAGCGCCCTCACAATCACACTTTGGGTGAGGAACTCGACGAGTCTCAAGAGGATATAATCAACGAGATGTGTCACGACATATTTTCTTCTGGGATCGCCACTAGGCGATCGGTGTTGCCGCGCCCGCTTTTGTTTTGGGATAGTGTGGTTAGTAGCAATCTCTGCCCCCGTTTACACGCTTTCCTTTATGGTGCCCACCGAAATTCATGGATCAACGTGCCCAAGATTATTCATCATGGCATGTGGCGATGCCATGACGAACTCACTAAACCTACCACTGGTGAAGCCCCGTTGATCTACTTCCCTCATTATGTTATGAAATTGCTTAATTTCCTTCGTTTCCCGTTCTACCGGGATGATGATATCGGGGACCTTGCATTATATCGTTATGGTGCGTCCCAATGGAACCGCAGTATACGTCTCTTGGGAAATGTCTCGATGCCCTGGCGATGCACCGCCCAACTGCCTCCACCACATCAAGGACCCGAGGAGGGTGTCTCGCTTGGCTCACTCCAAGCCCAAATTAACTCTTTACAAGAGGAGCAGCAGCGACAACATGGTGTACTCCTGCGCCGTAGCCACTATGATCGTTCCTTCCTCCATCGGTCAGGCGCGTATGTGGCACGATAGTTATGATGAGATGCGGCTGTCGAGGGCCAGCCGAGGAGGATGGAGATGATTAGTTTGATTAGTCTAGGATTAGGATTTTTCGTTTTGTGTTTCTTTTGTTTAGGCTGTTTATTTTAGGAGTCAAATTAGAAGTGTCCTTGTAATCATCGTATTTATCAATGAAAAAGTGTGTTTTCTAATCTGTGTGGGATTGCCAAAATTTTGCAAATTACCTGTTGCCTTTAGAGTAGTTGAAAAGCACCATTACAATGTCATTTTTTAAAAAAATTTCAACTCTCTGCCAAGATGGTGTCGATTAATCGACCCAATGTGTGCGAAAAAAAAAAAAAAAATTTTTTTTTTTAGGAGTCGATGCATCGACCCCAATGTCGATTAATCGACCCCCAAAGGGTCGATGCATCGACCTTTAGGGATCGATTAATCGACCCAATGTTTGCGAAAAAAAAAAATAATAAATAAAATTTTGGGAGTCGATGCATCGACCCCAATGTCGATTAATCGACCCCCAAAGGGTCGATGCATCGACCTTCAGGGATCGATTAATCGACCCCACCGTTTATTTATTTTTTTTTTATTTTTTTGCGACGGTACTCCTATTGGAACTCTAATTTGCCACTTTTCTCACGCCCGTGGACTCCCTTAGACGTACTGCCACACTTTTCATTGTTTCTTTTTTGCAAGACACCTCTTTCCACTCCTACTCCAACTCTATACATTTTTCCCTTTATATTCCCCTTTAGGCTCACTTTTCATTACCTCTGCACAATCTTTCTTATGGCTCAAAGATTATATCTCACCAGAGCACGATTATCAAAGATGGAGGAGCCTGCTAAAAAGCGGGAGCGCCGCTCTCATCGGACGGTCCCTTTTGTGTCCAACAATGTTGAAATCATCGACCTCGATCCGATGATCATTCCTTACTGGGGAGAACCATCTAGAAAGAAGGTAAATCGTTCCAAATCTCCTACACTGTGCTTCAATACTGATATCGAGATAATTGATGTGATGCCGTCACCATCTCCCCCATCTTCATCTCCTACTTTCGCCTCCCCACCTCCATCCATACAATCGGCGGTGTCTCATCAATTTCCCCTTGATCTTTGGGAGAAATTATTCCCTGTGCCTAAGAATATCATTTTAAGTGACCCGAGGTGGATGGGTCCGCCTACCAATGACTAACAGAGTTGGATTCATGTTTAGTTTAGGATTTAGGATTTAGGATTTATTAGTTTTTTTTTCTTCTTTCCTTTTTGTTTTGTTTTGTTAAGTTTCGATTGTTTTTAATTCCCTCAATAGTGTAACCATATTCCCTTCAATATGTTTTTTGTCATGTTCCAATTTGATGCACATATTCTCTGCACCTGATTTTTGTGTTGAGGTACTTTTTCAAACAGGTTTGGGGGTACGCTATTTCTTTCAGTCAATGCGGACATTGTCATCTTTAGGTTTGGGGGTATGGTTATTTATTTTGCGTCACTTATACGTTTTATCTGAAAAAAAATTTAAAATTTTGAAGTCATCATGCACATTATTTTACGATTGTTTTCAAACTTTAGTTGATGATGCATGTGAATTTAATTTTGAGAATACTACTGTCATATTTTGATTACTTGTATCTAAGATGATGAAGCTGAATGTGATATGTTGTGGATAATTTTGATATTCATGCTTAGAATTTTTACACTTATACCAAGCTAAGACTTAGAAATCGATGAACTGTTTTGAATGTTGAATCTTAGGATCTCAGTGGAGACTAAACCCAGTGAGCTTTAGAGCTAATTTCCCGTCATTGATGAGTGAATATATAAACTCGGAGTTTTATTTGAATACGACTTATTTTGCATAATCTCATACACTTCATCTTGACTTGTGACTTTGCATGAAATCAAATTCATATCATTATGTTAGAATGAACTGTATATCTACTCAAGACAAATAGGCAAGGTTACTATCTTTTAAGGAGATGATTGAAGGCCATCTTTGGCTCGTTTGTGCTTAAAATGCCTCACCTCAAATAAATGTATCTTTCTATTACCCCTTTGAGCCTATTGGAAAAATTTACCTTTATACATTCTTTGATAAGCCACGTTAACCTTTAACCCTTCACCATTTCTGAAAATTCAGCTTTACCCTTCTTATTTCTGAGAAATTAGGAACGAGGGATGAGAGTGAACGAAAAGAGAGTAAGTGGAGAGATACTGAGTTGTGGTGTTTACTGAGAGTGTATGGCAAAAATAAAAAGAAAAAAAAAGGGGGGGAGAAAAAGAAAAAAAATATATGTGAAAAATAATGAAGAATATGAGGTGCTTTAAGAAAAAGGAAGAGAAAAAGAAAGTTGAGAAAAATAGAAAAAAAATTGAGAAAAATAGTGAGACATTAGAAAAGAAAAAAAAGAGAAATAGAAAAAATAAAAAAGGTGTTTCTTTTCCAATTTCTCAGAAACTTTGAATCCCAACTTCCAATTCTTTCTTACCCTTTCCTGAGCCCCATTACAACCCTAAAAAGACCTTCATGATCTGATCTTACATTAGTAACTGCCTTGTGGAGAGTAAATATGTGATACTTATGACACGTGATATAACATGCTTAGGATATACAAGTATCTTCTTATGAGATTTATTTTTGTTCATTGATTGCATCGTGTTTCATTTATCATGTGAGACCTTTTTATTTGCTTTGTATTGATCTCTCACATATGTGCGAAAACTATCCATCATCGGTGTCTTTATATTCTGAGAGTATACCTAAAGTGAGGATTGAGTCAAAACAACAGATCCAACAGTTTTCCGTTTGAACTAGTTCTGAGATGAATGAATTTTGATTTGGTTATGCACACACTTCATGTTTAGGCATGAATGGATGAGCTATCTAACGATTTGAGCATTAGACTAATTTTAATGGATATTAGTATGATTAGTATAACATTGTTATTTAAAATTGAGAATTCGCATATTGAATTGATTAATGATTTTTATTTTTGAATGGTATATATGTTATCAAAATCATGTTTTGAAAACTCAATTTTATCGATGATTTCAAAAATGTATTGAAGTTTGTGGGTAACTTCACTGTAAACCCTCAGGAGACACAACTCCTCCACTAGGATCACCTAGGGGTTTAAAGGCTTGTTGCACATGCTAAGTGCAATCGTGTTCCCTACGAAAGTGACATTTATTTTCTTTAGTTTGCTTTGCTCGAGGACTAGCAAAGTGTAGGTTTGGGGGTATGATGAGTACTGAAAAATGATGATATTTCACCCCTAAATACCTATATTTAGCTGTCCGATGAAAGCTATCTGATGAGAATGATTAGATTTGAAGTGTTTTAGGTAAATATAAGCCAAGAATACAAAACAGCCCAAGAATTCTGAATATAATGTCAAAACACTGTAACTTTGGGTAATCGAGAACTTGGTGCGACTTGTGGCTATATTTGGACCTTCAACCCCGCCGAATTATGAAATTGTCAAAACATGAAAGTTGTAGATCTTTTTGTCAGCTTTCCAACGGCGTACGAATCAACTCAATCCGAGTTCGGGAAAGGAAGTTATGGCCGAAATACCGAAGCAGTGTCTGATACAAAGAAAGTGCTGAATTTCATGGATTTCTGGGGTCGATGCATCGACCCTATAGGTCGATTAATCGAGGATAAGTCAGAGTCTGACACAAAACTGACACTGTAAAGCTAATTTTTGGGACTTTTTGGCGGCTCGATGCATCGACCCTCCCTGGTCGATTAATCGACCCTAAAATTATGGCTTGGGAGACTTCCGCGACGAGGGGTCTATTTAAAGCGACTCAAACACTTCGGAAAAAGAGAAGTAATTAGGGAGAATTAATTTTAGGAAAGAGTTTTAGTTTTAGAGTTCTTAGTTTTTAGCCTTTATTTTTCATAGTTAGACATAGAAATAGAGAAGTTTTATTATTCCTTTTTGAGAGTTTTGCTCCCTTAATTTTTCAGTACTCATTCCTTCAGTTTATAAATTTTGTTCAAAGTTTATTCCTGCATTAATTTCGTTTATGAAGATCATCGTACTTTTGGATCAAAGTAAGTTCTTTTGAAGTTTGAGATAATTTTAATTTATTAAATTGATGTTATTTTTTCGTCTTTATTTATTTATGTCATTTAATTACAATATGTGTGGCTAAATTTATAGGGATGGGGATCTAATGATTCCCATCCGAGGGATGTACTTTTAATAATATAAACTAAGGATTAAAATATGAGATTTTACTTTATGGTCGTTGTGCTATCATGAACGGATGAAATCCCCGCCACTAACCGGGATCGCGTGTGCCTAGCCATGCCCGGGATCTCAAATCTATGACGGTAATTTTACCCAATCATTGTTATGGTCTTTTTGCTTTTATCGTGTGGATTTAATTACGATTATGTTCTGGGATCGAGTGTGCCTAGCCATGCCCTGGATCTTGGATCTATAATGGTAATTTTATCTTAAATACTCCCTAATCTGAATAAAGTGTGCCTAGCCATGCCCTTGATTTCAGATTTATAAGTGGTATTCTTATTAAAATTTTCACCCACTTTGGGGATGATTTTTATTTGAACCTGAGATCATGTGTGCCTAGCCATGCCCTTGATCCCAGATCTATATATGAAAATCATCTAAGTCCTGATTGCAGGGATGCAACGTGGAACCTATTAGGGTGTTGACCATTGATCTTCCATAAAAGATGTTTGTTACCAATGAAATATCTCATAATTTAATCCTTAGATTTATATTACGGGAAGAACGGACCAAAGATGGGAGGATTTAGTATCTTCATCTTTATCATCATCTTTACCTTTACTTTTGAATTATCAATTAAGTTTTATTTTTGTAGTCATTAATTACCATCTCATCAACCGCTTAAATCATAAAACTGGTAGAATATTGTTAGATCTTCATAGATTTCTAAAATTGCTTGTCTCTTTTAGATATTTCAAAATTAGTCCTCGTGAGAACGATCTCGTACTCCGCACCCACTATATACAAACCGATTCGTGCACTTGCGAGTAAAACATTACAATTAAAAAATCACATCACCCATATCTAGTTCTGAAGGCCATCTTCTGCACGTCCTCGGCTTTCACCGTTAGGTGAGGGTACCCGAATCTCAAGTCGATCTTTGAAAAGAATTTTTCCCCTTGCAACTAGTCAAATAGATCATTGATCCTAGGTAAAGGGTACTTGTTCTTGATCGTAAGTTTGTTTAATTGGCGGTAGTCGATGCAAAGTCTCATCGACCCATCTTTCTTCTTAACGAATAAGACCGGTGCTCCCCAAGGGGACACACTGGGTCTTACGAAACCTTTATCCTACAGTTCCTGCAATTGTTCCTTCAACTCATTCAGTTCGGTCGGGGCCATTCGATATGGAGCTTTGGAGACTGGTTTCGTGCCTAGAGCTAAGTCAATAGCAAATTCGATCTCCCGGTCAGGTAGTAAGCCTGGTAACTCATCGGGAAATACGTCCCCAAACTTGCAGGCAATCGGGATATCGGTAACAACATTTTTTGTCTCCTTTTGCTATTGCATGAATGTTAGGTATCCCTTGCATTCATTCTTCATCATCCGCTCAGCTTGTACCGCGGATATAATCGGCACTACCTTTCCCTTCTCACCGATGAACCGAAAATTTTTTTGTCTCGGTGGATGGAAAGTGACTACTTTCCGTAGGCAATCCACGCTTACATGATACGCGGATAGCCAATTCATGCTAAGGAGTACATCAAGTCCTTGCATGCCCAATAAAATAATGTCTATTACACGATGACTGATCAACAACACGTGTTCGCAGTCACTGCGCTTCTTGTAGGAATTGACACGTCTAATATAAATTCTAACTCCTCGGGAACAATCTTTAATTTCCCCGCGAATTCAGGAGTTATATACGAGTGGGTAGACCCTGGGTTTATCAAAACTCGTGCATTACAATGATCGCTGTCATTTCCTCCATAAAGCCATAGCGTACCTATATAATTTAATACATACACTACGTTCAGGCATGCATGTCATGATCGCACAATTATCCAATGCACCTAGACTCTTTTCTATCAATGCACTTTCTTATCTTGAAAACAAGTAAATGAATTTAAACATAACAGAAAATTATACCATGGATTACGTCATTGCTTGTCAGGGCATCTTCAGCGGTTACTGTAAATGCACGACCTTGTACGATAGGTCTCATAGATTGTGCAAGTCTTGGTGCTACAGTAGTCAAAACGGTGCCCTCCTTCCTCATCTCGGGGCACTCACGTATCACGTGGCCTACTTTCCCACATTTATAACCCCCCGTGTCCCGTCTGCAGTCCGATGTCTTGTGTGGTTTGCCGCAATGGGCACATTTTACTTGTGGACTCGAAGAAGCCGTCCTTGAAGGTCCCTGTAATGGCGCCCCTGCCCCAGGCCTTTGAGTGATAGATCTTTGAACATTCATGTAGGCTGGTCTAGAAATCGGAGCAGGTGTAGACAACTTCGGCTTTTTATTCCCCGAGTAGTCATAGTCACTCGTTCCTCTCGGACTTGGTCTGTTCTTCCAATCACGCCTCTTATTTATATCTCTTTCTGCCACAATAGCCTTCCCCATCACATCAGCATATGTTTCAAGTTCAAAAATAGATACTCTCTCCTGAATATTTGGTCTCAGACCTTCTTTAAATCTACTGGCCTTCATTTGTTCTGTGGCTACCAATTCTGGAGCAAACCTTGATAGTCGCACAAACTCATTGCCGTACTCCCTTATGGTCAGGTTTCCTTGCACCAGATTAGTAAAATCCTCCTTCAACTGATTTCGAACTTGTTTAGGGAAGTATTCCTTGTTAAATACCCTTATAAATTCATCCCATGTCCATTGGCCATATGGACCCTCAACTTCCCGTTTTCATAACACTGACTTCCACCACGCATCGGCGCCACCTTCTAATTGGAAAGAAGCCAAACCGACTTTCTCATGTTTAGGGCTCTGTAATCTCTCCAACAACTTCTCCATCTGTTTCAACCATTTCTCCGCTTCAAGCGGATCGGACTGCCCTTGGAATACAGGAGGTCTTCATCTCCTGAAGTCCACGAAAGATGATGGTAATAGTGCTGGAGGTGGTGGTGGAGGTGGCTGATGCTGATGGTTGGCATTATTGGCGGCCAACAACACCGTCTGCTCAGCCAGAAGAGCAGTTTGTTGGGTCTACTGAGCCATAGTAGCAGTTATAGCTTCCATAGCCCTCAACATCCTGTCTGAAGACTCATCTCGATGACCTCTCACCTCCTCAGGAGGTGGTCTCTGCTCTCCCCTCGATCCCAAAGGAATGCCATCTATACGTCTCTCACTTCTTTGGAAACTTCCTGTGGGTCGACCTCTTCCACGTTGTTCCATCGGAATCTATTACAATGAAACAAGAGTCTCATTAACAGACGGTCCCTAATATCCAACAAAATCTCAATCTCAAAATGATTTAAGACTTGTCAGACGTCTCTAATGCCATGGCTCTAATACCAACTATGATAGCCCGAATTTTGATGCCTCGAAACCCGCGCCATCGATGGATTGCCGCTAAGGCCGAACCCCAAATGAAGCACATAACATCTCATTCGCACAGCGGAAACCATACTAACTAGCTAACATAACAAAATAAGGATCGTTATATTATCTTTCAACAAAAGCTCAAAATGACGGTTTTAATTCCATATGAATACTTATGGAAGAAGAACCTCCTAGAACCACCGGTAAGGACCATTCCTTACTGAAACATGGTTCACTCAAAAGAATTACAGTCGCTAACCAAAACAATTATTCCTTTACATTAAAGAGACACAGGACACATCCATAGCCTGAGGCATAACCTACCTGGGTCTCATACAAAGAAAACAATCCTTAGGATGTCCTTCTTCTAAATCCTCCTTAGGGGAATAATCAGGATCTTCCTGCTCTGGGATCTCTGAATCAGCGTCTTCACCTGGACCTGTGACAATTAGTCGAGAAATGAGCTTCATCCAAGCTTAGTAGGGAAAAACTCATAGCATGCTTATTATAAACATCAAGCATGTATCTTAAGGCATAATGAAAATAAGACTGGTCAAAACACATGCATAGTTGTGATTATCATGGTCAAATACAGATGCAATGCTTAATTGGAACTCATAGAACATGCTCACATCTCTATTCCGACATATGAAAAGAAAACTTAAAAGAGCTTTACTTAAAGTATTTGAATGAGGAACTATAGCCTCAAGCGCCCATGGAATACCCACCATCGTCGCTCACGTGAGCCATTTTCACATATATCCAAGGTCCCATAAAGGTGGATGCTTGGCTGAACATAATTACCGATATACGGTAAGAGTCACATAGACACACATAGCACAAAAAGTGTACGGATTGGCCGCCGTACCAGTCACAGATATCCTACCACGTTAGTCACGGTTATACTGCCACGTCAGTCGGGTATTTATATAACCTTAAATCAAAGTGCATACATATAGTTTATCGCCGTGTAAAGTGATAATTATAGTTTAGAGCAAAAGTCTGAATGAAGAGTGAAGTTTGCACACACATTTGGATTGAATCTTGAAAGATTCCATAAATCTTGCACATTTCGGAAACATACATACGCACATGCCTTTTCAATTCAAAGTCGTAAACAAAAATTACATGATTGGATCAAAGGAATGCATCAGAACATAACACACATGCTAATGTAGTATATGCACATGATAGAAAGTTTTCCCTACCTTGAGATCTTAACCCGTATGCGCTTCAAACCGCCGTTTGGGTTAGCCCTTCCTCACTCAATACCGAGTGACCTAAACACAACAATTCATGGTTCATCTATTAGAAAGATGTTGAACACACCCCAAAAAGGTTTCCCCAAACTCTCGTAATCAAAACACGACAAAATCCCAAATCTGGGAATTTTGATCGATCGAGTGCCCATTTCGATCGATCAAAACCACATTTCGATCGATCAAACTCAATCTGATCGGTCGAGCTCCCTCAGAAGCCAAAAAACCAAACACAGCTCGATCGAACGAATCCCAATTCGATCGATTGAAACCTTATGATTCGATCGATCGAAAATATTTTCGATCGGTTGAGTCTCCCAGAAGCAAATCAACAACCACACAGATAGATCGAACGAATTTTGATTCGATCAATCGAATTTCTAAATTCGATCGATCGAATATTTTTCGATCGGTCAAATCCTCACAGAGGCTTTTTTTCAACACTTCTGTTTATATACGTTTCGGTCGATCGAATGTGAGATTCGATCGATCGAACACATTTCGTTCGATCGAATCTAACTTCAATCGAATGAATTCCATTAACTTCGAATTCCTACCCTTTCAAATCCATTTTGATCGATCGAACTTAATTTCAATCGATTGAAATGAACAGATTTCACCAGATCAAGGGTTTTCACCTTTGATCTCCTCTCTTCTTCAAATAGACTTTGATTCATACGTTTCCATGATCCTAAATCGTAAAAAAAACATCTACCAACACCATTTCATGATTTAGACTTACTTTTATACCTCGGTTTCTTCCGAATCTCCAGTCCTAGCTTCTAAATCGAACTAGGGTTCACCAAGCACACAGAGGTTGATCTTCACTCCAAACTTCAACAGCAAGCTTCAGTACAGAACGGATCAATCTCGCATTTACCCAGCATTCAACACCCTAGATTCTCTCTCTCTCTTAACTTCCAATGATCAGTAGTAAATAGGGCATTGAATACAACGATGGAGGCTTTTATTTCCTTTTTACAACCAAGGTCTATGCTTCAGTACAGAACGGCTACACCTTGGTTGGGTGTATGAGAGGTCATTAACCCCCAATCCTAGCCTACATATACAAGATCCGTTCCGTCGGATTTGATATATAGACATTACATCGTCCCTCGGTACGGTCTTCGACATATGAACAGTCGACACGCGTACCGAGATGTATAGTTCTCAAGTCAAAACTCAGAGACGTTACATTCTCCCCACCTTAGGAATTTTCGTCCTCGAAAATTGTCCTAATGTGCGGCACGACATGGGAAGGGTGATCCCGTAAGGCACCACTCATGTCCAAACAATCCATGTCATTACAAGATCTCATGACACACACACGCACAATTTACACACAATAAATTCTAGTAAAATAAATTCAGGCACATCATTCATCAAAAGTTAACCAAATGTATAAGATAGGTCGTCGTGGCAACCATGCCACCATAGTTAAAAATTATACATTCATCCAACAAACTAAATAGCCGAAAAGAAGAGCTCTCAAGCTCACAAAATCTGCAGAGTATGTCCCGCATCAGCACCGCTCCATGGTCCAATAAGCTCATCAGCCCTCTCAGCTCCTCCCTTCGCTCCAGCCGGGTCCGTTGCACCAGTAGGGTCTGCCGTACTTGTAGGGTGCGCCACGTCCTCCGCCGTATCATCAGAGAATGGGTCCTCAGCAGCAATGCCAGACGTAGATGCGCCATATACTTGGGCACGTATGGCAACAATCCTTTGCATGTAATTGGTGGGGTACATAACCTGCAAGATGTCCCCGATGAGTAGCTCATAGAAATCCAGGCGTTGATTGAGCTGGCGATTGCTCTCTTGAATGAGAGCAGCCAACTCCCCATTGGTCATTGGAGCTGCTTGATGAGCGGGTGGCACAAGTACATATTCTGGCTGAGGAGGTGGGATGATCCCCAGCTATGGGAGATCATGAGCTGGCTGATCTAGTAGGGGTGCTTCTTGAGCTAGTGCCTCTTGGGGTTGAGGAGGGATAAGAGGCACTTGAGGAGCTGGTTGAAGGTGTGGTTTCAACCGATTATAGGTTTTCTTCCATTGCTTGAAGGTGTAAAAGACTACATTGTCGGAGGACTTCGGCTCCCGTGGCGAAACTTTGTGTACATTGGTTGTCGAGAATTCATCAAACATTGTCGAAATAAGGCTCGCATAAGGTATATATTCTTCGGGCTTTTCTGCCCCTGCCAACAACTTCTTCCTTCCATGCTTAATTCCTTTAAAAACTACGGTAGTTGCACCAAACCATTTGCCCTCAAAAGCAGCAAATAGGGCATTCATCAACACTCCCAGTCTCTACGTCTTATGGTGAATCGGATACAGGTTGCATTTAAAAATGGTATCGAGCATCCACACATAGCACGGCAAGTGGGCACGTGTAATAGATCGGCCCGGTGCAACCTGTACTTGGGTCATTCTCTCCGCCACATAAGTATGGGTCAGATTTGGAGTGTTTGGAGGTAACAGCTCGATCCCATAGCCATAATCATCAAAACATTCTAAGGCCTTAGAAGCCATTGCATGCGTAAAAATATATGTCTTCCCATCAACTTTGATGTAAATGGCCTTAGGGTTAGGGCCATTGAGCATATTTTGGTAAAACAAGCGCACAAGGCGCAAATAGTAGTATGGATGAATGGGTTTTAACAGGTTATCCAATCCAGCCTTGTTTAGGTAGTCAAGTGCCCAAGCGTCAACGCCGGACACATTAGGCATTTCGAATAAGGCTGGATCGATAGTGTATTCGTAAGTAAAACCCTTCTCGGCCCACCACTCGTTTGGTTGGTCGCGTTGGGGTTCTTGCAGAGCGTCAGGTTGCTCGGTAGGTGGTTGCGGAGGAGGTTGCGAAGGACCTGGAGCGATTTTGGGTCGCTTCGACGTAGGGGTTTTTGAAGTGGCAGCCTTCTTTTTAGGTGCCATAGCCAACAGAAAGACAAAGCTAGGGTTCTAATGAAATCCCAAAAAGAACTCAAAGGAAGAAATTAAGAATTCAAAATGAAGAATTTACCAGTTTGAGGTGGTTTGGATTCTATTTCACGGAGTTTCCATGCGCAATCGGTCGTTTGATTGACCCCTCAAATAAATCCTCGAAAGCCCTAACGGAAACCCAAAAATTTTCTGAAATTTAAACTTAAAGCACTGGTCCATATATATATATGCGAAATTCGATCGATCGAATTTACTTCGATCGATCGAAATTCGACTTAAAACAGAATGCGCGTCGATTTCGATCGGTCAAAATTATCTTTTTAGACAATTGAACCCACTTTTTGATCGAACGAATATTTTACTTCAATTGGTCGAAATCTTAAATTCTATCGAACGAAAGTTTTTCGATCGGCCGAACTTCTCAAGCCTTTAAAATCTTTTCGAGCGGCCAATTTACTTGGAGGGCCTATGCTACTCTTATTCTCCTAAAAATCATCTCATCTACTTCTGAAGTTTATATGATGGTAAGTTATATATTTACTTACTCTTGAGATAAGCGTAATATATAAATGTGGTAGTATTTTCTTGATTGCATCTTTTCTGATGTAACTCTTCCATCTTCTTCTCAATAAAGCATGCTATGCTCTTCTTCTCCTCTCAAACTTTGATTTTATGTCTCATTAAATAGTTTTACATTTTATGATTACCTACCCTACAAGTTGTTTTATTTTACAGCTGAATTACTATTATTATTTCCCTTATTTATTTCCAGAGCTTATGTGGCACTTGTTAATTTGGGCATATCATCTACAGGGATTTAAAGTCTATATTAGCTTGGTCCTAGCCTGATATTGAAGCGCATATTTTTTATTATTAGAATAATAATTTTTTTTTGCAAAACGGATAATTTTTTTCAATAAATTTTTATGAGTTATATTGGATACATCCAATAATTGGCTCATGTAAAATTGGGGGTGTATATCGGTATCATATGAGATGGGATCTAACTTGATTAATATTGGCCTCGATGTATCGGATATGACTTATATTTAAACCCATGAGCATCCAGTTTAGTTGTGTTGATTGCACGTGCCACACATGTCAAAGAAGTCATAGAACTCGATCCAACATTCCTTCACAATCAACCTTGTTCTACATGATGCCCTAGCGGGCCCAATCGTCCATCCCATTTTATGTTTGGAAAAGAAGAAGAAGAAGAAGAAAGATATATGCTCCAAAATAGGTAAGACTGCAACTCTCTCTCTCTCTAGGGTTCTTGTTGATGCATTCGGTTTAGTGTCTGTTTTGCTAGAAACAAACAAAACTAATGTTATGTTTTGGCTTCTTAGTGTTAGTGTCTATTAAGCTGCTTTATATTAAACTTCAAGTGATGATTGATTATAAATTCATCTTATCACTCTAATAATAACACAAAAGTAATTCTCATCTTCTTTGAATATGCAAACTGTAATTGGTACAATCAAATTCTATAAGAATAATTATCTCCTAATTTACTATTAACTTTAAAGCAACCAACTTACTTGGAGGGCCTATGCTACTCTTATTCTCCTAAAAATCATCTCATCTACTTCTGATGTTTATATGATGGTAAGATATATATTTACTTACTCTTGAGATAAGTGTATATAAATGTGGTAGTATTTTCTTGATTGCATCTTTTCTGATGTAACTCTTCCATCTTCTTCTCAATAAAGCATGTTATGCTCTTCTTCTCCTCTCAAACTTTGATTTTATATCTGATTAAATAGTTTTACATTTTATGATTACCTACCCTACAAGTTGTTTTATTTTGCAGCTGAATTATTATTAATATTTCTCTTATTTATTTCTAGAGCTTATGTGGCACTTGTTAATTTGGGCATATCATCTATACGGATTTAAAGTCTATATTAACTGGAGATTTATTTCAGTATCAGTTCTTATCCAGTTTATTTTCCTTTATTATTGCTTGTTATACCAATGTTTCGTACAGATTTATAGGGCACGACCTAGAGGATCGTGCTAATGGCACGGGTTTCAGGGTGCCAAAATTCGGGCTGTCACAGTTGACGTCAAAGCTATTTCCTTTTAGAATTCTGACAAGTCTTGGTTATGTCAGAGCGTAGGGACTTCTGCTAACGAAACTTTGGTTTCACTTGCAGACCGTTATGTCTTCTAGGGAAAGAGGCCAACCCAGGGGTGGTCATGATAGGAATTTGCATAGTGGAGATGATTACATATCGCCTACGAATAGAGTACCGATGGGTGATAGAGGAGCTTCAGGAAGTAGTGGTCAAGAGCACCAGGACCAAGAAGAAAGAAATCGTTAAGATAGAGACCAGAGGGAACAAGAGAGGATTAGGGAATGAAATGAAGAGAGGAAAGAGCGTCAGCATATGATGCATATAATGGAAACCATGGCACAGCAAGTAGCATCCTTGGCAGCTCACAATGTCGGTGATCAGTATCAGCCACCTACACCTCTAGTAGGTCCTACTCAGCTAGTGTCATCTGCATTTACCGAGTTTAGGAAGATGCGACCTCCTAGCTTTTCTGGGCAAGCAGAGCCGATGGCTGCTGAGAATTGGCTGACCGAAATGGAAAAGGTGTTTAGCGTGCTGACATGCACGGAGGATGAGAGTGTCCGTTGGGCAGCTTACATGCTAGATGGGGAGGCAGGGCCTTGGTAGAAGTCCATTTCTAGGACTAGGGCTCAGGAGACCCCAAGATTTCCCTGGACATGGGACGAGTTCTTGGAGGAATTCAATAAACAGTATTTCCCCAAAGTGGTGAGAAATCAGATGGAGATATAATTTTTACAGCTTCTTTAAGAAAAAATGACAGTTATAGAGTACGGGGTTGAATTTATGTGACTTGCTCGCTTCACTCCTGATTACGTAATTACAGAGGTGATGAGAGCGAAGAGGTTTCAACACGGGTTAAGGCCGGATATTAGAGGAGGAGTTGCACCTTTTCAATTGAAGACCTATGGAGAGGTCATGAGTAAAGCTTTAGTAGTTGAGGAGGGAAATAATGATCGATACCGCCAAAGAGAGCAGCATGGGAGAGGAAACATAGATCAGAGTAGAGTTGGGAACTACGAGCCGGTGAACAAAAAGCCGAGATTCGTAGCACATAATCAGAGACAGCCATTCCAACCTGGTTTTGTTAGACCGGCGCAGCAGATGAACTATCAGCGACAACCAATGCTGGCGTCGGGGAGGCAGATAAGGTACGAGAATCCTGCTATCACTACGGGAGGCATGGTTACACAGGGTTTCTCACGAGCCACTTTGTCTACACCAGTGGATACTTGTGCCAAGTGTGGCAAGTCTCACAAGACGGCGGATTGCAGGCAAGGAACACGGGGTTACTATAAATGTGGCAAGGTGGGCCACGTGATCAGAAATTGCCTTGAGGTGAACAAGGAGAGGACGGCTTCAATTCCTATGCTACGACCGATAGAAGCAAGGAAGTCGGTCGTCCAAGGGAGAGCCTATGCGATCACAGCTCAAGAAGCCCAAAATATAAATGATGTGGTCTAAGGTGAGATTTTTCTTTTAAATAAAGAATTTCAATTATTAAAAGTTCTTAGATAGAGAAGGTGCATTCATAAAGAAGTCAAATGAACTAACTCCCTTGTGAAAAAAAAAATAAAAAAATTTATATGTAGTGTGATATATATGTAAATATATGTATGTGGGTGCTATAGGTACCATATACTTGTATGAAAAGGGGAGCAACGTAAAGTACGAAGCTCGAGTGTTGATAGACACGGGGTCTACACACTCATTTACTACTCCGCGATTTGCTAAAAAGATGAATGTTCAACTAGAGATTTTAGACTTCGTCTTAGCAGTGTCTATTCCAACTGGGAAATCGGTCGATGCGAAAAGAGTTTGTAAATCAGTGATCATAAGCATCATGGATGGAGACGTCTTTGAGCTACCAGCAAACTTAATTTTGTTAGACATGTAAGGATTCGACGTGATCCTTGGCATGGATTGGTTGCCACAGTATTGTGCGACGGTAGATTACAAGAATAAGGTCGTCATTTTCAGACCCAATACAAGGAGATCGTTCCGATTTCGAGGAGTGAGATCAACGTAAATGCCACTTATCTCTGCAGTCAAGGACGAGCGCTTAATCATAAAGGGGTGCAGTGGTTGTTTGGCATTCTTGAAGGAAGATAAGGAAGGGAAGAATGTTATCGCAGGGATAGCAGTTGTGCGAGAATTTGAAGACGTGTTTTCAGAGGAACTACCGAGATTACCTCCTGATAGAGAGGTGGAGTTCCCTATCAACTTAGCGCTTGAAATAGAGCCTATTTCTAAAGCACCGTACAAAATGGCTCCCTCTAAGTTGAAGGAGTTGAAAGAGCAATTACAAGAGCTCATGGACAAGAGATTTGTAAGACCGAGCGTCTCTCCATTGGGAGCACCGGTCTTGTTTGTAAAGAATAGGGATGGGTCAATGTGGCTGTGCATTGACTATCAACAATTAAACAAACTCTACAAGTTCTTAGTGATGAATGCTTATGGATTTGATGAATAGGGTGTTTAAACCACGCCTGAACTCATGCATCGTGGTATTCGTTGACGACATCCTGATATATTCCAAGTCGAAGGAGGAGCATGAGAAACACTTGAGAGTTGCTCTACAAACCTTACGTGAACACCAATTATACGCCAAGCTCAGTAAGTGAGAGTTTTGGTTGGAAGAGGTTAGCTTTTTGTGACATGTCTCAAAGGAAGGTGTCACAGTAGATCCAGCAAAGATTGAAGCAGTGTTCAGTTGGGAACAACCACAGACGGTGACCAACGTCCATAGTTTCCTTGGACTAGTTGGATATTATCGATGTTTTGTAGAGAGATTTTCAAAGATATCGAGACCTCTTACGAGACTTACACGGAAGGATGCAAGATTTGAGTGGAGTGAGGCATGCGAGAAGAGTTTTCAAGAACTTAAGGAGAGACTCACTTCAGCTCCAGTGTTCATGATTCCTTCAGGCATTGGAGGGTTTACGGTATACAGTGATGCTTCGCATAATGGTTTGGGCTGCGTGCTCAACCAACACAAGAAAGTGATAGCCTATTGGTCAAGACAGCTGAAAGAGCATGAGAAGAACTATCTGACACATGACCTAGAACTAGCAGCGGTTATATTTGCACTGAAGATTTGGAGACACTATTTGTATAGTGAGACTTTTGAAATCTTCACCGATCATAAGAGCCTCAGATACCTGTTCACACAGAAAGAGTTGAATATGAGACAACGCAGATGGATGGAGTTCCTCAAGGACTACGACTGTTCCATACAGTGCCATCCAGGCAAGGCTAACGTAGTCGCCAATGCCTTGAGTCCAAAGGGGGCAACTCAGTTGGCAAATTTGATTTTGGGTATGCACAGATGGAAATTGTTTGAAGATCTTACACTGTATGATGCAAATATCGAGATACAAGCTACATGAGCCTTCTTAGCTAACATATTAGTGAGACCAATGATATTCGAGCACATATACAAGCTACAGATGAGAGACCCAGAATTAACTAAGATCCGTCAAGATGTGGTTGAAGGCATCAAACCAGAGTTCTCAGTCAAAGAAGATGGTTCCTTATTGTTCAAGGGCGATCTTTGTATTCCAAATGATGTTGATCTGCGGCAAACTATTCTTGATGAAGCTCACAAGTCGAAGTATGCTATCCACCTCGGTAGCACTAAAATGTATCAAGACTTGAGGAAGAATTATTGGTGGAGAGGTTTGAAGCAAGACGTGGCCAAGTACGTGTCACGGTGTTTGACATGTCAGCAGGTAAAGGTCGATCATAGACATCCTGCTGGATTATTACAGCCTCTACCAATCCCAGAGTGGAAGTAGAACTCAATCTCCATGGATTTCATATTTGGACAACCGTGTACAGCGAAAAGATATTACGCCATTTGGGTAGTCGTTGATCGACTAACGAAGTCAGCATACTTCTTGCCTTACAACACGATGTACACAGCAGGAAGACTCGTGGAGTTATATATGAAGGAGATCGTTCGTTTGCATGAGATTTCGAGTAGCATTGTTTCTGATCGTGATCCATTATACACTTCAAAGTTTTAGAAGAAGTTTCAGGAAGGCATGGGTACACGATTAGATTTCAGCACAACGTTCTATCCACAGACCGATGGACAAACAGAGCGGGTAAATCAAGTGATCAAAGACATGCTCAAAGCGTTTATGCTTGAACTACAAGGATCATGGGATCAACACCTATCGTTGATTGAATTTGCATACAACAATAGCTTTCAAACGAGCATTGGGATGGCACCGTACGAAGCTGTATATGGGAGGCGATATAGATCGCCTATCAATTGGGAAGAGACCGGTGAAAAGTTTGTTTTGGGACCAGAGGTACTAGAAGATAGTGTCGCTTACGTCCGTATGATAAGAGAAAGACTTAAGGCGGCGCAGAGCAGATAGAAAAGCTATGCGGATATTAAAAGAACAAGTATGGATTACAAAATTGGCGAACACGTGTTTGTAAAAGTGTCACTTATGAAAGGTGTTTGGAGATTTGGAAAGAGGGGCGAGCTAAGTTCCTGTTACATTGGATCCTTTGAGTTTTTGGGTCGAGTAGGTGAGGTCACTTATCGTGTGGGGTTGCCACCCTTACTTGATCGGGTACACAACGTTTTCCACGTGTCGATGCTCAGAAAGTACATGAATGATCCTTCCCATGTGTTGGGAAGTCAACCTTTGGAAATGCACGAGGATATGAGCATGATAGAGGAACTAGCAGATATATTAGACAGAAAGGAGTAAGTACTGCGCACCAAAGTGATTCCATTAGTGCTTATTCGATGGAAGAATCACCAGGCCGAAGAAGCGACGTGGGAACGAGACGCCGACATGAGAGAACAATATCCGGACTTGTTCACGACTAGTTGAGAGTCGGATTGTATCATCGCAAGCATGTTTGCGGGTTTAAACCGTCTATGTAGTCAAACGTTGAGTGTTTCGGCCAACTTATTCAATGGGAAGAGTATGAGTTGTAAATGTGCTATTGTGGAGCCCAAAATATATAGCTAAATGGTAATCACATCAGGGAATGAGTGATCACCACATGCTCCAAAAAACCAAAGACCAACCCATCAAGAAATACCAAGGAAATGAAGAGAATATGTGGCATAAATTTTTTTGAGTTTTCTGCCAAAATTGAATAATCGATTTCGTTCGATTGAATGACTAACACATGCCAGTGAGCTGAGGAATCTGGAAATTTAATGGCATAAAATTTTGATTAATTGAGGGAAATTCGATTAATCAATTTTTGAAACGCTGAGTTTAAGTTATGAAAATTGATTAATCAATTTTTAAAATCGATCAATCGATTTTGGTCTATATATAACAGATTTGGGATTTTTCACTCCCATTCGAAAATCATTTTCTTTTTGTCTTTTGGGCGCCATTTTCTCTTTCTCTTTTAGCTCCTATACCAGCTAGGGTTATGAGTTTTTGGGATCGATTTCGGATCGAAATCCTATGGCATTGGATCTAGCACCTCAGGTAAACCCTAGATTCGAAATTTTTTCTTTTTTTCAAATTGGACCATCAAAGCCCTAGTTTTTAAAAAATTTCTCAGTCTTTAAACCAAAATGCCACCTAGAACCCGATTAACTATGAAGCAATCCGCATCAAAGCTTCCGGTTTGGCGTAAGAACGCCGCACCGCCACCACCTTCACCATTGCCTCCACCATCACCATCGCCATCTTCTTCATCAGATTCCGAATCTAATTCGACGGGCGCGTCTTCACGCGAGTCATCGCCGATACCCCAACCACCACCCGAGAATTTACCCCAACCAAATGAGTGGTGGGCGGTAAAGGAGTTCGAAGATGAGTACATCATCGACGAAGTTCTGTTTACCGACCTCGATGTCAAGGGCGAGACCCAATGGGCCCGACAATACCTTCAAAATACAGGTCTCATAAATCTTTTATACCCTTTACACGGGTATTTTTATCCTCGACTCGTGCGCCTATTTGACCAATACCTAAAGGCTGGTTGGGTTGATGACACCGTTACGACCGGGATCGACGGTCGTAGCTACACCTTTACACGCTGCCATGTTCATGAATCATTAGAATGTTACCTTGATTTTGTGCCCAAGACCACCCTCTTTCCACCATTCCCCGAGGAAGTTAAATTTGAGGATATTATGACCGAGATGACCAACGGGAAGAAGGGTTCAGGAAAATCTATAAGGAGAGTGTATCTACCTCCTTACATGTGGATGCTTGATTCCATAATCAAGTGCAACCTTTACTCGACGGGCCACGACACTGAGCGGGTAGAGTTGGTCCAACAAGCCCTTTACGCGTCATACCGTGGGATTTGGTTTGACGCTACCAAGCTCGTCATTGAGGGGATGATCTACATAAAGGGAAAATTGATGAAAGGGTCGTTGAGACCCAAGGAGAAGATGTCATACGCTCGGCTAATTTCCAACATGTTGGAATGCTACTCTGACGCCCCAGAGTATGCCATTTCACCTGTTGAGAATAAGGCTACCAACCATGTGAAGCATTACTCCATCGCTTCATGGGGTCGTAGCTATAGGATGTTGAAGAAGGCCCTACCAGTTGAGGGGCTAGCACCACCACCAACACCCCCACCACATCAGGACCCACCAGCAGGGGGAGCACACCCTGTTATACCACCAATTGAGGGGGTGCAGTCTCATGGCTTAGTCCCACCTGAGGAGCAGCCTTTGGTGCCACCGCATTTGCCTTCACAGTCAGCTGCTACTACACCTACCTCATCCTATCGGTGACGAGCCGCTCGCCCAGCGCCTACCATTGAGGATGTGTTGGCCAGGATGGAGGCCAACAATCAACAGATGAACCGGCGTATAGATTTCTTGATGTACCATACCATGCGGTACATCTATCCCAATGATTTTCAGCAGCATCTCACGGAGGAGCAGACATGGACTCAAGCATCATCTACTGGTGCAAATGATGCCGCTTTATCGTTGGTCCCCAAAGCCAAAGCGAGACGGATCAGCCAGGAGCAGACCAGCCGGGAGAGGGGACAACGTGAGCTTGAGATGATGACATTTCTTTTTGTTGTAACTTCTTTTTGGAATTTTGTTGTAATTATTTTGTTTGATCTTGTAAATTTTTGGAAAGATATCATGTATGCAACGATCTTGGCATGGATGCCATTATATGGGAATTATACTGTGTTGTATAGAAAGTGAATCTAATTTAATGTTGTGAATTTCCTTCACTTGTGCTTAATTTCGTTCAAACCATTGCCTTGAAAATTCGTTTCATACAGGATGTGTCATGTGTGTAGACTGTAACAACGTGTGCCCGTGTGTGTAGGGGCTTCCACCAACACACCTCCTGGTACATTGGGACAAAAATTCTCAAGGTGGGGAGAATGTAACATCCCCAATTTTTGAGCATTGAACAGTGACCTCGGGATGCGTGCCGACTGGTTGTAGGTTTGACCAAGTGAGAGTCAACACAATGACTATGGCTAATGTAACTTTGATGTGATAAATATGTATGTGTAGTAGTAGATGTAATTGAGTCACGTATATCTATCTTGGCTGTATGTGCTCAACACCAAAGCTCAAGGAGGGTTAAAAGGGCTTAAATCACTAAAAGAGAAGTTATTTCTCTTTTCGATAATTAGTTGGGCGAGAAATAAGAAGAGAGAGAGGGAGAGAGTAAAGGAGGAGTGATTGCTAGGAGTTAATGCACATCTCAATCAATGACGGACTCGAGCATTTAGCTACGGATTCGACGTGATTGGAATCGTTGGAGTTAGAACTTGGAGCCCTAGCATTTGAGCCAAACCTTTCAATCAATCAAGGGATTGATTTGAGGTAAGTAGTGATGGATTATAATGTGGATTTTGTGCATTCAATTGCTGATAAATGATGAATTATAGAGGTAGAAAAGAATGAAAATAATAAGGAAAAGATTTGGAAGAAATGCCCGAAAATGGCAGAAATTTTGACCAAATTGATTGATCGATTTGGAAAATCGATTAATCGATTTTGGTCTGGAAGTTTTCGGGGCAGAGAGGCCCAAAATCAATTGATCGATTTAAAAATCGATCAATCGATTTTGAATTTGATTAATCGATTAATCGTCTGAGCACCTCCAGTGGCTGAAAAATCAGGCTTGGGAAAAATCGATTCATCAATTTGAGAAATTGATTAATCGATTTTGGATTTTTGATTAATCGATTTGAGATCGATTAATCGATTTAGGAATTCGATTAATCGATTTTAACAGTTTTAGTTGGCTTTTGAAATGGACTTGAGGTTCAATGAGAGTCTTATACCTTCTTCATTATATCTTTCTTGATGCTTTGCATATGCCATGGTGTACCATAGGTGGTACGAGGGAACGCAAGCATAAGAAGCCGTGCTGGACCTTGATGCTTGGATATTCAAACACGTGAGGTAGGGAACACCTTAAACATGTATTTTAATTAAAAGAGCATGTATGTAGTGATATAGAAATAAATGTTAATGCTTACAAATGTGAATCTTTAAATGTGTGTGTGTGTGACACCAAGTAAATAAGTAGAAATGAGATATCCCCAGGGGATGAGAATGTGATAAAAGCATCTGTGTGATGCGATTGGCTTAGACATCCCAGGGATGTATGTGATATTATAAAATAATAAATAAATGAGAACTGAAAAGGGCTAATCTATTATGTTTAGCACAATCACACGGTGGAAAACTATATGTAGTGCACTTGATATTTTTGTTATTTAAGGTTTGAACAGAATACCCCATCGACGTGGCGGGATACCTACGACTGACTCGACAGAATATCTGTGACCGGTACGGCGGCCAATCCGTACACCAGTTGCACATCCCAGGGATGTTGAGATGAGAATTAGACCCCCGTCGCCTATGAGAAAGGGACCTGGGTAGTATTGATATGAGAACAATGATATAAAAACTGTCTAGTTAGATGACGATGGAGGGTATTCCATCGGGTGCCCGACTCTATAGAAAGTTGGGGATTATTTAAGTTACGGATTTAAGTCTTTAGGCCAAATCAGTGTAGTTCATGAGAAATTTGAGAACAAGTGAAACATGTAAAGTAACGGTAACATTTCAATGCATCTTTTCAGTCATTTAAACTGCTTTCCTAAGAAAATTCATTGATACATCATGCTGTTAATATCATAGAATATATGTGAGGACTTGACTTATATGTTCATTGTGTTGTTCCCTATTGAGCTAGGATATAGCTCACCCTTTTAGACTATATGTCACAGGTTCAGTGCTTACAGCGGCTACTGCTTCGGGAGGCGTAGATCCGGAGGATTCGGATTACGTACCTGGAGAGGATCAGGAGCCCCCTCCCGAGGACTTCTTCTGAAGGACCCTTGCGTACTTTGAGGGAGACTTTGAGAGTATACTGTACGGCTTGGTATGTTAAGCCTTATATTTGGAGAATGTAACTTAAATTGATATATTCTTTTGGCGAACCATCTAGGGTGACTAATGTGATGTCATTGATGGTTCGGGTGGGTTCTTCTGCTCATGCAGAGGCATGAGGTCAGAACCACCTTTTGGGTTATATATTTTGGAGTTTGATTGATAGAACTGGAGATTTATTTCAATATCAGTTCTTATCCGTTTTATTTTCCTTTATTATTGCTTGTTATACTAATGTTTCGTACAGATTTATGGGGCAGGGCCTAGAGGATCGTGTTGTTGGCACGGGTTTCAGGGTGCCGAAATCCAGGCTGTCACATTTAGTGTCTGTTTTGCCAGAAATAAACAAAACTAATGTTATTTTTTGGCTTCTTAGTGTTAGTGTCTGTTAAGCTGCTTTATATTAAACTTCAAGTGATGATTGATAATAAAATTCACCTTATTACTCTAATAATAACACAAAACTAATTCTCATCTTCTTTGAATATGCAAACTGTAATTGGTATAAACAAATTCTAAAAGAATAATCATCTCCTAATTTACTATTAACTTTAAAGCAGCCAACTTACTTGGAGGGCCTATGCTACTCTTATTCTCCTAAAAATCATCTCATCTACTTCTGATGTTTATATGATGGTAAGTTATATATATACTTACTCTTGAGATAAGCGTAATATATAAATGTGATAGTATTTTCTTGATTGCATCTTTTCTGATGTAACTCTTCCATCTTCTTCTCAATAAAGCATGCTATGCTCTTCTTCTCCTCTCACACTTTGATTTTATGTCTCATTAAATAGTTTTACATTTTATGATTACCTACCCTACAAGTTGTTTTATTTTACAGCTGAATTATTATTATTATTTCCCTTATTTATTTCCAGAGCTTATGTGGCACTTGTTAATTTGGGCATATCATCTACAGGGATTTTAAGTCTACATTAGCTCGGTCCCAGCCTGATATTGAACCGCATATTTTTTATTATTAGAATAATAATTTTTTTTTGCAAAAAGGACAATTTTTTTCAATAAATTTTACGAGTTATATTAGATGCATCCAATAATTGGCTCATGTAAAATTGGGGGTGTATATCGATATCAAATGAGATGGGACCTAACCCGATAAATATTGGCCTCAATGTATCGGATATGACCTATATTTAAACCCATGAGCATCCAGTTTAGTTGTGTTGATTGCACGTACCACACATGTCAAAGAAGTCATAGCACTCCATCCAACATTCCTTCACAATCAACCTTGTTCTACATGATGCCCTAGCAGGCCCAATCGCCCATCCCATTTTATTTTTGGAAAAGGAAAAGAAAGATATATGCTCCAAAATAGGTAAGACTGCAACTCTCTCTCTCTCTCTCTCTCTCTCTAGGGTTCCTGTTGATGCATTCGGTTTATTGTCTGTTTTGCCAGAAACAAACAAAACTAATGTTATTTTTTGACTTGTTAGTGTTAGTGTCTGTTAAGCTGCTTTATATTAAACTTCAAGTGATGATTGATAAAAAAATTCATCTTATTACTCTAATAATAACACAAAAGTAATTCTCATCTTCTTTGAATATGCAAACTGTAATTGGTACAAACAAATTCTATAAGAATAATCATCTCCTAATTTACTATTAACTGTAAAGCAGCCAACTTACTTGGAGGGCCTATGCTACTCTTATTCTCCTAAAAATCATCTCATCTACTTCTGATGTTTATATGATGGTAAGTAATATATATACTTACTCTTGAGATAAGCGTAATATATAAATGTGGTAGTATTTTCTTGATTACATCTTTTTTTATGTAACTCTTCCATCTTCTTCTCAATAAAGCACGCTATGCTCTTCTTCTCCTCTCAAACTTTGATTTTATGTCTCATTAAATAGTTTTACATTTTATGATTACCTACCCTACAAGTTATTTTATTTTACAACTGAATTATTATTATTATTTCCCTTATTTATTTCCAGAGCTTATGTGGCACTTGTTAATTTGGGCATATCATCTATAGGGATTTCAAGTCTATATTAGCTCGGTCCCAGCCTAATATTGAAGCGCATATTTTTTATTATTAGAATAATAATTTTTTTTGCAAAAAGGACAATTTTTTTCAATAAATTTTTATGAGTTATATTGGATACATCCAATAATTGGCTCATGTAAAATTAGGGGTGTATATCGGTATCAGATGAGATGAGACCTAACCCGATAAATATTAACCTCGATGTATCGGATATGACCTATATTTAAACCCATGAGCATCTGGTTTAGTTGTGTTGATTGCACGTGCCACACATGTCAAAGAAGTCATAGCATTCAATCCAACATTGCTTCACAATCAACCTTGTTCTACATGATGCCCTAGCGGGCCCAATCGTCCATCTCATTTTATAATCCATCCCATTTTATTTTTGGAAAAGAAGAAGAAGAAAGATATATGCTCCAAAATAGATAAGACTGTAACTCTCTCTCTCTCCCTCTAGGGTTCCTGTTGATGCATTCGGTTTAGTGTCTGTTTTGCCAAAAACAAACAAAACTAATGTTATTTTTTGGTTTCTTAGTGTTAGTGTCTGTTAAGTTGCTTTATATTAAACTTCAAGTGATGATTGATAATAAAATTCATCTTATTACTCTAATAATAATATAAAAGTAATTCTCATCTTTTTTGAATATGCAAACTGTAATTGGTACAAACAAATTCTATAAGAATTATCATCTCCTAATTTACTATTACATTTAAAGCAGCCAACTTACTTGGAGAGCCTATGCTACTCTTATTCTCCTAAAAATCAACTCATCTACTTCTGATGTTTATATGACGGTATGTTATATATTTACTTACTCTTGAAATAAGCGTAATATATAAATGTGGTAGTATTTTCTTGATTCCATCTTTTCTGATGTAACTCTTCCATCTTCTTCTCAATAAAGCATGTTATGCTCTTCTTCTCCTCTCAAACTTTGATTCTATGTCTCATTAAATAGTTTTACATTTTATGATTACATACCCTACAAGTTGTTTTATTTTACAGCTGAATTATTATTATTATTTCCCTTATTTATTTCCAGAGCTTATGTGGCACTTGTTAATTTGGGCATATCATCTACAGGGATTTAAAGTCTATATTAGCTCAGTCCCAGTCTAATATTGAAGCGCATATTTTTATGTGGCACTTGCATTATTGACGAATATATATATATAGGAAAAAGGTTCTGTCCTCCAAGGTTCCACGTGGAGCTCCGCATGGCACCTGAAACACTGTTTTGATGCCACATTGAGCATGGGTGCATTGCTTAGACCATCTTTCATTTTTTTATTTTTTGAAAACTCATCTTCACCATGTATTTTTTTATCCATAAAAGTTGGACCATTGAAACTAGCAAGTTTGACTTGTACTTTAAAATTATTTTATAAAAGTTAATCTAAACACTGTTTGAGTGCTCCACGTGACACTCAAACAGTGTTTTGACAGCCATGTCCACGTGTACCTTAGAGGGAGGTCACCGCCCTCCATTGGAGGACGGAACATGTTCCATATATGTAACATCCCCAAAGTTTGAGCGTTGAACCGTGACCTCGAGATGCGTGCCGATTGGTCGAAGGTTTGACCAAGGGGAAGTCAAACAGTAGACTTAGAAAGGACTTATCAGATGTGATGTGAAGTGTCCTAAGTAGGGGGTTAGGTATTAAGTTTGAGGGTCACGTACACCTATCTCGAGCGTATGTGCCTAACACCGAAGCAAGAGGGGTTAAAGGGACTTAATAACCTAAGAGAAGTTATTTCCCTTATTTTGGGTTGGTAAGAAGAGTTAAGAGGAGAGAGAGAGAGATCAAGGAAGGAGTAATGGCTAGGAGTTAAAATAGATTTGAATTTAAGACAGGTTTGAGCAGTTGACGCCGGATTCGACGCATTGGAAACCGTTGGAGCCAAAGCTAGAAGCCCTAGCCTTTGAACCAACCATTCAATCAATCAAGAGATTAAATTGAGGTGAGTTTTTTAGGAATTGTAATGTGGATTATGTAAATAGGTTCTGGTGCATTTAATTGTTATACAAAAGATAAATTAAATAGGTAGAAATGAAAGAGAAAAGAAAGAAAAGACAGTGGGAAGAAATGCCTGCAAAGGGGCTGAGTTTCTGACCAAATCGATTAATCGATTTTGGTCTGAAAGTTATCTGGGCTGAGAAGCCCGAAATCGATTAATTGATTTTAAAATCGATTAATCGTCTAAGCACCTCCAGTGGCTGAAAGAAATTGGGCTTGGGAAAATCGATTAATCAATTTTGGATTTTGGATTAATCGATTTGGAATTTCGATTAATCGATTTTGGGAGATCGATTAATTGATTTTGACAGTTTTATTTGGCTTTTGAATTGGACTTTGAGATTTTTGGAGGGTCTCATACATTCTTTATTGCATCTTCTTGATGCTTTGCATATGCTATGGTGTACCATAGGTAGTATGAGTGAACGCAAGCATAGGGAGCCGTGTCAGACCTTGATGCTTGGACATTCCGAGATGTGAGGTAGGGAACACGTTGAACATGTATTTTAATTACAAGATTATGCATGTAGTGATATAGAAATGAATGTTAATGCTTACAAAATATGAATCTTTAAATGGGTGTGTGTGTGACATCAAGTAAATAAGTGAAAATGAGATATCCCCAAGGGATGAGGAAGTGATAAAGGCATCTGTATGATGCGATTGACTTGTACATTCAAAGGATGTATGTGAGATTGTAAAGTAAGAGTGAACAAGGACTGATAAGGCCTAATCGATATTACGTAGCACAATTACATGGTGAATAACTATATGTAGTGCACTTGATATTTTTATTATTTAAGGTTTGAACAGAATACCCCACCGACGTGGGATACCCACGACTGACTCAACAGGTTATCCGTGATCGGTATGGCAGCCAATCCGTACACTAGTTGCACATGGGAATATTTAAGTTACGGATTTAAGTCTTTAGGCCAAATTAGTGTAGTTCATGAGAAATTTGAGAACAAGTGAAACATGTAAAGTAACGGTAACATTTCAATGCATCTTTTCAGTCATTTAAACTGCTTTCCTAAGAAAATTCATTGATACATCATGTTGTTAATATCATGGAATATATGTGAGGACTTGACTTATATGTTCGTTGTGTTGTTCCCTATTGAGCTAGGATGTAGCTCACCCTTTTAGACTATACGTCACAGGTTCAGTGCTTGCGGCGGCTACTGCTTTGGGAGGCGTAGATCCGGATGATTCGAATTACGTACCTGGAGAGGATCAGGAGCCCCCTCCCGAGGACTTCTTCTAGAGGACCCCTGTGTACTTTCAGGGAGATTTTGAGAGTATACTGTATGGCTTGGTATGTCAAGCCTTATGTTTGGAGAATGTAACTTAAATTGATATATTCTTTTGGTGAACCATCTAGGGTGACTAATGTGATGTCACTGATGGTTCGGGTGGGTTCTCCTGCTCATACAGAGGCATGAGGTCAGAACCATCTTTTGGGTCACATATTTTAGAGTTGACATATTTAGAATTGGAGATTTATTCAGTATTAGTTCTTATGCATGTTATTTCTCTTTATTATTGCTTGTTATACCAATGTTTCATATAAATTTATGGGGCACGGCTTAAAGGATTGTGCTGATGGCACGAGTTTCAAGGTGCCAAAATCTGGGCTGTCACAGTTAGTATCAGAGCATTTTCTTTTAGAATTCTGACAAGTCTTAGTTTTTTTAGGGCATAGGACTTCTGCTAATGAAACTTTGGTTTCATGTGCAGACCGTTATGTCTTCTAGGGGAAGAGGTCGACCCAGGGGAGGTCACAAGAGAAATTTACATAGTAGGGATGATTTCATCTCGCCTACGAATAGAGTACCGATGGGAGATAGAGGGGCTTCAGGGAGTGGTGGTCAAGAGAATCAAAACTATGAAGAAAGCCGAGAAAGAGATCATCAAGAAAGGGACCAAAGAGAACAAGAAAGAGTCAGAGAAAGGAATGAAGAGAGAGAAGAGCGTCAGAGGATAATGCATACCATAGAAACCATGGCGACTGCCATAGCACAACAGGTAGCATCCTTGGCAGCTCAAAATGCCAGTGATCAGCATCAACCACCTACACCTCCAGTTGGTCCTACACTGCCAGTGGCTTCTGTATTTACGAAGTTTAGAAGAATGCGACCTCCTAGGTTTTCACAATAAGTGGATCCGATGGCTGCTGAGAATTGGTTGAGCGAGATGGAAAAAGTTTTCAGCGTGCTTACATGCACGGAAGATGAGAGTGTCCGATGGGCAACTTACAAGTTAGATGGGGAGGCATGGCCTTGGTGGAACTCCGTTTCTAGGACTAGGGCTCAGGAGACCCCAGGTTTGCCCTGAACATGGGACGAGTTTGTAGAGGAATTTAATAAGCAATATTTTCCCGAAGTTATGAGAAATCAGATGGAGATAAAGTTTCTACAACTTCTTCAAGGGAAGATGACAGTTAGAGAGTACGGGGTTGAGTTCATGCGACTTGCTCGCTTCGCTCCTGATTACGTGGTTACCGACGTGATGAGAGCGAAGAGGTTTCAACACGGCTTAAGGCCGGATATTAGGGGAGGAGTTGCACCTTTTCAATTGAAGACCTATGGAGAGGTCATGAGTAAAGCTCTTGTTATTGAGGAGGAAAATAATGATCGATACTGCCGAAGAGAGCAGCATGGAAGAGGGAATATAGATCAAAGTGGGGTTGGGAACTACGAGCCGGTGAACAAAAAGTCGAGATTCGTAGCGCATAATCAGAGGCAACCATTCCAACTTGGTTTTGTTAGACCGGCGCAGCAGGCTAATTATTAGCGACAACCAGTGCTTCTATCGGGGAGGCTGATAAGATACAAGAACCTGCTATTTCTACAGGAGCGACAGTTACACAGGGTTTCTCACGAGCCGCTTCGTCTACACCAGTGGAGACTTGTGCCAACTGTGGCAAGTCTCAGAAGACGACAGATTGCAGGCAAGGAACTAGGGGTTGCTATAAATGTGGCAAGGTGGGCCATGTGATCAGAAATTGCCCCAAGGTGAACAACGAGAGGATGGCTTCAGTTCTAATGCCATGACCGATACAATCAAGGAAGCCGGTCGTCCAAGGGAGAGCCTACGTAGTCATAGCTCAAGGAGCCCAAGATACAAACGATGTGATCCAAGGTGAGATTTTCCTTTAAATAGAGAATTTCATTTCTTAACAGTTTTTAGATAGAGAAGGTGCTTTCATAAGGAAGTAGACTAGACTAACTCTCTTGCGAAAAATAAAATTTTCTATATATGTAATGTGATATATATGTATATATATGTGTGTGTGTGTTATAGGTACCTTATACTTGTATGAAAAAGGGAGTGATGTAAATTATGAAGCTCGAGTGTTGATAGACCCGGGGTCTACCCACTCATTTACTACTCCTCGATTTGATAAGAAGATGAAGATTCAACCGGAGACCTTAGATTTCATGTTAGTGGTATCTATTCCTACTAAGAAATTGCTCGATGCGGAAAGGATTTGCAAATCCGTGATCGTAAGCATCATGGATGGAGACGTCTTTGAACTACCGGCGAACTTAATTTTGTTAGACATGCAAGGATTCGATGTGATCCTTGGCATGGATTGGTTGTCGCGATACTGTGCAATGGTAGATTACAGGAATAAGGTCGTCATCTTCAGACCCAATACAAGGAGATCGTTCCAATTTTGAGGAGTGAGATCGATGTATATGCCACTTATCTTTGCAGTCAGGGTCGAGCGATTAATCAGAAAGGAGTGCAGTGGTTATTTGGCATTCTTGAAGGAGGATAAGGAAGGGAAGAATGTCATATCAGAGATAGCAATTGCATGAGAATTTGAAGACGTGTTTCCAGAGGAACTACTAGAATTACCTCCCGATTGAGAGGTAGCGTTCGCTATCGACTTAGCGCCTGGAACAGAGCCTGTTTCTAAAGCACCGTACAGGATGGCTCCCGCTGAGTTGAAGGAGTTGAAAGAACAGTTACAAGAGCTCATGGACAAGGGGTTTATAAGACCGAGCGACTGTGCATTGACTATCGTCAGTTAAATAAATTCACTATAAAGAACCGATATCCTTTGCCTAGGATTGATGATCTATTTGACCAGCTGCAAGGAGCGAGGTATTTCTCCAAGATTAATCTGAGATCTGGATACCATTAGCTGAGGGTTAAGGCAGAGGATATCCAGAAGACAGCTTTCAGGACACGGTATGGACACTATGAGTTCTTAGTGATACCGTTTGGGTTGACGAATGCTCCGGCGTTGTTTATGGATTTGATGAATTGGGTGTTTAAACCACACCTGGACTCTTGCGTAGTAGTATATGTCGACGACATCCTGATATATTCGAAGTCAGAAAAGGAACATGAGAAGAATTTGAGAATTGCCCTACAGACTCTACGTGAACACCAATTATACACCAAACTCAGTAAGTGTGAGTTATGGTTAGAAGAGGTTAGCTTTTTAGGACACGTTGTCTCAAAGGAAGGTATCATAGTAGATCCAGCAAAGATTGAAGCAGTGGTCAATTGGGAACAGCCAAAGACGGTGACTGACGTCCGTAGTTTCCTTGGTCTAGTTAGATATTATCGACATTTTGTAGAGGGATTTTCAAAGATATTGGGACCTCTTACGAGAGTTACATGGAAGGATGCAAGATTTGAGTGGAGTGAGGCATGCGAGAAAAGTTTTTAAGAATTTAAGAAGAGACTCACTTCAGCTCCAGTGTTAGCAATTCCTTCAGGCAGTGGAGCGTTCGCGGTATACAGTGACGCTTCGCATAGTGGTTTAGGCTGCATGCTCAACCAACACAGAAAGGTGATAGCTTACGGATCGAGATAGCTGAAAGAGCATGAGAAGAACTATTCAACACATGACCTGGAACTAGTAGCGGTCATATTTGCACTGAAGATTTAGAGACATTATTTGTACGGTGAGACTTTTGAGATCTTCACCGACCATAAGAGCCTCAGATACTTGTTTACACATAAGG
The DNA here is from genome assembly GCA_021018995.1 of Chloranthus sessilifolius. Classification (NCBI taxonomy): domain Eukaryota; kingdom Viridiplantae; phylum Streptophyta; class Magnoliopsida; order Chloranthales; family Chloranthaceae; genus Chloranthus; species Chloranthus sessilifolius. The sequence continues at coordinate 17,940,874 of CM037596.1, forward strand.
AGCTGAATATGAGGCAGCGCAGATGGATGGAGTTCCTTAAGGACTATGACTGTTCCATACAGTACCATCCAGGCAAGGCTAACGTAGTAGCCGATGCCTTGAGTCAAAAGAGTGCAGCTCAGTTGGCAAATTTGATTTTGGGTATGCACAGATGGAAATCGTTTGAAGATCTGTCATTGTATGATGCAAATATTGAGGTGCAAGCTACAGGAGCCTTTTTGGCTAACATATCAGTGAGACTAATGATATTTGAGCATATACATGAGCTACAAATGAGAGACCCAGAGTTGACCAAAATCCGTCAAGACGTGATTGAAGGCATCAAACCAGAGTTCTCAGTGAAAGAAGATGGTTCCTTATTGTTCAAGAGCCATCTTTGTATTCCAGACAATGGCGATCTGCGGCAGACTATCCTTGATGAAGTTCACAAATAAAATTATGCGATCCACTCTGGTAGCACAAAAATGTACTATGATTTGAGAAAGAATTACTGGTGGAGAGGTTTGAAGTAAGAAGTGGCTACATACGTGCCACGGTGTTTGACATGTCAGCAAGTGAAAGTCGATCATAGACATCCTGCTGGATTATTACAGCCTTTACCTATACCAAAATGGAAGTGGGATGCAGTCTCCATGGATTTTATAGTTAGACTACCGCATACATCGAAGAGAATAACTCCATTTGGGTAGTCGTAGATTGACTAACCAAGTCAGCACATTTCTTGCCCTATAACACGATGTACACAGCAGGAAGTCTCGCAGAGTTATATATGAAAGAGATTATCGTTTGCATGAGATTCCGAGTAGCATTGTTTCTAATCGTGATCCGTTATACACTTCAAAGTTTTGGAAGAAATTTAAGGAAGGCATGGGAACGCGATTGGATTTTAGTTCAGCATTCCATCCGCAAACTGATGGACAAACATAGCGGGTGAATCAGGCAATAGAAGACATGCTTAGAGCATGTATGCTTGAACTAAAAGGATCATGGGATCAACACCTACCGTTGATCGAATTTGCATATAATAACAGTTTTTAGACAAGCATATGGATGGCACCGTACGAAGCTCTTTATAGAAGGCAATGTAGATCGCCTATCAATTAGGAAGAAACTAGTGAGAAGTTTATTTTAGGGCCGAAGTTACTTGAAGATAACGCCATCATCGTCCGTATGATCAGAGAAAGACTAAAGTTGGCTCAGAGACAGAAAAACTACGCTGATATCAAGAGGACCAGTGTAGACTATAAGGTGGGTGAGCACGTGTTTGTGAAAGTGTCGCCTATGAAAGGCGTGACGAGATTCGGAAAGAGAGGCAAGTTGAGTTCCCGCTATCTTGGACCCTTCGAGGTTTTGGGTCGAGTTGGGAAAGTTGCTTACCGCATTGGATTGTCGTCGTTATTTGATCAAGTACACAATATCTTCCACGTATCTATGCTAAGAAAGTATGTGAATGACCCTTCCCATATCTTGGGAGGTCAACCTTTGGAGATGCATAAAGATATGAGCATGATCGAGGAACCGGCCGAGATACTGGATCGAAAAGAACAAGTGTTGTGCACGAAAGTGAGTCCATTAGTGCTTGTTCGATGAAAAAATATCCGGCCGAAGAAGCTACGTGGGAACTTAGAAGCGAATGTGAAAGGGCAATTCCCGGATTTGTATACTGAAAATTGAGAGTTTAATTATATCATAGCAAGTGTGCTATAAATTTGAACCGACTATGTAATCGAATGTTGGACGGTTGCCAACTTATTCAATGAAAAGAGTGCGGAGTGTAAGCGTACCGTTACGCGATGAAAACACATGGCTTACGCACGATCACGACAAGTAATGGCTAATGAAGACATCCTTCATAAAGCCAATGACCAACTAGTCAAGAACTACCAATAAAAATAAAGGAAAATAAAGTAGAAAGTTTTTTGGAAAATCTGTCAAAACCAATTAATCGATTTCCAAATCGATTAATCGATTTTGGAAATCGATCAATCAATTTTGGTCGATTAAACGACTGGCACACGCCAGTGAGATGACAAACCTGGAAATTAAATAATAGCAAAATTTGATTAATTGAGTTGAATTCGATTAATCGATTTTTAAAATCGATTAATCGATTTTTAAAAATCGATCAATCGCTTTCGCGCAGCTCAATTAAGTGACAAAAACCGATCAATCGATTTTTGCCTATATAGAACAGATTTGGGGTTTTTGGTTCCCATTCGAAAATCAGTTTGGATTTTTTGTTTGGGTGCCACTTTCTCTCCTCCCTTTGGCAACTGCAACAGCTAGGTTTTGGGGCTTTTGCGGATCAATTTCGCATCGGAACCCTAACCTTTTGGATCCAACGTGCACTGTAAAACCCTAGATCTTCCTTTTATGTTCAATTTTAGTTATCACAGCCCTAGATTTTAGGGATTTCTCTAGTTTAAACCCCAACATGCCACCTCAAACGCGATTAGTGATGTATTTTAAATGTAACCCCTGCAAGTGCACAAGATCTATTGCAGTATGGCAAGAACAAAGGTGTCGAACCCACAGGGAAATCTTGAATTTTAATTAATTCTTTCAGAGGTTTAAAAACGTCCCCAAGGAAGTACCAAAGGGCAGATTCAATTTAACCAAAAATTTATCACTTTTTTAAATGCAAGAAAAATAAATTAATCTAAACAATGAATTACTGATGAATCTAAGAATAATATTTAAATAAGATCAAGAAATATACTACCCGAGATTTGTACCCCCCTTTCATTAAAGAATCATTCACACCATCACCATCATTCATTCATAAAAATGATTTGAAATAAAGTATGATCATCAATCCGGCATACCTATCTAAAAACAATGACTCAGCCTATCATTGCGGTATGAGTCATGTAAATGTAATGTGTAGATCAAAATAATAAAAATATTAGACTATGGTATTAATCATAAATATGGGTACTTATCTGGGGATCGCATCTTTCCCGATCTACTGATTTAGCCGCTCATCTTTGGTGTATGATCTCCTTGTTCATTCAAAGCCATTCCTCTTTTTATTTCTTTCAAAAATCTTTGGTTACAATGTCTTTTCCTAAATACAATCTATGAATGTAAAAGAAAGACAGTGCAAATCCTAAGTACAATCTACCCAAATCAATCCCTAGAAGAAGGAGAAAAGAAGAACTTTTAAAAAGATGCTCAGAGGAGTCTAAAACCAAAAATAATAATGAATAAATAATCCTCTAAAAAAAACTCTCTCTAAAAAAAATCTCTAATTATTTCCTAAAAAAACCGTCCTCTCGACGTGTTTGGTTTGGCTTTAAATAGCCCCTCATCGCAGAGGTCTCCCGCCGCCTCAATTCAGGGTCGATGCATCGACCCTGCAAAAATCACTGAAAATCTGCTTTTAAAGTGTCAGTTCCGTGTCTGACACTTTTTGTGGCTCGATTAATCGACCAAAAAGGGTCGATGCATCGAGCCTGCAAAAGTTCCTAAAAATCAGCTTTAAAGTGTCAGTTCTATCTCTGACACTTTTTTTCCCTCGATTAATCGACCAAAAGGGTCGATGCATCGAGCTCCCAGAAATCCGTGAATTCCAGCCGACTTTTTACATCAGACACTACTTCGGTATTTTAGCCATAACTTTTTGTCCCGAACTCGGATTGAGGCGATGCATGATCCGTTGGAAAGCGGACAGAAAGATCTACAACTTTTGTGTTTTAACAATTTCATAATTCGTCCGTCTTGAATGTCAAAATTGAGCTACAAGTCGCACTAAGTTCTCGATGACCCAAAGTTGCAGTGTTTTGACATTATTTTCAGAATTCTTTGGCTTGTATTTACCTGAAACACTTCAAATCTAATAATTCTTATCAGATAGCCTTCATCAGATAGCTAAATATAGGTATCTAGGGGTGAAATATCATCATATTTCACTACTCATCACACCCCCAAACCTACACTTTGCTAGTCCTCGAGCAAAGCAAACTAAAAAAAAATAAATGCCACTTTCGTAGGGAACACGATTGTACTTAGCGTGTGCAACAAGCCTTTAAACTCCTAGGTGATCCCTAGTGGAGGAGTTGTGTCTCCTGAGGGTTTACAGTGAAGTTACCCACAAACTTCAATAAATTCCAAACCATCGGCAAAATTGAGTTTTCAAAACATGATTTTTTATAACATATATACCATTCAAAACTCAAAATCATTAATCAATTCAACATGCGAATCCTCAATTTTAAATAACAATATTATACTAATCATACTAGCATCCATTCAAATTAGTCTAATGCTCAAATCGTTAGATAACTCATCCATTCATGCTTACTCGTGAAGTGTGTGCATACCCAAACCAAAATTCATTCATCTCAGAACTAGTTCAAACGGAAAACCGTCGGGTCTGTTGTCTAGACTCAATCCTCACTTTAGGTATACTCTTGAAATAAAATCACTCCGATGATGGGTAAGCTTTCGCACATATGTGAGAGATCAATACAAAACAAGCAAAAAGGTCTCACATGATAACTGAAACACGATGTAATCAATGAACAAAATCAAATCTCATAAGAACAGATACTTGTATATCCTAAGTATGTCATATCAAGTGTCATAAGTATCATATATTTACTCTCCACAAGGCAGTTACCAATGCAAGATCAGATCATGAAGGTCTTTTGTAGGGTTGTAATGGGGCTCAGGAAAGGGTAAGAAAGAAAGGGAATTGAGATTCAAAATTTCTGAGAAATCGGAAAAGAAACAAACTTCTGATTTTTCTATCTCTTATTTTTCTTTTCTAATGTCCAACTATTTTTCTCAATATTTTTCTATTTTTCTCAACTTTCTTTTTCTTTTGAAGCACCTCATATTTTTCATTATTTTTCACAATTTTTTTTTTCTCCCCCCTTTTTCTTTTATATTTTTGCCATACACTCTCAGTAAACACCACAACTCAGTATCTCTCCACTTACTCTCTTTTCGTTCATTTTCATCTCTCGTTCCTAATTTCTCAGAAATAAGAAGGGTAAACCTGAATTTTCAGAAATGGTGAAGGGTTAAAGGTTAACGTGGCTTATCAAAGAATGTATAAAGGTAAATTTTCCAATAGGCTCAAAGGGGTACTAGAAGGATAAATTTATATGAGGTGAGGCATTTAAGCACAAACGAGCCAAAGATGGCCTTCAATCATATCCTTAAAAGATGGTAACCTTGTCTATTTGTCTTGAGTAGATATACAGTACGTTCTAACACAATAATATGATTTTGATATCATGCAAAGTCACAAGTCAAAATAAAATATATGAGATTATGCAAGATAATTCGTATTCAAAGAAAACTCCAAGTTTATGTATTCACTCATCAACAACGGATATTTGGCTCTAAAGCTTCCTGGGTTTAGTCTCCACTAAGAACCTAAGATTCACCGTTCAAAACAGTTCATCGATTTCTAAATCTTAGCTTGGTATAAGTGTAAAAATTCTAAGCATGAATATCAAAATTACCCACAAAATATCACATTAAGCTTCATTATCCTAGATACAAGCATTCAAAATCTGACATCGATATTCTAAAAATTAAATTCACATGCATCATCAACTAAAGTTTGAAAACTATCGAAAAATAATTCATATATGATAGTTCAAAATTTATTTTTTATTTGTTATTTTTTATTTTTATTTTTTTTTATATGAAGAAAAATAAGAAAGTGACGCAAGATAGAGAATCATACCCCCAAACCTAAAAATGACAATGTCCTCATTGATTGAAATAAGTAGCACACCCCCAAACCTGTTGAAAAGTACCTCAACACAAAGATCAGGTGCAGAGAATATATGCATAAAATTAGAACATGACCAAAAATAGATTGAAGGTAATGTGGCTACACTAATTTGGAAATTAAAAACAACCTAAACTAAACTAAAAACTAATATTCTAGAACTAACAAAAACAAAAATGAAAACGAAAATAAATAAAACACACTGGGTTGCCTCCCAGGAAGCGCTGAGTTTAAGTGTCAACAGCTCGACCTCTTCATTGATCAAGAATCGGGGTCACTAAGGTGCATTGCCTCAATTCTCATCTGGGTCATGGGCTCAAACACCGGTTTAAGACGTTGCCCATTCACTTTAAAAACTCGATTGTCCGTGAGACTGCGGATCTCAATCGCACCATGCACACTAATAGAAACAACCTGATACGGGCCTTCCCATCTCGATTTCAGTTTTCCCGGGTGAAGCTTTAGTCTGGAATTAAATAGCCAAACCTTTTGCCCAATGTGAAACTCTTTCCGAGAAATTGACTCATCATGCAGCTTCTTATACCTTTCTTTGTACATCTTTGAGTTTTCATACGCACCATAGCGTAGCTCTTCCAATTCACTTAGCTGTAGCCTTCGATTTGATCATCTCTTTTGCATATCAAAATTTAATCTTTTGATGGCCCAAAATGCTTTATGCTCCAATTCAACAGGAAGATGGCATGCTTTCCCGTAGACAATTCTGAATGGAGACATTCCAATTGGCGTCTTGAAGGCGGTACGAAGGCCCACAGAGCATCAGAGAGCCTGTTTGACCAGTCTCTTCTATCCAATCGTACCGTCTTTTCTAAAATTCGTTTAATCTCTCGGTTCGACACTTCCACCTGACCACTAGTTTGCGGGTGATACGGCGTTGCAACCTTGTGGGTGACGCCGTATTTCTTCATTAAAGTAGCAAAATGGCGGTTGCAGAAGTGCGAACCGCCATCACTAATGATCGCACGTGGAAACCCGAATCTATTAAAGACATTTTCCTTCAGAAATTTGACCACCACTTTGTGGTCATTTGAACGGGTTGCCACAGCTTCAATCCATTTGGAAACGTAGTCAACAGCTACGAGAATGTATGAATACCCAAAAGATGAGGGAAAAGGACCCATGAAGTCAATCCCCCAAACATCAAAAATTTCAATAATCAAAATCGGGTTAAGGGGCATCATATTCCGTTTTGAAATATTTCCAAGCTGCTGACATCTTTGGCATTCTTTGCAAAATTGAGCAGCATCACGAAAGATGGAGGGCCAGTAGAATCCGCTTTGAAGAATTTTCTGTGCAGTCTTCTGTCCTCCAAAATGGCCTCCACAGGCTCCAGCATGGCAGAAATCGAGAACGCTAAGTTGCTCTTCTGCTGGTACACATCTCCTGATGATTTGATCTGAACAGATCTTGAACTAATGTGGTTCATCCCAAAAATAGTATTTGATCTGGGAGAAGAAGAGATTCTTATCATTCTTTCCCCATTCAGTAGGGATTTTGTTCGTGACCAAATAATTCACGATATTGGCAAACCAAGGAACTTTCGTAGCGGTCGCGTCAATTGCCATTAATTTCTCATCCGGAAAAGTGTCCCGGATAGGTTCAGGTGTAACCAATTCTTCAAGCAAAATACGAGACAAGTGATCAGCCACAACATTCTCGACTCCCTTTTTATCCTTGATTTCGAAATTAAACTCTTGAAGTAGCAGAATCCAGCGGATCAATCGTGGTTTGGCATCCTTCTTTGCTAACAAATATTTAAATGCGGAGTGGCGAAAGACCACTATTTTTATCAAGCGAGATAAGCGAAATTTATCCAGAGCATACACCACAGCTAATAGTTCTTTCTCAGTGGTGGTGTAGTTAAGCTGTGCATCGATCAACGTCTTACTGGCATAATAAATTACGTGAGGTAATTTGTTCACCCTTTGCCCTAAAACAGCTCCGATAGCGTAATTAGATGCATCACACATGAGTTCGAATGGGAGAGAATAATCTGGTGGTTGGATTATTGGTGCAGTTGATAAGAGTTCACGCAGCTTCAGAAATGATTTCATGCAATGCTCATCAAATTCAAAAGGGACATCTTTACCAAGCAAGATACATAAAGGTTTAGCCACCTTGCTGAAATCCTTAATGAATCGCCTATAAAATCCAGCGTGCCCCAAAAATGATCGAATTTGGCGAACACTCTTTGGTGGGGGCAAATTGGCAATTAGGTCGACTTTGGCCTTATCCACTTCAATTCCTTTCTTGGAAACCATATGCCCCAGAACAATTCCTTATTGAACCATGAAATGGCTCTTCTCCCAGCTAAGAACAAGTTTAGAATCCACACAACGTTGTAAAACTTGTGCGAGGTGATTCAAACAAGAACCAAACGTTTTCCCAAAAACCGAGAAGTCGTCCATGAACACCTCGATGAACTTGTCAATCATATCCGAAAATATGGCCAACATACATCGTTGGAAAGTAGCAGGTGCATTACATAAGCCGAACGGCATCCTTGATATGCAAAAATACCGTAAGGGCATGTGAATGTCGTTTCTCTTGATCGGGTGGAAAAGCAGGCGCAGTTGTATCGAATAACCATCAAGAAAACAATAAAACTCTTGCCACCTAACTTCTCAGATTTGATCGATGAGCGGAAGGAAAATGATCCTTTCGGTAGCGTGTTCAATTTTCTATAATCAATGCGGACGCCATACCCAAAGTGGTTTCACGAGTAGGCAACAATTCTCCTTCGCGGTTTCTTTCACGGTGATTAGAACTTTTGGGACAATTTGGACTGGACTAACCCATTCACTATCAGAAATCGGATAGATGATTCCAGCATCGAGTAATTTAATGATTTCCTTTAAAACGATTTCTTGCATGTTCGGATTAAGTCACCTCTGCGGTTCTCTCGATGGTTTACTCTCATCTTCCAGATGTATTTTGTGCATACATACTGATGGGTCAATCCCTTTTAAATCAGCTAGAGTCCATCCGATAGCCTGCTTGTGATCTAGAAGCACTTTCAACAGGTCATGCTCTTGTTCTTCAGACAACGTGGATGAAATTATCACCGGAAATGTTTCTCGTGGCCCCAAAAAAGCGTATTTGAGCGATTCAGGCAACTGTTTCAATTCCACAGTTGGTGGCTCCTCAATTGATGGAGTCGGTTCAGCTTTTACTTCAATGGATAACGGTTCTATCTTAGTCACAACTTCACATAAGTTATCATATAGACATGATAAACTCAACCTCGTCTCTTCAGACTGCTTTCTTTCGGATCCTTTTTCTTCATAGATGGCCAACAAAGCGGTTTCAAATTCTTCTTTGGTGAGCATTGATGGTAATGCTTCATCCACCACTTCGTCCATCTGATCGATGTAAAAACATTCGACCTCATCCTCGTTAGGGAAATGATTCATCGCATGAAATATATTCAATCTGACCTTCATGTTCCCAAAAGAAACGTCCATGACTCCCGTTCGACAATTAATACAAGCGTTTGCAGTGGCGAGAAATGGACGTCCAAGGATGATGGGGACTTGATTAATTGATTTAACAGGCGGTTCCATGTCTAAAACAATAAAGTCCACTGGAAAGACAAACTTGTCTATTCCAATCAAAACATCCTCCATAATTCCCCTAGGTCTTTTTTCTGACCTATCAGCCAGTTGGAGTGTGACCGTCGTGGGTTGCAATTCACCCAATCCGAGTTTCTCGTATATTGAGTATGGGATTAGATTCACACTTGCTCCCAAATCCAATAGCGCTTTTCCAATTGGTTGCCCACCAATGACACATGGAACAGTTGGAACTCCAGGGTCTTTCAGTTTCCGTGGGGTTTCCAATTGTAATATTGACTTGATTAGTCGGAACACTTTCTTGGAAATATGAGTGCGCTTTTACGGTGCATAAATCTTTGAAAAATTTTGCATACTCAGGCACTTGTTTGATTGTTTCAAGCAATGGAAGATTTATCTTTACTTGCTTGAATGTTTCAAAAATTTCTTCCATTTTTGCTGGTCCCTTTCCCATTCTAGATGGAGGAGTTAGGCATTGAGGGAATGGTGCCCTTGGGACATAAGGTGCAGGTTCCATTTTTGATTCTTGTTCATGTCCTAGTTGGACAGTTGAGGGAGACTCATCCTTGATTACTTTTTCTTTTCCCTTCTCTCTTCTTTGCTCTTTCTCTTTCTCTTTTCTTTTCTCTTATTTGTTTTCTTTCTCTTTTGCTGCTTCTCTTGCTTCATATTTTTCCTGATCAGATTCCACAGGCATTTTCACTTGATTATCAACTTCTCTTCCACTTCTCAGCACCGTAACAGTTTTCAACTGTTGACTATTCGATGGTCTTGCATCAGGTGGTGCTTGACCTCGAGGATTGTTGACGGGTTGGCTAGGGAGCCTACCTTCCTCTCGTTGACTCGGTGATTTGTCGATTGGTAGAATTGATCTATCATCATCTGTTGGAAAGCATGCATGCTTATCACCTTTTCCTCCAAATCGTAATCTCTAGAAACGGTAGCACGAGGTTGATTAAAATTAATTTTTTGATGAATTCGGATGGTAATAAGGAGGGTTCTGCTGAAATTAGAATTCTGGGGGTAGTGGGATTACATTGCTATGAAATTTTGTTGTCCACCCATTGTGTTGGCTCTGTATTGCTGGTTTACCTGACCAGTTTGGTTCGAACCACCTCATCCTAAGTTGGGGTGATTTTTCCATTAAGTTATAGGTATTGGAGTATATGTTTCTACCGCCGTTGATAAGATTGAGTCGATTCACCTCCTCTTGAGTAGGTTCATCGGAATAATGACAAGGTAGTGGGGCACTCATTAGCCATGTGACCAGGTGGTCACAAATTGAACACACAGTGGGGGTGTGGAGCTTTAGCTTGCTTGGTGACTAACAATATATTCATTTGCTTGGACAATATATCAACCTTTGTCGATAGATCAGAGGTATTATTTTTGACATTATACAATCCATCTATTGTCAACACATGAGATTTAGATGCCAAATCCAAGTTAGTTCGCCCCAGAGTTTCACTTTGTATCGAAGTTTGGTATAACTTCTCAAACAATGCCCACAATTCATCAGCTTCTTTTGTGGCACATGATCCACCACACGATGCATCAACCATGCGTCTCTCTTGAGAATCACCCATTATAAAACTTTGGACTGTTGCCACCTTGGAACTTGATGATTTGGACAACTCTTAATCAATTCCTTAAAAGCGTTCCCAACATTCATGGAATGTTTGATGAGTTGTTGGGAAAAGAATTGAATCTTCTGACGCAACTCAATGGCTTTGGTCATGGGAAAATATTTTTTAAGAAACTGACGGTGTAGCTCTGCCCAACTCTGAATAGATTGCAGTTCTAAAGAATAAAACTACGTTTTTGCCTTGTCCCTTAAAGAGAAAGGGAAGAGTCGGAGTTTAGCTATCTCATCAGTGACATTGTGGACTCTGAACATTTTGCATACCCCAGTGAATTTATTTAGATGAACGTGCGGATTTTCATTTACTAACCCATGGAAAATTGGTAGCATTTGGATCATCGCTGATTTGAATTCATAGTGGTTTCCTGGAATGGGATCATGCATTATACATTCCTGATCCTCGTAAAAATCAGGATCATTATAATATTCGAGTGTTCTAGGGCCCTCATTGTAATTGTTATTCCCATCATTTCCATTATTTTCATTATTGCCATTATTGATATTCTGGTTGTTCCTATTCATTTCTTGCCTTTGATCAGCCATGGTATCAGTATGATGATACTGATTCCTTTGAATTCTGCGATTCTCTCTACAAGATCGTTCGATCTCAAGATTAAATGGTAGCAGATGTGGGTGATGAGAACGAGTAAAGCTCATACACCACGCTCACAAACAAAGATTGATGAATCCACAACAAACTTAAAATATTCAGCTTCAATCGATTAAAGCAAAGATTTTCAATCGATTGACACAAGCGCACAAATTTATTTATTTATTTATTTTAAATTAAAATTTGAATTAAAATTAAATTTAAAATTTTTTTTTTTTTTTTTTAAAAATTAAAATTCGAATTTAAATTAAATTAAATTTATTTTATTTATTTATTATTATTATTATTTTTTTAAATCCGAATTTCAAAAATTAAAATTCAAAATTCAAATTTTTTTTTTTTTTTTTTTTTTTTAAATCCGAATTTCAAAAATTAAAATTAAAAAAATTAAATTTTAAACCTAATGGCAATCCTACAAAATCTTATCTAAAAGAGAAAAATAAGGGAAAAAAATAAAAGATTCCTAAATTTCCTAAGGAAGGTATCCTAAATTTATAAATTCCCTAAAAAATTAATAACTAATTTTAGAAAATCCTAGAATATCTAAAAGAGGAAAATAAGAAAAAAGAATCCTACTAAAATAAGAAGTCCTAAAAACCTAAACTTCCTAAAAGAGTCCTATACAAACTTACCTAAAAGAGAAAAATAAGGGAAAGAAGATTTTGTAAAGCAGAAATCCAAATATTGAATTTTTTTTTTTATTATTTTTTTATGATTTTTTTTTTAATTAAAACACCAAAAAAAAAAAACCCCTAACCGAATTAATCAAAATTTTGCCGATCTCCCCAGCAACGGCGCCAAAAACTTAATGTATTTTAAATGTAACCCTTGCAAGTGCACAAGATCTATTGCAGTATGGCAAGAACAAAGGTGTCGAACCCACAGGGAAATCTTGAATTTTAATTAATTCTTTCAGAGATTTAAAAACGTCCCCAAGGAAGTACCAAAGGGCATATTCAATTTAACAAAAAATTTATCACTTTTTTAAATGCAAGAAAAATAAATTAATCTAAACAATGAATTACTGATGAATCTAAGAATAATATTTAAATAAGATCAAGAAATATGCTACCCCAGATTTGTACCCCCCTTTCATTAAAGAATCATTCACACCATCACCATCATTCATTCATAAAAATGATTTGAAATAAAGTATGATCATCAATCCGGCATACCCTATCTAAAAACAATGACTCAAATTTATCATTGCGGTATGAGTCATGTAAGAAGCATAGCGATCTCGTGATGTGTAGATCAAAACAATAAAAACATTAGACTATGGTATTAATCATAAATATGGGTACTTATCTGGGATCGCATCTTTCCGATCTCTTGATTTGCTCATCTTTGGTATATAATCTCCTTGTTCATTCAAAGTCATTCATCTTTTTATTTCTTCTAAAAATCTTTGGTTACAATGTCTTTTCCTAAATACAATCTATGAATGTAAAAGAAAGACAGTGCAAATCCTAAGTACAATCTACCCAAATCAATCCCTAGAAGAAGGAGAAAAGAAGAACTTTTAAAAAGATGCTCAGAGGAGTCTAAAACCAAAAATAATAATGAATAAATAATCCTCTAAAAAAAACTCTCTCTAAAAAAAATCTCTAATTATTTCCTAAAAAAACCGTCCTCTCGACGTGTTTGGTTTGGCTTTAAATAGCCCCTCATCGCAGAGGTCTCCGCCTCAATTGAAGTCGATGCATCGACCTGCACCAAAAATCAGAAAATCGCTTTTAAAGTGGGAGGTTGTGTCTGACACTTTTTGTGGCTCGATTAATCGACCAAAAAGGGTCGATGCATCGAGCCTGCAAAAGTTCCTAAAAATCAGCTTTAAAGTGTCAGTTCTATCTCTGACACTTTTTTTCCCTCGATTAATCGACCAAAAGGGTCGATGCATCGAGCTCCCAGAAATCCGTGAATTCCATCCAACTTTTTACATCAGACACTGCTTCGGTATTTTAGCCATAACCTTTTGTCCCGAACTCGGATTGAGGCGATTCATGATCTGTTGGAAAGCTGACAGAAAGATCTACAACTTTTGTGTTTTAACAATTTCATAATTCGTCCATCGTGAATGTCCAAATTGAGCTACAAGTCGCACTAAGTTCTCGATAACCCAAAGTTGCAGTGTTTTGACATTTTTTCAAAATTCTTGGGCTGTTTTCTGCACTTGGCTTGTATTTACCTGAAACACTTCAAATCTAATAATTTTTATCAGATAGCCTTCATCGGATAGCTAAATATAGGTATCTAGGGGTGAAATATCATCATATTTCACTACTCATCAATTAGCTACGAAGCAATCGACATCTAAGCTACTAGTACTGCGTAAGAACGCCGCATTGCCACCATCATCACCATCACCTCCATCATCACCAGTTTCTTCATCAAATTTCAGATCTGATTCGACGAGCGCGTCTTCACGCGAGTCATCGTCGATACCCCAACCACCACCCAAAAATTTGCCTCAACCAAATGAGTGGTGGGCGGCAAAGGAATTCAAAGATGAGTACATCATCAACGAAGTCCTATTTACCAACCCCAATGTTGAGGGCGAGACCCAATGGGCCTGATAATACCTTCAAAATGCGGGTCTCGAAAATCTTTTGAACCCATTGCACGGGTACTTTTATCCTCGACTCGTGTGCCTATTTTACCAGAACCTATAGGCGGGTTGGGTTGATGACACTGTTACGACCGAGATCGATGGTCGTAGTTATACATTCACCTGCCGCCATGTTCATGAATCTCTAGAGTGTTATCTAGATTTTGTACCCGAGACCACCCTTTTTCCACCATTTACCGAGGACGTCAAATTTGAGGACATCATGACCGAGCTGACTATCGGAAGCAAGGGATCGAGCAAATCCATAAGGAGGGTGGACCTACCTCCTCACATGTGGATGCTTTATTCCATAATAAAGTATAATCTATACCTTATGCGACACGATACAGAGAGGGTCTAGTTGGTCCAGCAGGCCTTATACGTAGCATACTGCGGCCGTTGGTTCGACGCGACCAAACTCGTCATTAAGGGTATGATTTACATCAAAGGAAAGATGATGAAGGTCAACCTAAGGAGAAGATGCCCTACGCTCGACTTATATCGAGCATGTTGGAATGCTACTCTTACTCCCTAGAGTATGCAATTTTACCTGTTGAGAGGAAGACTACGAACCACGTGAAGCATTACTCCATCGCTTCGTGGGGTCGTAGTTATAGGTTGTTAAAGAAAGCTTTGCCAGTGGAGGGACCAACACCTGCTCATGCTGGAGATGCACCACCACCACCACCACCACCACCACACCAGGATCCACTAGCTGAGGGAGCACTGTCTCATAGCTCAGTTCAACAGGAGGGGCAACCCATAGTGCCACCTCCTACTACATCACCTTTAGCTACTTCCACGCCTACATCATCCTATCGCTGACGAGCCACTCGTCCCGCGCCCACTATCGACTATGTGTTGACCCGGATGGAGGCCAACAATCAACAGATGAACCGCCGCTTGGATTTCTTAATGTACCACACTATGCGGTACATCTATCCCACAGATTTCTAGCAACGCCTAGTGGAGGAGCTGACATGGACACCTGACGCTCTTGCTGAGGGTACTTCGGGCACAGGCACATCTGCTTCAGGGCCACGTCAGCCAGACGTGATAGGGCAGTCGGATGTGGCAGACCAGCCTGGAGAGGGGACTGCATGAGCTCGTGATCATAACATTCCTTTTCGGTGGAGATTACTTTTTGGGAGTTGCTGTAATTAACTTGTGAATTGTAATTATTTTTGTTGAAATTTGTAAAATTTAGATGGAAATTACTTGAAATCGCATGGATGAAACTAGTTTGGCATGGATGCCATTATATGAACGATTATACTGTTTTGTATTAAAAGTGAATCAAAGTTAAATTTTGTCCATGACTTCAATTGTGCTTCTTTACTTTGCATCGTTATCTATGTAATTCGTTTCGTGCAGGATGGGTAGTTTAGTTTAAATGGTAACTACGTGTGTCTGTGTGTGTGGAGAACCTCCATCCACACACCCTTGGGTGTATTTTCGAGGACGAAAATTCCTAAGGTGGGGAGAATGTAACATCCCCAAAGTTTGAGCGTTGAACCGTGACCTAGGGATGCGTGCCGATTGGTTAAAGGTTTGACCAAGGGAAAGTCAAATAGAGGACTTAGAAATGACTTATCAGATGTGATGTGAATGTGTCCTAAGTAGGGAGTTAGGTATTAAGTTTGAGGGTCACGTACACCTATCTCGGGCGTATGTACCTAATACCGAAGCAAAAGGGGTTAAAGGGACTTAATAACCTAAGAGAAGTTATTTATTTTGTTTTGAGTTGGTAAGAAGAGTTACGAGGAGAGAGAGAGAGAGAGAGAGAGAGAGAGAGATCATGGAAGGAGCAATGGCTAGGAGTTAATACGGATTTGAATTTAAGACGGGTTTGAGCAGTTGACGCCGGGTTCGACGCATTGGAAACCGTTGGAGCCAAAGCTAGAAGCCCTAGCCTTTGAACCAACCATTCAATCAATCAATAGAGATTAAATTGAGGTGAGTTTTTGTGGAATTGTAATGTGGATTATGTAAATAGGTTGTGGTGCATTCAATTGTTATACAAAAGATAAATTAAAGAGGTAAAAATGAAAGAGAAAAGAAAGTGGGAAGAAACGCCCGCAAAGGGGCTGA
This sequence comes from Chloranthus sessilifolius, assembly GCA_021018995.1. Classification (NCBI taxonomy): domain Eukaryota; kingdom Viridiplantae; phylum Streptophyta; class Magnoliopsida; order Chloranthales; family Chloranthaceae; genus Chloranthus; species Chloranthus sessilifolius. The sequence continues at coordinate 17,957,164 of CM037596.1, forward strand.
GTTTCTGACTAAATCGATTAATCGATTTTGATCTGGAAGTTATCTGGGCAGAGAAGCCCGAAATCGATTAATCAATTTTTGGAATTCGATTAATCGATTTAAAATCGATTAATCATTTGAGCACCTCCAGTGACTGGAAAAATCAGGCTTGGGAAAATCGATTGATCGAATTGAGAAATCGATTAATCGATTTTAGATTTTCGATTAATCGATTTGGAATTGATTAATCGATTTGGGATTTTGATTAATCGGTTTTGGGAGATCGATTAATCGATTTTGACAGTTTTAGTTGGCTTTTGAATTGAACTTTGAGATTTTTGGAGGGTCTCATACCTTCTTTATTGCATCTTTCTTGATGCTTTGCATATGCTAAGGTGTACTATAGGTGGTATGAGTGAACGCAAGCATAGGGAGTCGTGTCAGACCTTGATGCTTGAACATTCTAAGACGTGAGGTAGGGAACACCTTGAACATGTATTTTAATTACAAGAGCATGCATGTAGTGATATAGAAATGAATATTAATGCTTACAAAATGTGAATCTTTAAATGGGTGTGTGTGTGACACCAAGTAAATAAGTGAAAATGTGACATCCCCAGGAGATGAGGAAGTGATAAAGACATCTGTATGATGCGATTGACTTGTACATCCAAGGGATGTATGTGAGATTATAAAGCAAGAGTGAACAAGGACTGATAAGGCCTAATCGATATTATGTAGCACAATTACACGGTGAATAACTATATGTAGTGCACTTGATATTTTTGTTATTTAAGGTTTGAACAGAATACCCCACTGACGTGGCGGGATACCCACGACTGACTCGACAGAATATCCGTGACCGGTACGGTGGCCAATCCGTACACCAGTTGCACATTCCAGAAATGTTGAGATGAGAATTAGACCCCGTCGTCAGTGAGAAAGGGACCTGGGTAGTATTGATATAAGAATAATGATATGAAAACTGTCTAGTTAGACGACAATGGAGAGTATTCCATCGGGCGCCCGACTCTATAGAAAGTTGGGGATTATTTAAGTTACGGATTTAAGTCTTTAGGCCAAATCAGTGTAGTTCATGAGAAATTTGAGAACAAGTGAAACATGTAAAGTAACGGTAATATTTCAATGCATCTTTTTAGTCATTTAAACCGCTTTCCTAAGAAAATTCATTGATACATCATGCTGTTAATATCATGGAATATATGTGAGGACTTGGCTTATATGTTCATTGTGTAGTTCGCTATTGAGCTAGGATGTAGCTCACCCTTTTAGACTATATGTCACAGGTTCAGTACTTACGGCTGCTACTGCTTCAGGAGGCGTAGATCCGGAGGATTCGGATTACGTACCTGGAGAGGATCAGGAGCCCCCTTCCGAGGACTTCTTTTAGAGGACCCCTGCGTACTTTGAGGGAGATTTTGAGAGTATACTGTACGGCTTGATATGTCAAGCCTTATGTTTGGAGAATATAACTTAAATTGATATATTCTTTTGGTGAACCATCTAGGGTGATTAATGTGATGTCACTGATGATTCGGGTGGGTTCTCCTGCTCATGCAGAGGCATGAGGTCAGAACCATCTTTTGGGTCACATATTTTGGAGTTGATATATTTAGAACTGGAGATTTATTCAGTATCAGTTCTTATGCATATTATTTCTCTTTATTATTACTTGTTATACCAATGTTCCGTATAGATTTATGGGGCACGACCTAGAGGATCGTATTGATGACATGGATTTCTGGGTGCCGAAATCTGGGCTATCACAATATATATATATATATATATATATATATATATATATATATATATATATATATATATATACGTACAAGACAGTGGACACTATACTAGCCGTGTAACGTTAAACGCTTCCTGCCCTAGTACTATTTGTGTGCCAAGTGACACAAAATCCAAAGATCAGGCACCAAGGCAATGTATGCAAGGTTGATCAGGTCCATCCCCAAAAAGAAAAAACACATCTTATCCACCATCCAAAATATGGTCAAAGTTGGAAAAATTCAATGCACCATGTTAAGTTGGGAGGAGGTCAAACTTTGACCACAATTTTGAGGGAAAAAAGTCGTAAAAATATTTTTTTTTAGACCACATGCCATGTGGCCAATGATAGCAAAACAAGTGTTTGTTTTTTGGGATCAAATGCCACATGGCACATGATCTCGACACTAGTATAGTCTTCAAACACTACACTCCTAAGGCAGCTACCCCTTCCACACACACACATATATATATATATATATATATATATATATATATATATATATATCTATACCTTTATATAAAAGTGAGAGGTTCTTTTGACACGTATTAATAATTGGGTTCTATCACAAGCTGACAAAACAGCTTACATTAACAAAACTTTGGCTCACATTAGCAAAGCCTCTCATTATACAACATAAATCGTGCTTTCACCCATAACGCCTCTTTGAAATTCAAACTAAACCATGCTTTCAGCCATACGGCCTGTACTGAATATGGCTTCGCCCATGCTTCCCATCATCGCCATACCGATGATCGTAGATCGATCATATTTTCACCATTGCAAACCACCTGACTCTACATGTTATTTGTCATTTGATATCAATATCATCCTCTATCCTTCTTTTATTTTCCAGCCATTGTTTAAGCAAGGTAGGGTTTTCATCTTGTTGTGCTTTCTTTAATTTCTTTTCATGATTTTTATCTCCTTTTTATTTTGTGCTTGATTTTCCTATTTTGGTGGGTTTCTTTTGTTTTTGTTTCATTTTTGGGGGTTTTGGATGATTTTTATGGGTTTACCTTAATTTTTTATGGGGTTTTGGATGGTTTTTTATCGGTTTCCCATTGATTTCCTTGTACTTATTTTTTTATACAATATATATATGTTTTTTTTATTTTAGTTTATTGGTAGAGGGATAGAGGCATATTTAGGGCAATGTAGCTATCTTGGATGGTTTTCTTTTGCGATTTTGACCTTGAAAGATGAGAGCTAACTTTTTTATGGATTGATAGAGGTGATTCTTGGCAAAATTTGGGTTTTCGACTCGAGGACGATTGCAGATCTTTGCTTTGGCTTCCTTAGACACAAATCTCTATCAGTCTTCTTCAATATCTTTGGGAGGTCTGTAGTATTCTTCTATTTTTTAGCTTCCACTCACACATTTTAGAAGTTTATTAGTTGTTCTTCATTTATGTTCTATATTTTCTTTTCTATTTCTTTTCTCCAAATTTTATAAACTTGGTCTCATTTGATGATTTTCTCCAAATTTCATTCATGTTCTATTTTTACTTATGTTAGCGACTATTTCATGAATAACCTTTTGATGATTGCTTCCACCAACGCCTAATATATAAAGCTAACATAATGTTTACTCTATATCTAAATATACTTACTGATTGTTAGAATGGATGGGACCCTCACTCGGCACTTATTTTGGCATGTCCCATGATTTTTTTACCAATCCATTTTGTCTTAGTGTTGTATGAGATAATGTCAGCTTCACTTACTCCAACATATCACACCATCCAATTCAAACAGTTCAATCTATACCCACAAAAGATATGAACAACAGCCTATTAAAGAGCTCATATAAGATTGTAATATCCCTGATATTTTCGGCATATTTTCGTTCACCATGATACTATTTCCGATTAAAAACAATATATATATATATATATATAAAAGACAATAATAAATAAAAAACAAAAGAAATCTGATTTGCAGTAGGAACACAAACCCCTTTAAACATGGGTGGTTGATCAAAATAAAGCATAATATAGTAGAGAACAAATAAAAACGTAGAGAACAAAACAAAAATTGGTCACCATATACTGAAACAGGTCCCTCTAAAAAAAAAGAAAAAAAAGAAAGTGAAACATGTCGATGGGCATGAGTGATGGATGGATAGCTAAAAAGCATAGCATGGCTACATGCATTTATGTATGTACAAATTACATGCACAAATGGCTATATATATATATATATATATATATATATATATATATAAAGGTATAGATATATGGATGTGTGCATCAGTTGTTACGATGGTGGGCCACCATCTCCACCTCCACCTCCACCGTTCCTTTCCCCACCTCTTTCTCCTCCTCCGCCTTTCTTTCCGACGATTTCTTTGAGTTCTTTGAAGATACGTCTCTTCACATCTCCTCTCGTGGGTGGCAAACTTTGACGAGGCTGGTTGCGCCCACGAGGCGGGTAGCGCCCACAAATTACTTGACCCGCCCCCTCCATCTCGCTCTGCTTTTGCTGTGGTGGAATGAGAAGTGGGAAGTGAAGTGATAGTGTTGAGGTTCCTTTTTAAATGGTAGGATACGTGGCGGCCAAGGCTCTCCAAAATATATATATATATATTTTTTATATAAAGGTATAGATATATATATATATATGGAAAAGGGATCTTTCCTCCAACCTCTACGTGGCACCCAAAATAGGGTTTTGATGTGACATGGACTTTGGGTGCATTGCTTAGATCATCTTTGAAAAAAAAAAAGATTAAAAACTCATCTCCCCCGTGTATTTTTTGAATCGTAAAATGTGGACTAATAAAAATCGTCAAACTTTGATTTTTTTTGAAGATCAAAGTTTGTGACAAATTTTGGCTGGTCAGGGTATTTTCCTGCTAAATTTCGGTCTATGGTCATCTATCTACTTAACAGTTTACTGTGTCTTTTGGCCTTGACACTAATGTCATGGTCATGGTCCAAAAAAATACAAATTTGTACCTCATTCCCAGTTTTTCTTTGTTGAGTAAACCTCAAAAATTTGCGAGTCCGACTAGACCAGACTTACTATTTTCCATGTGGTTCTAAGGAGGAATGTGGGCTGCAAGAATATGGGCTCTAAGGAGGTACATTTGGACCCAAAGTTCTGTCATACATATGTCACAAATCTGATTTTTTTTGAAGATCTCAGGCACTTGAAAATTTGCCTAAACTGTCATAGGTAGTTTCAGCCCCACCTTTCAGCCTGATACACTTGTTGATAAATTTGCCTACACTGTCATAGGCAGTTTCAGCCACAAATCTCAGCCTGGGAATATGTACCCGACTTCAGGAGTAGGTGAAATTCTGGTTGCAAGCAACCATTAAAAGAACCAAGTCAAAATGCAGAGGGTTGGTGCCCTTCATTTATGATAGAGAGGTTACATCATGGGTATCGATTTTTCGGTTATAAGCTCGCGAGATAGCATTACCAGCTCGCTAGGTAGGATTCCATGCTCGCGAGGTATCGGTTTCTAAGTTCTAAGCTCGCTAGGTCGCATTAAGGCTCGTGGGGTCATGAATTTTAAGCTTGCGGGGTTTATGACAGATTTTAACAGCCGCGGGGTAGGACCATTTCACAGCCGCCAGGTAGAAACATTTAACAGCCGCGGGGTTTATGACAGAGGTTTTAACCTCGCGCGGTAGGAAGATTTTAACCTCGCGCAGTGGAGGATTTTTAATGGCTCGCGGGGTCATGAATTTTAAGCTCGCGGGGTTTATGACAGGTTTTAACAGCCGCGGGGTAGGACCATTTCACAGCCGCGAGGTAGAAAATTTTAACAGCCGCGGGGTTTATGTAATAGCCCAAAAAAAAATCACGTTAAACTATGACCTCGGGATCCGTGCCCGATTGGTCTTAGGTTTGACCATAAGATAGTTCAAAGATGAACTTAAAGTGAGATGAGCGGATGTGATGTGTGAACCAGTGTAGAAGAGTGGAGAGATAGAGGAGTGTGTAGAGTAACATACACCGAGGGGTGTGTATGTGTTCCACACCGAGAAAAGAAATAAGATAAAAAGGGTGAAAACCCTAACTTTCATGTTTTTGTGGTTGAGAGAAGTAAAGAAAAGAGAGAAAGAGAGAGGAGTGAGAGAAGAGTTATTGCAACTGTTTGGAAGAAGGAGTCAAGCATTAAGGAGGCCGGATTCGACGCAAGGGATCCGTTAGAGCCAAAGCTAGAAACCCTAGCCTTCCAACTATCGATAGAAATCAACTTGAGATCTATCCAAGGTAAATTCTTGTAAATAAGATGCATAGATCATAGGGGTTAAGTTGTGGTTAAATGTGGGTTAAATCATAGGATAATGGTTTAGAAAAATAGAGGAAAAGTATGGGAAAAGATTGGGAAGAACATTTCGAAGAAATTTGAATCGACAATTTCGATTAATCGAAATTGGGTTTGATTAATCGAAATTAGCGAAGTTGAAAGGTCGAAGATACGATTTGATTAATCGAATTGGATTTCGATTAATCGCATTTGGCTTTCGATTAATCCATTTGAAAATCGATTAATCGACTGGGAACCCCCAGTGCACCCCAAGGGTTGGAGGCAATGATTTAAGGAAAAATCGTCTAATCGAAATGCGATTTCGATTAATCGATTTAGTTTTCGATTAATCGATTTGGGATCGATTAATCGACTTGTGAAAGTCAACTGCTCAACAAAGAAGTGTACTTTGCGAAAAGAGAGAATTGATTAATCGAAGCAATTCGATTAATCGAATGGAAACTCGAATCTGCTCAATAGTAAGTGTTCTTTTGAAGAAGATTTGATTAATCGCTGGATTCGATTAATCGAACGAAAACTATTGTTCAACGGTGAGTTTACTTTTGAAAAGGAGAATTTCGATTAATCGAAATTACTTGATTAATCGATATTGACCTTGATTAATCAATTTTGAAATCGATTAATCGAACCGAGTTCGATTAATCGATTTGGGATTTCGATTAATCGGTAGGATAAATTTTGTTGACTTTTAAGTTTGACTTCAAGATTCTTGGAGGGTCTTATACCTTCTTTATTACATCCTTTGTGATGTGTTTCACTGTTATGTGGTAACATAGGTGAATGCGTATGAGCTAGTGCACAAGGAGCCACGTGGGACCTTGATGCATTGAACAAGTAAAGACTTGAGGTAGGGAACACCACGAACATGTACTTTATTTTACAAGAGCATGTATGTAGTGATATAAATTTCAATTCAATTATTTTTGCTCAAAGAATTGTGAAAAGTGTGTGTGTGACATTCATAAGAGAAAAGCGAATGAGCCATCCCTGTGGGATGAAGAAGTAAAGAGATAAGAGCATCGGTGTGATGCAAGTTAATGGATACATCGAGGATGTATTCACAGATTGAATCATGTTTGATAGGGCCTAACGCGATATAAGATAGCACACTTACGGTGAATAACTATATGTAAGGCAGGATATTTTTGTTATTTGAGGTTCCTTAGTTACCCCACCGGCGTGGCGGGATATCCACGACGACGGCGGGATATCCGTGACCGTCTGGCTGGCGAAACCGTGAGGCGGTCACGGAGGCTTATCCGTACGTAGTAAGCACACCCTAGGGGTGTTGATGAGATGTGAAACCCCGCCACCAATCCCCAGGGGAAAGGGGCTTGGGTACTATATAGTATTCCCAGGGAATACATTAAAACTGTCTATATAGATGACGATGAAGGGTAGCTCATCGGGGCTCGATGCTATATTGCTCGGGATTACTTAAGTTGAAAGTTTAAGTTTTGCTTTAGGCCTTTTCAGCATTATTCATGAGTAAATGAAAACATAAGAAATCAACAGTAAAACGAATGCTTTTAACTGTTTTATCAACAACTGCATAGTTACATCATGCATGGCATATCATAGAATATATGTGAGTTATAACTTATATGTTCAGCAGTGTTTGTTCCCTATTGAGCTAGGATGTAGCTCACCCTATAGACTATCGTCGAGGTCCATTAGTAGCAATGCCGAGGTTTCAGGGGAGCCGATCCCGTGAGTCGGACTTTCTTGCCGAGGAGTTGGAGCCACCTCCAGAGGACTTCTTCTAGAGGACTCCGTTGTGCTACTTTGAGGAGTTTTGAGTAGAGATTGTACGGCTTGGTATGTCAAGCCTTTATTTTGTGAAAACGTGTATATGTATAGAGTTTGGATTATTCTTTTGGGGCGAACCATCTGTGATGATTTATATCATCGATGGTTCGGATCGGTTCTCCCTTCATGTAGAGGCATGAGGGTAGAACTGTCTTTTGAAAAGTATTTCTAATTAGATTTAAATTCCGCAAGTTGTTCTTATTTCTTTTTATGCTTGATATACCAGTGTTCCGTGCATAGTTAAGGGGCACGGTCAAGATGATCGTGCTGATGGCAAGGGTTTCGGGGTGCCGAAATCGGGGCTGTCACAGTTGGTATCAAAGCCATTTTCTTTTAGCAATTCTGACAAGGATTCTTTCGTCAGAACATAGGGGCTTCTGCTAACGAAACTTTAGTTTCAAATGCAGCCGCAATGTCAGCTAGAGGGAGGGGCCGACCAAGAGGAGGCCATCAAAGGAGTTTGCGTAGTGGAGATGATTTCATCTCTCCTACCAATAGAGTGCCTTTAGGAGGTAACGAGGCCCCAGGGGGCAGTAGTAGCAGACAGCATGAGGAAGAGGATCGAGATCATCAGGATCAAGATCTGAGAGAGCAAGAAAGATTGAGAGAAAGACAAGAAGATAGAGAAGAGCGACAAAGGATGATGCACACTATGGAGACTATGGCAGCTGCCATGGCACAACAAGCCGCATCCTTTGCAGCTCATGCGTCTGAGAAGCTGACCACCTACACCACCTGTAGGACCTGCGTTGCCTGTGCCCTCATCTTTTACAGAGTTTAGAAGGATGAGACCTCCTACATTTTCTGGGCAGGCAGACACGATGGCCGCTGAGAATTGGCTGATGGAAATGGAGAAAGTCTTTAGCGTGCTAACTTGCACGGAAGATGAGAGTGTAAGATGGGCAGCTTACATGTTGGATGGGGAGGCTGGGCCTTGGTGGAAGTCTGTGATACGGACTCGGGCTCAGGAGACCCCAGAGTTGCCATGGACTTGGGAGGAGTTTGTTGAGGAGTTCAACAAACAATATTTTCCGGAAGTAGTGAGGAATCAACTAGAGATACAGTTTTTGCAACTAGTGCAAGGAAGAATGACGGTGAGAGAATACGGGGTAGAGTTTCTACGACTTGCCCGTTTTGCTCCGGATTACGTCGCTTCTGAAGTGATGAAGTCCAAGAGGTTTCAGCAAGGTTTGAAGCCTGAGGTTAGGGGAGGCGTAGCTCCATTTCAACTGAGGACCTATGAAGAGGTCATGAGCAAAGCATTGGTTGTAGGAGGGGAGAACACAAGCAGATATAGGCAGAGAGAGCAAGAGAGGACTTGACCACTAAGGATGGGGAACTTCTGAACCGGTGAATAAAAAGCCGAGGTTCGTGGGTCAGAGTGAGAGACCGCAGTTTGAGGGAGGTTTTGGAAGGCCGGCGCAACAGCAGCACGAACAGAGGTTTCCATTACTTGCGTCGGGGAGACCTTTTCGCTATGAGAGCCTCCGCCATGTCTCATCGGCGCTCTTGTCTACAGGGTTCTCGTCAGTATCTTCCGCACCTCGAGACGTGTGCGGATGTGGCAAGCCGCATAGGGAGAAGCAGAATCGGAACTAGAGGTTGTTTCCGATGTGGCAAGGTGGGCCACTTGATCAAGGATTGCCCCGAGACAGACAAGGGCAAGACGGCTTCAGTTACAGCACCACGACCCATTCAAGCAAGGAAGCCGATTGTTAGGGGGAGAGCCTGCGATCCACTCGAGAAGCGAGGGAATGTGCGGCGTCATCCAAGGTGAGAAATTTTATTTTATTAAAGAAAGAAATTCCGTTTCATAAAGAATTTTAGATGGAAAAAATGCATGCATTAGGAATAGTGTAGATTCTTTTAATATAAAGAGAGTGCATTTTGATGTGTAAATTCGTATGTATGTGTATATATATTATAGGTACTTTAACTATGTATGAAAAGGAAGTGTATTTAGACATGACGCCGAGTGTTGATAGACCCCGGTCTACCCACTCATTAAATCACTCCACGCTTTGCTAAGAAGATGAAGATCGTTCAGACGTTGGATTTCGTCCTATCTGTGTCTATTCCGTCTGGAGAGTTAGTAGACACGGAGTTAGCTTGCAAATCCATCATCGTAGCAGTTCAAGACTTAGAAGTGCATGAATTGGAAGCAAAGTTGGTACTGTTAGACATGCAAGAGTTTGATGTGATCCTTGGCATGGATGGTTAAGCCTTGACATTGTGCGACCATTGATTGCAAGAACAAGGTAGTCATTTTCGGACCCAACACAAGGAGATCATTTCGGTTTCAAGGAGTGAGGTCGTCATCGTACTTGATCTCCGTGATGAGGCGAAAAGATGATCGAGAAAGGGATCGATGGATACTTAGCTTTCTTAAAGGAGGACAAGGAGGAAAAGAACGTCATTTCGAGATAGCAATTGCGAGACTTATTTGGCGTGTTTCAAGAATTGCCTGGATTACCTCCAGAAAGAGAGGTAGAATTCGCCATTGACTTAACACCAGGAACGGAGCCTATTTCGAAAGCACCTTATAGAATGGCTCCCGCTGAGCTAAAGGAGTTGAAGGAACAACTACAAGAGCTGATGGACAAGGGGTTGTTAGACCAAGTGTATCTCCATGGGTCTTGTTTGTCAAGAAGAAAGATGGGGCAATGAGGCTATGCATTGACTATCGACAATTGAACAAACTCACCGTGAAGAACCGATACCCTTTGCCTAGAATTGACGATCTATTCGACCAACTGCAAGGTGCAAAGAATTTTTCCAAGATAGACCTGAGATCTGGGTATCATCGATTCTGAGTCAAAGTCGAGGACATTCTGAAGACACTTTAGGACACGGTATGGACACTGAATTCCTTGTGATGCCGTTTGGATTAACGAATGCTCCAGCGTCGTTTATGGATCTGATGAACCGAGTGTTTAAACCACACTTGGACTCCTGCGTGGTAGTGTTTGTTGATGATATACTGATATACTCCAAATCCAAGACGGAACACGAAGAACATTTGAGGATTGCTCTACAGACGCTACGTGAACACCAATTGTACGCCAAACTCAGTAAGTGTGAATTTTGGTTGGAAGAAGTTAGCTTTTTGGGACATGTCGTCTCAAAGCATGGTGTCACGGTAGATCCAGCAAAGATAGAAGCAGTAGTTAAATGGGAGCAACCAAAGACAGTGACAGATGTCCGAAGTTTTCTGGGCTTAGCAGGCTATTATCGACGTTTCGTTGAGGGGTTTTCAAAAATATCGGGACCTCTCACAAAGCTGACACGTAAAGATTCAAGGTTTGAGTGGAGTGAGGCATGCGAGAAGAGTTTTCAAGAACTCAAAACGAGACTCACTTCAGCTCCAGTGTTGGCAATTCCTTCAGGCAGTGGAGGATACGCAGTGTACAGCGACGCGTCATACAATGGCCTTGGTTGTGTGCTCAACCAAAACAAGAAGGTGATAGCTTACGGATCAAGACAGTTGAAAGAACACGAGAAAAATTACCCGACTCATGACTTGGGCTGGCGGGATCATTTTTTGTTGAAAATTTGGAGACACTACTTGTATGGTGAAACATTTGAAATTTTCACCGATCATAAGAGCCTCCGATATCTGTTCACACAGAAGGAGCTCAATATGAGACAGCGCAGATGGATGGAATTCCTCAAGGACTACGATTGCTCTATACAATACCATCCTGGCAAGGCGAACGTAGTGGCCGATGCATTGAGTCGAAAAGGTTCAGCTCAGTTAGCTTCCTTGATTTTGGGTATGCACCGATGGAAATTATTAGAAGACCTGGCATTCTATGATGCGAACATTAAGTCAAAGGACACTGGATCCTTTTTGGCTAACATCTCAGTAAAGCCAGTGATATTTGAACATATCCACGAGCTACAGATGAAAGATCCAGCATTAACAAAGATTCGTCAAGACGTGAGTGAAGGCATCAGTTCGGACTTCTCAGTAAAAGAAGACGGTTCGTTATTGTTTAAAGGCCGTCTATGCATTCCGGACAATGTCGATCTAAGACGAACGATTCTGGATGAGGCTCATAAGTCAAATTATGCTATCCACCCTGGTAGCACCAAAATGTACCAAGATTTGAAAAGGAACTACTGGTGGAGAGGACTGAAACAAGACGTGGCCGAGTATGTGTCACGATGTTTGACTTGTCAACAAGTGAAGGTTGATCATAGACATCCTGCGGGACTATTGCAACCTTTACCAATACCAGAATGGAAGTGGGAATCGATCTCAATGGATTTCATTGTTGGATTACCTCGTCGCAAGAGACATAATGCTATTTGGGTCGTGAACCGATTGACCAAATCAGCACTTTTGCCATACAATACTACGATATCTGGCGGGAAGATTGGCGGAACCTATATGAAAGAGATTGTAAGATTACATGGTATTCCAAGCGATAGTTTGGATCGTGATCCATGTATCGTCCAAGTTTTGGAAGAAATTTCAAGAAGGAATGGAACGCGACTAGACTTTAGTTCACTTTCCATCCTCAAACCGATGGAATGACGAAGTGAACCAAGTGATAGAAGACATGCTCAGAGCGTGCATGCTTGATATGCAAGGATACTGGGATGAGTATCTACCGATGCTCGAGTTCGCGTATAATAACAGTTTTCAAACGAGCATTGGCATGGCACCATATGAAGCTCTGTATGGACGACGATGCAAGTCACCTCTGAATTGGGAGGAAACAGGTGAGAAATTTGTATTAGGACCAAAACTGCTTGAAGACAACGCCACCGTTGTCCGAATTATCAGAGAAAGGTTGAAGACAGCACAGAGTAGACAGAAAAGTTACGCCGATGTGAAGCGGACTAGTGTTGACTACAAAGTGGGCGAGCACGTGTTTGTGAAAGTGTCACCTATGAAAGGTGTAATGAGATTTGGCAAGAGAGGGAAGTTAAGTCCACGTTATGTGGGACCATTTGAAATTTTGGGACGAGTAGGTGAAGTTGCATATCGCATTGGTTTACCTCCGCTATTCGATCGAGTACATAATGTTTTCCACATATCAATGCTCAGAAAGTACGTGAATGATCCGTCTCATGTGTTAGGGAAGCAACCTATAGAGATGTGTGAAGACATGAGCATGATAGAGGAACCAGTGGAGATCTTGGATCGGAAAGAACAAGTACTGCGCACTAAAGTAATTCCCTTAGTGCTTGTTCGATGGAACAATCATCCTAAAGAAGAGGCTACTTGGGAACGAGAGGCGATGTATGAAAGAACAATACCACCTTGTTTCCGACGTGAGAATGCAATGTAAACCACAAGCGTGTTGTGAAATCTCCACTATACTTGTATTTCAATGGAAATTTTGATCCAATCATCATGAATTGTCAAAAATAGTAAAAAGAAACAAGAGATTTAAATTCAGAAACTGGCAAAATCGATTAATCGATTTCAAATCGATTAATCGATTTGGAATTTCGATGTCGATCTTGTTCGATTAGTCGATCGTATGCATGCCGATGTTGAAAATGAAAAGTTGAGTTAGAAAATGCATAGAAAGAAATTTGATTAATCGAAATGGGATTTGATTAATAATACTTAAGAAATTTTGGAAAATTTTTGAAGTTTTTGCGATTTGATTAATCGAAACTAAGTTCGATTAATCGATTTTGAGATTTCGATTAATCGAAATGAATTTGATTAATCGACCGCACGCGCCGATGAGCTCAAAATTTTAAATTTTAAACAAACACGATTTCGATTAATCGAAATATTTTCGATTAATCGAATTTTATTTTCGATTAATCGATTTGTAAATCGATTAATCGATTTTACGGCTTAACCTAGTTTTAAATTTCGATTAATCGAAATGGAATTTCGATTAATCGAGCCGAGGCCTATATATATGAGTTTGGGGATTTCATTCCCCATTCAAATCATTTGAACTTAGGACTTTGGGCGTTTGACTTCCTTCTTCTTCTCCAACTATCGGACCGGACTAGGGTTCGATTTTCCGTCGAATCGCGCCCACAATCTACCGTATTCGCCTTTGAAAACCACGGTAAACCCTAGAATCGAACATTTTCTTTCATTTGAAGTAGATAAACCCTAGTTTAGTGAAAATGCCGCCCAAAACCCGTTTGTCTTGAAGAAGGCAACCTCAAGAGTTGGGTTAGGCGTGAACGCCGCACCACCACCACCTACCCCATCGCCGGTGAGGACTCCGACCGGAATCGGAGACCACCTCCGGTTCGGCCAGCGCGTCTGTGTGAGTCTTCCGCAATCCACCCCATGCCACCACCACCAACGCGTGAACAACCAAGCAGTGGTGGGCAGCCAAGACCTTTGAGGTCGAATACACCATCGACCCTACCCTATTCACAAATCCCGATTTACCGGGCGAGACCCAATGGGCTCGAAACTACCTTACAAGTGCCGGACTCGGCAACCTACTCAAACCACTCCGGGGTCCTCATTACCCTAGATTGGGTAGACTCTTTTACCAAGGGCTCGGAGATGGCCCTACCGATGATGTTTTGACCAAGATCGAGGGTCGTGATCGATCACTCGACGTCACATACACGAGGTGCTCGAGTGCTATCTCGAGTTTACCCCCGAAACTACCCTATTTCCACCCTTCGAGGAGGACCCTCGATTCGAAGAAGTCATGACCCGCATGACAAACGGGAAGAAGGGGTCGGGCACTTCAATCAAAAGGGTCGATCTTCCACCCTACATGTGGATGCTCGACTCCATAATAAAATGCAACCTCTACCCGATGCGCCACGACCGGCGTGTCGACAAAGTGCAACATGCACTTTACGCGGCCTTCTGTGGCCGATGGTTTGATGCTACCAAGGTCATCCTAGAAGGGATGAGGTACATCAAGGGTAAGTTGATGAAGGGCAACATGCGGCCCAAGGAGAAGATGCCGTATGCTCGGCTCATCTCAAGCATGTTGGAGTGCTACTCCAACGATCCCTCCTACACTATCTCACCTCACGAGGTGAGGGCTACGGATCGCGTGAAGACATTCACAAAGTCTTCATGGACCCGTGCTACAACCTGAAGCGGACCCTACCGACTCGGGTCCCGCTCCCGCCCAGCCCAGAAGAAGAAGAAGCGTGTAGCACCGCCACCACCCCACCGCCTCAGCGGGACCCACTTGAGGGTGGGGCACACCTACTTGGCCAGAGCCATCCATGGAGAGGGTTCCTCCCACCACACCACGCCGACACCACTGCACACTCCGCCCGCGACTCCCACCTCATCTCACATGGCCGCCTCCATCCAGTCCTACCATAGAGGCGTGTTGGCAGAATGGACAAATAACGAGAGGATGACAGGAGGATTGATTTCCTCATGTTTCACACCCTCCAGTTCATCTACCCCACACCTACATGGATATGTTGGCATGAAAGAAGAGTGGACGGCCGGACGCACCGCCTTCCATCGAGGACCCGTCTTCTATCCCACTACAGACGCGGCTCCTTCCACATCCGCATCTACTCCGCCGACCCAGACGCTGGCCTGCGGCCGAGCCACTCTGCAGACCCACCAAATCTATGTATTTTGTATTTTGATTTATACCTGTAGTTTATATTGTACGCCAACTTATTGGCATTGTAACAAAATCTTCAATCCTTAATACAAAGAAAGCTTTTTATATAAATTGTTAAATTTTGTTACATTTTACTTCCATGTTTGTATTGTGTGAATGTGTGGAGACTTAAATACGTATGGGTAAAATGAACCACCTCACCTCCGAGTGTGCGGGGGGGGGGGGGGGAGAGCGTGCACACCACCACACCGTTGGGTGATTTTCGAGGACGAAAATTCCCAAGGTGGGGAGGATGTAATAGCCCGAAAAAAATCACGTTAAACTATGACCTCGGGATCCGTGCCCGATTGGTCTTAGGTTTGACCATAAGATAGTTCAAAGATGAACTTAAAGTGAGATGAGCGGATGTGATGTGTGAACCAGTGTAGAAGAGTGGAGAGATAGAGGAGTGTGTAGAGTAACATACACCGAGGGGTGTGTATGTGTTCCACACCGAGAAAAGAAATAAGATAAAAAGGGTGAAAACCCTAACTTTCATGTTTTTGTGGTTGAGAGAAGTAAAGAAGAGAGAAAGAGAGAGAGAGTGAGAGAAGTTATTGCAGCTGTTTGGAAGAAGGAGTCAAGCATTAAGGAGGCGGATTCGCAAGGGATCCGTTAGAGCCAAAGCTAGAAACCCTAGCCTTCCAACTATCGATAGAAATCAACTTGAGATCTATCCAAGGTAAATTCTTGTAAATAAGATGCATAGATCATAGGGGTTAAGTTGTGGTTAAATGTGGGTTAAATCATAGGATAATGGTTTAGAAAAATAGAGGAAAAAGTATGGGAAAAGATTGGGAAGAACAGCTCGAAAAGGGGCTGAATCTGACAATTTCGATTAATCGAAATTGGGTTTCGATTAATCGAAATTGGCCAGGAAGTTGAAAGGTCAGAAGACACGATTTCGATTAATCGAATTGGATTTCGATTAATCGAATTTGGATTTCGATTAATCGATTTGAAAATCGATTAATCGACTGGGAACCTCCAGTGGACCCCAAGGGTTGGAGGAAATGATTTAAGGAAAAATCGACTAATCGAAATGGGATTTCGATTAATCGATTTTAGTTTTCGATTAATCGATTTGGGATCGATTAATCGACTTGTGAAAGTCAACTGTTCGAACAGTAAGTGTACTTTGCGAAAAGGAGAGAATTCGATTAATCGAAACAGAATTCGATTAATCGAATGGAAACTCGAACTGTTCGAATAGTAAGTGTTCTTTGCGAAAAGAAGATTTCGATTAATCGAAACTGGATTCGATTAATCGAACGGAAACTCGACTGTTCGAACAGTGAGTTTACTTTGCGAAAGAATTTCGATTAATCAAATTACTTGATTAATCGATATTGATTTGATTAATCGATTTTGGAAATCGATTAATCGAACGTGTTAATCGATTTGGGATTTCGATTAATCGACTGGGATAAATTTTGTTGACTTTTAAGTTTGACTTCAAGATTCTTGGAGGGTCTTATACCTTCTTTATTACATCCTTTGTGATGTGTTTCACCTGTTATGTGGTAACATAGGTGGTACGTATGAGCTAGTGCACAAGGAGCCACGTGGGACCTTGATGCATTGAACAAGTAAAGACTTGAGGTAGGGAACACCCTGAACATGTACTTTATTTTACAAGAGCATGTATGTAGTGATATAAATTTCAATTCAATTATTTTTACTGCTCAAAGAATTGTGAAAAGTGTGTGTGTGTGACATTCATAAGAGAAAACGAATGAGCCATCCCCAGGGGATGAAGAAGTAAAGAGATAAGAGCATCAGGTGTGATGCAAGTTAATGGATACATCCCAGGGATGTATCCACAGATTGAATCATGTTTGATAGGGCCTAACTGATATAAGATAGCACACTTACACGGTGAATAACTATATGTAAGGCACCGATATTTTTGTTATTTGAGGTTCCTTAGGTTACCCCACCGACGTGGCGGGATATCCACGACTGACACGGCAGGATATCCGTGACCGATACGGCGGCGAAACCGTAGGCCAGTGCGGAGGCTTATCCGTACATAGTAAGCACACCCCAGGGGTGTTGATTGAGACAAGTGAAACCCCGCCACCAATCCCCAGGGGAAAGGGGCTTGGGTACTATATAGTATTCCGAGAATACATTAAAGCTATCTATATAGATGACGATGAAGGGTAGCTCATCGGGGCTCGATGCTATATTGCTCATTACTTAAGTTGAAAGTTTAAGTTTTGCTTTAGGCCTTTTCAGATTATTCATGAGTAAATGAAAACATAAGAAATCAACGATAAAAGCGAATGCTTTTAACTGTTTTATCAACAATGCATAGTTACATCATGCATATCATCATAGAATATATGTGAGTTATAACTTATATGTTCTGAGTTGTTTGTTCCTATTGAGCTAGGATGTAGCTCACCCTATAGACTATACGTCGTAGTCCATTAGTAGCAGCCGAGGTTTGGGGGCCGATCCGTGAGTCGGACTTTGCTGCCGGCGAGGAGTTGGAGCCACCTCCAGAGGACTTCTTCTAGAGGACTCCGTTGTGCTACTTTGAGGAGTTTTGAGTAGAGATTGTACGGCTTGGTATGTCAAGCCTTTATTTTGTGAAAACGTGCATATGTATAGAGTTTGGATTATTCTTTTGGGGTGAACCATCTGTGATGATTTATATCATCGATGGTTCGGATCGGTTCTCCCTTCATGTAGAGGCATGAGGGTAGAACTGTCTTTTGAAAAGTATTTCTAATTAGATTTAAATTCCGCAAGTTGTTCTTATTTCTTTTTATGCTTGATATACCAGTGTTCCGTGCATAGTTAAGGGGCACGGTCAAGATGATCGTGCTGATGGCAAGGGTTTCGGGGTGCCGAAATCCGGGCTGTCACAGTTTATGACAGGGGTTTTAACCTCGCGCGGTAGGAAGATTCTAAAGGTTCGCTGGGTTTAAGTTTACTGTTCGCTGGGTTGAAAGGTTATAGTGTCGCGAGGTTGAAACTCCAACTGTTCGCTGGGTTGAAGGCTTAAAGAGCTCGCGAGGTTGAAACCTTGAACTGTTCGCTGGGTTTAAAGTTTAAGGCTCGCGAGGTTGACTTTTAAATGTTCGCTGGGTTTAAGTATAAAGGGTCGCGAGGTTGAATGGTTTAAATGCTCGCTGAGTTGAGTTTTAAAGCTCGCGAGGTTAAATGGGTTCTAAGCTCGCGAGGTTTAAGTATAAAGGGGTCGCGAGGTTGAATTTAAAGCTCCTCGCTGGGTTAAGATTAAATGCTCGCTGGGTTTAGTGTTTAAATGCTCATGAGGTTGATGTTGAATCTCATGAGGCTGATTATAAAGGCTCGTTGTGTAGGCTTTTGAAGCTCGCGAGGCACAGACTTGGAAGCTCGCGAGGTTCAGATTATGAACCTTAAAACGCTCGCGAGGTTCAGTTTTTGTAAAGGCTTTTAAGCTCGCGAGGTTCAGTCTTTTGGGGTTTTAAGAGCTCGCGAGGTATAGCATTTGAAGCTCGCGAGGTTCAGTCTTTTAGGATCTTTTAAAGAGCTCGCGAGGTTCAGACTTTTGGGATTTTTAAAGGCTCGCGAGGTTCATTTTGTAAAGGCTTTATAAGGGCTCGCGAGGTTCAGTCTTTAAGGGATTTTAAGGGCTCGCGAGGTTCAGTCTTTAAGGGCTTTTAGAAGCTCGCGAGGTTCAGTTTGTAAAGGATTTTTAAAGGCTCGCGAGGTTCAGTCTTTTGGGATTTTTAAAGGCTTGCGAGGTTCAGTCTTTTGGGATTTTTAAAGGTTCACAAGGTTCAGTTTTTCAAGGTTTTTAAGAGCTTGCTAAGTTCAGTTTTTAAACAGTTTTTAAGGTTCACAAGGTTCAGTTTTTCAAGGTTTTTAAGAGCTTGCTAAGTTCAGTTTTTAAACAGTTTTTAAGGTTCACAAGGTTCAGTTTTTCAAGGTTTTTAAGAGCTTGCTAAGTTCAGTTTTTTAAACAGTTTTTAAGGCTCACAAGGTTCAGATTTTTGAACCTTAAACACTAGCTAGGTTCAGATTTTTTTAAACTCACTTAAGTACAGAATTTTAAAGAGCTCGCGAGGTTCAGATTTTTGAGGCTCGCGAGGCATTGAGTTATAAAGTTAAACAAAGTATAAAAGGTTAAGCTCGCTAGGTTGGTGATCGATCAACAAGGGTGTTGATCGATCAATACTGAGTCCATTGATCGATCAACCAATGTATTGATCGATCAATAGGTATAATTTATATACAAACAGAAAGTTAGAAAAAGGTGTTTTGCTTAGGTGATCGATCAACAAGGGGTTGATCGATCAATAAAAAGTTCATTGATCGATCAATAAGGTATTGATCGATCAATAACTGCTTCAGCTTATAGAATTTGTTAAGTAAGAACCACGGGACTTAGTGCCAGCTCACATTCAATGACTCTAACACTTAGAGTACTATATTTATGTCTAGGATCAGACTATGATGCTTTGAAAAAGGCTTTGGATTTGCTTAGAAGAAGCTTGATTTGAGGTAGGGGAATTCAACCGAAATTGCATTTATTTTGATTTCATGGACTCCATCATCATGCATAATTCAAAGATAGTTAATTACATTTTAAAAGCATGTTCAGCATATGTATGAAAATTCTGTTATGTATCCGATTCGACAATTGACATCCGTTATCCGAGACCAAATCCTTTGGCCAAAAGTCTTACCATAGCCTTAGCTTACCAAAAGTCCAAAAATATTCTACAAGATTTCGCACGCCATCAGGTAAACGAAAATATCGAAAATATCAGGGATATTACAAAGATGGTTAGAATCCTTATGGGCACCAATTTTAGGCTACCATATCATTCTTGACCAATCTACTTCCTCTAAGTTTTTATACATAATTAAAGTTAGCCCCAACAATACACTCACAATCGTCACATCCTAAGGCAATGTCATTTTGTGAGAGAGAAAGGAGAGAGGATAGAGAAGTTTCTTCTTCATCTTTTAGAGAGAGAGAGAGAGGACAAATGAAACATCCCACAACATAACACAAACAAAGGCCAATAGGAAATAGAGAACCAAAATAAAAGCTTAAATCCAACCAATTAAGTTGTTGGTTTCTTGACCATCATATGATGTGAAGCATTTACTAAAAAATACAATATAATTTAACGAATATATTGCATACACTTTTGTATCTTCAACTTTATTTATAATTTTTTTTTAATCAATTTTTAATGTTTAGGATATGCCTTTTCTAACATTTCTATCAAATCACTTAAGTTGTAATGTTATTGTTATTATTATTAAATTAAATATCAAAAACCATTACTAACATTAAAATGATCTTTAAAACCTCTTAACATATACTTTCTTTTTTTCCTTTCGAACGTTCTGCCATGCTCTTTCCTAAAAGAAAGGCTTTCTCTCATGCTTACTCGATGGACTATTTAACCATAATTGATTAATTATAAAGTTAAATAGATGCATCGAAGTTATATTGTACAAGCAAACTTATATCACATTATTCAATTTCCTATTGAATATTATTGTGATTGAGTCCATATTTCTTGATGGTTAGGAAATATGGCGCGAACAAAAATGACAGCTAGGAAAAAAAACGCCTCTCCGTATCTATACGATTGGCGACTAGGAGGGCATAAGCGAGGGTTCAATTTTTGTACCACCGCCTCCTTATAAAAGAAAAAGGCGATGCAATTGGATGAATGCTCGAGTATCGAGCTCTCTTTAAAGCATCATCACCATCGTGTCTACCATCGATTTAAATATGAAAATGAAACCAGAGATCTACCAAGAAAGGTGGATGAGTTATTCAAGAATTGTGCTAACAAGGAATTCGCAGATCGATTATTTGCTAAGGATCCGGATAAGGAGGAGCACATCCAAGAAGAAGTTGCGGATAATATTGATATGGTGTCCGCTATAAAATGGGAGGAAATGATACAAAAAATGTTGGATTTACGAGCGAAAGGATGTACTGATCATAGAAAGTACATGTAACTTGTTTAGGTGAATAGTGAGGAGATAGAAAATTTTAGGTTCTGTAAATATTTTAAATCCTCTTATATCTTTTTGTGAAAACTATTGCCCTATATTTTGATGTACATATTTGGCATCTCTCATCAATAATGTTATGAATGACTTTTGAGCTTTTTATTGTCTTCCTCTTCTCTTACTTCTTCATCTTGTAGCATTTGAATCCTTCGTCTATATTCGGTTTCAAAGAAATATGGAAAGAAGTTGGTGTGGTATTTGCACTTTCAGTAAAATTTTACCAATAATTACTTTGCAAGTAAAATTATAAATGACCAAAAAATTCAAACATTAAATGATGATGTTAGAATAATAAATAAATAAAGTAATTTATATTATTATATAATATTTCTATAAATAAGATCAATAAACGATACTCAAGACGTTCACAAGCACAATAATAATTAAATATTATATTATTCTGTCAATAATATAACACAAAAATAACTGAATATTTAATCTGTTTGGTGTAATGAGAGAGATTTTGTCATGCATGACAGGGACAGTGACTCAATTGAACAAAGGCGAAGGCTATTTTGGAAGGGTAATATTTTTTTGTTGCGTATATTATATTTCAGGAGTATGTTCTAGATGGACTTTCACTAGATAAATAATGTAATTGGCTGAGGTAAGCATAGAGATGCTATTTTACCATTTCTTCTTAAGTTGATGAACTTTCGTTTTGATAACTTGATTGGTCTTTATTTTGTTACTTCTAAAATATTTTTTCTTTACCTTGCTAAGGCTTCTTTTTCGTAGCTAAGATATTTCATGTTTTGTCAAATTTTCTATACATTGTTTGAGTGCTATGTTACTATTTATTTTTGTCATTATAAACATATTAGCTTTGGTTCCTTGAACATAGTAATAGTGTAATTAAATATCATATATAAAATTTCACGTATTTCAGAGTTAAAACTATATATCATTTTACTTTTTCTATACTCTAGAATGTGAATGCAACTATGAATGCAACTATTATGATGAATATATCATTTGTACAAAATGTTTATTTCAAACAAATTTTTTTATTTTTAAAATGTCATTGTTATATAGGATAATAATTCAAGGCAATCAAACTATGGAGGACGGATGTCAACAAGAAGATAAGCATAGTAATGTGCTCCTTCATTGAAACTCTTAGAAGATTTTGACTAATAACTATTTAATATAATATAAAAATTTGTATTGTATTGTTAGATATGAGAGTAGAACGTCGACGCCGATTCAAAGAGAATATTACGCTCGATTAATCTTAACAACAGTATGATAGAATTCGTCGTAAAAGGGAAGCGATATGAAAAAAAATGCAATTGCAAAAGAAAGAAAAGCAATTCAACAAGGTTATAACAGTTAAAAAATATTATTTTTCAGCGATAGCTTTAGAATAATTTGTTTAAATATTTATTTAAAATGTGTATCGCATAACATAAACTCTATATCTCCTTCATTTATAGAAGCTGGTATTGTTAATGTATTACACAAAGAAAATGTTGCGATAGAAAAGGACAAGGGAAAAAAAAGACTTATTTATGAAGAAATGACTGCTAATCGGAGCACCAATTACTTTGAAAAAGAGAAAAGCTTGAAGATAACAGAACTTAACAGTAGTGAAGCAGGTATATTATGATATTTTTAATATCTGTTAGATATTAATAAATGCTTACTTCAATTGTATCTATTATCTTATAATATAGCCTTCATGTCTCCTTCAACTGTAGAAGCTGGTATTGTTAATTTAAAAGAAAACCAAAAGGAAGGCGCAACACATAAAGACAAAGGGAAAGAAAAAGTGAGTTACGAAAAGATTGCAGCTATTTCGAACACTAACTATTTTGAAAAAGAAAAAAGTTTGCGAATAAGAGAACCCATCAACACTCAAGCAGGTATATTATAATCAACTTTTTATATTTTATTAAGTATTACATGAGTTCTCGGAGTACTAAAAACATACTTGAATTTTTTATATTTTCATGTTACAAAATGTAAATTAAATTTTATTTGTAATTGATGCTCAAATGGTTTTTTGGATTAATCAAATCAAAGGAGAAGAGAATGAAGATATCGTTTCTACGCATCCAGAATATCAACGGAAAAGATATCATGAAATCAAAATGAGTGTTACAAATAGTTTTGAATTGAAAGACAATGGTAAGTGCATATATTTTATTATTATAAAATCTTGAAGTCCATGATGTATATAACTTATTACTTTTCTATTGTATTAGATACGACAATGAAAGAAATTATTTTAGGAAAACATCGAGAATACCGACAAAGGAAATTTCATGAATTGAAATATAAAGAAAATTGCTTCAACAAAAGTCAAGACCGCAAACTCCAAAGTTGAAAGAGAATCGAACACATCGAGGAATAATAATACTCAATCAAAAATACGTGGTAAATATATTCTTCATTCCTATAATCAAGCGCTTAGAAAAGATAGGTCAATTAACAATTACTTATAATTTTAATCACTACAGGGGATGGAGGCTACAAATATCTATCACCTGAAATGGTTCCAACTGAAGCTTTCATTCTCATTGCTCAAGTCTCATGCACGTATTGTGGTGCCAAAAGTTTCCTTATGAATCGGAAGGATTTTGTTGTGCTCAAGGAAAAGTTGTTTTAGCTTCTAATCCAATTCCTAAGGAGTTGCATACTTTGTTTACAATTTGAAAGTAATGAGGCGCTTGAGTTCGTAGTATGTTAGAACATACAATAACAATTGTGCATTTACTTCTCTCGGTGTAAAATATGACAAAAGTCTGAGTAAAAATAATAGAGGTACATATACTTTCAAAGCCCAGGGTCAAATGTATCATTATATCAATGAATTATTGCCACAAGATGGTCGGCCATCTTATTTGCAATTATATTTCTATGATACGGAACATGAGGTGGAAAATAGATTGAAAACGTCAGCCAAATTTAAAGCAAGCATACTCATGAAGCTAATGAATATATTGCAAGTGAATCCTTATGCAACATTTTTTCGGCAATTGAAAGACATATCTTCAATTGAGAATCAAAAGATCGTGATCAGAACTGATGCTCAGCTAGATGAAAGAATTTATAATGCTCCATCTGTATCACAAGTTGCAGCAATTTGGGTAGAGGATAATCGTAATTGTACAATTGGAGGACGTGATATCATTGTATATGGTCATTCAGGTGTAAGTCACAGAGTTCAACATTTTTTTGGTTGTTATGATCCACTACAATATCCCCTCTTATTCCCTTATGGAGATAACGGTTGGCATGAAGGTATTAAAAAGATTGATTCATCAAAAAAGAAGACTACACATAATGAAAGCCATACTCAAAGTTCATTGGGAACTCATCCTCATATATCTTTACCTGATTCAATTGAAGATCTACTCCAGCATGAAACTCAACGTAAGAATTCATATTTTTTAGATATATTTAAATATTTTATAATATAATTTATATATATTATTAAATTATTTCAATCATTAATAATATATTTTTATTTCATAGGTTCAAAACAAAAATGTGGTAAAAAGGATAATATTTCATGTCGAGAATTCTACTGCTAGTTGCAAATTAGGCCAATCAAGCTTCTATTCTCATACGTATCGGTCGCCTATTTCAACAATTTGTTGTTGATATGTACATAAAGGTTGAAAGTACCCGTTTGGACTTTTTTAGAAAAAAACAAGACGAAATTCGTGCTGATTTGTATCAAGGAATTGTCGACAGTGTTACACTTGGACAAACTCGAGCTTCGAAGATTGGACGAAGAATTGTTTTGCCTGCTTCTTTTATCGGAGGTCCGCGAGATATGTCGTCGTTTTCTTGATGCGATGGCATTAGTTCATCGATTTGGTAAACCAGATATTTTTCTTACCATAACATGTAATCCTCGATGGCCAGAGATCACAAAAGAATTGAATATAAGAGAGGAGGCTCAAAATAGACCTGATTTAATAGCAAGAATTTTTAGAGCAAAACTTCAAGAGTTAAAGCATGATTTGTTCAAGAAAAATATATTTGGTCAGGTTGCCGCATACGTTTATGTGATTGAATTTCAGAAGAGAGGTCTTCCGCATGCTCATTTTCTGATCATTTTAGTACAAAGGTATAAGATTATTAGTCCAGATCAATATGATAATTTCATAAGTGCAGAACTTCCAAATCAACAGAAGCATCCTCATCTCTATGACCTTGTTATTAGGCATATGATGCATGGGCCTTGTGGATACTTAAATCCAAATAATTCATGTATGAAGAATGGGTATTGTAAAAATCATTATCCTCGCCCATTTTGCGATTATACAACACAAAGAGAAGACTCATATCCAATCTATAGGCGTAGAGATAATAGAGAGAAGGTCAAAGTTCGAAATACGATGTTAGATAATCAATGGGTTGTACCATATAATCCATATCTCCTTGCGAAATTCAATTGTCACATAAATGTAGAAATTTGTTCCACCATCAAAGCTGTAAAATATTTATATAAGTATATATACAAAGGTCCTGATCGCGTTGCTTTTCATGTTACTTCTAACAATGATGGTGAAGTGATTGACGAAATCCAACAATTTCAAGCAGCTAGATGGGTTTGTCCTCAAGAAGCAATGTGGAGAATATATAGCTTTGCCCTAAGTGAAATGTATCCATCTGTGAATAATTTGCATCTTCATCTACCAAACATGCAATTAGTTACATTTCGGGAAAGAGACGATCTACAAATGTGGTTGCCAATGAATTTTCAGGAAAAGCAAGGTTAACAGAATATTTTCTCATGAATCAAATAGATCCAGAAGCTCAAAAATATCTCTATCGGGAATTTCCTGAACATTATGTATGGAATCTGTCAGAAAAATATTGGCGTCGTAGACAATCAAAAGAATCAATAGGAAGAATTGTAGCTGCAAATCCAATTGAAGGTGAAAGATATTATTTAAGGTTGTTGCTTAATCATATTAGAGGGCTACAACATTTGAAGATTTATTAAAAGTAAGTGAAGTTAAATGTTCTACATTTCGCCAGTGTGCACAGTTGCATGCCCTTCTTGAGTCTGACAATAGCATCTCAGAGTGTTTATCGGAAGCTGCATTATTTCAAATGCCATTTAGTTTTACGTGCATTTGCTCCGATATTAGTATATTGTGCACGAGAATATTAGAAAGTTGTGGGAAGAACATTATGAGGCAATGGCTGAAGACTATAAAAACACAGAGACTATCAATGAAGAAATGATTCCATCATATGTGTTACAAAATATTAGTTCATTCTTAGAATCAATGGGAAAAAATATCAAAGATTATGATCTTCCTGAAATAAGCAACACCACCTTTCTAGAGAGAAGAAACTTGAAGGAAATAAATGAAGAATTGGCTATTGTCGTTTAGATGAAGATTTGCGTAGTATTTCAACACTTAATAAAGATCAAAAGAAAGCATACGATATTATAATGTCAAGAATAACTAGCAAAAAACCTGGAGCATTTTTTGTTGATGGCCCCGGAGGAACAGGGAAGACTTATTTATATAAGGCGCTTCTTGCTCAATTGAGATCTAAACAATTAATAGCTATTGCGACTGCAACATCAGGAGTTGCAGCATCCATTATGCCAGGCGGGCGAACTGCACATTCACGATTTAAAATTCCAATCAATATTGAAGAATCCTCCAACTGCAATATATCAAAAGCGAATGATTAATGAGTTATTACATAATTTGGGATGAAGCTTCCATGGCAAAAAGGCAGGCATTTGAAGCATTAGATCGGATATTACAAGATATTATGGACTCAAAATTATCATTCGGTGGTAAAGTGATTGTTTTTGGCGGAGATTTTCGACAAACACTTCCAGTACTTAGCCAAAGTACAAAGGAACAAGCAATTGATGCAAGTTTAGTGATGTCATTGTTATGGCATAAATTAGAAAAGCTACAATTGAAAGAGAATATGAGAGCGAAAATTGACCCATCATTTTGTAATTTTTTATTGCGGATTGGTGATGGCGAAGAGCAACATATTGATGGAGATTTGATCCACATCCCGAATGATATGATCATTAACTATGATGATGACACAAATTCAAAAATGAAATTGATTGAAAATATATTTCCAAATCTTCAAACAAATGCTTATTCTTCAGAATTCATGACAAGTCGAGCAATACTCACTCCGAAAAATGAATTTGTTGATGACATCAACTCATTGTTGATTGACAGTTTCTGTGCTCAAGTACTATAGTTTTGATTCATCTCTTGATGACACAATGTAAAATCACCCGAAGAGTTTCTAAATAGCCTAACTCCAAATGGACTACCACCACATGAGCTTATCCTAAAAAAATTGTCCAATCATTTTACTTAGAAATATTGATCCTTCTTGAGCTTATGTAATGGTACTCTTGTTTGTAAGGAATTTAAACCAAATGTGATTGATCTTTGAGATTGCGTTGGACAATTCATTGGGAAAAGAGTATTTTTGCCTCAATTCCTCTTGACCGTCAAGAAAATAAGAACTATCCATTTATATTTAAGAGGAAACAATTCCCAATTAGATTGTGTTTTGCTATGACAATAAACAAAGCACAAGGGCAAACATTAGAAAATGTCGGATTATATCTTCCCCAACCTGTATTTTCTCATGGACAATTATATGTTGCACTATCAAGAGCAAAATCCATGAATTCAATTAAGGCATTGATTAGATCAAGCAAAACCAACATGAATAGTAGTACATATACACGAAATGTCGTGTATCGTGAATTGTTCACCATTGCAAAGCAATAGGACCTCCACTCAAAGGTATGCATCTATCTATTATATATATTTATATTTATTAATTGCTTTCATAGATTTCTTTCATTAGACTTTTCTATTGTTCCCCAGTTACATATTTTTTTAGTTTAAATTGATTGATTATTAATCTTATTAATTTTTCCATACCAATAAGCAGATGGCTAAAGAATGTAAATTTATTTCCGACCTACAAGAAGGAAAGACTAAGCACACAATCAAAATCAAAGTTATCCAAAAGGTCACGAAAAGTCAACACGAAGTCAACATCAATATTTGCACTTAATATTTATTGATGACCAGGTAATAAAATATTATATTGATTCATTTTTTTTTTATTTCTTTTCAATGACTAATTCAAGAAATATTATTTTTTTAGCACACTCAAATCCAAGCAACAATATTCAACGAACAAATCGATGTTTATGGACCACAACTTCTTGTAGGAAAAGTCTATCATGTTTCAAATGCTACAATAAAATTGATAGATGCGAGATACAACAATCCCAATGATCAATTTCAAATGATCATCAACAATGGAACAACTATTGAAGAAATCAAAGAAGAGAGTTTCAAGCCACTTGAGAAAGAATATACATTCACACCTCTTCGAAGTTTACGACAGTATCAGGATACTAACACAAATTTAGGTATTACTTTTTGCTTAAACTATTAATATCTCAAACTCAGTATTGGAGATAACTAAAATCAAATAAATTATAAATATTATAATCTAACAAGTAATATAATTACTCGAGATCTTGTTGTTATTGTGTTGGATGTTGATCCTTAAAACAAGGAAAAGAAAAGTAGTAAAGCTAATCTATTTATCCGAGACTTGGTAATCGTTGATGAAAGGTAAAACTATTCAAGATTTACTTTCCATGCAATCTTTTTCTTCTCTCTAATATCTTGTTTTTTATTAATTATTTTATTTACGCTAACAAATGCGACTTAGAGGCCATAGCGTTGGTGTGTGGAACGATCTAGCTAAGAATGAATGTGAAACCATTTCCCTATTAGAAGATATGCCAATCATCGTTGCAACAAATATCAAAGCTCACACTTATGATAGTGGTAAATAATTTTTTTGGCAATAATATATATTTATAATTCCTTTTTTCCAACAAATAAACTAACAAATTATATAACTTTTGCAGAATTTTCATTATCCACTAGACCGTTCAAAATACTTATCAACCTGACCAATTCTTAAAGTTGAAAATTTACGTTCATGGTATCAGAAATTCTTATTTATTACTTATAAATGATTATTACTTATCTTAGAAAAGAATATTTATTTCATTACTTACAAATGAATATTTCTTATCTCAAATTTTTTTGTAATTTTTTAGTATTTTAAAAATTTTCTTACGCAGGTCATTAGAAAACATTGATAGATTAAAAGAATTGAAGTCACAACAAATGGAAAATAGTCTCACAAGTACTTCAAGTTCTTTTCCAAAATTAAATTTTACTATCAAACAACTTTTAGAAGAACAAGAGGTAAAACCAAAATTCACTAATCTTTTACTAACAAATTATTCACTTTCAAAATCATTATCATAATGAACACTCATATTTATAGGACATAAAGTGTTGGATCAAAGCGGGAGTCTTAAAAGTCAATACACAGGCTGACCCATGGTACAATGCATGTACTATATGTACAAAAAAAATCGGAGAAACAGACTTAACATGTCATCGATGCCTTGCTATAACAGAACCAAGGTATAATTTCATTATTGTATCTAAAATAATTATATAAAACACAACTTCAATCAATACTCATTGATTTTTTCTAACAAATATTTTTTTTAATGCTTTAGATCCATCGTTAGATTACAGATCACCGATAACACAGCAAGTACATGGGTTGCTATATTTGGAGAGCATGCAGAAAAAATGACCAAATGCACCGCCAAAGAATTAAAGGTACTAATTTTCATTCCAATCTCATTTGAATATAAGGAATCATATAAAATTATATGTCTCAATTCTTATTTGAAATTACTAACACTATCTTATTAATCATATGTAGGATGCGAAATCTTTGAAAGACTTTGCTCACGATAGTCTAAACAAAGAATATCTTTTCCATGTAAATTCTGCTCAAGATGATTTTCGAGGAGCTGGAGCTAGAAAGCTCAACATCATAACCGTTGAAGATGTATCACCATCTTTAAATGAACAGGACAAGAAACATAAGAAACAATGAAAATACAATAGCATATATTGTGTTTTAAAGATCATCTGACAAAAAATTTTGAGTCTATAAATAGTTTGATACTTACCACTTCAGTTTCATTGTAATTATTGTAAATATTTTGATACCATAAACTCTATCTAAGATCTTTCTTCAGGTTGTAATTATTCTAAATATATTTTGGAAAACATCTTCAACTTGTCAGGTGAGTTTCTTTATTTACTTATGATCAATTTGCTCGTTGTTTTGAGTTTTAGTTCAAATGGGTTTGTGTATATGAGGGTAATTTAGAGAAATAAAGTTAGCAAAACTAATTTTCTCTCTTTTGCTAGGATTTTTTATGATCGAAGACAAGGCTAAGAGGTCTCAAGGCTCACCAGACTTAACTCAAATTTTCTTTCCTTCTTTCTCTCTTTTTTGTTTTTGGCTTTTTTTTTTATCTTCATCGGTTTTTTTCCACAAACTTTCATTAGTTTGTATGATGTTTCATCTAGAATTGAATTGAGTTTCTATATAGCAAGGTAATTTAAAGTTAGATGATTGTCATTTCCCTTTTTTTTTTAACTGATTTCTTTTGGCGAATTTTTCATGAATTTGTTGATTATTTTGGTTTTGAATTCAAAGGGGATTGTGGTAGAAGAGTAATTTCGAGTTGAATATGCTTGCGAGACTTATGTAATGCTATGATTTATTTATTTTCACTTTCTTTTTTTTCTCTAGGTTCTTTTTTTGGAATGATAAATTTGTTACTTGTTTTGGTTTTTAGTTCAAATACGTTTGTGCATATGAGGGTAATTTAGAGTTAGATAATTGCGATTTGTTTAGTTATCGTTTTTTCTTTTTGATATGGGGTTTTTTTTCTTTCTTTTTTAACAAAATTTTAATAAATTTGTATGGTACTTTGGTTTTCAATTGAAATGAGCTTAGATATGAGGATCATTTACAATCAAATAATTGTGTTATTATTTATTTATTTTTGGTTTGTGTTTTCATGTATTGGAAAGGTTTGATGGATTTGTATGGTCTTTTGGTTGTGAATTGGAATGTGTTTGTGTATAGGAGCGTAGTTTAGAATTGGAATGTGTTTGTGTATAAGACGATAGTTTGAATTGGAATGTGAATTGGGCCGCTCTTCGCATCGTTAAGATGGACAGGAGGCCTACAACTGTCACGAGGTTAACTTTTGCTTTAAGTTTAGCTGCTCGCGCGGTTGGCAGACAATGCTCTCGCTAGGTAGCTTTTGTGCTTCGCCAAGTTAGATTTGAAGTTCAGGTGCTCGCGTAGTTGGCAGGTCTCGTGCTTCGCGAGGTTGGATTGAAGTTCAAGTGCTCGCGCGATTGGCAGACAATCCTCTCGCTAGGTTCAGTTTCCACTGAAGGTTTCAGTTGTCACTAGGTTGAAGTTTCCACTGAAGGTTTCAGTTATCACTAGGTTGAAGTTCCCACTGAAGGTTTCAGTTATCACTAGGTTGAAGTTCCCACTAAAGGTTTCAGTTTACACAGATTCAATTTAATGGAGTAAGCGATGCAAATCCGACTGTACAACACACCGGCCAATGGCTCCCGACACCGGGAATCGTCCGGTATCAGTCCGATGACAATCCAGTGAGCCATAAAATTGTATCGACGACGATGAGTTTTTCTCAACTACGCATTTTTAAATTTCACTCCCTGAATTTGGAGTTCAACACCAATGCCAAAAAAATAGTTTAGGTCTCTTACGAGTTATTTAAATAAATGGTCCCCACGTGCAACGCACGTGCAGGGCCCACTAGTATATATATATATATATATCTATACCTTTATATAAAAGTGAGAGGTTCTTTTGACACGTATTAATAATTGGGTTCTATCACAAGCTGACAAAACAGCTTACATTAACAAAACTTTGGCTCACATTAGCAAAGCCTCTCATTATACAACATAAATCGTGCTTTCACCCATAACGCCTCTTTGAAATTCAAACTAAACCATGCTTTCAGCCATACGGCCTGTACTGAATATGCCTTCACCCATGCTTCCCATCATCGGCCATACCGATGATACTGTAGATCGATCATATTTTCACCATTGCAAACCACCTGACTCTACATGTTATTTGTCATTTGATATCAATATCATCCTCTATCCTTCTTTTATTTTCCAGCCATTGTTTAAGCAAGGTAGGGTTTTCATCTTGTTGTGCTTTCTTTAATTTCTTTTCATGATTTTTATCTCCTTTTTATTTTGTGCTTGATTTTCCTATTTTTGGTGGGTTTCTTTTGTTTTTTGTTTCATTTTTTGGGGGGTTTTGGATGATTTTTTATGGGTTTCTGCTTAATTTTTTATGGGGTTTTGGATGGTTTTTTATCGGTTTCCCATTGATTTCCTTGTACTTATTTTTTTATACAATATATATATGTTTTTTTTATTATAGTTTATTGATAGAGAGATATAGAGATATTAAGGGCAATGTAGCTATCTTCTGGATGGTTTTCTTTTGCGATTTTGACCTTGAAAGATGAGGAGCTAACTTTTTTTTATGGATTGATAGAGGTGATTGCTGGCAAAAATTTGGGTTTTCGACTACGAGGACGATTGCAGATCTTTGCTTTGGCTTCCTTAGACACAAATCTCTATCAGTCTTCTTCAATATCTTTGGGAGGTCTGTAGTATTCTTCTATTTTTTAGCTTCCACTCACACATTTTAGAAGTTTATTAGTTGTTCTTCATTTATGTTCTATATTTTCTTTTCTATTTCTTTTCTCCAAATTTTATAAACTTGGTCTCATTTGATGATTTTCTCCAAATTTCATTCATGTTCTATTTTTACTTATGTTAGCGACTATTTCATGAATAACCTTTTGATGATTGCTTCCACACCAACGCCTAATATATAAAGCTAACATAATGTTTACTCTATATCTAAATATACTTACAGATTGTTAGAATGGATGGGACCCTCACTCAGTGCACTTATTTTGGCATGTCCCATGATTTTTTTACCAATCCATTTTGTCTTAGTGTTGTATGAGATAATGTCAGCTTCACTTACTCCAACATATCACACCATCCAATTCAAACAGTTCAATCTATACCCACAAAAGATATGAACAACAGCCTATTAAAGAGCTCATATAAGATTGTAATATCCCTGATATTTTCGGCATATTTTCGTTCACCATGATTCTATTTCCGATTAGAAAAACAAATATATATATATATATATATAAAAAGACAATAATAAATAAAAAAAACAAAGAAAAACTGATTTGCACTAGAATCACAAAACCCTTTAAACATGGGTGGTTGATCAAAATAAAGCATAATATAGTAGAGACCAAAAAAAAACGTAGAGACCAAAAAAAAAATTGGCCACCATATACTGAAACAGGTCCCTCTAAAAAAAAACAGAAGAAAAAAAAAAGAAAGTGAAACATGTCGATGGGCATGAGTGATGGATGGATAGCTAAAAAGCATAGCATGGCTACATGCATTTATGTATGTACAAATTACATGCACAAATGGCTATATATATATATATATATATATATATATATATATATAAAGGTATAGATATATGGATGTGTGCATCAGTTGTTACGATGGTGGGCCACCATCTCCACCTCCACCTCCACCGTTCCTTTCCCCACCTCTTTCTCCTCCTCCGCCTTTCTTTCCGACGATTTCTTTGAGTTCTTTGAAGATACGTCTCTTCACATCTCCTCTCGTGGGTGGCAAACTTTGACGAGGCTGGTTGCGCCCACGAGGCGGGTAGCGCCCACAAATTACTTGACCCGCCCCCTCCATCTCGCTCTGCTTTTGCTGTGGTGGAATGAGAAGTGGGAAGTGAAGTGATAGTGTTGAGGTTCCTTTTTAAATGGTAGGATACGTGGCGGCCAAGGCTCTCCAAAATATATATATATATATTTTTTATATAAAGGTATAGATATATATATATATATGGAAAAGGGATCTTTCCTCCAACCTCTACGTGGCACCCAAAATAGGGTTTTGATGTGACATGGACTTTGGGTGCATTGCTTAGATCATCTTTGAAAAAAAAAAAGATTAAAAACTCATCTCCCCCGTGTATTTTTTGAATCGTAAAATGTGGACTAATAAAAATCAAACTTTGA
Source organism: Chloranthus sessilifolius (assembly GCA_021018995.1). Taxonomy (NCBI): domain Eukaryota; kingdom Viridiplantae; phylum Streptophyta; class Magnoliopsida; order Chloranthales; family Chloranthaceae; genus Chloranthus; species Chloranthus sessilifolius. Next base: position 17,991,750 of record CM037596.1, read on the forward strand.
TTTTTTTGAAGATCAAAGTTTGTGACAAATTTTGGTCAGGGTATTTTCCTGCTAAATTTCGGTCTATGGTCATCTATCTACTTAACAGTTTACTGTGTCTTTTGGCCTTGACACTAATGTCATGGTCATGGTCCAAAAAAATACAAATTTGTACCTCATTCCCAGTTTTTCTTTGTTGAGTAAACCTCAAAAATTTGCGAGTCCGACTAGACCAGACTTACTATTTTCCATGTGGTTCTAAGGAGGAATGTGGGCTGCAAGAATATGGGCTCTAAGGAGGTACATTTGGACCCAAAGTTCTGTCATACATATGTCACAAATCTGATTTTTTTTGAAGATCTCAGGCACTTGAAAATTTGCCTAAACTGTCATAGGTAGTTTCAGCCCCACCTTTCAGCCTGATACACTTGTTGATAAATTTGCCTACACTGTCATAGGCAGTTTCAGCCACAAATCTCAGCCTGGGAATATGTACCCGACTTCAGGAGTAGGTGAAATTCTGGTTGCAAGCAACCATTAAAAGAACCAAGTCAAAATGCAGAGGGTTGGTGCCCTTCATTTATGACAGAGGTTCTGTCATGGGTATCAGTTTTTCAGTTATACGCTCGCTAGGTATAGGTTATAAGCTCGCGAGATAGCATTACCAGCTCGCTAGGTAGGATTCCATGCTCGCGAGGTATCGGTTTCTAAGTTCTAAGCTCGCTAGGTCGCATTAAGGCTCGTGGGGTCATGAATTTTAAGCTTGCGGGGTTTATGACAGATTTTAACAGCCGCGGGGTAGGACCATTTCACAGCCGCCAGGTAGAAACATTTAACAGCCGCGGGGTTTATGACAGAGGTTTTAACCTCGCGCGGTAGGAAGATTTTAACCTCGCGCAGTGGAGGATTTTTAATGGCTCGCGGGGTCATGAATTTTAAGCTCGCGGGGTTTATGACAGGTTTTAACAGCCGCGGGGTAGGACCATTTCACAGCCGCGAGGTAGAAAATTTTATGATGGGTTTATGAGGGGTTTTAACCTCGCGTAGGAAGATTCTAAAGGTTATTTGGGTTTAAGTTCTTGTTAATTTGGGTTGAAAGGTTATAGTGTCGCGAGGTTGAAACTCCAAGCTGCATTGGGTTGGTTCGATTATGAACCTTAAACGCCATGAGGTTCGGGCTTGTAAAGGCTTTAAGCTCATGAGGTTCACTTTTTGGGGTTTTAAGAGCTCATGAGGTATAGCATTTGAAGCTCATGAGGTTCATTTTTAGGATCTTTTAAAGAGCTCATGAGGTTCAGACTTTGGGATTTTTAAAGGCTCATGAGGTTCATTTTGTAAAGGCTTTATAAGGGCTCATGAGGTTCATTTTTAAGGGATTTTAAGGGCTCATGAGGTTCAAATTTTTAAGGGCTTTTAGAAGCTCATGAGGTTCATTTGTAAAGGATTTTAAAGGCTCATGAGGTTCACTTTTTGGGATTTTTAAAGGCTTCGAGGTTCATTTTTGGGATTTTAAAGGTTCACAAGGTTCAGCTTTTTCAAGGTTTTTAAGAGCTTGCTAAGTTCAGTTTTTAAACAGTTTTTAAGGTTCACAAGGTTCAGTTTTTCAAGGTTTTTAAGAGCTTGCTAAGTTCAGTTTTTAAACAGTTTTGAAGGTTCACAAGGTTCAGTTTTTCAAGGTTTTAAGAGCTAAGTTCAAGTTTTTTAAACAGCTTTTAAGGCTCACAAGGTTCAGATTTTGAACCTTAAACACTAGCTAGGTTCGATTTTTTAAACTCAAAGTAATTTTAAAGAGCTCATGAGGTTCAGATTTTTGAGGTTCGCAGGCATTGAGTTATAAAGTTAAACAAAGTATAAAAGGTTAAGCTCAAGAGGTGACCGATCACCAAGGGTGTTGATCGATCAGTACTGAGTCCATTGAGCGGTCAACCAATGTATTGATCGATCAATAGGTATAATTTATATACGAACAGAAAGTTAGAAAAAGGTGTTTTTGCTTAGGTGATCGATCAACAAGGGGGTTGATCGATCAATAAAGAGTTCATTGATCGATCAATAAGGTATTGATCGATCAATAAGCCCTGTTTCTGACAGTTATAGAATTTGTTAAGTAAGAACCACGGGACTTAGTGCCAGCTCACATTCAATGACTCTAACACTTAGAGTACTATATTTATGTCTAGGATCAGACTATGATGCTTTGAAAAAGGCTTTGGATTTGCTTAGAAGAAGCTTGATTTGAGGTAGGGGAATTCAACCGAAATTGCATTTATTTTTGATTTCATGGACTCCATCTGTCATGCATAATTCAGCATAGTTAATTCTGTTTTAAAAGCATGTTCAGCATATGTATGAAAATTCTGTTATGTATCCGATTCGACAATTGACATCCGTTATCCGAGACCAAATCCTTTGGCCAAAAGTCTTACCATAGCCTTAGCTTACCAAAAGTCCAAAAATATTCTACAGTATTTTCTGGGCACGCTTACCGAGGTAAACGAAAATATGCCGAAAATATCAGAGATATTACAAAGATGGTTAGAATCCTTATGGGCACCAATTTTAGGCTACCATATCATTCTTGACCAATCTACTTCCTCTAAGTTTTTATACATAATTAAAGTTAGCCCCAACAATACACTCACGATCGTCACATCCTAAGGCAATGTCAGCACCTGTGAGAGAGAAAGGAGAGAGAGGATAGAGAAGTTTCTTCTTCATCTTTTAGAGAGAGAGAGAGAGGACAGTCGAAACATCCCCACAACATAACACAAACAGTGCCAATAGGAAATAGAGAACCAAAATAAAAGCATAAATCCAACCAATTAAGTTGTTGGTTTCTTCAGCCATCATATGATGTGAAGCATTTACTAAAAAAATACAATATAATTTAACGAATATATTGCATACACTTTTTGTATCTTCAACTTTATTTATAATTTTTTTCGCTTAATCAATTTTTAATGTTTAGGATATGCCTTTTCTAACATTTCTATCAAATCACTTAAGTTGTAATGTTATTGTTATTATTATTAAATTAAATATCAAAAACCATTACTAACATTAAAATGATCTTTAAAACCTCTTAACATATACTTTCTTTTTTTCCTTTCGAACGTTCTGCCATGCTCTTTCCTAAAAGAAAGGCTTTCTCTCATGCTTACTCGATGGACTATTTAACCATAATTGATTAATTATAAAGTTAAATAGATGCATCGAAGTTATATTGTACAAGCAAACTTATATCACATTATTCAATTTCCAATTGAATATTATTGTGATTGAGTCCATATTTCTTGATGGTTAGGAAATATGGCAACAAAATGACAAATAGAAAAGTACGTCCTCCCAGATCTATACGATTGGCAGCTAGGAGGACGCAAACTGAGGGTTCAATTTTTGTACCACCGCCTCCTTATAAAAGAAAAAGGCGATGCAATTGGATGAATGCTCGAGAGTATCGAGCTCTCTTTAAACCTGCATCATCACCATCGGTGTCTACCATCGATTTAAATATGAAAATGAAACCAGAGATCTACCAAGAAAGGTGGACAGAGTTATTCAAGAATTGTGCTAACAAGGAATTCGCAGATCGATTATTTGCTAAGGATCTGGATAAGGAGGGAGCACATCCGCAAGAAGAAGTTGCGGATAATATTGATATGGTGTCCGCTATAAAATGGGAGGAAATGATACAAAAAATGTTGGATTTACGAGCGAAAGGATGTACTGATCATAGAAAGTACATGTAACTTGTTTAGGTGAATAGTGAGGAGATAGAAAATTTTAGGTTCTGTAAATATTTTAAATCCTCTTATATCTTTTTGTGAAAACTATTGCCCTATATTTTGATGTACATATTTGGCATCTCTCATCAATAATGTTATGAATGACTTTTGAGCTTTTTATTGTCTTCCTCTTCTCTTACTTCTTCATCTTGTAGCATTTGAATCCTTCGTCTATATTCGGTTTCAAAGAAATATGGAAAGAAGTTGGTGTGGTATTTGCACTTTCAGTAAAATTTTACCAATAATTACTTTGCAAGTAAAATTATAAATGACCAAAAAATTCAAACATTAAATGATGATGTTAGAATAATAAATAAATAAAGTAATTTATATTATTATATAATATTTCTATAAATAAGATCAATAAACGATACTCAAGACGTTCACAAGCACAATAATAATTAAATATTATATTATTCTGTCAATAATATAACACAAAAATAACTGAATATTTAATCTGTTTGGTGTAATGAGAGAGATTTTGTCATGCATGACAGGGACAGTGACTCAATTGAACAAAGGCGAAGGCTATTTTGGAAGGGTAATATTTTTTATTGCGTATATTATATTTCGTGAGTATGTTCTAGATGGACTTTCACTAGATAAATAATGTAATTGGTGAGGTAAGCATAGAGATGCTATTTTACCATTTCTTCTTAAGTTGATGAACTTTCGCTTTGATAACTTGATTGGTCTTTATTTTGTTACTTCTAAAATATTTTTCTTTACCTTGCTAAGGCTTCTTTTCGTAGCTAAGATATTTCATGTTTTGTCAAATTTTCTATACATTGTTTGAGTGCTATGTTACTATTTATTTTTGTCATTATAAACATATTAGCTTTGGTTCCTTGAACATAGTAATAGTGTAATTAAATATCATATATAAATTTCACGATTTGAGTTAAAACTATATATCATTTTACTTTTTCTATACTCTAGAATGTGAATGCAACTATGAATGCAACTATTATGATGAATATATCATTTGTACAAAATGTTTATTTCAAACAAATTTTTTTATTTTTAAAATGTCATTGTTATATAGGATAATAATTCAAGGCAATCAAACTATGGAGGACGGATGTCAACAAGAAGATAAGCATAGTAATGTGCTCCTTCATTGAAACTCTTAGAAGATTTTGACTAATAACTATTTAATATAATATAAAAATTTGTATTGTATTGTTAGATATGAGAGTAGAACGTCGACGTCAGATTCAAAGAGAATATTACGCTCGATTAACGGAACAATGTAAGGATAGAATTAGCGTCGAAAAAGGGAAGCGATATGAAAAAAAAATGCAATTGCAAAATTGAAAGAAAAGCAATTCAACAAGGTTATATGATTAAAAAATATTATTTTTCAAATGATAGCTTTAGAATAATTTGTTTAAATATTTATTTAAAATGTGTATCATAACATAAACTCTATATCTCCTTCATTTATAGAAGTCGGTATTGTTAATGTATTACACAAAGAAAATGTTGCGATAGAAAAGGACAAGGGAAAAAAAGACTTATTTATGAAGAAATGACTCCTAATCGGAGCACCAATTACTTTAAAAAAGAGAAAAGGTTGAAGATAACAGAACTTAACAGTAGTGAAGCAGGTATATTATGATATTTTTAATATCTGTTAGATATTAATAAATGCTTACTTCAATTGTATCTATTATCTTATAATATAGCCTACATGTCTCCTACAACTGTAGTTTGCATTGTTAATTTTAAAAGAAAACCAAAAGGAAGGCGCAACACATAAAGACAAAGGGAAAGAAAAAGTGAGTTACGAAAAGATTGCAGCTATTTCGAACACTAACTATTTTGAAAAAGAAAAAAGTTTGCGAATAAGAGAACCCATCAACACTCAAGCAGGTATATTATAATCAACTTTTATATTTTATTAAGTATTACATGAGTTCTCGAGTACTAAAACATACTTGAATTTTTATATTTTCATGTTACAAAATGTAAATTAAATTTTATTTGTAATTGATGCTCAAATGGTTTTTGGATTAATCAAATCAAAGGAGAAGAGAATGAAGATATCGCTTTCTACGCATCCAGAATATCAACGGAAAAGATATCATGAAATCAAAATGAGTGTTACAAATAGTTTTGAATTGAAAGACAATGGTAAGTGCATATATTTTATTATTATAAAATCTTGAAGTCCATGATGTATATAACTTATTACTTTTCTATTGTATTAGATACGACAATGAAAGAAATTATTTTAGGAAAACATCGAGAATACCGACAAAGGAAATTTCATGAATTGAAATATAAAGAAAATTGCTTCAACAAAAAGCTGAAGACTGCAAACTCCAAAGTTGAAAGAGAATCGAACACATCGAGGAATACGAATAATACTCAATCAAAACTACGTGGTAAATATATTCTTCATTCCTATAATCAAGCGCTTAGAAAAGATAGGTCAATTAACAATTACTTATAATTTTAATCACTACAGGGGATGGAGGCTACAAATATCTATCACCTGAAATGGTTCCAACTGAAGCTTTCATTCTCGCTGTTCAAGTCTCATGCACGTATTGTGGTGCCAAAAAGTTTCCTTATGAATCGGAAGGATTTTGTTGTGCTCAAGGAAAAGTTGTTTTAGCTTCTAATCCAATTCCTAAGGAGTTGCATACTTTGTTTACAGCTGAAAGTAATGAGGCAGTTGAGTTCAGGAAGTATGTTAGAACATACAATAACAATTGTGCATTTACTTCTCTCGGTGTAAAATATGACAAAAGTCTGAGTAAAAATAATAGAGGTACATATACTTTCAAAGCCCAGGGTCAAATGTATCATTATATCAATGAATTATTGCCACAAGATGGTCGGCCATCTTATTTGCAATTATATTTCTATGATACGGAACATGAGGTGGAAAATAGATTGAAAACGTCAGCCAAATTTAAAGCAAGCATACTCATGAAGCTAATGAATATATTGCAAGTGAATCCTTATGCAACATTTTTTCGGCAATTGAAAGACATATCTTCAATTGAGAATCAAAAGATCGTGATCAGAACTGATGCTCAGCTAGATGAAAGAATTTATAATGCTCCATCTGTATCACAAGTTGCAGCAATTTGGGTAGAGGATAATCGTAATTGTACAATTGGAGGACGTGATATCATTGTATATGGTCATTCAGGTGTAAGTCACAGAGTTCAACATTTTTTTGGTTGTTATGATCCACTACAATATCCCCTCTTATTCCCTTATGGAGATAACGGTTGGCATGAAGGTATTAAAAAGATTGATTCATCAAAAAAGAAGACTACACATAATGAAAGCCATACTCAAAGTTCATTGGGAACTCATCCTCATATATCTTTACCTGATTCAATTGAAGATCTACTCCAGCATGAAACTCAACGTAAGAATTCATATTTTTTAGATATATTTAAATATTTTATAATATAATTTATATATATTATTAAATTATTTCAATCATTAATAATATATTTTTATTTCATAGGTTCAAAACAAAAATGTGGTAAAAAGGATAATATTTCATGTCGAGAATTCTACTGTTACAAGTTGCAAATTAGGCCAACTGAAGCTTCTATTCTGTTACGTACTGGTCGTCTATTTCAACAATTTGTTGTTGATATGTACATAAAGGTTGAAAGTACCCGTTTGGACTTTTTTAGAAAAAAACAAGACGAAATTCGTGCTGATTTGTATCAAGGAATTGTCGACAGTGTTACACTTGGACAAACTCGAGCTTCGAAGATTGGACGAAGAATTGTTTTGCCTGCTTCTTTTATCGGAGGTCCGCGAGATATGCGTCGTCGATATCTTGATGCGATGGCATTAGTTCATCGATTTGGTAAACCAGATATTTTTCTTACCATAACATGTAATCCTCGATGGCCAGAGATCACAAAAGAATTGAATATAAGAGAGGAGGCTCAAAATAGACCTGATTTAATAGCAAGAATTTTTAGAGCAAAACTTCAAGAGTTAAAGCATGATTTGTTCAAGAAAAATATATTTGGTCAGGTTGCCGCATACGTTTATGTGATTGAATTTAAGAGAGGTCTTCCAGATGCTCATTTTCCGATCATTTTAGTACAAAGGTATAAGATTATTAGTCCGATCAATATGATAATTTCATAAGTGCGAACTTCCAAATCAACAGAAGCATCCTCATCTCTATGACCTTGTTATTAGGCATATGATGCATGGGCCTTGTGGATACTTAAATCCAAATAATTCATGTATGAAGAATGGGTATTGTAAAAATCATTATCCTCGCCCATTTTGCGATTATACAACACAAAGAGAAGACTCATATCCAATCTATAGGCGTAGAGATAATAGAGAGAAGGTCAAAGTTCGAAATACGATGTTAGATAATCAATGGGTTGTACCATATAATCCATATCTCCTAAATTCAATTGTCACATAAATGTAGAAATTTGTTCCACCATCAAAGCTGTAAAATATTTATATAAGTATATATACAAAGGTCCTGATCGCGTTGCTTTTCATGTTACTTCTAACAATGATGGTGAAGTGATTGACGAAATCCAACAATTTCAAGCAGCTAGATGGGTTTGTCCTCAAGAAGCAATGTGGAGAATATATAGCTTTGCCCTAAGTGAAATGTATCCATCTGTGAATAATTTGCATCTTCATCTACCAAACATGCAATTAGTTACATTTCGGGAAAGAGACGATCTCGCAAATGTGATTGCCAATGAATTTTCAGCAAAATCAATGTTAACAGAATATTTTCTCATGAATCAAATAGATCCAGAAGCTCAAAAATATCTCTATCGGGAATTTCCTGAACATTATGTATGGAATCTGTCAGAAAAATATTGGCGTCGTAGACAATCAAAAGAATCAATAGGAAGAATTGTAGCTGCAAATCCAATTGAAGGTGAAAGATATTATTTAAGGTTGTTGCTTAATCATATTCGAGGGGCTACAACATTTGAAGATTTATTAAAAGTAAGTGAAGTTAAATGTTCTACATCTCGATTGCATGGCCTTCTTGAGTCGACAATAGCATCTCAGTGTTTATCTAAGCTTCATTATTTCAAATGCCATTTAGTTTATACCATTGCTATATTAGTATATTGTGCACCGTGGAATATTAGAAAGTTGTGGGAAGAACATTATGAGGCAATGGTCAAGACTATAAAACACAGAGACTATCAATGAAGAAATGATTCCATCATATGTGTTACAAAATATTAGTTCATTCTTAGAATCAATGGGAAAAAATATCAAAGATTATGATCTTCCTGAAATAAGCAACACCACTGCTCTAGAGAGAAGAAACTTGAAGGAAATAAATGAAGAATTGGCTATTGTCGTTTCTGATGAAGATTTATGAGTATTTCAACACTTAATAAAGATCAAAAGAAAGCATACGATATTATAATGTCAAGAATAACTAGCAAAAAACCTGGAGCATTTTTTGTTGATGGCCCCGGAGGAACAGGGAAGACTTATTTATATAAGGCGCTTCTTGCTCAATTGAGATCTAAACAATTAATAGCTATTGCGACTGCAACATCAGGAGTTGCAGCATCCATTATGCCAGGCGGGCGAACTGCACATTCACGATTTAAAATTCCAATCAATATTGAAGAATCCTCCAACTGCAATATATCAAAACAGAGCGGTCTGGCTGAGTTATTACGAAGGGCAAAGCTAATAATTTGGGATGAAGCTTCCATGGCAAAAAGGCAGGCATTTGAAGCATTAGATCGGATATTACAAGATATTATGGACTCAAAATTATCATTCGGTGGTAAAGTGATTGTTTTTGGCGGAGATTTTCGACAAACACTTCCAGTACTTAGCCAAAGTACAAAGGAACAAGCAATTGATGCAAGTTTAGTGATGTCATTGTTATGGCATAAATTAGAAAAGCTACAATTGAAAGAGAATATGAGAGCGAAAATTGACCCATCATTTTGTAATTTTTTATTGCGGATTGGTGATGGCGAAGAGCAACATATTGATGGAGATTTGATCCACATCCCGAATGATATGATCATTAACTATGATGATGACACAAATTCAAAAATGAAATTGATTGAAAATATATTTCCAAATCTTCAAACAAATGCTTATTCTTCAGAATTCATGACAAGTCGAGCAATACTCACTCCGAAAAATGAATTTGTTGATGACATCAACTCATTGTTGATTGACAGTTTCTGTGCTCATTGTGAAGTACTATAGTTTTGATTCATCTCTTGATGACACAATGTAAAATCACCCGTAAGAGTTTCTAAATAGCCTAACTCCAAATGGACTACCACCACATGAGCTTATCCTAAAAAAATTGTCCAATCATTTTACTTAGAAATATTGATCCTTCTTCGCTTATGTAATGGTACTCTTGTTTGTAAGGAATTTAAACCAAATGTGATTGATCTTTGAGATTGCAGTTGGACAATTCATTGGGAAAAGAGTATTTTGCCTCAATTCCTCTTCACCGTCAAAAATAAGAACTATCCATTTTTATTTAAGAGGAAACAATTCCCAATTAGATTGTGTTTTGCTATGACAATAAACAAAGCACAAGGGCAAACATTAGAAAATGTCGGATTATATCTTCCCCAACTTGTATTTTCTCATGGACAATTATATGTTGCACTATCAAGAGCAAAATCCATGAATTCAATTAAGGCATTGATTAGATCAAGCAAAACCAACATGAATAGTAGTACATATACACGAAATGTCGTGTATCGTGAATTGTTCACCATTGCAAAGCAATAGGACCTCCACTCAAAGGTATGCATCTATCTATTATATATATTTATATTTATTAATTGCTTTCATAGATTTCTTTCATTAGACTTTTCTCTATTGTTCCCCAGTTACATATTTTTTTAGTTTAAATTGATTGATTATTAATCTTATTAATTTTTCCATACCAATAAGCAGATGGCTAAAGAATGTAAATTTATTTCCGACCTACAAGAAGGAAAGACTAAGCACACAATCAAAATCAAAGTTATCCGAAAAGGTCCTGTCGAAAAGTCAACACGAAGTCAACATCAATATTTGCACTTAATATTTATTGATGACCAGGTAATAAAATATTATATTGATTCATTTTTTTTTTATTTCTTTTCAATGACTAATTCAAGAAATATTATTTTTTTAGCACACTCAAATCCAAGCAACAATATTCAACGAACAAATCGATGTTTATGGACCACAACTTCTTGTAGGAAAAGTCTATCATGTTTCAAATGCTACAATAAAATTGATAGATGCGAGATACAACAATCCCAATGATCAATTTCAAATGATCATCAACAATGGAACAACTATTGAAGAAATCAAAGAAGAGAGTTTCAAGCCACTTGAGAAAGAATATACATTCACACCTCTTCGAAGTTTACGACAGTATCAGGATACTAACACAAATTTAGGTATTACTTTTTGCTTAAACTATTTGTAATAGCCCTAAAAATCACGTTAAACTATGACCTCGGGATCCGTGCCCGATTGGTCTTAGGTTTGACCATAAGATAGTTCAAAGATGAACTTAAAGTGAGATGAGCGGATGTGATGTGTGAACCAGTGTAGAAGAGTGGAGAGATAGAGGGTGTGTAGAGTAACATACACCGAGGGGTGTGTATGTGTTCCACACCGAGAAAAGAAATAAAATAAAAAGGGTGAAAACCCTAACTTTCATGTTTTTGTGGTTGAGAGAAGTAAAGAAGAGAGAGAAAGAGAGAGGAGTGAGAGAAGAGTTATTGCAACTGTTTGGAAGAAGGAGTCAAGCATTAAGAAGGCCGGATTCGACGCAAGGGATCCGTTAGAGCCAAAGCTAGAAACCCTAGCCTTCCAACTAGCGATAGAAATCAACTTGAGATCTATCCAAGGTAAATTCTTGTAAATAAGATGCATAGGTCATAGGGGTTAAGTTGTGGTTAAATGTGGGTTAAATCATAGGATAATGGTTTAGAAAAATAAAGGAAAAAGTATGGGAAAAGATTGGGAAGAACAGCTCGAAAAGGGGCTGAATCTGACAATTTCGATTAATCGAAATTGGGTTTCGATTAATCGAAATTGGCCAGGAAGTTGAAAGGTCAGAAGACACGATTACTCGATAAATCGAATTGGATTTCGCTTAATCGAATTTGGATTTCGATTAATCGTTTTGAGAATCGATTAGTCGTCTGGGAACCTCCAGTGGACCCCAAGGGTTGGAGGAAATTATTTAAGGAAAAATCGACTAATCGAAATGGGATTTGATTAATCGATTTGAGTTTTCGATTAATCGATTTGGGATCGATTAATCGACTTGTGAAATTCAAGCTCAACGAGGTGTACCTTGCGAAAAGAAGAAATTGATTAATCAAACCGGATTCATTAATCGAATGAAAGCTCAACTGCTCGACAAAGAGGTCTACTATGAAAGAAGAATTTCGATTAATCGAAATCGATTCGATTAATCGAACGGAAACTCGGCTGCTCAATGGGAGTTTACTTTAAAGAAGAATTTCGATTAATCGAAAAATGATTCGATTAATCGAATGACAATCTGATTGAATCGAGAATGGACTTTTGCGAAAGGAGAATTACGATTAATCGAAATTACTTCGATTAATCGATATTGACCTTCGATTAATCGATTTTGGAAATCGACATTAATCGAACAGTTCGATTAATCGATTCGATTTCGATTAATCGATCGGGGTAAATTTTGTTGACTTGTAGGTTTGACTTTAAGATTCTTGGAGGATCTTATACCTTCTTTATTACGCCCTTGTGATGTGTTTTACATTATGTGGTACCATAGGTGGTACGTGTGAGCTAGTGCACAAGGAGCCACGTGGGACCTTGATGCATTGAACAAGTAAAGACTTGAGGTAGGGAACACCTTGAACATGTACTTTATTTTACAAGAGCATGTAAGTAGTGATATAAATTTCAAATCAATTTTTTTTACTGCTCAAAGAATTGTGAAAAGTGTGTGTGTGTGACATTCATAAGAGTAAACGAATGAGCCATCCCCAGGGGATGAAGAAGTAAAGAGATAAGAGCATCAGGTGTGATGCAAGTTAATGGATACATCCCAGGGATGTATCCACAGATTGAATCATGTTTGATAGGGCCTAACTGATATAAGATAGCACACTGACACAGTGAATAACTATATGGAAGGCACCGATATTTTTGTTGTTTGAGGTTCCTTAGGTGACCCCACCGACGTCGCGGGATATCCACGACTGACGCGGCAGGATATCCGCGTGACGTCTGGCGGCGAAACCGTAGGCCAGTGCGGAGGCTTATCCGTACATAGTAAGCACACCCCAGGGGTGTTGATTGAGATAAGTGAAACCCCGCCACCAATCCCCAGGGGAAAGGGGCTTGGGTACTATATGGTATTCCCAGGGAATACATTAAAACTGTCTATATAGATGACGATGAAGGGTATCTCATCGGGCTCGATGCTATATTGCTCGGGATTACTTAAGTTGAAAGTTTAAGTTTTGCTTTAGGCCTTTTCAGATTTTTCATGAGTAAATGAAAACATAAGAAATCAACGAAAGCAATGCTTTTAATCGTTTTATCAACAATGCATAGTTACATCATGCATGGCATATCATAGAATATATGTGAGTTATAACTTATATGTTCAAGAAGTTGTTTGTTCCCTATTGAGCTAGGATGTAGCTCACCCTATAGACTATATACGCGCAGTCCATTAGTAGCACTGCCGTGGTTTCAGGGACGATCCCGAGTCGGACTTTGTCACCGAGGAGTTGGAGCCACCTCCAGGACTTCTTCTAGAAGACTCGTTGTGCTACTTTGAGGAGTTTTGAGTAGAGATTGTACGGCTTGGTATGTCAAGCCTTTATTTTGTGAAAACATGTATATGTATAGAGTTTGGATTATTCTTTGGGGCGAACCATCATGATGATTTATCATCGATGAGTTGGATCGGTTCTCCTTCATGCAGAGGCATGAGGGTAGAACTCTTTGAAAAGTAATTCTAATTAGATTTAAATTCGCAAGTTGTTCTTATTTCTTTTCATGCTTGATATACCAAATTCCGTGCATAGTTAAGGGCACGGTCAAGATAATCGTCTTGATGGCACGGTTTGGGTGCCAAATCCGGCACAGCTTGGTATCAAAGCCATTTTCTTTTAGCAATTTCGACAAGGGTTCTTTTCGTCAACATAGGGCTTCGCTAACTAAACTTTAGTTTCAAATGCAGCAAATGTCAGCTAGAGGGAGAGGCCGACCAAGGGGAGGCCATCAAAGGAGTTTACGTAGTGGAGATGGTTACATCTCTCCTACCAACAGAGTGCCTTTAGGAGGTAACGAGGCCCCAGGGGGCAGTAGTAGCAGACATCATGAGGAAGAGGATCGAGATCATCAGGATCAAGATCTAAGAGAGCAAGAAAGATTGAGAGAAAGGCAAGAAGATAGAGAGGAACGACAAAGGATGATGCACACTATGGAGACTATGGCAGCTGCCATGGCACAACAAGCAGCATCCTTTGCAGCTCATGCGTCAAGAGAACAGCAGCCACCTACACCACCTGTAGGACCTGCGTTGCCTGTGCCCTCATCTTTTACAGAGTTTAGAAGGATGAGACCTCCTTCATTTTCTGGGCAGGCGGACACAATGGCCGCTGAGAATTGGCTGATGGAGATGGAGAAAGTCTTTAGCGTGCTAACTTGCACGGAAGACGAGAGTGTAAGATGGGCAGCTTACATGTTGGATGGGGAGGCTGGGCCTTGGTGGAAGTCCGTGATAAGGACTCGCTCGGAGACCCCAGTTGCCTTGGACTTGGGAGGAATTTGTTGAGGAGTTCAACAAACAATATTTCCCGGAAGTGGTGAGGAACCAATTAGAGATACAATTTTTGCAGTTAGTACAAGGGAGAATGACCGTGAGAGAATACGGGGTAGAGTTTCTACGACTTGCCCGTTTTGCTCCGGATTACGTCGCTTCTGAAGTGATGAAGTCCAAGAGGTTTCAGCAAGGTTTGAAGCCTGAGGTTAGGGGAGGCGTAGCTCCATTTCAACTGAGGACCTATGAAGAGGTCATGAGCAAAGCATTGGTTGTAGAAGAGGAGAACACGAGATATAGACAGAGAGAGCAACAGAGAGGACTTGTCCACGGAAGGATGGGGAACTACGCTCCGGTGAATAGATGGCCGAGGTTCGTGGGTCAGTGTCAGAGACCGCAGTTTCAGGGTGGTTTTGGAAGACCGCGAACAACAAGAACAACACCAACAGAGGTTTCCATTACTTGCGTCGGGGAGACCTATTCGCTATGAGAGCCCTGCCATGTCTACTGGTGCCACTATCACACAGGGTTCTCGTACCGTATCTTCCGCACCTCGAGAGACGTGTGCCAGATGTGGCAAGCCGCATAGGACTATAGACTGCAGAATCGGAACTAGAGGTTGTTTCCGATGTGGCAAGGTGGGCCACATGATCAAGGATTGCCCCGAGACAGACAAGGGCAAGACGGCTTCAGTTACAGCACCACGACCCATTCAAGCAAGGAAGCCGATTGTTAGGGGGAGAGCCTATGCAGTCACTGCTCAGGAAGCAGGGAATGTGCACGACGTCATCCAAGGTGAGAAATTTTATTTTATTAAAAAAAAAAAAAAAAAAAAAAAATTTCCGTTTCATAAAGAATTTTAGATGGAAAAAGGTGCATGCATTAGGAATAGTGTAGGTTCTTTTAATATAAACTGAGAGTGCATTTTGATGTGTAAATTTCTGTATGTATGTGTATATATATTATAGGTACTTTAACTATGTATGAAAGGGGAAGTGTATTTAGACATGACGCTCGAGTGTTGATAGACCCCGGGTCTACCCACTCATTCGTCACTCCACGTTTTGCTAAGAAGATGAAGATCGTTCCAGAGACGTTGGATTTCGTCCTATCTGTGTCTATTCCGACTGGAGAGTTAGTAGACACGGAGTTAGCTTGCAAATCCATCATCGTAGCAGTTCAAGACTTAGAAGTGCATGAATTGGAAGCAAAGTTGGTACTGTTAGACATGCAAGGGTTTGATGTGATCCTTGGCATGGACTGGTTGGCGCAGCATTGTGCGACCATTGATTGCAAGAACAAGGTAGTCATTTTCAGACCCAACACAAGAAGATCATTTCGGTTTCAAGGAGTGAGGTCGTCATCTGTGCCACTGATCTCAGCAGTAAGGGCCGAGAAAATGATCAGAAAGGGATGCAGTGGATACTTAGCTTTCTTAAAGGAGGACAAGGAGGAAAAGAACGTCATTTCTGAGATAGCAATTGTGCGAGACTTCGCTGACGTGTTTCCAGAAGAATTGCCTGGATTACCTCCAGAAAGAGAAGTAGAATTCGCCATTGACTTAGCACCAGGAACGGAGCCTATTTCGAAAGCACCTTATAGAATGGCTCCCGCTGAGCTAAAGGAGTTGAAGGAACAACTACAAGAGCTGATGGACAAGGGGTTTGTTAGACCAAGTGTATCTCCATGGGGAGCACCGGTCTTGTTTGTCAAGAAGAAAGATGGGTCAATGAGACTATGCATTGACTATCGACAATTGAACAAACTCACCGTGAAGAACCGATACCCTTTGCCTAGAATTGACGATCTATTCTATTAAATAGCAGGAGCAAGGTATTTTTCTAAGATTGACCTGAGATCTGGGTATCATCAGTTGCGAGTTAAAGCTGAGGACATTCAGAAGACAGCTTTCCGGACACGGTATGGACATTATGAATTCCTTGTGATGCCGTTTGGGTTAACGAATGCTCCAGCGTCGTTTATGGATCTGATGAACCGAGTGTTTAAACCACACTTGGACTCCTGCGTTGTAGTATTCGTTGATGATATACTAATATACTCCAAATCCAAGACAGAACACGAAGAACATTTGAGGATTGCTCTACGGACGCTACGTGAACACCAATTGTACGCCAAACTCAGTAAGTGTGAATTTTGGTTGGAAGAAGTTAGCTTTTTGGGACATGTTGTCTCGAAGCACGGCGTCACGGTAGACCCAAAGAAAGATAGAAGCGAGTTAAATGGGAGCAAACCAAAGACAAAGGATGTGATGTCCGAAGTTTTCTGGGCTTAGCAGGCTATTATCGACGTTTCGTTGAGGGGTTTTCAAAGATATCGGGACCTCTCACAAAGCTGACACGAAAAGATTCAAGGTTTGAGTGGAGTGAGGCATGCGAGAAGAGTTTTCAAGAACTCAAAACGAGACTCACTTCAGCCCCAGTGTTGGCAATTCCTTCAGGCAGTGGAGGATACGCAGTGTACAGCGACGCGTCATACAATGGCCTTGGTTGTGTGCTCAACCAACACAAGAAGGTGATAGCTTACGGATCAAGACAGCTGAAAGAACACGAGAAAAATTACCCGACTCATGACTTGGAACTGGCAGCAGTCATTTTTGCGCTGAAAATTTGGAGACATTACTTGTATGGTGAGACTTTTGAAATTTTCACCGATCATAAGAGCCTCCGATATCTGTTCACACAGAAGGAGCTCAATATGAGACAGCGCAGATGGATGGAATTCCTCAAGGATTATGATTGCTCCATACAATATCATCCTGGCAAGGCGAATGTAGTAGCCGATGCATTGAGTCGAAAGGTTCATTTCGATTAGCTTCATTGATTTTGGGTATGCACCGATGGAAACTATTGGAAGACCTGGCATGCTATGATGCGAACATTGAGTCAAAGGACACTGGATCCTTTTTGGCTAACATCTCAGTAAAGCCAGTGATATTTGAACATATCCACGAGCTACAGATGAAAGATCCAGCATTAACAAAGATTCGTCAAGACGTGAGTAAAGGCATCAGTTCGACTTCTCGAAAAGCGTATGGTTCTTTGTTGTTTAAAGGCCATCTATGCATCCGGATAATGCCGATCTAAGACGAACAATTGTTGATGAAGCTCATAAGTCAAATTATGCGATCCACCCTGGTAGCACCAAAATGTACCAAGATTTGAAAAAGAATTACTGGTGAAGAGGACTGGAACAAGACGTGGCCGAGTATGTGTCACGTTGTTTGACTTGTCAACAAGTGAAGGTTGATCATAGACATCTCATGGGACTATTGCAACCTTTACCAATACCGAATGGAAGTGGAATCGATCTCAATGGATTTCATTGTTGGATTACCTCGTCGCTAAGAGACATAATGCTATTTGGGTCGTCAGAGACCGATTGACCAAATCAACAAGACTTTTGCCATACAATACTACGTATACGGCAGGAAGATTGGCAGACCTATATATGAAAGAGATTGTAAGATTACATGGTATTCCAAGCAGCATAGTTTCAGATCGTGATCCACTGTATACGTCCAAGTTTTGGAAGAAATTTCAAGAAGGAATGGGAACGCGACTAGACTTTAGTTCAGCTTTCCATCCTCAAACTGATGGACAGACAGAGCGAGTGAACCAAGTGATAGAAGACATGCTCAGAGCGTGCATGCTTGATATGCAAGGATACTGGGATGAGTATCTACCGATGCTCGAGTTCGCGTATAATAACAGTTTTCAAACGAGCATTGGCATGGCACCATATGAAGCTCTATATGGACGACGATGCAAGTCACCCCTCAATTGGGAAGAAACAGGTGAGAAATTTGTATTAGGACCGAAACTGCTTGAAGACAACGCCACCGTCGTCCGAATTATCAGAGAAAGGTTGAAGACAGCACAGAGTAGACAGAAAAGTTACGCCGATGTGAAGCGGACTAGTGTTGACTACAAAGTGGGCGAGCATGTGTTTGTGAAGGTGTCACCTATGAAAGGTGTAATGCGATTTGGCAAGAGGGGGAAGTTAAGTCCACGTTATGTTGGACCATTTGAAATTTTGGGACGAATAGGTGAAGTTGCATATCGCATTAGTTTACCACCGCTATTCGATCAAGTACATAATGTCTTCCACATATCGATGCTCAGAAAGTACGTGAATGATCCGTCTCATGTGTTAGGGAAGCAACCTATAGAGATGTGTGAGGACATGAGCATGATAGAGGAACCAGTGGAGATCTTGGATCGAAAGAACAAGTATCACAAGACTAAAGTAATTCCTTTAGTGCTTGTTCGATGGAACAATCATCCTAAAGAAGAGGCTACTTGGGAACGAGAGGCCGATATGAAAGAACAATACACCTTTCTTGTTTCCAACGACGTGAGAATGCAATGTAAACCACAAACGTGTTGTGAAATCTCCACTATACTTGTATTTCAATGGAAATTTTGATCCAATCTGTCATGAATTGTCAAAAATAGTAAAAAGAAACAAGAGATTGAAATTCTGCAGAAATTGGGCAAAATCGATTAATCGAATTTCAAATCGATTAATCGATTTGGAATTTCGATTAATCGATCTTGTTCGATTAGTCGACTGGCATGTGCCAGTGACTGGAAATGAAAAGTTGAGTTAGAAAATGCATAGAAAGAAATTTCGATTAATCGAAATGGGATTTCGATTAATCGAATACTTAAGAAATTTTGGAAAATTTTTGAAGTTTATGCACGATTTCGATTAATCGAAACTAAGTTCGATTAATCGATTTTGGAATTTCGATTAATCGAAATGGATTTCGATTAATCGACTGGCAAGCGCCAGTGAGCTTAAAAATTTGAAATTTTAAACAAACACGATTTCGATTAATCGAAATATTTTCGATTAATCGAATTTTATTTTCGATTAATCGATTTGAGAAATCGATTAATCGATTTTACGCGGCTTAACCTAGTTTTGAATTTCGATTAATCGAAATGGAATTTCGATTAATCGAGCCGCGGGCTATATAAATAAATTTGGGGATTTCATTTCCCATTCGAAATCATTTGGCTTTGGGATTTTGGGCTCTTCGTCTTCCTCTTTCTTCTCCAACCATCCGGCGCTCTAGGGTTGCGATTTTCCGTCGATTCGCTTCCACATTCACATCCAAAACCGCGGTAAAAACCCTAACTTCACTTTTTCCCTTCAAGTTGAACTAGATAAACCCTGGTTTTTCTAAGAATGCCGCCCAAAACCCGTTTATCTTCGAAGAAGGCAACCTCCAAGTTGCCGGTTAGGCGTAAGAACGCCGCACCACCACCACCTACCCCATCGCCGGTGAGGACTCCGACACCGTCGGAATCGGAGACCACCTCCGGTTCGACGAGCGCATCTACGCGCGAGTCTTCCCGCGAATCCACCCCCATGCCACCACCACCCACCAACGTGGAGCAACCAAACGAGTGGTGGGCAGCCAAGACCTTTGAGGTCGAATATACCATCGACCCTACCCTTTTCACCGATCCCGATGTACCGGGCGAGACCCAATGGGCTCAAAACTACGTAAACAATGCTGGTCTCGGCAATCTTCTCAAACCAATCCGGGGTTCCTACTACCCTAGATTGGTGAGATTATTCTACCAAGGGCTAACCAATGGCCCTACCGACGACTGCATCATCACCAAGATCGAGGGTCGTCTCTACACGATCACTCGGCGTCACATTCACGAGGTGCTCGAGTGCTACCTCGAGTTCACTCCCGAGACTACCCTATTTCCACCCTTTGTGGAAGACCCCCGATTTGAGGAAGTCATGACCCTCATGACAAATGGCAAGAAGGGGTCGGGCATTTCCATCAAGAGGGTTGATCTTCCACCCTACATGTGGATGCTCGACTCCATAATCAAATGCAACCTTTACCCGATGCGCCACGACACTGAGCGTGTCGACAAAGTGCAACATGCACTTTACGCGGCCTTCTGTGGCCGGTGGTTTGATGCTACCAAGGTCATCCTTGAGGGGATGCGGTACATCAAGACTAAACTGATGAAGGGCAACATGCGGCCCAAGGAGAAGATGCCGTATGCTCGGCTCATCTCAAGCATGTTGGAGTGCTACTCCAACGATCCCTCCTACACTATCTCACCTCACGAGGTGAGGGCTACGGATCGCGTGAAGACATTCACAAAGTCTCAGCCCGGGTCCCGCCTCCCGCCCAAAGAGCCCTCAAAGAAGAAGAAGCAGCCAGTAGCACCGCCACCACCCCCACCACCTCAGCATGACCCACTTGAGGATGGGGCACACCCTGCCGCAGCCGAGCCATCCATGGAGAGGGTTCCCTCCCACACCACAGCCACGCCGACACCACCTGCACACTCCGCGCCCGCGACTCCCACCTCATCCTACTGGCCGCCACTCCATCCGTCCTACCATAGAGGACGTGTCGCAGTAATGGACGCAAATAACGAGAGGATGAACAGGAGGATTGATTTCCTCATGTTTCACACCTCCAGTTCATCTACCCCCACACCTACATGGATATGATATGGCATGAAGAAGAGTGGGCCGGACGCACCGCCTTCCATCGAGGACCCGTCTTCCATCCCACCACTGACGCGGCTCCTTCCACATCCGCATCTACTCCGCCGACCCAGACGCCGCAGCCGCAGCCAGAGCCAGCTCCTGCAGACCCACCAGTCACTGCAGCACCGGACCAGCCTAGCGAGGGGCCTGCTTGAGTTTTAGTTATATTTTGTATCAGTCATGTTTTGTATAGATGTATATCTTGTACGCCAACTCATGTGGCGCCTTGTAAAATTTTCCCATATTAATAGAAATTCAGTTTTTTTTTTTTTTGTGTGTAATTGTTTTTTTGTTTTGTTGATACAATTTTACTCCTTGCTAATATATGGGAAGGTGTGACTACTTGAGTACGTCTGACTAAATTGGACTACCTCACCTGAGCGTGTGGGGAGAGAGAGACCTAGAGCGAGATAAACCTTGGGTTATTTTCGAGGACGAAAATTCCCAAGGTGGGGAGGATGTAATAGCCCTAAAAATCACGTTAAACTATGACCTCGGGATCCGTGCCCGATTGGTCTTAGGTTTGACCATAAGATAGTTCAAAGATGAACTTAAAGTGAGATGAGCGGATGTGATGTGTGAACGGTAGAAGAAGAGTGGAGAGATAGAGGGTGTAGAGTAACATACACCGAGGGGTGTGTATGTGTTCCACACCGAGAAAAGAAATAAAATAAAAAGGGTGAAAACCCTAACTTTCATGTTTTTGTGGTTGAGAGAAGTAAAGAAGAGAGAGAAAGAGAGAGGAGTGAGAAGAGTTATTGCAACTGTTTGGAAGAAGGAGTCAAGCATTAAGAAGGCCGGATTCATTTAAGGGATCCGTTAGAGCCAAAGCTAGAAACCCTAGCCTTCCAACTAGCGATAGAAATCAACTTGAGATCTATCCAAGGTAAATTCTTGTAAATAAGATGCATAGGTCATAGGGGTTAAGTTGTGGTTAAATGTGGGTTAAATCATAGGATAATGGTTTAGAAAAATAAAGGAAAAGTATGGGAAAAGATTGGGAAATAAAAGGGCTGAATCTGACAATTTCGATTAATCGAAATTGGGTTTCGATTAATCGAAATTGGCCAGGAAGTTGAAAGGTCAGAAGACCACGACTTCGATTAATCGAATTGGATTTCGATTAATCGAATTTGGATTTCGATTAATCGATTTGAGAATCGATTAATCGACTGGGAACCTCCAGTGGACCCCAAGGGTTGGAGGAAATGATTTAAGGAAAAATCGACTAATCGAAATGGGATTTCGATTAATCGATTTGAGTTTTCGATTAATCGATTTGGGATCGATTAATCGACTTGTGAAATTCAACTGTTCGAACAGTAGGTGTACCTTGCGAAAAGAAGAAATTCGATTAATCGAAACTGGATTCGATTAATCGAATGAAAACTCAACTGTTCGAACAGTAGGTGTACTTTGCGGAAAGAAGAATTTCGATTAATCGAAACTGGATTCGATTAATCGAACGGAAACTCGACTCAACAAAGGAGTGTACTTTGCGGAAAGAAGAATTTCGATTAATCGAAACTGGATTCGATTAATCGAATGACAATTCAATCGGCTCGAAGCGAGAATGGACTTCATGGGGAGAATTTCGATTAATCGAAATTACTTCGATTAATCGATATTGACCTTCGATTAATCGATTTTGGAAATCGATTAATCGAACCAGGTTCGATTAATCGATTCTGGATTTCGATTAATCGACTGGGGTAAATTTTGTTGACTTGTAGGTTTGACTTTAAGATTCTTGGAGGATCTTATACCTTCTTTATTACGTCCCTTGTGATGTGTTTTACCTGTTATGTGGTACCATAGGTGGTACGTGTGAGCTAGTGCACAAGGAGCCACGTGGGACCTTGATGCATTGAACAAGTAAAGACTTGAGGTAGGGAACACCTTGAACATGTACTTTATTTTACAAGAGCATGTATGTAGTGATATAAATTTCAATTCAATTATTTTTACTGCTCAAAGAATTGTGAAAAGTGTGTGTGTGACATTCATAAGAGTAACGAATGAGCCATCCCTGTGGGATGAAGAAGTAAAGAGATAAGAGCATCGTGTGATGAAGTTAATGGATACATCCTGTGGATGTATCCACAGATTGAATCATGTTTGATAGGGCCTAATCGATATAAGATAGCACACTTACACGGTGAATAACTATATGTAAGGCACCGATATTTTGTTATTTGAGGTTCCTTAGGTTAGGATACCCACATGACACGGCAGATATCCGTGACATACGGTGGCGAAACCGAGGCCAAGTGAGGCTTATCCGTACATAGTAAGCACACCCTGGGTGTTGATTGAGATAAGTGAAACCCGCCACCAATCCCTGTGGAAAGGGGCTTGGTACTATATGGTATTCCTGGGGAATACATTAAAACCTGCCTATATAGATGACGATGAAGGTAGCTCATCGGGCTCGATGCTATATTGCTCGGGATTACTTAAGTTGAAAGTTTAAGTTTTGCTTTAGGCCTTTTCAAAGATTTTTCATGAGTAAATGAAAACATAAGAAATCAACAATAACGAATGCTTTTAACTGCTTTTTTATCAACAACCCATAGTTACATCATGCATGGCATATCATAGAATATATGTGAGTAATAACTTATATGTTCAGCAGTGTTTGTTCCTTTTTGAGCTAGGATGTAGCCCACCCTATAGTCTATACGCCGCAGGTCCATTAGTAGCAGCTGCCGTGGTTTCAGGGGACGCTGATCCCGGCGAGTCGGACTTTGTCCGAGGAGTTGGAGCCACCTCAGAGGACTTCTTCTAGAGGACTCCGTTGTGCTACTTTGAGGAGTTTTGAGTAGAGATTGTACGGCTTGGTATGTCAAGCCTTTATTTTGTGAAAACATGTATATGTATAGAGTTTGGATTATTCCTTTGGGGCGAACCATCTGTGATGATTTATATCATCGATGGTTCGGATCGGTTCTCCCTTCATGCAGAGGCATGAGGGTAGAACTGTCCTTTGAAAAGTAATTCTAATTAGATTTAAATTCCGCAAGTTGTTCTTATTTCTTTTCATGCTTGATATACCAGTGTTCCGTGCATAGTTAAGGGGCACGGTCAAGATAATCGTGCTGATGGCACGGGTTTCGGGGTGCCGAAATCCGGGCTGTCACACTATTAATATCTCAAACTCAGTATTGGAGATAACTAAAATCAAATAAATTATAAATATTATAATCTAACAAGTAATATAATTACTCAGATCTTGTTGTTATTGTGTTGGATGTTCGATCCACTGAAACAAGGAAAAGAAAAAGTAGTAAAGCTAATCTATTTATCCGAGACTTGGTAATCGTTGATGAAAGGTAAAACTATTCAAGATTTACTTTCCATGCAATCTTTTTTCTTCTCTCTAATATACTGTTTTTATTAATTATTTTTATTTCTGCTAACAAGTACAGCTTAGAGGCCATGACGTTGACTGTGTGGAACGATCTAGCTAAGAATGAATGTGAAACCATTTCCCAGCTATTAGAAGATATGCCAATCATCGTTGCAACAAATATCAAAGCTCACACTTATGATAGTGGTAAATAATTTTTTTGGCAATAATATATATTTATAATTCCTTTTTTCCAACAAATAAACTAACAAATTATATAACTTTTGCAATTTTCATTATCCACTAGACCGCTCAATCAAATACTTATCAACCCAAAGAATTCTTAAAGTTGAAAATTTACGCTCATGGTATCGTAAATTTTATTTATCACTTATAAATGATTATTACTTATCTTAGAAAAGAATATTTATTTCATTACTTACAAATGAATATTTCTTATCTCAAATTTTTTTGTAATTTTTTAGTATTTTAAAAATTTTCTTACGCAGGTCATTAGAAAACATTGATAGATTAAAAGAATTGAAGTCACAACAAATGGAAAATAGTCTCACAAGTACTTCAAGTTCTTTTCCAAAATTAAATTTTACTATCAAACAACTTTTAGAAGAACAAGAGGTAAAACCAAAATTCACTAATCTTTTACTAACAAATTATTCACTTTCAAAATCATTATCATAATGAACACTCATATTTATAGGACATAAAGTGTTGAATCAAAGCGGGAGTCTTAAAAGTCAATACACAGGCTGACCCATGGTACAATGTACTATATGTACAAAAAAATCGGAGAAACAGACTTAATATGTCATCGATGCCTTGCTATAATGTAACCAAGGTATAATTTCATTATTGTATCTAAAATAATTATATAAAACACAACTTCAATCAATACTCATTGATTTTTTCTAACAAATATTTTTTAATGCTTTAGATCCATCATTAGATTACAGATCACCGATAACACAAAATAAGTACATGGGTTGCTATATTTGGAGAGCATGCAGAAAAAATGACCAAATGCACCGCCAAAGAATTAAAGGTACTAATTTTCATTCCAATCTCATTTGAATATAAGGAATCATATAAAATTATATGTCTCAATTCTTATTTGAAATTACTAACACTATCTTATTAATCATATGTAGGATGGTGCGAAATCTTTGAAAGACTTTGCTCACGATAGTCTAAACAAAGAATATCTTTTCCATGTACATTCGGCCAAGATGATTTTCGAGGAGTCCGGAGCTAGAAAGCTCAACATCATAACTGAAGATGTATCACCATCTTTAAATGAACAGGACAAGAAACATAAGAAACAATGAAAATACAATAGCATATATTGTGTTTTAAAGATCATCTGACAAAAAATTTTGAGTCTATAAATAGTTTGATACTTACCACTTCAGTTTCATTGTAATTATTGTAAATATTTTGATACCATAAACTCTATCTAAGATCTTTCTTCAGGTTGTAATTATTCTAAATATATTTTGGAAAACATCTTCAACTTGTCGTGAGTTTCTTATTTACTTATGATCAATTTCTTTGGTTGTTTTGAGTTTTAGTTCAAATGGGTTTGTGTATATGAGGGTAATTTAGAGAAATAAAGTTAGCAAAACTAATTTTCTCTCTTTTGCTAGGATTTTTTATGATCGAAGACAAGGCTAAGAGGTCTCAAGGCTCACGGACTTAACTCAAATTTTCTTTCCTTCTTTCTCTCTTTTTGTTTTTGGCTTTTTTTTATCTTCATCGGTTTTTCCACAAACTTTCATTAGTTTGTATGATGTTTCATCTAGAATTGAATTGAGTTTCTATATAGGGTAATTTAAAGTTAGATGATTGTCATTCTTTTTTTTAACCCATTTCTTTTGGCTTAATTTTTCATGAATTTGTTGATTATTTTGGTTTTGAATTCAAAGGGATTGTGGTAGAAGAGTAATTTGAGTTGAATATGCTATAGACTTATGTAATGCTATGATTTATTTATTTTCACTTTCTTTTTTTTCTCTAGGTTCTTTTTTTGGAATGATAAATTTGTTACTTGTTTTGGTTTTTAGTTCAAATACGTTTGTGCATATGAGGGTAATTTAGAGTTAGATAATTGCGATTTGTTTAGTTATCGTTTTTTCTTTTTGATATGGGGTTTTTTTTCTTTCTTTTTTAACAAAATTTTAATAAATTTGTATGGTACTTTGGTTTTCAATTGAAATGAGCTTCTGTATATGAGGATCATTTACAATCAAATAATTGTGTTATTTATTTATTTTTGGTTTCAGGTTTTCATGTATTGGAAAGGTTTGATGGATTTGTATGGTCTTTTGGTTGTGAATTGGAATGTGTTTGTGTATAGGAGCGTAGTTTAGAATTGGAATGTGTTTGTGTATAAGACGATAGTTTGAATTGGAATGTGAATTGGGCCGCTCTTCGCATCGTTAAGATGGACAGGAGGCCTACAACTGTCACGAGGTTAACTTTGCTTTAAGTTTAGTCATGTTGGCGAGATTAATGCTCTCGCTAGGTAGCTTTTGTGCTTCGCCAAGTTAGATTTGAAGTTCAGGTGCTCGCGTAGTTGGCAGGTCTCGTGCTTCGCGAGGTTGGATTGAAGTTCAAGTGCTCGCGCGATTGGCAGACAATCCTCTCGCTAGGTTCAGTTTCCACTGAAGGTTTCAGTTGTCACTAGGTTGAAGTTTCCACTGAAGGTTTCAGTTATCACTAGGTTGAAGTTCCCACTGAAGGTTTCAGTTATCACTAGGTTGAAGTTCCCACTAAAGGTTTCAGTTTACACAGATTCAATTTAATGGAGTAAGCGATGCAAATCCGACTGTACAACACACCGGCCAATGGCTCCCGACACCGGGAATCGTCCGGTATCAGTCCGATGACAATCCAGTGAGCCATAAAATTGTATCGACGACGATGAGTTTTTCTCAACTACGCATTTTTAAATTTCACTCCCTGAATTTGGAGTTCAACACCAATGCCAAAAAAATAGTTTAGGTCTCTTACGAGTTATTTAAATAAATGGTCCCCACGTGCAACGCACGTGCAGGGCCCACTAGTATATATATATGGAGAATTGCATGCCTAGGTGTAATAGATGTCGGTTACCCTATGGTCAGATAGAACTTGTTAGACCTCTTCATGGATGTAAAGATATTTTAGAATTTCTTTTCTGATATTTGGACAACTTCTTGGAGAAGGAAAACATGTAATATCAATTCCGAATTAGTCCATGTGTTTTGGGTTGGTCCTCATTAGTGATCTACCAGTGTTTTGTAATGTGAAAATGCTTACTCTTCATTTTTTGTTTTTTCCTCTTCATTTTTCTTTGATAGTCCTCAAACGATTGAAATTCTTTAGGTTTTGTATCACTTATAAGTTAGTGTGTCTGATTTGAAGCAGGCTGATTATATTGGATTATTTTTGTTTTACCCAAGCGCAATGAAAATATCCACCCTGGCCCCAAGAAAGAGTTAAAGACGCACACATGATGGGTGGCAGGCGGGTGAGAAGGCAGGGACGGATACAGACCCTGCTTCCACTTGGCGCACCAAACCAGCACTCTCACACTCTCTCCTGCTGGTAAGTGGTAACCAACTCTCTCTCTCTCTTCATCTCTCTATTTTTTTTTTTTTGTCCTTTCAATTGTCAATTGTGATGAATACTTGAAAGTGATAAGATGGGAATGCACAATGATAATAATTTAGGGCTGTCAAAAAATCATAAATAATAGTTAGTTAAGAAGTTAAGTTTCTACTGATTGATTATTCTTGGTGGTTTCGTTCGTTTATCACAGGTACAGTTAGTTTTTCATTAAGCGCAATCAAGGGAGAGAAGATATAGTTTTGAATTCGCAATAAATAAATATGTTACTGGGTTTTCTTGCTTGAATCAATTTGTGATTTACTTGTGCGAGACTATCGTGAATAAGCTAACTATGACTGAGCCGAAATAAATTGGCAGGGTCTTGGCCTAAGGCTTCGTTAGGACTGCCACAGTTTTTTGCAAAATAAAACTCCCATAAAATAAGAAAAGTTACAGCTATGATGTTCAATTTAATTTATTATTGTATGTTGGTGAACTCTAATAATTTAATATTCTTCTAACAAAATGTTCGCAAAATACTAAACATTTTACAAATGTTTGCAATCTATGAGAAACTTTTTTACAATTAGTGCTATTTTAGATTTCTTTTTGTTGTGATTGTGCAACAAATTGGTGCGCAAATGTTGTAATATGTGTGTGTGTGTGTGTGTGCGCGCGTGACCTGCTTATTCTATTTTTTGTTGGCCCCATAGTAATCAGAATATCAAAAGAAATTAACCTGAATTTGCAAATAGTTCACTAAAGCTGTGTCTGGGAACGGGGATTTGGATTTGGCGGGTGGATTTAGAAATCTTTTGTTTGGATGTCGTGTGGAGAGTTGGTGATTTGAGAAAACAATTCTTTTTCTTTTTAGTATCACACAATTACTTCACAATAAATGAACAAAAATCTGCATGCCTATTATCGAGAAAACTTAACCACAACGGGTTAATAAAATTAACTGGCAATTTACTGGAATAAAAGTTCTAGAAATAGAATCCTAACGAAACAAAGTTCAAAAGACGTGGTTAACATGAAGTTTAGAATTTAGAAAACATGGCAAACCAAGAAGTTTAGAGGACATGGTTAACTGGAACTTTAAAATTCGACCAAGGGTGGGTTTGTTTATCAATATAGTCTTTCATTGGGATTATGAGTTTTTTTTTTTACTAACAATGATCTCTTCAATTATCAGGTATTGTGATTTGAAGGTTTTTATCTTCAATGAAGTTCTGTTTGCTTTAGGGCGTAAATATGCAAGGTATTGTGCATTTTTTTTTTTTCTTTATACCTGTTTACATTGCAGGTTGCACAATGCAGGTTACTTTTATTTTGTTTTTGTTTGGGGTTTGTTATTTCAAATCCTTATTGTGTCTGATTGCATTGTATATTTGGGAATGCAATAACAATAGGTTACATCGAAAATAGAATTTTCCAATCTTAATGAAAGATGCTGATCATGCTTACATTGTGTCCTTACTGCGCTGTCGCTTGATGCTTCTTTGAAGCTATATGATTAAATACGCTTTTGGTTCCCACAATTGTAAATGCTTTTCTTATCCATTTGTAGAGACTGAAAAAGTTTATTTCTTCTAAAGAGGAAAACACCAGGGAGCTATTTTTGACCATCAATTCACAACATAATCACAAAATTTATGTGGCGGAGAAGGTGATGGTGTGGCAGCGGAGGAGGATGAAGAGGTGGTGGTGTGGTGGAGAAGTTGGTGATGGAGGTGGTCATGGTGGAGGAGTTGGTTGTGGTAGTGGCGATGTCGATGGTCATATTAAGGGCACTGTTTTAAAACTCACCGAGTCGACTCGATTCGGCCCAGTTTCGAGTCGACTCGGCTGCAGACTCGATTTGGGTTGAGACTCGGTCGACTCGCTGAGTCGACTCGAAAACTTGGCCGAGTTTGTTGACTTGGCGAGTCGACTTTAAGGACCCAAGAAGAAAGAAGAAAGAAGAAAGAAGAAAGAAGAAAGAAGAAAGAAGGAGGAGGAGGAGGAGGAGGAGGAGCAAAGCAAAGAAACAAAGAAGAAAGCAAAACAAAGAAGCAAAGAAACAAAGAAAGAAAGCAAAGAAAGAAAGAAAGAAGAAGAAGAAGAAAGAAGGAAGAAGGAAGGAAAGAAGAAGAAGAAGAAGAAGAAGAAGAAGAAGAAGAAGAAGAAGAAGAAGAAGATGATGATGAAGAAGAAGGAAAGAAGGAAAAAAGGAAAGAAAGCAAAGAAGCACAGAAACAGAGAAAGAAAGCAAAGAAAGAAAGAAAGAAGGAAAGAAAAAAGAAAGAAAGAAAAGAAGGAAAGAAGGAAAAAGGAAAGAAAGAAAGCAAAGAAAGAAGCAAAGAAAGAAAGAAAGAAAGAAAGAAGAAGAAGAAGGAAAGAAGGAAAGAAGGAAAGAAAGAAGGAAAGAAAAAAAGAAAGAAAGAAAAAAAAGGAAAGAAGGAAAAAAGGAAAGAAAGCAAAGAAGAGAAAGAAAGAGAGCAAAGAAAGTAAGAAAGAAAGCAAAGAAAGAAAGAAAGAAGAAGAATATATATATATATATATATATATATATATATATATATATATATATAATTTTAAATAACCCAAGTTGGACTGATTTTCCGCGTTGACTCTACTCAGATGATTTCCGAGTCGAGTTGAGTTTCCGTGCTTTAAAACCATGATTAAGGGTGCTAGTTGTCGTGGTGGTTGGATGGTCGGTGGTGGTGGTGGGGTGTTTGTGCTAGTGGTGGTGGTGAGGTAGAGGAGCTGGGGTTGAGTGAGGTAGAAGTGGTGGGTGGTGAGGTAGAGGAGCTGGAGTGAGGTAGAAGTAGTGGGTGGTGGTGGTGGTCAGGCGAAGGAGGTTGTGGTGGTGCTAGTAGTTGTTGATAGAGGTGAGGCGGTGGCAGTGGGCATGGTGAGTTGTACATCTTTATGCGTGTACATCACAAGTTGCACCGTGCATGCTGCTTTTATTTGTTTTTTGTTTGGGATTTGTCGTTTCCAATCCTTATTGTTGCTCCTTGCATTATATATTTAGTTCACCTTAGTAGAGATAATGCAAGGGCATCCACCAGATGCAAAATCATCATAATTTAGTCACTTGTGGGATGCAATAATGGTAGGTTACATTGGAACTAAATTTATCCAGTGTTTACCAAAAGGTGCTGATCATTCTTAAGTTGTGTCATTACTGTGCTGTAGCTTGTTGCATCCATTATGTTTGAGTATGAGCATAAGTTTGAAGCTATGATTAATACTCCCATTTTTGGTCCCTTTAATTGGGAATGCATTTTCTCTCCATTTGTAGATATATTTTTATAGAAGAAGATTTCTTCTAAAGAGGAAAATACCTAGGGAGCTGTTTTTTACTATAAATTGACATCACAATCACAAACTTTATGAGAGGAAGTTTAAAAATTGGAATCTAAAGGGTTCAGGCTTCCTAACTGCCTGTTTGGATCCTGTGACTGTTAATCCAAAGCCGAATTTGTTTGTGGACAATTTTATCTGGGAACTACTCTGTCTGTTGGTTGGGTAACATTTGGGCTTTTCAGTGACTAATAAGTTTGTTGTGTGGGGAAGATATTAAACTTCCCAATTACTCATCTATTCACTCTTTAATGGTGGTGGTGGTTGTAGTGGAGAAGGTGGTGGCAAAGATGTGATTGTTAGGTAGTGGTAGGGGTGTGGTGGAGAAGGGGGTGATATGGCAGTAGTGGAGGTGCTAGTGGT
The DNA here is from genome assembly GCA_021018995.1 of Chloranthus sessilifolius. Lineage (NCBI taxonomy): Eukaryota > Viridiplantae > Streptophyta > Magnoliopsida > Chloranthales > Chloranthaceae > Chloranthus > Chloranthus sessilifolius. Next base: position 18,023,548 of record CM037596.1, read on the forward strand.
TGGGGGGTGATGGTAGCTGCAGGGGTGTTAGTCGTGGCGGTGATGATGCTGGTCATCGTGGTGAGGTACATGAGTTGGCGTGGTAGTGAGGTGGTGGTCGTGGTGCGGAGGAGGTCGTGCGGTGTTGTGACGATGGTGGTGGTGGTGGTTTGGTTGGGGGCAAGGTGGGGGGGAGTGATGGTGGTGAACCGGTGGACATTGTGGTGGTAATGGTGACAATGGTGGTGCTAGTAATGTGTCAGTGGGAATGATGGTGGGGTGGTGGTCCTGCTTAGGTGGATGAGGTTGTGGTGGTGGGGTGTTGATGGTGGTGAGGCAGAGGATATTGTGGTGGTGGTCGTGGAGTGGAAGTTAGGCAGAGGAGGTTGTGATGGTGATGGTGGTCTTGGTGGTGGAGGCGATGGTGTTGATGCTAACATTGTTGTTAGTGGGGTGGTAGAGTGGTGTGAGGTTAAGTTTTATAATAGAGACAAATTTGTCTCAAATTTTGATGACACAAAGCTTCTGCCCATTTTTTGGAAAAAAAAGAATCCTCAATTTGCGTCGAAATGGAGACTTTTTGTCCATGGAAAAAAGTCATAGACCCTATTTAATACCCAAGCATGGTACAAAGAATTTTTGAAGAAAAAATCTGGGACTTTTTAATCCAGAGATTCAAATGACCGCTAATATCATTGCATGACTAGTAAACTAGTAAAGGCTACAAGAAAAAAGTCCCTTATAACCCTTTTGAAGTCACACACTGAAGGTCTCTTCTTTCTTTGATGATGATAGTAAAGGATCAAACTTGTGTGACATTCCCCTCCCCTCTTTTTTTTTTAAATGCACGTTGCATATTTTCATGTTCTAAATGTTCTTTTCCTTTATTTTTTCGTGTTGTTAAAATGCTCAAATATTTTTAAAATTTCAATAAGGTAAATTTAAAAACACGAGATCCTTTTATTTATTTACCATTTTTACTACTTAAACACGAGCCTTAAAACCCTTTTGAAAACACGAGACCTGCGAAACCTGAATCAAAGCCAGAATATGATTTTGAAGCTTTTATGAACTTTTGATTATAAGCTAATAGCCTTGGACTTTTAGTTTCTAATTTTATATAGTGGTCAGTGGTCATGAGTGAGTGGCATGACTTTTATGTCTATGGATTATAGACTATGGATCTATATTTTTTCTTTTATTTGTGGCTCTTTTCTTTCGATTATTATGGATTCATAGTTATTGGTTTTTAATGTAGTTTATGGATTATAGAGTAATGCACATATAATTGTCTATTTATGGATCATGTAATACTCAATTGTTTCATGAAAGGAAGGCTGTTAGTAATAGAGACTCGAAGCTTATTGTATTCCCTTTACTGGAGTTTAGTGATTTAGAGGGTTTAGCTAACTTGTAGGAGTTCTAAATTTCCTTGTGCTTATTTATTTACCTTTTCTTTATATGTAAGCAAATATACTCTCCTTCACAGCTAAAGAAAATTAAAAAGAAAAACTCTAATCTTTATTGTCAAATCCTTCAGAGCTCTCTCCACAGGATTTTTGAAGTCTTGTTGCTGCAGTTTACTCACTAACTTGGAAAAGGAACTTATTCTACTTTGGTTGAGGTCAACAATAATGATTGCCTAAATGGAACAATAGAGCACAATCTCATTAGGTTCTCATTCCTATGTTTACGTTTTTCTATTGATTTAAGCATCACCATCACGACTACTAGGAAACTAATACTCACATCCGGGTTGCCAAATTCAGCAGGCTCCACTCCTTAGATGACACATTCCCTAATTTGGTAAAAAGTTCATTTCTTTTTTTACCCGCCATGATAGCTCAACTTGTAGAAATTGCTACATTTATTCCATATTCTCAACATCAATTTGGGGAAAAAATTAGTTGACATCAATCTGTTTAGGTTGAACTCCCAAAAGCGCATCACTTCAAATATTTCCTGGGACCTTAATGTAGGATTTGGCTGAAATGGAAATATCCTTTTACCATCTTCCCCTCATTTGGCGAGAGGGTGGGGCCCCAAAAGACTATGAAATAATGCTTAGGATATCTCATTGCATCAACAAAGGAAGGACAGCAAATGCTTAAGGTCCAGGTTCAACGGGGAGGATTGAAGGGACAGTTTAAACCCTAGAAATTTACAGCAATATTTATTAAACATTTGGTGTACTGGTCTGTGGTGTATAGGTAATTATACGTTGTTAGTTGTGTTAGTGTGTTGTAATGGCATACTTGTAATTTAGAGATGGGTGGGGCTATTTCCCAAAATATATAGAAAAACTTGAAATAATCTCTGTTGGAAATTGTAGACTTCTTCGGTTATTTCATCATGAATCACAGGTAGAATCTTCTCTGTAGGAAGTTGTTAACTTCTAGTGTTATATGATCATGGACTGAAGGTTGTTGATGTAATCATTGGAACTGCTGACGTCAGCACTCAATGTCACACATGTAGTTTTTATGGCATGTGAGGCTCTTATACCAATTTGCATGGTCACGTAGATGATCCCTTAATGTCTTTAGGATGATTGAAGTAGGTGTAGTAGTAAATGAGTGAGAAAGAAAGAAGAAGAGAGGAGGAGAATAAAAAAGAACAGAGAATAAGTTAAATGAGTGTTAGGGTTTGGGAACTACCCCCAGCCCCTATTGCGAAGCATGGAGCTGGATCACTGACTGGATGTAGTTTTGATAAGCGTCATGCACCCGCGAAACATGGAGCTGGATCACTGACTGAATGTAACTTTGATAAGCATTATGCACCCTTATGTTTGGTTCTGTATTATATGCTTTTTATCTCCTTTCTTTGGCTCTTCTTTTAGTTAAATTAGTTTCATTTCTTCACGTTTATGAAGAATTGGATTATTTATATAATTTGGAGAATCTTCTATTTTTGGCAGGTTTTTACGAGTTTGGTTTACAATTGGGGTTGCATTTAGCTTCATGGCATTAGTCGGAGTTACCATGGTGAGATGAAAACAGGTTCTTCTCAAATTTGATGTATACTAAAGATAACATATCATCATTTGGTTTTCATTCATGACTGGCCAGATTTATGCCGCACGGCGCACGTTTAATATTTGAACTATTCAGGAAATCCGGCTAGCAGCCCATCATTGGCATGGATCTCATCCAAAGAGTCGCGCCATGAGAGAATTAGAACCATCTGATCGGTGCACTTTAATATTGACTGTTGAAAAAAACTGCACTACTGTGCATATTAGATTGCATAGATCAATCCTTAATGAGTGTATTTTTGGGCTACTTCATTTCAGTGTATCAGCTACCCCGTAGATGACTTGGATTGCTCAAAAGCATCTGCCAAGTGGCTTGAAAATGGGCATTCACGGCTCTATTTGTAAGGGGTGATCACACCCCATCATCCTTTTCGATTACATTGTATAATACTTTCTACTTCCTTCTAAATATTACTGCCCTTATATTTCTCAGTGACCACCAGTTAATATGTAATGGACCAAACAGCTAGGACTGATGCTAATTCAATACGATATTTTTTTTTGAGCTGTAAGCTGAAATCTGTTCATAATGGAACTTACAACAGAGTTTTAGATGCCGAGTGAGGTCCTCGGGATCAACAAGGAAAAAAGAAAAAAGAAGAAAAGAAAAAAACAACGTTGAGGTACACACCGGTTAAAACCCACTAGAGCTACCATTATCTTATGAGTCAGTCATACATCGCCTGATATTAACCTGCACCATTCCTTCTTGATATCTTTAACATCTCAGCCAACAAAGTGCTTTGAATCCGAAGCCCATGATCGTATGTTATATAATACTGTCATAAATCTGCGAAATCCCTGCATTTTTTCCTGGAAAATTCAAGTACTGTATTCCTTCTAAATTCACCATGGGATGGGGAAAGCTGCTAGTTCTAATACCCTATCCTCTTTTCTTGAAAGCTCCATTTTCCCATTGATAGATTGAGGCTAGCTGTCTGGGAAGCAGTAACTTACCCTAAAAGCCTGTAGCACTCTCGACTGTAGCTTGAATGCATCAGGGTAGTGAAGGAGAAGATTGGTAGATATCTGATGAGTGAAGGGTTAGACTAGCTAAGTTGAAGGTTGTGGGCCAAGCTAGGCTTTTCTATATCAGCGTGGAACGCTGTCTAGTGTTCATTGATATCGCACCCATCTCCACGTGGGAGGAAATGAAAGAAAAGCTCCATGAGAAATAAGTTCCTACGACGTACACTCAACGCCTTTTGGAACAGTGGTAATGCCTACGACAACGAAGTATGTCGGTCACCGTATGTCGGTCACCGATTATATTGCCAAGTTTGAAGAGTACGTAATGTGAACCAATGTGGTAGAGAACATGCAAGTCACCCTTTCTAGGTTTAGGTTAGGTTCGTCTGAAGTTGCAAACCCCATATTGTGGAGAGGTTAGAAGAGTGTTATACCATGGTGCAAGAATTTGATGTTATTTAAAAACGCCGACCAATAGGCTATACACTTCCTACAATTCTGAGTCTAGGATCATTCCCGCCAAGGAGATGACCAGTTCTAAAGGTCAACCGTCAGTGCCGACGAATTCTCAAACTGTTTAAGGGAATGAGAAAATAAGGGAAATTACTAAGAGTGGTGGTCTGAGTAAGTGTTATGAATGTCAAGATTTAGGCACTTTGCTATTCAATGTCCTACAAAAGGTTTCACTGAAAATTTACTTATTAAAAAGGAGCATGATAAAGAGCATGGACAACTGGAAGGTGAATTTGATGAAACCGATGAAAAGGATGGTATTGTTTGTTACGCACCAGTCATTATGGTCAGTAGATGCATGTACATATCATCATTATGAGTTGCATGGAATAAAGGGATTATATTGAGCAACGCGGAAATTGAGAATTTTCCTAATTCACAACATTTGTTTAATGAGTTTACGAATGGTAATTTTGTGTTGGGTTGATTTAGAACCGAGCAAATCCCCAAGGAGTTGCAAAGGAGTCGCAAAACTGCAATCAAGGACCTTTCACAATTCTGAAAAGGGATGGTTCTAATTGTCTAGATCCTCCTCTACACGTGGATTAACAATTCGATAATGAAGCTAGAGGATCTTTCGTCTTTCCTAGGTCCAACAACTATACCCCAAGATCCATTCCTTAATGCCCATTCATCCGAGCCCAATCCCATTGGCCAAGTGCTTCCCCAAATACTACTCATACAATTTGAAAGAGGGATGAAAAGATTTTGTGAGATCCGAGTTTTCTTACCAAGGCAGGGGAGCATTGAGAGTATCTTAGCAGATGGAAGCTAAGCCAAAATTGAGAATCCAATGGTCACGATGAGCAGGTTGCGTAACTCATTAGAGACGAGTTCTTCCCACCCAGGGAGAATTGATGGAGACATCGACCAATACGAAGAGTCTGGCAAGCACAAGAGGAGGCCCAAAGCATTGAAGCCTTTCATCGCACTTCGGGAGAGGATTAAAGACCTGTGAGCACTAGTGCGACAAGCAAGAAGATCCCACATTTGGAGGATACACACATGGGGAGATGACGAAAGGGAAAAGGAAGCTGAGAAGGAAGAAAAAACACACAAAAAGATAATTAGCGTCCCTTTCCGAAGATGAAATTGGCCCTTCGAAGATAGAATGGCCTTGTTGCTTAGAGCAGGAGATTGGTTTTGCGCGAGCTGCCGGAACCTTAACTTCCGGTGCCGAGTGGTTTGCCATAGGTCTGGATGTGGCTCAACCAGAGATTTAGGAGTGGTCATGAAATCAGCCGAAGAGCCGATTCCTAGGAGAAGTACTCATCGTCAAGTGTTTCTCAATGCGAACTAACTCAGAGACATTAGAGCGGGATGGTCCGTCGCTGGTAAGCGCTTCAATTGAGCTTCAGACTCGAACTCGGGAGCTAGCAATCTTCGACTCGGGTATCGTTTGCAGATGTTATACGGTCTGGCGGACAGAACCTGAGAGAGGAGGATATCGCGATCCCTGCTAACTCATCCGACACTGTTCCATCACCCAATGTCGACGGGGGAATTGGAAGTGACCGGCTGGTGTTTAACTCGTCCCAGTTTAGTTCGCTTGCTAAGAATTTACAGCAGTATTGGGTGGTATTATACAACATCAAAGACACGCTTTCACTATTTCAGTTACATCGGTGGATATAGAGTTCCTGGGACTACTCAGAAAGACCTGCAATATCTACAATCACACAATCTAAGTTTCTCCTCCGGTTCCCATCGGAAGTCGGAGCCCGGGTTCTTCGTCGCAAAAAATCCTTCCGGATTGACGGAGCACCGGTGGAATGCGGTGCGTGGGAACCATCGGTGGGGGATTATCATCTACAGTGGTGGGATGGAGGGGTCTGGGTTCAATTGATCGACCTGCCAATACACGCTTGAACTCCTGACGTTTTGAAGGGGATCGGGGATCTGTGTGGTAGATTCATCCTCGCTGACCGAAGCTCCCTCAACCTCTGGGATACCAGCGCGGTTCGCATCCTCGTCGCTGTCGACTCTTTGGAGCTCATTCCCAGGTCGTGCGAGATCCGCCTCGACGGCTAAAAACTGAGGGTCTTCATAGAATTGGCGCTTATGGAGCGGGTGTTCATCCCGCAGCAGCCGAGCGATGAAACCGTGGGGCCCAGGAACGCCAGGGTAGACGAATTCGGTGGTACCACAGAAGAACCCTCGCCGGAGATTGAAAAACTCGGGGACGGGATAGAAAGGCCCCAGGGGGATGTATCGCGGAGCTCGTCCTCGAATCTGTCGTGCAAAGGTATACATAGGGGGACGTTCGCGACGGCGAGGGGGACTGACACCCCGGGGTTTGCTCCAATCACTCATGGCTCAAGAGAGGGAGTTGAAGAGGGAGAGATTGCCGACGATATTCATGATTTCTCCTCTGTCTGCGATGGTGAGGGGGATAGGGTGCAACTGCACAACCTCAAACTGCCGGAGAAGAAGATGCACTGCAGGTCTCCGAGGTACGACGAGATGGAGTTCCCACCGTTGATGGTATCAACGGGCATGATGAAGCCGTACTCCCGCGTAGACCAAGGATACTTGCTGTCGGTTGAAGAGGTAGGTGAGTCGACGTGGATGCCGGTGATGAAGGACGAGGTCAGATACCGTACCTAGGATCCAATGGAGACCGAAGCTTTAGGATGCCATCTAAGGAAGAAGCTCACAGTCAACAGAAAGGGCTTTAAGGTTTTTCACCGAAGAGGAAAGCTTTATAAAGGTACTAGGGGAGTGTCCTCTGCTCGGGTGGCGACACGTGGCCCTTATGAAGAGTTTGGAAGCCTGCGGAGAGTTGACTTTGCCAAGCCGCGGAGGGAGGTGGTATGGTCTCTTGGTTATGACGCTCCATGTGATGGGTAGACGAGGTCTGCGGAACCTATTTCTCTCGACACGTGGAAGACACGTGCGACTAGCAAGTTTATTGGGGGGCAGCTTGTGGGGGCCACCTCGCGGGTCTTGTTTGTCTCAGACTCGTGGGGGCACAATTTGCAAGCGGGTATGGGGTCCAGCAAGGGGACGATCCGTGTTTCGTTTGGGCCAAATCTGTAGGACCTGAGACCACAGGCCTATGGTGGATGGGAGGATCATAACTGGACTGGGAGAGAGGGGGGGCTGACTTGGCGAGTTAGGGAATCTTTGCAACTCGGCCCATCTCATGTTTCCGTGTCTTCGGACCAGGAGGAATGGGCTGGCGATAATCCCTGCCGGATTGCGCATTCACCAGTTTAGTTCACCGATATGAATCTTAACCCCGGCCTACTGGTCGAAATCTCTCTGCCGGAAAGGATGCCGGGGGTGCCATTCAATTGCATTGGAATGGAGGGTGGAGCCTAGAGGGGAGGGGACTTGACAAAGGAGTTCCCTGAGGGCAATCGACCGATAAACGCAGGTGATGAGATGGAGGTTGAGAGGGGTACGTCGACCAACATTGACCGCCTGATTTATGTTGGATGTGATCTCGAAATGTCCTTCAAGGGATTAGAGGAGGCCCTCCGGGAGGTGTTCCGTTCAATATTAGTTTGTCGTCAGCATAACAAAAAGACGCGTCGGGGTCGGGCTCGGGATCTCGCTCGATTACAGTGGGGGATGTCGGATGGGAAGGGAGCGAGGGGTCCTAAAACCCTCCTCCTCGGTTATGGGTGGGACTCCGACTAGTTGTCTGTGAAGATGCTATCTTGGAATGTTAGGGGTATCTGCGATGAATCTAAACGTGCCGGGGTGAAATGGGTGATCAATGCGTTAAAATCAGTCGTTATTACATTACAAGAAACCAAGTGGGGCTGCTGTGACAGGAGAAAAGTGGCATCGGTGCTTGGAGGAAATCGATGGGGGTGGATTGGCGTCTACTCCGTGGGCGCATCAGGTGGCATCTTGGTGGCATGGAACTCGGTGCTTTTTGAGAAATTGGATGAGGAGGTGGGGCTGTACGCAGCCTCGGTTGTGCTTCGGAATAAGGATTCGGGATAGTGTGGATGTTTTCTGGCATTTATGGTTCGATCACCGATAGAGACCAATTTCTTTCTGGTTCGAGCTAACGCCTTATGACCAAATGGGATCTCCCTTACGTCTGGGAATTTAATGCTATTAGATGGGAGTTAGAGAAGTGGGTGGCCCGCCGGATGTAGCGGTCATGCGTGATTTCACCTCTTTCATTTCGGATTGGGAACTGGTGGATGTTCCCTTAATCGGTGCGAGGTTCCCTTGGTCGAACCTACAAGAGAACCCGTCTTTAAGTAGGCTGGATATGTTCCTATGCAATGTTTAGTGGCTAGATATTTTCCCGGGGGCAAGACTTGAAGGTTTAGCCCGGGCTGTTTCCGACCACCAGCTGTTACTTCTTACTTGTGAATCGCGCGGGAAAGGGTCAACTCCGTTCCGTTTCGAAAACATGTGGTTGTTGGATGGGGATTTTCAGGCGAGTGTTCCTTCTTGGTGGAGCGATCCGACACATTCTGGGATGACGACTTACAGATTCATTTCCTAACTTCACCGGGTTAAAGAGAAGATTAAATTGTGGAACAGAGAAGTGTACGGTTTGCTTTAGGTCAAGAAAGAAGCTTTGCTCCTGCGGTTAAGAGAGATGGACGATTTGGAAGAGGGTAGGAACCTTACAGCGGAAGAGCAAGACGAAAGATACCTCAAAAAAATGGAGTTCAACAGTGTTTGCATGGCTGAAGAGGTCTGCTAGAAGCAAAAAACCAAGGTAAGGTGGCTCAAAGAGGGAGATGCTAACACCAAGTACTTCCATGCTGTTGCCAATGCGCGAAACAAATCGAATTACTTGGGTAGCATTGCTATGGACGGGGTGTTATATTCGGAGGAGGAACAGATCAGGGAGACTATCGTCGCTTTTTACAAGAAGATGTACATGGATGAAGGATTGCAGCGGCCTGGTTTGGAAGGGATAGATTTCAGATCTCTCTCGGCGGAAGATAGTATCAATATGGAACAACAGTTCACTGAAGATGAGGTGTGGCAGGTGGTCAGGTTTGGGGCAAAAAACAAAGCTCCGGGACTCGATGGTTTCACCATGGGATTCTTCCGATTTTTTTGGACGACCTTAAAGGCTGATCTGATGGAGGTTATGCATGAGTTCCATATTTCTAGGTTGATAGGGCGGAGCCTTAATTCTACGTTCATCACCCTCATTCCCAAGCGAGATGGAGCTGATGATATTACCGACTTCCGCTCGATATGCCTCACTAATTGCCTTTACATGATAATATCAAAGGTCTTAGCCAATAGGCTCAAGCCGGTTATGAACATGATTATTTCGGACAACCAGGGAGCTTTCGTGAGGGGTAGACAGTTAGTGGATCTGGTTATGGTGGCCCAAGAGACAATCCACTTGCCGCATTATGATTGCCGCCCCATAGCCCTATGGAAGGTAGATATGGAGAAAGCTTACGACCGGATTAGCTGGGATTGCCTAGATTATATGCTCGACAGGATGGGTTTCGAAACTACTTGGAGGAGATGGATGAGGGGATGTTATTCTTCGGCGTGGTTCTCGGTGTTGATCAACGGTACCCCAACTGGATACTTGAAGAGTTCCCGAGGTATCCGTCAAGGGGACCCGCTATCCCCCTTCCTTTTCAATATGGTGGGCGAAGCATTATTTGGGCTTATAGTGCTAGCCAGGCACCTGAACCTCATATCCGGTGTTCCGGTGGGATCTCATGGTTGAGTCATCTCGCACCTTCAATTTGCGGATGACACAATCTTTTTCGGGCAGGCCACGTTGCTGAATTCAGTTCGTTGGTTGATGTGCTGTCGGTATATGAGGCTGTTTCGGGTCATCGCATCAACTTTCTCAAATCTTCTATTACGGGTAGTGGTGCGGATGATTAGCTGATGGCAGATTTAGCCTGTACAGTGAATTGTGCGACTGACAAGCTACCAATTAAGTACCTGGGAATGACTCTCGGTCTCAGAAATCCGTTAGCTAGAGATTGGGAACCGGTGGTGTAAAGGTTTGAGAAGAGGTTGTCTTCGTGGAAGGGGAAGCTACTCAGCAGTGGAGGTCGACTCCTTATAGTTAAAGTAGTCTTATCGTCAATGCCCATCTTCTACATGTCTATGTTCAAATACCCGATAGGAGTCATCAACCGGCTTGAGCAAATTCAATAGAATTTTTTGTGGGAGGGATCGGGTCTGGATAAGCGATACCACCTAGTAAAACTAGGACACGTGCCAGTTGCCAGTCAGTTGTGGTGGTTTGGGAATCCGCAACTTGAGATGGACCAATATCGTGCTCCTAGTGAAATGGTTCTGGCGAGCGGGTAGGGTGGAGGAAAGGGATAGTCTCTGACGTGTGGTGTTGATCGAGAAATACAACCAATCCGTGGGCAATTGGGGTATCAACACCTCGGTGCACCGAGGCACCTCGATCTAGTGGAAGAATATTTGCAGCACTTGGGTCGCGTTTGCCAGGGGGCTGCAGTTCAGTTGGGGCTGTGGTACTCGTATACGATTATGGGAGGATGCTTGGGCCAATAGCGGCCCCCTTAAGGCTGCCTTCCCGGACATCTATGCTATATCTTTGAACCCTCTTGGAATGATCGAGGAATTTGTGTCTGAAACGCAGGGGGTAGACTGTGGGATGTCACTACCAGAAGACTTCTGAGGGATGAGGAAGTCGCATCGTTCTCAAATCTCATCCATAAGCTCTATGAGATGCAACGACTCTCTCAAGGTCAAGATCAGCTGATTTGGAGTTCGTCCAGAGATGGAAACTTCAGCGTCAAATCATACTACGGGGTGCTTTCGCGCCGACCCTTGATCAGATTCCAACGTGCAAGGTTGTGGAAGGAGGCAATTCTACCAAAAGTTAAGTTTTTTGTGTGGACCCTATTCAAAGAGAAAATCCTAACTTTGGATCAGATTATTCGTAGGGGAAAGGAGATCCCTAATCGCTGCGTTATGTGTAGCAATGGGGAGGAGACCGCTTCGCATCTCCTTCTTCACTGCGGGGTGGCTCATGAGATATGGAGCGTCGTCATTAGTCGTTTGGTTTGAGCTGGGTTACGCCGACAAAGCCTGTCCTTCAGTTCCTTATTTGGGAGTCCGTTAAGATAGAGGGTCAATTGGGAATTACTGGAGGGCAGCCCATTTCGCCATATTTTTGACTTTATGGCGCAAGAGAAATCTGCGGATCTTTGAGAATAAAAGTCGTCCGATGGGGATGATCATGAAATCGGTCAGAGACCTGGTGTGGTTTTGGGTGGCGAGAGGTGGGATTGTTCCTAGAGAGGAGTCCTATCTATGGGATCCGGGCTAAGTTTGGCCGGGGCCGTGAGCAGTTTTATTTTGTGTCTTTTTTCTCTTTTTTAGTTGCGTCATTGTATTGGTTTCTTCAGCGCCTTGCTGTTTTTTCACTATAATTGTCCATTACTGATAAAAAAAACACAGAAGATTGGATTCTGTGCAATCTCGTGCGCGCAAGAGCAGTCAGAGCGAAAAGATGGACTTGCGCAGACTCGCCCGCGGGAGCTTGGCTTCTGCACTTGCGAGATCGAGATGCGTTGTTTTGGCAAGTCAGATTTTGATTCGAAAATTTCTGATTTTAGTCTAGTTTAAGTAGGAGTCTTTTATTTTCAAAAGGTTAGGTTAGGGTTTTATGCCTATATAAGGCCATGTAAATACAACTTTAAATAGTTGATTGATTATTGAATGAAATTTTGCATGGAGCGAAACCTTGAGAACTTGCGAAGAGTTTTCGTTGAAAGAGAGATTCTTTCAGACTTGCGATTCTTCAATTCCCCGTAGGGTAGGGTTTGATTCGAAGCCAATATTTTTCTTTATGAAGTTCCTTGGATCTTCTTTATCTTCTTATCTACCTTCTTAAATATTGTATATTGTTAGCTTTTATTTCTTCAGTTAAAACCCAAAATCATATTTCCTTTCTTCTAGTTTATTGTTGTTGTAATTAGTTTCAATTCTGAATTTTCAACTTTGTTCAAATCTATCCGTTAGTTTCCCTTTGAATAATTAAAAACCTTCAGGCCTTAAATTCTTCAAACCCTAGAGAGGAATCAAGAGACATCATCTTGACTGTTGTTACTTAGCCTAGAGTAAAAATAGAGTTCTATCGTTAGAACCCTATCTTTCTAGATTGGGAATGGACTGAATGTAGACCGAGCGCTAAATCGGATTAACTGAGTTCCCTAATTGATTATGTTCAATATTTTATGTGTTTTGGGGTTATTTTAAATATTTCCATTGCTCAATTAAATCCCAATTCGATTTCACATTACATAATTAGCGTTTAGTGTTTTGTCCTGCATCAGAGATGCTTGCAACTAGAATAGGGTACTGGAATCCCTAAGGAGAAGTACACGCTTCTCTACATAACATTCAATACCACAAAAAGAATATGTACTAAAGTCTATATAGGAATAAGTTTCCTAAAGCGATCTTTCTTCTGGTCTAATTTAATCTAAACTAATGCAACTTCAAGTAAAGAAATTGAGCTCCTAAAAAGTCTTGGGATTTTGACAATCCCGAATTTCAGAAAAGAGTTTTATGAAATCTTGTGCCTCCAACATATTAATTTCTGTCACAGCTTTTGTAGGAATTTTGCTTGATAAGTTGAACTTTTGGACTGTCACAATTCCTGATTCTTATCTTGTATTTCTCACCTCTTAAAGTAGAAAACCAGATTCTCAGGGACTCCCAGCATTCCAAATTTTTTTAATAAGAGAAGATTCTCATGTAGAATTTTTAGGAGATCATTTTTACACCACTGTCGCCAGAAAAGTAGGACATAATTTTCTCAGATCTTCTTTGACCCGAACAGCTTAACTCAGATAAAATAGGAAGGCTTTATAAATCTCGAAACCTCTTTGCTCTCATATCCCCTGTAAAAAATAGGGTTCACAGTCCTCTTGAGTCACATGACAGCTTAAGTTATCATGTGTATTTTAAATTATTTTATGGACGCTATTTTAACGGACATCTATACTGTAAATTAGAGGCCAAAGTCAACTGTTTTTGGTCTGCCAACAGCAATTTAAATAATCGATTGGGTTGTACAGGTGCCATAAAAATGGCACGTCATTCACTTAGTGTACAAAGGGATCTCCACGAATCTAATGCTTGTATTAAGCTCCTCCAAGTCAATTACAGGTCCCAGCCATTTCTATGACATCTATATTTTCTCATGACTATAGCTGCCTTTTTCCCTTTTAGTATTTGGATTTTCGCCCGATCTCCATAGCCATTTTCCTAACAGGGTGTCGCTAAATTGTTTCAATGCTCTTTATCTCCAACCCTCCATCATTCATATTTCACCAAACTGTTTCCCAATTGAGAAGGCTAGATTTCTTTCCGTATAAGATTATGCCGGAGCTTTTCAATCAAGTTTGCTACTTTCGCAGCACACTGGCAAACCGATTGAAAGTGAGTAGGCTGATTTGCGAGAGCATTTTTAACAAGAGTTATCCGACTTCTTGTGCTTAGAACTTTACTTTTCTAAATTGTTAATTCTTTCCATTATCTCAGTTAAGGATCTGAAGCTGATACTGGATGCTTCCCTATACATAATTGCAGTCCCATGTATGTTGAGGATAAAATATTGGCGATAAAGTATTGGCTAGATTTTTTGTTTCTATTCTCTCCTTTTTAAATGCCAAATATTGTAGATTTTCTTGGATTGATTTGTTTCCCTAATGCTTTTTCCCCAAATATTCCATCGCTTTGATTTTAAGCATTTCTTCCTCCTTTTGTCACAGAATATATGTCAACACTGAATTGCAAATGTGTTATGATCTTGATACCAGATAGATCCTCTACTCTATCTAGCAACTTGGTTACGGCCTTGACCACAATGATAAAGAGAAAAGGCGATAAGAGATCTCCTTATCGGGGGTCCCATGAGCTTTCGAAGAAGCCATTGACAAACCTATTGATTAGAATGGAGAACCATGGAGATTCATCCATTTCCCTCGGGTGGATCAAATCCCATCCAAGAAAACATAAAAATGATAAAAGGCCAATTTGTTCAATCACAAGCCTTCTCCCTTTTTAACTTGTCCTTATGATGAGTGAAAGCATTTGTGGGCCAGTACCAGAACATCAGTTATTTGTCGCTTGGATGAAAGCCACTTGAGAGAGTGATATACATTTAGACATTACCAGACTTTGCCAGCACTTTTGCTATTATTTTGTATAAACTTCAAACCAATCTGATTAGTCTAACGTCTTGAATGCTTTCGACGCACATCATTTTAGGGATAGGCGTGATGAAAGTGACACTACAAAATTTGCTCTATTTTGTCTTTTTGATAGATTTTCTGATAAAAGCAATTGGGTTATCACTCAATAAGTCAGAATTTCTTATAGAAACCCTTTATGTGGCGATCTTGCCCAACAGCTGTATAACCACTGGATTCAAAGATAACTTAATTTCTTCCTCATCAAAAGGTCTCTCTAACGCTGACGCATCGATTTAACAATGGTATAAAGGATTTCCCATTGAAGGTTGGTCTGACTTGAAATTGTTCCTACTATAGATATTTGAAACAATTGACAATTGATCTTGAAATTTCAGATCTACCTTTAACGTGTTGCCCATTTTCTTGAAGCGGGTAATTGGTATTTGATATCTTCCTAGATTTGCTAAAGGGCTATTGTCATTTTCTCAATCATCGAATTTTGGATTGCTGCCTCCAATGCTTTCTTCGCCTTTCATGATTTTACTTAAATCAGCCGTTAGGGCCCTCCTAGTGCAACTTGCTTGGCGGTAAGAGGCTCAATTCCTCGCATCTCTAATTGTTGCAACTCTTGAAGGATGATCTCTCTCTCTCTCTCTCTTAATTTTTTGGATTTTCGCCAAGTCCACGATTGATTTTGAAATTCTCAATTAACAAAGATACTCTCAATGTGTATGTGAAATGACATAGACAAAATAATAATTATCCTACCCGATTCATATACACCACAATATAACAAAACTAGATACGCAAAATAAAAAAACACAGCCACACGACAAAGATTTTTAACGCGGTATAACCCTTTTTAGGGAAACATTCCCTGGACCAAGTCCAGACAAATATAATCCACTATGAAAATAAATGGCTTACAGAAGTAACGTGCATACCTCTACGTTGACATCCCCGTGACAACAACGCTAATTAGACCTTCAAGCCGACAACAAAGAATCTCCCAGATCCATCCTCCACAGTGTATCGATCCTCTTTGCTTGACAATCGCTGATTCATCCTCAATGATCTGCACAACCAGGTGAGCACCAACCCAACAAAGAAGTCTTTTTTGATTCAAAAGTAGCAATCACCCATCAAGAGAGATATTCAAAATGGGGAAAAGTAGGGTTAAGATTTTGTTTTGGCTTTTTCGAAATAGCCAAACGCACGAGAGTCCTCGTAGATGGAAAAACCCATAACCCTAGAGTTCCGAGTAAAATATCTTAAATACCAAAGCGCTATGGAACTAAAATATCATGGTTGACCCTCATAGAAAGCAAGGGCTTCCATTACTTGCTTCATAGAGGACAATGAACCAAAGTAGGGTCCCCATGGTTTACTTCTTGGAGGGCCATGAACCCAAGCAAGGTCCCCCATGCTCCTTCATGGTCAATCATGATCCAAAGTAAGGTCGTCCATGCTTTATGAGAAGACACATCACATCAGCCCACTCAATTATCACCATCTCAACCCTCAAGACAACAATCCACGTGACACATATAGGCTTTCCTAACACATGGGAGTTCAATTCTAGTTTTGGCCTGAATTTTGACAATCCAAGATTCAACAATCTCCCCCCTTTGTCAAATTTCATGACAAAACAAGTGTTCACAAGATCTGAAATAGAAAGAAAATTACAACCTGAATACATCAGTTCAAAGTAAGAAAAGTACAACTCGAAAGAAACTCCCCCCCCTCACTAAACATAAGCCTAGATTTCACAATCAAACTCCAAATACTTTCTTATGGTAGCAAGGTACACAATGAGAATAACCTGAACGAAATCAAACCAATACGAATTGCGCAGTACCTGCTTATCCAACTAGTTTCTCCCCTTTTTTGTCAGAAATTGACAGAGAAAATATAAAACACAAATAGAGTAACCCAACGGACATGCACATAAATAGTAACAAAAATAAAATCAAGCAAGGCAACCAAAGAGATCCACATAAAATTCAGATCGATAAATCAAAGATCACCCCTCCATCTATCTAGAGACTCATAAACCCCAAATATGAAAGAATACAAATATAGCATTGGAAAAATCAAAAGAGCTCCTCCCACGACAAAAAGACTAAAAAAACTTAAAAATGAATTTAAAAGGGACCGCTATCTCTGAGAACACCTTCGAAAGCTAAACAAAAAAAGGGAACATAACAAAATGTGCCTATGAATGATCATACAACTTGAGTGTTGTTAAAACTCATGCACATTGAAACAAAAAAGATTGTCCTGCAAAGCATTGGCCATCGAATAATTGAGCTAGAGATCATCATTGACAAATACATATGCAAAATTGATTCTACCGAAGTCATGCATATGCAATCCATTCAAGCAGAAATATATGATCAATGAGCTGAATTTGAGGATGCAAAAGCCATAGATTACACGCCACATTCAAGATGAGTAAACAAGGGTAGTAAAAATGTGAGAGTGATGCGGGACAAACATTAAAACCCTAATTATGCAAGTTTGGGATTAACCTCAGATTAAATTGAATAACGAAAATATGCAAAATCACCCAACACATAAAATAATTTAATGAATTCAATGAAACAACTAGGTTAATTCCATTTTCGCGCTCACATGCATCGATATTCCCGATCTAAAAAACAGATCTGATGAAGGATTTGAATTTCGATCTAGTTTAGGGTATCAAACGAAAATTATGGTGTTGTCTCTTGACTCCTCTAAGGTTTGGGAAAACGAAGGCTCAAGGGATTAAATTAATCAAAAGGGGTAGATCAAAAGATTTAAGCTAACAATATTTTGGGTAGATCAAAAGATTTAAGCTAACAATATTTTGGGGTTTTGGAATTTATCAAAACAAGGAAAGATATTACCAGATAATAAATATAGAAATTGATAGAGGAGGAAGATAGAGGTCTAAGGCTTCACGCCAAGGATTTCGAGGCTTCTCACTAAGGCTGTACGTAGGCTTTGCACCAAGTCGCACGAGAAATGAAGGTTCCCTCCTCAGGTTTCGAAAGATTCGCTCATTCGATTGAAAACTCTTCACAAGTCTTCTAGGGTTTGCACAAAAGCATGCTCTCAATTTTCATTCAATAATCAATTCTCCATAATGTTGTTTACAAGCCTTTAAAGAGGCTAACCAAACCCTAATACGAAATTAGAAGAATCTTAAAGAAAATAAAACATTAAAAAGAAAATATTGACCAAAAATAACAAATTCCCGTCAAAATTAGCGTGATCGATCTATCGATCAATGCTGAAGTTGATTAATCGATATAAAAATATATAATTTGCTCAAATTCTATGTCCCAAAATCGATCGATTGAAAATCCTGGGCGATTGATTGACTAAGAAAATATAAACTTGCTAAAACTGAGAGCCTCTGCTTTCGATCGACTATCTGAGCTCGATTGATCGACTATAATAATCCTCAGTCCTTTGAATTTGCTTCACATTTTTTTTCTTTCCGGTTCTTCCGTTCCGGCTCCCTTTTCGCTTCTGCTGCTACTGGACAATCTCTCGGCCCAAATCCAATGCTCTTGATCTTGATGTCCCCATAAATTCTCCCAGGGTTGGAGAACTCGTCCTCGATGAGTTGTAAAACCCACGTCTTGTACACTTTGGATGTTTAGCTCCTGGCTTGCCCTTCCATGTTGTGAGGTACGCCTGATTTTTATCCGCGTTGGTAGTGAAGTTTGGATACTCTAGAACCTCTTGATTCAACCTTTTCTCATATGGCTCAGGTAGGGTACGAGTTATGAATTGGTTAAATGGGTTTGGCTCGTTTGTTAAGGTAGCAAGGAATGGGTCAAAAGACATAGTTACAGGACTTGGAATAGGGGTAAGATTTTCCACCGCAATTATCGGATGAATGCCCTTGTCTAGAGGAAATTCTAGACGTCCATCATTACCTCTTTTCAAGGTCGGAAAAACTTCCACACTCTTGGGACTATCATGAATTAGCACACAATTGTCGTTATTCAAATCATTAAATAAATTCATTGTGTTAGTGACATTCGGTGTATTTTCAGCATTCAATAAAATCTAATGGTTAATCCCATGCAAGTTAGTATGTTGATGCGTTCCTACCGACTCTAGCAACTTATGTGGTATGGACACACTATTACCACTTTCCTTGGGAATAGAAACTTTTCTAATACAACCTACAGTTTTCACGGGAATTTCGCCCTCTTCATCACTTGGCATTTCAATAGGTTTGTACACTTCTTTGTTTAACTCATTGTCCTCTTTCTCGGGAGACTCCTGAATAATCAAGGTTTGAATTTTACTGGGACTTTGAGACGAGAAGTGACCAAAACCTTGGCACTTGTAACACTACTGTGGTGCGCGCCTAGAAGTCTCGATCAATTGTTCTTTACCCTTGTCAATCTGAGGATTAACGGGTTTTGAGGTTTGATTACAAGTATTATTCCCCTTTTCAGTAGGAATAGATCGAGAATCGGGATTAGGGACTTAGATTGACCACTGGCTGGGGCGTCGAGCTACCTCTTTAACTCCTCGACTTTAGAGAAACATTCTTCTAGGTCGGTATCAGGGTGGGGAATGAGTTCCCTCTGAAGTTCTGGGTGAAGACTCATTTGAAATCGGGATAGGGTAACTCTTTCCAGCTCATCCACATTGGCCTAGGACATCAGTTCTTCAAACCTATCGATGTAATCTGTGATTGGTGAATGCCCTTGATGCAATGATTGCCACTGATCGAGAATATGTTCGTCATATGAAAAGGGAACATATTTCTTGTTCAGTTGGTTCTTCATTTCTCCCCAAGTAGAAATGGGACGAAGACCTTGAGACTGTCTATGATGTTCACATCCCAACCAACAAAGTCTAGCTTGACCCATAAGCTTGACCTTAGCAAATCAGACTTTACGCTCCTCGGACATGGCGTACCACTTGAAGTAGTTTTCCATGCCGGCGACCCACTCAAGAAAGACTTTAGGTTGTCTTTTCCCGTCAAAAGTAGGGGCATCCATTTTCATGGATTTCATGACTTTATCGTCTGATCTGTTTGGACTTCACGTTGGTGTTGACCTTCCCTCCTATGATCATTGGTGTTGACTCTATTGTCATTTTCAGCGATGAACTCATTGATCTCTTTAACATGGGTTTCTACAGCCTCATATCTGCACTTGATTGTGCTGTTCAGCCATTTGGTCTTGAACGGTGGTTTAAGTCACGGTCAACTTGGGTGCACGATCTCTAATTAGGGCTTCTATTTTACTGGAATCCATGATGATGCAACACAAACTAAATGATGCAAAACAAATCTGAAATGAAAAGAAATAAACCCTAGAACCTATATGAACACTGAAACCCCTAAGCTAAAACTGTGCTTTGATACCAAGTCTGATGCGGGACAAACGTTAAAACCTTAATTATGCAAGTTTGGGATTAGCCTCAGATTAAATTGAATAACGAAAATATGCGAAATCACCCAACTCATACAATAATTTAATGAATTTAATAAAACAACTAGGTTAATTCCATTTTTGCGCTCACATGCATCGATATTCCCGATCTAGAAAAACAGATCCGATGAAGGATTCGAATTTCGATCTAGTTTAGGGTATCAAACGAAGATTATGGTGTTGTCTCTTGACTCCTCTAAGGTTTGAGAAAACGAAGGCTCAAGGGATTTAATTAATCAAAAGGGGTAGATCAATAGATTTAAGCTAACAATATTTTGGGGTTTTGGAATTTATCAAAGCAAGGAAAGATATTACCAGATAATAAATAGAGAAAAGGAATGGAAAGGATAGAGGAGGCAGATAGAGGTCCAAGGCTTCACACCAAGGATTCCGAGGCTTCTCACTAAGGCTGTACGTAGGCTTCGCACCAAGTCGCACGAGAAATGAAGGTTCCCTCCTCAGGTTTCGAAAGATTCGTTCATTCGATCGAAAACTCTCCACAAGTCTTCTAGGTTTGCACAAAAGCAAGCTCTCAATTTTCATTCAATAATCAACTCTCCATAATGTTGTTTACAAGCCTTTAAATAGGCAAACCAAGCCTTAATACGAAATTAGAAGAATCTTAAAGCAAATAAAACACTCAAAATGAAATATTGACCAAAAATAACAAATTCCCGTCAAAATTCGCGCTATCGATCAATCGATGCTGGAGTCGATCGATCGATATAAAAATGTATAATTTGTGCCAACTCTTTGTCCTAAAATCGATCGATCAAAAATCCTGGGCGATCGATTGACTGAGAAAATATGAACTCGCTAAAACTGAGAGCCTCTGCCTTTGATCGATTGATCGACTGTTTGAGCTCGATCAATTGACTAGAATAATCCTTTAGCCTTCGAATTTGCTTCACGTTCTTTTTCTTTCCGGTTCTTCCTTTCCGGCTCTCTTTCCACTTCTTGTGTTGCTGGACAATCTCTCGGCTCAAATCCAATGCTCTTGATCTTGATGTCCCCATTAGAGAGAAATTATCACATCCAAAACACCTTCTACAAACATGGATGTGAGAAATAGAGGGGGATCAGTTTTGTCTTAGCACGAAGACCCTTTACTCACTGTGGACAACCCGAACTTCAACCCAAAAAAATAAATGGTGGCTTTCATCCTTTTTTTTAATATTGGAACCGGAATGTCACATATGCATGCTCAAACTGCAGGCACAAAGTCACATACGCAAGATTTTGATGGTCACAATGTCAGATTCCTTAACGGCCATACAGAGAATCAGAAACTCAACATATCCTAATGTGCAGGCAGCAACAACAAAGGAGAATATGACACGTAATAAACATAAAAAATAAATTCCAAGGGAAGAAAATATTTTTTGGCGTTTTCAATACCTTTTTATTTAATTAATTAATTATTTATTTTGATTTCTAAACTTTATAAAGAAGAACAACGAACCATAAAAAGCATTCAAGACACCGTTCCTAACCCACTTGAATTTAGTATGAATGAAATTCAAAGGAAGGAGGACGAATATCGACATTCCTTTCTTGCTCTCGCAACAAGGCATGCCTACCACATTGATCACAGGGAATGCCAAGAAACCTATTTTGGTTCCTATTTGGATTGATTTTCTAAAGACAGTTTCTCCTATGAATGAAATTCAAAGGAAGGAGGACGAACATCGACATTCCTTTTTTGCTTTTCAACAAGTACATGCCTACCACATTGATCACATGGAACATCAAGAAACCTATTTTGGTTCCTATTTGGATTGATTTTCTAAAGACAATCTATCCTCTCAACCCGTTTACCAACCTTTTGTCCCTTAAAACCAGACAACTCCCTTTGTCTGATTTACAAATAGCATTCACATGATGATCCTGCTTTCCACAGTAAAAGCAAGTCAAGACCTTCTTAGCTAGAGCCTTGGAGCAATAAACATAGGCTTGACACCACTGGATTGAGCTTTGAAACTATCAAAGCCAATACCACTTCTAACATTGCTCGACTTACTGAGGCCAAGAAGTTTTTCAAGTCTTATCACCTTTGCAAAAGTCAGAGAATTTGTTTACAAAATTGTTTAGTTCTCGTTTTAGCTTTTCATTTTCCACGTTGATGGATTTGAAACTCTCGTGTGTGATGGATTTGAAACTTTTGTGGTTTTCATGGCACTCACTCTCGAGAAATCTGATCTTGTCTCAAAAAGAGAATATCTTTATCAAGATTTTCTTTGAGAGGGGTGAGGTCCTTATTCTCAGCTTCTAAAAGCTGATTGACCTTCTTTAAGTTGGCAATTTCATTTGATTATTTCTTATTAAACTAGTCAATTGAATGCACTGCTTGTACATTTGGCCATGAGAAGAGATCTCATCATCATCAGATGAGTCAACCTCAGTGGGTTTTGGAGAATCAACACTCTCATAAGCAGTAGAGGCATCGAAGGCTCTAATTCCTTGTTCATCTCCATCCGAGTCATTAAAAGGAACATCTTCTTGTTCATAGTCATCCCATGTGGCAGCCATAGCTTTAGATTTCCCTTATTCTTTCCTTTCATTGGGACACTCAGAAGCAACATGGCCATAGCCAAGAAATTTATGGCACTTTGACTACTTCAGAAGCATCTTTATGAGGTTTCTTGAAGATAATCTTATATTTGTCAATTTTTTGCTGAAACCTTTCTTTCCTTTGAAATTTTTTTAAAATTTTTCGACAACCATAGCAATCTCTTCAGCATCACTTTCAAGATCAGACTCATCATTTATTTTGGATGATCTGAAAGCCACCCCTTTCCTCTTCTGATCTTTTTGAATTTCCAACTCTTAGGTCTTTAAGAGACCCAACCAACACATCGATGAGGATATTGTTAACGTCTTTGCTTTCTATTATAACAATGACTTTAGATCTGAATCGTCTGGGTAACGATCTCAAAAATTTTGTACCACTTTGGAAGTGGATATTGGTTCCCCCAAATTAAATGAACCGTTTACAATATCATTAGGTGTACCATAGAAATCAACAAACATCTCATCATCCTTCATTCGAATGTTATCGAATTGAGTAGTGAGCATTTGAAGCTTAGATAGCTTCACTTGAGAACTTCATACATGGTTTAAAGGATTCTCCAAACATCCCTAGCCACTTCACACATTCTGACTCGTCTAAATTCCATGGTAGTGATGACTCAAAACAAGGCATTTAGGGCCTTAGATTGTAATTAGAGGCTTCAAGTTCCTCTTTGGTCCATTCGAACCTGTTTTAGGAATAATTCTATCCTCTTCGCCAATTTTGACAATCTTCTTAGGATGAGTCTGTCCATTTTCGATAGGCATCCACAGTCTCTGATCAAGCAATTTAATGAAAGCCCTCATTCTGGCTTTCTAGTGAGGGTAAATACTCCCATCAAAGAGCGGTAGAACTTAGGATGACACTCTGTTCGTTAGAACTTACAGGAGTGAACCTTGCTCTGATAGCAATTGAAATTCTCTATTAACCAAGATACACTCAATGTGTACGTGAAATGACGCAAACAAAATAATAATTTTCCCATTCGATTCATATACACTACAACATAATGAATATAGATATGCAAAATAAACACACAACCACAATATAAATTTTTTTTAACGGGGTAAACCCTTTACAGGGAAATATCCACATAACCAAGTCTAAGCAAATATAACCTACTATCAAAATAGATGGCTTACAGAAGCAACGACTGATGTATGTAGACTTCTATGCTGACATCCATGTGAAAGCAGCCTGATTATACCTTCAAGCCAACAACAATGAATCTCCCAGATTTGTCCTTCACACTATACAAATCCTCTTTGCCTCGCAATTGTTGATCGAGCCTCAACGATCCGCTCAACCTGGTGAGCACCATCCCAACAAACAAGAAGAAAATATAATAACCCTTTTTGTTTCAATGTATCGATCATCTATCAAGAGTGATATTCAAAAAGGGAAGAGTGGAGTTAAGGTTGTCTTTTTCGAAAGAGGCAAATGCACGAGAGTTCTCATAGATGCAAAAACCCATGGTTGTCAAGGCCACGCTATAGTCTCACTATGGCCTCGCCATGACGAATGGCGATGGGAAACACCATATATAGCCAAATAGCTATGATGGCTAAATAGCGACGTCATAGCGTCGCCATAGCGGAATAGCATTATGGCATTGCTATGGACATTATTTTATTTTTTGGATAATAACGTATAATACTTATAAATTATGACATTTTTATAATATATAAGTTACAAAAGTTAACTTACAAGTCACAAAACCTTAACTTATAAGTTACAAAATCCTCGAGTCTCTCTCTCTCTCTCTCGTCACAACAGCTACCAACATTAGCGTCGACGAAACCTCAGCGTCGGTGACACTACCTTATGTGTACCTAATATTTCATACTTTTTAATATGCTATATTTATTAATATTTCATATTTATTTATTTATACTTACCATTTTGCAAATTTGTCGATGTTCCATATTTGATTTGTATTTATTGATATTTGTTTATTCATAGAACATGAAATCCTCAATATTAGAATCAAAGTATGATGCTTTAGTAGTTGAATTTTTTTCTTCCTATATTTTTTTCCTATATAAAAAATATATTAAAAAAAAAGAGAATACTACTAATTAATAGATAAAATAAAAATTTAAAAAAATTACAATAATAAATAGCATTGTCATGGCTTCGCTATAGCCACACCATTATGTAGCGAGCCTCTTCTCTATGACATCGCCTTAACTACATTGCAAAAACCCGTAACCCTAAAGTTTCAAATAAAAGATCTTAATACCAAAAAGTTATGAAACTAAAGTATCCTGGTTGACCCTAGTACAAAGCCAGAGCCTCTATGACTTTCTTCATGAAGGACCATGAACCAAAGCAAGGTCCCTCATGCCTCACTTCATGGTGGGCCATGAACCAATGCAGGGTCCCCATACTTTGTTTCATGATAAACCATGATCCAATGTAAGGTCGACCATGCTTTATAAGAAGAAACAACATATCAACGCACCACCTATCACCATCTCAACCCTCAAAACAACAATCCATGTGATACATCTTGGCTTTCCCAACACATGGGATTTCAACTCTAGTATTGGCACAAATTTTTGGCAATCCAAGATTCAACCTACTTTATGGCACTACTCTTATAATTTTACTTTAAGGGTTGTTAACTTTCTTAAAGTAAAGTATGGGGGACCTTGGTTTGTTTCATGGCCCTCAATGACGTAAAGTATGGGGGACCTTGGTTTGTTTCATGGCCCTCAATGACGTAAAGTATGGGGGACCCTTCTTTGGTTAATGGTCCTCCATGAAGCAACCCACACAGGCCATTCTTTCTTTCTCAATGATGGCCCACGTTGTCCATCCCTTTTTTTCTCTCTCGTTGATAGCCCACGCAGGCCATCCTCTCTTTCTTACTCATTGATGGCCCACATAGGCCATCCCCCTATTTCTCTCATTGATGGCCCATGTAGGCCATCCTCTCTCTCATTGGTGGCCCACACAAGCCATCCTCTTTTTTCTCTCATTGATGGCCCACGCATGCCATCCTCTCTCCCCCTCATTGATGGCCCACGCAATCCATTCCCCTTTTTTCTCTCTCTAATGGCCCATAGGCCATCTTTTCCATCTCTTTTCTATCTCTCCCTTTTCTCCTTTATTTTCTATTTTCTCGTTCTCTTTCTCTCTAGAAATATGGCCCACGTAGGTCACCTACGTGGGCCATCTCTTTCCTATCTCTCAATTTTCTCGTCTCTTTTTTTCTTGAAATATGGCGCCGTCTCATTCTTCTCCTTTTTCTCCTTTTCCTCTTATGGCCCACGCAGGGCCACGTGCATGGGCCATCCCACTTCTTCCACTCTGTTTCTGCTTCTCATTTTTGTCTTTATGTCTTATTCTCTTTTAAAATAACTCACGCAGGCACTTGCGTGGGCCATCTTCTTCAAGCATGGATCCTCTCTTTTCTCTACTTAAGCAAATAACCACTTGCGTAGGCCAGATATGTCAAGAAGATTCTTCTCTCAATCCGTGTGAAGGCTAAGACCCATGCAACCCTCACAACCATTGTTTTTTGCGAAACTCTTGCGAGAACCGTAGGATTATAACTTCCCATAACCGCTATCATAAATCTATAAATAGCAGTAGGATTATAACTTAAGGTATCTCCGAGATTTTTTTCCTTTCCTTCTGTCATTTGACTTCATTTTATTTAGAGTGTACGAGAGAGATAAATCTAGATTTAATTTTGAATTCGAATTGTCTCCGATACGGGTGCGTCTAGGATAAGAGCTACAACCCTTACCTAAATGCAGTGCACTTAGGATAAGAGTTACAACCCTTACCTAAGTATGGATTGAGATTGCAATTTGGGATTATGCGTTACGGCACGTACCCAATTCGTACCTAATTCCATGTGTACTTGGAGATAATTAAGCTACGTGGGTACAACCCCTCGCTTAACTCTTAGTATGGTCAGATTGCAACCACAAATCTGATAACTCGTATGGGTTGCAATCACAAATCTAAAGAATGATTCTGGACTTCGACACCGAAACGCTCATCTACAACGACTCATAACCATCAGATTTACCAGTTCTAATTCATGTTCCGAAATTAGAGTTTCTCTCGTGGTTCAAGTCATCACTCCCTCAAATGTAGGTTTGGATCTCAACCTCGAGATCATATGATATTGGTAAAATCCAATTTTTTTGATATACAAATAATTAGGAGGTCCTCGCATAGGCTGTCCCTGCGTGGGTCGTCCCCATTCCTGCGTGGGCCGTCCTTGCTTAGCCCATCCCTACGTGAGCCGTCCTCGCTTAGGCCGTCCCTGCTGGGGCCGTCCCTGCGTGGGCCGTCCCCGCTTGGGCCGTTGCTTATGCAACCCTCGCGTGGGTTAGATATTTTAATGGTGGGCTCGTTGGTGGACTTGTTGACTTGTGGTCAAACGATAATAATACGAGATTGTAATGAGCTCCAACGATGGATTTGTTACATGTTGACCAAATTTTATGATTTTGGTCAAATCCAACGGTGGACTCGTTGACTTTTGGCCAAACGATCATAATACGAGATCGTAAAGAGATCAAATGATGAATTTGTTACATGGTGATCAAATCTTATGATTTTAGTCAAATCCAACAGTGAACTCATTGACTTTTAGTCAAACAACCATAATATGAGATCGTAACAAGATCCGACGGTGGATTTATTACATGTTGATCAAATTTTATGATTTTGGTCAAAACTAATGGTGAACTTGTTGCTTTTTAGTCAAACGGTCCTAATATGAGACCGTAATAAGATCCAACGGTGGATTTATCATGTATTGATCAAATCTCATAGTTTTAGTCAAATCCGACGGTGGATTCATTAACTTTACGTTAAATGATCGTATTACAAGATCATTACATGATCTAATGGTGAAATCATCACAAAATAACCTATGATGATCAATTCCTAAGGAATTTGATTATATCCGACCCATGATTTGATACCCCATAACCAAAAATGCTAATTCTTTGAATGACCAGACATCAGAAAATGGACCCGCTGTTTGAATTCGTCTTTCAGACAAGTGAGCAAGAATTCATTATGAGACTCATCCACGAACTCCTCATCCCCATATTTGACCATGCCTATCGATCGGGTGGGTCTAACTTTCGGAGAAGGGGCTCTCTCATCCGACCGACGTCCTCTATTTCACATCGCCCGAGTTTCTGATGAAGAAAGCATACTGCGCGTCCATCTCGTATAGTGATGACGAGGATGTTAATGAAGACTTAAACTTAGGATTTATTTTGTTTATTTCAGAGATGTAATTTATATATTTATCTTTAGTAGTTTTTAATCAGAGAAATTCAATTTTAATGTAATTAACAGGGAATTGATTGCGATACCCGAAAGTGTAAAGTCTGCTATTTTCAATAAAACCCTCTCCTAGCGAGGGGAAAATTGTTATGATTTGATTTGTGATAGATTTATATTCTGCGCAAATTTGTTGTTTACAGATGTCAAATTATTGTGAATAGTAGGTTGGGGCTCCCACATTAGTACAAATGTGCGCAGGAAAAGAAGATATAAGCTATGAATGACTAGATCGGACTATGAGTGGAGGTATGAACTAACCCAGAAAGAAGAAGCCAAGCCTATCGAGTGTACCAGGTGAATGAGTGAAAAGCAGCTTTACCTAGTGAGGTGAAAGAGCTATAAGTGAATTAATGACAATAGCCCAATAGTCAAGTAAGTCAGCCAAATAGTCAAAACCCCTCTCGTGGTGGTCCGACCAACCCTATCCCAACACATTCCTATCCTAAGGGAGCTACGACTTCACTAAGCACGGGAACCGAGGCGCTAATTGCCTTATTTAATTATCCATTGCCTCTTTGCTTCCATCTCCCCCTTGAAATTAAGTACGTTAATTGGGAGTCGTGAGAAGAAGGAAGATTAATGTAATGTGCTTGCAAGAGACAAAATGGAAAGGAGAGAAGACCAAGGACCTTGGAGATGGGTTCAAGCTTTATTATTTAGGGAATGGGTTAGGCATTAACATAGTTCATGGTCCACGCTATAAATTCAGGTTAAGTAGAAGATACCCTACTTTAACACTGATGTTACTTTATAAAATCAGCAGCAGCAACAACATCTGTGGCCTTAAAAGGCAGCAATAGCAGCGGTGGCATTAGGCTGAAAAACCTCTCGATCTACACCTTTGGGTGGCTCAAAAGCCTCGGCAAATAGCATTAGAACCCACAGTTTCTTAAAAGAAAACTTAGATAAAATATTATTATACCATAATCATTCACGTTCATATCATTCTGTAGTAGTTTTTGTTTACATTTATAATGAGAAGTAAAGGAATCCTATCCTAAATAAATGTCCTTAATTAGGACTTTAAACAAGATAAATAAAGTAAATAAAAATTGACTTTCCTACTTTAATTGCTCCTATAATTTAGCTGTTATAAATAAACTACAAAATAAATTACTGCAGCTCCTAAAATCCCCGTGAAACTCCTATCTTTTAGGATTGAGACCCCCCAACTAATTATAATTATAAATCTTTGAGATTCCTTATTTAGTGGGATTGAGATTCTTAAATAATTTGAGATTAGCGAGAATGCAATCTCGCTAATCCAGTGGTTCATGTGACCATTTTAATGTGGCCACGTGGGGCCCATTTAAAACCTAGTTTATCCTTTGCTTTGGCCCAATATTTGGCCCCATTAGGTCCTATTTCAGCCCCAATTTAACCTCTTTTAAACCCTAGTTTAGGACCCAATTTCAATGCTCGGGTCCAGCCTGATGGGGACATCCAACAAAACAAGGCAGATGCAAGCATAAAGAGGAAACCAAAAGAGAAGGTAGAAAATAAGATTTGCACATTAGCAGACGTGAATAAGGCAACAACGCTACTGTTGGCTATTAATGCTCAGTGACTTTTAACTTCTAAATTTGCTAAACCCCTTTTTAGCGTTTTATTATTATTAAGACTCTTTTATTGCGAGTTTTAGGTGTTTTAGGGTTTTCTTAGCCTATATAAAGGCATTGTAAACATTTTATTAATTAGTTTTTTACTATTGAATGAAAAGAGAGTTGCTTTTGTGCAAACCCTAGAGAGTTTGTGAAGAGTTTTCAACCGATGGAGTGAATCCTTCAAACCTTGAGGAGTGAGCAATCGTTTCTCGTGCGACTTGGTGCGAAGCCGACGTACTGCTGTGGTGTGAAGCTTCAGAAAACCTTTGGTGTGAAGACTTGGAATCTATCCCTTTATTTTGTCTTTTCTCTAGTTGTTGTCAGGTATTATCTTTCTTTAATTCCATTGATAAAAATCAAAATCCCAAATTGTTCCCCTTTTACTGAATTATTTTAGGCCTTATTTCATTAAAAATCCCCGAGGAGTCAATAGACGATATGGCGATTGTCGATTAATGCCCTAAACTAGAACGAAACTCGAGTTCCTTCATTGGAGCCGTTTTTCTAGATCGGGAAATTCTCACGCAATTGAACGCTAAAATGGATTAATCTAATTGTTTTATTAATTTTATGTGTTGCATGATTTTGAATATTTCCGCTATTCAATTCATTCTAAAGTTAATCCCAAATTCGCATATTAGGGTTTTAGCTTGTCGTCCCGCGTCACAGCCCCTTGTAAACTTTCTCAGGCCCCATAATTCTGAATTTTCTGAAACCATTTCATTCCTTTTGCGCACTAATGCAACCTCTAGTACAGCCATTAAATTAGCACAGAATATGCTCTGCATCATTCTCCCCGGGGTGAGAAAAACTCGACTCCGACCAGTTGATTCTCATGTACTTTCCACGTACGTCTTTGTGCCTCTTTTTCCAAATCCTTCTCACCGCATCTTTTTCTTCAATCTTCATCCTTCCCTTCCAAGCCTTGTCAGTAACACTTTCCTTTTGTTTTCGTTGTGTCTTTGGTTGTTGCTCGAAATCTTCATATTCCCATGGTAAAAAAATTATCCAATCCAGTGAATGTTCTTTTACGACCCATGCACGCTCCCCCGATGTAGTGTCTATCCGCTCCATCCATCTCATGCACACTATTACTC
The DNA here is from genome assembly GCA_021018995.1 of Chloranthus sessilifolius. Lineage (NCBI taxonomy): Eukaryota > Viridiplantae > Streptophyta > Magnoliopsida > Chloranthales > Chloranthaceae > Chloranthus > Chloranthus sessilifolius. Next base: position 18,054,236 of record CM037596.1, read on the forward strand.
GACCATTGATGATTGACGGTTGATTGACCTAGTAACTTTTCATGGTCATAATCTCCATCGGGCTGTTGAATTTGGTCGAGATGGGAATTCATCTCCTTTTCACCATCGTTACCGCTTTTGGACCGTTGATCTTCATCGTGATGCAAATCGGAAGCCTCTCTATGTGAGATATCTATTTGATCGATTGATCATTGAGTAAATTTTGATCCTGAACATCTATGGTATGATGATCTTGATCTGCCCATTGATCTTCGCCAACAATTCATTTTGGAGCCCTTTCTTAGATTAAATCTTAATCTTCGAACTCCATAATAAAGAATGACGATATTAAAGGCATGCACGTCACCTTCGCACGCCTCCTTCTCGAAGATCAGGGTTTGACCACCTCGATCAAAACCTTCTACTCACTTCTACACGGAAGAATCATTCGATCAAACTTCAGGAAGATTCTCTATGCTTATCGTTCCAATCGATCTAATCTAATCGTGACTTCTTCATAGATTCAACCTGTGATGACAATCTTGTCGTTTTTCCCACGGAAAACAGCCGCTTGGATACCATTTAACGTACTCCCTAGTCACGATTCTGTAAAATCAGGTTAAGTAGATGAAAATCTACGTTAAAACTGATGTTACTTTATTAAATAGCCGCATCAACCATAACATCTGTGGCCTTAAAAAGGCAGCAGCAGCAATGGTGGGACCGGGTTTAAAAGCCTCCCGATCTACACCTTCAGGTGGCTCAAAAGCCTTGGCAACTAGCAGGGTTTGAACCCACGGTTTCTCAAAAGAGAACTCGGATAAACAAATCTTATTCCATAATCATTCACGTTCACATCATTCTCTAGCAGTTTATATATATATATATATATATATATATATATATATATATATATATATATATATATATAATTAGAGTAATGAAATGTAATAAGAAATAAATCATAAACAATTAAACATGCTTACTAGGTATTTTGGATTCTCTTTGTTGAATCACAATTTTTCTTCCGAACATCCATTGAGCATTCTTGTGTCGGTGGAAAGAGTTACTAATTTGATCTTGCTCGCCTTTGTTCGGAACCATCTTTTCTAAAACATGAAGGAAACTACTAATATGTGTTGCTTTCGCAGCTTCCTGGTCTGTGCAACAGAAATAGACTGCAAAATTTAGGAGGAATGCGACGGAATACAACGAGCTAGACATTGGCCACCCCATCTCTTCTCCACTATGTCAGTAAAGGGTTGATAGGGACATCATTTGTACATATTATTTGATTTAATTTTTTTCATAGCTTTCTCCATAGAACTATAGTTATAGCCCATAGTGGGCTTCTTATCACCATCAACCAATCGTAGTTCTTCTACGATTGGTTGCGAGTCTTAGTGATTGAGCAACATTTTTCCACAATGAGTTGCTTAAGATGGTTTGTGCCACCCACTTCCCTTCGACCTTCTTTGACCAAACTCCATTCCTCCCATTGGTGGAAGTTACAAAGTTTCTAATCTCCTCCTTTAGCATACATGCTTTGTAATGTCAAGATGGCCGTAGCAAAACGGGTAACGTCGAGACGTTGTAAATTACCACTAATTGCTTTGCGTATATGGTGGAGTAGAAGTGTATGCTTATACATATACACTACTATCTTTCTAGCCTTAGCTACAGTTTTAATGTGCACTTTGCCTATATCTTCTAACATTAAGTCTAGACAATGGGCCGCGCATGGGGTCCAATATATGTGTGGTATCTTTTCCATTAGTAGCCTACCTGCGGCCATGTAGTTTGTCTCGTTATCCGTGACAACTTGGACAACAAATTGTGCACCAATGTCTTTTTCTATCACCTCATCTATGAGGGAAAAAAGATATTTGGCCTTGTGAGAATGTCATCAAAATACACACAAGGAATTTCCTGATAAATGGTCGCAACACTTGGGTCATGAGCCTCATGAAGGTGCTTGGGACATTTAAAAGCCCAAAAGGCATGACCATAAAGACCATCTTTGGTCTTGAAAGCGGTTTTCCATTCATCACCGGGGCGGATTCGGACTTGATTGTAACCACTCTTGAGATCTTAGAGAAGATAGTGGCACCAACCATCATATCCATCATATCCATCATATCATCGTGCCTCGGTATAAGGAACCAATATTTGACTGTAGTCTTATTGATGGCCCGACTATCCACACACATCCGCCACGTGCCATCTTTATTGGGTGTGAGTAGTGCGGGTACGACACATGGGCTCAAGCTCTCCTGGATGAACCTCTTCCGAAGGAGCTCATCAACTTGTCGCGCTAATTCGGCATGTTCAATCGGATTCAACCTATAATGAGGTAGGTTCGGTAAGGTAGATCCGCGAACCAAGTCTATTGCTTGTTGAATGTCACGCATGGGAGGGAGCTCATTGGGTAAGTCTTCAGGGAAGACATCCACAAACTCTTTCAAAACTGGCTCAACCTCCTTGGGGTAGTCGCCCATAGACTCAAGAGCACACTCAACGGTGATAGAAACATACACAATGCTCTCATCTAACGACGCTCTCTTAAACTCCGAAGGGCTAACGAAATTGATGGCCTTAGATTGACCGCCCTTCTTCTCAACTTCCTTGTCCGGTGGTGTCTTGGGAGGCAAGGGGTTTACTTTTTTCTTCTTGCCCTCATGCATGAATGTACACACATTTGACCGCCAAGGAGAGTCATGTCCATATCATAAAGCTACGACCTTCCCAAGATGATATGACCCATATCCATCGGCACCACATCGCACCATAAGGTATCCGAATACGAAGCTAATTGTATTGGCACACGACACCTTGGGACACCGGAATGGAAGAGGAGTCGACTCATGCGACTCTGTACAGTCTCGGGTGGGGCTTGGGTGTAAGTCCTAAATGGGTAATGGTGTGTGTCGACACAACATTCGTGTAGCTCCCTCTATCCACGATGACTTTACAACTCTTCTCCCCATACTTGGCGAGAGTATAGAAAATGTTATCTCTACGCTAATCACCCTTATCTTCACGTTGAGGTTGTGCACGCTAGCACTCGGTTACCAAACACCAAACACTCTTGGATGCAAGCTAGCACGAAACACCTCACCACCAAACACTCTTGGATGCAAGCTAGCACTCGGTTACCGTCGTCACCCTCCTCATCTCTAGGCGTGACCTCCTGTTCATACACTTCCTCTTCTTCACCTTCTCCCTCGTCGACTTCTCCTTCAACCAAGAGAGTCACTTGGGGGTCTATTGTAGGGCATTAGGCGACAAAGTGGCCAAACCCATGACATTTATAGCACTTGGTTTGAGTGCCACCCTTTGAGGACTCACCTACCGCACCTTTTCTTTTGTCAAATCGAACATTTGTAGGAGTGGGTTGTGTCGGTTTGGGAGGTGGATTTTCAGCACTAGGCCTTCCTTCTCCGACTCTATGGCTACCGGCATGTGGCTCAAATCGTCTCACTACCATTGTCTTCAAGTACCTCTCAAGGTCTTGCACAACGGCGTAACACTCTTGAAGAGTGTTGACGGGGTGGGAGATCAACTCTTTTTGGAGGTCCAATCGCAACCTAGTGTGAAACCTTGAAAGAGTGACTTGAGGATCTTCCGACACATTGACTCTCATCATGAACTCCTCAAATTTGCCAATGTACTCGGCTACGGGCATACTACCTTGGCGCAAATTTTGCCATTGGTTAAGTAGGCGGTGGTAGTATGATAAAGGAACATACTTCTCTGTAAGTCGCTCCCTTATGTCCTCCCAACGGGTAATGAAAGCACGACCTGCGTTCGCTCGCATACGCTCGACGTTGACCCAAAAGAGTCGAGCTTGACCAATGAGCTTCATTTTGGCAAATCTAACACATCGCTCATTGTCCATGCCATACCACTCAAAGTGGTGTTCCATGTTGGAGACTCAATCGAGAAAGACTTTAGGGTCCATTCTTCCATCGAAAGTCGGAAACTCAACTCGAACATTCTTGAGGAGTTTGTCATCCGAATCGTAATCATCTCTATGATGACCCATTTCCCTTTGGTTCCGGTTTCGACCCTCAGGTCGATCACCGTATTCAAGACGCATACCATGACGCCCATTGCGTCGGTCGCGGTGCTCCTCATTCTCTTCCATTCGACCCAAGCGGTCGAGGAGCACCTCATTAGTGGTGGCCATAGCGGTTTGGGCCCCCTTGATGCGGGACGCCAAGATCAAGAGCCCTAGATTCGAGTCGCAACAAATTTTACAGCCAAGAAGAAGTGGAGTGAAAACCAGAACTAGGCGTAAAGACGAAATTCTGGAGAATTGAAGGAGCACAGGAAAATTCGATTGATCGAATTTAAATTTCGATCAATCGAATGTCGACAGCGACATTTTACATATATGTATTTTGATCAATCGATTTTAAATTTCGATCGATCAATTTTCAATTTTGATCAATCGATTTTCAAAATTGATCGATCGAAATCGCGCCAAGATTAGTTTAAGTTTTTTTATTTTCCTATTTCGAACTTAAGTTTTAGTGGTTATTTGTCTTTTATTTAGTATTTGTTTTAGGGTTTTATTTTATTATAAGACCTCCTATATAAGGTCATTAAGAAGAACATTGTAGTTAGTTTTTGATTATTGAATGAAAGAGAATTGCTTTTGTGCAAACCCTAGAGAGCTTGTAAAAAGTTTTCAACCGAGGGAGTGAATCTTTCAAACCTTGAGGAGTGAGCAATCGTTTCTCCTGCGACTTGGTGCGAATCCGACGTACAGCCGTGGTGTGAAGCTTCGGAAAACCCTTGGTGTGAAGCTTTGGAATCTATCTTTTTAGTTTGTCTTTTCTCTAGATTTCAGGTATTATTTTCTTTCTTTCCATTGATAAATGAACAAAAATCCCAAAAGAATCGTATTCCATGATATCATTAAGCTCCCCTTTTTTGAACTATTTATCCTAGTTTCATCTCCTTCAAAATCCCCGAGGAATCAAATCCGATATTGCAATTATCGCTTGATACCCTAAACTAGAACGAATTCCGAGTTCCTTCATCGGAGCCGTTTTTCTAGATCGGAAAAATTTAACGCATGTGAACGCTAAACGGATTAATCTAATTATTTTATTAACGTCATGGAATTAATTTTTTGTGTTGCGTGATTTTGAATATTTCGGCTATTTAATTCATTCTAAAAGTTAATCCCGAATTCACATATTAGGTTTTAGTGTTTGTCCCGCATCACAACTCCATAGCATTCAACCTCTCGTTCATGGTGATCATCATGGCTTGGATACCTTTAAGAGCATTAGCAAGCACATTCGTGTCCATGGTGACCAAGACTCACTATGCGGGTTCTAGGATGATACACAACTATGAAACACAAATGAGTGAGAAATTTTTACCAACCATATGGTGTGCGCACAAATGAGCACACTAATATGAACACACAAATGAGTGAATGATTTTATCGAACACGTGACGTGCATGCAATTGAACACACAAATGGAACAAAACACAATAAAATTAAAATGACATGCAAGTATGTCCTAACCTAGAACCTAAGCTTTGATACCAAAACGGACGCGGAACAACGACCCTAAGATTCGTGAATGCCTATGATATGCTAATTTTCCGAAATTAAACTAATTAATTTGACCAATTAAGTCACACATTAAAGTGATACATTGGGTTTCACGGGATTTTGCTTAGGTGACCATGCTCAGTTTGCGTAGGGTCCAATTCGATGTGCGAGATCCGTTAGGATGGCGGAAGAGGCGATCTGAGAGGTAGAACTCTCGCTTCGTCTAAGTCGGGGCGTTGGATCGTAGTTCTTCGTGGAATCGAGAGTTCCTCGCTAGGGCTTTAAATGGAAGCGATCAATGACACGGGTTGAATACGCTCAAGCCCAATAGCGGTCGTGGATCGACGAGTAGGGTCGGATTCGATCCACGAGGATGAACATTGAGGGTATTCTAGATCTAGGGTCTGGGGATTAGAACGATCAATAGAAAGGGAGAAGATTGAATGCAAAAGATTAAAGAGAAAAGAAGATCAAGCAAGGATTAAAGGAGAAGATCAAAGTAACATGGGCCTCACCCTTGGCCTCACACCAAACCCGCATGGGGAAGAAGACTCTCTCTTCAAGCTCATCTCAAGCTAAATTCAAAGCATATTTTCATTAAATCAACAAGTCCTAAAATGGTTTACAAAATTGTCCTTTATAGCATTTACAAAGAGAATACCCTAAAATAAAAATGTACTGTTACCCTAAGTTACCCTAAGTGGTAACTTACACTTGGACACAAAAGGACAAAAAGGATAAATACGTCACTTAAGTCGCTGGGGCGGAGATCTCCACGGATGTCCGTCCTGGGCACCACAGATGTTCGTCGTAGAAGGTCATGGATGTCCGTGCTCACTAAACAGTGTTCTCTCCAAAATCCGGACGTCCGTCCTGATACTACGGACGTCCGCGCTCACTAAAACAATGAGCATTCCAAAATCCGGATGTCCTCCTGATACTACGGACGTCCGTTTCCTGATGACGCCTGGTGCCCCTTGGGCTGATCTCTAGGGCCTTTCTTCGGTGGTTCTTGACGCTCCTTGACCATTCCGTCGCTTCTTCCGCCGCTGGTACACCTTGTACGACCTAAAACCTAGGCCCTTGTGGGTGGCGTCCCCGTCACAATGTTTCTAATTTTTACTCCATCCGGCTTCTTAGAGTGGTGGCTTGTTTCCCCCATATGCATAACCGCCACATGCTAGTCACTAATACTCTTCAACAGCAGTAACATGTGGCAACCCTCTTAATGTATTTTCTCATCAAATTTAAGACCCAAGAATGCTTATTGGTATAAACTGTAATTGCGTTTGCCTTAGCTGCAGTTTCTTAATGGGTAGGCAAATATCTTATATTTGTCAACACTAAACTCATGGCATGTGCCAGGCACGGAGATCAAAATTATTTTTTCCTCTTCTCCATTACAAATGTCCAGCCTTCACATATGCAACTGCACTATTTTTTACAACTCGATCAACATTGTCTTCACTAACTTCCTTGACAACTTCATTAAATGATTGAAATAAAATTTCAGTATTCTTTAAAATATGTGAAGTATCAACTAATTTGAAAAATACAGTCCCTACACCAAGCATGGAACATTGTTTTTTGTCTGTTCAACGATCAGACATAATAGTACAACTAGGCTCCCTCAGTTCAACTCTATTTTTCAAACTTTGATGTCATATTTAATACCATTTTTCTTCAAAAACGTATTTTCTTCTTCACTGTAAGAAGGAAGCCTTAAGCCTTTCTCACATGCATATAGCTTCCATCATTGACTTGAAAAATGGACTCTCTAACAAATTGAATGGTAGAGTATTCACATACAAAATGCGACAAATCTCTAAACATGCTTTCTCTCTATCTTCTTTTTTCCAGATTTCATTTAACAGATTGCTTTTTCTCTTTCCTAACAAAAGCATCCATCTTTCAATTTCCCTTCCTATCAACAATTTGAACTTCACCATCTTTTTTACCACCATCATCCTTTTTGAACATTTCATCAATTTCATCCTTATCACATTCCCTTCCAACATCTTTTTAAAATTTAATGATACGTCAACGATACTTGTGCGCATCCTTTTGCATCTTTCTTTGTATGTGCTAGATGGTGTTAACTGATAACTATTTTCACCAATGTTCATAGATTCGGCCGCTAGGGTGGTTCGGATCCTCGGGCTCCCCGATTTAGCCCGGGGTGTTGACCCGGGGGGGCAGGCCTGGGGGGCTTGGAGCCTGCCCTGGCCGCTCCGTCCCCGCTCGGGCACCCACCATTTATATATATATATATATATATATATATATATATATTGTATAACTTATAACCTATAAGTTATATGTTATAAGCTTATAAGATATAATTTATAAGTTTTAAAACTTATAACTTTATAAGTTATAAATAATTAAATATAACTTATAATGTTATATGTATAAGCTTTTAAATTTTGTAGTAAATAGCAATGTAGTATTTTGCTTTAGTTAATAGTTATGAATTACAAATTTTTATTATGATATTCTGTTTATTGTTTTTTTTTAGAGATTCAAAAATTAAATGCATTTATACATTTATGTAGGAATAAAGTATGTATATCACTATATATATATATATATATATATATATATATATATATATATATATATATGTATGTATGTACTTCGCTGCCCGAATCTTGGGGCGCCCGCTGACTTTAAGAACAATGATTTTCACAATAATTAGATCAAACATATTGTTTATTCTCTTCATATACTTACCTACAATATTCCCATGTAGGATTCAATTTTCTCACCATTTTCAAACAAATAAACTATACCACAAAGGAGAGGAATACTTTTATGAAGCCATAAATAAAAGTATAAAATCATAAATAAAAGTAAGAACTACTTGGATTGAAAAAAACCTTTAAACTACTTTGAACTTACCTTTCAATAGCTGATTGTGATGGAGGCACCAATCCCTTGAGAAATTATATGTAATTGTTCCTATCTTAGTGTAGAAGACGAACAAAAAGCTGATTTCGATTTTGTTGTTTGGTGAAAAAGATATTAGGATTTTAGTATTTACCGGAAAAAAAACCCAAAAACTAGAATGTCCCTCAAAGGAAGATTAAACACTTTTACACTTTTCAAAGTGTTAAAATAACCTTAAGGCTGCGTTTGGGTTAGCTCTTATAAGAGCAGAAGCAGCTCTTTGTCTGCTCTTTGTTAGAGCAGATTAAATCTGCTCTGAGATAAAGCAGGCATAGAACAGTTTTATCACTTAAAATAGCTCTCCGCCTGAGTAAGTGAGTAGGAGTTGTGTTATCAAATGAAAAAGTCATTCTCTGTCGGAGCCAAAAAGTGAAAGAGCTGCTCTTTGCCCCAAAAGAGCTAACCCAAACACAGCCTAAAACACTTTTAATAGTGTTTGAGTGGCAGTTTGTAAAGAAAAAAAATGTTTTAGTGGTCTTGCAATTCATAGTTTTGTGACTTGCGAGAGCCACTTGAATCGTGCGATTTGAATTAAAGTGCACAATTCAAATTGAATCTTGCGACTTGATGTTAATTCCGATTCGAATCGGTACTATCCAATTTAAATCGCCGAGTTCAAATCGGACATTGCACCTATTTGACAACTTTGGATGTGGTAACTATTGGCATACACGAAGATTTCCATGATGCATGTTATTTTGCGGAGGACGTAGTATAAATTGCCCAAACAAGAAAAGAAATAAATGACAAGCTGGAAGTATGGAGAAAAGCTTTCGAGTCAAGACATTTGATAATTAGTAGAGCAAAGACGGAGTGCATGGAGGGCAAGTTTAATGAATATGAAAGCCTGGAGGAGGATTTAGTTAAACTAGAAATTATTTAGTGCCACATTGCGATATGTTAGGCTCTACTTTACAGTCAAATGTTAGATTTGAAGAGGACGTCTTAAATAGGATTATTGCAAGTTGGATGAAATGCAGGAAAGCAACCAGAGTATTTTGTGTATTTGAATCGTGCGACTTGATGTCAATTTCGATTCAAATCGGAATCAGTATGAATTGATTTGAATCGTACGATTCAAATTGAAAATTGTACCTATTTGACAACCTTGGATTCGTTAATTATAGACATACAAGAAGAGATTCCATGGTGCATTTTTTTGTGGATGACGTAGGATTAATTGCCCAAACAAAAAGATATAAATGATAAGCTGGAATTATGGCGAAAAGCTTTGGAGTCAAGAAGTTTGAAAACTAGCAGAACAAAGATGGAGTGCAAATTTAGTGAACATAATAGCTTGGAGGAGGATTTAATTCAAATAGAACAGTGCCCACTTTGCGATAGATTTCGCCCTTTAGGGTCTACTTACAATCCGATGGTGGATTTGAAGAGGACGTAGCAAATTGGGTTAATGCAAGTTGGATGAAATGCAAACAATTAAGCGGAGTATTTTGCATAATACGATTTGAATCAAATGAAACAATTCAAGTTGAATTGCGCGACTTGATGTCAATTTTGGTTTGAATCGGAATCGGTACGAGCTGATTGGAATCATATGATTCAAATTGGAAATTGTACCTATTTGCAACCTCGTATGCATTAACTATAGAAATGCAAGAAGAGATTCCATGATGGTGCATGTTATTGGCACATGACATAGTATTAATTCCCCAATCAAGGAAAGAGATTAGTCAAAAGCTGAAATTATGGAGAAAAGCTTTGGAGTACAAAAATTTGAAAACTAGCAAAACAAATACGGAGTGCACATTTAGTGAACCTGATAGGCTGGAGGAGGATTTAATTAAACTAGAAAAGTATTTTGTGCCACATTGCAATAAATTTCTCCATTTAGGCTCTTCTTCACATCCAGATGGTGAATTTGAAGAGGACGTCTCAAATAGGATTAATGCAAGCAAATGCAGGCAAGCAAGCGGAGTATTTTTTGTAATAGAATCGCGCAATTTGAATCAAATCATATGATTCAAATTTAATAGTGCAACTTGATGTCAATTTCAATTCGAATCGGAATCGGTACGAGCTGATTTGGATCGTATGATTCAAATAAGAAATTGTACCTATTTGGCAACCTTTGGATGTGTTAACTATAGATATAGAAGAAGAGATTCCATGGTGCATGTTATTTGTGGATAACGTAGAATTAATTGTCCAAACAAGGAAGGAAATAAAGAATAAGCTGGAATTATGACAAAAAGCTTTGGAGTCGAGAAATTTGAAAACTAGTAGAACAAAGACGAAGTGCACACAGTTCAAATTTACTGAATATGATAGCCCAGAGGAGGATTTAATTAAAATAAAAAATATTTAGTGCCTCATTGTAATAGATTTCGTCCTTTAGGTTCTACTTTACAATCAGATGGTGGGTTTGAAAGACGTATCAGATAGAATTAAGGCAAGTTGGATGAAATGTAGGTAAACAAGCAGAGTATTTTGTGACCCGAGTAAGCGCCCATTATTTCTTGTTGATCCTTGTAAAACTTCGTTTCTTTTATATGATCATTGTATGTTTAATGTAGCATTTAGTGAAGTGTCTCTAGCTTGTAGCCATCACTCTATAGATTTTGCATTGCATCCTGCTATGACTGATTGCATTCCCTGGTGATAGATTCTACCGATTTCTAAGTGTTTGCCATTTTAATTATGTAAAACCCCAGAGGTTTCATAAATGATTTGCCCAATTTAAATTTGTTGATTGAGAGGTTTCCTAAGTGCTTTGTGCGGTTCAATTATGTAGAACCCGAGAGGTTTTTATAAGTGTTCATTGTCCAATTTTGAATACATTGACCGTAAGATGATTATAAGCGTTTTGGTAGTTAAATAAGTAGACCGAGAGATGTTCTAGTTTATAACATAAATGTTTAGTTAGTTTGACCATGATAGGTTTCCGTGATAGTTCATGCATCATTATTTAGCTTGACCCCGACATGTTTTTAGATAGCTTATGCATATTTACTTAGCTTGGCCATGGCATATTTCTAGATCAATTTATATATGTTTGCTTAGTGACGGGGACGCCACCAACAAGGACCTACGGTTCAAGTCGTACAAGGTGTATCAACGGTGGAAGAAGCGACTGAAGGGCCAAGGGAAGGCCATAGAGTTCATCTAAGGAGCACCAAGCATCGGCAGGCGACGAACGTCCGTGGCTCCATGGACGGACGTCCGGATTTCGAGGTGCTCATGGCTCTAGTGAGCACAGACGTCCGTAGTGCACCACGGACGTTCGTGGACCCCAAGTCAGACGTCCGTGAAAATCGGCGCCTCAACATCTTAAGTGACGTAATTGTCCTTAGATTTTGTCCTTTTTGTAAATTACCACTTAGAGTAACTTAGTATTTTTCTATTTTAGGTTTATTCTCTTGTAATGGCTATAAAGCCCAATTTGTAAGCCATTTTTGTCACTTGATGGATTAATGAAATGATGCATTGCATTTTGAGCTTGAGAGAAGCTTTGAAGAGTGAGTCTTCTTCCCTGAGAGGGGTTTGGTGTGAGGCCAAGGGTGAGATGCCCATGTTACTTTGATCTTCTTTCTTCTATCTTCCTATTATCTTGCTAATCTCTTGAATCTCAAATCTCCCTTTTGCTTGATTGTTCAAATCTCAAACCCTAGATTTAGAGCAATATTGATGTCCATCCTTATGGATCGAATCCAACCCTAGCCCATTGATCCATAACTGTTGTTGGACTCGAGCTTGCTCGATTTGAGCCATTTAATCGATTCGATTCAAAGACCTAGTGAGGAGCTACCGATTCCCAGAAGAATTACGATCTAACGCCCTAACCTAGACGAAGCGAGAGTTCTATCTCTCAGATCGCCTCTTCCGCCATCCTAATGGATCCCGCACATCGGATTGGACCCTATGTGATCCAAAGCATGGTCACCTAAATGGAATCCCGCAAAACCCCAAGGTATCGCTTCAATTTTTGATTAATTGCTTAATTAATTAGTTTAATTTCGGCAAAATCATCACATCATGGGCATTCACGGATTTCAGGGTCATTGTCCTGCGTCAGTTTTAGTATCAAAGCTTAGGTTCTAGGTTAGGGCATCTTTTGCATGTCATTTTGCTTTCTTTAAATTTCATTCCATTTGCGTTCCATTGCATGCATGTCACGTATTCGATAAAATCACCAACTCATTTGTGTGTCCCTATTAGTGTGCTCATTTGTGCGCACACCGTGTGTTTGATAAAATTCCTCACTCACTTTTGTTCATAGTTGTGTGTTATTTTAGAACCCGTGTTAGTGTGTTGTGGTCACCATGGACCCGAATATGATTGCCGATGCTCTTAAGGGCATCCAAGCCATGTTGATCACTATGAAGTATAGGATGGATGCCATGGAGGAAGCCCAAACGGCTATAGTTGGCTCTAACGAGATGCTTCTCAACCGCTTGGATCGGTTGGAAGGTGATGAGGAGCATCATGGCCGACGCATTGAGCGTAATGGTCTGCGCTTTTTGCGTAGCGAGCAGCCCGGGGGGCGACATCGAAATCAAAGGGAACTAGTTCATCGCGGAGATGACTATGACCCGGATGAGAGACTCCTCAAGAATGTTCAAGTTGAGTTTCCGACATTCGATGGAAGAACGGACCCTAAAGTCTTCCTCAATTGGGTCTCCGATATGGATCACCATTTTGAGTGGTATGGCATGGACAATGAGCGGTGCGTTAGACTTGCGAAAATGAAGCTCATTGGTCAAGCTCGACTCTTTTGGGTCAATGTCGAGCGCATGCGTTCAAATGCGGGTCGTGTTCCCGTTACCCGTTGGGAGGACATGAAGGAGCATCTCACGGAGAAGTATGTTCCTTTATCATACTACCACCGCCTACTTGACCAATGACAAAATCTGCACCAAGGTAGTATGCCCGTAGCTGAGTACATTGGCAAGTTTGAGGAGTTTATGATGAGAGCCAATGTATCGGAAGATCCTCAAGTCACTCTTTCAAGGTTCCGCACCGGGTTGCGATTGGACCTCCAAAAAGAGTTAATCTCTCACCCCGTCGACACTCTTGAAGAATGCTACGCCCTTGTGCAAGACCTTGAGAGGTACTTGAAAACGACGGTGGTGAGACGATTTGAGCCGCATGCCGGTAGCCATAGAGTTGGATAAGGGAGGCCTAGTGCTGGAAACTCACCTCCCAAACCGACCCAACCCACTCCTACAAATGTTCGGGTTGACAAAGGGAACGGTGTGATAGGTGAGTTCTCAAAGGGTGGCACTCAAACCAAGTGCTATAAATGTCATAGGTTTGGCCACTTTGCCACCCAATGCCCTACCCGAGACCCACAAAGGACTCTCTTGATTGAAGGAGAAGTTGATGAGAGAGAAGGTGAAGAAGAGGAAGTATATGAGCCGGAAGTCACGCCTAGTGATGAGGAGGGTGACGAGGTAACCGAGCACTAGTTTGCACCCAAGAGTGTTTGGTTGTGAGGTGTGCCCTTGCACAACCTCAACGTGAAGAGAAGGGTGATTGGCGTAGAGATAACATTTTCAATACTTTCGCCAAGTGTGGGGAGAAGAGTTGTAGAGTCATTGTGGATAGCAGGAGTTGCACAAATGTTGTGTCTACACACACCATTACCCGCTTAGGGCTTACACCCGAGCCCCACCCGAGACCGTACAAAGTCGCATGGGTCGACTCCTCTTCCATCCTCGTGTCCCAAAGGTGTTGTGTGCCGATACAATTAGCCTCGTATTCGCACACCTTATGGTGTGATGTGGTGCCGATGGATGTAGGCCATATCATCTTGGGGAGGCTATGGCTCTATGACATGGACGTGACCCTCCTTGGGTGGTCAAATGTGCGCACGTTCATGCATGGGGGCAAGAAGATAAAATTAAAATCCTTGCCTCCCAAGACACCATCGGGCAAGAAAGTTGAGAAGAAGGGCGGTCAATCTAAGACCATCAATATTGTGAGCCCTTCGGAGTTTGAGAGAGCGTCATTAGATGAGAGTGTGGTATATGTTGTCATCACCGTTGAGCGTGCTCTCGAGTCTATGGGTGACTACCCCAAGGAGGTTGGGCCAGTTTTGAAAGAGTTTGAGGATGTCTTCTTGGAAGACTTACCCAATGAGCTCCCTCCCATGCGTGACATTCAACACGCAATAGACTTGGTTCCCGGATCTACCTTACCAAACCTACCTCACTATAGGTTGAATCCGGTGGAACATGCCGAGTTATCGCGACAAGTTGATGAGCTCCTTTGGAAGGGATTCATCCAAGAGAGCTTGAGCCCATGTGTCGTACCCGCACTACTCATACCCAAGAAAGATGGCACGTGGCGGATGTGTGTGGATAGTTGGGCCATTAACAAAATTATGGTCAAGTATCGGTTTCCTATACCGGGGCTCGATGATATGCTGAATATGATGGTTGAAGCTATTATCTTCTCTAAGATAGATCTCAAGAGTGGCTACCATCAAGTTCGAATCCACCCCGGTGATGAATGGAAAACCGCTTTCAAGACCAAGGATGGTCTTTATAAGTGGATGGTCATGCCTTTTGGGCTTTCAAATGCCCCAAGCACTTTCATGAGGCTCATGACCCAAGTTGATGCGGGACCTCAAGGTCAAGAGCTGTAGTTTTGAGCTACAACAAATTTTCCAGCCAAGAAGAAGCGGAGCGAAAACCAGAACTAGGCGTGAAGACGAAAATTCTGGAGAATGAATCGAACACATGGCAAATTCGATCGATCGAAATCACTTCGAGTTGTTTTAGTCGTTTTAGAAGTCTAAATTCGAACTTTAAACTTTAGGGGTTTAATTGTCTTTTATTTAATATTTGTTTTAGGGTTTTCTTTTATTGTAAGACCCCTATATAAGGTCTTTAAAACAATGTAATTAGGGAGTTTTTTGATTAATGAATGAAAGAGAGTTGCTTTGGTGCAAACCCTAGAGAGCTTGTGAAGAGTTTTCAACCGAGGGAGTGAATCCTTCAAAACCTTGAGGAGTGAGCAATCGTTTCTCGTGCGATTTGGTACGAAGCTGACGTACAGCCGTGGTGTGAAGCTTCGGAAAATCCTTGGTGTGAAGCCTTGGAATCTATCCTTTTATTTTAACTTTTCTCTAGTTATCAGGTATTAATTTTCTTTCTTCCCCTTGATAAAAAGAACAAAAAATCCCAAAAGAATCGAATTCCATGATGTCGTTAAGCTTCCCTTTTTGAACTATTTATTCAAGTTTTATTTCCTTCAAAATCTCCGAGGAATTAAATCCGATATTGCAATTATCGCTTGATGCCCTAAACTAGAACGAATTATGAGTTCCTTCATCGGAGCCGTTTTTCTAGATTGGGAAAGGTTTCACGCATGCAGATGCTAAACGGATTAATCTAATGTTTCATTAATTTCATTGAATTAATTTTGTGTTGCTTGATTTTGAATATTTCCGCTATTCAGTTCATTTTAAAAGTTAATCCCCAAATTCGCATATTAGGATTTTAGCGTTTGTCCTGCGTCACAAGTGTTGCGACCATTTATCGGGAAGTTCCTTGTGGTGTACTTTGATGACATTTTGATCTATAGTCACAACAAGGAGCAACACTTGGTCCACCTTTGGTTAGTTTGTGAGACATTGAGAGAAGAAAAATTGTATGCGAACTTCAAGAAGTGTACATTCATGCAACAATCCGTTATCTTCTTGGGGTTCATTGTCTCGGCTGATGGTATCGTTGCCGACCCGGAAAAGGTAAAGGCTATTTTAGAGTGGCCCGAGCCTAGGAACATACATGAGGTCCGTAGCTTCCATGGGTTGGCCACCTTCTATCGTCGCTTCATTCGAAGCTTTAGCATTATTATGGCTCCTATCATCGATTGTATGAAGAAAGGGGAGTTTCAATAGAGCAAAGCCGCGACGAAGGCCTTTGCCGAGATAAAGGGGAAAATGTCTAGTGCACCTGTCATGCGCCTACTGGACTTTTCTAAAGTCTTTGAGGTCGCTTGTGACACTTCGGGTGTAGGAATAGGCGGAGTACTTAGCCAAGAGGGCCACCCCGTGGCCTACTTTAGTGAAAAACTCAACGAAGCAAAGCAAAAATACTCTACCTATGACAAGGAGTTCTATGTGGTCGTCCGATCTCTTTGGTATTGGAAACATTACCTTAGACCGCAAGAATTTATCCTATTTTTCGACCATGAAGCCTTACGCTTCCTCGCTTCCCAAAAGAAGTTGAACCCAAGGCACGCGACGTGCGTCAAGTACCTTCAAGGGTTCACATTTGTATTGAAGCACAAGGCCGGTGCTGAAAACAAAGCGGCGGATGCTCTTAGTCGCCGGGTAACGACTTTGTAAGTCATGAGCACCGAGGTCGTAAGATTTGAGCAATTGATCCAAGATTATCCCGAGTGCTCAGATTTGGGGCGGAATACATTGCTCTACGGGACAATCCCCCAATGCCAACTCTACGTATACCCTCCAAGATGGGTATATGTTTATAGGAAATCGCCTATGCATCCCTCGCACATCATTGCGCGACTTCCTCACTTGGGAGTTCCATGCCGGGGGGATTGCCGGCCATTTTGTGCATAACAAGACCATCGTGCTCGTTGAAGATCGATTCTTTTGGCCGGGTCTTACGCGTGATGTTACCTGGATTGTGCGCCTATATCGTACTTGCCAAATTTTCAAGCAACAAAGGCAAAATACCGGCGTGTACACCCCTTTGCAGGTACCACACACGCCTTGGCAAGATGTCTCTATAGACTTTGTGTTGGGTCTTCCCAAGACCCTCCGCAAGCACGACTCCATATTTGTTGTCGTGGACCGCTTCTCCAAGATGGCCCACTTCATACCGTGCCACAAGTCCACGGATGCAACCCATGTGGCAAAGTTATTTTTCAATGAGGTAGTGCGCCTCCATGGGCTACCCAAGACCATTGTGTCGGATAGGGATGTCAAGTTTACAAGTTACTTTTGGAAAACCCTATGGCACATGATGGGTACAATGCTCCAATTTTTTCGGCATATCACCCGCAAACCGATGGCCAAACGGAAGCCACCAATAGGAGCCTAGGCAATCTACTTCGATGTCTTGTCGGTGACCACATTAGGACTTGGGACTCCATTTTGCCATTAGCCGAGTTTGCATATAACAACTCCGCCAATAGGTCAACAGGTAAGAGTTCGTTGGAAGTGGTGCATGGTCATAAACCGAAAACACTCCTAGACTTGATTCCTATGTCTGCATCTCACCGCACATCCGAGCCCGCGGATACATTTGCACAACATATTCATAACTTGCATGCCGAAATTAGACGTAAAGTTAATTCAAGTAATGATAATTACAAGTTATCGGCGGATTCCCACAAGCGTTTCAAGGAATTCCAAATTGGTGAGCATGTGATGGTTCGGGTTAGGTTGGAATGGTTCCCATCGGGAATCGCGAAGAAGCTCCAAGCCAGCGGTGCCGGACCTTATAAGATTGTAGCAAGGAGTGGTTCGAATGCTTATGTTCTTGAGCTTTCTCATGATGTGGGGGTTAGTTCAACTTTCAACGTGGAAGACCTAGTTCCTTATCTAGGCTCAATCCCACCCCCTTGCAATCCTTTCCAAGCATCCTCCACTCATGAGCCAACCCAAACCTTGCAACCTATTCCACCTCCTCCTCCAAAAGAACCTAAGCGAGATGTGATTGAGAAGATCTTAGACGATCATGTGGTCTCAACCCATGATGGGGGGTTTCAAAGGTACTTAGTGAAATGGATCTAAAAGCCGGAATCCGAAAATACATGGATCACAGAAGAAGAAGTCCGCCGCCTAGACCCCGACTTACTTGATCGCTACCATGACCGTTCTTCATCGGTGATGAAGCCCTTTCGGTTTGGGGGAATTGACGGGGCCGTTACCAACAAGGACCTAGGGTTCAGGCCGTATAAAGTGTATCAACGACGGAAGAGGCTCCCCACCTAAATCTTGTGCCTTCGGATACCTCCTGAGCGCATCCTTTCACTGCCTTCCACCAGTCCGATCTGTGATTGGGATTGGAGATGTCGTCATCGGGCGTCCCGTATTTAGCAGACGCTATTTGGCACCACAGTTTATTCCTCTCCCCTTCATCTCCCATCCTCCACACCCACTTGGCTAAGAGAGCTTTATTGACTACCCTTAAATTTCTGATTTTAAGGCCACCTCGGTGTTTAGGTTCGCAGCAGTAGTCCCATTTGACTAGATGCATCTTCTTCTGATCCCCCGTTCCCTCCCAAAGGAAAACCCTAACATTTTTTTCAAGTTTCGTTGTAATAGTAGCCGGCGCACGCAAGAACAACATCATAAGAAGCGAAAGTCAATTTGATGAGGGTCAACCTTCCTCCGTAGCTGAGCATTTTACTCTACCATGTTGCCAACTTCTTATGAAATCTCTGAACGACCGTATCCCATAACCGAACCCCCCTCATCCTCCTCCCGAAACCCAGCGGGATTCCTAAGTAGGAAATTGCTAGCGTAGCCGTAATGCACCCGATGTCTCTAGCCACCTGATTAGTGATCTCCGTGGGCGTATTTTTCCCCGACAAGCTTGATTTGTGAATATTTATCCGCTGCCCTGAGAGTGCTTTGAAAATAGTTAAAACGTCCTTGGTCGCCTTAATCTCCCTATCCCCATTATTTCCGTTACAGAATACTATCGTGTCATCCGCATATTGAAGATGGGAAATCGATGGGCCCTTGTCCGCAGTGATGAATCCTCTTATGAAGTTCGAATCTTCCGCCCTCCTAAAAAGATTGTGTAAGGCCTCTCCTATACAATTAAATAACAGAGGTGATATGGGATCCCCCTGCCGTAGCCCTTTCTTGCTTTTGAAGTAGCCGCGAGGTGTTCCATTTATGAGAATCGGGAAACGAACCGAAGCGTAACAACCTTTCATCGACTTTCGCCGTTTACCTTCGAAACCCATCCTTTGAAGAACGTAATCTAGGAAGTCCCACTGCGCAGTATCGTACGCTTTTTCCATGTCGATCTTGAACACCCATCCTTTGTCTTTGCGCCTCTTGGCAGAGTGTATAGTTTCAGAGGTAGTCACCACAATGTCCATTAGTTGCCTTCCCAGAATGAAAGCCCCTTGCACGTTAGATATTAGCTGGTTGATGACACACTTTAGCCGATTAGCTAGAACCTTAGAGATAATCTTATACACACTTCCTATGAGACTGATAGGCCGGAAATCGGTTATGGCAGTAGCCCCTTCCCGCTTTGGGATTAACGCTAAGAAAGAGGAATTCATGCTTTTATTAACCCTTCCTGTCTCATAGAACTCATGTATCATGGCCATAAAGTCCTCTCTGATGGTCGACCAACAGCTTCTGAAAAACTCTATAGTAAAGCCGTCTTGACCCGGCAACTTATTAAAATGCGAGCTCTTTATAGCCCTTTTGATCTCATCTTCATCGAATGATCTTTCCAAATAATTGGCCTCTTCATTCGAGATAGAATCGATCCCGTCCATGCGAGGTCTGATCGTCGCCTCGGAATTAAACTGTTGCTCGTAAAACTCTGAATTTTGCCCAGGATTATGGCTTGGTCCGCATAAACTGTCCCGTTGATGTTAATAGAGGAGATATGATTCCTCCTCCTTCCATTAACAACCATATGGAAGAATTTATTATTCCCATCTCCCTCCCTTAACCAGTGCGCTTTAGATTTTTGACGCCATTCCTGTTCCCCTTGCAACAAAATCCGGTTGACCTCAAACTTTAAGGCTGTTTGAATGTCCTTCTCGAACTCGGAGAGCGCCGCCTTCTCTTCAGCTCTGTCCAACTCGGCTATCTCGACCATAATCCTCTCATGGATTTGCCTTGTCTTCCCGAAATTTCCTTTGTTCCACTCCTTAATTTTTGTTTTAATATTTTTGAGCTTGGTGGTGAAAACATAAGACGGAGACCCGGTCGTTCTGTTTTGAACCCACCATAACTGGATTAACTGCTTGAACTCCTCATTCTGCAACCAGGAATTACAAAATCTGAAAGGACCCGGTCTCTATGCTCGGTAGACGATAATACTATTGGTCTATGATCGGAAATTTAGGTAGACCATACAGTTACTCTAGGATCGTGAATCGCCTCAAGGAAATCGGTCTGGCATAGAAATGTATCCAACCTGCATAGCGTCGGATCATCCTGACCGTTGGACCACGTAAATCTCCCTCCCGACATCCCAAGATAAAACAACGCCTCCTGCGATATACAATCCGCGAACAACTCTCTTGCCGTAAGGTCGATAGTCCCCTTGTTTTTCTCATCATCAGTCATGAGGGCATTGAAGTCCCCTCCAATGCAAGCCGGGGGCTCCCATTTGTCCAGCACCGTGCTTTGTTCGAAAAAGAAATCCTTGCTGCTCCTATTATCGTTAGGTCCGTAAACTGTTATGGCCACCCACTCCTTACCATTTCTGCAGTCTTGGAGATGAGCAGTGGCCAAGAAGTTGCTCGTCTCTGAGTCTAACAGCTTATAACAGTCCGCATTCCAAGCTAACAGAACGCCTCCCCTCGAGCCTTCGGCTTCCACTGCGATCCATTCCCAAGCAGCACTCGGCAGCACCGCTCTTACTAAGGTAGCCCCCCCCCACCCATTTAGTTTCTTGCAGCCCAATAACCTCTGGGCTCTGATTGGCGATGAAAGCTTTCACCAACGCCCTTTTATCGGAGAGACCTAAGCCTCGAGCATTCCAACTTAGAAAAATCATAAGGAAATACGCATAAAAAATACCCCTCCAAAATCCCATTAAGAGAGACCCCTATGGTATTCCCCCTGAGAGGATTGGGTCTGGCCCGTACCTTTCCGCTGACCCTTCCTTGCTCTGGTGCAGAAAAGGCCCCATTTCGATCTGACACCCCACTTCGATCTGCCATGTCCCTTTTTGCCTTTTTGCCTCTCTGCCTTCGCTAACTGTTTCCCCCTTTCAATGATCTGACTATATAGGTTCAGGAGACCCCTCTGGCCCGTTTGATAGGTGATCCCCATATCAGTACCAAGTCTGATCAATCTTTCATTTTCCCTTGTTGTGTCTGTTAATCTCGAATCCTCGCTCTTCCCTGCATTCTTGTCAAGAGCAATGGATCCCCCTAACTCCCCTTGTTGCCTCCCTGACTCCGTGTGGGTCAGATTTGCGATGGGCGATGACGTGTCTCTCTGTTCGTCGGTCCTGTGGTCTGGCCCAGTACAAATACCCTGAAAACCCAAATCAAACAATTTACTAGAAGGTGCCCTGGGTCTAGAGGGTCCAGGTTCAAGAATATTAAAAGTATAATTATTAGTCATGCCCATTGGGCCCATGGGTTCGTCAGTCAACCCGGTATCATTGTTTCCGTTGAGGGCCATGCGTAGAGATTGATGTTCCTGTGTAGGCCCGTTGGCCCAACTGAGCTTCTCTATGGAGTCCGACACGTGTGAAAAGACTGTTCCTCCCGTGTGATCGCTGGCTGAAAGAGTGACGTGGCTTACGATATCGATGTGGTAAATCCCCTTACCCTTTGGTTCGGATGAAACTGGTTGGGTGCCACTTAGACCATTTGCCCTTGATTTGGACTGAGTGACCTCTCTATTCGTCGAAGAGCAGGAGTTGGTTACCCTGGAAGGACATGTGTCACCCACCTCAGACTTCCCAATATTAAATCGTCGTCCCATCCCGTAGACGCCTTTTTCGTTGAGGACCCCTCCTCTGTTCTAGATCCACCACGTGTCTCGATCTCAAGAACTAGAAGCTTTTGATTTTCCAGGTGAAGTCTCTTTTGTCCCTTTCCATCACCATCAACATTTAAGGAAGGATGCACGTCCCTTGAGGCGGAAGACGCGTGTCGCCCCTTCTCCTTCTCATCCAACTTTTGACAAGTATAACCTCTGCGCCCTTTTGTTCTTTAGAATGGTACGTCGCTGCTTCTGGAAAGACGTTCTCCTGCCAGCCCGAGTTATCAAAGTCGTCCCTCTCCAGCTCATCATGCCACCTCGGTCAGCCACACCAATGGGTCCGCCGGTCCGTGCTGACTGGGAATGCGGCCGTGTATCCTCCCTGATGGAAGCCGATCCGCGAGTGTTGGAAACGTGGGAGCTTCGTCCCATCCCCACATTGCATTTCCCCATGAATCTCTCCCGTCTCGCTGAGAATTTCACTGCGAGTAATCGCCGCATTCTCTTCCTCACCGGCCCTTACCCAAGCAGTTGTAATGATGCCGTCATCTCGAATCGTCATCCGTTTGTTCCTCTCCAGTTCGCTTCACCACCGATACCTGCTGCCATCAATGAGGATATCTCCCCATCGTCGTACGTCGACAATGTTCGTGAGGCGAACGACGATCCTCGCATATCGGATATCCTTCCTCTCAGCAGTGAGAGTGTCGATGCCGAGGAAGAGTTCACAGAGTCGGCCTATTCCGCTGAGGACCTCGGTGGTCCATAGGAAAGGCGGCAACCCGTAAATACGAAGCCAGAAACCATCAGCTTCGTCTTTTTGGACGTTTGTAGAAAAGCTATCCTCCTCCCATCTGCTACACCGAATGATGTTTCCTCCTCGCTCCGATGTTCCATGATTTACCAGTAGATCGATAGCCGCGGGAACCTCGTCCGAGAAAGCGGCAAGGAAAAATCTGTCTTTTGTATATTATGTTGCTCTACTATGAGATATATGGAGACAGTTTTTCCCTTGCGTACACTTTTTTACATACCATTGAATATCGTAAATAAAATAATTTCTTAAACTTCCGCTATGCATCTTTGTTTCTGATCCGACAACCGCTTGCTCATTCGGTATCCCTGGACATGCACATACTGAGGCGGGGAGGGGCGTTTCAGGATTTACCTTTTTCACCTTTGCTTGTGTATTTGCTACAAGCTCGTTGGAAGAATAATTATCATATTCCACACAGGCTATGGGTGTTTCTGCCACTATAGAATATGTGCAGAAGAACTCTTAGGGATAATTGACATATATACGTAACTACCCTTTGATTTAAACATGACTTTTTGGGGCAATGACTGAAAGCTGAAAAAATTCATAATGATATTATCTGAACGGAAATATTCCAACCATTGGATTTATTTTTCTAATTGATTTAGTTCTAATTGTGCTTTGAATTAGATCAACAGAATACTACTAACTTTTTCTTTATAGTATTTATGGTGCTTTTGAACTGCATGATATTAGAAACCTGCTCTAGCAGAAGAGGAATGCAATTTGTGTCTTGATTTCACCGTTTTGATTTTTTATGCGCAATATTACTCTTATTCCACTACCCAATTCATTGACTATTTTGATGGACTATTGATGTCGGATCATATACCGTTTATGTGATTTGTTTTTCCACTTTTCTCATATTTTAATAAAATTTCAATTTTTAACTTGATAAAAAAGGGAAAAAATGTTCCTCTGAACTTTCCTCTGTAGATCACAATATAGTGGCTTCATCATATAAGTTTCTTTCGTGTAACTTATTTTTATTTAGTAAATTTAAATTATGCATCCTACAATGACTTATATTGTATGATGGCTATTCTCTTGATGCCAGATAGTACTCGGGGAGTCATTTATGGCTTTACATCTGTACAATGATAAGGTTTCACTTCGAAATTCAGTAGGAAGGTTGTTTGGTCTCTCTCCTTTGGTTAGTGGTCGCTGCTATTTTTTATTTTGGGTTCTGCTTCTCTGCACAAATATTCGGCCAAAGTCTCGTGTCACTCCATTTATTTGCCATGCAGGTTCCTGGTTTCGGTATATCACTCATGGATGCTGGGTACATGATCTTTTCGACCTTGCTATCTGTTTCTGTTCATGAATTTGGACATGCTGTTGCTGCTGCAAGGTCGGTTCCATCTTTCTTTCTTTTTCCTTTTTTTTGGTATCATTTAATCTGATATGCAATATCCTATTGCCACCACTTAAAAAAGAATCATAACTCTGGCATTTGATTGTTTTAACACCGTTAGCTGGTTAAATTAAAGTTCGCTGCCTGTTATATATATATATATATATATATATACCTTTAAATCCACCCATCGAATCTTTGAGTTCACCCACGCTGAAACACATTGACTGCATTTAATCAGACGATGGAGATCGTTTATCCTCCCAATTTTCACAGGATGAATCTTGAGATCATGGGCGTACCATCAAACGGTCAGTGTTTTATTTCACGTGGCACACAGCTAAAAAAAGTGACCTTAACATCACGTGCAAGCTCAAAATTGATTTTAAGGTCACTTTTTTGGGTGTGTACCATATGAAATAAAAAACCACCCGTCTGATGGTACGCCCATGATCTCAAATCCATTGTGTGAAAGATTGGGACGATAAACAATCTCCAACATCTGATTCAATGCAGTCAATGTGTTTCAGCATGGGTGAACTCGAAGATTTGGTGGGTGGATTTAAAGGTACTCTATATATATTTGCATAAATGTAGATGTCAGTGCTGCTTTTGTGATTATTTTAGTTCCTACTTGTTATGCGATTATATGGTGTGACAATGAACAAATACTTCTGTTGCGACATGGATGAGTTGTAAAATGCATTAGGATGCCTTAATTGAAACTTCACAATATATGCTATATGTTTCCTGTCTTTTAACTTATGTTTATTTGAGGATTACCTGTATTCCATATGGGCATAGACATGTAGACCTAAGTTCCGGGACCATACCGGCTTTCCATCCTCTTCCTATGGTCGAGGGGATCCTTTCAAACCACACCGAGAGGACCATGTTAATTCACCCTTCTGCCTAATGGCTAGGGTGATATGCTGGTCTCCCCTGTCTGCCAACCCCTCACTCCCCACAAACAAACCGCCACCACACCACTGGAGAGCTTCTACCTGACATTGGGAATTAGGGGTCGAGAAATGCCGAGTGACGAGTGATAACTGAGTTGGATTAAGAATAGATTGGGTGAGAAGGAAGCGATAGATAGTTCCCCTGTAGAATGCATATGGAGAGGAAGTGATGACTTTGGTTGTCTACGAGAAGCAGTGTTGGCTGCCACTTGGCATGATATAACAGAATCTTGGAGGATACCGAGATGTATTAGGCGATCCGCCTCCATATCATAGCCACCAAGACGAGTATATCGTCTCAGTTAATGCCCAATACTTGTAGTTAATAATATACCGTATCACCAGTGTTTGAGATGATACATTTCAGTATCAGCCCATTCTAATACTGAGACAAACGCCGAGATTTTAATCCTTTTTTGGAAGTGCCATGCTTCTTGATCAAGACACTTATCCGCCCAATCCTTCTGCAGCTAGGTCCACGACATGAGACCTACTTATTAAACCATCACTAAAATCGAGGCATGTCTAGGGGATAAGGTTGAGGAACAGATTGCACTAGATGGCCTTCATGAATAGGCTCACGAAGTCGAGCCTTCTTTTCCAAATAAGAAATTTAAGAACTATGTGGGGAAGTATAGGGTGTAAATATGGATACAACAAAGAAGCTAGCTCGGGCAATGGTTTATCAGCTGAGGTTTGAGTGCCCAATAGCTTGAACATGAGTTTTAGAAGGCTACTGGACCTTATACGTACGGTGAAATAGGATTGGGAGTAGGGAAAGTACGTGAACTGAGTGGGAGCAGCTAGGCAAACCATATGGCCATCTGAGGGAATTAATCCACTCTCTGTTCGATAGAACTTTTTTATTTATATTTATATTTTATCAGCCGTCATTCAACATTCCAGATATTGAACTAGATATAGACATGGTAGGGCCGTAATCCTTCAAATCTAAACTTGGAGTAACCTAGGATTGAACCGTACAATAATCATGAGCACGGAGCTACTTGTCCTCCACCTTGCTAGCTAATCCCATATATTGACTGGTCTGAAAAATCATTTTCCTATGACCACACTTGTTGACCATGCATGCCAGACCTTGCCCGGGGTAACCAAAGTACTTGAGCTTGGCTGCCGGCCGCCCGTATCTCTTTTGTTTCCCCCCCTTTTTGTTGGGGTATTGTTTATTTTTAAAATAGGTAAGTTGGGTAATCTGGCTAGGGAATGGATGGGATGATGCCCTTGCCTTTACCTGGCCTTGAAGTGGATATTCTGCGGGTATAGTTTTGACTTTTGACTATAAGATGTGTGTTAATTTCTGTAGTTAGGGTTTGGTGAGGCAGAAGGATAAGGAGAGATAGATAGGAAGAAATTAGGGTTGAGTTTCACACTATGTTCTCATCCCCGTAATCATTAATATTTGTACTCCTTTTACAATGATATTGACACACCCACAAATACTAAGATACCCCATTACATAATAGAACCTACGCGCGCCCACACACACACCAACTTATGACATATTCTACTTACACACCAACAGTGAGTGGATCTTACTCGCGAGGGCTTGAATCACGCTTAGGGATTGTGATCAGGAACTAGGTCCCGATCACAATCTAAATATAACTCGGGTGTAAAACCGAACCAGCAGATAACTGCGGAATCAGAAGAGTAAAGCTTATTGGCTATGCCTTTTCATACTATCCTTGTGTAGATGCTTCCCGTGCTTTCGCCCATGTTGCTCCCATAGCTACCGATGGTGATACCTCTGCCTATGCAGGTTTTGCCTCTGTTCCTGATGCTACATTGCTTATGGTAAATATGTATCTGCTGTCTCCTGATGCTTGAGGTTGGTCTAAACTAGGTCTTCTAGGTATAGAACTACTTTAGTTTCACAAAGAAAATGAAGTTTGGGACTTGTCTAGTCCTTTGTTGCCAAACCTTAGCTTTCGGGTAAACTGATGGTTGGTGTCATTATCTCTTTTCTGCCTTAGTAAAAAGGGGCCTGCCTCTATTTATGCTCTACTGACGTATGCTCCTATGTAAGCTTCTTGCTTTGGAATTGCATCTTAAGCATGAGGGTTGTAGTCATAAGGCTATCAATTGTTCATCACCCTGTTGAATGACACTCAAAAAAATAAAAAAATGGGAGCTAAAACTTGCACACGAGATTTGTACTGTGGCACATGGTTAAAAATAAAGATTTTGTATTTGTGGGATCTGTGACATGTGGAATACCATCTAAACTGTCTGATTTGAAGAACATGATGGAAAGATCTTTGAGGCCAAGATTGTCACGAAACGTGATTTTTATCATCTGATTGAATACAGTCAAAGGCCATCATCTGATTCAATGGTTGAATCCAACAAATCAGATGATAGAGATCATGTTTAGTGCCAAATTTTGGTCTCAAAGATCTTTATATCATAGTCTTCAAATCAGACAGCTTAGCTAGTGTTCCAAAATCCACGTGGCCAAGATCCCCATGCGCCACAGTACGAATCTTGTGTGCAAGTTGTAACCCCGCTCCCTAAAAAAATTCATAAGTTGATATATAGGGTGCACTGTTTAGTGGTAAAAAAAAAAATACTGGTAACTGCTGAAGTTGTTCTAGAAGGGTTTTTACCTTATATTCTGTTTATTTGAAATACTCGGATTGGATTGTTTAAATCTGTGAATGCATTAGTTTTTAATTCTCTGCTTGCCTTAATAAATGAATGGATGCTTTGAATGGATTTTCTGATATTTGTGGCAGATATGCAGAACTGATGTAACTATTATTAAGGTCATGTAACTGATTTAAGTATCATCATATAATGATGGTGAAAAGAAATTATGGGAAATCTTTTGTAGCTTGAATTTTTCGATTTGATTTTGGAAGGTTAGATGCTCATTGCTCGTCTTGTAGGCACAAATTCACCAAATAACAGTGAGGGCATGCACATTGAATACGTTGCCATATTTATAGCAATCCTATTTCCTGGGGCTTTGGTCGCATTCAACAATGAATTGTTGCAATGTTTGCCTCGCTTCGCTATCCTTCGCATATATTGTGCTGGCATTTGGCATAACGCAGCGGTAAGTGAATAATATTTCTTCCCCAAATATACGGGATAAGGTGTTGCTGGTGACCGTGAAGTTTGATTTCTACCGTCTTTCTTATACATCTCAATTTTACCTGTTGTAAATCTTTAATATTATTTCTGTGTGGGGTGGATCAACACCTTGCCACCTTTATGCATGCCATGATGAACTATTTTTTAAGAATTTTGACTGATATATTTCAGAGCATCAAATGAGATGTCTAAAAATCCCAGCTGTTCTTATCATGAGGTTGTCCAAGGTTTGTCTTTACAATGTCCACATGCACTAGTTAGAACTATTTCAAAAATAAAATTAACATATTTGGTTGTAGAAATGATTTAGATATTTTTTATCATGAGCAAAGAGAAGCAATGTAAACACCTTGAGCAGTGCGGTTATTCCAATTGTTTTTCCCTGTCCTCCCTCTCTCTCCCCCTCTGGAAAGCCACCACACGAAGCTAGCCACAATCATGAGCAAATGGAAGCAAAGCCAAATTAGGGTTATGGTTAGGTGAGAGAGAGAGAGAGAGAGAGAGAGAGAGAGAGAGAGAAGAAGAAGAAGAAGAAGAAGAAGAAGAAGAAGAGAAAGAATTAGGGTTGAGTTGCTAAGCTTAGCCTTTCACCAAAGCATTAATATCTTATTTTATATATATGGCAGAGGGGAAAATGCGCCCAGGCGTGGAGATATCTCTGCGCCTTTTGATATGGGCGTGACATGTGGTGCCTTTTTTGTGAAGTGATGGGTGGCATGGGGCGGCCCACTTTATTAACTAGGGTTAAAATTTTAAAATATTTTAAAAATTATATTTCCTTTCAGCCACCATTCTTGACTTTTTTAGAAGTCTCCTCTCTCTTCTCCCCCTTTTTCCAACAAATTGTCAGACTTACTTATTCAGGTATATTTTACTCAGAAAATGTGGGTGCCCAGTAGCAAAGAGCTAGCACCTCGATATTGAAGTGCCGATACCCCAGTAGAGAGGCACCGACACCTCGATAGCGAGGAGTTGACACCTCAACATATGGGGGTCGACGCCTTTATATAGAGGTGCCAGCGCTTCGCTAAAAAAAAGGGTGCTGACGCCTCGTTTTAGGGGCGCCGATGCCCCTATGTCAAGGTGTCGACTGTCACGTCACTCCTTGCGACGTGCACTTGTGTGCGACACCTAACTTCCAAAGCTAGGCCAACCTAACAAACTCACAACCAAGTTAAGTAGCGTTGGCTTCTGGATACAATTGAGAATTCGATGAGCAGTGACAAGTAGTGGGCCGTCTTCCTTTCGGAGTTGACCCGCACTGCGGGGATGGTCGGAACCCCCCCAAACGCGATGGCCCTAGGTTGCACGGAGTGTGCCCTAGAGCGACCAAGCAATATAAGGCTCGGATGCACGAACTAAAGCCAACGAGGGCTAGCTTACGTGTTCGTATACCAGTACACTCAGCTAGCAATCCGTCCAGTAGTATGTCGCGTAGTAATTGAGCTACAATCAGTATCTATAAGGGTTAAAACCCATCTGGGGGAAAGTAACGGGAGGCTCTCAAAGGTATTGGTTTGACCCCATGACACACGCCCTCATTCCATGGCACACAGAGCTCTCATCCACACCAACGCCCCCAACGGTCCCCATCTCCCCCCCATGCCGCTATGTCGCGAACCCTCATGGCCCACAATCAACACACTTGGAGTCTCTACGGCGAAGCCCTCATGGCTTGGTGACGCGCCTGCAAAGCCCCAACTTCAATCCACCATGCCTCCATGTGGAGCACAAGTGGCACTGCGGCTGGCCCGGATAGCCACGCCGTGATCATATGTCACATCCTCCCCTACTCAGTTTCTTCGACGCCCCCGTCGACGCGCTTCAACTACTCTCAAAGCAGACTGGAAGGAAGACTGGTCACTCTCAAACTCCTAAGTATTCTCGGCCTCGGGTAGGCCCTTCCAGTTCACAAGATACTCCACAAGAAAATCACTCTTACTCCCATCACCCTGGTTGCTGGCTCGGTGAACAAGGATCTTCTTGACCTGTCTGTTCGACTCCAAACCGGCATTTGGTGCAGCGCGAGTCGATAAACTTCTCGCAGGGTCCCCCAGATATGCTCGATAACGTTTCAAGCAACTGACATGAAATACATGGTGTATATTCAGATAGGGAGGAAGTTGCACTTGAAACGAAACATCATTGATCCGCTTCGTGATTGGGAATGGTCTATCATACTTACAAATCAGTCCTTTGTGTCTTCTTCTGAAAAACTTGAGCTACGCAGGGTTAAAGTTCACTGAAACTCATCACCTATGATTAAACTCAATCGGCTGCTGTCCTTGATCGACCCACTTCTTCATTCGCTTGGCGGCCTTCTCCAGGTAGGCCCTAGCGATCTCAGTGTTTCTCTGTCACTCTCTAGCAAAATGGTATGTTGACGGGCTCGACCCAGTGTATCCCATGATAACTGTATGAGGTGTCAGAGGTTGTTGGCCAGTTGCCAACTCAAATGGGCTCCTATTCAAGGCTGAACTCTTCTGCAAATTATAACAAAACTGTGCAACGTCCAACAGTTGAACCCAATTCTTTTGATTGACACTCACAAAATGTCTCAAATAGTGCTCCAAAATAGCATTCACCCTTGATCGGCACTGTTTGAGGTTTCATCTTTGGATGAGAGGTTCGGTTTAAGTCTGAATACCTCGACCAAAATTCTTTGGCGAACCGCGGATCTCGATTCTTGACAATCACTTGTGGCACTCCCGATTTCTTAACAACATTGGCGTGAACAATCATCTGCCTACTACTGCATGCAATATAATGGTGTTGGAATGAATGTTGCATACTTTGAAAATCAGATCTACCACCACTAAGATAGACCCGAGCTCCCCTACTTTTGCCAAAGCAGAAATGAAATCAAGGGAGATGCTCTCCCACAGTCATGTTGGCACTAACAAAGGCTACAGGAACCCAAATGACTTGGCTCTCTCAACCTTATCTTGCTGGCATATCAGGCAGGTCTTGACATACTCCTCTACATCTTCCTCCATCTTGGGCCAATAGTAACGCACCTCTAACAAGGCGAGCGTGTGATGTATCCTTGGATGATCTACCCACAATGTATCATGGCATTCCTTGAAGAGCTCTGTCCTAAGGTCTCTCATTCTCAACACATAGAAACGACCCCTTTTGTCACCAACAGTCCCTCCTCGGTCCAGAACCACTGTGTTCTTCCCTCGACTATCTCTTGTAGGATGGTCCTCTCGAGAGGATCGTGCTTCAAACCTTCACGCAGTCGATCAGGGATAGTAGAACTAACACGGCTGGCTGCAGTCTGTTCTTGAATTTTCAATGCTGCTAACTCCGCTTTGCGGCTCAAAGCATCTGCGACCTGATTGGGCTTGCCTGGCTTGTACACCAAGTCCATATCGAACTCGGCTAGAAAATCTTGCCAACGAGCCTGCTTTGGCGACAACTTCTTCTGCGCCTGAAAGTAGCTTGTCGCGATGTTGTCAGATTTTTACCTAAGTAGTTAATGCCTCCACGCCCTCAGACAATGAACTGCCGCTGTCATCTCCTTCTTGAACCGTATATACCCGCTCGGTATCATTCAACTTTCAACTCTCATAGGCAATTGAATGTTCCTCTTGAATTAACACTCCCCCCTATGGCATAATCGGAGGCATTTGTATGCACTTCAAATGGCTTGGAGTGATCAGGTAGTTTGAACTCGGGGCCACTCATGACCACCAATTTTAGATCTTCGAATGCCCTCTGGCATTTCTTAGACCATTGCCATGGTCGATCCTGCTTCAGTAGATCGTTCAACGACGATGCTCGATGTGATTACCGTGAAATGAACCGTCTGTAGTAATTGACGAGACCCAAAAATGACCGCAACTCGGTCAACCCTTCTGACACTATCCACTCTTGGATTGCACGAACTTTTTCAAGGTCCATGCTGATGCTTCCTCCCTCAATTCGGTGCCCTAAGAATTTGATCTGCTCTTGCTCAAACAAACACTTTTCCCTCTTCATATAAAGCTGATTCTTTCGCAATACATTGAAGATGGTATGGAGGTGGACGATATGCTCTTCCACTGTGTTGCTGTACACCACAATATCGTCAAGATATACCACTACAAACTTGCCGAGGTAGTCGTGGAACAACTCGTTCATCAATGTACAGAATCTGGCTGGGGTATTGGTTAGCCCAAAGGGTATCACTCAAGGATCAAAATCTCGTTTTTTCGATACGTATCGTCCAACCCCAAAACCGATACGTATCGGAAGATATGTATCAGTTCCGGACGATACTCTCCGATTTTTTCCCAAAAAAAAAACATTAAAACCGATAATTTGAAATTATCGGACGATAATTTCAAATTATCGTTCGATACGAACGATACATTGAACGATACGGACGATACATTGAACAATAATTTGACTGCTTTTTCAGGGGGGCGATAAAAACCCATTGGATCGTATCGGTGAGGTCCAAAACCGATACGTATTGTCCGATACGTATCGATATCGGACGATATTTTGATCCATGGTATCACTAGAAACTCAAAGCCCCCATATCTCGTCACGCATGTGGTTTTGCTTTCATCTTCCTTGACGATTCGCACCTCGATAATAGCCAGATCTCAAATCTAGCTTTGTGACCTCTCACTGCCCAACTGATCAAACAAATCTACTATCAATGCCACTGGATACTTGTTCTTGACGGTAACCTTGTTCAAAGTTCTGTAATCTATGCATAACCGAAGACTACCATCATGCTTCTTCTAGAATAGGACCAGAGCGCTGAATGGAGCCTTCGACGCTCGAAGGAACCCTGCCTCAAGAAACTCATATAACCGCCGACTTAACTCATCTAGCTTGAGAGGAGCCATTCGGTAGGGAACACGAGCCGGAGGCTTTGCACTAGGTTCCAACTCTATTCAGTGATCCACAGGTCTCCTTGGTGGCAACACCTTTGGCAACTCTGGAGGCATGACGTCGTCAAATTTCCTCAGTCGTGTGCTCTTCTATCAGTGCGACAAGGTATGTGGGTTGTCGCTGCTTCAATCCCTTTTTGAGCTAGAGCACTGAGATAAACTCAACACCCTCTACTTATTGCATTTCTGTACGATGGGGTTCATGCACATGGCCTCCTCCCCAAACATGCACACTTAACCGAGGTATGGCATGAGAATTGCTTTAGCTAGGTGCAGGAGTTCTAACCCAAGGATAACTTTAAAATCATCCATTGACACGACCATAAAGTTTAACGTTCCGGTCCATGAATCTTCACAGGTATGCCCTTTGTAAAGTCAGCAATGGGGAGCGCTTCAGAATTCAAGGCCTTCATACGACTGGAGTCTTTCTCCAGCTTCAATCCCAAGCGAAATGCTTCTTTATCTGAAATGAACTTTTCCGTCGCTCCCGTGTTCACCATGGCACGAGTATTCTTTCCATTGTTGCACACCTACATCAATCCTTTCGGGGTAACTGTCTTCCCTTTCTCAACTAGCCCCTTGATGACATTCAACAATCTGAGTGCCCCCATTCTTGGTTCCTCTGCGGCAGTAGAGGGAGCACTAGTAGAAGCTTGAAGAGCATTTAAAACTTGTTTCTGCGGAAAATCTCTCACCCAATGTGGCCTTCCACATAGAAAGCAACCTGACTTTGGCCCATTGTTGGCTGACTCGGCCTACTTGGCATGAGACTCTTTCCCATGCAACTTCTTGTTGTACGTGCCACTCTTGCCTCATTTGTTGGCTTTCGTTTGGTTCTTCTAAACTCTTGCGGCTTCTTCTTGCATGGATCCGTCGGCCCAAAATCAGTCAATCGTTCAGCAGCAGCCTGCGGGGCCGCAAGGTCCGGTACTCCTCTTCTCTGTAATTCTGTCTGTGCTCAGGGATTGAGACTTTCGAGGAAATAGAACTGCTTGTCCTTCTCGGACATGTCTTTGATGTCCAACATCAAGGCGGAGAACTGCTTCACATAATTCCCTCACTATGCTTGTATGTTGCCACTTCCATAGCTTATGTCGGGCAATGAACTTGGCGTTCTTTGGCAAGAACTGCACCTTCAACTCTCTTTTTAGATCTTCCCAGGTGTTGACGACGCAACACCCACACTGAATGTCTTCGTACTGCGTACACCATCACAACTTGGCATCACCCTCAAGGTACATGGTCGTTGTGACCAGTTTTATGCCTTCTGTGGCAGTTGGTACCACACGGAAGTACTGCTCCATGTCTCACAAGAAATTCTCTAGTTCTTTTGCGTCTCGAGCCCCCCGTAGGATCGCAGCTCAGGTACTCTTACCTTACGCAGGGTCTCCGGCTTTGGAACGGCCCCAGAGCCCAACGCCCTCATAAGAACGTTCACCTTAGGGGTCAGATCTTTGATTTGTACGCGAAAGGCTTCGACGGTGCCCCTCGTGTCCTCTATTAGGATCTCCATGTTCTCAGCTGTCGTAGCGTGGTTCCCCTCTTGTCGTTCAACCTTTTCCCATGGTTTGTCACTAGCGACACCAACGGGTCCATCTGAGCTTCCAAATCATCTATATGTTCCCTTGTGCGCCGTCTCGTATCCTCACCGGTCCCCTCTTTGTCGGCCATCTCGATGACTCTGATACCAACTGTCACAATCACTCCTTGCGACGTGCACTCGTGCGCGACACCTAACATTCAAAGCTAGGTCAGCCTAACAAACTCACAACCATGTGAAGCAGCGCTGTGGCACGGAGTCACTCTTTTCAACGTGCACTCACGTGCGGCGCCTCGCTGCTGCGTGCAACGAGGCCTGCCTAACCAACCATCACTCAGATACCACCCGCCTAGAGGACGGGAACTCCCATTCACGGTTGCCTGCTGTCGAGGCCAACCCTATAAATGCACCGTGTCTCCTCGCGACACGCATGCCAGCACATCAGTGCCTCGCTTGGCTTGTCCAGCTTCACCCTGTGCCCAACACTAGTTCCTCGCTTGCGACAGCAGCATGCAACTCCTCATGCTGTCCCATACCATACATGGATCGCCGACATACTGAACCAAGCCCGCCATCGTGTGTGGTCCACGCGACCAGCACATGGTTCGCATCAGGCCCTCAGCTACCATACACCACGGTGTCCCACGTAGCCCATGAGTGCCCCAAGGTTGCCGATCCATATACACTGCAACGCATAGCGCGGGGTCATGGCAACCTCGCCTTGGGTGACACACGGCATCACAGTAGCGACGTTCTAGGCCCACCCTTGCTAACCTAGAAGACCCATGTACCCCTCCAGCAACGCAAGGCCCCATGTATAGGGAAATAGCTCCACAACTTCCTTCCCCCAAGTATGGTCTAAACACCACCTTGGGTCATCCAGCATGAGAACCTCAAACCTATTGGTTTGACATACCACCATGGCACATGAACCTCTGCCCATGGCACACAGTGCCATTCTCCACACCAACAAGCCCCTTGAAGTCCCACATCATCATCTCATGTGACCGTGTCGCGTCCGTGTCGCAACCATGTCACGAGGCCCTGATGGCCTCATGTCGCGACCATGTCGCGAGGCCTTTCATGGCCTCATGTTGCGTGCCCTCATGGCTCCAATTTTGACTTTAGACCTACCAACCCTATAAAATAAATTGTGTAGTTGAGCTCATCGTATTAGAAATTTGGATTAATTGATGAATATCAAGTGTTAGTAATTTAATGTTGTACTAGTGCGATGCACGTGTTGAGAGAGAAGCCGAAAGTTTATAAGAGACCTTTTGGGTGCTTTTATTTTCAACCAAAGGTTTCTCCTTATTTAAGGTTGCATATATCATAAAGTTGATGACTCCTTTAAATCAGACAATAGAGATTGCTTTTTGTCCCAATTTTCAACACTACATATTAAGAATTTGTCCTTATTTCATGTCGCGTGCCCTCTTGGCACCACATCGCGTGCCCCTACGCGGAGCACCACATTCCATGCCCCACGCGAGTCTAGTCGTCACACTAGATCGTTGCTTAGCTCGAGTCACCGTCGCAACATTCATAAGGGGACCACGCACGCTCCGTAAGGCCACGTGCTTCCGCGCTCACGCGCCATACGGCTAGCTCCAAGGCCACCATGCCTTCTCTCTAACCAAATGCCCATCTCTAAGACCATCATGCTTGTCTACTGACAAGCAGAGTAATGACGCCGTCACAGTTGGGTCCCGAATACAACTGAGAATGCGATGAGCAGTGTCGAGGAGTGGCCCGGCCTCCTTTTGGAGTTGACCCGCACTGCGGGGATGGTTGGAACTCCCCAAACGCGATGGCCATAAGCTGCACGGAGTGTGCCCCAGAGCGACCAAGCAAAGCAAGGTCCAGATGCACGAACTCAAGCCGACGAGGGCTAGCGTACGTGTTAGTATACCATTACACTCAGGGTAGCAATCCGTCCAGTAGTACGACACGTAGTAACTGAGCTAGAACCAATATATATATATATATAAGGTTAAAACCCTTATGAGGGTAAGTAACAGGAGGACCTCAAAGGAATTGGTTTGATATATTGCCCATGGCACACACCCTCGATTCATGGCACACAGAGCTCTCATCTACACCAACCCCCCAACGTTCCCCATCTTCCCCCCATGCCACCATGTTGTTAACCCTCATGGCCCATGATCAACACACTTGAAGTCTACGGCGAAGCCCTCATGGCTTGGGGACGCGCCTACGAAGCCCCAACTTGAATCCACCTTGCCCCCACACGGAGCACAAGTTGCTCTGTGGCTGGCTCGGATAACCACGCCGTGAGCCTACGTCACATAGCGCTTTGCTAAAAAAAGTTAAAATTAATGAAACGTCGTTTGAGGTAGGATCGCAGCGTGACTATCCGAGCTAGCCGCAGGGCCACTTGTGCTCTGCGTTGGGACATGGTGGATTAGAGTTGGGGCTTCGTAGGCGCGTCCCCAAGCCATGAGGGCTTCGCCATAGAGACTCCAAGCGTGTTGATCATGGGCCATGAGGGTTCGTGACATGGTGGCATGGGGGGAAAAAGGGGAACGTTGGGGGCGTTGGTGTGGGAGAGCTCTTTTTACCATTGACCAAGGGCATGCTTAATGGGCAGTATGTCAAACCAATACCTTTGAGGTCCTCTTGTTACTTTCCCCCAAATAGGTTTTAGCCTTATCGATACTGGTTCTAGCTCGGTTGCTACGAGTCGTACTACTGGACGGATTGCTAGCCTCAGTGTATTGGTATACTAACCTGTACGCTAGCCCTCGTCGGCTTTCGTTCGTGCTTCCGGGTCTTGCTTTGCTTGGTCGCTCTAGGGCGCACTCCATGCAACTTATGACCATCGCGTTTGGGGTGGTTCCAATCATCCACGCAGTGCGGGTCAACTCCGAAAGGAGGCCGGGCCACTACTCGTCACTGCTCATCACATTCTCAGTTGTATTCGGGACCCAGCGCTGCATCACATGGTTGTGAGTTTGTTAGGCTGACCTAGCTTTGATAGTTAGGTGTCACACGCGAGTGCACGTTGCAAGGAGTGACTGTGACAGTTGGTATAGGAGCCATCGAGTTGACCGACAAAGTGGGAACCGATGAGGATACGAGACGACGCACATGGGAACATATAGATGATTTGGAAGCTTAGATGGACCCGTTGGTGTCGCTTGTGGCAGACCATGGGGAAAGGTTGAACGCTAAGAGGGGAACCACGCTGCGACAACTGAGAACATGGAGATCCTAACAGAGGACACGAGGGGCACCGTCAAAGCCTTTTGCGTACAAATCGAAGATCTGACCTCTAAGGTGAACGTCCTTTTGAGGGCGTTGGGCTCTGGGGCCGCTCCACAACCGGAGGCCTCGCGTAAGGTAAGAGTACCTAAGCCGCGATCCTACTGGGTGCTCGAGACGCAAAAGAAGTGGAGAATTTCTTATGGGACATGGAGCAGTACTTTCGTGTCGTGCCACCTGCCACAGAAGACATAAAACTGGTCACAACAACCATGAACCTTGAGGGTGATGCCACGTTGTGGTGGTGTACGCAGTACAAAGAGATTCAGTGTGGGCGTTGCGCCGTCAACACCTGAGAAGATCTGAATAAAGAGTTGAAGGTTCAGTTCTTGACAAAGAACGTTGAGTTCATTACCCGAGGTAAGCTATGGAAGCTGTAACATACAAGAGTACGTGAAGCAGTTCTTCGCCTTGATGTTGGACATCCAAGACATGTCCGAGGAGGACAAACTATTCTATTTCCTCGAAGGTCTCAAGCCCTGGGCACAGAGAGAATTATAGAGGAGGGGTGCAGGAAATTGCGACCGCACAGGCTGCTGCTGAACGGTTGACTGATTTTGGGCCGACGGACCCAAGCAAGAAGAAGCCGCAAGAGCCTAAGGGTGTTTTGAAGAACCGAAAGCCAACAGAGGAGGTAAGAGTGGCACATACAACAAGAAGTTGCATGGGAAAGAGTCTCATGCCAAGTCAGCCGAGTCACTCAACAATGGGCCGAAGTCAGATTGCTTTCTATGTGGAGGGCCACATCGGGTGAGAGATTGTCCGCAGAAACAAGCTTTAAATGCTCTTCAAGCTTCTATTAGTGCTCTCTCACCTGCCGTAGAGGAACGAAGAATAGGGGCACTCAGATTGCTGAATGCCATCAAGGGTCTAGTTGAGAAAGGGAAGACAACTACCCTGAAAGGATTGATGTACGTTGAGGTGTGCATCAACGGAAAGAATACTCATGCCTTGGTAGACAGGGGCGGCACATAACTTCATTTCAGATAGAGAAGCATGTCGTTTGGTATTGAAGCTGGAGCAAGACTCCAGTTGTATGAAGGCCGTGAACTCTTAAGCACGCCCCATTGCTGGCTTAGCAAAGGGCGTACCTGTGAAGATCGGGCCATGGACCGGAATGTCAAACTTTATGGCCGTGCCGAAGGATAATTTTCAAATTATCCTTGGGTTAGAACTCCTGCACCTAGCTAAAGCAGTACTCATCATGCAGTATCTCGGTTCAGTGTGCATGTTTGCGGAGGATGCCCCGTGCATGATCCTCATCGTACAGAAAAACAAAGAAGTAGAGGGTGTTGAGTTTATCTCAACGCTCTAGCTCAAAAAGGGTTTGAAGCAGGGACGACCTACATACCTAGCCGCACTGATAGAAGAGCACATGATAGGGGCAACAAAAAATAGTGTAAGAGAATGTGTCTGGGTTACTGAGGAAATTTGAAGACGTCATGCCTCTAGAGTTGCCAAAGGTGTTGCCACGAAGGAGACTTGTGGATCTCCGAATAGAGTTGGAACCTGGTGCAAAGCCTCTAGTTCGTTCTCCCTACCAAATGGCTCCTCCCTAGCTAGCCAAGCTTTGTCGGCAGTTAGATGAGTTACTCGAGGCAGGGTTCGTTCGGGCGTCGAAGGCTCCATTCGGCGCCTCGGTCCTATTTTAGAAGAAGCATGACGATAGTTTTCAGTTATGCATAGACTACGAAGCTTTGAACAAGGTTACCGTTAAGAACAAGTATCCAAGGCCATTGATAGTAGATTTGTTTGATAAGTTGGGTAGTGCGAGGTACTTCGCTAAGCTAGTTTTGAGATCTGGCTATTATCAGGTGTGAATCGATGAGGGGGATGAAAGCAAACCCACATGCGTGACGAGATATGGGGCCTTTGAGTTTCTAGTGATGCCCTTTGGGCTAACCAATGGCCTAGCCACGTTCTGCACATTGATGAACAGGTTGTTCCACGACTACCTCGACAAGTTCGTGGTGGTATATCTGGACGATATTGTGGTGTACAGTAACACAGTGGAAGAGCATCTCGTCCACCTCCTGACCATCTTCAATGTATTGCAAAAGAATCAACTTTATGTGAAGAGGGA
Source organism: Chloranthus sessilifolius (assembly GCA_021018995.1). Lineage (NCBI taxonomy): Eukaryota > Viridiplantae > Streptophyta > Magnoliopsida > Chloranthales > Chloranthaceae > Chloranthus > Chloranthus sessilifolius. The sequence continues at coordinate 18,094,425 of CM037596.1, forward strand.
AAAGTGCTCGTTTGCGCATGAGCAGATCATGTTCTTAGGGCACCATATTGGGGGAGGAAACATCATCATAGATTTTGAAAAAGTTCGTGCAATCCAAGAAGGGTTGACCGAGCTGCGGTCATTTTTGGGTCTCGTCAATTACTACATATGGTTTATTTCTAGGTATTCTCACCAAGCATCGTCGTTGACCGATCTATTGAAGAAGGATCAACCATGGCAATGGTCTGAGAAATGCTAGAGGGCATTTGAAGATCTAAAATTTTGGTCCCGAGTGATCCCGTGTTGAAGCTACCTGATCGCTTCAAGCCATTGAAGTGCACCCAGATGCCTTCGATTTTGCCATAGGGGAGTGTTAATGCAATTGGAACATCCGGTTGCCTATGAGTGCCGATACATGAACAATACCAAGAGGCGGTATACGGTTCAAGAGAAGGAAATGACAATGGTAGTTCATTGTCTGAGGACGTGGAGGCACTACCTTTTTTTTTTTTGAAGACTTGGGTATCCGGGCCTCTTAGAGCACCCGCCTAGTCCCAGGGGCACGTGCGCACCCCAAATTAGCACCTGTTGGGTCAACACGGGATATAAATCCCTAGGGTGGCCACAAGGAGGGGATGGGATTCGAACTCAGGTCTCTTGCTATTGGGAGCAAGTTTTTGAGACATTTTGTGAGTGCTAATCAGAAGAACTGGGTTCAGCTGTTGGACGTTGCACAGTTTTGTTATAATCTGCAGAAGAGTTCAGCCTCGAATCTTGTTAGCAACCAGCCAATACCTTTGACACTGCATGCAGTTACCATGGGATACACGTGGTCGATCCCATCCGCCTACCATGTTGCTAGACTGACAGAGAAACACTGAGATTTCTAGGGCCTACCTGGTGAAGGCCGCCAAGCGAATGAAGAAGTGGGCCGATCAGGGATGATGGCTGATTGAGTTGAACGTAGGTGATAGAGTTTTGGTGAAGCTTAACCCTGCACAGATCAAGTTTCTTAGAAGATGACACACATGACTGATTCGTAAGTGTGATGAACCATTCCCAATGTTTTCGTTTCAGGTGCAACTTCCTCCCTAGCTGAAAGTACACCCTGTATTTTATGTCAGTTGCTTGAACCTTATCGAGCAGATCCGGAGGACCCTGCGAGAAGTTTATCAACTCGTACTGCACCAAATGCCGGTATAGTGTCTAACAAATTGGTCGAGCAGATCTTTGTTCACCAAGTCAGCAACCAGTGAGATGGGAGTTAGAGTGATTGGAAGGGCCTACCCGAGACTGAGAGTACTTGGGTGTTTGAGAGGGACCAATCTTCCTTCCAGTCTGATTTGAGAGAGTACTTGAAGCGCGTCTACCGAGGCATCGATGAAACTGTGTAGGGGAGGGTGTGACGTTGGCTCGCGGCGTCGCTATCTGGGCCACTTGTGCTTCGCGTGGGGGCATGGTGGATTGGTGGCACGCCTACGAAGCCCCAACTTCAATCCACTAATGCCCCCACATGGAGCACAAGTGGCCCTGCGGCTGGCCCGGATAGCAACGCCGCAAGCCTACGTCACATCCTCCCCCACCCACTTTCATCGATGCCCCCGTCGACGTGCTTCAAGTACTCTCTCAAAGCTGACTGAAAGGAAGGTTGGTCACTCTCAAGCTCCCAAGTATTCTCGGCCTCGGGTAAGCCCTTCCACTTCAAAAGATACTCCACAGGATATTCACTTTGACTCCTATCTCCCTGGTTGCTGGCTCGGTGAACAAGGATCTTCACTACCTGTTTGTTCGACTCCAAACCGGCATTTGGTGCAATGCGAGTCGATAAAATTCTTGCAGGATCCTCCAAATTTGCTCGATAAGGTTTCAAGCAACTGACATGAAATACGGGGTGCATTTTCAGCTTGGGAGGAAGTTGCACATGTAACTAAACATCATTGATATGCTTCGTGATTGGGAATGGTCCACTATACTTACGAATCAGTCCTCTGAAAAACTTAAGCTGTGTTGGGTTAACCTTCACCAAAACTCTATCACCTTTGCTCAACTCAATCGACCGTCGTCTCTGATCGGCCCACTTCTTCATTCGCTTGGCGACATTTGCCAAGTAGGCCCCAGCGATCTCAATAGTTCTTTGCCACTCTCTAGCAAAATGGTAGGCTGACGAGCTTGACCCATTGTATCCCATGGTAACTGTATGCAGTGTCAGAGGTTGTTGGCCGGTTGCCAACTCGAATGGGCTCCTGTTCGAGGCTGAACTCTTTTGTAGATTATAACAAAACTGTGCAATGTCCAACAGGTGGACCCAATTCTTCTGATTGACACTCACAAAATGTCTCATATACTGCTCCAAAATAGCATTCACCCTTTCAGTTTGGCCATCAGTTTGACGATGCATGCTTGATGAGAAGTTCAATTTCGTCCCTAGAAGCTTAAATACCTCTGACCAAAATTTGCTGGCGAACTGCGGATCTTTGTCGCTGACAATCACTTGCGGCACTCCCTAGTACTGAACAACATCTGACAAACAACCGTGTTGCCTACTTTGCTGTACAGTGTAATGGTGCCGGAATGAATGTTACATATTTTGAAAATCAATCCACCACCACTAGGATAGACCCGAGCTCCCCTACTTTTGGCAAAGCGGAGATGAAATCGAGGGAGATGCTTTCCCACGGTTGTGTTGGCGTTGACAAAGTCTGTAGGAGCCCAAACGGCTCTACTCTCTCAACCTTATCTTGCTGGTATATCAGGCAGTTCCTGACATACTCTTCTACTTCCTCCATCTTGGGCCAATAGTAATGCCTCTCCAACAAGGCGAGTGCGCGATATATCCTTAGATGACCCGCCCACAATGTATCATGGCATTCCTTGAGAAGCACTCTCTTAAAGTTTCCCATTCTCGATACATTGAAACGATCCCCTTTAGTCACCAACAGTCCAGAATTGACGTGTTCTCCCCTCTTCTATCTATTGTAGGATGGTCCTCGCGAGAGGATCATGCTTCAAACCTTTAGCGCAAACGATATGGGGTAGTAGAACTAACACGGCTAGCTGCAGTCTATTCTTGAACTTTGAACGTTGCTAACTCTGCTTTCAAAGCATCTGGGACTTGATTGGACCTGCTTGGCTTATACACCGAATCCATATCAAACTCTGCTAGAAAATCTTGTCAGTGGGCCTGTTTTGGCGACAACTTCTTCTGTGTTTGAAAGTAGCTTGTCGCGATGTTGTCAGTCATCACTAGGAATTTTGATCCAAGTAGTAGGTAGTGCCTCCATGTCCTTAGACAATGAACTACTGCTGTCATCTCCTTTTCTGGAACCGTATACCGCCACTTGGTATCGTTCAACTTTCTGCTCTCAAAGGCAACCGGATGTTCCTCTTGCATTAACACTCCCCCTATTGCAGAATCGGAGGCATCCGTGTGCACTTCAAATGGCTTGGAGTGATCAAGTAGCTTCAACATGTGGTCACTCATGACCACTAGTTTTAGATCTTTGAATGTCCTCTGGCACTTCTCAGTCCGTTACGATGGTCGATCCTTCTTCAGTAGATTGGTCAACGACGATGCTTGGTGCGAATACCCTGAAATAAACCGTCTCTAGTAATTGACGAGATCCAAAATGACCACAACTCGGTCAACCCTTCAGGCACTGTCCACTCTTGGATTGCGCGAACTTTTTCAAGGTCCATGATGATGTTTCCTCCCCCAATTTGGTGCCCTAAGAACATGATCTGCTCTTGCCCAAATGAGCACTTCTCCCTCTTCACATAAAGCTAATTCTTTCGTAGTACACTGAAGATTGATTGGAGGTGGACGAGATGCTCTTCCACTGTGTTGCTGTACACTACAATATCATTTAGATATACTACCACGAACTTGTCGAGGTAGTCATGGAACAACTCGTTCATCAATGTGCAGAAAGTGGCCGGGGCATTGGTTAGGCCGAAGGGCTTCACTAGAAACTCAAAGGCACCATATCTCGTTACACATGTTGTTTTGCTTTAATCTCCCTCGACGATTCGCACCTGATAGTAGCCAGATCTCAAATCTAGCTTAGTTAAGTACCTCACATTCTCCAACTGATCAAACAAATCTGCTATCAATGGCACTGAATACTTGTTCTTGACGGTAACCTTGTTCAAAGCTTTGTAGTCTATGCATAACCTTGTTCTTGTGGCGTCTAACTTCCCAAGCTAGGCTAGCCTGTCTTTGATACCAACTGTCACGGGGGCGCGCTTAGATGCGCCATCAACCCGCGCGGTGCCTCGTTGCCACATGCAACAAAGCCAACCTATCTCTCCATTAGACTCTGGTAACACCCACCTAGAGGACGGGAACTCCCGCTCGTGGTTACCTTCTTTCCAAGGCCTACCATCCCGAAACATCGTGCCCCTTACGACACGCTCGATTGCACTTCCGTGCCATGCTTGGCCTGCTCAAGCTTCACTCTTGTGTGCCTTGCACAAGTACTTCGCTTCGCAATAATAATGACATGTCGCGCCTCATGCCGACTCATACCAACATGTTATGCCGACATACGTAACCAAGCCCACCTTCGTGTGCGTTCCGAGTTACTAGCACACGTCGCATCGGACCCTCGTGCTGTTGTGCTCTACAAAGTCTCACGCAACCCTCAATTGCCCTCGTTAAGTTGCCCAGCTGTATGCACCACGACGCGTAGTCCGAAGCCATACTTCAACCTCACCTTGGGTGCCACACGACATCACTGCGTTGACATCCTATGCCCACCCTTTTAGGCCTAGGAGACACTTGCGCACCCTCTGGCAACTCAGGCCCCATGTGGGTGGGAGGCATCTCATCTAACACCTCTCCCACCTAGATGGTCCAAACACCATCTATGGGTAAACAACCAGAGGACCTCAAACGTATTGGTTTGACATACCCCCATGGCACACGCCTCCTGCCCGTGGTACACAGTGTCCTATCCCCAACCATCACGCCCACGACTCCTCGCATCATCTTCCCATGCGACCGTGTCACGACCACAGTGAAACCAAGTCGCGAGACTCTTATGGCCCCATGTCGCGTGCCCTCCTGGCACCACATGCCGTGCCGCCCCAACACCAAGATGTTGCGTGCCCTCTTGGCACCACATCGCGTGCCCCCGACACCAATGTTGCTAGCTAGAGTATTGACCCCGTCACATCCACCACCACTCCATAATGTCAACGTCCTTGTTGACGCATTATCGCAGTGAACTGACCCACCCCACCAACTCCTCCCAGCCTGTTAGCGTCAACACACCACCATGCTGACATCCCATATCTAGCCTCGAGGCCTGGCACCTCCCCGCTAGCTCCAACTTTCTAGTTCTTAGGCCCACACCTTCCCACTAGCTCCCCAACGTCACCTTCTCCTGGTCAACCTGGTTCTGCAGTCACCACGCCCTCACTTGTTAACTAGCTCCTCCATATCATCTCTTCTGGATCGAACTTGGCTCTGATACCAAATGTCACGGAGTCACTCCTTTCGACGTGCCCTCGCGTGTGGCGCCTAACTCCCCAAGCTAGGCCAGCCTGTCTATGATACCAACTGTCACGAGGGCACGCTTCGACGCGCCATCAACCTGCGCGGTGCCTCGCTGTCTCGCTGCCGCATGCAACAAAGCCAACCTACCTCTCCATCAGACTCTGATACCACCTGCCTAGAGGACGGGAACTCCCGCTCGTGGTTACATTCTTTCCAAGGCCTACCATCCCGATACATCGTGCCCCTTATGACACGCTCGATTGCACTTTCGTGCCATGCTTGGCCTACTCAAGCATCACTTTTGTGTGCCATGTACAAGTACCTTGCTTCGCAACAATCATGGCATGTTGCGCCTCATGTCGACTCATACCACCTTTGTGTGCGCATGTGCCCCTGGGATTAGGTGGGTGCTCTAAGAGGCTCGGATACCCAGGTTATAAAAAAAAACTCTGGTGGCATGTCGTCTTCAAATTTCCTCAGTGACCCAGACACTCTCTTGCACTATTTCTGTTGCCCCTGTCATGCGCTCTTCTATCAGTGTGGCTAGGTATGTAGGTCGTCCCTGCTTCAATCCCTTTTTGAGCTGGAGCATCGAGATAAACTCAACACCCTCTACTTCTTTGCCTTTCTGTACGACGGAGATCATGCAAGGGGCCTCCGCCCAATCATGCACACTGAATCAAGATACGGCTTGGATATTGTTTTAGCTATGTGCAGGAGTTCTAACACAAGGATAACTTGAAAATCGTCCATCGGCACGACCTTGAAGTTTGACATTCCGGTCCATGGTCTGATCTTCACAGGTACGCCCTTTGCTAGACCAGCAATGGGGCACGTTTATGAATTCATGGCTTTCATCTGGTTGGAATCTTGTTCCAGCTTTAGTCCCAAGCGACGTGCTTTTCTATCTGAAATGAAGTTATGCGTCGCTCCCTTGTCAACCATGGCACCAGTAGTCTTCTCGATGATGGACACCTCGACGTACATCAACCCTTTTGTGGTAGAGGGAGCCCTAGTAGAAGCTTGAAGAGCATTTAAAGCCTGTTTCTGCGGCAATCTCTACCCCGATGTGGCCCTCCACATAGAAAGCAACCTGACTTAGACCCATTGTTGACTGACTCAGCTAACTTGGCATGAGACTTTCCCATGCGACTTCTTGTCGTACGTGCCACTCTTGCCTCCTTTGTTGGCTTTTGTCTGCTTCTTCGAAATCCCCTTATTCTCTTGTGGATTCTTCTTGTTTTGGTCAACCGGCCTAAAATCAGTCAACTGTTCAGCAACTACCTACGCGTCCGCAAGGTCCTGTTCCCTTCTCCTATGTAATTATGTTTGTGCCCACGACTTGAGACCTTCGTGGAAATAGAACAGTTTGTCCTTCTCAGATATGTCTTAGATGTCCAACATCAAGGCGGAGAACTGCTTCACATACTCCCTCATTGTGCTTGTATGTTGCAGCTTCCGTAGCTTACGTCGGGCAATGAACTCGACGTTCTCTGGCTAGAAATGAACCTTCAACTCTCTTTTCAGATCTTCCCAGGTGTGGACGATGCAATGTCCACAATGAATGTCTCCGTACCATGTAAGCCACCACAACTTGGCAACACCCTCAAGGTACATTGTCGTTGTGACCACTTTTTTGTCTTCTGTGGCAGGTGGCACGACCCGGAAGTACTGCTCCATGTCCTACAAGAAATTCTCTTGTTCTTTTGCATCTCGAGCACCCCCTTAGGATTGCGGATCAGGTAATCTTACCTTATGCGGGGCCTCTTGCTGCGGTGCAGCCCAAGGGCCCAACACCCTCATAAGGACGTGAAGGGCTTCTACGGTGCTCCTCATGTCCTCTGTTAGGATCTCCACGTTCTTAGCTAACGCTGCGTGGTTCCCCTCTTGCTTGTTCAACCATTCCCCATGGTCTGTCACCAACGTCACCAATGGGTCAAATTGCTCCATTTGAGATTTCAAATCATCTATACGTTCCCTTGTGCGTCGTCTCATATCCTCACCAGTCCCCTCTGTGTTGGCCATCTCGATGGCTTACTTACCAATTGTCACGGAGTCACTCCTTTGCGACGTGCATTCATGTGCGACTCCTAATTTCCAAGCTAGGTCAACCTAACAAACTCATAAAAAAAACCAAGTGAAGCAGCGTTGAGTCTCTACGGCAAAGCCCTCATGGCTTGGTGACGTGCTTACGAAGCCCCAACTTCAATCCACCAATGCCCCCATGTGGAGCACAAGTGGCCCTGCGGTTGTCCCGGATAGCTACTCCGCGAGTCCACGTCGATAAAGAGGAGCAGGTGCCCCTAAAACAAGGTACCGACGTTGCGGTGCCAGTGCCTCGCTATTGGGGTGCCGACGTTGCTCTATCGGGGTGTTGGCACTTCGTTACCTGGTGCCCACATTTTTTGAGTAAAATATACCTAAAAAAGTTAGTCTGACACTTGGAAAAAGGGAGAGAAGAGAAAAGAAAGAGACTTCTAAAAGTGAAGAATGACGACTGGAACGGTATATAACTTTTAAAAGTTTTACCCTTGTTAGTAAAGTGGGGCCCATGCCATCCATCACTTCACAAAAAGGTGCTATGTGTCGCGCCCATATCAATCGGCGCAAAGATATCTCTACGCCTGGGCGCATATCCCTGGCCCTCTATATATATATATATTATCTACATTGCATCACATATTTCAAAGAGAAAAAAACACGCTAAGTGGGGTAAGTTAATGTACTTACTCCATACACACCCAATATGATTAAATGCACCCAGACATATAAACTAATTACATTACCAAAACTCCCCCTCAAGTTGGAGCATATATATCAATCCTGCCCAACTTGGATGTTATGTCAAATAGATGCTTCCCCCAACACCCTTGGTGAGGATGTTGGCCAAGTGATTTTCAGAGCGAACTTGTGGAATAACAATTTCCTTGGATTCAATATATTCCCTCATAAAATGGCAGTCAAGGATAGTCAAGGATAGGAGAACCTGAGTCGTCTGGGAAAAATATTTCTTAATAATCCACCCCTTGAGTTTGGGTAAACCCCTTTGCAACCAGCCTTGCCTTACATCTTTCTAGAGTGCCATCTGGTTTGTACTTTACAGTGTACACCCATTTGCAACCAACAATTTTCTTGCCTTCTGGCATGTCAACAACATCCCAAGCTTGGCTTTGCTCTTAAGGCATTCATCTCCCATAGCCCACTGTGGCTGAGACAAAGCACTCGAAACAATAGTAGTATCAAGAGATGAGATGAAAGAATAATAGAAATTGACAAACCTTTATAGGAAATGAACTTTTGGATAGGATGTCTAGTACCTTTGCGTTGGGCAATGGGTAGATCAAGTTCAGAAGGAGAATCTGTCTCTGGAGAAGGATCATGATCAGTGGCCTAGGATAGAGGCTCTTCTTGATGTTCATATGTAGCCTGAGAGGGAATCTTCTTGAATATGAGTCTTCGTCTTAAATCTTTTCCTCAAACCTCTTCTCTCTCATATCTATCAAATTGTGGTTTCTCCATAACAACCCCCTCTTTCTCTTCTTCATGGTTTCCTATTTGTTCATCTATGATGGGAAGCATTCTAGGGTTCTCTTCCCTTTCCACTCTCGCCCTGAAGAGGGCACTGAGGGTGTCCCTTGAAGTCTAGTGAAGGGTGTATCCTCAAAGAAGGAAACATCCACGGAGACAATCACATGTTTGTTCGCTGGATCAAAACACTTCTACCCTTTTTGAGTGGCAGGGTACCCAATGAACATACACCTCGTAGTTCCAATTTTTCACATTGAATGGCAGGATATGAATGAGGCATAAGAAAGAGATGCTTTGTAGGACACAATAATTGAAAGGGGGACTTATCCCCTGAGATGGGAGTGGGCATACGGTTTATCAGGTAGGCAACAGTAAGAATAACTTCCCCATAGAAACCTAGAAATATTCACTCCAATCAAAAGAGTATGTGCCACCTCCAAAAGATGACGATTGTTCCTTTTGGACACCCCATTTGTTGAGGTGTGTAGGTGCAAGTTGTTTGCCACTCAATCCCATGAGATCAAAAGTATGACTGGAGTTGATGGGAAGAGTATTCGCCACCATTATCCGATAGTAGAAACTTCACATTTCCCTGAAATTGAGCTAGAACCAACTTATGAAAGGTAGTAAACAAAGTGGCAACCTCATTCTTTGATTTCATTGATAATAGAATGGGGTTAGGGATGCAATCATCAGTAAATGTGACAAAATAACGATGACCATTCACATAAATAGTACGTGAAGGTCTCCACACATCAGAATGAATGATTTCAAAAGGAATAGTACTTTGGTTACCACTGGGAGGATAAAGAACCCACGTAAACTTTGAGAGTTTACACACTTCACATCTCATAGAGGAGTTATCCATAGATTTAAATTTCTCTGGCAGTAAAATCTTCAACTTTTGCAATGGAGCATGGCCACAATGAGCATGCCATAAGACTACTAGCATACAAAAGATTCACAAACATTTTGGGAACATGTGGGAAATAAGGAGAGGGAACCAGCTTTGACTGTTAATGCGAACCACAGACCACAAAGCCCTCGAATAGGTGAACCCGAACGATAGATTGCAGAAAATTAGGCAGCCGAGATAGAGGGGTTGAAATCCTCTATATATCAATTAAAAATTCTGAACAAAATATGCTTAGAAAAATTGCAGATTGAAGAAGAAATACTGCAATAGTTTCTAGATAATGAATTAGATTCACAGCCACAAGATGATCCGCAACATAGCAATAAATCCAAACACATCAGTCAAAATTCTGCAGAAACTTGGAGTTTCTAGGGCTGAGAATAAATTCTCCAGGGCTCAAAATAAACAGCAGAAAATAAAATATTTTAAAAATAATTATGTTCTAAAGTTCTGTAAGAAAACAGCAATATAAAAGTCCCGAAAAGTAATTCTAATCCTATTCTTAGAAAAGAAATAAAGTCTTAATCAAATAAAAGTCCCAGTTGTTAAGGATTCCCTGTAAAAGTCCACAAACAAACTCCTAACTTAAATAGCTTGAGCTCTAAGCAACTAAATAAAATTCTATTTTAATTTAAATCTAATCCCTAAATTATAGGGCAGAAACGAAAGAAAGAAATAAGGTCTTAAGGACCTGCGATCTCACTAAACTCTCTAGATTGAATCTATAATCTCCCCCCCCCCCCCTCACGTGATCACTTTAGTGGCCACGTGAGGGACTGGTATCTAGATTGAATCCTTCTAATTTCCTGCCTCACGTGATCATGTGGGGCTCTTTCCCTCTTGTTTTGCTGCAGCTTTTATGCTGTTAATAACAGCTTCAGATTCTGCCTTCAGCTGCGACTTCTGCTTCGGCTCCAAGTTCTGCTCCTGCTCCTTCTCCTGCAAAGTAATTCATGTCCCAGAAATCTGGTTCGATTCCAGCTTGAAACTGTTCAAAAACAGCAATAAATTGGTACTTCTCATAAACAGTTAAGAAGAACTCGGCTCCATTGAGCTGGTGCTTTCGTAGATACCATAGAGGTCTTTGTCGATTCGCCTGAACTCGGATGCGGGTTTCCAAGTATTTTCAGAATTTGGCCTTCCTCTCTACTTGACCAAATATTGGTGGTGACTTCCTTGTGGGTTTTTCTTAATTTTAAATATGACCACATGTTCGATTTCCTCCTTGTCCTTGTGTGACAATTCCTTGACCCCAACAATTGGCTCGGTTTCATCCTCTTCAAGGTCTCCATGGTACTCAAAAATATTGGAAACATTGAACACCAGTATGATGTCCATTCCGTCGGGTAGCGCCACTTGGTAAGCATCAATGTGCTCCTTGGAAGTAGCACTAAACACCAAATTATCATCAAAATAAACTATCACAAACTTCCCCATGAAGGATCTCAACACTTGAGTCATTATCCTCATAAAAGTACTTGGTGCATTAGATAAACCGAACAACATCACCAACCACTCGTAAAGGCCATCTTTGGTTTTAAAAGGGGTCTTCGATTCATCTCCTTGGCGGATTCGGATTTGATGGTAACCACTTCATAAATCAATCTTCGACATGACCTTTGCACCATGTAACATGTCTAACATGTCATCGAGCCGTAGAATAGGAAATCGATACTTGATATTAATTTTGTTGATAGCGTGGCTATCGACACACATTTGCCAACTTCCATCCTTCTTTGGTGTTAAAAGGGCAGGGACGTCACAGGGTTTCATGCTCTCCCTAATCAACTCTTTTTCCATGAGTTCGGTCACTTGTCGGTGCAACTCGTCATGCTTTTTCAGACTCCTCTGGTAGTGCTGTAGATTAGGCAAAGTTGACCCCGGTATGAGATCAATATAATGCTGAATTTGCCTCATCTCGGTGGCGGCCCCTTAGGTAGTTCTTCGAGTGTAATGTCTTTGTATTCTTTGAAAGAACTTGAATGGCTTTAGGAATTAGTGTCGCTTCAACGCTTTCCTTTGCTACTAGTGTGCATATTAATCCCGACTTCTTGCTACCCACTAAGAAATTATGCATGTTTAGAAGACTTTCACCCTCCTCTTTTGGGTGGAATTCCTTAAATGGTAATAGTACCATTTTCCTTCCATCCTTCGGAAAAGAATATGTATTCTTCCTGCCGCTATGTATAGTACTTCAATCATATTGCCACGGGCGACCAAGTAATATATGGCATGCGTCTATAGGGACCACATCACACCATACTTTATCCATCAACCTTATAATCAAAATGAACGAGAGCAAAGTCAATACACTAACCTACACCATAACCACAATCAACATCTATATCCTAACCAAAACCAAACTCTATACCCTAATCATAACCTACATACATACCTTAATCAAAACCAATACCCCAACTCTACACAAGCCAACCTTGTCTTTTACGACCCCCCACCTAACCATACCCAATCAAACTTCCAACTCCTATCAAGCTCTATACCTTCAACCATTCCTACCCCAGTCCACCCGGCTTGCCTAATCCGTAGAATTGAACCTTCCTTTAACCACATCCATACCCTTCACTCACAATCGACTAACCCCGTCCCACATGCCATTAAACATGAAGTGACCTTTCACGCTGAACCAATCACTGAAATCATAAAAACTCAACCTATCACAAAAATCATCAAAATCCAACCTATAACTAAAATTATTGAAACTCGATCTATCACTGAAATGATCAAAACCCAACGTATCAATAAGCTTATCCCAACCTAGCCTATCACCAAACTCATCTCAACTCAACCCATCACCAAAGTCAACACACCCATTCCTAAACCAACTCAACCAATCCTCAAGATCAACAAAACCATCCCTGAACTAGCTCAACTTACTTTTAAACTTGACAACTCACCAATCCTCACGCTCCCTGAACAAATATCCGAATCAATTACACAATCTACCCCCGAACCAACTTACATGCCGGTTCTAGAAGCAATTTTTGAACCAATCATAACACCACCAATCATCCCAAAACCAAACTCCGAACCTACATCTACAATCAAACCTACCCCTGAAATCGCTAATTTTCTTGCTTCTGAATCCACTCCAAAATTAGTCGAACCTAAATACATTACCGAACACATTATCGAACGCATGATCGAACACATTGCCCCACAAATCTCGGAGCCACCCTCTAATCGATCCCTATACCTACTTTAAAACATGAACTTAATAATAAACACTTCGCCCCACCAATTTCAAAATCAACTCTCGAATCAACCTCTGCGCCCATTTCAGAACCTAAACTCACTACCGATCTTATCACTTCGCCGACTACAGAACTGAACTTTGAACTTAAACCTATCATCATATCCGAACCTATCATCAAACTTGAACCTATCATCGAACATGAACCCACCATCAAACCTAAACCTATCATCGAACTTGAACTTGTCACCAAATAGAAATTGATCATCAAACCCGAACCTATCATCAAACTTGAACCGATCATCGAATCTACCTCTGCAACATCAATATCAACCATTGAACCTATCGATGAGCCAATCCGAAAATTCATCACTCCTCCCACTCTTGGAATAAAGTTAAATCTTACGACTCCGATTAACATCCAAATCAACATATCACCTGATCCTCAAATCCCATCACAACATGAAATCAACATCATAACTAAGACCGCTTCTGACCCCCCAAATTCAAATTTCCATAGACCTCACAATTAAAACCTTCACAGAACCCCAACTGACAACAAATTCTCTACATCAAACCCTCGACATTAAACTCCCTCCAAAAATTATAAACAAACTTTAAAGCAACCTCATGATAAGCCCAAAGTACGTAACAAACAAAACAATCAAAATCAAACAAAGCTAAATCTCCCCAAACCATGGAAGGGTCCACCATGGTCCACACTTCCTTATCTTCTTCTACTATTCTGTTTTTGTCTCACCCTATTACTTTCTCTACGAAATCAATGTCACCCTCCTCTCCAGTTAACTCCCTTTATCAAATCAAAACAACATAGCCCAAAAACATTCTCAAATAATACCCGACTAAACTAAAAATGATAACACACAAAACCTCATGGGAGGGACCATGTCCCATGCTCCAACTTCACAACATGCCTCACTCCGTTGAGAGGCTAAAAAAGGCCCCTCCTGATAAGGAGGCTCCAACCATAAAAGATTTATGAAAAGAAGAAATCAAAAGACACCACACATATTTCGACAAATCTCATATCATCCAAAATACAAACGTAAACATAACATCTCTCCCATCCTTGATCCATCAGATCAAGGGTGATCGAGGACCCACAATAAATCATCTAATCACAAATGAGCGCTCACTCCGACCGTTCAATATGTCCCACTAGTTGGACATTTTGAGTCAGTCCCTTCTTAAGGAATTGATGTTTTATCCTAGGAATTGATGTTTTTAGGTGTTTATATATATATATATATATATATATATATATATATATATATATATATATATATATATAAACACCTAAAAATAAAAAAAAATATAAATACCTAAAAATAAAAAAAGATATATACTTAAAAATAGGGTTTTTTACAAATACCCCCCCCCGAGTTATTGCTATTTGCTCAAAACCCCCTAGTTAGCATTTTGGTGTTTATAAAACACCCTCTCTAACCAATGTCATTTTAAATGGTTAACTACCGTTAAAGAATAGCCTAAATGTCATATTTACCCTTCTAAAATTAAATTACTAAATTGCCACCGTCTATATGTGGTTATGAGTTGGTGCCCTTGCATTTACACAATAGAGTACCATTAAATTCAACCACCAAATCTTTGAGTTCACCCACACTGAAAAACATTGACTGCATTGAATCGGAAAATGGAGATTGCTTATCGTCCCAACCTTTCACACGATGGATCTTGAGATCATGGTGGCACCATCAGACAGTTGGCTGCATTGAATCGGACGATGGAGATCGTTTATCCTCCAAACCTTTCACACAATGGATCTTGAGCTCATGGTGGCACCATCAGATGGTTGACTGCATTGAATCGGACGATGGAGATCGTTTATCGTTCCAACCTTTCACACGATGGATCTTGAGATCATGGTGGCACCATCAGACGGTTGACTGCATTGAATCGGATGATGGAGATCGTTTATCATCCCAACCTTTCACACGATGGATCTTGAGATCATGGTGGCACCATCAGATGGTTGATTGCATTGAATCGGACGATGGAGACTGTTTATCGTCCCAACCTTTCACACGATGGATCTTGAGATCATGGTGGCACCATTAGACAGTTGATTGCATTGAATCGGGTGATGGAGATCGTTTATCGTCCCAACCTATCACACGATGGCCCAAGCCCAAGCCCTTCATGGTGGCACCATTAGACGGTTGGTTTTTTATTTCATGTGGTACACACCTAAAAAGTGACCTTAAAATTAATTTTAACCGTGCATGTGATGCTAAGGTCACTTTTCTGAGATGTGTGCCACAAAATAAAACACTAACCGCCTGATGGTACGCCTATGATCTCAAGATGCACTTAGGCCTCGTTCAGGTGTTTCTTGCCTTTTCAAAATCAGCTTAATTGAAATCGGCAAATGATGAGGTTCATTACACTACAAAGAAGGTCCCCTATCAGTCAGCGTAGATTACGCCGAAGGCTTGTAGTCGTCGGCGATGCCTTCGTCGGAGGATACATACGCAATGAGCCGTCCGCATAATATTTTATTTATTTATTTTATTTATTTAAATTTTTTTATCTACAAGGGAGATTATCTAAGTAATTCATACATTATGTAACGATTATCAAACGAGTCACAAAAACCACAACACAATTTTTTAGGTAGACATTTTTTAAGTAGAGATTCCATAATTGAGAAAACCCCCAATCTCCACATTTTTTATGTGGAGATTCCATGACTGTAGTCCGAGCAACCCAAATCAACAACGAAATAAAACGATTACAATGAGTACACATGATATACCGACAATGCACATCCCTACCAAACCCCAATGCAATCCAACGGTTTGTCACAGACCGCCCTATTTTTTCAAAAAACATACACAAGCAGGTATATTAGAGTACATAAATCATCATCGTAATTACAGCCTTATTCTATCGGTTAGTTTTGTGAGTCTTATTTCTCCACTCGTTTCATGTACATTATCACCGAAGCGGCCTAGTAGCTTGATGTAGCTTTGCTGGTAACCAGTCTGAGAATGCATCTCCGCCAACTCCCTAATGCGTAAGAGAATGTGAGCCGAAATGGGCATCGAAGCATGTTTCTGGGAATTCCTGACCTGCAGAATATTTCGGAAAATGAAAAAAGAAAAATAAAATGTAACGGTCACCAGGTCAGCAATAGCATTCAATTGGAACGCACCAACGATCCTACAGTCCCACATCATGGAGGCAACTCATCTTGGTCTCAAAACATTGCGTTCTTTGTGTCCTTAGATGATCCATGCCAAAAACTAAAGAGGCAATAAAATTAGGAAAAAGAAATGCGATTACGCTAACCCCTTTATCTGCCGGCTCTCAATTGAAGCTAGCTCTTGGTAGGTTCCTCCATTTATCCTACGAAAAATGAATGCTCTTTTATTATTTATTATCACCTCAATAAAATGACAAACTGAGGCTATCAATTTTTTTTGCTCAAGTTCAGGAGATGTTCATTTGCTATATAATAAAAAATTTCATATTGATTCTTGGAACAGAGTACCTTGCTTTCCACACAACAATTCGGACAATCACGTAAAAAAATAGATAGGAATGTTAAGAACAAAGGAACTAAAACCATTCATACTTACAATATAAATAGTGGACTTAGATTTTATCTCAATTCCCAAGCCTCCCTATTTTGTCTTTAGCAAGTTTATAATGAGCACATCATCATCATCAAATTATCCCATCTAAATTACTTGGAACATAATTTTAAAAAGGCCTGCTTGGAAGCCACCAAATATGTGATCGGGATATTCTTAAATTATCTTGTTCATGAAATTGAAGCAGCAGGCACTATTGGCCAATAGCAAAAACATGAAAGGATAATCATTTGACGAAGATTGCTGTGCCAAGTTGAAAATGAAATGAATTTAGATAGGAAATGATTTCATCTCATTTGTGAATTGAGTGGCTTCTATTGGGTGATTCCCAGTCTCACAGTTACACCCAGCCCAACTGGCCAGTCCAGTCCATTTTTTTGAACCATGGTTTAGACAAATACAGACATGGAATCAAATCTCAGAAGGATGCTGGAATGATTATATATATTTCAAGAATCTCATGATAGCATGAGAGTGAAGAGGTATACTTTTACTTCAACTTCCATATATTCCTCTTCTAGATTCTTCCATTGGTTTGGGATCTCATCACTTGATGTCTCCAACCTGCCAAATGTCGAAGAGGAAGAACTTAAGAGGCAACACGCAACTTATTACACCTTAATAACCATTTCCATGCAACAGAGCATCATAACCTTTCATTGAAGTTCTTTAAGTTATCCTCAGATTTCCTTATGTGACTGATAGAAGGCCCCAGAACTTCCTGCATAAGATAAAACATTCGCCAACAAGAAAACGAAAATTCTGCATCATTGTTTATTAAGGCAAATGGAAAGCGTATCTTCTTATTGAAAAATCTATTCTTTAATTGATCATTTAATAATGAACTCATTGTAAAGAGGAATACCTTGTAGGATGAAAGGTGATCAATGACCAATTGCATAAAATAGTTTCCATGTTTCTCCAATTGCTAACTTATTCATGTAAACAAATCATCAATAACTACAGAGGCAAATCTTTCTTTTCTTTTCTTTTTTAAAACTGTAAGGCATTTCAAATTTGTAACACAAGATTAACTAGGCCAAGCACATATATAGCAATTGCAGGAATATATCCTTTTATGAGTCATAAGCACCACATCATCAGATTAAGAGCAGTTGTACTGTATATTAGAAAAATAAAAAAAGAATACATACTTGGTCTGCTTTCCTTCTGTTCTGTGTATGAAGATTGGAGAAGCCATGTATCTTCCAAGAAATTGATCCATGTATGGACAACATCACCTTCCACTTTACATGAAGCCACAAATTTGATAAGTTCATCTTCCTGTAATTTCAATAAAATAGGATGTCTACTTGAGACCGCTATTGTAGGCCAATTTTGCTCTCTCTCCTCCCTGGAATTGTGCAGGCGTGCAAGAGCAGCTGTTAAGGATATTTTGACCTGCAGTGGATACTCATTGGTATTTTCCTTTCTCTTAACCTCAGATGCATGAGATTCATTTGGGCATATAGCCTGAACAGAGTTCTCCAGAGAAGATGAAGACTGGGCAACTGTCTGTGGAGATTTCAGCGCCTATTTCTCCCTTCTTATCCAAGTGAATATGATCTGATGCTGGAAAAGGTGTTGGGCCTTCTTCCTGTTCAACAACTTCAACCGTAGCAAGGCTATCTTCAGAAGGAAACTGCTGAACATCTTCAGATTTGTTAGAAGGTGCCAACTCAATGGCATCTCCCGAGTCAACTCTAGGTAACCCTGCCAAAAAAAAAGAGGGAATCATTAAATTCTATGATTTCTTAGCCAAGCATCCAAAATAAATATTCTATCAATACCTATCTCATCCCCAACGTGTTTGGAAGGTGAAATGTGCACTCCAGCTGCTAGTTCCCTCTTACTTTGGACTTGCAATGAAGCTGCTCTACCGTCTTCCACTACCAGAGAGTCATCAAGTTCCATATTATCTATATCGATGGATAATCCCGGATTCTCCTTTTCCGTTGTTTCTGATGAACCTGTTGATAAGCTGGTATCCTCTTTTTCAAGAATAGAAATATCTGAATGAGTAATATGAACGTCAGAGGATGCAGTCCCTAGCGTATCGGGTGAATCCATTAGGCACCATCACATCTTCAGTCCAAAACATCAACCACCTTTAACTTCAACCCCCTGTTTTATGCACAAATATGAAGAGAAATATCCCATTTAATCAGACCACTTCAAAGGTGAAGACAAGCAATCCCATTCATCAAACATCATGTTTGGTAATAACAAAGAAACAAGAGAAAGAAAGTCGAGGGACTAATGAGGCTAAAACCATTCACATACAAAATCAGAATATGTTGCCGCGTAAAGCACCAGAAAATGAACGGCGATTTGGAAATGATGTCACCGCTAAACCATTTTTTATACCAAGTAGATAAATGTGTGGCTCTAGCATTAACCAATGGACACAACAAACAATCAAATACTGTGCATTATTGTCTTCATACAAGCAAGCTGAAACAAATATGCTTACAAGGCCACACATATATTATTAACCTTAGGTGTCTAGCAATGAATCAGGGTTCAATCTCACAACATAGGTGATCTGAATTTGAAAAGAACTAAGTCTGCAGTTCTAAACTTTTAGCACCAACAAAGACACACAATAAACAGCCAGACTATGTGCATTATGATCTCCATACAAGTTACTAAAACATATGCTGAAGGGCAAACATGCTCAACGATCAAAATATCAGAGAATACCAGTATTGGTGGCCAGCGGTACATGATACGTATCGTTCGTACCGCTGGCTTGTGCCTAATTTTTTCCCATTATTTTGCAACCAATAATTTAATTAAAGAAAATAAATTTGAGAAAAGTTAAATATTATAAATCACATATATATCTAGTATTCAGGAAATCTAACACCATTCATGATATTTGTAAAAAATTATAGAATCTACATGTGTATACTCTCGTATTAAGGAAAGCTAACACCATTCATGATTGTTGTAAAAATTTAATGTACATTAGAATCTTTAGATCATCTTTATTTCCCATTTTATTGCTTATATTTTCACAAGGAGAGAGCTAATTTACTGCAACTATCCAGCTACTAGTAGATATGAGGTTCTAAAGGATTGTACGAAAAATTTGTATCAGGTGCATAGGCCATGTACTTTATGTGGTTGCATAGATCATCTATTGTGGTACACCTTAGCACACTGAAGCCATCAATTGCCCAGGTAGCAAGCCAAGATACAGATAAGACTCAACCCAAAATTCATTATTTTCAAAGGTTTGAAACTACATGAGAAGTCATTATTGGGGGAGGGAGTGTTCCTCCGGCCTTGTCTTGGTAGACAAGGCTAACAAGACAAGCTTATCTAGCCGAAGAAACTCTTTCTCCCCTGACAGTTTTGCACCTTGCAATTTGTACAGGCTGGTGCACAGAAGAAACCAAATGTCAACCAGGTCTGCTCACTTATGATCATCAACAATTTCAATGAACATTAGATCTGACTTACCCTTGAAATGCTCAGCCTAGTGTCAGTGAGCAGCTAGAGAACTCATATCCAGCCCAATTGCAGCCAAGATGAACCACACTCAAGTAATGTTTTAAGCTTGACGAAAGGATCTTTGTGAAACGCCTTAGATATAAAATCTGTGAAGAATAGATAGCCACAAAATGACAGTGATATGAATATAGTATTTTTTTACAGCCAAGTTCATCTCCTATACCCAACTTGAATATCATTTTCATCATAGGGATACTTCCCCTAGTTAATCTAGCTCTGAATATTTAGCAGAGAGGTTGGACATCTGTCAATCAAGAGCTAAGATTCTGTTGGGAATAAAGATCGTTTGTTAAAGCTGAAAGGTCATTTTAAGCTCAAAATAGACAAACTTCTGAGCAATTGAGCACACTAAAATATGAAAGATCATAAGCATAATTTAAGGTCATAAAGTTGAAAGGCTTCTTGTTCATTTTAAGGCCATAAAGCTGAAAGGTCATAAGCATACTTTCACTGATTTGTGTGCTCAAATACAGCTGTACACCTCCTAAGGCTTGACCATTTTGCCTTCGAGCAGCTCACTTGATATTCCATTAATTGCATTCTTTTAAATTTCTATCATCCCCCTTCAATTTCTTTTTTGGAAGACTACCCATACACTCTTCATTATCATCAGATGACCCATCTGACTCATACTCCTCTTCCTCATAGTCATCATTCTCAAAATCAGTTGACATACCTCCTAAAATAATCATGAAATAGAACATATGACGATTAGAAAGTTCGTACTATAAAAACACACAATGCATATGAAGCTCGTTAGAAAGTTCTATGACTAGTGATTTAATGAAGGTAGTTCAAAAGAAGTCTATTTATAGCTAAAAAAACTTTGTCATATCTAGCTATAAAGAGATGGTCCTTTGTGAGATTTTTGGCTACCATAGGCTTGATTTGGGTAGACTGGCTTTCCATGCAAACTCCAACAACAATATGATAAAAAACAATGCTACTGAAATTGGGTTTAGGGCAGGATTTTGGGACTTGGAACACCAAATGTTTTGTTGCCATGTGATGTTTGCATAAACTACTCAATACATTTAACATGATATAATTTCCAACGCAAATGTCCATTCACCAAAACAATGGTTCCATCAGAAAGCTTTGTCTCGATCGCGTTCAAATGATACCAATGCTTTACTATTTCTGACAAGACGCTGGAAAAATTAGTAATACCTAAAATAATACTAACAAACTAGTTTTGACACAAAAAATTCATAGAAGGTATTTTAAAGCATTTTACGAGGACCATTGTAGGTATTTTTTGAAAATTTCTCAGGCAAACCATCTAATCTGGCAACCTGAGGTGCCATTAGAAAAGTTTCAGCAGCAGAAATATTTATTGAGAATTTAAGCATTTAATTTTAAAAAAAAAAAATATTGCTCAAATCTCATGGCATCATTGAGTGGTTTTAAATGAGTTGAGCCTGCAGTTTTAAAATGTGACCCTAAAATTACATGGTACACATACTTTTTTGGGATCTGTGTCATGTGGAATAAAAAATTGACCATGTGATGATACATTTATGGCCTCAAGATCCCATCTATTGAAGATTGGAGCGAAACAAGATCTCTATCATCTAATTTAAAGCAATCTTATTGCATGGGTTAAAAATAAGATTACGCCCCCACAAAATCGATATGTTAAATTTGGACACCTTTGATCACATTTTCAAGTGTAGATTTGCATTGAATTGGGCCTAAATTTGTTGAATAAAACCTCATCAATCTTATTTAAATCACCGTACCAAACCGGTTTTTGATTCCAAAATCGAAATCGGCGGAATCGTTCGCTTGGCATCGCTTTTGAATCGATTTGACCACAGTGTGCTTGTGTAACTTATAGGAAATTTATTTTAGAGTGGGTAAGCTTAGCTAAGCAGTAAGAAATTAAGAATTGCTAATACTAATAAGCACAGGTGAGACAAAAATGGGGTTGAACATTGGAGAAGAAGCCAAGTGGACTTGGACAGACACGTGTTCAACCCCCATTATTTGAACATGGATTTTTCAAAGCCCATTCTAGATAAAAAAATCCCTAAAACACAAATACAAATATAGCCATTCGAAAATCACTAAAAAATTAAGGTTTAAAAATAGAAAATAACCTTGAAAACCAAAGAATAAAATTGAAAATGGCACAAATCAATTGGTTGCTATGAAGAACAAAAGCTTTTGTACCTGAAGAACAAAAGCTTGGATCTGAACTGAAAATGGTTGTTATGAATCTGAATCTGAATCTGAACCGAAAATGGATGCTATGAATCTGAATCTCCATCGAAAATGGATCTGAACTGAAAATGGATGCTATGAATCTAAATCTGAATCAAATAACCTTTGATTTTTGCTTGAAGCCCTTGGGAGATGGTATGAATCTGAACTGAAATGGATGCCCTCTTGACCGATGTACTTTGGCGCTTCGAAGAGAATGGATCGTCGAAAATGAATGTTCTCTTGCGGATGTATAGCGGTCGCAGGAGTTGAAACCAGAGAACGAGAGAGGAGAGAATGAGAGAGGGAGTATGACTATGGGTTTTCTTTCTAACCCATTGAAATCTAAAGGGGCATTTGTGGTTTTTCACACCAAGTTAACCATTGGGTTTTGAACTGACCAAAGCTTTAACCAAAGCTAGGTAACGGCAGGTTACGGTGGGGGGTTATATGTAGAGGGAACATAAAAGCAAGGGGTTTTGAGCAAATAGCAATAACTCAGGGGTTTTTTTATAATATCAGCATAACTGGGGGGGTATTTGCAAAGAAGAAATCAAAAGACACCACACATATTTCGACAAATCTCATATCATCCAAAACACAAACGTAAACATAACATCTCTCCCATCCTTGATCCATCAGATCAAGGGTGATCGAGGACCCACAATAAATCATCTAATCACAAATGAGCGGTCACTCCAACCGTTCAATATGTCCCACTAGTTGGACATTTTGAGTCAGTCCCTTCTTAAGGAATTGATGTTTTATCCTAGTAAAGATAAAAAATAATAATCACTTAAAAAATTTGAAATATATATATATATATATATAAACACCTAAAAATAAAAAAATATATAAATACCTAAAAATAAAAAAAATATATACTTAAAAAAAATAATAATAATAAAAATATTCTCTTTTACCCAACGTCTCTGACCCCGGATTTTGTGCCCAAACTTAAAATTTCATTTTGACCAAAGAACTCGAACTTGGGGAACTAGTGCTAAGGAAACAATGCCTATGCAACCGTCTCGCCTGGAGGGAAATCAAAACCCATGTGGGAAGTACTTATATTATTTTGGTAACATGCTTAGGAAACAGCTACAGGGAAAGGACTTCCTAACCCTTGGAATCATAACTTACTCATCATCATGTCTCGTAGCCTCAACAGGTGTACTTATATATATCACCCTCGTAGTCATCACAAGGCATTAGGTTATTATTTTCGAAAAATATTTTGGGAATCATCTGACTCATTAACCACCTTTCAATTCGGGCAAGTTGGTCGAAAGGTCTAGTGAATCATAAAACTCTTTTTTTGAAATGTAGAAAACTCTGGATTCTCATACACCTCTTCCGCCATTGGAGTCGATGCTAGAGCACAAAAAATGAAAATGCAAAGTTCCATCAAATCTCATAATTCTTATGTTAGCAGGTTGTTTCAAAAAAATATACATACATGCTTAAAAAAAAGACAAAAAAAGAGAAAAGAAACACAACCAAGCGAGAGCATGCGATGAACGAACAATCAATGAACCCGGGGAAGCATATGCAAAATTGTGAGGGCATCCCTGACATCTTCACACTACTAGATGTCGTCGTAAGGTGGCGGGAGGAGGACAAAACACCTGCTAACCATAGAATTTGATGATTTGATGGTGCTTAACCATGACGAAAAGCTCGATTATGGCACCACCTTACCACTTGAGAAGAAATTGGTTGAATAAGAAGCTACCTCTATATCAACAAACCTTACCTCTTCTTCATCCTTTTATTTTCTTTTAGGGAGATGAGTCCAATGGTTTTCAAAATCTTTTTAAGAATAAGCCAAAAACTCTTGAATAACAAGCGATGCAATCACTCATTACTTACCACTCATCGTCAATCTTGTTAAAAACTACGATACATGATGATCATTCAGTGTTTACAAAAATCAAGCTTGGCATACGGCCGAAATAATTGAACTATTTCCCAACATGGGATCATTGCAAGTATATCTCATTTAGAACTCCTAAGCCATTCCAGGATTTCTATGAGACCGCGAAAAGTACCAACATTCACCTGACACTGGGGCATTTTTTTTAGCACCAACGCCTTAGCAGCGACAATCGAGTCATGAGACCAACACCTCAAACTGGGGCATTTTTTTAAAATTTTTTAGAATTCATTTTTCTCCCCCCAATATCCCACTGTAGAATCCAAAAAAGTAATAAACAAAATTATTTTATCTCAATGTATTACCAACTTTAAGAATAAAGCCGAAAACTCTTGAATGACAAGCGATGCAATCACTCATTATCTACCACTCATCCTCGACCTTCTTAAAAGCTACGATACATGTTGAACATTCAGTGTTTACAAATATGAAGCTTGTCATATGGCCGAAATAATCGAACTACTTTCCAACATGAGATCATTGCAAGTGTATCTCATTCAGAACTCCCAAGCCACTCCAGGATATCTGTGAGGCCGCGAAAAGTACCGACATTCACTTGGCACTGGGGCATTTTTTTTAGTACTCACATCTTAGCAGCGACAATTGAGTCATGAGATGAACACCTCAAACTGGGATATTTTTTTTTTATTTTTTAGAATTCATTTTTCTCCCCCCAATATCCCACCGTATAATCCAAAAAAATAATAAACAAAATTATTTTATCTTAATGTACCATCGTGAAACCAAAAAAAGAACAAGAGACTTTTTATCTTAACCCCACCGTGAATAAACAAAGCGACAACAAATGACAAACAATTAAAAGAAAAAACACAAAAGAAAAAAAAAAAGAGATATTTAGTTCCTAAAAGTCCCATCGTGTGACCCAGAAAAGACAAACAACAAAATTACTTTATCTCCCAACATCCCACGTATAAACAAGAAAAAAAATCCCATCGAAAATATATAACAACAATAATAAATTTTTTTCAAAGTCCCATTGTGTAATCTCAACCCCAAAAATAATAAACACGAAAATAAATTTATGTCCCACTGTGAAAATTATTGGACTCCACCAAAGAATCGAAAACCAAGAGAACTGTATTTAAGCCCCATCACATAACAAAAAAAAATATCGAGTCCCACCATGCTACTTTCGAAAATCAACTTTTATAATCCAACAAAAAAAAATCAATTTATTTTTTTTAATTTCATAACAAAATATCCATCCCAATGCCCTATCGTGAAACAAAAAAAATAAAAAAATAAATGAACAAACAAAATACATCTTTACTACCTCTTCACCATCTTATCGAGAACGATACTGCAGAATCACTCCTAAACAATAACGCCGGAATTTTTCCTCCAAAGAATAATTGAATATTCATCAAAGAATACACTTTTTTCGAGCTGCACCATGACGCACTCGTTGCTGATATCACTTAACATATTTCGATACCTTTTTATCTTAACATTATCTCATCATCATTTTGCTTGCACCACTTGTGCTTCGACATGCGACATAGTCTCTCGTACGGTCGCGACATGCACCCACGACAGCGGTAAAAACCCCTCGATCGCCACAATCAGTCTCCAGAATCAACGTTCTTTGCGCATCCTTATAAGGAAGGCCAGAGCTGATATCAACCCTTCATTGAAAAATATTCGCTGTTCTATCCCGAGCAAATGATTCGCCTCTGCTCACGAGTTTCTGCACTCATTCACGTGAGTATCATTTCTTCACCCGATATTCCATAAATATAATCAACTGAGATTAAGTTTCAAAATGTTTTCAAAACCTGACTCCCGATTCACACAACTACTGTAATCCTCCCATAAGAGACAATCATCAGTGTACGTGGGAAGGTTAGAAGGAGTATCCGGCATATCGAGCATCGTCTTGACAACCAAACAAAGGTCGGGTCCCAAAATCCCGTTCAAATGAATCTGCTCAGCGACGTCTCGAGAACCACGTTTTCTGAAGTTTTTACTGAATTGATCTTAAGTTAAAAAAACAGTTTTTCAAGGCCCTCTATCTATCAAACTATCTATCTCTCACCACCCCAATCCGTTCTTTCCCTTGGGAAATCGAACACCGAGTATACTCAACCTTGAGAAATCACTTGCGCCACTCGTACTTTGTTTGCATATAATCCCCCCGTCTGGTCGCGATATGCACCCACGACTGCGGAAACACCTCTCGATTGCTACCAAAAGGCCTCCGAATCCTGATGCGTCATTGGTGTGAGCAATGACGCGCCCAATGTGACATGATTTGCAAAACCTTCTCCATCCTATTATAATCGTCATCTACCTTGTATCTTGACATTCACTTGCGCCACCCGTACTTTGTTTGCATATAATCCCCCCGTCTGATCGCGATATGCACCCACGACTGCGGAAACACCTCTCGATTGCTACCAAAAGGCCTCCAAATCCTCTTTAACTTAGCCCGTTGTGACAGGGCCAATACTCGAGCTTGCAGCATGGTGCTTGGGGCACGACATGTGGTGCCAGGAGGGCATGCGACATGGGGCCAAGAGGGCCTGGTGACGTGGTTGCGCTACGAGGACGCGACACAGTCGCATGTGGGTAAGACGCGGGAGTGACACGGTCGCGACACAGACGCGACAAGGCCAAGGTAGGCTAGCAATGCGGAGGCATTGTGGTATGTCAAACCAAGGGGTTTGAGGTTCTCCTGCCATTCTGGCTGAATGATTGTTTTACCCTTCTATGGGGGAGAGGAGCTGGAGAGTTGCCTTCCACCCACACGGGGCCTTGCGTTGCCAGAGGGGGTGCAAGTGTCTCCTAGGCCTGAAAGGGTGGGCCTAGGACGTCGATGCAGCGATGCCGTGTGGCACCTAGGTGAGGTTGATGTATGGCCCCGGATTACGCGTCGCGGTGCATACGGCTGGGCAACCTCACGAGAACACCAGAGCGCTGCATGGGACTCAGTTGAGCATGACAGCATGTGTGCCAAGGATGAATGGGTGCTAGTAATTCGGAACACACACGAAGGCAGGCTGCGTGAGACTCAGTTGAGAACGCGAGCACAAGGCACAAGGCTGTGGGCTTGGTTTAGTAGGTGAGCAAGACATGATGGCATGGGGAGCATGCCGAGACTGTTGCAAAGCGAGGTACTAGTGCAGTGCACAGGGTGAAGCTTGAGCAATCCAAGTTTAGTACAGTGGTGCAAATGAGTGTGTCGTAAGGGGCACGATGAGTTGGGTGGTAGGCCGCGAAATAGAGGTAACCACATTGGGGGAGTTCCCGTCCTCTAGGCGGGTGGTATCAGAGCTGATGTGTAGATGAGTTGGCTTCGTTGCATGCGGTAGTGAAGCACCGCGCGGGTTGATAGCGCATCGAAGGACGCCCCGCGACAGTTAGTATTAGAAGTAGGCTGACTTAGCGCCGTGGACGTTAGGTGTCGCACGGGACTGAGGTTGCAGAAGTGCGACCCCGTGACACCGTGCCGACAGATAAGAAAGCCAAACAGTTCATGTCAGCTCCCCGGTTCACACTTATGATTTTCTTTAGGAAACGAGAGGACACCTTTTAACAGGGTGTCTATTTCATCGACGCTGTCTTGTTTCACAAGAATGCGCCGAAGAGGGGCATCTGTAGACACCCGTTTTCGTTCCCTCGGTGTATACAAAACGTTCGGTCAACCATTGACCTTGCCCATGATTTCTGGAAAGGCCAACCCTCTCCAAAAATCTTAAAATCCCGTAGGCCGGGAATTATACGCTGGTTCAGCAGCGTATAATTGAATTATGCACTGGGCTACCAGTGCACAATTCGAACCCTATCCGGTTCGGTACTCCGGAATTCCCCGAATTATACGCTGGGATTCCAGCGCATAAGCGCATAATTCGATTATGCGCTGGAATCCCAGCGCATAATCAGTTCTATTTGAACTAGGTTTCTCTTCCTTGACCGCTCCGATTTCGCTGATTATGCGCGACGCTCATAGCGCATAATCGATGAAAGTCCTACTTTGACTCTACCTTGGAGATCCACTTGGTCACTTGACCGAGGCAACTGGTGTGCTGCCTGAATTATGCGTTATAACCATAACACATAATCCATTATACGTTGTGTGCTCTACGATATTTCGGATTATGCGCCAGTTTTCCAGTGCATAAGTCAGAATTATGCACTTGATCCATAATGCATAATTGGTCGAATATCATAAATAAGGCTCTTCCCCTCATACCACAACACACAATTTTTAGCTTATTCCTTTTGGAAAACTCGAGGTTCGCTCTGAGATTTCGAAAAAAGGTGTTGAGCTGCACTCTAAGTCTCTGACTCTTAGAACTGCAGACTCTTCTCTAGAAATCTTAAGGGTAATCGAGCACGATGGGGCTGGCCCACTTGCTCCTATTCTCGAAGGAGTTCGAAGGGCAGAAAAGCTAGCATTAGATCCAACCCCTAGGAAACCCCTGCCGAAATTCTCAGCCTAGTATCAATTAGGTCCCTAACTTTTCTCCATATTTACAAAAATGCCATTGCCTCAACCAATTTGCCCAAGGGAGCCAACGGAGGGTACCCGGGAACGGGACTGATCCTCCTGAGCATACATGGCCAACACCCCCTTTTAGTAACGTAATTTTCAAATGACTTTTTGGAATGTACATGCAATACAAAAGTGGTCGTGTGATGGTACACTCATGATCTAAAGATCCATCATGTGGAAGATTGGGTCAAACAACATAGGTGCCTTCAAAGATTCGGTTAGTGCAAATAAAGGTTCCCTTGTCAATAAATGCTTTGTTTTCGGCGATATATGTCAATATATTTCCTTTAGGGTACCTTTATTTACAACCAAAGTTTCCTTCTAATTCGGTTAATGCAAATAAAGCTTCCCTTGTCATAAAAGCATCATGTTCACGGTTCAGTGATGCAGTAAGTACACTTCCTTTAAGGTTACCTTTATTTACAACCAAAGATTCTTTCGTTTCAACTCGGGATTAACGTACTTTAAACCGTTGACTGATTTGAATCAGATGATGGAGTTCATTTATCATCCCATCCTTCGGGTTAATAAATCTTGAGATCATAGACCTACCGTCAGGCGATCAAATTTCGATTCCTTGTGTCACACACAAGGATCAAAATACCAGTTTTCCGGTACGTATCGTCCGGGCCGAAAACCGGTACGTATCGGACGATACGTACCGGAACAGTATAATACCAGACGATACATTGAATGTATCGTCCGATATTAGCCATATAAATGGGCGATATGGTACATTTAATGTACCGTATCGTCCACCTCCGATACCGATTCGTATCGTCCGATACGTATCGGTATCGGACGATATTTTGATCCATGGTCGCACATCCCAAAAAAATGAACATCATCATGGCGTACATGAAGAGTGGTTCTTGGATCACTTTTCGGGATGTGTTACGCCCGAAATCATAATCTGTCTTTCTGTTGTGAAGAAAATAGATCTGAATCATCTGATTCAAAGGAGTCAATGGTTTAAGCATGTGAAACTCGGATTAAGAAAGAAGAATCTTGGGTTGAAAATAAAGACACCCTTCCTTTAGCCATTTTCTTTTCACAATAAAGCATTTATACCCATTGATGCCATTTGAAGGACTTTCGATGGGTGGAATTGGAAGGAAACTCGGACCATTGTTTGCAATCAAACGAAAAAGGGAAATATATATTCTCGTTTTAGGAATATATATATATATAAAGTGAGGCCCTCGAAGATTGTGTGGAGCTCAATGTGGCACCCAAGCCAACAGGTTGTATGGATCAAATTTATAAAAAAAAATCGAAACTGAGTTTTAAAATTTAAAATCAAAATTTTGACTGTGATTCAACTGTCTAGATTTTAAGCCTATATATATATATATAATAAAAAAACACTTTAGTAAAATAACCTTAATATGCTGCAAAAGGATGAGGTAAAAAGAAGGCCATTACCCAGTGCTGGTCCCATACATACAGGGTCTTGGAAGGGGTGAACAGGATACCGACCTAACATCTGGATTTTTATGCACAAAATGGATTCTGTCCAGATTCGAAACCGCGTTCATGCTTAGCCTATGCGTTTTACCATCACACCAACCGATAGGATGAGGTTACATATTAGAAGATAAAACCCCAAATATGCTTCAAGGCTTCAACATTGAAGATAAACCCTGTATATCATGCTTCATCATGTAGTCGGTCTGATTCATTGTGAATCACAAATTAGGGGAAAGAAATTCAGATTCACTATTGAACCGGCATGAATCGTGTGATTCCCTGTCACAGTGAATCACCTCACAGTGAATATTAACAATCAAAATTAAAAAAATTCACTGTCACATTAAATGACCTGGTGATTCGTGATTCCTTATCACAATTACCGATAAAATGAAGTTCACTGTGAATCATAGATTTATTTAAAAAAAATAAATTATTTCTGTACATACATAGATTGCTGGATCTTCTTCTTTTCTTCTTCTTCTTAAGTTTGCTTTGTTGAAGAAGAAAGGTTTCGAAACCCTCGCACACAAGTAATGAAATGAAAGGGTGCTTCTTGCTTTCACCTTTTCTACTTATATAATATTTTCAAAAGGCTAGTAATGCCTCATTTTTTGTTCTAACAATTGCAATGTTTCACTTGTGGCGCCTATATTTTGTTACATGCACACCATTACTGAGCCTTAAAATGTTAAGAATGCTGGTGATTCACATTTTGTAGCTGCTAGTATCTCAATTTTTCTCCAGGATCTACGTGGTTGTGTTCTTTTCTTATTATATATAAATATTCATGTCAAGTTTATGATTACATTGAGTTTCTATTCCCTAGCTCAAAATTATCTTTTATGTTACTTTCGTAAACGGTTTTCTACTTCATGCCTACTTGAAACCATAAGCATGAATCCATGGTGCTGAGTTATTTTGTTGATTAGGATTGAGGAACTTCCTGCTTGTTGACTACATTGGCTAGCTTTTTATTATAAATGATTCCTTGTCTCATATTTTTTATTCTTTGAGCTGATTAATTTCTGCTTCTCTCCAGTGTTGTGCTGTTTGCGGGTTAATATTGTCCGCTCTGCCTTTATTCTTGTATCCTCTTTACATACATGGTGAAAACCCCATGGTACTTCCTATATACGTTCTAGTCACCCTATGTACTCTCATGTCTTCTATTTACATTAATTTGCTAGCTTATTCATCTCATTGACTCTTTCGGGTACCTCTGTTTGCGCCTACGTCTGAAACCTACTGTAACCCATTTACCTCTTGAGATCAGATGATGCAGATTATTTTTCATGCCAATCTTCCACACAATGGATCTTGAGATCATGATCTTACCATCAGATGCTCATTTGTTGATCCACGTGGCACATATCCAAAAAAATGCGCCTAAAATCTCATTTGCAGCGTGATTTTCGCCATGATTTTACGGTCCCATTCTTGGGATCTGTGCCACGTGAAATCAAAACATGTCCGTCTGATGGTATGCTCATGGTCTCAAGATCAATTGTGTGGAAGATTGGTGTGAAAAACGATCTGCATTGTATGATCTCAAGAAGCCAATGGGTTTCAATGGGGTTTCAGAGGTACCCAACTCTTTTATATCATTTACTTTGATTTTAATTTAACACCATTTCTCCTTTTATTTCATTCTAAATTTACCTGCTGGAAACAGGTTTTGAGTGTCTCTCTCGACTCACCTTTGGCTGGGTATTTATCTCGCGGTGATTGCATTGTGTCATTGGACGGTTTTCACATTCACAATCCTCAAGAGTGGCTAGAGAAAATAACTCTGATGGATCAACAGTCTGTTCAAAAATTTGATTACGGGAAAGATTCTAGAAGTTTCTGGACAAACAGTAGCAGAAAAGGGTATTGTGTCCCTGGTACTTGGATAGAAGAAAGCATGAAAATCGAACCTGTAGGCAGGCAGGTTTCTTGTCCAGATGAGCTTAGTGCATTCATGAGTACTTGCTTAAACAATGATAAGAGTGGGAAGAGTCACGTGAATGGAACAGAAGGCAGACACTGCTTGAATGCTAAAGATATTGTCAAACTTAAAAAATGCGGCAACGGATGGCCATCTATTGGGGCCAAAAGCAGTTGTGCATGTTCAGAGGTGAAGTTCTTAAAGTGATGCAGTACCCAATTATTGAAAATGTTCCTGGTATTGCTAAATCGACGGTAATACTGAAACTTTTTTATCGATATATGAAAATACAAAGGAAACTAGAGAACAATAAATAAGATCACCTAAAATTATGGTTACTGTACCACCATAAGGTGGTAGGATGTCATCCTAAATCCTTTCTTAAAAGGATTTAAGTGTGCTTAAAATTAAAAGAAACATGTGAAAGAGTTGAAATTGGAACTATCAAAAGAAGTCATGTAATTATCTTTCATTACATTTATTGAGAGAGATTGATAGACAGAGCTGTGGTTTTTGTATGGTATGCAATTGTAAAAGAAAAGGATATAATCAGGTGTGAAGTTCCAAAATCTGCAGATGGCCTCTTGATATAGATTGGCCTTTTCTTGAATCTTGACTATTTTCATTTTCAAGTTCAGCTTATTCAAATTATATTGTTCTCATGAGATAGCATTAAGTTATAAGCCTTATCAGTATTCTATTTCTTATTTCACTAATTTTGATGGTTGGACATTTGGCATCTCTTTTATTTCTACAATTCTTTGGTAGATGACCACATTATTAATGTTCTCAACGATTTGACCAATTGTCTCATAAGAAAAAGAGTTTTTTGGTTCTTATTCAAAATTTCAATAGAACTAGATATTCTTATAATTTTGATTGGTAAATAATTGGAAGGTAATTTCTCTTTTCCTTTTTTTTCTAAAGTCTTCAAAGTTAATTGAAAACATATTTTTTCAAAAGTTGTTTTTTGAAAAAAAAAAAACAACGGAAATTTTATTTAAAAAGATAGTCTTGAACTCATTTTGGAAAAAAAGATAATAGTTGTAACTTGTAACTTCTAAGCGTTACATAAAAAAGGTTTTTTTTCTTCTAAAAGTGATATTACAAGGACATGTGCTAGATGATGCACGTTTTAGATATGTGTTGATGCATCCATTTGATACACTTGCTAGATATATGTTGACACATCCATTCGGAAAAATCTTGATATCTTATTTTAGTATTATTAATTACAAATTGTGTGTATTAAGCCTTTTGGTATATTTTACGCCCATATAAACCAATACATCTTGGATGTCTCAACATTATCATATAGTTGTATGGATGTCTCATCATGATGTGATGAAATAGAAAGAAAATCAATAAAGATGAATAAAATGAGAAGAAGTTGAGCTGGCATTGCTTCAATCACTATCAATCCTTTGTTAAGTGCATAGCAACTTAACAAGGGTTCAAAACCCTAAAGCAAGAACTCACACAGCGTCTTTCATTCAATAAAAAATATTTCCAAACTTAAAAGCTGTTAACAGCAGTAACATTAATTTAAAGAGCCTATGTTTCCTAAAATAATCCTACAATTACTCTATCTTGACTACCATGCAAAATTAATACTAAGATAACTAAATTAAGAAAGTCAAATACATGGGTCAACACATCCTCATAAAATCCATCTAAATGTCTCATTCTCCTTTATTCTAGGATATGATGCAATCATGCAATGTGTTTAGAGAATCTCGAAGGCTCCAAAAATATCTTAAATCACAGTTGTATAAGGATACTGAGTTCCCTGATTACCAACTCTTCTTTGGAGATAAAATAGGAATGTGTGAAGGTTCTTGAAAATTCTGTTTTCATCCAAGTGCCGCAGGAAGAATAGGAATAACACTCGGATAACTAAAATCTGAATTTATAGGGATTTAATTTCCAGCGATCATGCCACAATAATGTAGGCATTATTTCTCGGGTCTCAAAACTTTATGTGTCGCAGATGTTGTAGGTACATTGCTTCCTGTTTTATAAGACACTCACATATTTAATAGCATCTGATTTCCAGCTTGCAACAAAAGATAAAATAGGAAAGCTTTGAGTCTCCAGGTCTTTATTGCCCCATAAAATCTTCGCCGAAGATATATGTTTCAACCTCCCCTTGGATTATGTGACAACATAATTATCACATGTCTTTTAGTCATTTAATGGGTCTTATCTTGAAACTCAGTTACACCGTGAATTAGATGCCCAAATCAACAGCTTCAACTCTGTTAGCACCCCTTAAGCAACCTCTTATAGCCCTAAAATTTCAGCATTTTCTGGACCTTTAAATCGTCGACTTCTTGGGCTCCACTTTCCAAACCAATAATCGGATCACATCACAGCATCAATTTTCTGAGGTTCCTTTGACATTTTGTCAGTCCTTGACAGCAACAAATGCATCCATGTCTAAGCTCCACAACTTTGAACCTTTTAAAAGAAGTGAGGATATATATGGTAATGATTGGAGAAATGGTGGTTACTAGTTAGGAAATCTAAGGCAATTATCAAAATAAGTTACATAACTATAAAATGTGATATTTTTGCTCCATGTAAAACTGGGCAATTACTAGAAACTAATACAATCAGTAGTTTAGGTATCAAATGGGAGGATATATTTCTTTTGGTTTTTGTATTGGTCCATCACTAAAGCTTGTTTTAGGCATTTTTCAAAGAGGCCATTTTGAGAAAATTCATCCTATTTTTCGGCCTGCTGTACATCCTGATGGTGGGTTCGAGGACATCTTATACAAGATCAATGTAGGGTCAGTGAGGTAGAGGTGTGATCATAGATTGTTACTTTGGTTATAGGGACACTTCCATAAAAAATTGGTAAGACATGTTGGACAATAACAAAGTGGTTATGAAGAAGTAACAATTACACAAGGTAGAGGTAGAGATAGATGAGTGGGTGTTGTGCGATCAACAATTGTCACTTTGATTAAAGGGACGTTTCTATAAAAAAAGGGGTACGCCATGTGCGACTATAACAAAGTGGTTACGAAGAAGTATCAATAAGACAAAGTTCACGGGTGAGATATATACACTGAGGTGGATATTCTAGGCATGTCTATAGGAGTTCTAAAATAGCCCATGTACGAAGGATTGAAATGATGAAAGCACAAGGAAGGAGAAGAAGAATTCCAATAAAGAGTTTTGACATTAGGATCAGAGTTGGTTGCTAATCAGAATAGGTTTGGTGCATAAACAAGATTGAGAGGGTGATGAAGGTAGGGGCAATTCTTATTAAATGGCAAATAAAAGTGGGATCGGGAACGGGGCGAGTTGAGGACCGATGGAAGGAGGGGCACCTAGATGGTATGGGTGCCCATCCATTCTCGGGAGATCCAGATAAAGTCCGCAACGTTTATTTGAGCGATTTGGAGGTGAGGAGCCGCTACGGACGAGCAATAATTATTGTGATGGCTTCAAGGATGATGATGAAAGGACTAGAGATAAGGGGGAGTTGTTGGAGGGATTGAGGGATGATGAGATTGATCTGGACCAATTGCTGAAGGAAGCGAATATGGTGGTTTTGGAGGAAGGTGAAATCTCAGTACAAACAGGGGCTGTGAAGGAGATAAGGTTCGACGACTGAGATTGAGGTCAGTCTCACTAGGAAAGAGCTTCGATGACTGAGATTGATCTGAAGAGGCAAAACAATACAAATGAAATTACTACTGAAAGATTTTTGAATTTGGAATTTGACATGGGTGGTTTCAATGGACTTATACAAGTGTGGGCGTTGATGCTCCTAATTACATGGATATTGAGGCAACATATGTCTTGGGGAAAACAAGGATAATAGGGGAGGGTTATTTGGGCCTTTTCAATACTTATTGAAACATCGCTAAACAGATAATGAACAGAGGGGGCCCACCACATGGCGAGGGAGCTCTAGTCCTGAAGGATGATATCATCATTCCTAGGACCATCACGGATTGTGTGGAGGGTAGCTTCTGCAAGTCAACATGAGAACATAAATGACGGGGATGGTTTTGAGGCGAGGATGTGCCGAGTATGATTGCGAGGCCTAAGGAGATATGACATGGGTCTAGGCTCAATCAAACTAGGGCCTTTAACATATCAAGTGGCACGTGCAACCGTGTGATGCAATCTACGTTAACTTTGGGAAAGGGAGCAGATCATGTGCTTGTGGTGGGCAGTCACAGTTATTAAGGATGTCACAAAGCTCTAGTTATCAAGAATTTCGATGAATACAAAGACATTGTTGTTGCTGAGTCTGCAAACGTGATTTGCTTGATGCATCCTAGGCCTTCTATGGTGTGAATGTTTATTTCTGATAGTGGTTACTCTGACATTAAAGGAACTTCTAGGAAGAGGAGGTTAGGATTTTTGTTTGTTAAATCATGGTTTATTTCTGATAGTGGTTGCTTTGACATAAAGGGATTTTGAGGAAGAGGAGGTTAGCAATTTTGTTTCTTAAATTGGGTAATAATCTGGCTCCATGGCTAGATGGCTTTCCGATGAAATTTTTCAGAAGTTTCTAGAGGATTCTCAAGGATGAGTCAATGGAATGCTTCCATGAGTGTCATGATCAATGCTATATGGGAAGATCTATGAAGTCTACGTTTGTTTCACTTCTTCCAAAAAGGAGGGTGCAAACTAAGGATTTTAGATCAATCAGTTTGTTTAGTAGTGTTTACATAATTCTTGCTAAAGTGTTGGCCAATAGTCTGAAATTCCTCATTAGTTCAATTCTCCTTAGAGTGCTTTTGTTATGGGAAGACAAATGTTAGATATTACTGTTGTTGCACATGAAGCTATTGATTCCAAGCATAAAAGTAAGAACCGGGAGTCATTTGTAAAGTGGACATTGGACATGAAGAAAGCTTTTGATAGGGTCCATTACGAAAAAAATTATAATGAAACTTGTTTAGCTCGAACCTCGGCTCGGCCCGAATCGATCTTGATAGAGCCGAGCTAGAGCTCAGACTGTTTAGGCTCGAAGGGCCTAGAACCAAGTTTCAGCTCGGCTCGTATAAGCTAGAGCTGACCCAAGCTCGGGCTCGGCTTGGTTGCAGCCCTAATGGTGGGGTCTGGATGTTGGAGTATTATTTTTGTAACGCTCTATGTCTAACTCATTCGTCAACTCCTTGTTTATCGTAAATGGACTTCTATTTGGAAAGGGTCTCCCCCCCAGGATTCCTTCTTTGGGTGGAGTCAGAATTGGGGCCATATCCTCACGGTAGAATAGTTGAAGAAACGTGGAAAAAGAATGCACAACATACACACAGGAGGCTGAGTCGGTAGATCACTTGTTTATATATTACTGGTTTGCCAAGGAGGTTTAGAGCATGATCTCAAAAGTGTTTGATGTCTGCTGTTGACTTCTTGGAATATGGTCGGTTCACTGGTTGAAAGAAGGCTTTTTTGGCAGGCCACACGATGGTGGTTCTGTGAGTTCTTTGGACGGAAAGAAATGAAGGTGTTCCATAGGGGGAAATCCACGAGGTTTGTTGTTTGCAATGCGAGAGATTGGGGGTTGGATTTGATGGTTTTGGATTGTCATGCAAATAGTATTACTGATTCCCGTGTGGCTGATTGTTGGGCTGATTTATGGGAGATGAAAGGTCCCCTTCTCATGTTCTGGAGGGGTTTCCCGGCTTGTATGGGTTCGTTTTTTCCCCCTCGTGGTTTCCTTTTTCCTCTCTCTTGTTTTTGAGGGCCTTGTTTTAGTTTTTGGTGTTGTGTTTCTGCCCTGCTGCTTGTTGCTGTAGCATGTGCCTACTGGCATCTCACCCCTGGCTCAGATATGTACTCTTTTCCCTCTTTAATATATTTTCCTTTTACTGGTAAAAAATTTTAATAAATAAATAGCTTGAGAGTAGAAGTTAGAAATGACATGAAGGATTGTGGAGTAACAGGGTTCAGCTTGAGCAAGTTGAGTGGAGAAATAAGAAGCAAAAAGCTGCCCGGAATAGATGGACAAGGCGTTGATGAGGATGAGACGTTAGATACTTGTTGGTCATCGGAAGAAGTTCCAAGCATTTTTCTCTCTCTTAATAAAATCAATGAGAAATATGGTTATAATTTTTTTCTTTCATATTTAATTAACATTATATCTAAGCTGGATATAACTGAATATAATGCTGTCCATTCCTAATTGGATTGTTTTTAGGAGGTGGGGACAGTGTGTCCTATTCCAACACCATCCTAATGTGGATTAGATTGTATATTAAAATTTAATTCACCTATACTGGTTTATATATATGTGTGTGTGTGTGTGTGTGTGTGTGTGTGTGTGTGTGTAATGTATATAACAAACACATTCTGTTAACTGGGTGCATCTGATTTTACCCACATTTTCAGGATGAATCTTGCTTAATGCCTGTTCAGATGCTGGGCCTGACATGGGTCGAGGTCGAATATTTAAGCCCTTGTTCTTCAGAATGTTTGCAGCGCGGAAAAAAATCATCAACGGGTTCTGCGAATCCAGGTTCTTCTAGACTGGAAAACTGTGGTGGGACTTTTGTTTTTATTGGAGATGTGCTCTCTATGGCCCATTCGGTTCAATTGACTGCATATCGACCTCGGTGGGCTTTCAATTTAGGTGCTGGTCTTCCAAATATGTTTGAGAAAGTGTTACTTTGCACATTCCATGTCTCTACAACTCTGGTACTTCTAAACAGCCTGCCGGTAATGTTTTATGGCTTTATATTTTTTCTCAAAGATTTTGGAATTCTAAGTAGTCTTAATGTGTTATTTTTCCTGAGAAAAAGACAGATACAAGGTATGCTGTTCATTAGTTGGCTCAAATTTGACCCAACGTGCATCAGTAGGTCTGGATTGAATGGTTGATCTGAAAATCCATCCCTAAAGGGGTGTGGGTGGCTGCAACTTCCGGTTTTTGGAGGGCTTTTTTAGACTTTATTTCAACGATTTTGTAAATTTACTCTCATAATAATGCTTTAGATTTATTATAAATATTAATAATTTGTAACTTTTCTTATGTATTATATTACGCTATATACTATCCGAGTAACTGACTTGGTTAATTTTCCAATCCAATGTGTGTTTGTTTGTTTGTATATGTTAAGATGATTTATTACCAATCTACTATGATAGTATTTTCACTATTTTGTCTCTCGCCTCTTCTTGTACCATGTTACCATATATAATATATGTTATACAGCATAACATAAGAGTTCTCCCTACCCACATGAAGTCATGATCACTTAAGGGATCACGTGGGTTCCCATCTCATATGAGTAAGTGAGAGTGAGTGAGACTCAGAGAGAATTCCCATCTCATCTTATTGTTGAGTGATCCCTAATCCAAAACCTTAACCAATAACCCTAAACCCTATTCCTTGATTTTCTTTTCTTTTCGTAAGCGGTATGCATCAACCCATATACGTCTGAACTAGGACCTTCATCTGGCACCTTAGACCACAAGTCGGATGATGTAAGTGATATGATGAAATTATGATATTTCAAGATCATTGATCACTGACATGGTTGTGATAGCCTAGTGATGTTTTGCTCAACAAGGTATGATTTATATGTTGAATTGTGTGATTGATGTAGGTAGGTGAGGAAGTGTTCACCAATAAAGGAAGAAAAATCTGAAATTAAGCAATTCTAATCTGCTTTCCAGGAACTCAGTCAACTAAGTACTAGGCACAAAGGAAAAAAATTCTATGTAAACTGCACAATGACAGTCACTGTAGTGATCTAAAAATATTATATGTGAACTGTATGTGAATTATATTTTATGTATGTCAACTATTACTATAATCAGTGACAAATTCAGGAAAAAATCTAAAAATCTGTGTGAATTATGAGTCACTTTATGCCTAGGGTTTAGATTAGGGCTTAGAGTTAGGGTTTCAGTTAGGGTTTAGACAAGGATTTACGGTTTGGGTTAACTGTATTGGTTAGGGTTTATGTAAGGATTTAGGGTTTTGAATAGATGATAGTTGAGTTAGGGTTTAGATTAGTGTTAGGGTTAGGGTTTAGGTTGGAATGGGCTCACCATGATAGTGTCCGATAGGGCAATTCTAAAAAAAGGTTGATTCAAACTCGGGGCAGTTCACGACCTTGGTTCATGTTTGAAGGATATTGGATGACTTCATTTGGAATTTTGCCATCTAATCAACATCTCGATTGGTGGAGCTTCATTTACATGGAAATAGAATCGAGGAAACCTTAGTCAATGCCGTTCGAATTGTACCCTATCCTATGCATGGTCCAGATATTACTCTCAAGTTTGCCTCTTCCCTTCCAGATTGAAGACGTGTGGTTGAGAGAAAAAGGATTTTGTGATAAAGTTGATTTGTGATGGTCCTCTTAGGATGTTCAGGTAGTGTGCAACATCATTTTACCACTAACCTTAAAAGATCAAAAGAGGAAATCAAAAGGTGCAATTGAATAAAGAGGTGTTTGGCATGATATCCAACACTAAGAAAGAAATCCCTTATTTAAATAAAAGAATAAAAAATTAAAACAAAATATTGATCACAAGGAGGAACTCCAGCCTTAGTATAAGAGGAAGCACTTTCAGCTGAAAGGAACTCTTGAAAAAGAAAATTATGGGATGAGGAGATTAGTTGGAAACAAAAGTATCAAGTCTATTAATTGAAACAAATGATAAAAACACAATTCTTGCAATAAATGGCTAGAAGACGTGTTAGTGTGAGCATAGTTACATAGATGGGGCTCAGATCAAAATACAAGAATGAGATTGGTGAAATATTAGTTGTGGATTATACAGTTATCCTCACTCAAATGAGGGGTGGATGAGGTCCACCCTGGATGGAAAAAATGTTGCTTTTATTAACGGGGCAGAGGAAAGAGGAGCTGGAGAGGATCTTGATTGTAGAGGAAATTTAAAAGTTGTTTTTGACTCAAGTGGAGATTGGCACAAGACCCTGATGGTTTCACATTGGCATTTTCTGCTATCATTAATGTCACTTCACATTGCTTCCCCCCCGGTCTTCACTAGTCTTCCTCTTCTCTTACTTTCTTGTGCTTGTAGCATCTCAATCCTTTGTATAAGGTCTGCTTCTAACCTCCGATGGACATGTCCCAACCACCTCAAACAACATTCCATAACTTTCATAGGATGACATTGATAGATGGAAAAGATAACAATAATATCTATGTTATAAGATCACAAAATAAGAATCGTAGATAAAATATTTTGAAGATTATAAAAATTACAAAATTGTATATGATCTATTGGGTCCCTCAAGTTCAGAGTATAAAACATTAGCTAAAATGTGTTGAGCTTGGTGGGCTTGACTAGAGTTGTGCCTGGCCCAATTATTAATTAGTTCCAACTTTAGATCTGAAGCCAGCTCACTTGGTCATGCCTATAGCCCATACTTGGCCCAGTGAAGCTTGGTTTAGGCCTTTTACGTCAAGTAGAAACCTTTGTTTTATGGTAGTTTAGGTTATAAATTACAGTATTTTTCAAATGAAAAACAGATTTATATCTTAAATTGAAGACCACCACGTGAGCATTAATTAGAAGAACTAATTGTTAGAAATTTGGTTAATATTATTTACTTTCATATTTTTCCTTTTACAGATTTATATATGAAATAGAAGACCACCACATGAGAATTAATTTAAAGAACTAATTGCTAGAAATTAGGTTAATATTATTTAATTTCAGATTTTTCTTTTTTTTAATCACTTCCTTCCATACCTACATTAGTAGTTTCGACTTCTGACTATTTTTAATTTGTTCAAGGTTGTTTTCAATCTATGTTGTTGAAAAACTCGAGCTAGGTTTAGTTTTCATCATCTGTTTCAAACATTTTTCAAGAGTGAAATCCGACTTCTGACTATTTTCAATTTGTTCAGGGTTGTTTTTCAATCTATTTTGTTGAAAAGATTGGGCTAGGTTTAGTTTTCATCATACATTTTCAAGAGTGAGGATTACTGTATAATCCTCGTTAGACCAAATGCATATGGCCTAAGGTTATACCTAACAACCCATATATTGTGTGAAATC
Organism: Chloranthus sessilifolius; assembly: GCA_021018995.1. NCBI lineage: Eukaryota > Viridiplantae > Streptophyta > Magnoliopsida > Chloranthales > Chloranthaceae > Chloranthus > Chloranthus sessilifolius. The sequence continues at coordinate 18,136,784 of CM037596.1, forward strand.
TCTCAAAGGTGATGTCGTTGTGGTCATGGTTGATAAAATGTCATATGAGACGCTCGACATAAACCTAGAAAGAGAATGGTAGTGCGTCAAGCTAGATAACCCTTGCATTCAACTTTAACACTCTTAGATGAAGGGAAATAACTTCATGTTAGCATGTTTATTGGATGTTGTAGAGAGTAAGGACCATGGATTAAAATCTCAGTTTTGTTCACCACCCAAACCGTAATTTGGTCAAATTTCGGTCAAATTTTTGGTAAATTATGGTAATTTTCGGAAATTTGCTTCGAACTTTATTTTTTTTTAACTCTTTTACATTATTAGAAGGCGTATTTGAACTATTGAGACTAAATCCGGCAAGATCCGGATAAATCTGGGAAGATTCGGTGAGATCTGACTAGATACGGCGAGATCTGACTAGATACCGTAATTTACTGAATATCGTCGAGTTTCGCCGAATTTCATCAAGCTATGGAAGGAGAGAGGAGAGGAGAAAAATAAAAAAATAAACTAAGTGTAAAGGATTGAAACTCGGGTAAATGTCTAGGAACAAAAAAAAATTCAAAGCAAAAGGCCTTTTAAAAAAAGTGACATTCCAAAATGAGAGACTTAAGGTCGAAGATAAGATTTTCACATCCCATTCCTTTTTTTGTTAATTACAAATACCTAAGCTTGGGTTATTACAATAAAACCATTAATAAATTAAAAAAATTATCAATATACTCCCAAATTATTTGACACTCCCCCTCAAGCCAGAGTATTGATATAAAAGTCGATCTAACTGGCTTATTCCCAGTGCTTTGGTGAACATATCGACAAGCTGATTCGCTGACTTAACGTAAGCTGTGGCAATCTCAGTATTTGTCATTCTCACAAATGATGTGACAATCAACTTCAATGTGCTTTGTCCTTTCATGAAACATGTGATTGTTGGCAATATGGATACAACTTGATTGTCATGGCATAAAGTCATTGGTTCCTTAACCCAGAGACCAATCTCTATCATAAGTGTTTTTACCCAAAGTCGGTTATATGTAGTATGAGTTGTTTCCCTATATTCAGCTTCAACGCTGACCTGGCTACTACACTCTATTTCGTTCTCTCTAGGTAACGAGATTACTTCCTACAAATGTACCATATCCAATGGTTGATCTCCTATTAGATGGATATCTGACACGGGACAACGACCCTAAAATCCGCGAACGCCCATGATATGTTAATTTGCCGAAATTATACTAATTAATCAAGCAATTAGATCACAAATTAAAGTGATACCTTGGGGTTTCGCGGGATTCCGCTTAAGTGACCATGCTCGATTCACGTAGGGTCCAATCTGACACGCGAGATCCGTTAGGATGGCGGAAGAGGCGATCTGAGAGATAAAACTCTCACTTCGTCTAGGTCGGGGTGTTAAACCGTATTTCTTCGTGGAATCGGTAGTCCCTTGCTAGGGCTTTTGAATCGAAGCGGTTAGATGGCGAAAATCGAGCAAGCTCGAGTCCAACAACGATTATGGATCGAAGGGGTAGGATTGGATTCGATCCATAAGGATGGGTAGGGTGTTATCGGGTCGGTTCGGGTCGGTTTTGGGGCAAAATCGAAACCGACCCAATAACTATCGGTTTCTATTTTATGAAACCGAAACCGAACTGATAGTTATCGGTTCGGTCGGTTTTCGATTTCTAAACCTCAATTTTTATTTTTATTTTATTAGGAAGCCATTGCCAATTTATAAGGGTCATATCACTGAAGACTTTGTAGGTTATTGCCTATATCGCTAATTCGCTATTAACCATCCAAAAGTAGGTGATTGATCAGATGGCCAAGAACATTTCCAAGAAATTAATGCACCAATTGGACAGTCCAGATCGATGGGTATTTTCTATATAATTTTATTTTAAATAAAAAATGACAAACATATCATTAGAGAACAATTCAGGAAACCAAAATTGCAAATACAAACTACAAAGGGAGTCCTGAGAAAACCCAAAATCACAAATTCAAATACACTATACAGAAATCACAATTAAACAAAATGAGGTCTTAAAACCCCATAAATACACATCCTTTAAACCCATTACCATTCCCCAAAGCCTATAACTTAAATGGTTCTTCCAACAACAGAAAAACACATGAGAATATAAGATTTCAAAGGGGAAAAATAGACTTCTTTGTTTGCAACCTAAGTTTTGTATCCACTATGCACTTATGCAGCCGGGTAGCACCACTATCTGTTTCTTATCGGTTTCTATTTTTCGAGACCGAAACCGAACCAATATGTCCCAAAACCGAAACTGAACCGAATTCGGGTCGGTTTCGGTCGGTTTTTGTACAGCCCTAAGGATGGGCATCAAAGTTACTCTAGATCTAGGGTTTAGGAGTTGGGAAAATCAATCAAAAGGGAAAATTTTGGATGCAAGAGAATAAGGGGAAAATAAAAGGATCAAACAAGAGCAAAGAGTAAAGGAGAAAATCAAAGTAGTATGGGCATCACACCCTTGGCCTCACACCAAACCCATCATTGGGAAGAAGACTCACTCTTCAAAACTTCTTTAAAGCCCAAAATGCAAAGCATCATTTCATTCAATTTAACAAGTGCCAAAAATTGCTTACAAAAGTATGCTTTATAGCATTTACAAAAAAAATAACCTAAAAATAGAAAAATACTATGCTACCCTAAGTGGTAACTTACATTTGGATACAAAAGGACAAAAAGGACAAATACGTCACTTAAGCCGCTGGGGCGCGGATTTTCACGGACGTCCATCCTGGGGCTCATAGACGTTCGTCGCCTAACCACGGACGTCTGTAATGCTCGACGAATGTTCGTTCTCACTAAAACAATGAACACTCCAAAACACGGATGCCGTAATGCTCAATGGACGTCCGTGCTCACTAAAACAGTGAGCACCCTTATTTACGAACGTCCGTCCTGACCCTGCGGACGTCTGTCACCTGAAGACCCCTGGTGCTCCCGGGCTGATCTCTAAAGCCTTTCTTTAGTGGTTCTTGATGTTCCTTGGCCCTTTAGTCGCTTCTTCCGCCACTGGTACACCTTGTACAACATGAACCCTAGGCCCTTGTGGGTGGCGTCCCCGTCAATTCCCCCAGACTGATAGGGCTTCATCACCGATAACGGTCATGGTAGTGATCAAGCATGTCGGGGTCTAAGCGGCGGACTTTGTCTTCATTGACCCACGTATTTTCTGATTATGGCTTATAGAGCCACTTCACCAAGTACCTCTGAAATCCCCCATCATGGGTGGAGACCACACGATTGTCTATGATCTTCTCAATCACATCTCTTTTAGGTTCTTTTGGACGAGGAGGTGGTATAGGCTACAAGTTTTTGGGTTGGCTCATGAGTAGGGGATGTTTGGAAAGGATTACAAGGGGGTGGGGTTGAGCTTAGATAAGGAATTAGGTCTTCCACGTTGAACGTTGAACTAACCCCCATGTTTGGAGGAAGCTCAAGAACATATGCATTCGGACCACTCCTTGCCACAATCCTAAAAGGTCCGGCACCACGGGCTTGGAGCTTCTTTGCGATTCCCAATGGGAATCGTTCAGGCTTAACTGGAATCATCACATGCTCACCAATTTGGAATTCCTTGAAGCGCTTGTGGGAATCCACCAATAACTTGTAATTATCATTGGTTGAATTAATTTTGGGTCTAATTTCGGCATGCAAGTTATGAATATGTTGTGCAAATATATCTGCGGACTCGGATGTGCGGTGCGATGCGGACATGGGAATCAAATCCAAGGTGTTCTTAGTTTGTGACCATGCACCACCTCAAATGGACTTTTACCTGTGGATCTATTGACGGAGTTGTTGTATGCAAACTCGTCTAGTGGCATAATGGAGTCCCAAGTCCTAATGTGATCACCAACAAAACAACGAAAGAGATTGCCTAAACTCCTATTGGTAACTTCAGTTTGACCATCGGCTTGAGGGTGGTATGCCGATGAAAACTGGAGCATCATACCCATCATGTGCCATAGGGTTTTCCAAACGTAACTCATAAATTTGACATCCCTACTTGACACAATGGTCTTGGGTAAACTATGGAGGCGCACTACCTCATTGAAAAATAACTTCGCAACATGGGTTGCGTCGGTGGTCTGGTTGCAAGGTATGAAGTGGGTCATTTTATAAAACTGTTCCACAATTACAAAAATGGAGTCGTGCTTTTTCAATGTCTTAGCAACTGAGAGCATCCGCCGCTTTGTTCTCAACACCGGCCTTGTGCTTCAATACGAATGTGAACCCTTGAAAGTACTCGACCCACGTCGCGTGCCTTGGGTTCAACTTCTTTTGGGAAGCAAGGAAACATAAGGATTCATGGTCGAAAAATAGCACAAATTCATGTAGTCGAAGGTAATGTTTCCAATACCAAAGAGATCGGACGACCGCATAGAACTCCTTATCATAGGTGGAGTATTTTTGCTTTGCCTCGTTGAGTTTTTCACTAAAGTAGGCCACGGTGTGGCCTTCTTGGCTAAGCACTCCTATTCCTACACCCAAAGCGTCGCAAGTGACCTCAAAGACTTTTGAAAAGTTCGGTAGGCGCATGACGGGTGCACTAGACATTTTCCTTTTTATCTCGGCAAAGGCCTTTGCCGCGGCTTTGCTCCATTGAAACTCCCCTTTCTTCGTACAATCGGTGATGGGAGCCATAATGGTGCTAAAGCCTTGAATGAAACGGCGATATAAGGTGGCCAACCCATGAAAGCTACAGACATCATGTATGTTCCTAGGCTTGGACCACTCTACAATAGCCTTTACCTTTCCCGGGTCCGCAACCATACCATTGGCCGAGAGAATGAACCCTAAGAAGACAACGGATCGTTGCATGAATGTACAATTCTTGAAGTTTTCATATAGCTTCTCTCCCCTCAATATTTCACAAACCAACCGAAGGTAGATCAAGTGTTGCTCCTTGTTGTGGCTATAGATCAAAATATCATCAAAATACACCACAAGGAACTTCCCGATAAATGGTCACAACACTTAGGTCATGAGCGTCATGAAGGTGCTCGGGGCATTTAAAAGCCCAAAAGGCTTGACCATCCACTCATAAAGACCATCTTTGGTCTTGAAGACGGTTTTCCATTCATCACCAGGGCGGATTCGGACTTGATGGTAGCCACTCTTGAGATCTACCTTAGAGAAGATAGTGGCACCAACTATCATATCCAACATATCTTCGAGCCTTGGTATAGGGAACCGATATTTGACCGTAATCTTGTTGATGGCCCGACTATCCACACACATCCGCCATGTGCCATCTTTCTTGGGTGTGAGTAGTGCGAGTACGGCACATGGGCTCAAGCTCTCTTGGATGAACCCCTTCCGAAGGAGCTCATCAACTTGCCACGTTAACTCGACATGTTCAACCGGATGCAACCTATAATGAGGTAGGTTTGGTAGGGTAGATCCGGGAAGCAAGTCTATTGCGTGTTGAATGCCACGCATGGGAGGGAACTCATTGGGCAACTCTTCCGGGAAGACATCCACAAACTCTCTCAAAACTGGCTCAACCTCCTTGGGGTAGTCACCCATAGACTCGAGAGCACGCTCAACGGTGATGACAACATACACCACACTCTCACCTAACGACGCTCTCTCAAACTCCGAAGGGCTCACGAAATTGATGGCCTTAGATTGACCACCCTTCTTCTCAAGTTTCTTATCCGATGGTGTCTTGAGAGGCAAGGGGTTTAGTTTTAACTTCTTGCCCCCATGCATGAACGCGCACACATTTGACCGCCCAAGAAGGGTCATGTCCATATCATAGAGCCACGACCTTCCCAAGATGATATGACCCACATCCATCGGCACCACATCGCACCATAAGGTGTCCGAGTATGAAGGTAATTGTATCGGCACATGACACCTCTGGGACACGGGAATGGAAGAGGGGTCGACCCATGCGACTTTATATGGTCTCCGGTTTGGGCTCGGGGGTGAGCCCTAAGCGAGAAATGGTGTGTGTTGACACAACATTCGTGCAACTCCAGTTATCCACGATGACTCTACAACTCTTCTCCCCACACTTGGCGAAAGTATAGAAAACGTTATCTCAACGCCAATCACCCTTCATGTTGAGGTTGTGCAAGGGCACACCTCACGACCAAGCACTCTTGAGTGCAAACTAGTGCTCGGTAACCGTCGTCACCCTCCTCATCACTAGGCGTGACTTCCGGTTCATACACTTCCTCTTCTTCACCTTCTCCCTCATCAACTTCTCCTTCAACCAAGGGAGTCCTTTGTGGGTCTCTTGTAGGGCATTGGGCAACAAAGTGGCCAACCCCATGACATTTATAGCACTTGGTTTGAGTGCCACCCTTTGAGGACTCACCTATCACACCTTTTCCTTTGTCAACCCGAACATTTGTAGGAGTGGATTGTGCCGGTTTATGAGGTGAATTTCCTGCACTAGGCCTTCCTTCTCCGACTCTATGGCTACCAGCATGTTGCTCAAATCGTCTCACCACCGATGTCTTCAAGTACCTCTCAAGGTCTTGCACAACGGTATAACACTCTTCAAGAGTGTCGACGAGGTGGGAGATCAACTCTTTTTGGAGGTCTAATTGCAACTCGGTGCGGAACCTTGAAAGAGTGACTTGAGGATCTTCCGATACATTAGCTCTCATCATGAATTCCTCAAACTTGCCAATGTACTCGGCTACGGGCATACTACCTTGGCGTAAATTTTCCCATTGGTCAAGTAGGCGGTGGTAGTATGATAAAGGAACGGACTTCTCCGTAAGTCGCTCTTTCATGTCCTCCCAATGGGTAATGGGCGCACGACCCGCATATGCACGCATGCTCTCGACTTTGACCCAAAAGAATCGAGCTTGACCAATAAGCTTCATTTTTGCAAGTCTAACACACCACTCATTGTCCATGCCATACCACTCAAAGTGGTGATCCATATCGGAAACTCAATCGAGGAAGACTTTAGGGTTCATTCTTCCATCGAAGGTCGGAAACTCAACTCGAACATTCTTGAGGAGTTTCTCATCCGGGTCGTAGTCATCTCCGCGATGAACTATTTCCCTATGATTCCGATGTCGCCCCTCGGGCCGTCCGTTATGCTCATCTCATTCCAACCGATCCAAGCGGTTGAGAAGCATCTCTTTAGAGGCAACCATAGCTGTTTGGGCTTTCTCCATAACATTCATCCGCTCATTCACAGTGATCAACATGGCTTGGATGCCCTTAAGAGCATCGACGATCACATTTGGGTCCATGGTGACCACAACACACTAACACGGGTCCTAAAATGTCACAGAACTATGAACACAAGTGAGGGAAGACTTTTACCCAACATGTGACGGGCATGTAATGGAACACACAAAATGGAACACAACTCACTAAAATTAAAATGACATGCAAGTATGCCCTAACCTAGAACCTAAGCTTTGATACCAAAACTGACGCGAGACAACGACCCTAAAATCCGTGAATGCCTATGATATGCTAATTTGCCGAACTAATTAATTGAGAAATTAAATCACAAATTAAAGCGATACCTTAAGGTTTCGCGGGATTCCACTTAGGTGACCATGCTCAATTCACGTAGGGTCCAATCCGTCGCGCGAGATCCGTTAGGATGGCGGAAGAAGCGATCCGAGAGATAGAACCCTCGCTTCATCTAGGTTTGGGCATTAAATCTTAGCTCTTCGTGGAATCAGTAGTCCCTTACTAGGGCTTTTGAATCGAAGCGGTTAGATGGCGCAAATCGAGAAAGCTCGAGTCCAACAATGATTATGCATCGAAGGGATAAGATTGGATTCGATCCATAAGGATGGACATAAAAGTTATTCTAGATCTAGGGTTTAGGAGTTGGGAAAATTAATCAAAAGGGAAAAATTTGGATGCAAGAGAATAAGGGGAAAATAAAAGGATCAAACAAGAGCAAAGAGTAAAGGAGAAAATCAGAGTAGCATGAGCATCACACCCTTGGCCTCACACCAAACCCACCACTGGGAAGAAGACTCACTCTTCAAAGCTTCTCTCAAGCCCAAAATGCAAAGCATCATTTCATTTAAATTAACAAGTGCCAAAAATGGCTTACAAAAGTATGCTTTATAGCATTTACAAAGAAAATAACCTAAAAATAGAAAGATACTATGTTACCATAAGTAGTAACTTACATTTGGACACAAAAGGATAAAATCTAAGGACAAATTCATCACTTACGCCGCTGGGGCGCGGATTTTCACGGACATCCATCCTGGGGCTCACGAACGTTCGTCACCTAACCACGGACGTCCGTAATGCTCAACGAACGTCCGTGCTCACTAAAACACTGAGCACTCCAAAGCATGGACATCCGTAATGCTCAATGGACGTCCGTGCTCGCTAAAACAGTGAGCACCCTTATTTACAGACGTCCGTCACCTGAAGATGCCTAGTGCTCCTGGGCTGATCTCTAGAGCCTTTCTTTGGTGGTTCTTGACGTTCCTTGGCCCTTCAGTCGCTTCTTCCGCCGCTGGTACACCTTGTACGGCCTGAACCCTAGGCCCTTGTGGGTGGCGTCCCCGTCAGATGTCCATTTGGCTTATATAAGAGTCCACGACTTGGAGCTTTTTTTAAGTACCTCAAACTGTGAATCACTGCAACCATATGTGATACAGGGGGAGGCCTCATGAATCTACTCACAATGCTTAAAACCTATGAGATATTTAGACGAGTGATAGTGAGGTAAATAAGTTTGCCTACCAATCTGCGACATCGACCTGGATCCTTCACAATCTTTCCTGTGTCCAATTTGAGATTGGGATCCATAGGGTTATCACCCTGCTTAGCTCCTAAGAGTTCAATCTATTTTCAACAAATCAATCGCATACTTCCTTTGTGACATGTTAATCCCAACTTGGCCTAACAACTTCAATCCCCAAGAAATGTCAAAGTTGTTCGATATCTAAGTGTGAAAAGCTTTGCTTACGGTGTCCGATTTCTTTACCATCACTACCAGTCCCCACAATGGCATCGACATGAACCACCAACAATGTATATCCACAACTGCTCTATCGATTAGACACATGATTTGTTTGGCTATGACGAAGACCATATGCGACTACCACTTTATTGGATTTGGCGAACCGTGTATGTGGTGATTGTTTGAGTCCATCTATTGCCTTGTGTAAGCAACATGAGAGGATGACTCCCCTTGACCAACACACCCGAGAGGTCGCTCCATATAAACCTTCTGTTATGACTCACTTGGGAGAAAAGAATTCTTGACATCGATCTGGTAGAATGGCCAAGAGAGATTTGCTGTGAGAGATATGATGATTCAGGTAGAATTTAGTTTTGCCATAGGGGAGAAAGTCTCAATGTAGTCAACGTTGTATGATTGATAATAACTTTTTGCCACCAACCAGGCCTTCAGAGTTCGACGATCAATAGTACCATCATGTAGGGACTTAACTATATACAACCAACTGCACCCTTTCTTGTAGGAAGATCAAATAAGGAACATAAATGGAGGGCAAAGCAAGAGCCAACTGATGGAAAGAGGTAGATAAATAAGTAAACGACACAAATTGAGAAATGGGGTGAGCAGTGCAAGTATGCTCACCTTTTCATTACGTTATGGGAAGCTCTAGAGAAACAGGACATGGAATGTCGATCGTCCAACAGGGAAGTCAATGGTAGATTAGGCAGAGGGTCATCGGTTTGCGTGGAACGGTTGGGCTAGATATCTCTTGTGAGAGGGACAGAGAAATAGGAAGTGCGGGAGATAGGATCTAGTGATTCACTTTCAATAGAAAAGAACAAACTATTCCCAAAGACTGACATCTACATAAACAAAATGTGTGTAACTTGGGGCTTGTAACTGCTCTGAGAAGGTACCTCATCATTTTTGGGAATGCCCATTCAACCCGAAATAAGTTTTGAAAGTGGAACCAAATTTGCTTAGAGAAATTACTGTTTCAAAAAGTTCTCAATAGTATCTTTCCATCTTTTCTAAAGGCTGCATCCATTCGAGATTATTCAACAATCTTATAATAAGAATAACAAATCTTTCTTGATTAATCTTTTTGCCCCTCATTCTTCGTCTCACTCGAGTCGTGAAACATAATTCCATGACTCTAGCATCCATTGGCTGCATGTCACATCAAGGTGACTTTTTAAGTCACCTGATGTGACGTGTAGGCAATAAGAGGTCGAGCCATGGGCGAATGTCTCATGACTTGAGTCATAAGATCATTACATATATATATATATATATATATATATATATATATATATATATATAAGTCACCTGATGTGACATGCAACCAATAAGAGCTCGAGTCATGGGCGTATGTCTCATGACTTGAGTCATATGATCATTTCCTATATATAAAATAGGACAATGGGTTCGAACGTACAGTGTGAACCGTGCGTTCAAACCCTAGATCGCGTGGCATGTGCTCTGAAGTTGCACCACGTCGCTAAAGGTTCACCTGGTCCCTTACAGTTTTTTTAAGTAAGTTATTTTTTGGACTCTTTTGCTATTTAAATCACAAGTCAAAGTTGTGGGTTTGCCGCCTGAAGCGCAATCTCAGTCATTTTCACCCCTAATATAAAGATACAATATCGCACACACAATGTTGGAGGCATAATTTTGATTTTTAAACAAAGGAACATCCTAGGTAATCATATAAAAACTTCTCAATTCAAAATGCATTCGTCAAGATTTGATGCCATTTATCCATTATAATTAAGGCTCTCAATGGATTGGGCTGGCCCAAGTTTCGGCCTGGACTTGACTCGGAAATAGCAAGCTTTTTGGGTATGTATGCTCGACCCGGGACCCAACCCAACCTAAGCATATGAACCGACCCGGATAAAACTAGGCCAGACTTGGATGGATACCCCAACACTTGGCCTGAGCCCAACCCTATTTTATATATTTTATTTAAAGGTTATTTTACTAAAATGCCCTGTTATTAAATCCTTGAACGATTTACTCTCTAGAGTATTTGATTAAAACGCCATCAAAACTACTAATCCTACTATAAGAAACGCACATCTTCTTGATAAAGTAATTTCAAATTATTAAGGAGCCTTTAATTTGTATGACAAAATTTGATTTAAAATAATTTTTGGCTATATATTTTTTTGCTAAAAAGATTTAGCTATAAAAAAGCCCGCAACCCATCCTGGACCTGGCCTGCTAGAGCTGGGCTTCGGTTGAGTGCTTCTAGGTTGAGTTAGGGACGGTCTGAAAATTCTAACTAGGGCCGGGTCGGCTTTAACCTAACTTGACCCATTGGGTGCCCTAATTACATTTGTGTTTTCTTCTTGTAACAAATCAAGTCGTGCTTGAGTTGTTTTCAAATCAAGTGTGATGATATTATATCTCTCACGTTGGCAACTTGCATCGACATAGATGTGTGCGAGAAAAGAAGGTACATAAGATACTTATGGCCTTTTGGAATGTCGGTACCATGGATCAAAATCTCAGACGATACCGATACGTATCGTTCTGGGGGGTGCCCGATATGGTAAAATGGGTATTTATCAGGCACCTCTTAAAAGCATCAATTTATCATCCGATACGGGCAATTTATCGCCTATATTGGACGATAGTATCAAATTATCGGACGATAATTTGAACTAAATTTCTGTGGGCCCCTCCACCAAACACTACCCCCCCCCCTTTTTTTTTTCTTATTTTCTCTCTTCCTCTTCCATCAAGGGAGCACTGGAGCTATGTGTTCTACCATTTAAAGTTATTGTTCCTCAATTTCTTACATTTTCACATTTATTTATTCAAGATCTACCTATAAATATGGTAGATCTTGAAATTTTAGGCCCAAATTTGGGGGTTTTGTGTTAAAACCCCCTAATTTGAGCCTATAATGTCTCTAATGGGTCATAAATTGGATTTATTTTTAGGGTTTGTGATCTAGAACTAACCTAAGTTTATTTTTTTTCCTAAAATATTTGGTTAATTAGTTTCTCACATAGATAATAAATTATTATTTATTTTTTATATGAATTTATCTATTTAAGAAAATTAACCTATATTAATTATTTACTAACATATATTAATTACTCTTTCAAAAAATAATTTATGTATTATCATTAATTAATATATCATCAATGACTTGAGACATGTCATTTGATGATGTGTCACATGTCGTGGGGTGTGTGACACATGTCGTTTGATAACGTATCATATACCCCAATGTCATTAATTACATGTGACGTCACATGTAATTAATGAAATGTGCCACATATCATTGATGATGTGTCACATACCCCATGACATGTGTCACATGTCACGTCATTAATTACATGTGACACATGTAATCAACATTTGACACATCATTTGTCACATTCAATTAGGAACATATCATTGATGTTTAGTTGCTTGTAATTAATATCCTATATTTTGGTAATTCATGCAGGTGAAATAAATAAATATGGTACGTGGGCAAGATTCGACCTGACAATACACATACCCCAGGACATGTGTCACTTGTCATTAACTACATGTGACATCACATGTAATTAATGACATGTGTCACATGTCATTGATAATGTGTCACATACCCCATGACATGTCACATGTCACATGTAATCAACATGTGACACCTCATTTGTCACATGCAATTAGGAACATATAATCAATGTTTAGTTACTTGTAATTAACATTCTATATTCTAGTAATTTATGCAAGTGAAATAAATAAAATATGGTATGTGGGCAAGATCTAGCCTGACAATACGACAAAGCAATAGATGGCAATAGGGCTTTAATCAAATGTAGGCTCTGTGGGAAGAAAATGCTGGGAGGAGGTATAACACTATTAAAGGAGCATTTGACTCACATTAAGGGAGAGATTAAAGTGTGAACATGTTCCGAAAGAGGTGATGCCAACCATGAGATTCACCTTGTAGACAGCTAAGGGAAAAAAAGAGCAAAAGCCGACGAATATAAGGACATGTATGAGAGAATCTGGATGGGAGATCTAGAGTTTGGACATGAGGGATTAGGGGATGATGAGGATGTCGATGCAGTGATGAGGGAGAGTGTTAGAGAAGCACGAGCTCGACGAGATCAGGAAGAGGCTGATTATCAGTTTCGGTCTAGCTTGAGGGGCCCATCCATGCGTATTGGTGGTGGTGAGTCTAGTCAGAGACCATATGATCTCGATGATGATGAGGACATTGAAGAGACTGTGGGGTTGCGCAGGTCAGCAACCGTGAGGGAGTCCATGAGGCTTACTACAGGTCGTACTATAGGTCCCATGGATGCATTCATGTATCGGACAGAGTTCGAAACAAACAAAATTGAGCGCAACCTTACTGAAAACCTAGGGGAAGAAGCTCGGAAAGACCATTACAAAGTTTGTGGTATTCAACCACATTCCGAGTCAGGTTGTAGAGTCACCATACTTAAAAAGTATGATTGACACTAGTGCAAAAGGTGGTCTAAGAGTTCAAAGCTTTTTGCATACGAGGTATCTGGGCCCATACTAGATGATGAGTACGCAGAGATCGGAGCGTACGTGAAAAGCTTTGAGGAAGTATGGGATGAGAGGTTGCACAATTATGTGCAATGGATGGATCAGTCCGACAAGGAAGAGTTTGATAAACTTTTTGGTCTATAGCGATGTCGGGACAGTATTTCTGAAATCAGTCAATGCTTATAAACACACGAAGACGACTGATTACCTCTTTCAATTAATGGATAAGGTAGTTGAAGAGATTGAAAAGAAGCGAGTTATGTGGGTGGTAACAGACAATGCCTTCAATTATAAAGCGGCTGCTGTAAAATTAATGTTGAAGAAAACCTCACTTGTACTGGACTCCGTCTGCCGCTCATTGCGTGGACCTCATTCTTGAGGATTTGGCTAATTTAATGAGGGGGGTTCACGAAGAACGAGCTGCTCCGACCTGGGATTACACGATTTTCCACACAATTTTAAGCTCTACGGGGCTTGGCTAGATATAGGTGTGAGCTGAAAAGCATGGTGTCGTCTGAAGAATGGGAAAAATATGAATCAGAAATGCCACAATCAAAGAGGCATGCTTGCACTAAAGTTGTTGACTTGATCTACAGCACCCAATTTTGGGCAGATGTTGACCACCTGATCGCTGTCACTACTCCGTTGGTACAAGTGTTGAGGTTGTTAGATAATAATGAGAAACCAACGATGGAGTATGTTTACGAGTCATTGGACAAAGCGAAATTGGCTATCAAAACCAAATGCCCTACAAAATATAAACGATGTTGGACAGTTATCGACAAGAGGTGGGATAAATAATTCCACTAGTACTTGCATGTCGCAAGAAAAATATGCTAAACTGCTTATGTAGTGATTTATATTTATTTATTATTTTCATATAATTCATTGTTTCCATATACTGATGAGATTGCTCATATTTTATGTATAGCACACTACTTGAATCCGGCCTTCCAGTATACGTGACGCTTCGAGTTGAATGAGGCTAATGAAGTGTACAGTGCTTTGCTCAATGTCATCCAACGAATGGAGCCTGAGTTGGTGGACTAAGGTGAAGCTATAAAAGACTGAGTAGTCATAACTCATAAGTCAGATGCCATATGATCTGTTTATTGATATGTGAGTTATTGTATTCCATCTTTGTAGATTGATATGTTCCGCAAGAAACATGGGTCATTTGGGACGAGGTTAGCCCAATCACAAATCCAACATGATAAATCGACTGATTGGTGGATGCACTATGGACATGATGGTCCAATACTGAGGCGAATTACCATGTGCATTGTTTGCAAATATGTTTCTCATCCAACTGTGAGCGGAATTGGAGTACCTTCTCTCTCATTCACATGAAAACAAGGAATATGCTAACTATGATTCAATTGCAAAAGTTAGTCTACTGCCATTACAAAATGCAATTAAGGGTTAGAAATATGCAGAAGACCAACAATGGTAAGCAATTATTTGACGTTTAGTTCATATATTTTTTATTTGATGTAATTGACGAGGCATATACTAGTTCATCTATCACATTCTACCTTACAAATAGTGAATATTTTAATCCCATCGAGTTGGATTATATATTTGCGGAGGATGACCCTTTGAATCAGTGGATTGAAGAGAGAGAAGCGCCAATGTTTGATAGTGAGAGCACTGCATGGTTGGACGATGCAGAAAGAATAGCAGAGGAGCAGACTTCCCAACAACTTAAGTGGAAAAGAAGATTGCATAGTCATTCAATGGTTAGATCTGATGACGAAACGCAGCTTGGTAGTGATAAGGAGGATGATGATAATGATGATGATGGGATGGTGGGAGTGATGTGGAGGCGATGGAACCTACGTTGGCATTAGTGGTGGAGGCGATGATGTTGGTCCCTCTTATTCTTATGGAGATATTGCCGCATGGGATCATGGATCAAAATATCGTCCGATACCGATACATATCGGACGATACGTATCGGTATCGGAGGTGGACGATACGGTACATTAAATGTACCGTATCGCCCATTTATATGGCTAATACCGGACGATACATTCAATGTATCGTCTGGTATGTTACTGTTCCGGTACGTATCATCCGATACGTACCGGTTTTCAGCTCGGACGATACGTACCGGAAAACCGGCATTTTGATCCTTGCATGGGATGATAAACCGGTAATAATGTTTGAGACTCCTACATTTAGAGGTGGAGGGTTGAAGGAAGAGGAGCTTTAGAATTTTACCAACCACCACAGGTCCATAAGATGATTTGGGTTATACTATATCTAGCTTCGAGGGATTTAGTTTGCAAAACACTGAAGATTTAACACCCAGTAACTCATACCCATCCTCAACTAACCTACCTCGAACATGAAGACTTCGTTGGTCAAATTTTTGGAGGACCGATATTTCCATATTACACTGAGCCATGCTCGTTGCTAATGCCTCGGTTTCAAGGGGGGACATATGATTATGGGTATCAACATGGCCAATACTATAGGTAAAGCTGGCACACTGATGATGATGATCACGAGGATGAAGAATCACCAAGAAATTCAATGTGACTTTAATGTAAGTTTTTCACGTACAATGTAACTTTTAAAGCATTCATGTACAATGTAATTCAGGTTCTGAGTTGATAAAATTCCCAAATATGCATCAAATAAGCTTTAAATAATTTTGAAATTTGAAATTTTTTGAAACAAATAGAATACCATTAAATATAATTTTTCGAAATTTTAGAGTATTTTTGGGGATTTTTTTGAAAAAAAATGTACCAGGTCGTGCATTCAATGTATCGCCGATACATTGAATGTACCAGCCGATATGCTGATACGTATCGTCCTGGGGGTTGGACGATACGTCTCGGGAAACTGAGATTTTGACCCATGGTCGGTATGTTAAAGGGGAAGAGTCCCAAGCTGATAGATATCATGAGAGGAAAGAAGATTAGCGTTAACCCGCGTGTAAGAGTCAAAGTAGAAAAGTGAGAAGGCTAAAGACCTTGGAGATTCGTTGAAGGATTCAAGCTTTACTACTTAGGGATGAGTAACTCACAATGGGGTACGCTTTATAGTGAATAGAAATTTGAAGGATAAGATTGTGGAGGTCAACGGAAAGAGTGATTGAATTATTATGGTTAAATCATTTTAGATAAGGAAATGTTAAATGTTATTGTTGCCTATGTGCCCTCAACGAGTACGTGAAAACGTGAAATGAGAATTTTGACAATGCATGGATGAACTAATACAAGGGATACCTAATAGTGAAAGGATAGTGATTGGAGGTTACTTTAATAGGCATGTCGGAGGATGATAAACGACTAGGAAATGATACATGGGGTATATGATTTTTCGTGAAAGGAATGAGATGAAGAGAGTTATCCTTGATTTTGTAGTAGCTTTTGTAATTGGGGACATCCAACAAAACAAGGCAGATGAAAGCATAAAGAGAAATCCAAAACCAAAGACAGAAAATAAGACAGTACCATAGCACGTTGTCCCACAGCGTGTTGTGAACAGTGCAACAGCGTGCTGTTGGCGACGTTCCACCCCGCAACGGAACTTCTAAACTTTACGGAAGCTGCCTTTTTCTGTGTTTTATTATTATTAGGACTCTTTTATTACGAGTTTTAGGTTGTTTAGGGTTTTCTTAGCCTATATAAAGGCATTGTAAACACTTTATTAATTAGGTTTTGATAATTGAATGAAAAGAGAGTTGCTTATGTGCTAACCCTAGAGAGCTTGTGAAGAGTTTTCAACCGAGAGAGTAAATCCTTCAAACCTTGAGGAGTGAGCAATCGTTTCTCGTGCGACTTGGTGTGAAGCCGATGTACAGCCGTGGTGTGAAGCTTCAGAAAACCCTTGGTGTGAAACCTTGGAATCTATCCCTTTATTTTGTCTTCTCTAGTTGTCAGGTACTATCTTTTCTTTAATTCTGTTGATAAAAATCAAAATCCTAAATTGTTCCCATTTTATTGAATTATTTTAAGCCTTATTTCAATTAAAATCTCCGAGGAGTCAAAAGACGATATTGCGATTGTCGATTGATGCCTTAAATTAGAGCGAAACTCGAGTTCCCTCATCGGAGCGGTTTTTCTAGATCAAGAAATTCTCACGCATGAATTGTCACGGGGTAACTTTTTCGATGCCCGTGCGGCGCCTTGCTGCCGCTACAGCGAGGCCAGCCGTCCAACCTTCACTCTGATACCACCCGCCAAAAGGACGGAAACTCTCGTTCATGGTTGCCTTCGCCCGAGGTAAACCATTTCAATGCAACGTGTCTACTCGTGACACGCATGCCAGCACCTCTATGCCTCGCTTGGTCTGCCCAGCTTCACCCAGTGTACGACACTGGTTCCTCGTTCGCGACAGTAGCATGCAGCGCCGCATGATGTCCCATTCCATACATGTCTTGCCGACATACTGAACCAAGTCCACTATCATGTGTGGCCCACGCGACCAGCACATATCAGCTTCAGGCCCTCAGCTAACGTGCACCACAGTGTCTCACGTAGCCCTCAAGTGCTCAGGAGAAGTTGTCAACCCATGTACACCGCGATTCGTAGCTCGGGTCATATGGTAACCTCGCCTAGGGTGACACGACATCGCCACAGCGATGTTCTAGGCCCACCCATCAAGACTTAGAAGACCTATGCACCCCTCCAGCAACGCATGACCTCATGTGCAGGGAAATAGCTCCCGAGCTCCCTTCCCCCAAGTATGGTATAAACACTAACTTGGGTCATCTAACAGAATAACCTCAAACTTATTGGTTTGACATACTTTACTGTTCACACCGCAACGCCCTGCATCGCGTCTATGTCATGACCATGTTGCGAGGCCCTCAGGGGCTCATGTTGTGTGCCCTCTTGGCACCACATGGCGTACCCTCGTGGCACCAGGATGTTGCGTGCCTTCTTGGCACCATATCACGTGTCGTCATGGCACCGCCTCACGTGCCTTATGGCACTAGGATGTCGCGTGTTCTCTTGACACCACATCGCACGCCGTCTTGGCACCGCATCACGTGCCTTATGGCACCAGGACGTCGCATGCCTTCCTGGCACCACGTTGCGTGTCCCTACGCGGAACATCGCGTTACGTACCTTATGGCACCAGGACGTTGCGTGCTCTCTTGGCACCGCATCACGTGCCTTATGGCACCAGGACGTCGCGTGCCCTCTTGGCACCACGTCGCGTGCCTTATGGCACCAGGACGTCGCATGCCCTCTTGGCACCACGTCGTGTGCCCCTACGCGGAGCACCATGCATAAGGGGAACAAGCACGCCCCGCAAGGCGACGTGCCTCCGCGCACACATGCTAATAGCTAGCTCCAAGGTCCGCCCGCCTTCCTGCTAACCACATGCCCAGTCTTAAGTTGCTCATGCCGTCATGCTGGCGCATAGATTAATGAGGCCGTCACATCCTCCTCGACTCAATAAGGTCAACGTCCTCATTGACGCAATATCTCAAGGGAATGACCATGCCACATCCACCAATCTAGCTGTGTCAACGTCCATGCCGACACCAAGACCCGCATCAGTTCCTCGACTTCCGTCTTCACCCCATTGCAAGGTCCCCATAAATAACTAGCCTTGAGGTTTGGTGCCTCCTCGCTAGCTCATCTTGGTCTCATCCGCGCCTACGGACCAGAAACGCACTGATCCTTTGCGTGGCTCCACACCAACGCAATCCATCACTATGCCGCTTCGCGTGGCTCTGCGCCAACGCAATATATCACTATGCATGCACCAAACATTTCTGATTTAAGCTCACTCTAGTACCTCGACACCACGTGTCTTCACCCAAGAGTTCGCCCACCGAATTCTGCCTTAGCTACAAGGTCCTGCCACCTTCTCGCTAGTTGATCTGTGCATCTCTATGCACTAGGGTCGTGACCACGTCATAGAACGCTAAAATGGATTAATCTAATTGTTTTATTAATTTCATTGAATTAATTTTCTGTGTTGCATGATTTTGAATATTTCCGCTATTTCATGCATTGTGGAGTTAATCCCAAATTCGCATATTATGGTTTAGCATGTCGTCCCTCCTTAGTTTTGGTATCAGAGCACTCAGTCTTAGTTTAGGGTTGTCCGTGTCATATAGATTTTAGGGTTCACTTGACTTTAGTATACTTTGTCTTACACCATCTAGTCTTGCATAATTCCGTCATGGAAACCAGTAGCTTAGAAGCCCTTATTAGAGATCCTGCATCTAAAGTGACCGCTAGTCAAATCCGGATGGATGAGCACATCGCTGATCAACTATCCCGACATGAGGCTTTAAAGACCCGTTTCGAAGAGATCAATGAGCTCATCGCTGAGAATCACAATAGAGTCAACAACCGTGACCGTAGGAGAGATGTTCCTCCCCGACGTGAGGTCCAAACCAATCTGGACGATATGGTCATGAAATCAGTGAAAATGGACACCCCTACTTTTGATGGGAAAAGACAACCCAAGGTCTTTTTTGAGTGGGTCGTCAGCATGGAAAACTACTTTGAGTGATATCATGGGTTAAAATATCCGAAAAACGATACGTATCGTCCAACCCCAAAACCGATATGTATCGGTATCGAACAATACATTCCAATGTATCGTCCTATATTTTCGATTTATGTATGGGAGGCACCGATACGGTACTCTGAATGTACCGTATTAGTGAGGTCCAAAACCGATACGTATCGCTATCGGACGATATTTTGACCCATGAGTGGTATGCCACGTCCGAAGAGCGCAAGGTCAGATTTGCCAAAGCCAAGCTTATGGTTCAAGCTAGACTTTATTGATTGGGAGTAGAGCGTCGTAGGCAAATCTAGGGTCTTCGTCCTATTTCCATGTGGGCTGAAATGAAAGTCCAGCTCCACGAAAAATATGTTCCCATATCATATGATGAACGTATTCTTGATCAGTGGCAGTCATTGCATCAGGGAGATTCTCCAGTCAAAGAGTACATCGATCGGTTTGAAGACCTGATGACCAAGGCCGATGTCGATGAGCCAGCAAAAGTTACCCTCTCCCGATTCCGAATGGGTCTTCGCCTAGAGTTACAGAGGGAACTCATTCCTTATCCTGTTGTTGATCTCGAGGAATGTTTCGCTAGGGTTGAAGAATTAAAAAGGTATCTCGACACTCCCAATAATGACTGATCTAAGTCCTCCAAATTTGAGTATCGATCTAATCCTATAGAAAAGGGAAGTACTACCTCTAGTCAATCCACAAAATCCCTAATTCCTCAGATTGACAAAGGAAAGGGACCAATGATCGAGAGTTCTAGGCGTGTTTCGCAACAATATTATAAGTGCCAAGGCTTTTGCCACTTTGCCTCCCAATGTCCCAATAAGGGTCAATCCTTGATTATTTAGGAGCATGCTGAGAAAGAGGGCAATGAGTTACACGAAGAAGTGTATGAACCGTGTGAAACGCCAAGTGATGATGAAGGTGAAGTTCCGGTCAAAGCCGTAGGTTGCATTAGGACAATTCCTATTACCGAGGACGGTATTGATAGTGTGTCCATCCCAAGTGAGTCATTAGAGTTGATAGGAGCAGGTCATCATTCTGATTTGCATGGGATTAACAGTCTGAATTTATTGAGCATCGGAAATGCGCATGATCGTACTAACACATTGATGATGTTTAATGCATTTGATACTAACAGTTTTGTGTTAATTCTTGATGGTTCTGAGCATGTGGAATTTTTTCCAATCTCGGAAAGAGGAAATGATGGAGGTCTAGATCTTCCTCTAGATAAGGGCAACCATCCGATAATTGTTGTAATGGATCTTACGCCTATTCTAGATCCCACAGCCCCACCCTTTGATCCGTTCATTCTTGAGCACCCAATCGAACCACACCCATTTACCCAGTTTCTATCCTGTACTTTACCTGTCCAATATGGGAAAGGGTCGATTGAGAAGATTATAGAATTTCCAAGCTTCCATGCCAATGAAGGTAAGAGAATCAGAAGTATCTCACAGCGTGGAAAGGCAAGCCAAGAGTTGAGCTTTCGAAGTGTGGCATCCGTGGGTTCCCTAACTCATTAGAGATGAGTTTTTCCCATCTGGGGAGTATTGATGGGGGCATCCAACAAAACAAGGCAGATGAAAGAACAAAGAGGAAACCAAAAGAGAAGGCAGAAAATAAGGCTACAGATTGATAATATAAGTGACAATATAACAACAGCAGTAAGCGATTACAAACATTCCACCCCGCAACGGAACTTCTAAATTTTACGAAAGCTGCCTTTTTCGGCGTTTTATTATTATTAAGACTTTTATTGCGAGTTTTAGGTTGTTTAGGGTGTTTTCTTAGCCTATATAAAGGCATTGTAAACACTATTAATTTGTTTTTGATTAGTGAATGAAAAGAGAGTTGCTTTTGTGCAAATTCTAGAAAGCTTGTGAAGAGTTTTCAATTGAGGGAGTGAATCCTTCAAACTTTGAGGAGTGAGCAATCGTTTCTCGTGCGACTTGGTGCGAAGCAGACGTATAGCCGTGGTGTGAAGCTTCGGAAAACCCTTGGTGTGAAGCCTTGGAATCTATCCCTTTATTTTGTCTTTTATCTAGTTGTTGTCAGGTATTATCTTTCTTTAATTCCGTTGATAAAAATCAAAATCCTAAATTGTTCCCCTTTTATTGAATTATTTTAAGCCTTATTTCAATTAAAATCCCCGATGAGTCAAGAGACGATATTGCGATTGTCGATTGATGCCCTAAACTAGAGCGAAACTCGAGTTCCCTCATCGGAGCCATTTTTCTAGATTGAGAAATTCTCACGCATGCGAACGCTAAAATGGATTAATCTAATTGCTTTATTAATTTCATTAAATTAATTTTATGTGTTGCATGATTTTGAATATTCCCGCTATTCAATGCATTCTAAAGTTAATCCCAAATTCGCATATTTGTGTTTAGCGTGTCGTCCCGCGTCATTTTGCCTCGACAATAGTGAATATCTTTTTCAAGAAGAAAGATGAGCACATTATAACTTTCAAGAGTTGAACAAGTAGAACAAAAATAGAATTATTTCTTAGCTAGCTTGATCGTTTTGGACGTTTTAATCAAGAGCCTAGTGACTAAAAAGATGACAAAGGGTCTCACAAAAATAATGGTGAAAATTAAAAGAAGATAAAATAACAGCCTTTAATAGGAAAATGAGTGACTGAAAGGTATTGTTGTGTGAAGGGGATCCAAATGAGATTAGATGTGGGAACAAATGATACAATGCCTTAAACGAGTTGCTTGGGAAATCTAAAGGAAGAAAAGGTGTACAAAAAGAACAATGATGGTGCCGACATTCAAAAGTCAATTACCAAGAAGAACAAGTGTTTTAAAGAATGACAAAGGACAAGAACTATAGATGATCTTGAACGACATGAACTCACCAAAAGAGTAGGTAAGAAAGTCATGAGTAAAGTATGAAGCATATGATGATTTATATATTAGGCTGAGATAAAAAGGAGAGAGTGAAATCTATAAACTTGCTAAGATTAGAGAGGAGAAAACTAGAGATCTCGACCAGGTAAGGTGGGTTTGAGACGAAGATCAAAGGGTCTTGGTAAAAGAGGATGAGATAAAAAATAGATGATAAAAATACTTTCAAAAACAGCTTAACATGGAATATGCGAAGGAAGTTGATTAAGAAGAGGACCCAAATCAAGGGATGATCAACGAAGTATCGGAAGCTGAAGTAAAAGTAGTCTTTGCAAAGTTGAAAACAGAAAAGCACTAGGACTAGATGGAATACATATAGAAGCTTTTGCATTGCGTTGGGAGAAAATGGACTGAATTGATTGATTAAATTTTTCAGTAAGATAATAAAAACAAAGAACATGCCTGAGGAATAGAGGAAGAGCATTCTCGTCCCCTACATAAGAACATAGTGTTTAGGGTGATGCAGTGTTAATGGCCATGGTGCATGTTATTTGCAGATTACATAGTATTAATTGTTCAAACAAGAAAAAAAGTACATGATAAGCTGGAGTTATGGAGAAAGGGTTGGAGTGAAGGTGTTTGAAAATTAGTAGAATAAAGACGAAATACATGGAGTGCGAACTTAGTGAACATGATGGCCTGGAGGAGGATTTAGTTAAAATAGAAAATCATTTAGTGTCTGATTGCCATAGATTTTTATATTTACGATCTATGTATAAACTGTAAATTATTTAGGATCTACTTTACAATCAAATGATGGATTTGAAGAGGACGTCTCAAATAGGATAAATGCAGGTTGAATGAAATGGAGGCAAGCGAGCAGAGTATTGTGCGACCCAAGAGTTCCACTTAGACTAAAGGGGTGTTTTTATATGAGGACTGTTAGACCTGCCATATTATATTGGGCTGCGAAAAAGCGAAAGAAGCTAGAGTACGTATGGCATAGATGCCTATGTTGACATGGATGTGTAGAGTAACAAGAATGGATAAAATTTGAACGAGTACATAAAAAATAATTTGAAAGTGCCACCTATAAACAAAAAAATTACGGAATGTCACTTGAGTTGGTTTGGACATGTTTGTTAGAGGCACGCTGCAAACCCTGTACGAAGGGTTGAAACGTTACAAGCACAAGAAAGCAAGAATTGGAAGACTAATGAAAACCTAGAGGGAATTCGTGAGAAGGGATATGAAGGATAGTGAAATTATAGAGAGCTTAACGTTGATCAGAAACGAGTGGAGAAATTGGACGCGCAAAGCCGACCCCAAATAGATGGGATAAGGCTATGATGATGATGATGATGAAATGTATGCACATACACATCGACATGCAATTAAGAGTTTCTATAAGGTACACGGGCTGTGTCCTGCCAACGGTATACTGATCAATCTCAGTTAGTCTACATTGTGAAAAGTGTCAACACAAACTAAGATTGATTTGTGTATTGCCGACAATACACTAGATCGAGTACCTAATAGAAACTCTACAAATAAAATCTTTGGATTTTGATCCAAATCATACGATCAAATCAAATTTATAAAGAAAGCCTTTATTTTACGTTGTTACATGTTTCTTTCGTTGGAAAAATCAGACACTGCTCTAAGATAGTACGGAAGTTGTAGTGTTAATTTATTTTTTTGATCGGTAAAAGAAGTATATTAAAAGAAAGCCAGCGAGCAGCTGGGAAGCAACAAAGAAAACACATCAAGAAACAAAAAAGGAGAGCAGCCGTAGCCACCATACGACCCACAAAGGGACCCAAAAGGCGTCCACAGAGGACCGAAAATTACATACAAAAATCACCAATGCCCTCCCCCCAAATTTATCTAGTAGGGTCCAATGACACATCGTGTCTTTAATGAGGTTCATTAAGGATCAGATTGGATGCCTTTTGCGTTGAAAAATCCGGGAATTCCTTTCGAGCCAGATGCTCCAAATAATAGCGTAAGCACCCACCCTCCAGTAAGCCCCTTGCGGATCTTCCCACTTCAAACCATTCCACGAGAGCAGGAAATCAGTCAAACATTCTGGAACAACCCAGCTGAGATCAAAAGATTTGAGTATGATACCCCAAGCTTTCGAGGCGACACGGCAATGGAGAAAAAGGTGAGGGATGGACTCTTCAACCGATAAGCACATGGGGCAGCTATTGACCACATCTTTGCCGCGCTTAATTAGTTGATCGATTGTCAAGATACGGCCTCTAATCGCCGTCCACATGAAGACTTTAACCCTTGGAGGGATCAGCGCCTTCTAGATAAAGGCCCGGATGGCTTTAATCAGTGGTCTGTCCATGAGGGCTCTGTAAAAGGATTTGACCGAGAAGTCACCTTTGGAGGATGCCAGGCACAATCTCAAACTGTGGCAATGGTGATTTCTGTGGCAGCCGTACAACATTGACATCAGGTTCGTGAAGTGCCCTGCCTCGTCGTCTCGCAATGCCCTCCTAGTAGTAATGTCCCAAACCACTATGGTCTCGTTCGTCGAGAAGAAATCAGCAATAAAGCCCTTTGGAGTGGCTGAGACACGAAAGATCGTCGGGAAGATAGATTTGAGCGGATAAAAGAGAAGCCAAGGGTCTTCCCAAAAGGAGATCCGAGCTCCATCCCCCCAGCTGATTCGAATCCATTGCGAAAAAACCGGCCAGATGGAGCATATGTCTTTCCACCAGGCTGAAGCATGCCTAGCTTGCGAGACATTGATCCCCAAGCTCCTGATGTGCCCCCGTTTTTTTGAATCAAAATGGACACCCATAGTCTGGTTTGTTCCGTGTTGGACTCTGCCCTCCACAACCACTTATCGAGCAGCACTAAGTGAGTGCGATGAAGGTTTCTAATACCCAGACCGCCAACACTTTTGAGGGAGTTGGCACCCATCCCAGGCAATCAAATGATATTTCTTCTCCAAACCTGAACCTTCCCACATGAAATCTCGTTCGATTTTCTCTAGCGTGCGAATGACCGACATTGGGAATTTGAAGGTAGACATAAAGAAAATGGGAATGCTATCGAGGACCGATTTGCAGGCGACCCCCTAAACTGAGAAATTTTCCCTTCCAAGTAGCCAGCTTTCTCTGAAATCGCTGAATCACACTGCCCTGATGCGGGAAAAATCGCATGCTAACCCTAAAATAGCATAAATCCCGCAAGATAGGGGTTAGGGTTCTCGCTCTTCAATTAAAACAAAAAATAAAAGGGAAAATAAGGGTAGAAGGAATCACTCCAAGGAAGAAAGTTGGCCTCACACCAAACCGCAAGCGGGAGAAGAATCACTCTTCTATTGAAAACTGATTTCAAGTTCTCTAGAATTTGCACAAAGCAAAACATAAAATTTTCATTCATCATCAATAATTAAATTCTAGCACTAATGACCTTTATATAGGCTTTTACAATGCATAAAACTAAAAATCCTAGTGTAACTCTAGTTCCTAGTTTAAATAAAAGAAAAATCCTAATTCTTCTAAAACAATAAAATAAAGTCCTAAAACAATGTGTATTTATAAAGAAAAAAGCCTAGGAATGCTACTTAAAATAAAACTCCTAATCAACCATTAAATCAACCATTAAAATTTTCTAATCTAATGGTCACAATTAATTTCACCATTAATCCCTTTTTTTATTACGTGACCAGTTTTGAAGGGTCAAACGATGTCCAATTGATGTGAAATTAGTCTTGTTTGAAAGCTTATCGAAGTAACTTTTCAACAAGACAAGAATCACACAATTCCAACACATTAGTAGACTTATGACCACTTTTTCGATGGTTGCGCAGAAGGTGACGAGATTAATAGTCACATATCACAGATATGTGCCTGACCCCTAAATAATTCAAATAAGGAAACTAATCCTAAAACAAACCACTTATTAAATGAATCCTAATAAGAAAGGAAACTAAACCTAGATAAAATATTGCCTAAATTAATGTGTGCACGAGTCTTTAGCGGGCATTTTTTAAAAACCCATTCGTGGGTCCACTTTCTCTTTTGAAGTTTCCTATTTATCCGGCCACGATTCAAACAGGTGGATCTAAAGTTCGCATCGTGTCCCAATCGTTTGCTCTAGGTTTACCCGTTCCCAAGGGGAGCCCCAGGTAAGTAATAGGGAGTGGAGAAACAATGCAGGAAACTGAGTTGGCCCAGAGTTCGGCTTTCGAAAGGATAGTGTGAATACCTGAAATTGTAGATTTCTGCAAGTTGACCTTTTGACCTAAGACGGCTTCATAGATCGCAAGAATATTAGCAAAAGCTGCCAGCTCGCCCTGGTTGGCTTTGCCAAAGAGAATGGTGCGTCGGCGTATTGGAGATGCGTAACGACACAACCATCAATACCGACCGGAATACTAGTGATCCGATTTAAATCCTTACATTTAGAGATAAGAGCTCCCAATGCCTCATCAACTAGATCGAAAAGCAACGGAGAAAGGTGGTCGCCTTGTCTAAAGTCCATGTGAGCTTTTGAAAAATCCTATTGGGATTCCATTGACGATCATCGAGAACCAAGGGGTAGAGATACACGCTTTCATCCATTTCCTCCGTGTCTCGCCAAAACCAAACCGACTCGGCATATAATCCACAAAAACTTAGTTAACTCGGTTGTAAGCCTTTTTCATATCCACCTTCCAAACAAAAGAAGGCAAGTGACTGCTGTGGGCCGAATGCACAACCTCGTGAGCTATGACCACCATATCCATTAGTTGGCGGCCCTAGATGAAGGCTCCTTGATTTTCCGAAGTGATGGATCTCATAATAAGTTTAAGACAATTAACGAGCACCTTAGCGAGGATTTTGTAGAGACAATTGATGAGGCTGATTGGATGAAAGTCACATAAATCAGCCGCCCCGTCTTTCTTGGGGATAATGGCAAGGAAAGTTGAGTTGAGAGATTTGCTAACAGCCACCCGAGTGTGGATTTCTTTAAAAAACTCAAGGATATCTGATTTAATGGTGGCCCAAAAGCTGACATAGAACTCCATGTAAACTCAAGGATCTTTGATTTAAAGGTGACCCAAAAGCTAACATAGAACTCCATGTTGAAGCCGTCAGGGCCCGAGGAATTATTTTTGCTGCATGACTTGATGGCCGTCCAAATTTCTGCTTCGGTGAATGATGTCTCTAGGGCCGAGCATTCCTCCGGGCTGATGGTAGGAAAAGAGAGACCATCAAGCAGAGGCCTGGACCACCCTTCGTCTTGATACAACTTATTATAGAAATTGATGGTTTGAAGTTTGATCTGATCAGGGTCTGAGATCTCTTCCCGTTGGCCACTATTATGGTTAGTTGCTTTTTGTTGGATCTGACCTTAGCCATCATGTGGAAAAACTTAGTGTTGTTATCTCCCACCTTCAACCATTAAACCTTGGACTTTTGTTTCCAACACAACTCCTCTTGTAGGCTCCTCTCGCTCAACCCTATCTCAAGGTTAAATCTCTCCTCTTTCTTAATTTTAGACAGATCCCTGCTTTCTTCCAGCAGATCCAGTCCCTTGAGTTTTTCCAAAATAGACTGCTTCCAGACGTGAGATAACCTGGACACATTGCAGTTCCAAGATTTGACTCGGTGCTTGAGGAATCTCAGCTCACAAACGAAACCGGGATGGAGACCGGAAGACACCCTCGTTGGGGAGAAATTCCCGCCATCGAGGACGACCCTCGATGGTGAGGCGAGTTCGAGGTCGAGGTCGAGCACCACTTGGAGGCCCCCTCCCGGAGTCCGGACCATCCCGTCCCGGAATGGGTAGATCTCCGGCGTGCCTTTTTCTGTGGAACCACCGAATACGTTTTTGCAGGAAACCCTAGACCTCTCGGCTACATCGTGTGGTTGTCGAGAGAGGAATACCCTCTTCGCCATCTCCACTTCTATGAAGATCCGGATTTTTTGGCTGTTGAGGCAGAGCTCACACAATCTAGGGATCATCTCCCACTGGTCAACGGCAACCAGGATTCTAGAGAAGCAGGTCTCCCAAAGGTCGTCCGTACTCTTATCAACGAGGATAAAATTACCGCAACTTCCACCAATCAGTCGGAAGACCTCCCAGGACCAGGCATGGAACCCGGATCCAAATCCCACCGTTCCACAGCTGAGTATGTGGTTCATTGACCTTCGGTGACCAGCTACCACATTCGACCGGAATTTCTTCAATGAAGGACTTAAGCGCACAAATGTCTTTCTCAATGGCCGACGAGGGGCACAGGAGGAGGAATTTTGAGTTTGTAATGGCTGAAGCAGCAGGTCTGTCTAGTGATGTCCACTTATTTTGTAACCATCTATGTATTTGTAAAGGAGTAATAGAATCTTTGTAAGTATAAAGAATCACCCAGAAATCCCCTAGGTTATGCAATAGGGATGTGTAGTTTTGGCCGTTAAGAGAGATAGCTTCGAGGCCCTTCTTCCTGACCGAGGGGGGGTCCACCGACGCCTCGTGGGACCCGAAGGTAGTCATCTTGGGAGCAACACCACCTCCGGATCTGAATATTCGTGGGCCCCCCGTGACGGCTTCTGCGAAAGAAAAGCCAAAAACGACGTTGGTAATGGGGCCTCTCTTTAGGAGGGAGGGGCTTCGAGACCCTGCGAAATCTCCCGTCCGCTATAGACCATCCCTGCGATAGGTCTTTCATTTGGGAGCTATTGAATATCATCTGGTTCCTAGAGCCCAAATTAGGGATATTATCGTCATCCCTTTTCACCACGGTGCCATGGGGCTCTCAGTGAAGAACAACCGTAACGATTGCAGATATTTCTGCATTTGAAATTAACGTTGCGGGAAGCCGAGCATATCCAGTCCCCGGCTCTCAGGACCAAAGGGATACCCATTGTCCTTAAGATTACAATTATGCTGACTACAGTTGTAGTGTTAATTTTATTAGCTCCTGATTCTCAAATTTATATTCCCTATTAAATAAAATTATTAAATTTATAATGATGTATAATTTCTTAACAGAGAATTTGATGCATTTAGAACGTTTGGCAAGGTGGATGTTAATTACTTAATTTGACATAAATATGACGATTTTGGAAATCCTGGGCTCTTGGGCAAAATTGTTTGGATTTTCACTGTTTTCAGACATATCAGCATATGTCAATGCTTCGTTCTTTTTGTTTTCTTTCAATCGTATTTGTAATTGAGTTATTTTCTTGTTGATTATAGTAAATGCGTGGGCCACTTTGTGTGCACAATCATCAAAATTTGAAAAGGCATGAAAATTGCGCGCTAGCCTCTCTGCGCAATCACCCAAACATCACATCACTTGAGGGTTGCATGTACATGAAGCTGCACACAATCATTCCGACCCTTGAAGTTCTATTGATGTCACTCTTCAGGTCAAAAAAGTACTGGCGCACAATCACCTTCCAAATAGGGGTCTAGTTGAATTGCATGGCCAGCTACTGACACGCTATCCTTACTATACCCTTAGGACCATATGCCTATGAAGAGTTCTAATTTGATGTGCAGGTCACGCAGGGTGTACTCTGAGGTTGTGATAGATGAGCCTTGAATCTCGATAGCGCGTTGTCACGGAGTTACTCTTTGCGACGTATACTCTCGTGCGACACCTAGTTTCCCGGACTAGATCGGCCTACTCAAGTCTCAAACCTGCACGGTAACGCATTTGGTTAGAGACAGTGCGAATTCTCGAATGCAAATAATAGTTCGATATCTAGCGATTAGTTGAGGGACAACCCCACATCAGGGTTGGGCCCGCACCGTGGAGGTGGTTGTAAACCACCCCAAACACGATGGCTCTAGCACACAATGTAACTAGAGCGACCCAACACCTAGTGAGGCCTAGATGCACGAACTCAAGCCCACAAGGCTATCGTACGTGTTCCGTAGGGGATCACTTAGGCTAGCGACACGCCACGTAGCTGATAAGATCACTTCCCCATATATAAGGGTAAAACACCAACATAAGGGAAGGGATGGGAGGACCTCAAAGGTATTAGTTTGACATACCACCATGCACATGCCTGCCACCGTGGCACACAATGTCATCTTCACCCCAATACGCCCCAACGTCCTGCACATCTTCTCTCATGCTACCGTGTCGCAACTGCAATCTGCCACCATGCCGCGTGCCCTCGTGGCCCACGACCGAAGCTTTCAGAGTATCTACATCGAAGCCCTCATGGCTTGGTGACGTGCCTACAATGCCCTAGCTTAAATTCACTAATGCTACAATACTAGTGGCAGAAGTGGCCCTGCAGATAACCCAGATGGCCACGCCGCGAGCCCACGTCACAGCACGGACCACTTTGCCGGCGATTAAAATCATATCCCAGATTTCTTGTGGTTGTGCGCAACCACCCTAAAAGCCTCACTTATCTCGATTGTGTTCCCACACAGGAGCGCCCAATTTCCATGTCTCGCGCGCAATCATCAGAATTTGAAAAGGCGTGAAAATTGGGCGCTGGCCTCTTTGCGTGCAATCACCCATTTGTCACATCGCTTGAGGGTTGTGTGCACATGAAGTTACATAACATCGTATTTTGTAAATTTCAAGATGTATTATATTGTTAATTAATCATAATCAATGACACATCATCATCATCATCATCATCATATTTCGCGAATGATGCTTCAAAGCTTTAAAGATGGTTTTGGTTGAACTTCTTGTTTTTTTTTTTTGGGATATTCTAGAAACTATGACCAAAGGTACACTGGTCAATTTATTGTTAACTCGCTTAGTTAGGTGATTTTATAAGTACGAAAATGTTGCAATTATTTGATACTTGCATTTCTCGATGAAAATGGGAACACAAATGATTATTTATTTTTTTAATTTCTGAGAATTTTTTTTCATATTTTTCATATATATATATATATATATATAAACAGAGAATTTATGATTTACTGTGTGCAATTCAATTGATATGTGTGTGCAAACATAAAGTGAGCTTTCTTTTCTGAAAATACTTGGAACATTTACTAGGTATATTTCCTCGATGGTGAATCTATTTTGGAGGCAAGTCTGTGCTATATTACATGGGTGAGCCCTCGGATGCGGAGACAAGTCCAACTAGTTTGCCTTCTGGGAGGCTCTCTTTTATCCATTCTCGCCTTTTCCAATATCTGCCTTGCCAATTTTTTCAGGTGATAAGTAGAGTTCCCATGTATCCAACATTCAGCTTTAAAGAATGGACACAAAGCTCTTTTACTCTTTTATTTTATAGATTGTTAGTTTTTTCCTCTTTTGTTTTATAATTATTGATGCTGCAATATATTATCAATAGCATTTTAACATCAATCATCAATCAATCGTGGTTCAATCACAATTTACTAGCGGTTTCCCTGAGTGATGAAGCTTGTTATCTGGTCCTATGTGCAAGATTATTTATTTGATATGCTAGAATACATTATATCCTTTGGTTTGAAATGAGGTGAAAGTTTGGCTGATGGGATAATGCTGCTAACAGGTAGTTTTTGGACGCCTCCTTCAAAGGAAGCATATGTGATAACTGATAACTCCTATACACCGTCTAAAATGTGGTTGAAGTTGGAAATTTTTAATGGACCATGTAAGTGGCGCAATGATCAAACGCTACACCTCTAAGGTAGCTGCCCCTTATATATATATAGGGAGCCAGTTCCATCCTCCATGGGATCCCTTGGAGATCAATGTGGCATCCAAAACACTGTTTGGGACCGCTTAGATCAATTTTCTAAAAAAAGGTTTGAAAAAATTTCCTTTTAAGGCCTCTGTAAAAGTTTGACTAATTTCAATGGTTTAAATTTTAAGGATAAAATCTGCATGGTGGAGATAAGTTTCCAATTATTTTTTTTTGTTAAATATATGATCTAAGCAATGCACCCATGCTCTGTGGGCGATCAATTAGGTGTCGCGCTGCCAATTAGAGGTTTTCCCCAATCTTGGAGGGCGCTTGAGCGTCGTCCAATGGAGGACAAACACCTTTTCCATATATATATATATATAGATAATTGTACAGAAATTGAAATTTAACAAAGTGAGAAAAGAAGGGGGAGTTGCATCTTGTCTCCCGCGTAGCATGGCCGACATTGGAGAGGAAGCTCAGTGAGAGAATTGAAAATTTTGTATCTGATTCAGGATCTATTCCTGCTAAGCTATCAGCCACATGATTCCCTTCTCAATTAGTAGGATTGATAAACCATTGCACACCTTTGAGCAGATTCATTAAAGCAGAGAGAGATGGATCAGCACTCCCATGGCCAAGTATTGCCTCTTTGAGAATTGCAGAATGAGTTTCTATGAATAATTTTATTCCCTCGAGGCATTGTCTCTAAAGCTTGGAATTCTGAAACGAAGCTGAGACAAAAGCTCCTTGATGGTTTCTCAACATTCCACCACCAAAACATAAACTGGACTCTACGTTCATTATAAATTTTCAGAGAAAGCAAATTTACAAAGTAGGAGGAACATGAAAATCCACTCTTTTTTGTTCCTTTGAGATGATCTTGGGAAGAATAAGACCCAGTTTTGCTGCAATAACTTTTGTTCCTTTGAGATATTGGCTTTACTGATCGAAAGTAAGACCCAGTTTTGCTGTTGATGATAGTGGTCGTCCGGTCCGGCACGCTTTTCCTTTCCCTCTGGACAAGTAATGCAGTTGAAATCACCGATAACTAGACTTGGATAACGAAATTAAAGATGCGGATAGCATCTGGGATTGGTCCAGAGCCTTGGATCGAGTTGATATAGGAGTGCTCCTACCGTCCTCCAAGATACGCATGAAGCTCCACGTGGCATCCAAAACACTGTTTGGGTGTCACGTGGAGCACAAGTGGATGGTATAGATCAATATTAAAAAAAAAAAAATTGAAAAAAACTTTTTAAACACACAAGTCAAAGTTTGACAGGCTTCATTGGTTCACATTTCACTGTTAAAAAAATATACGGTGGAGATGAGTTTTAAAAATTTTTTTTTTTGAAGATGATCTAAGCAATGCACCCTAGCTCCACGTGGCATCGAAACAATATGTTGGCTGCCATGTGGAGCTCTATGTGAAAGCTTGGAGGACGGTGACCGTTCTCCTATGAAGGACGGAGGCCTTTTCCATATATATATATATATATAATTTGGGTATGATTTCGGTGAGTTTCACCTTGAATGTTGGAGGAAATAATTTGGGTATGATTTCTGGCTTGAAATAGCCTTCAAGAAGGATGACCAAATTCAGAGGGAAGTTTGCAAGTCACCGTAAAAATTAAGTTTTGCCTGGTTTGACACTGGATAATATTGAAATGCCCCTCCGATTCCAATTCCTGTGACGAAGAAATGGAGCGAGAAATTAATGAGAGAGAGAAAGAGAGCATCAAAGTTTGAATTCCATTCCTTGTTGGCCACTCAACAGGGATTCATCCCTACTGACTCGTACATGCATTGGACGTCAGTCGGGTGCTCTAAAGAGGCCGGATATCGGTTATTAAAAAAGAAAAAGAAAAAGAAAAAGAAAAAGAGAGAACATCAAAGAGATGAATGGAGTAGATAAAAGTGCCCTTTTTGGAAAAAAATCTTTTTTCCCCTTTAAAACCCATGTTTGGTCATAGTATACATTTTTGATTTTTTTTTTTAATTTTTGTTTTTTTTCCTTGAAGTTGTTGACCTCGACAGTGGTTTTGGCTATCTTTCGGAAAAAACGAAATTTTTTCTAGAGCACTGTATTTGATTGTAAGCGGAGAATGAAAGAGTTGAATTTAGGTTAGACCCCTTAAAAATCGATGATTGCTTCAGATCAGATGATAAAGGTTGTTTTTCACCCTGATCTTTCACACAATGGATCTTGAGATCGTGGCGACCTATAAAATAGTCAATTTTTTATTTCATGTGTCACATATTCCCAAAAAATGACTCTTCAATCATAAGACACACATGACGCTCAAACATGATTTAGGGCCTTTTTGGGGGATTTGGGACGCATGAAATAAAAAATTGATGGTTTGATAGGTGCGCCATGA
The DNA here is from genome assembly GCA_021018995.1 of Chloranthus sessilifolius. NCBI lineage: Eukaryota > Viridiplantae > Streptophyta > Magnoliopsida > Chloranthales > Chloranthaceae > Chloranthus > Chloranthus sessilifolius. Next base: position 18,171,607 of record CM037596.1, read on the forward strand.
TCTCACGATCCATTGTGTGGAAGATCGGCGGGAAACACGATTTCCACCATCTTATCCAAAGCAATCAACTGGGCTATTCACAGTCATATGGTCGGATCGGACGGTTGAAAAAATTTCAGGTAGTTTGTACGTAAAACATGGTCCAACTATGGGACTAGACCACCAGCGGCCACAGTTTCGATCGGGTCATAGTCCGACCATGATTTTGGCCGGATTCTTACAACAAGGTATCATGCTCAATTTATTTTACTGATTCTAATTTTGCGTAAGTCTTTGTAGAAAAGCAAGTCTTCCACTCAATTTGGATTCGACACAAAACACGGCCACTTGATTGTTTTCTATATTTTTTAATTTTTTTGTGCAAGTATTTGTAGAAAATCAAGCGTTCCCACTACCAAAAAAAATAGATTATTAGTGGCAATTTTTTGCGCCCCTCTTAATAAAAAACTATTGAAGACTATTAGTGTAACACCCTGAATTTTTGCTAGTATTGAATCGTTGACTTTCGACTATGATGCAATCTGCTTTGATCGATTTGACCTAGGTCAAACTTCTCACATATGTAACGCGTCCTTTGACCCACTTATCTCAATTGAACGAGAACACCCAAACGCAAGCCTAATACTAATTCTTAATGCGAACTAATCTTTGAAAACTCGGGCCCCGAGATTGGGCCAAATTCAATCTCTATGACCCAAGCCAATGCTAATTTATGCATATAGACATACAACATAGATAGCCTAACACTAACACCCCGACTATGTGTGCGAGTTTAACAGGGCATACATTTTAATTTTTAGAATGTAATAATTAAATATGGACATTTTAGTCGCCCCATTGGTTAATGCCTTGGTGTGTACCAAGAAGTCTAGGTATCTGAACACCCCAATGATATCTGACCTTAGTTGGTCTTTCTATTTTGTTCTCTAGATTAGTTAGACCAGTACACTGAAAGCAGTGTATTGACAGTACACGGTGCCGAGATCACATATAGCACCTTGATATCAGTTAATGTGGATAGCAGACCGAGAATCAAGACCCATTAAGTAATATGAACCGGGGATTCAAGCCAATAGTTGAGGCACTATGCTAGACCTGTACACCGAGCTAGGTATACCAATTACACACTGAGTTTGGGCACCCCATGTTATAAAACCCACGATATCGGATACGGACGCGGGTAAGGTCACATGTGTGCCTAACATGGGACGCGAACAACTGATATAGATTAAGTGATAATAATTTAATGAGTTTTAGGGACCCTTAGTGGCCCAGTATTTTTTATTAAGTGAAACCAAGTCCTCCATGCCAAGGATCAAAATTTCGTATTTTTTGTATGGGACTCAAAATTTCGGCCAAATTATCAGTTTTCGGCCGAAATTTTGATCCTTGCTCTATACACTTAAATATTGTGTACAAAATATATACTTGAGTTTTAATACCATTCCATACGCCTATAACAGTGTATTAGATGGTACACTTGATATAAGTGTACCATCTAATATATCTATATAAGTGTATTAGATAGTACACTTGATATTGTGTCATCCTATATATCTATATAAGTATAATAGCTTTACATTAAACCTAAGCCTTATAAGGCTTGTAATAGATACCCCGCTAGATGGCTCCACGTAATGGTGAGTCACTATTAAGCTCCATGCACGTCAAGTGTTACGGAAGAAAAAAAAAAACCTCGTTGAACCCCTCTTCTCTATCACACTGTGAATTCAAAACCCATCCGATCCATGGATCTTCAAAGCCAAGTAAAATCAGAAAAGGGAACTCTTCTTCTAGCTTTTTAAACCCACATCTCTCTTCTATCTCTTTAAACCTTTGAATTCAAACCCGTGAATCACAAAGCGACCCTACGATTCGGTCGAGAGAATTGCAGAAGACGACCGGGTGATCTCGGAGAGTTCCTTGCGTCCCTGTCTCTTACTAGTATGTCGCAAACTCGACACCGACACCATTTCGGCGTTGTCACAAATAACGAATCCACCAAAAGATACGCCGTAAAACGAATCACGTATTAGATTTGTTCTGTTAGATTAGTGTCTTTTACAATAAATTATTAGGTTGTTGATACCGATTTCATGCGATCGGATCGACAATTCTGAGAAATAGGATTGTGTGAGGGTTTTGGAGTCGAAATCTCTGATTATCGCACTCTAAATCCTTTCATACCAAATTAATAAATATAAATGAGTTCTTTGTGCAACGTATTAAAGAATCTATATGTAGAATGTGTATGTAGAGTGTAGAAAGTCCAAAGGCATGAAGACCAAAACCCAAGGAAGGAAGCATGCAAATACAAGCAGCGGGCTTGCTGATGAAATTAGGTTGCCTTGACAAGGTGTCGGTGAGAGAGGCTTGCGGCAACCACAGGCAACCACATGCTTTGATCATGTTTGGTATTTCGGTCATAACTTTTAACTCCGAACTCCGTTTGGTGCGATTATTGATGCGTTGGAAAGGGAATAACAAATCCTATAACTTTTATAAATTAACAAATTTATGAATATAATGTTTAAAAGGTTAAAATTTAGTGATAAGTAGGGACAAATTTCATACAATCTAAAGTATGATATTTATGATATTTAGTCACTAACATGTGAGTATACGAATGTTTTGTAATGTAGGTTAAGGTTTAGAAAATGTTTGTGAGAATTTTCGCACCGTTTTGTCGCACTTTGTGTAATTTCGCAACCGAGGGAGGGAAAGTTTACTACTAAATTACATTTGATCTTCGATACTTTGATTCTGTGATATAATTGAATGCGAAACCTGAGTTTTGGATATTTAAATAGACTTTTGATACGTTAAAAAACTGGGATTTTTGTACGTGATCTACATGTTTTGTACTAGGCTTTTGAAAAGTATAAACCTGATATTTTTGTACGTGATCTGCATGTTTTGTACTAGAATTTCGATATGTTAGTGCATATGTCCTTGATACATGTCTAGAATTTTATTTATGGCATTACTATCAGCTCGCATATTTGTGTCCGAGATATTATCATGCTCAGTTCGATAAGCTTTAGTTCTCGTTTGCTTGATCTTGTATATGGTATATGACTCATGCTCTTACTTGTATCCTTATGATTGTGTAATCCGGTTCAAGTGACTCTGTTAACTTAGCTCAGGGGTTTGATTTCTTGATTCAAGTGACCCTGTTAATTTAGCTCAGGGGCTTAATTTCTTGGTTCAAGTGACCCTGTTAACGTAGCTCAGGAGTTTGACATTTGACACCACTTGAATCTGAACTTCGAAAATAAGAAACTATGGATCGAGCCGATACGGCGGTGAACCCATGTATTTGAACCAACATCTCAAACACTGATCATCCGTATATTTGAACCGACACGGCGATGAATCAGTATTTGAATCGACACAACGATTAATTCGTGTATTTGAACCTGAATATGAACATGAACATAAAATCATGAATCTGTGTATTTGAACCGACACGATGGTGAATTCGTGTATGTGAACTTCGAATTTGAACTCGTGAACAATGATATGAATTCTGAAACTCTGAATAAGAACCTTGAACACGATCTTTGAATTTTGAATAAGAACTATAAATTTAAAATTATGAAATTGAATTCGAAATCTGAATATGTATCCGAATTTGAATTGAGGATTGTGATTTTAACTAAGATTTCGCAAAGCTCAGTTTTGAATAGAATATGTCTTTGAAATAAGTTTTGTTCCAACATGTCTTTGAAGCAAGTTTTGTTCTGGTGTATCTTTAAAAACAAGTTGTGCTTCCGATATGTCTTTGAAATAAGTTTTGTTACGATATGTTTTTGAAATCAGCTTTCGTTCAATATGTCTTTCAAAACAGTTTGTTTCTAATACGAAAGAATGTGTTCATTTTGATTTTAAAATGCCTTTGAATTATGATCATTGGATCTGTGTTTTGAAAATATGAGATGTGGTTAGTATGAATCTTTTCCCTACTGGGCTTGGATAAAGCTCATTCGACTATACGTCACAGGTATAGGTCCTGCTCGAGAAGCTTGAAGCGGATTTGGTAGATTACCTCTTTAAGCTTGGTGTGGAGATACTTGAGCTCCATTTTAGACTTTTAGATTTTGTATATTACTGGACTTTGTTAGCAATTGACCATGTACTTCTCTTTTTGTATACTACTATTTAGGTGATATTTGATTATCACCGGTGATTTTAGATTGTAGATGGTGTTTTGTAATAAATAAGATATAATTATCTTTCCGTCATGTATGTTTTATGCTTTGAAGTCCGCTTTTTATGGACATATCATGTACACTGTATTTTAGATCGTGATCTGCAACCCGACGGTCTAAGTTTTCTCATGTTGTTCAAGAAAAAAAAAAATGTGTTGAAAAAATTCGAGCTGTCACAATTAGCGATAAGGGCATTAGCAGCAGTTTTTTATTAATAGCGGCAGTTTTTAACTGCCGGTAATAGTCTTGTTTTTTGTAGTGTCCAGTCAATTTGGATCATAGAAATAACATGCTCGATTTATTGATTTGTTTTTTTTTTTTTTTTTTGATATTTTAAAATTGTTTTTGTGCAATAGTGAAAGTCTTTCAATCAATTTGAGATATCACTAATAGCCTTTAATAAAAAAAATTGCCATTATTGATGGTCGCTAATAATCTTTTCTTTTTATTTTTATTTGTATAAAGAGGACAATGTTCAATATATTAATTATTTTTTATTTTTTGGTGCAAGCAAGTCTTTGATAAAAACAAGTCTTCCGGTCAATAGCAGAATCAATTTATGATTTTTTTAAAAACATTTCTTGATAGTATTTGTACTAAGCAATTCTTTCAGTCAATTTGGATGGGAGCATTTACTTTCCTGAAGTCTTTCAAAGACTTTTAGAAAGGCATGCGTGTGGTGGATGCCTTTTCTGTCTTCAGAATATCCCTTCCTATCAAAATAAATAAAATATGTAATGAATAATTATAAAATAAAAAAAAAGGAAATACACTTGTCAAACGATGGACTGGTTATATGAGCTTTGTCATCAGATAAAGGGCCTTTATGATCCTTCACATGACATTTAAAGCACTAGCAATGAATACAATTTTTTTGGTCGCACCGAAAAAACAGCAAAAGATGTTCTGTAGATAGAAAAATTTTGTGTGCACCTAAAAATTTCACTTTATTTAACGGAAAGAAACTCAAAAGGGTACCTCTCATCGGACCGATAGTATGAAAGTGCCTACGTCAAACTCACTCAAACTTAGACCTCTTAGAATCATACTAAGTAGATCTTTTGACCCAATCTTGGATACAATGGATCTTCAAATTATAATCTTACTAATCAGACGGTCTATTTTTTATTGCAAATGAATGGCCCTACAATCATGTTGGAGCATGAGGTAGGCCATATGATTTTAGGGCGGCTTTTTTGGGATATGTGTCATGTGGAATAAAAAGTGATTGTCTGATTGCACACTCATGATCTCAAGATCTATTGTGTGCAAGATTAGAGCTAAAAGCAATCTCATGATCTCAAGATTTGAGTGCACCCCAAAAGCTGCTATTAACACACTTTTTGGTGTGTCATCCATGTTTTGGATCTTCATTAGCCACAGTTAAGAATAAGTTTATTATCGTCATTTTTTTCTTTAATTGTTGTATGGATAGAAACGCGTGGTGTTTGATTAGAAATGGTACATGGGTAGAAAAAAGTGGGTGCACATAGGAGCCTTCCATGTGATTCGTATATGAGGGTGTGGCCCAACTACTTAGCCATGGTGTGCTCGGATCATTACTCATATTACATGTAAGGGTGTCAATGGGTCAGGCTGGGCTGGCCTTAAATGGCCCAGTTATAATCAGGCTTTTAAACATAGCCGATACTCGGTCTGATCATTGATCAGGTCAGGCCATGTCAGCTCATCTACTGATCACGCCTACTTACCTTTGCTCATACCAGGCCTATTGTGGGCAGAGTCGGACTGATTTACCCGTTACCCAAAATTTCTAAACTAATTTAGCACAATTTATTAGATTGGCTGGGTTGGGCTCAGGCTGTCATTAAACAGGCTGATTGTTAATCGGGCTTATGAAATTAACCCATACTCGGATTGACTAACTAATCGGGCCAGGACGGGCAGCCGATTTAAAAAATGGGCCTACCTTCGTTTGCCAATCCCCTACCGATCACGAGCCGGGTTGGTTCAGGTCAGGCAGGCTCAAGCCCGGCACGTGAGGTACACGGTAATTCGTTAATATTGTACATGTCTCACATACCTTTGCTCTTGATGGGACACACCCCAAGACCCAATCAAACTTGCTTCTCCATTCAAATCATCCAAATGGAGCTACTTGACCACTTGATTGCAGGATTTGAACAGAAATTTCTCTAATGTATAACTTGCTTACCCCGAAGAGTTTGCTCAATAGAAAACCTCTTTTATGTAATCATGTGTCGAACACTTCAAATTTTCTTTTTATTTGTTGGTTTTCTTTTCAACTATCAATTCCGGCTCCTACAATGCTGCTATTACGGGTTTCCAAAGAAAGAGAGAGGCATCCTATATTAATCTATAAGATCAATCTAGATTATGAGATGACCCGTCTACGGCTACTAACCTACAAAATTAGTGACTATAGACGGATTTTAAATGATAACATAATATTTATCTAGAATAACAGTTATATGATTCAATATTCAAAATTAGAAAGCTAAAATTAAAAGAAAATTATCTACCCATCTAAGGTTCGTTTTCTTTTTGAATGAGAGAGTTAACCTCTCATCTTTGATCTACGCAATATACACGGAAACTATCTCATCAGCATAACGCTTCAATATTAATTATCGAATCCTCAATATTTAGATTTCTCCCTCTCACAAGGAATAGACTAATACTTAACTACAATTATTGAATGATTAAAAGATTAAAAGATATTTTACTTTAATTACAAAGTACTATTTATAAACAAAACTATAAAACACCGAATTCTGGGCATCTTCGTGAACATCTGGGCATTCAGAGCATTAACACCAAAGTTTCGGGTCCAATATCGCAGCAATGAGAATTAGGCTCATGGCCACAAATTTGGGCCTTCTTCATTTTCTTCTTGCAACCTTAAGGTCACAAGTTCGAGTCCAACTTACCTATCGAAAGACAAAAGAGACAAATCTCCATCCTCCAATTCTAACCGGTCAAATGCCAAACACATATTTGAGTTACATGGTAGCCAGAAATTTGGAATAACATTCGATTTTTAACTCATGTAATAGAGATCGTTTTTTATCCAAATCTTTTGCACCAACAATCTTTAGTGCACTTATAAGACGACACAAATGAATAAAGGAACCGACTCTCCCAAACTTCATTAATTTCAACACCAATTGGTGTTTAAATGATCTCACACCATTAATGGTTGAGTATGTAAGTAATCCACACCGTCCAAGTGATAGATCATACATTAAAGGGAATTGGGCCAAAAATCAAGCTTTTTGAGCGATTCAAATAATTTGATTTGTTGACAATAATACCAACCATTGTTTTTAGTTGGAATGGCTGATATCAAAGTTCATCAATCGGATTGTTCATATCAACTTATAGGCGTGCCTTTTTGGGCTAAGATATGCTACATGCATGGATGGATTGTGACTTGAACAATTTAAATTGGTGTAGATGTATGCCACATGACATAATGATAAATCACACTTCAACGGTGTTAGATAAAAGTTATAAGTTTAATGGTCCCAGTTCATTTAAACACCGGGTTGGAGAAAAGAAAAGTGATCTTCAATCACCACTTCAACTGACATAACACAAAGTAGACCACAAAAGAAGTGATAACTAGATTATATTTGTACTTCATACCATACATTTAAAGGAAAAATTAGAAAAACAACCTTAAAAAACAAACGTTTTAGCAAAAAATTTCAGAACTTAAATGTTTTTAAAAAACAATGCTTTTACGGTTTTTTGAAATTCTGAGATTTGTGAGATCTCAAATCCTCATTAAAAAAATAATGCTTTCACGGATCTCAAAACTTAAAAAAATCGTGGAAGCATTATTTTTTTTAAACGTTTAAATTCTAAATTTTTTTGTTAAAACATTTATTTTGTAAGGTTGTTTTTCTAAAGTGCCCAAATTTGAATTCTAGGCACGAATCTAAGCTAATGTCAAAAATCTCCATGAAATAGCTGCAACATATATATAGTGGGATGCAAGATGTGAACTATTTGATCACATTTTTTACCAATCGGATTCATTCAAGTGGCAAAACATTATGTCAACCCAAAAAATGTACCTATAAAGGATGTGAATTATTTGATCCAAGCACTTTAATATGGACCTATAGCAGAATATCATATCAACTGTTATCAGCTAAAAAAGTATGCCCATCAGACGATGTGTATCATTCGATTTGAGCACTTGTTGAATAAGGTTTAATCTCAACCACCGGTATCAATCGATTGAGTTGGGAAAATCAATCGATTGAGTTTGAGAAGTCAACTACCGGGGTCAATCGATTGAGATTGGGATGTCAATCGATTGACTGATGAGCGGATGCAGACCCGCGGGACTGATTGTTGACCGGTGTCAATCGATTAAGGTTGGGATGTCAATCGATTGACTGATGGGCTGACATAGATCCGAAAGTTTTATATAATTAGCTATTTTCGGAAATCTCATTTTAGCCAAGGTTTCCTAAGTAATTAGGAGACTATTTTGGAAGTGTTTTGAATACTTGCAACTCTTAGGAGATTTGAGAGTTACGTTTCCAAATAGAGCTTGGAGCCTATTGGGAAAAAGTTTTTCTCTAGGGAAAGAGAGAGCTTGGTAAAAGTTTCATGTGAGAAATCTGTGAGAATACTTTGAGAGAAAAAGTATTGAAGAATAGCTTGGGGATTAAAGATCCGATTGAAGCCATTCTAGTGTCGAAATTGTGATTATATGGTTCGTCTTTGACTTTTGCAAGTGGTGAAAAGAACTGATAAGAAAACAAATATGTAAGGGAGGGTCCATCAGGAAACAAAATGGTCGATAAGATAAGAAATACTTCAATTACAATGATTACCTAGTGCATTGAGATAAACACGATAGAGATTCCCAACACAAAATTTATGGTTAGAGTATGACCAAACAAAGCAGCAGATGCTATGCAGGTAAAAATTGTAGCCACAGTTGATGAATATTTCTTCAGAATTATATCTACATGCATAATAGAAGAGTCAGTTTACACATGTGCACAAAAAAAAATGGATATCATCAACCCAATACCTGAAAAATGAAAAGGTTGATAATACAAGGGAATCCGGCACCACTCCTTCTGTGACAACCCGAATTTTCACACCCGGAAATCCGTGCCATTAGGATCATACTCTGGATGATCCCCAGGACAAATCATGAAGTGTCTACTGGTATAGCGGAAACCAAACAGACACTATCCAGCAGTGGTAGATCGAGTCATTTCAAGGCATTTAAAATAGAAAGAAATAATAGAACAACTTGTATTTAATCATATCAAAAGAGTATACATTCCCAAAAAGGAACCAAAAAGAATCACTGGTGATGGACATCCATCACCCAAACAATAGTTGCTGATAGTAGTTCCAATAGAATGTATAACAATACAATAAAATAAAGTATATAGAAAGTGGCCACCATGCACACAATAATCCAGAATATCACACAAAAACCTCAAAACAATGACAATAAGTACCCCGAGTAGGGATAGAAATCGTCCGCCTGGACGTCGGTCTCCTCGTCCTCAGCCTCAGCCTCTAGATCAGGCTGATAATTAGGATCACTCTCCGTCCCAGGTGCTCTAGCCTCAGAACCTAAAATGTTAATTAAAACAGGGTGAGCTACATCTAAGCTCAATAGAAGAATTCCAGATAAAGTTGCATCTTAATTGTAAAACATGGTTGTAGAAAATATGAACGTAACTGAACAGATGTAAACAGATGTGTCAGATATGCAGAAATTATCAAAGCAGGCAGATCTTATCAGAGTATACAGAGTATGATGCATATATTAATTGTTTAATGACTTAGAATAATAAACTTAAATAACTCCCGTGAGTATAGCACGTGGTAGCTAGATTTGGTCCGATGGGTAATCCCGACCATCGTCGTTCACATGAACAATTTCAGGAAATGCAACAATGCCTCAACTACGGAGTGCAATTGTGCCGAGGATTTCCAAGTAGATGCACGAGTATGCCAAAAACGAATATATCGCCGAGTCCGTGAGATTCGTCAGAATATTAAACCATAAATCATATGCAGGCATATCATATTTAACGGAAATCAGATGACAGATAACATGTGTCAAAGTTATAACAAAGTTAACACACATATGCTAGACATGACTGGACAATAAAATCAGACTATGCAGTCAAATACAGAAGCTTTGGAACCATGAGATAAAAAATAAATGCAATTTCAATGGAATTCTCCTACCTCAGGTCAGACCTCTTCTAAGCAAATCCAAAGCTTTTCAAGGCGTCATGGTCTGATCCTAGACCAAAAACATAGTATTTTACGTGTCAGGAATGTCGGAACGTGAACTGGCACGATATCCAGTGGTGTTTACTTTACAAAAATCAAAACAGGCAAAAACAGGGGTGATTGATCGATCACCACTCTTATTGATCGATCAATCCCTCATGTTGATCGATCAATGACCCCATTGATCGATCAATCCTCTCTCAACTCATAACCAGCAACATAGTCAATTGATCGATCAATAGCCTCTATTGATCGATCACCACACAGCATTGATCGATCAATACCTCTATTGATCGATCAATGGTTCCTTTCTTCTTCACAAATTACAGAGGAAAAATTGATCGATCACTAACTCAGTTGATCGATCAATATGTCCCATTGATCGATCAATGACCTCATTGATCGATCAATACCTAAAATTTTAAATTTTTTCTCTCACTGTTTTCACACTTACCATATACAGATTGATCGATCAATGCCATTATTGATCGATCAAATACATCCCAGTGATCGATCAATATCTCATTGATCGATCAACCTATGCCATTGATCGATCACTCTCTCAGTGATCGATCAATCCTCACAATTGATCGATCAATTAACTTATTGATCGATCAATGCCCCTTGGGCATTGAATTTCCAAAATTTCAAGTCCACTGTTTCTACTTGAGCCTTATACGGATTGATCGATCAACACCTCTTATTGATCGATCAATGCCTCCCATTGATCGATCAATCTTGTATTGATCGATCAATAATGACAGATCTCTGTCATTAATGGAGGTCACTTATTTTTCTCATTCTTGACCTATATTCATTAATGGTTTCTTGCAACCATTAATACATACAAATACATATATAATGGCTTTAATCTTGTCCAACTTAAACTCAAAGGCTCACCTCTATATGGGCCCTTTCGGGGTTTCGGCAAATCGATCCGAATGAAGGGTTTCAGATCAATACTCTCAGATTCGTCGCCAATGCGACCCAGAATAGAATTCTTGTGTCTCCGCTTCAACACTCGGTGACAGCACACCTCACAAATCAGGTACGACGTATTAACGTCGATTTCGCACTCTTAAGGTTACACACTAACCTAAGTGTTCTACGCTTGTGGTTCTTCAAAGATCAACTAAACCACCATAGGACCTAAGGTTTACCAGAACAAGAAGAAGAAGATGGAAACTGATCTTTCAGGTTCCCTTTCCTTCTCTTATAAGTTACCAACATGAAATATCTTTGATATTTCAATTTCTCTTATTTCGATCTACGTGCCGAGCACGTAGATCGAAATAATTAGTCTTGTTCAGAATTTCCGGGCCTTCCATGGTTAGATGATACTAGGATAAGGATCTGAATGGGCCATCACCTAATTTAAGACAAGGGGACATGCTGGGTCCCACATCCCAGCACCATCTAATCAGAGATTTGCAAGATGCTAGATTCACTTATATCTACCTTAGAAATAACAGGTCCACCATGGATGTTTTCCAAATTTAAAAGAAAATGTGGCATTTATAGAATATTGAGACAACATAAAAATGAGGAAGTCAATTACCACGTAAAAAGTTAAAGAGGATTACATAAGTGAATCTGACACCATATCCATTATTGCATGCAAACAGGATAAGGATCTAGCATGTCCTGTTACCTAATTTAAGGCAAGTAAAGGAAAATGTCGGGTGTCACATCCAGACACCATCTACCAGAGAATTGAAATGTGCTAGATCCACTTACACCATTTCAGACGAAATTTTTGCAAGAATTGGAGGAGATTTCATAATAGTGTTCAAATAGATAGAATTATAATTGGCCCAAGAGGCTCGATTATAATTGGCCCATTTAAGGCTCAAGCCAAACCGAGCCCGGCCCCTAAAGACCCCTAACCATGGCCAACATTAAAAAAAACTTCCAACTAGTTCAATTTCATTGTCATATCTAGATGATGCTTATCGGGTGGGTAAACTCTGTGTTTGATAAAAACTGTTAGAGCTTCACCGAGATTAGTCATGAAATAATTTTCGTTTCTCGCAGTTTTATTTGCAAAACCACTACAGCAGTATTAAAATAAACCACTTAGGCTGAGGTTGGTGGAAACTTAGGATGAGGTTGGCGGAAAGGTATAAGTAAAGTTAGTAATTAAGAACTTTGAGGCAGTGTCAGTTTTCTAGTGGGATCCGCGAATAGAGTTATATTTGGTTGGATAGATGGTGCAGAGAGGAGGCTTCAGATTTCAAGAATGGTCGGATTTCGACTTGACCATCAATAAGGACGTAATGGTGTAAGATGTTACGAGGGGTCAAGAGGAAATTTGTTTGGAGCATCCAATTAAGGTCTTGGCTCCACATAAGGTCAAAATTCTTTTCGCGAGAGACTCAACTTATATTCCTAACCAATGTGGGACTATTTTTATAACCACACACAACTAGATATACTTGCCTACACATATAGGCACATTTTCTCCAACACTCTTACCCAATGTTTTTGTTTTTACCTTTTTCCTTATTATTGGCTAAGCTTCTCGCTGAGCCTGATCCACTTTATTTTCACTCTAATTAATGAAAATATAGCTTTAGGGGTTGTTGATCGGCGTAATGGTAGAAGGCTTAGGCTGTCAATAGGGCTGGCCTTGACATGTTTGGGGGCCCTCGGCGAAATTAGTAAATGGGAACCATAATGGACCCCTACTTTTTTGTTTAAAAAGAAAGACAAAAAAAATTTATTGTGCCAAGGGCCTTTGAAGAATCAACTGACAAGGGGGCCAAAGCGGCCCTGGCTGTCATGCATGAAGACGCGGGGAGTCCGGAGAGCAGCCACTTTCTGGGTAGAAAATTTAGAGAAGCGTCTAACTTTAAAATTTTCTTCTAGGAATTTCTCATGAGTTGTGAAACCTTTGATGTAGCAATCTAGTTGAACTTTCCAACATATATTGGACTAAAGATTTATTTTCCAGATGAATTGGTTTTTTACGTGTTCTCACAATTGTGGACGAAGTAATATATAATTATGTTTCAATCCATATGTAATAGCCTGTTCATTAGAACATGAAAAAGAACATATATCCTAAGAATTAAATACATGTAATAAAAAATCCCACATCTCTGTGGACAAAGGATGGAATCACTATTTGGTGCATTAGATTTGATCTGAATTCTGAAATGCTAGAATTATGTGTTTGCGACTGGGAGTGAAGAATTATGACTAGAGATTGCTTTGAGTTGTTTTCAGGTTCCATTTCAAAAAGAGCTGCTCGTTTTTTAATGCATAAATGCCTAGAAACCGACGATTTTTTTGCTTTTTACTGTGTCTTCGAGAGTTCAACTTCATTCAAACGCACGTAGATTTGTAGATTTTGTTTGCTCTATTTGTGTCTACGATTAGCAAGAACTGCTCGATCTTTACCACTTGTATTTGAAGAAATGAACTCTTCCTTCATTTTATCTTTCATTTTTCTCCTATTTGCATCTTTTTTCTCGCAAATATACTCAGATCAAGTTGAAGATAAGCTCGCTTTGCTCGATTCGTACTCGTTAAATCTAGCAAACAACTCATTTTCTGGCACTATCCCCAATCTCAAACTCTTCAACTTGCAATCACTAAACCTGTCCCACAATAACCTAACTACTTTTAACTCGTTTATAGGCTGATGCACATTCGTGTTGGCCAAACTGATACCGTCAGTAACTGAATCATCTTGGTACCTTTGAATTTCGGGTTTTTTAAGTTTTATTACTATCACTTTATTATTTTCTCTCTCTTGTGCGTTGTGGCTGAACCTAATCCAAACATAAAAATCAGAATATTATTTAGTTTTTTCCCAAAAATCTAGACAATTTCAGTGTTAGTGATTCTACTCTAGAGTAGCTTCTAATTGAAGCTAAAAATAATTAAGCTCTCTTCATCTGCAAGGAAATTTTCATTACTTTCCTGTATTTTTTACTAGTTTTCCTTCTTTTGTTTTCTTCTTTGAATAAGTGCGGCTAGATAGGCCAATGTGCATCAGTTTGGTGCCGGCTGATCCAGAGGGCGATGTCGATATAATAAACCATAATTAAATCCTTCAATGTCTTAAAAATAAAATTTGACTATTGTCATATCAATGGTGGTCCTTAGGTGCAAATGTAAACTGTAAAACGTTTATCATTAATTTTTAAACCATTATATGGATGACATAAGTTTGTTTAATTTTGATTTTTAAAACACCCTAAGGAGGAGAGGTAAAACCTAGGGTCGGGAAGGGGTACTACATGGCCCTTTGAGTGTCAAGTAGCACCCAGAGAAGGGACTAGACAAGCGTAGGCTCTTTGGTCCCTTCTGATGATGAGCAATTAGATGATGATCTTAAGCCACCAAGCAATCATTGAATCGTACATACCTTCACCACGATCATCAGCCTTCAGAGAAATGCCAGCATATTTGACGATCATCAGCCTTCCAAACTCCAACTCAACATATATAAACCATAAAATTCAAAAATAAATCCCACATTGACCATTAATCTCTAAAAAATTGCTCAAACACCAGACAAAGAAGACCTAATAAATCATTAAAAATCATCAATAACACTAATCAACGAAAAAAACCAATGAATCACCCTAATTTAGCTCCAAATCTCAGGATCCACATATTAATATCTCAAAAAAAAAAGTAAAAAAAGAAAAAACAGAATAAAGTAGAAAGAAATGGGGAAGAAACCGACCTGGGAGAATGCGGATCGATTTGAGTCGGATCTGAGATCTACAAATCTAGAACCCTAAAAATTGCTCGCTGGTGGTTCTCCAAAGGAATTCGGAGAAGAAGGTAAATTTCATTTCCCCAACACAATAGCAAAGCGAAGAGCAAAACCTAGCTTCGCAAGAGAAGTTTTCGATCGAAGATCTAGTTTTCATAGCTCACCAAAGAAGTTTCCAATCCATTGAGGAATCGAACCTCTCAAATCTCGATTTCCAGCCAAAACAAGCAGGAAATCGTGTAAAATTCAGGGATTTTCGAGAGAGAGGGAGAGAGAGAGAGAGAGAGAGAGAGGAAGAAGAGAGAGAGGCCCTATCTCTCTGAGAGAAAAAAGGAAGGACTGAGAGAGAGAGAGAGGAGTTTTGTTTTACAGATAAATAGAGATTAAGAGAGAAAAGAGAGGAATGGGGGTCGACCCGATGGATTGCACGTGATGGGAGATTAGTTATTAAACCATTGTTTTAAGTTAAAATACTATTGTTTTAGGAAGTGAAAAATTATACCACTATTTTATGCAGTAGTTAATTTTATTCTGCTTAAGTGGTTTTTCTCTTATTTTGACGTAGTGTATATTCCGGCAGATCTCTTCTCTGTTATTTGAAGGACTGCGTCATTGGTTTAACAACGGATTTATTGTTAAAGATCGTGCTAGATCTTGATTGAGTTTGCACTAGAGAGAAGAGAGTGTGTGTGTTGTAAACATTCCTAAAATAATGCATATACTCCCGTGGACGTAGCCCTCGATTGGATGAATTATTTAAATCTTTGTGTTCTGCGTGTGATTAACTTTTGCCTGAATCTTCTTATTTTTCATCATTCATCGCGATAAAGAGTTCGTAGAGTGGGTAGAATTCCTAACAAACACTTTCATAAGGATCTATATTCTATGAACAATGGTCATTGATTGGATACTATGAATCGTCTGGTGGGTATGTTTTTTAGGGTGAGTTCCATTTATATGATTTCATGCCACTTGGACAAATGGTGAAAAATGTACACCATATGGCACCCCGCAACTTAAAAGTGTGACCTAGTGTTAACTATTGATGTTGGTGACCAAAGTTAATCTCTTAAAGTTATACATGGAGTGCCATTTGGCCACGAAATGCTACCAAAAGCGGCCTTCGATGGGTTCCGAAGCTCTGGAACTCTTTATCAGTTATCTTTTGATGGTTTCAGTGGCTAGCAGGCACTTCACTGGTGAAGATGTATATGAAGTACAAAAAACTCAGAATAGTAATGGTCATGGAGTTGGCATGCAGTTTTGATCAATATAGTATTAGCACTATGATGCACATGAAATGCACATAATGCATTGCATTGATATTCAGATGTGCACGGAGTTCAAGAACAGAGAGATCCGTGCATGTTTCGAGTTCTCTCCAATGCATAGCATGTAGGCATGTCCTAGTGCCTGTGTTGAGAACTTAATAGTCAACACTAAAACTAGCTTTCAAAAGCACTGTGGACAAAATGAAAGTGATAAGCAGTCCCATAAACAAGTCAAATTTACATTAATCTTTATTGGGCATTTAGGGGAAAAAGGATTTTTTTTTTAAAATTTTGTAGTATTATACTACAAAATCTTTTGCGTAATCAGGACTGTATGAATTTTTTGGGTTCAAAATTTTGAGTATTCACAGATTTCAAACTAGTATGTACGGATTTCAAGGACACTGAAATAGGGTGCATTCTGATTATGCAAAATTTTTCCGTTTCTATATATTACTGCAAAACTTTATATTCCCAATCCTGTTTTTCTATTCTTCATTGCATATATGCTCCTTCTGATGCAGCTGCTCGAAGAAGAGTAGGCAACGCATACGAAAAATGGAGGGTGAGCAGTGGACACGCCATGAATTAGTGGTGGGAGCGGCTTGCGCCGCTCTGGGACACCGTTCAACCTTCCTTTCTTATAATCATTAGTTTTATATATGGACCCAAAAGAGGAAAAGAGAAGAAAGAAAAGGAGATAGTTTTCTTATGGCCATCATGTCATTATTCACGCGTCCTTTTTTTCTGAGTGGATTGAAACCTGCGACCCTAAGGTTGAGTCATCGTGCACTTTTCAGTTGAGCTATACCCCAACCCCTTTCACCCAGTCAAAAACCTGCCATTAATTCCCTCTTGCTGGCAACTTTAGCTTTATGCTGTAATGTGCACTTCTTTATTCAAGAATTTGGATTATGCGCAAAATATGATGTTAAAATTGCGAGCTGCCAAAGATTGCGATCATTTTTTGCCTCAACAACAGTTTGACTAGCATTTTGGTATGCCATCCAAGTAATTAAGCCAAAGCCCCATACTGAAAGGGCTTTTCACCAAAAAGGGCATCGTTTGCGGGAAAAAAATATATTTAAAATTAAAGGAGATACATTGGGTTCTTGACTGAATAGGGTACTATTATGCAAAGGAAATACATGTTACACCCTATGAATTTCAAAAAAGAATTTCCTGCAAAGGGTATTTTCATAAAATGATGCCTATTGGTAAAACCACATACTTACCTGGGGTTTTTACTAGTTTGGTCATTTGCTAAAAGATGAGGTATCACTTAAAGGTAATACTTTCTAACTGTTCATCCCCGTGGTAAAAAGTTAAAACTATTATAAACGTGGCATTTTAAAAAGAGTTATTTTGGTAATAAACCTAAAATATTAATCTTAAATGATATATACTCAATATTAAAGGGGATACCAAGGTATCAAAATCGGTATCAATTTGTCCGAGGCCGATACATGTTGACCTATTGAAAAAAATAAATAAAAATAATACGTATCGGTTTGGCCGAAACTCGATACGTATCGGTATCGATCGATTTTTAATATTTTGGGGGATACGTTTAAATCTTATCTTAAAGGGTAAATCTTTTATTTATTTTTTAAAATATTTACTTTAAAAGACACCTGAAATATTATCTGATCTAATTATTTTTAAAATATTTACTTCATAAGACATCTGAATATCGTCTCAGGTAATTATTATAGGAAATATGTGTTAGGAATTCTACCCACTCTACGAAATACCTATCGCGATGAATGTGGAAAAAATAAGAAGATTCAGGGAAAAATTAATCACACGTACAACATAAAGATTTACGTGATTCACCCAATTGAGGGCTACATCCACGGGAGTATATACACTATTTTTATGACACACACACTCTCTTCTCTCTAGTGCAAACTCAATCAAGATCTAACATGATCTTCAACAACAAATCAATTGTTAAACCAAGGACGCAGTCCTTCAAATAACAAAGAAGAGTTCTGCTAGAATATAATCACGATTCCGATACAAGAACGGCTTCAATCGAATCTTCAATCACCAAGCTATTCTTCAATATTTTTTCTCTCAAAGTATTCACATATTTCTCACATGAAACTTTCACCAAGCTCTCTCTGGATCTCTCGAGAAAAACTTTCTGCAAATAGGCTCCAAATCACTTTTGGAAACGTAACTCACAAATCTCCTAAAACTTGCAAGTATTCAAAACACTTCCAAATAAGTCTCCTAATCACATTAGGAAAACTTGACTAAAGTAAACTTCCAAAATAGCCAATAAAGCAAAACTTGCGGATCTACATCCGCCCATCAGTCAATTGATTGACTTTCCAACGTCAATCGATTGGCATCGGCCAGCAGTCAATCGATTGACTTTTCAACGCCAATCAATTGACACCGGTGGTTGGGATTAAACCTTATTCAACAATCACTACAAAAAATAAGACTATTGCCGCAGTTTTTTATTAAAAAAATCTGCCGCTATTAGTCCTGTAGCTACAAAAAACTGCCGTTACAAAAATAATAGTGGAAGTTTTTTGTAGCGACAGGACTAATAGCGGCAGTTTTTTATTAAAAAAATCTGCCGCTAATAGTCTTATTTTTTGTAGTGAATATGCCCCTCGGGTAAATATTTATAAATGTGCACTTCAAGTTGATTTCTTATTTTCAAAACGATGCCCTCTCAGGCACAATTAGAATATCAGACAATGCCAAATGTAACATTTGATACGTATCAGTATCCGATCCATTCCCACATGTTACATTGGGAATGTATTGTCGATACACACCCAAGTAATTTAAATATTTACATTGGTATCATAGCTACATTTGATGTATCAGCGATACTTGATACATACCGGAACGATGCATATCGATAAGCCGAGCTTTTGATCTATGATCTTAGATGAATTCCTCGATCATGTATGATGGTAAATTTGAGAAGGTACCCATCTGAAAGAGCCCTTTTTAGGTCTCTCGAAATAGAAACTTTTCCTTAGTTATAGGTGGCTCTGGTGAAGTGCCCGATCATATTTATGACTGAAAAATAGTTGTCAAGATTGTACGTACACATACAAGCCAATAAGATCTTCAAGAAGTATGAAATGTCTGTAGAACACCCTTAGACAATTGTATTACAAAAATGTTATTATTCTAGATAAAAATTAGCAGACTTAAATTTATCTAATTATATATATTTGATTCCATCTCTCTCTCCCTCTCTCTCTTTCCCTCAGATTTTTTACTTATTTTGGTTGTTAAGCCTTTTGTATAAAATTTTATATAAAAGATTATAGAGTCTGGGTGAAATTGAGAGAAATTTGAAGGCACCTCAACTTTTGGAAAAAAGTGATATGAGATTTGAGTTGATAGCCTTTGGAATTTTGCTATCACTATATCTTTTGATTGAAGTTCATGATTAAAAGATATGATAAAAGGAATATGATTAGAAGATAAACTAGCACAATAAACCAAATTTAGAAATTTGGTTTTAGAGTAATTACTCCTAATTTTTCATCGGGAAATAACGCAACTCTAAAATCAAAAGAATGAGTTACATGTAAAATATTGAACTACATCTATCATCAAATAGTTTCTTTAGTCAATGATAACTACTAATCAGTATTTTCGGCAATTAGTAATTATCGAGTTATTATTTTTTTATATATCTAATATATGTAGCATTTTATGGGCCTAACTCAACCTCACAAAACCGGCTTGTAAGGTGAGGAGTGCTTAGATTATATATAGCCCATACCTCCGAGCCCACAGGCAATGGGTGACTATTCTAACAATAAATGCCCCTCAAGCAGAACACTCTACTGGAGAAGTCTAGCTTTTTCTGGCAATTGTAAGAATCTGATTGTGGAGAGACCCTATAAGATGCACACAAAGTTGATTCTTAGTGACCATATTCTAGACAAAGCGAAAATCGATCTCGACATGTATAATGTGAGTATGAAATATCGGATTGATCATGACGCTGTGATGCTAATATTATCACACCACAAAATCCGATGGGTGATGTAGCCTTCCTTAGTACTCAATCAGGCAACCATTTGTTGCCTTTTAGAACTCCAAGAAATTAGGTTAGGCCCCATACAAATGGCTTAGCCATCCATAGATTTTCTATCATCGGGCATCCAGATCAATCGGAATCGGAGAAGGCCGAGAGCACCAGAAACAATGATTGTTGAAACTTCAAACCAAAGTTGAGAGTATGATTCAAGGATCAAAAGATCCATTTGATGAGGGCCCAATGGTCTGTAGTGGGCTAGCTGATGGATCAATTGACAGGCCTCGTTAACATCAATGTGTACTGCACCCACTATGTTGTGATAGTGTAACATCGTCGAGAGGCTCATCACTATGTTTAGGTAAATCACATGAGCAGGTGTCGCAATAGGGGGGCTAATATCTTTCACACTGGTCATAAGGGCTCGAGATGGAAGATCAACAAATATGCATTCTGTAGAGTTCAATGGCAATCAAACAAACACACTACAAGTAAAAAACGCAAACACAAGATTTATGCGATTCGGGAATTTGCCTATGTCCACGGATGATCTAAGTCATTTCACTAATCTATGAAAAATCGGGGTTACAAATCCCTCAAATCTTACCTCACTCAATATAGAATAAAGAGTGTTCTTCTTTTCTCTAACCCTCATAAACCCTAATCACTAATTGGACTTATATATTACAGGTATAAACACTCAAATACATATGATGCAAATACACTTCAATAACCCCAGTAGAAAAACAATCCTTGAAATTCAAGCCAAAGCTCATGGCCACGCGATTCAAGGCAAATCCCAACACATTGGTTGACAAAGTAGGAGGGTCGCCCATTGGATCGGATGGGGACACTCGAAGACGAAAATTTTTATAAGGTCCTTGAGCACAAACGACATCGATGAGGGAAGGTGGAATCATTGTTAACCATAATAAAGATCTACATAGACAAGGAACTATAGTAGAAACCACCACACCACCATAGTAGATAAACAAAGAAGCATCCATTTTGGACCCAATAGATGCTATCATAAAGTTGTTGAGGTTATGAAGCACCTTCTGGCTACTAGATCTTATAAAAACTTGACTTCTGAAGCTTACTCATTTTGGGGAGGGCGGGCAAACTTAAGCCCAGTCCATTGAGGCCCCCCATCTCGATACAACGCACTATAAAAATAAGGTGTTTCAGCGACACTTACTGTTAAGGCAACTTTTTATAGCAACAGGACTAATAGCGGGAGTTTTTTATAGCAACTGGACTAATAGCAACAGTTCTTTTGTTAAAAAAACGGCTGCTAATAGTTTTATTTTTTGTAGTGGCGTGTAAACTTTAGAGGGCTATAAATATGATATTGCTTGTGGAAAGTAGTTATAACATAGAACTGATCTCTAATCAAGAAAATTATTGGATATTTCAGATGAGCATGTGCACCAACGAGCCCCCTTAATCATTAAATATAATTATATTCTACATTATGCTATATCTCTAAATAAGAATACAATTATAGAAATGGATAGAAAATAATTAGGTCTATCATAATAAAAATAAACATAAAGGTTAAACACCATGCATGGGGTTGTCATAGAGCCGAGTCAGGTCAAAGACTCGACTTGGTAAAGAAAAAAAAAAAAAAGGGTTGGCTGGCAAGCTTAACCAAGCTAAGGCACCGAAGCTCGAGTAATATATAGTCGAGCCAAAGCTTATTACTCAATTCGACTCGACTGGATATATATGTCATATATTTAATTTTCATATACATGTCTATATAGATAAATGTAAGAAAGAAGTGTAAGGACTTTAAGACATTTAACTTTTATAGGTATGGGCTAAGGTAGGTAGCCCAAAATATAAACAGGCTGGCTTGGCGCGATTAATAATCTTGGCAGATATGAGCTAGTTCCTAGAGGCCCGTTTAGGACCTAAACCCGGCCTAGTCCGGCCCATTGAGACCCTATCAAGATGATTGGAAGTATACTCTCATCCATGGATCAAAATGCCGGAAAACCGATACGTATCGTTCGAGCCCAAAACCGGTGCGTATCGGGCGATACGTATTGATACCAGACAGTTCCGGACGATACATTGAATGTATTGTTCGGCTAATTAAATATACTTCACCGATATGGTACATTCAATGTACCGTATCATTCACCACCGATAGCGATACA
Organism: Chloranthus sessilifolius; assembly: GCA_021018995.1. NCBI lineage: Eukaryota > Viridiplantae > Streptophyta > Magnoliopsida > Chloranthales > Chloranthaceae > Chloranthus > Chloranthus sessilifolius. Next base: position 18,194,283 of record CM037596.1, read on the forward strand.
TATCGTCCGATACGTATCGGTGTCGGATGAAATTTTGATCCATGCTCTCACCATTCTTTTTTATTAATAGCGGCAGTTTTTTGCTATCGCTAACCGTCTTATTTTTTATAGTGATACCTTGCCAAATGATGTGGTGGTTGATGATATGTGTAGTAATAAGTTTTAGGTACCTTTGTTTGCACCTAAAGAAGCTTTAAGGACCAACACCAAAGTCCACGCCCCATGCTAGCTTGGAATTTGATGATGGAGTTAGATCGTTTTTCGCCTAAACTTCCACACACAATTAATCTTTGACATCATGGGAGTACCATCATACCCTTACCTTTTTTTTCATGTGACAAACATCCAAAATTTGACTTAAAAATCACGATTGAGTGTAATGTGTGCGACACAGATTCTCGATCACTTTTTTGGGATGTGTGCCAAATGGAGTTGAAAGTTTGATCGTTCGATGGTCTGACCCAGGTTTTTTATCATATAAGGTGCAAGAACTTTGACTCATCGAGCTAGGTCAGGCATGAAGCATCTCACCCAACCTTCCGGTTGGATCCGGCTGAAACTCAAAGGTCTAGTCCGGTGGGGTCTGATCGGATCGGATTTGGTACACTTGACCCGACCCGGTATCTTATATATAAATTTCAGGAAAATAGGTGGCTTCTAACTAGCTGGATTTTTGTGGGTTGGACATTGGATCGGGTTAGAAATATACCCTTGACCCATCGGGTCTCGTAGGGCATATGCTCTTCACCTGCCGAGCGGCCAAATTCTTTTGGCTACCGGACCCGACCCGACCTTGCCCGATTCATTGACAGCCCTACCTAGACACAAATCCATACTGGTATTAGCTAGCCCTAGGGTTGAGCTTACAATGCAACAACCCTTCCTATGTTGGTTTGCAATAATAAGAATAATCCAATAAGGCATTGTCCCATCAAAACGAGTACAGGTAAGAAGTGCATTGAACTAGCGAAATTAGGGTCACCCTTATTCCTTGTCTTCCTTGTATTTGCTCCCTCTAATGCAGCTTCTGCCCGACATGAATGCATGCAAGAAGAGTAGGCAAACGCATATGAGAAGTGGAGGGTGGGCTCACCATGACTCAGTGGTGGGAGGCGCCTTCGGTCCCTTAGTGAACCCAAAAGAGGAAAAGAGTAGGGAAAAAGAAAAGGAAGATTTCCACATTTGGTCAAGACACATTGTCCCCTCTTGCTAGCAATTATTGCTAGGGCCTATGGGTGCAGATGGGTCGGGTTTGGGTTCAGATTGGGTTCAGATTTCTGACCCATCTAGTCGGATCAGATTGGCTAGCTTATTTATTAAATATTTGTTCAAAGATATTATTCGGAAAGTGACCTTAACATCACATGAAACTCATCACTCTCAACCTGATTTTAAAGTTACTTTTTTGGGATGTGTGCCACATGAAATAAAAAAAAATGACCCTCTGATAGAACGTGCACGAACTCAAGATCGATTATATCAAAGATTGAGATGAAAATGATATATATAAGTCTGATTCAAAACAATTATTGAGTTTCAGTATGGGTGAGCTCAAAGATTCGATAGGTGAATTTAAAGGTACGCTTGCCCATTACACCCGATCGATTAACATAAGGAGAGTTATTCCCTATAATAAATAATAAAAAAAGACAAAAGGGTAGCTGTTTATCCTAAAAAAACATAGAGAAGGGAGAGTCGTTTTAAACCTGTGATTCTGTGACCTTTCCGGGAGCAGACCAAGTCGCTAGACCGTTGCAGCAACCCTTTGGTAAGTAGCAAACCAATAGTTGTTGTGCTTTAAAAAAGTGTGGCAAATTCGGATAAGACGTAACTGCTAAGAACCTTAGACTTGCTTCCTCGACTTCCTACTACACATCTAACCAACCAGTGGCGGACCCAGTTAAGGCCTCGAATGGCCAGATGCCCACGGTGACTTAAAACAAAATAAAAATAATAAAATAGTACGTTTTAAAAAAAAAAAAAAAAAAATTAGGTTACTGATAAAACAATGTGAAGATTTGACCGTCTGATAGGGGCACCATGATTGGAAGATCTATTCTGTGAAAGATTAGGATGACAAATGATCTTCATCTCCGATTCATGACAGTCAACGATACGTGTGTTTTATTCATAGAAAAATGTGAGGAAAAAACTCCTTGGCACTTATTTTCGAACTAATTTTAAGAGAGATTTCTCTTTCCCTTATTTTAGGACTAATAAATTTTTCTAGGGAAGAATTTATGGAGCTGCTAATTGAACCACTAAAGTGGTTTAGCTAGTTATATATAAAAATAAAAACTTTAATCCATATATAATATTTTAAAATCAAAATAATGTCATATATTCTAGTAAGGTTGGCGTTATTTGCACCTGTTTTTTTTGTGAAAAACACACGCATTTCCACCTAAAAAAATCGTTCACTGCTTTGAATCGTTTTCATCCCAATCTTCCACACAATAGATCTTGAGATTATGGTGCACCTATCACACAGTCAGATATTAATTCCACGTGGCACACATCCTTGGGACTGGCCCTAGGAGCTATTATAGAATTTTTTTTGTTAATATACGTAGGCCCCATTTCGGAATCTCGACATAGGCCACCAAAACCTCGAAACCGGAGCTCAATAGTTGCCTTTTTTTTTAATATTCAAGTAAGCACGTAATGATTTTTAGCTGCCAATGATTTTAACGAGATACGTTGCACTACAAAAAATAAGCCTATTAGTGGCAACCAAAAAATGCCGCTATTAACAAAAAATTGTCGCTAATAGTCTTAATAGTTTTTTTGTTAATAGCGGCAGTTTTTTACAGCAACAAACTGTCGCTAATAGTCTTTTGTGTTGTAGTGTCATTTCGTTAATGAATTCAAAATATATTTTATATATTTATATTTTTTAGTTTTAAATATTAATTAATGCTATGCCCCCTTACAGGAAAATCCTGGTCCTGCCACTGTAACCAACAACTCTCTCATGAAGATTTGACAGAGAATTTAAAATTATTATATTAAATATTTTTAATAAAAATTCATCTTTCCTCTCTTGAATCAGGTTTGTGCGGCATTAGCAAACTGTGAAGGGTACCTCTATTCTCGCGTACAGACTTAGTGAAAGCGCCTATGTCTGAAACATGTTATATTTATTATTAATATAATAAATATTTTAATAATTTAAAGAAAATATAACTTTATTTGATTTCTTAGTTTTGGGTTGGGTTTTAGGCAATAGATATTCTCAAGTTTTATATGCAAATTAATAGTCCCACATTGGTAAAAATAAAAAGTGTCTAGGCTATATATAGAACCTTTCACCTTCTATTATTGTTTGACAATAAGAAGAGAAAAGTGTGCCTAGCGGCGAGCCGCCGCATTCGCGCATGAGCGCGCATGCGCGTGGAGATTGGCGTTTAGGCGCATTGGCACTTTAGGCGCGCATGCACTTTGCACGTGCGCATCCTCGTCTAACAGTCATCTTGAAACTTCTATATAAGGAGGCCTTAGGACACAGATTTGAATACTCTGAAATCCATCGGATTCCTTACATAAAATTTGATAATTCCTCTTGCTTTCTTCTTTTAGTGGTACTTCATCGGATTGAGTTTTCTAGGGCGATCCTCTACTGTTGCAAAGTAACGGATCGCATCCAAGAGATTGGGCTCGTTGTATTTTGGAGACGTCTCGCTGGAACCCTTTTGCAAACTCGAGAATTTATTCCAGTAGGGAGCGAATAGCGTTTTAAAGAAAACGATTACGTCCCTCGAGTCCAATTCTCTTGCCCATTTCATCATTTTCGGATTTTTGTTCCTAATTTATCTAACAAAACCCACTGAACCCTACTGACCGCTTGGATGCATGGATCTTGAAACCATCATCTTCCTAACAAAAGGTCAGTTTTTTATTCCATGTGGCATAGATCTCAAAACAAAGCCCTAAAATCGCATTTGAGTGTGATAGATGCCATGTGATTGGATGGGCAATTTTTGGGATCTATGCCATGTGGAATTAAAAAAAGACCATATGATTGTATGCTCATGTTCTCGAGATCTTTTGTCTAGAAGATTGTGGTGATAAACGATCCAGATTGTCTCTAATAAGTAAATGGGTTCTAGTTGGTTTCGAATTATATGGGCGCTTTCAGTAACCCTGTAGGCGCGAATAGAGTTGCCCAAACTGTAGGCGCGAATTGTGAACCCGAATTCCAAATGAGTGAACCAGCGAACCAGGTGGCATTGGTTTGACTTGCATTTTGGTGGGCCACTCCTACTAAAGCTGAGTTTAGAATCGCTTTTGGTCTGACCAATAAAGCTGAGTTTTGGAATCCCGATTCAGGCTAGGCCTTAAACGGGCCGATTATTGTTAGGCTTCTTGGAGCAGCCAGGATGGGCCAGGCAGCTCCTTTATGAATCGAGCCTACTTATTGTAGCCCAAACTCAGCCAATGGTGGGATGGGCCACAGGGCCACCCCGAAAATGTATATAGAAAAAGACCCATTTGAGCACTTTAATATGAGCCATAAAGTAGATAATGACAATGGTCTATATTAAAGTCCTCATTTGATTAGTGCAAACCTTTTGGTACTCGGTCGTTGGGGGACATACATGTAATGCCACCTAGGTGAATTGGATCGGTAAAATGCATGTATTTTGTGGCCATGGATCAAAATATCGTCCGATACCGATACGTATCGAACGGTACGTATCGGTATTGAACTAAGACGCTACAGTACAATGAATGTACCATATCGTCCAATTGTATAGAAAGGCCCGGATGATACATTTAATGTATCATCCGGTAAGTTACTATTCCGATACGTATCGTTCGATATGTATCGGTTTGGAGCTCGGACGATACGTATCGGAATAGCGAGATTTTGACCCTTGTTTGTGGCTAAGACACAAGGGAAATTTACCTGACCGACCCTGTCAGATGTACCTTTTACTGCAGAGACCCTATAGTTTCACCTTTGCCCAAATCGACCAGCTGGAAGCCTAGTCGACCCTAAGAACAGCAAAAAGTCCAAATTACCCCCTTTCTTTCACGCAAAAAAAATATTATCTTCTTCCTTATTTTAATCTGCTACGGTTTCTAAAAATCAGAGGTGACGACACCTTCTCCTCAATCTAATCTATTCCGATCTGTTATTTGGATCGACTCAGATACACCTTTATAAGGCGATATCGCCTCTTAAAAAAAAAATAATAATTAAAAAAAAAAATTTAAACAGTCGATGCAGACTTTTAACACAGTCGGTGCCGACTGTTTTAACAGGCGATGGCGATTGTAATATATATATATATATATATATATATATATATATATATATATATATATATATATATATATATATATATATATTTTTTTTTTTTTTTTTTTTTTTTTTTTTTTTTTATACAGTCGCCATCGATTGTGTAAACAGTCAATGCCGACTGTAAAAAAAATATAAAAAATAAAAAATAAATTCTTTTTTTCTTTTTTATACAGTTGATGGCGACTATGTAAACAATCGCCATCGACTGTATAAAAAAAAAAAAATTATTTTTTTATTTTTTTATTTTATTTTATTTTATTTTTTACAGTCGCCATCGACTGTATAAAAAAAAAAATATATATATATATATATATATATATATTTTTATACAATGTCGATCATTTATTTACCTGATCGAAGCTGTATATCTGATCACCATCAACATATAAATTTTTGTGTTTTTTTTTTTTTCTGATCGACATCATTTGTTTACACAATCGATAAGCATTTGTGTATATAGTCGCCATCGACTGTATAAAAAAAAATAAAAAATAAAAAATAAAAATAAAAAATAAAAAAAATTCACAATCGGCATCCACTGTATAAATTTTTTTTTTTTTTTTTTACAGTCGACATCGACTATTTACACAATCGATGGCGACTATATACACAGTCGCCATCGACTGTATAAAATTATTTTTTTTTCTTTTTTATTTACAGTCAACATCGACTGTTTACACAATCGATGGCGATTGTGTAAACTCATCGATTGTGTAAACAGTCGATGTCGACTGTTAAAACAGTCGGCACCGACTGTGTTAAGAGTCGCTATCGACTATTTTAAGAGTCGGCATCGACTGTGTTAAGAGTCGGTATCGACTGTTTAAATATTTTATTTTTATTTTTTTTTTAAGAGGCGATATCGCCTTATAAAGGTGTATCTAGGTTGATCCAAATAACAAATCGGAATAAATTGGATTGAGGAGAAGGCGTTATCACCTTCGTCACCTTTGATTTTTAGAAACTGTAGCAGATTAAAATGAGGAAGAAGATGATGTTTTTGTGCGTTCAAGAAAGGGGGTAATTTGGACTTTTTGCTATTCTTAGGGTCGGCTAGGCTTCCAGCTGTTCGATTTGGGTAAAGGTGAAACTATAGGGTCTCTGCAGTAAAAGGTACATCTGACAAGGTCAATCAGGTAAATTTCCCATAATAATATGGTACACCCATGATTACAAAAAATTGATTATTTCAATATTCCCTGTGTCAAAAGATTAAAAACCATCTTTTTGGCTTGATTCAAAATAAGTGCCCTGATAGATTACGCGGGTGCACATAAAGGTACCCCTTAGGATGATATTAGCACTCCTCTCTAATGAGTTGGTATTACCTGCCTGACCCGGGCACATGACATGCAATGTGCATGACGCATCAGACCAGCCCCGAGATGAGCACAAACTTCAAGAGCATGGAGACCGATCACATTCATCTTGAGGTCGGCATGATGCATAACGCAAATTCGGTGTGTGGGTGCACCGGCCGGGCACTTAATTCCAACCCTCATTCAAATCCGAGTTCTAACCATTGCCCTCAAACCCGTATTGGGGCTCTCCAAAGTATTTAAAAGAAAAAATCACGGATTTCGTGATAAATTTATTTGAGGGACCTGATTCAGTACTTTTCTCTTTCTTCATTGCATATGCTCCCTCTAAGACAGCTTCCCTCCGACATATGAATGCATGCAAGAAGACTAGAAGAGTAGGCAATGCATGCCAAAAGTGGGGACATATTGGTGGGAGCGCCTTTGCATCCCCTCCGGTGCTTCGTTCGACCTTTCTTTTATATAATGATTAGGTTAATGGACTCCAAAAGTGCTAAAAGAGAAAGAGATAACTTTCTCATTATTTCCGTGTCCGGTCAAAACGGGCCCTCCCCTCCCTTCCTACCAACTTAAGCTTTATGTTAGATACCTAAATTTTTCTACTCTTCCTTACTGTACGAGATTTGGATGTACAACTTTACTGTTTAATATATATATATATATATATATGACATTAAAAATAAAAAGTTTCCCCTAAAACAATTTTAGTATGAAACCTGGTTCGTATTGGCCATATCACCCTGACGTGATATTGGTGAACAAAGTCACCTTCTTAATGTTTTGAGGAGCCTTTTGGCCACTATATACTAAAAGCTGACTTCCAAGGATTCCAAGGCTCCCAAAGTCTGTGTCAGTCAGCTCAGCTTTAGATGGATGCTCTGACTAGAAGGTGCTTCATTAGAGATTATGCATATCATATTGCATATACAACCTCTAAGTCGCAAGTTCAAACCCCCCCTTACCTATAAAAAAAAAAAGAACATAAATAAAAGATGATGCATATCATACCGGATGAAATCATATGAGGCAAGGTGTCAAAATCAGTATCGGACTCGGGTATCGGTCCATGGAGGACCGATACGACTTGGCCAATATATATCGGCTGATACGGGCCCGTATCGACCGATACCGATACGTATCGGGCCGGGCCCAATACTTTTCATTTTTTTCAAGAAACCGATACGTATTGCCGATACGTATCAACATCGGCCGATTTTTTATACCATGGTTATAGGTTGTGTTTGGGATTAATTGCTCTTTAGAGCTAAAGACCACCCACTTAAAAGAGTAGGTTTAATTTAAATTACTCTTTTAAACAGACTCAAATTCAGCTCTTTCACTCTCTGAAAGAGTTAAAAGCACTTACAATTAAACCCAACCTCATACTAAAGTACTCTGCGCTAGAGCAGAGAGCTGCTCTTTGCCTCCAAAAAACAATCCCAAACACAGCCATAGAGCTTGTACTTATGATACAGCAACCCATCTAATGTTGGGTTGCAATATTCCATGGAATATTTGTATTACCATGTAATGTGGTGGTAATAAGGGCGGTTGTTTTAATGGTAAAAGACTTGGACTGTCAAGAGGTTCGAATTCGGAGAGCAATCACCTTATGTGTGAAAAAATAAAAAATTAGATTCATATCATGTCTACTCCTCCAGCACCTTGTACGTATCAAACCAACACTGGGTAATGATCCTTTGATGTAATGAGGTGAATTTTTATTTTTTTTATAACATGGGTGTTTGGGCCTCTTAGAGTGCCGGCCTAATCATAGGGACATATGTGCGCCCAAATGTCGGGTCAGCACAAGATATAAATCCCTAGCTATGGTCGCCTTAAGGGAGGGGATTCGAACTCAGGTCTTCTGATTTTAGAGGCAGTTTACCTGACCAGATCGCTTAACCCCTTGAAGTTAAATAATGACGTGATATTAGGTATCCGACCCACTCATTGGTGCATCAAACGTGCACCATGTTTGGACTTCAAGAGCATAGGAACCCATACGTCTCACCTAAATACCTAATAGAAGCTCTCATTAAAGTTAGCTTTCGAAAGCAACCACTATTGAACAAAATAAAACATATAAACAGTCCACCCTTATTGCTTTCTCTTCATTGCATATGCTCAATTTTATGATCTGACATGACTACTTCCACGAAGAGTAAGCAATGCATACCAAAAGTGGAGGGCGGGCTCACCATGACTTGGTGGTGGGTGCGCCTTGAAGGCTCGAACCCCTCTGCCGCTCAGTTCGACCTTCCTTATATATAATCCATAGTCATGGGGCCTAAAGGCGGAAAAAAGAAGAAACGGGAACAAAAACGATAATCTGCTTATCACCATCGTCTCATTATTTCCAGGTCCGATCAAAACACGATGTACCCCCTTGCTAGCACCTTTAGATTCATGTTGCATCATGCCGCTCTTTGTTGTTAGGAGATTTAGGGCCTGTTTGGATAGGGTGTGTTTGGACAGGGAAAAAAAAAAAAGAAATCACGAGAAAGAAAAGGAAATAAGTTAATTTCCTGTGTTTGGCAACACATTGTGCCGTTGAAAATAATAGGAAAAATCAAAATTTTTCTCCTCTTTTTGTTGCCTGAGAGCTCTCTCCCTCTCTCTCTCTCTCTCTCTCTCTCCTAGATCTCTCTCTCTCTCTCTCTCTCTCTCTCTCTCTCTCCTCTATCTCTCACTCTCTCTTTTTTATGAATAAATTAAAATAAAATCAATTGGCTAACATAATAAAAATAAAAATAAAATATAAAATATAAAATGAAAAAATAAAATATAAAATGAAAAAATAATAAATAATAAAATAAAAATAATAATAAATTAATAAATAAATATAATAAAATAATAAAATAATAAAAATATAATAAAATAAAATGAATAAAATAAAGATAAAAAATAATAAAATAATAAAATATATAAAAAATAAAAATCTCTCTCTCTCTCTCTCTCTCTCTCTCTCTCTCTCTCTCTTACACCGAATCTCTCTCTCACTGAATCTCTCTCTCCCTCTCCTAGCTTGCTCTTAGGGTTCTCCTAATCTCTCTCTCTCTCACCGAATCTCTCTCTCCTCTCCTAATCTCTCTCTCTCTCTCACCGAATCTCTCTCTCCTCGAATTCTCTTTCTCTAATTTTTTATTTAGTGTGTGTTGTGTACACCAAAGATGGTGTTTCTCTTTCTCTTTCTTAATTTGTCTATTCGAATCTCTCTCTCATAATCTCTTTTTTTAGATATCTCTTTCTCTCTCTTAATTTCTCTTTTTAAGATTTCTCTCTCTCTCCGATATTCTCTATCTCTCTCCTAATCTCTCTCTATGTTTCTTTTTTAATTTCTCTCTTAAATTATGTCTCCCCACAAATCTCTCTTTTTATAATCTCTCTTTCTCTTTCTTAATTTTTCTCTCTCTTATGAAATCTCTCTCATAATAGAAAGTTGGATTTATTGGGTATGTAAGATATAGACTATCGATGGTGCTCATTGTCTATTTTCTATGTGCAATTACTCAATCCAAACACCAAAAATCAATGAATTCTTATGAATTCTCAAAGAGCTGGAATCCATTGGATCTACAAATCATTTTCCCATGTTTTCCGAAAAATTATCAAACAGACCCTTAGATCGTCATCATCACAAATTTATTCTATTTATTTGGGTCGGCTTTGTGAATCTTATTTTTTCATTCATTTGTGATCAACATTAAGCTCTCTGTAACGTTGCAATTCTTCATGCCCTTCTCACTACTTCTCTTTAGGTTTTCTAATCTCTTTTACTTTTTTTGTTGGTAGCGTATCAATCTTTTGTATATGATTTGTTCCTGGGCTTCCAATGGCTAATGTCCAAATTATCTCAAGAGACATTGTGTAATTTTTTTCTCTATAAGTTTCACTCTCAAATTTTCTCTTATGTGCTCAGTTTCAATTATTAAGGAATTTAGATACATGCGCAAAATCTACATCATCAAAACTTTACCCTACAACTAACAAGATTGGGATCATTTTGGTCTCACCAACATGATCTTGTTTTGTGGGTAAACAACTATGTTTGACTTGGGTGTTTTTTTTTTAAATTGTGTATTTTATTAAATGAGACTCGGAGAGAACGAGAAACCTTAAGATAGCGCCACAGGCATTGCTATTTGGAAAACCCATCCAATCAAAGTCCAAGCCACATTTCGCGAATGGAAGTTTTAATAAGGAACCCTTCCGAAGAGCCCTTGTTAGTCTCCAATTGGATGCTTCATCAACTGCAAAGTTAAAAAATGCATTAGTGCAGGAGTCAAGCAGCATGCATTTTGTTGGCATCTAGCTAGTTTAGGTGAATGACAGGGAGAAGACAATGTTTTTTTTTGAATAACTTAGGGTAACCCAAGCTTACGCTTGAATTATTCCCTAAGGGATGCCCTCGCCCCCACCATGTTAGGAGTGTTTCACGATTTACACACCCTACGGGACATTTGTTTATCGTAGAAGGGAGAAGATGTTGTGACCTACAAATGAGAACTCCTTCAAGCTAGACATGTAGAACTCCAACGAATAAGGATCATGTAAATGTTTTAACCATGCGACTATTTGGCGTAATGGTAGATGACTTGGATGTGCTCTCCAAGGTCTGCTCTTTAAGCTCATGCTATTGAATCTCCTCTTAAGAATTATCCAGTTACGTGCAAGTGATAAACATGTTATACCTGTACGCAGGGAGTAGTTTTTCCCTCGAAAGGGTTGGAACACCTTATGTCATAGAAAAATAAAAAATAAAAACAAAGTGTACCTCTAAACGCGCCCACGTGTCTTCTAAAAGCACCCACGTCGGAAACCCCATCAAAATTGTTGATTGTTTCGGATCAAATGATGGAGATCATTTTCCACCTCCATCTTCCACACAATAGATCTTGAGATCATGGCTAGTCACCTATCAGATGGTCAGTTTGTGATTCCATAGTGTCACGGATCCCAAAAAGATGCCCTTGAATCATATGGCACACATTCAAAGTGTCAGGTGGCACGTGAACACTAGTTGCACCAGACCTTGTAAGGCTTCAGCCAGTCCCTTAGGGTTCAGGGAAAAAAATTATTTAGACTTTTTGCGCTTCAAATTATAGGTGATATATTATGCTTCGTATGCCAAACATGGTGCACTGAAAAAAAAATTCAAATTTGACCTAATATTCAATGAAAGAAAAGAACATTTTTATTTTTCTTTCTTTTTTAGATGGTACTTGATCAACCTTGAGCAAGTTGATGTGGCATCCGATTCTCAGACTCGGTGCTAGGTGGCTCGAAGGTGGCGCCCAAATACTATCCACGTGGGCAGCTTCACAGGCTTCATTTAATAATTGAATTTAGATTTTGGTCACAATCCGACCCATTATCATCTAGTTCGCGCCAAGTCTAGACTGTGAAAGATTAGGTATAAGAATGAAAACATGGAACTAGAGGCTGTCTTAGAGATTATATTGAAGTTTAGTCACACCTCGAGTATTCATAGCCTTGTCTCTCCTATCATAAGATCTTCGATCCCTCCACTCATAGCCAATTGGTTTTATAGAAAATATAACTATCAAAAAACAAACACAACAAGCAAAACGCAAATGCAAGATTTACGTGGTTCAACAATTTCTCTACACATCCACGTGATGTTGAGTCTTTTCACTAATATGTGAAAATAGGGTTACAAATCTCTCAGATCTCACCTCACTCAATGCAAAAATCGAATTTCCTTCAATATAACTCTAATCTATAATTAGAGTTTATATCTAATACAAAGTATAACCTTCCAATATAGAATATAACGAAAATACTCTCAACTTGACCCGCACAACTGAGGTTGGGTGTACAATCCAACCAATTTATCAGTACCGTCAACAGAATTCAAGGACAATCTCAACAGGTTTTTAGATGAATGCCTAAATTTATCAAATCGCATACAAAAAATAATAATATGACATTAAAAAATAATTTATACAATTTGATTTTAGAATAAGAAAATCAATGATGGCAATAAATCTGTTTTAGTCATTCATTTTCTAAAGCTAAATCACATGATAGAGAAAATTTTCAAATTTTTTAATAAATATGATTTATACAATTATAAATTTATAGCTACTTTGTGAATAAATCGTGTTCCTTTACTTACAGCTAATTATACAAAATTGAAGGTTATTTAACCAATTGGATCCAATTTCTACCCAATTGCTATAATGATTATAGCTAATTTATACCGAATTGGATCCAATTTCTACCCGATCAGTAGGCGTTTGAGAAGACCAGACCTGACCCAAACCTAACCTCGAACGCAATTTAGATCCGACTATATACAAATATATGACAATAGGGTTAATATGCCCAAATGCAGCCTTGGAGGGCTGCACCTGGACACCAAATCAGATGCCACGTGGCATGATCAACCTAAAATAATACCCGTTTGAAATTGATCAGTTATGTGATTTGGAGTTGATCAGCCATGATCATAGCATTGAACATGAAAAATCACATGCTCTAGGCACTATATAAATTTCTCATTGAAAATGGTAACCATTTTTCGCCATTCTTCATCAATACGGTAGATTCCCTAGCAGGGTCCACAACTTTTACACTTTTACCTTTTTATCTGAAAAGGTCTAACTTTTCAACTTTCTCAAATTTTTTTTTCGTGAACCCAAGCAATTAAACAAGGTTCAAATATTTTCTCATTTGCTGAAATTTAATTTAAATAAAAATTAGTTAGACAGAAATACCCTTCGGTCACAATATTAGACCCGATTAACCAGTCCCATGTGAGACTAATCAATCTACTATGAGATCGATTTATCAGTCTCATATAGGACTGATTAGTTTCTAGTAGATTGGTCGGTCTTATATGAGACAGATCACACGGTCTTATAGTGGATTGATTGGTATATGGGACCGACCGATCTCATAAGTGATAGACTGATCAGTAGTAGACTGATCGGTCTTTTATGATCAATCACTCATACGGGATCCAAGGACATTTTTATCTAACTAATTTTTTGACTTAAACTGAATTCAGTACATTTCAAATATTTGGGCGATGTTTGCTTAGTTTAAAAAAATAAGTGAGGACCTGAGACCTTATTAGGTAATAAGCGAAATTTTGAACTCTATCAAGTAAATATGGAACGAAATTTTGGACTCGATCATATAAATATGAAATAGTTGGAAACTATTAGCAGTAGTCAAAAATTACCAATATTAACAAAAAACAGCCATTAATAGTCTTAACATCCTTTAATAATTTTTTGTTAATAACTAATAATCTTATTTTTTGTAATGCCTTTTAAGTAAAAAATCTAAATTAAATTCGTGGCTGCGTGTAGAGTTCTACACAAAAGAAGGCTCATACAGACATACACCCGATACCAACTCATCCTATTACATATCATCTACTAAAACATCCACAATGAGTTTGTAATGTAATGAAGATTCATTCCAATGGGTGGGACCCTCTCCCTATTACTTTACAAAACCATCATCTTCAAGTCCATCTAGGGTCGAATACCCGGTCAAAGATCAGTAACTCTTTTGCCCACCTTCATTGGAAAGCTGATAAGGATAAGATATATATATATATATATATATATATATATATATATATTTGCACCCAATGAAAAGGTAGGCACAGTAACTCTCAAAACAATTGATTGCACTTATAAAAAAAAAACAAAAACAATTGATTGCTTTGAATTAAACGTGGTCCATGGTCTCAATCTTCCACATACAATACAATAGATCTAAAGATCATGGATGTCTCAAAAAAATTTATTTCACATAAAACACCTCTTAAAAAAGTGACCGCAAAATTATATGTTGCACATCACACTCAAACGTGATTTTCAGGTTAACATTTTGAGGATGTGTGTCACATATAAATACAAATTGTTTGCTTTATGATAGGCCCGCGATCTCAAAATCCATTGTATGAAGATTGGGATAAAAAAGGACACTGATATATAAAAGGACATTGATATATGGCGAACCAAAAGCACTAGGCCATTCAACTGACAGCTTATGTGGCGCAATACAAGCGCAATGGGTCCCAACAATGCAGGTTGATCGGGTCATCCACCTGTATCGCGCCACTTAAGCAGTCCGTTGTTGATATGTTGTTTGATGTCCACTCATTATAATTTTCATCTTCAGATAAAAAAGACAATCTCCATTGTCTGATTTAACAGGTGTCGGAGTGGGTGGACCTACATTTTCAAAGGGTGCAAATAAAGATTCCCTAAAAAATAAATAAAAGAAGCCATGAAAGCTCCTTGCACATGCACACTTGGGTGTAGGGCCTTGTTGGGTGTGGTGAATGGTGATTATAGCTATCACTGTTAGGAAAAAGAATAACAGAGTTGTGGTTCTAGCTAGAGTGCGCATGTGGGTATGATAAGGCTGCCATTGACCAATCATATTCTGTCGGTCGGGTTCAGTTTTTGCAGAGCTTCGAGTGGCCGACAACAGAATAAAAGATGAGGGATACTTAGTTTCTGTTCAACCTACAACTCTTCTATCTCTCACCTACTAAACTAACCTAAATGTTTCTTCTTCTTCTTCTCATCTTTATCAACTTTGAAGATTGTCTGATTGGTGTTGTCGTTTGTGTGAGATGGCAGGTGGGTAGGAGGGAATCATACATTAATCAAATAGATTCATAGAAATGTGTTTGTTGATGATCGAGCATTATTTATAGCTCAAGAAGAGGAGGTTGTAAGTTTCAATCCCAATTTTTGTTGGCCACTCGTAGTGATTTATTTTTACTGATTGGTACGTGAGGAGATGTGCGGGTTTTGCCTCCGGACTTAGTCGAGTGTTCTAAGAGGCAAGATACCCTCTAATCAGAAAAAAAATATGAAAAAATGAACATTTATTGTGTGCATATATATTGGATTTATTATATCCTTTCGAATTTGATTGGACCGACGATACCTGTCGTAGGTGTTGTTGGTGGCTAAGGGTCGGGTCAACCAACTGGTCAAGCCATCCAACCCGTGGACTGGAAGGGTGGAATTTGGAGGGTGGAGTTTGGGTTGTGATTTCCAATGTGTTGGGCCGGATCAGGTTGAAAATCCCGAACCGATGTTATTAAACAGGTCGAGTTCAAGTTGAGGTTTCTTGACTTGAACCCAACCCGACCTGACTCGCTACCTAATATTTTAACTTAGTTTGTCTACGGCATTTACACATATCTATTTCTGTATTAATTAAAATTTAGGAAAAAAAATTTGAATAGGTGACCTGCTGAACTTTTTATTGAATATTTGATTGATTCATCGAGTCTTTGAACTCTTCTTGAATTTTGTAGAATTTGATATTTGTTGAATTTTTCGAAATTTGTATTATTGCGTTACATGCTTTAACCTAACTTTATATTATTATTATTTTTTATGATAATAATTTGCTAATTTATGTAGACTATGTGATATTTTATAAACCCCAAATATTTTTTTCTAATTTTTTCCTCTAATCCTTCTTCAATTGTACGAATTAAACTAAACTGACACCCAACTAAATGATAACCAAATCTGAACTTGGTTACTGTGACATATATGAGGAGCATAACAATCTAATTCTATGCCATGTGCCATAGAGGAAAGTAGAAGTTAGTTCGGTAAATATATACTATATGAAAACGAAGGCAAAAGTTAGCTTATTAAAACATCAACTTACTCTCAAACTTTAAGTAAAAGTTAATTTTGAATTCATTCTTTGACTGATAAAAAATTTCATCGACCTAAATTTTAGCATGAAGCACGACAATTATGTTAGTTATTTAGGTCCCGGACTTCAAATCAGGCGATTTATATGATTTTCATATGGCATGGGTCCCCAAAATATCAAGTCACTTATTTTAAATTGTGTGCAAGGGCAAACTTTGTGGAAGTCATCATCATCACAATCTTATCCCATTTATTGGGGTGGCTTTACGAGTCTTATTTCTCCACTCGTTTCATATCAACAATAATCTCTATGTAACATTATAATCCTTCTTATCCCTTCTCTCGGCTTCCCTCCAATTCTTCGCTGATCTTTCTCCTCTCTTACTTTCTTGTGCTTGTAAATATTTACAACAAATTTGCATGAAAATAGATTTCCTAAACGGATAACATCAAATTTTTCCTCATAATAAGGGGATTTTATTATATTGCATGTAGAGCTTTATATTTTCAGGTACCCCTAATGATGCTCCATTAATTACATCGTTTCGGAATACTTCTCGTTAGAAGTACAAAGACATAAATGACGACGTGTTTAACAATATGATAACTTTGTTCTTCCTCATAGACAGTTTACAAGTCGTGTAAATAGAATAGAAATTGATATCTATTTTGATACTCTAGCATTTATTTGTATAATCATGGATGATTTTATGGAAGGAGCATGGTTCAAAAATCAAAATGTTTCGATTTCAGTGGGGACCCAAATCAAAACGAAAACTCAAAATTTCGGTTACCACTGTATGGTATTAAAGTTTTTGGCCGAAATTTTGGTTCAAATTTTGATCCTTCAGAGGGAGAGTGACCTTCTAGAAATGCATGTTCACGGGATATTTCTCCATCTCCTTGCAATATCTTCTAGGTTTTCTTCTTTGGAATTTGTATGGTGCAGCCTTCTGATCTCTTCTTTAACTACGTGCTCTCAATAGGTTGTGGAACTTGGGTCAAGGCCCCTCAAGGAAACGAGTTCCCTTTCTTTGAAAGCTTTGACTCTGGTTCAATCTCAATCATTTAAAGTGTATCTCAAAATTTTGCCTCCATAAGTAGCGTCTCAACCCCTCGTATAGGGTCTGCTTTATATATGCCTCCAACTAATACGTCCAAAACACCTTAAGTCACCCTCAATAATTTTTTTCCATTATAAGTGTCACTCTTAAATTTTCTCTTATATACGCCTTTTGAACTTTATCTTTTCTTATTATTTCATACAATCATTTTAACATACGCATTCTGACCACATGTACTCTTTATTTTTGTCTCTTTTTCGTGACTTGTATATATAATGGCTCTATATACGTATATATATAGATATAGAAAATCGGGACGCTATACATGGGGTAGTGCCTGAGCCCTACCCACAAGGTAGCTGGGTGTCATGTGACACCCAATCCAAAGATCTGGTACCATGACATTTTGGCCCAAGCTCGATCAAGTAATACGTAAAATATACAATTAAAAGATATTTATCCACCATTGAAAATATAATAAAAAATATTTTAAAAAACAATCAATACACTAGGTTGAGGGGGGTGTCCCCTTATATATAATAGATCATAATGCCCCATGCAATGAAATTTTGGTAAATAAAAGAAGAGGACAATTGGAGTTGGCAAACTTATAATTACAAGTTTGCGGGTATAAAATGTCACTGCACAAATTGAATTAGACTGAAATTGATTCTGATTTCGGTTTGGTTTGGTTTCAATTTTGGGTGGCGAAAACCAACAATCGATTAGATAGGATGAGAAGGAAAAAAATTCGAAAAAGATTGAAGAAACTTTAAAAAAAAACCTAAAAAATAATAAAAAATAGAAAGAAACTGAAATTGAAACTGAACCAGAAAAAATAAAAAAATTTGGGTTTCAGTTTAGAATTTTTTTGAAAAAAGGAACCAAAATGGAAGCAATTCGTTTTGATTCCGGCTGAACCAATCTGAAACCCATGATTTCACTACCCCCGAGCAATGAAATTGTGGTAAATAAAAGAAGAGCACAATTGGAGTTTTTACTTTTTTCAAGGCAAACATGTAAATACAAGTTTGCAGGAATAAAATGTCACTACATAGATGCCCGACATGAAAACCACACAAACCGAATCGGACCAAAATTGATTCAAAACCGAACCGAACCGATTCCAGTTTGGTTTGGTTTCGGTTTTGGGTGGCAAAAACCGAAAATATATTATGTAGGATGAGAAGGGAAAAAAATCAGAAAAAAACTGAAGAAACTAAAAAAAAAACTTAAAAATACAACAAAATAAAAAGAAACTGAACCAGAAAAAATAGAAATTTTTGGGTTTGAGTTTATAATTTTTTTGAAAAAAGGAACCGAAACGGAAGTAATTCTTTTCGATTCCGGCTGAATCCAACTGAAACCCATAATTTCACTGCCCCCAAGCAATGAAATTTTGGTAAATAAAAGAAGAGCACAATTGGAGTTTTTGCTTTTTTCAAGGTTGTAATTACAAGTTTGTGGGGATAAAATGTCACTGCATTGATGCCCGACCTGAAAACCGCACAAACCGAATCGAACCGAAATTGATTAAAAACCGAACGAAGCTGATTTCGGTTCGGTTTGGTTTCAGTTTAGGGAGGCAAAAACCGACATCGATTAGGTAGGATGAGAATGAAAAAAAATCGGAAAAAAACAAAGAAACTACAAAAATTAAAAAAAAACCTTAAAAAATAAAAAGAAACTGAAACCAGACCAGAAAAACAGTAATTTTTGGGTTTCAGTTTTGGGTGGAGAAACCGACAATCGATTACGTAGGATGAGAAGAAAAAAAAATAGGAAAAAACCAAAGAGACTAAAAAAAGAAAAAACCTTAAAAAATTAAAAAGAAACTGAAACCGAACCAGAAAAAAAAGGTAATGTTTGGGTTTCACTTTAGAATTTTTTCGAAAAAAGGAACTGAAACCGAAGCAATTCGTTTCGATTCCTGCTGAACCGAACCAAAACCCATAATTTTCGGTTTCGGTATATGGAATTTGCATCCCATGGTGCACCTATCAGATGGCACACATTCTAAAAGGTTGCCCAGGTAATAAATCATCTTGCACTCGTAGCCGCTTTACCTAATACTAACTCTAATAAAAATATTGACCAATATGTATCTTTTTATTAACTCTTATAAAAATATGGACGAATTTATATGAAGGGAGCCATTATTTGCACTCGTTTTTTAAGTGATTGTACCAATATAAAGAAAAAAGACTTTATATTTTAGGGAGCCATTATTTGCACGAATTAAAATTTATTGTAGTGACCCGAGATCTCACAACCTCCTAATTATAAGATCTTAGGCCGTACCTTCGTATCGAGAACCATAGAAACATAATAAGGCGATAAAAGCACCTTAAACAACGGAAGATAAAATTTCTTTAAAATATTAATTAATCTAAATAAAACCCATGATAATGTTCTTATTCCAATAACAAGTCCAACATAATTAAAGCTTAAATAGTTTAGATAAAATACTAACTGATCAATGTCTCATTTATTTAAAATTACCACTAACTAGAAAGGGAAATAGCTAATTAAGCCACGAAGCCATCAACGCCATTCAGTCCAGTTTCTTGAGCACCACGTGTCGTCTCATCGCCATGGACCCATACATTGTCATTGGTAACACATGTCTCATCTAGTCACCTACTTAAACAAGGGGTGTAAGTTTACACTTGTATGGACCAGACATGCAATCCATTGAAGCATAAAATATCAATCCTAGCCATATAACATTTCGATATATTTCATGTATGTGTGCATGTGGCATGTATAATCTCACTAAGCTGAAATGAACTGAACGTAAACATATATATTAATATTACATGAATGCATCATATCTTTTAATTTCATCTTTTTTGTCATTTAATGTACGTTAGACTTCGTCCCGCTCAAAACGTTGGGTCTTAATCATGCTTATCACTTGTTAGTTAGACTCCGTCATGCTCGAGACGTTGGGTCTAATGAATTATGTTATTTATTGCATGTCAAACTCCGTCCCGCTTCAGACGTTGGGCTGAATCATGCTCATCATACTCTTATTCAGTTAGACTCCATCTTACACAAGATGTTGGGTCTAATACCTTCTTAGACTCCATCGGGTACAAGATGTTGGGTCTAATGCTCATTAATCATGACTTGACATTTTATCATATTTTACGTATCTTGATTGTGAATTATATAGATCATCATGGGACATATAAAGTGCATGAGAGTGATATTATACTACATATGCATTTAAGTGCATTTAATCATGGTACGTAAATATCAAAGTGTACACAATCATGGTGCATAAATATTACAGTGCATATCATACGATCATGGTGCGTAAAACAGCCCAAGAATTCCAAAAATAATATCAAAATACTGCAACTTTTGGTCATTGGGAACTTAGTGCTACTTGCAGCTCAATTTGTACCTTCAAGACGTTAGATTCAAAAACTAGCTAAAACATAAACGTTGTAGAGCTCGTCGTCAGCTTTCCAACGCCATAAGAATCGCCTCAATCCGAGTTCAGGACAGAAAGTTATGGCCAAAATACCGAGGTAATATCTGATGCAAAGTTTGGCGGGAATTCACGAAAATTGTTGTTAGGTGTCAATCGATTGATTTCAATCCGTGAGCACGCCTCAAAATACATCAAATCACATGGTGGAATTTAATTGGACTTCTTTTTAACCCAACATCATTAATATTAAAAATCTATTAATAATAGCATGCATTCATTTAATCATTTCATCATTATCTATGAAATTAAATCACTAATTTATATAAAAATCTATTAATAAAAAATAATATTTTAAGATCAATGGAAAGCATGATTTCTCTATACCTAGATCGATCGTACCACCACGATTAGATTCAAATCTCAACAATGATGATGATTTTAGAAGAAGGTGAAGGCCGCTTGAGAATATACGCCAACGTCTCATCGCACTTCCAAAAGAAGGGTTCTAGGAAGATAGATCTAGAATTTCTTTTCTAAGGTCTCTGGGTCTCTGACGGCTCTATTCTTAAGAAGGACTCTAAATGAGCTTATAATTTAGGGTTCTCCGTAAGACACTTATTTATCACACTTTAGAGCACACATAACAAGGTTTGATCCCTAGACCTCTTATCTAGAATTTAAAGACTTTAACCAATAAGCTACCACATAACCTATGTTCATTAATGACGAAAATAAATATAAAAGCTTGAACAACCAAAACATGCATTTTTAGATAAAACGTTTTGAAAACTTAAGGTATGCGGGGAATACGGTATTAAACACATACACATATTTTAGGTGTATCAAAGATATAAAATTCAGGTCATGACATTCTTCCCTACTTATAAAAATTTCACCCTCGAAATTGAGTCATACCTTACTAGAAGAGATGGGGGTAGTCCCTCCTGATAACATCCTCACGCTCTCAAGTGGCTTCCTCGCTAGAGTGGTATTGCCAAATCACAAGGACCAGCTGTATAACTTTATTCCTCAGGGTCTGCTTTTTCCGATCAACAATCTGAATAGGCACCTCCACCACGGACATATCCTTATAAACGTCCAAGGGTTCCCAATCGATAACGTGAGTAGGGTCTGCCACGTATTTCTTTAACATGGATATGTGAAAAATGTTGTGCACATCGGCAAACTTTGGTGGTAGCTTGACTCAATATGCCGTTTCTCCGATTCTCTTTAAAATTTCGAACGATCTCACAAATCTCGGACTAAGTTTTCTTTCCGCCCGAATCTCATCACTCCTTTCATAGGAGAGATTTTTACAAAGACTTGATCCCCTTCAATCAGATCCCAATTCCTACGCTTCAAATCAGCGTAACTCTTCTGTCTGCTCTGCGCGGTCCGCATTCGTTCTCGGATCAATTGAACTTGTTTGGACGTGTCTTCAACAATTTGAGGTCCCAACAAACTTCTCACGCCGACTTCATCCCAACACAGAGGAGTTCTGCAACTTCTCCCATATAAGGCTTCATACGGGGCCATCTGTATAGTGGACTGGTAACTATTATTATCTGTGAACTCATAAGAGGTAGATGCTCGTCCCAATTGCCTCCAAAGTTGATTACACAAGCATGAAGCATGTCCTCTAACACTAGATTCAATCTTTGATGCCCATCCGTTTGAGGATGAAAAGCGGAGCTAAATTTCAACTTAGACCCCATCCCATCTTGAAATTTCTGCCAAAATCTTGATGTGAAACGAGGGTCTCTATCAGATACGATATCAGCAGGCACACCATGCAATCTGGCAATCTCACGAATATAAATATCCGCCACCTGGGAGGCTGAATAGGTCATGCGGTACGGAATAAAATGAGCCGATTTAGTCAGTCTATCGACCACAACCCAAATAGCGTCGTTCCTCTTGGGGTTCTCAAGAACCGGTGATGAAATCCATGCCGATACTCTCCCATTTCCAACCGAATCGGTGGTCAAGTAACTTGGTGGTTTCGATGTTCACTTTAACTTCGGCATGTGAGACACCTTGCCACGTAGTCAGCGATCTCTCTCTTCATATCATTCCACCAATAATTTTTTTTCAATCCCTTGTACATCTTATTGTTCCCGGGGTGAATAGAGAACTTAGACTTATGGGCTTCGTCTAAGATCTCCCGTTTCAATTCTATATTATCAGGTACACAGTAGCGTCCCTGGAACAGCATCATCCCATCATCCCTGACAGTAATCTCAGACTTCCCACCATCCTTCAATTTCAAGAGGATAGGATCTTCAAGCTGTAATCCCCTGATTCAATCAAGTAATGAAGAGGTGATAACAATGTGCGAAAGCAATGCTCTTGGTCAAATTACCTGTTCTGAAATAAATCTGCTGAGGGCATCGGCAACAACATTAGCCTTTCCCGGATGATACTTGATCTCACAATCATAATCGATCAGGAATTCCAACCATCTTCTCTGCCTCATATTTAAGTCTTTCTGCGTAAAGAGGTATTTAAGACTTTGATGATTCGTGGAGATGATGAATTTCTCTCCATATAGGTAGTGTCTCTAGATCTTCAGCGCGAATATGATAGCGGCCAGTTCTAGATCGTGCGTAGGGTAATTCTTTTCATGCTCCTTTAGCTGCCTGGATCCGTAAGCTACAACTCTCTCATTCTGCATCAGGACACCACCTAGTCCTTTATATGATGCATCGGTATTAACGGTAAGGCCACCATTGCCAGAAGGTATCACTAGAATGGGAGCAGTAGTCAATCTTTTTTTCAGCTCGAGAAAGCTCTTCTCGCACTCATCGGTCCAAATGAATTTCACATTTTTCTTGGTCAGCCCGATAAGAGGTCCTGAGATCTTTGAGAAACCTTCTACGAACCTTCTATAGTAACCAGCTAAGCCAAGAAAACTTCGTACTTCAGTAACACTTTTGGGGCTCGCCCAATTTACAATGGCTTCAATTTTTGCAGGATCAACAGTAATCCCTGCCTCAGAAATCCTGTGGCCCAGAAATGTCACTTCACGCATTCAAAATTCGCATTTACTCATCTTAGCATACAACTGGTGGTCCAATAGGGTTTGTAAGACGATCCTTAAGTGTTCGGCACGCTCTTCTTCGGACTTGGAGTAGATCAGGATGTCATCAACGAAAACCACAACAAACTGATCTAAGTAGGGCTTGAAAATACGGTTCATCAAGTCCATAAAGATTGCAGGAGCATTAGTCAATCCGAAAGGCATTACCAAAAATTCAAGCTGCCCATACCTCGTATTGAATGTCGTCTTAGCTATATCGGACTCTCTCACTCTCAACTGGTGATATCCAGATCTCAGATCGACCTTAGAGAAATATCGTGTGCCTTGCAGTTGATCAAATAGAACATCGATCCGTGGCAATGGATACTTGTTATTAATCATCGCTTGGTTCAACTGTCGGTAATCAATGCATAGCCTCTGAGAACCGTCCTTCTTCTTAACAAACAAAACAAGAGCACCCCAGGGTGACTGACTTCTTCTAATGAAGCCCTTATCTTATAGTTCCTGTAACTGTTTCTTCAATTCTGATAGTTCTGCAGGTGCCATCTTGTAAGGAGTCTTGGCTATCGGTGCAGTGTCAGGTATAAGCTCAATCTGAAATTCGACTTCCCTACTCGGCGACAAACCCGTCACCTCATCAGAAAAAACTCCAGTAAATTCATTTACAACAGGAATCGATGATATATCTCCCCGCTTTTTCTCGACTTCTAATAAAGCATAGAGTTTCAAAATGGCACCCTTTCATGCGCCCTTGAATTTAAAAGTCGGTCCATCCAAAGGGGTAAAAATCACGGTCTTGGCGAAACAATCAAGGGTCGCATAAGATTCAGCGAGCCAATCCATCCCTAGGATCACATCGAAATCTTCGAAGTCTAATTCAATTAGATCGACAACCAATGCATGGGTTCCAATCTGGACAGAACATCGAGGATAGACTCTGTCAGCAAGCACACTTTTTCCCAAAGGAGTTGCTACGGTCAAAGGAATGCTCATAGGAGATGAATCCTTATCAAGACGCTTAGCGAAGTTTAAGGAGACGAATGAATGGGAAGCACTCGAATCCAAAAGCACATGAGCAAAAAGGCCATTGATCAACATCAAACCTGGGCACCCAAGACATGCTACGACTTAAATTATTCAACGTAAGGGTATCATTCAATTTAAAAGCTTAATGTCTACTAGATCTTCTTTAGTTCTTAACAAATTCATTTAATTCATTTTTGAAAATATTTTCTAAAAGTAGTCATTCTACGCAAATTAATATTTATGACGTTACTACGTAAACATGTATGAAAGAACTTAATCATGAATTTTAAATAAATAAACATACCCTGGATGACATCGTCTGAAGCTCTAGCGTCGACGATAGGGTATACACGCCATTAGCCGTAATCGTCATGAGGAGGCATAGCCCTCGATCCGGATGACTTCTTAGGCATCTTGCACTCAGCTTTATACCCAAGCTGTCCAGTTGAAACAAGCACCCGTTCCCCTAAAGGCGGTGCGTAATAATTCTTGCAAGTAGTACGGTGTCAGAGTAGTCTTTGCGATCGGCATGTAGAATTAGTCTTGCTCTGCTGCGAGAAGGGTGGTCTTGAGTAAGGAGTGCCCCTACTCTCCGATCTCATGTTGGACTTAGAAAACACACGATCTCGGCAGCCATATTGAAAGTTTCTAGCCGAGCTCTGACCCACATTACTAGTCGGCGAAGGCACCTTTAATTCTCTCTCGATGATGTAACATCTATCAATCAGGTCCTTGTATGAGTCGCATCGGTGTCCAACCACCAAGGTCCTAATCTGGGGCCTCAAACCCTTCTCAAATCTCCTGAGTCGAAAGTTCTCGTCGAAACTGTGGTGCAAAGCGGCTCGATTACGTAAAAGCTTAGCATAAGCGTCAACAGTCATCTCTCCCTGTTGGAGGTTTAGGAGTTCCTCAATCTTTGCTTCTTGGACGCTCTGGGAGTAGTACTTATCATAAAATACTTTTACCAATTCATCCCAGTCCCATACATAACCGGGCTCTTCGACACGAGTCGCTTCTTTCAATTGTCTCCACCAGTTCTCGGCATCCCCCTCCAGTTTGTAGGTTTCCAATCTCACTTTAGTTGTTTCATTACACTCCATCAGATCGAAGATCTTTTCCATCTGTTGCACCCATTTCATAGCCTCCACGCTATCTCCCATCCCATTGAAGTATCGTGGTCGGTTCTTCCTGAATTCGTCCAATTCTGACCTAGGAGCAGGAGTAGGTTGGGTATTTGGAGTTCTGGTTACATTGATGGCACTCACAATTGCCTCGGTCAACGCATCAATATGCTTGTTCGTCATCTGCAACCGATCAATCTCACGTTAAACTCCAATTACACATATTCCCGACGTAAGAATCAACCTTAGGCTCTGATACCAACTGTAGCGACCCGAGATCTCACAACCTCCTAATTGTAAGATCTTAGACCGTACCTTCATATCGAGAACCATAGAAACATAATAAGGCGATAAAAGCACCTTAAACAATGGAAGATAAATTTTCTTTAAAATATTAATTAATCTAAATAAAACCCATGATAATGTTCTTATTCCAATAACAAATCCAACATAATTAAAGCTTAAACAGTTTAGATAAAATACTAACTGATCAATGTCCCATTTATTTAAAATTACCACTAACTAGAAAGAGAAATAGCTAATTAGGCCATGAAGCCATCAACGTCATTCAGTCCAGTTTCTTGAGCATCACGTGCTGTCTCATCGCCATAGACCCATACATTGTCATTGGCAACACCTGTCTCATCTGGTCACCCACATAAACAAGGGGTATAAGTTTACACTTGTATGGACCAGACATGCAATCCATTGAAGCATAAAATATCAATCCTAGCCATATAACATTTCGATATATTTCATGTATGTGTGCATGTGGCATGTATAATCTCACTAAGCTGGAATGAACTGAACGTAAATATATATATTAATATTACATGAATGCATCATATCTTTTAATTTCATCTTTCTTGTCATTTAATACATGTTAGACTCCGTCCCGCTCAAGACGTTGGGTCTTAATCATGCTTATCACTTGTTAGTTAGACTCCATCATGCTCGAGACGTTGGGTCTAATGAATCATGTTATTTATTGCATGTCAAACTCCATCCCGCTCCAAACGTTGGGCTGAATCATGCTCATCATACTCTTGTTCAGTTAGACTCCATCTTACACATGATGTTGGGTCTAATACCTTCTTAAACTCCATCAGGTATAAGATGTTGGGTCTAATGCTCATTAATCATGGCTTGACTTTTCATCGTATTTTACGTATCTTGATTGTGAATTATATAGATCATCATGGGACATATAAAGTGCATGAGAGTGATATTATACTACATATGCATTTAAGTGCATTTAATCATGGTACGTAAATATCAAAGTGTACACAATCATAGTACATAAATATTACAGTGCATATCATACGATCATGGTGCGTAAAATAGCCCAAGAATTCCGAAAATAATATCGAAATACTGCAACTTTTGATCATTGGGAACTTAGTGCTATTTGCAGCTCAATTTAGACCTTCAAGACGTCAGATTCAGAAACTGGCTAAAACACAAACGTTGTAGAGCTCGTCATCATCTTTCCAACGCCATACGAATCGCCTCAATCTGAGTTCGGGACAGAAAGTTATGGCTAAAATATCGAGGCAATATCTGATGCAAAGTTTGGCGGGAATTCACAGAAATTGCTTTTAGGTGTCAATCGATTGATTTCAATCCGTGAGCACGCCTCAAAATACATCAAATCACATGGTGAAATTTAATCGGACTTCTTTTTAACCCAACATTATTAACATTAAAAATCTATTAATCATAGCATATATTCATTAAAAAATATATATATTTTAAGATCAATGGAAAGCATGATTTCTCCATACCTAGGTTGAGAATATAAATGAGCTTATAATTTAGGATTCTCCGTAAGACACTTATTTATCACACTTTGGAGATTATTCGGTGTTAAGCCAACACAATAAGCACACATAACAAGGTTTGATCTCTAGACCTCTTATCTAGAATTTAAAGCCTTTAACCAATAGGCTACCACATAACTTGTGTTCATTAATGACGAAAATAAATATAAAAGCTTGAACAACCAAAACATGCATTTTTAGATAAAACGTTTTGAAAACTCAAGGTATGCGGGGAATACGGTATTAAATACATACACATATTTTAGGTGTATCAAAGGTATAAAATTCAGATCATGACATTTATAAGCATAAGTCATAACAATACATGATTAAAGCATGTATCATAAGCATAGTGACAAATTTCGTTTTTAATAATTTTTGAGTGGGGAGTCCTTTCAGTACATTTTAGATTAATTTTGATACCTTTCGAAAAAGATTAGGGAAAGTTTCGGGGATTAAAAATATACAAAAAATATATTCAATACTTTTTAAAAAGATTACTACAATATATACTAAATTACTAACATATTTAAAATAAAAATAAGAAAAAAAATTTAATATGAAAAAAAAATTTACCGAAATTTCTGAAATTTTGCCGAAAAAGACCGAAATTTTCGTTTGACACCCCTTTCGGCGAATTTCACGAAATTTCCCCGAATTTTGGCGGAATTTGTCACTATGATCATAATGACATAAAAAAAATGAAAATTTGAAAAAAAATTGGCGATCCAATAAATTAAGCCAATATTTCGCAAACAATTCAGCAGAGCACCTATTCGAAGAAGGGTACCTCTGTTCGCATCCACACATTCTCTGAAAGCGCCACGTCTCAGACCCTTGAAAACCATTGATTGCTTCGGACCAAATTATGGAGATCGTTTTTCAGCCTTATATTCAACACAATAGATCTTGAAATCATGTCGCATCTATTAGACCGTCAGTCTTTATTTCGTGTTTCACAGATCCCAAAATATGGCCCTTGAATTATATGGCACACATCACTCTCAAGAATTTAGGGCCCTTTTTTGGGGATCTGTGACACATAAAATCAAAACCTGACCGACCGATAGGTGCGTCGTGATCTCAAGATCTAGTGTGTGGAAGATCGGTATATATGAAAAATGATTTCCATCATCTGGTTCGAAGCAATCAATGATTTTTAAGGGGTTTGTGACATCAATCAATGATTTTCAAGGGGTCTGCATCGTCAATCAATAATTTTCAAGGAGTCTGTGATGTGGGCGCAAAGAGAGGTACCCAGCAAAGAATTTTCCAAAATTTTGAGACAAAGAATAAGAGTGTCCCACAATGTTGCCTTCATTGTGGGACACTCTTATCATTTCATTTGTGAGTTGTCACGCAACCCAGAATTCAATCTCCTCTATCCATATATCCTTTGATAGAACAAAACCAAAAAATTAAATAAAGGAAGCAACTAATTGCACACAAGATTTGGTATCTTTGGGACCTATGTCAGGTAAAACATCATCTAGGCCGTCTAATTTGAAGGCAAAACTGTAAAAATCTTTGGTGCCAAGGATCAAGACAAAGCACAATCTCTCATTCAATTTTTGGCTACAAAGATCTTTACATCATCGCTTTCAAATCAGACGATTTAAATGGTGTTCCCCGTGACACAAGTCTCAAAAGTATCTTTCTATTTAGGTTATGTGCAAGAGCACAAATTAGTGTGCAAGTAGTCAAATAAATTGAAGAAGAAAGAGTGAAAATGGAATTCACTTGTGTCCGAAAACTCTTTGGTTCATCTTCGAGGTAACGAGCCACACATAAGTCAAGTGTTTGATTCTTTTCTCCCATTTGTTCTCTTTTTCTTTATTCTACTTGGCCATTAATATCATTATAAATTTCAATTGAGAACCTTTATTCGCACCCACTTATTCACTGAGAGCGCCCACTCAATGAAAGTGCGTGCTACCGCTCGCCACACAGCCTGACATTATTAAGTGGGTGCTTTCATGTGGTCGCGAATAGAGGTTCCTGTTTCAATTCCAAAAATAAAATAAAATTGCAGCTACGAATTACGAAAAAAAGAGCAACTCTTTGCACACGAGATTTGTGTCATTACACATAGTTCAATAGAAATACTGGGTGCTACATGGACCACCATCTAAGCCTATGATATAATGATTTAAAGGCTATGATATAATGATCTCTACCATCTGATTCAACACAGTCAAACCCCTCACTTGATTCAATGGTGAATAGTGTTGAATCAAATGACAGATTGTGTTTAGTGCCAATTTTTGGCACTTGAGTTTTTTGCATCGTAATCTTTAAATCAGAAGGCTTAGATGGTGTAGCATGTGACACACATGCCCAAAACACTAAGTCAATCTTTGCAAAGGCACAAATCTCGTGTGCATGTATTCGCTCTACTCGGGAAAAAACAAGAAGAAGAGCGCCAAGATTATGAGGTTGGGCTTGTAGCCCAACTCAGTCAGCGGCAGTCAAAAATTACAGCTATTAACAAAAAAACTGTCGCTACTAGTTCAGCCGCTACTGAAACAATAAAATTTTTTGTTAATGAGAGCAGTTTTTTACTACAAAAAACTGCCGCTAATAGTCTTATTTTTTGTAAAATTACACTTGAAGCCAAATTTACCCACCAAAGATAGAGAGGGAGAGAGAGAGAGAGAGAGAGAATAGTAGTAGTAGTAAATGATTCAAATTTTGATTACATGTATAAACAAATCTAAAAGGAGTGGTGGCTCTTGATACAAAAATGATTCAACTCTACAGAATCCCTGTTTTCTATATACACTCAGTCAAAACCCATATCTAGATGGGAAAAAACACAAAAAAACGAAGTGGGTAGCTCTCAATCATGCCAACAGAGGAGCATGACCACACATCTTCTGATGATATAGAGCCTGGCTCTCTGTTCTCTGAGGACTGCACCAAGGCCTTTGCTGCTGACCCTTCTCTTGGAACCCATAGAGCCGTTGCTCATCTTCATCTTCTTTCTTCTTCTCTAAAGATCAGATGGATAATAATGGAAGATGGGTTGGTTGGAGAGTGATGAGGAGATGATGGGGGGGAGAGGAAGTGGAAGAGATGTTTTATAGAGAGAGAAGGGGTGTGGTCCAGATTTGTGTTTGTCGAGTAAAGAGCCAACGAGGAGGCATCAAGGGGCGTGCGTTGCCCCCCACATCAGCAGACAAACAGCGTTTTGGGTCCCACCCCCACTTGGGAATCCCATACCACACACGAGGCAAGCGATAAAAAGCATAGAAACTAATGCCCCCCTATTATATTTTAATAATTATAATTTATATATGTCATGGTGTCTCCCACCTCCGAGTCAGAGCAACCCCGCCGGGGCGATCCAGTTCACCCGGAGTTCGATCTGTTAGGTACCCTCTCTCTCCATTAGAGTTTTACTCCATTTAAAAAATGGAGGATATGCATGAGTAGGAGGTGCAAGTTTTAACCCAAATCCGACCCGTAAACTAAACCGAAGGTACCGAGCAGGTTGGAACCCACCAGAAACTTGATTCGGACCAAACCGAATCGAATTGATTCTGATTCGGTTTTAATCACTACAAAAAGTAAGACTATTAGTGATAATATTTTACAGCAAAAAATTGTCGCTATTAACAAAACAACTTATATCAATAACGACAGGATTCATAGCAGTAATTTTTTTTTGTTAATAGCAATAATTTTTTGGCTTGAATCATGCTCACTTATTTTTGTAGTAGAGTTTGAGTGGCAAAAAAATGAAAACTGAAGATGTAGATTGAGACAATTGAAAAAAAATCATGCTCACTTAATGATTTCTTTTTTTAAGGCCGGTGGAGTAACACACCAATTTATGCTACAGCCACCCCACTTAAATGAAAAAAAAAAAATTGCTGGCTGCTTTAAATCAGATAATGGAGAACGTTTTTTCATTCCAATCTTTCACACAAATGATCTTGAGATCATGGGCCTACTATCAGATAGTCAGATGTTGATTCCATATGGTACACATACCAAAAAGTGAATGTGATCATAGCCTATCATCAAACGTGATCACATTCACTTTTTGAAATGTGTACCACTTGGAATCAATATCTAACCATCTGGTAGTAGACCGATGATATCATTCTCATTTGTGTGAAAGATTGGGATGAAAAATGATCTTCATTGTTTGATTTATAGCAGCCAACGAAATTTTCCTTTGTTTTTGAGAGGTAGCTGTAACATAAAGTGGTGTGACAGTAACACCAAGACTCTTAGAGCACCTTACTAAGGTCGGGGGCAAATGGGCACCCTAAGTTAACATTTGTCGGATCAGCAAAGGACATAAAGCATTAGGGGGAGATTTTAACTCAAGGTGAGCGGTTAGCCATCATGTTAAACCCCAGTTGATGGAGAACATGATAATAGTAAGATATGTAAAAATTTGACTTTTACAAACGTTAAGGTTGAATTGATAAAAAGTATTGTTATTTGTAACTAGAGATTCTTTTTTTGCAAGTGTGAAAAATTGTCTCGAGAATCATACTTGATGGTACGCCCTTGATCATGTTCACTTTCTACAATGTATGCCACCTGGTTAAGCTCATGATCTTACACCCATGATCTCAATATCTATTGCATAGAAGATTATGAGTAAAAACTCTTTATTGTCTGAATCAAAGCACTCAACAGTTTTGACATGTGCAAACCCTGGTTTCAAAGAAACAAGAATCTTTGGTGGCAATTAACCATATCCTAAATAAAATGATTAGGCTTGAGATTCGTTAATGTTCTTTTCTCATGGAATCTCGTAACAAATATTATCTCTCTCTCTTGCTTTAGAGTTTAGCCGCATTTAAACGTACTAGAGTTCAAGTCTTTTAGGTGCTAGAAAATGTAAAAGTTTGACTTTTTCAAGTTTTAAGGCGATATAAATAGGCAAAGCGAGTAACACCCACATAACCTCCACTGTAGATGATTTTAAGGCGGGATAAATAGGCAAAGCGAGTAGCACCCACATAACCTCCACTGTAGATGATTTGATTGGTGGGAAAGTGGGTGCATTTAGAATTTTAGTAGATGCAAATAGAACTATCGTAAAATATTTGCTGTACCACATTAATAGTGTTGTTTCCCCGTTTCGGCCGCCTGAAGCAGTGGCTATAATGCCTTGTTTGTCAACTAAGTGTGCTTGAGCCAGTGAAGGATAGGGGTGCAAATTTTGAATCGGAAACCAAAACTGATTGAAAAACCGGCCCACCAAACCGGACCCACACCAATCCAACAGTGAAAAAAAACAAATTCCAATCGGGTTGGTTTTGGGGGGCCAAAATTGAGAACATGTTGGGTAGGTTTAGAAAACCAACCCAAAATTCGGGAAGAAAAAATTGACCGGATCTCTTTCCGGTTTCAATTCTAATCTTTTGAGAAAACAATTAACTGAAACTGAAACCGAAATCGAAAGTAAGTCATTTCCGTTTGGTTTTGAATAGGATGAACTGAAAAGAGTCAAAAAAAATTTATTTGAGTTCGATTAACCGAATCTGCACCCATACCAATGGATTACCGATGACCTACCAATATAGCCTTTTAGTTGCAAGTCTTTTTCTTGTGGAATCTTATAAACTATAACAAATACTTTCGCTCTCTCACCATTTTAGAGATGGAGTAAATGCCTCTTGCAGAGTCTTATGAAATTTTGGCTTTCTCAAATTTTGAAGCTTAATAAATAAATTGATTAGCCTTGAGATCCATAAAAGTATTTTTCTTGAAACTCGGAAGTGGGATTTCGCATATCTTTTCCTAAAAGAGTACCTTTATTATCTGTCCAAAATTCTTTCCTCTAAGCTTATGATCATGTGCTTAAATTCGTTGACTGCTTTAAATTAGATGATGGAAATCATTTTTCGTCTCAATCTTTGTAAATAAAGTGATTTGAGAACCACATTTGATGTCTGCAATGATAATGTTTATCATGGGATGTGTGCTAAGTGGAATCAAAACTTGACCGTTTGATGGTTGGCCTGTGATCTCAAGATCTTTTGTATCAAAGATTGAACGAAGAAAAGATATCCATCATCTAAGTTGAAGTAATTAATGGCTTAAGCAAGTCAAACTCAAGTTGAGATGAAGGTTACCGTTATACTCGCTCCAAAAGACTGTTTTCTCACCCCATCTCCTCCAGCCAACATGTATTGACCGCCTTTGAATCAGATGTTGATGATCATTTTTTGTCCCTATCAATTGCAAAATAGATCTATAGATCTTTGAATCTATCATTAAACGGTCAATTTTTTTTATTATATGTAGAATACATCTAAAAAAGTGACTCTAAAATCATGTGGCATGCATTTTGCTCAAGCATGATTTTAAGGTCACTTTTTGAAATGCACGCAACTTGTAATAAAAAAATGTTTGTTTTATTATAGGCTCATGCTCTATAAATCTATAATGAGGAAGATTGGGATGAAAAAATATTTTTATCATCTGATTCAAAGGCGATCAATACATGCGAGAAAGCAATCTTTTGGGGTGAGAATATTAGTATCCATCAAAAAATTATAGGTTGTAAATGAAGGTACCCTTTTAGATTTTCTAAAAGGCATTTACTACCTTTTCCAAAAAAGAGGCAAGAC
This sequence comes from Chloranthus sessilifolius, assembly GCA_021018995.1. NCBI lineage: Eukaryota > Viridiplantae > Streptophyta > Magnoliopsida > Chloranthales > Chloranthaceae > Chloranthus > Chloranthus sessilifolius. Next base: position 18,228,699 of record CM037596.1, read on the forward strand.
CTTGACATGCTATTAATCGTTTTTTAAGGGTTTACATAGAGATTCTCTCTCTCCTATGTCTTTTCCTTACCATAGTGGGGCACCCACTCAACATCCCAAACGGCAGGTGGACCATTCTATAATTCTGAGTGGCCAATGCTTTCTTTCCAAGTACCCCTGCCACTTGTTGATCATGATGAGGTGATTATTGGTGAGGAGTCAATTTTTTCAAATCCTTTTGTGTTTTATAAGATTAATTAGGGACTAAGTACAAGATAATCAGTACTTCACAGTTCACAAGTTTTACTATTCAGAGGCATCCAAATGTGTCCTTAAAAGTTGGACATTTTAAAACTATCTATTGTTTTTTTCAGTTATCTCATTCTTGGGATTCCCTGACCCTTCCTATACACGAAAAAGATTGTATCTAATGATCTTGAATATCTGATCAATGGTTGATTGGATAATTCTACCCATCTGATCGATAGATATTTTGGGGCATACTGCTTTTAATCATGTTAATTAACTGACAATTCAAGCAGATGTGATTGATCGAACGGATAGAAAAGCATCTGCGCCTATTACTGACAAGTCGTAACTCGTAAGTGTGGTCAATATATCGATTTTTTATGCATATAGTTCATACACGGGATCTTTTTGGATCTTTTTCTTTAACTCCTTCTGGGATTAAAAATTTAAGTGATTTATATGTTTATTGACATAAACATATGCTTTTTGGCTAGTGTTACTGCCACACTACTTTATGTTACAAAGTAAAAATACTATTGAGTGTTTCGAATCAGACGATAGAAATCGTTTCTCATCCCTGTCTATCATAGAATAGCTCTTGAGATCATGACCTGAGCTTATGATGGTAAGCCCATGATCTCAAGATCTTTTGAGTCGAAGTGTAAGACGAAAGACGATCTCTATCATTTGATTTAAAGCAATCAAAGATTTTTACTTTGCTTATGTGATGTGGCTGTAACATAAAGTGGTGGTGGTGTGACAATAACATAAAGAGGTGGCTATGATAAAGGTCTCACCATCAAGCTACATAGTATATATGGTGCTTGATAATTTAATAAGATGAAAATATTAATAATAATTTGTATTATTTTTATTTAAAATTTAAGAACTTATATATTTTAATTAAAACTTTATCATAAGCAAACTGACAAATTACGATTTTAATTTTAGGCTAATATTAGTTGATATAACTATTTAAGTTATATCAGGTGGCACAACAAGTGCACGGATGAGCGTCCCATCTATTAATGCAAGTGACAACCCATTAACCTATAAATTAATGAAATCGAGCACCACTTGCTCCGTCTCGTGCTCTACCCGGTCATCGTGGACAGCGATTTCCTTTTGCGGCCCCCGATTAACAAATTAATTTAATTTTAATCACCTCTAAAGACGATCAGAGTGTGTCGATATCGATTGATGAGCTCCTAATAAACTAAATTTAAGGTGTCTTCAGACCAAAGGGAGATTTGGTTGACTAGAATTCAAAAGAAGGGAACCCAATGCACTCAAATAAGGTGGACAACTATACTTAGCCGTGGGGTGTCAGGCATTCCATGTATTATATATTGAAGAGATAGGGTTTGGGTTGAGGTTTCCACGTGATGTTGTTGATTTTCCTATGGTACGGCTAGCAAAGTAGCCCTTATTTTAGTAGAAAATAAACACATTTGGATGCCACCTGGCAGGCTGGCAGTCAAACGCCCATGTGGCACCCATTGGCTCCTAGAGAACGTAGGGCGGTTGAGGGGTCAGGCCAAATTTTGAGTGCCCGAGGGGTAAAGGGCATGTGGCACCCATCCTCTCCTAGGGGTAACCTAAGGCAGTTGAGCTGTCAAACCAAAATTTTGACTGCGAGGGGTAAAGGGCATATGCTTGATCTGATGGTGCACCTTAACCGAACCAACGGGTCAAGGGTAAATGCTCGATCGCACCCGAAAAACCGATCCAACTTGATACCCAACCCAGTTAAAATCGCCTATTTTCCTTGATTTTGTATATAAAATGCCGGGTCAAGTTTAATAGACATGATCTGACCTGATTTTTGCCCGACCCAATATGACTCAAAGATCGAGTTAGATGTTTCATGACTGACCTGGCCTGACGGGACAATTTTATGTGCGTAACCCAGTAAAAAAATCCAGCTCAAGCAAATCAGGTATCGGCCGACCCGACCCCATCGACATCCCTAGAGTCCCCCTTCTAAGAGACTTTTCGAAAATAAATAAATAATAAACTGAAAAAAGGGATTGTTGTGAAAAATCTAAATACTCTTATTATAAAAGAGTTTTATTAAAATCAAATACTGAAATGAAGATGATGATTAAAGAGATAGCAGAGGCCAGAGAGACCATATATAAAACACTAGAGACAACATTGTAGAAAATTTTAATATTTCTCTATTAACCTTTTGAGTCTATAAATAAACTTTTATAGATAGATAATTTGACCACGTTTACTTGAATCCTACAGATTCTCTAATAGCCGGTCGATTGTCTCAAGGCTAGTTCAAAGTGTATTCATTTTTCACACCACTGACAACCGTTAGATCAACGGTGGTCAATATTTTGTTGCTTTTTCTCTTTTTCTGTAGACGAAGATGTATTGACCTTGCACTTGTATCTGTGGCACCAAAACTTGTGTTTCACAACCACACGCCAGTAATCTGGCTTGGGCAGCATTTGAACATTGGACGTACGGACCCGACTCCATCACCTCACCGCTCATAGTAGTTTGTAGGGCGGCAATCCTACTAAGAGAGAATGGACAGTGAAATGATTTTTCATTTCACCATCCATTTATTAAACAATTGACCACCGTCAGATCTTCATAAAGATCGATGGTGGTATTTTATTTTCCAAGTGACCCTATTTTATCTTTTTTTGGTGCACCTTCTAATTTAGGTAGAGGCCCAATCGCCATAAGGGGATTTCAATAACTTTTCCCTAATATTTTGCCATGAACGAAGGCAAGAGTACTTGTTGCTTAAGTTTAGTGAACCTGCCTCCCCGCCTAATTCTAATTTCTTCCTCCACACTCGATGGTCACCTCACTGCCCATGGAATTCTTATTTGAGTTTTTGACTCTCATTATACACATCATGAACTCACTTTTGCTCTATCAAGACCACTGAAATCCGTGACGGCCAGCTTTTATCTTGGCTTTGACAACTTAAAATTTGCTTCATAACCTTGTCATGCTTCTGATTAGAGCTCTCAATGGACTGGGCTGGCTAGGGAGCCCGAGACCTAATCGAGCGAAAAATGATCCAACATGGGTTAAATTGAGTTGGGCCTGGACTCCAAGGTATCCCAACTCCCGGCTCCTATCCGGCTCGATTCATATATTAAACAGCATTTTATTAAAGGGAGCCATTATTTGCACACGTTTTTCAAGTGATTGCCCCGAATTAATAAGAAAATTGATATTATCTATTTTTTAAAATAACTAAATTATCCTCATGGTTGCACCTTAGGTATAGGAGACACAATTTTATAAAATCACTAGCCGCTTGGAGACAAAGAGTAAACGGTGTAGAGAGATTACCGAGATAGAAATCTTACAGCGAGAGAAATAGTAGAGATAGAGAGAAAGATGTGAGAGAGATTAGCGGGAGAGCAATGAGAGAAATAGAGATTACTAGAGAGAAAGATGAGAGAATAGAGAGAGATTAACGATAGAAAATGAGAGAGAGAGAGAGACTATAGATGGAGATTACCAGGAATACAGAGAGATAAGGATTACGGAGTGAGGGAGAGAGAGAGAGAGAGAGAGAGAGAGAGAGAGAGAGAGAGGCATAGGGAGAATGAGAACCGTGTAGAGAGAAAGAGAGAGAGGTGCAATTTTTTAATATTTTAGGTGCAACCACAAGAAATTTTGATTAATTATGTGCAATCACTTAAAAAACGTGTGCAAGTAATGGATCTCTTTATTTAAATACCCTAAAATTTTAGCTATTGAAAATTGTTAAGAAGCCTTCGAAAAAAAAAATAGCTAAAAACGATTTTAGCTAAAAATTTGATTGTAAATAATATTTAGGGTCGTTCTGTTCCCGCCTGTGCATTCTCTGACAGCGCCTACGTTGGAAACTCCTTAAAATTCATTAACTGCTTCGGATATGATGATGCAAATCGTGCTTCCCCACATCTTCCACAAAAAGGATCTTGCGGTGATCATGTCGCACATATTAGACGGTCAGATTTTGATTCCACGTGTCAAAGATCCCTAAAAACGTACAAATGTGATTGTAGGGCCATATTTTGAGGATCTGTGACATGGGGAATAAAAAATTGACCGTTTGATAGATGGGAAATGATCTCAAGATCCTTTGTGTCGAAGATCGGGGTAAAACACGATCTCCATCATCTGATCCGACCCAATAGATGAATTTTAAGGGGTCTTCGATGTAGGCGCTTTCAAAGAATGTGTGGACACGTTTAGAGTTACCCTAATATTTAACTAAAGAAACCAAAGAACTTGCTGAGCTTCTGAATACTTCTAGGCCCGAGTTAGAGCCATCTTTGAAAAAACGAACTGGCTTGGGCCATTTAATTCTATTCCATTGATCTACAAATCAATTATTTTATTGATCTCCATTGACAGCTAGCGGTTATATCACTCTATTGGGAGTAAAATTTGGTGTATTGATAGGCTGTATGTTGAGTTGTTGACAGTTATTAGTAGACTAATAGTTGTTTTAATTAATTTTTTCAGTGGGAACTAAGAAATGTGATGCAGTGAAGTAAGCAATCACGCTCCAAGCACGCGCAGCGCTTGAGTGTGGCTGGGTGTAAGTGGGGAGTGTTGCCAAACAAGGTCGTTTTTTGGGGCAGCTTTGCTTCTACCTCCTGATTCCCCCAAAAGTGAGAATCCAATTTCCTGCCAAGTATTAAGATTCTTTTAGGCTGCGGGTTAGCTCTTATAAGAGCAGATGCAGCAATTGGCTTGCTCTCTTCCATAGTAGATAAAAACTGCTCCGATAGAGAGTAGGCATAGAGCAATCTTATCACTTCAAAAAGCTCCCCACCAAGAGCAAATGGGGTGATGAGTTGTGTAACCAAACGTAAAATCAGTTCCTTGCTGGAGTCAAAGAGAGAAAGACCTCTCTCTCGCTCAAAGGAGCTAACCAAAACGCATCCTTTGGCCTTATTTGGCAACCCTTTCCCAAACAGTACTTTTCGAGTACTGGAAAAAGGTGTATCATGTCTTGCTTCTCAAATATTGCTTCTCTAAAAGGTTTATTTCATACTAAAAATGGTGGTGCGAGACGCAGCATAAGGCAGCTTCTCAACACAACACCATTTTCAGCTATAGGTGGCCATGCCCATAAGTGAAATGTGTTTTTCATACAACAATTTTCTCCTAAAAAAATGTTTTTCAGAAAAGAAATTTCCAACCAAGGCCTTAGTTTTTGTAGAATTCAACTAAGATAAGGCAAGTTCTTACCATAAGTTGATTATATATTTGGAACGGGTTTTTGAACCTGTAAAGCATTGTCAAACTGGTAATAACTTGGAGCACCAACAAGCTATATGTTGAGATTATACTTTGAATTTTGTTGACGGTACTAATCAACAAGTTGGACTGTACACCCAACAACAACTGTGAGGGTCAAAGATTTTTGGGTTGAGTGAGGTGAGATATGAGAGATTTGTCGCCCTAGTTTTCACAGATTAGTGAAAAGACTTAACATCACCCGTGAACGTAGGCAAATTGCCAAACCACCTAAATCTTGGGTTTGTATTTTGCTTGTTGTGTGTATTTTTTTATTGCTATAATTTCTATGCTATAAATGATTAATCATAAAGTTGTAGATCAGAATCTTAAGATGGGAAGTTAAGGAGGCAATTCTAGAAAGGATATTGTTATTTGCAATCAAAGATTTTTTCTTTGCAACTAGGGTTTACACTTGTAAAACAAGTTGACTACTTTGACTTAGATGTTGGAGATTATTTTCGTCTCAATCCTCCACACAAAAGATTTTGAGGCTAATTGTGTACCTTTAGATGGTCAAATTTTGATTCCGTGTGGCACACATGCTAAAAAGTAAATGTAAACATGGGTCTCCATCAAACCTGATTCACGAGTCACTTTTATAGAATGTGTCATATGAAATTAATATCTAACTAGATGATGGTAGGACCATTATCTCAAGATCTACTATGTGGTGATGAATAACAATCTCTAATTGTGAAGAAAGTTTCTTGTTGCAAAAAAAGGTACTCTTCCGGAAGAAGGGTCATAAAGTGAGAAGTCCATAATGATATCTAGTGGAATACCATAAAAAATTCACTTGAAACCCTTGTAAACCTACTAGAATGGAACCGTATTGAAACTCGCACCTTCCATAAAAAAACTCACTTGAAATTGTTAGATATTTAATAAAATAAATATTTATTATTAATTTTAAATTAATAATATTTATTTATTATTTATTATACTACAAAAAATAAGACTATTAACGGCAGTTTTTTGCAACAAAAACCTGCCGCTATTAACAAAAAAACTATTAAGACTATTAGCGGCAAGGGTATTAGCGGCACTATTTTTGTTAATAGCGGCAATTTATGGCTGCCGCTAATAGTTTTATTTTTTGTAGTGTTATTTTGGTTAAAAGTTATTGGCTTAACTTTAAATGGTTTCATGTAGAAAAACTATTTTTGTCAATACTTGAACCTACAACATTCTAGTCGAAATGATTTTAAATTTGAAAAATATTAGAGGAAAAGTATTTTCACCAAGACTTGAAAGTATTGTAGAAAGTTAGTCTCACCACTCTAATTTATAAGAAAGTTTTCTACCATATATATAAATACTTACTTTTTATATTGTTTGACTTGAAGGTGGAAACAATGCTTATAGCGGCGGTTTGCCGTCGCGCACACGCATGTGCGAATGACGCAATTGGTACTTTTAAGGCACATTTTGCATATGTGCATCATCGCGAGGAGCTTGAGGAGACTTTCTTATTTGATCTAGGATAGTCCGATCGGTTGGGGCCATTGATTCCAAGGAACCAATAGACACTACCGCCCCTAAAAAGGGTACATCGAACATTATAAATAGAGGCTAAAAGAGAGGTTTCAAGTACTTGCAAATATTGAATTTTATTTCTGTGTCCTTGAAATTCGTATGCCTAATAGAGTGATTATGTGCGTTCGTTTTGTTGGGTCACATATTACAATGCAACGTAGTATGTAACAGATCGATGCATCACTGAGGCTTCATTATATCCTAGAGGCGAATTTGTTGTTATCCCGTTATATAGTGAGGTAAATATTGTCTTAAAGATAATAATCTAATCGTGCCTTGAAGCCATTTATGATTTATTTTCATCATTTTCTGTGTAACCCACCAACATAAATCAACCTAAAATAAACTCGCGTGAGCACATGAAATTCCCTGAAATGAAACCCTCATAAAGTCCACAGGTAGATTTGTCATTATTATTATCGCAACCATTCAAGAATGGTACGTAACATCAATGGAGTGTGCCTTGGGATTTATATGACGTGATGACCCGGCAGGTGCTAACTTGGGTGCGCATGTGCCTTTGGGATTAGGTACACTACAAAAAATAAGACTATTAGTGGCAGCCAAAAACTGCCGTTACTAATAAAAAATTACTGCTAATACCCTTGTCGCTAATAGTCTTAATAGTTTTTTTATTAATAATGGCAATTTTTTGGAGCAAAAAGCTGTAGTTAATAGTCTTATTTTTTGAAGTGGTGTGTACTCTGAGAGGCCCAAATTATCCAGAGAGAGAGAGAGGATAACTTTATCATTGTGACTTAAGTGATAAAACATAAGTAGGTCTTCTCAAATAATAGATATAGGTGCAAATAGCAGGTCGGTGCTTTTAGAGATTTGGTTGATTTATTTCTCCTTTTTTGTATTTTGAAAATTTCTCCATGCCCGATAGACTTTCTCAAGCTTGACTTAATGAAGTCCTGTTAACAGCAATTAATAGACACCCCAAACCTCCTAAGATGATTTCTTCAAGTGAAAATTATAAGAATAATTAACAGAAGCCAGAACATTAGTGACATGACAGATCCATAGTAGCTATATTTAAAGACCCTACACCCTAGTGGCCTGTACTCAAAATTCATAAAATCTAAGTAAAATTATTAAGCATCCTAGTAGAATGGATGGTGCAAGAACTTTGGAATCAACGAAGTTGGTCCAAAGAAGTAGGAACTAAAGCACATGAATCTCAAAATCCAACTCCCATTTCAGAAGACAGAAGAAACTATTCTTATTTCAATAATATTAGTTTTAAGGCTGGACACCCTTTTTACAGTTGTCTTTTATTATTGAGCTTATCACTCTTTTGGACAAGTGGCATTATTTTTTAAAACAGTCTACCATGTAAAGGAGAGAACGCTACATAAAAGTTAGTGGTGTTGTTGAAAAATATGTGAGCCCTTACTTGTACACAAGAAGTTCGCCCTTGCATATGGCTTTAAAGAAAGACTTGGTATTTTGGAGACCTGCCATTTAAAATACTATCTAAGTCGTCTAATTTGAAGTTCATAATCCAAAAATCTTTGGTACAAAAGATTGACACAAAAAAAATATTTATCATATGTTTCAACACAGTCAACTATTGAATCAGATAATGGCCTTTGACTGCTTTAAATTATATGATAAAGATCGCTTGTGCCAATCTTTTGCAGTTAAGATATTTAATTCATAACATTCAAATCGGACAATATAGATGATATTTTCAAATAACAAGGACCCCAAAATACAAAGTCTTTCTTTTAAACTATATGCAAGGGCCAACTTCTCGTGTTCGAGTAATTGCTTCTAAGAAAAATATCTCTATCATGTGACTTAAAGTTGTTGCAAAATGTCACGGGGTCACTCATCCAGCAGTGTCAGCCTGTGCAACGTCTAACGCCCGATACGCTAAGTCAGCCTACTGAGCTCATAACTGAGTCACGCTATGCGAATTCCAGGATATTACGAAGTAACGTAGCAGGTTAGAATCGGCAACGACAAAGGATAATGCGATAAGCGACGATGAGTATATAGCTAGCCCCTTTTGGGGGTAAACCCGCACCGCGGGGGTGGTTTTCAATGACTCTAAACAAGATGGCCCTAGTACATGACGTAACTAGGACAACTAAGCACCAAACAAGGCCTGGATATACGCACTCAAACCCACAAAGGCTAGTGCACATGATGAGTCGGGGGACTCCAGCTCATGTCACCCTATATAACAGTAAAATAGCAGTTATGGGGAAATAACAAAAGAACCTCAAACGTATTGGTTTGACATACTGCCCACATGTCACACATCCTTCGCACCAATACACCCGCAACGCACCCCATTGACCCCCACATGACCATGTCGCGACCATGTCACGCCCATGTCTCAACCCTTCATCCCATTGTGTTGCAATGCCCTCGTGGCCCACGACCAACATACTTGACGCAATCCTCATAACTTCTAATACACTAAAGATACTCTGACGCGGAGAAGAAAAATGGCACTACGGCTGACCCTAATGGCCACGCCGCATGCCCCCGTCACATCCTCCCCCACTCAAAATCGTCAACGTCCTCGTTGATGCCAAGGCACTCCTTTGCAAGAACATGCTCTCCCCCACATGCTGAAGCTCTACAATTTCTATCCGCTGTCATGGTCCCTCGACAACTCCCTGCCTTCACCCTATGTAGCAAAACTATACACAACAAAATTACACACTTCAAAATTTGTACACTATTAGTGTCTAAGTTTTCTCACGGCCCACGCCAACAAGACCGAGGTGTCACACTTTCTCAACAGTTAATCAACCAGAGCACCCCTACTCTAGTGACGGAGTCCTCATCATCAACTTCCCTCTCTTTACTCTTCCCTTTCTCTGCGATCATCGCATTTAAGGCGGCCTTCTCTGGACACTCACGCAACAGATGTGGCCCACTACACAAGAAGTAGCCCTTCGTCCTAGGCCTGTCCTCACTCTTTCTTTCATACATATTACCCTTCTCTGGACCGAATCGCTCATGCCCAGTATCATTCAGCTTCCTTGCCTGCTTGTCAACATTGTCTATGGGTGCCTGATTTGTCTTCTCTCGTTTGTTGCGGTGCTCGGTTAGCCGCTCAGCAACAACCAATATTTCATCCAGGTTATTCAGTCCTCTACGAGTCAACTTAACTTGCGCTCATGATGCCAATTCGTCTATGAAGTAGAAGACCTGATCATTCTCGCTCATATCGTCAATGTCTAATATCAGGCTCGTGAAAGTCTTAATGTACTCGTGCAATGGTCCAGTGTGTTTCAACGTTGACAGTGCCTTTCATGTTGTCCATCCAATGTTGGTAGGTAGAAATTGAATCCGTAGCTCCTTCTTCAAATAGGCCCACGACCCAACTGCCCCAATGCCCAAGCGTGCCTCTGACATATGATGCCTCTACCACAACTTGGCGTCTATAACCAAGTATCTCGATGCAATCCTCAACTTAATTTTCCCATCGAGGTCCCTCAGCGATTCGAGGTATTCCCCTACATCCCAAATAAAGTTCTCGAGATCTTTCGCTTCGCGAGATCCATTAAATGTTTCTGGCTCGGGGAACTTGAACTAGGGTGTCGGCGTCCCTGCTGGCATTGCGAGGATGAGCTTCTTCAACACATTCATGTCGCCACATATCTCCTCCAATGTGACCTTTATATCTCGCACCTCTGCCGCCAATTGCTCTACGGTCTCGGTCAAGGCGGCATTATTTCTCTCATGTCTATTCAGTCGCTCCCCATGTAATGTATGACAGATACTATTGAACCAAATTGTTCCGTCTGAGCCTCTAAATCCTCCAACCATTTCCTCGTTGTCTGCCATCTCTTATCTTCGCTTGTCCCTTCCTTCTCAGCCATCTCAATGACTCTGATACCAAATGTTACGGGGTCACTCAATAGTGTCAGCCTATGCGGCACATAACGCCCGATACGCTAAGTCAGCCTACTACGCTCTCAATTGAGCCATGCTATGCGGATTCTCAGATGTTACAAATGGCAGAATGCTTAGCCTGTTCAAGCTTCACCTCGACCCGTACATTCGGACTTCGCCGACGAAGCAACGCAGCAGGTTAGAGCCAACAACGATGACAAAGAATGCTATGGGCGGCGAAGAGTATATGGGTAGCCCATTTTGGGGGTAGACCCGCATTGCGCGGGTGATTTTCAACCACCCCAAACACGATGGCCCTAGTACATGGCGTAACTAAGACGACCAAGCACCAAGCAAGGCCTGGATATACGCACTCAAGTCCACAAGGCTAGTGTACGTGATGGGTCGGGGGACTCCAGCTCATGTCCCCCTATATAAGGGTAAAACAGTAGTTATGGGGAAATAACAGAAGAACCTCAAACGTATTGGTTTGATATATTGTCCACATGTCACACATCCTCCACACCAATACACCCGCAACACCCCCCATCGACCCCCATAGGACCATGTCACGGACATGTCTCAACCTTTTATCTCATTGTGTCGTGACACTCTCGTGGCCCACGATCAATACACTTTGCGCAACTGATGAGTAGTGAAATATGATGATATTTCACCCCTAAATACCTACATTTAGCTGTCCAATGAAGGCTATCTGATGAGAATTACTAGATTTGAAGTGTTTCAGGTAAATACAATCAAAGTGCAAAAAACAACCCAAGAATTATGAAAATAATGTCAAAACACTGCAACTTTGGGTCATCAAGTACTTGGTGTGACTTACAGCTCAATTTGAACCATCAAGACGTCAGATTCATGAAATTGCCAAAACATAAAAGTTGTAGATCTTTCTGTCAGCTTTCCAACGCTGTAAGAATCATGTCAATCCGAGTTCGAAGTAAAACGATATGGCCAAAATACCAAAGCAGTGTCTGATGCAAAAGTGGGCTGGAATTCATGAAAATCTGGGAAGGTCGATTAATCGACCCTTTTGCTCGATTAATTGAGGCACAGAGAATAGTCTGACACGGAAGTGACTTTAAAGCAGATTTTTGGGGATTCTTTGGAGGGTCGATGCATCGACCCTACAGGGTCGATTAATCGACCCTGACTTGTCGAGCTGGGACACCTATGCAACTGGGAAACTATTTAAATCGGAACCAACACTTCGAGAGGGGGAAATTAATTTTTAGAGAATTAGAGTTTTTATTTTTTAGAGTAGACGTAGAGAGTAGACGTAGAGATAGAGATTCTTTATTCTTTGTTCCCTTTAACTTTTCAGTATTCCTTCCTTCAATTTATTATTTTTGTTCAGTTGATTCCTACTTTAAATTCAAAGATTAATAAAGAGCATTGCTAATTTCATTTCTGAAGATCATCGTACTTGTGGATCAAAGAATTTTCATTGAAGGTTGAGGTATTTTTATTTAATTAAATTAATATTATTTTTCATTCCTGATTTATTTATGTCATTTAATTACAATATGTGTGGCTAATTTCTTAGGGATGAGGATCTAATGATTCCCATCCGAGGGATGTACTTCTAATAATATGAATCTAGGATTAAAATATGAGATTTTGTTTTATGGTTATTATATTATCACGAACGGATGAAATCCCCGCCACTAACTGTGATTGAGTGTGCCGAGCCATGCCCTGGATCTCAGATCTGTGATGGTAATTTTACCCCAATCATTGTTATATGGTCATTTTGCTTTCATCGTGTGGATCTACTTACGATTATGATCCGGGATCGAGTGTGCCGAGCCATGCCCTGGATCTTGGATCTGTAATGATAATTTTATCTTAATTACTCCCTGATCTGAAATCAAGTGTGTCGAGTCATGCCCTTGATCTCAGATCTATGGTGGTATTCTTGTTGGAATTTTCACCCACTTTGGGGATGATTTTTATTTGAACCTGAGATCAAGTGTGTCGAGTCATGCCCTTGATCCCTGATCTATATATGAAAACCATCTATGAAATTAAGTCCTGATTGCAGGATGCAACATGGAACTTATCCGGGTTTTGACCATTTATCTTCCATAAAAGATGTTTTTCTTCAATGGTATATCTCATAGTTTAATCCTTAGATTTGTATTATGGGAAGAACAGACCAAAGATGGGAGGATTTAGTATCTTCGTCTTCATCTGTACCTTTATTTTTGAATTATTAATTAAGTTTTATTTTGTAGTCAATAATTATTATCTCATCAAACCACCTAAATCATAAGACTGGTAGAATACTGGTAGTTCTTGCTAGATTTCTTGAATTGCTGTCTCATCTTTTAGATCTTTCAAACTAGTCCTCGTGGGAACGATCTCGTACTCCGCATCCACTATATACAATCTGATTCGTGTGCTTGCGAGTAAAACATCACAATTAAAAATCACATCAAGTTTTTGGCGCTGTTGCTGGGGACTAAATTAAGAAAATCTGAATTTTTAGGAAATAGACAGTAAATTTTAGGAATTTTCGGAGATTAAAATAGTATTTCTGCTAATTAAAAAAAAAAATTTAATTTAAAAATTTCTGTCCTTTGTCGATTAATCGAGTTCCTACTCGATTAATCGACTCTGTCTCGATCGATCGAGATTCCTACTCGTTCAATCGAGATTCCAAAAAAAAAAAAAAAATTTAATTTTTGAAAAAAAATAAAATAATAATAATTCAAAAATTCAAAATTATTAATTTTAAAATTTAAAATTTAAAATTTGAAAAAAAGAAAAAAATTCTCTTGAGGTTTTCCTGCCTGAAACCTCCACTATGTGCGTCATTTGCATGCACACTATGTCTTCTAAAGAAAGAACTTTAGAGCCTTTAAATTCTGAGATCGAACGTACTTATCGGTCAAATTGTAAGGACGTTAGATCAAGGCAAAAATTCTCTAGTGAATCATCCACTGAAGTCAATATGGCTGATAACATGAATGGGCAACTCGAATAAGAGGAAGAACCAACATTGAGAGAACTATTTTCTCCAATAACTACAAATACCCCATCATGTATTGTCTACCCCGCCACACCTGGCGGCCAATTTGAAATCCGTACAAATGTTATCCAAATCCTTCCAATCTTTCATGGCATGAATAGAGAAGATCCATACCAGCACGTTAAAGACTTCGTCGAAGTCTGCTCATCTGTTTACCAAAACTTCAGCGAAGAATCTGTTAGGCTACGCTTGTTTCCTTTCTCTATAAAGGATAAAGTAAAAGTCTGGTTAAACTCTCTACCATCGAGATCCATAACCACCTGGGATCATATGGTCAAAAAGTTTCTGTCAAAGTTCTTCCCTATGGCAAAGACGAATGTCCTCAGACGTGAAATCACAGATTTCACGCAAGAGGAAGATGAGAGATTATATGAAGCTTAGGATGGATTCATGGATCTCTTACTCAAATGTCCACACCATGGATACTCAAAGTGGAGATTGGTCTAGTGTTTCTACAATGGACTAAGTCAACTAAATAGATATCTGGTGGAGTCAATGAATGGCGGAGGATTCCTGGGCCTCAAGGAAACTGAATCTTATGCTTTCTTAGAAAAGCTGGCTGAGAATTCTCAGCACTGAGATTTCAAAAAGACTCGGAAACAACCAGTCAAAACTCGTGATCAAGCCGGAGGTTCAACAAAGAAGGGAGGACTATACGTAGTAAAGGATTCCCCAGATCTTATGGCTAAAATTAATTTCCTCACTCAACAAGTGGAGGAATTGAAATTAAAGAAGAATGTGCATATAGTAAATACACAACCTGAGCCATGTTCAATTTGTGCAAGTCCAATGCATATGGCAGATGATTGTCCTTCAATGCAGAACTACCATGAAGACACATCTGAACAGCTAAATGTCGTGAATAATTATGGGCAGAATCAAGGAAGTGTCTTCAATGAGAATAACCCAAATAGCTGGAGAAACCACCCAAATTTCTCATGGAAACAAGATAATCAAAGAATATAACCCAGGAGACAGGGGACGAACTTTTATCCCCAATAAAATTTCAACCAAGGACCGCAGCAAAACTACGGTCAAGGGCAATTTCAACAGCAAGGGTTCAATAATCCAAATCAATTTCAATACAATCAAAATCAGGTTTGGCAGCCACGACAATTGAACCAGAATTTTCAGTTTGCACAACCAATGGGAGGTTATCAAAACCAACCACAACTGAATTTTATGCCAACATTTCCACCACCTGGATCTAACAATCCACTGAGAAATGTTGTCCAACGTCCTCATACACAAACTCCTTCTACTGAGGACCTGACGAAACTTATCCATTCTCACACATCCTCAATCTCTAAAATAGAGACCCAAATTGGGCAATTGGCAACTTTTCTCTGTGAAAGAGAAAAAGTATCGTTTCCTAGCCAATCAGTTCCTAACCTAAGGGGCCAAATGTTGTTGAACAAACATCAACTTCAACACAAGATGATGATCAACAATAAATTCGGGCAATCACAACATTGAGATCTGGAAAGCAGGTCGATAACAAAGTAGTGTTGCCAGAGGAGGAGAAAAAGTCTAATGGAGAGAAGCAATCTGAAGAGAAAGAAGAAATTGAGGAAAAAGTACAAGCAAAAGAAACATCAGAAGAAAATAGTGAACAAAAGAAAAGTTTTGTTCCTAAAGCACCGTACCCGCAAAGATTGATGGCACCATGGAAAAATCGCGATGTGGAAGGAATAAATAAGATTTTCAAGCAATTAAAAATTAATATTCCCTTCCTGGATGCCATCCGACAAGTGCCTGCTTATGTAAATTTTTTGAAGGAATTGGTCGCAATCAAAAGAAAGACCAATATTTCGAAAAAGGCTTTCTTAGCTGAGCAGGTTAGTTCAGTGTTGCAAGCCAAGCTCCCAATTAAATACAAGGACCCAGGCTGTCCTACAATCTCAATCATCGGCGATAACCGTATTGATCAGGCCCTTTTGGATTTAGGAGCAAGTGTCAACTTGTTGCCCTACTCTGTTTACAAGGAGCTCGAGTTGGGAAAGCTTAAGACCACTACAATGACCCTTCAGTTAGCAGATCGGTCCGTAAAGATCCCTCGAGGAATTGTGGAAGATGTCCTCATCAAGGTGGATTCTTTCTACTTTCCTGTAGATTTTGTTGTTCTAGACACTGAACCGACATCAAATTTGAAGAATAACATTCCGATGATTCTAGAAAGACCATTCCTAGCAACCTCTAATGCGCTAATCAATTGTCGAAACGGGATCATGAATCTGTCATTCGGGAATATGACAGTGGAACTCAACATCTTTAATATTGCCAAGCAACCCATGGAGGATGATGAACATGCACAAGCATGCATACTCGATGAAATCGTAGAAGAAATATTTCATGCATCCGAAACCGAAGATCCTTTAGCAGCTTGTCTTGCGCATTTTGGAGAAAATTTTGATGTGGATCAACTGATCCAAGAAGTGAGTCACATGTTGGACTCCACACCGCTTCTGGGAGAAGAAAAGAAAATAGATTTTAAGAAAATAGATTCTGGAGCTCCAATTGAATTAATCATGGAAAAGCCGAAAGAGGAGGAGAAAGTGTACTTAGAACTTAAACCTCTTCTGAAAAATCTTAAGTATGCCTACCTGGGGGAGAATGAAACTCAACCCGTCATAATCTCATCAAAATTGGATGCGAATCAGGAAGGCCAACTCATGAATGTACTCACAGAGCACAAAAGTGCCCTCGGATGGTCAATAAAAGATATCAAAGGCATTAGTCTGACAGTATGTATGCACCGAATCCATTTGGAAGACAATGCTAAGCCTTCAGGGAACCACAGAGGAGACTGAACCCTATAATGCAAGACATGGTCCGAAATGAGGTAATAAAACTTTTAGATGCTGGAATCATATACCCCATCTCTAACAGTAAATGGGTTAGCCCCACACAAGTGGTCCCTAAGAAGTCGGGAGTCACAGTGGTGAAGAATGAGGAAAATGAACTAATTCCTACAAAAATTCAAATAGGTTGGAGAGTGTGTATCAATTATCGAAAGTTAAATTTGATGACGAGGAAAGATCACTTTCCACTTCCGTTTATCGATCAGATGTTAGAAAGATTGGCCGAACATGATTATTATTGCTTCCTCGATGGCTATTCCGATTATAACCAAATAGTCATTGCGCCTGAGGATCAAGAGAAAACCACGTTCACATGCCCTTTTGGTACTTTCTCCTACTGACAAATGTCGTTTGGGCTTTGTAATGCACCAGCTACATTCCAAAGATGTATGCTGAGTATTTTCTCGGATATGGTCGAACGATTCCTTGAAGTTTTCATGGACAACTTATCGATCCATGGAAATAGTTTTGCTGATTGTTTGAATCATTTGCCGCTAGTGCTTGCACGATGCCAGGAGAAGAACCTTGTTCTTAACTGGGAAAAATGTCACTTCATGGTTAAAGATGACATTGTATCGGGACATATCATATCATCCCAGGGTATCGAGGTCGATAAGGCTAAAGTTGATTTAATTACCAATCTACCACCACCGAGGACAGTGAAGGAAATCAAATCTTTTCTAGGACACGCCGATTTTTATCGGCGTTTTATTAAAGATTTCAGCAAGATAGCGCAACCGCTATGTAGCTTACTTTCAAAGGATGCCCCATTCCTCTTTGATGATAAATGTTTGCGAGCCTTTAAAACCATTAAGGCTGAATTGATAAAAGCTCCAATAATTCAATCTCCGAACTGGGACTTCCCGTTCGAAATCATGTGCGACGCCTCTGATTATGCAATCGGAGCTGTTCTGGGACAACGAATAGAAAAATTACTGCATGTAATCTACTATGTGAGTCATACTCTCAACGATGCCCAGTTGAACTACTCAACCACCGAAAAGGAACTTTTGACAGTAGTTTTTGCGTTAGATAAATTTCGATCTTATTTATTAGGATCTAAAGTCGTGGTATTTACAGATCAAGCTGCTCTGCGTTACCTGTTCGCTAAGAAAGATGCTAAAGCATGCTTAATCAGATGGATCTTGTTGTTGCAAGAGTTCGATTTAGAGATCAAAGACAAGAAAGACTCAGAAAATGTGGTGGCAGACCATTTGTCACAAATAATTATTGAGAAATCTGATGACCCTGTTCAGATCTTGGAGAACTTCCCAAATGAACAGTTGTTCAGGATTGATTGCTCACCTTGGTATGCGAATCTTGTCAATTACCTAGTCACCGATAAATTACCTCACTATTGGTCGAAGAATGAGAAATCTATTTTCTTAGCTCGGGTGAAACACTACTTTTTCGAAGATCCGTATTTATTCAAATATTGTCCCGATCAAATCATACGAAGATGTATTCCTGAATTTGAGCAACCACGGATTATCTCGTTCTGTCATGAGTTAGCTTGTGGAGGTCACTTTAGTTCCAAAAAGATTGCAGCAAAGATCCTCCAAAGTGGTTTTTACTGGCCGACGATCTTTAAAGATTGTCATCAGCATTGCAAATCTTGTCACAACTGTCAAATGCTGGATTGAATCTCAAAGCGCAACATGATGCCGCTCAATCTAATTTTAGAAGTTGAATTGTTTGATGTTTGGGGGATCGATTTCATGGGTCCTTTCCCTAATTCGTTTAGAAATACGTTCATTATTGTCGGTGTTGATTATGTTTCGAAATGGGTTGAAGCTGTGGCGTGTAAAACAAATGATCACAAAGTAGTGATCAAATTTCTCAAGGATCAAGTATTTTCACATTTTGGTATTCCAAAGGCGATAATCAACGATGGTGGAAAGCACTTTTGCAATAAAGTGTTCACCCAATTAATGAAGAAATATGGTGTCACACACAAAGTTACTACACCATACCATCCTCAGACAAGTGGCCAAGTTGAAGTCTCTAATAGGGAACTTAAGCGGATTTTAGATAAGACAATCCATCCGAACCGTAAAGACTAGTCGCTAAAACTGAATGACGCTCTATGGGCGTATCGAACTGCGTTTAAAACTCCGATTGGCATGTCGCCGTATCGGTTGGTTTTTGGTAAAGGTTGCCACCTCCCGGTCGAACTGGAACATCGAGCATTTTGGGCTATTAAGTCATTGAATTTTGATCACCTGAAATCTGGTGCCCAAAGGAGTTTACAAATAAATGAATTAGAAGAAATCTGCGCTGATGCATATGAGTGTGCTAAATCGTATAAGGACCGTATGAAATGGGTTCATGATCAATCTATTCTACGTAAATCTTTCGTCGTTGGTCAACAGGTTCTACTCTATAATTCCCGACTTCATCTATTTCCGGGGAAACTAAAAATCCGTTGGAGTAGTCCTTTCAAAATCTCTCGAATACTCCTCAATGGGGCAGTTGATATTATCAATCAGAGATACGAGAATATTTTTCTAGTTAATGGTCAAAGATTAAAACCGCTCCTTGAGGATGCAATTGTATTTTCTGACACTCTTTCCTTGAGTGATCCAATGGCTCACCCTGACTGAGCAATTCACATGATCGAGCTATCGACATTAAACTAGCGCTCATTGGGAGGCAATCCAATTTTGTGTAATTTCTTTTTGATTTAAGATTTAGGATTTCTCTTTTCGTATGTTTATTTCTAGAATATCCATTTTTAGTTTAGTTTAGGTTATTTTTATTTCCCTAAATAGTGTAGCCACATTCCCTTCAATTAATTTTTAGTCTCGTTGGTTGGTCATGTTTCAATTTGATGCACATATTCTCTGCACCTGATATTTGTGTTGAGGTACTTTTCAACAGGTTTTGGGATGCAATACTTATTTCAATCAATGAGGACATTGTCATCTTTCGGTTTGGGGGTATGGTTATCTATTTTGCGTCACTTATTTTTTTTTTATATGAAAAAAAAAAAATTTAATTTAATTTGGAGCCATCACACACATTATTTTGTGATTGTTTTCAAACTTTAGTTGATGCATGTTAATTTAATTTTGAGAATATTGATATCATATTTTGATTACTTGTATCTAGGATGAGGAAGCTTAATGTGATATATTGTGGATAATTTTGATATTCATGCTTAGAATTTTTACACTTATACCAAGCTACGACTTAGAAATCGATGAACTATTTTGAACGTTGAATCTTAGGCTCTTAGTGGAGACTAAACCCGGTGAGTTTTAGAGCTAATTTCCCGTCATTGATGAGTGAATACATAAACTCGGAGTTTTCTTTGAATACAGATTATTTTGCATAATCTCATACACTTCACTTTGGCTTGTGACTTTGCCTGCAATCAAATTCATATTATTGTGTTAGAATGTACAGTATATCTACTCAAGACAAATAGGCAAGGCTACCATCTTTTAAGGATATGATTGAAGGTCATCTTTGGTTCGTCTGTGCTTAAAATACCCCACCTTATATAAATTTATCCTTCTAGTACCCCTTTGAGCCTATTGAGAAATTTACCTTTATACATTCTTTGATAAGCCACGTTAACCTTTACCCCTCCACCATTTTTGAAAATTCAGCTTTACCCTTCTTATTTATGAGAAATTAGGAACGAGAGATGAGAATAAACGGAAAGAGAGTAAGTGGAGAGATACCGAGTTGTGGTGTTTACTGAGTGTATAGCAAACATAAAAAATAAAAAAAAGGGAGAAAAAGAAAAAGAAAACTGTAAAAAATAATGAAAAATATGAGGTGCTTCAAGAAAATAAAATTCAAAGGAAGAAAAAGGAGTGAGAAAAGAAAAAGAGAAGAAATAGAAAAATCAAAAAGTTGTTTCCTTTTCGATTTCTCAGAAATTTTGAATCACAACTTCCAATTCTTTCTTACCCTTACCTGAGCCCTATTACAACCCTGAAAAGACCTTCATGATCTGATCTTGTATGGGTAACTGCCTCGTGGAGAGTAAATATGTGATTCTTATGACACTTGATATGGCATGCTTAGGATATACAAGTATCTTCTTATGAGATTTATTTTTGTTCATTAATTGCATCGTATTTCATTTATCATGTGAGAATTTTTTGCTTGCTTTGTATTGATCTCTCACATGTGTACAAAAACTTACCCATCATCAAAGTGATTTTATTTCAAGAGTATACCTAAAGTAAGGATTGAGTCAAAATAACAGATCCGACGGTTTCCCGTTTGAACTAGTTCTGAGATGGATGAATTTTGGTTTGGGTATACACACACTTCACGTTTAGGCATGAATGGATGAGTTATCTAACGATTTGAGCATTAGACTAATTTGAATGGATACTAGTATGATGAGTATAACATTGTTATTTAAAATTGAGAATTCGCATGTTGAATTGATTAATGATTTTGTTTTTGAATGGCATATATGTTAAAATAAAAAATAAAAAAAAATCATGTTTTGAAAACTCAATTTTATCGATGGTTTTAAAAATGTATTGAAGTTTATAGGTAACTTCACTGTAAATCCTCAGGAGACACAACTCCTCCACTAGGGATCACCTAGGGGTTTAAAGGCTTGTTGCATATGCTAAGTGCAATCGTGCTCCCTACGAATGTGGCATTTATTTTTCTTTAGTTTGCTTTGCTCGATGACTAGCAAAGTCTAGGTTTGAGGGTGTGATGAGTAGTGAAATATGATGATATTTCACCCCCAAATACCTACATTTAGTCGTCCAATGAAGGCTATCTGATGAGAATTACTAGATTTGAAGTGTTTCAGGTAAATATAATCAAAGTACAGAAAACAGCCCAAGAATTCTGAAAATAATGTCAAAGCACTGCAACTTTGGGTCATCAAGAACTTGGTGCGACTTGCAGCTCAATTTGGACCATCAGGAAGTCAGATTCACGAAATTGCCAAAACACAAAAGTTATGGATATTTCTGTCCGCTTTCCAACGCCGTAAGAATCATGTCAATTCGAGTTTGGAGTAGAAAGATATGGCTGAAATACGAAAGTAGTATATGATGTAAAAGTGGGCTGGAATTCACGAAAATCTGGGAAGGTCGATTAATCGACCCTTTTGCTCGATTAATCGAGGCACAGAGAATAGTCTGACACGGAAGTGACTTTAAAGTAGATTTTTGGGATTCTTTGGAGGGTCGATGCATCGACCTTGACTTGTCGAACTGGGACACCTATGCAACTGGGAAACTATTTAAATCGGAACCAACACTTCGAGAGGGGGAAATTAATTTTGAGAGAATTAGAGTTTTTATTTTTTAGAGTAGACGTAAAGATAGAGATTCTTTATTCTTTGTTCCCTTTAACTTTTCAGTATTCCTTCCTTCAATTTATTATTTTTGTTCAGTTGATTCCTACTTTAAATTCAAAGATTAATAAAGAGCATTGTTAATTTCGTTTTTGAAGATCATCGTACTTGCGGATCAAAGAATTTTTATTAAAGGTTGAAGTATTTTTATTTAATTAAATTAATGTTATTTTCCATTTCTGATTTATTTATGTCATTTAATTACAATATGTGTGACTAATTTCTTAGAGATGAGGATCTAATGATTCCCATCCGAGGGATGTACTTCTAATAATATGAATCTAGGATTAAAATATGAGATTTTGTTTTATGGTTGTTATATTATCACGAACGGATGAAATCCCCGCCACTAACTGTGATTGAGTGTGCCGAGCCATGCCCTGGATCTCAGATCTGTGATGGTAATTTTACCCCAATCATTGTTATATGGTCATTTTGCTTTTATCGTGTGGATCTACTTACGATTATGATCCGTGATCGAGTGTGCCGAGCCATGCCCTGGATCTTGGATCTGTAATGATAATTTTATCTTAATTACTCCCTGATCTGAAATCAAGTGTGCCGAGTCATGCCCTTGATCTCAGATCTATGGTGGTATTCTTGTTGGAATTTTCACCCACTTTGGGGATGATTTTTATTTGAACCTGAGATCAAGTGTGTCGAGTCATGCCCTTGATCCCTGATCTATATATGAAAACCATCTATGAAATTAAGTCCTGATTGCAGGATGCAACGTGGAACTTATCCGGGTTTTGACCATTTATCTTCCATAAAAGATGTTTTTCTTCAATGGTATATCTCATAGTTTAATCCTTAGATTTGTATTATGGGAAGAACAAACCAAAGATGGGAGGATTTAGTATCTTCGTCTTCATCTTTATCTTCATCTATACATTTATTTTTGAATTATTAATTAAGTTTTATTTTGTAGTCAATAATTATTATCTCATCAAACCACCTAAATCATAAGACTGGTAGAATACTGATAGTTCTTGCTAGATTTCTTGAATTGTTGTCTCATCTTTTAGATCTTTCAAACTAGTCCTCGTGGGAACGATCTCGTACTCCGCATCCACTATATACAATTTGATTCGTATGCTTGCGAGTAAAATATCACAATTAAAAATCACATCAGCAACCCTCATGACTTCTTATGCACCAAAGATGCTTTGACGCAAAAAGGAAAAATGACCCTATGACTAACCCAGAGATGGCCACGCCACATGCCCCCCATCACATTATGCTGCTGATTGAAAACAAGTAAAGAAATAGGGCACAAAGTGACACCAAATAAAATGTTCTAATTAATGAGTGTATTTAAAGCTATGTTTGTACACTATAATGGAGACAATTCTATTTAATAACTCTTATGTTTTAATTTTATAGGAGGATTACTATTTCAAAGCGAAAAAAAAAAAACAGAAACTTTATCTCACTTCTCTCTATAAAATACTTTGGTAAAATTTGAATTTAGAATTATTGTTATTTTGATATAAAAAAAATAAAATAAGACTACTTGACTTAGTATTTAATATATGGAAGCCGATTTCTTTAGACGTAGTCGTAGAGTTGGACCCTATGACGTGGCTAGTTGGGTGCCATATGCGTGACAGGATCAGGCGCTATAGCCAATTGCCCAATGTCAATCTAATACCATCTACAAGAAAAAAAATTAGAAAATGATATTTTTCTATTGTTGAATATTACGTCGAAGTTGGAAAATTCAATGCACAATATTTCTTGGGCGAATCATGATATTTGACTTATAATTTGAAGGGCAAAAAAGCTCATTTTTTTTTTTCTTTTTCTAAAACCCTAGAGGGACGGATAAACCCTAAAGAGAACGGGTGTCATTTTGGGATTTAGATGACATGACACTCCAAATGAACCCGTCTTAGGGATCCATTTTCCTTAATATATATATATATATATATATATATATATATATATATATACACACGATAGATAAGTCATCTAGGGTTGAACCCTGTGCAAGTTCTCTTATGTTAAGTCGCACTTAATCGAAGATCAGGTGGGGAGGCAACATCCACAACTTCACTCACAAAAATACATTTCTAAGCCTCCCAAATCTCAAACAATTCCCCAAGTTATTGCTCTCTACTCTCTTGTTCATATGTATTCTACTGACGCATATAATATCCAACCCTTTCAAAAGCTGGCTTTATAAGTAAGCAGCTTTTGGGAGCATTGAGCTAGAGGGGACTGCAAACACCTTAGTCCAGTTGGATTTGGGTTGGGTCTAGGTCAACCCGATTATATAAACCATAGCCTGACCTGATCCAATATGTATTATTGAAACTCTCACACTGAACTCGACTAGACCCGATTAGCAAAAACTTGCGTCGGGTTGGGCTTGGATCTGGTTGGACCAACTTAGGTTAAAATATAGGATTGGGAGTATTGTTTAGGTCAAGAAGCTACAACCCAACTACTCGAACTGTTTAATAAACAGGCGGACCAATATTCAACCAGACCTAGCCCAACTAATTGGAAATAGGGTCTCAATGGTCAGACCAGGGCGGATCCGTACCGAGCCTTAAGCTAAGTTTTAACCATGCTGTAAGAACTGGCCATAGAAACCAACCCATACCTGACTTGATTTATTGGTCCGGTTGAGGCCAGGCCAACCCGTTTATGACTTGCGCTTGCTTACCTTACGTCATACGTGGTCCATGAAGGGCCTCTTCAGGCTGTAATGGGCTTAAACCCGACCCATTAAGATTCCGAATTGTGAAACCAAACCAACCCAAGGGGCTTGTCAGGTAGCTTGACCGTTCGGGCTCCCCCGACCCATTTGGATCCCTTGCCAGGACCCGTCATGAACCAAACACTGCACAATCAGGGGCGTTTTCGTCATCTCACCTCTTCAAAATCCGTAAGACCATAACAGAATAAAAGCAACTCCTACTCAAAAGCTAGAGAGAGAGAGAGAGAGAGAGAGAGAGAGATGGAAGACTCGGGAACCATTCTGTGTCAGCTATCCTCTTTGAAGGACATGCTTGATCAGGTAATCTCAATCCACATCCCATTACACTTATACTGAATTTCGATTGTGTTGGGAGTTCTAGGGTCTCTTTATTGATTTATTTGGAGCTCTGCTTCTTCTACAAGATTTAGATTGAAATTCTCAGAATATCCCTATACTACTCTCTCTGTTGTGGTGAACCCAATTTTTCAAAATAGATTGTTTCTAAGGATTACATATATTTGCAGAATTAGTGATACGATACAAATTTTCTATCTCTTTTTTTCCTGATTTTTTTATACCCATTAGCTGGGTTATTGATGCAATGAAGAAAGGGCCTGGAGATTAATCAGTAAACTAAAAATCCAATGAGCCTGAAAATATATTCCCTTTAATTGAAGACCCAACAGGTGACTTTAGCATCATTTGTCATGTGCATAGTCATAAAATTCGCGGAATTTTTTAAAAATTCGCAAATTTGAGGTTCTGCGAATTATTCCCAAATTATTCACATTTTTTTAAATTCACGTGTTTTAAAAAATTCACGAATAAATCATGAATAATTCCGGATTTTTTCAATAAATCATGATTTTTAATATTATTTTTTTATTATTTTTTAGTTTTTCTCCGAATATTTCCCCAAATTTGTTTGCTTGATTTTTCCAAATTTTAACCTTATTGCCGAACCCCGACTTGGTGACTATGATCATGTGAAGTTAGGGGGGGGGGAGGGGTGCTAGAATCAGATTGTCGTCCCTCTAAAATCAATGACAATCTAAGGCTGTCAATGGCGGGGGCCGGGCTTTGACAGGCCCGATTATTTTTTCGGCCTTGAAAATGGGCCTGAACCCAGTCTGGGCACAAATTGGGCCGAGTTTAATTCGGTCCGTACCTACTACTGAATCCCGAACCCGACCTGAACAGATTTTGGACCAGGCCTGGTTTGGGCCAGCACGGCTTTTTTATGTTAATAACATTGACCTTTGGTTGGGCCGGACTGGGTTTGAGTAGGGCTTGACAGGTCCATTTCTGCCCCTAAAGTTTAGGCCTGGGTACAAATCAGGTTCAGGCCTAACTTAAGCTGAAACCCGGCCCAAAATGGGCTGGGCCAGCCCACTTTTTAATCCGGTTCATTGGCAATCCTATGCTCATCACCATTTTTCTAAGGGATAAAGGTTTCTTGTACCGTAGGACCAGCCAAGATGGCTTGGCCCATTTGTTGAACCTTAGGAGCAGCCAAGATAGCTGATCCCATGCTCAGTTGACTGCCAAGTGGCATCCGATCACATGGTCGGGTGTCACACGAATATGCGGCCTGATGAGGAATGATCATTGGAACAATAAGAAAAAAAAAACTTGATAAGACCGCGTGAACGGTGCCAACCATGCAGCATTCATTTTCTGTGCAGTTAACCTCGTTGATGGCGTGGTTTTATTTATTTATTTTAAATTTTCTTTTTCAATGATCATGGATTGTCAGGCTGCTCAATCACGTGGCACCCAGCCAATGAGTATGACATGGGTCCAGGGCACCGATGTCCTTTTCTAATTGGAAAGATTTTATTGAAGGCATACTAATTTTAGGAGATTATTTAAGTTCCACAAGCACAAGGACGTAGGAGAAGAGGAAGGACAGTGAAGACTTAGAGGGAAGTAGTGAGAAGGCACATGAAGGATTGCAAAGTTACTGAGAGCTTAGCATTGATCAGAAACAAGAGGAGAAATAGAACTTGCAAAGCTGACCCCAAATAGATGAGATAAGGCTGTGATAATGATAATTTAAAGTCCTCCAAAATCTCCTAGAAGTCTAAAGCTGTGATTGGCTTGGAGTGAAAATGAGTTGTATTAGAAATGTCGGTGATACTAAATGACTTCTAATGCCTATTTTGTAGCAACTTAGGTGTTGAGTTACTAGTGGTTCTTTTTTAGGATAGTTAAATAAATTCAAAATATAGTGAGCCCAAACCATGACATAAGAAGTTAGTTAAATAATAATCATGAAGATTGATTAGGCTCTTGAACTATCACTAAACATAAAATAATTCTCATGAATTGCCAGTATGAATTGCAAAGAACTAATTGTAAACAAATCATAGATTTTGACTTGAACTTATTGATGATACAACCCTAGCCAGCAGTTTTTTTTCCTTGAATGTACTTTGGCTGAGATTTCACACCCAATATTTTAGATTTTTCTTGGTTTATTGTCACCTCTGCTAAATATCAAATTAGTGTAGATTAATTTCAAACCTTGAGTCTAAGATATATTCAATGAAGTTATCAATGGTTGTTATTGATAAGTGAAAAAGGTACTCATCTAATATAGCCCAACAGTGTCTGAACTAATAAAAGGAATGTTTAAAGTAGGTGGCTTTCATATAGGAAACGAATGCCTTGAATATTTACCATACATTTTTATTTTTTTACCAGGTCAACGAAGAAATTGAAGCAAATATTCAAAGCACACGAGAGATAGAATCAGAGATGGTGAAATGCTCTGAAATTGAGAAGGGTTTGCTGATGCGAGAACTGGAGTTGACTAAGATGATTTGTATGAGGGAATTTGACATGAATGGATTGATCCCAGTGGCTGGTAAAATTACAATATTTATTTCCTACTTGAATCCTATTTATATTCAATATAATGCCATGGTGAATGCATGTAACATTAGTTGTAGGTGTTAAGTTTTCTATAGATGGGTTAGATGTATTCCCTATATTTGTTTTGAATTTTAACTATATAATGGCTAGAGAGGGAAAAAAGGAGAATGCTTTTATTGAAAAAATGAGTTGTGCAAGAAACCATAGCTCTTTTTCTTTCATATTTTTCTATTAATATTAAAACATGAAAATATTAATGGGTAAAATATTAATAAAAATATTGTTATATTATATATATTCATAAGTTTTAAAAAATGAATTGAAAAATTGGTGGGGAGACCGACGTTATGGACGTTGGATTTGGGCTGCATCGAGTCTATCGGTGGAACAAGAGGCGAAGGAACCAAGGAGCAGCTACCGGGAAGGCCAAGGATCAAGAAAAAAGGGGCTCGAGTTTGAGTTTTGATCGCCTGGACGAGATTGGAGTCACCCAAGCGACCAGCAACAACATTTAAAGAGTCGGTCGCTCGGGCGACCATAACACAACCAAAACGAGGTTGGGGCACTCACCCAAGCGAGAATCACTTGAATTCTCGCCAGTGCCCCAAGCGAGAATCACTTGAATTCTCGCCCAAGCGAGTTTCAAGTGATTTGTGATGCAAAGTGAAGCATTTGTTTAGTTTTTATTCTTGACGGGGACGCCACATACATGGACATTGGATTCGGACCACATCAATTTTACCGGCGACGGAAGAAGCATAGAGGAAGCTCAGAGGAGAGAGGGGAGAAAGGACACAAAGAACAGTGCCTTACATGGCCCCATGTGTGTGTGACATCTCTGCGGTATTTGTCATGACATGCTGTGACATCCATGACGCACCATCAACGATGATTTCAGCCGGCAGAATTTTAATTTTATGGGAAAACTGCCATTTTTTCGTTTTATTTCTATTAGGACTCCTTTTTATTTCGAATTAATTATTGATGGCCTATATATAGAGGCTTGTAAACGCCTTTTAATTAGTTATTGAATATTTTGAATGCTTTTACGCTTGAATATTCTTTGCTTGAGATGGGTTTGGTGTGAGGCCAAGGGAGTGATTTCCAAAGCCATTGTCATCTTCTTTATTCTATCTGTTGTTTCTCGATCCATGATTGCTTTATAAAACCTTAGCCTAATTGTTTCCTTGCTTTCCCAAAACCTAAACCCTTTTGAAACCCTAAATCAAACATAGCCAACACCCCTTTTCCAAACCATAAACCGATCCGAAAACCCTAAACCTGTTACAAAACCAAAACCTATTACAAACCCATAATCTAATTCCGCAACCCTGGTTCGAGCCGTGAATCTACATCGGATCGAAGACGAGCGCCTAAGCCTGGAAAAGCTAGAGTCCTATCTCTAGGCCCGATCCCGCCTCAAATCTAACGGGACTTGCACTTTGGATTGGACACCCTATTCAGATCTCACGTGATTTACTTAACGAAATTCTACGAACTCGAAGGTATCGTGATAGTTTTGAGATTACTCTTGAATTAATTTTATTTTATTTCGGCAAATCACATTAAAAATCATATTCACACATTCTAGGGTTTCCGTCCCGCGTCAGTTTTGGTATCAAAGCCCTAGGTTTTCTAGGTTAGGGCATTTTTGCTTGTCATATTTATTTTATTGCATTATTTTCTTTTTGTGAGCCCATATTGCATTCCATATTATAACCCTAATAGACTGTGTGATCACCATGGACTCGAGTGCGATTCTCAATGCCCTTAACAGTATGCGAGAAGAATTGGGTATGATTAACGTGCGTCTGAATACTATTGAGCAATCCCAAACATTCCTAGGAGTTGGTAATGATAGATTACGTGATTGAATCAACTAACTGGAAGCGATGGGTGGGGTGGAAAATCAGCACCAAGAGCGTGAATGTCCTCGCTTAGAACGTAATGGTCGCTAAGACAATCGGAACCGTAGGGATCATCGTAGAGATGACTATGACCCCGAAGTTAAACTCCTTAAGAACATCCGAGTTGAGATTCCAACTTTCGATGGAAGACTGGACCCTACCGTCTTCCTCGATTGGCTTTCTGACATAGACCAACACTTTGATTGGTATGCCATGAATGACGACCGTTGCGTTAGACTCACTAAGATGAAGTTGGTTGGTCAAGCTCGACTTTCCTGGCTCAATGTCGAGCGCATTAGGGTGAATGCGAGTTGTCCTCCCATTACCCGTTGGGACGACATGAAGGAATGACTTACTGAGAAGTATGCTCCTTCATCATACCACCAACGCCTCCTCGACCAGTGACAAAAGTTACGTCGAGGCGTTATGCTCGTGACCGATTACATTACCAAATTTGAAGAGTTCATGATGAGGGCAAAAGTATCGGAAGACCCTGAAATCCCTCTCTCTAGATTCCACACCGGATTACGATTTGAATTGCAAAAAGAATTGATTTCTCACCTCGTAGAAACTCTTGAAAGATGCTATGCTGTTGTGCAAGATTTTGAACGGTACTTGAAAATTACGGTGGTGAAGAGGATCGAGCCATACTATAATAGTCAACGATCCGGTGAGGGACGATTCAATCCTCCTCCCAAACCTACACAACCTGCCCCTGCCAATTCGAGGTTTAAAAAGGGAAAAAGTTTAGTTGGAGACTCCTTCAGGGTTAACTCTCAAGTAAAATGCTATAAATGTCATGGGATGGGATACTTTGCCTCCCAATGCCCTACGAAAGAACCCCAGAGGACTCTCTTCATTGAGGGAGAGGAGGATGATGATGAGGTAGTGGTTGAAGAGGAAGTATTTGAACCGGTTAGCACACCCAGTGATGAAGAGGGTGATGCTATTGGTCATGCTTTAGTTGTGAGGTGTGCCCTTGCATAGCCTCAACGAGATGAAAAGGGTGACTGGCG
This sequence comes from Chloranthus sessilifolius, assembly GCA_021018995.1. NCBI lineage: Eukaryota > Viridiplantae > Streptophyta > Magnoliopsida > Chloranthales > Chloranthaceae > Chloranthus > Chloranthus sessilifolius. The sequence goes on from CM037596.1 coordinate 18,259,368, forward strand.
TAGGGAGAACATCTTCCACACTTATTCTAGATTTGGTGAAAAGAATTGTAGGGTCATCGTGGATAGCGGTAGTTGCACTGATGTTATATCAACTCATGCCGTACGCCACTTAAGGCTTACACCTAAAGCCCACCCGAGACCTTATAAAGTCGCATGGGTCAATTCTTCATCAATTCCGGTGTTGAAAAGGTGTCATTTGCCGATTCAGTTAGGTTCTTATTCGGACACCTTATGGTGTGATGTGGTGCCGATGGATGTGGGCCATATCATTTTGGGAAGGTCGTGGCTCTACGACATGGACGTGACTCTTTCTGGTCGAACAAGCATATGCACGTTCATGCATAAGGGAAAAAAGATCACTTTACACCCTTTGCCTCCAAAAACACCATCGACCAACACCGTTGAAAAGAAGGGCGAGTCTTCTAAATCCATTAATATTGTGAGCCCTTCTGAGTTTAAGAAAGCATCGAAAGATGAGAGTGTGGTGTACGTAGTTGTCACCGTAGAGAGTGCTCCCGAGTCGGTGAGCAAGTGTCCCCAGGAGGTTGAGCCGACTTTAAAAGAGTTTACGGAAGTCTTTCCTGAAGACCTACCAAACGAACTCCCTCCCCTGCGTGATATCCGACACGCAATAGACTTGGTTCTTTGATCTACCTTACCAAACCTGCCCCACTATAGGTTGAATCCAGTTGAGCACACCGAGTTGACTCGGCAAGTCAATTTGCTCCTTCAGAAGGGGTTCATCCAAGAGAGTCTGAGCCCGTGTGTCGTACCTGACTTACTCACTCCTAAGAAAGATGGTACATGGCGCATGTGTGTGGATAGCCGTGCAATCAACAAGATTACCGTTAAGTATCGGTTTCCTATACCAAGTTTCGATGACATGCTTGACATGATGGTTGGTGCCACTATCTTCTCAAAGATTGACCTTAAGAGTGGCTACCATCAAGTCCGCATCCGCCCCGGTGATGAGTGGAAAACCGCCTTTAAGACTAAAGATGGTCTTTATGAGTGGATGGTCATGCCTTTTGGGCTTTCTAATGCCCGAGCACTTTCATGCGACTCATGACCCAAGTGTTAAGGTCGTTTCTAGGCAAATTCCCTGTTGTTTATTTCGATGACATTTTGATCTATAATCATAACAAGGATCAACACTTGAACCACCTTAAGTTGGTTTGTGAGACCCTCAAGTGCAAGAAGTTGTTTGCAAATATCAAGAAATGCACCTTCATGCAACATTTTGTTGTTTTCTTGGGATTTATTATCTCGACCGATGGAATGGTCACGGACCCCGAAAAGGTTGGAGCCATTGTGGAGTGGCCCGAGCCTACATACACGATGTCCGTAGCTTTCATGGTTTGGCTACTTTTTATCGTCGCTTCATCATAAGCTTTAGTACCATTATGGCCCCAATTACTGATTACATGAAAAAGGGGGACTTTAAATGGGGCAAAGCAACGACAAACCTTCTTTGAGATCAAACAACAAATGAGTAGTGCATGCGCTTACTGGACTTTTCAAGTCTTGAAATGCGACGCATCGGTGTAGGCATAGGAGGAGTGTAGCCAAGAGGGTCACCTGCGGGCCTATTTTAGTGAAAAACTTAATGAGGCAAACAAAAATACTCCACCTATGACAAGGAGTTCTATGCGGTCGTTCGATTTTTTTGGTATTGGAAACATTACCTTAGACCACAGGAATTTGTACTGTTCTCTGACCATGAAGCCTTACGCTTTCTTACTTCACAGAAGAAGTTGAACCCAAGGAACGCGAAGTAGGTTGAGTACCTTCAAGGGTTCACGTTCGTGTTAAAGCATAAGGCCGGTGCTGAAAATAGAGCCACTGATGCACTTAGTCGGCGAGTGGTGACTTTGCGCACAATGACCACCGAGGTCGTCAGGTTCGAAAGTTAAAGGATGAGTACCCCGAGTGCCCAGATTTTGGGGTTGAGTACACTGCTCTCCTTAGTGACTCGACCAGCACACACCCCATGTACACCATCCACGATGGGTACTTGTTCAAAGGCAATCGCCTTTGCATCCCTCGCACTTCATTGCGTGACTTTCTCATTTGGGAGTTACATGCTGGAGGGATGGCCGGACATTTCGGGTGTAATAAAACTGTTGCGCTTGTAGAGGATAGGTTCTTTTGGCCTAGCCTAATGAGAGATGTCGCCCAAGTCGTTAAACATTATCATACTTGCCAAGTGTCAAAACAGACCAAACAAAATACCGGCTTGTACACCCCGTTACCTGTGCCACACACACCGTGGCAAGACCTCTCTATGGATTTCGTGCTTGGACTTCCTAAGACCCCTAGGAAGCACGACTCCATTTATATCGTAGTGGGCCGATTTTCCAAGATGGCCCACTTCATTCCTTGTTCCAAAACCTCCGATGCATCTCATATTGCTAAACTATTTTTCGCGGAGGTAGTGCGTCTTCATGGGTTGCCCAAAACCATTGTGTCTGATAGGGATGCTAAATTTACGAGTTACTTTTGGAAGACCCTTTGGCACATGATTTGCACATTGCTCCAATTCTCTATAGCTTACCACCCTCAAACGGATGGCCAAATCGAAAGCACCAATAGGAGCCTTGGGAATCTCCTTCGTAGTCTTGTTGGTGATCATGTTAGGACCTGGGATACCATCTTACCCACAACTGAGTTTGCCTATAATAATTCTGTCAATAGGTCCATAGGCATGAGTCCTTTTGAGGTAGTACATGATCATAGGCCTAGGAACCCATTAGATTTGATCTCCATGTCTGCATCCCATAGAGTGTTAGGGTCTGCCGATGCATTTGCACAACATATTCATAGCTTGCATGCTGAAATTAAACAGAAAATTAATTCAAGCAACAATCAATATAAATTATCTACAGATGCTCACAGGCGTTCTAAAGAATTTAACGTGGGTGATTATGTGATGGTCCGAGTTAGGCCTGAGCGGTTCCCATCGGGATCCGCAAAGAAACTACAATCTCGAGGTGCTGGACCTTTTAGAATTTTGGCTAAGAGTGGTCCTAATGCATACGTGCTCGAACTTCCTCCAAGTACGGGGGTTAGTTCAACATTCAATGCGGAGGACTTGGTTCCTTACTTGGGTTTCACCCCACCTCCTGAAAACCCACTCCAGCCACCTCCTAGTCCCAGCCCCAATCCAACTTTGCAACCTATACCTCTTCCTTCCCCAAGCAGACAGAGATCAGATGAGATAGAGGATATAATCAACGATTATGCCGTCTCTACACATGACGGGGGATTCCAGAAGTACTTGGTTAAATGGGTCGGAAAATCGGAGTCCGAAAACACTTGGATCCACGAGAATGAAGTCCGCCGATTGAACCCCGATTTGATTGACTTCTACCACGAGCGCGTTTCATCGGTGATGAAACCTTTTTAGTCCAGGGGAATTGACGAGGACGCCACATACATGGACATTGGATTCGGACCACATCAGTTTTACCGGCGACGGAAGAAGCGTAGAGGAAGCTCGGAGGAGAGAGGGGAGAAAGGACACAAAGAACGATGGCCTTGTGAGCCATGACAGCTTGTTGTGTACAGCTATGACATCTCCACAGCGTCTTGTGACATCTCCATGGCTGCCGCAATAGTGCGTGACATCCATGACAAGACGTCAGCACGATTTCAGCCGATAGAATTTTAATTTATGGGAAAACTGCCATTTTTTTGTTTTATTTCTATTAGGACTCTTTTTTTATTTCGAATTAATTATTGATGGCCTATATATAGAGGCTTGTAAACACCTTTTAATTAGTTATTGAATATTTTGAATGCTTTTATGCTTGAATATTCTTTGCATGAGATGGGTTTGGTGTGAGGCCAAGGGAGTGATTTCCAAAGCCATTGTCATCTTCTCTATTCTATCTGTTGTTTCTCGATCTGTGATTGCTTTCTAAAACCTTAGCCTAATTGTTTCCTTGCTTTCCCAAAACCTAAACCCTTTTGAAACCCTAAATCAAACATAGCCAACACCCCTTTTCTAAACCATAAACCGATCCGAAAACCCTAAACCTGTTACAAAACCAAAACCTATTACAAACCCATAATCTAATTCCGCAACCCTGGTTCGAGCCGTGAATCTACATCGGATCGAAGACGAGGGCCTAAGCCTGGAAAAGCTAGAGTCCTATCTCTAGGCCCGATCCCGCCTTAAATCTAACGGGACTTGCGCTTCGGATTGGACTCCCTATTCAGATCTCGAGTGATTTACTTACCGAAATTCTACAAATCCGAAGGTATCGTGATAGTTTTGAGATTACTCTTGAATTAATTTTATTTAATTTCGGCAAATCGCATTAAAAATCATATTCACGCATTCTAGGGTTACCGTCCCGCGTCAATTCCATTTTCTTTTGTTTCTAAAGCTTTTAGGTTTCCAATTAGGGTAATCTTGTACTTTTTCCATTTTAGGGTTTCTCTTTTTGTACCTAGTATATAATGTCCTTATGTAAGCCAATTTTGGCATTGATGGTTATTAAATGAAAAGTGTAAACACTTGAGCTTGAGAGGAGCTTTAATGGAGAGTGAGTCTTCTTCCCCATGTGGGTTTGGTGTGAGGCCAAGGGTGTGATGCCCATGTATGTTCTTGATCTTCTCTTTTACCTTTTGCTATTGCTTGGTAGTTCTTGCATCTATTTTTATTTGTTGAATTCCCAAAACCCTAATTCTTGAGCCATCTTGATGCCCATCCTTGTGGATTGATTCCAATCTCTACCCATCGATCCACGACCACTGTTGGGCTCGAGATTGCCTGATTTGTGACCAATTGACCAATCGATTCGAAAACCCTAGCGAGGAACCACACAGCTCCACATTGATGAACGAGCAAACGCTCGACCTAGAGGATGCTAGAGTTCTATCTCTAGGATCGCACCTTCTGCAAATATAACGAATTTCGCATGTCTGATTGGACCCTAGTCTATCTAAATATGATTACCTAAGCGGAAATCCACGAAACCCTAAAGTATCGCTTTAATCTGAGTTCAATTGTTCAATTAATTAGTTTAATTTCAGCAATTATCATCTCATAAGCATCGTGAGGGTCGTAGTCCTACGTCAAAAAAAGTATTTCATTTCGTGTTTGTTATGTTTGGGATGCATATATAAATGTAGCAAAGCTCATGTACGTAATAGAATAGAGATCCATATCCCTTGCATGCATTCTACAAAAGAAGTTGCACATCATGTAACCTCAATTGATCAGGTGAGGCTCACAACATATTTTGTTATGGCCATAATACTTCCATTCAAGCTTGCGCACAAATGTCGATTATGCCTAGCTTGTCTAGAATGTATTCTTCCTTTATTAAGAGTTTTTCGAACATATTTGCAAACTGCTACTCTGAATTGGTGTATGAAGTATAATCTCTTTCCATTCCACACTTTTTACGCACAAAGCGACAGTTGATGACTATGGATTCATATATTTCAACTAGTAGCAGATTTGCTGAAATATGGATTGCCGCATCATTGCCGTTATGCACCTCTATAGGGATTGGGAGATTCACTTCAATCTATCTTTGTCAATAAAGTCCGTAGTCAGGGGAAACACAGTTTCCACTTCGCAGTAATGAAACACAAAGGCGAGTGAGAATTCCTTGGCAACAAATTGTTCTATAGGAGACAAAACGGAGGAGAGAATGTCTCGACCCTAAAACGGAGGAGGGACCAATACGAGACAAGGCGGAGCTATCGAAGAGGGGGTTAACGCGGCCGAAAGTAAGCCGGTGGTGGTGCGGATTGGCGACTGGTTGTGCAAAGCTTGCGGCAATCTAAATTTTAAGAGGAGAATCAGATGTCATTACCGCAGATGCGATGCTCATTGGAGCACAGGGATCTCAGTCTCCAATTGCATCAACCTTGGACCTACATCTGGCGGAAGAAGAGAGGTCGACAATCAAACGGTGATAACACAACGACAAGAGCGAGATTTGAAGAATGAGTGGCATATTGCAGGGAAATATTACAAAAAAGCCAATAACATGTTTAATGCCCAGGGGATTGCGAATGGAAGTCGGCGAGCGGATAGGGCTAGCGTGGATTGCAGTGGTCGAGTTACTACGTCTACTAAGGGTAAACCGGATGCCCACGAATCAAACTTTGTCTTGCCGAGGATCAATTTACTACAGAAGGCGGAATGTGCCACCATTGAAGTTACATGGGAAGTTTATGATAACCTTAAAGAGAATATCAGAAAAAGTTTCAGCGTATTAAATATTCACAACTACTTACTTGATGTTCATTACATTAAGGAGCGGTTAATGTAAATACTCGGTGACAGACATCTAGAGGAAGTTACAATTTCAAAAATAAAAAAGGGGTTTTTCATTGCAGTCTTCAAAAACGAACGCACTACGGCTGTTGATCTTCTTGCGAAAGTTGGGTCTTCACTTTGGGGAGAAGTTCTGGTGAGTTTTCATAGATGGGAGGAGGATCTATTTACAACAACTGTCCAAAAAACCGAAGATGACGGGCTGTGGTTGCGCATTTACGGCTTCCCTCCCTTCGCCTGGACAAACGAAGCGCTATGCAGCATTGGTCGAAGGTGTGGAACTTTCCTCAGGATAGACACTTGCACTGCAGATCGGGAGGGCATCAGGTTCGCGAGGGTTGCAGTTCACACCACCGATGCATGCAACATACTGCGGCCAGGAGATATCCTGGTTAACGATTCCCGGTATAGGTGGTGGGTTGAACTCGATGGGCATAAAGGGGTAACGGTTGCTGACAGCGGCGTAATACAAGTCAGACGGGTATGGACCAGAGATATACATGATGCGGCGATCAGCCGATCACAGGGATGGAAGTTTTCGACAAGGACTGGGTTGACGGGAAATGGCAAGTTAAGCAAACGACGGAGCTCCCAGAACTCCAGTGCGCGAGGATTGGGCTCCATCCGGGCAGGTACGCCAAGACGGAAACGGATGGCGCCTTCGGGGGGGCCCACTGCTCTCACGGGTCGTCGTGGCATATGCTGAGGTGGAAGAAACAGATAAAATAATTCTTGACTAGTGGAAAAAGACCTTCCTTGAAGCCAGCTTTACCTGGAGGGGAAATACACAATCAACAACTTTTTATAGATGAGCAGGGGAAACAAACAGTTTAGATGAAACACGGAGGCCCACCTTCCTTGAGAAATGAAGTGTCTGACAGCAGAGAGGGAGCAAAAAGACTTTCAAATTTTCGCAGACTAAAGGATGATGAGCATTTATTACTGAATGATGTATTGTCTACTTTAGGCGAGATGGACGATGGGATCCAGCTGTCGAAGGGATGCGTGAGGGCTAGAGTCACTGATAGCACACAACGTAATAAATGCGACACTCAGGTTGGGAGTACGTGTCGAGGAATGGCTTCGGACGCTAGTGGATTCTCGATTGCTAAAAAGGATAGCCTACGATCTCGACAGGACGGGGATATATCCAAGTGTTTTAATATGCATGGACAGATGATGTGTAAGGGCAAAGAGAAGTGGGATGCTGACTCGGTAACTCATGTCAGTCAATTCAAGTGCAGCGATTCGGGTAGTAGTGGGCCGTGATTGGCACCGAGCCAACCAAGAGGTACGATGTGGCTAGACAAGTCGTGGCTTTTTCAAGATGGGGCCATTACGGGTAACGGGTCCTATGTTGGGCCCTACCGCGAGCCCTTTGTCAATCCCATTGCCAATGTTGGGCTGCTTACCGAGCCCACTGATCCCTTTAATGAGCATTTAATTTTAAATAATAGATGTAGTTTGTCCCGGTCTCTAAGACCGGGACAAACGCCTTGTGTTGCTAATTTTCTTTGGGTGGTGAGTGCAGATGGATTGGGTCGGGTTGCAGGTCCGAACGTAATAGCCTATCCCCATCACAATAAGATGCTTGTCCGATGTTGCGAGAGAGCCCTGCTAACGAGGGGTCCACATACTCCGACCCCATTGAAGATGACTATGATGACAATCTCAGTTTGCTACTAGTGGAAATGATTCGAGAGGGGGAGAGATTGATTACTCTCGGACGACGTTGGGGATTTCCTCTAACATCAACAGAAAGGGACTATTGAAGATATACGGGAACATTATTGGAAGGGGGAAACAAATAGCCAAAGCGGAACGGGCAAAGGTGAGAAAGGGCCGAGTGAGGTCGAGATGGGGCTTGTACTACTCAAGAATGCGGAAGGGTCAGAGGAAAGCCCGAATCACAGAGGAGGGTTCACCGCTTGGTGGGCTTAGGACTGGGGCCCACTAGGGGCTGCCTTGTTGGTTTGGGGCCGTGATAGTTAGACAATTGGTTTTTATGAAGTTTTTAAGTTGGAATGTTCGAGGGTTGGGTCACACTAACAAAAGGGCCCTGGTCAAGTCTATCATCAAAAGTCGGAAGCTGGAGATCGTTGGGTTACAGGAAACCAAGTTGGGAGAAGCAGCAAGCAGGTACGACAAAGATCCGAAATGCTCTGCCAAGTAGTTCGTGGGAGTGGAGGGCTTTGGAAGCGAAAGGATCTAGGGGCAGAATCCTTTTAGCTTGGGACCCAAATTGTTTCACGATTTTGGATTCGGAGATCGGGAATTATTTGGTGGCAGCACTTCTTCAAGATTGTAGAAATGGAAAACAATGGGCTGCCATTACGGTGTACGGTCCCAACGATAACAGGCGCAAAAGAAAATTCTTCTTTGTGCTCAGCACTGTTATCAGTAAATGGGACTTTCCTGTGTGCATAGGCGGAGATTTCAATGCGCTACTAAATGCGGAGGAGAAGAATGACGGACCTATAGATATCATTGCGATGGAGCTTTTTCGGAATGCATCTCAGAAAGTGCTTTATTTGACCCAAGGATGGCCAGAGGTAGGTTCAAGTGGACCAGCAGTCAGGAGGACCCTACCATGTGCAGGTTGGACAGCTTTTTGTGTGGGACGGATTTCTTAGAGGTGATTGCGGAGCTTGCTGTCCATCAATTGACTACAACCATCTCTGACCATAGATCGATTGTCTTGTCTAGTAGTGACTATAGCAGAAATGAATCTCGAGTGGGGACTTTTCGGTTCAATAACGCGTCGCTGCAGAACGAGGAATTCAAAGTCAAAATCAGTGAATGGTGGAATCAAGACAATGTTGTCGGATCTGCCACCTATATTTTTACTTCAAAGCTGAAGAACCTGAAATTGAAAATTAAGGAGTGGAATAAGGACAACTTTGGAAAATTGCCCTAGATGAAAGAGAGCATTCTTGATGAGATAGTAGTCCTTGATAGAGTGGAAGAGATTGCTAGGTTATCGAGGAAGGGAGGGAAATTACCTAAAGATGGAATATAATCAGCTTGTTCTAGACAAAGAAAAGGCTTGGTGGCAGAAATCGAAAGTCCATTGGTTGGGGGAGGGAGATGGCAATACTAAATTCTTCCACTCCATGGCTAATGGGAGAAGAAAGAACAACTACATCTCAGCAATCACAGTTGACGGGGTATCGCATGCGGATCCTATTAATGTTCGAAATAAGATTGTGGAGTTCTATGACCATCTCTACGATTTAGAAGAAATTTACAAACCCTCTATGGACGGAATCCCTTTCCATTGCATTGATCCGAATAAAGCCAGGGAAATGGAAAAGGGGTTTGGGGAAGACAAGGTTAGGAAGGCTGTGGAAAGTTTGGGAAAAAACAAGTTGCCTGGGCAAGACGGATTCACCTTTGAATTCTACAAGGCTTGCTGGGACACTATTCGTTTTGACTTCATGGCCATGCTTTTGAAACTTCAGGACACAGGAAGAGTAGCCATAAGTATGAATTCCACCTTCATAGCCCTTATCCCGAAATGTGTCGGGGCTTCCAATATTTCGGAATACAGACCTATTAGCCTTATTGGGTGCGTGTACAAAGTCATCGTTAAAGTGTTAGCTAATCGGCTAAAGGAGGTAATCGGTCAACTCATTTCAAATGTGCAAGGTGCCTTCGTCTCGGGTAGACAACTTTTGGATATCGCGGCATCGACGATCGAAACGATCAACTCGGTTAAAAAGTGCAATGAAAAGGGTTGGATTCTAAAAATTGATATGGAAAAAGCTTATGATAGGGTCCAATGGGACTTCCTGGATTATGTTTTACACATAACGGGGTTTGGGAGCAGGTGGAGAAAATGGATGAGAGCTGCTATGCTTTCGTTTGGTTCTCGGTCCTCATCAACGGGATTCCTCAGGGCTATTTTCGGAGTAAAAGAGGGCTGCGGCAAGGTGACCCCTTATCACCCCTCCTGTTTAATTGCGTTAGGGAGAGACTTCACAACCTATTCAAGAGGGCTGAAGAGATAAACATAATAAAAGGGGTCTTGACGATGGAAAATGGACCGCGGATTTCACACCTTCAATATGCGGATGACACTATGGTCTTTTGTAACAAAGATGATGGAGACCGGGAGTTAAAAGCAAGTACGAACTTATTAACTATTTTTGAGGGAGTATCTAGTTAGAGAATTAACCTTCATAAATCGAGTCTGGTCTGAATTAATTTGTCAATGCAAGAGACCAAACAGGCAGCCATAGAAGTTCGGGTTCGGTGCAAGAGTGAATCACTCCCCATTAATTATCTTGGCATTCCTCTTGGGGTCAGAAGGAGTAGGGTGCGAATTTGGGACACGGCAGTTCAACGATTTCAACGGAGACTTGCCACTTGGAAGGGCAAATTGCTTAGCAATGGGGGTAGGCTTACCCTCATCAGATCCACGTTTGCGTCCATTCCAATTTTCATGATGACTCATCAAAGCTCTTCTATGCGTTACGAAAAAGCTAGAGAAACTATGAGAGACTTCCTTTGGGAAGGAGCTGGGGACCAAAAGAAATTTCATCTAGTCAATTGGGATGAATGCTGCGAAAAGAGAGAGAATGGGGGGTTAGGATTCAAAACTTAACTCTTGTTAATAAGTCCCTCTTAGGCAAATGGCTGTGGAGGTCGGGGGATGGGGAGAAAGGAACACTGTTTGGTGGCAAATCATCTCATCTAAATACGGAACATCATCTGGGGACAAAATGGCACCGTCAGCACCAATCATCTTTCAGCATGGTGGAAGTTCGTGAAAGAGTCTAGTCAAGAAGTCTCACAGGGAACGACTTTCAGTTGGGGAGACGGTCGGAAAATTCAGTTTTAGAAAGATATATGGGTTGGGGAGTAGCCCTTTCAAACGGTCTTCCCATCGATTTTTCTTCTCTTCGATTTGAAAGACGAGGTAATCAGTAACTTTGGGCAATTCATCGATGGAAACTGGGTGTGGAATATTAGACTTAGAAGACAATTGAGGGATTGGGTGATGGGGGCGTATTAGGACTTGCTAAGAGTTATTGGGGAGATTTCGCTCAACTTCGCCAATAAAGATACGAGATTATGGAAATACACTACTAAAGGAAACTTCACGGTTAAGTCTTTCTATAACTGATTGCTAATGCAGGAAAGAATGCTCTCGTATACCAGAAGATGGTCTGGGTTCTGGAAGATAAAGATGCCGCCAAAAATAAAATTCTTCGCCTGGTTGGTCAATCAGGGAAGAATCCTCACTCAAGATCAATTGATTCGAAGAAACATCCCGGTCCTGAACAAGTGCCCTTTATGTATGAGGGAAAGGGAATCAGTGGCACACATTTTGTTGCACTGCTCTTTCACGCAGAGCATTTGGCATAAGATCTTTTATATTTTTAATGTCCAATGGGTTCTTCCTTTGTGGCCAGCTGTCATGGTGGAAATGTGGAAATATATGGATGTTGATGACCATAGGAAGGAGTTATGGCTGCTCACGGTTTACGCTGTTTTTTGGGCTATCTGGAGAGAAAGAAATAACAGAGTTTTCACGCGTAGGGCAAAACCATTTTCCTTGGTTGTACGGGATATCAGAGATCTGGCGGTTTCTTGGAATGCTAGCAAGATGGAGGATTTCAATGAGGGATTCCTGCACTTCATGCTGCTCTGGGAGGACTGCTGCTCGTAAGTGTTGTTGGTGTCCTCTGGTAATGATGGGGGGACTGTTTTTTCGTTTCTAGTCCCAAGGGTTAGTTTTTTGGGGGCCCTGTGTTTTTTTGTGTAGTTCCTTACTACCCGCCAAGGTATATAATGCTTTGTTACCGTTTCAAAAATAAATAAATAAAGTTCGTAATCAAGCCAACTCACTCGTGGGGTTAGCCGTAATTCTGCACATAATATTAGTGTCAAATTGACCAACCCTAATTTGTTTCTTGTTCTTCCATATCACTAGATTGTCACAAAAGAATTATAATATCCAAAGTAGAATGCCTCTCATTAGGAGAACCATTGGTATGCTCCCGAACTTTCATGAACCTTCCCCTCATCAAGAGTAAGATGGTGGTTTCTCCTTAATTAATTGGTTGGCTTCACTCTAAGATAACTAGTTTCGTGCAATGGATCAATGGTGTACTTCCTCTAATAAATAAAAATTCCCTTCTTAGAGTGAGCAAGCAATTTCAAGCTCATGGAAGTATTTTAGGGTAACTAAATCCCTGATATCAAACCCTTTAATTATTCATTTAAACACTCCCTCTCAATTGAAACTTACCTATAATATGAGGTTTCTCTCAATTGAACTTGTGGAAATATCTAAGGCTGTGTTGTGGATTGCTCTTTGGAGCCAAGGAGCGGCCCACTTAAAAGAGCAGGTTTAAATTGGTCTTTTAAAGAGAACCAAATTCAGCTCTTTCACTGTCCGAAAGAGCTAAGAGCACTTATAACTAAACACAGTCCTATATTAAAGTGCTCTACACTAGAGCAGAGAGCTGCTCTTTGCCTCCAAAGAGCAGTCCCAAACACAGCCTAAGTTTTTCACATAGATGAAGACGATGCATGAAGAAGAGAAAGGAAGAAAGAAGCCTATAGAGAGAGAAAGAGAGAGTCAAAGCGAGAACAAGAGAATGAGACAGGAGGGCATGTTACTGTTCATTTAAATAGTGATTCACCGTTCATCTCCCTTTCTTGTATTTAATTATTCATTTTTACATAACTGCCACTCATAAGTTATTAAAACCAAAATACTGAATCTACCCCCAAAGCATCCTAAACTATATAAGCGCTCAACATTAAGCCATATACATACCAAACTAAGATATGTTAACACTCCCTCCCGAGTTGGAGGATAGATATCTTCAATTCCTAACTTGGAGAGGAGTGATCAAACTGATTATGTAAAACTGCCTTGTTGACATATTTGCTAGTTGATTCACCAATTTCAGATATGTAGAGATTTTGTTAGTACCCACTTTGTCACAAATACAGTGACAAACTACTTCAACGTGCTTTGTTCTTTCATGGAGCACTAGATTATTGGACATGTGAGAAGCAATTTGATTAAACGATATAAGGAGGAGGGTTGAGTTATTACTTGTAGTGTTTCTTACTTGTAAAATTATTGTTTACACACCTACTTACACTAATGAGGAAACAAATAATACTCACACATACACCACTTTATCTAGATTCTAAATACACCTGAAATGGGTCTACGCACACACACCACTAAGGCTAATATAACATCACCAACACTCCCCCTCAAGTTGGAGCTTAGATGTCTACCATGTCCAACTTGGAGGTGATCTCATTCAATCTATTTCCTCCAATGCCTTTGTAAGGATATGCGCAAGCTGATTTTCTGTTTGAATGTGAGTAATACTAATCTCATTAGACTCAATTTTCTCTCCGATGAAGTGGCCTCCTACTTCAATATGCTTGGTTCTCTCATGAAAGACTGAGTTCTTTGCAATATGGTGAGCACCTTCATTATCCCCATAGAGAATCATGGGCAAAGTGACATTAATTCCCAAAACGGCCAAAATGTGCTTCCACAACAATCCTTCTCTAGCCCCTTCAGACATGGCTATGTACTCCCCCATTGCACTGGAGTTTGATAGTATGTGCTGCTTCATAGATTTCCATGTACCAAGTTTCCTCCAAGGAAAGTGCAATATCTGGTAGTGGATCTCCTATCATCAAAACCCTCGGCCCAATCTGCATACGTAAATATAGTCACATCAAGATGTCCATGCTTGCTATATAGGAGCCTTCTGTCGGGGCTTCCTTTTAGGTATTGCAGGATCCAATGCACCACATCAAGATGTACACTCGGTGGTGAGTGCATATGCCGATTCATTACACTAACTGCATAGGCAATGTTCGGCCGGGGTATGTTCAGATAAATAAGTTTTCCACAAGCCTCTGGTACATGTGCGGATCCTTGAGGAGTTCACCTTCCTCTCCATTCAGCTAACGGTTTTGTTCAGTGAGATTGATAGCCGACTTTCATCCCAATATTCCTACTTCATGCAATAAATCTGAAGTATACTTTCTCTGTGACAATACAATCCCTGCTTAAACCTTGCTACTTCAATTCCAAGGAAATACTTTAGGGCCTTATTCATCTTGCACACTTTCTCAATCTCCCCCTAAGATATATAGAGCCATTGCCCATGGTACTTGTGAGATATCGTGGTTGCGCTCCCTCCTTTATGAGCTTGGTTTCCCCGTTTGTAGCTCCATACTGCTTTATTGTAATAATGAAGCAGTTCAGAAGATTACTTCAGACTCTGTACTTAATTAGTGGACCAAACATATTGAGGTTGACATTCATTTTGCCCAAAAGTGTTTGTGATTGATCACTGGATCTCATTACATTTTTATAGCAGCTGACAGTGATATAGAGCCATGGGGCCTAGTACTCTTTGTCATATGGTTTGTCAAGCATGGCATCTTGGATCTCCATGCACCAACTTGAAGGGGGGGTGTTAGCATTCTCATATGCTTAGTTACTGTGTATGGTGTTTGAGTAGTAGTGTTGGGCATGTATGTACAAATTTAATTCTTAATATAAATACTACTGAAGGTCATTCCAGTCACTAAGCCTTCTCATTATTCTTCTGTTACTTCTCTGTTGTTCTTCCTCTAGCCCTATGCTTAACACCACTCTTCAACCCTAATACCAACAACCTAAACCATTCACCATCTAACCCTAAGACTTTCTAATCATATCTCATGACAGGTATAAAGCCGATACATCTCAGGAATAGTAAAAAGAGACATTGTTTATGCAACGTCCAAAATGCTTTAGTATCTTGGTATAAGAACATTTTGTCTTGCTATGGGGATTAGAGTTTACACTTCTTAAGAATACTAAAGGATTATCTCTGTTCATTCTACATCAGCTGCTGACAGTTGTCCTACACTCTTGGGAGAAATTGATTGCAATTTTCTGCATAGAGATTCTAGCTGCTACTGCTCTAAGTTGAGAAAATGGACAGGAATCTTCAGTTTCGATACATTGAGTTCCTTACTGCAAAAGAATTGGAGTATCATCGTTACAAAGTGCACTTAATGAGAAGGAAATACTGCTAAGGACTTAACAGTATGAAGTGGGAAAGTTTACCTATACGAAACTAGTTGAATATAACCATATAAAACTAGTTGAAGAAAATAAAAGGTGCAAATTTGTAGATGAATCAGTACACAGTAACTTCTCTTAAAACTGACGCAAAGTATGTACTTGTTCCCTATCGTTCTTATATTAGAGAGTAATAGCAGCATCATGTTGTACCCCATCTTTCAAGTTATTAGTGTGGATCTGCATTTTGATATGTCAAGGCTCTAGACAGAAAGAGTCTACCTAATTCTGTGAATACCTATTACAATGACAAAATTAAAATATATTTTGCTTGTGCTTTGTATAGATTTATGTTATATGTGAATTTCTGCAATATGGGGGGAACAGTTCTTGTAATGGGTACTTATAGTATCATCCTAAGAAATGTCTATGTTAACGTTTCCTCTTGATAGTTATCCTATTGTGGATTAAAATTGTTTGCCTTCTTATACGACCTTGGTTCTTTATGTAACAGATGTTGCAAGAACCTCATTGGAACTGATGGAGAAGGAATTAAGTTGTTTGAGAATGAATAGGGGGGAGACACTCAAAAGAATGAACGACAACTGGTATTGCTTCAGATCTGATTTGATTTTCTGATGCAAATATGAAGATCTTGTTCATTTATGATTTTTTTTTTTTTATGGGAAAGAAGTACGTTTAAATGAGGGAGTCTCAAAGTTACCACTGGGATTGAAACTTCTTGATTCACTAGATCGATTTCTATTGAATTGATTTCCTATGGAAAGTTCAGTTAACGCAGTTACTTTCCAATGGCATTAAAGATCTTATCTAGAAATTCTATATATTTTCAAGGGCGTTTAAGTTCATGGTTTGCCCAACAAACCACGAAATGTCACGGAGGAGCTCTAATCATTGAAAAGGCGTACTACAATTCAAGAAATTGCTTTCTTAGTTTCAAATTACCAAAGTCCTTGAGGGAACGAGACATTTTCTATAACATTTTATGGATGGATTCAATCAGCGAAATGGAGAGTGGTGCTGAATGAACCCTTCCAGATTCAGTCAGCGTCTCTCCCAAGGGTTATGTTCAAGGGCTGGTCGAGTAAGTATAGCTGCCTCTATAGCACCAGAATCTATATATATATATATATAAATTGTGTTAGTAACAAGGGGGCGAGATCATCTAATTTTTCCCTATCATTTTCTCTGTCCCTCTCTATTCTCATCTTCTCCTACCTAATTCTAAGCCTAATCTCCAAATTCTAATAACCTACATCAACACTTGCATCTCCCATACTATTGTTGACGTTAGTATGACATCATACCGACATTAGCGTAGTCAAATAGTTGACCTCGAATTAGGTAAAAGACACCATGGCTTTGATCAGATCTATGAGGTGATCAACTTTAATATAGAAGTCATTTTGGATTTGAGATATATTTTTGACGCGGGACAACGACCCTAAAATACGTGAATGCCCATGATATGCTAATTTGTCGAAATTAAACTAATTAATTGAACAATTAAGCACAAATTAAAGCAATACCTTAGGGTTTCGCGGAATTTCGCTTAAGTGACCATGTTTGGTTCACGTAAGGTCCAATCCGACACGCGAGATCTATTAGGAAATGCAGAAGAGGCGATCCTAGAGATAGAACTCTAGCTCTTTCTAGGTTGGGGCACTCAATCGTAGTTCGCGGTGGAATCGGTGGCTCCTTGCTAGGGCTTTTGAATTGAAGGTATTAACGACATAAATCGAGCAAGCTTGAACCCAACAACGGTCATGGATCAACGGGTTAGGAAGAGATTCGATCCACACGGATGGACATCAAGGTTGCCCTAGATCTAGGGTTTGGGAATTGGAACAATCAATTAAAAGGGGAAGAATTAGATGCAAGGTTAAGGAGAACCTAGAAAGATCAAACAAGGATAAGAAGTAAAGAGAAGATCAAAGATACATGGGCATCTCACCCTTAGCCTCACACCAAATCCACATAGGGAAGAAGACTCGCTCTTCAAAGCTTATCTCAAGCCCAAAATGCAATGCACTTTCATTAAAATCAACCAATGCCAAAAATGGCTTACAAAATAGGCTTTATAGGGATTATAAATGGGAATAACCCTAAAATAGAAAAGTACTATGATACCTTAAAAGGTAACTTACATCTGAAACAAAAGAGACTACAAAAAAAAGGATAAAAAGGACAAATGGCGTGATCCACGAATTCTCAGATTCTGTCTTGTGAACCCACTTCACTAAGTATTTCTGAAACCCTCCACCATGGGTGGAGACCGTATGATCATCTAAGATCTCGATTACATCTCTTTTCGGCTCATTTGGAGGAGGTATAGGTTGCGGGGTATGGGTCAATTCGTGATTAGAGGACGTTTGGAAAGGATTGCAAGGGAGTGGGGTTGAGCCTAGATAATGAACTAGGTTTTACTTGTTGAACCTCGAGCTAACCCCCATATCTTAAGGAAGCTCAATAACATATGCATTCGGACCACTCCTTGCTACAATCCTGAAAGGTTCGGCGTTGCACACTTGGAGCTTCTTCGCGATTCCTGATGGAAATCGTTTAGGCCCAACCCGAACCATCACATGCTCACCGATTTGGAATTCCTTGAAACGCTTGTGGGAATCCGCCGATAACTTGTAATTATCATTGCTCGAATTAATTTTACGTCTAATTTCGGCATGCAAATTATGAATATGTTGCGCAAATGTATCTACGGACTTTGACGTGCGGTGAGATGCAGACATGGGGATCAAATCTGGGGGTGTCCTTGGCTTGTGACCATGCACCACTTCAAATGGACTCTTACCTGTGGACCTATTGAAAAAATTATTATATGCAAACTCGGCTACTGGTAGGATGGAATTTCAAGTCCTAATGTGATCGCCATCAAGACAACGAAGGAGATTGCCTAAACTCCTATTGGTAGTTTTCGTTTGGCTATTGGTTTAAGGGTGATATGCCTATGAAAATTGGAGCATAGTACCCATCATGTGCCATAGGGTTTTCCAAAAGTAACTGGTGAACTTGACATCCTTGTCCGACACAATGGTCTTGGGTAACCCGTGGAGACGTACCACCTCTCCGAAAAATAATTTCGCAATATGGGTGGCATTGGAGGTTTTATTGCATGGTATGAAGTGGGCCATTTTGGAGAAACGGTTCACTACAACAAAAATGGAGTCGTGCTTTCGGAGAGTCTTGGGAAGACCCAACACGAAGTCCATTGAGACGTCTTGCCAAGGTGTGTGGCACCGGCAAGGGAGTGTACAAGTCGGTATTTTGCCTTCTCTGCTTGGAGACTTGACAAGTGCAGCATTGTCGCACAAATCGCATGAGACCAGGCCAAAAGAACCAATCTTCGACGAGCGCAATGGTCTTGTTGCACCCGAAATGGCCAACAATCTCTCTGGCATGCAACTCCCAAATGAGGAAGTCACGCAACGAACTGTGAGGGATGCATAGGCGATTGCTCATGAACAAGTACCCATCCTGCAAGGTATAGGTGGGGCTAGTGCTTGTTGGGTCATTAAGGAGGGTGTTGTACTCTTTCCCGAAATTGGGGCACTCAGGATACTCTTCCCTCAACCGATCAAATCCAATGACCTCAGTGTTCATGGATTGCAAGGTCGCCACCCGACGACTAAGCGCATCCGCAACTTTGTTCTCAACGCCGACCTTATGTTTCAACACAAATGTGAACCCTTGGAGGTACTCGACCCATGTTGCGTGCCTAGGGTTGAGTTTCTTTTGAAAAGCAAGGAAACATAAAGCCTCGTGGTTGGAAAACAAGACAAATTCATGCAGTCGGAGGTAGTGCTTCCAATATCATAGGGCTTGGGAGACTGCATAGAAATCCTTCTCATAGGTGGAGTATTTTTGCTTCGCCTCATTGAGTTTCTCACTAAAGTAGGCCATAGGGTGGCCTTCTTGGTTAAGCACTCCTCTTATACCCACACCCGAAGCATCGCATGCGACCTCAAAGATTTTAGAAAAGTCCGGTAGGCGCATGAAGGATGTACTAGTCATTTTCTCCTTTATCTCGGCAAAGGCCTTCGTCACGGCTTTGCTCCATTGAAACTCCCCTTTCTTCATGCAATCGGTGATGGGAGCCATAATGGTGCTAAAGTTTCGGATGAAGCGACGATAAAACGTAGCCAACCCATGGAAACTACGGACATCATGGATATTCTTGGTTCGGGCCACTCGACAATAGCCTTAACTTTTTCTGGATCCGGGACCATCCCATATGTCGAGACAATGAACCCTAAGATGACAACGGATCGTTGCATAAACGTGCACTTCCTAAAATTTGCATATAGCTTCTCTCTCCTTAAGGTCTCACAAACCGACCGAAGGTGGGCTAAGTGTTGCACCTTATCGCTACTATAGATCAAAATGTCATCAAAATACACCGCAAGGAATTTACCCATAAATGGTCGCAACACTTGGGTCATGAGCCTCATGAAGGTTCTCGAGGCATTAGATTGCCCAAAAGGCATGACCATCCACTCATAAAGACCATCTTTGGTCTTGAAGGCGGTTTTCCATTCATCATTGGGGCGAATACGGACTTGATGGTAGCCACTCTTAAGGTCCTTCTTGGAGAAGATAGTGGTATCGATCATCATATCCAACATATCATCGAGCCTCGGTATAGGGAACCTATACTTGATTGTAATCTTGTTGATGGCCCGACTATCCACAAACATTCGCCAAGTACCATCCTTCTTAGGCCCAAGTAGTACGGGTACGATATAAGGGCTCAAGCTCTCTTGGATGAACCCCTTCCGAAGGAGCTCATCAACTTGCCGCGCTAACTCGGCATGTTCAACCGGATTCAACCTATAATGGGGCAGGTTTGGTAGGGTAGATCCGGGAACTAAGTTTATGGTGTGTTGGATGTCACGCATTGGAGGGGGCTCATCGAGCAAGTCTTCTGGGAAGACATCCACAAATTCTTTTAAAATTGGCTCAACCTCCTTAGAGTGTTCGCCTGTAGACTCGAGAGCACGCTTAACGGTGATGATAGCATACACCACGCTCTCGTTCAAAGAAGCCTTCTCAAACTCCTAATGGCTCACAATATTAATGGTCTTAGATGGACCACCCTTCTTATCAACCTTCTTGTTCAATGGTGTCTTGGGAGGTAAGGGGTTTAATTTTATCTTCTTGCCCTCATGTATGAACCTGCACACATTCGATCGCCCAAGGAGGGTCACGTTCATGTCATAGAGCCAATGCCTCCCCAAGATGATGTGGCCCACATCGCACCACAAGGTGTCTGAATATGAGGCTAACTGTATCGGTATGCGACACCTTTGGGACACAGGAATAGAGGAGAAGTCGACTCATGCGATTTTATATTGTCTCAAGTGGGGCTCGAGTGTAAGCCCTAAGCGGGTAATGGTGTGTCAACGTGACGTTCGTGCAACTCTCGCTATTCACGATGACCTTACAACTATTCTCACCACACTTGGCGTAAGTATAGAAAATGTTATCTCTATGTCAATCGTCCTTCTCATCACGTTGAGGTTGTGCAAGGGCACACCTCATGACTGAGCAATCTTGGATGCAAGTTAGTGCATGAGTACCATCATCACCTTCCTCATCACTAGGCATGACAACCGGTTCATACACTTCCTCTTCAACACCTTTTTCCTCATTAACCTCTTCTTCAGCCAAGAGGTTCCTTTGGGGGTCTCTCGTAGGGCATTAGGCGGCAAAGTGACCAAACCCATGACACTTGTAGCACTTAGTTTGAGAGCCACCCCTTGCGGACTCACCCACCACACCTTTCCCTTTGTCAAGCCTTACACTTATAGGAATGGGTTGTGTAGGCTTGGGAGGTGGGTTCTTGGCACTAGGCTTTCCTTCTCCGACTCGATGGCTACGGGCATGCGGTTCAAATCGTCTCACCGCCGTCATTTTCAAATACCGTTCAAGGTCTTGTACAATGGCGTAACACTCCTCAAGAGTGTCAACGGGGTGGGAGATCAACTCTTTTTGCAACTCCGTTGCAACCCAATGCGGAACCTAGAAAGAGTGACTGGAGGATCTTCCAACACATTGGCTCTCATCATGAACTCCTCAAACTTGCTAATGTACTCGGTCACAGGCATACTACCTTAGCGTAAATTTTGCTATTGATCCAGTAGGCGATGGTAGTATGATAAAGGAACGTACTTTTCTTTTAGTCGCTCCCTTATGTCCTCCCAACGGGTAATGGGAGCATGACCCGCATTCACTTGCATACGCTCGACGTTGACCCAAAAGAGTCGAGTTTGGCCAATGAGCTTCATTTTAGCGAGTCTAACACACCGCTCATTGTCCATCTCATACCATTCAAAATGGTGATCCATATCGGAGACCCAATCAAGAAAGACTTTAGGATTCATTCTTCCATCGAAAGTCAGAAACTCAACTCGGACATTCATGAGGTGTTTCTCATCCCGATCGTAGTCATCTCCACGATGAACTACTTTCATTTGGTTCCGATTCTGGCCCTCGGGTCAACCGCCAAGCTCAAAACACGGACTGTTACGCTCCTTCCGTCGGTCGTGTTATTCCTCATCTCCTTCCAACCGTTCCAAGCAGTTGATAAGCAAACCATTAGAGGCAGCCATAGCCCTACGGGCTTCCTCCATTACATTCATCCTTTTATTCATGGTAATCATCAAGGCTTGGATGCCCTTAAGAGCATCGGCAAGTACATTCGTGTCCATGGTGACCACGACTCACTAATATGGGTTCTACAATGGCACAACTATGAAACACAAATGAATGAATAATGTTATTAAACATGCGATGTGCTCGCAAATGAACACTCAAACACCCTAACCTAGAACCTAAGCTCTGATACCAAAACTGATGCAGGACAACGGCCTTAAAATATGTGAATGCCCATGATATGCTAATTTGTTGAAATTAAACTAATTAATTAAGCAATTAATCACAAATTAAAGCGATACCTTAGGGTTTCGAGAAATTCCGCTTAAGTGAACATGTTTGGTTCACGTAGGGCCAATCCGATGCGCGAGCTCTATTAGGAAATGCGGAAGAGGCGATCCTAGAGATAGAATTCTAGCTCTTTCTAAGTTGGGGTGTTGGGGCGTTCGATCGTAGTTCGTGGTGGAATCGGTGGCTCCTTGCTAGGGCTTTTGAATTAAAGCGGTTAACGGCACAAATCGAGCAAGCTCGAGCCCACCAACGGTTATGGATCAACGGGTTAGGATGAGATTCGATCCACAAGGATGGACATCAAGGTTGCCCTAGATCTAGGGTTTGGGAATTGGAACAATCAATTAAAAGTGGAAGAATTGGGTGCAAGGTTAAGGAGAAAATAGAAAGATCAAACAAGGATAAGAAGTAAAGAGAAGATCAAAGATATATGGGCATCTCACCCTTGGCCTCACTCTTCAAAGCTTATCTCAAGCCCAAAATGCAATGCACTTTCATTAAAATCAACCAATGTCAAAAATGACTTACAAAATAGGCTTTACAAGGATTACAAATGGGAATAACCCTAAAATAGAAAAGTACTATGTTACTCTAAAAGGTAACTTACATTTGAAACAAAAGAAATTACAAAAAAAAGGATAAAAAGGACAAATGGCGTTACGAGCGATAACCAAGGGTTGCTTGAGCGACTTTAGGTCGAAAGTTTTAGCCTAAAATTATGAAGTTCCTTCACTTGAGAGACTAAAGGCCGAGGATTTGCCCACATTTCTGAAGTAATCTCGCTTGAGCGAGAATGGTGCTCGCTCGAGCGATCCTGGGCATGGGCTTTTCTCGGGGACTAATCCTTAAGGCTTTTCTCCATTGGCGCCATGGCTCCTCCATCACTTCTTCTTCTGCCGGTATACCTGGTACAGCCTAAAACCTAGATCCTCGTTGGCGGCATCCCCGTCAATTTTGGGAGTTCGAAGGGGTTTCTTAAGCTTGGTAGTTTCATGGATTTCGAGGATCTTGACCTCTGACGGATTAAACCTGTCAGCACTTGGATCAGTTTTCCATTCTTAATAAGCCCATGAAATTGTTTTTAATTTGGATTTGTGTGGAAGCATGTTTTGACAAATTTTTTGAACTTCACACATTTTTGCTCCAATTCACGTTTTTCTTACTAGCTTCTGTGAGATTTATTGGCAGGATATGTTATTTGCATTTGGATCAGAATTGACACCCTTTCATTGGGCTGTGGTCTCGTTGGGTTTGGTTCAAATTTGAGTGAGATTTATTGTAACGACCTATGCATTGTGGTAGTTGATTTATTTCTCTTCAAATAAATTATAGAATAAAATAAATTTATATTTGTAGTATTTAACTTTATTACCATAGTATAATATATTTTTGTGTTTCATGTGCCATTAAGATCCGTTTGCGATTGAGATGTGAAAAAGAAATCCTTCACTCAGAAATTTAGGAGGTTTTTTTAACCTCTCTAATGTCTCAGTCTAAATTTCTTATTGAAGAGATAATCCCTCGGTAATTTCTCCCAAATTCTCTCTCTCTCTCTGTATCTATCTCTCTTTTGATAGAAATTTGAGTGCCAAGTCATCTAAACCCCCTACTTTCCTCACTCTTTGTACGCATAAAAAAAGATCTCATCTTTTGAAATCTAGCACAACCCAACCCTATTTTATCTCCAATTTCTTTCTTATTGGCCTATACAAGCCTAGCTTCTTACTTCCTTTCTCTCTTGATTCTTGAATGCGCACAACACAGAAAAGAAATTTTTCTAAATCTTTGTCGCTACTAAGCAGCTCAACTCACTTCTACGTCAACCTTCTTAGTGGTCCAACAAGGCCCATCCGCCCCTATTCTTTCCTTGCAACTCGCGCAAAGAAAAAGGAAATTTAAAAAAAAAAAAAAACCCGAACTTTTACCCCGATATCACTAACACACCTAAACTATTGATATTGTCAAATTAGCACCCGTATAAATCATAAGTTCATCAACTAGACCAGTGTCGTCAACTCTCATTAATATACGAACGCAAAACGCTGGTTACAACCTCGCCACATCGGCAAGCCTGTGCCAAACCATTTCCGAGTGCTAATTTGACAATATTAACTAACTAGTTACCGAGTGCTAATTTGACAATATCAATAGTTTAGGTGTGTTAGTGATATCGGTTGTAAACAAATCTAGCACAAGCCAGCCCGGCCATCTTACTTCTCTCACGCCTCTTCATCAACTCCCTCTCTCTCTCTCTCTCTCTCTCTCTCTCTCTTGTGACCACCACACCATACGCCCCTTTTCCACTCTTGTTCTTCTATGTACATAAAGGAAAAAAAGGATTTTGTAGTGGAGAAGAAGAGGGATCTCAATTCCTAAAAGAAAAAAAGGATTTGTTTTTATTTTTTTATAGAGATTTATAATATGATAGTAAGGTTTTGCATACCGATTTTTGAGATTCTATATGGAGGCAAAAGTAACATATTGAGATTTCTATAAGAAATTTAGGATATTGTAGAGAGATCCTATTTTTGTATATTATATAGGATTGCTGATACTTGATTGATTTTATGTTTTGACAATTGGAGGTTCTTGATCAAAGTGTAGAAGGTTCGCGCCAAATTCGAAGCGACAACAGAGAACCAAGGCCCCGGATTCTACCTTCTTGCAACGTTGGGAATCGAGGTAGGTAGTTGTTGGAATTGTCCCACATTGTTTGTGGGCAGGCCCTTCTTGGGCTCTTTATATCTTGGGCAAACCTCACCTTACAAGCCGGTTTTGTGAGGTTGAGTTAGGCCCGTTGGATTTCTACAGTAGTTAGCTTTCTCTTCGATCTAAACCTTGCTAGAGACTGTTTTACGACAGGTTCATCTTACAAGATGGAGTTTGTGAGAAACCGAGAACTTTTAGGAACTTTTAAATTCAGCAATTTGTTGAATATGTATTATAATTATATAATGGATTTTGATGGTCCAATTTGTTTCAATGTAAATTTTGATGTTTGATGGTTAAACTGCAATCTTTTCTCCAAATTTTCTTTGTACATTATCGAGATATATTTAATATGAACTTATAATAGTTAACCAAGGCGTAATGTGACGAGTTGAAGTTGTTTAATGCCTCAAACTGCCTTGTGATCCATCCATTCCGAGATGGTTACGATAGTTAGAGAGACCATAACTTTTAAATTATATGCTCAATGTCGAGTTGCTTTTGGGTCATGTGGATCTGGGCGAGGTTTACAAAACTCTTGAAGACACCCTAGACTGATTCTGTCTCGAGTATCTACGAAAATCAGTTTAAAATTAGCTACTTGGATCTGTAAAACAGTTTTCAAGTTTCAATCTAAATGAAAAACAAGTGTTGTTGATGCATGGTCTACTAATGATGTTCTGCTATGACACACTCGTTTTGGACATCTTCCTCTTCTGCATATACACATTTTTGTTTCGAGAAAAATTTAGTTCTTTTGATAGTTTGAAATTGTGATGTGAAGTTTGTCAAATGTCAAAACATTGTAGAGCATCTTATCCTATTAGTGGTAACAAGAATAATACTCTTTTTCACATTATACATTCTGATGTTTGGGGGACAACCCCTGTGGTTTCTTTACCTTTTATTTGTTATTTTATTTCATTCATTGATGTTTGCACTCAGTTTGCTGCAATATTTTCCATCAAATCCAAAGATGAGTTCACTACGATTTTTCTTGTATTTCACAAGTTGGTCTAACTTAATACCGTGCAACTGTAAAGGCCTTGAGATATGATAATGGTGGGGAGTATGCTTCTTATAATCTTCAGTTTTAACTATATATTCATCGGATTGAGTGGCAAATCACTTTTCCTTACACCCCACAACGAAATGGGGCTGCTGAATGGAAAAATAGGCAGTTGCTTGAAGTTACCCATGCATTACTAAGTGGTATGATTTAGGGCGTTTTTTTTAAGCCCGACCCTAACCCAGACCTAGAAGTACTTACTCAAGTACAGCCTTAACAGGCTGGGTTGCTGGTTTTGTTTTTAAGCTAAAAAAATTTTAAATCAAATTTTTTTAGCTAAAACTCTTTAACCAAAACATGGGGATTTTGTAGTGGGCTTAGAAGCTTTGGTGAAGTTTTACTACAATGCCCCAATGGTTAAACCATCAATGGTTTAATCTTAGGGCATTTTAGTAAAGTGACCTGGAATTAAAACCTATTCTGGATATGTAATTATTATAAATAATTTTATATTATATATTTATACATACATAAAAACCGGCCTAGGTCCGGGTGTTGGGGTACCTAGTCCAAGCCTGACCGGTTTAACTTGGGCCAGAACATGCTTAGCCCGGGTTGGGTCTTGGGCAGGGCTCGCACCCAAAAATCTTGCTATTTCGGTTTGAGTACGGGCTGAAATATCTGGGCCAACCATTGAGAGCCCTAGGTATGAACGTCTCTAAAGGCTTATGGGGAGATGATGCTCTTACTGCTAGCTTCCTTATTAATTGGATGTCGTCTTTCGTTCTTGATTACAAGTCTCTTCATCAGCTATTGTGTCCTCAAAGTCGTCTCTTGTTCCTCCTCATCTTTTCCATTGCTCATATTCCATCCCCTCACCGTGATAAGCTATCTCCCAAATTTATCAAATGCATCTTCAATTGTTACGCTCCTACCAAAAAGGATGCAAGTGTTGGGATCCACTTCTGGGAGACTGTTCATTACTATGGGCATTATTTTCTGTGAATCCACTTCATTTTACTCTTCTTTCCAGTGCCCTCTTCATGAGGAATGTTCTAAGGGAGAGAACATTGCTCCAGTGTGGCCCTATATCTCAAATGATGTCAATGAGGAAGTTGCAGTTGAAGCGAAGATCAAGACCCTCAAAGAGAGGTTACTTCTAAAAAAGGAGATAAATTTAACAAGTTTGGAAAAGGCAAAACCTTCATTTAAGGTGAAGCCTTTAAAAGGAGGAAGAAGGTCAATCTCACTCATATCACAAATCAAGTTTCGTCTTCTGAAGCAGGTTTACCAAGTAACGATCCTTCTTCATACATAGATTTGGATCTTCCTATTACTGTACGCAAAGCTCCCATGTTTTGTACATCTCATTGCATCAGTAAATTTCTATCGTACCATGCTCTCTCAGTTTCATATTCCTCTTTTATATAGTTATTGGATTCAACCTCTATTCCTTGTAGTGTGATTGATGTTTTATCTCAGTTGTAGTGGAAAAAGGTTATGGTGCAGAAAATGAATGTGTTGGAAAAACAATACATGTGAAGTAAATGTGCTTCTAGATGGAAAGAAGGTGGTTAGATGCAAGTGAGTTTTTACTGTTAAGTATAGGCCAGATGGATCTATAGAGAATTACAAGGAAAACTTGTGCAAAAAGGGTTTACTTAGACATACGGGATTGATTACCAAGATACATTTTCTCCAGTTTCCAAGTTAAACACTGTTCGTATACACTTTTCGGTTGTTGCATACATAAAATGGCCGTTGTATCAATTAGATGTCAAAAATGTTTTCTTAAATAGAAAATTATAAGACATCTATATCACACTTCCCCAGAGTTCTCTCTTCATGGGAAGAAAGGATTAGTTTACAAACTTAATAAAGAAATATATGGATTGAAGCATTCACCTCAAGTTATTAAAAAAATTAGTGATATTGTTATCTAGTTCGGATATCAGAGGAGTCATTATGATCACACTCTTTGTCAAGAAAGGATCTAGTGTACGGCTTTGTTGATGACATTATTGTCATGGATGATGACCGTGAAGAGATCATGAAATTAAAGTATTATTGTCTAAGTCAAGTTTTGATATCAAAGATTTGGGGCCTCTCAAGTTATTTTTGGGCATAGAATTGGCTTGGTCAGATAAGGTAATTATTCTATGGCATAGGTGTTAAAACAGCTGGGATGTTGGGGAATAAACCTCTTGATTTCCCTATAGGCCATAAATATAGGAATAATGCAGAAGATGGAGAGGTGCTCATTGAGATTGTTATGTATCAGAGATTGGTTGGAAAGCTTATATACCTTACTAGCACTAGGTTGGACATTACATATGCTATGAGTGTCGCCAGCCAACATATGGACTCTCCTTGGGCTACACACCTCGATGCGATGCATAGGATCCTTCGATATTTGAAATATATGAAAGTGCTTAGTGGCTTAATGTACAGTGCTCATGGTCATTTAGATGTTGAAGTATTCACAAATGCTGAATAGAGCTGGATCAATTAGTGATAAGAGATCTACTACAGGTTGTTGCACCTTCTTTGGGGGAAATTTGGTCATGCGTAAAAGTAAGGAACAACATGTTTCTCATTGTAGTGCAGAAGGAGAGTTGACGGGGACGCCACATACATGGACATTAGATTCGGACCACATCAGTTTTACCGGTGTCGGAAGAAGCGTAGAGGAAGCCCGGAGGAGAAAGGAGGAAGAGGACACGTGACATCGTCGAGACATCGCCACACAATGGCCATGTGACATCTGCCTGGCACATCCTGTCATAGTGTCATGACACGTCGGCAACGATTCGATTTGGATTTTATTTTTTATGCAAAAACTTCCATTTTTAATTTTATTTCTATTAGGACTCTTTCTTATTTCGAGTTTAATTATTGATGGCCTATATATAGAAGCTTGTAAACACCTTTTAATTAGTTGATTGATTATTTGAATGTTTTTATGCTTGAGTAATCTTTGCCTGAGATGGGTTTGGTGTGAGGCCAAGGGAGTGATTCCCAAAAGCCATTGTTATTTTCTCTATCATATTTGCTATCTCTCGATCTGTGCTTGCTTCTCTAAACCTCAGCCTAATTGTTTCCTTCGATCCCGAAACCCTAGACTTTGAACCCTAAATCACACAAGCCAATACCCGTTCTGAACCATAAACCGACATAAAAGCCATAAGCCTTTTACAAACCCTAATTCCCTTCTACAACCCAAGTTAGAATCAATCACAATCTACAGCAGGCAAGACGGCGCTAATCTCGAACGCTAGAGTTCTATCTCTAGGCAGATCTTGCCTCAATTTTGAAAGTACTTGCGCATCGGATTGGACACCCTATTCGGATCTCGTGTGGTCTACTCATCAAAATTTCGCAAACCCTCAGGTATTTTAAGATAATTTTACGATTAAACTTGAATTAATTTATTTAATTTCGGCAAAATTGCATAAAATCATAGTCACGCATTTTAGGGTTCCCGTCCCCCGTCAGTTTTGGTATCAAAGTCAGGTTTCTAGGTTAGGGCATCTTTGCTTGTCATCTTTATTTTATTGCATTATTTTTTTGTCCATATTGCATTCCATATTAGAACCCTAATAGACCTTGCGATCACCATGGACTCGAGTGCGATTCTCAATCCCCTTAATGGCATGCGAGAAGAGTTGGGTGCGATTAGTGCGCGACTGAATACCATTGAGCAAGACCAAATATCCCTAGGAGTTGGTAATGATAGATTACGTGATCGAATCAACCAATTGGAAGCGATAGGTGGGCTGGAAAATCAACACCAAGAGCGTGAATGTCCCCACTTGGAACGTAATGGTCGCCAAGACAACCGGAACCGTAGGGATCATCGTAGAGATGACTATGACCCCGAAGTTCAACTCCTTAAGAATGTCCGAGTTGAGATTCCGACTTTCGATGGAAGAATGGACCCTACCGTCTTCCTCGATTGGCTTTCTGACATGGACCAACACTTCGATTGGTATGCCATGAATGACGACCGTTGCGTTAGACTCACTAAAATGAAGTTGGTTGGTCAAGCTCGAATTTTCTGGCTCAATGTCGTGCGCATTAGGGTGAACGCGGGTTGTCCTCCCATTACCCGTTGGGACAACATGAAGGAACGACTTACAGAGAAGTATGTTCCTTTATCATACCACCAACGCCTCCTCGACTAGTGGCAAAACTTACGCCAAGGTGGTATGCCCGTGACCGATTACATTGCCAAATTTGAAGAGTTCATGATGAGGGCAAAAGTATCGGAAGACCCTGAAATCACTCTCTCTAGATTTTGCACCGGATTGCGACTTGATTTGCAAAAGGAGTTGATTTCTCACCCCATAGAAACTCTTGAAAGATGTTATGCTGTTGTGCAAGATCTTGAACGGTATTTGAAAACTATGGTGGTGAAGAGGACCGAGTCCCAATATAGTAACCAACGATTCAGTGAGGGGCGATTCAATCCTCCTACCAAACCTACACAACCCGCCCCTACCAATTCTAGGTTTGAAAAGGGAAAAGGTGTGGTCGGGGAATCCTTAAGGGTTAATTCTCCAATAAAGTGCTATAAATGTCATGGGATGGGACACTTTGCCGCCCAATGCCCTACGAAAGAACCCCAAAGGACTCTTCATTGAGGGACGAGGAGGATGATAATGAGGTAGTGGTTGAAGAGGAAGTATTTGAACCGGTTAGCACACCCAGTCATGAGGAGGGTGATGCTATTAGTCATGCTTTAGTTGTGAGGTGTGCCCTTGCACAACCTCAACGGGATGAAAAGGATGACTGGCATAGGGAGAACATCTTCCACACCTATGCCAGATTTGGTCAAATGAATTGTAGGGTCATCGTGGATAGCGGTAGTTGTACTAACGTATTATCTATTCATGCAATCCGCCGCTTAGGGCTTATACCTGAAGCCCACCCGAGCATGGGTTAAAATATCGGGTTACCGATACGTATCGTCCGAGCTCCAAAACGATACGTATCAGACGATACGTATCGGTACCGGTCTGTATCGGACGATACATTGAATGTATCGTTCGATACATTCAATACATTTGAATGTATCGAATGTATCGTTCGAGTCCAATACCGATACGTATCGTCCGATACGTATCGGTATCGGACAATATTTTGATCCATGCACCCGAGACCTTATAAGGTCGCATGGGTCAATTCTTCATCCATTCCCTTGTCGAAAAGGTGTCGTGTCTCGATTCAGTTAAGTTCTTATTCGGACACCATATGGTGCGATGTGGTGCCGATGGATGTGGGCCATATCATTTTGGGAAGGCCGTGGCTCTACGACATGGACGTGACTCTTCTGGTCGAACAAGCATATGCACGTTCATGCATAAGGGCAAAAAGATCACTTTACACCATTTGCCTCCCAAAACATCATCGACCAACACCGTCGAAAAGAAGGGCGAGTCTTCTAAATCCATTAATATTGTGAGTCCTTCTAAGTTCAAGAAAGCATTGAAAGATGAGAGTGTGGTGTATGTAGTTGTCACCGTAGAGAGTGCTCCCGAGTCGGTGAGCGAGTGTCCCCAGGAGGTTGAGCCGATTTTAAAAGAGTTTACGGAAGTCTTTCCTGAAGACTTACCAAACGAACTCCCTCCCCTGCGTGATATCCAACACGCAATAGACTTGGTTCCTGGATCTACCTTACCGAACCTGCCCCACTATAGGTTGAATCCAGTTGAGCACGCCGAGTTGACTCGGCAAGTCAATGAGCTCCTTCAGAAGGGGTTCATCCAAGAGAGTCTGAGCCCGTGTGTCGTACCTGCCCTACTCACTCCTAAGAAAGATGGTACGTGGCGCATGTGTTGATAGCCGTGCAATCAATAAAATTACCGTTAAGTATCGGTTTCCCATACCAAGGCTCGATGACATGTTTGACATGATGGTTGGTGTCACTATCTTTTCAAAGATAAACCTTAAGAGTGGCTACCATCAAGTTCGCATCCGCCCTGGAGATGTGTGGAAAACCGCCTTTAAGACTAAGGATGGTCTTTATGAGTGGATGGTCATGCCATTTGGGCTTTCTAATGCCCCGAGTACTTTCATGCAACTCATGACCCAAGTGTTGAGGCCATTTCTAGGCAAATTCCTTGTTTTTTATTTCGATGACATCCTGATCTACAGTCATGACAAGGAACAACACTTGACCCACCTTAGGTTGGTTTGTGAAACCCTCAAGGGCGAGAAGTTGTTTGCAAATCTCAAGAAATGCATCTTCCTGCAACGTTCTGTTGTTTTCTTGGGATTTATTATCTCGACCAATGGAATGGTCGCGGACCCCGAAAAGGTTAGAGCCATTGTGGAGCGGCCCGAGCCTAAGAACATACACGATGTCCGCAGCTTTCATGGCTTGGTTACTTTCTATCGTCGCTTCATCAGAAGCTTTAGCACCAATTACTGATTGCATGAAAAAGGGGGACTTTAAATGGGGCAAAGCAACGACGAAAGCCTTTGCTGAGATCAAACAACAAATGAGTAGTGCACCCGTCATGCGCTTACCAGACTTTTCCAAAGTCTTCGAAATCGCATGCGACGCATCGGGTGTAGGCATAGGAGGAGGGCTTAGCCAAGAGGGTCACCCCGTGGCCTATTTTAGTGAAAAACTTAATGAGGCAAACAAAAATACTCCACCTATGACAAGGAGTTCTATGCGGTCGTTCGATTTTTTTGGTATTGGAAACATTACCTTAGACCGCAGGAATTTGTACTGTTCTCTGACCATGAAGCCTTACGCTTTCTTGCTTCACAGAAGAAGTTGAACCCAAGGCACGCGAAGTGGGTTGAGTACCTTCAAGGGTTCACGTTCGTGTTAAAGCATAAGGCCGGTGCTGAAAATAGAGCCACTGATGCACTTAGTCGGCGAGTGGTGACTTTGCGCACAATGAGCACCGAGGTCGTCAGGTTCGAAAAGTTAAAGGATGAGTACCCCGAGTGCCCAGATTTTGGGGTTGAGTACACTGCTCTCCTTAGTGACTCGACCAGCACACACCCCATGTACACCATCCACGATGGGTACTTGTTCAAAGGCAATCGCCTTTGCATCCCTCGCACTTCATTGCATGACTTTCTCATTTGGGAGTTACATGCTGGAGGGATGGCCGGACATTTCGGGTGTAATAAAACTGTTGCGCTTGTAGAGGATAGGTTCTTTTGGCCTAGCCTAATGAGAGATGTCGCCCAAGTCGTTAAACATTATCATACTTGCCAAGTGTCAAAACAGACCAAACAAAATACCGGCTTGTACACCCCGTTACCTGTGCCACACACACCGTGGCAAGACCTCTCTATGGATTTCGTGCTTGGACTTCCTAAGACCCCTAGGAAGCACGACTCCATTTATGTCGTAGTGGACCGATTTTTCAAGATGGCCCACTTTATTCCTTGTTCCAAAACCTCCGATGCATCTCATATTGCTAAACTATTTTTCGCGGAGGTAGTACGTCTTCATGGGTTGCCCAAAACCATTGTGTCTGATAGGGATGTTAAATTTACGAGTTATTTTTGGAAGACCCTTTGGCACATGATGGGCGCATTGCTCCAATTCTCAACTGCCCACCACCCTCAAACGGATGGCCAAACCGAAAGCACTAATAGGAGCCTCGGGAATCTCCTTCGTAGTCTTGTCGGTGATCATGTTTGGACCTGGGATACTATCTTACCCACAGCTGAGTTTGCCTATAATAATTCTGTCAATAGGTCCATAGGCATTAGTCCTTTTGAGGTAGTACATGGTCATAGGCCTAGGACCCCATTAGATTTGATCCCCATATCTGCATCTCATAGAGTGTCAGAGTCTGCCGATGCATTTGCACAACACATTCATAGTTTGCATGCCGAAATTAAACAAAAATTAATTCAAGCAACAATCAATATAAGTTATCTGCAGATGCTCACAGGCGTTCTAAAGAATTTAACGTGGGAGATTATGTGATGGTCCGGGTTAGGCCTGAGCGGTTCCCATCGGGATTCGTAAAGAAGCTCCAATCTCGAGGCGTTGGACCTTTTAGAATTTTGGCTAAGAGTGATCCTAATGCATACGTGCTTGAGCTTCCTCCAGGTATGGGAGTTAGTTCAACGTTCAATGTGGAGGACTTGGTTCCTTACTTAGGTTTCACCCCACCTCTTGAAAATCCACTACAGCCACCTCCTAGTCCCAACCCCAACCCAACCTTGCAGCCTATACCTCTTCCTTCCCCAAGCAGACAGAGAACAGATGAAATAGAGGATATAATCAATGATCATGCCGTCTCTACACATGACAGGGGATTCCAGAAGTACTTGATTAAATGGGTCAGAAAATCGGAGTCCGAAAACACTTGGATCCACGAGAATGAAGTTCGCCGCTTGAACCCCGACCTGATAGACATCTACCACGAGCGTGTTTCATCAGTGATGAAACCTTTTTGGTCCAAGGGAATTGACAGGGACGCCACATACATGGACATTGGATTCAGACCACATCAGTTTTACCGACGTCGGAAGAAGCGTAGAGGAAGCCCGGAGGAGAAAGGAGGAAGAGGGACACAAAGAAATGCGCCGCAGCACGTCGCCACAACAGCTCACCGCAACATCTGCCACAGAACACCATGACAACAACGCGCTGTCATAGTGTCGCAACGCGCCGCCGACGACGATTTCAGACGGGATTTTATTTTTTATTTCTATTAGGACTCTTTCTTATTTTGAGTTTAATTATTGATGGCCTATATATAGAGGCTTGTAAACACCTTTTAATTAGTTGATTGATTATTTAAATGCTTTTATGCTTGAGTAATCTTTGCCTAAGATGGGTTTGGTGTGAGGCCAAGGGAGTGATTCTCAAAAGCCATTGTTATTTTCTCTATCATATTTGTTATCTCTCGATCTGTGTTTGCTTCTCTAAACCTCAGCCTAATTGTTTCCTTCGATCCCGAAACCCTAGACTTTGAACCCTAAATCACACAAGCCAATACCAGTTCCGAAACCATAAACCGACCTAAAAGTCATAAGCCTTTTACAAACCCTAATTCCCTTCTACAACCCAAGTTGGAATCCGTGAATCTACAACAGACCGAAGACGAGCGCCTAATCTTGGAATGCTAGAGTTCTATCTCTAGGTCGATCTTGCCTCAATTTTGAAAGTACTTGCGCATCGGATTGGACACCCTATTCGGATCTTGTGTGATCTACTCATCAAAATTCCGCAAACCCTCAGGTATTTTAAGATAATTTTACGATTAAACTTGAATTAATTTATTTAATTTCGGTAAAATTGCATAAAATCATAGTCACACATTTTAGGGTTCCCGTCCCGCGTCAAGAGTATAAAGCCATGTCTCAGGGTTCTTGTGAAGCGATGGGGATTAGATTCATCTTGGCCGATCCTGAGATCTGTGAAAGTTTCCCATGACACTATAAAAATAATGATGTCGCACTTAATATCGCGAAAATTCCAGTAGATCATGAGAGAATCAAACACATTGAAGTGGACTGTCATTTATACGAAAATGTTGAGTCAAATGAATTTATGTATACTCAAGTAAGCTCAAAAGATCAATTGGTTGGTATACTAGTTAGCAAGGTAGTTAAGGCAGTGCGGTGAGGTCATGGCGAAGAGGCTCGCCATGGCAAGGCCATTTACTTTATTTTTATTTTTTTAATAATTTTTATTTTTATATATTAATCATTAATATCTATTTTTTAATTTTTATGTTTTTTATAGAGGACAAAAAAATTCAACTAATTAATCAAGGATAAATAAACAACAATAAATAGAGAGAAAAAATTAATTATGAAGGAATTGAGGGGTTAATGTCGGCATCAACACCTCTATCTCAGCCTGGTGGAAAGCGCTTTATAGGACTTGGCCGGCGTACTCCCTCTGGGTGCGGTTTAGTTGAGGGGATGGGCTCCGTATCAGTTTCTGAGACAACTCTTGGGCGGACTTCAGACCGCTTAAGGAGATCTTCTCAGTTATTCACCGCATCGCAGCTCAGCCGAGTGGCTCGGTGTCCTCTTTTTCTCGAAGGGGGAGGGTGTTTTTGCGGCCTGTATTTCTTTACAGCATCTCACTGGTCGTTAATATAAGCTTTTATCTCTTACCGATCAAAAAAAAAAATTGCAACATGAGCAAGTGTAAATAAAATATAAATATGAAATATCAATTAATATAGAAAGATTAAAGGATATGAAATATTCAAGTACACAAGACACATACTGTAGTGTCACCTACTGCTCAATTCGTGATAGAGGTTGCAAGAAACCTATGACAAAAGTTTAGTGATTACGGAGGCGGAGATCTTGAGCTTGCGAAGGTGCAAATAAAAGAACAATTAGTCAACTGAGAGAGAGAGAGAGAGAAAAGGGACTGGAGAGAGGTACTGCGCTGAGAAAGAGTCGAGAGAGAGAGAGAGAGAGAGAGAGAGAGAAAAGAGACTGAGAGAGGTATTGTGCTGAGAAAGAGACGAGAGAGAAAGGGGTTGAGATTGCAAGAGAGAAAGGGGCTGAGAGATTGACGATAGAGATTAAAAAAAAACGTACCTGTATTTTTTTTGTTGGGGACTGCGTGAGATAGAGAGACACGAGAGAAAGAGATACGCAGAAGAGAAGAGTTGCATAAGAGAGTGAGAAGGCTAGAAAGAGGAGATTTTGTCTCCAAACCCTAAATAACTCTTATATTTAAGTGATAACTATATTGTAAATTATAACTATAAATTATAAATTATAAGTTATAAGTATTATAACTTATAAGTTAATTTATAAGTATTATAACTTATTATAATATAAGTTATTGTATCAATTTTATAAATAGCGCCCATGGCGACGCCGTTCCGCCATGGCGTCGCCATTTCTGTTCATATGGCGAATTCTATCGCCATTCACCATGGCATCGCTACCATGCTCACTAAAGCTAATGAGCTGGAAGTGATTGGTGACATCACCTCCAAGTTGGGCATGATAGATATCCACCCGCAACTTGAGGGAATGTGTTGGTGTCACTAGTATTAATGTGTGTCCCACTATTTGCAATCTTTTTTATATATTCTATACGTGTATATGTGATGTACACTGCATTCTAATGTAGAGTGATATATAGTACTAATAACAAGGTGGAGATCATCTAACTCACAACCTTGATTTTCCCATATTTTTCTCTTTCCCTTTCTCTCTCATCTTCTCCTACCTAACCCTAAACTTAATCTCCAAACCCTAATAACCTAAGCTTAGATCTAATTCAATCCATATCAATAGCGTGTCTTGACAATTTGGGTACCGGTGAACCAAAGGCTATCCTCTCAAGTTTCCGACTGTTTCCTAGATTGGAATAGCCTTCCACCCTAAAGAAGTCACAATCAAACTGAGAGAGTCATTCATGACTATCTCAATGGAAATCCTATAATGTTGTCAACCAAACTTCAAAACTTTGGGCCATTATGCCATCAATATCCAACTATTATAGCTGATTCTTTTTGCAAATTTACACACTAGGTGTTTCAAATTTTCTCCTAAGACAAATCCTAGAACTAAGGCTACTAAATTGGATCATCAATGTCCCCTTTAGTACACAATCTATTTTTCTAGTCATGTGAACAACCCTATACGATAATCATATTGCACCCATCATGTGTATGTGATTTAATAGTGACATGTAATCAAACATGACAAGGACAATCCCTCCAAAATCTAATGCTGGGTATTTATAAGCATGCATGCATGCATGTCACAGAAATATTTCTTCAAGAAACAAATATTTTCTCTAAAATTTATTATTCTCTCTGTTAGCTGTGGATTTAACATGAAAATATTAATTTACAAAACTTGAAATTATATGTTTAAATTAAAAGAAATTACATCACTTAGGTTTCAAACTTATCTAAGTCACATTCAGGTTAAGCAAATAATTTCTAACATACACTATTATGTCTTTTGAAAACTCCTGAATGTTTCTTGGGATCATATTGCAATCCTTTTGGATTCTTTAGTTTGGTGACTCTCAAGAGTGTCAACAAGATTATGGATGTTGATTTGATATAATGAACTACAATTGTATTAGTGTTTTCAAACAATTGCTATTATGGATGTCACGATCAAACTGTGTCATTCATGACTATCTCAATGGAAATCCTATAATGTTGTAAACCAAGCTTCAAAACTTTGGGCCGTTATGCCATCAATATCCTATTATTATAGCTGATTTGCTTTTTGCAAATTTACACACTAGGTGTTTCAAATTTTCTCCTGAGACAAAATCCTAGAACTAAGGCTACTAAATTGGTAGGATCATCAATGTCCCCTCTAGTACACAATCTATTTTTCTAAAGTCATGTGAAAAACCCTATATGATAGTCATATTGCACCTATCATGTGTACTTGATTTAATAGTGACATGTAATCAAACATGACAAGGACAATCCCTCCAAAATCTAATGCTGGCTATTTATAAGCATGCATGCATGCATGTTGCAGAAATATTTCTTCAAGAAACAAATATTTTCTCTAAAATTTATTATGCTTTTAGTTGTGGATTTAATATGAAAATATTAATTTACAAAATTTGAAATTATATGTTTAAATTAAAAGAAATTATATCACTTAGGTTTCAAACTTATCTAAGTCACATTCAGGTTAAGCAAATAATTTCTAACATACACTATGTCTTTTGAAAACTCCTGAATGTTTCTTGGGATCATATTGTGATCCTTTTGGATTCTTTAGTTTGGCAACTCTCAAGAGTGTCCACAAGATTATGGATGTTGATTTGATATCATGAACTACAATTGTATTAGTGTTTTCAAACAATTGCTATCAATGCCAGCCTTTTCTCCTCAATGACATTTAAATGAACCTAGGGGTTCACTCCCAAGTTACATTCTTACAGTTGTATGAGGTGGTAGACCTAGCCAAAGATTTAAAATTTGGTGTTAGTGGCTCTGTCCTCATGATCTATCTATATGAATTAGTATTGACAATAGTTTGATTTTGATTTTTTAAAATGATTGAAAGCCATCAAAATAGAAAAACCATTATATATATATATATATATATATATATATATATATATATATATATATATATATATATATATATATTCAAAGCTATGGATCGTGAGTCGTGCCACCATTAATCAAGAAAGGGATACTTTTCAATAGGTTAGTGGTGAGATATGATAACTTCTTGCATCTTAATAACTCTGCTATGTTTTCAATAGATTAGTGACCATAGTGTCACTGACTATCCATTAGCACAAGGTCCGATGTTTGCTAAACTTATTGTCTTATAGTTACATGCTTTATTTTGTTTGAAGTTTGGGTTGCCTAACAATAAACATACAACGCGACAACATAATTATAATTTGTTGTTTTCTTCAGTAAGAAATTCCTTGTGCAGTGTGAAAGTTTCCAGAATGACATTGTCAGCGGGGAAAATGAGGAGTTATCAACATTGCTGTTAGAGAAAGAAGTTCTTGAAAACGAAATTGTTAATCTGAATACAAAAATCAGTGCCTTAAGGAATTCCACGTCAGCATTTATTGAAGAGATACTTGAAGAATTTCATAGTTCTAATTCTGGTAAGATCTTATTCTTTTACTGATATGATTCGTTGTCATAACGTCAAAGATCTTATATATATATATATATATATATATATATATATATATATTGGAAGTCCTATCGACTTGTTTAAATACGACATTTTATTCTTTATATTGTACAAGGACATTGGTTTTCATGCTAGATGTCACGGACCTAGCGTCGCGCCTCGACAATCCGTGCGGCTCTTGCGTCAAAACGCTCCTTAGCATCGCAAGATCAGCCTATCTCCGAAGACTCGTTAAGAGACTAAGAGAGTAGAGGAGAACTCAAAAGAGGGAAGTGAAAGAGTGTTCTTTGTATTCAACTTAAGAATGCTTTACAAGTTGTGAGAGGTGCCTTGCAAATGAGGCCCTCTACCCTATTTATAAGTTATCTGGGTTATAATGAACGGTATGAGATTCGTCCATGTGTTGTTCATCCAACAGTTGGGAATGTTCTAGAGTTTCCTCTAGAACCTTCTCCATCCTTCCCTTATTCTACACTCTTCCTAGGTTTATTTTCCAAGTCTCTACACTCACTAGAATCTAGACGCTTCCTTATTCTAGAGTCGTCTTTATCCATATTCTTCCATAGTCTTTCCCTAGGTTTCTAGAGTCTTCCATAGAGCATCTCTCTACAATGTACAATACCGTATATACATTGATTATTATACCGATAAAGTGGGAAAGACTTGGTGTTGTGCGCGGGATGCGACATAGAGCTGTCTTATCAATTTCTTTCTTCAATAGCTTCCGCCATATTTCTGGGTTCCTATATTAAAACGGGTATGTTATATATAGATATATAGTGTAAGTAATGCTAACTCGAGCACTTTAGTGACAAGTTGCCATGTTACAATAGAATAAAAAAAGCTCAAAATAACCGTCAAAGTTGACCTACTTAATAAATATCAAGTGTAGTTTTGCGCATTTGGCTTAAAATAATTTCACCCCAGTAGTGACCCCATTTCCTTCAATCTGTTCTCTTGTCTAAAACAACCACCACAATGAAGGATTTTGAAGAAAGAAAGGGTTTCTGGAAAGGAGAAAACAAAATTTTCAAGAGAAAAAATGGCCTCTCTCTCTCTCACGCACACACACACACACAACTACAGTTACAATGTCGTCCATTTAGTTTCTTAGCTGGTTTTTAAGCAATTTCATTTGGATTAATATGAGGGTTTTCAGCCATATCATTTTGATTTAATATTAGGGGCTTAGATCATCTTTAATGTAATTGTGGTCCTAGTGGTCATCAATGTTAGATAACCATTTGACGCATCATGATGTACATGAGAGAGAACTCATCTATCATGCTGGTCCGAGGATATCGACCATCCAGTCAGAGCATTATTTGTACATTCAATCTAGACCACTGCGATATAGGGTGGCAATAGGTTAGGTTTAGGCCACGCCAGTGCCAACTAGAACATGGCCAAATAGTTTTACGCTGGGCCAAGCCATTTGAAGCCTGTGACATGGCAGAGAAGGGTAGCCCAACACATCCACCTATCCTACACATCTAAGCCACATGTACTCATCTTTTTGTCGCTACTTCATACCCGAACACTCAACGTCATGTACTTACTACTTATGCTCTTTTTTTTCCTGTTCGATAAGCTGTGATTGAACTTGTGACCTCAAGGGTCCATCATCGTGCAATACTACAAGTCCTAACGCTACATTGTATAAATTTTTGTCTCTTCACTTGAAACGACACTTGGTGGTCACACAACATACCACTTACTTGTCATTAATTTTGCCACCTGGCATCAATCCTGTTTGCATTTCAAAAGAGAAAACATGAATTTTCTTCAAAAATTAGTGTCTAACCTTTTACATTATAGGCGAAATAAAGGAACTAAACCCACAAGCTCAAGTAGATGTGGCATGACAGAATTTCTAAAATACATGGAGAGAGAGAGAGGGGGGGGGGAGATCTTGATCTTGGGGGTTTTCAAAGGAGATGGGGACGAGGTATGTAGAGCAGCCTTTCTGTAATCACTTCAATAATCAGGATAAGGCACTTGATGTATATCCCTCAATCACTACAGTGATCCTATGGGGAAACAACCAAGATCATCTCACATCCAACACAAGCATCGTCATCATCGCCTTGTCCCATCTCAACACAAGCAACATACATTATTAAAATAGTGACCTGTAAATGGAGGAGCTGGAATTCACATAAGAATTTGTCTGTTCTTTCAACCTAATTGTGAAGGTGCCATGTCTCATTATTTATGTCATGCTGATCATGGACAAAACAGTATTATTGTCTATTTTTGGATCCTTTGAAGTAGCATTTCATCTGTCATATATATGTGTGTGTGTGTGTGTGTGTGTGTCTTTTTATGTAGTATCTGTCTTTGTCGAGTAGAAAATGTTTTGACATAAGGCATTACGTATATGATTGTTGGGTACTCAGTGAACGTAATTGATGCGTATTTTAGATCCGCCTATTTGAATCGTGGTCGGATAAAGAGGAGATGTCAAAAGAGAAAGTGGGCCCACGAATGGGTTTTTAAAAAAAGGCCCGTTAAAGACCCGTTTGATCAAAAAAAAGGAAATCGAAAATTTGTTAAGGTCTTTAACTTTTAATCCCGTCACTTTTAATGCTTGGCCTATTTTAAAGTGTCAAACGAAGTCGGATTGATGCAAAATTGGTCATATTTGAAAGATTATCGAAGTAGCTTTCCAACGAGCCAAAATTTGAGCAATTCCGACAAGTATTGAAAAAGTTATGGTCAATTATCGAAAGCTGCACATAAAGTGACGAATTTCAAGAATCCTAATTAAATTAGGATTAGTCTCTTTTATTATTTTTAGAAAGTAAGAGTTGTTTCTTTTATTAGAAGAAGAATTAGGATATTTCTTTTATTTGAATTTGGAATTAGAGTTTTACTAGGAGTTCTAATTTTATACATTGGTTAGCCTATTTAAAGGCTTGTAAACACTTTTATTAGAAGTTTTTGGTTAATGAAAATTGCTTATGCAAATTGAGAGTTCTAAACTTTCGTGAGGGTGTAATTCTCTCAAAACGAAGAGCGATTCTTCGATTCCCGCTTGCGGTTTGGTGCGAGGACAACTCTTCTTCCATCTCTATCTTCTTTAGATTTACGGTTTGCGTAAGTA
Source organism: Chloranthus sessilifolius (assembly GCA_021018995.1). Taxonomy (NCBI): domain Eukaryota; kingdom Viridiplantae; phylum Streptophyta; class Magnoliopsida; order Chloranthales; family Chloranthaceae; genus Chloranthus; species Chloranthus sessilifolius. The sequence goes on from CM037596.1 coordinate 18,302,146, forward strand.
GCGTAATCCTAATTATTTTATTGATATCATAAAAGCCCAAAATCAATATTTTGTTCATCATTAATTTTATTAGCCTTTTATTTTCGTTTGGTATCGAGAGAACCCGCTTGCAAATTCGTTCGACGCCCTAAAACTATTGGAGATCTAGTCGTTCATAAGAACCTTAGTCTTCCAGATCCACGATAGGGAACGTACACTAAAGTAACACTATTTTGGGCTGAAATTTAATCACCTAATTGAATTTTTAGAATTTTTCGTGATAATTTGTTATGAGAAATTGTTATTTTAATTGATTAAATTAATTTTAGTCATAATCTTAGCCCTAACATTGCATTTAGTAAGTTCCCGCATCAGTAATGTTGAAGGGATTTGATAATGGGCTGCTCTATTTGCACCTACCGAATTGCTGAGGGCACTTATGTTGTAAACCATTGACTGCTTTGGATCTGAAATTGGAGATTGTTTTGCGTCCCAATCTTCAACACAATAGTTCTTGAAACCATGGGCATAGCATCAGACGGTCAGCTTTTGATTCCACGTGGCACACATTCCAAAACGTGAGCTGAAAACCATGTGGCACACTCATGCTCAAACATGATTTTGGGATTTGTGCCATGTGGAATAAAATCTAACCGTCTGATGGTACACCCATGGTCTGAAGATCCGTTGTGAGGAAGATTGAGATGAAAAACGATCTCAATCATCCAATTCAAAGCAGTAAAGGATTTTTAGCGTAGGTGCCCTCAAAAATTCGGTAGGTAAGAATAACCCCTTGATAATTCTATTTAATTTGCTTCTATGTTGTTAAGCCGTTCTTTATTCGTTCGAACAAAAGATTTGTCTCCCGAGTCAGTGATAGAAAGGTTTGCAATCTTTATACTGGGGGAATAACTATATATTTCTCGTTGACTCTTTATTCATCTCTCGTAGAAATAATGAGTAGACAATCATACTTTGCGGGCTTTTCATGCTGAAGATTTGACATTGATTCCTTTCACTAAAGTAGCATGACATCAGCTTTATGCCTATGGTAGCTTGTTTAAATTTCCTCTTTTCATTAATTTATTTGACATCGGAATACTCTGCTGTTTAATACGTGAATTTTGAATTTTCAATTGGAATAATTATTATTTTGATCTTGTTAGAAGTGCAACTACAGTTGTATGCTCTGTCACATGTTGTACATAAATGCAGTCTTACAGGTTGAAGTGCAGTATAGAAATTCGGAGAATCAGATACTTCTTGAGGATATTAATGATTTAAAGGCTTCATTACTCGCCATAGAAGCGTTTGGAGCTCATCCCTGGTAAATATTATCAGTTTACAGTTGGCACGCCAATGAATTAAAAATGTTTTTTTCATAATGTGAATTCCTATATCTGGTGTCAAAACCATTTTTTCAGTTTAAATTCAGTATGCAGATTGCATTACTGCAATGACTTGGGTCCTCTAAATTAATTTCATTTGATTCTTCCAAAATGGTAAGGCATTTCCCATGAATTCTGCGAGGGAGATTTATTAAAATTATCATCTGAATAAAATATCATTACTTGCCATAGTCATCTAGCATAGGAAAATATATCTGGATAGTATGTGAAGGCAGAATAACTTCCGACATGGATACGCATTATGTTACTAATATTAACATCCACATATATAAAGATAAAGGCCATTGGGGTATGTAGTGTCGTAGACACCCCACTTTGGGCGGATGAGTCCTACTGTGGACCCGTCCAGTTGTAGGGATCAAACCCGCCCTGAGGCATCATTTTAAGGACAACAAAGCAACTAAAATGGACCCAAAGAGGTGCAGCCCTAATGGGCTGCATCCCTTTTTTTATTTTGTTTATCCCTATTGTGCATGTGTAATATACTTGCATGACCAATCATGCATATATAATACTTGTGCATAGGTTCTGTACTTTTGATGTATGTAACCACGACGGGTGAGTGATTTAAATTCAATTTTGGTTGAATTATTAACCTCGAAATCTGTAATAAACCATCGTATGTAGACTAATTCTATCTTAAATTGATCTTTTGTTCACAGCCCAAGGAAGCGAAGACAAAACATTAAATTTTAATGTTATTTTAATAACCCAAATAGTGAAACATTCCACGACATTGTTAAGAGTAAGCCCAACTAGAAAGCTTTGCCTGTCATCCACATTGCTAAAAGAAGTAAAATTTTCTAGCGTTTTAATCTCAAATTTAAGATTAAGCTCCAACTGTGCATGAAAAAGCTAGACTCGAGCATTCTAGTTTGAAAGGTTCTAATTATTAAGGATCTGAATAGAAGCAACATGCCCAAACAACAAACATAAAATATAAACTATGATAGAAAGGACATAGGAACTGAAAGAGCATTGTAAACAAATCATAAGGGAAACGAATAATGACTCGGAATCAAGGGAATATTAATCGTTGACCTTCTACCTAGTATTTTATTGCTTTGGTCTCATAGCAACCACGTTGGCATCATTGTTAAGATATTATAATTGTTGTATCCCTTTTGTAATTTTATTGTTAGCTTCGTTAGTCAGTTGTATATTGTTCAAGGACACTATTATAAAGTACCTACAAATAAAGTGGCAACATGGTGTAAACCAATTTATCAAAGATTGGATGGAAAGATGGATATGAGAAAGTTGTGCATAAGCAAGTTGAGTTGTGAGACCTTTCAAGCTTATTAGGTGAAGGATCCAAAATAGAAACAAATAAATTTCAACCCAACTACATGACAGAGGTGCCATTTGACCATTATATTCCTTTTTGCCTTTATGGTTTAGATGCTCTTGTCGTGTTGCATCATTCTTTGTGATAGAAGATAAATGATATTGATAATATTGGTTGGTTGTTACGAGAATCAATTAGCTGACTAGTAAAGGATCGTTTAACATCTAAGTTAAAAAATGATTGCTTTTATTCGGCCAACCAAATGATGCTCTAATTTATTTATTCTCTAGTCGAATCGGCTAAAGAAGACAATTAGGAGGCTTTTGACTAACACTATTAATGTAAAAAATACTGGTAAGTTTTGATCAGTCTACCCATTCTACAACTAATGAGACATTTTATTTCAAATGTCCCAATATTGCCGAAAGGAGAGAACATAATGAAACTTGCCAATGTTCTGTGCACTACTTGTTCGCAATATTGGTCAAACGACTCTTCGTCGTCTTCTTTAGACCCTTCCACTAAGAAATATAAATTAGGAGCTTTTTTGGTTGACAAAAGAAAAGCCAAGGTAAGTTCTCACCTTAACTTTTTCAAAGGCCTCTTACTATATCAGAGCTAATTTATCTCATACTTGCAAACTACCATGATCAATATTTCTATTTTAGCATTTCATTTGGATTCTTCATCCAAGCTCTAGAGACCCGTTTCCCAACCTATTATTCCAAAGTCTTCGTCATTTCTGTTTTTCATTTTATCAATTCACCTTTGACGGTCTTATATCTAATTTTCCATTCATTCCCGCATTATCAATAGTAAAATATGATAGCTTGTGTGAGCCTATTTTATCTCCGATTAATCTTTCGTTCACAGCCTGAGGAAGCAAAAACACAATATGAAATTATGAATTCATTATTATTCGAAAACTCAAATATCTAAAAAAAGTTAATTTGTTAGGGTTAGGTTGAGAGGAAGAAGAAGAAGAAGAAGAAGAGAGACAGAGAAGGAAAATATTAGGGTTGAGTGTTAGTATTTTGTTGTAGTCTTTCGTTTTTCATCCAAGTTCCAGAGATTATTTTTCAATCTATTATTGTAAAGTCTTTGTATGTTCCGTCTATAAATATATCAATACACCATTTTTGTAACTTTTTTTTTTATAATTAACGATGAGGTTGTTGGGACCTCTCCCTTGTATTAAAATAAAAGTTACAACACCACTACTGAGGTTAATGCAAGAGAAGTTTCGGCAATGCCATCACCCCTACCCACATGAACCCTGACTCAACCCCAAATCGCAAAAAAAAACAAATAAATAAATAAAAGAAAACCTCCAATGCCCCGGAAAGATCGCTTAATTCTCAATAGAGCGATCCCTATCCCGAGAGTCAATAGAACAAAATCCTGAATAGAGTATGTATATATGATTCTAAGACTCTTGGCCCATTGTAGCACATTTAGCTTGATAAGCTCCGCTAGCTGATAAGGGTTTGCCTGCACTCCTTCAAATATACATTTGTTCCTATGTTTCCACAACACCCACAAGAAAACAAATGGGACTAAATTCTACAACCTGCTCTTCCAAATGCCACAACAAACATTCTTCCACATACTAAACAACACTTCACACGAGTATGGCATGACCCACTCGATCGTGAACCACAACAGAATAAAGCTCCAGACCTTAGACGAGAATCTATAATAGATGAAAAGATGCCTAGTATTCTCTTCCTCTTGCTTGCACATCGCACATCGATTAGCTAATAAAAACCTCTTTGCTTTAAGCTTGTCAACCGTCAATATTTTCTCCCTAATAGATAGCCAAACAAAACAGAGCATCCGATTCGGAGTTTTAGATTTCCAAATCCACAACCACGGGAAGTAAGGAGTATTCGTGCCCGCCAACCTTTTATACAAGAGATTAACTTTAAATTCCCTGCTTTGATCATCAAGCCATTGCGAAACATCTTAGCAGCTGAGCCTAAAATTGGAAAAGGAACTAAGTAATCTTAGTAGACTAAAGACTTCCTAAATCCCTGAGTCATATAGCCTTTTATGTAATTTGATATTCCACTGGATACAACTAGCACTATCAGTCTCAGCAATCTGAGCCACCATTGCGTCTTTATTTAACGAGAGAACATAGATATTGGGGAATAGCTTATATAATGGGTAATGATTAATCCAAGCATCGTGCCAAAAGGCTGTGCACCGACCATTACCGATGGAAAGTATCGCTCTCCTTCTGAAGACATCGAAAACCTTAGCAATCGAATTCCAAAAGCCTGAAGCTGCCCCGAGACGATATAGCAACGTCCCAAAGGCTTCCACCTGACCCATACTTGTCTACCAAAACTGTTCTCCACAAACCGGATCTATCTGTTTCAATGCGCCAAAGCCACTTAGCCAATAAAGCATCGTTAAAAGATTTTAGAGAGATAATACCCATTCCACCATCATCCTTGTTTCTACATAATAGCCGTCAATCCATCAGATGAATTCTAGAAGTGCTGATATCGCCCAACCATAAGAAATCCCTCTGAATCTTTTCAAGTCTTTGGATCACCCAAGCAGGGCATCTGAAGATTGACATATAATAAACTAGTAGAGCCAATAAGAGTAACTCTGCCGACAAACGAGAGATATTTGCCTTTTCACCCCTCCAATCTCTTTTCTGTGCGCTCGATAATAGGGAGCCACATGTTTTTCCGCAGGCAACCCAGCCCAATAGGCAAGCCAAGATAGCAAAAGGGAAGAGTACTTGTCTTGCAATCAATTATAGAGGCGAAACGGAGAACCTTGGATTCAGGAATACCCACCCCAATCAATCTAGATTTATTGATATTAATTTTAAGCCCAGATACCGCCTCGAAACATATAAGAGTAAATTACAGACTATATAGAGACTATTCTTGTGCAACATCAATAAAAATAATAGTGTCATCCGCATATTGGAGATGGGTTATTTCACTGCTACCCTTGTTTATTTTTAAGCCGTGAAAATATCAATTGCCGCAGCTTTAGAGATTATCGCAGACAATCCTTCTGCCACAATCAAGAAAAAAAAATGCAAAAGAGGGTCGCCTTGTCTGAGACCTTGCTCCATATGAAAAAATCTTTCGACAACACCATTAACAAGAATCGATAACCAAACAGAGGAAATACAACCCTTATCCATCTTCTCCAAGTGTCTCCAAAATTCATCCTTTTCATAATATGATTTAAAAAGCCTCAATCAACTTTATCATAAGCCTTCTTCAGATCCACCTTAAGGATAAGACCTCGACGCTTCTTCTTGTGATAGGTATCAATAAGCTCGTGCGTGATGAGAATCTCGTCCATAATTTGATGGTCCTTTAAAAAGGTAGATTGAGAATTTGATATAATTTCAGGAAGCACCATCTTCAAACGATTAGCCAAAGTTTTAGAGAAAATCTTGTAAACGCCGTTGAGAAGACTAATAGGTCGGAAATCTTGCTCATCGTTGGCCCCCTCTTTTTTAGGAATCAAGGCCACAAAGGTCGCGTTCATCTCGCGACTGACAACTCCCCGGGAATAAAATTCTGAAAAAATGTTCATAATGTCCTCTTTAATAGTCTCCCAACTCTTTTGAAAAAAAGCCATTTGAAAGTCATCTGGGCCGAGGTTTTATCCCCACAAATCAAAGACAGCAGCTTTCACTCCTTCCTCCGATAAATCTTTCTCTAACTCCAATCTATTTGTAAATGAAATACCATTGACGGTTTATATTTCCGCTATAGTCACAAGCGTGGTTTTAAAGCGCGTCTCAAGGTTCCCATTTAGTAGAAAATAGGTCGCCACGAGCGTGGTTTTAAAGCACGTCTCAAAGGTTCCCATTTAGTAGAAAATAGGTAGCCACAACCGTGGTTTTAAAGCCCGTCTCAGGGTTCTCAGTTAAATCCACCCACCAAATTTTTGAGTTCACCCACGCTAAAATTTATTGACTGCATCAAATCAAACGATGGAGATTGTTTATCGTCTCAATCTTTCACACAATGGATCTTGAGATCATGGTCGTACCATCCGACAGTCGAGTTTTTACACACTCAAAAAAGTGACCTTAAAATCAAGTTTGAGCATGCGTGTGATGTTGAGGTCACTTTTCTAAGATGAGTGCCACGTTAAATAAAATACTAACCATCTGACGGTACTCTCAGGATCTCAAGATCCATCGTGTGAAAGATTGGGAGGACAAACAATCTCCAACATCTGATTCAACATTGATGAACTCAAAGATTCGATAGGTGGATTTAAAGGTTCTCCTCAGTAGATTCGGTAGGTGAATTCGAACTCGAGACTCATACTTGGTTTCTTTAGGATGAACTAGCTTTGTAATTAAATAAACACAAGCTTCGCACTAGTGGAGTTGGAGTTAATTTCTTATTACTTTGGATTCATAATACACCACCACGGTTCACAGCCGATGTCCGTGATAGCTCACTCTGTGGTGACTAAACTCCAGTATCCTTTAGGTTCCCCTTTTAGAGACTCTATGGCGGACCACTCTGTGGCAGCTTTCACTTTGGTACCCCTCTCTAGGGCCCCAAATAGCCCTTTCCTAGGCCGTTTCCTTCATAACTCAAACTCAAGACGTGGTGCTAGCCATGATACCATTTGCTAGGGTCCTAACTGATACTCTAAAAATGCATAGGCGTTAATAGAGTGGGAAGTTAATTCCTCATTATTTTTTAGTTGTAACAGAGCCCAACTTGTTGTCCATGATTCGTTGACTGTCAAAGACAAAAAATCCCAAACACTACATATATAAATAACATAATCACCTTGAGAGGCGAATTTTCCGAGCTCTCTGTCAGGATGGCTACTCTTAACTGGGATCAAACCATTTGAAATCTCGCAACCTATACTTGGCTTATACTATTTGTAGCAGCCCTACGTAGCAGTCCATACAAATGGTATTAAATGACAAAGATAATGATGATGAGTGTGTGGAAGAGTTGATCAGAGACTGTGTGGCAAAGATCGATCAATCGGCCAAGATCATGATGACAATGGTGTGCAATGATTTGTCAGAGAACGATCAATTGAGTACCAACACTGATTCGATTGTGAATCAATCCGCAAAGATAGATGTGACGGTGAAGATAGATCGATCAGCCAACCAAAGAGTTGCAATGATCCGAGTGTTATGATCAAATGGAAAAGAGAGCTGTACAAACAAGGTATCAAAAATCGGCCAATACCGATACATATTGGACCGATACGTATCGGTATTGGACAGATACGTATCGGTCCAATAAGTATCGGTATCTCATATCGGTAGATACGGGCCCATATCGGCCGATACGTCTCGGTTTCGATCGAGACTTTTAATTATTTTTTATTTTTTTTAAATAGCCGATATGTAATGGCATCGTATCGGCCTATGGCAAACTAATACTAGAAACCAATACCGATTTTAATACCTTGTGTACAAATGGGTACAAGGAACATAGTAAGGGGTGGGGGTAAGGACCAAGCTTTAAAAGGCTAAAAATAGAGGACCAACCTGTTTGGCCAGGTTTAAATTGTTCCAGCCTCGTCTTATGCAACTGACTTTCCTCACCATCACAAAGTTACGGGAAAACAAATCAAGAGACTTTTATGCAGCACCCTATACTGTCAAAAGCTGTCTTTCACAATTTTTAGGGGCTTGCAATCACCTTTTGACAGGATTGATGGGTTAATGGCTCTTCAAAAACTTATCAAATCAAGCCACACCTCATTCATAAATATTTGGGTAGCTTTAAACGCACCCACCAAATCTTGCTAGGCACCTGTGCTAAAAATCATTGATTGCTTTAAATCAGGCGATGGAGATCGCTTTTTGCTCCAATATTTCACATTTGGGATCTTGAGATCATCTTGAACTTATCAAACGGTTAGTTTTGAATTCCACATAGTACAGATCCCAAAACGTATCCCTAATGTCACGTTTGAGCGTGATGTGTGTAGGGCCACTTTTATGATATATGTGCAATGTGGAATCTAAAATGACCGTCTGTCCCGTGATTATAATTTTCCTTTCCCTACCGCCTACCACACACCTGCTTGAACCTAGCAAATAATGCTACCTTATCTTAAAGAGTAGCCATTTTTGCACCAAAAATTGTGACCTCATGGCTCCTATGCTCACGCCGTTGATTGCCTTGGTAGCTTTTCAGCCTCATCTTCCACGCATTACATCTTGAGATCTTAACACACAAATCTTCCCAGAGAGTCAGATTTTGATTACACGCAGCACACATCTGTGATCGTAGAATGCCATGATCACGGTCCCTTTGGGGATGTCTGCCATGTGCAATCAACATCTCATATGTTGGCCATTATCTGAAGATCTAATTGTGAAAATGACCTCCACCATCTAAGTCAACATTTTGAGCAATCGAACCATCAATTGGGCTGCAAGAATCTTTGGTTGTAAAAATCACTTTCCCGTGTAATCAGCATTTGATCCTCTAATGTCCACACATGATGAAACCATCGGCTGCGCCGCAAAAATCTTTGGTTGCAAATATACTACCGTTCTTATGGTTCTAAGAGCGTAGCAATTAATGTTAAGGTGTGCTAAGGGCAAAGGGACTTATTTCAAGGTATTTGCAATTGCAGCTTTAAGCTGCGTATGGCATAGCTCTTTGTTAGCCCCCTCCACAATAGAGTTCACCTGTTTAGTTGGTTTCCATTCTCTACAATAGAGTTCACCTGTTTAGTTGGTTTCCATTCTCTTTTCTAACTCCCTGCAAATGAGGATTTACTTGCTCTAGCAGCAACCTCTCTGTTCTCTACTAACTCCGTAAGCAAATAAACTATGCTATGTCAAGGAGTGAGTAGAGAGGAGGGTAGAATTGTTAAACAAGTAAAACCTGTATAAAATCTTGTTATGCAAGGAGTTATCAAGGAGAAGGGGTACCTGCTAAAGCAGTTAGCAGGATGTTAGCAAAGAGGATGGGAACCTGCTAAAGCAGGTGAACTCTGCTATGGCAGGGGCTAGCAGAGAGTTATGCCATACGCAGCCTTAGTCTCCGCAATTGGCAGATTCCATCGTTAACATATGGTGATTCATGTGGACTCAAAATTTTGACCATTGGAGAGGTGGCCCATGATCTCAATATTATGTGGAAGATGGGAGCGAAAAACAATCTTCATTGTCTGATTCAAGGTAATCGACGGTGTTAACATTGGATACCATCAGTTGTGGAGACCTATGGGGCATGTCTGAATGCTCATAAGATGGGCATCTCACGTGTTAAAACACTTTTTCGACGACGCATAACTAAAATGAGCTACAAGCCCCTACCCTCATATGCCATATCAACGACACGTTAAGTCAGGTCGTCGGGGTCCTCCGTCACAACTTTTTAAGTGTTTTCATCTCTAGGCAAATATTTTCTACTCCCTTTTCATCTTGTATCTCTACCATTTGCAACATGTTCATAGGAGAACCTAAAATCTTCCCTAACCTCTCATGCCTTTCTGTAGCTGCTACCTCTGCAATTCTCTTCTTCATGAGATACACGAACGGTTTAGGGTTACCAGAAAATCTTCTCTAGTCTCTCAAAAGAAATCTATATTGCAAGATTCCTCCCTTTTCAGCATTTTCTTCTCCAAAATCCTGTAAGTGACATGTGAATCAAAGCTCACATGGCCATTTATAGCTCGCAGTTCTGATTTCCCCCTTCCCAAGGAACTTTTTTAGGCTTCCACTGTGGAGGAACAAGCCGAAGAGTTGTAGAGGAACAAGCATTGAATTAATTTGGCCATTAATGCTAGGTCAAGCTACAAAAGAACCTAAAGTGCATTAAAGGGTCTTCTCTCGTTAGTTGTGGGGTTGGTCGATGGAGCCTTCAAAGGACCCATCCAGAAGTCGAAGATCTGCTAGTTCTCCTTTCATTGTGGGATTCGCTATAAATTCGTTCATGAGTCGCAATGGTGATTCCTCTCTGCTCTCTGACTCCCTATTTTCCTTTACTGGCGAGAGTTCAACCCCAATGTGGACTGGGGATTTTATTTTGGTTTTCAATATAGTTGAAGTGTCAAGTTTTTGTACTTCAGCACTTTTAATTTGTTAATTGATTGCATAAAATGAATTTGATGAACTTTTGCATATAATTTTATTGGAGATCTCTGCTTCATTGGCCGGGTAGACACCAATCCAAGCAGTCCTACTTTTTTATGCTTTAATTTTATAGGAAGAGAATTCGTAGAAAATTAAATAAATAAATAAAAAGTAAAAAAATTCACATAAGTTACTTTACTTACCAGAAATTTGTACTGACAAAGCAAACAACTATTGTTACTCGTTTGACAAGGATAGAAGTTTTTGAAGAGCGATTCAAACACACTTCTGAAAGTCAACATAATTTACCACAAACGCGTTAAGGCCTTTACAAGCCTTACACGTAAAGGCTACCTTAACGTGTAAGAGGATACGGGCTTTCAAACGTGCCCATGGTTTCCACACTTGAGACGTGTATTGTTGGCAAGTGATCTCAGAATATGCCCACGATGGAGTTCCTTTTTAGGGATGTGTGCCATGTAGAATCCACTTATGAGTCTCTGATATAGGTGAGTCACGATGTAAAGATCAGGTTTGTGGAAAATTGGGCAGAAAAGCGATCTCCATCATCGAATTCAAGTCGGTCTAGGATTTTAACGGGTGAAAATTTGGTTGCAGAGCCAAAATCTTCAATTGTCAATACCAGTATCCTTAAAATATTGATAGTTGCTTTGAATTGAACTACGAGAAAACTTGGGGTGGAACTTTCCTTATTCTCAAGGGAAGCATTATTTGCAACCAAATATTGATATTGTTCACTTTTAAGCTTTGTAGGTCGGGGTGTATTCGGTTCGATTTGGTCGGGTTTGGACCAAAATCACAAACCAAACCGGTTCTAATCAGTTTCTAAAAGTTCAAACCAAACTAAACCGTCCAACTGTTGAACCAAATCAACCCTATTCTATTCGATTTCGGTTTTCCTATAAATTCTACTTGCACATCAAAATTTTCACAATTTATCAACCTGGTTTACACATTTACTACTTTCATTTTTTTCGGAGTCGTTTACTTTTATAATTTATTCACCCCTTTCAAAACAAATAACAAAAATAAATACATCACTCTAATTAATCAGAGTTTAGATAAAGAAGAATACCTCTAAAGAGATTAATAGATATATAAGTTGACTATATATATATATATATATATATATATATATATATATATATATATATATATATATATATATATATATATATATATAATTTTACTTACAATCAGTTCAGTTCAGTCGGTTGCGGCTTGGGAAGGTCCGGAGCCAAAACCAAACCGAACTTTTCGGTTTTTCTTTTTGCCAAATCAAACTCAAACCAATACACGTCCAAATCGGACCAAAACTGGCCCAAAAAATGCACAACCTTATTTGTAGGTATGAAACTTTCAACCCAATCTTTCGCACAATGAACCCCAAAATGAGGGGTGTACCATCAAATTGTCAGACTTGGGTACCATGTGCCACACCCATGGATCAAAATCTCATCCAATGCTAATACATATCGTCTGATATGTATCGGTATCGATGGTCACTGGTACGACACATTCAAGGTACTGTAATGATGCCTCCCATACAAAATTTGAATATACCAGACGATACATACCAATGTATCGTCCGAAACTGATACGTATCGTCTGGTATGTACTGATTTTAGAGTTGGACGATACATACCGATTTTCTGAATTTTTGACCTATGGATGGCCATTCCAACGAAAGGATTAATTTGATTATGGACAAACTATCATATATGATTTTCAGTTCACTTTTTTAGAGGTCTACTACATCCAATCCAATTATGATTGTATAATGGTGGGCTCAAAGTTGAACACCTATTTTGTAAGGAGATTGGGTGTGACAGCCCAAATTTTCCCAACCTAAAATTTGGAGAGTTTTTTTTTTTTTTTTTTTTTTTTTTAACACCAAAACCAAATGAAAAAATCCGGACCGTCAGATCGTATATCACAATCTGATACAGAACACTTGGCACATCCATATGCATACGAAAATCAAAGCAAGGTTATGTAAGTATCATGAACAAAACTCCAATTATGATATCTAATATGTATTGAACTAAACAAACGCCAGTGATGACTAACCATCACCAACAGTAGTGTACCATGCATGTATAATAGCATGGAAGTACCAACCTCGAACTTACCAAGATCCACGATGCACTAAATCTACGATCCCAAAACATAGTACAAATCCTTATGCGGAAGCTCCTTTTTCTTCAAGTATGTAGTCTGGCCCTCCTCAAAGCTACACCTGTGACGTATAGACATCCAAGCTCAATGGAGAAAACTAATGCCAATATACATCTCATCACATGCATAGATTCAAAGACAAGATCAAAATATTTTCTTATCAAGGCTAAAACTGATTTCAAAGGCATTTCTTATCAAAATTGAAACTGAGTTCAAAGGCATTTTCTTATCCAAATTCAAAACTAATTTCAAAGGCAAACTGATTTCGAAGATGTTTTCTTATCAAAACCGAAATTGATTTCAAAGACATTTTCTTAATAAAATTGAAACTGACTAATCTCTTATCAGAAGCATATTTCTTATTTTCGATTTACTGAGTTTGAATCACATTCATTTACATGTCTTACATATTCTTACCTGACTTACTCACATGTCTTACATATTCTTACTTTGCTTACACATATGTTTTATACATTCTTACTTAGCTTACTTACATGTTTCACACTTTCTTACTTCCCTTACACAATTCGATTCACGGATATCTCGCCGTGCCGGTTCGATTCAAGAGGACTGTCGTGTCAATTCAATTCAAACACTCACTTGCATAGCTTACACATTGTCACATAGTTTACACAATTCGATTCACGGATATCCCTGCAGTTCGATTAACGAGACCGCTGCGTATCGATTCACGGGTAGCCGCCGTGCCGGTTCGATTCACGGATATCCCGCCGTGCCGGTTCGATTCATGGGTTTAACCGCCATGCCGGTTCAATTCACGATTAACCGCGCTTGCGATTCGATTCACGGATATCCCGCGTGCTTGGTTCGATTCATGGGTTTAACCGCCATGCCGGTTTGATTCACGATTAGCCGTGTTGGTTCGATTCCGCCCTAGCGGCCCACAAGGTATCATATAATCCGCCCATAGCGGTCCACACATGCATATATAATCTGCCCATAGCGGTCTACGATGTTATATAATCCGCCCTTAGCGGTCCACTTAAAATTTTCTTAACTTATGGTTCGATTTGGATTTAAATTTATATACAAATTTGATTTGGATTCAATTCAAAGTTCACATTCGCTTCCTTCAAATTTAACTTCTGGGTTCGATTCAAAACTTGCAAAACACACATACGATGTTCAAGACTGAAATTCCTTACATGATTTTCGAAGGCTATATAAAAGGTTCAAAACAAAGATCATTTCTTGATTCGATACGTCAATAATTTTTAAAACAGCCACTATGTCAAAGATTCGATAATTCAAAGCTTTCGAGCATTTCAAACAATCAAAATATTCAATCAAATATTTAAGTTCAAAGATCTAAAGTTTCCATTGCAAGGATTTCAAATACTAATTCATTTCAAAACAAAACTTATCATCTTTCATTCGATCATATCAAGCATCTATGAAATTAAATCAAAATGCAATTGCGTATGAAATTTTTCCCACCTTAACCTCAAAGCTAGCAAAAGCCAAGCAATGTCCTATCGATGGCTTTCCTCCCTCAATCTACATCACAAATATATGATGATGTATCAAGGATCAACACTAATCACTAATAACTTAAGACTATTTAAGTGTTTTTAAAAAAAATCGAGTCGGAATGGGCAAGTTCGCGCCAACATAGAAATTGATGTAACCTTCCTCCTACATTTTAACCTTTAAAAATTTAGATTTATAAGTTGGTCAAAACACACAAGTTGTAGATCTCTTTGTTATCTTTCCAACGCCTCAAGAATCGCATCAATCGGAGGTCGGAGTAGAAAGTTATGGTCAAAATACCAAAGCAGTACTGGCAACTCAGACAAAATCGATTAATCGATTTTCAAAATCGATTAATCGATTTTCCAAAGTCGATTGATCGATTTTATCTCGATTGATCGATTTTCAAAGAGCCAAAAATCTTTTTCACTATTTGAGACCAATCGATTAATCGACCCAATTTCGATTAATCGAAATTCAAAAATCGATTAATCGATTTTACTCGATTAATCGGTTTCGTTTCTCGACAAAATTAGAAATTTACCTAACTTATTACTAAATTTTTACCTTTAAAAAGATTGATTCACAAGTTGGTCAATTCATGAAAGTTGTAGGGCTTCTGTCTTCTTTCCAACGCAATAAGAATCACGTCAATCCGAATTCGGCACAAAAAGTTATGGCTGAAATACTACGGTAGTGTCAGTAAGCCCAAGCAAACTCGATTAATCGATTTTCAAAATCGATCAATCGAATTTCAAAATCGATTAATTGAAATTCTCTTCGATTAATCGATTTCGTGAAGTTCCTCTCGAATTTCTCTCTTGTCAAAACTCGATTAATCGAGTTTCGAAATCGATTAATCGATTTTGGCAGTTTCTGAGCACTTCTCGGGTTTGAACCTTGAAACCCATTTTTTTCATCAAAATTCAATCCTTTTGATCCTAATCTTTTACACACATCTAATCGACCTAGATTTAGTTTAAATACATTGAAGAATTATGTTATTTACCTCTTTAAATCGGCGATCTACTCGTAGATCGGATCGTCTTCTTCGTTAAATAAAAAGGGTTTCCAAACTCACCTCGATCATCTCCGAGCTTCACGATCACACCCAAGCCCACGAAATCGACGGTAATCCTTACACACACACTTCACACAAACTCACGCTATGATTTGTGGATCAAACTCATGATCTCTTCACAAGAAGAGGGTTTCAAAACCCCCAAATGGCTCCAAAACCCACAAAAGCAAAACCAAAAGTCGAAACCGACAACGATCCTTCCCTTATACGATCTCACAAAACCTTTTCCACGCAATCACAAGGCTTGGAGCATACGAATCCGGCGATTCTTCCTCTTTCTTCTTCCTTCTCTCTTCAAAACCCAAACCATCAAACTCTTGCAACCGGTTAAGGCTTCAAAAGGAAGCTAGCCCCTTTTTTTTTTTTAACTAAAAAGGCCGGCTCTCATGCAAAACACATACACCCATTTTGGGTGTTAGTCTTATCTAAGGACCTAGTTTTTCGTGAAACGGGCATTTAGTTAAGGTATTATCTATTATATAAATGATCCCTTGGTTCAGTGTGGGGCCTGTACACCCAAACTACTTATCAATCGGACCCGACGTTAAGCCAATACGCACCACCACGGTGTATGAACTCGGTCCTAAAAATTTCATACAAGCTCAAACGGACCTAAAATGATCTCGTTTGAAAAATCTAAACGGTGACGTGTTTCTTAACAGACATGCACCCGATCAGGACCTATAGTTGGCTCGAATAGTCGGCCCAATCAGTTGGCCCAACTAGCAGCCAATACAGTTGGCCCAATTAGTCAAATAAGTTATTTAACCATTACTAAACTTTTATTCTCTCTAGAACCAAAATTATAAGAAAAATAAATTCTCCTGCCTTTATTTTCATTTATAACCAACCTAAACTTAGGTGTTAAGCCAGTACGCCATAGCTAGGTGTATACAATTCATCCAAAGGTCCACACGCGAGTCTAAACCAATCTTTATTATTATTATTTTTTTCCACTTAAGACTTAGCCCAACTAACTTAATTATTTTCACCATGTCGGGTACGTGATCAGTCGGGCACGCACACCGAGGCATATTGTTCAAAGGTCAAAATTTTTCAGGATGTTACATTGGGGAGCCAAATGATCTCCATCATCTGAGTGTAAGCAGTCAACAGTTTCAGCACGTACAAAGCATGGTTGTCAACAAAAAAGCTCTTTATTGATATGACAACGGAACTTCAAACAATATATATATATATATATATATATATATATATATATATATATATATATATATATACACACTGTATAGGGCAATGGTCAGGTCCTACTAGGTAGAATCGGATTTTCAGTCCATTCTCATCCACTGTCCTTGGGAATAGGAGAATCTTAACTTCATGTCATTCTATAAAAAGTGAAAACCAAGAAAATCAAGATTCTCCGATTTCTAAGGGCAGTGGATGGAGTAGGACTGAAAATCCGATTCTGCCTAATATGACCTGACCATTCCCCTATTGTATAAATGACTTTATAGCATACATGCATAGCTTCATAACTACCTATCTACATACAGAGGTTCAATTTCTCCCAGCTCTCTCATGGTATTTATATTTTTACATCAATTACGTATTAATTAATTTTTAAAAGTTTCATCACTATTCCAAAAGAATATGTGAGGGTGCCTAGGTTTGAAACTTCCCCATTCACCGTTTCGAATTAGATAATCTAGATCATTTTTGTGGCAGCCCGAATTTCTTAATCGTGAAATCCGGATCGTCCATAAGACCGATTGCGGAATGGAACACTTGGTACATCCACACATAAAGTGGAACAAAGCAGATATCTCTAACAAGCAGATAGAGTCATCATATACAGCAAAAGAAACTCCAATTCTAATCCAAAAATATACCAAAATAACGGTTCTAAATCCATGCCAACACATGGACAAAGAACCGAAAAGAACTATCATTGATGAGTAATCATCATCAACACCATGGTTCACCAAATAAATATTCCCAAAATGACTTATTTACATGTTCATTGTCTAAAACAGAATGACTGGACAACCAAACCTTAGTCTTACAAAACTAAAAATACACCACCAAGATCCCCTAAGGGAAGTACTCCTCAGGCAGAGGCTCTGACTCCTCCTCCGGAACATACTCCGAGTCCTCTAGCTCAAGGTCCTCGGTACCCGCGTCAACTCTTGTGCCTGTGACATATAATCGAAGCGTAAGCTACATCTAAGCTCAATAGAAAAAATATTCATAGCATGCTTATCCTCACATTCACACATATATCTCATGACATAAATTGAACATGCTTATAATTGAAAGACTGCAATTAAAAGGCATTTAAATCGAATTAAAATTGATTTAGATGCAGGTTTCAAAGTTGATCATATGATTTCCAAAGCTTTTCACATAACACGAGAAGAACTTAAATTGATTACTTAAATACAATCTCGAGTATGTATAGCATCGAGAGCCACACATATATCGATGAAAATCTCAACCATCGTCATTCAATGAACCATTTTCATGATGCCCAAGCCCCTTCGTATGAGGGATACTTGTGTCGAACGAAGTTTTACCGCAATCAGTAAAGAAATGAACGAATATCCCGCCGTCCTGGAGTACAAGGGATTCGTTCCACATAAATCTTAAATCAAAGTGTGAATTCTAACTTATAGTTTATCACCGTAAGTTGTGGTAATTTATAGCTAGGATTGGAGTTGGAAATTCGAATTCTCACACATACACACACTTATGCACATCTCACGTGTTCACACACACACACACACGCACACACACATTTATCATATTGGAATCCATGTACAAAGCTCATGCATGTTAAAGGTCAAATTCATGATTTACACACACAAATATAATCATATCAGAATGTCTATGCTTGCTGTATCAAACGCATATGTTATAAGATTTTTTCTACCTTAACTTGAAATCCACACGAAGGTCCTTTCTTCTCAAGGGAACCTTCACATTACGTGTTTTTTATCTTAACCTAGAACACATCAAATTTATGCTTCACACACCAAAAGTGACGAAAAAAGGAAGTCCCAAAGTCTTCCTAAGTCTCTTTCTTGAAAAACTGACAAATGTCAGAGTATGGCCAAATCGAGCGATCAAATTCCATTTCGATCGATCAGTTTCCAAAATCGATCTATCGAAATCTATTTTGATCGGTCGATTTCTCCAGAAAATCTAGATATCTCTATTATCACAATCTGATCGATCGGTTCGCAAATTGATCGATCGAATTCAATTTCGATCGTCGGTTTCTCCAAGAAATCCTAATGCGTTCTCTGTTTTATAATCCAATCGATCAGTGCACAATTCGGTCGATCGGACTCCAAAATCGATTAATCAAATTTTATTTTGATCGATCGGTTTTACAAATTGATCGATCGAATTTCATTTCGATCGATCGGTTTCTCCATAAACCTTCACATTTTTGTCCTGTCAAAATCGATCGATTGGATACTTATTTTGATCGATCAGTTTTGACAGATTTTTTAGAAACACGGGCTTCTTCGTCCTTAACTCATTTTTTTCTCAAATTTGAATCTTATTCTTCTAAATTTTCAATCATAAACTAACTAAAGCCTAACATAACTATAAATCACTCAAAAACATAATTATGCTCACCCATTGAGGTCGTTTCCTCAATCCACGTGATCTCGCCCAAGAGCGGGTTTCGAAGTCGAAAACTGTTGAATCGAACACAGCCTTACGATGTATCTTTGTTCCAACGCATACTATTCTTCGTTCTACTTATCACGTATGGTGCGGTCACACAATTGACTCACTCAAGAAGGATAGGAGGAAAACTTTGAGCTCTCTCTCTCTTCTCTCTTTACTAAATAAACTCTCAAACAAACAAAGCAAAGGACAGAAATCTCTTATCCCATTTGGATTTTATATTCAAAGGCTTAGTTTGGGTGTTAAGACGGTACACCGTACGTTGGTGTACATTACTTCATTTAATAGTCATATCACATGAAATCGGACCTGTTTAAAAGTTGAAATTTTTCGAGACGTTACAATTTTTCATCCTAATCTTTCACACAGGATTTTGAGATCATGAACATACCATCAGATAGTCTGTATTTTATTCCACATGGTACAAATCTTCAAAAATAGAGAGCACCTACTTACATATGAGATAAGATTCAAGCATGGCCCACATGAGGCTCAAATGACATTTTTAGGGATTTATCACGTGAAATAAAAAACCGACGATCTAATGTTATATTCATGGCATCAACATCGTCAAAGATTCGAGTGAAAAACGAGTTGAATTATCTTATCTCAAGAAATCAATAGGTTTCAAATGTAAGCGCAATCAGAGATACCCTAATCTTAATGGCTATCCACGTTCATCGCTAGTCCTTAAATACCTCGATCTATATAGTGTCCCTCACTTCCTCACCATCAAGCAAACCCACAAAGTTACAAAAATTAACAATTTTAAATGAACTTTTTGAAAGTGAATACTAGTTAGAAGTATCAAAATATAAAAACTAAAATAATAGGTAGCTTTATTAACAATCACCAAATTATAGAGGGCACTTATGTTAAAAACTATTAAATATTTTGAATTATATGATGGAGATCATTTTTTGCCTAATTTTTCATGTAAGGGATCTTGATATCATGAGAATATCATCAAAATTTGACTACCTGATACTAGGATCATGATCTCAAGATCTATTCTATCGAAGATTGGGATAAAAAATGATCTCCGTTGAATAGATTTAAAGTGATCAACGGTTTTAGAATGTGAAACATGATTGAAAAAGAAAAATTTTTAATTGACATAAAGATACCCTATCACAAAAAGAAACGTCTCTAATAATCTCATGGGAGAGCCAGAGCCTGCACAGTAGTTTTTTTAAGTGAAGTATATTTTAGAGAAAAAAAAATCAGGTTGAGCCAGTGAACAGCTAAGGGTAGATTGGGGTAAAGAAGGGCACCTTATTCATAAAAGTGTGAAAACACTTAAATTGACATAAATAAAGCACTTTTTTTTTAAGGATGTCATATGGAATGTGCATACCATTATACTGGCATACCATCTAATGATCATGTTCATCCCACAAAATGAATATGATCATGGGCTTAGATCAAACGTGGTTCTTAGATCACTTTTTGGGATGTCTGTCATGTGAAATCAAACTCTTACTGTCTTGTGGTACCTCTTGAGATCATGAGTATAAAAGATCTTGATATACGGGCATGCCATCAAACGAGCATACCATGTCATAATCTTGTTTATCCCACGAAAAGAACATGATCATGTGCATACATCAAATGTGGTTCTCAAATTACTTTTCAGGAGGTTTGCCACGTGATATCAAAATATTGTCATTTGATGGTAGGGTCATGATCTCAAGATTTATTGTGTCGAATATTGAGTCAAAAAATTATCTCTATCGTCTATATTGTCAAGGTTTAGGCACGTGAAACCCGAGTTAATCCTGCTTGGAATATGACAATGGAGATCATTTTTCATCCAAATACAAAAAAAAAAGATCTTGAGAACATGGGCATACCATCAGACAGTCATAGTTTGATTCCACATGGCACACATACCAAAAAACTAACATGATCATGGGCGCACGTCAAAAATGGTTCTCGGATCACTTATCAAGATATGTCACGTATAGTTAAGATCTTCCATTAATTCCAATGGTAGGACCATGATCTCAATATCTATTCTCTCGAAGATTTGGACGAAAAACAATTTCCATCATCAATTCAAAACAATCAACGGTTTAAGTACATGAAACCCGAGTTGAGACTGCTTTTAATCAAACAATGGAGATTTTTTTCATCCAAATCTTCAACCTAATAAATCTTGAGATCATTGGCCTACCATATCATAATTTGATTTCACGTGTCGCACATCAAATGTAGGACCATGATCTCAATATCTATTATCTCAAAGATTGCGACGAAAAACGATCTCCACTGTCAATTCAAAGCATATAATGATTTAGGCGCATGAAACCCGAGTTAGAATAGAAGATGGAGAGTTTTTTCATCCAAAGTTTTAACATAATAGAACTTGAGATCATTGTTCTATCATCAGACGGTCATATTTTGATTTCACATGGCACACATCCAAAAATATGAACAATCATGAGCGTACATCAAATGTGGTTCACAGATCACTTTTAGAGAGGTTTGACACAAGGAATCAAATCTTATGGTATGATGGTAGGACTATGATCTCAAGATTTATTTTGTCTCTTATTAAAATAAAAAATGATTATTTGTAGTGCTCAAAAAAATAAAAAACATAATTTTTTCTTTAATAACTTTGTAGATTAAGACGCGCACATGCACTTTTAAGTGACCCTTTTATATATATATATATATATATATATATATATATATATATATATATATATATATATATATATATATATATATATAAGAGAGAGAGAGAGAGAGAGGGCCAGGATGCTACCTATGAGGGTAGCATTTTGGTGCTACCTATGAGATTATTGGAGGACATGTGACACTTAATCTAAAGATCGGATGTTACGGCAACTTTGACAAGATCGATCAAGCCCCACTCAAAATTTTTGAGCAAAATCTTATATTTATCCACCGTTAAAAATGTGGTCAAAGATGAAAAAAAATTATATATACTTGAATAAGTGAGCACTCATGTTTGAACCCTTGATTTGAGAGACAAAACAGTCACAAAAATACTTATTTTTTTTATTATAAATCTCATGCCCCATAGAGTAACATGGAAAATGGATGCTTTTTGGTTGATGTGATCTAACCGTCGTGACTAGCACTTGGGTGCTACCCACATAGGTAACAACCCTTTTCCCATATATATGTGCTCATTATAAAATAAAAGGCTTATTAATCGTTATCTTTGATCCAAATTGTAAGCCGTTGAGTTTCACATACTTAAGTCGTTGATTGCTTTGAATATGTTGATAGATATGATTTTTTGTCGCAATCTTCGGCACTATAAATCTCTAGATAAGAGGGCCCTTGTACCATTGTCAGATTTTGAGTCCACATGGTATAGATCTCAAAAAGTGACCTTAGAAGTAAGTTTATCGTTCATCATAATCATGTTTGGGTGGAAGATTGTGGCAGAAAACAATTGCCATCATCTAATTCAAATAGTCAAATGCTTCAGCATGAAAACCCGAGTTGAGAAGGAAGAATCTAATTTATAAATCAAGATACCCGTTGTGATATCACTAAGTATAGTAAAGAAAAATTATAGCGAAGACAGATTTGTTAAGGATAGAGTGCAGGCGAATGACGTGGTGTGATATAACTAATTGGCACCAACCCGCATTAATTTAGCCTCACTGCACTTACAGCCAATTGCGTCGCGCCATATCAGCCGCCTGTACTTTGTCCTCAACAAATCTGTCCTCCATGTAACACTGTCCTACTATAAATTGGGTTGATGTTGGGTTTCTTGCTAATCAGGTTTACCAATGGATACCTTTAAATTCACTTTTTGAATCTTTGAGTTCACTCACACTGAAACACTGCTTTGAATCGAGCTATGAAGGTCAATTTTGGTCCTAATCTTTCACACAATGAAAATCAAAACTGATCATGTGTTCTATGGATTTTGTACCCACAAATATCTGTGATCTGCCAAAGCTTGACTAGTTTCATAGGGAGAGATTGACCTGTACACCGCCCACAATATCCGGCTAAACACCTAATTTCAACTAATTGATAAGTATGGCCCTGTTTGGCCCTGTTTCCCATATATGCATATTATGGTGACACTCTAAAATTGATTCAATGGATCAGATGTATACCGGTCTCAATGGGATTGGCCGGCCTTAAATGGGCAACCATAACCCAGCCCATTTTGCTTATTGGTCTGGGCCAGCCTATTTATTAATTGGGCCTTGGTTTCTTTCCCCATTCTTGGCCATGGCGTGCCCGGCTGCAGGATGGCCCAACAATTTTTATATAATTGATATTAATTGAACTAGTCAGGCCAAGCTCGGTGTCCGGCTTTAAACGGGCCAATTAAAATTGGTCTTCTCCAAACTAGGCCATACCCGGCCTGATTAATAATTGGGCAGGCTAGGCCAGCCCGTTTATTTGCCAGGCCTGTATATATTGGACCAAACCCCAGCCGATGGCAGGCCGAGCCATCCACTTAAGCCCGACCCTTGAGACCCCTAACGAGATCTCCCATCTGACAACTACGTAGGTGAAATCAGTAGCTTGATTGAGAAATTTGGAGCATAAGTAGGGCTTTATGTGGACCGGGTCGGCTTGTTATTGCCTTGGAACTAGATCCGATATGTAAGCTTGACTTGTTGGGTTAATCCAGGCTTAAAACAGCCGACACGACCTTTGGGTCGGGTCGACTCAATGGTCAGTTCTAGTTCATAGTCACAAAATCGGGGTTTGACAATAGTTCGGCGAGGTTAAAATGCGGAAAACTCCGACAAAATCGGGAAGTTCGGGGAAATATTCGAAGGAAAAATCGGTGAAAAAAATTATAAAAAAAAATTAAAAGATTTAAAATTTTAAAAAATAATTTTTTTGAAAATTTCAAGAATTATTCGGGAATAATTCGTGAAGTTCGGGGATTTGGCGAATTTTCGAAAAAAGCACGAATAATTCGGGATTAATTCGGGGACCTTAAATTCGCGAATTTTTCAAATGTTCGACGATTTTTGTGACTATGTTCTAGATGAGGTGATGAAGCTTTAGCCCAAACAACCCGACCTAATAAATTACCTATAATATTAAAGGGTTGTTAGCGATTTGGGGAATTTTGAACCATGTTGGCCCAACTTGACCCAGTTTTTCGAGTTGGGTCTGACATGTACCCTTGGCCCGTCAGGTTATATGGGGCCAACTAGGTCAATTTAAGGGCCCAAAGGGTTGAGCGAACCAAAATTTTACCCGATCCGCCTGTTCCGAACTCGTTGACAGACTACATGTAAGGCCACCGAACTATGTTGTCAAATTGATGCAGCAACCATTGGCTGGGCCATAGGCCCATAGATTAAAAACATACTCGTATTACCTTAAGGCCTTGTTTGATAACATGGAAATGTAATTTCATGGTGGAAATGAAATTTAGTTTCCAATTGTTGTTGTTTGATAGCTATTTAAGGAGATGGAAATGAAATTGAGTCATCCCGCATGGAAATTGAATTTCCATACACCAAATCATTTTAGGAGGAAGCCATTTCAACCATTTAAATGGCTGAAATTGAATTTCCTACTAACAAAATAATAAGTTTTTGTCATTGCAAATCTAAAGTTACTTGTAAAAAACTTAAAAACAAAAAAATATATTTTTTGACTATTAAAAAATAACTTCAATTTCTATGATCATCATCCCGGCACGATCACTATGACTACCACATTATCTACATCATACTTTTTTCAATTAATATTTGACTTTTGTTAAAGTTTGAATTTTAATCAAACTTTAATTGGATTTATAAGTTATATAAAGTTTTGACTACTGATCAAACTTTAACTACTGAAACATGATAATAAGTTGTAAGTTAGTAATATATTATCAAATTTTTAGGAGTCAAAGGTTGACTTAAGGTCAAACTATGACTTTTAATTAAAATTTATTTTTTATTATACTTAAACTCTAATAATTTGATGGCAAAAAAAGAATATTGTCGTGTTGATGTATAATTTGATACTAGATTTTCAATTGTATTAGTCAATAGTTTAACCTTTAGTCAAACTTTGACTTTTATACAAATTTTATTTTTAGTCAAACTCGAAACCTACTTATAGATAGAGTCTACTACTACATAAATTTATATCGTATCAGTATAATTTTTTCTTCGTCAAAATTCAATTTTCTATAAAATGTTTTAAATTTTTATTAGTGAAATATTATAATTAAAAATATCTATCATTATTTTAATTTATAACTTGAAAATATATTGTCTCATTTTTATTGGTCAAAGTTTGACTTTAGTCAAAAGTTGAGAAGTATATCTTGACAGTAGATAATAATTATTACTATTATTATTTATATTTTGGTAATATAAATTTTAATCAGTCAAAGTTCGATATTTGGTCAAACTTTGACTTTTTAACACAATTTAATTTTTTTAAACTTCTGTATCCCCAATATGATTATCATTTTCTTAATTTATTACTTTCTAGTACATTATGAAATTTTATTTTACTTTTTTTTATATTCAGTCAAAGTTTGACTTTTTTAAAAGTTGATATTTAGTTAAAGTTTTTATTAGTGTAACCTAGTGATGGATATGAATACTGTTATGTTAATTTGTAGGTTGCCGGTAGATTGTCGAATTTTTTATTAATCAGATTTTTAAAATTAGTCAAAGTTTTACTTTTTTTTTAAATTAAATTTTCTTTCAAGTTTAAAATTTTAATTTTGTTTCAATATATAATACATACTAGCATTTACTATATAACTTTGTATTTTAGTGTTAGAAATTTTTCATTAATCAAAGTTTTACATTTGGTCAAAGTTTGACTTTTATTAAAAGTGGATATTTGATCAAATTTTGACTAGTGTAACCTAACAATATGTATGAATATTGTTATATTAATTTGCAGTTAGACTTTTATAACTTGTTGGTACATTGCAAAATTTTCTCTTGATCAAAATTTGACTTTTATAAAAATTTAATTTCATTTCAACGTATAAACTTACATTAAATACTAGCATTTATAATTTTATTATTTGGCTTTACATATTTTTTTTTATCAAAATTTTAAGTTTGGTTAAAGTTTGGCTTTTTATTTGAGTTTGACTTTTCAAACTTTGACTTATATAACTTAGTAATAAATAGTGATTACAATGATATTAATTTGCAACGTAATAGAATATCATTAAAAAAGATACTAATCAAACAAGAGAAATCAATTTTCAATGAAATTCATTTCTCAAACACGCTAATCAAACAGTGAAAAATCTATTTCTAGATGAAATCATTTCCTAAGAAATTAACTAAGAAATTGATTTCATTTCCTCTTTAGAGTTTCATTGCTATCAAACAGGGCCTAAAGGAAAACTAGTGTGATGCGTGAAGTACGAAAGCATTCAATGCTTATTCAACGGATAACAGTAGTCTTGTATTAAGGACCAGGTAATTTACCCAGTCCTACATTAATTTGTTGTCACATTGCACCCAATTACATAATTAAGTGTCACGTAAAGGAGTGCTTCGAGGATCATAGCACTTGTAAATATAATAATAATAATAAATATATAAAAACTATAAGGTTAATGGTGTCAACTGTTTAAAAATGAACGGTGAAACCCAATGTGGTTTGATTGTTCATTTTCTTTATAGTCAACTTTGTTAACTGAATAATGTTATATGAGATTTTTTTTCACGATAGTGTTATAATCATTGAATTTCGAATCGCTCCTTTATGTGGCACCCAATCATGTCATTAGGTGCCACGTGGCATCAAACCAATGTAGAACTAGGTAATATACCTAGTCCTTGGTACTAGGCTACATGTACTCTTGGGGACTCACTTTCAAGAAAATAAAAAAATAAAATAAAAAAGCAAGCTGAATATAATTTTCAGTAACTAATATATATTTTTAGATTTTTATGGAACATGTTAAAATAAAATATTAGTTTTTCATTAATTCATGTGTGGAAAAAAAAAAAATAGTATGCATCCAGAAAGCTCATTAATTGGTCTGCTTGAAAACAATGTTGTGCTTATGACAACTTCCGATCTTAAAAATGGTTAAAATTTTGCCGATATAGGGTAAGGAAAAGAAAGGAAAGGACAGAAAAGAGAAAAATATAAAATATCTTTTTTGGCAACAAATTTGTACATTTGAAATAATAAGAAATATTTAGTTTTGGGCACTTTAGAAAATAATGACTCAAAAACAAACTTTTTAACAAAAAAGACCCGACTTCAAACGTTTGAGAAAAATGGTGTTTCACGGATTTTGAAACTTCAGAAAATCGTGAAAGCACTATTTTTTGAATTTAAAAAAAAATAGTGCTTTTACGATTTTCTGAAGTTCCAAAATCCGTGAAAACATATTTTTTCTAAAACGTTTGAAGTCTGATCTTTTTTGCTAAAAAGTTTGTTTTTGAGGCATGTTTCTCTAATTATCCCTTCCTATCCATTAGAAACCCATAAATCCCGCTAAAATAGAGAAATTTTATCGGAAATATTTTGCTCCCTCTTTTTATGGCGTTAGTTATCTCTCGCGCTCACTCTCTCTCTCTCTCTCTCTCTCTCTCTCTCTCTCTCTTCTCTATCTGATCTCTTTCTTCTTTCTCTATCCGATCTCTCCCTTCTCTTGGTCTCTCTCTCTCTATCTGACCTCTCTCGATACCATCTCTCTCTATCAAATCTCTTCGATTTCGCTCTCTCTCTCTCTCTAATTTCTCTCTCTACAAATCTCTCTCCATCCCTCTCTCTCTATGCAATTTTTCTCTTTCTACCTACCTAAGTCAACTATTCTTAATTTTATATTTGACGTGTGTAATGTACACCAAAGTTGATGTTCCCCTTCCATTTCTTATGCATTATTGAACAATGCAAACGCTGAAAAATGATGAATTCTCATTGATTCCAAAGAGGCTGGACTCAATAGGTTTTCATATCCATTTCCACCCTTTTCCCAAAAAACATCCAAACAAATCCTTACTAAACAGAGAAATACTCTCCTCGATCATTAGCTACATTGAAATATGCATCTCAATTTTAGGCTTATGTGGTGCATATTTATGATCAATTAATCGATCAAATAGAAGACATACCATCACATTAGTCCAACAATCATGATCATGATGACCAAAGGACATACCAATGCTAGTTTCAGAACTATTTAGTATTTTGTGAGAGAGATAACAGAATAACAAGAAGAAGATTAGCTGATAATGCATCACCGAGTCACTGACTAACCGAGGATGATGTGTAGGGTCATCGTTTTGTTTCTATAAAGGCCGCAAATCACTTCTCTTATAATGGGCTTGAGCTACTTCTACTCTACAAGAAAAGGAAACTCATGAATTTCGATTATATTTTCCAGAAAATGGTTGCACAAGATGATCTAGAATCAGTTTTGGAGAATAAGTATGTTGGAAGCAAATTGAGGAAATCAATTTGAAGCAAGGGAATGACAACACCTGACCTCGATAAAGAATCTGACAAGGAGGAACTCATTGAAAGTTGTAAAAAGTCTCTTCATCTCATATTTTTGAGAGAGAGTTCATTGATACTTATAGCAGTTACAACATTATGATAATGCTTATTGGTGCATTTTAATTTAAACCTTTGCAAGTGCACAAGATCTATCGTAGAATGGCAAGAAGAGGGGTGTCGTACCCACAGGGAAACGTGAAATTTATCTGATTCTTTCAGAGTCTTTAACCCACCCAAGGAATTATCAAGGGAGAAATTCGATTTACCACACAAATACCAAACAATTTTCAATGCAATAAAAGAAAACTAATTAAACTAGGATAGAACAAATTATAGTAAAGGAGAAAATTAACAGTTTATGAATTGATCAAGAAGTTAGCTAACCATTGATTCGTAACTTTTCTACCATTCAATCTCACAAATTCAATTTAAGTCAAAATACCATCATTTATTAGGAAAATAAATGAATCGAGACGAATGCAACTATGGATCCGGCATACCCTATCTAAACACTATGACTCAGCATATCATTGCGGTATGAGTCATATGAAAAGAATAGCATATCTCAAAGTCCTAAGTCACGACAATGATAAATTAATCATTCTGCAGCCTAGAACGGCCTGCAGGAACAGATCTAGATGGAGTGCTTCTTTTACAGTCGTTGATAACCACGATCAATGACTGTAAACGAAGACTTGAAAATATTCAATCACGCACACACTTATAACAGAACGATTCAATGACAAAACCATGAATTTGTAGAGACTATAATAAAACAATTACTTATCTCCGATTCGCTTCCCCCTTGAATAAATTACTTTAGCCGTTCATCCTCGGTATACAAATCCGTTGTAGCTCCGAAGATATCATATTAACAATACTCTTTT
This sequence comes from Chloranthus sessilifolius, assembly GCA_021018995.1. Lineage (NCBI taxonomy): Eukaryota > Viridiplantae > Streptophyta > Magnoliopsida > Chloranthales > Chloranthaceae > Chloranthus > Chloranthus sessilifolius. Next base: position 18,331,667 of record CM037596.1, read on the forward strand.
ATTTCTTAAAAATCTCCTTACAATGCTCTTATTCTCACGAGTATCAACGAGAATTAACAATAAACCCTAATACAATCTACTGAGAAAAATAAGAATGAACCAAGAAGAACCTCAATGAATAATGAAAAACAAATAAAAATAAGAAAGGTCCCCCCCTTTTCAATGATTCGTAGCTTCCTTTATATAGGGTTGAGCAAACCCTATCCCTAATAGCCTCAATCGATTGAGAATCAAATCTCAATCGATTGAGTTTTGTTTTGATTCGGGAGTTGGCCTTCTCTTCTCTTGTCAATCAATTGACACTTATCCCTCAATCGATTGACATCCAGGGGTAGATTCTTCATATTTTGGCGGATGTTGGGCTACTTCACGGATTTTTGTGCTTCTTTTGACCTTTTTGTCCATAGCCCATGTATATCCTTTAATTATCCTCTTTTATGCTCTTTTATAATTCAACGATCCGAAACACCTGTAATCATTAAAACCTTACAACAACCATCAGATGCTTTCATCAGACAGCTAAGTGTAGGGATTAAGGTGCGAAATATAGTCACATTTCGGCATTGATCACACCCCCAAACCTACACTTTACTAATCCTCGAGCAAAGAGAATGAAAAATATGTTAAAGTAAATAAGACTAACATCCTAAAAATTAAATGTCACTTTCGTAGGGAGCACGATTGCATTTAGCCTATGCAACAAGCCTTTAAACCCCTAGGTGATCCCTAGTGGAGGAGTTGTGTCTCCTGAAGGTTTCCAGCGAAGATACCTACAAACTTCAAAGCTTATGAATTTCAGAATTTCTTAGTCATGCCCTTAAGTAGTTAAATGCTTATGAAAAATCCTTTAAATTGCTTTTTACCATGTTCAATTTATTAGTGCTCACTCAATTCATTGTTTTTCAGTGCTCATGATTTATGACTAAAAGTGTTATGCAATTACCACTGCTAAAATTCTTTTATCTGAAAATGAGTTTAAATTAGGAATCTCAAGATCACATGTCTAGACTCGATCCTTACCATGGGTATACACTCAGAATGAACTCACTTCGATGAATAGTTTTACTTTTCTCTCACATGTGATATGGAATTTTAACACAAATTAGAAAAATTTCACATGTTATAAGAAAGGCGGTGTACCAAAGAATTTTAGACAGAAATCTCATTAAGAAAGATATTTATATTTTAAATATTCATATATCAAGCACCATAGACATTGTATAATCACTCTCCACAAGGGCATTTACCACTCATAATTGGATCAAAAGATCTTTTCTAAGGTTGTAATAGGGCTCGGGTCAATGGTTAAAAAAGAAAGGGAAGATTGGATTCAAATTTCTCTGAGAAATTGGAACAAGAAACTTGATTTTCTGATTTTTCAACTTCCTTTTTCACAGTTTCTAGGACCTTTTTTCTTTTCATAAACACTTTTCTCATTCTTTTCTTTTTCTCATTAACACCACTTTAATATATTTCTTAGTACTGAATTTCTTTTTCTCTCCCTCTTTTTACGTTTTTCTGCCTTGTATTCCTTACAGATATAATTACCACAACTCTCAATTTCCTTTATTGGTCTCATCCCTAATTTCTCATAGATAACAGGGTAAGGCTTTTTCACATTGGTGTGAGGTATGGCTAATATAGCTTACAAGGAATAATTAAGGCAAAATCTTTCAGTTGAGGCTCAAAGGGAGTGCAACAAGATAAATTCAATATAAGGTGGGGCCTTTTGGACACAAACGAGCCAATAATGGCCTTAGATCATTTCCTTTTATGATGGTAACGATGCCTATTTGCCTCGAGTTTTTACACAATGATTTTTAGTGTAATGGTATAGCACATGTGAAGGCAACAAATCAAAGACAGAAAATACGAGATTTTAACAATTTAACCAGGAAATTCAAAGATACTTCGAATTTATTTCAGCACTCATCAAAACGAGGACAGCGTTTCAAAGCTCACTAGGTTTTGGTCTGTCTTTGTGATCTTAGGATTCCAAGTTATATACTTATTTCTTATATTTTGAATTCAAGCAAAGTGATAGTACAAAATATTTTTCAGGCATCGATCATGAACATTATTATTCAAATTTTAAACTTTATGAGCGTTCATAAAACAATCATGGCATGATAACAATTTTTCAGGAATTTTCAGTCATCACAATTAAAGATTATGCATAAAATTTGAGATTCATAAGTTTTAATGGTCATCAGTCAATCGATTGAGACAATGGTATCAATTGATTGACTGATACAGATTTTTTTAAGTTGGCTTATGGGCATCAGTCAATCGATTGAGACCATTGTCTCAATCGATTGACTGATAAGCTTTAAAGATCCGAAAACAGCTTAATAATATGAATCGGCAATCCCCCCCAAACCTAAATTGATCAATGTCCTCATTGGCTTTGATGGATAGAAAGTAAGGGAGATCTTCCCCCCAAACCTGTTTAATGCAATTGAGGACCATGAAAGCAGACCAAGTGAAAGGTATTGTGATCAAAAATATAAAACACAAATATATAACGAAACTAAACTCTATTTAAACGGAGCAAATTATGACATTTGTTGAAAATTTAGAGAAAAAGAACCTACTCTAAAACAAATTTAGTAATAACCTAAACTAAAACAGTAAAATCAAATAACAATAAAAAGGACTCCTAAAAACTAGACCCTAAAACTGACAGTCCTAAGCCTTTCAATCATTCATGATGGATCGTCCTTCCTTCGGCTTCGGGAACGTGTAATTCCACATCTCTTCCGAGATGCCGCCCACACGTGATGGTGGAATAAGTGCATGTGGTGGAGAAGATGGTGGGGTCGGAGATGGCACCTCTAAATCAATCACATCATGCTTTGCCAAATAGAACGGTTGTGGAGGTGTATGAAGGCGTGGACGTTTCCGAGCCGGTTCCATCAATTTTTTCAATGCCGAGCGGGTACGATATTTGATGGAAGCCATAGTAAAAGCTAGGGGGAAGGAATAAAATTTTGACAAAAGAACTAACCTAAACAGGCCTTTAAATAGAGGAAAACATCTAGCAGACGAACTACAATGAAAATTCTAAATTAAGGACTCAAAGAGGGACTCAAACTTTGAAGTTCGGAATGGAAGTGGTATCCTTCCGGAATTATAACTCTGTCAATTGATTGACATGACAATGTCAATCGATTGAAAATGGTTGCAAAAGTGCAATTGTGTGCACGGTTCAAATTCAAGTTCTTCGAAGCATTAAATTTTAGAAATTTTCTATTCTGACAGATGTAGACAGATTTGCCTAAGCAGGGGTCAATCGATTGAGAGTTGTCCCTTAATCGATTGACAACTGAGAACGATTTTCTGAGAAATTGAGAAATTATTGCTCAATCGATTGAGAAAGACATCTCAATCGATTGACTGATGCACAAGTGCACCAATCTGAGATTACAGAAAAATATACTATGTGAAAAATAGCCTGATTCCATTGATTAAAATTATTTAATTACACTGGTGATCCCTCATCAACTAGTAGAACAAAAAAAAAAAAAAAACAACCATTGATCCTAACAAACAAGCAGATCGAAAAAACCTTAAACACAAACAAAACAACAAAACAAACAAACTAACAAACAAAAACACTTAAACAACAACACTAAGCATTATCATCATCATCAAATTCAGGATCTCCCTCCTCAATCATCGCCGCTCGTGCTCTTGCGATGAATTCGTCGGTACGCCCAGGGAATGATTCCCGGGTCATCCGCATAAGGAGAGAAGTCTGAAACCTAGACCGTTGACCAATACCTCCCACAGTGGTACTACGCCCATCCATCCGCGCCTTGAGGAGAGCGACTGCTACCTCAGCATTAAAATCGGGGACCTCTTCAGGACGAGGCCGTCTAATGCCGCCACCTTGGCGTTGTGCGGGGTTTGGACGGGGAGGAGGAGGTATTTCATCAACTTTAATTGGAGGAGGCGTCACACGCAGGATAGCCTTGATGCTCTTGTCCCAGACGTTGGTGTCGTAGTGATAAAATTGCATATCACCCATTTCCTCATCATCGTAAATCGGGCACCCAAGCTGGTCCAGGAGATGCATCACATAGTGCGGGAAGTGAAGAAGTATAGCCTCTCGCTTCTTCGGCGTAGTGGTGGTAGCGATGTCCTTGTGACACCGATACATCTCCTCGAGCATCAACCCCGGAGCATCAAACCACGTATTAGTGTGTGCCGCGTACAGTGCCAGCACCCTATTCTTTGTGCGCTCACTCTTTGTGCCATGCGGTAGCAAATTGGTTGACATCACGATATCCCAAAACAAGATGTTCATAGGTAGGACTGCTCTTTTCGTTGCCAACCCGGTCCCGCGCCGCCCTCCACACATATCATTGATCATGTCGTTCTGGCTGAGATCAACAGCCGGATTGATGTGGTGGTTCACAGGGCGAACCACGAAGAAGTTGAAAGCCTGCGCGAGATCAGCCGCGTGAAGGTTATATCGCCAATTATCGATCTCAATGCTAATGAAGGGCATTCCCGTTGGCGAGAGTGGTGCAGGTACCCACTCCATTTTCTGGTAAAACAAACGAATGATAGGCAGAGAAACATCAATAGGTGGAGGGGCGAGCAACATTTCTAAGTGTAGCGCTTCAATGAACTTGATCGAACGGGTGCATTCTGCGATGCGACGGTATTTAGCGAGATCGAAGAAATTCTCCATTTGGAATTGGCGATCGATATACACTTCATTGGGAATGCGCATAGGGTTGTTTGCGAGATGAGGTGGCCTGAAGATTGGTGGGCCAGGCGCTGCCATTTCGATTGGACGAGGAGAATAATAATGTGGAAGCTTGGCTTGGTTTGGAAGTGAATGGAGATGAAGGGGACCACGGGTGTCCCCATTATATAATCTGTAAGTCAATCGATTGACGATGGATCCTCAATCGATTGAAAACGTTTGGTATACACACGTCGCGAGTATTTGAAAAGACACCAGGCAGCTGATGAGACGTGGTGTGATCCACTCATCCACGCTTAATGTCAATCGATTGACACAGTGTTGTCAATCGATTGAGAGTCACCTTTTCGCGAAAAGTGCATCGATTGGGTGCCTCGGGAACCGACGGAGTAAATAGCAATCAAGTCAATCAATTGAGCGGTTGGTCTCAATCGATTGACATAGACGTGCCCCAAAAGTTTAGCCGTCATGACAAGATGTGTCGATTGGCGCTCCGATTTCCAAAAACTGGTCATGATTTCGAAGTGATGTCAATCGATTGAGGATGGATCCTCAATCGATTGACAAAAGAGAGGGAAAGATGATGATGATGGACATCAATCGATTGACAGGGTAAGTGTCAATCGATTGAGTACAAAAAGGTCAATCGATTGACTATTTGATAGTCAATCGATTGAAAAAGACTCTCCTTAATTAAAAACACAATCAACTTAGAAAACACACTGGATTGCCTCCCATGAAGCGCTGAGTTTAAATGTCGATAGCTCGACCTCATTATCGTTCAATTGCTCGAGTCACAGAGGTACAACACCTCAATTCTCAGTTGGGTCATTGGCTCAATCATCGGTTTGAGTCGTTGCCCATTCACTTTGAGAATTCGATTGTCCGTAAGGCTTTTGATTTCAATCGCCCCATTCACGGAAGTAGAGACGAACTGGAATGGGCCTTCCCATCGCGATTTCAATTTTCCCGAATGAAGTTTTAGTCTAGAGTTGAACAGCCAAACTCTTTGCCCAATGTAGAAATCTTTCCGCAAAATTGACTCATCGTGCAACTTTTTGTATCTTTCCTTATACAACTTCGAATTCTCATACGCATCGTAGCGTAGCTCTTCTAATTCATTCAGCTGAAGGCGACGATTGGACCCCGCCTCTTTTATATCGAAATTAAATCGTTTAATGGCCCAGAATGCCTTATGCTCCAGTTCCACTGGGAGGTGACATGCCTTCCCATAGACAATCCGAAACGGTGACATTCCAATCGGGGTCTTGAATGCCGTGCGATATTCCCAGAGAGCATCAGATAGGCGATTCGACCAATCTCGTCTGTCTGGTCGCACCGTCTTCTCTAAAACTCTTTTGATTTTTCAGTTGGACACTTCCACCTGACCACTAGTTTGTGGGTGATACGGCGTGGCACCTTGTGGGTGACGCCGTATTTCTTCATTAAAGTAGCAAAATGGTGGTTGCAGAAGTGCAAACTGCCATTACTAATGATCGCCCGTGGGATCCCGAATCTGTTAAATACATTTTCTTTCAAAATTTTGACCACAACCTTGTGGTCATTCGAGCGGGTTGCCACAACTTCAATCCATTTGGAAACATAATCAACAGCTACAAGAATATATGAATACCCGAACGACGGGGGGAAAGGACCCATGAAGTCGATCCCCCAGACATCGAAAATTTCAACAATCAGAATCGGGTTCAGAGGCATCATATTTCGTCTTGAAATATTTCCAAGTTGTTGGCATCTTAGACATTCTTTACAAAATTTGGCGGTGTCCTGAAAGATGGAGGGCCAATAGAATCCGCTTTGAAGAATTTTGTGTGCGGTCTTTTGTCCTCCAAAATAGCCTCCACAGGCCCCAGCATGGCAGAAGTTAATAACACTCAATTATTCTTCTTCAGGCACACATCTCCTGATAACCTGATCTGAACAAACTTTAAACAGTTGTGGCTCATCCCAAAAATAATATTTTATTTGCGAGAAGAACATATTTTATCATCTTTACCCCATTGGATAGGGATTCTGCCAATTATCAGATAATTCACAATATTAGAGAACTAAGGAACTTTTGTAGCTGGTGCACCTATTGCCATCAATTGTTCATCCAGAAAGGTGTCACGGATAGTCTCAGAGACCGATGATTCTTCAGGCAGAATTCTTGACAGATGATCAGTCACGACATTTTCGACTCCCTTTTTATCTTTGATCTCAAAATTGAATTCTTGAAGAAGTAAAATCCATCGGATCAACCTTGGTTTGGTGTCCTTCTTCGCTAGCAGGTATTTCAACGCAGAGTGGTCTGAAAAGACCACTATTTTTTATCCAAGCAGATAGGAGCAGAATTTATCCAGAGCATACACCACGGCTAATAACTCCTTCTCAGTGGTGGTGTAATTTAACTGGGCATCAATCAATGTCTTACTGGCATAGTAGATCACATGAGGTACTTTGTTCACCCTTTGCCCTAAGACTACTCCAATAGCATAATCAGATGCATCACACATGAGTTCAAACGGTATAGAATAATCCAGGGGTTGGATTATTGGTGCATTAGATAACAACTCACGCAATTTCAGAAATGCTTTCATGCAATATTCATCAAAGTCAAAAGGAACATCTTTTCCAAACAGGTTGCATAATGGCTTGGCCACCTTGCTAAAATCCTTGTTCAATCTTTGGTAAAATCCCGCATGACCTAAAAATGATCGAATTTTTCGAACACTCTTCGGTGGTGGCAAATTAGCGATTAAATCGACTTTCGCCTTGTCGACTTCGATTCCTTTCTTTGAAATAATATGTCCGAACACAATTCCTTGTTGCACCATGAAATGACTTTTCTCTCAGCTTAGAACAAGTTTTGATTCGACACATCATTGCAATACTTATGTGAGGTGTTGCAAACACAGTTCAAAGGACTTCCTAAAAACAGAAAAGTCATCCATGAAGACTTCGATGAATTTGTCAATCATATCCGAAAATATGGCCAACATACATCTTTGAAAGGTGACAGGTGCATTACACAAGCCAAAAGGCATTCTTCGATATGTAAATGTTCCGTATGGATACGTGAACATTGTATTCTCTTGATCTGAAGGAAACACCGGTACTTGATTGTAGCCCGAATATCCATCGAGAAAATAATAAAACTCCTACCCTGCTAACTTCTCGAGAATTTGGTCAATGAATGGCAAGGGCAAATGATCTTTTCTGATAGCCGTGTTCAATTTCTGATAATTGGTGCACACGCGCCAACCTGTAGTTTCACGAGTGGGCACCAATTCTCCTTCAGTAGTTTCTTTCACAGTGATGCCAGACTTCTTTAGAACAATTTGAACTGGACTGACCCATGGACTATCAGAGATTGGATAGATGATTCCAACATCGAGTAATTTTATAATTTCCTTTAAAATGACTTCTTGCATGTTTGGATTAAGTCGCCTTTGCGGTTCCCTCGATGGTTTACTATCATCTTCCAAATGTATTTTATGCATACATACCGATGGGTCAATCCCTTTTAGATCGGCTAAGGTCCATCCAATGGCTTCTTTATTTTCTTTCAGCACTTTCAGCAACTCATACTCTTCTTCTTCCGACAATGTCGATAAAATTATTACTGGCAACGTTTCTCGAGGTCCTAGAAACGCATACTTAAGTGACTCAGGCAGTTACTTTAATTCCACAGTTGATTCCTGCTCAATCGATAGAGTCAGCTCACCCTTTACCTCGAAAGGTAGTTCTACCTTAGTCACAATTTCGCATAACTTATCCTCTCGATATGATGAACTCATCCTTTCTTCTTCTGGTTGTTTTCTTTCGAATCCTGTTTCCTCGTAGATGGCTAACAAAGCAGTTTCAAATTCTTCTATGGTAAGCATTGACGGTAAAGCTTCATCCACCACGTCGTCCACCTGATCGATGTAGAAACAGTCAACCTCATCTTCATTAGGAAAATGGTTTATTACATGAAAGATATTGAGTCTAACTTCTATGTTCCCAAAAGAAACATCCATGACTCCTGTTCGACAATTGATACAGGCATTTGCGGTCGCGAGAAACGGATGCTCAAGAATGATTGGGACTTGATTGTTAGATTTAACTAGACGTTCCATGACCAACACAACAAAGTCCACTGGAAAAATAAATTTGTCTATTCCAACCAAAACATCCTCGATGACACCCCTAGGTCTCCTTTCTGAGCAATCAGCAAGTTGCAGTGTAACGGTTGTGGGTTTCAATTCGCCCAGTCCTAGTTTCTCGTATACTGAGTAGGGAATAAGATTGACACTGGCTCCCAAATCCAATAACGCCTTTCCAATTTGTTGCCCACCAATGACACATGGAATAGTTGAGACTCCAGGGTCTTTAAGTTTTCGTGGGGCATCCAATTGCAGTATCGAACTAACTTGATTCGTCAGGAATACTTTTTTTGAAACATGAGTACGCATTTTTCTTTTTTGAGTGCATAGATCTTTAAAAAATTTTACGTACTCAGGGACTTGCTTGATTGTTTCAAGTAATGGAAGGTTTATCTTCACCTATTTGAATGTTTCAAAGATTTCTTCCATTTTTGACGCTCCCTTTCCCATTCTAGATGGAGGTGTTAGGCACTCTGGGAATGGTGCCTTTGGGGTATAGGGACGAGGTTCATTCTCTGATTCTTCTTCAGGTGCTGGTTGGATAATTTGAGGATCTTCCTTCTCTTTTCCTTTATCTAGTCTTTTGCCTTTTTTCGCTTCTTCTTTTCCTTCGTTGTGACGCTCCATTGGCATTTCCACTTGATTATCAACAGCTCTCCCACTTCTCAGCACCGTAACAACTTTCAACTGTTGACTGTTTGATGGTCCTTCATCAGATGATGCTTGGCCTCGAGGATTGTTGATGGGTTGGCTAGGAAGCCTACCTTCCTCTCGTTGACTCAACTGATTTGTCAGTTGGCTAAATTGATCTATCATCATCTGCTAAAAAGCTTGCATATTTCGCATAATCTTTTCCTCCAAATCAGAATCTTTCGAAACGGTGGCCTGAGATTGATTAAAATTCTGATTTTTTCGGTAATCAGAATTTGGATGATAATAAGGAGGGTTCTGTTGAAAATTAGAATTATGCTGGAAATTAGAATTCTGTTGTGGACGAAAATTCTGTTGTCCACTCATTACGTTGGATCTGTACTACTGGTTCACCTATCCAGTTTGGCTTGATCCTCCCCATCCTAAGTTGGGGTGATTTTTCCATTCTGGATTGTAGGTGTTTGAGTACATGTTCCTACCTTGTCGCTGATACGATTGAGTCAGATTCACCTATTCTTAAGAAATGGGTTCATCAGGGAGGAATGACAAGGTAGTTGGGAAATCGTTAGCCATGTGACCTGGGTGGTCACAGATTGAACAGGCGGTGGGGTTGCTGGAACTTTTAGCTTGCTTAGTTGCAGCTAACAGTATGTTTATTTGCTTGGACAACATGTCAACCTTTGTTGAAAGATCTGAGGTGTTGTTATTGACATCAAATAGTTCATTTCTGGTCAACACATGTGATTTTGCTGCCACATCCAAATTAGTTCGCTCCATTGTCGCATTTTGGATTGAAGTTTGATATAACTTCTCAAACAATACCCACAACTCATCAGCCTCTTTCGTGGCACACGATCCTCCACAAGATGCATCGATCATGCGTCTCTCTTCGGGAATTAGTCCATTGTAAAAACTTTGGACCTGTTGCCACCTTGGCAGTTGATGATTTGGATAATTCTTAATCAATTTCTTAAACCGTTCCCAACATTCATGAAATGTTTCTATAGGTTGTTGGGAAAAGAACTGAATCTTCTGACGCAACTCAATGGTTTTGGTCATGGGAAAATATTTTTTAAGAAATTGACGGTGTAACTCTGCCCAATTCTGAATAGATTGTGGTTCTAAGGAGTAGAACCAAGTTTTTACCTTATCTCTTAAAGAGAAAGGAAAGAGTTGTAGCTTAGCTATCTCGTCGGTCACATTATGCACACAGAATATTTTATACACTGCAATGAACTCATTCAAATGAACATGTAGATTTTCGTTTGACAATCCATGATAAATTGGTAACATTTGAATCATTGCGGATTTGAATTCATTATGGTTCCTTGGGATCGGGGCATGCACGATACTATCTTGATCCTCATAAAAACCGGGATCATTATAATATTCCAATGTTCGTGGGTTCTCATCCTCATTATTGTTCCTATTATTTCCATTATTAATGTTCTGATTATTTCCATTCCTTTGATCTGCCATAGTATCAGTATGATGATACTGATTTCTTTGGATTCTGCTATTCTCTCTACAAGATCGTTCAATCTCAAGATTAAACGGTTGCAGATGTGGGTGATGAGAACGAGTAAAGCTTATACACCACGCTCACAAACAGGGCTGATGATTCTTCAACAAACCACAAGTATCAACTTCAATTGATTGAAGTAATGCACCCAACAAAATTTTCCAACAAAGACTTTATCAGTCAATCGATTGAACCAGTGTTGTCAATCGATTGATATTCAATAGTCACACGGAGTCAATACAGATTTTTCAGCTTAGAAGCAATTAGCTGTGTTTGGGTCAATCGATTGACAGAGATATGTCAATCGATTGAAAGAAATATGTAGTTTATTTTTATTTTTATTATTATTATTATTTTTAACAATTAAAAATTAAATTTAAAAATTAAACTTTTTTTTAAAACTTAAAGCAATGCACAAAATCCTACAAAATCTTTCTAAAAGAGGAAGAGGAAGAAAGGAAAGGGACTCCTACAACATAAGAAATCCTAAAAATCTCTACTTCCTAAAAAAAAAATATTTATTTCCTAAAAATCCGAAATTAGCAATTTGGGTTTCACACAAAATAGTTGATCGATTGATGCTTTCGGCTCAATCGATTGACAATTCAAGACTGAAACCACGAGAACACAGTCGATTGATTGAGGATTAGATCTCAATCGATTGACTGTCAAATATTTGCACAAATCTCTTTCTGAATTAATCAAATTTTTGCCGATATTCCCTGGCAGCGGTGCCAAAAACTTAGTGTATTTTAATTTAAACCTTTGCAAGTGCACAAGATCTATCGTAGAATGGCAAGAACAGGGGTGTCGAACCCACAGGGAAACATGAAATTTTTCTAATTCTTTCAGAGACTTTAACACACCCAAGGAATTACCAAGGGAGAAATTCGATTTACCACACAAATACCAAACAATTTTCAATGCAATAAAAGAAAACTAATTAAACTAGGACAGAACAAATTATGGTAAAGGAGGAAATTAACTGTTTATGAATTGATCAAGGAGTTAGATAACCATTGATTCGTAACTTTTCTACCATTCAATCTCATAAATTCAATTTAAGTCAAAATACCATCATTTATTAGGAAAACAAATGAATCGAGAAGAACGCAACTATGGATCCGGCATACCCTATCTAAACACTATGACTCAACCTATCATTGCGGTATGAGTCATGTGAAAAGAATAGCATATCTCAAAGTCCAAAGTCACGACAATGATAAATTAATCATTCCGCAGCCTAGATCGGCCTGCAGGAACAGATCTAGATGGAGTGCTACTTTTACAGTCGTTGATAACCACGATCAATGACTGTAAACAAAGACTTAAAAATATTCAATCACGCACACACTTATAACAGAACGATTCAATGATAAAATAGTGAATTTGTAGAGACTATAATAAAACAGTTACTTATCTCCAATTCGCTTCCCCCTTGAACAAATTACTTTAGCTGCTCATCCTCGGTATACAAACCTGTTGTAGATCCAAAGATATCATATTAACAATGCTCTTTTATTTCTTAAAAATCTCCTTACAATGCTCTTGTTCTCACGAGTATCAACGAGAATTAACAATAAACCCTAATACAATCTACTGAGAAAAATAAGAATGAACCAAGAAGAACCCTCAATGAATAATGAAAAACAAATAAAAATAAGAAAGGTCCCCTCCTTTTCAATGATTCGTAGCTTCCTTTATATAGGGCCGAGCAAACCCTATCCCTAATAGCCTCAATCGATTGAGAATCAAATCTCAATCGATTGAGTTTTGATTCGGAGTAAGTGGAGTTGGACTTCTCTTCTCTTGTCAATCGATTGACACTTATCCCTTAGGGTAGATTCTCCATCTTTTGGCGGATGTTGGGCTACTTCAAAGATTTATGTGCTTCTTTTGACCTTTTTGTCCATAGCCCATGTGTATCCTTTAATTATCCTCTTTTATGCTATTTTACAATTCAACGGTCTGAAACACCTGTAATCATTAAAACCTCACAACAACCATCATATGCTTTCATCAGACAGCTAAGAGTAGGGATTAAGGTGCGAAATATAGTCACATTTTGGCACTGATCACTTATCAAGATAGCAACGGATTGAGATCTCTCTTGAGAAATATTTGAAAGGTTGTTGTTGACTAGAGCTGCTCATTGGAGGTATGGGATTATGTGGAAATCTTTGAGGTGGATGTTGTGGTGGAGTTTGTTGAACGGTTGTTGACTGAGTGATGTGTGGATGATTCAAGTTCAAATTTTGAATCTGAGTTGTGATTCAATGCTTCTCTAACACACCCCCACAAGTAAAGTGTCCCATCGGCGACGCTTAACTTGTTTCTTAAAAAATTGAAATGAGCAGTATCTAGTGTGTTTGTCATTATATCTGCAACTTGATCTTTCATAGAAATGTAACGCACCTCCAAATCACGTTGTGCAACTTTGTCATAGACTAAGTGAAAAGCAATGTCAATATGTTTCATACGGTTGTGGAAAACGGGATTCGCCATGAGTTATGTCGCTCCAATATTATCGCACCAGAGGATGGGACAGTGAGATTGAGGAATGCAGAGTTCACTTAGAAGTGATTGGAGCCAAGTGATTTCAGCTGTGGTGTCAGCAAGAGCTTAGTACTCAGATTTAGTATTGAACCTGGCAACTGATCGTTGCTTGCGAGAGCAGTAGGAGATTATGTTAGGACCCAAGAAAATAGTGTATCCGCAGTTGATTTGCGATCATCTGGGCAGCCTGCCCAATCCACATCAAAAAAGGTAAATAGTTGGTAAAAATTTGAGGTTAACGATGATATTAGTAGAGAAATAATGCAAACACAACTACAAAATTAACAAAGACGATTTTAACGTGGAAAATCCTTTCACAGGTAAAAATCACGAGATTTCTCTCAGATCCAAGGCAAACAATCCACTATAAACAATACATTCTTACAGTGCTAATGAATTAAATTCTCTTTCACTCATCTCACCAACAATGATCGCCTCTCACAATCATCCCATTCATAATGTAATGCTATCGCCTTCAACCTTCGTCTCTCACGATGGTCCACTTGATTCACACGAGCCCACTCGATTTACACGAGCCAATACATTCTTGAAACGTCAAGGGAAAAGATTCTTTGAGATTTACATCAATTCTGAACAAATACAAGAATATCTCAAAGATAAGGGATATGGAGAATTCTCGAGAGAGTTTTTTAAATTGAAACACTTTTTCCAAAATCCCTTGCATCCCAAATCACACATATTATTTTTATACTAACGGGGCAAGGATGTCCTTGACCAAGGATGTCCTTGATCAAGGATGTCCTTAAGACGCTAACTTCCTATAACCGTCGGAACCGCCGCTAACTTCCTATAACCGTCAGAACCATCGAAACACAGACGTTTGTGAGTCCATTTACGGACGTTCTTCCATCCGAATCACTGAATTTACTTGGTATATTGGAGCACTTCTAGATTTGATCGTGATTGCGACAAAATATTCAACAGTTGGAACAAGTTCGATTTGTTGATTGTTAAGCCGTATGCAATGGTTGATTTTAAATAGCGAAGAATTCGCTTGACAGCAGCCCAATGATCATGAGATGGCGATTGCATAAATTGACACACTTTATTGACCGCGAAAGATAGATCGGGTCGGTTGATAGTGGCATATTGTAATGCACCGACAATGCTTCGATAAAGAGTTGCATCTTCAAATGGAAGTCCCCCATCCTTGGATAGTTTTATGGACGAGGACAGCGGTGTAGAGACCGGTTTGGCACCATCCATGGACATGCGAAGTAAATGGTCTGTGACATATATCTTTTGAGAGAGAAACAAGCCTGTAGGTGTCGGAATGACATCAATGCCGAGAAAGAAACTAAGTGGGCTGAGATCTTTAATAGAGAACTCACGGGCAAGTGTGCAAATTAAGTCCTTAATGATGTTCTCGCGGTTTTCTGTGATGATGATGTCATCGACGTAGACAAGAACATAAAGTGTTGTAGACTTTGTGTGCTTGATAAATAGAGAAGTATCTGTTTTTGACGAGCGAAAGCCATTTTTGAGAAGAAAGTTGCTGAGGCGAGCAAACCAAGCTCGCGAAGCCTGTTTCAAACCATATAGAGATTTCCATAGGCAGCACACGTAATTGGGGAATCGGCAATCAACAAACCTGGGCAGTTGGCACATATATACTTCTTCAGAAAGTGTGCCATGTAGGAATACATTGTGCACATCAAGTTGTCTAATTGACCACCCAAAGCTAACAGCCAGAGATAGGAGTGTCCTAATAGTAGTGGGTTTTAAGATAGGGCTAAAGGTGTCCGTGTAATCCAATCCTTCCTTCGATTGGATTGTATCCCTTAGCCACGAGTCGTGCTTTTATAGAGCTCAATTAACCCATCTGCGCATTTTTTAATGCGAAAAACCCATTTACACCCAACAATATTCTTCCCGGGAGGAGCGGATTTGAGGGTTCAAGTTCCATTCTAAAGTAGTACATTGATCTCCTCACTCATAACGGCACACCAACGAGGGTCGTGGTTGGCTATAGTAAAGCAGGTGGGAACAGGTGGATTTGACGCATTCGAGAGAAAGGCCAAAGGAAGAGGGTGTTTGGTGGCACTATAGGTCTTGATTTTTCGAGTGCCGTCTTTTTCACGAGTTATCATTGGATGTGGAGTTAGAGGGGGCTTGGATTTTTTATTTTCTGTAGTGGGTAATGGGTAGGTGGTAGAAGGGCATTGCGGACTAGATTAAGGGGGGATTGTGTCTTGTGAGAGAGGTAAACCAAGTGGTTGGGGAGTGGTGTATGTACTAGACGGAGTTGGTTGATGAGGGGATGATGAGTAAACAGGTGTAGGCTGGTGGGTGGTGGTAGGCAATAGGGAAGATGGGGCAATGATGGTAGGGGCGTGTAGGATCGGATAGGATGGTGATGGTTGTGGGTATGGGTAAACGGGTGATGTGGATGCAAATGGAAAGGTCGATTCATCAAAGATGACATTCCGGGAGATAATAAATTTATGAGTGTTAGGGTTAAGACAGCGGTAGCCTCGATGGGTCGAGCTATAGCCAATAAAAACACATCGGACAGATCTATATTCAAGTTTATGGGAGCGATAAGGTCGTAAGCAAGGATAGCATGCACAGCCAAATGTTTTGAGTAGGATATAATCAGGTTGAGTTTTGTACAGGATCTCCAATAGAGTGGAGTTCTTCAAAACAGGTTTGGGTAGACGATTTATTAGGTATGCAGCGGTTTCAAAGGCAAAGTTCCAATAGGGGAAAGGAACAGAGGCATGTGCCATGAGGGAGAGGCCGATACCAACAACATGGCGGTGCTTTCTCTCAACCGCGCCATTTTGTTCATGAGTGTGCGGACATGATACTCGATGACCAATGCCACACGTCTCAGTGTATTTCGATACCACACGGTATTCTCCTCCCCAATCAGTGTGAATATATTTTATTTTTCAATCAAATAGACGCTCGACAAACTTGTAAAATTTAACGAAGGTGAGTAAAACATCAGATTTTTTAACAATCAGATACAACCACGTGAATTTGCTAAAGGCATTAATGAATAAAACATAGTAAGAATGTCCATTGACAGAGGGAATTAGGGCAAGGTCCCATACATCGGAATAGATAATTTCAAGTGGTGAAGTAATAGGAGTAGACGTATTCTTGAAAGGTAATGCATGATTTTTCCCTCTTTGACAGGCTTCGCAAATGTGATGTGGTGATTGAGAGACATTGGGGATGCCAATTTTGGAGATGACTTAATGAACAATACGAAAAGCTGGATGGCCAAGACGATTGTGCCAGTAGTGGACCTCTGACGCAGTGGAGAGAAGTGCACTTTTATTGGAGGAGGCCTTATTCACTTGAAGTTGATAGAGACCTTCACGACTCCGCCCGCGGAGGAGCTCCTTCCTCGTAAGGGTCCTTCACAGAGAAGTAAGATGGGTGAAACTCAAAGAAACAATGATTATCTTTAGTAAAGCGTTGCACAAATAGAAGATTTTGTTTAATGTGAGGGACATGTAGAATATCTTGCAAGCGAAAGTTTGAAGGAGTAGAGAGACTAGAGGAACCAATGTGGTTGATATCCAAACCTGACCCGTTGCCGATTTTGACCGTGTCTAGGCTCTGATATTTTGAATGAACATTCAGATTTGAGAGATCTAAAGTAATGTGGTGTGTAGCTCCCGAGTCGGGGTACCAAGTTGGAGTGGGAAGCATAGGCTCGGTTTGAGTATTATAGGCATGTGCAGCCTTCGGTTCATAATTTTCGTCATGCTTGTGGTAATAGTTTGCTGCGATGTGCCCAACTTTGTAACAGATTTGGCATATTGGTTTGTTTGAAGAAGTCATCCATTTGAGGAGGAGACAGGGATTGAGGATGGGATGATCTTCCACGGCCGCAGCCTCGAGAACTAACAGTGAAGTGTTGATGTTGATGCCTTGGTGAGGAGTTTTGTTGTCGGTGAGCGACATTTGTAGCGGAGATGGCCACATCAGATTGAGTTTCATGGAGAGTTCGGGATTCTTCAACGAGTAAGAAACCAAGTAACTCGGTGAGAGAGATTGGTTCAACACGAGTGGAGATGGAGGTCTTGAGTGCAGCATATTCGGATGGGAGACCCCCTAGGATATAGAGGATTAGATCATCCTCATGAACGAGTTGAGATGCAACCGACAGTTGATGTGCAATCGTCTTTGCATGATTGAAGAATTTGGTGATCGGATCAGATCCCTTTTTGAGTGACTGTAGCTCAAAGCGTAGTTGCATCACTTTGGCACAAGATTGAGCAGCGTAAATACTTTCAAGCGTGGTCCAGACGTCGTAGGAGGTTGTGAGGCCAATAATTTGGGTATGAGCTTCTTCGGTGAGAGTGGAAATGATCCAGCTTAAGAGAAGTTGGGATTGTTTATGCCAAATAATAAAGCTTGGGATGAGACAGGGTGTTGCTCCAACTGTTACAGGGAGATGGAGTAGTGGGCATAGTGCAGAGCCATTTGTATATCCGAGAAGATCATGGGCTTTAAGAAGAGGCATAAATTGGGATTTCCAGAGGGAATAATTGGAGGAATCAAGTTTGATTGGTAGGGAGGCATGGGAGAGGGTGATGGTAGGAGAGGGGAAATCGAGGAAGACGATGTAGAGGCATCAATTGAAGAAGTCGATGAGGAAGATGCTATGGATTTGGAGTTTGAAATAGAGAAGAAGAAAAAAGGAAAATTAGAAATTAATGGATCGGGTTTTGCTTTGATAGCATGTAAAAAGTCTCTTCATCTCATATTTTTGAGAGAGAGTTCATTGATACTTATAGCAGTTACAACACTATGATAATGCTTATCAAGATAGCAACAGATTGAGATCTCTCTTGAGAAATATTTGGAAGGTTGTTGTTGACTAGAGCTGCTCATTGGAGATATGGGATCTTGTGGAAATCTTTGAGGTGGAGTTTGTTGAACGGTTGTTGACTGCGTGATGTGCGGATGATTCAAGTTCAAAATTTGAATCTGAGTTGTGATTCAATGCTTCTCTAATAAAAGCTAATTGAATAATTTAATCTTTACTAGTTGTTCTTGTAAGCGCAATAACAATGATGATCAACCTTTCTTGCTTATGTCCTTGATCTTCATAGAGGATAATTTCATTGTTATGACTGACGAAGACCGTAATTTAGAAGATGTTGTGCCCTCCTCACTAGTCTACATTTTGAAATAAAATGAAGAAAAAATACAAAATGTCTCTTGTGGTGGTTTGGACATGTTTATCAGAGGCACGAAGCAGACTCTTTATGAGGGGTTGAGAAGTTACAAGCTCAAGCAAGTAGGAGAAGAGGAAGACTAGTGAAGGCCTAGAAGGAAGCCGTAAAAATACTCTAAAGGATTGGGAATTGAAGTTACATATAAGTTAGCTCTGATCAGAAACGAGCGAAGAAATAGGACTCGTAAAGCCAATCTAAATAGATGGGACAAGGTTGTGATGATGATGATGATTCAAAGGTTCGATGAACAAAACTAGATAACTGCAAGAAGGGCAAAAGAGGTAGACTTTTGTACAAAAGAGCAACCAAAAAAGACTTCTAATCAACGCCCTAAACTAGGAAGACTTGGCCGAAGTTTTCTCAATACCAATGTTTTTAAAACTGGACTGGAGCTCGAATCGTAAAAGGGATTGGTTCGGTTCAAACTGGTTCAACCGCGGTCATACCGTGGTTGTACCATGACGACATTAATAAATTGATTAATTAAAATTAATTTTTTTAAACCGGATCTGAATTCAAACCATAAAAGAGACTGGTTCGGTTCATACCGGTTCAACCATGGTCGGACAGTGGAAGAACCATAACATCACTAATAAAATTATAAAAAATTATAAATATAGTAAAAAAAAAATTATATAAAATTTAATAAATAAATTACCTTATATCAATCTATTTAAATATGTATCATATTGATATGTAGAGAAAGAAAATAAAAAATAAATCTAATACTATTAATTTTATTGCACATGGCACAGATTCCAAAAATTGGGCCTATAATGGTAAGACAATGATCTCAAAATCCATAGGTAAAAGATTTGAGACCAAAAAGGCAAAATCAATCTCTATCATCTGATTAATGGATTTTCACCATGGGTGAAAATCAAGATTTTGTGGGTGTTAGTAAATATACTCAAGCTATGAAGGGTACACTACATAAAATTTTAAGCATTAATTTTTAATGAAAAAAAAAGTAGAGAAAGATAAAAGTACCAAACACGTTTATTGGGGAATGGGGAGACAATGAAGAAGGGGGCGACAGTTGCTTTCCCAATTTTTTTTACTTTTGATAAGAGACAATGAGAGGAGTCAGGAGGAAACTCTTCCTATTCCCACAAAGTCATAATTATATTGTTACTCTTCATATTCCCTTGGCCTAAAGTCATAATTATAATGCATCTGTGTCCAATAGGATAGCGGTGAAGAACACGCTCATATCCTCCATTGAAAACTGTTATTTACCTTGAATAACACGCTTACTTTTGCAGATGTGTGCCACATGGAATCAAGATATGGTCATCTGATAAGTGCATCATGATCTCAAGATCAAATGTGTGAAAGATTGGGATTAAAAACGATACAGTCAACGGTTTCATTTGCGCGTGTTCTTCACTACTTTATCGGTGATATATAACACAACCCACCCAATATCTTTTGCACCGCTTTTAATGATATTCGATTCTCGATTCTCATTGTACAAATATTAAGAACCGCAGTTCTATAACTGGTTCGGTTTGAGCGGTTTAGCAGTTAAATCGGCTGGTTTAATGGTTCAAAGTGGTTTAATAGAACAAGTAGCAATATTACATGACTAGACTGCAGCTTGGTTCGGTTCTGGTTTAAACCGGTTCAACTAGCCGGTCCGGTCCGATTTTAAAAACATTGATTCAAACCGTAAAAGAGACTGGTTCGGTTCATACTGGTTCAACCGCGGTCAGACCGTGGAAGAATTGTAACATCACTAATAAAATTATAAAAAATTATAAAAATAGTAAAAAAATAATTATGTAAAATTTAATAAATAAATTACCTTGTATCAATCTATTTAAATATGTATCATATTGATAAGTAGAGAAAGAAAATTTAAAAAAAAAAAAAAAAAAATCCAATATTATTAATTTTATTGCACATGGCGCAAATTCAAAAAATTGGGCCTCTAATGGTAAGCCAATGATCTCAAGATCCATAGGTAAAAGATTTGAGACCAAAAAGGCAAAATCAATCTCTATTGTCCAATTAATAGATTTTCACCATGGGTGAAAACCAAGATTTGGTGGGTGTTAGTAAATATACTCAAGTTATGAAGGATACACTACATAAAATTTTAAGCATTAATCTCTAATGAAAAAAAAAGTAGAGGAAGAGAAAAGTACCAGACACATTTATTGGGGAATGGGGAGACAATGAAGAAGGGGGCAACTGTTGCTTTCCCAATATTTTTTGCTTTTGATAAGAGACAATGAGAGAAGGAGCCAGGAGGAAACTCTTCCTATTCGCATAAAGTCATAATTATATTGCTTCCGTGTCCAATAGGGTAGCAATGCAGAACAAGCTCATATCCTCCATTGAAAATCGTTATTTACCTTGAATAACACGCTTACTTTGGTAGATGTATGTCACGTGGAATCAAGATATGGCTGTCTGATAAGTACATCATGATCTCAAGATCAATTTTGTGAAAGATTGGGATTGAAAACAATACAATCAACGGTCTCCTATGCACGTGTTCTTCACTAGTTTATCTGTGGTATATAACACAACCCACCTAATATCTTTTGCACTAATTTTAAAGATATTCGATTCTCGATTATCGTTGTACAAATATTAAGAACCGCGGATAGGTATTGGGTTAACCCCCATCGAATACGATATTACCCCTTGATTCTACATAGGGTCCAATAAGTTTAGTATTGGATCATATCAAACGATATGACCCGAACATAATACCAGAAATTTTCTTCAAGCAATTTTTATTTTAACTTCTTTATATATTTTGTTAATATTTAAAACACAAAAAAATTTCTTTAATATTTGATGGTTTGGTTGATATATATTGGATATATCTAATACTTATGGGCAAGGATTTAAAATCCGATCCCCAGCCGATATGTATCCCATATATTAGATGTGTATCGTCCAATTTAGTCGATATTCAAACAATTTTTTTATTTTTAAAATAATATGTATATATATATATATATATATATATATATATATATATATATATATTTTACTAAAGGCTTGTGACAGCCCGATTTTCACTATTCCACAAAATTCTCTTTTCTTCCTTGCATCCTAAACTCAGGGAAAATCAGACCGTCGGATCACACTTTACAATCCGAATACAGAAATTACTTGGTAATATCCATGTACCAACATGGAAAACAAAGTAGATATCAAACATACATGAAAATGGAGAATTAAATATCATCAGGCAGATCTAAAACTTCTACGTTATACATATCAAGTCCAAAGATTTAAAACCCCAAAATCCACCATACAAACCAAAAAAGTGCCCAGTCCAAACCTCACCTAAAGTAAAATTTTCCAAACGGGAAATCCCAAACCTTTCTCCGTAGCCAAATCCTGATTTACACCTGTACCTATGACATAGTCGAGGTATAAGCTACATCTAAGTTCAGTAAAAAAACATCAATAATATGCATATCACCACATCACACATATATCTCATGACATAATCGAACATGCTTTTCAAATAAAGGTTGACAATTTAAAGATATTTGACTTGAAACGAAACTGATATCCAATGCAAATTTCAAAGCTTAACACATGATTTCCAAAACTTATTCTCATAACAAAAGAAAAACTTAAATTAATCACTTAAATAATCTCTTGAGCATATATAACATCGAGGCCCCCGATGGGAATACCCATCATCGTCGTTCACATGAAGCATTTGCACATGGTGCTCAAGATCCCAAAAATGATGGACACTTGTGCCGAACACGATTATCGTTGGCCAGTAAAATTCACAAGATCACATAGGGCTGTACAGATATCCCACTATACCGGTCACGAATATCCCACCACATCGGTCACGGTTATACCGCCGTGTCGATTGGGTATCACTCTGAACCTTAAATCAAAGTGCATACATATAATTTATCGCCGTGTAATGTGATAATCATAATTAGGCTTGAAAGTTAAAATGCAAAGATTCTCAAACACAAATCACATGTATCGAAAAATGAATCTTAACGATTCTCATATCACAATATTCGAATGAACCTTGAAAGATTCGCACATATTTAACACATTTTTCCTAAAACACAATTCTCAAATCACACACGCACTCACACATTCTCATTTCAAAAGCTTATGCAAAACTCAATCATAATTACTGACAAACCACATCATATCATGATTCACATGCTAGACATATCAAATACACATGGAATAGAGTTTTCCCTCACGTTCGGAGCCATTCAAAGCGACACCAAAGTCCTTATGGATGTCTTTTTGCCCTCAATCTATATCACAAGCACACCATGATGCATCAAGGATAAACTCTAATCACTAACAACTTAAACTTATTAAGTGTTTTCTCAAAAACAAGGAAGAAAATGGCAAGTTCATGCTAATATAGAATTTGATGCAGTTTTTCCCCTAAATTTTAACCTTTAAACTTTGGATTCATAAGTTGGTCAATTCACAAAAATTGTAGAACTTGTTGTTCTCTTTTCAATGTCATGAGAATCGCATCAATCGGAGTTCGGAGTAAAAAGTTACGGTTGAAATACCGAAGCAGTATCGGCAAGCACAGTCAAAACCGACCGAACGGTTTTCAAACTGACCAAACGGTTTTCCAAACTGATCGAATGGTCACTTATTTTGATCGAACATTTTTCATTTCGATCAAACGGTTTCGTCAGATTTCACTCAAACTCAGGTTCTAACTTCTCCCAACTCATTTTTCTTCAAATCTAACTCATATTCTTCTACTTTTTTTCACCCATATGCTAACCAAAGACTAATCTACATACAAATCACAACTTAACATAAATCTTCTTACCTTTGAGTGATTGATTCCACGATCCACAAACCCACACTCAAGCTAGGTTTCAAAGTTGAAACTTTGGGGATTCTCTTTCTCCTTTCATCAAAGGGCTTGAAACCCGTCCTCTCCCTTATAAAGCAGATACACCCTTGTGGGTGTTGGTTCCTATCCACATAAAATGTTTTGGCTCCGGTGTGAAGCGTACATACACATATTTTTCACATCAACTAAGGCTCTAAAGTCAGTCCAGCCGTCGGCCCAAATAGTCAGCCCAAATCGTCGGCCCAACAAGATTAATAAGTTTTTATCATTAATAAACTTCTATTTTCCAATAATTTTGACTCTGGATTACATACTCACACAGGGTGTCGTCTCAGGCAAGCGCACTTAATCAGCTCGCGCAGTTTCAAAATTTAGGGATGTTACAAGGCTTTTGTAGTATTTTCTCCAAGTCAACCAATATGACCCAATATGATCCGATATGGTTGAATATTGGACCTATTTAACTTAATTTTTAACCTCACTAGTAAACATGCACATGCTTTGCACGTGTTGCTTTATAAAATCATAAAAATAATAATAAATTTGTAATATGGAAAAGATCCATGGATTCTAATGTATGGATGAATCTATGCATTTAAATCTCAGATCATTTGTCACGTGACACTTGATTCCAAGATAGTGCCTTTTTTGGAATCGTGTGCAATGCCGCATGCCATCTATTAAATTTTTTTTTTTTTTTGTGGTCTAACTTCAATCAAAGTTTGGATACTACCTCACACATTATAGAGCATTGAATTTTTTATCGTTTGACCACATTTTGGACCGTAGATGTCCACTCCTTTTCAATAATTTTATTCCCTAAATGTGGTGGTTGTAATATAAAGTTGTGTGCCGGTTACACCAACCAAAACATTATCAGGCTAATTTGATTTCATTGGTTGACTCAATTTAATTTGGGTTTTAAATGAAATTGATGTTGATGCAATTTCACAAGTTTAAACCGTTGATGATGGAGATTATATTTCACCCCACTAATGACATTATATGGACCTCTTGAATGATTATCCTGTGGGAGCCATTACTTGCACTCAGAAACTTGGCCCTTGCACCGAGTTTAAAACAAAAAAGACCTACAAGTTTGGTGACCTCTGCTATATGAAAACTCTATCTAAACCGTTTGATTTGAAGCCCATCACTTAAAGATATTAAGTGCAAAAGATTAGCACGAAATATAATCTTCATCATGTGATTAAATATAGTCAAAAGCTATTATTTAATTCAATGGTTGACAATAATAGATCATACGATAAATATTATGTTTTGCTCCAATCTTATCCACTAAGGATATATAGATCATGAACTTTAAATCGGACGGCCCAAATTGCATTTTCACATTTCACGTCCCTAAAATACAAAGTCTTTCTTTAACTTTGGTGCGAGGGCCACATTTTCGAGTGCAAGTAATGGCTCCCTTATCCTATATGTCATGTGTAGCTTAGAGGTGAAATGAGTACCATTTAAACGTACATAAGCCAAATACTTTATAGAAACAAATATTTTTGGTATAAAAATTTGATACAGAACATGAACTCCATCATCAGATTCATCAAAATCGAAGATTGTCAAGAATTTAGTGTGAAACACGATCTCTATCATCTAGATTTGCATGATATCATTAATTCTTTTTGGCCTTTGATTACATTAAATCCGATGATAAGAACATGTTTTATGCCAAATTTTGCACTGAAAATTGCATATGGTATTTCCACGTGACACAAATCTCAAAAAGTGGTTGAGCACCTAAGTACTTGAGATGCTTACCTAATACCAACTCATGTGCTCATACCAAAATTATAATCATTAAATCGATAGAAATGAACAGTTTAAAAGCAAGAGTTGGTCCTATGTGCCTGGGTCCATGCTAATCGCATATGATTGTTTTTTTTTTTTTTTTTGTAATGAATAAAATTGCAAGTCATGTTTGAATTCTAAATCATAGTCTTAAAATCGGGTTGGGAAATAAATCGGCTAGGTTAAAATTCAAAAGGACTTGGCAAATTTTGGTATGTTCGAGAACATATCTAGAGAAAGAAATTTTAAAAAACAAATAAAGAGTGACTACTTATTAAAAAAACAAAATTATCCTCGAATTAATAGTGAATGCCACAAATTCTTAAATACAGGATTTTTTCAAAATTTTGGGTTTCGTCGCGCCACAAAATATCTCTTGCTACCCATAAGATATGAGTTTTTATTCAAGCTATATCTGCTGGATTTTTATTTCTATTTACAAAAGAGTTATATATAGATTAATTATATACTGTAATTAGACTTTAATTAGGAGTCTAATCAATTTTTATTGGGATAAAGAGGTAATCTCATAGAGGAGAAAATATAGGTGCTCAAGAGTTTTAGTTTCTAGGCTAGTTAGGGGCAATTTGGTCTTAATACATATGAAAACAAAATTTGATTGAAACTATTTTTACTTTTATATTGTAGTAAGGATATAGAATCAGGCATGATTTGAAATCTCAGATATCCGAGTTGTCTCAGACACCTTTGAGACCGAGACATCTTGTGTCTCAGCGAGATGGTGTGATATGCCGAGACAAAAAAGTGATTTATTTTTTCTTTAAATTAATTTTAAATTGGTAAAATATTTATAATAATTATATTTAAATTAAAAAATTAAAAATATAAATAAATATATTTAAAATATATAAATCCTTACTACTATATAAAAGTAAAAATAGTTTCTGTCAATTTTTCATGCCTAAAATGCCCCTAAATAAGCTACTCTTCTGTTTATCATATCAGAATAAGTTAGAGCCTAACTCAAAACGCCGCCAATTAAGCAACTCTCGCTAATTCCTTGGTCAATTAGGAAACTAAGTCCCCACATTTCTTTCTAATTATACACTTATAAATACACTTACAAAATTTTAATTCTTTATTATGGGATCGGAATGCTTCCCTTCTCTTGAATTCCCTTTTATCTTCTCGAAGGGTGGGATCCCCGAGCTTATCCCCATCGAGTTCAATCAAATTGCATGAAAATTCGAGGCTTAATTTTTGTTTTCTTTAACATTGACAAGAGAAATGGGGATTTGACACTGAATTCAAGATGGGTTTTGTAGAATGGGTGAGGTGGATTTGATGTTTTGAAAATAATGGTTGCCATGGACGCCATTAATGGAGGTGTTGGAGCTTCTTTTTTTTTTTTCGGTTTGGCAAGAAAGGGTGCCTTGAGTATTCTACCCAAAAGATTTATTTGTCGACTCCGACTTCTAGAGTCTTTTAACTTTGAGGATTTCTTTGAGTCCTAGCTCTGCTGCTTGCTCCTGAGTTTGAACAATCCTAGAGGTTGGCTTTTTCTCTTTCTTTTTTGGTCACTTTAGAAAAATAACCTTAGAAATGAAATGTTTTAGCCTATTATACAAGTACTAAACGTTTTGGAGGAAAAGGTTTTTAAGATATTTTTTACTTCTAATTTCCGTGAGATTGGAAAATTAGTCGCACGTGTATAATAGGCTATCCATATGTTTTTACTAAACTACCATTTTATAAAGGGTAGTTTAGAAGCTAGAAGGGATCGTGCCATGGGTTTTTCCCCGCGCAAATTTTCTCCGGTTGGGTTTTGCACTGCTTCTCAGTGTTCTCAATTCATCGATGACCGAAATCTGTTGTTCGAGTTTGAGATGTTCTAGCATTTACATTTTTGAATAGATTTTAGAATCATAGTAAATTTGAGGAGGGTGGTTGGCTAAGGATTGAGGTATAGGGTTTTGAGCGGCTTCTTCTCGTTCTAGCTTCTTCTCTGGCGAAATAAGCAATTCCTTCGATGGGTCTTGCGTGACTGTCGCCGGAGACGTTTTCCTCTCCGGCGAAATAAGCAATTCCTTCCACTCTTTGGGTCTTTTGTGACTGTCACCGGAGCCATTTTCTTATCCA
Organism: Chloranthus sessilifolius; assembly: GCA_021018995.1. Taxonomy (NCBI): domain Eukaryota; kingdom Viridiplantae; phylum Streptophyta; class Magnoliopsida; order Chloranthales; family Chloranthaceae; genus Chloranthus; species Chloranthus sessilifolius. The sequence continues at coordinate 18,359,229 of CM037596.1, forward strand.
ACGAATAACTCGAACCATATAACAAATAAAGTAACAATATACAAGAAACGGCAAATAGTTGGTTCATTTTCTTGTGGGATTTGGACATAACATTGATGAAGGTATAACAAATAAAGTACCAATATACAAGAAAGTGATGGAACTAAAAAAAATCACCAGGTACCCTATATATGCTTCAAAATTTTCTCAAAACATATACCCACCAAAAGATAATATATAAATCACGGGCATTCATTTTCCGTAAAAAAAAGGATGGATTCAAAAGCTATAAAAAGGATTGAGCGACTCACCAAAGATTTAAGAAACGACGAATCGCGCGAAGAAATCTAAGCAGCTCCTGGATGATTTCCTACTGGAAGGTTTACGCTATTCAATTTTTGTCGAGACCCAAAAAAATATATCCGGAGAAGATATAAGGGCGATCGATTTTATAGCTTGGGGAAGAAGCTGCACACCAATGATCAAACGAGGAGAAGTTGCGCAGAAAGGGCGATCGATTTTATAGCTTTGGGAAGAAGTTGCGCTCTCTTGTGCTGAATGAGAAGAAGTTGCGCAAAACCCTAAATCCTCAATCCTTTGCCAACCACCCAGATCAAATTTACTATGATTTTAAAATCTATTCAAAAATGTAAATGCTGGAACATCTCGAACTCAAACAGCACATCTCAGTTTTCGGTCATTGATGAATCGAGAGCACAGAGAAGCTGTGCAAAACCTAATCAGAGAAGAAGCTGGAACGAGAAGAAGTTGCGCAAAACCCTAAACCCTCAATCCTTAGCCAACCACCCTCCTCAAATTTACTATGATTTTAAAATCTATTAAAAAATGTAAATACTGGAACATCCCGAACTCGAATAGCAGATTTCGGTCATCGATGAATCGAGATCACTGAGAAGCAACGCAAAACCCAATCGAAGAAAAGTTGCACAGGAAAAAACCCATGAAACGATCCCTTCTAGCTTCTAAACTACCCTTTATAAAGAGTAGTTTAGTAAAATCATATGGATAGCCTATTATACACGTGCGACTAATTTGCCAATCTAACGGAAACTAGAAGTAAAAAAAACCTTAAAAACCTTTTCCTCTAAAACATTTGGTACTTGTATAATAGGCTAAAACGTTTTATTTCTATGGTTGTTTCCCCCCCCCCCCCTTTTTATTCTCTTTCGTGGAGAAGAATCATGAGCAATGAAGACCAATTTATAGTGTAATATGCTCATAAAAGTATATTAATTCTAAGGCTGCGTCAAAGTGATAAATGAATGAGGTTGGCGTTTTTTTTGTTTTGGTGGAGAAGAAGATAATCCTTGCTTCACAATGAGGCTGCTGAGTCAAACTCCGACCTGTTCAGGACGACTTTTTTATTGGGCTAGGCACTAAACTTGACCTGCTAGGCTAAGTTAGGCATGGAGTGTCATACACAATCTACAGATATGGTTGGGTCGGGTTAAGGAAGAATTTGGTCGACTAAGTTCGAGTTACATGATATTATATAATAATAATAATAATAATATTAATATAGAATGTTTTCAGCCATGTTAGAGGTTAGGCGTCAGGTTAGGTGTCAAGTCGGGGTGGGTATATACCCTCGACCCTTCAGGTTAAGGTAGGGATAGGTGTCAGGTCGGATTGGGCATATACCCTTGACCCTTCGGGTATTAGGTCGAGTCGGGGTGCACCATCAAGGCGAGGTCAGGTCAGCATATGCCATTTACCAATTGGACATACACACCTTTAACACGACCTATTGGCAACCCTGCTTTTAGCTTCTAAATTATATGTTCTTTTTTAGTTTTTAATGCTATTTTAATATAAATATGACTTATATGATGATCATATGATCATCATTGATTGTTTTGAATAACATTTATTGTTTTAAATCAAGCAACAACGATCGTTTTCGTCCCAATCGTAGATCTGGAGAGCATGAGTGTATTGATAGCCAATTTTTTATTGCACGTGGTACAAATAATACATCTCCAAAAGTGATCAAAAATCACATTTGAGTATGATGTGTGCCCCATGATTTTCGATCACTTTTGTGGGATGTATGCCACATGAACCATAACTTGACCGTCTGACGGCACACCATTAATCTAAAGCTTCATTATGTGAAAGAATGAAAAGAAAATCGATCTCCATCATCTGGTTTACATCAGTTAATGATTTTTCGAATGTAGTGCACGTAGAGATCTTATTGGTATATATAATTAGAGCTATCCTTTAAAGGAAAGATTTGGTATTTTGAGGACTTAGGCCAAGTGGAAACTTTATCTTAGCCATCAGATTTAAAGGTTATGAGGTATAAAATAAAGTCTCTATTAAATGATTTAAAACTGTCAAATATGGATGAGATGATGACCATTTATTGTGTTGAGTCATATGATAGAGAATGGAGCTCTTTAGAGTGTGGCATTTAAATAATTCGATGGTGTCTCCACATTTATATTAACATATGCAACGCACATACACTTTTACTAGTATATATAAAAACTAATTGAAGAATCCTGGGAGTCTCGGTAGTGGCCCTAGTGGGTACTTTCTCGTAGGGCTCATTCGGCACTTTCCGCCGAGAAACCCATTTTCTGAGGAAAATGGCTACCTCAGTTTTTGCCTAGAAACCCATTTTCCGAGGAAAGTCATTTTCTGAGTGGTTGTTCTTGAGTTACTCAGAAACTCTTTTTCTTAGGAAAGTTGATATTTCCTTGTGTTCTACACTTTCTTAAGAAAGTGTAAGAAAGTGCATTGTGTAATTTTACGCCCTATCGCCGCACGTATTTATGACCTTCATCAAAGCGGTTATATTGGTCGGATGATCGTCAAAATTTATATGTTTTAAATCTGCAATGCGTTTAACACTTTGGTCGGTCAGATTATCGAAATGTTGTCTTAAACGTGTACACTAATGGTGGCTTACTTGAAAATTGATAGTTATTAGTTCGGTTTTGGTTTGAGAAACTAGAAACCGATAGTTATCGGGTTGATTTCGATTTAGCATGAAAATCGGCCAGAACCGACCCGATGACACTCCTACCTATTTTCCTTATTTTTTACATATAAAATATACGCTTGGGTCACATTGACCCTGTCCGACCTGATTTCCGCCCAATCCGACCCAACCTCTTAGTCGACCTGAGTTGGCTGTCTCATTCATGATGCTCGACCCGGTAAAATATTGGGTCGCTCTATTGAATGACAACCCTACCCATGGAATACCGTCTGTGCATGACCATGAACCTTATTATAAAAATTTAATATAAATGAAAGAAATAAGAGTCAACATAGGGCCGGACATAATTATCAAGTCAGAAATAAGGAAAAAATTGGTGAAGGGAAAAAAATTAAAAATAAATAAATAATTTGAGGGATCAACCCGACCCGTTACTGAAACCTTAACCTGATCCTTATCGAGAAAAAATGCGTTTAAATACAAAAATCACAATTTTCAAATAATCGCTTTTGTTTGAATAAAATGCATTTTAATCGTGAAAGAACAGTTTTTCAAAAAATGGCGATTAAAATGCTTCTAAAAACAAATTGGCGAATTTGGTAACTATGACACCAGTCAACAAAGAAAATAATGTTGACTGGTGTCAATCAGACGAGGTTGAGCATTTTCCATCCAAATCATGCATAAAAGGATCTTGAGATCATGGGTCTTGTATCAGACGGTCAGATGCTGATTCCAAGTGATACACTTCTCAAAAAATGAATGTGATCATAGAGTACCATCAAAAGTGGTTCACGTTTACGATTTGGGATGTGCCACATGGAACCAAAATCTGATTATTTGATGGTAGGCGCGTGATCTAAAGATCTGTTGTGTGAAATCTTGGGATGAAAATGTTCTACATCATATGACTCAAATCAGTCAACAATGTCTTCATTGTTGAAGTGGCATGGCAGTAACACTTGTTTAAAGAGGTGTGACAGTAACACTTCTCTTAATGGTAAGAATGAATATCCTGTAAGTGTTTCATTGTATAGTATACTCAACCACCTCAGAAAGTGAGGTTTCTTGAGAGAAAAGCTCAGGAAACCAAATGTCACTTTCTGAAGAAAGTTCTCCGAAAACGCACAAACAAAGAAAACTCATGAACACAAATAAAGCTCAGAAAATGCTCAGAAACCTATTTTCTGTAGAAAATTATCAGGAAAATGCATTTTCTTGGCTCTTGAAGGAGGCCTTAGGGCACTTTCATGTACAACCTAAGCTTCTTCCTTCTCAACCTCGATTTTACATGCTTAGACCTTCTGACTGCTTTGAAGTACACAATGAAGATTGTTTTTTGAATTAGACCAGAAAATGCCCAGAAACCTATTTTCTACATAAAATTATCAAGAAAATACATTTTCTTGGCTCTTGAACGAGGCCTTAGGGCACTTTCATGTACAACCTAAGATTCTTCCTTCTCAACCTCAATTTTACATGCTTAGACCTTTTGACTACTTTGAATTAGACCATGAAGATTGTTTTTTGTTCTAATCCTTGGCACAACAGATCTTGAGATCATGGTCCTATTATCATATGGTCAAATTTTGATTTCATATGGCACAATCATGAAAGTGATCTAAAAACCATGTTTGATATACACTGATGATCATGTTTAATTTTTTGGATGTGTGCCTTATAAAACCAAAATTTGAATGTATGATGGTAGGCTCATGATCTCAAGACATGTCTGTCTTGAAAATTGAACTCTCAAAGAGGTCAATTGCTTAAGGATATAAAAACTTGGGTTCAAAAGGAAGAATCTTAGATCTTATTTCATACCGACTTAAATCACACCATATCTTGCCCATACGAACTTTATCTCACTTATCTCTGACCAGATGATCGAGATTGCCGCATTCTGGTACTGTGATTTGAGGCTCCTAACGATTTATTATACATGAATCTTGTACCGCTGTCGCCCGAGATGCGAGATGTCTCGTCCCAGGTGAGATTTCAAACAATGGAATCAGGTGTACATATCCGTATCAGCCGATATGCATCCGAGATGACAAATATTTAAAACCATCGTTATGGGCCATAATTGACTACCAAGTCTCCAGCCACATGGCTGCTTACCAAATTCTAATTATTCATTTCTTTTACTATTATTACAAAGGAGGGCCCCACTTAGGTGCCACAGAGAAAGAGGTCCTAACGCATCATTATTACGGTATGACAAGAGAAAGCTGTAACCAGCAATAAAGCGAGCAAAAAACAGAAGCCCAAAGCCTCTCACGTAATTCTGGGCGAGCGAGCGAGAAAGGAGGAGACGGAGCACACATGGCGACCCTCCAGAGCTGGAGAAAAGCTTACGGCGCTCTCAAGGACACCACTAAAGTCGGCCTTGCTAAGGTCAATTCCGATTTCAAGGTATCCAACTTCTCACTAATATGTTTTGTTTTTTGGATATTGATTTCTTCTTCGACTCCTCTTTTCTGATTGATGAAGATGGTATTGGATTTATTGCAAGGATGTGGATATTGCGATCGTCAAAGCCACGAATCACGTCGAGTGCCCACCCAAAGAGAGGCATCTCAGAAGTGAGTTCTTGGGTTTTGCTCCTTTGATCTTTGGAATTTGTGGTCTGATTTCTTTTTCGGTTTTTGGGTATATGGGTTTTTTTTTCTATGGTCTTTTGAATTTCTGGGTCTGCTTTTTTTTTTTTTTGGATTTTTTGGGTATTTGGGTTTTTTCCTATGATCTTTTAAATTTCTGGGTTTAGTTTCTTTTTGGGTTCCTGGGTTTTTTGAAATCTGTTGAACTGGGTTCTTGAATGGAAGAAATTTGCTTTCTTGGAAGGAAAATAGAATTTTCAATTGCTTCTTGATTTATACTGCTGGCAATAGATCTGCATCAATAGTTAACACTCTCACCAGCACACTTGTAGGCCATGTGGCACACTTATTTTCCAATCCACTTTGTCTCTGGTCATCTTTATCATGTAATTCAGAAGTGAGTTTTTGGGTTTTTCCTCCTATGAAGTATGATCTTTTGCATTTCTGGGTCTGATTTTTTTTTTTTGTTTTTTCTTTTTGGGTTTCTGGGTTTTTCTGTAATCTATTGAATTGAGTTCTTGAATGGAAGAAATCTGTTTTCTTGGGAGCACTATAGGTTTCTCAATTGCTTCTTGCTTTATATTGCTGGCAGTAGATATTAAATTTACTTGCATCAATAGATAACACTCTTACCAGTATACTTGTAGGCCATGTGGCATCACATGGCACATATTTTCTTTTTTGTCTATGTTCTTTTGAATTTTTGGGTCTGATTTCTTGTTGGGTTTCTGGTTGTTTTGAATCTGTCGAATTGAGTTCTTAAATGGAATAAATCTGTTTTGTTGGAAGGAAAATATGTTTTCCAATTGCTGCTTGATTTATACTGCTGGCAATAGATTTAGATATACCTGCATCAATAGATAACACTCTCACCAGCATACTTGTAGGCAATGTGGCGCCACATGGCACCTATTTTTCACCAATTCATTTTGTCCATGATCATTCTCTCTATCATGTGATTCTGAAGTGAGTTTTTGGGTTTTTCTTCTATGATCTTTTGAATTAATGGGTCTAATTTTTATTTGTTTTGAAATATGTTGAATTGGCTTTAAGAGATCTTGATGGCCACATCGGCCCTTCGTCCCCGCGCTGATGTTGCATATTGTATACATGCTCTTGCTAGACGACTGGCCAAGACTCATAACTGGACGGTATGCTGATTCCTTCACTTCTTCTTTCATGTTAGTTTGTTCTATTTAGTTTTTGGAGATGTGGCTTTGTTTGGACATATAATTGGTTCTTGAGTCAGATTTGTATGAGACTTGTTAATGGAAGAAAACTTTTTCTTGTGAGAAACTGCTTCTTGGTTTATATTGCAGGCGATAGATTTAAATTTGAGATTGACTCCAGTCACCTAAATAAATAGATTGCACCCTATACTGCCAACATACTTTTTTTTTCCCATGTGGTGGCACATGGTCCACATTTTTTGTCAATCCACTTTATCCAAGTGGTTAAACATCACGTAACCTCAAATACCTCAAAAAATAAACACATCAGTGGATTAGTACGATCCAATTGAACCACTTCAATATGAACCCTACATTAGATATGAGAATGATGCGAAATCAAAGTGACGGGCACGTCACCAACAAGGACCTAGGTTTCAGGCCGTACCAAGTATACCGGCGGAAGAAGTGTCGGAAGGACCAAGGAGTATCAAGATCCGCCGAGGAAAGACCCTAGAGCTCAAATTCAAAATGGGGGAGCCTTTGCCCAAGATCGCTTGAGCGACCCTCATTTTCGCTTGAGCCAGGTACTTAAGAAACTTGACCAAAACTTTTGGGTTTTGGTCGCTCAAGCGAAAATGAGCCCAAAATTAAGGCCAAAACTTTCAGCCTCAAGTCGCTCGAGCGGCCTTTGGTTGTCGCTCGAGCGGCCCTTGGTTGTCGCTCGAGCAACCCCTTTAAGATTCCCGCTTGAGCGACAACCAAATGTCGCTCGAGCGAGTTACGTGACGAATTATGTCCTATTTATCCTTTTTTATTTCTTCTTTTCTTATGTCACATGTAAGTTACCTTTTAGGGTAATATGGTACTTTTCTATTTTAGGGTTTTATTATTTGTAAGCACTATAAAGCCCACTTTGTAAGCCATTTTTGGCACATGTTGAAAATTAATGAAAGTGCATTGCATTTTGAGCTTGAGATGAACTTTGAAGAGTGAGTCTTTTTCCCTATGTGGGTTTGGTGTGAGGCCAAGGGTGTCATGCCCATGTTATATTTGATCTTCTCTTTGTTTCTTGCTCTTGATTGATCTCTCTATCTTCTCCTTGAATCTTTTGCATCTCCTTTTCCCTTTTAATTGATTTTCCCAATTCCCAAACTCTAGATCTAGGGCAACCTTGATGTCCATCCATGTGGATCGAATCCAACCCTAGCCAGTCGATCCACAACTGTTGTTGAGCTTGAGCTTGTCCGATTTGCGCTATTAACCGCTTCGATTCAAAAGCCCTAGTGAGGAGCTACCAACTCCACCGCGAACCATGGTCGAATGCCCCCAACCTAGAAGGAGCTAGAGTTCTATTTCTAGGATCGCCTCTTTCGCATTTTCTAAAGATCTCGCGAGCCGGATTGGAACCTACGTGAGCCGAGCGTAGTCACTCAAGCGGAATCTTGCAAAACCCTAAGGTATCACTTTAATTTGCGATTAGTTGTTCAATTAATTAGTTTAATTTCGGCAAATTAGCATATCATGGGCATTCACGGATTTTAGGTTTATTGTCCCGCGTCACAAAGCCTATACGCCGAGATCGTGGCTAGATAAAGAGAAGAAAGTGGACCTGTGAATGCGGTTTTTAAAAGGCCCGTTAAAGAGGGGTTGAAGGCCCGTGTGCACATTAATTTAGGCGATCTTATCTAGGTTTAGTTTCCTTTTTGTTCGAAGTCTTTATTTTGTAATTTGCTTTAGGATTAGTTTCCTTATTTTGAATTATTTACATGCGACCAATAATTTCTTCACTTTCATCGCAACTATCGGAAAAGTGGTCATAAGTCCTTAAATACATGTCGGAATTGCGTGATTCTTGTCTTTCTAGAAAGCTACTTTGATAAGCTTTCAAATAAGACTAATTTTGCATCAATCGGACATCATTTGACCTTTCAAAAGTGATTGCATAATAAAAAATCGGATTATTGGTAGAATTAATTGTGACCGTTAGATTAGAAAGTTTTAATGGTTAAGTAGGAGTTTTAATTTTAGTAATATTCTTAGGGTTTCGTTGATTTATAAATACATTGTGATCGCTTTTGAGAAAAAATTTTAATGAATGAAATTTATGAGTTTTGCTTTGTGCGAATTTGTGAAAATTTTCGATGAGTTGTCAAACTTGAAGAGTGATTCTTCAATTCCCCGAGTTTAGGGTTTGGTGTGAGGCCAATATTTTCGTTGGTGAAATTTCAGTGATTTTCTATATCGTCTTCCTTATTTCTTTATTTTATTTTTATTTTATCCCGGAGAATCGAAACCCTAATCATATCCTGCGGGATTTACGCTATTTTAGGGTTAGCGCCTTTCCGTCCTGCATCAGAGAGCCCGGATGGGCACCCATTTTTGGCTAACATCACTTCAAAATATGGTTTTGCTACTTGGATGAATTGAATTGGTTAGATATGTGTCCCTCATGGCAAAGCAAATGCAGTATTTTATTTATTGATGTAGGTAACGCCACATTTATCCTGTTAAATTTGATTGGTATGTGATAAGTTTTTGAGTTGACTCTGCTCGCCTACATCAATAGATAACACTCTCACCAGCATACATCTAAGCCATGTGGCTCTTATGCAAGCGAGTTTGTTTTAGGTACTCAACTATGCCGACAATGCTTGGTTCAATCTCATTCACCAACCTTGGGAGATACACGGATACTTTTGAGCACCCAATCAGTGAAAAGTCAAAAGCATACTTTCGCTGATTTCTATGCTCATAATATCTGTGCACCTCTCAAGGCTTGACCATTTTTGCCAAAGGGAGATCAAGCACCATTACCTAGTACCAACCTTATGAAAACTTCTATGCCAGGTTGGGGATGGATGGGGGAGAAAGTTATCTCCAATTAAGAGAAAGGAAAACTAGAGACCTTGGTTAGGCAAGAATCTTTAAAGATGAAGATCAAAAGGTTGTAATGAAATAAGATAAGATAACATAATAGATGGAAGAGGTATTTTAAAGACCTTTTTTTTATAGGGTATTTTAAAGACCTGTTAAATGTGCAGGATTAGACGGAAGTAGATCAGAAGGGGAACCTGATGAAGGGATGGATTATTAACAAGGCATTTTAAAGACATGTCAAATTGACCCTATCATCACATTTTTAAAAAATTGTCCCCTTCCCAAAATCTCCATGTTTTATATTAAAATTGACTTCAATCTTTAGTGTAACACACTTCCTTCTCATCTTCCATACTTGCAGCAGCATAAAGATGCATCCTTTTTGTTCCAATTTGGCCTAGCTTTTGAGCATTTATTTTTTAAAATACTTAAATATGATTATACCTGGAATGTTTCAACAAACATTTCGTAAATTCAAGGTATTTGATGAATCCTTATTGCTTCGATTTATTTGTTGCTACTATTCTAATTTTAGCTTCTAAAAACGAACTTCTTGGTTGTACTCTTCAGGTGGCATTGAAAGCATTGATAGTTATCCATAGGACCTTGCGGGAGGGGGATCCTACTTTCCGAGAGGAGCTTCTTAATTTCTCACAAAGAGGACGCATTCTTCAACTGTCAAATTTCAAGGATGATTCAAGTCCTATTGGTCAATTTATTCAAAACCCAGATTATTTTTTCTGATCTTTTTTTATTTTATCATATCTGAGGTTCTTTAATTGGGGCATGACCCGATTTTGTTTAATCTATACCGAGGCTAAGAATTGTAAATAAAAAATAAATATATGCTGAGGTTTAGAGTGTGCAATGTTTATTTCTAAACCTTTATTTGTTTTCAGCCTGGGATTGCTCTGGATGGGTTCGTACTTATGCTCAATTTTTGGAGGAAAGACTGGAATGTTTCAGGGTTTTGAGGTATGACATCGAAGCTGAGCGATTGACCAGACCTGCCGAAGGGAATGAGAAGGTGTACTAAAGTGATGCTTTGGGTTCTCATTATACATGTCATTACTATTTCTACCAAAGATTAAAATCTCTGGATCGGTCTGTGCTGATATTGAGATGTATCGTCTCGATTATCAGTGATACTTGCAAAGTATATGTATCGGGCTCTATCCGAGATGATATATTTGTCTCAGGCATTGTGACACAATATGGCGTTTTTTTGAAAAATACGCGTGTCATACACGTTTTTTTTGCCACAATGTACTAAACATGTATAATACCTGTATTTTTGAATAAAATACATATTTTCGTATACACGTGCGTTAGATGTGTTTTTCGCGTATTAAATTTTTTTTCCCATATATTCCCGTATTTAAAAAAAAACTGTTTTAAGCTTTTTTTTTTTTAAATTATCTCGTTTTTCCCCATATTTTCCCGTATTTTACCCTTTTTTTTCCGACTTTCTCGCTCACTGTATTAAACCCGTACCCATATTTTGTCACTTGCTCTCAGGTGGTTTTGATACAATATACTAGAAAGTATATGTATCGGGCGATATCCGAGACAATATATTTGTCTCAGGTGGCTATGATACCGAGACATATAGTCTGATACATCTCAGTCTTGTTTGAGATTTTGATCTAGGATTTCTCTAGTAGCAAAGCTATACCATTTTGGTCATGTTTCCTATAATTTCAGGGTCACAGTAGAACCAGAGATCTGGACAGCGAAGAACTGTTGGAGCAGTTGCCTGCATTACAACAACTATTGTATCGTCTTATTGGTTGTCGGGTAGTTTTTATGCAACTATGTATAATTTTCTTGATGAGAATGATTTTTTGTTGGTGGAACTTTACCTGTGCACACCATATTCTAATATTTTCTATTTTTCATTCCTGGAAGAATAAACTCTGATGCCCAATTCTTATTTTAACAGCCAGAAGGAGCAGCTGTCAGCAATTATGTTATACAATATGCCCTTGCTCTGGTATGCTTAATTTACTTTATATGCTGCTATGGTAATTTTGTAAAATGCTAATCTTGTATCTACAAATAAAATAAGGGGCAGCTACTCATACTGGGCCCTACTCTCATAACCCTAGAGTTACATATTGCTTTTATGGTTCTTATATTTTCAAAAATATAAATATACCATGTTTCATTTTTTATTTCCCCTTGTGATTTTTCACCAAACGAAATCAAATGCCCGGAAAAGGCAAAACCCCGTCTCTTTCTCTGTCATTAAAACCCTTCAGATGAATTTTATATGGGAATGACCCATTACTCTTGAGAGTGAATGTGTTATTGATTTTTGAACATGTGCCACCCTATTTGGGCTCAGTTGCATTGAAATAAATATCTTTATCATGTGGCATTCCTATAAACGTCCCAAAGGGAACGGCTAAAACAGATTTGGACAATCACATGTCAGTTTTTGGTGCTTGTTCATTTTTAATTAGATGATGCAATTAGTTTTTAAATGCAACCTTAGTATGAATCTAATCTATATGATAGCTGACGTGGCATCACATGGCGCCAAAACCACACATATGCATCAATGACCAGTTCACTTTCAACAGTGAGCAGGTCAGATTTCATATACAAAATCATTCCCATATCCACTCCAGCTCAACCGTCTCTCTCTCTCTCTCTCTCTCGCTCCATATATATATATATATATATATATATATATATATATATATATATATATATATAAATGGCCCATTGAACTCTGTTTTTTAGCAACTATAGGTACAAAGGTTCTAAAACGTTCTGCCATTTGTCAACTTGGATACAAATAAACAATCAGAGCAATATAAACAATTTGAGCAACATGGCTGGTGATGATATTCGACCACTGAATGCCAACTCATAATAAAAAGGGAAAGATGGTTGAGTTTAATGAGTGGAGATTGGAGAGGGAGAGAGAGATGGTTGGGCTTGAGTTTTAGTTTCTATGTGCATTTTTGTCAAAATAAGTATATGCGTTTAGTTTATTGAAAATGGCATAAGGAGATACTAAACTACTAAAACATGGTATATTTACATTTTTGAAAAATCAGTTACACGAGAGAGGGATAAGGAATATTCAGTATTCTTGGTTTTAAAAACAAGTGTCCTTAATTCTTCCAAATTTGGAAATGTAAAAAGAACTTTTCCGAAGAAAAAGTAAATTATTTATTTAGTCTTTCAGCACCAAAGTATTTCATTGCATAGTCTGTGACATTTCAAGATTCTAATTCTACTTGCAGGTACTGAAAGAGAGCTTCAAAATATATTGTGCTATTAATGATGGAATTATCAATCTTGTCGATAAGGTATTTCAATTTCATTGCGTTTTGTCGGACTTATTTTCTTTGCCTTCCAACTTCAAGAGAGGCCTACAATTTCTTATTAATGTTTTCATTTCATTGTAGTTTTTTGAGATGCCAAGGCATGAAGCTGTCAAAGCCCTTGAAATCTACAAACGGGCTGGTCAGCAGGTAATATTTCTTCTTTTCTTTTTTGGAAAATTCTTAGCACCAAGTCTCTGTGGTTTAAAGTTCTCTGTAGTTTGGAGTAGTTTTTAATAGTGTTCATAAATCATAAATATGATGGATTGGAACTAAGGTGAGGAGTGGACCTACTGAACTTGGTATCAGCCATCTTTCGAGCGCTATGTATCGTTGATACCGGGACATATTGACCAACACCATTGGTCGGCCAACATAGCTTGAAACTTGAAAATATTGATCGATACCTACTGATTCCGATACATATTGGTTGATAACAAACCCCATTTTAGCCGATACCAACCAATATCGGCCGAAACTAGCTGATACCAATACCATTAAGATACTGATCCCAATAATGGTATTGGGATCTGTTTAGGCTGAAACCAATACGTATCAGTATTGGTCGAGTTTTGAAACCCTACTACAGAATATTTTAGTCATCTGTATGGTGATTGCCAAAGGAGTTTGGTATCTAATTTTGCAGGCTGGAAGTCTTTCTGATTTCTATGAAGTTTGCAGAGGATTGGAACTTGCTAGGAATTTCCAGTTCCCATCCTTGAGGGAGGTGATGATACTAATCGGCAATCAACTTGTATTAATTTCTTTTCCCCAATGGCACATTATTAATTGATCTTATCATATTTTCTCTGTCCAGCCACCACAATCTTTTCTCACAACCATGGAAGATTACATAAGAGAGGCCCCACGTATGGTTTCTGTATCATCTCAACCGTTGGTTGGTATTTTTACCCTTTGCATTGAATTATTTCGGTTGTAAATATCATTGGGGCTATATCCATCTTGATTTCTTATTTTGCCAAAAATTATTTCGGTTATACATATCATTGGCTTTTGGTGTTTTGAGAACTTGCCTACACAATATGTGGTGATGGTAAATTCAAACATCATAGCAGGGGGAATTTGAATTCCTCGGGTCAGGCAGCATTCATAATATTAATAACCATAAAATCATTTCCATTTCCTCAATCCTGTCATACTTCGGCACACGGCTTTGCAGATTTGTCCTGCCAATGGGGTTATTAATAGGGGTTTATGCAGCTGGTTGTCAATCTGACGTTAACCCTACTCCTTTTTCATCCGGACTTGGGACTGTTAATGGCAGAGTGAACTAAGGGACATCAATCGACCATCGAGGGACCAACTTCGAAACCAATAGTGAGACGATCATTGGGCCGTCAGTGGGACCATCATCGGGACATTTGAGATACCATCATAGGGTCATCGTAGGGGCAAGCTGTAGGGAAATCGCCAAGGCACCACGATGCTCTGGAAGTTGAGATTCGAAATCCAACCACTGGTGAAGACAGAGGACACCGAGGGACTGATGGGCATTGAGGAGAACCAAAGGACCTTCAAGGGGCACCATCGTTAATCCGTTCATGCATGCCACTAGTTAGATGACCAGGCAATTGGCTACCTTAATCCATTCATCGCAGCATTCATTTTAATTAAACACTCGGATTCCTCTTGTTTGTACCAATTCCGAATCGACTGTTCGATACATGGGGAAGCCCCCCCCCCAGCATTTAATCCGACCTCTGGCCTGCATGTAGTAACCAGCAATAGCCGTAGGAGCAGCTCAAGTAGTCCACTGACAATTGATGGGTTCAGAACTGGGACCCCCGTGCCCAGCCCTCAGAGCCAATCCTTTTAATGACCATATGATCTGACTGTTATTCTGGCATTTGGTATAATGGAGCTCAAGGCTTTTGAACTAGAAGCCTTTCCAGTGATATTAGAAGTTTTGTAAATGTTGAAGGGGAGTTTCTCAATGTCATCAAGTGGGTGTAAACAACTACTTTCCCCATTTTTGCTAGGAGAAATCACCATCTTCTCTTATTGATTAAAGGATGTTTCTATTTGATAAAGGTGGTGTAATCAGCTGTATTCTTAGTCTCAAGAAGCAATGGGAGTCAAAGGAGTTACAAAAATTTCACCATCCTAGTTAACTTGAAAGAATAAATTGTTGTTTGTTCTTCATATTTAGTCTACTTCATCGTATCAATAGAAACTAAGAGTCAAGGAAGGTAAAAAAATGGATAATAGTGCGGTTTGCTGTCGCAGTTTAACTCTTCAACACCCTTCGAGATTGGGGACGTGTATCCATCATCTTAAGTTAGTAAATAAGGACACATACTTGATTTCTCCCTGAAACTTTAACATGGACTAAACTTGAAATGAAGCCAAGCAGAAGGAAGTAGAAGGGGAGGACCATTGGAACGATGAGGACTTGGAGGAAAGTAGTGAGAAGTGACATGAAGGATATCACAATATAATTTGAAACCCGACCACAAATAGATGGAACGAGGCGACAAATGACGACGGCAACAATATGATGATGACACATCTTTCAACAACCCATGAATCCACACATTGTTTGTGGATTTGCATGGCTTTGCGTATAAAAAAAACTTGATGGGAAGGTTTAGACTCTTTCTTCGTATCTCTACCAACTCCGTAACTGCTAATTTATATTAGTTTCCGTTTCATATCTCCAATTTGTCTTCACATTGTTGCAACTTAGACATGATACAACCATATATATATATATGTGTGTGTGTGTGTGTGTGTATACTTGTAAAATATTCAAGGAAACTATAGTGCCAATTATACCAGTAAACAATGAGATTTGTACAACTCTGTTAATTCTAAATCATGCTTTTTCAGAAAACTATTCTAGAAAATATTACGTTTGAATTAAAGAGATTTTCTTGATTGATTTGGCCATTCAATGCTAATAAAATAATTCATCTCCCCCATATATTTCATCTTAAACCTTTCTTTAAGAGGTGATGAATCAACAGCTCGATTGAGATTGAGCCATCTCATTGGACAGCAATGTCACAGAGATTCATTTTAAAAATTGTACCTTTTGGCTACTCTGTGGAGATTCATTCTAGTGTTCTGTGTCGTCACTAAGAATTTTTTTTTAGCTGCTGCCTCATAATTTCTCAAACGAATCTTTGGAGCTTGTATGAGGTCATAGATAGCTTCCTTGAGGCGGCATACTTCCTTTCTTCAACAGTTCAACAATCTTTAGAAAACCATGAAGCGTTTACTCTTCCAAATGAAGATGGATGCCATCCTTTACGTTAAGTTGATGGAGAGATCGAACTGGGAAATTATATTATAGCAAGATGTGAATAATGGCTATCTTCATAAAATAGAGTAAACACTTTATGAAGTCTACTTATTACCAAGCACTATCCACAACTTATTCATTTGAGTGTTTTCAGCCGCTGCATGGCTTTTCAGCCGTTGCTTGATTTCTGTAATTCACTCTTAGATTTTTGGCCATATCTTAAGGCCATCATAATAGTCCTCATTGCATGAACCCATATATGAATCATTATTGGGTGCCAGATGAACTGTATCCCTTCCATGTTTTTTATGGAATTGAGTAGGTTCTCAAAGAAGATTGAAATTCTATTGCAAAGGGAATTGCTTAATGAAGGCATGATGAGTGGAGAGAAAGCTATCAATAATTAAATCCAACGATCAATGTGAGAGTTTAGATAATTTGGATGCCCATTCTCAAATCTGTAGGACCCAGTTGAACCTAGGGTTTAAAATTGCACTTCTGGTACGGGTTTGGCTTGTGCTGAGACCTATACATATTGCATATTCGTGATACGTCTCACTGATATGCTGCAATATAGGGCAGTATGTATCACCATATTTAAGTAAATATTTAAACTTTAAAAAGTAAGAAAATTTTAAAAAAACATTAGAGAAAAAAGAGGAGGATAGAGGGAAACATTGGTCCCTATCCCTGAAGGAAATTATTCTCTTTCTGTCTAACAGAATAGTATCACACACGCTTACACCCTTGTCGGCTTTCCTTAGCCCTGACATTACCCTCCCTATTTATGTGAGAGCCATGGGTCAAAGTTTCAGAAATCAGGTACGTATCGGTCACCTGTCAAACCGATACGTACCAGTGTATCGGGCAATACATTCCAATGTATCACCGTATCAGCAGGTCAATAGGCCTGTAAACTAGGCTACTGCATGGGTCAATAGGCTACAATATTTAAAAAAAAAACCCAATATATGAAGCAGGTCTATAGGCTACAATAGACCCTATTGTCAGCAGGTCTATATGCTTGTACAATAGGCTACTACATGGGTCAATAGGCCTATACAGTGAGCTACTGTACAATAGGCATATACAGTAGGCTACTGTACAATTGGCTCTCAGCAGGTCATTAGGCCTGCCCAAGGACTTAATTAAATAAACCATTTTTCAGTAGGCTATTGTAGCCAGTCAAACAATTATTTACATAATTGTAGGCTTTGTAGCTAGTGTACAGTAACAGTAAAATCAAGTCATTCTCAATATAATGACCCCAAAAAACAACTTTTCATTTAAATTATAACTACTACAATCAAGTCCCTTCAATAGACTAGTCAAATCATCAATTGAATATATAAACAACTTGTCATTTTCGATTATAGTGACGCAGTTTTTTTAAATATCAGAAGATACATTCAATGTATTGTCCGATATTCTCAAAGTATCAAAATATCGGATGATACAAACGAGTCGATGTTTGTAACGTCCTATATTTTGGGCGATACATAGTTGGTACGATACATAGTGTATATATTGTACGGTGGCCTCCGATTCCGGTACGTATCGTCAGATATGTAGTATCCGACGAGATTTTGACCCATGGTTGATGGAGCCCAGTCAGTATACGAGGCATCTCTCTGAATTTATTAATAAATCTCAATGGAGGATCAACTGTATAGGATATCCATTAAATGATCATCTCAGAGTTACCCTTAACCCATAATTGGTTAGCCGGAATTTTGGGAAAGAAGTAGCGATAATGCAGTCCATAATTCATGTAACTCCACCTTGGGTTGCATTAATAGTGGCCAGTGGACCAGTGGATCTGTGAATGTGAGTAGCTCCACTCCTATGCTGTTTGAGAAAAAATCTAAAAACTAGTTCTACTCATATTCCCTTTGCTGCAACCATTGAAATTTAATTTGATTCAATCAGTATCTGCGGATTTCTAGGTAGTAAGCGGCCTTGGAAGAAGGGGATCTCCATGTGAAATCAATCTTCCTGTCCATCATTCGAACCTGCAATAAGACATGCAAAAAATTTAGTAGACAGGCCTTCTAGATACTTCAAGAGATATTAATTATTTCAATGTCATTAGAAGCGATTGCTCTGAATAAGCTGTTAGTTCTCTTTCCACAGCATGATCACCCTAGGAGTACCTATTACAGCAATCCAAGCAATCTATATTTCCATTAGATTGTTACAAGCACATAAATTTGGGTTTAATTTCTAGAGCGCAGGGATGATGGTGAAGGATGCAGCAAACACTGGACCCAAGCAAAATGTCTGCCACATGGCACCCAAACTTGTGTTAGGTGCCAGAGACTTGGGCACCAGGTCAATCTATTTTCGTCCATTTTTTTAGATCATTGACCACCATCGATCTAAAGATGGCCAATGGTGAAATATTTCTCGATTCGCTGATAGAGATGGCTTCTTTAAAATTGTCGGAGACAAATATAATTTCAGTCAAGATATGGAGAAAGGGGACAGGAGTATGGTTAACGGTATTTGGAGCCATCTCTATCAAGGGGAAAGGAGTATGGTTAACGGTATTTGAAGCCATCTCTATCAGCGAATTGAGAAATATTTCACCATTCATTTTTTAAACCATTGGCCATCTTTAGATTGATGGTGGCCAATGATCTAAAAAAAATGGATGAAAATAGATTGACCTGGTGCCCGAGTCTGTGGCACCTAACACAAGTTTGGGTGCCATGTGGCAGACATTTTGCTTGGGTCCAGTGTTCGCTGCATCCTTCACCATCATCCCTGCGCTCTAGAAATTAACGGTATTTGGACTGTTGTTCCAGCTAGGTGGGTTTTTTTTTATTTTTTTTGGGGGGGGGGTGTTGAATGCTTTATACAGCCTGGAAATTTGTGTGGTGGACTCATGAACTAATCTAGATGATCTCATCTCACGGGGATCCGTATTGAGCATAATGCCTTCAGTTGGGAGCGTATTCTGAGATATGTAAAGGTGGTGACCGGAGAAGAAGAATATGGGGCGCTGGTCGTAGTAGAATGGGAGTTTGATGGAAAGGGTATGAAGGAGGAGATAACCGTTGGGATCAAAAGAACGATGAAGGTTTATGGATCTCAAAATACATGATGTTGTGAATATCATCGAAAACGGCTCCCGAAACCATGCTGATCATGTTCAAACCACAAATGGTGTTAAGGAAAGAGAGAGGAAAGAGATAAATCTACAAGCGTTGTTGGTCCAGATTCCAGAATATTACAGATCTCAGGAGCATAGAGATATGGGGCAACTTACAAGTCGGAAGAGTATTAGTGGGTTGCTTGATGGGGGAAGCGTTTAGATATGTTGGCACCTTTAACAAGGGGAGGTATGGAGTGACATGTGTAGAAAAAGGAAGGGAAACATTTGGAAGGTGAGACAAGTAGCGTTGGAAAAGAAAAAGGGCGCTGGGTTTGAAGCCCACATACGCCACAAAAGTTAAATCAAGAGAGTAAATTTAAATTCCCCTTAAAGTGAAACGTGGATAAAAAAAGTAAAAAAGACACAAGGATGTGGCAACCTACGAGACAGACGGTGGAGCTGGGGATGGAGTTGGGTGTTAAGTGGGTACCTCTTGTGAGTTTTATGAGAGACAATCTAATGGAACTTGAATCATTCAGGACAGTGGCAAAAGGATGGGAGCCATCTGATGATCTCACAGAGAGACCAAAGATATCATACTGGTATTGTTATGACCCAATAGGCTCTCATGGCCCACAGGTGGCCAAGCCCAACTGTGGCCTGATATCATCTCACGTCCAAGAGATCGACGGGCCCATTTCCTACCAATACCCATGACAAGCCAATATCCCCACCCCAACCTAGACCCAATCCACTTAACCTTCCAAGATTAGCTATTCCTTCAATGCCAATTCGTAGGTTTCATTTGAGGATAGATAGTTTATTCTAAAAGAAACATTCAACTCCTCACTTCGAGAATGGCGAAACGATGCAATGCAACCTGCTTTTCAAATGCAAGCTCCTACAATCAACCAAGTTTGGTTCTAGGATAGAAGCGACATTGATAGTGGATCAGAGGTGTGGCTCCCAATCACGCGCAAAGCAGTTGAAGTACTCCCAGAGTCACATCGAATCAAGGGTACAGATCCTCAATGACTCATATCATCATAATTTAGAAGGCGCATCATAATCATAATTTCTAGACAAGCTTGATTCATGCAAATTTTGAATTTAGTGTTAGCGACTCATTGGTTCCAGACAACATCGATAGAGATGATGAGGAAACGTCTGAAGCAAGATCAAATACAGACGTGTGTTGCAGCAAACTCAAGGCTCAGAGAGGAACCCTGAGTTTGCATGCAAAATAAATGATTGACTAGAGTTCATACATCAATTACAAATTATGGAGATATTGGGGGAAATTTCGATAATTGTGTTGTACCTGCAAGAGAGCATGAGGAGTTCAATTGTCAAAGTTCCTCGAGCCCAAATCACACTCTGAGTATAGAGGAATGTCGTGTCGAAGTCCATTGGAATGTCGAAGTCCACTTCAGCAGGGATCATCCTTTAATATGAAAGGTCTAAATTTGTCTTTTTCCAAATTGCCTTAACAATTTTCCTTGAATTGGTTGTAGTAATTTTGCTGGACAGGTCCTCATATTCAAAATAAATTACAAATTAGGATACTAGACAATTGCAAATATTGACAAAAAGAGCAGCTGACTATTGTTTGGAGTTTGGGGGGGGGGGGGGGGGAGGAAGATTAGTGAAGCTGCTTGTTGAGCTTGAGAGATCTTGCCGAGGAGTAACACGGATGAAAGTGTTTCAAGTGGCAAAGGGAAGAGGGAAATAAAGAAAGCTGAAATCAGATTTAAACATGGACAAAGGATGGGGAAAGGTTAAGAGGGAGGTAGTGTTGGTTCAAACTGTATATGGGGAGTTGGGACTTATCAAGTATAATGAAGCTACTATCTTGGAATGTGAAGGGTATTGATGACCCTTATAAGTGTAGTACTATCAAAACGTTCTTTGAGACGGAAATATAGATGTGCTTGCTTTGCAAGAAACAAAATTGGTTGCGTGCGATAACTAAAGTGAGGAGGTTAATTGATGAGAACCGTTGGGATTGGGGTTGTAAGAATGCAATTGGTACAGCTGGAGGAGTTGTAGTTAGTTGGGATTTGAGGAGCCAGGAAATTTTGGAAGAAAGGGTAGGTAATTATTTGGTACTACTGAGGTTTAAAAATGTTGAAAAAAGGCAATTAACATGGGTGTTGAGTGTGGTCTGCAGGCCAAATGAGCCCAAATTGAAGGATGATTTTTGGGATGAGCTTAGGAAAGTCGAGGGAGATTGGGACAGTCCATGGGGCATTATTATTATTATTTATTTATTTATTTTTTTTGGGGGGGGGGGGGGGGGTGTTTGGGGGTGGAGGGGCTTTAATTGGCGTTAGATTCACTGAAGATGAGGAAACTAACTCCAACAATTCATTATGGATTGTGAGCTTATGGACATCCGACTGTTAGGAGCTTGATTTATATGGTCCAACGAATGTGAAAGGCCTATCGTTCGCCGTCTCGATAAGTTTGTGTATAAATATGATTGGGAGACTATATACCCCAAATAACTCCTAAAAGCTCTTCCAAAACCAACTTCGAAACATGTGCCAATCCTTCTGTCTCGGATAAAGGTAGGAGGGGTCTGACTCCTTTCATATTTGAAAATATATGGATGCCAGATCAAGATTTTGATAAATTGGTAATGGAGTGGGGAGGATGTGTGAACCAAAGGGTAATGTGCAGGAGAGGTTTGCTGCAAAAGTAAAATAGTGAAGAAAATAACTCAGGAAGTGGGACGAAGAGGTGTTCAGAAATGCTCGAAAGGTCATGGAGGAAATTTTGAAGGAAATACAAGAAATTGACCGAAAGATGAGAGAGATATGAGAAGCATATGAGCAGAGGGTTCATAGTATCCCGGGGTAAGGGTTCTGTTTTCTCAATCGCTGAAGGCTCGCTGCGGTTGTTGGTTCCTAGCTTGCTTCCCTCTCTGGTATCCTATAGTGAATTCTTAAGGTAGGTTCTCTCGCTCGCAGGTCTTGTCTGCCTTCCTTGCAGCTGGCTTTCTTACGGCAGCCTTGATTAACATTCATACTGAATACGTTTCTAAACAGAATAAAGGATCAAAATCACTAGCTTTCTTTCTTGCCTACCTTAAAACTGACAACTAGGCTGATTTCTAGAGAGGAGAAACATATGAGAGAGATGCTAGAAAAGGAATAAGAAGAAAAGGTTAAAGATGAAGATATATTGTGAAAGCAAATAGCTAAACTGAGAGAGATCAAGGAGGGAAATATGAATACCAAATTCTTCCGTGGAATGGTTAGTATCTGTAGAAAAGTCAATACCATAAATTATTTAATTGCTGGGGATTTAAGAATTGAGGAAATCAAAGAGATTGAGAGAGCTCTGATTGATTTTATGGAGTCCTGTTTAGAAAAGAGGATGTGATAAGACCAAGTATTAATTGGATCAACTTTGCCCTCAAAAGGAGGAAAAAGAGAAGTTGGAAAGGAAATTTGAGGAGGGCAAAGTAAGAAAGGCAATTTTTGAGGCAAATGGAGATCTAGCCCCTGGATCTAATGGGTATACAATGCAATTTTATCAACATTTCTGGGAGATGCCAAAAGTGGAACTAAAATCTTTGCAAAATTCCATAGGAAGGAAAGGGTGGAAAATGCATACATTCAACTTATTTGACCACCATCCCGTAAAAGAAGGGTGTTGATAGAATTGATTACTTTAGACTGATTAGTTTGTTTCAGAGTGTATATAAAATCATTACTGAGGTCCTAGCAAATCGTCTCCGACCTTTAATATAGAGTGTTATTTCACCATACCAAAGTGGCTTATAGATGGTTGACAAATTATGGATTTTACGGTACTAGCCCATGATTGTATCGATGGTAAGGCATGCATCCCAGGAGTCATTTGTAAGCTGGACATATATGCTGTAGATGTTTGGCTTTGGACAAAAGTGGCTGAAATGGATAAAGGGTTGCATATTAAATCTGTGGTTTTCCATTAGGGTCAATGGGTCGAGTAGAGGATATTTCAAAATTTCTTGGGGTTTGAGGCAGGGAGGTCAAGTGTCTCCGTTCTTGTTTGATATTGTTGGAGAGGCCAAGGGTAAACTTATGCAAAGGGCAACTGAGATCGATATGATCAAAGTGTTTGAGGTTCAGATCTGTGACGCGATTATAGCATGTTGATGACTCTATTATGTTTTGTGGAGCGTTAGAGGGGGAAGTAGAGGTTATGAAGGCCTTATTGAGATGTTATGAGGTGAATTCAGGTCAGAAAGTCAACTCAGTAAAGACCATAATTTTGGGGATTGGGTTGGAGAACGATATGCTGGGCTGTGAGTGGGGAAAACTCCCCTCCACCTACTTGGGGGCCTTGGGGCTACCATTGTGTATTTAAAAGATGCAAAAACGTCAATGAAACTAGATTGTTGAGAATTTTGATAAAAACTTGTCAGGCGTGAAGGAGCATTGTTATTGATTGGGGAAGAGTTACTTTGATCAAAGCTACTCTATCTAATCTTTCTATCTACGCTTTGTCTATGTTCGAGTCTCTTGTTTTAGTGGTGAAAAGTTTGGAGCAAATTGACATAAATTCTATATGAAGTGGTCGGAAGTCCAAAGAAAATATACGTGGTTAAATGGGATGTAGTAACTTTTCTTTTATAAGATTGAGGGCTCAAAATTAAATCACTCAAAGCTATGAACAAAGCTCTTAAGGGGAAATGGCTTTGGAGGTGATGTGGGACAACGACCCTAGAATACGTGAATGCCCATGATATGCTAATTTGCCGAAATTAAACTAATTAATTAAACAATTAATCACAAATTAAAGCGATACCTTAGGGTTTCGTGAAATTCTGCTTAAGTGACCATGTTTGATTCACGTAGGGTCCAATCCGACATGCGAGATCCTTTAGGATTTGCGGAAGATGCGATCCTAGAGATAGAACTCTAGCGTCTTCTAGGTCTGGCCGTTCGATCATAATTCACGGTGGAATTAGTAGTTCTTTGCTAGGGCTTTTGAATTGAAGCAGTTAATGGCACAAATCGACCAAACGCGAGCCGAACAATGGTCATGGATCGACGGGCTAAGATCAGATTCGATCCACAAGGATAGACATCAAGGTTGCTTTAGATCTAGGGTTTGAGAATTTGAACAATCAACTAAAAGGAAAAAATTGGATGCAAGAGATTAACAAGAAAATAGTAAGGCTAACAAGAACAAGAAGTAAAGAGAAGATAAAAAATAACATGGGCATCTCACCCTTGGCCTCACACCACACCCACATGGGGAAGAAGTCTCACTCTTCAAAGCTCATCTCAAGCCCAAAATGCAGTGCACTTTTCATTAAAATCAACCAATGCCAAAAATGGCTTACAAAAGATGCTTTATACTAATTACAAATGGGAATAACCCTAAAATAGAAAAATACTATGTTACCCTAAAAGGTAACTTACATTTGACACAAAAAGAAACTATAAAAAGGACAACTTCTGTCACTTGACTCGCTCGAGCGGGTTTGGTTCTCGCTCAAGTGGGGATCTTTATGAGGGGTCGCTTGAGCGACAACCAAGGATGGCTCGAGCGAATTTTGGCTGAAAGTTTTGGCTTTGATTTTTGATGCTCCCTTGCTTGAGTGACAATGGGCTGAAAGTTGGTCTGCCTTTTTTGAAGCATTTCGAGCGAGATTGATGCTCGGTCGAGCGAACATGGGCAGGAACCCTCTTTGCTGCTCTTCAAGGCCTTTTCCCCGGTAGGTGTTGGCGCTCTGTGACTCCACCGCTTCTTCCTCCGCTGGTACACCTTGTGTGGCCTAAAACCTAGGTCCTCAATGTCGGCATCCCCGCTAGGAGGTGTGGCAAGAAGGAAGCTATGTGGCTAGAAGGATTGGGAGGAAGATATGGTCGTGTTGCCATGGGTGGTCTATTAGAGAGCCAAGAGGCAAAAAGAGGTTAGATTGATGGAAAGGTGTCCAAACAGTTAAAAAGAGATTAAAGGAGTGCAACACATTTAGAGTCGGGTCGGGCAATAGAATTAGATTTTGGCTGGACCGATGGTGTGGGGAAGAGTTGTTAGTTGATAGATTTTAAATTGATATATAAAAAATATAAATTAGCCCTTCGAAAGAATGCTTCAATGGGAGAGTATTGGGAGAATGGAGACTAGGGCAATGGGCGGAATGTTAAACTGAGAAAGGAAGTTAATGGAAGGAGATGACTGAATTCACTTCTTTATTGGGTGTATTAGGTGAGGAGTGGATTTTGGGGGGGGGAGGAGCTCTAGAGTTTGGATGCTTGAAAAGAAAGGGCCATTCATGGTGAAGTCATGCTACAACTTTTTGAGAAGAAGACCTCTAGCAGTCCAGCCGTGAATCAAAATGTGCAGATCTAAGGAGCCATATAGAGTGAAGATTTTTGCATGGGAAGTAGCGTGCGCTAGAGTTCTAACATGTGTTCATCTACGAAAAAGGGGGAAGATGCACTTGTGGAATGTAAATTTTACGGCTTGGAGGAGGAGACAACAGAACACTATTTTTAAGACGTGAGTTTGCTAGCCAACTTTGGACATGCTCAGAAAGGAGTTCAGGATTAGCAACCGTCTAGCCGAATCCGAAACTTGGCAACCATATGAATGGCATTCTCAATTGTAACAACTTACCCTATGTGTCTCTTGGACATTTAGTTGATTTTTAATCTTCTTTATCATTTTAATACTTCTCTTTCTTGTTTTGTTTTTGTTTTCTCTAGCTTAGGGCCTTGCTAAGCCCTTGATCCACTGTATCTTCATTTCCTTTAGTGAAATGTGGCTTAGCTTTGATAATTTTTTTTTTCTCGATATATATATATATATATATATATATATATATATATAAAATATTTTGTTTAATTTAAAAAACCTGTTGCGAAGGGTGAACCTCGGGGGTATGGGTGCCACGTGGACACTGGGTGCCATATGACATCCAATATTTCACTCTATTCCAGTGTTGGGAGTTGGGATTGCAGACTCAAGTCCAGTGTCCGTTTATCTTTAATTCTAAAGAATTAAAACAAAAAGGTCCAAAATTTCACTTTTCAAGGATAATAGATGAATAATTGTGGAGCATCTTCGTTAGAGTTGCCATAAAAAACAAGTGCAGTGTGCGAATATTCTGCTGAACTGGTTGATCCTACCATGCAATGCCCTCAAAATGAAACACTGGGATCTAGGTGAGGGACACCCAGCCCAAATACCTTTCTGTATTGTTATCCTATGGTGTGATGCAAGGGAAGAAACAAAGAAATTAAGGACCCAATGACTACTTTATCCTGTCCATGAAAGGAGCTGACCGCCAATCTATCCAACTCCTAGAGCATGAGTAACAACTCAAAGAAACATCTATTTGAGTCACCCTCTCCACAGCTAAGCATCCAAACCATGTTCCCAACACTGAAGGAGATATAATCTTCCATAGTAGTCCATTTATCTATGGCCGCTACTTATAAATAAATAAATCTATGGATGCTACTTATCTAAAAAAAATTTACAGCCGCTACTTGTTAAAAAAAAATGCTCTATAGAAGGCGTGGAAGCAATTCATAAAAATATATTCACTGCACCAAATATCTTTCCAAGATAAGATATTGGTACCAGTACCACTGTGTCTTATATGTTTGAAAGCAAGCTCAAAAGCTCTCGTCCAGTTTTGTCATGCACTAGAGCCCCAATTTTTCCAGCCTTCTTGATGCAAGTTTTCATTATGATCTTATACTTACTATCTTAATTATATATGATTATGAGGTTATGCTATTATATAATTTATGTTATAATGATATACATTTGTTTGTTGGTATGGTTAATAATGAAACTAACCTGTAATAATATGCGAATATGACCAAGTACGAAACATTTAACAATTAACAATTCAACATGCAAGCAAGTATTAATCTATCATAAACAGACAAACATGCCATTAAGTAATGCAACAGCTACATAGAATTTAACATACCAATTTGGATTAATTATTAGAGTAATAATGAAAAACTCCAATTATTTTGGTAAAATGCAAATTTAATTGAAGTAATAAAATATAAAAATTAGATTTTGTAATGAGTCTTTAATAAATTATAGATCTCAAGTTTATCTATCTATATAAAATACCAATTTGTATTAATTAGAGCTAATAATAGGAAATCCCAATTTGTAACCTATTTTTAAAAATTCTTATTTTAAACATTTGTTTATGTCCGGCTGCGATTAACCCTCCTTTTTAATCTAGTTTTGGTCTTGTCAAGGGTGGAGTTCCAAAAATTGCTACATATATGTATATGATTACAGGAAGGTACTCCAATGGAGTACCTTTACCGTACTCGTAGGCCCACATGGAGCTCCACGTGGTACTCAAAACATGATTTGGGTGCCACGTGGAGCAAGGTTGCGTTGTTTAGATCATTTCCAAAAGATATAAAATTCAAAACAACTTCTCCACCGCATATTTTTGAGTCTTAAAATTTTGGCCATCGAATACTAGTCAAATTTGAATTTCAATTTTAAAACTCAGTTTTATTTTAAAAAAATGATCTATACAACCTGCTGAAGGTTCATTGACATGGTGACACCAAAGCAGTATTTTGGGTGCCACGTGGAGCGTCACTTGTATCTTGGAGTACCTATCTTGTGTACACCATGGGACTATGCACCACTTTATATGTATATGGAAAAGAGGTGTATACTCTCATGGAGCATGCAAGTTACATACTCCAAGATCACATCAAGCTCCACGTGACACCAAAACACTACTTTGGTGCCACATGGAACTCCTACAGATCAAATTAAGAAAAAATAAGAGCTGAATTATAAGATTGAAAGTCAAAATTTTCAGTGTTATTCAACTATCTATTTTTTAAGCCTACAAAAAATATGTGGAGATGATGTTCTGAAATTATATATATATAGGAAAAGGTGTCCGTCCTCCAAGGTTGGAGGTCCACGTGGCATCCAAAACATTGTTTCAATGCCGCATGGACCTCGGATGCATTGCTTAGATCATTTTAAAACAAAAATAATTTCGAAAACTCATCTCCACCATGTGTTTTTTGAGTCGTGAAATGTAGACCATTGAAACTAGTCAAACATTGACTTATGCTTTTAATTTTTTTTTTCCGAAATTTCTTTTTTTAAAATTGATCTAAATCATCCACCTGTGCTCCACGTGGCAACCAAAGAGTGTTTTGGGTGTCATGTCACATGTGTACCTCCACGTGGACCTTGGAGGACGGAACTGGCTCCCATATATATATATATATATATATATAGAGGACTACCGGTTCTAACGCATGGATTGATCCATTCGTGTTTGTGTGTTTGAAGCCAAGATCATGTGCCACATGGCACGTGATACCAAAAAAATGCCTGTTTTGGGATCACATGCATGTGGCATGTGATTTAAAAATTGGTTTGGGGACTTTTATGCCCTTTGAAGCCATGGTCAAAGTTTGCCTACCGCCTTCCTTTCCTAGTGCATTGGTTTTGCACCTTTGACCATAGCTCGAACGGTAGATATACACCTATTTTAATTTTTTTTAGATAGACCAGCTTGCCCTTGGGCAAGTTGTCGTAGTAAACGATCCCCTGGATGGGTGCCACATGGAGCCCACGTGGTTTGAACGCATGGATCCATCCAAAACATCTCCATTGATCACCTGATCGTCCTTGTGCATTGTGTATTTGCGTTGCAACGCCGGATCAAGTGGCATGTGATCACCTGTTACACCATATCTTCTAAGGGTACATCCAGTCTCCTAGGGTTTTAGAATTACTTTATTTTTTTTTCATTTTCAACTTTTATGCCCTTTAAATCACAGGTCAAACTTCATGTTTCGCTAGCTAAACATGGTGCATTGAAAATTTCAAAATTTGATCCAATATTGTACGGTGGAAAAGCATTCATGCACTATATTTCCCATGGCACAGGTCCTGTAAATTTTTTTCTTAATTACACTTGTATGGTCCTGGTCTCACGATTCAAAAATCAATGGTGACTTGATCTTGCAGGTCACCAAGCATTTAAAAAACCATTGACCATGTCAATAATGGTGCTAGATGTAGGTTTCCTTTAGATGGTCTTTGATTGACCTTATGATTGTGCACGTGCCGCCCGTTGTCTGGTTGGGTGCCATGTGCCACCCAAGTGTCTTGAGTCCAGTGCTAGTGCACTCGAACGAATGGTCTTGAGCCTCTCCCTCTCTCTCTACACACACACACACTCACACTCACTGGATTACAAGTAGAGCTGCAAGTGGGGTTGACCTAACAGGTCGAGTGACCCAACCCCCACGGGTTTTGTTTGGGTCCAAAATCCCGACCTGTTGGTCAGGTCGGGTTGGGAATCTCAACATGTTTATTAGACAAGTCGGGTTTGGGTCCTGGGTTCTTGACCCGGACTTGAGTCCCACCTTTCATCCTAGCCAAACTTGGCCCGATCCGACCCTAATTTTTTCTAATCGGGTCAGGTTGAGGCCTATGTAATTGGCTCTGGTCGGGTTCGGGTTGACATAGATTATAGTTGGGTTGACCCCGATCCAACCTGTTTGCAGCTCTAAATACAAGGAAGTATGTACATGACTTGTTGGAAATAATATATGAATAAGGGTGCCTCACATGGTCTCTCAAGTGACAGCACAAGATTTATGCCTTGGGAATCCCAAATTATGAGAGAATGCATTCTCTAGTCCTCCAAAAAATCACGTTGCATATATATAGCCAATGCACAATAGTGGCGTAATTGAGCTTTATTATTCGAACAACAGATGAACTCACTCTCTCTCTCTCTCTCTATATATATATATATTTATTTATATATACTTCCAAGGTTTTATGCCCTAGTGTTTATGTTGATGGATGATACAATGATATCCCTCTATCCATTGCTCAAGATCTCAATTGGACATGATTTACTGCTTTTTATTGGGACCAACAGTTGTGAGATATGTAGGAAATTGAACCATGGGCTCTGAATATATGCTGGCATGCTTTTAGATATTTCTTTCTGCTTAAAGCTGAATTTTTGTGGATATATCTTTTCCTTAGGTTGTTTGCTCAAATGCCTGTAACTCGTAGATGGTGTGTGCTTGAGAAATGTGATTTACCCTTTACAAATAAGATCGATATTGAAGTTTTATTTTGAATCAGGAATTCCCAGAGAGACTCCTTTTGACTTACAAACCAGAAGTAAGTTCTTCCATTCCAGAGGATGAAAAAGCAACAATAGATGAACCAACACCAGAAGCTCCTTCTAACTTTGAGTTTGTTCCTCCTTCAAACCTGGATACTGGAGATCTATTAGTAAGTTTATTGATCCCATTGATTGCGATATTGATTGAGGTTTTTCCTGTTTTTGTACTTCTCTTTCTCTCTCTTTTGACTTTGGTAACTTACATAATTAGATAGTAGCCCTCACGTGCAAAATTTTAGGCCATGTGGTGCCACACGGGACATATTTATTTCCAATCCACTTCACCCAAGTGATTGGAAATCATGTAAACTTCGCCTTTGAAGATATATGCCACATGGCATAAAAAAGTGCACTTTTGAACAGTATTGATGTACGTGAGGCCCCAATAACCTCGTTTTTGTTGTTGTTTAGGGATTAAATTCCATGCATCCTGATGCATCTGCAATAGAAGAAAGCAATGCATTGGCTCTAGCCATTGTTCCATCTAGTATGTAGTCTTCGCCAATGCCGTTTGAATTATTTGCACTTTTGGTATGTCTGTGGCAATATAAAAAATTTACATCAATATCTTTTAGCAGGTGCCACTGATACTGGTACGGTTCAAGCAAAAGGATTGGATCCAACTGGATGGGAGCTTGCCCTGGTTACTATTCCCAGCAGCAATAGCTCTACTGTTACTGAAAGGCAATTGGTTGGTCCTTTCTGCCACTCCATTTATATTTTTCATCTGTCAAAATTAATCCATTTGTAGTCTTTTGCTTGTGGCCAAAATCTGATTTAGATAAAACTTCGAAGTATACGTATTTGTTTCAATTGATGGTGTTAGATGATTTCTATTCTGTTAGTATAATAAGTTGGTGGTCTTTTACTTAAACTACAAAGTATAAACAAATTGCTGTGTTCTTTGCAACCAAACATTTAAGTACTATATTACCTAAATATTTCTTTTCCTTCTTCCGAAGTATGATTTTTTGGTAACCTGGTTGAATTATGAAATGGATTTTCTGCTAACTCTGCTAACATGGCAAAGGAATACATATGTTCAAAAGTTAATTGTCCGAAAGAAAACTTGCTTCAAGTAACTGCCAAAAACGAAAAAAATTGGTGCAGGGAATGTTGAAAGATAGGAAGTGTGGAATATCTTCAAAGATTAAAATAGACAAAATGGGAACTCTGGAAGAAAGTAATGGAGCAATGTCTAACACCTCGTTCGGCAGTTTCTGAGCATTCCCGGGGAAAGCTCAGAAAATGAGCCCCTAATTTTCTGCATAGAAACTTGAAAATTGAGGAAAATCGTTTTCCTTGCTAACGTTCTCCTCCCATTTCTGAGCTTTTCTTGTGTTCTTCAGTTTCTCAAGAAAATGTCAGAAAGTGCATTGTCTTCTTCTGCACACTACAGCCTACGTATTTATCTCGTTCATCTAAGCGGTTATAGTGATCGGATGATTGTCAAAATTTATATGCTTTCAATCGGTAATGTGTTAAAGACTTTTGTCTGGCAGATTTTGGAAATCACATTTTCAACATGGGTTTTTGATCCGGTTGTTAGTATGTTATGCGTATGTTAGAAATATAGCAAAAAGTAGTGTGGATATAAGGCTACCAATATTAGAAACTAACAAACGAGTTCTTTCTAAACGAGTAGCATATTCGATTATGCCATTACATACAAAATTATGACATAATATAAATCATCATAAAAAACAAGTTCTTTTTAAAAGTTCAAACTAATATGTTAGAGGAGAAGAGGCATCGTTGTCATTGTCACCATCAGACGAGTGGGTGGAAGTCGCAGTACGCTTGGGGAGACCCGGTCGCAACGTCAAAGTTGTCGAACAAATCACGACGTCAGGGCATCAGCAGCTCCTCCTCAGAAGCAAAAGAGTTCGAGCATACGACTACGGGGTTACGCCGCACCCCCCCTCAAAGTTTTTTTCCCTATAAATGGTTGATAGGGGGGTAAGACGTACCCGGGTCTATATGGTGGTACTAGAAGTGGAGGTCAGGCATGGCCTCGGCCTGCTTGTGGTTGATGGGCGGGAACGACTGGTGGGGCGGGTGTGCGGATTGGTGGTGGTGCAGGAGCCCTTTGTTGGTCGGGCATATGAAAGCCTGAGGGCATAAGTGGGAGTTGAGGGGGTCGGGGTTGGGGTTGTTGCTGTTGCGGTTGGGGGTGTCGTACAGGTTGTGGCACTGGTGGGTCTAGTACTACAAGGTCGATCCTGCGCTGGGCGGATGGCGCTGCTCTCGACGAGGATGAACCTATATGGGAATGGGAAGATCCTAGTGTTCTAGACATTTCTGCAATGCAAATATGTGTTTTTACGAAACCAAAAAACATAAAGATTACACAATTTTTATAAGCATGAACTATTAACAAAATTGCTGAGAAAAGGAATAGTCTTGCACAACTTAATCACTTTATTTTGGAGATATAATAAAATACAAAGACAGAATAATGATAATAACAACTCGTGCAAACGTTCTACACATACAATCTATGTGCACACGAGCATTAGCACACATACAATCTACGTGCACGCGAGCATCTGGTGTGGATCCTATCACTCTATCTATAATATCGTCACGTTGCGTGACGTTTGATACAATTGGACTATTGGTTTCACTTTGTGACGCGTTGATATTATGGTCGTGCAACACATTTATTGCCTCTTCGTATGAATTGAACGAGCGATAATATTCTCTTCGAAAATCAATTACTTCTCTCGCGCATTCTTCCCAACTTTTATAAATTCCAGGTCGCCGGCCTATGAAGGCGACATAATATTTGGCCATACATCTGCAAAAATATAAAGTAGCTTATGATGTTAGATCTACACATTTGAAAAATTGGTGATATAATTTATTGTCGTCGTTACATATATTGAGGAACTATCAACTAGATTGTGCACCCCATATTCTGTGAGCTATGTCATCATGAAGTGTGTTCATCCACTCACGATTCCATCTTGATTGTGTACATTCAACATCTGGTCTTTCTTTTCCACGGATTCCTTGTTCGGCATCTCCTTGCGTTCCTCTGGCCATTCATTGAAGAATGGATATTCTCAATCGTATGTCCTTATGTAATTGTGTATAACGCAACATGCAATTACTATCCTCACTTGGGTTTTCAGTGGAAACCTTGTGTGGACTTGGAGAATTGGGAAGCGTTGATTAAGGACCCCAAACGTTCGTTCTACGAAGTTACGCAGTGATGCATGTTGCTTATTGAATAATTTTTCGGGAGTTACTGGTGATTGAAGTTGTTGAACTCCTGAATATGATATCGTACTCCACGGTACGAAGAGGAAACCCTCGCATATTCGAATACCCCCCATCAACAAGGTAGTACTTCCCAACTGGGACGTGCAACCTATTCTGAGGTCTAGAGAGGGCATTGCTCTCAAAACCTTTGAGTCGGGAGTGGATCCATCGCATCCGGGGAGTACGTATTGGAATAACATGTCGAAGCTCACAATACACATTACATTTTGCGTTGTTGATTGCTTCCGATTGTGGTACTGTTGCGAATCTAACTTTGGAACATTGCCATTAGTATGTGTGTCATCTATGGCCCCTATGGCATCCTTAAACCATGGATAGACCCACGGATTATAGAATATCTTAGGGGGGTTGCACTGGTTGCTTGTTTCACCAATTCTGGATACAGGTCGAGAATGACATTCAACACCGAATTAAAACAAAGACTAACGATAGATCCAAGACGTTGATATCTATCTTGTACGACCCTATTCTTTGATTTTGAGCTACCGTACATAAGAATATTGCCACTGCCTCCTCGACCATCATCCTTTGTGTGTCTTTTAAGAAATCCTTCACCCTAAGAGCATTGCAGAAGCTCATAAATGCAGGTGTTGGCATACAGAAGATTTCATATGCAATTTCTGGATGACTGTCGAGCGTTTCTTGGTAATACATTAGGGCCCGTTAGAATAGATGTGTGCAAGGATCAAAATCTCGTTTTTTCGATACGTATCGTTCAGCCCCAAAACCGATACGTATCGGTTTCGGACGATACTCTTCGATTTTTTCTCAAAAACAAAAAAAACATCAAAACCGATAATTTGAAATTATCGGACGATAATTTCAAATTATCGTTCGATACGAACGATACATTGAACGATAATTTGACTATTTTTTCAGGGGGGCGATAAAAACCCATTGTATCGTATCGGTGAGGTCCAAAACCGATACGTATCGGTATCGGACAATATTTTGATCCATGGATGTGTGACGACGTTGCCTTTCGGGTCCTAGCGTGGAAAAGTAGGCTGTCACAGCATAGATGACGCCCATCGTTATTATCGCTATTAGTTCATCATCAGATAAGGGAGGTGTTATCGACCCTAAATATGAATCTATGAATTAAATAGTATTCCCATATTAAATCTAAGATAAAAAGAAACTCAAACAAATTAATTTATTCTCAAATTAAAATAGTGGATAATATTGTTTACGACCGATACACTCAGAACTGAGGCCACGGGCCACCGAAGAAGGTGAAGAGGTAACCTTAGCGATTACTTCGGTGCATCGCCACCACTGTCTCCGTCAACCGTGACGTAATCAAGGCGACATGCACACAACATTTTGTAAAAAACACATTGTCTATGTAGTCGTTTGCCTTCATATCTTCTAAAATTTTCATAAATTGTTCAAGAGGCTTGGTGTAGCATCTCGTTGTGCTATAATTTCGGATATCTGCTCTCTAAAGCCTCATAGCTCATCAAGAATGCCATATTGAAGGTCTGAGCTTTTTCTTTTCTTCCCCGAGTTGGTAGACCTTGAACTATCACGCCCTCCTAGCATAGATCGGCTGGTCGGAGTCGGCCCACTTTCTGCTGTGTAGGGAGAGTGTGCATGACCTTGCCCTGTCTACCTGGGGCGCTTCATTGTGTTAATATTGGGTTGTTCGTTGTGTTCAAACTGGGGGTGGTAGGAGTCACCACTGTTAGAGTCCCCAAGGGGTGTGACCAATGTTCCAAAAAGCGGCCGGGGCAGCCGCCCGGGCGGATCGGGACCGTGGGTGCCCCGAATTAGGTATGGGGCGGTATTTGAGGCGGATTGGGCCTGGGCACTTGCCAGCCAGCCTGGGCGGTCCCAAAATCGGGGCGGGTCTTGATGGGGCGGGGCTATATAACCTTTAAAAGAAAAAAATTAAACCCTAAATCTATTCCTCTCTACTCTCTTCCTCTCGTCTCTTCCATAGCCGGCAGCCCACTGGCCCCTCACCGGTGACTAGGTAGGGGCCTTTTTTTTTTTTTTTTTTTCATTTTTTCCATTCTTTTCACCTTTTATCTTTCTTTTAATTTTTTTTTTTTGCAGGATCTTCTTTGAAGCACAATCACCCCACCACGCCGGCGACCAGGTAGAGGCATTTTTTCTTTTTTTTTTTTTCATTTTTTTCACCATTTTTCATTTATTTTCATCTTTTTTTTTTTTTTTTTTTTCAGTTTCTTCTTTGAAGCACAGTTGGCAGCCCACAGTATCACCGGCGACAAGGTAGGGGCATTTTTTATTTTTTTATTTTTCATTATTTTTCATTATTTTTCTCCCTTTTTTATTTCTTTTCATCTTTTTTTTTTTTTTTTTCATCTTCTTCTTTGAAGCACAGCCGGCAACCCACAACATCACCGGCGAGGCGGCGATCACAGGTAGGTTGTTTTTCAAAATTTTCTTTTCTGTAGCTTCTCTTCTTGTTGGCAAGTAATGCATCATTTTTTTTGTTTTTCTTTTTCTTCTTCTCTTCTTGTTGGCTGCAAGTAATGCATAAGTTTTTTTTTTTTTTTTTCCTTTTCTTCTCTTCTTGTTGGCTGCAGCCTGCAAGTAATGCATCAGTTTTTCTTTTTCTTTTTCTTTTTTTCTTCTTTCCTGCAGTGAAAACTGTGAAGTACAATATATATATATATATATATATATATATATATATATATATATATATATGTTAGATTGTGCGTGTGTGTGTGTGTGCCATTGACGTGTGCAAATTAAGTAACTTAGAGTCATACTCATAACTCAATCTATCTTCTTAACAAGCAGTGGAAAGCAATCAAGAAATAGATTAAAATTTGTAGAAACTTTTTATGCAATAAAAAATCATTGAAATTTTATTTTGCAGAGTGAGGTACAGCAGAAAGTAGTGAATGGTTGAATGCTATTATGTATTAGGTTCTTTAGCTGGTAACATAAATCTTGTATTGCTTTATCTTGCCAGACACAAAATAGTTTAGACTACATTTTTACATTATAATGGCTGATACCAATTCGTATCATTTATATGACCCAAATACAGTAATCATTGTTTGTGCGAGCAAATTGACACAGAATACTAGGATGGAGAGATTGTATAATTGTATATATATATATATATTAATATATGTGAGATTGTGTGTGTGCCATAATGCCAGTGAAATATCAAATGGTTGCTTCTTTATTGAATATATAATTAATTAATTATATATCTAATATTTATTTGATATTTAATATTTATCTAATTAATTATATATCTATTTCAGACTTCAAACGCTCAAATGTCGTCTTGCATCAACCGGTGCATCCAGAAAGAATAGTGGGGATCTTCGTTGGAAGTATTGCTTTCTGAAGGATCCATCAAATCCAAAGAGAATAACGTGCAGTTTTTGTAAAAAGGAACGACATTCCAGCATTAATCGGTTGAAGAAACATCTTACTGGTGTTCAGGGGGACATAATCCCTTGTAAAGATGTGTCAACAGAGGCTAGGGATGAGATGTGTGCTCTCAACTTGATCAAGGAAGAGAAAGTCACCAAGGAAAAAGAAACGCAAGCAATACGGGTGTTAGTGCGGATTGTTAGTGTTGATGAAGATGACGACTTAAGTTCCGGCGATGGGGTAACTAGAGAAAGTCGCCGCTTCTTATCAAAGAGACCATGCACTCAAGGGCCGATGGATTCTTTTGTGCGCCGCAAACCAGCTGATGAAGTGATGGGAAAGGGAAAAATGCGGCAAACTGTCCTCCCAGAACACTTATCGAAAGAGATAAAAGGACGTATAGACCAATACGTTGCTAGATGGTTCTATGTTCACGGCATCTCTTTTCACACTATTAAAAGCAAGTATTTTTTGAAAATGTGTGAAGCAATTGGCCAATTTGGGTTAGGATATATTCCTCCTTCAGATTACCAGTTGGGGGTTCCTTTGTTGATGGATGAGGTTGACAGTATAAAAAAGAGATTAATCCCGCATAAGGAGGCATGAGATACTTATGGTTGTTCTATCATGATAGGTGGACAGATAGAAAGGCAAGAAGTATAATGAATCTTTTAGTGCATTGTCGTGTGGGAACAACTTTTTTAAGATCGGTTGATGTTTCGTTTGAAATTCATGACGCACAATTCATCTATGAGTTGGTTGAACAATGCATACAAGAAGTAGGGGAAAAAAGAGTGCTCAAAGTGGTCACCGATAATGCTGCAAATAATATGGGAGCTGCAAAAATATTAGAAATTAATTATCCGAGTATTTATTGGACTCCTTGTGTGGCGCATTCGATTGACCTGATGTTTCACGATATGGGTAAGCTAACATAGATAAAGAGAGCCATTGAAAAGGCAAAGACTGCATCAACATTTATATACAGTCATATTAGAGTGTTGGCTTTGATGAGGAAGAAGACAAAGAAAAAAGATCTTGTTAGAGCCGGGGTCACACGGTTCGCTATTGCTTTTCTCAGTTTACAGAGTTTTTTTACGTTGAGGCTCCCATTAAGGGACATGTTCTCCTCTGAAGATTGGAAGAAATCCAGATGGTATAAAGAGAGGGTAGGGAGGAAAGTAGAGAGTATCGTATTGAGTAATGCTTTCTGGAATGACGTGGTTTATGCTTTGAAGGTCTTCTAACCGCTCGTAAAAGTTTTACGAATGGTTGATTCGGATGCCCCTATCATGGGACATATCAACGCATCCATTGAAGAGGCAAAAAGAGAAATTAAAGCCTCTTTTCAACACAAGGAAGCTCGAATTCAGAAGTTATTGGAGATCATCAAAAGGAGATTTGAAAAGCACTTAAAGCATCCATTGGTTGCAGCGGGACACCTCTTGAATCCTTTCTACTACTATAAAGAAAGAAAAAATTCGTAGAGCGCCGTGGTTTATGAATGACGTAAACAATTGCATTAAGAAGTTGATTGATCCCGAACTCCAAGGTGCTGAAAATTTTCAAGAAATCAGTTGTTATATGAATTCAGAAAAATATTTCGGAGATTCCTTAGCGATCAAGCAAAGGAATGTGGATATGAAGGTATTGCATTCAGATAAGAGGCCTGACCCAGGTAATTTACAATTAATTATTATTTTAATTATAATTTATATTTTAATTTAGAGGTTTCAATTAAGTAATAATTTCTTAACTTAATTTTCTTTCAGAATTAATTAACAGCTACTTGGTTGGAATTGCATGGTGCGGAAGCTCCTAACTTGCAAAAGATGACACTATAAATATTGAATTTAACATGCAGTTCTTCTGGATGCGAGAGAAACTGGAGCATGTTTGAGATGGTAAATATTAAATAAATTTATAGAATATAAGCATATGCTTATGTTATTGTATTTAATTATTTATAAAATCAGTTATGTATATATCAATTAAAATATTTTTTTGTTTTATATACGCAGATCCACTAAAAAAAAAGAAATAAAATTGGGACCCCAAAGTTGAATGATTTGGTATATGCCTAATTTAATACCAAACTACTAGATCGCGGGTCTAAAAGAAAGGGGAAAGAGGATATCTTGCTCTCTGAAGAAAAGGAAGGGATACTTGAATGGTTAGTCGACCCTAATGAAGAAGAAATATTTCCCGGCGAGTCCTTGACTTGGGGTGTTGTTGGCGAGGCTTTAGGAGCAAATGAAGAAGCACAACCAAGGAGGAGCACAAGAACCGTCACACAGCTAATGAGAGAAATTAATGAGGAGCTTGATGTAGAAGAGAGAGATGAAGGGGATGATGATATCGAGTTCATTCCTTCCGATAATGATGAACTTGATTATAAACGAAGATGAAGATGAGGAGGGACATTCAAAATGAACAATTATGTGTTTTAATCATGGATCAAAATATCGTCCGATACCGATACGTATTGGACGATACGTATCGGTATTGGACTCGAACGATACATTGAATGTATCATTCGATACATTCAAATGTATTGAATGTATCGAACGATACATTCAATGTATCGTCCGATACAGGCCGGTACCGATACGTATCGTCCGATACGTATTGTTTTGGAGCTCGGATGATACGTATCGGTAACCCGATATTTTAACCCATGGTTTTAATATATGTTATATTTTTAGACTACCTGATTATGTGAAATTGTGATGATTAAAGTTGAACTTCATATTTAGCCTATTTAGTAGCAATGTAGTATTTACTTGAATTGAATTCAATTGTGTATTTAAATATAATTTCTAAACCTTCAATTTCCTTTTTGATACTCTACTCTAGTATATATATATAAACTGCCCGGTTCTTGAGGCGCCCGCCCAAGTACCGCCTTGCCCGATCCGCCCCAAAATCCACCCAACCGCCCGAACCCGCCCGCCGACTTTAGGAACATTGGGTGTGACTGGCTCTCGTCTACGAGGGTCTTCACTTGCGCCTTCCTATTTTGGTAGTTCCTACCATATTGGTGCCCCTGGAGAGGAATATAACGATTATAGTTTTTATTAATAGTAATAATATTGAGCGAAATATAAATGTTGCTAACTTAAATAAGTCATCTCACTAGTCGATTGCAATAGGTATCCCATATGTCCTTCTCCATGAGGAACTCTTTTTTACGTTGATTCCATCCAAAACCACTTGTGTCGAGGATATCTTTCATTTGAGCGTAATGTGTTCTCACTGTTCTCAAGTGTTTGTAACACTTGTCTTTCGTCAGCTCATCGGTCTTCCCAATGAAGCAATGGTGAGACCGGAGCTTAGTGGCCAGCTCTGACCACACATTTTTTTGCCATGACCCATTAGCCAATTGCCAGCCTAAGTGAAACTGGTCAACCATTTCACTTATGAAGGCCTCTTCCATTTTAAGAGTCTACACAAAATTCTTTCCCTTATCATCTGACTCCTTCGCAACTCTTTTACCTTAGAAGCCCTACTAGACATTGTTGTTGAATCCGGTGCATGGTAAACTTATGTTAAAAATCAACAACACCAATATTGCAACTGGGCATCAGAAATGCAACCTAGATGTTCATTTATCAGTATTTAACATATGCTGGTCTATTTTGGACTAGCAAAAATATTTTCAATCAATTTTGGGATTGAGATTTGAGTTGTTTTTTTGTAATTCAATTATAAGGAAAATAAAGCCTTGTACACCCATATCTCAAGTGATTTTGGTCCTCTGTTTTGTTTGCAAGGGATTTGATTCTATGTCAAGTGATTTTGGTCCTCTGTTCTGTTTGCAAGGGATTTGATTCTATGTCAAGTTATTTTGGTCCTATATTCCGTTTGATATGGGAAAAACCTATAAGCTTTCTCATCCAGTAACAACTGCTGTTCCAATATGCTGCTGTATTCCAATACAATCAGTATAACAACAACTTCTAGTATAACAGCAGCTGCATAAATCTACACCTAGTATACACCATCTAGTATTATGTGAAGCTTTTATAATAGCAGCAACAAGTATAACTACAACACCTTCTATCACAAGCAACTGCACTAGCATACACCATCTAGTACTACAACAGACTTAGACAACAACAGCTGGTCCAATATGCTGCTATAAAAATCAGAAATTTCTGATGCACTACAGTAATCTCATAATTTGCTGTTCCATCTAGTATAACATCAGCTGTTCCAAAGTACATTACTACAAGGTAGTTAAGGCGGTGTGGCGAGGTCATGTCGATGTCATATATTAATTTATTTTAATATTATTTATTATTTATTAATCATTAATATATATTTTAATTTTCTACTATTTTTTAATTTTTATATTTTTTATAGAGGAAGATTGGAATAACCATTTGATGATATTTTCATGATTTTAATATCAGTTGTGGGAAACATTGGAATGAAAAATGATCTCTATCAGTCCGATTCAAAGCGTCAACGGTCAATTGTATCTTATGGAGAATATTCAGCATATAGTGGGGGGTTAGTAGCAGGGAGAGAGAGA
Source organism: Chloranthus sessilifolius (assembly GCA_021018995.1). Taxonomy (NCBI): domain Eukaryota; kingdom Viridiplantae; phylum Streptophyta; class Magnoliopsida; order Chloranthales; family Chloranthaceae; genus Chloranthus; species Chloranthus sessilifolius. The sequence continues at coordinate 18,400,892 of CM037596.1, forward strand.
GAGAGAGAGAGAGAGAGAGAGAGAGAGAGAGAGAGAGAGAGAGAGGTTGAGATAACGATTAGAGGGTTTCACTTAAACCCCTAAATATGATGGATATAACTTATCAAACATAAGTTATAATACAAATTTAACTTATGACTTGTAAGTTTTATAATTTATAAATTATTAGTTATAGGTTTTAAGTTATAACTTACATATTAGTAGTTACAAAAGAAAATTCAAAATAGCGGTCATGGCGGTGCCATTGCACCATTCCGTCATGGCGTTGCCATATATTCATGCATGCCATATAAGTTCATATGGTGATTTGTCTCGCCATTCTCCATAGGGACGCGATGGCTTCGCCAAATTATGCATTAATCTCATAATTTGCAAATCAATTATAATTAGAACAATGTTGAAAGTCTTCCAAAACTAACCACTGTCTGAAACTAGAGACCCAATCTAAGATAAAACAATTTAAAAAGTTAAGGACCCCAATTCTGTGTACAACAACAAACTTAGATGGCCTACAACCAGGTGATTGTTTAAAAACAACCAACTATCAACCATTTTTGAAAAACGACACTAGTATAAGCTATTTGGGTGCAAATAATCTGAGTACACAGAAGAAACAAGAGTTTTAATGTGGTAAAAAAGAAACCTTTGTTGACATCAGCTTAATGAAATGTCTGTGATTGAAGAAACTATGTGATTTGAGTTGTTTTTATTGTGTGGCTCTATTTAAGCATTCTGTATATGGGAATTCTAGTGTAAGCATTCTCAACTGTGGGAAGAACCTATAAATGGCCCCCCTGCTCAGAAAAAATTTAAATAGTATACTCAGCAGCTAGTATAGCAGCAGCTGCATAAATACTTGTATCAATCCTGGTCTACTAAGATGGTCTACTACCAGCTAAGATGGTGTACTAGCAGGTGTCTAGTATAACTGCAGCTAGTATATAAGATGGTCTAGTACCAGGTGTTCTACTACCAGCTAAGATGGTCTACTAGCAGGTGTCTAGTATAACAACAACTAGTATACATGATGGTCTAGTACCAGCTAAGATGGTCTACTACTCAGAGCATCTAGTATAACAACAACTAGTATAACAGCAACAAGTATAACACTCAGTCCCATATTTGCTAGCTACCATAAGCTAACTAATATAACAATAGCTAATATACAAGCAGCTAGTATAACAATACTAGTATAAGCTACCTACCATTACAACTATCTAGTGTAACAACAACTGCACTAGTATAAGCCACCTAGTATAGCAACAGCTTCAAAGACTAAAACATCAACAACTAGTATAAGCAGCATCTACTAAAATCAGTATGACAACCAGCTGCCAGGTGATTGTATAACAACTACAAAGACTAATAGAAGCAGTTATTATAACATCAGCTGCATAAAAACTTGTATCAATCCTGGTTTGCTAAGATGGTCTACTAGCAGGTGTCTGGTATAACAACAACTAGTATAAGCTAGCTAGTATAAAAGCAAACTGAGAGCATCTACTAAGATCATCTACAGCAACTACTATAACAACAAACTCAGAGCACACTCTCTTCGATTGCAATCAGTATAACAGCAACTATTATAATAAAAACTTCGCAAACTTGTATAAAAGATGGTCTAGTACCAGGTGTTCTACTACCAGCTAAGATGGTCTACTACTGAGAGAATCTAGGATAACAACTAGTATAACAACAGCTAGTAGAAGCTAGCTAGTATAACAGCAGCAAGTACAACACTCAGTCCCATATAAGCTAGGTACTATAAGCTAACTAGTATAATAGTAGCTAGTATACAAGCAGCTAGTATAACAACACTGGTATAAGCTACCTATTATAACAACTACCTAGTATAACAACAACTGCCCTAGTATAAGCCACCTAGTATAATAACAGCTACGAAGACTAATAGCAGCAGCTACTAAAATCAGTATAACAGCCAGCTAGTAGGTGATTGTATTACAGCAACTACAAAGACTAATAGAAGCAACTAGTATAACAGCGACTACGAACAACCAACTGCCAGGTGATTGTATAACAGCATTATACAAAGACTAATTGTAGCAGCTTTATACAGCACCATGTAGTATAAAGCAGTCTAAAATACAGAACCAGGGACCTATGTTTCTGATGCAAAGAATTACACAATTTCAAAATTTAAGGACCCCAATTCTGTGTACAACTGCAAATTGGTATTGGCCTAGTACCAGGTGGTTGTTCTTGTGAGCTGTTATAAGTAGCTCTGATATCATCCTAATCTGTGAAAAACAGCCAACTAAGTCCCATTTTTGGAAATAAGAAATTGTTGACATCAGCTCTTTTAAATGGCTCTGATCCAAGAAATCTGAGCCATTCTCAGTAAGTTATTTATCTAGAAGATGGACCTAGAATCTAAGGTACAATAAAGTGGAACACTTCTTAAAAACAATAAAACATAGAACTCCCAAAACATTAGCAATATTTAAAAGCTGAGACCCATTTTGATGCAAACAATTTGAGGCCATAAAAGAAAGAGGAGTTTTTCCTGTCTACAACAGTTACTTAAGACCCCAAAAATCTGATAAATTGCTGACATCAGCTACTTTAAATTGTAAAGTCTCAAGAAATCTGACCCATTCTGATGCACCTACAAGCCATACTACCAGCTAAGATGGTCATTACACATAAAGATGCACCTACCAAACAAAAAATCAGAAAGACTGAGACCCTCTCTGATGCTAAAAAACTCAGGTAAAAAAACAAAGATGAATTTTAGGCTGTGTATGCCAACAAACTAAGATGGTACACTACCAACTGATTGTTGACATCAGATTCATTATAAATAGCTCTGATATCATCCAAATCTAGGTATAACAAAAAATTAGGATGGTAAAAAATCTGAGCCATTCTGATGCAAATAGTTCTTCTGTGTACAACTGGTAATCATTTTAAGATGGTGGAAAATCTGAGATTGTTGACATCAGATTAATGAAATGGCTGTGATTATCCATAAAATCTCATAGCTCCCATAATTATAAAAACGTAAAAAATCAGAGACCCCTTCTGATGCTACAAATCTTAGGCCCCCCAAAATTACAAATAAACTGTGCATAACAGTAATACTACATCATCGCCATCACAGCTTATTATAGACATCAGCTGTTCTAAATGGCAATTAAATTATAAAACTCTGAGCCATGGTTGCAAAATTATAAAAAAACTAAAACACAGACCCATTATCATACAAAAATTTAAGGTGATTGTACCTTGAAGCAGACTGGGATACCAAAAAATTACATTCAAATTCTGAAGGGCTACCAAATTCAGAATATAACAGCAAAATAAAGAAAAAAACTGTACCTTGAAGCTGACTTCTTTCTATTCTTCGGTTGGCTTCAGAACACAGAATGGAAAAGAAGGGAAGTTACCTTCTCTCACTGTCCTTAGGTTTGCTACTGTGGTGAAGATCCCATCAGGCATCCCAATTTATAGACGCCCCATCAACTCCACTGAGATATGCATATCTTGGGCCCCTTCTGATTCATAGCCACCTGTGATGGCTATAAGGTCTAATTGCAGACCTATCTCTGTGCAAAACTCCCTAAAATCCATTAGCTGAAAGACACCATCGTTGTGAGCTCCACAGGTGTCTACATGGGCGTCCACAGGCCCATTGCCAGCTGCAGCTACAGGGAGGTGCTAGTGAAGAGTCTCTTCAACTTGCATTGTTGGAAAAGTCTCCAAGCTCTCTGCATCAAACTTGATGACCGGCTTCAAGGTGGCTGCAATGGTGAATTACCAATGGCACTTCTTTCTCTATCTTAAATGTCAAGCCAGGTGTTAATAGTGTGTACCACTTCTCTTATGGCAAAACTACTCCTCATTTAAATGCCAAAGCCCTCTACATTTAAATGACAGTTGACTGGTAATTGGGATGTTGGGTGGCGCTGGTTTTATATGAAGAATCGATCCAGTGATTCACCTTCTATGTACTATAGTCTTACAAACTCAGAAATTGAGCTTTCCTGAGCAAAAACCTCCGAAAACAACACGTAGCTTTCTGAGGAAAGTGCAACGAAAACCCACAGCCCAAGAAAAACTCACAAACGCAAGAAACACTCAGAAAATGCCAGAAACACCATTTTCTGAAGAAAGTCTCAGTTTTTGAGACTTCTTGGCTCTCGAACGAGGCCTAAGACAAGAATCAAACATTTAAAAAAAAAAGACTAGTTTAGGCTTATGTTGAAAAAAATCAAGAGTTGGAACCATTCTATTTTGGAGGCAACTTATTGAAAAAGTTTATATATAGTACTTATCAATTTAGAGAAATCATATGATACGGTGGTGATGCAGAATTGCAGATAATGTGTTGAACACTTGGGAGGAAATGGATTTTGTCAACTCGGCCAGATTCAAAGGTGCACAATAAATTGCTAATGGCTTCGCGATTGAAGACTTAATGGTCCACATGAACCTATGTGAAAGGCAATTTATGTGAAACCTAAATCACCGTGATTTCTGTTTCACATTCTTGATGTTTTAATTTCATGAATGTCACCTACTTTGTTGGAAGATATTATTTCGTCTTAAACATTGCCTTTTAAGGTGTTTTATCTATGATAGGAGTCATGGTTCAAAAACACAAAAACTCAGCTCTACTCGAAAGACGGCCAGGTCGAGTATACTCGAAGACTCTAAAAAAACTCGAATTGGTCTGATTTGGTAGGGTTTTATATATATATATATATATATATATATATATATATATATATATATATATATTAAAACATAAATAAAATCCTTTTGATGGACCCTTCCGATTACTAATTTATTTTCTCAATGGGATATACTAAGAAAACAGTGCAATGCTCATAAAAGAACTTGTACTTAACTAGGGACTTAAATAGAACCAGTAAAATAGCCACGTATCAACAACAACAATAGGTAGACCATTAGGGGTTAGAAAAATGAACTTGGAAGCGAAAGCTGAAGCTAGGTCGACCAACCCAGCAAACGTAGGCTGAAAAGCTGTAGTGCGCTAGTGCGCCCAACAAGCAACAGATGAGCATGTTTTGCAAGTATTCTTTAATCGAAAATAAATGTCCAGTAGCAAGTTGATCGGTTAATTCAATAAGAAATGGGAGTTAGTAGTCAATTTATTTGACTCATTCCATACTATAAATAATCGCAGGAAATCATTTGATAACACTGATTCCTATTTCTCAATGATATCCCATGATCAAGACAATTGGTGCATTTTTTATAAAAAGAAGGGACACACGATTGCAAACTGTATCTAGCTGCAGCAAGCTAAAGCAAATAGAAAATTTGGATCCCCGGATCTGGATCGGTATCAATAAAGATGAAAATCCTTGAAATCTACGTTGAGAGCTTGACACTTTAGAGGATCAAACATCTCAATAGAGGGATATCAGTCTCTGTAAGCGAGCTTCCAGCATCTTAGCAAATTCTCGTTGCCGGGCATAAAGTGGGTTTCATGACCCATCGCCAGGCACATAGGCAGTGAACCAATTGTAAAGTGGGTCTCCTCCTCTTCTTCTAAAAGTTATCTGAGCAAGTGAAGAGATAAACTGATCAAGAGAAGAGGCGAGGAGCAAATAAGCAATGAACCTCATACCCCTTGTTTTTTTTAAACGAATTATATTGTGTTAACTTGGTCTAGTTACTCGAAACTCGACCGAGTTACTCGAATAACTCGAGTTTTCGGGTTTTTATACGAGTCTACCTGAAATTCAACTGAGTCAAGTCATCTCGGCCAACTTTCGGGTGACCTGGTCGGGTTTTTAAGCCATGATAGGATAGGTGTCTAAATATCACATGATAGTCACACAGTGAAACAGAAATAATAGGAGTCTTTAATTTCTTTTATTTCTCGCCTTTTTAATAGGGATAATGTGTATAGGCAATATAAAGTGTGAAATGGGTTAATATTAGACTAAAGATTGGCTATTTGGCAAGTTTAATTTGACTAGGTTTCTATATTTGACTAATCAAGAGGCTATAGCAGTTTCACAAATTGTAATTCTTCTTGGGCATCTTATTTGCTTAATTCTTGCCAGTTGATGCTGGTAAGCAAGCTGTGGTTCAGCTTCTCGCTGTGGCCTCGGGTTTGTATCTCTCTTTCTTTCTAATAGATTTCCTTTTACCGATCAAAGAAAAAATAAACAATTGCAACACCCACCTGGAAAAAGATCAAATAACAGAAAAGGCACAAACTAAAAACCTTGGAAACCATTCAGTAATGAATCAAATTGAGCATTAACAGCCTCAGGAAAACAAGACCAATTTACACACAGGACTATTTCCAAATCAACGAAGGAATGTAAGTGTTGGGACTTGGAACACAAAAAATTATAGAACCCACTTTGAAATAGATCAAATGGCACCAAGAGTACAAAGGGTAAATGAAGCTGGTGTATCCTCTCTGTATTGATTTTGGGGTTTCTTTGCATGGCCAATTAAGCGTATGATGGTGGTGGAGTTTTATATGTCATAGCATCCACAACATTAAATGAAATAAACTATTAAAAGTAAGAAAAAGTACAAAAAAATACAAGCTTTGGAAGCTAAAAATGGACTGAATTAGTGCTCAGAAATAACCATGTAAATTTTTCCTTTGTGATCCCTAATTGCAAAACAAGAAAAAAAATCTGTACACGAATCTGCTACCAGAGCCCGTTCTCCTTGATACCCCAATTTCAGTATGTATTCTAATCCTTTATTTTCCCCATCAACCTCTAAAAATCTATCCATATGCACCTAATCCCAGTTGGCTAAAGGACCCGTTCAAACAAGAAAAATCTTTCTCTGCTTCTCAATCGCCTCGCTCATGATCTCTTCAACTCTTCTAGGGTTTCAAATTGCAGAAGAAACCTAGTTTGCATTTGTGAGCCCTGTTCCAGTTCGAGACTGGAGATTGCTGGGCAAAGGAAGTGTAGTGGAAGAGCTGAGTTGGAAGTGGTTGCAAAAAGTTAGGTTTTGATTTTGAGCAGTCACAAATTTCTCGAAATTTCACAGGAATTTTACCGAAATGGGTGTCATTTCTCCTATTTCAGCGATTTGCCGAAATTCTCCAAAAATTTTGGCAAAATTTTATGATTTATGGAGTTGGATTCACGTATTAATTGTACTTTCTATTGTCTCTTTGTAATGTTTTTTTTTTATGATTTTCAGTTTTGTCATGCATCTGAATTGTGGATTATACAATTTACCTAGTTCTTTTGCTTAAACATATTATTTATTTATTTTTTGATATTCGTGGGTGTCCGGGCCAGCTTGCACGCACCTCGACTAATCCCACGGGGCCCTGGAGCTAACGACCTGGTAATACTCCAGTGGCCCTAAGGGACTCGAACTGGTGACCATTGGGGAGCAAACCCAAGGCCCTGACCAATTGAGCTACCCCTCCGGGTTAAAAAAAATATTATTTATAAATTTTAACTAGGTTAATATATTATATATAAAAATATTTATTTTTAATAACTTATAGTCTTATATATTTGTAATCCCTTATCTGAATTGAATAGAAATTATCCCCACCAAAATATTATCGAAATCAAACTTTATTAGTATGTTTTTATTTATTTATTTATTATTATTTTTGTGGGCGAAAGTTCCATTTACTTACCTTTTCTTGGAAAAGGATTAATCTTCGGAAAATTAGGTCGACAAACGTGGTAAACCTTGTTTTCCCAAGGCAACAAGATTCCACCCCACAGAATCTTGTTGAATGTGTCCTAAGAATTTAAGCCATGAGGTACCCATCTCAATTCAGTTACTCTTTAGAATTATGTATGATGCGGCTCCATATAATCTGTCATCATTCCTTCTCAACCTAGGTCAAATTGCTGCTTATGGCCTTATTGTAGTCCTCACGTTATGGTTATTGCTCATGTCAAAGGTTCTTGATGCGATTAATGAGCGATAACCACTTGAGAGGGTACTAGTTTTGACACAAAACTAGCAAAACCTACAAGAAGGCTAAAAAAAGTCTTCTAAGGTGGTTGAGTTAAAGGAATATCCCACCAAAATTCCTCAGCCACTGAACCCGCAGGAACACCTGATACAAATCGCATCTAGTAGGGCTTCAAAAGCTCCAAACAAAATATTTCTCAACTCCATTAAATTCCCACCACTAGTAGCCTTTAAATAGGCTTTTACAATCCATAAATAAGAAAACCTAATCCAACTCTAATTCTTAATAAAAGAAATATCCTAATTTTCTAAAACAATAAAATAAAGTCTTCAAGCAATAAGGAAACTAATCATATTTCTGATAAAGAAACAAATTCTAATTGCTTAAATAAAATAATAAAAGGCACTAATCCTAATTCAACTACAAGTCTTGAAATTCGTCACTTTCAGTGCAGCCTCCGAAAAACCGACCATAACTTCTTCAATACTTGTTGGAATTACACGTTTCTTGTGTCGTTGGAAGACTACTTCGATAAACTTTCAAATAAGATCAATTTCGCACCAATCCGGCGTCGTTTGACACTTCAAAATAGGCCAAACATAAAAGTGCATGATTGAAAATTGAAGGTTCCGCGACACCCTCCAATCAGAGATTTTTCGGCAATAAATTTGGAGTTTTCTTTTTCTTCTCTTTCAAATTTTTTTCACTCTAGTTCTCTAGCCTTCTTTCTCAGATTTTGCAGTAGATTAAGATTTTGCACTGCATCAGATGCTACGATGCTGCACTACGTTTCTCATAGCGTAGTGCACCTTAAAAGCTATGTAGCTCCCTCATATAGCTTTCATCCTGTGTAGCTTGATTGTAGCTTATGCTACAATCTATATGGATACTGTCATGGAGTCACTCCTTTCGATGTGCACTCACGTGCGGCACCTAACATCCAAAGCTAGGTCAGCCTAACAAACCCACAACCAAGTGAAGCAGCGATGGGTCTCAGATGCAACTGAGAATGCGATGAGCAGTGACGAGTAGAGGGCTGGCCTCCTTTTGGAGTTGACCCACACAATGGGGATGGCCAGAACCAACCCAAACGCGATGTCCCTAGGCTGCACAGAGTGTGCGTTAGAGTGACCAAGTAAAGCAATACCCGAATGCACGAACTCAAGCCGACGAGGGCTAGCGTACATGTTAGTATACCAATACACTCATGCTAGCAATCCGTCCAGCAGTACGACGTGTAGTAGCTGAGCTACAACCAATATATATAAGGGTTAAAACCCATTTGGGGGAAAATAACGGGAGGACTTCAAAGGTATTGCTTTGACATACTCCCATGGCATACACCCTTGGTCCATGACACATAGAGCTCTCATTCACACCAATACGCCCACCACGCCCCTCATCTTCCCCTATGCCATCGTGTCGCGAACCCTCATGGCCCACGATTAACACACTTGGAGTTTCTACGGCAAAACCCTCATGGCTTGGTGACGTGCCTACAAATCCCCAACTTCATCCACCATGCCCCCATGTGGAGAGCACAAGTGGCCCTGTGGCTGGCCCGGATAGCCATGCCACGAGCCCACGTCACAATACGTTGCAACATGTAGCATACAGTATATGATGTAACATATTGTGACGAGGTCAATACTTGAGCTTGCAGCGTGGTGCTTGGGGCATGCGATGTGGTGTTAAGAAGGCACGCGACATCTTGGTGCTGGGACGGCACGACATGTGGTGCCAGGAGGGCACGCGACTCATGGGGCCAAGAGGGCCTGGCGACGTGGTTGCGCTGCGAGGACGCGACACGGTCGCATGGGGGTAAGATGCGGGAGTGACACGGTCGAGACACGGACGCGACATGGCCAAGCTGGGCTAGCGATGCGAAGGTATTGTGGTATGCCAAACCAAGGGGTTTGAGGTTCTCCTGCCATTCTGGCTGAACCCTTATATGTGGGAGAGGAGCTGGAGAGTTGCCTTCCACCCACACGGGGCCTTGCTTTGCCAGAGGGGGCGTAAGTGTCTCCTAGGCCTGAAAGGGTGGGCCTAGGACGTCGACGCAGCGAAGCCGTGTGGCACCCAAGGTGAGGTTGAAGTATGGCCCCGGACTACGCGTCGCAGTGCATACAGCTGGGCAACTTCATGAGCGCTGCGTGGGACTCAGTTGAGCACGACAGCACGAGGCACATTGGTGCAAGCAAGCTTGTCGTAAGGGGCACGATACATTGGGTAGTAGGCCGCGAAAAAGAGGTAACCACGAGGGGGAGTTTCCGTCCTTTAGGCGGGTCGTATATGAGCTGATGAGAAGATTGGTTGGCTTCGTTGCATGCGGTGGCGGCATCACATGGGTTGATGGCGTTCGAAGGACGCCCATGACAGCTTGGTATCAAAGATGGGACTTAGCGACGGCGTTAGGTGCCGTGCCGACACACTGGATGAGTCATGACAATGCGCTACAATACATTAGTTCAAATTTATTTATTTATTTTTATTTTTTATAATAAAACTGCTCTGAGGTGGTAAAACCCAAGGGCTTCAAAACTTATTTCATTAGGAGTAGTGGCTCTAGGGTTTTAGAATAGAAAGAGAGTCTTTAAGAGAAATTTCAAACAATAAGTGAAAAAAATTGAAAAACAATAACGAGATAACAAAAACGAAGAAGAAAATGGAGAAGGTAGCAGCTGTCTCTCTGACAACTCCAACTCGCTCTTCGATTTCTCTAGCCCTCTCTCCGAAGTCTAGTAGCCCTCTGAGTCCTCGACAGGTCCAGGCAAGGGGATTTATTTTTTTGTTTTTCTTACTTCTTGTTCCTCTTCTTTTTTTCTTTTCCTTCAAATTTTTATTTTTTTTTCAAAAAACTTGTTGCACAATATATAATGTGTAGATATTTTTTGCATGCATATTTTTTTTGTGCAATTTTTTTTTTGAAATGAAAATCTGTACAGTATATAGTGCAGTTTGTGTGCATTTTCTTTTTTGAAAATCTGCACACATTTTTTATGCCCTTATTTCTTGTGCAAACTAATGCACAGTTTTTGTGCAATTTTTTAAGGAATTCTGCACAAAATCTGCACACATTTTTTGACAAAAAAATTAATTTGATTTTATTTATTTATTTATTTCATATATATATATATATATATATTTTTTTTTTTTTAAAAAAAAAAAAAAAAAAAAAAAATAAATTAAAAAATTAGAAAAGTCGTGAGGGGCTTAAGCCTCACCATGATGAGGGGTTAAAGGCTACGCTATGTGCTTTTCGTTATTAAAAACATTGCTCATGACTAGAGGTTTGCTACTATTACTCATGCGTGTTGGCCTCATACTAGTGTAAATATGCTTGTCGATATTAATCAATTTTAAGTATTAACTTTTTTTTTTTTTCCCATGATCAATGTTATTGTATGTCATCCTCCCTTTATATGTAAGCAATTGACTATGAGAATATACAAATAATATGAATTTGGACGTCCTCTGAATTTTTATTTATTTATTTATTATCAATGCAAAGTCGTGAGGTCATTAATCAAAACAAATTATAACCAGTCAAAAGTGGCATAGCATGGTGCTTGGCTGAAAAATAGTAAAACAAAAAAGGGAGGTAGGAAATATTGTAAAGAGAAAAATTAAAATTAGAGCAACGAAGTCCAAAAAGAGGAAATTTTGGTTTGTTAGGAAAGGCACCAAAGCAATTTTAGGGTTAGATTAGGGTTTCGTAGTAGGAGGGAGAGAGAGAGCAGCTTGAACCTTCTCACGAATGAAGTGGGTATCCACCTCAATATGTTTGGTTATCACAATGTTGTGGCATGGGAATGGATGGAGGATAGCCTAGCTGAGTAAGGAGAGATCTCAACCATAAACAGTTCACATGTCTCATGTGCCATAGCTCTATACTTTGATTCGATAGTCACTAAGATTTTGAGATGACTTCCTATTCTTACTCTTCCACACTACAAGTTTGCGGCCAAGGAAAACACAGTACTCTCAAGTAGAGGGCAATCTGTAGGGGCACCCGCTTAGTCAGCATCATTGTATCAACTAAGAGAAAAATGGCCCACATCACCATAGAATAGGCCACGCCCATGAGAGGCCTTAATGTAATGTAGAATGCGATGAACCGCAACAAGGTGAGGAACATGCATAAATTATGCAACCAATGACATTGCAAAATTGAGATCTGGACGAGTGTTGATAAGGTAAATGAGGCAATCAATGAACCTTTGAGACTTCGAAGGATTAGGTATGAGATCTCCAATATCTGCATGTAGTTGATGTTTGGGATCCATAGGAGACTTGATAGACTTACACCCTAGCATGTCAGCATCCTGCAATAGCTCAAGAGCATGAGATAAGGAGATACCCTGATCTAATCTAGCAATCTCAATACCAAGGAAGAACCTAAGGTGGCCAAGTCCTTAACTTCAAATATACTACTGAGTCCAGTTTTCACACGGGCTATAAAACCAGAATCGTCTTCTTTTATGATGATGTCATTAATGTACACCAACAATATAGTATTTTCAGATCACCCTGGCTAATATGGATGAAACAAGTATGATCTGAGTTGCATCCAAAGCCCATAATAAGAACAACAATATTGAAATGATGGAACCAACCCTAGGAGATTGCTTCAGGCGATAAATGTATTTGAGAAGACAACAGACTTTTCCAGAGAATTCCCCATAGAGCTTAAATCTAGGAGGATGAGTCATGTAAACCTCCTCATCTAAGTCACCATGAGGAAAAACATTCTTGAAGTTCAACTAGTACAAGGGACAATGATGAAGTAGAAGATATAGATGTTGCCACCAGTCTATTAGCTCCAAAGTAGTAAAGTCCTCACTCAAACCCCATACTAGAAATCTGTCTCGTAATCAAGTCCTGGAGCACACAATGCGTGGGAAAGAAGGTTGTTGAGTGATTCAAGGATTTAGTGAGGGTACTGAGAGATAATTCATTGGTATGCAAAATTGGATTATGCATCACATGAGAAAGCATAAAATCAGTTGATAAGGGAACACTACCTGACTAGATACATGGGTAAGAGAACCATCTGCTATACGTACCTACCTAGGAGAGGAAAGTGGAATAGTAGAAGAAAATAAATGACACTCACCCGTCATGTGATCAAAGGCAACAAAATCAATGAGCCAGGGAGAAGATGTAGATGACATGGACATGGCTACATGATAGGTAGGCGTGGTATCTGGTGGCATAAGAGAAGTAGAATGGGGCACCTGCAGACGTCCACGCATGTCGGGGAGCTCAACATGGAGGATAGTGAAGTCATAAGGGGCATCAGCAGATGAAGTGTCCGTATAGGATGATCCCTTAGTATATCTTAGGACCAATAGTGATGCAGAATTGAAGCCTACACGCCGAGATCGTGGCTGGATAAAGAGGAGACATCGAAAGAGAAAGTGAACCTGCGAATGGGTTTTTAAAAGGTCCGTTAAAGACCCATGTGCATGTTATTTTAGGCATTTTTTATGTAGATTTAGTTTCCTTTTTTGATTAAGATTCTTTTAATAAGTGGTTTGTTTTAGGATTAGTTTCTTTATTTGAATTATTTAGGGGCCAAACACATGTATGTGATATGTGACTCAATGTTCCAAAAATCGGCTGGGGCGGCCGCCTGAGTGGATCGGGTCCGTAGCCGACTCGATTTTGAGTGGGGCAGTTGCTTGGGCGGGTCCAAAATTCAGGGCAGGTCATGGCGAGTCGGGCGGCTATATAAACATAGCTATTTTTTTTTTCGTTTCATTGCAAATCGAAAGGGTTAGGGCTTAGGGTGACTGGGGAGGCTTCTTCTTCTCTCCTCTCAACGGCTCATCCACTCACCGGCGACCGTCCGGTGAGTCTTTTTTTTTCCATTTCTTCTTCCTTCCTCTTCTTCTATGCATATTTTGTTTAAAATTTTTGATCAATCTTCTGTACTACTTTTTTGAAGCATAGGGATCCGGTGATCCTCCCGCAGGCGTGCATCAAGGCTCCGGCAGGTTTTTTTTTTTCTTATTGTCCTCTGTTTTATTTATTTATTTATTAATTTTTTTGGCAGCCATTTTCTTTGCTGCTTCTTCGAAGCTCCAACAAGGCGGCGCGGCGGCACCCTCCGGCAACTCTCCATAAGTCTAGCAGGCAACAACGAAAGGTTTTTTTTTCCCTGGTTCTTTTTTTGCATCATCTTTTTTTTTGGCTGCATTTTTGTTTGCATTAGTCATCTTTGTGGCTGTATTTTTTTTTCCTTCTCATCTTTTGGATTGGGCCGATTGGCTGCATTTTTTTTTCTTCTTTCCTGCAGTGCACAGTGACATATATATATATATATATATATATATATATATATATATATATATATATATATATATATATATATCGGAGCCGGTTAGGTCCTCCAATGGAGGACGGTGACCGTCTTCCAAGATCCACGTGGCACCCAAAACACTTTGTGGGTGCCACGTGGAGCACAAGTGGACAGTTTAGATCAATATTAAAAAAAAAAAATTCGAAAAATAAATTTTAAACCCACAAGTCAAAGTTTGACGGTTTTCATTGGTCCACATTTCACGGTTCAAAATATTCACGGTGGAGATGAGTTTTTAATTTTTATTTTCTAAAAATGATCTAAGCAATGCACCCAAGGTCCACGTGGCACCCCAAAAGTGTTTTGGGTGCCACATGGAGCTCCATGTGGAAGGTTGGAGGACGGAGGCCTTTTCCTATATATATATGAGACTATGTGTGTGCCACAGGCCCACAGTGCCATTACTTGCACATGCTTTTCAAGTGATTGCACCGAATTTAAAGAATGACTTGGTATTTTACGAACATGTGATATGGCATGTAAAAATGTAATATGGGCCATCTGATTCGAAGTTTATGAATTAATAGATCTTTTGGTACATAAAATTGAAGCAAATACTTGTCATATGATCTATTGTAGTCAACTGTTGAATTATATAATAGCCTTTGAGTCTATTTAATCAAATGATGAAAATTATATTTTGTTCTAATTGTTTGCAATTGATATCTTTAAATCATGGCTTTCAAATCAAACAGCTTAGCTGGTGTTTTCACATAGTAGAAGTCGCCAAACTTATATATATATATATTCAAATAATCTTATTAAACAAATAGGAAAATATTATGGCCTTCTCCATTTGTCTTCTGATCTTTTTTCATAAACACATGAAAGTTGTTGCGGTCACAGTTTATAGTCATTCTCATGGGGTTATGAGTTTCTTTCGACTTTCATCACTTCTTGATACAAATGTTGATGACTGATCGATTTAAACCTTTCGATCATTCAATCAATGGTCCTTCTCATGGGTGGTTACTATGACCATCTAAATGAAACTGTTTGATGTGATCATTATGAATTTATGACCATTTAAAATGCACTCAAATGGTAGCTTTTTTTTTACTCTTTGTGCTCAATGTGTTGTGACTGTGTATTGTGTAGTGTGTATTATGTATAACTCTAATATATATATATATATATATATATATATATATATATATATAAAATATTTGAGAATATATATCATTATATCTATTTCAGAATATATATTAATATATATATATATATATATATATTTGTATTGAATTTTTTTTTATATGGCCATTGATTTATTATAATTTTTTTTCAAAAGATATGTCGTCTTCTATTGCATCGACTGGTGCATCCGGAAAAGAAAAAGATGATCCTGGTTGGAAACACTGTTTTCTAAAGGATCCAAAAGTGTTGGGAAAGATTGCATGCATGTATTGCAAGAAGGAATATACGGTGAGCATCAACCGGTTGAAGAAACATCTCGCCGGTATTAAGGGAGACATTGCCTCTTGCATTTCCGTACCGGCAGATCTTAGGCAAGAGATGTTTGATGTTTTGAACTCGATTAAATAGAAGAAAGATGCAAAGGAGAAAGAAGTTCAATCATTACAAGAGTGTGACGATTTACAGTGATGAAGACTCCGGTTCTAGTGGTGATGAGATTAATAGAGAAAGTCAGCATTTCTTCTCAAAGAAACCACGCACCCCGGGGCCAATGGATAGCTTTGTGGGCCGTAAATCATTGGAGGAAGTAAAAGGAAAGGGAAAATTACGCCAAACAGTCATTCCAGAGAAGCTTACGAAGGAGCTGAAGGGACGTGTAGATAACTATGCTGCAAGATGGTTTTATGTAAACGACATCCCTTTTCACACAATTTGCAGTAAATATTTCTTGAAGATGTGTGAAGCAATAGGCCAATATGGTCCAGGATACATCCCCCCTTCAGATTTTCAATTGGGGAATACTTTGTTGGCGAATGAAGTTGAAGAAATTAAGAAGAAATTGATCTCACATAAGGAGTCATGGGAACGGGTTGGTTGTTCTATAATGAATGATACATGGACAGAGAGGAAGGGGAGAAGTATAATGAATCTCTTAGCGCATAATCGTTCTGGAACAACTTTTCTAAGGTCGGTTGAAGTGTCAGCGGATGTTCATGATGCACAATTCATTTATGAATTGGTTGAGAAGCGCATCCAACAAGTGGGAGAGAAGAATGTTATACAGGTAGTTACTGATAACGCTGCAAATAACTTAGCTGCAGCGAAGGTATTGAAAGTACATTACCCAAAGATTTATTGGACTTCTTGTGCTGCGCATTCAATAGATCTAATGTTTGGTGATATTGGGAAGCTACCAAAGGTAAAGAGGGCCGTTCAAGAGGCAAAGACTGTACACATTTATATACAGCCACGTGAGAGTATTGAGTATGATGCGGAAAAAGACGAAAAAGAGAGATCTTGTTAAAGCTGGGGTCACACGCTTTGCCACTGCATGCCTCAGTTTGCAGGGCTTTTTAAATTTGAGGCTCAAGTTGAGAGAGATGTTCTCGTCTGATGAATAGAAGAAATGCAGATGGAACACAGAACGGGCAGGAAAACTAGCAGAGAGTATTACATTGAGCATTACTTTTTAGAATGATGTGATGTACTCATTGAAAGTCTTTCAACCGCTCGTAAAAGTGTTACGAATGGTCGATTTGGATGCCCCTTCAATGGGGTTCATTTATGCTTCCATAGAAGATGCAAAAAATGAAATTCAGAACTCTTTCCAAAATAATGAGGCTCAAATTGGAGTGGTGATAAAAATTATTGAAGAGAGATTTAAAAAAACACCCTGAACATCCATTGTTTGCGGCGGGACACCACTTGAATCCTTTCTACTATTATAGAGAAAGAGAAGAAATTCGACGGGCTAAATGGTTTATGAAAGGAGTGAATGATTGCATTTTGAAATTTATTGATCCCGAAGTTAGTGACCAGATTATGGATGAGATGGGTTGTTTTATGGATGCTGAAAAATCTTTTGGAGATCCCATGGCAATTAGGCAAGGAATGTGGAGAAGAAGCTTCAATTGATTCATAAGAGGCCTAACCCAGGTATATTTAATTTATTTTATAAGTTTCAAATCTTCAATTGAGTAATATAACTATATAAGTAGCTAATGTTTCTAGTTAATTAATTTATTTTTCAAAATTGATTAAAAGCTACTTGGTGGGAAATGTATGGCGTGGATGCTCCTAACTTGCAGAAGATGACCATACAAATTTTAAATTTGACATGTAGCTCTTTTGGATGTGAGAGAAATTGGAGTACTTTTGAGATGGTAATAAACTTTAATTATTTATTTATGTTATAATTATATATATATAATTATATTTTCAATTATTCATAATTGTATTTATTGTTTTATTTACGCAGATTCACACGAAAAAAAGAAACAGAATTGGGGCATCAAAGTTGAATGATTTAGTGTATGTGCAATTTAATACGAAGCTTCTAGACCGCAACTCTAAAGGAAAGGAGAAAGGATATACTTTAGCTTTTGAAGACAATGAAGGGGTGCTTAAATGGTTAATTGATCCCGATGAAGAACAAGTATTTCCCGGTGAGTCATTGACATGGGGTCTTGTTGGCGAGGCTTTGGGTGAAAATGTAGGAGCACAACCAAGGTGGAGCATCTGATATACAACACAGATATGGAGGGAAATAAATGAAGAGGATGTTGATGGAGAGCCAACAAACGAAGGGGATGATAATATTGAGTTTACTCCTTCCGATGATGAGATCTTCAAAATGAACCATTAGATGATTTAGATGATGAAATTTTGGAATGAACACTCCTGTTTGTATAAGTGATATTTTATTTTGGGCTAAGTGATTGTGTAATTGTGCGGTTAAACTTTTTTTTTTAAGTGATTGTGTATTTGAACTTGAATCCATGAATGTTTTTTATTTTGAATTTATTTTGATGCTTTAAGCCTCTAATAGTTTAATCTAATGTTGTGTTTTCAATAGATATAAAATTGAATGTATATATTAAAATATATACATTTATGATTTTATATATATATATATATATATATATATATATATATATATATATATATATATATATATATATATAGCGGCCGCCCGGGCGCCGCCCAGCGATTTCTGCCCAAACCCACTCGGCGATTTTAAGAACGTTGGTGTGACTGTTAACTTCATCACTTTCTGTGCTATCATCGGAAAAGTGGTCATAAGTCTATCAATATCTGTCAGAATTGTGTGATTCTTGTCTTGTTTGAAAGCTACTTCGATAAGCTTTCAAACAAGACCAATTTCACGTCAATCGGACATTGTTTGACACTTTAAAAGTGTATGCGTAATAAAAAAGGGGATTAGTGGTGAAATTAATTATGACCGTTTAGATTAGAAAGTTGTAATGGTTGATTAGGAGTTTTATTTTTAGTAGCATTCTTAGAGTTTCTTTTCTTTATAAATACATTGTAATCTCTTATGAGAATATTGAATGAAAGATTAATATAATTTATGAGTTTTGCTTTGTGCGAATTCTAGAGAACTTGAAATGAGTTTTTGTTAGAAGAGTGATTCTTCTCCCGCGTTCGGTTTGGTGTGAGGCCAACTATCTTCTTTGGAGTGATTCCTTGGATCTTCTATCCCTTTTCTATTTTGGCTTTTGATTATTGTCAAGTAATTTATCTAGTTTGTTTCTATTTGAGCTTGACTGTTAGAGACCTATAATCTTCTTATTGATTAATTCCGCAAGGATTCAAAATTGTCGCTTGGTGGCCCTAAGCTAGATCGAAACTAGAGTCTATCTTTAGACTTATTTTCTAAATCGGAAAGTTTATATGCTAACAGACGCTAAATTGAATCAATTAAATTGCCCTAATAAAGTTATTAAATATTTGATGTGTTTTCAGATTAATTTCTATATCTATGCTGCTTAATTAAATCTCAAATTGATTTTAAAATTGCATGACTAGGGTTTTAACGCTTTACTGCATCAAATTGGTATCAGAGCACAATTCTAGTTTAGGGTGTTTACGTTTGAAATTTAATTTTGTTTGCATGTTATGTCAAATCGAGTTAGGGGATACTCTCATCATCGTGAACCTGAGTACGACCCTGCCGAGAAGCTTCTAAAATTTATTCAAGATGAGGTTCCAAATTTTGAGGGATAGATAAACCCTAAAACCTTCGTGGAGTGGTTGTCTAGTGTAGAGGAGTATATTGATTGGTATGGCTTATCGGATGAGTATAAAATTAGGTTAGTTAAAACAAAGCTGGAGGGCAACGCTAAAAACTTCTGGTCCCGTATATAACGTCGCATTGAATTTCTTCGGAGTAAACCGATCTCTACATGGGAAGACATGAAGGTGAGAATTATTGAAAAGTATGTTCCTTTAACACACCATCACCTTCTACAGAGTTTGAAAACCAAGACCGATAAGTGTCCTGATTGCTCTAAGTGTCGAGGGTTCAGACTTTTTGCCTATCAATGTATCACGGAATTTCCCATTCAAAATTTATTCATTAAAGCTGAAGAAAATAAGGAGCAAGAAAAATTAAAAATAGAAAAGGAAGTGTATGACCCTAATACCGTGATGAGTGTGGGAGATAGAAGAGTGTATGACCCTAAACCTAATTTGTGTTGATGAAACCTCTATTTCCGTTATGAATGATAGTTCCGTGTTGGTCCCATGAGTCACTCGAGTCACTTACACATAAGTCGTTAGTATTAGTTGAGTTGATTACACATGAGTCTTTACTGTCAGTAATGTCACCTACACATGAGCATATAGAGTCTGTAGATGCACGTACACCTCATATTCTCAACTTGCATTACCGATACGCCCAAATGGGTGTCGTACCCGTATCCGGATATGGGTAAGGGTGGGATATGCGTGCATGCGTATCCCACGATTTTCCATAAAAAAAAACAAAAATTCGGGTATGGTACGATCAGGATACGGATATGATTATTTTTTTAAAAATATTTTTTAATCCCTATTTTTTAGGGTTGCAAAAGGAAGGGAAAAAACAAAGAAGAACTGGTTCTTTTTTAGTGTTGCGAAAGAGAAGGAAAAAAAATAAAAGAAGAAGAAGAAGATTAGAAGCACTAAAGAAGATGAGGAAGTAGCAGACGAGTGAGACGACGTACCTGCTGTGCTCCTTGCAAAGGTCTAGATTTCTACTCTTCAGCTCTTCTCAAATCAGGTACTAATGTACCATTTTATTTTCCTTTCTTTCTTCTTCTTCTCTCCCTACCCTTCGAAGGGTTTTTTTGGCTGCGATTCTGCGAAGGACCTTCGCCGGAGGGTTTCATTTGCTCTCTGTTTGCTAGTTGCAGTAGTTGCAAAGCCTTTAAAGGTTTTATTTTGTCTCTGTTTAGGGGCCCGACTCACGTGACCTCATATACATCTAAAACCAATGTTTAAATGATCTCCCACCGTTGCTCCCAATGTTTAAATGATCTCCCACCGTTGCTCTTTGTTTGCTTTGCATCGGTAGTAAAGCCTTTAAAGGTTTTATTTTGTCTTTGTTTAAAGGGGCCAACTCAGGTGACCTCATATACATATAAAACCAATGTTTAAATGATCTCCCACCGTTGAAATGTCACTTATAAGTGAATGTAAACCATCCGATCATTAAACTTCAATATCAGTCATCAAAATAAAGAACAACTGATGACATTTAAGTGCACAGATTGGAGGGTTCGAATCTCCCAAAAAGCGTGATTTTTTTACCCATAGGCCTTCAATTGATGATATATCACTTTGACGGTATGGATTTCCAAGATCATAGGCCAATAAATGGTGTAAGATTGCTTAAACTGTTTTTTAAAGGGCACGACTCAAGGATAATAAAAAAAGATGGGCTGCTTATCCACAAGATAAAATAGTTCTTCATCCCAATCTTCAAAACAATAACCCAATCGATCAAATTAAAGACTTTTTATTCCGTGTGGAATAGATTTGAAAAAAAAATAACACTAAAATCACATGAGTGTGCAATGTGTGCCATGTGATTTTAGGGCCGCTTATTTTTATGTAAGCCACATTAAATAAAAATGATTGTTTGATGGTACACCCACATTAAATAAAAATGCCCTCCATAATCCGATATGTGCAAATAGAGGTATCGTTACATAAAATTTTCTTTTGGAATGAATTTGTCTCTTGAATTATTATTTTTTATGTTGCTTTATGTTTAATTATTTATTATCTATTTTTTACATTTAAAAATATCCTAAAATATATATAAAATATTTTTTTAATACAAGTATTCCTGCTGTACCCGTACCTTGATTTTTTGAAAATTGCCGTATCGCCGTAGCTGTATCGTATCGTACCCGTATGCCGTACCCGCACCGGTGCTTCCTAGATTTTGAATCATCTCATCAATTGCATGAAATTAATGATATAAGGTTTTATTGAGCTTTTTCTAACTCACCAAATTTGTTTAATGAATTTAAGGATGGTGATTTGGTTTCGGTTCAATTTAGACTTGAACAAATCCCACAAGAAATTGTAGAGGGTTTGTTCAAATGCTATGTTAGAAATATTTCGATCTTTAAAATGGGTCATTATGATAGTCTAGATTTTCCTCTAGACAGGGGTATTAATGCAATGATTATGTTGGAGGGTCTTACACTTTTTTTAGGTCTAGCAACAAAACCTTCAAACCCATTCCTTGATACCCATCCACTGGAGCCCAATCTTATCTACCCATTGATTTCCAAATACCTGCCAGAACAATATGTGAAGAGGTTAGATGTAAAAGTTTTGGGAGATCCATGTTTTGTTACCAAGGTAAAGACACACCAAACATATCGAGAGTATCTTCTTAGGTGAAAAAGTAAACCGAAAATTGACAACACTTGGACTGCAAGGAGAATGCAATCTGAGAAACATCAAGCATACCTTATCGAGTGGAAGGGTAAGCCGAATACTAAAGCTAAATAGATGATATGAAGTATGTGTATCGAAAAGTGTCAATAATACCTTATCAAGTGGAAAGGCAAGCCCAAAGTTGAGAGTACATCGATTGTGATGAGTAGACCGCCTAACTCATCGGACCTATATGTTGTCTGTGAGCTCAGTGATGAAAATCCATATCAGCCAAAGTTCGACGTCGAACTTCTTCAAAGTAAGGGGGAATGATGCAGAATTGAAGCCTACACGCTGAGATCGTGGCCGGATAAAGATGAGACATTGAAAGAGAAAGTGGACCAGTGAGTGGGTTTTTAAAAGGCCCATTAAAGACTGGAGTGCACGTTATTTTAAGCATTTTTTTATCTAGGTTTAGTTTTCTCTTTTGATTAAGATTCTTTTAATAAGTGGTTTGTTTTAGGATTAGTTTCCTTATTTAAATTATTTAGGAGTCAGACACGTAATATGTGACTACTAATTTCGTTACTTTTTGGACAACCATCGGAAAAGTGGTCATAAGTCTATCAATATGTGTTGGAATAGTGTGATTCTTATCTTATTGGAAAACTACTTTGATAAGCTTTCAAGCAAGACCAATTTCATGTCAATCAGACATTGTTTGACCCTTTAAAATCAGCATACAATTTGAGAGTCTCCATGACTCACATGTTCATCAGAACCGCTACCATGCTCTTCATGGCCACCATGCCCCCACAACCCCCACTCCCCCACCCGGAGTATAAGAAACAAGAGCAGTATGCGCATTAGGAGTAGAAGAGGGAGGAACAATAAGACAATGACGATGCCCATCACCATCAATCGTCGCATAGACAATCTAGAAACTCTAGCTGAAATTCCATTCGGAAACGATAAATCTGTTGGCGTTCCAAGCGACGGGCAGATTTCCTGGAGCCCTCATCAGGAAACTCGGATGTTGGCTTATACTGACCAAGCTCATCCCCTCGGCTCTGAAGAATCCGAAGTACTTTGAAACAATCCGACTGCTCTCCTCTCCATGGGAGACCTCTCGAAACTACGCCGTAGTCTCATGGAACATAACCATAGTGTAGATGGGCTCCTCCATCGAAGTAAACCAGCGCAACAATGTATAATTCTCTATTTCCCATTATGCAAAGGTAGCATTAGAGGATGGGGGGCTTGGCAACAAACCTGAGGATGTGACCCAACTTACCTGGCTGCCTAAATAGAGTTTCACAGCCCTAGACCATGGGAGAAAATTTTGCCCATTTAGTTTGATACTTGTGATGCAATGACTAGGGTGTGAATCAGAAGAACCAAGTGAAATAGTGGATTTTGGCTCCATTTATAATGTGGGAAAGAACATCCACAATCAAGAAAAGAAAAAAGAACTATAAGGACACAAATAAGTGGGAAGAGCATCCACGGTTACTGCCCTAATAACATGAAGGCGAATAACAAAGCACCATCGTGCAGCCACAAAAAATGGTGAGGAATCATTATAAAAAAATTGTGGTTAAAAGGAGAGATGCCATGGAGTTTAATGATCACAAACTGATTCAGTTAACCTCATAAAATGGGACAGAAATCCTCACTGAAAACAGAAACACAGAAACTCGTGAATCCAACCGATAATGGGGAAAAGAGGGAAAATGCTGGATGTTGATGAAAATCCAGTCAAATCCATCGATAATAGATTTAAAAAGCTGTAAAATAATTGCAACAATCTAATCCACACAAGTTTTGAAGGTTGTGAAGGAGAAAAGAGGTGTTGCAGTCCTCAAACATGAGATGGTTGTGCAGTCAGAAAACTGCCCGTAAACAGGGGTTGCAGACCTAAAAAATGATCGACCCAAATATCAGAAAAGGTGCCCCGGAAATTTGATCAAGATGGTGGAGTCATCATTTCAATCTGAGGTGGTAAAAAATTTACCCTGCTGACATCAGCGATGAAGGGAGAATTCGGCAATGAAAAAGATGATGTCAACAACAAGTTCTTTTGGGGGTTGGCTCTGATATACCTTGACTTTTATGGTTAGAGAATTACGGTTTGGTTTGCAGGAGAGAGAGAGAGAGAGAGAGAGAGAGAGAGAGAGAGAGAGAGAGAGAGAGAGCCCTACTCGCCTTTATATTAATAGAACACTTATAACTCACACACCCAATATTACAAAACACACACCACTAATCACTAAATGAGCTTCATACACATACATGACTTGTAACACTATAACATACACCTAGCCAAGGTAGTTAAGGTGGTGTGGCAAGACCATAACGAAAAGACTCCTTACACCATGGTGAGGCTATTTATTAATTTTTGAAAGTTTAATTTTTTTTTAAAATTTTATTTTATCTTTTAATTAGTAGTATTCATTTTTTTTAAATTTTTTATTTGTTTATATTTTTTATATATGAAGGAAAAATAAAAAAAATATACGAAGAAAAAAATTCAACTATTGAAGCATTATACTTTAATTCTAATATTGAAAATTTCATGTTCTAAGCATGAACAAATATCAATAAATACAAATAATATAGGGTACATCAACAAATTTGCAACATGGTAAGTATAAATAAATATGAAATATAAACAAATATAGAATATTAAAAAGTATTTAAATATCAAGTACACATATCGTAGAGTCGCCAATGTTGGGGTTCCGTCGACCGGTAGTCCGTTGAGGTGTCACCAATGCTAGTATTGGGAGTTGTCGTGTAGAGAGAGAGAGAGAGAGAGAGAGAGAGAGAGAGAGAGAGAGAGAGAGAGAGAGAGACAGAGAGATTTTGTAACTTGTAAGTTAACTTCTGTAACATATATTATAAAAATGTCACTTATAACTTATCTATTTTATAAGTAATATATGTTATTATCTAGAAAAATCAACTAGTGATGCCATAGTGCTATTCTGCCATGACATCACTATTTAGAGATCATAACTATTTGGTTGTATTTGTCGTTTTCCATCGCCATTTTCATGGCGAGGTCATAGTGAGGTTATTGCGTCGCCTTGACAACGATGCATATAACCCAATACAACAAAGCACTAATAAACTATGAACTGTTCCCACTCCCTTCAGATCTCTCTCGCTATTAGGGGCGAGCCGCATAGTGGTGCCAAGCACCACCAAGATAGGTCCTCAAGGATCGAGACCTCAGTTTTCCCACATGTGCCAAACTTATTGAAAATCCTTCTATTCCTCTCCTTCCAAATGCCCCAAAAGATCCACCACTATGAGTTTACTATAAATTACTTGCCTAATCTATGAGGTCCTATTCACAATGTTCGATCCTAGGGCCATTGAAATTAAGTCTAATGTCGGCGATCACCGTGAATTAGCATGTCCAGATACTCATCTAGAATCTTTTCACTCCAGAAGTCTAAGGGTACCTTGTAGATATGACGCCAAGTATCTGAAGGACTAGATGAAGGGACCATCGTCACCTTAGGAACCCAGGGAGAACTGAAGCTTCTACCCTCCGGAAGCATCTAACCAACTACTGTCAAGTGCCCTCCTGGCCAAGAGGAGGATAAATAGAAATCTGGAAGGTCCAAGTCTGCGAATGTTTGGCTTTTCCAACTCCAGCCATGTTAGGGAAGCCCATGATTGCAACCTCTCAAGAACAAATCTCCACCATCAAGGTGGTAGTTCTAAGGAAGAGTTCATCATTCTCATAACCTTCCAAGCTAACCACGGAAGAATATGGGGGGTTTCGCTCGAGAACACAAACCTTCCGAACTCTTTGTATTCATGCACGACGATTCACAGAAGCACCAGGAGGCTGAAATCCACTATGGTTGGGGTTCGAGTTCCAGTTTTCCAACATTTGTACTTTCTCCAGCCAGATTATAGCCTTGCTTCTGGTCCATCGCCTGAGATTTTTCTGAGAGTAGGGGGTTCATCCTTTCTGGAATCTAAGAAACATGCTCTCATCACATCACAGAGCACGAGTGCCATCACACCCAGAGACCTGTGGCAAATGTTGCAGAATTTGAAGTTCAAGTTTCCACACATTGCACTCATCCAATCACCATTTCTCCTCGACATTCATTTTTTTCTGCTCTGCTCTCAGGAAAAAAATTCTGGTTGTGAAGGCACTCATTGACCTTCGATCCACTAATAAGGTTCCTAAGGCTCTTCACAGAGGTAGCAGTCATGGCTCCACTTTTACATACAAAATTCCTCTCTTCTGAGGTAGTCAATTCTTGGAGATGATCTATTAATAATGACTGTATCTCTTTTTATTTTTTATTTTATTTATTTATTTTAACACGGTGTATGTAGTTCATGCATTGTGTTAAACCCATTATAGCATGTAATATAATTAAAGGGATAATGGCTCGTGACCAACATTTAAACGCCATTTTGGTGTTTAAATGATCTTACACCATTAAAATTAGACTTGTTATATCACGCCATGAAATTTTGATTTATCATTATGCCATGTGGCTTACATCTGTGATCAATCTAAATTACCCAAGTGGCAACCTATCATTGGAACATATCTCAGCCTGAAGAAACATGCCTATAAGTGGATGTGAACCATCCAATTGATGAACTCTAATACCAGCCAACAAAATTAAAAACAACGGTTGATATTACAGCCCACAGATTGGATGGTTTAAATCTCCCCAAAATAACCATTTTTGGGCTGTTGCACTTCAATATATGATCTGTCACTTTGACGGTAAAACGATTGGTGTAAGATCACTTAACCACCATCTTGGTGTTTAAATGACGTCAGGAGAGTCAGATCTAAATTTTATCACAGACACTGTTCTTAGGTCGTTCAAACCTGCTACACATTTTGTTTATTTTGTTAAATGTATTTTAATACTACAGTATGAATTAACATTTGGGTTCAAACAAGAATGTAACAGAAGCATATCGCCTATACATCAAACAATATAAAGATCTGTATCATAATGTTTATCATGAATCCGTGGCAGGCCGGCGGGCTGGACGAACTCACTCTAAACAGTTTATATGACGAGGCAGCATATAGACCGCGCCAACCTGTTTATGGAGGAGCACAAGCACAGGGTCTAACCCCAACACCAAACCCATTTGAGATGCAGGATCCGTTTGCTTTGTCAAACACTGTAGCTGCCCCTCCATCCGTTCAAATGGCTACAATGGCTCAGCAACAGCAGAAAATGTCGATGATGATGATGTCATCAAATCCCTTTGCACAACCCAACCCTCAGATTCAGCAGCAACAGAATATGATGATGGGGCCAGCAAACCCGTTTGGCGACACGGGCTTTGGGAACTTTCCTTCAACCCTCCCGCCGCACCATCAGACCAACCCTTTCGGCAGCACTGGCTTACTGTAGGTATGTTGCCTTGACGGCGGATGCGGGCGAATGGGGAGATACGGTGTATGATTTTTTTGGGTATTCTATCTTTGGCAGCGTACGGAGATCTCGTTTGAAGTATAAAGAAGGGTATAATATATTGGCTGCAATCTTATGGAGTTTGTGATTACACAATGAATTTTAATGAGGAGTTAAAGAGTGGTACAGCAGATTTCAGCTGAGTTTCATTTTCTTTTGTATTTATAGGCTTCCATAATGTACTCTTGATTGAAGTTAGAAAATGGTTCGAAATTCTTTCACACGTTATAATCACAAAAAAGGCATCTTTACATAAGACTTGTTAGTTATTTTTTATTATTTTAAGTAGTATGTGGGGTGCAATTTTAGTTATTTTGATAGTCTGTTTAAAAGTGCAACGTGACTAGTGTAACTGGTATGCTAAGAGCTTTAGCCCATAACATAAACGAGTGGAGAAATAGGACTCGTAAAGCCGACCCCAAATTGATGAGACAAGGCTGTGATGATGATGATGAGGGTAAATCGTATGGTACCTGTTCTGTATTATATGAAGTTTCATACCTAGATTATATGAAAATTGAGCGGGTTGAGTGCATTGAATCATATGATAGAGATTGTCTTTCATTCAAAGATCATGACCTTCAAACCAAATGGCTTACATTGCATTTTCACATGGCATAGGTCTCAAAAATATGGAAAATTGCAAATAGTAGGCAGGTTTTGTGCAGGCAAAGTGTGAGCGTTTGACGTGGCACGCTGTGACTGGTTTCCCTGACCTGCATTGTTTGGGCTTCACTGCACTTGCAGCCAATCGCGTCATGATATGTCAGCTGCCTGCACTTTGCCTGTACAAAACTTGCCTGCCATATAACCTTTTACGAAAATATCATCTTTTTTATAAAAAATTGTGTGCTTGGGCCAACTTTGTGTTTTCCAAGTAAAATTGAGCATATAGTTCCCTAATGCAGGAATGAGTCTTTACCCTTTAGTTCTAGATTCGTTAATAAGAAGGGCACGAGGTTATTCAAGTTTAGGGGCACCCTTCAAAGTTTGGGTTAGGTAGAGAGTTTTGACCTCATTTTCAAAGAGTCTATTAGTGTAAGGTTTAGATTGCCATGGTTCAGTGTATGTGATGGTTACAGATCCACACTGTTATGCAATGGATGTATAAATATAGAGGGAACTCTAATCCAGAGGGACTAAACCCAATATTTGTCTCGAATGAAAAAAGGTCGTACCTAGTGCATAAGGCTCTTGCTTTAGCAGGTATCCGATACATAGATATTACATAGCCTTACCCCCATTTTGGAGAGGCTGATTATAGAAGTCATGCCCGCAATACTTTGCTTTGGACGGACAGCACTTGCCATTGCTCTAAGGTCCCCAAATTTTCCTAGAGTAAATTACATAAAATTTTCTGAATTCACGCTTTTTCCGCTAATTGCTCCCCATATTTTTACACTATGACACAAAAAGTAAATTTTCTCAACTAAATGCCCCCCCAACTTTGAAAAAACTGTAAAATACTAATAATGCCCCTTGTATCTAACAATCAATATATATATATATATATATATATATATATATATATATATATATATATATATATATATATATAAAATTTATGGTGTCTAAATATTCATGGTTTTATCTTCGTCATTATTATAGCCTTAGTCCATGTATTTCGAGATTTCATCGGTATAAAGTATTAAATTATTTTACTCAGATGAGCTATATGAGATTTTTAGTATTATATTTTATTTATTCTTAGAACTTTCAAATTATGTGAGTTTTATGGGTTTAGTCACCATTGTAAACGATTTTATTGTATTTATTCTTAGAATGGAACTCGCGAATCTAATTATTGACATTAACAATAATGTCACAAGCTCGAGATAATGCAGCTTATGTTGCTATAAACGCATTAGTGATTTCACCATTGTCAAGTTAAAATCTTTTGTTTTTAATTAGAAATTTAATATCTTAAATTTAATTTTACCTGTAATTGACTTACAGCCATAGTGACAAATTTCGTTTTCAGTAATTTTTCGGTGGGTCCTTATGGTACATTTTTGATTAATTTCAATACCTTTCGGAACAAAATCAGGAAAGTATTGGGATTAAAATATACAAAAAATATAGTTAATGTTTTTTTTTTTAATTGGTAAAATACATACTAAATTACTTACATATTTAAAATAAAAAAATAAAAATTTTAAATATAAAAAAAAATTACCGAAATTTTGCCGAATTTCCGCGAAATTTGTCACTATGCTTACAACTAAGATTGTCGTCATTTTTAGAGTGACAACAACCATGAATTTAAGACTGCCAAGTTATTTGAAAGTATTTTATTTAAGATGATAATGACTTATTAATTATTTATGATTTTACTTAATATAAGGTTCTCCCTAATCTCTTTCTCTCTCTAATCTCATTCGTGAATCTCTCTCTCGCTAATCTCTCTCTTTCTCCCTAATTTCTCCCTCTCTATCTTGCTAGTCTCTCCCGGCACTCTCTAGTCTCTTTGCCCTCTCTCTCTCTCTCATCTTTTTCAATACTCTCTTTCTCTTTCTCACGTATCTCTTTCTCTAATTTCTCTTGCTAAATCTCTCTCATCACTCACTCATCTCTTCCTCTCTTGCTAATCTCTCTCTCTCTCTAATTTCTCTTGCTAAAGCATCTCTGTCTCATCACTCAGAGCCAACTACTACTCTAATACAATGTTAAATCTCTCACATGTGTGAAAAATTTATTTCTCATCAGAATGTTTTTATTTTTGAGAGTATATCTATTGTGAGGATTGAGTCAAAGCATGAGATCTAATGGTTCACTGTTTGGATAGGTCCTGAGATGAATGGATCTTAGCTTTGGGATGCACACTACACATTTAGGCATGAATGGATGGATCATCTAAAGATTAAATATTAGATCAATTTGAATACACTTGCATGATTGATATAGTATCGATATTTGAAGATGAGAGCTCATGTGTTGAATAAATTAATGGTTTTGTGCTTTAAAAAATAGATATGTTATAAAAATCATACTTTTGAAAATTCAATTTTACCGATGATTTTGAAAATGTTTTGATGTTTGTGGGTAACTTCACTGTAAACCTTCAAGAGACAAAACTCCTCCACTAGGAATTACCTAGGGGTTTAAAGGATTGTTGCTACGCTAAATGCAATTGTGCTCCCTACGAAAGTGACATTCATAGTTTCTTTTAGGATGCTAGTTTATTTTTGCTGTCATGCTTATCATTCTCTTTGCTCGATGACTAGCAAAGTGTAGGTTTGGGGGTGTGATAAATGCTAAAATATAATCATATTTCACACCATAAAATATAAATTTAACTATCCGATGAGAACAATTTGACAACTTTTGTGGAGTTTTGATCGTTTCAGGTAATTCTGCCTGTTGAATGCATTCAGTGACATCAAATAACTTAAAGACAATAAACATTGGAACATAGAACCAAGAGACTGTTATGCACAAATATCTGTGAAAAATCGATCGATCAAATCTCAGGTTGATCGACCGAAGCTTAAAGGATTAAAATTCCGTAGAAGACCAAGTTCAAAATCGATCAATTGACTAAAAGAGAATAAATTTTGCAGAAGACTTTGTTTAGAATCGATCGATCGAAATTTGGAGTCGATCAATCGATCTTAATTTTCTAGGGTTTCAAACTAATACCCTATATAAGCTAGAGTTAAAGTTAGGGTTTGGAGAGTCTTTCTTTAGTAATTTCAGTATTTTAATGAATTAAACTTCATTAAAATACCGAAATTCAACATCACAGTAAATCCAAATAACAGCTTGAATCAACATGCTACGATCATCCTCAAAATAGAACTACTACTCTATCTTCTAGATTTAGAAAACTGATAAAAGAGGGCTAGAATGTGGAAAGAAGAAAGTTGGAAAAGTAAAAACTACTAACAAAAAGATAACTCTAAAAACTATAGTACAAAAATAACATAAATTAATACCTCTAATTTATGTTATTTTTACATAGAAACGTCTGGCTAACTTTCTAGAGTTTTAGGATTTGATGAATCCCATCTGAGGTATTCATCTGTGGTTGGAATCTTTTTAGAGATGCTCTTGTGTTTTATTGTTTATGTGTCCGTGTCTATTTTTGTGAATCCAATCATCATTCTTAGATATGAGAATTACACATTCTTTTCCCATGATCTCAGATCTGTAATTTGGATTTTATGCCCCATTTTTTTATTGCATAAATTAGAGGTATTAATTTATTGTGATTAGAGAATGCTTTAATACAACAAATGTTTTACTTCTTTTCTTTTGAGGATTTGGAAGAACATAATCTGAGATTTTTATTGTGGAATAATTATTTTTATCTTCCATAAACTATTAATGGATTTTAATATTTATATGTTTTTGCATCTTTTAATTTTTCAACTATATTAGATATATAACTGTGGATGATAATCAAGGATGGGAGGATTTAATATCCTAAACCTCGCTTGTATCATTTGAGTAATCTTAAATTATTTAGTTACTGTTATTTATTTTCTTTGTATGTGAGAGACTAGATTAATGTTGAGATAGATTTAGGAAATTCTGTGATTCATATTCCTTGTTAAAAAATTATTTTAAATCCTTATGGGACCGACTTCGCACTCTGTGCCCAATTGCTGTAATACGATTCATGCACTTGCGAGTAAAAATACAATTAAAAATCACAACATCAATTTGGCGGAAAATGACAAATCCATCTAATACCGACCCCATCATCATATTAAAAAATACTAAATGTGTCGGTGCTCTATTACAATCGCGTAGGGCTGTCAACGGGCCGGGCCGGGTTTTTCACCCGACCCTTTTTTTTTTTTTTTTAAAAATTTGGGCCGGGCCAAGCTCAGCCCGTTTGTAGAATTTTCCGGCCCGAACCTGATTAGCTATCCAGGCTGGGTTGGGCCGGGTTTCTCACCTTTTTTTTTTATATAAAAAATTAAGTTTTTTTTAAATTTTTTTTAAGAATCTTAGTTAATCGGGTGGGGCCGGGTCGGGCCTTACACTTTGAAGCCGAACCCGAGCCCGTTTCTTATCCAGGCCGGGCCTAGCTCGTTTAATAAATTATCAAAAAATTTGGGCCCGAGCCTGGCTCATCCGGGCTGGGCCCGAGCTGAAGCCCGGCCCGTTGACAGCCCTACAATCACGGGCCAAAAAAAATCAAATTAAAAAGGCACATTCATATTAAAAATGATCTGGCGTGCAAGCGGGTGGGGTAGATCAGGCAAGTTTTTCAAACTTGACCTCCTACAAGTTTTCCAAACTTGGACTTAACCTGTCAGTATCGACCATAGAAAGTCGGGTTTAGAAATAAGTTGGGTTCAACATCGCGGGCCTAAAAAAACAAAAAAAATCTAAAGAGCACATTTGTATTAAAAATAATCTGCAGTGCAAGCGGGTGGGTAGATCAAGCAAGTTTTTCTAACTTGACCTCCTACAAGTTGGATCTGGGTATTAAAACTTGACCTGTGAGTATCGACTAGAGAAATAAGTCAGGTTTAGGTTAAGACCTAAAGCCGACCCAAACTCAATGTGATACCTATTTAATGTAAACCTATACATGCATTTTACATTTTTAACATGTCCAGGTTAGGCCTCAAAGCAATTAATAGATCAGATCCAAACCTAAAAATTCAATTAAATTACACAAGAAGTGAGGTTCGGGTTGGGTGTAACCGTGGAAGTAGGGCTAACAGTCGGTCAGGTTATGGCCGGGCCATGATTGGGCCTAGCCCAGCCCTAGGCGTGGCCAACATCTACTCAGCCTTAGCCCGGACCTCAGCTGAGCCAATCCGGCTGGGGTCGGGTTGCAGGCCATTTTTTTTCTTTTACAATATTTTTGTACCTATTTATTTTATAAATATCCTTTTTAAACAATTGTAAACATTGAGATTATATAGACTTGTAAGGGTATTTTCCTACAATAATCTCTGATAGATTCACATATGAAAAGAAAAATATAATTTGAAACCCTTTTATTATATATATATATAGATATGGGAGCCGGTTAGGTCCTTCAATGGAGGATGGGGACCGTCCTCCAAAATACATATGGAGCTCCATGTGGCACCCAAAACACTGTTTGGGTGCCATGTGGAGTACGGGTGGATGGTATAGATCAATATTAAAAAAAATATTTTAAAAAAGCTTTTTAAACTAATAAATCAAAGTTTGTCGGATTTCATTGGTCTACATTTCATGATTCAAAAAACACACGGTGGAGATGAGTTTTCAATTATTTTTTTTTTCAAAGATGATCTAAGCAATGCACCCAAGCTCCACGTGACATCGAAACAATATTTTGAGCACCACGTGAAGCTCCACGTGAAAGCTTGGAGGACGGTGACCGTCCTCCCGTGAAGGATGGACACCTTTTCCTATATATATATAATTTTTTTGCCTCGCCAAATTTCCACAAATATCGACATGGTAACTATGGTTCCAAACACCCTTTTACTCATCAATTGGTTTAAAGGTGAAAAGCTAACTTATACCTCCTACAACCGTCTTAAAATCCCATAAAAGTGTCGAAAAGAGTTCTATAAATAAAAAAAAAGTGTCTAAAAGCCCATTCATGAGCCCCACAACCTTAGTCAATACTTTATATAAACCCATATATATATATATATATATATATATATATATATATATATATATATATATATATATATATATAGCCAATTACAAATCTCATTATGAACCTACTGCTTCACAGAGATCAATGGCAATGATCTGTTTTTCGTGTTCAAGCAAAGATTGGAGAGAGCAGATTCGAGCATGATATCATCGAAAAATCAGTCAAATCTTTCTCCCGGCTTTTTCCATCCTACACAACGACATTGGTGATCAAGCGAAAAAGGAAAAAGAGGGGTTTATTCCTTTACGGAAGAGATGTGACGTCGTTGTTGATGTTGCTGCTCGACTAACCTAATCCACCTTATGATTCGACTACATCGTCTTCCAACATACCGATTAAAAATAATATAAGCACCTAAAATATTATTATATAGAGGGCAAAGACTGGAGAAAAGGGATACCTAACCCTAGTGCTCTTTTGGGCTGCCAAGAAAACTCCTTGGGAAAAAAAAGGTAGCTTTATTAACCCCCACCTCATCGTCAAGGACCCCTTGAATATTATCTCCAGAAATGTTTTATATTAGAAAAAAGCTGAAGATAATGATCACTTATTCTTCAAATGCACATGCACTAGCTGGATTGACCTTATGAAACAATGCAAGGGATACAATCTATTGAGTTCTGCTAAGATTTTATTCTCTTCAGTTATATGACACTATTGACAGGAACAAAATAGTAGGATCTTTGAAGGAACTTGCACCCCCCAAAAATCTTTACTCAACTAGATTATGGAAGCGTTTCGATTAAGACTTGGTGATGGTTTGCTCACCAAACCAATCAAGTCCATTTGTATGAAATTGATATGTCCTGCACTTGGGATGACAAAGCTCAATGTTGCTTCTTCATATTGCTCTAGTAAAGGGGGCATTGGTGGTTTGATTCGGGACCATGAAGGCAAATTTCTTGATGATTTTTTCTCTCCTTTTAACAAAGGAAATGCTATTACAAGTGATCTTAATGCTATTTTATAGGGCATTCTTTTTGCAATTGATTTGGGCTTCATAAGACTTTAGGTGGAGATGACTTCAGGAGTTACTATACACTCATTCAAGAGTGAATTTTTGATCCTGTGACAACATTTGGGTCTGATAAGAGATTTCAAAGGTTTATCTAAAGGCTTCCATCAAATCCCCTTTTCTCTTATTAGTAAAGAATATTGTAACAAGTGTGCTAATTTTATTTCTGTTTTAGGCATAGATGCTAGCAATGTTGTTAGATGGAATAGTGTAACTGTCATTCCTCCTTTTACCTCTCTCTTGAGAGATGACTCTTTGACTTCTAATCAATTGTAATTTCTAAGTTGTTTTTTTATTATAGGGTGAGGTCCCATCAACCTCAAGCTGGCTTATCGAAAAAAAAGAAACCATTGGCTTCCTTGAATTGTTCCATGAAGATAGGTTTTTGTGCCGATCTTTGGGATCTTGAGATCATGGGTGGACCATCAAACAGTCAATTTTTTATTCTACTTAAATCACATCCCAAAATAGTGATATGAAAATCAGTTTGAGCATAATGAATGCCATGTGATTTTTTTACCAGTTTTGTGAGATTTGTGTCATGTGGAATAAAAAATTGACTGTCTGATGGTCCGCTCGTGTTCTTAAGATCACTTGTGTGGAAGATTGGCACAAAAAACTATCTAAATCATTTGATCCAAAGCAGCCAATGATTTTTAATGTAGGTGCGCACCAAAATTTGTTAGGTGCTAATGAAGCTACCTTTAGAAAAAATAAAGTGGTCAAATGGTGTGAAAAATAATAGTGTCTTAGTTTTCTAAGTCACCAATCATTTTAACAATCATTAACAATTGTGATTAAAGTAATTTTTATTTTATTTTTTCATTTTTAGATGGTCATGGATCAATAATGTGCACGTTCATGTGGCACACGATCCATGGTTTGGGTGTCACGTGATGCTCAAATAGCATTGTTGTAGGGTTCAAACCTACGACCACTTCCACCAGCTTCCAAGACTTATTTCACTAACTTACACAATTATGACTATTAGTTAGGTTTAATCCCAATGTATATTTTGAGACACTTTGAGGAGTAATCTCGGGTCGAAATTGATCGATCGATTCGATAAAGTGATCGATCAATTCTAGGCGATAATTGTTTGACATCTCTCGGGTTGAAATCGATCGATCAATTCTGGGCAGACAAGTTCTGCGAGTTTGGACGCTTTGGTAATTAAGAGAAGTTTTTTAGTCAAAACTACCTAATGCAAGTTGGAACCTATCAATAGAAGGTTTTTCTAGGGTTTCAAGATAGTTTTTTCTAGAGAGTGAAAACTGTTGAATACCTTGAGAGGCAAGGTATTGAAGAATAGCTTGGAGAGTGAAGCATCCGATTGAAGCCGTTCTTGTATTGGAATTGTTATTATATTCCAACAGATCTCTTCTCTGTATCAAAGGACTAGGTCATTGTTTATTCTGCGTGTTGGCTGCTGAAGATCGTGTGAGATCTTGATTGAGAGTGCACTAGAGAGAAGGGAGTGTGTGCGTTGTAAACGTTCATAAATATAGTGCATATACTCCGTGGACAAAGCTCTAGATTTGATGAACCAAGTAAACTCCTTTGTGTTGTGTGTGATTGTTTTTTTTTTTTTACATGTTCTTATTTTTGCCATATTCAACACGATAGAGTTCAGTGTCTTGAATTCTAACAAGTGGTATCAAAGACAAGTTTAAGCTATAATGGCAATGAAAGTCTCGAATGCACGATTCGAGGTGGAGACATTTTCAGGGAAGAATAACTTCGCTTTATGAAAAGTCAAGGTTACAGATCTCCTTGTCCAACAAGACATTGATGATGCTCTACTTGGGAATGAGATAAGGAAGAAGATAGGGATGTTCGATGAAGAGTGAACTTCTCTTGATAAGAGAGCCATAAGTATTATCCGATTGTGCTTATTCGATGAAATTTTGTGGAACATTCTTAATGAAAAGACGACTATGAATCTGTGAAAGAAGATGCAATCTTTCTACATGACAAAATCGTTGTCAAACAGAGTCTTCATGAAGAAACAACTCTACACACTTCGTATGAAGACTGGTACGTGCATTCATGATCATTTGAGTTCGTTTAATAAAATAGTTAGTGAACTATTGGGCATTGAGGTGAAACTTGAAGAAGAAGATCATGCACTTCTCTTACTCACCTTATTGCTTGCATCTTATGAGCACCTTGTGATCACATTAATTTATGGTAAGGATACCATAGCCGTTGAGGAAGTGACTGCTGCACTTCTTTTAGACAAATTAAGAAAACAACCTGAATCTAACTCCGAAGGGACTAGTCTTTTTAGAGAAAGGGGTCAAAACCATGA
Organism: Chloranthus sessilifolius; assembly: GCA_021018995.1. Taxonomy (NCBI): domain Eukaryota; kingdom Viridiplantae; phylum Streptophyta; class Magnoliopsida; order Chloranthales; family Chloranthaceae; genus Chloranthus; species Chloranthus sessilifolius. The sequence continues at coordinate 18,438,405 of CM037596.1, forward strand.
TCACAAAAGAGATAAGTCCAGAGGAGATAATAAATTAACGAGAGGAAACAACATGTCCAAATCTAGGGGCGACAAAAAGAATATTATCTGTTACTTCTGTAAACAATTTAGACATATTCGCAAATATTTTAAATAGAAATTGAATAAAGATAAGAGTGATGAATGTAAGGTACTTCGCAACAGACCAGTGTTGCTAAGTCAGATTCCAGTGACAATCTATTGTGTGCAATATTAGGCTTTAGTAAGGTTGATTGTAGATGAATCTTAGATTTAGGAGCATCGTACCACATGTGTGCATACCGGGATTCGTTTGACTAGTGCAAGGTAGCTAATAGTGGGACGATTTTGATGGGGAATGATAATGTATGTGAAGCAGTTGGTATCAATTCTATCGGAATAAAGATATTTGATAGTTGTTTTCATACTTTTACTGAGGTTAGGCATGTGTTTGATCTGAAAAAAAATCTAATCTCATTGGGGGCATTGGATGAGATAGGATGTTGAGCTATCCTAGAATATGAAAAACTGAAGGTTGCATGAGGTGCTATGACCTTGATGAAATGTGATAAGAATAAAAATTTTTATATTCTAGTAGGCAACACAATCAGCGACAGTGGAGTTGCCGCGAATAAAGATTCCAAAGATCACTCAGATTTATAGCACAAGAGGTTTGGTCACATGAGTGAACGTGGGCTAACGGAACCCATAAAGAAAAATGTGATTTTAGACATTCAAACTTGTAATATGAAATTTTGTGAAGATTGTATCTTTGGAAAGGAAAAAAGGGTTTTTCCACAGGAAAACCTACTGCGAAGGGACTAATTGATTACATACATTCAGATGTATGGGGACTGACTAAAGTCACTTTAGTAGGTGGAACCAACTACTTTGGGTCATTCATAGATGATTATCCCAGAAAAGTTTTGGTGTATCCGATTTAGAATAAGTCGAATGTGTTGCAGAAATTTAAGCAGTGACAGAGTATAGTTAAAAAATAAACTGATAGAAAGGTGAAGATTCTCATATCAGATAATAGTGGGGAATACTTGTCATCGGATTTTAAACCTTATTGTGAAAATCAAGGGATTGGTAGATACTTAACAGTTCTTGAAAATCCTCAACAAAACAACGTAGCCGAAAGGATGAATAGAATACTATTGAAAAAAGAGCAGGGTATGTTGAAGCATTTCGGTACGTGCTTTTTTTGGGCCCCTTTCAGGTCCCGAAAGAAGTGACCCAATTCGGTCCAAGTGGACTTTGGCAAAGGTGATGAATAATAAATTGGAAAATATTAAATTACTAAAAAGAAAAGACAAGTATTAAATAGAGAGTACCTGGATGATGGGATCGCCAGCTGCAGATATTTATCGACGCTTTAACACGTCACTGATCATGTGGGTGGAGATGTGGGTTGGCTCCTTTACTGAACCGTCGGTCGGCCGACTCCTGCAGCTTTGGGTTGCCTATAGTTTAACTAGTTTGGTTTCCTACTTCCACTAGGATTCTAATGAATCTAATCTCCTAGTCCCATTAGAAGTCTAATCGATCTAGTCTCCTAATTCTACTGGGAGTCTAATTAACCTAGTCTCCTAATCCTGCTAGGAGTCTAATTGATCTAGTCTCCTAATCCTACTGGGAGTTTAATTAAACTAGTCTCCTAATCTTACTAAGAGCCTAATTAATTTAAATATCTTAATCTGACTAGAAATCTAATTTATTAAAAAGAGGGGTTGTGGCCCGTTATGCTAAGGAGGATCGACCCCATTCTTGGGTACCCTCCATAAACTCCCTTGGACAAATCGGGTGGCTGGGTTTACAAATCAGAGTAGTTAAGGAACCTAATTAGTTTTAGGCCGAGTGCTTCCTCCTTTGATACTACTTCGAGAATCGAGACTAATGGGCTAGTGCCGCTTGCTTGACTACCCGGGGCTCCCGGGGAAGAGTCTGCAATTCTAAAAGTTTAAAAAGCAGCTCGACCCCTTTTGGAAGCCTCAGAGAGAACCTCAAATTTTCTCAAAGGGAGAAGTTTCGGAGAGAGAAAAATAGTAAATTAATTTTTTTTATGACTAAGAGTAATTTTAAAAGGATTGAGTTTGAATTAATGATTAAAAACTTAAAAAATTGAGGATTTGAAATTTTAAAGATTAGGGATCAGGAACTAAGGACTGAAATCTAAAATTTAAGAATTAAGAACTAAAATTAGGAACTAGAATAAAAATTAAGAACTGAGGCCAAAATTAAGAACTAGAACCTAGAAGTTAAGGACTAGAAACTAGAATTGAGAACTAGAAACTTGGAATTAAGAACTATAAACTAGAACCTAAGAGATTACCTGAAGTCGGGCACCGAAGAGAGAATCTCGAAATCCCTAAGCTTGGAAGAGAAGAACTCAAAAATTCGATAGATGGATGTGTGAATTGGTGTAGTAGGGAGGTATATTTATAGGTATCAGGGTAATTATGCACCCTGTGGGAGGTGTGTAATTAGCCAATCAGATCCAATTGCGCACACTATACAACGCGCGTAATTTGATTACGTGCCCTGTTCAATGCGCTTAATATACTTTGAGTCAGTCACGGACTTAGTGAGTGATCGACTGACTGACTCAACTGGGTGTCCTAGTTCTAACTTGCTTGGAACTAATTGTGCTCCCTGTGTAATGCCCTTGTGTAGTGCGCACAATCCAATTAAGCGCCCTCGTGCATGCAGTCGATTGGAGAATTTAGGCGGTCATGGGAATTAGAGACCAGGTTCAATTTGGGACCAATTGTGAGTTGGTGGTGGGGCATGTAATCAATTACGTGCGATGGTGAGAGCACGTAATCGGGTCTTTAGGAGGTCTACGGAAGGTGGAAGGGTAGTCTAAGTGGGACCAATTGCGCGCCACAAGTGTCGTGCGCAAGCCAATTGTGCGCCCTGGAGTAGGCACGTCATCAAGTCTTAGGTCGGTCTGCGGGAAGAACGAATTTGGTCCAAGTTGGACAAATTGCGCGCATGTGTCCATGCATGCAATTGAATTGCGCGCATGTGTCCATGCATGCAATTGAATTGCGCGCATTTGTGAGGGCTTGGAATTCAGAATATTCTCTGGGCTAAGTCAGGTCCAAGCCACAGAGCTATTGTTTCAGCCTGTGCTTTGACCATATACTATTATTTCAGTATATAGTCCCCGTGTTTAGGATTTTTAAAGCTTTCGAAAAGATTGAGCCCCTTTCCGAAAGTCATGGGTATGGTCAAAGGTTGATCGAACTGAGTTGTATATTTCGAGAGGGCAAAATTGAGGTGTTTACAGATGCCCCTCTTCGACGCGTCCTTGCAGAGTAAGGATGCGTCGAAGAAGTAGACAATCTCTTCTAAGGTGCCTTCTCATTTCTTTGAAAAATTACAAGTGTGAATCAGGGAGTTGACATAAAATGCTTGACTTTCTTATCTATCAGCGCAAGCTAAGATGGAGCATTCGGGGGCTCAGTGGTAGCTGTCGAAAAGCATATCCACAATTGCAGGTGCAAGTGGCATCCCATCGCATGTCGTGACCTGCTATAAGTGGCAGTCAAACGGGGAAAATTGGCATATCCTGGTCTACAGGTGCAAGTGGCATCTTGTCACATATTGCGACCTGCTGCAAGTGGAAGTCAAACGGGAGAGAAGTCGGCATATCCTGATCTGTGGGTGCAAGTGGCATCCCGTTAGATGTCGTGACCTACTGTAAGTTGCAGTCAAACAGAGAAAAATTGACACAATCGAGGTACCGTGGGGTGTCATACGAAGGCACATAAATAAAGTCAAGTGACCAAATAATATAATATAATATGATGTAATGGTGAAGGCTATCATAAGTCATGTCAGACCGGGTGCGTCATTGCTCACACCAATGGCGCGTCAGACATCATTTTCCAGTGGACATTTGTGATTTCTCAGAGTTGAGCATATTTAGTGTTTAATTTTCTAGGAGAAGGAACAAATTAGAATGATGAGAAGTGAATTTTGATAGATAGAGGGTTTATTTATTATCATTTTTTTTGAAAAGTTTGGGATTTTTAACTTAAGATTAATTCAGTGGTAAAATGGTGAAAAATATGCCTTCCGAGATGTCATTGAGCAGATATACCAGAGCAGGATTTGTTGACCTGACCGTTTATTTGGTTGTTAAGACGATACTTGGTATGCCAGATGCTCCGTCTGATCTTTTCGTGAATACTGATGATTGTCACTTATGAGAGTACTACAGTGATTCGTGAGTCGAGAGAGACGGGTTTTGAAAAAATATTTGACTTAATATTATCTAATTATATTTTACAAAGAATATTGAGTATAAAGGTGTGTTTACTTACCTGATTTGTTGTTGGCGGGAGTCTTTTGCTTGCGATGAGACTGGCTGGCTATTGTGGTGGTGTTGTGATCAACTACTTATGTGTATATCTAATTAAGTCTTAACCTATTGCAAGCGCACAATGAAAATTGTAGAGCTAGTATAAGATCGTTCCCACGAAGATAAATTATATATTTTTAATTTAGGTTTCTGAAAACTTATATTTATCTTTTTAAGTTCCTAAACTACTGGAGAAATATGAATAAAGAATTTGTTCTTAAATTTAAATTGCATAAAATAAATCCTAAATCCTCTTACTTCAGATTATGATCGTCAATCACAATCTTTAGCTATTGGATATTTATAAAATTAAATAGTATCATTACACTATATATCAAGTTTCCTAGCATTGAGCGTCAATCAATAGTAAAATCCTATCAATACAGAATTATCTAATCTGCAATCTCTTAAAACTTGGGCGTCAATCAAATTCTAGAAAATTGAAGATGGAAAAATAAAACCGTTATACTAATTTGTAAACTTCAACCTGAATCGTCAATTCAAATCAAAATCTGAAGCTGTTTACAAAGTAGGAAATCTAAACTAGAAAGCAATAAAAATTATAACTTTCACCCCTCAGCCGTAGTCGTCAATTGCTTCTGAGAAACTACAAATATCTACTCTAATCTTCAGCTCCCAATCACAGTCGTCAATTGCTCTCGAGAAACCTTGGATATCTAATCTACAAAGTAATAAAAATCTAATTTTAATTTGATCGGAAGAAAACCTAACCTCAGTCATCAATTGATGATGAGAATTTCTTTGATAATTATTCCTACACCAAGCCCTCTGATATGTGCTGAAATATAACTATATTTCGTACCTTAATTTCTATATTTATCTATCCGATGAAAGCTATCTGACGACGATTGTATAGTTTTAGGTATTTCTGACCATTAGATCTTGAAAAGCATAAAAGAGGATAATTAAGGGTTACACAAGAATATTGGACGAAGAAGTTAGCAGAAGCACCAAAATCTGTGAAAATGATTGATTGGCCCAACATCCACCAATAGAATGATGATGTTACCTGTCCTTGTCAATCGATTGAAAACCAAATTTCAATCGATTGACAAGGATGACAACTTTTCCCCTCTTATTTTAAATTTGAATTAATTCAATCGATTGATTTTTGAACTCAATCGATTGAATTCAAATTCAAATGATTCTGCCAAAAAGTAGATTTGAAGTCAATTAATTGAGATTTGACCCTATAAAAGCAATACTGTAACAGATGCCCTATTTTAAACCCACACTAGTTGATATGGACACGAGTCCGGTCAGGCGTGTGCCTAAATAGTGACACAAAGGACATAAGCTCATAGCGGCTCAGTAAATGTGGGTTATAAACCTCAGTCCTCAATACACTAACATAATGTATTGAGTACACACTTAATCCTGAGACCATACCATCAAGTAATTGTGTATAAGAATTACACTAGATCTCATTTAAGGAAAAGTATATGCCAGCCCATACACTTACACATTGTAAACCGCTTTACACTTGAAATAATACCCTACCTATATATATATATATATATACTTGCTTTACACTAAAGATACACCTAACTGAACATTTTCAAACTTTTGTAAAAGCTTTACACTACAGCCCAGCCCCATTCTACACACTTAACCCAAATATATAAGACTTAGAGAAAAGCTAAGCCTCTTTTGGCTTTTCTATGTATACCACATGAGGATTGGCCTTGGTTTACATCAGATGGAAACCCACATGCATGTATAAGCTACTTTCAAATTTACTTGACTACACGATTGTGTGAGTCATCAAACACTCCCATAAATGCAAAGGCAGCTAATCCATTATAAAAATGCAATAGAGTTTGCTTCATCTGCCTGTTTCCATTCCTGATACATGAAATCACAGCCAATTAGACTAAATCCAGTTAAGTCAATCTCGGTCAATTGTAGAGCTACCACCTTCAAACCTTAGATACCTTAGATCACAAAGTGACCCGATGATAGGGTCACGTAAGTTCGGTCCTCATTCTTTGAGCTCGGCGAACTCGCTATCAAGTCAGCATCGTCGTAACCTCATCTCCACATTAAGGTATGCCATAAACAAATAGAATAAGGTAGGTCAGTAGTTAATTTAGATAAATTATACATCTATGGTGTCGATTCATTAAGACCGAATCTGCAACACGAATCACAGTTTAAAATGGATTCGAAACCCATTGGCTGATAGAAACTACACCAAAATTTTCGCACAAAAATAAATAAGAAATCTACTTTTTGTGTAATATATATGTAAAATATATGATCTTTATAATCATACAAAAGACCCAACTAAAGGCGTGAGTAAAACAAGCCAAAGTGGAGCAGAAAATACCTCGGCAAGCCAAACCTGAAAGGCTTGCCGCGGCAACCTTACATGGTTGCCATGGCAACAGTATGCTTAGACCACTGGTCGGTATTTTAATCATAACTTTTGATCCCAAACTTCGATTGGCACGATTCGTAATGAATTGGAAAGGGGACAACGAGCCCTATAACTTTTATGAAGTAACTAAGTTCTGGATCTAACATTTAAAGGATAAAAAATTGGTAAAAATTCATGGCAATATGTTCAACTGCAAAGCTTGCCGCGACAACCTATGTTGCTTGCCGCGACAACCCTGTATTTGACGCGACACACTTGGGGACACCTCTGTCAGGGGTTTGTGCTGGGATGACTTGCTGAGTTTGATCATGAGACTTGGGACCATAAATGGTCCATATTTAGGGTCTATGTTGACCCAATAAACTATTAAAATTACTAAAATTATGACCATAAATCCTAGGTATTTTATGCACATGACGAGTTTGCTTAAAGACATGCATGCACGAGTAACCAGTTACACGTAAGCCTGGTATAAGGTAGGAAGATTACCTTGCTGACTTATATTTTAGTATTTCATTGCACTTTTGAGTAGCATGATAATTGTGTTGTATAGTCAGTGTAAATTGATCATGCTCATGATGCCTCCATATATTTATCAGTATTTTTGTTCGATACATGATCAAAGATTGTATGCATCTGAGAATACCTAATAGGTAAAGGATGTCCATGATTAGATGTCCATGATTGTACAGTGATGCCAAAGTGAAAGTGATGTATATGGATAATATTAGTACACTAGATACCTATATAGGTGCATGTCAGATTGAACGATGATGATTGATATATTTATCGGCCTGGTATAAAATGAAGATTGCCAGTTAATTTGCTATAGTAGTTATTGTCTATAAGTTCCATGAGTGTATGATGATTTGCAGACCTAATCTATCTTAGTCTCCGCCATGTCTTATGTTCTTCTGATGAAAAATTAGCAGGATAATATAAAAGTTGTAGAGATATCTCATAACTCGTGTTAACTAGTATGATGAATGGTTCCATATATGCTAGTGTAGTTTATGAAAAGATAAAGAAATCCGATAACTAGTGCAAATCCGATATCTAGATCTGATATACGAGAGCATGTCAAAAGATTGTGCTAAGTACAGCTCAGTGATGAACCAGCTTTGATAAAGTTAGTTAATAGAAATACTTTTAACTCACTAAGCTATGTCAACTAGATGAAACACCCATTTAGTTAGTTGTGATGGATGATCCCATAAGCTTATTAAAATTCAGTTCAATGAATGGTTAGGAATGAAAAAGGTAAATTTAGTTGGATGTATAGTAGTGCATGATGATGAGAAGATCAGTTTAGACGTACCATTTTTATTGCTCGATGTATTGTATACTGATGATATGCTATTTTTGCATGACTCGACTCATGATGGTTTTAATGAATAAAGATGCTAGTTTCGCATGATGGTAGTAAGATCAGTATTACATATGGTCATGCTATGAAATTCAGTTCTATATATGGGTTGTGTAATGATGTTACTAGATCAGTTTTAATGAATGTTGATGAATAACGATGTACGTTCAAATATGATGTATGATTACTATATGCACATGCTAGTTTTCAAAGTATGACTATCACTGATGGTGTTAGATCAGCTTTGAGAGCTACAGACTTGATATATGCTTTGCATAATTATGATGCTAGTTCAGTTTGGATACATGAATATCAATGATTATAATAATTGCAGTTATATATGATCATGTGAGTTCAGTTATTCAAATCAGTTTTGCTATATGATATCTGTTCACGATGTGCTCGCATATATGTTACCATGTATTATTCATATCTTGTTATCCTTGATGTCATGTACACGTGTTTGTTTCATCTTGAATCAAGTGATCCCGCTAACTAGGGAGCTTGATATATTGTCCAAGTGATCCCGCTAACTCGGGAGCTTGATATCTCGTCCAAGTGATCCCGCTAACTCGGGAGCTTGATTTTCTTATTTTTTGTATATGTCTTGTTTCAGTATGATTTCTGTAATTGTCCAGTATGATTCCTTGTCAGTATAATTCCTCGTATTTACTCAGTATGAATTTGTCAGCGTAATACAATATTTGCATGATTTATTATTTGTTATACCATATGTTGCTAGAATAAATGCTAAATATTGTTAGAATAGATACAAGGTAAGATATAATGTATCTAGTTTTATAATTTATGCATTTAGAAGTGAATTAGAAATCTATCATATAAAGTAGCAGTTTAAATTTCCTTGCTGAGCTTTGATGATAGCTCATCCTACGACTTTATGTCTTAGCTGAAGATATTGCTCAAGACCCTGAGCATGAGGCTGTTCCTACCTACTGGCCTAAGAAGGACGAGGAGGAAGGTTCTGCTGAGGACTTCTTTCCTTGAGAGGTTTGAGAGAGAGAGAGAGATTTGTTTTAAACATTAAACGTGTATAAACAACAATGTGGTTTAAGATAGTTTACTACTTCAGGTATAGGTTTCTGTTTATATTCCTATTAAGTTTGCTGCTTTAGATAAATGAATGAATATAAGTTATTGCCATATTTCTACATATCAGAATTAATTCAATTCGCTTTTGCATATATAACACTTTGTACACGATGCCCTTGTATGACAGGATCATGTTAGGTGATCCGACGGCGCGACTTTTCCCATTTACGAGAAAGGGAAAAGTCGGGCTGCCACAAATACTATGCTTAGAGTTAAGGGGTTTTCTGCTAAAAAATTTTCTTAGGTTTTTCATAACTTTTCTTTATAATTTTTGAATCATAGCTTCTAGTTAGGAGCAAAGCATTGTAAGGAGAGATCTTTTAATAAATAAAAGTGTATGTTTAGATGATGTCTTCTGGCTTGCATCGGGCGTGTAAATCGAGGATGAGCGGCTAAACCCTTTCGTTCAAGAAGGAAGCGGTCCCTAGATGAGTAACTGATTTATTGTTAATTCTATAATTTCTTATAATTGTCATTGAATCATTCTGCTAAGAAGTGTGCTTAATTGAATATCTTCGAATGCTCATTTATAGCTGTCGATCTTGGTTATCGATGACCATAAAAGGGTCATTCCATCTATATATGTTCCTGCAGGTCGATTTAGGCTGCCGAGTGATTGATTCTTACTGTTGTAATTTGAATTTTGAGATACGCTATGACTTTCACATGATTCATGCCGTATTAAGATGAGTCATAGTGTTTGGATAGGGTATGCCGGATCAATAGTCACATTCTTTACGACTCATTTTTCTTCTTGATAAATGATGGTATATTGGTGTGGTATGAAATCTTATGATTAATTATAGAGAAGTGACAAATCTACGGTTAGTAAACTCCTTGATCATCTCTTAATTGTCATTTTCTTTGTCATAATTTATTCTTGCATAGATTAATTTACGTTTATCATTCTAGCATCGTGTGGTAATAGCTTAGCGAATCGACTTTCTCTCCCTTGGTACTTCCTTGGGCATCTTTATTCTCTGTAGAATTAATTTAATTACGATACTTGTGTTCTTACCGTGCTACAACTGATCTTGTGCACTTGTAAGGGTACACTTTAAAGCCGATCAAGTTTTTGACATCGTTGTAGGGAAAGTGATGCAATTTTATAGATTTTTAGGAGATTTGTGTTTTCGGATTGACAGTCAATCGATTGAATTCTTTGTGTCAATCGATCGACTGTGATTCTATGTTTTCTTTGTTCTACTTGGTTCCTTATTTTTGTCAATCGATTAATTTGTAATAATCAATCGATCAACTTTTAGGCGTGACCACTTTTCGGTTTTAAAAAAAAAAAAAAAAAATTTTGTGTTCAAAATTTTGAATTTGAAATTTGAATTTGAAATTTAAAATTTTAACTTTTTAATTTTTAAATTTCAATTTTTAAAAAATTTTGAATTTAAAATTTTTGAAATTTAAAATTTGAAATTTGAAATTCGAATTTAAAATTTTGATCTTGATTTTTGAATTTTTGAATTAAAAAAAAAAAAAAATTAAAAAAATAATAATAATAAAAATTTTCGGATTCTGACTACTGTCCACTATAGTAGTCAATCTATTGATTCTTCAGTATTAATCGATTGAGTTTTGGGATTCTAGTTGTCAGTTGTCATTGTGCAGCCTTTTGGGTTCTATCAATTGATTAATTTTTCTATTTCAATCGATTGACTAGACTTCTGCTGTTTACTATTCTAGTTGTATTACTTGTTCTGTCCAGCCTGATTTTTGAACCTCAATCGATCGATTTTGACAAATCAATCGATTGTCTGATAAAGTTATCTTTCGGAACACTGTTGTGTTTTTTTCAATCGATTGATTCTGCTAATTCAATCGATTGAACCTGAGATGCTTCCTTGTTGAGTACACTTTCGGTTCGACAATCCTTGTCTTGGGTGTGTTGGTGCATGAGCTTTACTCGATCTCATCACCCATATTTATAATCGTTGAATCATGAGATCGAAAAGTCTTATAGAGTGAATTGTAGAAATCATAGGCTTCAGCATCATCACAATGAAACCATGGCAGATCACAGACCAGGATGGAATGAGAATAATCATGATAACAGTACTAAAAATGAAAATGAGAATCATGATGAGGGCCCACGAACATTGGAGCAATACAATGATCCCGGTCTTTACGAGGATCAGGATAGTATCATGCATGCTCCCATCCCAGGAAATCATTATGAATTTAAGTCGGTAATGATTCAAATATTGCCAATTTTCAATAGGTTAAGCAATGAAAATCCATATAATCACCTGAACGACTTTATTGGGGTGTGTAAAATGTTCAGAGTACAAAATGTCTCCGATGAGATAGCAAAGTTATGCCTTTTTCCCTTCTCTTTAAGAGATAAGGTGAAAATGGGTTCTTTTCTTTAGAACCAAGATCTATCTAGAGTTGGATGATGTTTCAATGTGAATTCTTAAGGAAATACTTTCCTATGAGCAAAACCAATGAGTTAGTCAGAAGATTCTGATCTACACCCAACAACCTACTGAAATATTTCATGAATGTTGGAAACGTTTTAAAGAATTAGTCAAAAGTTGCCCTAATCATCATATTCCGAGGTGGCAGCAAGTCTAGAGTTTTTACAACGAACTGATCCCAGAAGAAAGATGTATGGTTGATGCATCTTGTGAGGGATCATGTGCTACGAAAGAGGTTGAAGAAATTTAGGTATTGTTTGAGAGATTATGCCAAACTTTAATGCAAAATGAGACTTTGGGGTGAGCTAACCTGAATATGGTAACTAAATCTCATGTGCTGACAAAAGGTCGGCTGTATGATGTCAACAACAATACCTCAGATTTATCAACAAAATGGATATGTTGTCTAAAGAAATTAATATGTTAGCCACAACAAAATAAGCTCAAACTCCCATCACCCCCACCGTCTGTTCAATTTGTGAACACCCAGGTCACATGGCTAATGAGTGTCCAGCCACTATGATGATCTTTCCTAAAGAACCTACTCCTCAAGAGCAGGTGAATGTGACTCAATCATATCATCAGTAAGATAGGAATGTATACTCTAACACCTATAATTCGGAATGAAAAAATTACCCTAACTTAGGATGGGGAGGATCAAACCAAACTGGATAGGTCAACCACCAATACAGATCCAACACATCAAGTGGACAACAAAGTTTTCGTCCATAGCAGAATTCAAGTTTTCAATAGAATTTGAACTATCATCACCCAAATTCTGAGTGCCGAAAAAATCAGAATTTCAATCAAGCTAATACTTCTAGTTCGAGAGATTTGGATTTAGAAGCGAAGATCATGCGGAACGTGTAAGCTTTTCAACAACAGAATATGTAAGCCCTTCAGCAGATGTTGAAGGACCAATTTGGTCAATGGACTAATCAAATGAGTCAAAGAGAGGAGGGAAGGCTTCCCAGCCAACCCATCAATAACCCTCAAGGCCAAACTCCGTTTGATGAAGGTCCCTCAACTAGCCATCAGTTGAAAGCTATCACTGTGTTAAGAAGTGGACGTGTGATCGATAATCAAGTAGAAATTCCAGTGGAACAAGAGGAAGAAGAAAAAGAAGTGGTAAAAGACAAAGAGCCAGAGATAGGAGAAGAGAGGGAGTCTCCTGAAATTATCCAACTGGAACCTGAAGAGACCCAGAACTTGAATCCACTCCTCATACCCCAAGCACCATTCCCTGAGTGCCTGACATCTCCATCTAGAATGGGGAAGGGTCCTTAAAAAATGGATAAAATAGTTGAAGCATTTAAGTAAAGATCAATCTTTCATTGCTTGAAACCATTAATCAAGTTCCTGCGTACGCCAAATTCTTCAAGGATTTGTGCACCCGTAAGAGAAGGCACGTACACATGTGTTAAAGAAAGTGCTTCTGACTAATCAAGTCAGTTCTATCTTGAAATTAAAAGCACCACAAAAACTCAAGGACCCTGGAGTCCCAACTGTTTCATGTGTTATAGGTGGGCAACCAATTGGTAAGGCACTACTGAATTTGGGAGAAAGTGTCAACATAATCCCATACTCAGTATATGAGAAATTAGGACTGGGCAAATTGAAACCCACTGCTGTCACACTCCAACTTGCTGATAGGTTAGAAAGAAGATCTAAGGGTATCATTGAGGATATTTTGGTTGGGATAGATAAATTTATCTTTCCATTAGATTGTTGTCCTAGATATGAAATAACCTGTTAAATCAACAAACTAAGTCCCAATCATCCTTGGACGTCCATTTCTCGCAACTGCAAATGCCTACATTAATTGTCGAATAGGAGTCATGGATGTTTCTTTTGAAAATATAAAAGTCAGGCTGAATGTATTTCATGGAATAAACTATTTCTCTAATGAAGAAGAGGTCGATTGTTTCTACATCGATCAGGTTGATGAAGTTGTGGACGAAGTTTTACCGTCAGTGCTAGCCAAGGAAGAATTCGAAACAGCTTTATTAGCCATTTACGATGAAAAGGAAAGTGAAGAGAAACACACAGAAGAGCTAAGGACGATCTCATCAAGTCAGGACGATGAGTCATGGAAGAATAAGGCTAAGGTGGAACCATTGCCCATTGTGGAAAAGACTAAATTGACAACATCAATCGAGCAACCACCAACTGTTGAATTAAAACAACTGCCTGAGTCACTTAAATATGCTTTCCTGGGACCACATGAAACGCTTTCGGTAATAATTTTATCAACATTATCGGAAAAGTATGAGCATGATTTGCTGAAGGTGCTTAAAGATCACAAAGAAGCTATCGGATGGACTTTAGCCAATCTAGAAGGGATTGATCTATCAGTATGTATGCACAAAATATATCTGAAAACTGATATAAGGCCCATATTTAGCCCCATTGAAAAGGTTTTCTTAGTTTGGGTGTATCGGCCCTTTTTTAAGTCTGATTTTGACTCATTAGTAGTCAATTTCGATCTACTCGTTAAGGCCTATGCTTTGGACTTATTATTGGCAACAGTTAATGGCCGTATATCATGGAATAAACTTCTTTTGGTGATCTAATAATATGTCTAGTATATTGGTGTTACATGTGCTTTTGGGTCATTGGTTTGATCATATGAAATAAGTGTATGTGTGTGCAAGCTCATAGGTCTATAACATAAATTTTATCATTACAAATTTATTTAAATATTATTTCGTGATTTTCTTGATTGTAAGCATGGCTACGCATATACACTTTACAGTGAGTTGGTTAAACTCTTGAGACTAGACATATCAAATCTAGGTCTTTCCAATGAGGTTAAGGAAGACCGCTAAAGTAGTCGTTCGAGATACTATAATTGAAGTAGGATTGAATATGTCCAAAGGTAACCATTCTATGGAGATTGTTGTTTCTTGAATCTTGAGATTTTATCTCATTAAGATCACCTTGTGCACTGATTTACATGAAGTTATTGAATATGCCCAAAGGTGATTCATTAATTTCGTATAAATAGGGTGAATAGAATAGTTGTAAGTGTAAAGGAGAGAGAATGATGATTCTCTTGCTCAAAGGTAGTGAATCATCGGAATCAAATCAGAAATATAAGCGATTAGGTCTACGTGCAATTTTTTGTGCCTGAGGGAGAGGATAGGTTGCACACTCAGTTTCTGCCCAAAGGTGATGCTTAATGTTATACATTATCTATACCCAAAGAGTAGATTATTTGCACATGATAAAACACTCTAATCAATTCGTTCATACCCCTAATACGAATTATTTTGTCCTTGGTGGATATTAATAACTTAAAGTCATTTTGGAGTCCTTTGTGGACATTGGTTTTTTAGACCTTTTGGTGACATGTTATCGTGTCTATATCCTTAGTGGATATTAATGACTTAAAGTCATTTTGGAGTCTTTTGTGGACATTGATCTTTTAGACCTTTTGGTGACATATTATCGTGTCTATATCCTTGATGGATATTAATGACTTATCGTCATTTTGGAGTCCTTTATAAACATTAGTCTATTAGACATTTTGGGTGACATGTTATCGTGTCTATATCCTTCGTGAATTTTATGGTTGGTGATATAATTTTGTGAAGTAACTTTTAATATTAAATAGTGAAAATATCGATAGAATTATTTTTGTTTAAAAAAATATATTTGTAAATCATTGTCGAGTGGGGATTTTCGTTTATATTTTATTACAATTTATTATAAAATTTTCCTTTTAAAATTTTCTATTATATTTTAAATATGATTTATTATTTAATAGTTATATGGTTTTATTATTACATCATGATTGTCACCGTAAAGGATAGGTAAAGTCTTAAACTTTATTTTTTGAGTGGGAGTTATCTCACTTCTAAACTGCAATTATTATTTATGCGTCTTAAAATCTATCTTATATATACATGTATATTCTAGGTAGAGTTTTCCATAAAATCAGGTAGATTTTTTCTACAATTATATTTTCGGTGGAGTATTCCACAAATTGAGGGTGAAGTTTTTCACAATTTGAGTGACACACCTTGGTGAGTGAGCCAATAGAAAATTTCTATTTTGGATGGAGTATTCTATAAATTGAGGGTGAAGTTTTTCACAATTTGGGTGGCATACCTTAGTGAGTGAGCCAATAGAAAATTTCTATTTTGGGTGGAGTATTCCACAAATTGAGGGTGAAGCTTTTCACAATTTGGGTGGCACACCTTGGTGAGTAAGCCAATAAGGTTTTACTTTGATTTTCCCTGTAAGTATTAGTACTCTTTCGGATTTGCTCGGAGTTAAACGTGATTAGGCATCACGTTAATAACTTTTTGTTCTGAGGATCAGGTGAAGTATTTCATAAGCCAGAGTTTTCTGGATCTCAGAACAACATCCGACGAGTATGGAGCGGGACATTATGGATTTACACATTTTGGTTGTGCATTTAGTTCACATGTTAAATTTGTTATCATCTCTCAAATTTGTTGTTAATTATAATTTTGTGACCACGAAACTGTCATAGTATCATTTTTAGAAAATAGTATACTATATGCATTCATGATCCATCTCTATTTTCATTAAATTTGGGTGATTTTAAGAATGTCTAAGTTATTTCAAACAACGTTTGTGTGACAGACCGGATTTTCCCAACCTAAAATTTTGAGATATATATTTTTTTTCATCTTAAACCCAATTGGAAAACCCGAACTGCCAGATCGTAGACCACAATCTGATACAAAATACTTGGCACATCCATAAATATACGGAAATCAAAGCAATTATTACATATGGCGTAATTAAAACCTTCAGATCTAAATTCCAACAAGAACAAACCGAAATAAACACCAGTGATAACCAACCATCACCTAACAATGGTATACACTAGTACGAATGTACCAAAACTTAACTCACCAAATCCATAAAGCACAATTCTACGATCCCTAAATAGAGTACAAATCCTTGTGCGGAAAGCTCCTTTCTTTTAGTATGTAATCTGGGCCCTCCCAAACCTACACCTGTGATGTATAGTCGGGGTGAGCTAACAACTAAGCTCAGTAGAGGATAAACAACATAAATTTATATTTAACATTCGAAAATATAGCTTCAATCAAGAGTCAAAACCATCATTTAATTCTGCTTCCAAAAACTTAATCATTTCCTTTCTTTTCAAACATATTATTTTCAAAGCATTCATCAATTTCTTCTATTTTAAAACTCAACCTTAAACATTTAACTTTACCATGATATTCCATCCAAAATTACACATAACGAAAAATATCCTAAAACAATTAGACTTATCCAAGAATATCCAAGAGTTCACACATATTACAAATAAATGTCGAATTTTCAAACACAAACACAAACAACACAAGGGTGTCCAAGGGTGTTCCAAGTTTCCAAGGGTGTTCAATGTTTCCAACGTGTCCAAGGGATGCAACGATATCCAGTGGTATCCAAAGGTGTCCAATGATTCCAAAGTGTCCAAGGGATGTAATGATGTCCAAGGGTGTCCAAAGGTGTTCAATGATTCCAAGGTGTCCAATGGTGTTCAATATTTCCAAAGTGTCCAAGGGATGCAATGATGTCCAAAGGTATCCAATGATTTCAAGGTGTCCAAGGGATGCAATGATGTTCCAAGGGATGCATATGCAGAGTATGTATGAATGTGTGTACGGATAGGCCGCCGTATCGGCCCAAGGGATGCAGTCAAAGAATCCAATGGATTCATAATGCAAATTCAAATGTCAAAAGTCCAAGCGTCGTTGAGTAAATCACAGTTCCAAGGGTGTCAAAATGATTCACGAGTGTCACCAACGATCTCAAGATCTTACTTTCAAAACACGAGTCAAGCTCAACAATATCAAAGGTTATCTAGAATCGAACATTATCACATGCATAATCACGATTTCATGAGTTCATATTCCAAATCATAAGACTCCAATTCTAACATATCCAACTTTGATCAATTCATCATATTCATGCAAACACATCTAATACTATGAATCAAGTCAAATATACAAATTTAGGTCGAGCTTCTCCTACCTTAATCTTGAGGTTGCGCGAAGCCAAGCAAGGTCCTTTCAATGGCCTTCCGCCTCAATCTATATTACAAGCACACAATGATGCATCAAAGATCAACTCTACTCACTAATAACTTATATACATTTAAGTATTTTCTCAAAACCAAGGTTGAAACGGATAACTCATGCTAACTTAGAATTAGACGTAACATGCTCCTAAATTTTGACCTTTAAATATTTGGATTCATGAGTTAGTCAAAACACAAAAGTTGTAGAGTTCGGCGTCCTCTTTCCAACACTATACGAATCGTGTCAATCGGAGTTCGGGGTAAAAGGTTATAGCCAAAATACTGAAGCAGTATCTGTGAGCCCAGTCAAAATCGTTCGAACGATTTAAAATCGATTGAACGATTTCTAATTTCGTTCGAATGGTTTTCAAAATCGATCGAACGGTTTCGTCAGATTTCACCCAAAACTAATTTCGTTCGAACGGTTTCGTCAAATTTCACCTAAAATCGGGTTCAAGCATTTCTAATTCATTTTACTTTAAATCTTAACCCATTTTTTTCAAATCTCCCACTCATAATCTAACTAAGGATTAATCTACATACAAGTCACAACTTAAATCAAAATTTTTTACCTTTAATCCAACGATTTTCTCCCTGATCGAATCGTCTTCTTCATAGCAAGCAAATGGGTTTCCAAACCCCTTTTGATCTTTCCGAGCTCCACGATTTCCACAATTTCGACACGATCGTTAGGTGATCATCCACACATACTTCGTACAATCCTCACTACGATTTAGCCGATCAAAACACACCATTCTCTTTACAAGGAAAATGGGTTTTCAAAACCTACATCGTTCTCCTATGAGCTCCACGCACATGATCAAGCCAACGCAATCGTAGACTATCATTCACTTCACATAAGCACCACCATGATCAAGTGAATCAATCTTATGAATTCAAGAAAACCCTTTCTCTTCTCTCAAAACCTTCTCTTTCCTTTCTCTCTCTCTAACTCTCAAACTTACAACCGGTTAAGGCTTCTAAATGAAGCTTTGCTCTTTATTTAAAAAGGGTCTAGTTCCCTTGCAAAATACACACACACCCTTTGGGTGTTATTTCTTAATCACATAAGGTGTTTGGCTCCGATGTGAAGCACATACACATTTCACTTGTATGTTCTACTTCTTATCCAAGGACTTAGGTTTGGTTTTAAGCCAATACGTCGTACCTCGGTATATGTCATCACATCAACTAATCACTTATCATTCTTTAGATCTCTTCTTTCTTATCCACCACAAGTTAACTGAACTCACACGAATATTTTATTATTTTATCCTATTCGACATACAACCCGTCGGGCACACACATCAAGACGTATTGTTTAAAGGGCCAAATTTTCGGGATATTACATTCTTTTCACCTTATAAAATTTTCGTCCTCGAAAATTGCTGTAAGTAGAAACATGTTGATCGAACCTAATCATACACCAATTGGAAGATGTCCATATCTCAATCTGAAGACCATTCAAAGCAATAGTTCTAATACTCACATCCTACACGAACACACATATACGTATCCACGAGTAACATTCACATCCACACATTCACACATCCATAGCCTACACATCTACATACATACTTGCATAAAAATCCATACCTATTCCCATTGAAAACTCACGCCTCTAAAAATCTACTCAAATGAGTAAAATTTCATTCTATATCGACTTAAACTCACGCCGCGTCGGTGGGGTATTCTCCGAACCTTAAATAAGTTGTGCAAATACATATAGTTATTCACCGTGAAATTGTGCTAAATATAATAATTCAAAGCTTGTTCAAGTCTCATTCACTTCCTCTTAAGCTTCTCAACTACCAACACATGATGTAATGAGAATTAAAGCCTCCCAATTCCTTATAACTCACTCATGACTTGGATATAAAGCATACACACCTAGATAGATGTATATGACCTAATCAAACTAACTCTTATAACGTACATACTCTACATTTTTCATATGACCTATCTAACTTAAAGCAAACAAGTCAACGTTTACCTGGTCCAACAAATGATCAGTCGAGCACACTTCCTGAGATACACTATTTCAAGTGAGGTTACATTCTCCCCACCTTGGGAATTTTCATCCGCGAAAATTGCACTCAAAGGCTCCCCCCCCGCATGGGAGACCCAGACATATAGTAAAATACATCTATAGACGCAAACACAACAACGCATCCTGCATAAATTCAAATCACATATCTTGTACAATTCTAATTTACATCCATGTTGGCACAATATGCTAAAAATTTTAATTAAACCAGCAAAGGCATCCCGTTTGATCAAAGAATACTGACAAAATTGTATGACAAAGCAGTCACAACAATCACGACATAGGATCACCTGCACAACGAGGCAATCACAACACCCACATATACCAAAACACAACAATACCTTTAATATAGAGAACACCCAACTAAACTAAGTCATATCAACACCATGACATATATATCAAAATAGGAAAATATACAAAGCACAACCAACACATGTAATCACATCACTTGGTGGCAACTATGCCCCAATCGTCAAAAATAGTGAGCAGTGGCAAGCATGCCATGATTGTTTGAAAGGACACATGCCCAAGGTACCTGTTTTAAAGATTTACTGTGACAGCCCGGATTTTGGCACCCCGAAACCCGTGCCATCAGCACGATCATCCTGACCGTGCCCTTTAGCTAAGCATGGAACACTGGTATATCAAGCATCAAAAAGTATAATAACGAAATTTCGGAATTTAAATCTATATTAATCAACTCTCCAAAAGACAGTTCTACCCTCATGCCTCTGCATGAATGGAGAACCGATCCGAACCATCGATGATAGAAATCATCACGGATGGTTCGTCCCAAAAGAGAAATCCCAACTCCTCATATACATGATTTTAAACAAAATAAAGGCTTGACATACCAAGAAAAACCTCTCCAAGAATCTCTCAAAGTGGCTGTGAGTCCTCTAGAAGAAGTCCTGGAGGTGGCTCCAACTAAATCGTCCCGCAAGGTCCGACTCGCCGGGATCAGCGTCTCATGAAGCCTCGGCAGCTGCTAGTAGTGGACCTGCGACGTATAGTCTATAGGGTGAGCTACATCCTAGCTCAATAGGGAACAAACACAGTTGAACATATAAATTATGACTCACATATATTCCATGATATGCCATGCATGATGTGTCTATGCAGTTATTGATGAAACAGTTAGAAAGCATTTCATTTTACTGTTGATTACATATGTTTTCATTTACTCATGAATGATGCTGAAAAGGCCTAAAGCAAAACTTAAACTTTCAACTTAAGTAATCCCCGAGCAATATAGCATCGAGCCCCGATGAGATACCCATCATCGTCATCTATATAGACAGTTTTAACCGTATTCCCTGGGAATACAAATAGTACCCAAGCCCCTTTCCCCTGGGGATTGGTGGCGGGGTTTCACTTGTCTCAATCAACACCCCTGGGGTGTGCTTATTATGTACGGATAAGCCTCCGCATTGGCCTACGGTTTCGCCGCCGTATCGATCACGGATATCCTGCCGTGTCAGTCGTGGATATCCCGCCACGTTGGTGGGGTACCCTATCAAACCTCAAATAACAAAAATATCGGTGCCTTACATATAGTTATTCACCGTGTAAATGTGCTATCTTATATCAGTTAGGCCCTATCAAACATGATTCAATCCTTGGATACATCCCTGGGATGTATCCACTTGCATCACACTTGATGCCCTTATCTCTTTACTTCTTCATCCCCTGGGGATGGCTCATCATGATTACTCTTATGGATGTCACACACACACACTTTTCACAAATTCTTAAGAAATAAACATTTGAATTGAATTCTATATCACTACATACATGCTCTTGTAAAATAAAGTACATGTTCAAGGTGTTCCCTACCTCAAGTCTTCATTTGGTCAATGCATCAAGGTCCCACGTGGCTCCTTGTACACTAGTCCACACGGACCACCTATGGTACCACATAACAGGTGAAACACATCACAAAGGATGCAATAAAGAAGGTATAAGACCCTCCAAGAATCTTAAAGTCAAACCTAACAGTCAACATAATTTATCTCAGTCGATTAATCGAATTCCAAAATCGATTAATCGAACCCGATTCGATTAATCGATTTCCAAAATCGATTAATCGAAGGTCAATATCGATTAATCGAAGTAATTTCGATTAATCGAAATTCTCTGTTTCGCAAGGTCGATCCTCAGTTCGAACAGTCGAGCTTTCATTCGATTAATCGAATCCAATTTCGATTAATCGAAATTCTTCTTTTCGCAAAGTCGATCCTCAGTTCGAACAGTCGAGTTTTCATTCGATTAATCGAATCCAATTTCGATTAATCGAAATTCTTCTTTTCGCAAAGTCGACCCTCAATTCGAACAGTCGAGTTTCACAAGTTGATTAATCGATCCCAAATCGATTAATCGAAAACTAAAATCGATTAATCGAAATCCCATTTCGATTAGTCGATTTTTCCTCAAGTCATTTCCTCCAACCCCTAGGGTCCACTGAAGGTTCCCAGTCGATTAATCGATTCCCAAATCGATTAATCAAAATCCAAAATCGATTAATCGGAATCAAATTCGATTAATCGAAATCGAGGTCCTCTGACCTTTCAACTTCCTGGCCAATTTCGATTAATCGAAACCCAATTTCGATTAATCGAAATTGTCAGATTCAGCCCCTTTCGAGCTGTTCTTCCCAATCTTTTTCCATACTTTTTCCTCTATTTTTCTAAGCCACTATCCTATGATTTTAACCCACATTCAACCACAACTTAACCCCTATAATCTATGCATTTTCATTTACCAAAATTTTACCTTGAATAGATCTCAAGTTGATTTCAATCCAGTGGTTGGAAGGCTAGGGTTCCAGCTTTGCTTTTTTTTTTTTTTTTTAGCGGATCCCTCGCGTCGAATCCGGCGTTTATTGCTCGAATCTCCATTCCTCAACTAGCATTCACTCCTTGCATTAATCACTCTCTTTACTCTCTCTCTCTTCTTTACTCCTCTCCTTCAACAACATCAAACCCTTACTTTTAGGGCTATTAAACCCTTTTATCTATCTCCCTCTTTGTGTGTTGAGCACATACACCGCAGTAGGTGTAAGTGACTTCCCATTTACATCACGCACCACATATTCACTCAAACCATCACATCTCGCCCGTTCCTCACATTCTATGCTAACTCTTGATCTCCTGATTGGTCAAACTTGTGACCAATCGGGCACGGATCCCGAGGTCATAGTTTAGCATGATTTTTTAGGCTATTACATCCTCCCCACCTTGGAAATTTTCGTCCTCGAAAATAACCCAAGGTTTGTCTGTCTGGGTCACTCTCCCCCCCCCACACTCAGGTGAGGTTGTCCAATACACTCAGACGTATTTAGAAATTCACACATACAAGGATAAAGATAATTTTAACAAAATTGAGCGATTGAGACAAAAATTTGATTTATATTAACAATTTAAATTTACAAGGCCACATGAGTTGGCGTACAAAAGACTTTACAGATATACACTGATAACTCAAAATACATAAGAGGGCTGTTGTGGCTGCGGTGGTGGTTTGATTGTCTTTGGTGAGTGGTCGGCTGTGGCTGTGGCGTCTCTGTCGGCGGAGCAGATGTGGATGTGGAAGGAGCCGCGTCTGTAGTGGTGGGATGGAAGACGGGTCCTCTATGGAAGGCGGTGCGTCCGGCCGTCCACTCCTCCTCCTGGGCGAGGTAGCGGCGGTAGTCGGTAGGGTAGATGTGGCGGAGGGTGTGGAAGAGTAGGAAGTCCATCCGCCGGTTCATCCGCTCATTGTTGGCCAGTGAGGATGAGGTGGGTGTCGCGGGCGCGGAGTGGGCAGGTGGCGTCGGTGAGGCTGCGGTGTGGGAGGGAACCCTCTCCACGGATGGCTCTGCGGGAATAGGGTGTGCCCCACCCACGTGTGGGTCCTGCTGAGGTGGTGGGGGTGGTGGCGGTGCTACGGCTGCTGCTGCTGCTGCGGCTGCTGGGGCGGGAGCGGGACCCGGAGCTGGTAGGGTCCGCTTTAGAAGGTTGTAGCTACGGGTCCATGAAGACTTTGTAAACGTCTTCACGCGATCCGTAGCCCTCACCTCGTGAGGTGAGATGGTGTAGGAGGGCTCGTCGGAGTAGCACTCCAACATGCTTGAGATGAGCCAAGCATACGGCATCTTCTCCTTGGGCCGCATGTTGCCCTTCATCAACTTGCCCTTGATGTATTTCATCCCTTCTAGGATGACTATTGTGGCGTCGAACCACGGCCACGATAGCGTAAAGTGCATGTTGCACTTTGTCCACGCGCTCGGTGTCGTGGCGCATCGGGTAGAGGTTACACTTGATTATTGAATCAAGCATCCACATGTAGGGTGGAAGGTCAACCCTCTTAATGGAGGAGCTCGACCCCTTTTTACCCTTGGTCATGCGGGTCATGACCTCCTCGAAACGGGGTTCCTCCTCAAAGGGTGGGAAAAGAGTGGTCTCCGGGGTGAAATCGAGGTAACACTCGAGTACCTCGTGGATGTGGCGACGAGTGATCGTGTATAGACGACCCTCGATCTTGGTTATAATGCAATCGTCGGTAGGGCCATCGGTCAGCCCTTGGTAAAAGAGTCTAACCAATCTAGGGTAGTAAGAACCCCGAATTGGTTTGAGAAGGTTGCCGAGACCGGCGTTATTTAGGTAATTTTGAGCCCACTGGGTCTCGCCCGGCACATCGGGATCGGTGAATAGGGTAGGGTCGATGATGTATTCGACCTCAAAGGTCTTTGCCGCCCACCATTCATTTGGTTGCTCGACATTGGTGGGTGGTGGTGGCATGGGGGTGGATTCGCGGGAAGACTCACAGAGCGTCCTTCGTCGAACCGGAGGTGGTCTCCGATTCCGACGGCGATGGAGTCCTCACCGGCGATGGGGTAGGTGGTGGTGGCGCAGCGTTCTTACGCCTAACCGGCAACTTAGAAGTCGCCTTCTTTGAAGATAGACGGGTTTTGGGCGGCATTCTTAGAAAATCTAGGGTTTATCTAGTTCAAATTTGAAGAAAAGTGCGAAATTAGGGTTTACCGTAGGTTTTGATGGCGATGCGAGCCGAAAACCACCGGAAAAAGGGAACCCTAGGGCACCGGATTGTGGGAGAAGAGGAAGAAGGTGAAACGCCCAAAAATCTCAAGCAAAAATAATTTCGAATGGGGAATGAAATCCCCAAATCTTTATATATAGGCCTCGGCTCAATTAATCGAAATTCAGAATCGATTAATCGAGATTCAAAACTAAGTTAAGCCGCGTAAAATCGATTAATCGATTTCCCAAATCGATTAATCGAAATCGTATCTGTTTAAAATTTTCAATTTTTGAGCTCACTGGCGCGAGCCAGTCGATTAATCGAAATCCTTTTCGATTAATCGAAATTCCAAAATCGATTAATCGAATTTAATTTCGATTAATTAAATCTTGTAACTTCTAATTTTCCAGAATTTCTTAAATTATTCGATTAATCGAATCCATTTCGATTAATCGAAATTTCGAAATCGATTAATCGAAATCCACTTCGATTAATCGAAATCGTCCATTTGATTTCAAATTCTCGTAAGTCCTTTTAGTAAATCGATTAATCGAAATTTCAAAATCGATTAGTCGATTCCAAATCGATTAATCGAGATTCCAATTCGATCAATCGAAATTGGTCTTCTATGTATATTCTAACTCTCTTTTAAATTTCCAGTCACTGGCACATGCCAGTCGACTAATCGAACAAAATCGATTAATCGAAATTCCAAATCGATTAATCGATTTGAAATTCGATTAATCGGTTTTGCCCAATTTCTGCAGAATTTCAATCTCTTTATTTCTTTGATTTCTTTTGGTAGTTTATGACATCAAGTGGTTCATCCATAGAGTTGTATATACTTGATCATGTACGTATAATTCTGTTCCTCAAATCAGATTGGATCAAAATTTTCCATTGAATTACAAGTATAGTGGAGGTTTCACAGACATGTTTGTGGTTTACATTAAGTTCTCACGTCGTTGGAAACAAGGCTGGATATTGTTCTTTCACATCGGCCTCTCATTCCCAAGTAGCCTCTTCTTTTGGGTGATTATTCCACCGAACAAGCACTAAGGGAATCACTTTAGTGCGCAGTACTTGTTCCTTTCGATCCAAGATTTCCACTGGTTCCTCTATCATGCTCATGTCCTCACACATCTCTATAGGTTGCTTTCCTAACACATGGGACGGATCGTTCACATACTTTCTGAGCATTGATATGTGGAAAACATTATGTACTCGATCAAATAGCGGTGGTAACCCAATGCGATATGCAACTTCACCTACTCGTCCCAAAATTTCGAATGGTCCAACATAACGTGGACTTAACTTCCCTCTCTTGCCAAATCTCATTACACCTTTCATAGGTGACACTTTCACAAACACGTGCTCACCCACTTTGTAGTCAACACTAGTCCGCTTCATGTCGGCGTAACTTTTCTGTCTACTCTGTGCTGTCTTCAACCTTTCTCTGATAATTCGGACAACGGTGGCGTTGTCTTCAAGTAGCTTTGGTCCTAACACAAATTTCTCACCTGTTTCCTC
Source organism: Chloranthus sessilifolius (assembly GCA_021018995.1). Taxonomy (NCBI): domain Eukaryota; kingdom Viridiplantae; phylum Streptophyta; class Magnoliopsida; order Chloranthales; family Chloranthaceae; genus Chloranthus; species Chloranthus sessilifolius. The sequence continues at coordinate 18,464,743 of CM037596.1, forward strand.
CCAATTTAGAGGTGACTTGCATCGTCGTCCATACAGAGCTTCATACGGTGCCATGCCAATGCTCGTTTGAAAACTGTTATTATATGCGAACTCGAGCATCGGTAGATACTCATCCCAGTATCCTTGCATATCAAGCATGCACGCCCTGAGCATGTCTTCTATTACTTGGTTCACTCGCTCTGTTTGTCCATCAGTTTGAGGATGGAAAGCCGAACTAAAGTCTAGTCGTGTTCCCATTCCTTCTTGAAATTTCTTCCAAAACTTGGACGTATATAGTGGATCACGATCTGAAACTATGCTGCTTGGAATCCCATGTAATCTTACAATCTCCTTCATGTATAAATCTGCGATCTTCCCGTATATCGTAGTATTATGCAAAAAGTCTGTTGATTTGGTCAATCGGTCTACGACGACCCAAATGGCATTGTGTCTCTTGGCAGTACGGGGTAGTCCAACAATGAAATCCATTGAGATCGATTCCCACTTCCATTCTGGGATTGGTAAAGGTTGCAATAGTCCAGTAGGATGTCTATGATCAACCTTCACTTGTTGACAAGTCAAACAAGTGACACGTGCTGCCACGTCTTGCTTGATCCTCTCCACGGTAGTTCTTTTTCAAATCTTGATACATTTTGGTGCTACCGGGTGGATAGCATAATTTGACTTATGGGCCTCATCAAGAATCGTTTGTCTTAGATCGGCATTGGGAATGCGAGAGACGACCTTTAAACAACAAGGAACCATCTTCTTTTCTTTGAGAAGTCCGATCGATGCCTTCACTCACGTCTTGATGAATCTTTGTTAATGTCGGATCTTTCATCGTAGATCGTGGATATGCTCAAATATCAACGGCTTTCTTGATATGTTAGCCAAAAGGATCCAATGTCCTTTGACTCAATGTTACGCATCATAGAGTGTCGGTCTTCCAATAATTTCCATCGGTGCATACCCAAAATCAGAACCTTTAGAGCATCGGCTACTACATTACTTTACCTTACGGATGGTATTGTATGGAGCAATTGTAATCCTAAGAATTCCATCCACTATTGTCTCATATTGAGCTCTTTACGTGTAAAGAGGTATCGGAGGCTCTTATGATCGGTGAAAATTTCAAAGTCTCACCATACAAGTAATGTCTCCAAATCTTGGCATAAAAATGGCTACTGCGGTTCAAGTCATGAGTCGGGTAATTTTTCGTGTTCTTTCAAGCTGTCTTGATCAATAGCTATCACCTTCTTGTGTTGGTTGAGCACACAACCAAGGCCCGTCATCAGACATTTGTACAGCGTATCCTCCACGCTGAAGGAATCGCTATCTGGAGGAAGTGAGTCTCGTTTGAGTTCTTGAAAGCTCTTCTGCATGCCTCACTCCACTCAAACCTTGAATCTTTTCGTTATCGACTTTGTGAGAGAGTCCCGATATCTTTGAAAACCCCTCGTGAAACGTCGATAATAACTGCTAAGCCCGACTGCGGACATCGGTCACTGTTTTTGGTTGCTCCCATTTAACTACTGCTTCTATCTTTGCTGGATCTACAGTGACACCATGCTTTGAGACAACATGTCCCAAAAAGCTAACCTCTTCTAACCAAAATTCACACTTACTGAGTTTGGCGTACAATTGGTGTTCACGTAGCGTCTGTAGAGCAATCCTCAAATGTTCTTCGTGTTCCGTCTTGGATTTGGAGTATATCATCAACAAACACTACGACGCAGGAGTCCAAGTGTGGTTTAAACACTCGGTTCATCAGATCCATAAACGATGCCGGAGCATTCGTTAATCCAAACGGCATCACAAGGAATTCATAGTGTCCATATCGTGTCCGAAAAGCTGTCTTCTAAATGTCCTCTGCCTTGACTCGCAACTGATGATACCCAGATCTCAGGTCGATCTTGGAAAAATACCTTGCTCCTTGCAGTTGGTCGAATAGATCGTCTATTCTAGGCAAAGGGTAGCGGTTCTTCACAGTGAGTTTGTTCAATTGTCGATAGTCAATGCATAGCCGCATTGACCCATCCTTCTTCTTGACAAACAAGACCGGTGCTCCCCATGGAGACACACTCGGTCTAACAAACCCCTTGTCCATAAGCTCTTGTAGTTGTTCCTTCAACTCCTTTAACTCAGCGGGAGCCATTCTATAAGGTGCTTTTGAAATAGGCTCCGTTCCTGGTGCTAAGTCAATGGCGAATTCTACTTCTCTTTCTGGAGGTAATCCAGGCAATTCCTCTGGAAACACGTCAGCGAAGTCTCGCACAACTGCTATCTCAGAAATGACATTCTTTTCTTCCTTGTCCTCCTTTAAGAAAGCTAAGTATCCACTGCAACCCTTTCTAATCATTTTCTCGGCCCTTACTGCTGAGATCAATGGCACAGATGACGACCTCACTCCTTGAAACCGAAATGATCTTCTTGTGTTGGGTCTGAAAATAACTACCTTGTTCTTGCAATCGACGGTTGCACAATCTTTGCATCCAACGGTCCATGCCAAGGATCACGTCAAACCCTTGCATGTCTAACTTGATATCAACTTTGCTTCCAATTCATGCACCTCTAAGTCTCGAACTGCTACAATGATGGATTTGCAAGCTAACTCCGTGTCTACTAACTCTCCAGTCGGAATAGACACAGATAGGACGAAATCCAACATCTCTGGAACAATCTTCATCTTCTTAGCGAAACGTGGAGTAACGAATGAGTGGGTAGACCCGGGGTCTATCAACACTCGAGCGTCATATCCATCGAAGCATCCTTTTTCATATATATTTAGCGTACCTATTGTATACGTACATACATACAATAATTTACACATCAATTTACACTCTTAATTCACATACAGCTTTTTGTATTGAGAAAAGAATCTATAAAATTTCTAATGCATGCTCCTTCTCTATCTAAGATTTTAATGAAATGGAAATTTTCTTGAAAAAAAAATCTCACCTGATGACGTCCATGCACGTTCCCTCGCTTCTGAGCGGATCGCATAAACTCTCCCACGACGTCGGTTTCCTTGCTTGATTTGGTCGTGGTGCAGCAACTGAAACCGTCTTTCTCTTATCCGTCCCGGGGCAATCCTTGATTAAGTGGCCCACCTTGCCACATCGGAAACAACCCCTAGTTCCCGATCTACCCACCGATCCTATGAGGCTTGCCACACTTTGCTAAGTCTCCGAGGTGCGGAAGAAAGCGATACGAGAACCACTGTATGGCGCGCGAGACATGGCGAGGCTCTCATAGCGAATAGGTCTCCCCGACGCAAGCAATGGAACCCTCTTGGTGTTGTTGTTGTTGCGCCGGTCTTCAAACCCCTTGGGCTGTGGTCTCGATTACGGCCATGAACCTCGGCTTTTGTTCACGGTTCGTAGTGCCCCGATCTTCGTTGTTCATTTCCTCCTCTCTGCTGCTCTCTCTGTCTATATCTATTTGTATTCTCCTCTTCAACTACCAGTGCTTTACTCATGACCTCTTCATAGGTCCTTAGTTGAAATGGAGACTCGCCTCCCCTAACCTCAGCTTCAGACCTTGCTGAACCCTCTTGGATTTCATCACTTCAGTAGCGACGTAATCCGGAGCAAAACGGGCAAGTCGCAGAAACTCTACCCCATATTCTCTCACTATCATTCTCCCTTGCACCAATTGTAAAAATTGTATCTCTAATTGATTCCTCACCACTTCTGGAAAATATTGTTTGTTGAACTCCTCAACAAACTCCTCCCAAGTCCAAGGCAACTCTGGGGTCTCCGAGGCAGAGTCCGTATCACGGACTTCCACCAAGGCCCACCTCCCCATCCAACATGTAAGTGCCCATCTCACACTCTCATCTTCCGTGCAAGTTAGCACGCTAAAGACTTTCTCCCATTGTTTCACGGTTTGCCTTGAAGAAAATGAAGGAGGTCTCATCCTCCTAAACTCGTAAAGATGAGGGCACGAACGCAGTCCTACAGTGGTGTAGGTGGTCGCCGTTCTCTTCGACGCATGAGCCGCAAAGGATGCGGCTGTTGTGCCATGGCGGTGCCATAGTCTCCATAGTGTGCATCATCCTTTGTCGCTCTTCTGTCTTCTTGTCTTTCTCTCAATCTTTCTTGTTCTCTTAGATCTTGATCTTGATGATCTCGATCTTCTTCATCCGTTGTCTACTACTCCGCCAGGGCCTCGGTACCTCTAAAGGCACTCTATTTGTGGGAGAGATGTAACCATCTCCACTCGAGACTCCTCTCGGCCTCCCCTTGGTCGGCCTCTTCCTCTAGATGACATTTACGGCTGCATTTGAAACTAAAGTTTCATTAGCAGAAGCCCCTATGTTCTGTCGAAAGAACCCTTGTCAGAATTGCTAAAAGAAAATAGCTTTGATACCAAGCTGGCATGACGGATTTCAGAACCCGTGCCATCGACGATCATCCTGACCGTGCCCTTTAGCTAAGGACGGAACACTGGTATATCAAGCATCAAAAAGTATAATAACAAAATTTGAATTTAAATCTATATTAATCAACTCTCCAAAAGACAGTTCTACCCTCATGCCTCTGCATGAATGGAGAACCGATCCGAACCATCGATGATAGAAATCATCACGGATGGTTCGTCCCAAAAGAGAAATCCCAACTCCTCATATACATGATTTTAAACAAAATAAAGGCTTGACATACCAAGCCGTACAAAAAACCTCTCCAAGAATCTCTCAAAGTGGCTGGCGAGTCCTCTAGAAGAAGTCCTCGGAGGTGGCTCCAACTGTCACTGGCCGCAAGGTCAGGCTTCGCCGGGATCAGCGTCTCCTGAAGCCTCGGCAGCTGCTAGTAGTGGACCTGCGACGTATAGTCTATAGGGTGAGCTACATCCTAGCTCAATAGGGAACAAACACAGTTGAACATATAAATTATGACTCACATATATTCCATGATATGCCATGCATGATGTGTCTATGCAATTATTGATGAAACAGTTAGAAAGCATTTCATTTTACTGTTGATTACATATGTTTTCATTTACTCATGAATGATGCTGAAAAGGCCTAAAGCAAAACTTAAACTTTTAACTTAAGTAATCCCCGAGCAATATAGCATCGAGCCCCGATGAGATACCCATCATCGTCATCTATAGAGACAGTTTTAACCGTATTCACAGGAATACAAATAGTACCCAAGCCCCTTTCCCCTGGGGATTGGTGGCGGGGTTTCACTTGTCTCAATCAACACCCCTGGGGTGTGCTTACTATGTACGGATAAGCCTCCGCACTGGCCTACGGTTTCGCCGCCGTATCGGTCACGGATATCCTGCCGTGTCAGTCGTGGATATCCCGCCACGTCGGTGGGGTACCCTATCAAACCTCAAATAACAAAAATATTGGTGCCTTACATATAGTTATTCACCGTGTAAATGTGCTATCTTATATCAGTTAGGCCCTATCAAACATGATTCAATCCTTGGATACATCCCTGGGATGTATCCATTTACTTGCATCACACTTGATGCCCTTATCTCTTTACTTCTTCATCCCCTGGGGATGGCTCATCATGATTACTCTTATGGATGTCACACACACACACTTTTCACAAATTCTTAAGAAATAAACATTTGAATTGAATTCTATATCACTACATACATGCTCTTGTAAAATAAAGTACATGTTCAAGGTGTTCCCTACCTCAAGTCTTCATTTGGTCAATGCATCAAGGTCCCACGTGGCTCCTTGTACACTAGTCCACACGGACCACCTATGGTACCACATAACAGGTGAAACACATCACAAAGGATGCAATAAAGAAGGTATAAGACCCTCCAAGAATCTTAAAGTCAAACCTAACAGTCAACATAATTTATCTCGATGATTAATCGAATTCCAAAATCGATTAATCGAACCGATTCGATTAATCGATTCCAAAATCGATTAATCGAAGGTCAATATCGATTAATCGAAGTAATTTCGATTAATCGAAATTCTCTGTTTCGCAAGGTCGATCCTCAGTTCGAACAGTCGAGCTTTCATTCGATTAATCGAATCCAATTTCGATTAATCGAAATTCTTCTTTTCGCAAAGTCGATCCTCAGTTCGAACAGTCGAGCTTTCATTCGATTAATCGAATCCAATTTCGATTAATCGAAATTCTTCTTTTCGCAAAGTCGATCCTCAGTTCGAACAGTCGAGTTTTCATTCGATTAATCGAATCCAATTTCGATTAATCGAAATTCTTCTTTTCGCAAAGTCGACCCTCAATTGAGCAATGAGTTTCACAAGTTGATTAATCGATCCCAAATCGATTAATCGAAAACTAAAATCGATTAATCGAAATCCCATTTCGATTAGTCGATTTTTCCTCAAGTCATTTCCTCCAACCCCTGAGGTCCACTGAAGGTTCCCAGTCGATTAATCGATCCCCAAATCGATTAATCAAAATCCAAAATCGATTAATCGGAATCAAATTCGATTAATCGAAATCGAGGTCCTCTGACCTTTCAACTTCCTGGCCAATTTCGATTAATCGAAACCCAATTTCGATTAATCGAAATTGTCAGATTCAGCCCCTTTCGAGCTATTCTTCCCAATCTTTTTCCATACTTTTTCCTCTATTTTTCTAAGCCATTATCCTATGATTTTAACCCACATTCAACCACAACTTAACCCCTATAATCTATGCATTTTCATTTACAAAAATTTTACCTTGAATAGATCTCAAGTTGATTTCAATCCAGTGGTTGGAAGGCTAGGGTTCCAGCTTTGCTTTTTTTTTTTTTTTTTAGCGGATCCCTCGCGTCGAATCCGGCGTTTATTGCTCGAATCTCCATTCCTCAACTAGCATTCACTCCTTGCATTAATCACTCTCTTTACTCTCTCTCTCTTCTTTACTCCTCTCCTTCAACAACATCAAACCCTTACTTTTAGGGCTATTAAACCCTTTTATCTATCTCCCTCTTTGTGTGTTGAGCACATACACCGCAATAGGTGTAAGTGACTTCCCATTTACATCACGCACCACATATTCACTCAAACCATCACATCTCGCCCGTTCCTCACATTCTATGCTAACTCTTGATCTCCTGATTGGTCAAACTTGTGACCAATCGGGCACGGATCCCGAGGTCATAGTTTAGCGTGATTTTTCAGGCTATTACATTTACAAACATCCAAAAGTTAAAATATCAAAATTTGAAATATTCCATGTGTCTCTAAATCAATCCAAGGTCTGCAGCTATCTCTCAGCAACCCCATCTAGGTATCCTCATCAAGATTCAACATCATCTAACCAGGGTTATCACAACATCTTCCTCTTAAAGGAAGTTTTTGTTCTCGAAAATTGACCATACGTGAAAGCTACAGCTACATAAGCTTATTTGCATTTGCATTATCGGCATATCTACCATAGGCATTATAAAATTTAGCTACAACTACATACGTTGATTTTATCCATAATGGATTCATCAAAATGGGTGCTAAGAAAGCTATTCGCATACATACCCATGATGTATTCACCAACCACCCCATCGAACCCACATATCATAGCTATATCTCCATAAACCAAAACTCTAAATGTTAATAAAACTGACAATAATTATCTTACATAATATATCATAAGTTTAGAAAATACATCTCCCAACCATAAAAGCTAAGTCATAAGCTATCTATCACAACCAAAGAGACAATGATAATATCCACAAAACATGGAAACACACCCCAAGACTTAACTCGTTCATCATGACTAAGGTTATGCGATCACGCATCAAAAGTGAACCATGAATTACAAATCATGTCCACAAAAGAAACAAAATAAAATAAAATATCAACAGTCAAAGTGGACCTAGGGCCTCTGAATAGACGCCAAAGTTGTTATTTCTTTCCTTGGTTCAGTATAGTCCCAGATCTGATGTCCCATTCGACCACAATTGAAACAAGCACCTGTAATCCACTGACATCTCTATGCCGCATGTCGTCCCCCTCATCTTGAGCATGACTCACTCGGTGCCGATGAGGAAGTGTGGGAAGTTTGTTGTCCTCGCGATGCCCCAGCGGTCGTGGGATTTGTAAGGTGAAGGGGCACCGCAGGCGTAGACGTGGACGGCCTTGAATAAGTAGTCTGAGTAGGTTGAGGTGGTGCCGACATCAAGAATTTTGGTCTCTTGTCTGTCAGGCCAGAAGTACTTGATCGCTCTTGATATGCCTTATTCTTGTTCTGCTGATTATCTATAGCTCTCTCGGCCACAATTGCCTTTCCCATCACTTCAGCATAGGTCTCTAACTCAAAAATCGATACTCGCTCACGGACGTTCGGCTTCAAACCTTCCTCAAATTTGGCTGCCCTCATGATCTCTATGGATACTAGTTCAGGTGCAAATCGTAATAAGCGTGTAAACTCCACGCCATATTCTCGCACCGACATACTTCCTTGCTGCAAATCTGCAAAGTCTCTTCTCATCTGAACTCTCACCTGTTTGGGAAAGTATTCCCGATTAAACTCTCTGACAAACTCTGCCCAAGTCCATAGACGATGAGGGTTTTCAATTTCCCTTCTTCTCAATACTGATTTCAACCAAGGATCGGCATCTCCCTCAAGTTGGAAGGAGGCCCAGCCTACCTTCTCGTCTTCAGTGCTCTGAAGTCTCTATAGAAGTTTCTCAATTTGATTCAACCATTTTTCCGCTTCTAGCGGATCTGTCTGCCCATAGAAACTAGGAGGTCTCAATCTCCTGAAGTCCACAAATGATGAAGGCAATAATACTGGTGGAGGTAGTGGTGGTGGCTACTGATGGATCAAACAGCGATCTCATCGAGTCTATTGGGCCATGGCAGCGGCCACGGCCTCCATTGCATGCGCCATCCTATCCGTCGCTTCATTTCTTTGATCCCTCTCATCCGGCGGGTGTTTCTGATTTCTACTAGAACCCGCAGGGATCTCATCCTCACTCAGATTTCTATTGCGACCGCCTTTAGGTCGACCTCTACCTCTACCAGACGTAATAATCTGTTACAATAAAACACAGGTTTCAATTAATAGCCAGTCATTATATTCAAACAGAACATTCAAAACTTCACAGCCTATGTCCTGACAGAACCTAATGTCACATCTCTAGGCCTACTACTATATTCTTGCACCTACAGTTAGGGCTCTCAGTCTCATGGGAGACTTAACGCCTAGGATCGGACAAAACCTAAAGTCATTCAGAGACATGGCTCTAAATCACTAGAAGGATTCAAAATATGGATTGTGAATCCCTCCTAAATTCTGGCATAATTTCATTCTATCGCGCATGAGCCCCAATAAGACCTAACGCCTAAAGCTTTGATACCAACTGTGACAACCCGGATTTTCCCAACCTAAAATTTTGAGATATATATATTTTTTTCATCTTAAACCCAATTGAAAAACCCGAACCGCCAGATCGTTGACCACAATCAGATACAGAATACTTGACACATACATAAATATACGGAAATCAAAGCAATTATTACATATGGCGTAATTAAAACCTTCATATCTAAATTTCAACAAGAACAAAACTAAATAAACACCAGTGATGACCAACCATCACCTAACAATGGTATACACTAGTACGAATGTACCAAAACTTAACTCGCCAAATCCATAAAGCACAATTCTACGATCCCTAAATAAAATACAAATCCTTGTGCGGAAGCTCCCTTCTTTTAGTATGTAATCTGGGCCCTCCCAAACCTACACCTGTGACGTATAGTCGGGGTGAGCTAACAACTAAGCTCAGTAGAGGATAAATAACATAAATTTACATTTAACATTCGAAAACATAGCTTCAATCAAGAGTCAAAACCATCATTTAATTCTGCTTCCAAAAATTTAATCATTTCCCTTCTTTTCAAACACATTATTTTCAAAGCATTCATCAATTTCTTCTATTTCAAAACTCAACCTTAAACATTTAACTTTATCATCATATTCCATCCAAAAGTACACATAACAAAAATAATCCTAAACAATTAGACTTATCCAAGAATATCCAAGATTTCACACACATTACAAATAAATGTCGAATTTGCAAACACAAATACAAACAACACAAGGGTGTCCAAGGGTGTTCCAAGTTTCTAAGGGTGTTCAATGTTTCTAACGTGTTCAAGGGATGCAACGATGTCCAGTGGTATCCAAAGGTGTCCAATGATTCCAAAGTGTCCAAGGGATGCAATGATGTCCAAGGGTGTCCAAAGGTGTTCAATGATTCCAAGGTGTCTAATGGTGTTCAATGTTTCCAGAGTGTCCAAGGGATGCAATGATGTCCAAAGGTATCCAATGATTCCAAGGTGTCCAAGGGATGCAATGATGTCCAAGGGATGCAATGATGTTCCAAGGGATGCATATGCAGCGTATGCATGAATGCGTGTACGGATAGGCTGCCGTACCGGCCCAAGGGATGCAGTCAAAGAATCCAATGGATTCATAATGCAAATGCAAATGTCAAAAGTTCAAGCGTCGTTGAGTAAATCACAGTTCCAAGGGTGTCAAAATGATTCACGAGTGTCACCAGCGATCTCAAGATCTTACTTTCAAAACACGAGTCAAGCTCAACAATATCAAAGGTTATCTAGAATCGAACATTATCACATGCATAATCATGATTTCATGAGTTCATATTCCAAATCATAAGACTCCAATTCTAACATATCCAACTCTAATCAACTCATCATATTCATGCAAACACATCTAATACTATGAATCAAGTCAAATATACAAATTTAGGTCGAGTTTCCCCTACCTTAATCTTGAGGTCGCGCGAAGCTAAGCAAGGTCTTTTCAATGGCCTTCCGCCTCAATTTATATCACAAGCACACAATGATGCATCAAAGATTAACTCTACTCACTAATAACTTATATACATTTAAGTATTTTCTCAAAACCAAGGTTGAAACGGACAACTCATGCTAACTTAGAATTAGATGTAATTTCCACCTAAATTTTGACCTTTAAATATTTGGATTCATGAGTTAGTCAAAATACAAAAGTTGTAGAGCTCGTCGTCCTCTTTTCAACGCCATAAGAATAGTGTCAATCGGAGTTCAGGGTAAAATGTTACAGCCAAAATACTGAAGTAGTATCGACGAGCCCAGTCAAAATCGTTCGAACGATTTAAAATCGATCGAACAGTTTCTAATTTCGTTCGAACGGTTTCTAATTTCGTTCAAACGGTTTCGTCAGATTTCACCCAAAACTAATTTCGTTCAAACGGTTTTCAAAACCGATCGAACGGTTTCGTCAGATTTCACCCAAAATCGGGTTCAAGCATTTCTAACTCATTTTTCTTTAAATCTTAACCCATTTTTTTCAAATCTCCCACTCATAATCTAACTAAGGATTAATCTACATACAAATCACAACTTAAATCAAAATTTTTTACCTTTAATCCAACGATTTTCTCCCTGATCGAATCGTCTTCTTCATAGCAAGCAAATGGGTTTCCAAACCCCTTTTGATCTTTTCGAGCTCCACGATTTCCATAATTTCGACACGATCGTTAGGTGATCATCCACACACACTTCGTACAATCCTCACTACGATTTAGCCGATCAAAACACACCATTCTCTTTACAAAGAAAATGGGTTTTCAAAACCTACATCGTTCTCCTATGAGCTCCACGCATATGATCAAGCCAACGCAATCGTAGACTATCCTTCACGAAATCATTCACTTCACATAAGCACCACCATGATCAAGTGAATCAATCTTATGAATTCAAGAAAACCCTTTCTCTTCTCTCAAACCCTTCTCTTTCCTTTCTCTCTCTCTAACTCTCAAACTTACAACCGGTTAAGGCTTCTAAATGAAGCTTTGCTCTTTATTTAAAAAGGGTCTAGTTCCCTTGCAAAACACACACACACCCTTTGGGTGTTATTTCTTAATCACATAAGGTGTTTGGCTCCGATGTGAAGCACATACACATTTCACTTGTATGTTCTACTTCTTATCCAAGGACTTAGGTTTGGTGTTAAGCCAATACGTCGTACCTCGGTATATGTCATCGCATCAACTGATCACTTATCATTCTTTAGATCTCTTTTGTCTTATCCACCACAAGTTAACTGAACTCACACTAATATTTTATTATTTTATCCTATTCGGCGTACGATCCGTCGGGCACACACATCAAGACGTATTGTTCAAAGGGCCAAATTTTCATGATGTTACAGTTTGTTTTCAGACTGCACTCGTTTTAGTTGTCTAATTCAGTGGGAGTCGTTTTTAAAACCATAGTCCGTGTGTGGACCAAGTGGGAGATTGTTGGAATTTTTTATGGAAACTAAAATTCTTATTTTGTGTGGCCCACACACACTAGGATTTTAGAAAACCCTGGATTACAGTTGCTTGAAATAATAAAGGGCATTATTGGGAATTAAAGGAAACTTCAAGGTTTCCTAATTTACTTGTGATTCTTATTCCTATTAAAATACCTTAATGGACTGTATTTTAAGCAGGGCATGACTCTTCATGCTATATATATTGGTGGACGTCCCCCGCTCACTACACACTAGTCTTTTGGCATCTTCCCATCAAGAGAGTGTAGCAAGAGAGGCGAGTGGAGCCACCTTCTTCTTCTTCCTTGTAGGAAAGGTCTAGAGATTAATACATCGGATTAAAGCTAAACCGACGATCATGATCTTCGCGATAAGGTGCGCACAAATATTTTAATCTATGAATTGTGGATTTATTATTTTGATTGATCATACGCCTAGATCTTAGAGTAATTATTTTTGGTGGTCGGATCAATAGATCCAACATATGGTACCCCAAATGGTCTGTATGCAGCCCTAAAGATTGTGTCCGGACCCATAATCCCAAGCCTCTTATATAAATATCTCTGAACTATTTTACCATTCAAATGCAGATTCAGTATATTTTCTAGCATCGAGGTTTCTAAAATCAACATCTCAGGGCACATTCCCATTCATCCCAACCCATTCATTTCTTTGCTTCTCTAAAGTCTCTACCAAATATGATCGAAATTCTATCATTTTTATGGTTTTGAACAGGGAGCATCAACAACATGTTATGTTGCTCTGAGCCCCTAAATAAATGGAGTTAGTGGAAAGTACTTTGCAGATTGCAATGAAAGTTCATGTTCAAGCTTAGTGAATGATGAAACCCAAGCAAGAAATCTTCGGAAGCAAACCCATCAATTGATCCACAGAAATCTATGTCAATTTGCAATTTAATACTTCTGAACCTTATTTTGGATGGATCAGCTTAGAATTTTCCTTCTCCTAATAGGCATGAATAGATGCATATATATGTATGTTTACTTACGTACAAATTTACATATGTATATATATATATATATATATATATATATATATATATATATATATATATATATATCCAAAACAGTTATTTATATACTGAGGAATGTGTACACAAGGGTGTTACGAGCAACAAGCAAAAATGAAGCTGTCCATTTTCAGGTTCAGTAGGCTGTCAACGGGTTGGGTCGTTTGATACCCTGAGTTTTTTACTAGGTTGGGCACATAAACTTGACCCATCAAGTCAGGTATCCAACCGGACCTTCAAGCCGGGTCAGGCAAAAATCGGTTCGGTCACATAGACTACCTATTATTGCAAATCATTTACTTTGAAAAGATGGGGCATTATTTGTTGCAGCAATATTTTTTTTCCCCATCTTATTACCACCGTGTACCTGCGCTGCCCTGATATTGTGTATATAAAATCAAGGAAAATAGGGGTTTTAATTTTAGCAGCTTGGGTTTCTGAGTCACGTCGGGTCGGGACCAGTCAAGTGCACCATCAGTTCGGGTCAGGCATATTCCAAATTTCTGTTGGGCAGTCAAAATTTTGGCCCACCTTGATGGCCCTAAGATTAAGTGATGTCTCAAAAAATAGATAGGCCCCACAGTACAAAAAACGTGGAATATTTTTTCACCTACGACTCCTCGAGGTCAGGCAAGTGTGACTATAGCTTGTACCCAGCCATTCGAACTACTTACTACCTAAATGTTATCATAGAAATATTATACACATTCAAATGCGCAACTCATTTGAACAAGTTTGTATCTAAACCTAAAACTCTATAATATATGCATGTATAATATGTCTATTGGCAAACCAACCTAGAAAATTTTAATGAAGTTTTCTTATACTCAATCAAGAGTATGTCACAACTCATTTGAACATGTTTGTAAATGATCATTGTCCATCCGATGCATCAAATTTTAGTATAAATGTTGCTAGGAAAATGATGGAATTTTTTTTCTATTAATGCATCTTTATTTTTGCTTGAAATGGACAAAAATAGCGTTGGTTGGGGCCATTTAACTATATATTTATGGGTTTTATTAATATATAATTGAGCTAATTATATTTGCATTCATTTCCTTTGTTGATTTATTTGCTTAAAGTTGAATATAACAGTGAATGGCGGATTAACTTGCTCTTTTCAATATGCTCATTGTTGTTATGTGCATGTCTCGATTGATTTGTGGCTTGAATGGATGCTGTAAAATTGTTAATTATAGCATATAGGGCATAATATACATCATAATCACTCTCATAACTAATAATGGTCATTACTCTATATACTGTATGCATGGAATTATAGTCAAAAGTTCTCAGAATTTCACCAAAATGAGGGTCCCACCAAAATTTTCAATGAAACTTTGCCAATTTCGAAAAATTGCAGAATTTTTAAAAAAAGTTTGGTAAAAATTTGGAATGTAATGACTTATGACATTGGATTCATTATTTATTTTCTATTTTCTCTTTATGATGTGTAAATTTTTTTTTTTAATGATTATTTATGCCATCTATATGAGGATTAAACTAGCTTGCTTCTTTTAATGTAAACAACTATAAATAATTCGAAGGATGATTTACAAGAAGAGAACCTAATAAGTAGAACAAGCTATATCAACCTAAATTCATTTGAAGTGAGTGACTCTTGTTATTTATATTATTTTAAAATCTTGTGTCTGTTTGATTAATTTCTAAACAACTATTGGGCAGGATTGATTTAAATCATGATACCAAACTGCTTTTATAAGCACTAATAATTAGCAACAGGTGGTCGGCTTAATATGATATTTAAAATCTCTTACTTCGCTGCAAGATTCCCTATTGCCGCATGTGATGCATAAGGTGACTTTTGAAGCAACATGTTATGGAGCATGACAATGAAAGACACATAGCTGAATGATCTCTGGTGGCACTTTGGTCTCACCAAACATACACGCCCAAACACGTGTGAACTGCTTTAATACACATGTCAATGAACTTTATCCTGTTCATTATCTTTTCTTTCTTTCATTACTATTTTGATGCTTCTCACTCTAACTAAAAAAAAAAAATGATGTCACCATAATGATATGTACACTTCACCAACTGCAGCCTTCAGGTTGAACTTGAATTCATATATGTTATGGATGTGGGCTTCCATTTTATGAGAACTTGATCCATTGTATGAGGGCGGGGGTGGTAAATTTATAGTAGTAAAATTTTTTATTGTACTTATTTGTGGTTTTTTATTATAAATATTTTTTTTATTACGATTTTTAAAAAAATACTGTCTAAAACCGTCTTATAATTTTATTTTTGTTTCCCCAAAATTTAAAAAATACGACGGTTTCAAACCGTCCTATTTAAACCGTCTTTCAAATAGGACTGTCTGATATAATAAATAAGATAGCGCATGACCGTCTCTCAATAAAGGACAGTTTATTAGAGATGGTCATGAACTATCTTGTTTATTGGTCGGTAACCATTTTTAGTGGTTAATATGAGACGGCTTCGGACCGTCTTATATTTAGACTGTCGAAAACAGTCATTCTCTACCATCTTATATGTGGAATATAAGACAGTTTAGGACCGTCTTATAAATTTAAGACGCCCGATAAAAGAACGGACGTGTAGGCGACTTTGGGTAGTCTTATTTCGGCTTTTTTGACGTAGTGTCAATAACATAAAAGAATGTAAAGACAACAAACATTGGAACATATAATCAAGAGACTGTCATGCACAAAAATTCGTGAAGAATCGATCAATCAAATCTCAAATCGATCAACCGAAGCTTAAAAGAATAACATTTCGCAGAAGACCCAGTTCAAAATTGATCAATCGAATGTTTAGAAACGATTGATCAACTAAACGAGAATAAATTTCACAAAAGTCTTTGTTTAGAATTGACAGATCGAAATTTAGAGCCTATCGATCGATCCTAATTTTCTAGGGTTTCGAACTAAGATCCTATATAAGCTAGAGTTAAACTTAGGATTTCGAGTCTTTTTTGGTACAACAGTTTTTAGAGTCTTCTTTTTGTTAGCAGCTTATACTTTTCCAACTTTCTTCTTTCCATTTTTCAGCCCTCTTTTATTAGTTTTCTAAATCTAGGACATGAAGTAGTAGTTCTTTTTGGAGGAAGATAGTAGTTCCATTTTTCAGCCCTCTTCCAAGCTGCTATTTAGATTCACTATGACGCTGAATTTCAATATTTTAATGAAGTTTAATTCAATTATTTCATTTATGTGCTATTTTTGCATTGAAATGTCCGACTAATTTTCTAGAGTTTTAGATACTAATGATTCTCATATGAGTTATTCATCTGTTATTTATATCTGTAGTTGGAATTTCTTTAGAGATGCTCTTGTGTATTGTTGTTTGTGTCATTGCCTATGTTTGTGAATCCAATCATTATTCTAAGATATGAGAACTAGTAATGTTTTTCCCAGGATCCTATATCTGTGATTTGAAATTCATGCCCTATTTTCCTATTGCATAAATTAAAGGTATTAATTTATTGTGATTAGAGAATGCTTTAATACAGTAAATGTTTTGCTGCTTTTCTTTTGAGGCTTTGGAAGGACATAATCTGAGATTTTTATTGTAGAATAATTGTTTTTATCTTTCATAAACTATTAATTGATTTTAATGTTTATGCGTTTTTGCATCTTTTAATTTTTCAACCATATTAGATCTATAATTGTGAATTATAATCAAGGATGGGAGGATTTAATGTCCTAAACCTCGCCTGTTTCATTTGAGTAATCGTAAATTATTTATTATTGCTCTTTTATTTTATTTTTATTCGAGAGGCTAGATTAATATTGAGATAAATTTAGAAAATTCAATGAGTGATATTTGTTCCTTGTTAAAAATCTATTTTATATCCTTGTGGGACCAACCTCGCACTATGTACCCAATTTGCAATACAATTCGTGCACTTGCGAGTAAAAATATAATTAAAAGATCACAACAACCAATTTGGTGGAAAATGACACATCCATCTAATACAAACCCATTATAGAGCAGACATAGAGCAGTTTTATCACTTAAAACAACTCCCGGATAGAGTAAATGAGGCGAGGAGGTGTGTTACCAAATGTAAAAGCAGTTCTCTTTGCCCCCAAAGAGCTGCTCTTTGCCCCAAAAGAGCTAACCCAAACGCAGCCTTAGTTTTCTAAGTAACCAGTCATTTTAACAATCATTAACAATTGCGATTAAAGTATTTTTTATTTTATTTTTTCATTTTTTCATTTTTAGATGGTCATATATCGATAATTTGCACGTTCAAGTGGCACCCGATCCTTGGTTTGGGTGTCACGTGATGCTCAAATAGCATTGTTATTGTCACACCCCTCCCCAGCCTTGCGTGATTCGTGTCAACGGTGCCAATGCAGGCGCATGGACGAACACTACCTTATTCGAGATTAAGGTATTTCTAGTTCTCAAGTGATTTCCCAATTTAAGTTAAATTACAATTCAATCCATATACCAATTTTTTTTTTTTTTTTTTTCTAAAATATCGCGGGAAATGTTTTCTGATTTTTCACAAAATTGCAAAAACACTTTTATTACATTTTCAAGTAGTTGCAAAAGCAATAAATAAATGGGCTTGTTTGGACACCAACTTTTACGGTTTTACTTTTGGGAAAAATCTCTTGATTTATCTTATTTATAATTCCGCACTTGATAGAATTTGTTACGATAAAATCGTAAAACCCGAATTTGTCCTATCAGGTTAATGAAAATAAGAATTTAAATTAATAATATTTAAATAATATTTCCGCAACTACTTTGATAAATGAAGTTAATCATTTATGCACTTTAAGCATTTCCCGCAATATTTAGAAAAAAAAATATATTTGAAAATTTAAGGATTTTAAAAAGGGAAATGACTTAAGAATTCGAAATACCCGAATATTAATATGAATATGAGTGAAAGGTGCGTATATGTCGGTTTGTGCAATGTCATGGATTACACATGAGGGCGTGATAGATATATGCCATGGTGAGTACACTATCACATTTAACGCAGGCTTTGAGTGTGGTTTGCAAGTATATATCTAATCTAGGAAGAGAGCATTGAGTTGCTGTTAAATGAATATTGAGATATCTATAAGGTATTGCTGAAAATAGATTGATGTTTGAAGGTGGAGATGTATGCAAGTTGGATCTATACGGTTACATTGATTTCCACTATGCTGGTGACCTTGACAAAAGAAGGTTAACGTCGGGGTACATGTTCAATTAGTTGAAAGTCTATGCTTCAAGAGATAGTTACAATGTCAACTACAGAGGCTGAGTATATAGCGGCTACAAAAGCTGCTAAGGAAGCCTCACGACTTAATGGTTTGATAAGTGAATTTGGTAAGGTTGATAAGAGCGCATATATCTTTTGCGACAATTAGAGTGTCATTCACATAGCAAAGAACCAAGTTTTTCATATTAGAACTAAACATATAAATACCCGATATCATTTTATCAGAGATGTGATAGAAGATGGAGAAGTATTGATTGAGAAGATTTGTGCGAAAGGAAACGCAGTAGACATGTTGGCCAAGTTGGTTATACAGAATTAGTTTAGACATTGCCTAAACTTGATCAACACTTGTAACAAATGTTGATGCCTGGTGGGGCGACGACACGGTTGTGAATAAAACCTAGGTAGAGAATTGTTGGTTAGGTTTAATCGCAACGTATATTTTGAGACACTTTGAGGAGTGGTCTCAAGTTGAAATCGATCAATCGATTCTGGAAGAGATCGATCGATTTTGAGTGACAATTTATTGATAACTCTCTAGTCGAAATCGACCGATCGATTCTGTAAAGGGATCGATCGATTCTGAGCAATAATTGCTTGACGTCTCTCGAGTTGAAATCGATCGATTGAGATTGGAAATCGATCAATCGATTTTGGGCGGACAACTTCCGCGAATTTGGACGCTTTGGTTATTAAGAGAAGTTTTTTGGTCAATGCTTTCTAATGCAAATTAAAGCCTATTAATAGAAGGTTTTTCTAGGGCTCCAAAAGAGAGTTTTTTCTAGAGAGTGAAAACTGGTGAATACCTTGAAAGGCAAGAATAGTTTGAAGATTGAAGCATCTTATTATATTCCAACAACTCTCTTCTTTGTATTGAAGTATTAGGTCTTTGTTTATTTAGTGTATTGGTGGTTGAAGATCGTGTAAATATTGATTGAGAGTGCACTAGAGAGAAGAGAGTATGTGTGTTTTAAGCGTTCATAAATATAGTGCACATACTCTGTAGACGTAGCCCTAGATTGGGTGAATCACGTAAACTCCTTTGTGTTGTGTGAGATTATTTTTTTTTGTGTCTTCTTGTTTTTGTCATATTCATCGTGACAGAGTTCGGTGTCTTGAATTCTAACATATGAATGCCTCGAAACACCAAGGGTATTAAAGCGCCCACGTCCAAGACCACTTGAAAACCATTGATTCCTTCAAAATAGATGATGGAGATCATCTTTCACCCCGATCTTCAACTCAATAGATCTTGTGATCATGACACTCCTATTTGACGGTCAATTTTTGATTCAATGTGTCACATATCCCCAAACTTTAACCAGCTTAGCCGCAAAGGAAGTTTATCTAGTACACCGTCCTTGGTGTACCGGCCGCGCCCTTAATAATATCTCATGCCATAAACTGTTCTGTGGCTAAGCAGTAAGCACACGTGATAATTGCCAGGAAATTGAAAAAGGGTCAAAATTCTTTTGGAACACCAACCATATATGGGTAGTTGGTTGGGCTAAGGCATAGGCCTGAGGCAGGGGGTGAGTTAGGGTGGGGTTGGGGCCCCGCCTCATCACTCAAAGCACATGTCTCAACTACAAAGACAAGATTCCAAAGGTTACATTTCGTAAGGCATTACGTATGGTATTGCATTATATGTGACACTTGTCATAACTGCTGCCTTTACCCTAACACCTTCTTTTCCTACCACAATGTCTGGTGGCCATCAGCCATTGCTCTCACTTTTGGTGGCCATCACCCATTGCTCTCACTTTTACATATTGATTGATGAGTTTGGATATGGTGAGCATCCTTCGCACCGGCCATGGAATGGACGACTGTGATCAAATCAGGGATTTAAAGTTCAATCTATACTATTAGCACATCCGGTGGGTTCCAGGTCCATACGTATCGTGACATATCGGATATGTATCGGTCAAATCAGCCGATTATTAAGCACCTTTTTTTAGGATTAAAGTAATAAAAATATAAAAAAAAATTTTAAAAAGGAAATTTTTAGTATTTCGTCTGTCATCGGCCGATATGACCTGATATGCTGAATATAGTCCGATATTTGGCCACATAAAAAGTCGGGGTGTATATCTGTATCGGATGGGGCCTAACCCAATACATATCGGCTGTTGTGTATCCGATGTGGCCGATATTTACAACCATAGACCAATACTCCAACTTTTTAAGAAAGTTGCATTTTAATTGTGATTTTTTCAGTTGATGATTAAATCTCATTTTTTTTAAAAATTCATGAATTTTGTAAATAAAAAGTAAATTTTTAGACTTTTTCCTTTCTCATTTTTTTTCTTATTTTTAACTATTTATAATTTTTTGTTTATTAAGGGAGCTGAAACTGACACACAATATTTGTATCGTGATACATGCTTAAAAAGAAAGTCTTTGTTATTTTTGAGAACGGTACCCTGTGTAATACCATTTAAGCCGTCTAATTTGAAGACCGTGATGGAAAGATCCTTGAGGCCAAAGATTGACACATAACCTCATCTGTATCATTTTATTGAATACAATCAAAGGCTATTATCTGATTCAATCATTGACTTTGACAAATAAGATGATAGAAATCATATTTCATGCCAATTTTTAGCATCAAAGATCTTTTTATAATAGTCTTCAAATCAGACAACCCAGATGGTATTCCATGTGTCCAGATTTCCTAAAAATAATGAAGTCTTTCTTTCCAAACACGCGGCAAAGTACAAATCTCGTGGCAAGTATTAGCCTTTTTTTTTTTTTCTTCTTATTTTCCACCCTTTGTAGTTTTTTTCAAGTGGGTCAAAGATTTATTCGCGGACCCGACTTGGTAATTATGGTTTTTCAGATGCACATGAATCTAAAGCACTTAACCTGAGTTTTGGTAGTATGTAGCCGATTCGTTCTCTAACCGGCTTCGAAAATAGGACATCCTTTCGACCACGTCGCATGTGTTATTCACCATTTGATTTGAAAACCATGACTTATAAGATTGGGATGAAAAAATAACTATCCTTACCTAGACTAAGCCCGAGCCCGGCTCTAAACTAATCAAGCCTCAAAAGTTCCAGTTAGATTCTATGAAGTTCGAGTCAAGCTCACATCAAGTTCAAGCGCATATATATATATATATATATATATATATATATATATATATATATATATAAGATGATCTCCACCCTGCACATGATGAAGAAAAGTTTGGTTGAATAGATTTGAAATTTTCAAATTTCAATTTTGACAACTTATAATTTTTGTTCATAATATTATTTTCGGTTTTAATACACTCACTCGATGGTCAATCAAATGTTGGTGGATTTTCTTATTTTGATTTTATTTTTATTGGATTTGGTGGACTGACTCCAATTTAAAACTCTAGGATCAGTTGAATATGATGTACCCCAATTTTGTCAGCCTTGTGTTACATATTGTAGTCATATGGATGATTCATTTGTCTCTATTATACACACTAATTAAGTTTGGATTCAACAATTATTTAGCAAGGGTCAAGGCGGTTTAATTTGGATAAATTTGGGAAAGATTTGAAAATAATTTAGAAAATTTTCAGCGATTATAAAACATAAATATTAAAAAATATAAAAGGATATAACCTATTTAAAGTTTAAAATAATGCTTTTAAGCAAGAAAATAAGTGCATTATATAATTCAAATGCATCTCAAATCCATAATCATAAAAAAAAAAAACAATACATAGGATGTTTAAAGCAAGTATCAAAAATCATACAAATTCAAAAAAATTGAAAAGATTCAGTAAAGACCCATGATTACAAAATCTTTTTATGCATGATTGGGATGATAAAGACCCATGATTCTCATGATCCCATGATCCCTTAATTTATTTATTTATTTATTCATGTTAAATTGAAACCGAACTGATAACTATCGGTTTCTAGTTTTTCAAATCGAAATCGAACCGATAAAAATAGGTCTTCGAGTAAGCCCCATCGGTGTAAACGTTTAAGACAACATTTCGACAATCTGTCCGACCAAAGTGTTAAATACATTACCGATTTAAAGTATATAAATTTTGACGATCATCCGATCAATATAACCGCTTTGATGAAGGTCATAAATTTGTGTGGCTGTAAAGTATGAAAGAACACAATGCACTTTCTTGACATTTTCTCGAAAAAATATAGAGCACAAAAAAATGTTAGAAATGCTAAGAAAATGAGTTTCTGAATAACTCAAGAACAACCCTCAGAAAAGTGACTTTCCTCAGAAAATTAATTTCTGGACAGAAACTGAACAAGCCATTTTCTTGAGAAAATGAGTTTCTTAGTAGAAACTGTCGAACGAGTCCAAAGAGAAGTCTCGTAGAGAGAGAGATATAAGTCTTGTAAGATTATATTATGCTGATCCACGTTATGGTTTCACTAATCTTTCTCATCTATTGATAGACGAGATTACAAGAATAAAATATTAATCAAATTCAATTACGTAACTAA
This sequence comes from Chloranthus sessilifolius, assembly GCA_021018995.1. Classification (NCBI taxonomy): domain Eukaryota; kingdom Viridiplantae; phylum Streptophyta; class Magnoliopsida; order Chloranthales; family Chloranthaceae; genus Chloranthus; species Chloranthus sessilifolius. The sequence continues at coordinate 18,487,699 of CM037596.1, forward strand.
GATTACAAGACTAAACTCTTAATCAAATTCAAATACTTAACTAATTTAGTTTACTTGCTAATCTTATCATAATCTAATCGAATCCTAAATGTTCTTTATTACATGCCACACGTTTCCAAAAAGATAATCGATTTTGTAGTTGCTTGTACCTAGGTTAATTAATTTGATTGTGGAGCCTATGACTGGTGAATTGGTTTGGAGCGAGCCAATTCACCTTTCGACTTGGTCTAATTCACTGTTATTGGCCGAATTTGAGCGAACTGGTTTGGTGGGAACTAATACGCCATTCGATTCGATTTGATTCACTCTTATTAGGTGAATTCAGGGCCAGCGCCGGACCAAGGCAAGTCAGGCGGCTGCCTTGGGCTCCCGATTTTCAAGGGCCCCCAAAAATAAAAAGCCTTTTAAAAATTAGGTTTATATATATATATATATATATATATATATATATATATATATATATATATATATATATATATATAGATACACACACAAAGGGCCCCTTTCTAAACCCTCTCCTCCAGCCCTTCTTTCTAAACCCGTTCTCCATCCAGTCCAACGCCTCTTTCTAAACCCTCGCCTCTAGCCTCCAGTGACCGAGCGATGTCTGTCTCTCTCTCTCTCCCTCTCACCATCTCACCTCCAAGCTCTAGTGACGTCCATAGCTGATAGCCCCCTTTTATTTATTTATTTCTTCTTTCAAGTTTCAATCCACAAAAACAAATTGAGGTTTGCTTCATATCTATGCTGTTTTTATTTGGTTAAAGCCTTTTTGTTTTTGTTTTTTTCTCTATTTCTTGTTGTCTAAATTCACTACATCGATTTCCAATGCAGCGTTGCAGCCACCAAGTCCTCAAAGTGTGCTTAATTTCCTTTTGGGCTTAATTTTTTATAGTGATTGGCATATTTAAGAGCAGTTAAATCAACATCAGGTACTTCTAATAACCATTTTTTTATAGATACATATATTTGCAGTCGAAAATTCTAGGGTTACCACCGTTGACTGCCTTGAATCATACGATCGAGATAATTTTCATCCCAATCTTCGATGAATATTGAATAGATCTTGAGATGTAACGGCCTTGGATCGCCCATTGTGATTTCGGCCCTTAAATCATTGGCTGCCTTGAATTGGACGATGCAAATCACTTTTCGTCCCAATCTTCCATCCAGTAGATGTTCAGATCACCACATATCAAACAGTCAGATGTTGATTCCACATAGAACACATCTAAAAAAGTGACCCATCTAATGGTGTGTGATCACTATCACTTTTGGGGATGTGCACCACATTGAATCAACATTTGGCCATTTGATAGGTGTGCCATGATCTCAAGATCTATCCATTGAAGATTGGGATGAAAATTATCTCGATTGCATGATTCAAGGTAGTCAACAATTGTAACAGTGGATTCCCTATTGAATTTATGTTTAACTAGTACTTATTGCTGTGAAAATTGATATGGTCATCGAGATTCAAAATTTCCAATGGTAGATTTCCTATAGGGATTGAACGTTTGAACTATTTAACCATTATTGTATGTTCATGAGATTGGTGCTTATTATGTTTGCTATTGACTTATTTTTTATGTGATTTAAAATGTGTTTTACTCGCAACCGCACGAATCGTGACGTAGTCAGTGGATGCAAAGTAGAGACGTGGAGTGAGAGGAGTTGAGAGACAAGCGTAGAGACGAGAGAGAGAGAGAGAGAGCGAAATCTGTACCGGTTACAAAAGAATTTATTAAAATTTAATACTTTCGCTCGCCAGTGCCATGTTTTCAAAGTTACCCTTCTCACCTTATATGCTAAAAATATTTTTCCCTGAAAACCTTAAATTTTCAAGCTAGGAGCAATGGTTAGGCCCAATTAGGTTGAATTGGATTTCAAGCTTAGCCCCATCTGCTGCCCTTAGAAATTGGAGAATCTTGACTATTTTGGTTTTCACTTTTATAGGATGATGTGCAGTCAAAATTCTCCTATTTTCAAAGACAATAGATGAGGTTGAACTTGACCATTGCCCTTCAAGTTATAACCTTAGTAACAAATATTGGGAAATTATTGAAAATCTCGCCATAAATTTGCAAGATTTTAGTTGAGTAAAATTTACTCAATCATGGGGATATGTGGATTGGGATGCCCACCACTACAAAAATAAGGTGTTTCAACGGCACTTGTTGTTAAGGTAGTTTTGGGTAGCGGCATGACTAATAGCGGCAGTTTTTGGTAGCGACGGGATTAATAGCAGCAATTTTTTGTTACTAACAGTCTTATTTTTTGTAGTGCACTCATGATGAGTGGACACCCATGATAGACTAACTCTATATATATAGGGAGGATGGTCACTGTCCTCCAAAAGACATGTAGAGCTCCACGTGACATTCAAAACATATTTTGGGTGTCACATGAAGTACGGGTGCGCTGTTTAGATCAATATAAAAAAGAAAAAATAAAAAAATATTTTTAAAGCAGAAGTCAAATGTGAACTTATTTGAATGGTCCACATTTTAATGCTAAAGAAATACATGATAAATATTAGTTTTCGATTTTTTTTTTAATGATAATCTATAAAATGCACTTGTACTTCAAGTGACATCAAAATAGTGTTATGAGTGCCACATGAAGCTCCATGTAAATTCTTGGAGGGCGCTTATGGTCCTCCATTGGAAAAAGGGAAAATGCGGTCGGAATCGTAGAGATATCTCTACGCAATTGATATGGGCGCAACACTAGCGCTCTTTTGTGAAGTGATGGGTGACATTGAAACTACTTTACTAACTAGGGTTACACTTTTAAAATATTTTAAAAGTTAAAATATCCTTTTAGCCGTCATTCTTAACTTTTTTAGAAGTCTCATTTTTTTCTTTTTCTCTAATATAGTGTCAGATTTACTTTTTCAGGTATAGTTTACTCAAAAAATATGAGCGTCTGATAGCGAAGCGTTAGCACCTCTGCAGAGAAGCATCGGCGCTTCCGAAATATATATATATATATATATATATATATATATATATATATATACATATATATATATTTTAATGGAAGCGCCACAGTACAAAAAATAAGGCTAATAGCGGAGTTTTTTTTAATAAAAAACTGCCACTATTAGTCCTGTCGCTATAAAAAACTGCCGCTACAAAAACAATAGCGGCAGTTTTTTGTAGCGACAGGACTAATAGCGGCAGTTTTTTATTAAAACGAAGTGCCCGACGCTTTGCTTAGGGGGGGCCGGCGCTTCGGAAAATATATATATATATATATATATATATATATATTATTTATTTATTATTATTATTTTTTTATGGAAGCGCCAGCGCCTTAAAACGAACCGCCGATGCTTCGATAATTTGTATTTTATTTTTTTCGAAGTATTGGCGCCCTAAAATAAAGCGCCGACGCCTCGTTTAGGGGCGCCAACGCGTCATTTTAGGAGTATTGACGCTTCGTTTCGGGGTATTGACGCTTCACTTCGGAAGTGTTAGCACTTCACCACTGGGCGCTATATTTTTTGTGAAAAATATGTATTAAAAAGGTTAAGAATGACAGTTGGAAGGGTATTTAAGTGTAACCCTAGTTAGTAAAGTGGCCCCATGCAACTCATTACTTTACAAAAAAGACACTATGTGTCGCACTCATATCAATTGATATAGAGATATCTCTGTGCCCGAGCATATATCCCCAGACTTATCTCTCTCTCTCTCTCTCTCTCTATATATATATATATATATATATATATATATATATATAGAATATTGTGGAGGATCAGGATGTGATTACACTATGGGTTGATGTTTGTTTTTTGAATATCTTTTTTATGGATGACGAGACCAATTACAATGACACGTTAGTGCTTGCATGATAACAATGAGTATCGGCCCCTTAGCTGATACTTAGGTCCGCATCCAACAATTTGTAGTTAAAGGTCCGACACTCAAGTCCGCATGCAACATTTCTAGTTAAAGAAAGGATTTCCCATATTTAATTTCATATGTAAAGTGGAGAAATGGGATCATGAAAGTTCTAAAGGCCTGCACTCATGCACTAGATCATGTGATATATTATGTGACGTGGCATGATCAATCTAAAATAATAATCGTATTTAGTTGATGGTGATTTAAAAAAAAAAAATGTTTTTGTGACTTTTTATCCTTTGTTTGATAGGTCAAAGATAAGGTGGCGCCTAACCAACTTGTTGCATTGATTTTGAGCATATTTAACCAAGTTTCCACAATTCATTCCCACATTTTTGGTAGCATCTGATCGATTTTGTCTAAGATGTGACACTTGATCCTCGTGACGGATCTCACATGGTGCCCAATTGGTCTGGATGCAATCCTGAAGGACATATAGTTCTCAACCTCTATAAAATACTGTAGAAATTACGGCAATCAAATAATACACATAACAAGCAAAACACAAACCCAAAATTTATGTGGTTCAACAATTTACCTACGTCCACCAATGATGTTGAACCCTTTCACTAATATGTGAAAACTAGGGTTACAAATCTCTTAGATCTCACCTCATTTAATACAGAAATTGAGTTTCCTTCAATATAACTCTAATCTATAATTAGAGTTTATATCTAATACAAGGTATAATCGCCCAATATAGAATATGATGAAAATACCCTCAGTAATCGTAAAATGTATAACTCCAAACCATGGGCAAGGGACGCGCTGCCCCCCTGCAACCCCCCAACGAGGTCAGTGAGGAGCTCGACCCACACAGTTATGGCTAAGTATACAATCCAACTTATTGATCAATTCCGTCAATAGAATTCAAGGCACAATCTCAACAATCTCCACCCTGTCTTGAATCCTTCCAGGTCACCTTGAAGATTCCACCGTAATACCTTCTCGACCTTCTGCATTCTTTCACCTAGAATGCAAGGTTCCACACCCTTCAAGAGTGCAACACAATATTCAACACTTAATGAGATTAATCCAGTCCAACCAATGTTTGAACTTCTTTGTGGGTATCGGCTTTGTCAATATGTTTGTAACATTATCTTTTGTATTTAACCTTCTAAGTATGAATCTCGCCTTCAACCATGTACTCGCATATCTTATTATACCAAATTACTATATGTTTTGTTCTGACTTGAAACACCTGATTTTTCACTAGGTATATGACATTCTTACTATCACAGGATACTGATGTCTTCTCTTAGTCCACACCAAGTTCCTTGACCTATCCCTTTACCCAAATTGCTTCTTTTACTGCTTCTATGATTGTCATATATTTGCTTCTGTAGTTGATAAAACAATTATCGATTGCGACATTGACTTCTAACTAATCGCTCTACTTGCAAGTGTGAACACATAACCCATAGTAGACTTTTTCTTGTCAATGTCCCCTGCAAAATATGAGCTAACATATCCTTCAACATCTTATGATACTTTTTCTTTCTTAAATAAAATACCGTAGTCCATTGTTCCCCTCAGATACCTCTGAATCAATTTTATAACATTCCAATGCTCTCTTCCTAGATTTCCTATGTACTTACTAACAACGCTAACCGCTTGGGTAATGTCGGGCCTTGTGCACACCATAACATACATATGGCACCCAACTACACTCGCATATAGCACATGTAATATATTTCCACTTATTCTGTGGTGAAGCACAAATCTGCATATAGGTTGAAATGTACGACTAGAGGAGTACTAGTTGGTTTAATATTATTCATGCTAAATCTGTTCAATACCTTTTCAATGTATTTCTTTTGAGATAACTACAATTTTTCATGCTTCCTATCCCGCCGGATTTTCAAAACAAGGATCCTTTTTGCAGCACTTAGATCCTTCATGTCAAACTCACTTACCAATTGATGCTTTAATAGATTCACATGAGGCATGCTTTTAGTAGCAATAAGCATGTCATCAATGTAAATATATATATATATATATATATATATATATATATATATATATATATATATATATATATATAAAAGAATATGAAAGTAAACACAATGATCATACTCACTACGAAAATAACCATTCTTTCCAATGAAGGAGTCAAAGTGCTTGTGCCATTGCCTTGGGGATTGCTTCTAACTGTATTAACGACTTCTTTAATCTGCACACAGAGTCCTCCATTCCCTTTTCTTTGAATCCTTCGAGTCATCCCATAGAAATTTATTCTTTCAAATCTCTATGTAGGAAGGTCGTCTTAACATCAAGTTGTTCTAACTTGAAATTAAAGAAGGCCGTCATAACAAGCAATACCCGAATAGATGTGTATTTGACTACCGGTGAGAAAATCTCGTTGTAGTCCATTCCTTCCCTTTGTGCATATCCCTTAACCACTAATCTGGTTTGTACCGTTCCTTTTCTTTTTCTGATGATGTTTCTTTCTTTCTGATAACCCACTTGCACCCAATAGTTTTCTGTCCCTTATGAAGTTCCACCAACTCCCAAGTCTTATTTTTGTGAAGAGATCCTATCTCTTCCCTCATAGATGTCTCCCATGTATCTCTTTCCTCTGATTTTATTGCCTCTTAAAAATAAGATGGATCTCCATTTCTTGTAAATAGTGCAAAAGAGACCATATCTTTAAGGCCATACCTGACTGATGCCCTTTTATCTCTTTTGCTCCTACTCTTTGCAAAGTTTTGTGACACTTAATATTGTTGTTGGTGCTTCATGCTGGGTAATTCTTCATATGAAGATTATAACAAATTATCTACTTCCTGAGATTCTAAATCATCTACCTCCACCTCAACTATGCTAGGTCTCTTGAGAATATTTGTTCTAATTTCTCCTTTACCTTGTTTACTGATTTTCTGAATGTAGGCCTCATCAAAGACCACATCTCTACTGACTACCGTCTTCTTTACTGAGGGATCCTATAATTTGAACCCCTTCACCCCTTTCTGATAATTGAGAAATATACACATTTTTGACTTTTGATCTAACTTAGATCTCTGCATGACTTTTACATGGACGTATGATGGGCACCAAAAAATTCTAAGAGTAGAATAATCTGCAACTTTTCTCGTCCAAATTTCTTTTGGTGTTTTAAAATCGATCGCCATAGATGACGACCGATTTATGATAAAGCAAGGCATGCTCACTGCCTTCGCCCAAAAATCCGTTTCTATGCCCAAATTTAATCTCATACTCTTTGCTCTTTCTAAGAGGGTTATGTTCATTCGTTCTGCGAACTCCGTTCTGTTGTGGAGTCCTTGAATTATCGAAGTGGCGTACAATATCCTCATCTTTGCAATATTTCAGAAATTCTATAGACTTGTACTCTAACCTGTTATCTAACCTAAGACACTTCAACTGCTTTCCAGTCTATTTCTCAACTTTTGCTTTCCACTAATTGAATTTTATGAACACTTCTGACTTGTATTTCATGAAATAAATCCAAATCTTCCTTGAGAAGTCGTCAATGAAGGTGACAAAATATTTTGCACCTCTCTTTCATGGTTCTATCATAGGTCCCCAAACATCTGAATGTACGTAGTTTAACCCCGCTTTGCTATTATGGATTCCAGTGCTAAATCTGATCATAAACTGCTTTCCATATAAATAATACTTGTAGAACCCAAACTTACAATTCTTAACACCCTTCAACAAATTTTGTTTGTGAAATTTCATCATCCTTTTTTCACACATATTCTCTAAGCGCATATGCCATAGATCCGTATCATCAGTACTATTGTCTTCTAAAGTAGATATAGATGCTCCACCTATAACAGTATTCCCTACCAATTTGTATAGGTTTCCATCAATCTGACCTTTCAAAACGATCATGGCCTCTTTAACAACCTTTAATGTTCCACCTTCTATAGTGTATTTACAGCCATTGAAATCTAATTCACCATCAAATATCTTAATTTTTATGCTTCTGATTCCAATAGTTGTACATGAAGTATTATTTCCCATCAACACATATCCACCATTGAATGAATTGTATTTATCAAACCATTCTTTATTGGGACACATATGCCAAGAACACCCAAAATCTAAAATTCATGCATCAGAAAATAAATTTATACCTATGGTGACGGATAGCACGTCACAATCACCTTCGTCCGCATTATTTTCTGCAACGATTGCCTGATCTAATGTGGAGGCTTTTCCTTTTCCCTTTTTCTTATCTTTTTGTCAACGAATAAACAGTTTGCAGTTCCGCTTCATGTGTCCCTCATTGCAATGATAACAGAGAAAATGTTCCTACTTTCCACTATTGATTTTGACCCGAATCTGTCTTTGTTGCTGAAATCCTTTTCCCTTGATCTGCTTCTGTTACGATTCTTTCTCTGCACCACAAGACCCTCTACCTGTGATTTCTCAATACTCGATTTTTTTCTCAACTCGTTTGAAAGAAGCGCCGTTGTAACCTCTTCTGTTTCGAGAGTATCCTTCCCGTAGAGCAACGCTTTGACAAAATGCTCATAAGAAGAAAGAAGAGATGGGAAAACAAGAAAAGCCTTATCATCATCTTCCACCTTAACTTCTACGGTAACTACCTGAGATATAATTCTGTTGAAGGTATTGAGATGCTCTAACATATTCGATCCTTCCTTCATTTGAAGCGTATAGAATTGTTATTTTAAAAATACCTTATTCGTGACAGATTGTCATGTATAGGCTTTCAAGTTCCGCCTAAAGTTTGGGTGCCGATTATTCATCGATCATGTTGTACATGACCTCATTCGCAAGACAAAGACGTGTCGTGCTGACTGTCTTCCACTCTAATTCCTTCCAGTCATCGTCGTCCATGTTTGCTAGCATTTTCAATTTTCCTTGCAACATTTGGAGACCTTATTGCACGAGTAGATCTTTAACATTTTCTGTCACAATTCGAAATTACCCTTTCCGGAAAGTTTATTGACTTCAAACCTGCTTGTAAATTTTGTTGCCATTGAGAAGAGAAAAACAAAAACCTAGAAACCATGGGCTCTAATACCAAATACTGTAAAAATTATGGCAATCAAATAACACACATAACAAGTAAAATGTAAACACTAGATTTACGTGGTTCGCCAATTTGCCTAAGTCTATGGGTGATGCAGAGTCCTTTCATTAATATGTGAAAACTAGGGTTACAAATATCTTAGATCTCACCTCACTCAATACATAAATCTACTTTCCTTCAATATAACTCTAATCTATAATTAGAGTTTATATCTAATACAAAGTATAACCGCCCAGTATAGAATATGACGAAAATATCCTCTGTAACCGTACAAAATATAACCCCTAACCCTCGGGCAGGGGGCACGTTGCCCCTTGCAATCCCCCAGCAAGCTCAGTGAGGAGCTCAACCCGCACAACTGTGGCTGGGTGTACAGTCCAACCTATTGATCAGTACTGTCAATGAAATTCAAGGTACAATCTCAGTAAATACTATATGTGTAAGTGAAATGGACTCAACCCTCAGCTCTAGACATTCTGCCCCAGAGTTCATACTCATCAGTTCAGGCAATAATTTTCACAAAGAGAGAAAGAAGTGATTACCAATATTTTATTTGTATATAAAAAATATTATGAGTTTGTACGTGAAATGGACTCAACTCCCCTAATAATCTTTTAAGCATGAAAATGTTGTTTAAATGATCTTACACCATCAATGGTTTAAGATGTAGGTGGTTTGTATCGTGAAAGTGTTAGATCATAAATGAACGTGTAACAGACTCAAAAATAGTGTTTTAGGGAGATTTAAACTGTCCAAACTGTTGATTATAATATCAACTGTCGTTTTTATTTTCATGGTTGATATTAAAGTTCATTAATCAGATGGTTGACATCCATTTAAAGGCATTTTTTTTGGGCTGAGATATTAGATTGTCACTTGGAACGATTTAAATTGATCACACTAATTGAAAGTTATAAATTTATTTTTAGAACAATTGATTATGTTAGATTTGGGTCGAGTTTGGACATAAGCCGTGTAGAATTCCATGGGCCTAACTCAATTTCATAAAACCAGTTTGTAAGGAGAGGGTTTCCCCAACTTTATATATAGCCCAACGCTATAATACCTAGGTGATGTGGGATTATAGCTCAAGCCCCCTCATATGTAACGTGTCTCTCTATATCCCTTTGGTTACTTGTTTTGATACGAGATAGAATTTCATAGGCTTCACTCAATCTCACAAAATTAGCTTGTAAGGAGAGGATAACCTCAAGTTTATTTATAGCCCAAGGCTATGATATCTACGTGATGTGGGAGTATCGCTCAAGCCGTACGCCCCTCAACGATGGACCCACTCTCTTACTCCATTTATGTTTTTGTTTTTTTATTGAAAACTCCATATTTTTCTCAAAGAGGCAATGTATTTGATTTTTTCATTAATAGGGAATGAAAAGGAGGGAGAGAGGAGATATTTGTGATTTTTTCACCAATAAAGAATTAAAAGGAGATAGAGAAAAGAGAATAATAAAACCTATATCGACCATAGGATCAAACCCATTTCGACCAGAGGATTGTAGTGCGTTGATCGCGGTGCCATCATTGCCATCGGATCTTTGTGGAATTTCAGTGGCATTCTCCTCTCGTAGTTGAAGACTATCGGGGAGTGTTTGGCCTCAGGTTTCATGAAGGTCAATTGTAGAATCAATTGACGGTCAAGAAGGGGGATTCCACACGTATCAACGACTTCATCCAACAGATTAGCTATGATGGTATTTTTGAATGGCCACATAATGTTATCCAAAGATATAATTGTTATAAAAATAATAAAATATTTTAGGCGCATCAAAGATAAAATTGATCTGAGGCTCGGATCAGGTGGAGAAACAATTTGAGAGTAAAAGGTCGAAGACATGACTCATTAAGTGATTTTGAACCGGATATCGTTTTCAACCAGATTTAATGCCAATGGATATAAGAGAATCTTAAAATGCACGTCATTCTATAAAATTAAAAATCTTGAAAGTCAATATTTTTATTTAGTTTTCTAGGATAGCTTGCATCCCAAGATTTTCTTGTATTCAACAACTATAAATCTTGTTCAACACGATATCCTGTTCAACCGATTGGACCTGACCATTTCCCTTATGACATCCCCATTAAATGTTTACTTTCACGGATACCAAAGTAGATCACTAACTTCAATGGCTTCATTTATTTTATATTCTACTTTTATGAAAAGAATAAGAATTGTTTTTATTAAAGGTTCATGTTCAATGGACTCATAGATTAGGTAAAGGGAATAGCATCAGAATAAGAACCACCAACAGGTATACGTATAAAAAGGTTTTTTTTTGTAAATACCCCTCGTATTTTGCTGAAATTGCATACCCCATTTATGCCTACTTACACTCCACTCCTTAATTTTATATTTCTTTTACATATACCTCATTACTATTAAACCGCACTAAATTAGATGTCATTTCTTCGATTGAATGACGCTTTTGCCTTTAGTGAATGTAATTTAATTACGAAATTATCATTATATTTTTTCTAACTTTAATCGTATTTTTAACGGTGGATAAGCATCGGATCTTGTCCAAATGGGGTATGCAATTTCCTACATATAAGTTGCTGTGTCACCAGATTTTTCGGTTGGGTGCGACATGACGGTCACTTGGCTCATGGGTAGTTTTTTCATCTAATTTTCGGGTTGAGTGTCACATGATGCTCACTTAACTTGTGAGTAGCACTAAAATGTTATCCCGTTGGTAAGATCTCAGCCCTATATATATATATATATATATATATATATATATATATATATATATATATAGGAAAGGAGTTTCTCTATCAATGCCACAACATTGAATGTTGTGCAAGGGCTCCGATCCGAAAAAAATCATGTTTTGGGATCTCATGCCACTGGCATGTGATCTATAAAAAATTGAAAATCGGGTGACATGTCTTTTCCTTTTAAAATCCATATCGATCCGATCGAGACCCAATCCACCAGGCAATCTGTTGATATGCTACCCACGAGCTAAGTGAGGCCATGTGGCACCCAACCCAAAAATTGGATGGTACAATAACTTAGAGGAGATTAGTCATGTTCCACCTAAAAAAGGTTAACAAAATCTGATGCTTATCCATCATTAAAAAGGTGATTAAAGTATAATGATAATTTTGTAAATAATGTTTAGACAAATGTGTCATTCAATCGAAGAAATGATGCGTAGTTAATTGTCGTTTAACAGTAGGATGGTATATATAATGGAAACATGAAAATTGAAGGTATAGTGTAAATAAGCATAAATGAGAGGGTTTTATGCAATTTCAGTATAACACGGGGGTTTAGTATTTGCAGAAAACACGGTATAAAACCACTGCTCATTTTAAACGTTTCATATGATGCCAGCATATTCGTCCTTTTGCCACATTCAGAGTTTCTATATATAGACATTGCCTGTAGACGGCATCAGATTTCCAAACTGATTATCTAATATGAAATCTATTCTTTATAGTGCTTGGTGGAGACATGCCACATGCAAGACCTTTAAATTTCCAAATTTTATCCAAGTCTGCCCCTAGATTTCATAAAAAGGGTAATTAGCGAGCCGAGTTCCAGTCGAGCCAAGATAAGCTCTAGCTGGGCTCTACCGACGAAAACTTGAGTTTTAACTAGGGTTGCAAAAGTTTTGCATTGAATCGAACCCGACCGAAAAAGGGCTCGACCCTCCTCACCGTCGATTAAAGTTTAAACACCAAGATAGTGTTTAGATGATCTTAAATGATCAATCATTTAAGAGGTTCGTGATATGTGCCGTTAAAGTGATATATCATTGATTAATATGCAACAAGCCCAAAAATTAATGGTGTTTTAGAGAGATTTAAACCATCAAATATGTGGACTTTAATATCAATCATTGTTTCAATGATAGATTGCCACTTGAACAGTTTAGATTGATCATAAATCCTCACCACATGGCATAATAAAAATCACATTTCAATGGTTAAAAGCCTAACTTTAATGGTATATTCCATCATTTAATGGTGTTCTGACTGAATTTAAACCCCAATAATTCGGTCAAAAGCCATTATCCTACCAAAAAATCATCCGCCGAACTCGATGACTGAAACCGATCTCGAATCGAAAAAACTGAAACCGATTTTCAATTGTTTCGATTTTTGTTTTGGCTGGCCAAAAATAAAAATCACACTACAAAAAATAATACTATTAGCGGCAGCCAAAAATTGCCGCTAGTAACACAAAAACTGCCGCTAATATACTTGCTGCTTATAGTCTTAATAGCCTTTAATAGTTTTTTTTATTAATAGCGGCAACTTTTTGCGACAAAAAACTGCCGCTAATAGTCTTATTTTTTGTAGTGCCAGTTGGGAAGTTACAGAAAGTGACCAAAAATAAATTTAAAAGATCGAGAAATCCTAAAAAATAAGAGCTAAAAAAAAAAGAATTTGGAAAAAACCCAACACTGAACTGAATTAAACCAAACCAACTTTTTAAAAATTTTTGGTTCAGCTTTATTCCAATTTTCAAAAAAACAGTTAACCAAAATCGAACCCAAAATGTTTCAGTTCTATTTCGATTAAGGCTGAACCAAACCTAACCGAAAACCAAAATTTTTTGTTTGGTTTAGTCAAACAAATCTGCATCCATAGCTCTAGCTCGGCTCTATCGAGCTCGACTCGAGCTCCAGTCGAGATTAAGCCACAATAAATTCTATCATATTCTATATCTTTTTCTACTTTTGAAACTATCTAGTTAATGTTAAAAGGCTCTAACTTTTTTGAAGTCATGACTCGAGCGGGAACCAAATCCGCTTGGGCGAGTTGTACACTCTACAAGACTAAACTTACAGGTTAAAGTCGCTCGATCTGTTTTGGACCTCGCTCGAGCGACTGGGGCACGGTTCAAAGGTACAAGCTTAAGGTGTAAGTCGCTCGAGCAACTTTGGTTCTTGCTCGAGTGACCCATGATGACCTGTAGCGTCTAAGTTACGTGCAGATTCTGTTTTTTGAGCAATTTCTCTTAGATTAGAAGTAGTACTTGAAACTTCTATATAAGGGAAAGCTCATAGAAGAATTATAGAGCCTTTGTGAAAGAGAGATATTATTGTAAAGCTTTGGAAAATCTATTAAGGGTTTTAAGGAGAGTTTTAGTGAGGCTTGAGTGTTCTTGTATTCTTGTGTAATCATCAATATAGTAGACTATCGCTGCCCGTGGAAGTAAGCATATTGCCGAACTACGTAAATATTATCTCTTGTGTGTTTGTGGTTAATTTTTCTTCTAATTTTACGTTCTAATTTGATCATTCATTGTGAGATCGTTGGTTAGTTTGTGAGCTTCCACGCAACGATTACCACTTCTAATAAGGTTAGGGCCTGTAGCACAAGACATTATTGTGACCTCAAGGTTGCAGGTTTTAGCTTAGCGGCAGTTTTTGCAACAAAAAAACTGCCGCTATTAACAAGAAAACTATTAAGACTATTAGGGGCAAGGGTATTAGGGGCAAGGGTATTAGGGGCAGTTTTTTAATTAATAGCGGCAGTTTATGACTGCTGCTAATAATCTTATTTTTTGTAGTGCAATTTACCTTTATAAATAAAGATAAATAAATAGTTTTCGAGAAAGTAAGATATATATATATATATATATATATATATATATATATATATATATATATATATATATATATATATATATGTCGAAATAGTTACCACTTTATTTTTTTCATTTGTGTACATAAACATATATAAAAGAGTTAAATACATAACTTATACATGCCAAACCGAGCTGAGATTAGTTTCAAGTTACTAGCTCAGTTGGTAAGCTCTCTTAACTGTGATGGAGTAGGTTGTGGGTTCGATTATGGTCCTCTATACTGTTTTTTATATTTGTCTTTATAAGGTATGGGTTCGGTTCTATTAGTTAACCCTCACCAATATAGTTAGTACTTCCGTACCATATTTATGCATGCCTACTCTTCAATATTTCTAAGTTGTCTAAGAAAAAAAAGGTTCAAGCTCCTCACATTTATTACGGCCTTATAGCAATCGAGCTTTGGTGCCCTAGCTCGGCTAGACTGGTAAGCTGAATTGATGACTTAAAGAATCTGGCTCTCCACTTTGACAGCGCCACCTTCTGTACTAATTGATTGTTTAATGTCAAACATATATTTTAGAGTTCTAACCTTCTTAATAATCAAGTGAAAGGAGTCGACGCTCATCCCACATTTAAGCTCCGTTTCCATGTCTCCTCCCTACTTCACTTTAACCTTAATAATAATAGTGGGTTGCACGTGGAGAGAGATCTTTAAAGAGAGGAACGTGTGCAATTAGATTTTTTAAAGAGAGTGGAATGTGGGTAATTAGATTTTTGTAAATTTCATTTAGGGGTGTCAATGAGTTGTGTCGTTGGGCCATAAACGGTTCAATATTAATCGAGCCTTTTGAAGCCCAACTTGCTTGGTCATCCTATTTATGATTCGGCCTCCTTAACTTAGCCCATACCTGGCCATGGCAGGTTGGGTCGGGTCGATGCTACCAAAAATAAGCTTATTAGGGGCAGCAAAAAATTGTCGTTATTAACAAAAATACTGTTGCTAATAGTCTTAATAGTCTTTAATAGTTTTTTTGTTAATAACGGCAGTTTTTTATAGCAAAAAATTGCTGCTTTTATAGTTATAAGAGGCCTTAATTGACTGGATAGAGCTTTGTTTACACTAGCCGATTTTTTATCAAGCTTTCGGTAGGAGCCCGTACACAGACCGGCTTACTAATTGGTCTAGACTGGGCCAACCCATTTCTCTATCCGGTCTACCAACCTTAGCCCCCATACATGAGCCATGGGAGCCAGCCTGGTCTGAGCTCAAGCCTGGCCCATTGAGACTGCTAATTTTATTAGAGGTTCAAAGACAATTTTATTTCAAAATGAATAATACATAACACCTATAGTAAAAGACTAAAAGGCATTCTTACTTGTTTATATATCTATTTTTTATTTAGTCTATGTCGCTTTCCATTAGAATAGAAAAGATACATAATATGCTTTCTTCAATCAAGCAATAAAAGTATACATATGGGTGAGGATAGGTCTGTTACTCTTATCTCTTATTTAGCTCCTCTTTCTTATTTATAGGCTATTGGTGAAGATACTCTTAGACAAGCAAGAGGAATTCCCTTAGAACTGTGGTGGTGAAGGGGACTGAGAGAAGAGCATGAAGCCTCAAGAGAGGCCAAGGATCATTTTAGTTCCCTACCCAGCGCAAGGACATGTGACTCCCATGCTCCAATTAGCCCTTGCACTTCGCGGTCGCGGCTTCGATGCCGTGATCGTGAACCCGTCTTTCATTCATGATCGTATTGTCTCTCAATCGAGTGCTGAGGATGGCATTGGTTTCACACCAATTCCTGATGGATTAGAAGATGACGAACCACACGACTTCTTCGCTATCCGTCGTGCAATGGAGAACAACATGCCATCCCATTTCAAGCGCCTTCTTCATAATTTTAAAAGGGACGGCGGCGGAGCAGTTGTGTGTGTGATTGTGGACTTATTGGCTTCTTGGGCCATCGATGTCGCAAGGAGTTGTGGTGTTCCCGCAGCTGGATTTTGGCCTGCGATGCTGGCAACTTATCACCTGATTTCGGCTATCCCAGACATGATCCGAGATGGGCTTATCTCCAAGGATGGTATGATTTTCATCTTTTTCAAGAATGGCTATTGAAACTTCTTCAGACTAACATTGGTTTAGTAACTAGCTTGATTCTCCTAAGCATCAGAGTTGTTCGTGTGCTTATAGTATTACTCGCTATTGATGACCAACGAATCTATGCGACATAGTATATGGGCTACCTTTGATCCCAAAGATCATAACAATTCCATAATTTAGAATTCTCATTATCTAATTTAGACTATTTGTCTCCTATTTTCACTAGTCAATACATGATTCCACCTAGTGGAAAGATGATGAATCTTATGGTAATCGATTGATCGATGATTTCTTGTTTTGGCAGGAACTCCTAAACATAATGGTATGGTAAGGTTTGTACCAGGGCAACCCATGTTGTGCACCCAAGATCTACCATGGCTAGTAGGAAGTCCCACTCAACAGAAATCAAGGTTCATGTTTTGGCGGCGAACCCTCAAACGAGCAGGATCCCTCCGGTGGCTCCTTGTCAATTCCTTCGCAAAAGAAGGCGACGAAGACCCCACAATGGATCACAATCCGCGTATCTTTAATGTTGGACCATTGACTACACATGCTATGAGAAGCCTTACCTTATGGGAAGAAGATAAGAGCTGCTTGGAGTGGCTAAGCAAGCAAAGCCCTTGCTCGGTGATCTACGTATCGTTTGGTAGTTGGGTCGGACCGATTGGGGAGGATAAAGTCCATGAATTGGCACTTGGTCTCGAGGACACAAGGAGGCCATTCATATGGGTGGTAGGGGAGGCATGGAGATCAGGTCTTCCAGTTGGGTATTTAGAGAGGGTGGGAGGGCAGGGGAAAGTGGTTTCATGGGCTCCACAGAAGGAGGTTCTCAAACACAACGCTGTCGGGTGCTATCTTACACATTGTGGATGGAATTCAACGGTGGAAGCGATAGAAGGCGGAAAGAGGCTTTTATGCTACCCGGTCTCAGGGGACCAGTTTGTGAATTGTAACTACATTGTGCACGTATGGGGTATCGGAGTTAAAGTAACAGGTTTGGGACGAAGAGACGTAGAGGAAGGTGTGAAGAGGGTGATTGAAGAGGGAGGAGAGATGCAAAAGAGGTTGATGGAATTGAGGGCAAGGATAATGGGGGAAGAAGGAAGTTTGAGAGGTGTTGCTAGTCTTACCGGCTTTGTGGATGCTGTTTACAACTCAACATTTGTCAATGGATTAGTCCCTTGTTTGAGTTCATTGTAGATGCGTGTCCTACAAAATTGAAGTTTTCATATTCTATAAAAAAAAGTTCTCATGTTCTTACAATGTTTTGTAGTTCCACTTAGTTGTTATTTTGGATATATGTTAAAGTACTTGAGCCATGAAGAACTCAAAGCAATTACACGCCACCATTATTAATAGAGAATATTTAGGATGGTAAGAAATTTACACACCCTCTGATGTGTATCTTATGTTTTAGGCAAGATTAATATTAATTAAAATTTTATAAATATTTTAGATAAATATTTTGGCTATATTTTAAAGGGTACCGCTAATCTCACCTGTTTAATAGTAAATACCACAATGACTGATTTGAATCAGACGATAGAGATTGTTTTCTTTTCTAATCTTCCTCACGATAGATCTTAAGATCATGGAGCGCCTATCTAACAGTCAGATGTTGATTCCACATGACAGGCATCCCTAAAAATGAAGGTCAACTCCTTTGCCCATGATGTAGGTCCAAAAGTGACCTAGATCATAGGCAAAGGAGTTACTCTCATTTTTAGAGATGTGTGCCATATGGAATCAACATCTGATCGTTTGATAGGCGCGCCATGATCTTAAAAACTATCGTGAGAAAGAATGGAACAAAAAACAATGTGACGACTCGACTATTCCAATCCCTAAGGTATAGGAAAGGCTGATTCATCAACTTATTGATTTTTCAATAAGCCGGAAACAAACAGAAGCCGGCAGCATAACATAGGTCTAAGCAGAGGCAAAGCAAAACTAAGCAAGAACGAAAGCTTAATCAAAACAATATATCACCCTAAGGAACCAGGAAGAACCACCGGTGATGGCCAATTCAACACCTAAAATAGTGATTCCTAATGATGGTTTCTCAAGTAATATCCAAAAAGATAAAACAATTGGCCTAGGGCCCAATATTCAAAGAATAATTCTAACAAAAGTACCAAAATACAATCCAAAAATCAGGGGAAGAACTTCTCAGCAGGTGTCTCCAATTCCTCCTCAGGAATGTAGTCGGAGTCCTCCGGATTAAGATCGTCTGCCCCTAGGTTAGTCTCAGCACCTGTGACTTATAGTCGGGGTGAGCTAACATCGAAGCCCAATAGAGGAAACTTATCTAAAGCATTTTATCATAAGTGAAGGTTTTTCAAAGGTAAAATCGGATCAATAAGGTTTTCAAAAGATGCTTTGCAAACTATATTTCCAATTCTAAATAGAAAGTCAAAAGCTGATTCAATGTGTCTAATGTTTTCAAATTTTTAATTTAGTCATGCTTCTTGTCTTAAATTTATAACTTAATTTTATCTCCCAAATTACATATAGCATGAGAGCAAGGTATATTACCGATGGAAAACTCTACTGACCATCGTCGTTCATGAACCCTTTTTCTGAAGTGCAACAAGCCCCTACGCTATGAGGGAAACTTGCGCCAAATAGAATTACCGTCAACACGGTTGGTAGGATCTAGGGTTTCGTTCGTATGTGCCTCAAATCAAATACAATGCTAAACATATCATATATTATGTAATTAATACATTTTTTTTCAGATTTTCTGAGTTCTGATTCAAAGTTCTCATTAAAATGAGATTCGAAAGTTCAATTTTTGAGTCCTTATATCAAAATTTCGGAGTTCTTAATCATGTCCAGTTTCATTAAAATTTAGATTTCAGTGCTTACTATAAGTAACCAAAACTCATAATATAATGTACATCAAGTTAAGGTTCCCTACCTCAACAAAAAGCGATCCAAAAACAAGCAAGGCAGTTCTCACAATGAACTTCCATTCAAACCCTACAAGGATTAACACTGCAAGTGTTAATAATGGTTCAAAAGTCAAACCCGAAATGTCATAACCCCAGATTTTTGGAAACCGTGCACGTCACATACCATGCACATGTATCACATATTATGCACGTGTATTTGTGATTCACAACGAAACCAAAGACTACATATATACACTGTGTGTATATGTGAAACATTTTAGCTTTCACTATATAAGTGAAAGTGGGGAGGAGAGTCTCTCTTACGTAACTTAATTTAGCATAGATAGAGAGAAAGTAAAATAGAGAAAAAGAGGAGAAGGTTTTGTAAAAGAGGAGGAGAGGTTCGTTGGTTTTAAGCAGTAGAGAATTTTGGAAATTTTTGCGTTTAGTCGGAGCTTGGATTAAACTATAGGAGATCTATCGATTAAGGTATGATTTTAAATGCTTACGTATGTTTTAAGTAGAGTATAAATTACTAGACTAATGATCTTTGACATTAATAAACCTCTCATGATGAAGGAAATAGTCATCGATTAGATAGAGGATTTATATCTTTACGTGGCTCGCTTGAGCGGTCTAAATGACTCGCTCGAGCGAGGACAGAAGGAATATTCTGAGCATTACTGCATTTTGGGCTCGCTCGAGTGAGACCCATAGTGAAGGAGAAGCTTGTTCGAGCGAGGCATCGCATAGAGCTCCAGATATCTCGATATACAACCGCTCGAGCGATGAATAGTGCTTGCTCGAGCGATGAATAGTACTCGCTCGCGTGAGGGCTGAATGCCTCGTGGTGACCGCTCGAGCGATAAATAATAATCGCTCGAGCGATAAATAATGACCACTCGAGCGATGAATAGTAATCGCTCGAGCGATGAATAATGACCGCTCGAGCGATGAATTGTGATCGCTTGAGCGAGGTCAAGTGCTCGCTCGAGCGAGGCTAAGTGGCCGCTCACGCGAAGAATAGTTCCCGCTCACGCGAGGAATTACACGGTTTTCTCATTTCTTTTAGTGTAAATTATGAGAGCTGTGTTTCCAAGGGTTCTAGCGACCATTCTAAGTAAATTCATAACACATGCGATATAGGTGTGACGTGAGTTGTTACGCATGACCTTCTACGAGAAAGGAGCGCGTTGGAGTTTGCTTGAGGTAGGAAATATCTTGAAACATGTACTTTAATTCGTCGAAACCATATATGTAGAGTACTTTATATATGTAGAATATCTCAAGAAAATGGACATGTATTAAATGTGTTTCCAAAACGTGTGTGTGTGTGTGTGTGTGTGTTTGTGTGAATTCAAATGGAACCATGAAGTCCCCAGGGGACGTAGAAATGTAACAATGAGCATCTGAATAAGGCATTAAATCAGGAGAATCCCAGGGATACAGATGAAACCAAATGATGAAACAAAAGAAGAGTGATAAGGCCTAATGTGATAAAATTAGCACAATCACGGTGAATAACTATATGTAGAGCACATTTTATATTTTTGTTATTTAAGGTTTGAGTAGAATACCCCACCGACGTGGCGGGATACCCACGACTGACTCGACAGAATATCCGTGACCGGTACGGCGGCAAAATCGTACACCTTTGGTACATCTCAGGGATGTTGAATTGAGAATAGACCCCACCGCTTAAGAGAATGGGGCCTTGGTGGTATTAAATTTTAACATTTAACAAGTGTCTATTTAGACGACGATGGTGGGTATTCCATCGGGGCTCGATGCTATATTGCTTGGGGACTACTTAAGTTAAGATTTAAGTGATTAGGCCGAATCCGTTACTATACTAGTAAGATGAGAATAGACAAAGTCATGCAAAGTAACAGTTGTATCTATCATTTTATTTCCGATTATTTTAATTGTCTTTCAACAGTTCTATCAGATAAATTGTGACTTTAAACTGTTTTAACATATATGTGAGAGTTTAATTTATATGTTCACTGTGTTTCCCTATTGAGCTAGGATGTAGCTCACCCCTTAGACTATACGTCGCAGGTCCAGTATTAGTGGCAGTAGAGACTTCTGGAGACGTTGATCCGAAGGATTCGGATTACGTGCCCATAGAAGAGTCAGAGCCTCCTCCTGAGGAATTCTTCTAGGAGACCCATTGCGTACTTTGAGAGTGAGCTGAGAGTATTAGGTATGGCTTGGTATGTCAAGCCTCTTTTTTTGAATGCAATTAAATACCTTGATTCTTTTGGTAACCAGCTAGGGTGAACAGTTATCATCGATGGTTCGGGTTAGTTCTTATGCCTATAAATTGGCATGGGACTAGAATATCCTTGGAGTTTCTTTTTATTTTAAATGCATGAAAACTTGTTTATAGTAGATGCATGTGCTTTACTTGTAGTCTTTGGCTCGATTATACCAATGCTCCGTATAAAATCGCAGGGCACGACCTTGAAAGTCGTGCTGATGGCACGAGTTTCTGGGTGTCGAAATTCGAGCTGTCACAGTTGGTATCAAAGCCTTTCTTTTAAAAATTCTGACAATCATTCCTTTTGTCAGAACATAGGGACCTCTGCTAACGAAATCATGGTTTCTCATGTAGACCGTTATGTTTCCTAGGGGAAGAGGCTGACCCAGGGGCGGTCATGAAAGGAATTTGTGCAGTAGAGATGAGTTCATCTCGCCAACGAACAGAGTGCCATTGGGAAATAGGGAGGTTCCCGAGGGTAGTGGCCAAGAGAACCAAAATAAAGCAGAAAATCAGGATTGAGATCAGAGAGAACAAGATAGAGTGAGAGAAAGAAATGAAGAGAGAGAGGAGCGTCAGAAGATGATGCATACTATGGAAACCATGACAACTACCATGGCACAACGGCAGCATCCTTGGCAGCTCATGCCGCCCCAGAGCAACATTAGGCACCTACGCCTCTAGTAGGGCCTACACTACCAGTAGCTTCAGCATTTATCGAATTCAAGAGGATGAGATCTCCAAGCTTTTTAGGGCAAGCAGACAGCATGGTAGCCAAAAATTGGTTGAGTAAAATGGAGGAGGTATTTAGTGTACTGACATGCACAGAAGACAAGAGCGTCCGTTAGGCAGCTTACATGCTAGATGGGGAGGCTGGACCTTGGTGGAAATCTGTTTCGTGGACTAGGGCTCAAGAAACTCCAGATATGCCCTGGACATGGGATGAATTCGTTGAAGAGTTTAGCAAGTAGTACTTTTTGAAAGTTGTGAGGAATCAAATGGAGACCCAATTTTTACAACTCATGCAAGGAAAGATGACCGTAAGAGAGTATGGAGTAGAATTTATGAGACTTGCTCGTTTCACTCCAGACTACGTGGTTTCTGAGGTGATGAAAGCAAAGAGGTTCCAATAGGGTTTAAGGCCAGACATCCGAGGAGGAGTTGCACCATTTCAGCTAAAGACCTATGGAGAGGTCATGAGTAAGGCATTAGTGATTGAAGAAGAAAATAATAACCGATACCATCAAAGGGAACAACAAGAAAGAGGAAGCATAGATCAAGGCAGGACTGGGAGTTATGAACCGATGAATAAGAAGCCGAGGTTTGTAGCACCGAATCAGAGACAACCGTTCTAGACAGGGTATGGGAGAGCCGCACAACAGACCACTCATCAAAGATTCCCATTGCTGGCTTCAGGGAGATCGATGAGGTACGAAAGTCCTGCTATTTCCACTGGAGCTACAGTTACACAAGGGATTTCACGAGCTGCTTCTTCAACACCAAGAGAGACTTGTGCCAAGTGTGGCAAGTCCCACAAAATGGTGGATTGCAGGCAAGGAATGCGAGGCTGTTTTAAATGTGGCAAGATGGGCCACGTGATTAGAGATTGCCCTGAGGCAATTAAGGAGAAGACTGCCTCAACTTCCATGCTACAACCTATTCAATCACAGAAACCAGTTGTTCAAGGGAGAGCCTATGCAGTCATCACCTAAGAAGCAGGGAGCGTACATGACGTCATCCAAGGTGAGATTCCTTTTAAATAGAGGATTTCAATTTAAATACAATTTCAGATAGAGCAGGTGCATTCATTAGATTAGCGTGTAGACTCGTTTTTGTACGTTAGAAATTCTAAATAAAGTATGTACTATATATGTATATTTATGTGTTATAAGTACTTTACAAGTCTATGAAAAAGGATGTTATGTAGCACGTGACGCACGAGTGTTGATAGACCCAGGGTCTACCCACTCCTTTATCACTCCTAGATTTGTAAAGAAAATAAAGATTATTCCGGAGACACTGAACTTTATTTTATCAGTGTCTATCCCAACGGGAGAATTAGTGGACACAGAGTTAGTCTGCAAATCAGTAGTAGTGAGCATTCGTGTGACGACCCGACTTTTCCAATCCCTAAGGTATAGGAAAGGCCGGTTCATCAACTTATTGATTTCTCAATAAGCCGTAACAAACAGAAGCCGACAACATAAACAAAGGTCTAAAGACAGAGGCAACATAGTTAATCCAAAAACCAAAAGCTTCATATAACAAAATTAGATATATCACTATGAGGAACCAAAAAGAACCGCCGGTGATGGCCAATCCGATCACCTAAAATAGAGGTTCACAATAATGGTTCCTCGAGTGATATCAAAAAGAACAAAATAAGGCCTAGGGCCCAATATTCAAAACAATATTCAGACAAAATACAAAAAAAAAAATAGGATCTAAAGGTCAAGGGAAGAACTCCTCAGCAGGCAAGTCTAATTCCTCCTCAGGAATATAATCAGAATCCTCCAAATCCTTAGATCCCAAATCAGTCTCAGCACCTGTGACGTATAGTCGAGGGTGAGCTAACAGCCAAGCTCAATAAGGGAAGACAGGTCTATTTGCATTTCTTATAAGTAAAAGTTTTTCAAAAGACGAAATCAAATCAAATATGGTTTTTCAATGATGCTTTTCAAATTAAATCTCCGCCTAATCACGAGTCAAAAACTGATCATAAAATCTAAAGTGTTCAAAATGTTCTGATTTAGCATGCTTCTTATCTTAAATTTATAACTTAATTTTATCTCCCAAATTTCCTATAGCATGAGAGCAGACTACGTGACCGATGGGAAGACCCTACTGACCATCGTCGTTCATGAACCCATTTCAAAAATGCAACAAGCCCCTACGCTATGAGGGAAACTTGCGCCAAAGATTTACCGTCAACACGGTTGGTGGAATCTAGGGCATCGTACGTATGAACCCAAAATCAAATACAGATGCTAACACGTATCCAAGCTTATTATTCATATCATATACTGATTTTTCAAAGTTCTGATTCGAAGTTCTGATTCAAATTTAACTGAGGTTCTGATTCAAATTTAACTGTGGTTCTGATTCAAATTTAACTGTGGTTCTGATTTCTAATGCTTCTTATTTATGACAAGGTTTGCAAATTTTCGGATTATATCATATGTTCAAAGTTTTAATTTCACTTTGTGTAATGAATTTTCTATATTTCATGCTTCTAAAACTAACCTGATTTATGACTGCTTATGCTTATAATTT
Organism: Chloranthus sessilifolius; assembly: GCA_021018995.1. Classification (NCBI taxonomy): domain Eukaryota; kingdom Viridiplantae; phylum Streptophyta; class Magnoliopsida; order Chloranthales; family Chloranthaceae; genus Chloranthus; species Chloranthus sessilifolius. Next base: position 18,512,733 of record CM037596.1, read on the forward strand.
ATGCAAATAATAGTTTGGATTCCCCTACCTTAACCAAGCAAATTCAAAGGCATGCATAAGCAATCCTCTCCAAGGACTCCCAATTGACCAAAACCTACATATATTAACACCCTGAGTGTTAATATACAACCCAAAAATTAATCCAAAGGCTCATAAAATAAAAAATCCAATCAAAAATAAAAGCGAATCGATAGATTACCATCGATTTTAAATTCGATGGTCGAATTTGAAATTCGATGGTCGATTTGAAATTCGACCATCGAATTTCAGAATTCTGTTTTAAAGCTAAAATCCCATTTTTGACTGTCGATTTCCAATTTCGACAGTCGATTTTGAAAATCGATGGTCGATTTTCTCGTGCATCGGGTCAGAACTTTTAACATGCTCGGATTCTTTGCATATTTCCTACATGTACCATTCCATCATTTCTATTGAATTCAAAACTTACATTCTTAACAAAAATCAAACAATTTTGCATAAGGAGGTTTTAAGGCATACCTCTTGTAGCTTAATGCGTTGCTTTCTTTGAACCGATTCACGTCCGGGAAAGATCTCCAAGCTCAATGATTTTAGATCTTCAAATTAGTCCAATAAGAAGGGTGGTTACAACCACTTCACTCAATAAAATCACATGATTTTTTCACCTCCACATCACTCTTCTCTTTCAATTCAAACCGATCGTAATTGAGGCACTACTCGATCAATGGTTGAGATGGAGAGGAACTCTAAAACTTCCAAGATCTAAAGATCACAAGCAAAAAAAGTTTCCTATTTGGTTTCCAACCGAAAGAGAGAAGTGTATTTTCTCTAAACTCTCTCTCTCTTTATAATATGTAAACAAAGCATACAAAAATCTAGATTTTTGTATTTGCAACTTATCCACTTTAGTTTGAGAGCATATCTAGTGTTAACCACTAACACCAACCCAATAGTATAAGTCATCGACTTCATGACTTGCACATCTCTCGAGACCAAATCCTTTGGCCATTAGTCTTACCATAGCCTTAGCTTACCAAAAGTTCAAAAATATTCTACAGTATTTTCCGGGCATGCTTACCGAGGTAAACGAAAATATGCCGAAAATATCAGGGATATTACATTCACCCCTCCTTAGGAATTTTCGTCCGCGAAAATTGAACATAACACACACCAGACAAGAAAAGAATAGAAAACATGGGACACCGTGTTTCGATCCCACAGGGCACGCAAGCCAAGGGATGGGATCCGTAGTAACATGGATGTACTGCATGTGGCATGAAAAAAAGCCATAGTGGATTGCATCCGTACATGGATGCCCACACCCCAAGTGTCACGTGCCGGGAGACCGATGCACGGATTTATGAAAACCATCAAGAAAACAGGTAGGACAAAAGTGACATAGCAAATTCACACAAGCATGTAACTGAAGCGGATACCCAAAATACCAACAAAAGCAATGTACATCAAGAGCCAACATGTATAGCAAAAGATGAACCAAGGCTCGAACTGAACTATATACAACCATAAGCAAAGTATCCAGAGCAATGCAAAAGACAGAAAATAGAAAAGATAACAAAAGAAGGACCACCAGGTCCTAAGAATCCAAGCTGTAAATAAATACAGACCCATAACAACCATAAAATAAATCAGTAACCCCTTCCCCAAGTACACTAATAATCCCCGGCAGAAGATGGACCCGCCCGATCCGAAGTACCATCACCCGCAGCATCATCACCCGGATCCTCCCTGGCCGTAGAAGGCATGCTAGGACCAGCGCCCGATGTCGAAGGGCGATAGACCGAAGCACGAATATCGGCCATATACATCGTATAATCCTCCGGAAACGCGTGCTGCATCAGATAAGAGAGGGCGCCGCCATGGACATCCAACTCCTGACGCATAGAGCTGGTATGGTGGGTGAGCTCCTGAATCTGATGGCTCATGGCGGTCATCTGTCGGGTGAACTCGGAGAGTGTGAGAACGTCACTCTGTGGGGGCTGAGGAGGTGCAGCTGTAGTAGTGTCAGGGATAGAATGAGTAGGGTCCTCATCATCAGTAGCGGTATCAGGTGCCTCTGCATCCTTTGGAGTCTTTACCGACCCTCGTAGGTTTGACCTCAATTGACCAAATTATACATTCGAACCACGTGGATTTGGGTTCAGTAGGAGGGATATCATAAGCAGGGCCCGCTCGGTAGTTCTCAATCATCACCGAAATTATGCGAGCATAGGGCATTGTCTTCAATGGTTTCTTCACATGTTTGCCCATTTTCTCGCGGGCTTTGATAATCCCTTTAAAAAGGATTTCAGGAGCACTAAACCATCGCTCCTTATAGGCCGCAAAAAGAATTTGTTGAAGGGGACCGGTGCGCTTAGATTGATGACCAAAAGGGTAAAGGGTGGCCTTTAAAATTTTATCCAATATCCACATGGTCTCCGGCATATGGACCGTGACGATGGATTTACCGGACCCATGACGGCCTTGCGTCATTTGTGTAATCACATCCTCAAAACGAACCGGTTTGGGGAAAGGAGGACCTAAACCCATGGTTTGGGAGTGATTTATGGGGCATCGCAATGCCACAGCCATGTCTTCTAGATTGAATGTATAATCTCGGCCATCAATTTTCGTGTATATTCTCTTCCCGTCTTCGCGGCTCATGTGCTGATAAAATAGGCGCACGAGTCGGGGATAGAAATGGTCACTAAAAGATTGCACAAGGAGGTTAATTTGGCCTTTTCAAGGTATTCACCCGCCCATTGTGTGGTTGTTTGTTGGTCAAACAACTCCGGGTGAAACAGATATTCAGTGGTGAAGCCTTTAATGCTCCAAAATTCATTGGGCTGCTCAGGCATTGGAGAAACAGTGGGTGGTGGAACCGACTGTGGTGGTTCTGTGGGCTGTTTTGATCAGCTTGTAGACGCAGCTCGAGAGGCTGGCCTCTTTGAGGTAGGATTTCGAATGGGGGTTTGCTTTTTAGGCCCCATTGAACAACAATAATACACAAAAAGAACAACAGAAAAAGAGGATGAAAAATTGCCCAAATAATGTAGATGTGGGAGGAGTTTACCTGTAAAAAGCCCAAATTCGGTTTCCACAAGGTAAAATCGAAGCCCCTTTTTCAATTTGCAATGGATCTCTCCTCGGAATTCGGCCGAAATGGATGATACACCCCAAAATCGCCAAAAACCCTCAAAACCCTAAGCTCAAAACCCCCAAATTTGGAACCCGAAATGCCAAAAGAATTTTAGACCCCTAACTTAAATCGATAAATTCGACCATCGATTTCAAATTCGATGGTCGATTTTCCAAATCGATGGTCGATTTTGAAATCGACAGTCGATTTTCTCAGGACCTGTTTTTGGCTGAAAATTGCTTGTGACCTTTAAAAAAAATTCGACCATCGAATTCCATTTTCGATAGTCGAATTTTGTCACACTGTGGTCTTTAAAATTTTTCAAATTTTTTGAAGTTCAAATCATACCATTGGGTCTAAATGGACCTTCTTTGATCCCATTTCATTCCCATTACATTATCCGCATTATCACAGCCGAAATTGGCGTAGAAAATTAAAGAATAGGCTAAGCATTTTTTTTTTTTTTTTGGCCAAACTATTTCATATAATTATTCGGAAAAATAACAAGTCCGGGTCTGGTCGGGCTCGCAAAATGTTCAGGAATTCCACAACGTAACACAAAAACAAAAACTGTTAAACATTTACAAAATAATATATATATATATATAGGGCCATGACATCTGCATCAAGGCCAAATGGCTCAGTGAAATTTAAGGAAGTAGCTAACTATAGGGCCAATTTTATTTCACATGGCCAGTAGTGTGGAACATACCAGGTTTAGGCCCAAAATTATCGAAGTTTCCATAATGTAGAGTCTTCCAAACATGCACCAATATTGAGACCGACAAAATTTTCTCGCCAAATCATCTGTATAAAATCAATAATTACATAAAAATTCAAGAAATCATACATTCAACACATAATGTCTCAAAATTCAATCAAAAAGGTTCGGAAATTGGTCTCGGAGCTCAGCTTCACGCTCCCAAGTGGCTTCCTCCGGTGTATGATTCCGCCATTGCACGAGAACCAAAGGAATGCTTTTAGTGCGTAGGATCTGCACCTTGCGATCCAAAATACGAATCAGGTCTTCGACCACCTTCAAACCATCCTGAAGCTCGATGGGTTGGTAATCAAGTACGTGAGTCGGGTCACGGATGTATCGACACATGAAAAACGTTGTGCATGCTAGATAATTGCGGCGGTAACGCCACACGATATGCAACCTCTCCGACTCGGCCTAATATCTCAAAAGGCCCAACGTACCGAGGACTCAGTTTCCCTCATTTTCCGAACCGCATAACGCCCTTGATAGGCGAAATCCGAACAAAGACATTCTCGCCGACCTGAAAATTGAGTATTAATACCAATTTCACATGGAATTTATACCAAGTGAAGGAATACATCTTGACATATCAAAAGTTACCTGAAAATCCACGTGTCGCCGTTTGAGATCGGCGTAGCTCTTCTGACGACTCTGAGCTACTCGTAGTCGCTCGCGTATCAACCGAACCGTCTCGGTAGTGCGCTCAACTATCTCAGGTCCAATAATGAGCTTCTCACCCACTTCTTCCCAGTTCAACGGTGATCGACACCGCCGTCCATATAAAGCCTCGAACGGAGCCATACCAATGCTAGCCTGAAAGCTATTATTGTAGGCGAACTCTATCAGAGGCAAGTGTTGGTCCTATGACCTGTGAAAATCCAACATACATGCTCTCAACATGTCCTCCGGTGCAGCCCATCCGTACGTGGGTGAAATGCCGAACTAAAGTCAAGACGAGAACCCATGCCCTCCTGAAATCTCTGCCAAAAATGTGAAGTAAACAACGGGTCTCGATCGGACACAATACTAGCCGGTATCCCATGCAGTCTAACAATCTCCTTCAGGTATAACTCTGCAAGTCTACTGGCTGTATAGGTGGTATTATATGGCAAGAAATGAGCAGACTTGGTTAGTCGATCTACAATGACCCAGATGGCATTGTTCTTTCTCAGTGTCTTCGGCAATCCGAGTATAAAATCCATCGAAATGGCTTCCCATTTCCACTCAGGCACAGGTAAAGGCTGCAATAGGCCTGCAGGATTTTGATGATCAACCTTAACCTGTTGACAAACCAAGCACCGCGATATGTACTCAGCGACGTCGCGTTTCAAACCTCGCCACCAGAAACTCTTCATCAAGTCCTGATACATCTTGGTGCTACCAGGATGTATGGCATACATGGATTTGTGAGCCTCTTCCAGAATAGTGTCCCGAAGCTCTGAGCTTGTCGGTACACATACACGGTCACGAAACAACAAGGTTCCATCTGCTCGAATGGAGAAATCCTTCTTGCTGCCATTCTCGACATCTCGTCTAATCGCCATCAGCTCATCATCGGTCATCTGAAGCTTTCTAATATTCTCGAAGAGCGTAGGGCGTAGTACAAGAGTAGCCATCAATGCTCCCGAGCCTTTTACATCAAACCGTGAGCCCAAAGCCATATCTTCCAATAGCTTCCATCTTGAATCCGGCTCACAAGATGTGATAATCGGTGAAGACCTTCTCGAGAGCATCAAAGCGACATTTGCCTTTCCTGGATGGTACTGAATCGAGCAATCATAATCTTTCAAAAACTCCATCCATCGTCGCTGCCTCATGTTCAAGTCCTTCTGAGTGAACAGGTACTTGAGACTCTTATGATCGGTGAATATATCAAATATCTCACCGTAGAGGTAATGTCGCCAGATCTTGAGAGCGAATATAACTGCTGCTAACTCGAGATCATGCGTCGGGATAATTTCTTTCATGGTCCTTCAGCTTGCGAACCATACGCAATGACCCGTGTTGATTAAGCACATAGCCTAATCCGCCATAGGAAGCATCACTATATACTGCAAAACCTCCACTGCCGGAAGGTATAGCAAGCACTGGTGCTGTAGTCAAGCGGCGCTTTAGCCCCTAAAAGCTCTGCTCACACTACTCTGTCCAATCGAACTTTGCATTCTTTCTTGTAAGTCGTAAGCCGGACCCGATATCTTTGAGAAACCCTCGACAAATCGCCGATAGTACCGCCAAACCAAGGAAACTTACCTCAGAATCGCCGAGGTTGTTCCCATGTCACCACAGAATCTATCTTTGTGGGATCCACCGAGATACCCGATTCGTAGACTACGTGGCCCAAGAAATCCCGCCAAGCCAAAACTCACACTTCATCGAGTTTGGCATACAACCGATGGTCCCCGAGTGTTTGAAGAGCCATCTTGAGATCTTGCATGCTCCTCTCTGGTTTTCGAATAGATGAGGATGTCATCTACGAAAACTACCACAGATTTATCAAGATGTGGTTTGAACACCCTGTTCATCAGGTCCATGAAAGATGCAGGCGCATTCGTCAATCCAAATGGCATTACTAGAAACTCATAGTGACCATAACGCGTCCGAAACGTAGTCTTGGATATATCTTCCGCCTTGATCTTGAGCTGGCGATAGCCTGACCTCAGATCAATTTTCGAAAAGAACCTTGCACCTTGCAATTGATCAAACAAGTCGTCTATCCGCGGAAGAGGGTAACGATTCTTAATCGTCATCTTGTTGAGCTGCCTATAATCGATACACAGACGCATCGATCCATCCTTCTTTTTCACAAATTGGCACCCCAAGGAGAGACACTCGATCGAATAAAGCCTTTGTCTAATGACTCAAGTCGCTTCGAAGTTCTCTTCAACTCAAAGAGCGCCATCCGATATGGAGCTTTAGATAACGGTTCTGTACCCGGCACTAGCTCAATCGCGAACTCAATCTCTCGGTCAGGTGGTAATCCAGGTAAGTCCTCTGGAAAGACATCAGGATAATCGCAAACCACCTTGATAAGAGCCAAGTCGTTCTTCTTCTCGGTAGAATCTTGCAAATAGGCCAGATACCCACTGCAACCATTCTTCATCATACGCTCAGCTTTAAAGGCTGAAACCAACGTTGCAACCTTGGATTTGACTCCACAGAATCGGAAGGATTTTCGCTTTGGTGGTCGGAAGGTCACTATCTTCCGAAGACAGTCCACGCTCGCGTGATAAGCTGCCAACCAATCCATTCCGAGAATGACGTCGAACCCTTCCATGCTCAATGTAATCATGTCGGTCACTGTCTCGTGCTCATCAATCATCACGATGATCGATCATCGACATGTCAGACAAGACATACATCGAACTTCCCGTAGGAATCTTGACATCTAGAATGAAAGCAAGGGGTTCGGGAGTAATACCTAACTTCTCTGAGAAGGAAGGAGTAATAAACGAGTGTGTAGACCAAGGGTCTATAAGTACTCGTGCTTCAATTTTATTCATGTCGTCTCGATTACTCATCATAAGTGTACCTTTAGTTAAAAAGTTTGTTAATCATATATACCATGATTCTTTTGTGGTGTAACATACTTGACTTGAATTTAAATTTAAACAATAATAATTGAATCAATGCATAAATGACGTCTCAACTTATAAGCCCGGAACCTGGCGTAGGTCACGTCGACTTCTTGGCGAGAAGGACCGTAAAGTCCGCCCTTTCTCAATAGTAGGACAATCCTTGATCATGTGACCAACCTGTCCACACCTGAAGCATCCTCCAGTGTTCCGCCTGCAATCCTCTGTCTTATGTGGTTTCCCACATCTTGCACACTGGGTAGAAACAGGAGTAACGGTGATCCTCTCGAATCTGAGCCATGAAGCTCCACTTGCAGAGTGCTCCGGCTCAAAGAAAGGTCGCCCCGGTGACGTACTCGAGGTCTCGATAGGAAGACGTCACTGGTCCTGAAGCAACAGCCGGTCTAGAATATGATGGCTGACTAGGGTAGGGAGGAGGTTTAGAGAACCTCGGCTTTTTATTCACCTGCTCTGAAGCACTCTGCTGTCCCTGACCAAACCTATTTTTATTACCCCGCTTGCCTCAAGATCGCTTTTGAATATCTTCCTCTGCAATGAGGGCCTTGGACATCACACCAGCATACGTCTCCATTTCCCACATCGACACCCTCTCCTGAATGTTCGACCTCAAACCTCTCTGAAATTTCTGAGCTCTCATCAGCTCAGTGGCCACATGTAGGGGTGCAAATCGGAAAGTCTATCAAATTCGCGCCATACTCACAAGACCGACATCTCATTACATTTCAATTCGATAAATTGAACCTCCCAACGATTACGATGATCTTGGGAAATCTTCGATCGTTGAACGTCTCCACGAACTCGCCCAAGTCCATGGAGTATTGGGGTAGTCCCGCTCTCTCATCTTGGAAGCAGACTTCCACCACGGTGGCCTCTCCCAAAGTTTGAAAGATGCCCAGTACTTTCTCGACATCGCAGACACCAACACTTCAAATATTTTCTATCTCATCCTGCCATGCCTCGACTTCCATCGGATCCGTCTGCCCTGAGAATGTAGGAGGTCTCATCCTCCTAAACTTCTGCTCTGTCTATCAATGGCAGCCGTCTATGGCCATATTAGTAGCCAAGGCTGCCAATACCTGTCTACATTCCTCTGTCTTGCCTAGGGTTCCCAAAGGCTGCATTAGGGCGGAAGCAACTCCCTCCGCCATATGAGGTGCCTACGCCCTCATCAATCTCCGTAAGGTCCCTCTATACCTCGGCCTCTGCCTCTAAACGGTGGAGGCATGCTGATCTGTCATTAACAATAACAATTAGATCAGTAATTAATTGTTAGAAATAATCTAACCCCTAGTCCTAAGACTCTGAACCTAGAGCTGCTTCGATACCAACTACGACTTTTCCAATCCCTAAGGTATAGGAAATGTTCATCAACTTATTGATCAAATGTAAGCCGAACAACATAAACAAAGGTCTAAAGACAGAGGCAACATAGTTAATCCAAAAACCAAAAGCTTCATATAACAAAATTAGATATATCACTGTGAGGAACCAAAAAGAACCGCCGGTGATAGCCAATCCGATCACCTAAAATAGAGGTTCACAATAATGGTTCCTCGAGTGATATCAAAAAGAACAAAATAAGGCCTAGGGCCCAATATTCAAAACAATATTCAGACAAAATACAAAAAAAAAAATAGGATCTAAAGGTCAAGGGAAGAACTCCTCAAAGAGCAAGTCTAATTCCTCCTCGAGAATATAATCGTAATCCTCGATCCCAAATCCCTCAAGACTGGACGATATAGTCGAGGTGAGCTAATGACCAAGCTCAATAAGGGAAGACAGGTCTATTTGCATTTCTTATAAGTAAAAGTTTTTCAAAAGACGAAATCAAATCAAATATGGTTTTTCAATGATGCTTTTCAAATTAAATCTCCAGTTCTAATCCTGAGTCAAAAACTGATCATAAAATTTAAAGTGTTCAAAATGTTCTGATTTAGCATGCTTCTTGTCTTAAATTTATAACTTAATTTTATCTCCCAAATTTCCTATAGCATGAGAGCAGACTACGTGACCGATGGGAAGACCCTCATCGACCATCGCTGCTTCATGAACCCATTTCGAAAATGCAACAAGCCCCTACGCTATGAGGGAAACTTGCGCCAAAGATTTACCGTCAACACGGTTGGTGGAATCTAGGGCATCGTACGTATGAACCCAAAATCAAATGCAGATGCTAACACGTATCCAAGCTTATTATTCATATCATATACTGATTTTTCAAAGTTCTGATTCAAATTTAACTGAGGTTCTGATTCAAATTTAACTGTGGTTCTGATTCAAATTTAACTGTGGTTCTGATTTCTAATGCTTCTTATTTATGACAAGGTTTGCAAATTTTCGGATTATATCATATGTTCAAAGTTTTAATTTCACTTTGTGTAATGAATTTTCTATATTTCATGCTTCTAAAACTAACCTGATTTATGACTGTTTATGCTTATAATTTATGCAAATAATAGTTTGGATTCCCCTACCTTAACCAAGCAAATTCAAAGGCATGCATAAGCAATCCTCTCCAAGGACTCCCAATTGACCAAAACCTACATATATTAACACCCTGAGTGTTAATATACAACCCAAAAATTAATCCAAAGGCTCATAAAACAAAAAATCCAATCAAAAATAAAAAAGCCAGAACTGGACAGAATTCGACCATCGATTTTAAATTCGATGGTCGAATTTGAAATTCGATGGTCGAATTTGAAATTCGATGGTCGATTTGAAATTCGACCATCGAATTTCAGAATTCTGTTTTAAAGCTAAAATCCCATTTTCGACTGTCGATTTCCAAATCGACAGTTGATTTCCAATTTCGACAGTCGATTTTGAAAATCGATAGTCGATTTTCTCAGGTACTGTGGCTGTAACTTTTAACATGCTCGGATTCTTTTGCATATTTCCTACACAGCCATTCCATCATTTCTATTGAATTCAAAACTTACATTCTTAACAAAAATCAAACAATTTTGCATAAGGAGGTTTTAAGGCATACCTCTTGTAGCTTAATGCGTTGCTTTCTTTGAACCGATTCACGTCCGGGAAAGATCTCCAAGCTCAATGATTTTAGATCTTCAAATTAGTCCAATAAGAAGGGTGGTTACAACCACTTCACTCAATAAAATCACACAGATTTTCACCCTCTCCACATCACTCTTCTCTTTCAATTAATTCACACTGATCAGAATTGAGGCACTACTCTGATCAATGGTTGAGATGGAGAGAGGAACTCTAAAACTTCCAAGATCTAAAGATCACAAGCAGCCCAAAAGTTTCCTATTTGGTTTCCAACCGAAAGAGAGAAGTGTATTTTCTCTAAACTCTCTCTCTCTTTATAATATGTAAACAAAGCATACAAAAATCTAGATTTTTGTATTTGCAACTTATCCACTTTAGTTTGAGAGCATATCTAGTGTTAACCACTAACACCAACCCAATAGTATAAGTCATCGACTTCATGACTTGCACACCTCTCGATACCAAATCCTTTGGCCATTAGTCTTACCATAGCCTTAGCTTACCAAAAGTTCAAAAATATTCTACAGTATTTTCTGGGCACGCTTACCGAGGTAAACGAAAATATGCCGAAAATATCAGGGATATTACAATTCGGGATGGCGACGTCTATGAATTAGACGCGTAATTAATATTATTGGACATGTAAGGATTCGATGTGATCCTTGGCATGGATTGGCTGTCTCATCATTGTGGGACAGTGGATTGCAAGAACAAAGTTGTTATTTTCCGACCTAACACAAGGAGATCATTTCAATTTCGAGGAGAGAGATCGACACAGGTGCCACTCATCTCGACAGTCAGAGCTGAACATTTGATTAAAAAAGGGTGTAACAGTTATTTGGCATTCCTGAAGGGAGATAAAGAAGAAAAGAATGTTATTTCCGAGATAGCAGTAGTGCGAGAATTCGAAGACGTATTTTCAGAGGGATTGCCGGGATTACCTCCAGAGAGAGAAGTGGAATTCGCTATCGACTTAGCACCAGGAACGGAGCCTGTTTCGAAAGCACCATACAGGATGGCTCCTGTTGAGTTGAAGGAGCTGAAAGAGCAGTTACAAGAGCTCATGGATAAAGGGTTTGTAAGACCGAGTGTGTCTCCATGGGGAGCACTGATCTTATTTGTGAAAAAGAAAGGTGGGTCGATGCGGTTGTGCATTGACTATCGATAATTGAACAAACTCACTGTAAAGAATCGATACCCTTTGCCTAGAATAGATGACTTATTTGACCAGTTGCAAGGAGCAAAGTATTTTTCCAAGATCGATCTGAGATCTGGATACCATCAGTTGAGAGTCAAGACCGAGGACATTCAGAAAACTGTATTCAGAACACAGTATGGACACTATGAATTTTTAGTGATGCCATTTGGGTTGACGAACGCACTGGCGTCGTTTATGGATTTAATGAATCGGGTGTTTAAGCCACAACTGGACTGCTGCATCGTCGTGTTCGTTGATGACATCCTGATATACTCTAAATCGAAGACGAAGCATGAAGAACACTTACAAGTCACTCTGTAAACGTTGCGTGAACACCAATTGTACGCCAAACTCAGCAAATGTGAATTTTGGTTAGAAGAGGTCAACTTTTTGGGACATGTCATCTCAAAGTATGGTGTCACAGTAGATCCCGCTAAGATCGAAGCAGTAGTAAACTGGGAGCAACCAAAGACCGTGACCGATGTCCGAAGTTTCCTTGGACTAGCAGGTTATTATCGATGTTTCGTTGAGGGGTTTTCAAAGATATCGGGACCTCTTACGAGGCTTACAAGAAAGGATTCAAGATTTGAGTGGAGTGAAGCGTGCGAGAAGAGTTTTTAGGAACTCAAGAAGAGACTCACTTCAACTCTAGTTTTAGCCATTCCTTCAAGCAGTGGAGGATTCACAGTCTATAGTGATGCTTCGTATAACGGTTTGGGTTGCGTGCTCAACTAACACAAAAAGGTGATAGCTTATGGGTCAAGACAGTTGAAAGAGCATGAGAAGAACTAGCAGCGGTCATATTTGCATTGAAGATTTGGCGACATTATTTATATGGGGAGACTTTTGAAATCTTCACCGACCATAAGAGCCTCAGATACTTATTTATGCAGAAGGAACTTAACATGAGGTAACGCAGATGGATGGAGTTCCTCAAGGACTATGACTGTTCCATACAGTACCATCCAGGCAAGGCTAATGTGGTAGCCGATGCCTTGAGTTGGAAGAATTCAGCGCAGCTAGCTAGTTTGATTTTGGGTATGCACCGATGGAAGTTATTTGAAGATCTGGTATTATATGGTGGAAACATCGAGTCGCAAGCTACATGAGTTTTTTTAGCTAACATATGAGTGAGATCGATGATATTTGAACACACGCGAACTACAGATGAAAAACTCGGTACTAACCAAGATCCGTCAAGAGGTAGCGGAAGGCATCAGATCAGAATTCTCAATCAGGGAAGATGGTTCCTTATTGTTTAAGGGTCGATTTTGTATTCCGAACACTGTCGATCTACGACGAACCATTCTCGATGAGACTCACAAATCAAATTACACCATCCACCTCGACAGCACGAAGATGTACCATGATTTAAAAAGGAATTACTGGTGGAAAGGTCTGAAGCAAGATGTGGCAGAGTACGTCTCACGGTGCTTGACGTGTCAGCAAGTGAAGATTGATCACAGACACCCTGCGGGGTTATTACAACCTTTGCCAATACTAGAGTGGAAATGGGAATCAATCTCTATGGACTTCATCGTTGGACTACTGCGCACTGCAAATAGATATAATGCCATTTGGGTAATCGTGGACTGACTGACCAAGTCAGCACACTTCCTACCTTACAACACGATGTACACGACAGGAAAACTCACAGAATTATATATGAAGGAGATAGTACGCCTACACGGAATCCCAAGCGGTATCGTTTCTGATCGTGATCCACTATACACATCAAAATTTTAGAAGAAATTTTAAAAAGGAATGGGAACACGACTGGACTTTAGTTTAACTTTTCATCCACAAATAGATGGGCAAATAGAGTGAGTCAATTAACTAATAGAAGACATGCTCAGAGCGTGTATGTTAGAGCTGCAAGGATCGTGAGATCAGCACTTACCATTGATCGAGTTTACGTACAACAACAGTTTTCAGTTGAGCATTGGAATGGCATCGTATGAAGCCTCGTACGGAAGGCGATGTAAATCACCCATCAATTGGGAAGAAACTGGAGAAAAATTTGTTTTGGGACCCAATTGCTTGAAGATAACGCCGCCGTTGTCCGTATGATTAGAGAAAGACTAAAGATGACTCAAAGTAGGCAGAAAAGCTATGCCGATATCAAGCGAACCAGTGTGAACTATAAGGTGGGTGAACATGTGTTTGTAAAGGTGTCACCTATGAAAGGCGTGATGAGATTTGGAAAGAGAGGGAAGCTAAGTCCACGCTATCTCGGACACTTCGAGATTTTGGGTCGGGTGGGCAAAGTCGCATATCGCATTGGATTACCACCAGTGTTAGATCGAGTACATAATGTTTTCCACATTTCTATGCTCAAAAAGTATATGGGTGACCCTTCCCACATTTTGGAAGGTCAACCATTGGAGATGCACGAAGATATGAGCATGATAGAAGAACCGGCGAATATATTGGATAGAAAGGAACAAGTGCTACACACCAAAGTTATTCCCTTAGTGCTTGTCCAATGGAAGAATCATCCGGCCGAAGAAGCAACGTGGGAACGTGAGGCGGATGTCAGAGAACAATATCCCAACTTGTTCGAAAATGCTAACTAGGTAGTTCTATTCAAAATAACAATATGTAATAGTTGGCAGTATAAAAGTCTCTATTTTTAAATGAATGATTGAATTTTATTGAAAATTTTAGCATATTAACTCCAAATTATGTTAGAACCAACATTTTGTGTGAAAAAATTTCAGATGTACAACATCGAAAACTAGTGGTGAGAACTATTGATGATACGAGCTTAAGAGCAACAGAAAAAACATTTTTGGGCTCGCTCGGGCGATAGCTTATGATCACTCGAGTGAGCCACATAAAATCATAAATAGAAGACGCTTGGCTCGCTCGAGCGAGCAATAGTCCTCGCTCGAGCGAGACATATTGATCGCTCGAGCGAGGATTTACAACCGCTTGAGCGAGGTCAGAGTATATAAAGTGGGTGGATTACTGTTCTTTTATTTCTGCTTCACGCGAAGAGAGTTGCCGAGCGAGGGTGTAGGGTTTTCTTTTCAATCTTCAAGCTCTTCCGTCCGATTCAAGCAGGATTCGGGCGATCCGATCCGTCAAAAACATCCCAAAAGGTGAAATCTACACTATTCCTACCTTATTTCATTCATAAAATCTTCTTTGAATATCAATGGCTTCAACCTAGAAAATGGGTGGCAATTCGATCGCCATCATCGCGCAACCAAGCGCCGTAGGCACCACAACCACCCCCATCCACACCTCCTACCCCAATCCAACTAAATGAGTGGTGGGGATAAAAAAATTTTGGGACTGAATGGGAGATCCATCCCTCTTGTTTTGGGGATCCGACGCCCACCCAATGGACTTCAAATTTTCTCACAAACAATCACCTACGACCATTGTTGACACCTTTTGGAGCTCGGTACTATTCGAGACTCGTAAAACTGTTTTACCAAACACTAAGAACAAATGTGAGTGAGGACACTATCCTCGTCGCCATTAATGGGAAGGAACTTATTTTCGGCAGTGCCAATGTCTCCACTGTTATGCAATGCCAAGATACATACGCACCAAGCCCACTTTCTCTACCACCTTTTTCTGGGAACGTAGGCTTCCCGACCATCATTGCAGATATTACTGGCGGCGCCACCGCATCAGGCCAATCGATCACCCGATCCCAACTACCGCCACACATGTGGTTTTTAGACATTGTGTTTAAGAAGAATTTACACCCGACCGGCCATGACCAAGAGCGTCGCGAAACAATTTTGTGGGCTCTGCACTCCGCTTTCCACAACAGGTGGTTTAGCGCTCTGATGGTGGTCATCAAAGGCATGGCGCATGCCCATAAAAGAAACCTAAGGGGTGTTATTCCTCCACCGATCAACCGACTACCTTATGCTCGTTGATTTTCCGACTCCTTGATTCATGAAATGGGAAGGAGGGATTTCAGATCAGGACAGACGAGCTCGTGCTCACCGATAATGTCGTTCCATTCCTCGCCTAAGACCTAAGCCGAAATATGAAGAACCTCCAAAATAGTGTGAATAAGAAGAGAGATCGTCAGATTTCCCGGCAAGCGACGCAACAAACACCGACGGGACCGACTGCTCCCTCCACTTCGTCTTCACAACCCTTACCTGCCACCGACAGCAGTATGATGCAGGAGATCCTCCTACAGGGGCGGGAGATCAGATTACATCAGCGGTTCCAGGAGTTGCTCCTCATAGACCTCATGGGCCATGCGTATCCGCAGACGTACAAAGAGCGCATCGGTGCTATGCGAGATGCTATTTTTGGCGCATCTAGCTCCGGCCCTGCTACGAGGACCACTACAGCTGGTGCCACTGCTGCCAGGGGGGACGATGACGATGATGATGATGATGATGATGATGATGGGGACGAGGATGACGACGATGATTATGAGGATGAGGAGTATGAGCAGGATGACGATTAGGTTGTCATCTATTAATTGAAAAAAAAAAAAAATTTGTGAAAAATATTGAAATGAAATATTTGATTTTGTGACGTAATATTTTAGCATTTTGGGGTTTGGATACAATCGTGACATGAGTGTCACAAAAATTTAAGTGTTTTACTTTATATAGCATCTGCGTGTATGATATCATGTGGTTAACTTTATATCATATATTATATTGATATTATGACTGTAGGAATATCTGATGATATATATATATATATATATATATATATATATTTTTTATCTACGAGGAATGTATGGTTAGGTTGTATAATAACATGTGGATTATAATTGCTCAATGCAGGTTTCTTTGGGTCATTGGACCCCATATGTTAATTACCTGACTAGGTAAAAATAAGCCTATTCGACATTTTTCCAGTCGTACTCGATTTCCTAGGGTATCATCGATTTTCGCGGACGAAAATCTTATAAGGTGGGGTGAATGTCATAACCCCAAATTTTTAGGAATCGTGCACGTCATATACCATGCACGTGTATCACATATCATGCACGTGTATTTGTGATTCGCAAGGAAACCAAAAACTATATATATACACTATGTGTGTATATGTGAAACATTCTATCTTTCACTATATAAGTGAAAGTGGGGAGGAGAGTCTCTCCTACGTAACCTAATTTAGCATAGATAGAGAGAAGGTAAAATAGAGAGAAAGAGGAGAAGGTTATGTGAAAGAGGAGGAGAGGTTTGTTGGTTTTAAGCAGTAGAGAACTTTGGAAATTTTTGCGTTTAGTCGGAGCTTGGATCAAACTATAGGAGATCTATCGATTAAGGTATGGTTTTAGATGCTTACGTATGTTTTAAGTAGAGTATAAACTACTAGCCTAATGATCCTTGACATTAATAAACCTCTCATGTTGAAGGAAATAGTCCTCGAACAGATAGAGGACTTCTATCTTTACGTGGCTCGCTCGAGCAGTCTAAATGGCTCGCTCGAGTGAGGACAGAAGGAATAATCTAAGCATTACTATATTTTAGGCTCGCTCGAGTGAGACCCACAGTGAAGGAGAAGCTCGCTCGAGCGAAGCATCACATAGAGCTCTAGGTATCTCGATATACAACCGCTCGAGCGATGAATAGTGCTCACTCGCGCGAGGGCTGAATGCCTCATGGTGACCGCTCAAGCGATGAATAAAATCGCTCGAGAGATGAATAATGACCGCTCGAGCGATGAATAGTAATTAGTCGAGCGATGAATAATGACCGCTCGAGCGATGAATAGTAATCGCTCGAGCGATGAATAATGACCGCTCGAGCGATGAATTGTGATCGCTCGAGCGAGGCTAAGTGACCGCTTGCGCGAGGAATTACACGATTTTCTCATTTCTTTTAGTATAAATTATGAGAGCTGTGTTTCCAAGGGTTCTAGCGACCATTCTAAGTAAATTTGTAACACATGCGATGTAGGTGTGACGTGAGTTGTTACGCGTGAACCTCTACGAGAAAGGAGCGCGTTGGAGTTTGCTTGAGGTAGGGAATATCTTGAAACATGTACTTTAATTCGTCGAAATCATGTATGTAGAGTACTTTATATATGTAGAATATCTTAAGAAAATGGGCATGTATTAAATGTGTTTCCAAAATGTGTATGTGTGTGTGTGAATTCAAATGGTGCCATGAAGTCCCTAGGAGATGTAGAAATATAACAATGAGCATCTGAATAAGGCATTATACCAGGAGCATCCCAGGGATGCAGATGAAACCAAATGGTGAAACAAAAGAAGAGTGATAAGGCCTAATGTGATAAAATTAGCACAATCACGGTGAATAACTATATGTAGAGCACATTTTATATTTTTGTTATTTAAGATTTGAGTAGAATACCCCACCGACGTGGCGGGATACCCACGACTGACTCGGCAGGATATCTGTGACCGATACGACGAAAAAATCGTACACCTTTGGTACATCCCAGGGATGTTGAATTGAGAATAGACCCCGTCGCCTAAGAGAAAGGAGCCTTGGTGGTATTAAATTTTAATATTTAACAAGTGTCTATTTAGACGACGATAGTGGGTATTCCATCGGGGCTCGATGCTATATTGCTCGGGGACTACTTAAATTAAGATTTAAATGATTAGGCCGAATCTGTTACTATACTAGTAAGATGAGAATAAAGAAAGTCATGCAAAGTAACAGTTATATCTATCATTTTATTTCCGATTATTTCAATTGTCTTTCAGCAGTTCTATCAGATAAATTGTGCCTTTAAACTATTTTAACATATATGTGAGAGTTTAATTTATATGTTCACTGTGTTTCCCTATTGAGCTAGGATGTAGCTCACCCCTTAGACTATACGTCATGTGTCCGATTAGCGGCAATGAGAGACTTACAGAGACGTTGATCCGAGGATTCGGATTCTGGCATACCACGTAGTGTCAGAGCCTCCTCCTGAGGAATTCTTCTAGGAGACCCATTGCATACTTTGAGTGTGAGCTGAGAGTATTAGGTACGGCTTGGTATGTCAAGCCTCTTTTTTGAATGTAATTAAATACCTTGATTCTTTTGGTAACCAGCTAGGGTGAACAGTTATCATCGATGGTTCGGGTCAGTTCTTATGCCCATAAATTGGCATGGGACTAGAACTGTCCTTGGAGTTTCTTTTTATTTTAAATGCATGAAAACTTGTTTAGAGTAGATTCATGTGCTTTACTTGTAGTCTTTGGCTTGATTATACCAATGCTCCGTATAAAATCGCAGGGCACGACCTTGAAAGTCGTGCTGATGGCACAGGTTTCGGGGTGCCAAAATCCGGGCTGTCACACGAAAGCTTGCCGATAAAAATTCTGACAAAAATTCAAAGGCCAGAAATAGGGCAAAATTCGACCCTCGAATTGAAATTCAACCCTCAAATTTCCCAGGTCTGTGTTTGTTCAAAATTGGATCTTCGGACCCATTCGCTTAATCAACCACAGTCTATTTTTCTCTACAAAAAAACACCCTAAATCTACTCTAAGCAACGCACAAATATTTAGCTCAAAAGAGGTTTAAGAGTCTACCTCTTGAAGTTTAGTCCGTCGATCCCGTTGCACCAATCTCAAGCATCGGAACTAATCTTCGAGGTTTAATCGGTTTGAACCTCCAAATCAATCCACTCTAACCTTGCTTCAACAGCACAGGTCTGGCTCACACAGAACTATCCTCTCCCCTATCCTTCTCTTTCAATAGCTTAAACCGATCAGAAATTCAACACCAAGTTTATCAATGGTTGGGATAGGGAGAGGAATTCACAATCTCACAAGATCTAAGATCAAGGATAAGGGGCAAGGGTTGTAAATTCATATTCAAACGAGTGAGAGAGAGAAGTGAAACTTCTCCTCAAAGCCCCTCTCTATATAATATAAAAAAAAACCAAATATCTAGATTTTTGTAATTACAACTCTATCCACTTAACTTGAAACTACATCCGGCGTTAAGTCCATATACAAGACTTAGCGTGTAAGTTACCAAAAATGAAACATCCACAAGTCCGAAATAAAAATCCTTTGGTCACTATTCTCATCATACCCTGCGCTATCCAAAAACCCAAAAATATCCCACAACTTTTCCTGGGCACGCTTATCGAGATAAATGAAAAACAGGTATAAAATATCAGGGATATTACATTATCCCCTCCTTGGCAATTTTCGTCCTCGAAAATATAAACTGTCGCAAAGCATTGTGCAAAAATGCAATAGACATACAAAACGAAAACTAATGGAAAAAACATGGGCCACAGTGCGATGGCCTCATAGGGCACGCAAGTCAAGGGATGGGATCCATCGTATCCTGGACTATAGTGGATTGCATCCATACATGTTTACATGTGGCACTAGAAGGGCTATAGTGGATTGCATCCATACATGGATGTCAACACCCCGAGTGTCACGTGCTGGGAAACAACCGCACCATGACTCATGAAAACACGATGAAATCAAAACACAAAGGCGAACAAGTGCGAAGCATAAGTGTAGAAAGCCAGAATAAAAGAACATGATCCCACCACACAAAAGTAGAAAGAGATATAACGGTACATGCCCACATACCAAAAGCCATAAGTTCAAAATAATACAAAAGAGAGATATATGACAAGATCCATAGTAAAACAATTTACAAAACGAAACAAAACCAAAGCGGTCTCTCCAATATCCCAAACAAAAAGTATAAAGGAAATAGCAGAGATAGAACCACCAGGTTCTAAGAAAATCCATTCCGTAGATAAAAATAAGTACAAGCCCCAAAAAGAATAAAAAACAACATAACAGCTCAAGGCTGATCTAAAACTCCCCCGCAGCAGCTGGACCAGCCTGAACCTAGTCACCGCCTCCACCATCAGTATCATCGTCGTCCGAACCATTAACACCCGCATTTATAGGCATGATGGGACCGGTGCCCGATGTCAAAGGGTGGTGAACTGATGCTCGGATGTCGGCCATGTATGTGGCATAGTCCGTGGAAAAAGCATGTTGCATCAAATAGGTGAGAGCCTCGCCATGAATGTCCAACTCCTGACGAATGGAGCTGGTATGGTGTGTGAGCTCCTGAATCTGCTGGCGCACTATAGTCATCTGGCGAGTGAACTTAGATAGGGTGAGTACATCGGTCTGTGGGGGCTGGTCGGGTGCAGGAGCATCAGGCTCTGGTGCTACGTGCTCGGCATCCTCCTCTTCATCATCCTCATCCGGTACGATGGCACCCTTGGGAGCTTTAAGCAGTCAATTGTAGGTTCGACCCCAACTGACAAGGTTACACAGCTTTAGACCGTCCATGGATTGCGGCTCAGTAGGGGGAATCTCATATGCTGGGCCTGCACGATAATTTTCAATCATTACCGAAATTAAGCGAGCATATGGGATTCCCTTCTTCGGTTTCTTCACTTGCTTGCCCATCTTCTCCTTAAGTTTAATGATCCCCTTAAATATAATTTTCGGGGCATTGAACCAACGCTCCTTAAAAGCAGCGAATAAAATCTGTTGAATGGGATCTCGACGCTCAGATTTGTGGCTGAATAGGTAAAGGGTGGCCTTGAAAATCAGGTCTAGAATCCACATCGAGTCGGGCATTTGTGACTGGGTGATAGCCTTACCAGACCCATGACGCCCTTGGGTCATTTGTGCCATAACCTCCTGAACCGGGACAGATTTAGGGAAAGGAGGACCCAAACCCATAGTCGATGAATGTGAGGTCGGGCAGCGCATTGCCACAGCAATGCTGTCTAGGTCAAAGGCGTAATCACGCCCATCTATTGTGGTATAAATCTTCTTCCCATCCTCTCGATGCATGCGCTGATAAAACAAGCGCACTAAACGAGGATAAAAATGGTCACTAAAAGCGGCACAAAGAGAGGTCAATTGAGCTTTCTCCAAATAGTTGGAAGTCGACTGAGTAGTGGTCTGTTGATCAAACAATTCAGGATGAAAGACCCACTCAGTAGCAAAGCCCTTGATGCTCCAAAATTCATTTGGTTGCTCTCTAATTGGTTGGGGCACAGGTTGCACTGGGGTTGGAGTCGGCTAGGGTGGTGGCTAAGCCGATTGTGAAGGTTGGCTTGAAGAGCCAGCTCTAGAAGCCGGCCGTTTGGAGGTAGGGACACTGGCGGTAGGTTGTTTCTTGGGTCCCATGAATGAAAAAGCAAGCAACCAACCCAAAAAAAAAAATGAAAAATAAAATTGAAAAACTACAAAAAATGAGGGTTTTACCTCTGTAGAGAACCCCCAAATTGGTTGCTAAAGCTTGCAATCCACACCCAAAGTCAAACCGGGTTGAAGCCTCCTTGGTGTCCAGCCAAAATTGCAAGAAAAACACAGAGAGCACAAAAACCCCAAACCCTAACTCTGTTTGCAACAAGCAAAAGAAAACAAATGACAAAACCCTCAAATCCGGGTTGTCATAACCCGATAAATTCGATCCTCGAATTGAAATTCGATGGTTGAATTTAAATTCGACCCTTGATTTCAAAATTGACCCTCGAATATCCAAATGTTTGCCAGGCTTAAAATTTTGCCTCAAACTGGCTGGGTACTGTTCATACAAAATCAACCCTCCCTTTTGGAATTTGACCCTCAAATTTCTCGATACCTGTTGCCTTTAAAAATTCAAAATTTTTGAATTTTGGTCCATTGTCGTGGGTCCGAATTGACCCCCCTTGAGCCCTTTTCATGCCAATTATGGAACCCGGCTATGACGCAAGTATCAAGTCGAAAGTAACTTGTAAAAGTAAACGAAGTAGCTTAATATTTGACCCGATTTATTTCATATGAAGAGTAGTGAGTAACATCCACTTATAGACATAACGCCCAAAATTTTCATGTCACCTTAAAGTAGGAATTTTGTTTAAGTAGCACACCGAAATTTTACAGACAGAGAAAAATCTTATTGCACCTCTAAATGGGTATATATATATATATAAATAAGAAGTACATAAAAAAGGTCCAATGTCTAAACATCCCATAGGCATTTTCTCAACAAGGTCAATCAAAAAGGTGCGGGAATTGTTCTCGGAGCTCAGCTTCGCACTCCCAGGTGGCTTCGTCTAGAGTATGATTCCTCCATCGGACGAGAACCAAAGGAATCCTCTTAGTGCGTAGGATCTGCTCCTTGCGATCCAAAATCTAAATCGGGTCCTCGATCACCATTAAACCATCCTGAAGCTCGATGGGTTGGTAATCAAGCACGTGAGTCGGGTCCCGTATGTATCGACGCAGCATCGACACATGGAAAATGTTGTGCATGCCAGATAATTGCGGTAGTAACGCCACTCGGTATGCAACCTCTCCGACTCGGCCTAATATCTCAAAAGGCCCAATGTACCAACGGCTCAGCTTCCCTCTTTTTCCGAATCGCATAACGCCTTTCGTAGGCAAAATTAGAACAAAAACATTATCGCCGACCTGAAAATCCACATGTCTCCGCTTGAGATCAGTGTAGCTTTTCTGACGACTCTGAGCTATACGTAGTCTCTCGCGAATCAACCGAACCATCTCAGTCGTACGCTCGACTATCTCAGGTCCAATAATGAGCTTCTCACCCACTTCTTCCCAGTTCAACGACGATCTGCACCGTTGTCCATATAAAGCCTCGAACGGTGCCATACCGATGCTAGCTTGGAAGCTATTGTTGTAAGCGAACTCAATCAGAGGTAAGTGTTGGTCCCATGACCCGTGAAAATCCAACATGCAAGCTCTTAGCATGTCCTCTATGATTTGATTCACTCTCTCAGTTTGGCCATCAGTCTGTGGGTGAAATGCTGACCTGAAGTCGAGACGAGAACCCATTCCTTCTCGAAACCACTGCCAAAACTATGAAATAAACAACAGATCCCTGTCCAACACAATACTAGCCAATATCTCGTGCAGTCGAACGATCTCCTTAAGGAATAACTCTGCAAGTCTACTGGCTGTATATGCAGTATTATACGATAGGAAATGAGCAGACTTGGTTAGCCGATCGACAATGACCCAGATGGCATTGTTCTTCCTTAGTATTTTCGACAAACCTAAAATAAAATCCATCAAAATGGCTTCCCATTTCCACTCAGGTATAGGTAAAGGTTGCAATAAGCCCGTTGGATTCTGATGATCAACCTTAACCTGCTAACAAACCAAGCATCGCGATACGTACTCAGTGACATCGCGTTTCAAACCTCGCCACCAGAAACTCCTCATCAAGTCCTGATACATCCTTGTGCTACCAGGATGTATGGCATACATGGATTTGTGAGCCTCTTCCATAATGGTGTCCCGTAGCTCAGTACTCGTCGGTACATATACACGGTCGCGAAACAACAAGGTCCCATATGCTCGAATGGAGAAATCCTTCTTCCTTCCACTTTCCACATCTTGTCTGATCGTCATCAGCTCATTGCCGGTCATCTGAAACTTCCTGATATTCTCGAAGAGCGTAGGGCGCAGTACAAGTGTAACCATCAATGCTCCCGAGCCTTTCACATCAAACCGCGAGCTTCCTAAGGCCATATCTTCCAAAAGCTTCTATATCTATATCTGTTAAGTGGTGAAAAATACCACTTTTCACCCTTTAACCTGACCATTGATGGACTTGTGAGCACACTAATAAGCCTCTGTTGAGTGTATTTTGTAGATAACAATAAAAGCCGGTAATAATGCAGAAAACTACTTAAGAATGCCCCCATAGAAGCCATCTCTCAGCACCATGTAACCCCAGCAACATAACAAGGGGAAGGACGTGAAGATAGGTCCAAAACATCCTATCGAGAGGATGTTTGAAGACTTCGATAGGAGCTGAGGGTTAAAAGGAAGGAATTCGTGTAGTTGAGAAGGGTTCGATAGGATCAGAAGGCAGAGAAAGGAAGAATTCATATAGAAGTGAAGAATTCGTCAGGATTCAAGAACCTATCGAGCAGTTGGAAGAAAAAGAGAATTCAACCTATCGAAAGCTGACTTGAGAGAAAAAGGAGACCTATCGAAAGATTCCCTGAACCTATCGAATGGTCCACTGAACCTATCGAAATAGAAGTGTTGGGATAATACCTATCGCAGAATGATTTGAACCTTTCGATAGGAATAAGGGTCATCCGATCGAAGCAATGGAATGTGAATCCCCAACCTATCGAATTACTCTTCCAACCTGTCGAAGGCCCCAGATTAAGTACAGTGAAGCTGAAGCATCTAAGCCCAACCTATCGGAACCTATCGAAGAGACCAGAGAACCTATCGAAAGGGGCTATAAACTCCTTTTCAACCTATCGGAAGCTTCTCTAACCTATTAAAATCACATGCAGGACTTCTCAGAAATTTAGTTGTGTACATGCTGTGACTTGGTGACTTGCTGCACATAGACCGAGGTACTTTGGTGACCGACGTGACATTCTAAAAGATGCCCTAAAAAACCCTAATCGACCCATGTGCTCTAACAAAACCCTAACAAACTCTGACGACCTTTTAGAAGGGATTTTTGGCGGGAAAAATAGAGGAGAAAGCTATATATAGAGACCCCCAATTGCCATTGGGAGGGGATCAAATTCTGAACAATTTCCTGGAGATCAGAGCTTACAGAGCAATTCCATTTCCCTCCTTTAGCCCAACCATGGTTGGCTAAATCCCTAGGAGCAGCAAGGAGTGAGTTAGATCTGTGATTGGGTAAGGTTAAGAGTGTTGCTGGGGTTAATTAATACACAGACTACAAATCTGAGAGCATTCCATTATAAGAGTGACCTTGTTTGTAATGTAAATATTGTTTCAAAGTTTTAATTAGATCTAAAGCTCTTTTGATTCCTTTTGGTGCTCAATCGGATTTGTGTAGAGGAGTTGCTTGATCAGCTCACCCACTTAACTGGTAGACCTCTTGGATATCATCTGAATTCCTTGGATATGATATCCCTGTAGTTTCCTGCGTCTGTGACCTAGAAATTACAACATCTGTAGTGGTTTTAATTATTCTAATTGAGGCTCTGGCTTTGTAGGAGATCTCTAGGATGGTCCGTGACCATTAAAGTGGACAGATCATAGCCTTAAGGTAAATCTAAGCTCAGGCCTCAATTGGAATCATCTGTTGCAATCCATGGATTCGATAAAGTCTATAGGATGGTCTGTGACCATTAAAGTGGACAGATCATAACCTTAAGACTAGGTGGATCCTGTGATTTGGAGTGAAATTTATACCCTGCAGCTGTGCTTGTGGCCAGTTGAGGGACTTGTGTGCTTTTGAACCCTTGTAATATGCTTAGATCAACCTGATTGCAGTGAAAACAACCTCCAAGCTATTCTTCTCTATTTTTTGAGTTTTTAAACCCTCCATCTGCAAGATTTGAGGCTCTAGATTCGATCTATGATAATCTGCATTTTAATTGTAGTTTAGATTAAGTGAAACTCTGATCTAATCTCTCCCCTGTCATTTAACTAAATTAGTGATAGCTAGGGTGCCAGATCTGACACAGATATGGAGATTTATCATATTTCTAACCAGCCTCCCTGTGGACATTTCCTTACTTACCATTCTCTTAAAGCTTGCTGCAACAGATCCTGAATACTTACAGGTTTGTATGAGTGTGTCTGCCTAATTTTATTGTTGATTTTAGACCCTCATTTGAGGGAAGGCTAACATTCCAGCAAGTTTTTGGCGCCGCTGCCGGGGAGGCTGTTTAGAAATTGATAGATCTAAGTTTTGATCATAGATTTGTAGTTTTTGTTTGATTTTACTAACTGCATTTGTAAGTTGTGTTATTTTTTTAGTAGTTTGTGTGCAGTTCATCAGATCTAAGGCTACTAGTGAGAGGAGAATCGTGCTGGAGACTGCTCTGTAGTTTGCATCCCTCTACTCCCCTATTATTTTTTAGATCTATTGATAATTTTTGTTAGAATAGTTAGAAATTGTGGTTGATCCTGTTTGTTGTCTGTTTGGATCTGTTCTGCATTTGGAATCTGAGTGTTGTATGTTTGGTAGGAGAACTCTGCAACCTCAGATTATTCCACTAAATCTAGAGGTTGAAAAACTTCTTAGATCTAGACCAACCACACCCACTTCTGTTGCATTAGATTTTGTAGAAATGGGTGAGCAACAGCAGCCGAGAACCCTTAAGGAGTTTAATGCACCAGGGATCTACAATTCCCCCTTCTGCATTCAATTCTCAGCTGCTCAGGGAAACTATGAGATAAAATCATCCATCATTCAAATGCTGCCCTCATTTCATGGCCTGATCAAAGAAGACCCATATAAACACATTGATAAATTCTTAGGACTGTGTACTACATTTAATATCACAGGTTTGGGGGAGGAGGCCACCAGGATGAGACTCTTTCCTTTTTCATTAAAGGACAGAGCTAGGACCTGATAGTCTTTACTTCTACCTAACAGTATTCAGTCCTAGAGTGATCTCCAATGTCAGTTTTTGGCCAAATTCTTTCCTATGTCAAAAACCAGCCAATTGAGGAAGGGTATCATCTCTTTTACCCAAGATCCAACTGAAGACTTTCATCAATCCTGAGAGAGATTTAAGGAACTCCTCAAGAAATGCCCCCACCATCAAATCCCTGAATGGCAATTGGTTCAAAGCCTTTATCAGGGAATTGATTCGAAGAGCAGGGACATGGTAGATGCCTCTTGTGGTGGCACCTACCTCCATAAAACTGCTGAGGAGGCATGGGAGCTATTTGACATTATTAGTGAAAACTCTATGCAAAGGGAAACCTTGGTTAGAGACCTAGAGCCTCCCAGGTTGGTGAAGGAGAATACTTCAAGGGGAAAGTTATATGAAGTGAGTGTACCAAGTGATTTGGAAAGGAAAGTGGACAGCATGGCAGTGAAATTTGACAAGTTAATGGGAGCAATGCAGTCACCAAGGGCTGCTAGAGTGGAGGAGGCATGTGCCATATGTCAGTCCCCTGCTCATCCCGTGAATGAATGCCCATCAGCTGCCCAATTTCCTGATTTCGTAACAAAGCATGTGGCTGCAACTCAAGCCTATGGGCAACATCCTGCTGCTGGGTATCAATGGAGAAACCATCCCAATCTAAGATAGAGATAAGATGCATACCCCAGCCAGCAGCAACAGCAGCCCCAGCAGCCCATGCCTTACATAAATGCTCAGCCCTATCGAGAAGGTTATGCCCTAAGACCTCAATATCAGTAACCCATGGACCAACCTGTAGCTCCTCCTATGCAGCAAGCTATACCTCCTCCACCTGTGAGAACACCATCTTTTGAGGAACAAGTTCTATCTTCACTGTAGAACTTAAACACCTTAACCCAAACTGTGCACTCTTACAACCAGAGCATCAAAAAGATAGAGGACCAACTTGGTCAGCTGTCTGATGCTCTGACTAGGAGAGAGGGAGGAAGGTTATCTTGCCAACCACAGGATAATCCACGAAGACAGTTTGTAGTGGGTGAAGTTTTCTCCACCTATGAGGAAGCCAAATCTGTGACAACTTTGAAGAGTGGTAGGCTAGTGGACAATCAAGTGGGCTGTGAGCCTGTGAGAAGTTTGAAGGAAGAGAATGGAATGAGTTTTCCAAGAACACAACAAAGGCCACTAGTGGTGGACCTGACAGAATAACCCACTCTCAATAAAGAGGATGATATGGATCCTCAAAGAAAAGAAAAAATAAAAAAGAAAGAAGCCCCTTTGGCTAAGGCTGCAAATGAGGGAGCAATCCCCCAGTTGCCTTTTCCCAAGGCATTGTAAGGACCCTCCCCTTTTGACAAAGGGCAGGGTAAAATTGAGGAAATGATAAAGACTTTCAAGTAAATTAAAATTAATTTACCTTTACTTGATGCCATCAAACAAGTCCCAGCCTATGCCAAATTTCTGAGGGAGTTATGCACCCATAAAAGACAGTCTAGGACATACTTATCCAAGAAAGTCTTTTCAGCATAGAAGGTAAAACACATTCTGTCCATTGCAACTCCCACCAAACTTCAAGACCATGGAGTGCCCACTATCCCCTGCATCATTGGGGATCATAAAATTGAGAAGGCCCTATTGGACCTGGGAGCCAGTGTGAACTTGCTGCCCTATGTAGTTTATGAAAAATTGGGCTTGGGAGACTTGAAGCCCACACCTGTGGTCCTGCAACTGGCTGATAGGTCCGAAAGGAAACCTGTGGGAGTCATTGAGGATGTCCTGGTGGGAGTTGACAAGTTTTTTTACCCTGCTGACTTTGTGGTATTAGATATGGAGCCAAGTAAAGGTATTTCCTCCATCCCTGTGATTCTGGGCAAGCCCTTCTTGGCCACTGCCAATGCCTGTATTCAATGTAGATCTGGAATCATGGAGGTCTCCTTTGGCAACCTGAAAGTAAAGCTGCATGTGTATAGCACTAGCTCTCAACCCCCTTTTGATGAGACTTATTTTTCCATTATAGGGCTGGAGGAGGCTCTACATGATAATCCTCAACAGCTGCTACAGAGCAATGATTGGCCTATAGAGACAAGATTACAACCAGGGGAACAATTGCTGAGGAACGGATCTAAGAAGGATGACAGGTTTGAGGAACATGGGGCGGCCGTTAACCTTCCAGATCCTCTAGATTAGCACTTGCAGTTTATTATGTATCATATGTACCATATTTTGCTTATATTTTAGATGTTTTACTTTGCATTTTTAGTAAAATTCTATTGCAATAAACATACCATGTTATCTATTGGGTCGCCATTTCAAAATTTTCAGCTGCTCTAAAATAATAGGAGCTCGTCCACAAAAGAATCCAATCGTAGGGCTGCACAGCAACAAAGCCTAATAAGTGCTGAAGCTAAGGGTGCCCAGAAAGGCAATTTTATCTGGGTTTTGGAGCCTTCGATAGGCCAAATCTACCCTTTGTTAGGTTAAATGGTGATTTTGACAGGATATCTAATGGTTTCGATAGGCACTGGATATTTCGACAGGTAAAACTAACTTCTCGACAGGTTAAATAAGGGCAAACAAAGATTTTGATAGGTTCTGGGTACATATCGGGCACCTATCGAAAAGATGTTTTTTCTGCCGTTTAAACCTATCGATAGGATGGTCTCACTTATCGAAACCCTTTGGAATCATCCCTTTTGAAAGCTTTGATTTCCAAGCTTTCGATAGGATGTATCAACATATCGAAACCATTCCATTCATCCTGTCGGAATCACATTTTCACCTTTATATACCTGTCGATAGGTCATTTGTGCTTCATTCCTTACCCTTTGAAAAACCCTAGCTCTCTTCCTCATTTTTCGCCTCCTTCTTTCTCTACTAAATCCTCACGGAATCTTCCGCGGTTTAGTGTGCCATCTTGTCAATACATTTAGCTTGCGTAGAGGAGCATTTTGCCCCTGATTTTAGAAAAATTGGAGCGGTGCATCGCTAGCTCTGTGAAACCCTAGGTACTTGGAGGTGAGTTACCTTCCTACCATCAATCTGTTATTTTTTCTAAGTTTTCCCATTCCAAGTTGGTGAGAAATTACTCTCTGAGATTAAAATTGATGAGCCTGAGGAAATGCTAGCCAGCATACGCCGAAAATCAACTGCATCCACCCCTAAATCCTCCAAGAAAGCGCTACCTGCTACCAAACCACTTGTAAAGAGGAAGCTCGCTGAGGAGACACCCAAAAAGGGCCCTAAAGCTAAGAAAGCCAAAGCCGTTGAAATTCAGGAACCTGTGGTAGAAACACCCTTAGAGAGAGCTACCCCTGACAGACCCATTGCTGTAGAGTCTCCGGCTATACTAACCACCCCCAATGAATTTGTAGACAAGTTGAGCCTTATCCCTGAGACTGAATTTGATCTGGCATATTTTACCAACATTGGAGAGTGCCAGGAAACACTGAGCTATTTGAAGAAAGAAGGCTTGTTGCCCCTACTATCACCATTGAAAGAATCAGTGTATCCCAGGCTGGTGAAGTTATGGTATCAAAACCTGAAGAAGAAGGTGGCACAGGGGACTAATGATATACTAGAGATCTCGATTGATGATTGGCAACTAACTATCGATCACAGAGACATAGGAATGGCTTTGGGGGTCCCATACCAATTTGACTCCAACCGCGCTGAGGGAGTACCTATTGGAGCTACATTTAAGGACATGGCCAAGCAGCTAACCAATGGGATTGTGGGTTCTGAAGAATCCCTGATGAGAAGGGACCTCCATCCTAGTCTCAGATTCATGGATACTATCTTAAGGAAAAATGTCTATGTTACAGGACATTTATAGGAGAGAAGGTCCCCATTAGTGGATGCTTTATTCTATTATTCCAAGGGGCAGTTCGTGAATGCACCTAAGCTGATCTTTGAAACTATGGTGGAAATAAATGGCAAGGTGCTAAAAAGACAGGCTTTTGCTAAGGGAGGAGGCCTACCCTTCAGCAGACTCATCACCTGTCTGCTCAAAGCTAGAAAGTATAGGATTAAGGAGGCTGAGCCAGTGGAGAAAATGGCCCCCAAGGTTTTTGAAAAGAGGGCATGGTCTATAAGTTTAACCCTGATTCAAAAGACCAAGCCGGTTGAGGCAGCGGAGGAGGTGCCCACTACCTCAGCAGTAGATCATGCTGCTGACATTCCCCCATCTACCATTCCTCCTACAGCACCCACTTTTTCATCCACCTTACCTACACCATCACCTACACCTCTATCCACCTTTCTTTTCACATTTGTCTCCGTCCCCCTTCCACCCACCACTCAGGAATTCTGACCTGGGGTCCTGGAACTCCCCACCTTCTCCAAGCCTATCTCCACCACGTCCTCCCCACCCTCCCTCCAGCCCCTTCCTGATTCCCCCCCTCCACCACTACCTATACATACACAGGGTTTGGAGCAGTTCACTTCTACTGGTTTCACTGCCCTCATTTCTTCAATTGTGGAGGATGTTGCTCATGAGTACACCCCACTGCCTGACTCCCCTCACCCCACTCCTCCTCATTTTACCCATGCCCCATCTTCTCCTTTCCATCCCATTCAAACACCCATCCCCTCTACCTCCACCCTGCCTGACACTTTCACCCAAAGCCTCTCCCTCCTATAGTTCATTAAGGCCCAATTAGCCACTAACACTGACAACCAGGCCCTCATGAGCTCAATCCACCCTTACTCCCCCCACTTCCGTTTCCCTACCCCTTCCCACTTCTCCCCTCCCCCCTGATCCCGCACTTTTCCATTTCTCTCCCCCCTTTTCACCCATAGCCTCCCCCATCCCTATTGATATCCTATTTGTAGAGTTAGCCGCTCCATCTCTACCCCGACCTCCCTTCCTAGCAGCTGTTCTACCTTCATCCCCACTTGCACCTGTTTCTGGAGTTGCTGAGATACCCACCACCCAATCCCCCTTTTCCTCCCCACCTGTTTTCCAGGATGCCTCCACCCTAACTGATCCATGGGAGGATCCGGTTCTTTCCACCCCCTCCTCTTCATCCACTACACCCTTTTCCTTGCCTATTGTCCTTCGCCAATCCATGTACGTACCCCCTACCTCACCCTCCTGTATGCAATGAGAGACAACCCTTACATCCACAGGGATGTCTTGAGAGGTATGGCTACACTTCGGGCTTCCATTGAGGCCCCTTATGAGTAGAGGATTGCCAACATCGAATTAGAACACCGAATTCAGCTCCGCAATATCTCTCTAGGATGGTCTGAAATCCTGATTCATTATGAGTTAGCAAAACAAGTGGCAGCGGCTGAGAGTCTCATTGCCAAATATGAGAAGAAGAATTCTGAGCTTCTCAAGAAAAAGTTAGCCAATGCTCAGGAGATCCTCAAGGCAACCAAAGAACTATCTGATGCCAACCTGCTCTATGCTGCCAAATAGATTGACATACTGGAGAAAAAAGTTGCTTCCCTTACCTCTCAGCCATTCCAACCCACCCCTCTTGCCACTGCCCCTCCTCCAGCACCTCCTACCTCGCAACCCTACCCCCCCCTTCAACCCAACCCCCTCCCACCCCACCTGTGGATGGCACCCTCCCCTGGTTTAGGAACCTCCCCCTACTCAACCTGCCAAGAAGAAAGTCACTGCCAAAAGATCTGCTCCTTCTGCTGCCTCTATCAAAAAAGGAAAACAACTTGCTACCCCATCCAAAGCAACTAAGCACACCAGGTCCTCCGCTCAATCTGACCCCCATGGCACCCTACTCTCTAGGGATGAAAGAAGGAAGGCTGCTGCAGCTCTAGGATTGAACCCCATTGCCCTTTTCCCTTCCGATTCAGATTCTGATTCTACGCTTGCTGTTGATCCTAATGGTAAAAAGCCTGCTGCCCAGTCTGAGGAGGCACCCGTAAAACAACCACAACAATCCAAATCCAAGGGCAAGGCCCCTGTATCTAAGGGGTAGC
The DNA here is from genome assembly GCA_021018995.1 of Chloranthus sessilifolius. Classification (NCBI taxonomy): domain Eukaryota; kingdom Viridiplantae; phylum Streptophyta; class Magnoliopsida; order Chloranthales; family Chloranthaceae; genus Chloranthus; species Chloranthus sessilifolius. The sequence continues at coordinate 18,545,657 of CM037596.1, forward strand.
TGGCACCAAGCTGTATATGAATGTGGCCATTTATTGTTTCAGTTTCTTTTTCATTTGTCTCTTGTATATATTTGATATTTTTGTTGTGTTATTCTATAGATATCTTCTTACCCTGTCTCTCTCCTAATTGCATTTTCTCAAAACAGTGAGGACACTGTTTGGTTAAGGTTTGGGGGTGTGGCATGTATGCCAATAAACTAGTGAGTTTTAGTGCAGCCAAGTTAAAAAGGAATAATCGAAAAGAGAATGAATTCACCTCATATTTGTTGTTAAGGAAGCTTTAAAAACCATTTGCAACTGAAGTAAGCTGAAGTTTTAACATTTTTTATGAAGAAAATATCAAGAATTTTTGAAGAAAGTTTTTGATGTGTAATAAACCAGCAACGAAAAGAGACTGTGAAGATACCCCCCAGAAAAATTGGATGGAAGGCCATACCCAGTGATGTTTGGGTCTGAAAGATTTCTTTGAAGAGTGTCATGGCAATTCTTTCTGCTTTAAGGACTGACTGGACCTAATCTTGATCACTAGAAGTTAGGAAAATCCTAGTTGAAACAACTTGAGAGCACTCAAGACATTGAAGATGTGAAGTAAGGCCATCCTATGGACAGTTTGAGCTTAAAATTCCCCACCTTTGAACTGCCCTTGATACACACCTTTTTGAGCCATAAAAGTCCCAGTTTTCTTTGATAGAAACCAGAAAATTTAAACCCAAAACCCCTTTGGCCCATTTCAGTCTACCCCCAATCTAAGAAATCAAGAAATGGAAGGAGAAATGAGGTTAGAGGAGTAAGGTGGCAAACTTGGTCAAAAGAAAGGAAAACACCGTTGTGATGTTGTGGCATTCCAACCCACACACATACAAAAAAAAAAAAAAAAAAAAGAAGCAAAGGAAAAGAATGAGGAAGAGAAGTCACTCCACTTAAAAATCTACCAGAAGACAAGAAGCTATTCACTTCAAGTCTGAAAAATTCAAAAAGAGAGTGAAGAGGTTCTGAATTGAAGAAGGTGAAGTCATGAATCACCTCCTTACCTTTACTGATTTCTCAATTTTGAACTATGTTATCTCTTTTATTCCTTCACAAACCTCATCCCTAAGCACCATTACAACCCAATAAAAAGACTTTACTGATTTGAAAGTGGATTGAGCTGTCATGTGGAGATGAGAATCTGCTTAATCTATGGTGTAAAGAGCTGGAAAAGTCAGAAATTCAAGCAATGCCTATGCTCCTGCTTGCAGTCCTATTTGAGGGCTATAACTGTTCTTGAGCTGAGAGATATGATTTACCCCTCTTCTCTGTACTAATGAGTGAATAGGCCTGGTGAGACTTGGGTCTGAAATCCAGTTTATGGGGGAAGTATCTTAGCAGGATCCTCAAAGTGATGATGAGATCTGCATCAAATTTTAGGAGAAATACCTTGACACAAACTGAATGATGATGAAGAGATTTCAGCAGACTTTCATACCTTCAAATGAATGTTTTTCTGTTGAAATTCCTTTAATGAATAGGCATGATATGAATTTATTTGATTTGCTTAAACTCTGCTTTCACAGGTTGTACTATTATTAACTAAGTTTTATTAGAGAAGTTTGTGGGTACCTTCACTGAAAACCCTCTGGAGACTTCACTCCTCCACTAGGGATCACCTAGGGGTTTAAAAGGCTTGGTGCATATGCTAAATTCATCCGTGCTCCCTACGAAAGTGGCATTTTTATTTTCTTTCAATTCTCCTTTGCTCAGGGACTAGAAAAGCTTAGGTTTGGGGGTGTGTTAAGTGGTGAAAAATGCCACTTTTCACCCTTTAACCTGACCATTGATGGACCTGTGAGCACACTAATAAGCCTCTGTTGAGTGCATTTTGTAGATAGCAGTAAAAGCCGATAATAATGCAGAAAACTACTTAAGAATGCCCACAAAGAAGCCATCTCTCAGCACCATGTAACCCCAGCAACAGAACAAGGGGAAGGAAGTGAAGATAGGTCCAAAACATCCTATCGAGAGGATGTATGAAGACTTCGATAGAAGCTGAGGGTTAAAAGGAAGGAATTTGTGAAGTTGAGAAGGGTTCGATAGGATCAGAAGGCAGAGAAAGGAAGAATTCATATAAAAGTGAAGAATTCGACAGGATCCAAGAACCTATAGAGCAGTTGAAAGAAAAAGAGAATTCAACCTATCGAAAGCTAGCTTGAGGGAAAAAGGAGACCTATCGGAAGATTCCCTGAACCTATCTAATGGTCCACTGAACCTATCGAAATAGAAGCGTTGGGACAATACCTATCGCAGAATGATTTGAACTTTTTGATAGGAACAAGGGTCATCCGATCGAAGCAATGGAATGTGAATCCCCAACCTATCGAATTACTCTTCCAACTTGTCGAAGGCCCAAAATTAAGTACAGTGAAGATGAAGCATCTAAGCCCAACCTATCGGAACCTATCGTAGAGACCAGAGAACCTATCGAAAGGGGCTACAAGCTCTTTTTCAACCTATCAGAAGCTTCTCCAACCTGTCGAAATCGCGTGTAGGACTTCTCAGAAATTCAGCTGTGCACATGCTGTGACTTGGTGACTTGCTGCACACAAATCGAGGCACTTTGGTGACCGGTGTGACATTCTAGAAGATGCCCTAGAAAACCCTAACTGACCCACATGCTCTAAGAGAACCCTAACAAACTCTGATGACCTTCTAGAAGGGATTTTTGGCAGGAAAAATAGAGGAGAAAGCTATATATAGTGGCCCCCAATTGCCATTGGGGGGGGGATCGAATTCTGAACAGTTTCCTAGAGATCGGAGCTTGCAGAGCAATTCCATTTCCCTCCTTTAGCCCAACCATGGTTGGCTAAATCCCTAGGAGCAGCAAGGAGTGAGTTAGATCTGTGATTGGGTAAGGTTAAGAGTGTTGCTGGGGTTAATTGCTGCATAGACTACAGATCTAAGAGCATTCAATTATAAGAGTGATCTTGTTTGCAATGTAAATGTTGTTTTCAATGTTTTAATTAGATCTAAAGCTCTTTTGATTCCTTTTGGTGCTCGATCGTATTTGTGTAGAGGAGTTGCTTGATCAACTCACCCACTTAACTGGTAGACCTCTTGGATATCATCTGAATTCCCTGGATCTGATATCCCTATAGTTTCCTGCGTCTGTGACCTAGAAATTATAGCATCTGTAGTGGTTTTAATTGTTCTAATTGAGACTCTAGCTTTGTAGGAGATCTCTAGGATGGTCTGTGACCATTAAAGTGGACAGATCATAGCCTTAAGGTAAATCTAAGCTCGGGCCTCAATTGGATTCATCTGCTGCAATCCATGGATTCGATAAAGTCTATAGGATGATCTGTGACCATTAAAGTGGACAGATCATAGCCTTAAGACCAGGTGGATCCTATGATTTAGTGTGGAATTTATACCTTGCAGCTGTGCTTATGGCCAGCTGAGGGACTTGTGTGCTTTTGAACCCCTGTAATATGCTTAGCTCAACCTGATTGTAGTGAAAACAACCTCCAAGCCATTCTTCTCCATTTTCTGAGTTTTTAAACCCTCCATCTGCAAGATCTGAGGCTCCAGATTCAATCTAAGACAATCTACATTTTAATTGTAGTTTAGATTAAGTGAAACTTTGATCTAATCTCCAGATCTATGTCAAATCTGGAGATTTATCATATCTCTAACCAGCCTCCTTGTGGACATTCCCTTACTTACCATTCTTTTAAAGTTTGCTACAACAGATCCTGAATACTTGCAGGTCTGTATGAGTGTATCTGCCTAGTTTTATTATTGATTTTAGACCCTCATTTGAGGGAAGGCAAACATCCCAATAATATCCGGCTGACAAGATGTGACAACTGTGCTGAAGACTGTCTACTAAGAGCATCAGCAACGACGTTCACCTTTTTCGGATGGTACTGAATTAAGCAATCATAATCCTTCAAAAGCTCAATTCATCATCGCTGCCTCATATTCAAGTCCTTTTGAGTAAATAGGTACTTGAGACTCTTTTGATCGGTGAATATATCAAATATCTCATCGTAGAGGTGATGTCTCCAAATCTTCAAGGCAAATATAACTGCTGTTAACTCTAAATCATGTGCTAGATAGTTTCTTTCATGGTCCTTCAGCTGCCTAGAACCATATGCAATGACCTGCTCGTGTTGATTAAGCACACAGCCTAATCCGCCATAAGAAGCATCACTGTACACTGCGAAGCCTCCACTACCTGAAGGTATAGCAAGTACCGGTGCCGTAGTCAATCGACGCATCAGCTCCTGAAAGCTCTGCTCACATTGCTCTGTCCAGTCGAACTTTGCGTTCTTTCTTGTAAGCTGTGTAAGTGAACCAGTTATCTTCGAGAAGCCCTCGACAAATCTCTAATAACACCCTGCCAGAGCGAGGAAACTTCAGACCTCTGTAACTGTTGTAAGCTGTTCCCAGTTCACCACAGAATCGATCTTTGTAGGATCCACTGATACACTAGTCTCAGAGACAACGTGGCCCAAGAAACTGACCTGATCAAGCCAAAACTCACACTTACTGAGTTTGGCATACAACTGATTGTCCCTGAGTATTTGAAGAGCCACTCGTAGATGCTGCATATGCTCCTCTCTGGTTTTCGAATAGATGAGGATGTGATCTACGAAAACTACCATAGACTTGTCTAGATGTGGCTTGAACACGCGGTTCATCAGGTCCATAAAAGATGTAGGCGCATTTGTCAATCCAAATGGCATCACCAAAAACTCATAGTGGCCATATCACGTACGAAACGCAGCCTTGAATATATCTTTCGCCTTGATCTTGAGCTGGTGATAGCCTGACCTCAGATCAATCTTTGAAAAGAACTTTGCACCTTGTAATTGATCAAATAAGTCATCTATCCGGGGAGGTGGATAACGATTCTTGATCGTCATCTTGTTGAGCTGACGATAATCGATGCACAGATGCATCGATCCATCCTTCTTTTTCACAAAGAGAACCGGTGCGCCCCAAGGAGAAACACTAGATCGAATGAAGCCTTTATCTAATAGCTCCTGAAGCTATTCCTTGAGCTCTTTCAATTCCGTAGGTGCCATCCGATATGGAGCTTTAAACAACGGTTTTGTACCCGACGCTAGCTCGATCGTGAACTCAATCTCTCGATCAAGTGGTAATCTAGGTAAGTCTTCTGGAAAGACATTAGGATACTCGCAGACCACCTTGATAAGAGCCAAGTCGTTCTTCTTTTCTGAAGAATCTTGCAGGTAAGCAAGATATCCGCTATAACCATTCCTCATCATGCGCTCGGCCTTAATAGCTGAAACAAGCGGCACAACCTTTGATCTAACTCCACAAAATTGGAAGGATTTTTGCTTTGGCGGTCGAAAGGTCACGATCTTCCGTAGACAGTCCACGCTCGCGTGATAAGCTGCCAACCAATCCATCCCGAGAATGACGTTGAATCCTTCCATATTCAACGTAATCATGTCGGTCACTGTCTCGTGCTCATCAATCATCACGATGACTGACTGACATGTCGTATCTGTGCTCACCGAACTTCCCGTAGGGATCTTCACGTCTAAAATGAAAGCAAGGGTTCGGGAGTAATACCCAACTTCTCAGAGAACAAAGGAGTAATAAATGAGTGTGTAGACCCAGGGTCTATCAAAACTCATGCTTCAACTTTACTCAAGTCGCCTCTATGACTCATTATAAGGGTACCTTTTATTAAGAATGCTTGTTAATTATATGCAATGATTCTAATTTTGTTCAAAATTTATTTTAATGAATTTAAACATCAAATAATAGAACCAATGCAAGAATTGACATCTCAACTTTAATGATACCTTGGATCACGTCGTTCGACGTTTGGGCATCCTATGCAGTTACCGCATAGGCTCGACCTTGAACTGTAGGTTGTGTCGACTTCTGCGTAGAGACTAACGTAGTCATTCCCTTGTCTGTCGTAGGACAATCCTTGATCATATGACCAATCTGTCCACACCTGAAGATCCCCTAGTGTTCCGTCGGCAATCCTCCGTCTTATGTGGTTTCCCACATTGGGTACATGCTAGAGTAGGAACAGGAGTAACAGCTAGTCCCCGTGATGATCCCTGAGTCACAGAAGCTCCACTCGCCGTAGTGCTCCCAACTCTGAAAGGTTGCACAAGTGAAGAACTCTACGGCCACTGATAGGAAGACGATACTGGTCCTGAAGAAATAGCCGGCCTGGAATACGATGGCTGACTAGTATAGTGAGGAGGTTTAGAGAACCTCGGCTTTTTGTTCACCTGCTCAGATGCACTCAACTGTTCCTGGCCAAACCGGTTTCTATTTCCCTGCTCTCGCCTCAGATACTATTTTTGGATGTCTTCCTCTCCAATGAGAGCCTTTGCCATGACACTCGCATAAGTCTCCATTTCCCACATCGACACCCTCTCCTAAATATTCTGCCTCAAATCCCTCTGAAATTTCTGAGCCCTCATCAACTCAGTGGCCACGTGTAAGGGTGGGTGCATATCGGGCAAGTCTATCGAACTCTGTGCCATACTTGCACACCGACATCTCATTATGTTCCAGCTTTATAAACTGGACTTCCCACTGGTTATGCACAATCATTGGAAAATACTGATCGTTGAACGTATCCACGAACTCTGCCCAAGTCCATGGAGTATCGGGGTAGTCCTGCTCCCGTATCCTTGACACAGACTTTCACCAAGGACTGGCTGAACCTAGTAGCTTGAAGGTTGCCCAGCATACCTTCTCAACATCAGTACACTGTAGCACCTCGAAAATCTTCTCCATCTTACCAAGCCACTCCTCGGCTTCCATTGGATCCGTTTGACCCATGAAGGCAGGAGGCCTCATCCTCCTGAACTCGGCGAATCCCCCTGGCTGATGTCTGGCTGCCAGTAGCTCTGTGTGCTAAGCCATCACCGCAGTACCTGGTCAACATTTCCTCCTCTGCCTCTACCAGTTCCCAATGGATCAGCGTTAGGACTGGTAGCCACTCTGTCTCTTCCTCGCGAGGTACCTATGCCCTCATCAATCTCTTCTATCCGAGCCATGCAAGGTCCTTCTCTACCTCGGCCTTTGCCTATGAACTGTGGAGGCATGCTGATCTGTCATTGTTGAAAAATAATAACAATAGATCAGTATTGATTGTTAAGACAATTTAACCCTTAGTCCTAAGACTCTGAACCTTGAGATGTGCTCTGATACCAACTGTGACGACCCGACTTTTCCAATCCCTAAGGTATAAGAAAGGCCAGTTCATCAACTTATTGATTTCTCAATAAGCCGGAAACAAACAGAAGCCGGCAGCATAACATAGGTCTAAGCAGAGGCAAAGCAAAACTAAGCAAGAACGAAAGCGTAATTAAAACAATATATCACCCTGAGGAACCAGGAAGAACCACCGACGATGGCCAATTCAACACTTAAAATAGTGGTTCCTAATGATGGTTCCTCAAGTGATATCCAAAAAGACAAAACAATTGGCCTAGGGCCCAATATTCAAAGAATAATTCTAACAAAAGTACCAAAAGACAATCTAAAAATCAGGGGAAGAACTTCTCAGCAGGTGTCTCCAATTCCTCTCAGGAATGTAGTCGGAGTCCTCCGGATCAAGATCGTCTGCCCCTAGGTTAGTCTCAGCACCTGTGACGTATAGTTGGGGTGAGCTAACATCGAAGCCCAATAGAGGAAACTTATCTAAAGTATTTTATCATAAGTGAAGGTTTTTCAAATACAAAATCGGATCAATAAGGTTTTCAAAAGATGCTTTGCAAACTATATTTCGAATTCTAAATATAAAGTCAAAAGCTGATTCAATGTGTCTAATGTTTTCAAATTTCCATTTTAGGCTTGCTTCTTGTCTTAAATTTATAACTTAATTTTATCTCCCAAATTATATATAGCATGAGAGCAAGGTATATTACTGATGGGAAACCCTACTGACCATCGTCGTTCATGAACCTTTTTTCTGAAGTGCAACAAGCCCCTACCCTATGAGGGAAACTTGCGCCAAATAGAATTACCGTCAACACGATTGGTAAGATCTAGGGTTTCGTTCGTATGTGCCTCAAATCAAATGCCATGCTAAACATATCGTATATTATGTAATTAATATATTTTTTTTGGATTTTTTGAGTTCTGATTCAAAGTTCTCATTAAAATGAGATTCGGAAGTTCAATTTCTGAGTCCTTATATCAAAATTTCGGAGTTCTTAATCATATCCAGTTTCATCAAAATTCATATTTCAGTGCTTACTATAAGTAACCAAAACTCATAATATAATGTACATCAAGTTAAGGTTCCCCTACCTCAACAAAAAGCGATCCAAAAACAAGCAAGGCAGTCCTCACGATGGACTTCCATTCAAACCCTACAAGGATTAACACTGCAAGTGTTAATAATGGTCCAAAAGTCAAACCCGAAAGCTTGCTAATAAAAATTTTGACAAAAATTCAAAGCCAGAAACAGGGCAAAATTTGACCCTCGAATTTCCAAAAGTGCATCAGGCCTGAAAAATCCAAATTCGGTCCTCGAATTTCCCAGGTCTTTGTTTGTTCAAAATTGGATCTTCGAACCCATTCGCTTAATCAACCACAGTCTGTTTTTCTCTTCAAAAAAACACCCTAAACCTACTTTAAGCAACACACAAATATTTAACTCCAAAGAGGTTTAAGAGTCTACCTCTTGAAGTTTAGTCCGTCGATCCCGTTGCATCAATCTCAAGCATCGGAATTAATCTTTGAGGTTTAATCGGTCAGGACCTCCAAATCAGTCCATTCTAACCTTGCTTCAAAAGCATAGGTCTGGCCCACACAGAACTATCCTCTCCCCTATCCTTCTCTTTCAATGCTTAAACTAATCATAAATTCAACACCAAGTTTATCAATGGTTGGGATGGGGAGAGGAATTCACAATCTCACAAGATCTAAAATCAAGGATAAGGGGCAAGGGTTGCAAATTCAGATTCAAACGAGTGAGAGAGAGAAGTGAAACTTCTCCTCAAAGCCCCTCTCTATATAATATAAAAAAACAACCAAGTATCTAGATTTTTGTAATTACAACTCTATCAACTTAACTTGAAACTACATCCGGCGTTAAGCGCATATACAAGACTTAGCGTGTAAGTTACCAAAAACGAAACATCCACAAGTCCGAAACAAAAATCCTTTGGTCACTATTCTCATCATACCCTGAGCTATCCAAAAACCCAAAAATATCCCGCAACTTTTGTCGGGCACGCTTATCGAGGTAAATAAAAAACAGGTCTAAAATATCAGGGATATTACAAACAATCTCCATCGTCTAATTCAAATAAGTTAATAATTTTTGTTTGTGAAAAAATTGTGTGGTACTTACTATTAAACGGGTGAGAATAGTTATACCCTCTCTTAAATTATTAAGATCTCTTGAGATCTTAATTAATTGTATTCACCTCTACTTAAATAGGTTTCATTATTAATGAAAGATAGAAAAATCATTACAAAGATTTAGGCCTCGTTCAAGAGTTCAAATTCCTTAGGATTCTGAGTTTGAACTTAGATTTGAAGCAAAATCTGAGCTTTTCCAAGGGAATCAACTGTTCGGTAGATGGTGTGGGCCCCACTCATTTTCTAAGGTTTTCCCACTTAAAGCAACATGCTTTCATCCAAGTTTTTTGGTTAGAAAAACTCGAAATGTGAGCTTCTGAATGTATACTCTCCCTTTGAAGCAGCACCCAATCATTCCCTCCACCCTACAATCATCTCTTTGCTTTGAGTTTAAAGCACCTATTTTGCTGTTTTGCTTTGCCTTTAACTACCGGTTTTCCCCTTAGCTAGCAGTTTTGTACCACTTTTGTAGTTATAAATACCAATTTTATAACCTGTATAGAACTAGTATATTAATCAGTATAGTATGGTATATTACTGATTATATTAGTCAGTATATTCCTGAGTATGAAATGGATACCTTGACTGTATAAATTACTGGTATAAATGTGGTATAATATGGTATATTAACTGCTATACTACTGGTATATATGAAGTATAATACTCGTATAAAATTGTACATTACTGGTATGATATATTATTGGAATGAATATGGTATATTACATTGTTTGAAATTGGTATAAAATTGGTACATTATTGGTATAAAAGATGATTAATACTGGCATTTAATTGTTATAAAATTGGTATAAACATTGTTTATAACTGTAATTACAATTATACACTTTCAAAAATTGGTATTTGGCCATTAAACTAAGCCAGACTAGAAGTGAAAGTACTTGACAAGTACAACTGTTATACTCCCTGCCCCACCAAAAAATGCAGCTGAAGGGACTACACAACTGCCACTTGTTCCTTGCTGCTGGCAATACAAAGAGGGTCCATTCAATGACAATGGTATCCCTTACACATTGCCTCTCACATGCGGAATAGTAGAGGTACACCTCAAAGACCCAAGCACCACCTGCCTCCTCCTAGTATGGTATGTGTCATGTGTAGCAGAGGATAGACATTGGAGGAGCTTTGACCAAGGTGTCAATGCCTAATTTTATTCCATCTTGCTGCCACCACAACTAATGTGATTAATGGCCTATAAATTCCCCCCTCCCGGATGGAAGAAAGCACCTGTTGCAACAACAACTTTTGAGAGGTTTGCTCTCTTCCTTCCTTGTTCTTCTCTCCATACAAATTTTGCCTCTTCTTCTTTGAAATTTGTTTCTTTTTTTACTATAACAAGTAAAAGTAATTTTTGATGCATTTTTTGTTTTTTTATGGGGTCTTAAACAAACATGTGGGCAACCATAATCTTCAATATCTACTGGGAATGTCCCCTTTCATGTGTGTATGACAGTTTCTCTTTTAAATCTATCTTATTTGAACTGAGTTTAATCTATGGTTCTTTGCACCACCTGTATTGAGATACTATGCTGAAACTGATATTTTTTTATTTTTGTTGTTACTATCTAGGATATTGCAACCACCCATAATGGAACTCAACTGAATCTCAGAACAGGTATGTTGTCTATTTCAGTTAAGTATCTTGTTAAGTAATGGTTCATGAAACTTGTGTGAATAAATTAGTTAGAGATTGGAAGTTACAGCCAGGTAGCCATTACAACTACCTTGAGCAAGGGTGATGGTAGAGATTTGATTCAATCTCCTTGGGGGCCATTGAAGGATATAAATTGCACCCCTTGCCTCCCTTCTAACCATCAGTATTTTGGCATTCTAGATTTAGAATAGGTAGTTGTAATTCAATTTGTGAATTTTTCGCAAAAAATCTGTTTATAAACTTGGTACTTATACTATTATATTTTTTCAAGCTAAGTACTAATCTGTATCGAAATATGACTATATTTCACATCCAAATACCGACACTTAGCCATCCGATAAAAGCTATCTAATAGTTGTTGTGTAGTTTTAGTGGTTTCAAGTGTTCTTGATCGTTGGATCTTGAAAGAGCGTAATTAATGGTTACATGGGAACATTGGACCATGGAGCCAACAAAGCATCGAAATCCATGAAGGTGAATTGATTGGTTTAGCCACAACAAAGAGAATGAAGATGTTACAGGCCATCATCAATCGATTGATAGTCTGGATTCAATCGATTGATTTGATGACAACTTTTTCCCTCTTTGAATTTGAATTTAAAGTCACTCAATTGATTGAGACTTGAAAATCAATCGATTGACTTCAAATTCAAATTAATTTGCCAACATTAAAATTTGAATTCAATAGATTGAAATTGGAAATTCAATCGATTGAGCTTTTTATGGAAGCTTTCCTATCTGCACCCTATATAAACAAAGCTGTGTTTAGGGTTTGGGGATTCATTCTTTGGTAGCTTTTCTTAGGGTTTTTGCAAGTTTTTCATTGGTAATGAAAGTTCTAGTTTGTCACTAGGGGAGAGTTGTGTAAGTTTTCGATCTTTGAGAAATAAAGGAACAATTTTTGTGATGTCTTTGGAATTGCATTATGCATGTGGATCAAGGATGAGTGGCTAAACCCGTCGTTCAAGGAGGAAGTACCCTTAGATGAATAATTGATTTACTTTTGATCTCATAATTTCTTGTTATAATCATTGAATCGTACGGCTTTAAGCGTGTGCCTATTGTTTATTATTGAATGCTCATTTATAGCTGTTGATATTGGTTATCGGCAACAATAAAAGGGTTATTCTACCTAAACTGATCTTGTAGGCTGATTTAGGATGCTGGGCGATTGGATCTTACTGATATCGTATTTATGATATGTTATGCCTTTTGCAGGATTCATGCTGTGATTGGATGCATCAAAATGTTAGGATAAGGAATGCCAAGTCAATAATCATATTTTTAACGATTCATTTTTCTTGTAGTTAAATGATGGTATAATGATTTGATATGAAATTGTGTAGTTGATTGTAGAAAAGTTATAAATCTAGGGTTAACAAACTACTTGATCATCTCATCATTGTTACTTTCATTATCATAGTTCACTCTTGCGTAGCTTGATTTAATTTTTAGCACTGTGTAGTGGTAACTTAACAATTAAATTTCTCACCCTTGGTACTTCCTTGGGTCTTTGCTACTTCCTTAAAATTAATTTGATTGCGTGCTTCCCTGTGGGTATGATACTTATATTCTTGCCTTGCTACAACCGATCTTGTGCACTTGCAAGGGTACACTTACGACCAAGTTTTTGGCATCATTGTTGGGGAAGTGACGTAATTTTATTAATTTTTAGGAGCTTTTTGTTCTCTGTTTGCCAGTCAACCAATTAATTTTCCATATTCAATCGATTGACTAAGAAGCAAAGATTGTTTTCATTCTGCTCATTGTTTCACATCAATCGATTGGTTTGTAAAAACCAATCGATCAATTTAAGTGACCATTTTCCTTTCTCATTTTTTTTTATATAAAAACCAAAAGATTTTTTTATTATTATTATTTCTCTTGTGGTTTGACTGCAAAAATTGCTACTGGAAATCTGATATTCATTTCATTGTTTCACCCATGGATTTTTTTCAATCGATTGACTTGTCTCAATTGATTGACTAGGTCACAACTGTTACCTTTCCAGTTGTATTGTTCACTCTATCCAGCCAGAATACTCAATCTCAATCGATTGATTTTTCAACCTTCAATTGATTGACTCAGAAGTTGAACTGACTGAGTACTGCTCTTTGTTTTGTTTCAATCGATTGATTCTTACAATTCAATCGATTGAGTCTGAACTACAATAGTCTTTGTGCTCATTTTAGTTCAGTAATCCTTGTCTTGGGTGTGTCGGTGTATGAACTTTACCCAATCTCATCGTCCAAATTTGCAACCATTGAATCGAGAAGTCGAAAGAGCTTGCAGAGTGAACCGTAGAAATCGTAGGCTTCAACTTAATCACACCAAAACCATGGCAGATCAGAGACAAGGAGGTCGAAATGTAAATAACAACAATGGAGGAGAAGAAGAAAAGGCACCTCCAGAAGGCCCATGAATGTTGGAGCAGTATAATGATCCTAGTCCTTACGAGGATCAAGATATCATCACGCACGCTCCCATCCCAGGAAATCATTTTGAATTTAAATCAGTAATGATTCAAATGCTGCCAATTTTCAATGGGTTGAGTAATGAAAATCCATACGCTCATCTAACCAATTTTATTGGGGTGTGTAAAATGTTTAGAGTACATAACGTGTTCGACGAGATAGAAAAATTAAGACTTTTTCCTTTCTCTTTGAGAGATAAGGTGAAGGCTTGGTTTTTTTCTTTAGAACCAAGATCCATCAAGAGTTAGACATAGCTACAACGTGAATTCTTGAAGAAGTACTTTCCCATGAGTAAAACCAACGATCTACGACAGAAGATTCTGGTTTACGATCAACAACCCGCTAAACCATTTCACGAATGTTGGGAACATTTTAAGGAATTAGTTAGAAGTTGCCCTAATCATCATATTTCATGGTGGTAACAAGTCCAGAGTTTTTACAACGAATTGATTCCAGAAGAAAGACGCATGGTTGATGCGTTCTGTGGAGGATCATGTGTCGCGAAAGGGAATGAAGAAATTTGGGTGCTTTTTGAAAGACTATGCCAAACTTCAATGCAAAACGAGACACTGGGGCATGTCAGCCTTAATATGTCGACAAAATCTCATATTTGACAAAAGGTGGGATTTTTAATGTTAATAGCAATACCTCAGATTTATCAACGAAAGTTGATATATTGTCCAAATAAATGAATATGTTGTTAGCATCAACTAAACAAGCTCAAAGTCCTGTCGCCCCCACTGTCTGCTCAATTTGGGAACATCAAGATCATATGGCTAACGAATGTCCAACCACTTTGATGAATTGTCCTGAAGAACCTACTCCTCAGGAGCAGGTGAATGTGACTCAATCGTATCACCGACAAGATAGGAATCTGTATTCCAACACCTATAATCTGAAATGGAAAAACCACCCTAACCTAGGGTGGGGAGGATTGAATCAGACTGGACAAGAAAACCAGCAGTATAGGTCAAATACACCAAGTGGACAACAAGGCTTTCATCCACAACAACATTTTAACTTTCAACAAAGTTCGAATTCTCATCATAATTCAAATTATCATCACCCGAACTCTGAGTATCGTCAAAATCAGAATTCCAACCAATCTAATACTTCAAGCTCAAGGAATCCTAATTTTGAAGAGAAGATCGTGCAGAATATGCAGAACATGCAAGCTCTCAATCAACAAACTTTGTTATTTTTTCAGCAATCTATGGCCAGGATGCAAGACCAATATGGTCAATGGGCTAATCAGATGACTCAAAGAGAAGAAGGAAGGCTCCCCAGCCAACCTATTAACAATCCTTGAGGTTAAGCACCATCTGGTGAAGCGCCATCGACCAGCTATCAGCTGAAGGCTGCTACAGTGTCAACAAGTGGACGCGTGATCGGCAATCAGGTGGAAATTCCATCAGAATCAGAAAAATTGCCTGAAGAAAAGGAGATGGAATTAGAAAAGGCGAAGGAGAAAGAACCTCCTAAGATTGTCCAACGGGAACCTGAACAGGATCCAACAATCGAAATCACTCCCCATACTCCTAGGGCACCTTTCCCGGAGTGCATTACACCTCCATCCAGAATGGGGACGGATCCATCGAAAATGGATGGCATTTTTGAAACATTCAAGCAAGTAAAAATTAATCTTTTATTGCTTGATACGATCAATCAAGTTCCTGCTTATGCCAAGTTCTTCAAGGACTTGTTCACCCATAAGTTCCTGCTTATGTCAAACAAAGCGCTCCTAACTAATCAAGTCAGTTCTATCCTGAAATTGGATGCACCACCAAAACTCAAGGACCATGGAGTCCCAACAGTCTCATGTGTGATAGGTGGACAAATAATTCGAAAAGCACTTATGGATTTGGGAGCAAGTGTAAACTTGATCCCATATTCGGTGTATGAAAAATTGGGCCTTGGTGAGCTGCAGCCAACCACTGCTACCCTCCAATTAGCAGATAGGTCAGAAAGAAGGCCTAGAGGTATCATTGAAGACGTTCTTGTAGAGATTGATAAATTTGTCTTTCTAGTAGACTTTGTTGTACTAGACATGAAACAATAAGTTAAATTTGAAAAACAAATCCCAATCATCCTTGGACGTCTTTTTCTTGTATCTGCAAATGCATGTATTAACTGTCGTACAAAAATTATGGATGTCTCTTTTGGTAACATGAAAGTGAGGTTGAATGTGTTTAATGTCATGAATCAATTTCCCAACGAAGATGAGGTTGAATGCTTTTACATCGACCAGGTTGATGAAGTGGTGGAAGAAGCTCTTCCTTCAATGCTAGCCAAGGAAGAATTTGAAACTACCTTGTTGGCCATTTATGATGAAAGAGAAAGTGTAGAGTAGCAGTCCGAAGGAATGAACACAATTTCTACATCTCAGGAGCATAGGCCATGGAAAATAAAGGTTGAACCATTACCCGTCATGTCAAATCCCATCTTAAGGCCATCAATAGAACAACCGCCTAAGCTTAAGTTGAAACAGTTGCCCGATTCACTCAAATATGCTTTTCTAGGACCTCATGAAACTCGGCCAGTGATAATCTCATCCACTTTATCTGAAAAGTAAGAGAGCGAGTTGATGAAGGTACTCAAAACTCATAGAAGAGCAATAGGATGGACTTTAGCCGACCTAAAGAGAATTGATCCCGGTGTTTGCATGCATAAAATACATCTAGAGAAAATAAGACTTCGAAGGAAGCACAAAGATGGCTCAACTTGAATATGAAGGAAGTGGTGTTAAAGGAAATCATCAAACTCCTTGATGTTGACATTATTTATGTAATTTCTGATAGCGAATGGGTGAGTCCAGTGCAGATTGTTCCAAAAAAGTCTCGCATCACAGTTAAAGAGAATGCTGAAGGGGAATTGATACCCACACAAGAAACTATCGGATGGCGTGTGTGCATCAATTATCGAAAATTGAATATCGCCACAAGGAAGGATCATTTTCCCCTTCCTTTTATTGATTAGATTCTTAAAAAATTGGCATGACAGGAGTTTTATTATTTTCTTGATGGATACTCAAGATACAACCAAGTACCTGTATTCCCACCAGATAAAGAAAAAATAACATTTACTTGTCCTTATGGCACATTTTCATATCAAAGAATGCCATTCGGTCTTTGCAATGCCCCTACCACTTTTCAGCGTTGTATGTTAGCCATATTCTCTGATATGGTCAACAAATTCATCGAAATATTCATGGACGATTTCTCAGTCTTTGGGAAGACATTTGAACTGTGTTTGCGCCACCTGACGTAGGTGCTACAACGCTGTGAAGAATCTAACCTCATTTTAAGCTAGAAAAAGAGCCATTTAATGGTTCAACAAGGCATTGCCTTGGGACACACCATCTCAAAAAAAGGAATGGAAGCTGATAAAGTAAAGGTCGATTTAATCGCCAATTTGCAACCTCCAAATACTGTTCATTAAATAAGGTCATTTTTGGGGCATGCCGACTTCTACAAAAGATTTATTAAAGATTTTAGCAAGGTTGTAAAACCATTATACACCTTGCTCGAGAAGGATGTTCCTTTCATCTTTGATGATGATTGCATGAAGGCATTTTTGAAATTGAGAGACCTACTATCCAATGCTCCAGTAATCCAACCTTTGAATTATTCGCTACCTTTCGAACTAATGTGTGACGCGTCAGACTATGCTATAGGAGCGGTCTTCGGACAAAGGGTAGGTAAGCTACCTCATATGATTTACTATGCTAGTAAAACACTGATCGATGCGCAACTGAATTATACCACAACAGAAAAAGAATTATTGGCTGTGGTATATGCGCTGGACAAGTTCTGTTCTTATTTGCTCGGCTCGAAAATAGTGGTCTTTTCAGATCACTTGGCATTGAAATACTTATTGGTGAAGAAGGATATAAAACTAAGGCTGATCCGATGGATCTTGCTCCTCCAAGAATTCAACTTTAAAATTTGAGATAAAAAATGGCTGAAAATGTGGTCGCAGATCACTTGTCTCGTATATTTTATGAAGAAACAGTTTCTACAGAACCTATTCAGGACACCTTTCCCGATGAAGAGTTAATGGTTATCAATGTGGCAAGAAATAGAGTCCCTTGGTACGCGAACATCGTCAATTACCTAGTCACAAGGCAAATCCCTATATAGTGGGGTAGAAATGGCAAAGATCTCTTCTTCTCCCAAATAAAATACTACTTTTCGGATGACCCACATTTGTTCAAATTCTGTTCAGACTAGATAATCAGAAGATGCATACTAGAGGAGGAGCAATTGAGCATTATAAATTTATGCCATAATGGGTCTTGCGGAGGCCATTTTAGAGGATAAAAGACTACACATAAAATTCTTCAAAGTGGATTTTATTGGCCCTCCATTTTCCAAGACACAGCAAGATTTTGTAAAGAGTGCCAATGATATCAACAAGTAGGGAACATTTCAAGACAAAATATGATGCCATTGAACCCAATTTTGATTGTTGAAAATTTTGATGTGTGGGGAATCGACTTCATGGGTCTTTTTTCTCCATTCGGTTACTTGTACATCTTGGTTGCTGTCGACTATGTCTCAAAATGGGTGGAAGCTGTGGCAACACGATTGAATGACCATAAGGTGGTGGTAACATTTCTGAAGGAGAATGTATTCAATAGATTCGGGGTGCCCCGAGCAATCATTAGTGATGGCAGTTCACACTTTCGCAGCAATCATTTTGCGACATTAATGAAGAAATACGGTATTACTCACAAAGTCGCAACACCATACCACCCGCAAACTAGTGGTCAAGTATAGGTGTCAAATAGGGAGATCAAGCGAATCTTAGAAAAGACTGTATGACCCAAATAGAAAAGATTGGTCATTGCGCTTATGTGATGCTCTATAGGCGTACCACACTGCATTTAAGACACCAATAGGGATGTTGCCCTTCAGAATTATATATGGAAAGGCTTGTCACCTCTTAGTTGAATTAGAACACAAGGCATTCAGGGTGATAAAGAAATTTAATTTTGAATTACAAGAGGTTGCATCCAATCACAGGTTGCAATTGAATGAATTGGAAGAGCTACGCTACGATGCAAATGAAAACTCGAGGCTTTACAAGGAGTGGTACAAGAAATTGCATGATCAATTAATCTGTCGGAAGGAATTCCACATAGGATAGAAGGTTTGGTTGTTCAATTTAAAATTTCAATTCCATCCGAGAAAACTGAGGTCGAGGTGGGAAGGACCTTTTCAGGTCGTATCTACCACCATACACGATGTAATAGAAATCATAGATCTTAAGGTAATCGCATCTTCAAGGTAAATGGGCAACGTCTCAAGCCAATGTTTGAGCCAACGACCCAAATGTGGATTGAATCAACATATCTCAGTGATCCAGAAAGTTAAAAATTGAATGGTCGAGCTATTGACATTTAAACTCAGCACTTCCTAGGAGGCAACCCAGTGTGTAGTTCATAGTGTATTTCATCTCTTACGTTTGTATTATAGAATTAGTGTGTCTAACTCAATCGATTGATTTTTCAAAATCAATCGAATGACCTGGTAGGATCATTTTCATGCTTGAGTGTGAACTTTGTAGTCGATCAATTGGTGTGACGTTTCACTCAATCGATCAACTTCCATTATTGTGCTTTGAGTTCTCTTCAATCGATTGAGTTGGTATTATTCTCAATCGATTGATGAATTCCACATCTGCACTTGCTGTTAGTCCGCGGTCATTCAAGAGTCGAACCTCGCATCTTTTCAATTGTTAGTCACTTCGGCGCTGCATTCATATCAATCAATTGATTTGACCATCTCAATCGATTAATATAATGAGTTACCTGACGTGTTCACTAACCCAATGCATTTCGACTAGATGTCTTGTCAACATTCTTTCGAAGCGACACTTCTTTAATGTCAATTGATTGATGCATGCAATTCAATTGATTGATACTAAAAAGTATTATGACGATTTATGTTCCATGTGCTTTTTGACTTAATTCTCATCCACTTCCCAACCATACTTGCAATTCTAAAGCCAAATTCTTAATTTCAATCGATTGAATCTCACAATTCAATTGATTGACATTACCACTCCCAATCGGTTCAAGTCACCTTAGAGCAATTTTTAAGGAACCACTGTTGTCCTCTCTTCTTGCTTAAACTTTGAAATTCATCCGAACCCCACTCTCTTCCTGCAATTTTTAAGGAACCACTGTTGTCCTCTCTTCCTGCTTAAACTCTGAAATTCGTCTGAGCCCCACTCTCTTCCTACCATCATCTAATCTTTCTCGTATAATCGAAATGGCAGAAGTAGGCCCTGAAGTTGGATTCCTGAAGTGCCGGCTTCAGGAATCCCACTCTCTTCCTACCACCATGTGCCGGCAACAATCCGATGAGAATGCCAAACAAAGATTACATAAATAGGCATATTCAAACTGAAAACTTCTTTGATCTAGCCAAGTTTCGTCGGATTCCTGAAGTTGCGCATTCGATTGAATACATTGAGGCCATGCATCTAGAAATGCTACTTGCACCACCACCAATTGACGTCTCCTTACATCTGATTATGTTGTTTTATCAAAATATGGAATGGGTGCCGACATTGCGCTCTCCATCGGGCTTTGCCTACATCCGTGTTTGAATTGATAACTGGGCTTACAACGTGCACGCTACAGATCATGCCTGAGCATTTAATTTTTATGTTTTCTGACCACTCAATCATTAGATTGATCCGGCCATATAACTCAACCAGGAGATCAAGATCAACAATATGTGCGGCGGTAGGCATGGCTCAGGAATGTCTACGAAACGATCGGATTTGCTAAGGGATATTTTGTTTTGGGATATCGTGATGTCCAATAATCTGCTCCGTCATGGAACAAAAAGTGAAAGAACGAAGAATCGTGTGGCAACACTCTACGCGGTCCACACAAACACCTGGTTTGGTGCACTCGAAATGATGCTCGATGAAATGTATCGGTGTCACAACGATAACGTCATCACTGCTTCGGCACGCAAGCGAGAAAGGCTTCTTTTATACTTTTCTCACTACATCATGCACTTATTGGATCAATTTCAATGCCTGATTTTTTACGACGAGGTGATGGGCGACATGCAATTCTACCAGTATAGCCGGAATGTGTGGAATACGAGCATGAAGGCTCTTGTAAGGAGTGCTCTAGTTGCGTCGCAGCGCTTCAATGTCAATGTTGATGATATAGCTCCTCCTCCTCCCCAACCAAACCTCGCACAATGCCAATGTGGTGGCCTATGAAGACCTTGTCTCGAAGAGGTCCCGAATTTCAATGCGGAGGTGACAATTGCACGCTTCGAGGCACGATAGACAGGCTGATAACAAGGGTTGGAGGTAACGATCAAAGGTCACATTTTCAGACTTCCCTCCTTATTCGGATTGCTTGAGAATCATTCCTGGCGCAAGCTAATGACTTCATCGCAGGAGCGCGAGCGGCGATGGATAGAGAGGGTGAAGATGATAATGAGGAAGATTAAATTATTGAAGTTGATGTTTCATGATGGTGCCAGCTTTTGTGGTTTGGTGCTATGTTTTGATGGTTTTTGGCATGTTCATTTACTTGTTGTTGGTTAGTGTGTTGGGATCAAATTTTGTTTCATTTTGTTGATGTCGGATTTTGTTTGAATTTGTGGGAATGTATGATCCATCAAAACCTTTTCCAAAGCTTCAATGAAAAATCAATGGCTATTTTTGGTGTGCAATTCCTTGTTATTTTTCGAACTATTTTCAAATTGCATCAGTCAATCTATTGAATTTCCATTTTTCAATTGATTGAGAAAGTGACTGTGTTGGGTGTTCAAATCTCTCACTAGGCAACAATAGTGGTTCAATCGATTGAGAAATGTTTTTCAATCGATTGACTGTGAACTGAGGAGAATTGAAACTGAGTGAATCCTTCTGAAATCAAGAGATCAACGATAAAAAAAGGGAAGTATGGTTGGGTGGAAAGTTTCCATTTAACCATCAACCTAATTGCACAATAGTCATGTCAATCGATTGAAAGGAAATTGTTATTCCTAGAAAGTGTCTGCCCAGCATCCAGTCAACTTTCCTGATCCTCTTTTTCAATTGATTGATTCAAAAAAATCAATCGATTGACTGATGAAAATCTCAAAAATTCCAATTGCACATCCGGGAAAAACACACTTTTATGCCATTTTTAGATTATTGTATTTTAGGATAGATTTTCACTTATTTATTAAACTTTTAGGTTTAGTTTTTATAAATCATTGGCCTTAATCCTTAGCATCTCCCATCCTCAAGCGGCGATCAATGGAGTCAATCCGATACCGCACCTGCTCTGCAGATGGAGCCTAGCCAAACCGGTGAGGAAGCGGACCCGTCGAGATGCAGCCTAACAACCTCTTGACTTATGAAATTGAGAAATCATTGATCTGGACCCAATATCTTCGCCTTCACCTTCGCCGAAATCACCATCGGACTTTATGTCCATAGACTCACTCCAACCACCACCACACCCACACACCCAACCACCATTTACTTGCTCCGCCGAAGTCGAGAATGACTCGGCTATAAATTTAATTCTGACATTTCTCTGGGCAGAATTAAACGTGCAACCGCCACTTGTCCCTCCGACACCCACCCCACCAACCTCTCACCCCATGCCCCGATACCACCACCCGGCAGAGTTGGCATAACCGAAGAGATGTGGAGGCTTATGTTTCCACAACCATAGCCAGGGATGGCTTTTGATGAGGACTAAGGGCTTAGATTTCTTTTAAGTTTTAGGATTTAATGTTAGGTTTAAAAGTTGTGTTAGGTTTTATTCTGCTTTCGTACTGTTTTAGGATAGTTTGTTTTTATTGCATTAGGATAGTTTCTTTTCAATAAGTGTATTAGTACATAAATTAATTAATAAATAAAAAATTAGTTTAGTTATTTTGTTCCTTAATTGCAATCTACTCAGTTATTTTCACCATTTCAAATCTTGGGCGCATTGATATTTTTCCATTGGTCCGTCATTTGGTATTCTTTAGACAGGTTTGTGGGTACCAAATTCTGTATCTTTCGGACCAATGAGGACATTGGACACATCAGGTTTGGGGGTGAAATTAGGTTTGATCATGTATGTAAGGAGTCTATTCTCGGAACTATAAAAAAAAAAAAATGTGTCAGTCAATCGATTGACTTATCAATATCAATCGATCGACTGAAATTCATTAATCGAGAACAAATATTTGTATATCGCCTCAATCAATTGACTCTTAAAAATCAATCAATTGATTGAAGACTTTGACTCAAGAGCAGTTGAAGCAGATTTTATTCAATCGATTGATTTTTACAGGTCAATCGATTGACTGGTTAATTTGAAGCCTATTTTTTGAATTTCCATGACTTTTAATAATTTTTAATTATCAAGACTTGCGAGTTTTAGTGAGAAATTACCATGCCATGGTAATATGATAACAGCCCATGATCATTAGTCCAATGCAAAGTTTAAAGATGGATTGGCAGTTTATATCTAGAAATTGTTGCACCTTTACCATGCTTAAGTCCCGAAGTCAGGGGATTAATCTAAAACATTGAATCCTAGGATTCTAGTGGAGACTGAAATACTTGTGAGATTTTAGAACCTTTTTCCTCATTCTTGATGAGTGTGAAATAAATTTGAAGTATCATTGGAATTCGTGTTTACATGTTAAATCTCATACATTTTATTTCGGTTTGTCTATTTTACATTGTTTTATATCATTAACTAGATCTCCTTGTGTTAGGACTCAAAACAAAGAGGCATCGTTATCACCTTGAAATGAAATGATCAAAGGTCATCCTTGGCTCATTTGAACCGAAAATGCCCCAATTTATATTAATTTACCTTTTGGCACCCCTTTTGAGCCTTGTTGAAAAATTTTGCCCTAAATATTTCTTATCAAGCTATATCAACCATACCCCACACTAGTTTGGAAAATACAAAACCTCACTTGTCAATCTCTGAGAAATTAAGAAAGAGAGATGAGAGCAAGAAAGGATGGAGAGAGGCATGGTAGTAATGCTTACAAAGCATCTGGTAGAAATACAGTTGAAAAAGGGGAGAGAAAAAGAAAAAGAAGAGAAAACTATGTGTGTTCATGAGGTAGAAAAATGAGAAATGAATGAAAAATATGAGGTGATATCTAAAGAAAATAAAGAAGGAATGAAAGAAGAGGAAATTGAGAAAAAGCAAAAAGAAATGTTATGAATAATTCGAAAAAGTGAAATATGGAGAGAATCAAATATATCCTTTTTCTAGTTTCTCGGAGACATTTGAATCCAATTTCCCTTTCTTTCATAACCCTTACTTGAGCCCCATTACAACTTTAGAAAAGACCTTCGAAATCTGATCTTGGCCGATAAATGCCTTGTGGAGAGTGACGATGCAATGACTATGGTACTTGGTATAACATGCTTAGGATACAAACATCATTCCCTATGAGATTACTTCTCCTTTGATGCATCATTTTTCTTGAATCATTTGTTTTATAACTCTCCTTCTCACATGTGTGTGAATAAAAAAGGTAACCCATTCATCAGAGTGATTTCATTTTGAGTACATATCTAAAAGCGAGGATTGAGTCAAAACATGGGATCTAAAGATTCCTTATTTGGACTTATTCCCTGATGGAAAGATTCTAGCATTGGTAAGCACACACGACACTCTAGAAATGAATGAAGATAAAGCATTAAATTAATCTGAATGGGTTTTGATAAGATTAGCATGGTGGGGTGTTTGTTACTAAAGTTTCGCAGGTGATTTACAATTAATGGTTAGGAAAATTCAAGTGAAAATTTAGAGGCTTTTGAAGTTTGTAGGTATCTTCACTGAAAACCTTCAGGAGACACAACTCCACCACGAGGGATCACCTAAAGGTTTAAAGGCTTATTGCATATGCTAAATGCAATCGTGCTCCCTACGAAAGTGACATTTATTTTTCTTTAGGTTGCTAGTTTATTTTTCTGTTGTATTTTCATTCTCTTTGCTTGAGGACTAGCAAAGTGTAGGTTTGGGGGTATGATCTGTGTCAAAATATGACTACATTTCGCACCCAAATACCGACACTTAGCCATCCGATGAAAGCTATTTGACAGTTGTTGTCTAGTTTTAGTGGTTTCAGGTGTTCTTGACCATTGGATCTTGAAAGAGCGTAATAGAGCATAATTAAGGGTTACATGGGAACATTGGACCATGGAGCCAACAAAGCACCAAAATTCATGAAGGTAAATTGATTGGTTCAGCCACAACCAAGAGAATGAAGATGTTGCAGGCCATTATCAATCGATTGATAGTTTGGATTCAATCGATTGATTTGATGACATCTTTTTCCCTCTTTGAATTTGAATTTAAACTCACTCAATCGATTGAGACTTCTAAATCAATTGATTGACTTCAAATTCAAATTAATCCGCCAAAATTCAAATTTGAATTCAATCGGTTGAAATTGAAAATTCAATCGATTGAGGTTTTTATGGAAGTTTTCCTATCCGCACCTTATATAAACAAAGCTGTGTTTAGGGTTTAGGGATTCATTCTTTGGTAGATTTTCTTAGGGTTTTTGCAAGTTTCTTATTGGTAATTAAAGTTGTAGTTTGTAACTAGGGGAGAGCTGTGTAAGGTGTCAATTTTTGAGTAATAAAGGAATAGTTTTTGTGATGTCTTTGGAATTATATTGTGTGTGTGGATCAAGGATGAGCAGACCCCTCGTTCAAGGAGGAAGCGACCCCTAGATGAGTAACTGATTTACTTTTGATCACATAATTTCTTGTTATAATCATTGAATCATACGGCTTTAAGCATGTGCCTATTATTTATCATCGAATGCTCATTTATAGCCATTGATATTTGTTATCGGCGACAATAAAAGGGTCATTCTACCTAAACTGATTTTGTAGATTGATTTAGGATGCCATGTGAATGGATCTTACTACTATGATTTTGTATTTGTGACACGTTATGCCGTTCGCATGTTTCCTGTCATGATTGGATGTGTCATAGTCTTAGGATAAGGTATGCCGAGTCAATAATCAAATTTTTAACAATTCGTTTTTCTTGTAATTAAATGATGGTATAATGATTTGATATGAAATTGTGTAGTTGATTGTAGAAAAGTTATAAATCTAGGGTTAACAAACTCCTTGATCATCTCATCATTGTTAGTTTCATTATCATAGTTCACTCTTGCGTTGCTTGGTTTAATTTTTAGCATTGTGTAGTGGTAACTTAATAATTAAATTTCTCACCCTTGGTACTTCCTTAGGTCTTTGGTAATTCCTTAAAGTTTATTTGATTATGTGCTTCCCTGTGTTTACGATACTTATATTCTTGCCTTGCTACAACCGATCTTGTGCACTTGCAAGGGTACACTTAAAAAACAACTGACCAGGTACTTATACTGTTATATTTTTGTTTATAAACAGGCAACAAAATGTGCTTGACTATAATTTTTTTTGGTACTTTTACTGTTATATTTTGTCAATCTCATCTAACTTGCCTATTTTTTTTATACCAATTTCATATACTGTGGGGTATTCAAACTCTGGTTGATACTTGGAGTAATCAGGCTTATCCACTAGCAGGTATTGTTTTTAGCCGAGGTGTTTATTTCTCCACCATTATAACCAACTTTATACTAGAGTTAAGCTCAACCTTTACTCTATTATAAAGTAGAAGAAGTTGTCATGGCATATGCTCCAATTTTTTCTTTACTTTGATATAGAGTAGAAATGCCTTAAATGTTCTCTTCCCTTGGCTTTACTAGTAGGAGACCTGTGAAGGACTAGGGCCCAGATAGTTTATTTATATCTCAATGTGGAATGCCATGGCAGAGATCATACCCAAAAATAGATGGTTGTGCCTCTTTAACAATCTGTATTTGGTTTGTCAAATACAGACATATTTGTTTAGCCCAGCCATACCACTTAAAGAATGGCTTACATTTTGTGTTTTGCTTGGCTTCTGCTTGGATATAGATATTCCTTTATGCAGTTAAAGGCAGTTGGGGCAGAGATCATTGATCGTGTAATATCCCGAAAAATCGAGCGTTAAACATTGACCTCGGGATCTGTGCCTGACTGGTCATAGGTCTGACCAAGTGATGGTCAAACAAGTGGACTCATGAAGTTATGTGCTAGTGTGAGATAATGTGACCTAAGTGTGGTGTAGGGTGTTAAATTAGAGTCACATACACCTATCTCTGGTGAATGTGCTTAACACCGAAACAGGAAAGAGGATATAAGGGTTTAATAACCCTAGAATTCCTTTTGTTTGGTTGTTGAAGAGAGAGAGAGAGAGAGAGAGAGAGAGAGAAGGAAATTAATTATCAAGGAGTTATTGTGGTTGGATTGAAAGGAAGATTGAGCATTTAATGCCAGATTTCAACGCATGAGGAGCCGTTGAAGCAAAAGTTGGAGCCCTAGACATTCCAACCTAGATATTGATCAATTTGATATTGATTGAAGGTGAGTTTCTAATTGAAGTAAATGCATAGATTGTAGGTGATTAAAATCAGTCAAAGGTAGCTAAAGGATAGATTAAAGGCTTAGAAAAAGGAAGGAAAAAGAAAAGAAAAAGATTTGGAAGAATAGCCCAAAAGGGGGCTGAATCTGGCCAAATCGATTAATCGAAATCGAGGTTCGATTAATCGATTTTGGTCTAGCAGTTGAAAATTCAGGGATGCCCGATTTCGATTAATCGATTTGGAAATCGATTAATCGATGTTGAAGGTCGATTAATCGATTTAGAAATCGACTAATCGACTGGGTACCTCCAGTGGCTGGAGAAACAAGACCTGGGGAAATCAATTAATTGAGTTAGGAAATCGATTAATCGATTTTGGATTTTGATTAATTGATTTGGGATCGACTAATCGATTTCGGACTTTCGACCACTCGATTTGAGAATCGACTCTACTATGTTGGGGATTTTGATTAATCGATTTGGATCTCGATTAATCGATTTGGGTTTCGATTAATCGAATTTGGGAATCGATTAATTGATTTTGGTGGTTTCGCTTGACTTTCTAATTTGACCTTGAGATTTATGGAGGGTCTAGGACCTTCTTTATTACATCTTTAGTGATGTGTTGAATGTGTTGTGATGTATCATAGGTGGTACGTGTGAAAGTCAGCACAAGGAGCCGCGTGGGACCTTGAGGCTTAGACCTTCGGAGACCTAAGATAGGGAACACCTTGAACATGTACTTTAATTGCAAGAGCATGTATGTAGTGATATAGAACTCAAACTGAAAATGTTTTAACTGTGTAAATCTTTGTAAAAGGGTGCGCGTGTGACACCAAGAATGTGATAAAGGCATCTGTGTGATGCGAATAACTGAGATAAAGTAATCAAATGAGAATGAGACGTCCCCAGGGGATGAGAAAGTAATAAAGGCATCAGTGTGATGCAAGTAAATTAGACATCCCAGGGATGTAAATATGATTGAATAACTACTGTTGAGGCCTAACTGATATAAGATAATACATTTATACGGTGAACAACTGTATGTAAAGCACATATTATTTTTGTTATTTGAGGTTTGATTAGAATACCCCACCGACGTGGCGGGATACCCACTACTGACTCGGCAGGATATCCGTGACCGGTATGGCGGCCAATCCGTACACTAGTGCGGAGGTCTATCCGTATATAGTAAGTACATCCCAGGGATGTTGAGATGAGATTTAACCCCACAACCTATTAAGAAAGGGGCTTGGGTAGTATTCCCAGGGAATACATATAACAACTGTCTACTTAGGCGACGATGGTGGGCATTCCATCGGGGCTCGATGCTATATTGTTCGGGGATTACTTAAGTTGAAGATTTAAGTTTTGCTTTAGGCCTGTTCAATTTCATTCATGATAAATCAATAGTAAAGTAAGACATACAATTTACCAGTAAACTTGAATGCAAATCACCATCTTTTAAACTATTTTCTAGCAAATGCATAGACATATCATGCTTTGAATATTATGGAATATATGTGAGATTTTGATTTATATGTTCATTGTGTTGTTCCCTATTGAGCTAGGATGTAGCTCACCCTTTAGACTATACGTTGCAGGTCTATTGTTAGCAGCGGTCGAGGCTTCGGGAGACGTAGATCCGGGTGATTTGGATTACGTGCCTGGGGATGAGTTGGAGCCTCCTCCTGAGGACTTCTTCTAGGAGACTCTACTGTGTACTTTGACAGAGAGTAGTTTTGAGAGCAGATTGTACGACTTGATATGTCAAGCCTTTATTTTGATAAATAATATAATTAAATTGATTTATTTCTTTTGGCGAATCATCTGGGGTGATTTTTTTATCATCGATGGTTCGGATCGGTTCTCTGTTCATACAGTGGCATGAAAGTAGAACTGTCTTTTGTATGTGCCAGCTGGGCATATTAACTTTTTCTGCTTTATATAATTATTTGCTTTATCTCTTCATTATTGCTTGTTATACCAATGTTCCGTACATATCCATGGGGCATGGTTTGGAGGATCGTGTTGATAGCACGGGTTTCGGGGTGCCAAAATCTGGGCTGTCACAGTTGGTATCAAAGTATTTTCTTTTAAAAATTCTGACAATCATTCTTTTGTTAGAGCATAGAGACTTCTACTAACGAAACCTTAGTTTCATGTACAAACCGTTATGTCTTCTAGAGGAAGGGGCCAACCCAGGGGCGGCCATAGTAGAAGCTTGCGTAGTCGAGATGATTTTATCTCGGAAGCTAATAGAGGGCGTATAGGAGATAGAGGGGCTTCTGGCAGTGGTGGCCAAGGGAGCCAAGGTCAGGGAGAGATCCAAGATCGAGATTGTCAGGATCAAGATTAAAGAGAACAAGTGAGGGTTAGAGAAAGAAACGAGGATAGAGAGGAGCGTTAGAGGATGATGCACACCATGGAGACTATGGCGGCTGCTATGGCTCAACAGGCAACATCCTTGGCAGCTCATACTGCCTGACGACATCGACCACCAAACACCTCCGGTGGCTCGACACACGATGTCTTCTGCTTTTACTAAGTTTAGGAGGATGAGACCTCCTAGCTTTTTGGGTCAGGCAGAACCCATGGCAGCCGAGAACTGGCTGAGTGAGATGGAGAAGGTGTTTAGTATGCTCACTTGTATAGAGGACGAGAGCGTCCGTTGGGCAGCTTATATGTTGGATGGAGAGGTTGGGCCTTGGTGGAAGTCCGTTTCACAGACTAGGGCTCAGGAGACTCCGGATTTGCCATGGACTTGGGATGAGTTCGTGGAGGAATTTAATAAACAGTACTTTCCAGAAGTTGTGAGAAACCAAATGGAGATTCAATTTCTACAGTTTGTACAAGGGAAGATGACTGTTAGAGAGTATGGAGTGGAGTTCATGCGACTCGCTCGCTTCGCGCCTGACTACGTCATCACAGAGATGATGAAAGCGAAGAGGTTTCAGCAAGGATTGAAATCAAACGTGCGGGGAGGAGTAGCACCATTCCAGCTGAGGACCTATGGAGAGGTCATGAGCAAGGCTTTGGTGGTAGAAGAAGAAAATAATAACAAGTACCGCCAGAGGGAGCAACAAGGAAGGTGGAATACAGACCAGAGCAAAATGGGGAGTTACGAACCGGTGAACAAAAAGCTGAGATTTATACCAAACAATCAGAAACTACCGTTCCAAGGAGGCTATGGAAGACCGGCGCAGCAGAGCAGCCAACAGAGACTTTCATTGTTTGCGTCAGGGAGACCGATACGCTATGAGAGCCCTGCTATCACTACCAGAGCTACAGTCACACAAGGTGTTTCTCGAGCAACTTCTTCCACACCTCATGAGACTTGTGTCAAGTGTGGCAAGTCTCACAGAACGGTTGACTGTAGGCAGGAAACTTGGGGTTATTTTTGATGTGGCAAGGTGGGCCACCTGATCAAAGATTGCCCCGAAGTGAACAAAGGAAAGACGGCTTTAGCTCCTATGCCACAACCCATACAAGCAAGGAAGTCGATCGTCCAAGGAAGAGCCTACGTAGTCACAGCTCAAGAGGCTCAGAATATAAATGATGTGATCCAAAGTGAGTTCTCTTTCAAGTAAAGAATTTCAATTCTTAAAAATTTTTAGATAGAGAAGGTGCATCCATATAGAAAATATAAGA
This sequence comes from Chloranthus sessilifolius, assembly GCA_021018995.1. Taxonomy (NCBI): domain Eukaryota; kingdom Viridiplantae; phylum Streptophyta; class Magnoliopsida; order Chloranthales; family Chloranthaceae; genus Chloranthus; species Chloranthus sessilifolius. The sequence goes on from CM037596.1 coordinate 18,576,264, forward strand.
GAACTTGCATGTAATAAATTCTAGTATGATGATAGACATTATATAAATGTGTATGTATGATTAGGTACATTACAAATTTATAAGAAGGGAAGCGACATGATATACGAGGCTCGAGTGTTGATAGACCCGGGGTCTACCCACTCATTTGTTACCCCTCACTTCACAAAGAGGATGAAAGTCAACTCGGAGGAGTTAGACGTCATTTTAATCGTGACTGTTCCTACTGGGAAGTCAGTTGATACCGAAAAAGGTTGCAACTCTGTGATCGTGAGAGTCATGGATGGAGATGTCTTTGAACTACCGGCAAACCTGATTCTGTTAGACATGCAAGGATTCGACGTGATCCTTAGCATGGATTGGTTGTCGACTCACTGTGTAACGGTAGATTGCAAGAACAAGGTCGTCATCTTCAGACCAAATATGAGGAGATCGTTCCATTTTCAAGGAGAGAGGTTGACGCACATGCCACTTATCTCGACAGTCAGGGCCAAGCGCTTGATCAGAAAAGGGTGCAGTGGATACTTGGCTTTCTTGAAGGAAGATAAGGAGGAGAAGAAAGTTATCTCTGAGATAGCAGTTGTGCAAGACTTTGCTAATATATTTCCGGAGGAGTTACTTGGATTACCTCCAGAGAGAGAAGTAGAATTCGTCATTGACTTAGCACCAGGAACGGAACCTGTTTCTAAAGCACCATATAGAATGGCTCCTGCTGAGTTGAAGGAATTGAAAGAGTAGTTGCAAGAGTTAATGGACAAGGGGCTTGTTAGGCCGAGCGTGTCTCCATGGGGCGCACCGGTCATGTTTGTAAAGAAGAAAGATGGGTCAATGTGACTGTGCATTGACTATCGATAATTAAACAAACTCATTATCAAGAACCGATACTCTTTGCCTAGGATAGATGACTTATTCGATCAACGGCAAGGAGCAAGGTATTTCTCCAAGATCGATCTGAGATCTGGATTCCATCAGTTGAGAGTCAAGGCAGAGAATATTCAGAAGACTGCATTCAGGACTCGGTATGGACATTATGAATTCCTAGTGATGCCGTTTGGGTTGACAAATGCCCCGATGTCATTCATGGATTTGATGAAAAGGGTGTTTAAACCACACCTAGACTCTTGTGTCGTAGTGTTTGTTGACGACATCTTGATCTATTCAAAATCAGAGAAAGAGCGTGAGAAGCACTTGAGAATAGCCCTACAGACTTTACATGAACACCAATTGTATGCGAAACTCAGCAAGTGCGAGTTTTGGTTAGAAGAGGTTAGCTTTTTGGGACACGTTGTCTCAAAGCATGGTGTCACAGTAGATCCAGCAAAGATCGAAGCAGTGGTGAATTGGGAGCAACCAAAGACCGTGACCGACATCTGTAGTTTCCTTGGATTAGCAGGTTACTATCGGTGTTTCATTGAGGGTTTTTCAAAGATATCAGGACCACTCACGAGACTTACACGGAAAGATGCAAGGTTCGAATAGAGTGAGGCATGCGAGAGGAGTTTTTAAGAACTCAAGAAGAGACTCACTTCAGCTCCAGTACTTGCAATTCCTTCAGGCAGTGGAGGGTTCGTAGTATACAGTGATGCTTCGTATAGTGGTTTGGGCTGCGTGCTTAATCAACACAGAAAGGTGATAGCTTACGGGTCAAGACAGTTGAAAGAGCATGAGAAGAATTACCCGACACATGACCTGGAACTAGCAGCAGTCATATTTGCGCTAAAGATTTAGAGACATTACTTGTACGGTGAGACATTTGAGATTTTCACCGATCATAAAAGCCTCAAATATCTGTTTACACAGAAAGAACTAAATATGAGGCAGCACAGATGGATGGAGTCTCTCAAGGACTATGACTGTTCTATACAGTACCATCCAGGCAAGGCTAATGTAGTAGCCGATGCCTTGAGTCGGAAGGGTTCAACTCAATTGGCTAATTTAATTTTGTGTATGCACAGATGGAAGTTGTTTGAGGATCTGGCATTATATGATGCGAATATTGAGTCGAAAGCTACAGGAGCCTTTTTGGCTAACATATCAGTGAGACCAGTGATATTTGAGCATATCCACGAGCTACAGATGAAAGACCCGGTGCTAACCAAAATTTTTCAAGATGTAATTAAAGGCATCAGATCTGAGTTCTCAGTCAAGGAGGATGGTTCCTTATTGTTCAAGGGCCGTCTTTGCATTCCGGACAATGCCGACCTACGACGAAATATCCTTGATTAGGCACACAAGTCAAGCTATGCTATCCACCTGGGAAGCACGAAGATGTATCAAGATTTGAAAAAGAATTACTGGTGGAGAGGCTTGAAACAAGACGTGGCAGAGTACGTGTCGTGGTGTTTGACGTGTCAGCAACTCAAGATCGATCATAGACACCCCGCAGGGTTATTGCAGCCTCTACCTATACCAGAGTGGAAGTGGGAATCGATCTCTATAGACTTCATCGTTGGGCTAACGCGTACTGCAAAGAGGTACAATGCCATTTGAATGGTAGTTGATCGATTGACAAAGTCAGCGCACTTCTTACCATACAACATGATGTACACGACAGGAAGACTTACAGATCTATACATGAAGGAGATCGTCCGTTTGCATGGGATTCCGAGTAGCATTATTTCTGACCGTGACCCTTTATATACATCAAAGTTTTGGAATAAATTTTTTCAAGAAGGAATGGGAATGCGGCTGAATTTCAGTTCAGCATTCCATCCGCAAATTGATGGACAGACAGAGAGGATCAATCAGATCATTGAGGATATGCTTAGGGCGTGTATGTTAGAGTTGCAAGAATCATGGGATTAGCACCTGCCGTTGATTGAGTTTACATATAACAACAGTTTTTAGACGAGCATTGGGATGGCACCGTATGAAGCTTTTATGGACGGCGATGTAGATCACCCATCAATTGAGAGGAAACGGGTGAGAAATTTATTTTGGGACCCGAGATACTTGAGGATAATGCCACCTATATTCGGATGATATGGGCCAAACTCAAAGCGGCTCAGAGCAGACAGAAAAGCTACGCCGATATCAAGCGGACGAGTGTAGACTTTAAAGTGGGTGAACATGTGCTCGTGAAGGTATCGCCTATGAAAGGCGTGATGAGGTTTGGAAAGAGAGGGAAGCTAAGTCCCCGCTATCTTGGACCATTTGAGGTTCTAGGTCGAGTAGGGGAAGTTGCTTACCGCATTAGATTGCCTCCATTATTTGATTGGGTACACAATGTGTTCCACGTATCGATGCTCAGGAAATATCTTAATGGCCCTGATCACGTGTTGAGCAGCCAATCATTTGAGATGCATGAGGATATGACTATGATCGAAGAGCCGGTGGAGATTTTAGATCGAAAGGAATAAGTGTTGCGGAAAAAAGTGATTCCGTTAGTGCTTGTTTGATAGAAGAATCATTCGGCCGAAGAAGCTACGTGGGAATGAGAGGCCGACGTGAAAGAATAGTATCTGAATTTGTTTGCGACAGCTTGAGAGTCAAGATTGTATCACCGCAAGCATGTTTACGAAATTAAACCATATGTTGTAATCCAATGTCGACCTTTTGATCAAATTGTTCAATAGAATAGTTTCAATCCGCATAGTGTTCCTAATATGATGTTGAATACGTGATTAGAATTCGTCACTTCCACGAAATTACCGTGAAGTCACGTTTCGCAAAACCAGTAACCAACTGGTCATGTTTTACCAAGGAACCAAAGAGACATGAAAAATAATAAAAGAGACATGAACCAAAGTCGACTGGCATACGCCAGTGAGTGGAGATTGAATAGGATTAAGGAAATTGACAAAATGAAAATTTGATTAATCGATTTGGGTTTCGATTAATCGATTTTGGATTTCGATTAATCGATACTGGAAACTCTATTAATCGAGTTCTTGAGAATTTTAGAAAAATCTACAGGATGTCACGATTTCGATTAATCAAAGTGAAATTCGATAAATCAATTTTGGAATTTTGATTAATCGACTTAGAGATTCAATTAATCGACTGGCATGCGCCAGTGAGCTCGAAAAGTTGAAATTTTAAGTGACCACGATTTCGATTAATCGAAATGGATTGGACTAATCAATTTTGAGTTTTGATTAATTGATTTTGGAAATTGATTAATCGATTTTGAGTTTTGATTAATTGATTTTGGAAATTGATTAATTGATTTTGTGCAGCTGAACTTAGTTTTGAAACTCGATTAATCGATTTTAGAAATCGATTAATCGAATCGGGGCCTATATATATAAGTCGAAGGGGGATTTCTCCCCATTTGAAAATTTTGAGGTTTTCGTTCTTGCGCGCCACTTCGTTTTCCTCTTCGACCAACTGTGTACCTAAGGTTTTTGCGGTTTGGGATCGATTTTAGATCGAAATTGTTTGTATTCGGATCGAATATCTAAGGTAAACCCTAGATCCGAGCTTTTTTCTTCAAATTTAACCATTAAACCCTAGTTTTCTTGAATTTTCACCACTATGCCGCCTCGAACTCGCTTAACATCGAAGAAAGTGACATCGAAGCTCCCGGTCTGGCGTAAGAATGCCACACTGCCACCACGTACCCCATCGCCCGTAAGAACCCCATCACCGTCGGCATCGGATATCACATCCGATTCGACGAGCGCGTCTTCGCGCGAAGCTTCACCGACCCCACCACCACCCGTCAACGTACCCCAACCAAATGAATGGTGGGTGGCTAAGACCTTCGAGACTGAGTACATTATTGATGTGGAATTGTTTACCAACCTCGATGTTGAGGGTGAGACCCAATGGGCTCGAAATTATTTTGTGAAGGTGGGCCTTGGCAATCTTCTAAAGCCACTCCACGGGTGCTATTACCCTAAGCTCGTCTGCTTATTTTACCAGGGCTTGGAGGATGGCCCTATCGATGATGTGGTTATGACAAAGATCGAGGGTCGTGACTACACCTTCACCCGTCGCCACATACACGAAGCCCTGGAATGTTATTTGGACTTCGTGCCCAAGACCACTCTCTTCCCACCCTTTACGGAGGCAGTGAGATTTGAAGAGATTATGACTTGGATGACCAATGAGAAAAAGGGGTCCGAATTGTCCATTCGGAGGGTCGATTTGCCCAAGTACATGTGGATACTTGATTCCATAATCAAGTGTAATCTCTACCTGATGCGTCACGACACCGAGAGGGTGGAGTTGGTCCAACAGGCCTTGTACGCGGCATTCTGCGGCCGTTGGTTCGACGCCACCATGATCATTTTGGAGGGGATGAGATATATAAAGGGAAAGTTGATGAAGGCCAACTTGAGGCCTAAGGAGAAGATGTCGTACGCTCGACTCATTTCGAGCATGCTAGAATGCTACTCAGACGCTCCAGGGTACGCCGTCTCGCCCCACGAAGAGAGGGCTACGGACCGCGTGAAGCACTACTCCATCGCTTCATGGGGCTGTAGCTATCGGTTGTTAAAGAGGGCCTTACCAGCTTAGTGCCCAGCACCAGCAGCAGCAGCAGCACCAGTAGCACTACCACCACCCCCACCACCACATCAGGACCCACCTGTGGGGGGAGCACACCCCATCGATCCACCAGCTGAGGGGGACACCCTCGCATACCACCGCATCACCTACACTGTCGTCGCAGTCAGCGGCTGCCACACCCACTTCTTCATACCGCCGGTGAGCGGCTCGCCCGACACCCACTATAGAGGACGTGTTGGCTCGGATGGAGGCCAACAACGAGAGGATGAACCGGCAGATGGATTTCTTGATGTACCACACCCTATGGTACATCTATCCATTAAACTACCAGCAGTGCCTCGCATAAGAGGAGGCATGGACTGTGAGCCGGACAGCTTTTCATTCGGGTGCCGCTTTTCACTCGGGTACCTCTGCTGTCGATGCATCTGGCTCGGCATCCTAGCAGCCAGAGCAGCCTGCTGAGACGAGTCAGCCACCGCCAGCCCAGGCTAAGTAGAAAGCTCCAGCACTGGATCAGTCGGGAGAGGAGGCAGCGTGAGTGCCTGACGATGGGGTTATTTTGTGATCACTTATTGGATATTTTATGTTGTTATATTTAAATTGTCAATTGTAAGTAGCGAACACGACACTCTATAAATTTTGGAAATCGATAACGAAATCAAATTCATTTTTGTGAAATTCATTACATTACTTTATGTTTATTGCACTGTGTGATGTATACGCCATCTTTTCTGTGTGGGTACGCGACACCCTAGTGTGTGGGGTACTCAACTGATGCACCTTTGGGTTATTTTCAAGGACGAAAATTCCCAAGGTGGGGAGAATGTAATATCCCGAAAAATCGAGCGTTAAACATTGACCTCGAGATTCGTACCCGACTGGTCGTAAGTCTGACCAAGTGATGGTCAAACAAGTGGACTCATGAAGTTATGTGCTAGTGTGAGATACTGTGACCTAAGTGTATTGTAGGGTGTTAAATTAGAGTCACGTACACCTATCTCTGGTGTATGTGCTTAACACCGAAACAGGAAAGAGGATATAAGGGTTTAATAACCCTAGAATTCCTTTTATTTGGTTGTTGAAGAGAGAGTTAAGAAGAGAGAGAGAGAAGGAAATTAATTATCAAGGAGTTATTGTGGTTGGATTGGAAGGAAGATTGAGCATTTAATGCCGGATTTCAACGCATGAGGAGCCATTGAAGCAAATGCTGGAGCCCTAGCCATTCCAACCTAGATATTGATCAATTTGATATTGATTGAAGGTGAGTTTCTAATTGAAGTAAATGCATAGATTGTAGGTGATTAAAATCAGTCAAAGGTAGTTAAAGGATAGATTAAAGGCTTAGAAAAATAAAGGAAAAAGAAAAGAAAAAGATTTGGAAGAACAGCCCGAAAGGGGGCTGAATCTGGCCAAATCGATTAATCGAAATCGAGGTTCGATTAATCGATTTTGGTCTAGAAGTTGAAAAGTCAGGGATGCCCGATTTTGATTAATCGATTTAGAAATGATTAATCGATGTTGAAGGCCGATTAATCGATTTAGAAATTAACTAATCGACTTAGTACCTCCAGTGGCTGGAGAAACAAGACCTAGGGAAATCGATTAATTGAGTTGGGAAATCGATTAATCGATTTTGGATTTCGATTAATCGATTTGGGATTGACTAATCGATTTCGGACATTCGACCACTCGATTTGAGAATCGACTCTACTATGTTGGGGATTTTGATTAATCGATTTGGGATCGATTAATCGATTTGGATCTTGATTAATCGATTAATCAATTTGGGTTTCCATTAATCGATTTTGGGAATTGATTAATCGATTTTGGCAGTTTTACTTGACTTTTTAGTTTGACCTTGAGATTCATGGAGGGTCTAGGACCTTCTTTATTACATCTTTAGTGATGTGGTACATGTGTTATGATGTACCATAGGTGGTATGTGTGAAAGTAAGCACAAGGAGCCGCGTGGGACCTTGAGGCTTGGACCTTCGGAGACCTGAGGTAAGGAACACCTTGAACATATACTTTAATTGTAAGAGCATGTATGTAGTGATATAAAACTCAAACTGAAAATGTTTTAACTGTGTAAATCTTTGTGAAAAGGGTGCGTGTGCGACACCAAGAATATGATAAAGGCATCTGTGTGATACGAGTAACTGAGACCAAGTAATCAAATGAGAATGAGACATCCCCAGGGGTTGAGAAAGTAATAAAGGCATCAGTGTGATGCAAGTAAATTAGACATCCTAGGAATGTAAATATGATTGAATTACTATTGTTGAGGCCTAATTGATATAAGATAGCACATTTACACGGTGAACAACTATATGTAAATCACATGTTATTTTTGTTATTTGAGGTTTGATTAGAATACCCCACCGACGTGGCAGGATACCCACGACTAACTTGGCAGGATATCCGTGACCGGTATGGCAGCCAATCCGTACACTAATGCGAAGGTCTATCCGTACACAGTAAGCACATCCCAGGGATATTGAGATGAGATTTAACCCCGCCGCCTATTGAGAAAGGGGCTTGGGTAGTATTCCCAGAGAATACATATAACAACTGTCTATTTAGGTGATGATGGTGGGTATTCCATCGGGGCTCGATGCTATATTGCTCGGGGATTACTTAAGTTTAAGATTTAAATTTTGCTTTAGGCCTGTTCAGTGTCATTCATGATAAATCAATAGTAAAGTAAGACATACAATTTACCAGTAAACTTGAATGCAAATCACCATCTTTTAAATTATTTTCTAGCAAATGTATAGACATATCATGCTGTGAATATCATGGAATATATGTGAGATTTTGATTTATATGTTCATTGTGTTGTTCCCTATTGAGCTAGGATGTAGCTTACCCTTTAGACTGTACATCACAGGTCCATTGTTAGCAGTGGCCGAGGCTTCGAGAGACGTAGATCCGGGTAATTCGGATTACGTGCCTGGGGATGAGTTGGAGCCTCCTCCCGAAGACTTCTTCTAGGAGACTCTATTGTGTACTTTGATAGAGAGTAGTTTTGAGAGCAGATTGTACGGCTTGGTATGTCAAGCCTTTATTTTGATAAATAATGTAATTAAATTGATTTATTTCTTTTGGCGAACCATCTGGGGCCATCTGTTTATCACCGATGGTTCAGATCGATTCTCTGTTCATGTAGTGGCATGAAAGTAGAACTGTCTTTTGTATGTGCCAGTTGGGCATATTAATTTTTTCCGCTTTATGTAATTATTTGCTTTATCTCTTCATTATTGCTTGTTATACTAATGTTTCGTACATATCCATGGGGTACGGTCTGGAGGATCGTGCTAATGGCACGGGTTTCGGGGTGCCAAAATCCGGGCTTCACAGATTGGCATTGAAATGTGACCATATTTCACACCCTAATACTAACATTTGGCTATTCGATGAAGGCATTCTGATGACTGTTATGCAGTTTTAGTGGTTTCAGGTGTTCGTGATCGTTGAATCTTGCAAAAGCATAAAAGAGCATAATTAAGGACAATATGGGAGCATTTGACCAAAGGGCCAACAGAAACACCAAAATCCTTGAAAACAATTGATTAGTCTAGCCACAAGCAAGAGAATGGATATGTCACATGCTAGCTCAATCGATTGAAATTTAGAAATCAATCGATTGAGTTGGATGACAACTGTTTCCCTCAAAAATTCGAATTTGAACTCAATCGATTGAGATTTAGATTTCAATCGATTGAATCTTGGAATTCAATCGATTGACCTATATATGGAAACTCTTCCATCTAAGCCTTATATAAATAGAGCAGTGTTTAGGGTTTGGGGATGCTTATTTTAGTGGCCTTCTTGGCCAACTTTCTTAGCCTTTTTCTTAGGTTTTTTTTTTTATCATTTTTAGTGCTTAGTTTTAATTTATGATAATTAGTTTGTAATTAGGAACCAATGCTTTGTAAGATTCTGAATCTTTTCCTAAAAGATTTGAACATTTGATAAATTAAAGAACATATTTGATGGTTTTGGATCTGTGCCTTGCGTGTGGATCAGAGATGAACGGCTAAAACTGTTCATTCAAGGAGGAAGTGGCCCCTAGATAAATAGTTAATTTATTTTTATTCAATCATTTCTTTTTACAAATGTTGAATCATACGACTTTCAGGCCATACGATTGGATCTTAATGTTGTGATTTTAAATTTTGAGATACGTTATGCTTTTTACATGATTCATACCGCAAAGATAGGCTGAATTATAGTTTTTTGATAGGGTATGCCGGATCAATAATCACATTCTTTTCGAATCGTTTTGCTTGTAGTAAAATGAGGGTTAATATTTGTATTCATTGTCATAATTATTGAATCGTACGACTTTCAGGCCGTATGATTGGATCTTAATGTTATGATTTCGAATTATGAAATACGCTATACTTTTTACATGATTCATACCATAATGATAGGCTGAGTCATAGTTTTTAGATAGGGAATGCCAAATTAATAATCACCGTGACAGCCCAGATTTTGGCACCAGTGCCATCAGCACAACCCTCTAGGCCGTGTCCCTGAAGTCCATATGGAACATTGGTATAACCAAGCAACAACAAATCAAGTAAAACATGCGCACTGAAACAAGCATGAAATAAAAGTATGCTATCCTAAAACAAAAGCTCAAAAGATAGTTCTACTTCCATACCTACGCATGGACAGAAAAACCGACCCGAACCATCGGTGGCCAGCAGGATCACCCCAGATGGTTCGCCAAAAGAATATATCATTTAATTACATTTTTCCCAAAAATAAGGCTTGACATACCAAGCCGTACAGAAAGCTCTCAAAATTACTCTCAAAGTACGCACGGGTCCCTTAGAAGAAGTCCTCAGGAGGTGGCTCCAACTCTTCCCCGGGCATGTGATCCGAATCCCCGGATCTACGTCTCTCGAAGCCTCAGCAGCTACAAGAACAGAATCTACGACGTATAGTGTAAAGGGTGAGCTACATCCTAGCTCAATATGGAAACAACACAATGAACATATAACTCAAGCTCTCACATATATTCTATGTCATAAAATAGCATGATGTATTAATGAATTTATTGGGAACAATAGCAGTTTAGATGACTGAAAAATAAATGTACTGAGTGTTATTGTTATTTCATATGCTCTCTTTTGTTCTCCACCTTCCATTGATTCGGCCGAAAGACTTAAATCTGTAACTTAAATATTTCCTAACTTACTATAGAGTCGGGCGCCTGATGGAATACCCTCCATCGTCGTCTAACTAGACAGTTTTCATATCACTATTTTTATATATCAATACTACCCAAGTCCCTTTCTTATAGGCGACGAGGTCTAATTCTCATATCAACATCCCTGGGATGTACAACTGGTGTACAGATTGGCCGCTGTACCGGTCACAGATATCCTACCGCGTCAGTCGTGGGTATCCCGCCACGTCGGTGGGGTATTCTATTCAAATCTTAAATAACAAAAGTACCGAGTGTACTGCATAGAGTTATTCACTGTGTGATTGTGCTAAATATAATAGATTAGGCCTTATCAGTTCTCATTCATTCTTGCTTTACCATTTTACATACATCCCTGGGATACCTATATCAATGTATCACACATATGCCTTTATCACATTCTCATCCCGTGGGGATGCCGCATATTTACTTACTTTGTGTCACACACACACACATTTACTATTTCGCATTTTTTATGCATTTGTATCCATTTTTATATCACTACATACATACTCTTGAGTTAAAATATATGTTCAAGGTGTTCCCTACCTCATGCGTCTGAATATCTAAGCATCAAGGTTCCACACGATTTCCCATGCTTGCTTTTACCCGTACTACCTTTGGTATACCATAACACAAACAAAGCATCAAGAAAGATGTAATAAAGAAGGTACAAGGCCCTCCCTGAACCTCAAAGTCTAAATCAAAGTCCAATAGAAACTGTCCAAATCGATTGATCGATCTCCAAAATCGATCAATCGAAATCTCAAAATCGATTAATCAAACTTCCAAAATCGATTGATCGATTTTCCCCAACACTCATTTTTCAGTCACTGGAAGTGCTCAGACGATTAATCAATTTTTAATCGATTAATCAAATTTCTAAGATCGATTGATCGATTTTCAAATCGATCAATCGGCTTCGGGCCATTTTGCCCAACTAACTTCGAGGCCAAAATCGATTGATCGATTTTCCAAATCGATCAATCGATTTGGTCCGCGTTTCAGCCCTTTGCGGGCATTTCTTCCAGCCTTCATTCCTTTTCATTTTCCTTCATTTTTCTATCTTTTTAATTGGCATTTAATTTACAAATTTTCTAGAACTCACCCTAAATCAACCCTTGGTTGACTCAATGGTTTGGCTTGAAGGCTAGGGCTCCTAGCTTTAACTTAAACGGTTCCCAACGCGTTGAATCTGATATTAAATGCTCAAACCCGTCTTCAATTTGAATTATGCATTAACTCCCTTTTAGCATTTACTCCTTCCCATTCTCCTCTTTCTCTTCTTAACTTCATGATGAGTAGTGAAATATGATGATATTTCACCCCTAACTACCTACATTTAGCTATCCGATGAAGGCTATCTGATGAGAATTATTAGATTTGAAGTGTTTCAGGTAAATGCAAGTCAAGTATAGAAAACAGCCAAAGAATTCTGAATATAATGTCAAAACACTGCAACTTTGGGTAATCGAGAACTTGGTGCGACTTGCGGCTAAATTTGGACCTTCACGAAGGCTAAATTATGAAATTGTCAAAACACAAAAGTTGTAGATCTTTTCGTCCGCTTTCCAACAGCGTAAGAATCACCTCAATCCGAGTTTGGGACAAAAAGTTATGGCCGAAATACCGAAGTCATATCTGATACAAAAAATATGCTGAAATTCACGGATTTCTGGGGGTCGATGCATCGACCCTGTAGATCGATTAATCGAGGGGAAAACAGTGTCTGACACGGAATTGACACTTTAAAGCTATTTTTTTTAGACTTTTTGGAGGCTCGATGCATCGACTATGTAGGGTCGATTAATCGACCCTGAATTTGCGGCTTGGGAGACTTGTGTGACGTGGGTTCTATTTAAAGCGACTGAAACACTTCGAGAAATACACAATTAATTAGAGGAGAATTAGAGTTTTAGTTTTTAGCCTTTATTTTTCATAGTTAGACATAGAAATAGGGAAGTTTTATTATTCCTTTTTGAGAGCTTTGTTCCTTAACTTTTCAGTACTCATTCCTTCAGTTTATAAATTTTGTTCAAAGTTTATTCCTGCATTATTCTCGTTTCTGAAGACCATCGTACTTTTGGATCAAAGTAATTTCTTTTGAAGTTGAGGTATTTTTAATTCATTAAATTAATGTTATTTTCTCTTCCTTATTTATTTATGTCATTTAATTGCAATATGTGTGACTAAATTTATAGGGATGGGGATCAAATGATTCCCATCTGAGGGATGTACTTTTAATAATATAAATTTAGGATTAAAATATGAGATCTTATTTTATGGTCGTTGTGCTATCATGAACGGATGAAATCCCCGCCACTAACCGGGATCGCGTGTGCCTAGCCATGCCCGAGATCTCAAATCTGTGACGGTAATTTTACCCAATCATTGCTATGGTCTTTTTGCTTTCATCGTGTGGATCTAATTACGATTATGTTCCAGGATCGAGTGTGCCTAGCCATGCCCTGGATCTTGGATCTGTAATGATAATTTTATCTTAAATACTCCCTAATCTGAAATAAAGTGTGCCTAGCCATGCCCTTGATTTCAGATTTATAAGTGATATTCTTGTTGGAATTTTCACCCACTTTGGGGATGATTTTTATTTGAACCTGAGATAAAGTGTGCCTAGCCATGCCCTTGATCCCAGATCTATATATGAAAATCATCTAAGTCCTGATTACAAGGATGCAACGTGGAACCTATTAGGGTGTTGACCATTTATCTTCCATAAAAGATGTTTATTACCAATAGTATATCTCATAGTTTAATCCTTAGATTTATATTATGGGAAGAACGGACCAAAGATGGGAGGATTTAGCATCTTCATCTTTATCATCTTTATCTTTACCTTTAAATTATCAATTAAATTTTAGTTTGTGGTCATTAATTATCATCTCACAAACCGCTTAAATCATAAAACTGGTAGAATACTGTTAGATCTTAGTAGATTTCTAGAATTGCTTGTCTTTTTAGATCTTTCAAAATTAGTCCTCGTTGGAACGATCTCGTACTCCGCACCCACTATATACAATCCGATTCGTGCACTTGCGAATAAAACATCACATTAAAAATCACATCAAGTTTTTGGTGCCATTGTCGGGGATCAAATTGAGAAAATCTGATTTTTTGGTAGACAGTAAATTTTAGGAATTTTCGGGGATTAAAATAGTATTTCTTCTTAATTAATTAAAAAAAATAAAATTAAAAAAATAAAATAAAATAAAATTTTCGAGAGTCGATGCATCGACCCCCTGTGTTGATTCATCGACCCCCTGTGTCGATTCATCGACCCTCTCTCGATTGATCGAGATTCACACTCGATCAATCGAGTTTAAAAAAAAAAAAAAAAAAAATTCTGAGGTTTTCCTGCCTACAGCCTCCACTCTGTGCATTATTTGCATGCACACTAGGTCTTCTAAAGAAAGAAATTTAGAACCTTTAAATTCTGAGATCGAACGTGCCTGTCGGTCAAATCGTAAGGACGCTAGATCAAGGCAGAAATTTTCAAGTGAATCATCCACTAAAGTCAATATGACTGACAACATGAATGGGCAACTCGAACAAGAGGAAGAATCAACATTGAGAGAACTGTTTTCTCCGATAACTACAAATACCCCATCATGCATTGTATACCCCGCCACACCTGGTGGCCGGTTTGAAATTCGTACAAATGTCATTCAAATCCTTCCAATCTTTCATGGCATAGAGCAAGAAGATCCATACCAGCACGTTAAAGACTTCGTCGAAGTCTGCTCATCTGTTTACCAAAATTTTAGCGAAGAATCTGTTAGGCTGCGCTTATTTCCTTTCTCTATAAAGGATAAAGCAAAAGCATGGTTAAATTCTCTACCATCGGGAGCCATAACCACCTGGGATCAGATGGTCAAAAAGTTTCTGTCAAAGTTCTTCCCTATGGCGAAGACTAATGTCCTTAGACGTGAAATCACGGATTTCACGCAAGAGGAAGAGGAGAGATTATATGAAGCTTGGGATAGATTCATAGATCTCTTACTCAAATGTCCACACCATGGATACTCAAAGTGGAGACTGGTTCAGTGTTTCTACAATGGACTGAGTCAACCAAATAGACATCTGGTGGAGTCAATGAATGGCGGAGGATTCCTGAGCCTTAAGGAAATCGAATCTTATGCTTTCCTAGAAAAGCTGGCTGAGGATTCTCAGCACTGGGATTTCACAAAGACTCGGGAACAACCAGTCAAAGCCTGTGATCAAGCCGGGAGTTCAACCAAGAAAGGAGGACTATACGTAGTAAAGGATTCCCCAGATCTGATGGCTAAAATTGATTTCCTCACTCAACAAGTGGAGGAATTGAAAGTAAAGAGGAATGTGCATATGGTAAATACACAACCTGAGCCATGTTCAATTTGTGCAAGTCCAATGCATATGGCAGATGATTGTCCTTCAATGCAGAACTATCATGAAGACACATCTGAACAGCTAAATGTTGTGAATAATTATGGGCAGAATCAAGGAAACGTTTTCAATGAGAATAACCCAAATAGCTGGAGAAACCACCCAAATTTCTCATGGAAACAAGATAATCATAGAATGCAGCCCAGGAAACAGGGGACGAACTTTTATCCCCAACAAAATTTCAATCAAGGACCGCAGCAGAACTACGGTCAAGGGCAATTTCAACAGCAAGGGTTCAATAACCCGAATCAATTTCAATACAATCAAAATCAGGTTGGGCAGCCACGGCAAATGAACCAGAATTTTTAGTTTGCGCAACTAATGGGAGGTTATCAAAACCAACCACAACAAAATTTTGTGCCAACATTTCCACCACCTGAATTTAACAACCCACAGGGAAATGCTGCCCAACGTCCTCATACACAAACTCCTACTGAGGACCTGATGAAACTCATTCATTCTCACACATCCTCAATCTCTAAAATAGAGACCCAAATTGGGCAATTGGCAACTTCTCTCTGTGAAAGAGAAAAATGTTCGTTTCCAAGCCAACCTGTTCCTAACCCAAGGGGCCAAATGGTTGTTGAATAAATATCAACTTCAACACAAGAGGATAATCAACAACAAATTCGGGCAATCACAACGTTGAGATCTGGAAAGCAGGTCGATAACAAAGTAGTGTTGCCAGAGGAGGAGGAAGAGTCTAATAGAGAGAAGCAATCTGAAGAGAAAGAAGAAATTGATGATAGAGTACAAGCAAAAGAAATATCAGACGAAAAGAGTGAACAGAAGAAAAGTTTTGTTCTGAAAGCACCGTACCCGCAAAGATTGATGGCACTATTGAGAAATCGCGATGTGGAAGGAATAAATGAGATTTTCAAGCAATTAAAAATTAATATTCCCTTCCTGGATGCCATCCGTCAAGTACCTGCTTATGCTAAATTTTTTAAGGAATTGGTCACAATCAAAAGAAAGACCAATATTCCGAAAAAGGCTTTCTTAGCCGAAATTTAGTTAGTTTGAGCAAAGCTCCCAATCAAATACAAGGACCCAGGTTGTCCTACAATCTCGATCATCATCGGCGATAACTGTATTGATCAGGCCCTTTTGGATTTAGGAGCAAGTGTCAACTTGTTGCCTTATTCTGTGTATAAGGAGCTCGAATTGGGAGAACTTAAGACCACTGCGATGACCCTTCAGTTAGCTGATCGGTCCATAAAAATCCCTCGAGGAATTGTGGAAGATGCCCTCATCAAGGTGGATTCTTTCTACTTTCCTGTAGATTTTGTTGTTCTAGACACTGAACCGGCAGCAATTTGGAGAATAATATTCCAGTGATTCTAGGAAGACCATTCCTAGCAACCTCCAATGCGCTGATCAATTGTCAAAACGGGATCATGAATCTGTCATTCGGGAATATGACAGTGGAACTCAATATTTTTAATATTGCCAAGCAGCCCATGGAGGATGATGAACATGCACAAGCATGCATACTCGATGAAATTGTAGAGGAAATATTTCATGCATCTAAATCTGAAGATCCTTTAGCAGCTTGTCTTGCACATTTTGGAGAAAATTTTGATGTGGATCAACTGATCCAAGAAGTAAATCACATGTTGGACTCCACACCACTTCTGGGAGAAGAAAAGGAAATAGAGTGTGGAACTCAAATTGAATTAATCAAGGAAAAGCCGAAAGAGGAGGAGAAAGTGTCCTTAGAACTTAAACCTCTTCCGAAAAATCTCAAATATGCCTACCTGGGGGAGAATGAAACTCAACCCGCTATAATATCATCAACATTGGATGCTAATCAGGAAGGCCAACTCATGAATGTGCTCAAAGAGCACAAAAGTGCCCTCGAATGGTCGATAAAAGATATCAAAGGCATTAGTCCGACGGTGTGTATGCACCAAATCCATTTGGAAGACAATGCTAAGCCTTCTAGGGAACCACAGAGGAGACTGAACCCTATAATGCAAGATGTGGTCCGAAATGAGGTAATAAAACTTTTAGATGCTGGAATCATATACCCCATCTCGGACAGTAAATGGGTCAGCCCCACACAAGTGGTCCCTAAGAAATCAGGAGTCACAGTGGTGAAAAATGAGGAAAACATCCTAGTCCCTACAAAAATTCAAACAGGGTGGCAAGTGTGCATTGATTATCGGAAGTTAAATTTGATGATGAGGAAAGATCACTTTCCACTTTCGTTTATTGATCAGATGTTAGAAAGATTAGCCGGGCATGAGTACTATTGCTTCCTTGATGGCTATTCCGGGTATAACCAAATAGTCATTGCACCTGAGGATCAAGAGAAAACCACGTTCACATGTCCTTTTGGTACTTTCTCCTACCGACGAATGCCGTTTGGGCTTTGTAATGCACCAGCTACATTCCAAAGATGTATGCTGAGTATTTTTTCGGATATGGTCGAGCGATTCCTCGAAGTCTTCATGGACGACTTCTCGATCCATGGAAACAGTTTTGCGGACTGTTTGAATCATTTGTCGCTAGTGCTTGCACGATGCCAGGAGAAGAACCTTGCTCTTAACTGGGAAAAATGTCACTTCATGGTTAAAGATGGCATTGTTTTGGGACACATCATATCGTCCCAGGGTATCGAGGTCGATAAGGCTAAAGTTGATTTAATTGCCGATCTACCATCACCGAGGACAGTGAAGGAGATCAGATCTTTTTTGGGCCACGCTGGTTTTTATCGGCGTTTTATTAAAGATTTCAGTAAGATAGCGTGACCGCTATGCAGCTTACTTTCAAAGGATGCCCCATTCCTCTTTGATGATAGATGTTTGCGAGCCTTTGAAACTATTAAGGCCGAATTGATAAAAGCTCCAATTATTTAATCTCCGAACTGGGAGTTCTCGTTCGAAATTATGTGCGACGCCTCTGATTATGCAATTGGAGCTGTTTTGGGGCAACGAATAGAAAAATTACCTCATGAAATCTACTATGCGAGTTGTACTCTCAACGATGCCTAGTTGAACTACTCAACCACTGAAAAGGAACTTTTGGCAGTAGTTTTCGCGTTGGATAAATTTTGATCCTATTTATTAGGATCTAAAGTTGTGGTATTCACAGATCACGCTGCTCTGCGTTATCTATTCGCTAAGAAAGACGCTAAGGCACGTTTAATTAGGTGGATCTTGTTGTTGCAAGAGTTCGATTTGGAGATCAAGGACAAGAAAGGCTCAGAAAATGTGGTGGCCGATCACTTGTCACGAATAATTATTGAGAAACCTGACGAGCATGTTCCGATCTTGGAGCACTTCCCGGATGAACAGTTGTTCAGGATTGATTGCCCACCTTGGTATGCGGATCTTGTCAATTACCTAGTCACCGAGAAATTACCTCACCATTGGTCGAAGAATGAGAAATCCATTTTCTTAGCTCGGGTGAAACACTATTTTTTTGAAGATCCGTACTTATTCAAATACTGCCCTGATCAAATCATACGAAGATGTATTCTTGAATCTGAGCAGCCACGAATCATCTCGTTCTATCATGAGTTGCCTTGTGGAGGTCACTTTAGTTCCAAAAAGACTGCCGCAAAGATCTTTCAAAGTGGTTTTTACTGGCCGACGATCTTTAAAGATTGTCATCAGCATTGCAAATCCTGTCACAACTGTCAAATGCTGGGCCGAATCTCAAAGCGCAACATGATGCCGCTCATTCCAATTTTAGAAGTTGAATTATTTGATGTTTGGGGGATCGATTTTATGGGTCCTTTCCCAAATTTGTTTGGTAATACATTCATTCTTGTCGGTGTTGATTATGTTTCGAAATGGGTAGAGGCCGTGGCGTGTAAATCGAATGATCACAGAGTAGTGATCAAATTTCTCAAGGATCAAGTGTTTTCACGTTTTGGTATTCCAAAGGCAATAATCAACGATGGTGGAAAGCACTTTTGCAATTAAGTGTTCACCCAATTAATGAAGAAATATGGTATCATACACAAAGTTGCTACACCATACCATCCTCAGACAAGTGGCCAAGTGGAAGTCTCTAATCGAGAACTTAAGCGGATTTTAGAAAAGACAATCCATCCGAACCGTAAAGACTGGTCGCTAAAGTTGAATGATGCTCTATGGGCGTATCGCACTGCATTTAAAACTCTGATTGGCATGTCGCCGTATCAGTTGGTCTTTGGTAAAGGATGTCACCTCCCGGTTGAGCTGGAACATCGAGCATTTTGGGCCGTTAAGTCATTGAATTTCGATCTCCTGAAATCTGGTGCCGAAAGGGGTTTCCAAATAAATGAATTAGAAGAAATCCGTGCTGATGCATATGACTGTGCTAAATCGTACAAGGACCATACGAAACAGGTTCATGATCAATCTATTCTGCGAAAATCATTCGTTCTTGGTCAACAGGTTCTACTCTACAATTTCCAACTTCATCTATTTCCGGGGAAACTAAAAACCCGTTGGAATGGTCCTTTCAATATTTCTCGCATACTCCCCAATGGGGCAGTTGATGTTATCAACCCGAAACACGGGAATGTTTTTCGAGTTAACGGTCAACGATTGAAACCGTTCCTTGAGAATGCAATTACATTCTTTGAGTGAGCCAATGGCTCACCCTGACTGAGCAATTCACAAGGTCGAGCTATCGACTTTAAACTAGCACTCATTGGGAGGCAACCCAATTGTGTAGTGTCCGTTTAGTTTTGTTTTGTTTTGAGGTAAAAAAAACAAAAAAAAAACTAAAAAAAACTAAAAAAAAAAAAAATATTTTTTAGGGAGTCGATGCATCGACCACCTGTGTCGATTCATCGACCCACCCTGGGTCGATGCATCGACCCTCCCATCCTCGATTAATCGACCCTTTTGGTCGATTAATCGGCAGTGTTTTAATGAGTCTCCTTTTTCAAGGAGACTGCATTTATGGCTGGGTTTGACTTTTTCTAAGTCGATTAATCGACTCCTTGAGTTGATGCATCGACTAGTATTTTGAAAATTGTGTTGTTTTGAAAATATGTCAGTTTTTGTTTTTATTTGGAGTCGATTAATCGACTCTTTATGAGTCGCTTAATCGACTTTTATTTCGGGGCATGCATTTTTGGTTTTTCTATGCCTCGATTTATGTCGATTAATCGAGGAACTGCGTCGATGAATCGACTTTTCCACTTCTGGCCGTTGCGTCTTTTCACTTAAAGACGTTGCGTGTTTCCATGCGTCGGGACTTCTGACGCACCCATTTTCAATGGAGTCGATTAATCGATTATTTTGAGGTGTGTCCGTCCCGAGAGGACGCCGTTGCGCCTATTTAAATGGAGCAGTCTCACTCCGATTTTCATTCACTTTGTATCCTGTTTTTTCTGACTGCCTCCGACATTACGGCGATTTCAATCATGGCCCGACCTCTCTGTCCAACACCCTGCTGGTCATCCACGTGATCAGCCAAGTGGTCGCTTCGCGACCCGAGACCTGTGTTCCGAATATGTTTTTAATCTCGCGGCTTTTCAAGCACTTCCTATCTGCGCCGTTTCCCTCGCCTATGCGATGGCTCTCAACGTCCATTTTCTTCTCACTCCGCCCGTGATCAAAGTGTCCGAACGTGTTGTTCGGTTATTCTATCAGCACATGGCACGGGTGCCCGCCTCCGTGGAGAATCAAGTCGCTGCCCACTTCACTGTTTCAATCGATGGGTGGCCACTCCCGATTTATCCGCACACCATTGCGGAGGTTTTTGACATTTCCTGCGAGCGCCCTCACAATCACACTTTAGGTGAAGAACTTGACAACTCTCAGGAGGATATAATCAACGAGATGTGCCACGACATATTTTCTTCTGGGATCGCCACTAGGCGATCGGCGTTGCCGCGCCCGCTTTTGTTTTGGGATAGTGTGGTCTGTAGCAATCTCTGCCCCCGTGGCCATGTTTCTGAGCGCACCGGTGATCGGGTTCAAGCGCTTTATGGTGCCCATCGAAATTCATGGATCAACGTGCCCAAGATTCTTCATGATGGCATGTGGCGATGCCATGACGAACTCACTAAACCTGCCACTGGTGAAGCCCCGTTGATCTACTTCCCCCATTATGTTATGAAATTGCTTAATTTCCTTCGTTTCCTGTTCTACCAAGATGATGATATCGGGGACCTTGCATTCTATCATTATGGTGCGTCCCAATGGAACCGCAGTATGCGTCTCTTGGGAAATGTCCCTGATGCCCCTGTTGATGCACCGGCCCAACAGGCTCCACCACGCCAGCGCCGCCGCGTACGTCAGGATGACCAACATGCACCTGATCAAGGACCCAAGGAGGGTGTGTCGCTGGGTTCGCTCCAAGCCCAAATTAACTCTTTACAAGAGGAGCAACAGTGATAACATGGTGCACTCATGCGCCGTAGCCACTATGATCGTTCCTTCCTCCATCAGATCGGGCAGCGCATGTGGCCTGATAGTTATGATGAGATGCGCGCCAGGGCCCGCCAGGCCGAAGAGGATGGGGATGATTAGTTGATTAGTCTAGGATTAGGATTTTTCGTTTTGTGTTATTTTTCTTTCCTTTGTTTAGGCTGTTTATTTTAGGTGTCAATTTGAAGTGTCCTTGTAATCATCGTGTTTATCAATGAAAAAGTGTGTTTTCTAATCTGTGTGGGATTGCCAATATTTTGCAAATTACATGTTGCCTTTAGAGTAGTTGAAAAGCACCTTTAAAATGCCAATTTTCACAAATTTTCAACTCTCTGCCAAGATGGTGTCGATTGATTGAGGGTTATACTCGATTAATCAACCCACTGTTTGCGAAACAGAAAAAAAAAAAAAAAAATAATAATAATAATAATTTTTTTTTGGAGTCCATGCATCAACCCCAAAGTCAATTAATCGACCCCAAAGGGTCGATGCTTCGACCTTCAGGGCTCGATTAATCGACCCCACCCTTTTTTTTTTTTTTTTTTTTTTTTTTTTTTACGACCGTACTCCTATTGGACCTCTAATTTGCTTCTTTTCTCATGTCCTTGGATTCCCTTAGACGTACTTCCACACTTTTCATTGTTTCTTTTTGCAGGACACCTCTTTCCACTCCTACTCCAACTCTATATATTTTCCCTTTTTATTCACCCTTAGGCTCACTTTTCATTAACTTTTGCACATCCTTCTCATGGCCCGACGATTCTATCTTACCAGAGCACGATTATCAATGATGGAGGCGACAGCTAAAAAGCGGGAGCGCCGCTCTCATCGGACGGTCCCTTTTGAGCCTAACAATGTTGAAATCATCGACCTCGATCCGATGATCATTCCTTACTGGGGAGAACCATCTCGAAAGAAGGTAAATCGTTCCAAATCTCCAACACCGTGCATCAGTACTGATATCGAGATAATTGATGTGATGCCGTCACCATCTCCCCCACCTCCATCCATACAATCGGCGGTATCTCATCAATTTCCCCTTGATCTTTGGGAGAAATTGTTCCCTGTGCCTAAGAACATCAATTTAAGTGCACCAAGGTGGATGGGTCCGCCTACCAATGACTAACAGAGTTGGATTACTGTTTAGTTTAGGATTTAGGATTTATTAGTTTTTTTTTTTTCCTTTCTATTTTATTTTGTTTACTTTAGGTTGTTTTTCTTTCCCTAAATAGTGTAACTATATTCCCTTCAATATATTTTTTGTCATGTTCCAATTTGATGCACATATTCTCTGCACCTGATCTTTGTGTTGAGGTACTTTTTTCAAACAGGTTTGGGGGTGCGCTACTTCTTTCAGTCAATGCGGACATTGTCATCTTTAGGTTTGGGGGTATGGTTATTTATTTTGCGTCACTTATATGTTTTATCTGAAAAAAAAAATGAAAAAATAAAATTTAATTTTGAAGTCATCATGCACATTATTTTACGATTGTTTTCAAACTTTAGTTGATGATGCATGTGAATTTAATTTTGAGAATACTAGTGTCATATTTTGATTACGTGTATCTAAGATGATGAAGCTTAATGTGATATTTTGTGGATAATTTTGATATTCATGCTTAGAATTTTTACACTTATACCAAGCTAAGACTTAGAAATCGATGAACTGTTTTGAATGTTGAATCTTAGGTTCTCAGTGGAGACTAAACCCAGTGAGCTTTAGAGCTAATTTCCCATCATTGATGAGTGAATATATAAACTCAGAGTTTTCTTTGAATACGGATTATTTTGCATAATCTCATACACTTCATCTTGACTTGTGACTTTGCATGAAATCAAATTCATATCATTATGTTAGAATATACTGTATATCTACTCAAGACAAATAGGCAAGGTTACTATCTTTTAAGGACATGATTGAAGGCCATCTTTGGCACTTTTATGCTTAAAATACCCCACCTCAAATAAGTTTATCTTTCTAGTACCCCTTTGAGCCTATTGAAAAAATTTACCTTTATACATTCTTTGATAAGCCACGTTAACCTTTAACCCTTCACCATTTCTGAAAATTCAGCTTTACCTTTCTTATTTCTGAAAAATTAGGAACGAGGGATGAGAGTGAACGAAAAGAGAGTAAGTGGAGAGATACTGAGTTGTGGTGTTTACTGAGAGTGTATGACAAAAATAAAAAGAAAAAAAAGGGGGGAGAAAAAGAAAAAAAAAATAGTGAAAAATAATGAAAAATATGAGGTGCTTCAAGAAAAAGGAAGAGAAAAAGAAAGTTGAGAAAAATAGAAAAAAATTGAGAAAAATAGTGAGACATTAGAAAAGAAAAAGAAGAGAAATAGAATAAATCAAAAAAGTTGTTTCTTTTCCAATTTCTCAGAAACTTTGAATCCCAACTTCCAATTCTTTCTTACCCTTTCCTGAGCCCCATTACAACCCTAAAAAGACCTTCATGATCTGATCTTGCATTAGTAACTGCCTTGTGGAGAGTAAAAATGTGATACTTATGACACTTGATATGACATGCTTAGGATATACAAGTATCTTCTTATGAGATTTATTTTTGTTCATTGATTGCATCGTGTTTCATTTATCATGTGAGACCTTTTTATTTGCTTTGTATTGACCTCTCACATATGTGCAAAAACTTATCCATCATCGGTGTCTTTATATTTTGAGAGTATACCTAAAGTGAGGATTGAGTCAAAACAACAGATCCAACGGTTTTCCGTTTGAACTAGTTCTGACATGAATGAATTTTGGTTTGGTTATGCACACACTTCACGTTTAGGCATGAATGGATGAGCTATCTAACGATTTGAGTATTAGACTAATTTGAATGGATATTAGTATGATTAGTATAACATTGTTATTTAAAATTGAGAATTCGCATGTTGAATTGATTAATGATTTTTATTTTTGAATGGTATATATGTTATCAAAATCATGTTTTGAAAACTCAATTTTATCGATGATTTCAAAAATATATTGAAGTTTGTGGGTAACTTCACTATAAACCCTCAGGAGACACAACTCCTCCACTAGGATCACCTAGGGGTTTAAAGGCTTGTTGCACATGCTAAGTGCAATCGTGTTCCCTACGAAAGTGGCATTTATATTCTTTAGTTTGCTTTGCTCGAGGACTAGCAAAGTGTAGATTTGGGGGTGTGATGAGTAGTGAAATATGATGATATTTCACCCCTAACTACCTACATTTAGCTATTCGATGAAGGTTATCTGATGAGAATTATTAGATTTGAAGTGTTTCAGGTAAATACAAGCCAAGTATAGAAAACAGCCCAAGAATTCTGAATATAATGTCAAAACACTGCAACTTTGGGTAATCGAGAACTTAGTGCGACTTGTGGCTAAATTTAGACCTTCAGGACAGCCGAATTATGAAATTGTCAAAACACGAAAGTTGTAGATCTTTTCGTCATCTTTCCAACGGCATAGGAATCACCTTAATCTGAGTTCAGCACAAAAGGTTATGGCCGAAATACTAAAGTAGTGTCTGATATAAAAAATGTTCTGAAATTCACGGATTTCTGGGGGTCGATGCATCGACCCTATAGGTCGATTAATCGAGGGGAAAACAGTGTCTCACATGGAACTGACACTTTAAAGCTGTTTTTTTTGGACTTTTTGGAGGCTCGATGCATCGACTATGTAGGGTCGATTAATCGACCCTGAATTTGCGGCTTGGGAGACTTGTGCGACGTGGGTTCTATTTAAAGCGACTCAAACACTTCGAGAAATACACAATTAATTAGAAGAGAATTAGAGTTTTAGTTTTTAGCCTTTATTTTTCATAGTTAGACATAGAAATAGGGAAGTTTTATTATTCCTTTTTGAGAGCTTTGTTCCTTAACTTTTCAGTACTCATTCCTTCAGTTTATAAATTTTGTTCAAAGTTTATTCTTACATTATTCTCGTTTCTGAAGACCATCGTACTTTTGGATCAAAGTAATTTCTTTTGAAGTTGAGGTATTTTTAATTCATTAAATTAATGTTATTTTCTCTTCCTTATTTATTTATGTCATTTAATTGCAATATGTGTGGCTAAATTTATAGGGATGGGGATCTAATGATTCCCATCCGAGGGATGCACTTTTAATAATATAAATTTAGGATTAAAATATGAGATCTTATTTTATGGTCGTTGTGCTATCATGAACGGATGAAATCCCCGCCACTAATCGGGATCGTGTGTGCCTAGCCATGCCCGAGATCTCAAATCTGTGATGGTAATTTTACCCAATCATTGTTATGGTCTTTTTGCTTTCATCGTGTGAATCTAATTACGATTATGATCCGGGATCGAGTGTGCCTAGCCATGCCCTGGATCTTGGATCTGTAATGATAATTTTATCTTAAATACTCCCTAATCTGAAATAAAGCGTGCCTAGCCATGCCCTTGATTTCAGATTTATAAGTGGTATTCTTGTTGGAATTTTTACCCACTTTGGGGATAATTTTTATTTGAACCTGAGATAAAGTGTGCCTAGCCATGCCCTTGATCCCAGATCTATATATGAAAATCATCTAAGTCCTGATTGCAGGGATGCAACGTGGAACCTATTAGGGTGTTGACCATTTATCTTCCATAAAAGATGTTTGTTACCAATAGTATATCTCATAGTTTAATCCTTAGATTTATATTATGGGAAGAACGGACAAAAGATGGGAGGATTTAGCATCTTCATCTTTATCTTTACCTTTAAATTATCAATTAAATTTTAGTTTGTGGTCATTAATTACCATCTCACAAACCGCTTAAATCATAAAACTAGTAGAATACTGTTAGATCTTAGTAGATTTCTAGAATTGCTTGTCTTTTTAGATCTTTCAAAATTAGTCCTCGTGGGAACGATCTCGTACTCCGCACCCACTATATACAATCCGATTCGTGCACTTGCGAGTAAAACATTACAATTAAAAATCACAACACTTCACACCAACCAAACAAAGGGAAATGAATTCTTTTGTTATTAACCCCTCTTATCTCTCCTTCTGCTTTGGTGTAAAGCACATACACTAGAGATAGATGTACGTGACCCTTAAAATAACATCTAACCCCTTACTTACGACACATTCACATCACACTTAATAAATCCTTTTTAAGTCCTCTGTTTGACTTTTACTTGGTCAAACCTACGACCAGTCAGGCACGCATGCCGAGGTCACTATTCATTGTCCAAATTTTGGGGATGTTAGATTCTCCCCACCTTGAGAATTTTTATCCTCGAAAATGCACCCAAAGGTCTCCTAAGAAACATTCACACACACAAACAGGTGTGGTTTCATTTGTTAACAAGGACAAGATAGGTGGCATGAAAAAGTACATTAGATAATATTCGGTGCATATACTGGATGAAAAGTAAATACATTTCCAACGATTCCACCAAACAATGGCATTCATGCCAGTTAGTGTCTTACAGAACCTGTCAACTAGTGGCAATTCCCCAAAATTTATAATCCTCCAAAAATAATTACAATTTAAAAGTTAATTTTACAAAACTCGAAAAAGTTATCACAACAAAAGAAATGTCATAATCGCAAGCTCATGCCATCCCCTCTCCTGGCGGACCCGCTTTGTTGGGTTGCTGTGGCGCTGAAGTCGACGTACCCGCACCAGAATCATCCCCTGCTGGAGCGTCAGGAGTCCAAGTCTGCTCCTCTGCGTGAGGCTGCTAGAAATCCACGGGGTAGATGTACCGCATAGTATGGTACATCAGGAAGTTCAAGCAGTGGTTCATCTACTGGTTCTTGGCCTCCATCCGGGCTAACACATCGTCGATAGTAGGGGCGGGGCGCGTCGCTCGTCAGCAGTGGGGTGGTGTAGAAGTAGCAGGTAATCGTGTGGGAGCAGTAGGTGGCACAACGGGCTGCCTCTCGGGTGGTATAGGGTGAGCAGGCTGCTCCCCCTCAATTGGTGGAATAACTGGTGGCTCCCCTGCAGCTAGTGGGTTCTGATGCGGTGGGGGTGGGGCATCACCAGCCTGGACAAGTGCTGGTCTCTCTACTAGTGGAGCTCAGACTAACATCCGATAACTACGGCCCCACGAAGCGATGGTTTAATGCTTCACGTGGTCGATAGCCTTCCGCTCAACAGGTGAAATGGCATACTCTGGAGCGTTAGAGTAGCACTCGAGCATACTTGAGATCAGGCGAGTGTAGGGCATACGCTCCTTAGGCCTCAATGGACCCTTCATCATCTTTCCCTTTATGTACACCATCCCCTCGATGACCAATTTAGTCGCGTCAAACCAACGGCCTCGATACGCCGCGTATAGGGCTTATTGAACCAACTCTACATGCTCGGTACCATGGCGCATAGGATAAAGATTACACTTGATTATAAAATCAAGCATCCACATATAGGGAGGTAAATCTATCCTCCATATAGATTGGCCGGAACCCTTATTTCTGCCAGTCATCTCAGCCATAATTTCTTCAAAAGGAACCTCCTCAAATGGAGGGTAAAGGGTGGTCTCGGGCACGTGGTTTAGGTAGCATTCAAGGGACACGTGGACGTGATGTCGGGTAAAAAGGTCATGTCGGCTGTTAATCTCCATAGTAACGGTATCGTCCACTTGACCCGCCTTAAGGTTCTGATAGAATAGTCACACAAGTCGCGGGGTGAAAATACTCGTGTAAAGGCTTCAAAAGATTGCAGAGGCCGGCATTGACGAGGTAGTGTTGGGCCCATTAGGTTTCGCCCTCAATGTCAGGGTCGGTAAATAGGGCCTCGTCAATGATGTATTCATTTTTAAACTCCTTTGCCGCCCACTATTCATTTGGTTGTAGCAAGTTTCCGGGTGGTGGGTAAGGTATAGGCGACGATTCGCGTGATGACGCGTCAGTCGAATCAAATCCGAAATCTGATGAAAAAGATGTTGATGGTGGTGGTGGTGCGGCGTTCTTACGTCGTACCGGAAGCTTAGAGGTAGCTTGCTTAGAAGCCAACCTTGTTTTAGGGGGCATTATGGTTCAAAAATAAGAAAACTCTAACAATCTAGGGCTATACTAACTCAAATTGAAGCGATAAGTGAAGAACTAGGGTTTACCGTGAGAGATCGATCCGAATGGCGTAGGAGTACGATCCGAAATCGATCCAAAAACCCTAAAACCTTAGCTGTTACGGCGGGTAAGGAGAGAGAGAAAATGGCGCCCAAAAAAAAAAACCCAAACTGAATTTCGAATGGGAAGAAAAATCCCAAAATTGGCTTATATAGGCAAAAATCGATTGATCGATTTTTGTAACTTAACTGAGCCGCGCAAAATCGATTGATCGATTTCCATAATCGATTAATCAAAATCGACTCAATTAATCGAAATTTAATGTTAATAAATTTTCAAGTTTTTCCCCTCACTGGTGCGTGCCAGTCGTTCAATCGAACAATATCGATTGATTGATTTCCAAAATCAATTAATCGATTTGGAAATCGATTAATTAGTTTTGACAGATTTTTCAAAAAATTTCAGCCAATTATTTTCCTTTATGGCCTTCTATTTCTTCTTCGGTTTGCCTTTGGCTTTATGGGGCATGTATTAACTGTCCATTTCATGACGTGGTTGGCCGTAAGCTATGCGTTTTCATCGCACCACGGCACGTTTACAACTCACCCACGCTTCATCCATTTCTTGAATAAGTTGGCCAAATTCTCAACATTCAATTTCCATAGACAGTTTAAATTGTAACATACATGCGAAAAATGCAATTTAGCTCTTAATCCTTGGTAAGCAAATCTGGATATTGCTCTTTCACGTCGACCTCTCATTCCCACGTAGCTTCTTCGGCTGGATAATTTTTTCATCGAACAAGCACTAAAGGAATCACTTTCATGTGCAACACTTGTTCTTTTTGATCCAATATCTCCGCCGGTTCCTCTATCATGCTCATATCTTCATGTATTTTTAAAGGTTGACCTCCCAAGATGTGGGAAGGGTCATTCACGTACTTTCTGAGCATAGATACGTGGACGATGTTATGTACTCGATCAAACAATGGGGGCAACCCAATGCGATAAGCGACTTTCCCTACTCGACCCAAAACTTCAAATGGTCCAAGGTAGCGGGGACTTAGCTTGCCTCTCTTCCCAAATCTCATGACGCCCTTCATAGGAGACACCTTCACAAACACATGCCCACCCACTTGTAGTCTACACTCACCCTTTTGATATCGGCGTAGCTTTTTTGTCTGCTCTGAGCCGACCTAAGTCTTTCTCTGATCATATGGACAATGGTGGCGTTATCTTCAAGTAACTCCGGCCCTAGAACAAATTTTTCGCCGGTTTCTTCCCAGTTGATAGGTGATCTACACCATCGTTCATAGAGAGCTTCATAAGGTGCCATGCCAATGCTCGCTTGGAAACTGTTATTATATGCAAATTCAATCAACGGTAGGTGTTGATCCCATGACCTTGCAATTCAAGCATACACGCTCTGAGCATGTCCTCTATGACTGGATTCACCCGCTCTGTTTGCCCATCGGTTTGTGAATGGAAAGCTGAGCTGAAGTCCAATTGCGTTCCCATTCCTTCTTGAAATTTCTTCCAAAACTTTGATGTGTATAACGGGTCACGATCAGAAACTATGCTGCTTGGAATCCCGTGTAGGCGCACGATCTCTTTCATATATGACTCCACAAGTCTTCCCGCCGTGTATATCGTGTTGTAAGGCAAGAAGTGTGCTGACTTGGTCAATCAGTCTGACTATCCAAATGGCATTTTATCTCTTCATTGTACATGGTAGTCCAACGATGAAGTCCATCGAGATTGACTCCCATTTCCACTCTGGTATAAGTAGAGATTGCAATAATCCAACAGGATGTCTATGATCGACCTTCACCTGCTGACACGTTAAACACCATGACACGTACTTAGCCACGTCTTGCTTCAAACCCCTCCACCAGTAATTCTTTATCAAATCTTGGTACATTTTAGTGCTACCAGGGTGGATCGCATAATTTAACTTGTGAGCCTCATCAAGGATAGTTTTTTATAGATCGACATTGTCTGGAATGTAAAGACAGCCCTTGAACAATAATGAACCATCTTCTTTCACTGAGAACTCAGGTTTAATGCCTTCAATTACATCTTGATGAATCTTGGTTAACTCGGGGTCTTTCATCTGTAGCTCGTGAATATGCTCAAATATCATTGGTCTCACTGCCAAGAAGGCTCCTATGGCTTATACCTTGATATTTGCATCATACAGTGAAAGATCTTCAAATAACTTCCATCAGTGCATACTCAAAATCAAACTAGCCAACTGAGCTGAACCCTTCCAACTCAAGACATTGGCTACATTAGCCTTGCCTGGATGGTACTGTATGGAACAGTCGTAGTCTTTAAGAAACTCCATCCATTTGCACTGCCTCATATTTAGCTCTTTCTGTGTAAATAGGTATCTGATTCAGGTCATGTGTCAGGTAGTTCTTTTCATGCTCTTTCAACTGTCTTGACCCGTAAGCTATCACCTTTTTGTGTTGGTTGAGCATGCAGCCCAAACCATTATACGAAGCATCACTGTATACCACGAACCCTCCACTGCCTGAAGGAATCGCCAATATGGGAGCTGAAGTGAGTCTCTTCTTGAGTTCTTAAAAACTCTTTTCACACTCTTCACTCCACTCAAATCTTGCGTCCTTCCGTGTAAGTCTTGTAAGAGGTCCCGATATTTTTGAAAACCTCTCCGTGTAAGTCCGTATAAGTCTTACGAAACATTTTCTAAAGGGGAATTTACAAAATGTCGATAGTAGCCAGCTAGTCCAAGGAAACTACGGACATTTATTACCGTCTTTGGTTGTTCCAAATTTACCACTGCTTTGATCTTAGCCAGATCTACTGTGACACCATGCTTTGAGACGACATGTCCCAAAAAGCTAACTTCCTCCAACCAAAACTCACACTTACTGAGTTTGGCGTATAGTTGGTGTTCACGCAATATTTATAGAGCAACTCTCAGGTGTTTTTCATGCTCTGCTTTTGATTTAGAGTATATTAGGATATCGTCAATGAATACCATGACGCAAGAGTCCAGGTGTGGTTTAAACACCCGATTCATCAAATCCATATATGATGCTTGTTAGTTTGTCAACTCAAACGGCATCACCAAGAACTCATAGTGTCCGTACCGTGTCTTAAAAGCAATCTTCTGAATGTCCTCTGCCTTGACTCTCAGCTGATGGTATTCAGATCTCAGATCGATCTTGGAAAAATATCTCGCTCCTTACAGTTGATCAAATAAGTCGTCTATCCTCGGCAAAGGATATCGGTTCTTTATAATGAGTTTGTTTAACTAGCGATAGTCAATGCACAATTGCATTGACCCATCATTCTTTACAAACAAGACCGGTGCTCCCCATGGAGACACGCTCGGTCTTACAAACTCCTTGTCCATGAGCTCTTGTAACTGCTCTTTCAACTCCTTCAACTCAGTAGGAGCCATCCTATATGGTGATTTCGAAACAGGCTCCGTCCCCGGTGCTAAGTTGATAACGAACTCCACTTCTCTATCTGGAGGTAATCCTAATAACTCCTTTAAAAATACATCTTCAAATTCACAAGCGACCGTCATCTTTGAGATGTCATTCTTTCCTTCTTTATCGTCCTTCAAGAATGCCAAATAACCACTATACCCCTTTCTGATCAAGCGCTCGGCCCTGACTGCAAAGATGAGGGGCATATGCGTCGATGTCTCTCCTCGAAATCAAAATGATCTCTTTGTGTTAAGTTTGAAGATGACGACCTTGTTCTTATAATCTACAGTCGCCCAGTGTTGTGATAACCAGTCCATGCCAAGGATCACATCAAATCCTTACATGCCTAACAATATTAATTTTACTGCCAATTCATGCACTTCTCCATCATTGATGCTAACTATTACTGACTTACAAACCAATTTTGTTCCAACTAATTCTCCAGTCGGGATTGACACTGATAGAAAAAAGTCCAATGTCTCCGGTACAATCTTCATTCTCCTTGCAAACCTTAGAGTAATAAAGGAGTGGGTAGACCCTTGGCCTATCAACACTCATATGCTACATAGCATCCTTTCTCGTATACTCGTAACGTACCTATAGCATACATATATACAGATATAGTGCATATTTACTTATCAAAATTTAATGCATA
This sequence comes from Chloranthus sessilifolius, assembly GCA_021018995.1. Classification (NCBI taxonomy): domain Eukaryota; kingdom Viridiplantae; phylum Streptophyta; class Magnoliopsida; order Chloranthales; family Chloranthaceae; genus Chloranthus; species Chloranthus sessilifolius. Next base: position 18,608,897 of record CM037596.1, read on the forward strand.
AGGACGAGCCTACACTATTATCAAATGAATGCACCTTCTCTATCTAAAATTTTAAGAAATTGGAACTCTTTATTTTAAAGGAATCTCACCTTGGATAACGTTGTATACATTCCTTCCTTCCTGGGCAGTGACTGTGAATGCTCTTCCTTGCATGACCGGCTTCCTCGCTTGTATCAGTCATGGCATTGAAGCAGAAGTCGTCTTCTCCTTGTTCACCTCAGGGCAATCTCGAATGATGTGGCCCACCTTTCCACATTAGCAACCCCGTGTTCCCTGCCTGCAATCTTCTATCTTGTGAGACTTGCCACACTTGGCACAAGTCTCCCTAGGTGTGGAAGAAGTAGCTCATGAGAAACCCTGTGTAACTGCTGCTCCAGTGGTGGTAGTAGAGCTCTCATATCTTATCGGCCTCCCCGACTCAAGCATCGAAAATCTCTGATAGTTTATCTACTGCACCGATCTCACATACCCAGCTTGGAACAGTTGCCTCTGAATAGGCGCTATGAATCTCAGCTTTTTGTTCACCGGCTCGTAGTTCCCGGTCCTACTCTGATCTACGTTTCCTCTCCCATGCTGCTCTCTTCGGTGGTATCTATCGTTATTTTCTTCCTCAAAAACCAGCGCTTTACTCATGACCTCTCCCTAGGTCTTCAACTGAAAAGGTGCTACTCCCCCTCTAATATCCGGCCTCAAATCGTGTTGAAACCTCTTTGCTATCATCACATCGGTAACCACATAATCGAGAGCGAAGCAAGCAAGTCTCATGAACTCCACTCCATACTCCCTTACCGTCATCCTCCCTTGCAAGAGTTGTAAAACTGTATCTCCATCTGATTTCTCACTACTTCGTGAAAATACTGCTTATTAAACTCTTCTACAAATTCATCCCAAGACCAGGGCAATCTTGGGGTCTCTAGAGCCCTAGTTATAGAAATGGATTTCTACCAAGGCCCTGCCTCCCCATCTAACATGTAAGCTTCCTAACGGACGCTTTCATCTTTTGTACATGTAAGCACGCTGAAAACCTTTTCCATCTCGCTCAACCAATTTTCAGCTGCCATCGGCTCCGCTTGCCCTGAAAAGCTAGGAGGTCGCATTCTCCTAAACTCAGTAAATGCAGAGGGCACTAGCTATGTCAGAACTACTGGAGGTGTAGGTGGTGGTTGCTGATCACTGGCATTATGAGCTGCTAGAGATGCTACTTGTTGTGCCATGGCAGTCGCCATGGTTTCCATGGTGTGCATCATCCTCTGACGCTCTTCTCTCTCCTCATTTTTTTCTCTGATTCTTTCTTGTTCCCTATGATCTCGATCCTGATTTTCTACCTGGCCGCTACCTCCCGGTGCCCCTCTATCTCCCATGGGCAATCTGTTTGTAGGTGAGATGAAATCATCTCTACTACATAAATTCCTCTCATGACCGCCCTTGGGTCAGCCTCTTCCCTTAGAAGACATAACGGTCTACACGTGAAATCAAAGTTTCGTTAGCAGAAGTCTCTATGCTCTGACAAAATAATGATTGTCAAAATTTCTAAAAAATATGGCTTTGAAACTAACTGTGACAGCCCAAATTTTAGCACTCCGAAAATCATGCCATCAGCACAGCCATCTAGGCCGTGTCCCTGAAGTCTATACAGAACATTGGTATAACTAAGCAATAACAAATCAAGTAAAATATATGCACTGAAACAAGAATGAAATAAAAGTACGCTATCCTAAAACAAAATCTCAAAAGATAGTTCTACTTCCATGCCAACACATGGATAGAAGAACCGACCCGAACCATCGATGGCCAGCAGGATCACCCCAGATGGTTCGCCAAAAGAATATATTATTTAATTATATTTTTCCCAAAAATAAGGCTTGACATACCAACCCGTATGGAAAGCTCTCAAAGTACACACGGGTCCCCTAGAAGAAGTCCTCAGGAGGTGGCTCCAACTCTTTCCCGGGCACGTAATCTGAATCCCCCAGATCTACGTCTCCCGAAGCCTCAGCAGCCGCAAGAACAGGACCTGAGACATATAGTCTAAAGGGTGAGCTACATCCTAGCTCAATAGGGAAACAACACAATGAACATATAAGTCAAGCTCTCACATATATTCTACGATATAAAACAACATGATATATTAATGAATTTACTGAGAAAAATAGCAGTTTAGATGACTGAAAAATAAATGTACTGAGTGTTATTGTTATTTCACATGTTCTCTTTTGTTCTCCACCTTCCATTGATTCGACCTAAAGACTTAAATCTGTAACTTAAATATTCTCCAACTTACTATAGAGTCGGGCGCCCGATGGAATATCCTCCATTGTCGTCTAACTAAACAGTTTTTATATCACTGTTTTCATATATCAATACTATCCAAGTCCCTTTCTCATAGGCGACAAGGTCTAATTCTCATATCAACATCCCTGGGAAGTGCAACTGGTGTACGGGTTGGACACTGTACCGGTCACAGATATCCTGCCGCATCAGTCGTGGGTATCCCGTCATGTCGGTGGGGTATTCTGTTCAAACCTTAAATAACAAAAGTACCAAGTGCACTACATATAGTTATTCACCATGTGATTGTACTAAATATAATAGATTAGGCCTTATTAGTTTTCATTCATTCTTGCTTTACCATTTTACATACGTCCCTGAGATGTCTAAATCAATGCATCACACAGATGCCTTTATCACATTCTCATCCTGTGGAGATGCCACATATTTACTTACTTTGTGTCACACACACATTTACTGTTTCACATTTTTTATACATTTGTATCCATTTCTATATCACTACATACGTGCTCTTGAGTTAAAATACATGTTCAAGGTGTTCCCTACCTCATGCATCTGAATATCCAAGCATCAAGGTTCCACACGGTTTCCCATGCTTGCTTTTACCCGTACTACCTATGGTATACCATAACACAAACAAAGCATCAAGAAAGATGTAATAAAGAAGGTACAAGGCCCTACCTGAACCTCAATGTCTAAATCAAAGTCCAACAGAAACTGTCCAAATCGATTGATCGATCTCCAAAATCGATCAATCGAAATCCCAATATCAATTAATCGAACTTCCAAAATTGATTGATCGGTTTTCCCCAGCTCTCATTTTCCAGTCACTGGAAGTGCTCAGACGATTAATCAATTTTTAATCGATTAATCGAATTTCTAAAATCGATTGATCAATTTTCAAATCGATCAATCGATTTTGGGCCACTTTGCCCAACTAACTTCCAGGCCAAAATCGATCAATCGATTTGGTCAGCGTTTCAGCCCTTTGCGGGCATTTCTTCCAGCCTTCATTCCTTTTAATTTTCCTTCATTTTTCTATCTTTTTAATTGGCACTTAATTTACAAATTCCTAGAATTCATGTACAACAATCTATTCATAAAAAAATTCCAACATGAACTCACCCTAAATCAATCCTTGGTTGACTCCATGGTTTGGCTTGAAAGCTTGGGCTCCTAGCTTTAACTTCAACGGTTCCCAACGCGTCGAATCCGATATCAAATGCTCAAACCCGTCTTCAATTTGAATTGTGCATTAACTCCGTTTTAGCATTTACTCCTTCCCATTCTCCTTCTCTCTCTCTTCTTAACTTCACACCAACCAAACAAAGGGAAATGAATTCTCTTGTTATTAACCCCTCTCTTCTCTCCTTCAACTTTGGTGTAAAGCACGTACACCAGAGATAGATGTACGTGACCCTTAAACTAACATCTAACTCCTTACTTATGACACATTCACATCACACTTAATAAATCATTTTTAAGTCCTTTGTCTGACTTTCACTTGGTCAAACCTACGACCAGTTGGCCATGCATCCCGAGGTCACTGTTCAAATTTTGGGGATGTTACAATCACACTCTTTACGATTCATTTTTTTTTTGATAAATGATGGTATATAATTTGACATGAAAATGTGTAATTGATTGTTGGTAGAAAAATTATAAATCTAGGGTTAGCAGACTCTTTGATCATCTCTTCAACGTTGTTTGATTTTTTATTGTTTTTCTTGCTTAAGCTTTTTTTAGATCTTTTTATTTTTATGTTTGTGTAGTTAATTTTTATCGTGACAATGATCTCGCATTTGGTACTTCCTTAGGTTCATTTGACGCTTTTAGAAATTAATTAAATTTTACGCTTTCCTGTGAGTTTGACACCCTTGATTTCACCGTGCTACGATATATCTTATGCACTTGCAAGGGTACAATTTAAAACCGATCAAATTTTTGGCGTCATTGTTGGGAAAGCATAAAATTTTACCCTTGTAAGTGCACAAGATCTATCATAGCATGGTGAAATCAAGGGTGTCGAACCCACAGGGAAGCGTAAGATTTAATTAATTTCTAAAAGCATCAAACGAACCTAAGGAAGTACCAAAGGCGAGATCTTTGTCACGATAATAATTAACAACTACACAAACATAAGAATAAAAAGATCTAAACAAAGCTTAAGCAAGAAAAATAATAAAAAATCAAACAACGATAAAAAGATGATCAAGGAGTCCGCTAATCCTACATTTGTAATTTTTCTACCAACAATCAATCACACATTTTTATGTCAAATTATATCCCATCATTTATCAAGAAGAAAAATGAATCGTAAAGAGTGATTATTGATCCGGCATACCCTAACTAAAAACTATGACTCAGCCTATCATTACGGTATGAATCATGTAAAAAGTATAGCGTATCTCATAATTCAAAATCACAACATTAAGATCCAATCGTATAACCTGAAAGTCGTACGATTCAATAATTATGACAATTAATACAAATATTAATCCTCATTTTACTATAAGCAAAATGATTAAAAAAGAATGTGATTATTGATCCGGCATACCCTATTTAAAAACTATGACTCAGTCTATCATTGTGATATAAATCATGTAAAAAGCATAGCATATCTAAAAATTTGAAATCACAACATTAAGATCCAATCGTGCGGCCTAAAAGTCGTACGATTCAATATTTGTAAAAAGAAATAATTGAATGAAAATAAATTAACTACTTATCTAGGGGTCGCTTCCTCTTTGAATGAATGGTTTTAGCCATTCATCTTCGATCCACACGCAAGGCACAGATCCAAAACCATCAAACACGTTCTTTAATTTATCAAATGTTCGAATCTTTTAGGAAAATATCTGAAACCTTACAAAGCTTTGGTTCCTAATTATAAACTAATTATCATAAATTAAAACTAAGCACTAAAAATGATAAAGAAAAACCTAAGAAAAAGACTAAGAAAGTTGACCAAGAAGGCCACTAAAAGAAGCACCCCCAAACCCTAAACACTGCTCTATTTATATAGGATTCGGATGGAAGAGTTTCCATATATAGGTTAATCGATTGAATTCAAAATTTGAATCTTGGTGGACTTATTTGAATTTAAATCTCAATCGATTAAAATCTAAATCTCAATTGATTGAGTTCAAATTTGAATTTATGAGGGAAACAATTGTCATCCAACTCAATCGATTGATTTCTAAATTTCAATCGATTGAGCCTAACATGTGACATATCCATTCTCTTCCTTGTGGCTGAACCAATCAATTATTTTTATGAATTTTGGTGTTTCTGTTAGCCCTTTGATCCAATGCTCCCATATTGTCCTTAATTATGCTCTTTTATGCCTTTGCAAGATCCAACGATCACGAATACCTGAAACCACTAAAACTGCATAACAATCATCAGAATGCCTTCATCAGATAGTCAAATGTTGGTATTAGGGTGTGAAATATGGTCACATTTTAGTGCCGATCACACCCCAAACCTACACTTTGCTAGTCCTTGAGCAAAGATAATGATAAATATATCAAGGCAAATAAAACTAACATCCTAAAAAAAATTAAATGTCACTTTCGTAGGGAGTACGATTGTATTTAGCATATGCAATAAGCAGTTAAACCCCTAGGTGATCCCTAGTGGAGTTGTGTCTCCTGAGGGTTTTCAGTGAAGATACCCACAAACTTCCAAAAATAGTTTTCAAAACCATCGTTAAAAGAATTTTTAAAAATCGGTTTGTATAATATATATACCTTTAAAATCAAAAACTAATAATCATTTCAGCATGCAAATGTTCATTCTCAAATACCGATGCCATGATAATTCTATTGTTGCTTATTTCAATTAACCCAATGCTCCGATTCTTAGACCAATTTTTCATTCATGTCTAGTGTGGTGTGTGCATCTGCCAATGCTTAAATTGTTCTATCGCCTGATTAATCCGAATCGGGAATCATTGGATCTCAAGTTTCGACTCAATCCTCACCTTAGGTATACACTCAAAACAAAAATACTCTGATGAATGATTTATATTTTCATCCACATGTGAGATGGAGTTACAACACGAATTAGAAAAATCTCACATTATATAAGAAAAATGGCGCATCAAAGAATTTTAAAAGTAATCTCATAAGGAATGATGTTTGCATCTTAAGCATGTTATACCAAGTACCATAGTCATTGCATCATCACTCTCCACAAGGCATTTATCACTCATGATTGGATCAAGAAGGTCTTTTCTAAGGTTGTAATGGGGCTCGGGTGAAGATTATGAAAGAAAATAGAAATTAGATTCAAATTTCTCTGAGAAACCAGAAAAAGAAATATAATATGATTTTCTAACTTTACACTCTTTCTTTCTCAGATTTTTCAGAATTTCTTTTTCTTTTTATCAACTTTTCTCATTCTTTTCATTCCTTCTTTTTTTTTTTCTTTTTAACACCACCTTTTATTTTTTTCACATATTTCTCATTTCTCTACCTCTTGTACAAAGATATTTTTTTCTTTTTCTCACCCCTTTTATTCACATATTTTTCTGCCACATGCTCCTTACAAGTATTATTGTCATGACTCTCTACTTTCTCTCTTGTTCTCATCCCTCTTTCTCAATTTCTCAGAGATTAAAGGGTGAAGTTTTATATATATTATTTTAAACTGGTGTGGGGTATGGTTAATATAGTTTAACAAGGAATATTTAGGGCAAATTTTTTCAATCAAGGCTCAAAGGGGGTGCAAAAAGATAAATCAATATAAGGTGAGGAATTTTGAGCACAAATGAGCCAAGGATGACCTTTGATCATTTCCTTTCACGATGGTAATGATGCCTATTTTTCTTGAGTTTAAACACAATGAGTTCTAGTGTAATGACATAAAATAATGCAAAATAAACAAACCGAGATAAAGTGTATGAGATTTCAACAATTAAGCACGAATTCCAAAGATACTCCAAATTTATTTTAGCACTTATCAAGAACGAGGAAAAAGTTCTAAAGCTCATGGGGTTTAGTCTTTCTTAGGATCCTAGAATTCAAGATTTGAATTAATCTTTTGATTTCCGGACTTAAGCATGGTGAAGGTGCAAATTTTTTTTTTTCTAAGCATAAATTTCAAATCAATCTTTAAATGCTATAATGCAGATAATTATCCTAAACAACAACAGTTTTACCATGACATGAATATTTAAAAATTATAATTTTACATGCATCAGTGACTAAAGTTTGAAAACTACGCCAAAATTAAATAGTGATGGTTTTTTTTTTTTCTAAAATATGGTTTTGAAGGTGCATATAAAATATGGTTAAATGTACACTGCAAAATTATGAACCACGCATTACACTGCAAAATTATGAACCACGCATTTGAGCACACCACCCCAAACTTAAGTGGTGCTATGTCCTCATTGCACAAAACCATAAACACTAAAACAATAATAGGACAGTCAGAAAAATATGATTACAGATCGGCACAAGCACCAACAATGCTAGCTCAATGTCCCTTTCGAAGGAGGAGGGTGCAGAGATGGAGTTGGAAGAGCTAAGGTCACTCCCCCTTTCCCCTTTTATTTTTTTATATTTTTTTTAATAATTATTTTTTTATTTATAAAATATGAAATGAAAATTCAGACAATTTACCTCCTCAATCGATCGATAAAGGTTGGTAAATCGATCGATTGAGCAAAGTCGGACGCTGTCAATCGATTGAAATAAATCAATCAATTGAAGTAAACCAATGAGAAAAATCTAACTCAGCTTTCTGTTCCTTGGTCAATCGATTGATTTTAAACAATCAATCGATTGAAATGAAGTAAAAGGCAGAGTTTAATAATTCAGGCCAAAATTAAGAGTCAATCGATTGATTATGTGAAATCAATCGATTGACTGACAAACGGTGTGCGGTTTCCAGAGTTTGAGAAGAAAAACACAATAATTTTTTTTTTTTTTAAACCATCAAATAAAATCCCTAAATTAATAATTTACAAGGGGCTTGGGTTGCCTCCCAAGAAGCGCTAAGTTTTTATTTTGTGGTCTTCAGCCGGACCACCCTCAAGCAATGAGAGAAATAAGAAATGGACATTCATCTGGCATGTTTTGGTTGCCCTTTCTATGAATTAAGGGTGTGAGGCTTTTGGTGGGTGGATTTTCAGTAAACCTATCCACCTTGTAAATCATGAAATATTTGGTTCTAGCGCATGGTGGCAATTTGAGAGCACCAAATAAATCATTATTTACAATCAATAGACTTGAGGGTTTGTCTAAGCATTGTAAAAATGGATCACTGGACACATAAGGTGCCTTAAATGTAATGCTTGACTCCTCAGTCGATGTCAAACTGGGACTTGTGTCCTCCTCATGCAAATGTTCTTTTGGTATTAGAGGAGTAAAACAAATTGGTTGGCTATCCGCCGGTGTTTCAACACAAATTGGGCCAACAACATCTTCCATGTAATCTAACTCATGCCTGCCCCAAAGGGTCATGGTCTCAACCTCAGGCTCATGGGCAGAGGTAGTTAACATCTGGTCATAAAAATTAGACCACATAGTTAACTTCGAAATCGGGACTCAAATGGGATTGTGAGTAATGTCAGTCAAACTGAGGTTGGTCTGAAATTTTTTGCATATAAGGCTGATTTAAATCACAACCTGATTTGGTTCCCACCAATTAGGATCATTCTCCCTATATTCATCCCATGGGGATTGTGAATATTGTGGGTCAAATTGGGAATGGTATGAAATTTTTTGCATATAAGATTGATTTAATTCACAACCTTGATTTGGTTCCCACCAATTTTGATCATTTTCCCCATATACATCTAAATGTGAGAATGGATTAGGATCATTCTCCCCATATTCATCCCATGGGGATTGTGAATATTGTGGGTCAAACTGAGGTTGGTCTAAAATTTTTTGCACATAATGCTGATTTAATTCACAACCCTGATTTGATTCAAACCAATAAGGATCATTCCCTTCATATTCTTTCCATTTTTGGTATAGAGTCTCATAATTAAATTCATTAATAACTGGGGGCATCGAATTTGTGGGAAACTCCATATCACATAATCATAAACTAAAAAAAATTAAAATAAAAATACAACTACAAAAACCTAATTAAATCTAGAAACAAAGGTACGTACCTTGGCCTCTCGCGGGCGTCCCCTTCGAAGCCTTGGTAGATTCGAACCTCGATCTCCAAATCTGGCAACAAGTAGACTATAATTAGAAAACTACTAATACAAATAATCTAAAATGACAATAAAGTAAAAGAGAATCCTACAAATGCTAAAAATCAAAATTTCAAAATTTTAAAATCAAAATTCAAAATTCAAGTTTCAAATTCAAAATTCAAAAGTTGAAAATCAAAATCAAGATTCGAAATTCAAAATTCAAAATTTTTATTTATTTATTTATTGTTTTTTTAATTCAAATTCAAATTTAAAATTCAAAATTCAAAATTCAAAATTCGAATTTCAACTTCAAATTCAAAATTCAAAATTCGAATTTCAACTTCAAATTCAAAATTCAAATTTAAAATTTAAAATTCAATTTTCAAAATTTCAAATTTAAATTTCAAATTGGTATTTAAAATTTAAAATTTAAAATTTAAATTTCAAAATCTAAAAGAAAACCTATAAATCCTCCAAATCCTAACAAAAATCCTATAAAGAAAAAAAAGGAAAGAAATAAAATCCTACCAATCCTAGAACTCCTACAAGGTAATAACTAAAGATCCAAAAAAATCTTAAAGATCCTAAACTATTCTAAAAATCCTAAAAGATCTAACAAATCATAAAAATAGTAAAAGATCCTACAAAAGAAAAAAAAAGGAAGAAAAGCAAATCCTACAAATCCTACACAAGAAAAGAAGGAAAGAAAATAAAATCCTACTAATTCAAACCAAAATCAAAATTTAAATTTCAAAATTCAAAATTCAAGATTCAAAATTTCAAATTTCAAAATTCAAATTTAAATTCAAAATCAAAATTCAAAATTCAAATTTCAAAATTCAAACTTTTAAAATTCAAAATTCAAAATTCAAAATTTTGAATTTAAATTTCAAATTAAAAAAAAAAACTCCTACAAATCTAAAAAAAATCCTAAAAGATTAAAAAAAAAAAAAAAAAAAAAAAAAACACTCATAAAAATTAATAAAATTTCTATGCTTCCTTGGCAACGGCGCTAAAAACTTGACAATATATTAAAATGTACTCTTACAAGTTCACAAGATTTATTGTAGCACGGTGAAATCAAGGGTGTCGTACTCACAGGGAAGCGTGAAATTTAATTAATCCTTAAAGAGATTTAAGACACCCAAGGAAGTACCAAGGGAGAGAAAATGAATTTACCACACAAGTCTAGATGCAACAAAAGAAAATCAATCTAAGCCAGAACAAATTATGATAAAGAAAAATGACAGTTTATGAAATGATCAAGGAGTTAGCTAACCATCGATTCGTAACTTTTCTACCATTCAACTCATAATTTTATTTTAAGTCAAAACACCATCATTTATTAGGAAAACAAATAGATTGAGAAGAACATGACTATTAATCCGACATACCCTATCTAAAAACTATGACTCAGCCTATCATTGTGGTATGAATCATATAAAAAGCATAGCATATCTCAAAACTATAAGTCATGATAATGATAAATCAATCATTCTGCAGCCTAAATCGGCCTGCAAGAAAAGATCTAGATGGAGTGCCTCTTTTACGGTCGTTGATAACCATGATCAACGACTGTAAACCAAGACTCGATAATATTTAATTAAGCACACACTTATGACAGAATGATTCAATGAAAATACCATGAAATTGTATAATCAATAATAGAACAGTTACTTATCTACAGTTCGCTTCCTCCTTGAGCAAGTGAATTTAGCCGCTCATCCTTGGTGTATAAGCTCTTTGTAGATCCGAAGATATCATCTTAATAATGCTCTTTTATTTATCACAAATTTCTCCTTACAATGCTTTTATTCTTAGGTACAATCTATGCTTTAAAAGTTGTAAAGAAGAAGAAAAATCAAAACTTACTACAATCTACTAAGAGAAGAAGAAAGACCTAAAAACAACAGAGAACCAACCCCTTAACCCTAAGTCGTAGCTTTGTTTTTATAGGAGCCGACCATAACAATTTCCATAATACGTCCAATCGATTGAGAATCCATTCTCAATCACTTGAGTCTAAGTTCACCAAATTTGAATTCGAAATTTGAATTTGAAGTAGAAGGAAAAGCTGACTTCCTGGTCAACCGATTGAGGATGGATTCTCAATCGATTGACAAATAGGGGTAAGATCTTCCTTCTTCTGATGGATGCTAAGGTCAATCACTTATTTTCACAGATTTTGATGCTTCTGTTGACTTCTTGGTCCACTGTTCTTGTGTAACTTTTAATTATCCTCTTTTATGCTCTTTGAAGATCTAATGGTCAGAAACACCTATAATCATTAAAATTATATAACAGTCATCAGATGCTTTCATCAGATAGCTAAATGTAGAAATTAAGGCACGAAATACAGTCACATTTCGGCACCCATCATTCATACCCAAAAACAGAATGTGAATTGGACATGGATATACCTTTATCCAACAGTCACACATTTAATGAACTTTGAAGCAGTCATTCTCTTTCCTTTTTACTGATTCTGTTAGTTTTTTTTTGCATAATATGTTGTTCCACTGTGGATTGAACAGGTGCTGCTCAATTATGGATTGAACTGCTGCTACTCTTTCCAAATACTCTCCACAATAGGTATGTGAACAGTTGGAAAAGTCAGGAACATCTATGAAGAATAGTCTGTTGGAGCAATCAATTATGATTGGTAACTGATTGCTATATATTACGACAATCTAGTTTATAACTGATTTTTCTAATTATTTATTTATTTATTTAATTTATGTTTGGTAAGATAGGAAAGTAGAAATAGCTTGAAGGGTTCATGTAGAATTGATGATCCTTTGGTAAGAGATGCAAGTAGAATCTAAATGAAGGGTTCATGTAGAATTGATGAATCTGTTTCCAATGAGAATCTAATCCTTTTCCATTTAGATTGAGTTCACATAAATTTATTAGATATGAGCCTAATTATAAACTGGATTATAAATCACCATTGAGCAAGGAAATTATTTTCACCTTGATGGTTAAACTTACAAAAGATATTGGGAAGTTTGAAGTTTGATAGGAGAATTTATCTAAAGGAAATAAAGATTAATTTCTACTCAAGGTAATTGATGTTATTGTTGAGACTTGAGAAACAGTATATGTTCCTTATGCTTATGTCAGGTGATTTTTCATTACTTTTGATTCTTTTGGGTATTCTTTGGAGCAATTCAGTAGAACATGATTTGTTTTGAAAATAATTAGCTATATAAATAAAAATTGAAATACTTATCAAAGCAGGTTGGGAATAGAATTATGGGCAAAAATATTTAGCACAATAGGATGAGCATACAATTCCTTTAGTTTTGGTATATAGGGCTAAATTATATCCAAAACCAATCTTGTTTTTTCTGAATTTTCCTTTTCTCAATTGGTAGAAGGCTATGCAATCTATGAAATTGTTCGGATGTGTGACCTTGATATAGTGAGATACCTCACATCTGCCTATCCATGCCTCTTTATAGTTTATGTGCCCCCGTTTATTTTCTTTTTATACTCTCATTTGTAGCAAGATTGTGATATTTTATTTGGGTGGTGACTAAGTACTTGGTTAATTCACCTACATACTTAATCTGATATTCATGTTGGGTTCCACCTATTTACTTTTATCCTGCAAAACAACTACATATATAGCCCTACTTTAACCAGGACCATTTATAGGGAACTGTTTGCGAAATTTTTTAAAACAAAGATCTTCAGGTTCCTTAAAACTGCCATATATCTGGTGTGAACATAGCAGTTAGCATAGTTATTGATTTTAGCTACTGATTAGTAACACAATAGTAATAATGTACCTTATAGACCAGCTTATAAGTATTGATTTTAGTTACTGAACAGAGCAGTATAAATGTCCCTTATAGTTACTAATTTTAGCTACCATTTAACAGTAACACAATATTTTTTGTAGTCACTCATTTATTATGGGCTGAGGCAAATTTCATTTCTGCTGTAGGCTAGTAGTCAACAAGGAGTATCTATTTAACTTCATATCATTCAACTACTTTCCAGCAGGTAGGATCAGCCTCTTGGTGATATGGTCGGACTCATTTGTATAAGTCTATGGTGGATAGTGGCCATTGTATAACTATATTGTGGATTGTGGGCATTGTATATTTGGTAATGTAAATACAGTAGGAAGAGTGGTAGAATTCGAACATGCTATTGAAAGCATGGAAAAATTACTAACCCTTAACCTGATAGATTTATGTGTTTGGTAGAAATTTGTCCATGCTTTCATTGGACATGTCTAATTTTAAGATGAGCCTATATGGTCATCATATGTGAACCACGAAATAGCGGGGCAGACCTAGTTTATCGACCTTATCTAAAACTATGACAATTTTTAGGACAACATAAGTGATGAGTAACCGTAAGGGTAAGGGTGTTGCCTGTGATAAGGATGGTCACTCAAGAAATTTCACGTGGACTGAGAAACAAGACAAGGCCTATGTCGAGCAACTTGTCGATCAATACATCTATGTTGAAAACTAGCTAATGGCTCGTGGCAAAAAAATGTGTGGCCTGAGATGGCCGAAAAACTTAAGTCTTACGAGTGCTTCCAAGGAAAACTGGAAGAACTCATTAGAGAGAAATGCTATAATCATTTGAAGACAATAAGGAATAATTACTGTAGCATGAAGACAATCATTGATACTAGTGGTTTTGGTTGGGACGAGCACAATAAAATGATCATTACGGAGCCTGATATATGGGACAATTTCACTAATCGGATGGTTAGCAACTGTGAACTTTAACCTCGTAATAGTACTTAAATAATTGTACATATGATGAACATGCCACTTATCTTAACATACATGACGTCAAGGTTTTAGTTGGGTGCAAATTATCGAGGCATGAAGGAGCAAGACTATGCACTGCTTTGCCTTCTATTTGGAAACAACACATACACCGGGGATGAGGAGTACCACCATGGGGATCGTTGATCCCCTATCGAACAACATGTTATTCTTCTTAGCGATGAGGGCAGTGGGGACTAGTACTACCCTACATTTGAAAATGAGGAGTTCCCCGAACTAAAGGGACCTACCAATGCAGAGTCTCCCATAACTGCAGAGAGTGGTCTAAACCCGACAACCTGAACCCTCCCTACTCGAAACTTAGTACAAGTGGGTCTGGAAGGAAACGGAAGAGTGTAGACCTCCTGGTGGTCTTATTGAGAAGTTGGCCTGTAACATCCCCGAAATTTGGATAATGAACAGTGACCTCGAGATGCGTGCTCGACTGGTCATAGGTTTGACCAAGTGAAAGTCAAACAGAGGACTTAAAAAGGATTTATTAAGTATGATGTGAATGTGTCGTAAGTAAGGGGTTAGATGTTAGTTTAAGGGCCACGTACATCTATCTCTGGTGTATGTGCTTTACACCAAAGTTGAAGGAGAGATAAGAGGGGTTAATAACAGAGAATTCATTTCCCTTTGTTTGGTTGGTGTGAAGTTAAGAAGAGAGAGAGAAGGAGAATGGGAAGGAGTAAATGCTAAAACGGAGTTAATGCACAATTCAAATTGAAGACGGATTTGAGCATTTGATATCGGATTCGACGCGTTAGGAACCGTTGAAGTTAAAGCTAGGAGCCCAAGCTTTCAAGCCAAACGATGGAGTCAACCAAGGATTGATTTAGGGTGAGTTCATGTTGGAATTTTTTTATGAATAGATTGTTGTACATGAATTCTAGGAATTTGTAAATTAAATGCCAATTAAAAAGATAAAAAAATGAAGGAAAATGAGAAGGAATGAAGGCTGGAAGAAATGCCCGCAAAGGATTGAAACGCTGACCAAATCAATTGATCGATTTGGAAAATTGATTGATCGATTTTGGCCTGGAAGTTAGTTGGGCAAAGTGGCCCGAAATCGATTGATGGATTTGAAAATTGATCAATCGATTTTAGAAATTCTATTAATCGATTAAAAATTGATTAATCGTCTGAGCACTTCCAGTGACTGGAAAATGAGAGCTGGGGAAAACCGATCGATCGATTTTATAAATCGATCAATCGATTTTGGAAGTTCGATTAATCGATTTGGGATCGATTAATCGATTTTAGGATTTCGATTGATCAATTTTGGAGATCGATCAATTGATTTGGACAGTTTCGGTTGGACTTGGATTTGAATTTTGAGGTTCAGGGAGGGTCTTCTACCTTCTTTATTGCATCTTTCTTGATGCTTTGCTTGTGCTATGGTGTACCATAGGTAGTACGGGTAAAAGCAAGCATGGGGAATCGTGTGGAACCTTGATGCTTGGATATTCAGACGCGTGAGGTAGGAAATGCCTTGAACATGTATTTTAATTTCAAGAGCTGTAATATCCTGAAAAAATCATGTTAAACAGTGACCTCAGGATCCGGGCCCGACTGATCATATGTTTGACCAAATAGGAGTTCAATAGTGGCATAGGGTGTAATGAACGGATGAGATGTGAGAAATCAAGTGAATATGTGAAGGGTGATATAAATCTGAAGTCACATACACCTATTACGGTGCATGTGCTAAATACACAAGCTTGAGGGGAGATAAAAGGGTTTAATAACCCTAATATAGATGTTTGGTTGTTGAGAGAGAAGTAAAGAAGAGAGAGAGAGAGAAGTAAAGAAGGTGGGTGATCAAGGAGTTATTGCAACTGTTTGGAAGGGGGATTCAAGCATTTAAAAGGCCGATTCGACACGAAGGATCAGTTCAAGCCAAAGCTGGAACCCTAGCCTTTCCAACCCCTTTGACCTAATCAATTGGAGATTGATTAAAGGTGAAATTCTTGTAAATTAAATGCATAGATTGAAGGGTTTAATTGTAGTTAGAAATAGCTAAAATCATAGGAAAATGGCTTAGAAAAGAAAGAAAAATTAGTTGGAAGAAGATTGGGAAGAACAGCCCAAAAGGGGGCTGAATCTGGCCAATTCGATTAATCGAAATTGGGATTCGATTAATCGAATTGTGCCAAGAAGTTGAAAA
The DNA here is from genome assembly GCA_021018995.1 of Chloranthus sessilifolius. Classification (NCBI taxonomy): domain Eukaryota; kingdom Viridiplantae; phylum Streptophyta; class Magnoliopsida; order Chloranthales; family Chloranthaceae; genus Chloranthus; species Chloranthus sessilifolius. Next base: position 18,625,314 of record CM037596.1, read on the forward strand.
GTCAGAGGACCCGAATTCGATTAATCGAACTGAGTTTCGATTAATCGACCTTGATTTTCGATTAATCGATTTTGGTGTCGATTAATCGACTGAGAGCCTCCAGTGGACTCCAGTGGATGGAGGAAAAGGACTTGGGGAAATTGACTAGTCGAAATGGGCTTTCGATTAATCGATTTCGAATTTCGATTAATCGATTTTGGGAACTCGATTACTCGAATTGAGAATCGAATGGAAAGAGTAGAGAATTTCAATTGATCGAATTGGGATTCGATTAATCGAATGAGAATCTCGATTAATCGATTTTGAGAATTGATTAATCGACTTTGAATTTCGATTAATCGATTTTGGGAATTGATTAATCGAATCAGATTCGATTAATCGACTTTGGAGTTCGATTAATTGACTGTGCCAGTTTTTATTGACTTTTTAGTTTGACTTCAAGATTCTCGGGGGGTCTTGGACCTTCCTTATTGCATCTTTAGTGATGTATTGCATGTGTTATGTTGTACCATAGGTGGTACGTGTGATCATGGGCACAAGGAGCCACGTGGGACCTTGATGCATGATTTAGCAGAGACTTGAGGTAGGGAACACCTTGAACATGTACTTTATTTTGCAAGAGCATGTATGTAGTGATATAGAATCCAAATGTAAAACTGTTTTAATTGCTTAAGAATTTGTGAAAAGGGTGTGTGTGTGACATCTATAAGAGAAATTATAATGAGCCATCCCCAGGGGATGAGGAAGTGAAGTAATAAGAGCATCAGGTGTGATGCAAGTATATGGATACATCCCAGGGATGTATCTATGATTGAATAATGTCTGATAGGGCCTAACTGATATAAGATATCATACTTACACGGTGAATAACTATATGTAAAACACCTGATATTTTTGTTATTTGAGGTTTGATAGGATACCCCACCGACGTGGCGAGATACCCACGACTGACGCGACAGGATATTCGTGACCGTTACGACGGTGAAACCGTAAGCCAGTGCGGAGGCTTATCCATACATAGTAAGTACACCCCAGGCGTGTTGAATTTAGATAAGTGAAACCCCGCCACCGATCCCCAGGGGAAAGGGGCTTGGGTACTATTTGTATTCCCAGGGAATACGTTTAAAACTGTCTATATAGATGACGATGAAGGGTATCTCATTGGGGCTCGATGCTATATTGCTCGGGGATTACTTAAGTTGAAAGGTTAAGTTTTGCTTTAGACCTTTTCAGTGCCATTCATGATTTAATAAAAGACATGTGTAAACTCCCAGTAAAATGTGATTCCCTTTCAACTGTTTTCTCCATAATTGCATAGACACATCATGCATAAGCATAGCATGAAATATATGTGAGTTTTAATTTATATGTTCACTGTGTTTTGCTCTCTATTGAGCTAGGATGTAGCTTACCCCTTTAGACTATACGTCGCAGGTCCATTGTTAGCAGCGGTTGAGGCTTCGAGGGACGTAGACCCTAGTGAGTCAGACCCGGCACCTGGTGACGAGTTAGAGTCACGTCCAGAGGACTTCTTCTAGAGGACTCTGTTGCGCAGCTTTGAGAGTTTTTGTGAGCTTGTTTTGTACGGCTTGGTATGTCAAGCCTTATTTTTGTTAAACAATGTAATTAATTCATGAGATTATTCTTTTGGGGCGAACCATCATTGATGATCAGCGATCATCGATGGTTCGGATCGGTTCTCCACTCATGCAGAGGCATGAGGGTAGAACTGTCTTTTGAAGGGTTTTAAAAATGATATTTATTCCGCAATTCTAGTTACTATTTTCAGTTCATTATTGTTGCTTGATATACCAGTGTTTCGTGATTAGTCAAAGGGCACGGTCAAGATGATCGTGTTGATGGCACGAGTTTTGGGGTGCTGAAATTCGGGCTGTCACAGTTGGTATCAGAGCAAATTTCTTTTAGCGATTATGATAATTATTCTTTTGTCAGAACATAGGGACTTCTGCTAACGAAACTTTAGTTTCAAATGCAGCCGTCAATGTCATCTAGAGGAAGAGGCCGACCGAGAGGAGGCCAACAGAGAAGTTTACGTAGTGGAGATGATTACATCTCTCCTACCAATTGAGTACCCTTGGGAAGGAGTGAGGCCCCAGGGGGCAACAGTAGTAGACAACAAGAGGAAGAGGATCGAGATCGTCAGGATCAAGATCTGAGAGAACAGGAGAGAGTGAGAGAAAGACAGGAAGATAGAGAGGAGCGCCAAAGGATGATGCACACCATGGAGACTATGGCAGCTGCCATGGCCCAACAAGCCGCATCCTTTGCAGCTCATGCAGTTGGAGAGCAGCAGCCACCTACACCACCTGTAGGACCTACATTGCCTGTGCCTTTGCCTTTTACCGAGTTTAGGAGGATGAGACCTCCTACGTTTTCTAGGTAGGTAGACACGATGGCAGCAGAAAATTGGTTAATGGAAATGGAGAAAGTATTCAGCGTGCTGACATGCACGGAGGATGAGAGTGTAAGATGGGTAGCCTACATGCTAGATGGGGAGGCTGGGCCTTGGTGGAAGTCTGTGATACGGAATAGAGCCCAGGAGACCCCAGAGTTGCCATGGACTTGGGAGGAGTTTGTTGAGGAGTTCAACAAACAGTATTCCAGAAGTGGTGAGAAACCAAATGGAGATTCAGTTTCTACAGTTAGTGCAAGGGAGGATGAATGTGAGAGTACGGAGTGGAGTTTCTACGACTCACCCATTTTGCTCCTGATTACGTCGCCACCGACGTGATGAAGTCAAAGAGGTTTCAGTAAGGCTTGAAGCCTGAGGTTAGGGGAGGAGTAGCTCCATTTTAGTTGAGGATCTATGAAGAGGTCATGAGTAAGGCACTAGTTGTGGAAGAGGAAAATAACAACAGATATAGACAGAGAGAGCAACAAAGAGGGAGCAATGATCAAGGAAGAACAGGGAACTACGAACCGATGAATAAAAAGCTGAGGTTCATGGCCCAAAATTAGAGACCACAGTTCCAAGGGGGTTTCGGAAGACCGGCGCAGCAGCACCACCAACAGAGATTTCCACTATTTGCGTTAGGGAGACCTTTACGCTATGAGAGCCCTGCCATGTCTACTGGCGCTACCGTCACACAGGGTTCTCGTACAGTGTCTTCTGTGCCTCGAGAGACTTGTGACAAGTGTGGCAAGCCTCACAGGACCATAGATTGCAGAGTGGGAACTAGGGGTTGTTTCCGATGTGGCAAGGTGGGCCACTTGATCAAGGATTGCCCCAAGGTTGATAAGGGGAAGACGGCTTCAGTTGCAGCACCACGACCCATTCAAGCATGAAAGCCGATCGTTCATGGAAGAGCCTATGCGATCCTTTGCTTTCGAGCGAGGCGTGCATGACGTCATCCAAGGTGAGATCTCTTTTAAATAAAGGAATTCAACTTTCATGGAAATTTTAGATAGAGAAGGTGCATTCATTAGGAATAGTGTAGTTTTTCTAAACACTGTATTTGTATGTGAATTAGGGGTGTAAATTGATATGTAAATTATTATATGTATGTATGTATACTATAGGTACGCTAACTGTATATGAGAAAGGATGCTTCGTTGGATATGACGCTAGAGTGTTGATAGACCCAGGGTCTACACACTCATTCGTCACTCCACGATTTGCCAAGAGGATGAAGATTATTCCAGAGGCATTGGATTTTGTTCTATCTGTGTCTATTCTGACTGGAGAGTTAATGGACACGGGGCTATCTTGCAAATCCGTCATTGTAGCAATTCGAGACCTGAAGGTGCATGAATTGGAGGCAAAGTTGATACTGCTGGACATGCAAGGGTTTGATGTGATCCTTGGCATGGACTGGTTGGCACAACATTGTGCAACAGTCGATTGTAAGAACAAGGTTGTCATCTTCAGACCCAACACAAGAAGATCATTTCGATTTCAAGGAGTGAGGTCATCACGTATGCCACTGATCTCAGTAGTAAGGGCTGAGCGGATGATCAAGAAGGGTTGCAGTGGGTACTTGGCTTTCTTAAAGGAGGACAAGAAAGAAAAGAATGTCATCTCTGAGATAGCAGTTGTGCGAGACTTCGCCGACGTCTTTCCAGAAGAGTTGCTTGGATTACCTCCAGAGAGAGAAGTAGAATTTGCCATTAACCTAGCACCGGGAACGGAGCCTGTTTCAAAAGCACCATATAGAATGGCTCCTGCTGAGTTGAAGGAGTTGAAAGAGCAACTACAAGAGCTCATGGATAAGGGGTTTGTCAGACCAAGCGTGTCTCCGTGGGGAGCACCGGTCTTGTTTGTTAAGAAGAAAGATGGGTCAATGCATCTGTGCATTGACTATCGACAACTGAACAAACTCACTGTCAAGAACCGTTACCCTTTGCCTAGAATCGATGATCTGTTTGATCAACTGCAAGGAGCGAGGTACTTTTCTAAGATCGACCTGAGATCTGGATTCCATCAGTTGAGAGTCAAGGCAGAGGACATCCAGAAGACAGCTTTCAGGACATGGAATGGACACTATGAATTCCTTGTAATGCCGTTCAGTTTGATGCATGCTCCAGTGTCGTTTATGGATCTGATGAATCGAGTGTTTAAACCACACTTGGACTCCTGCATAGTAGTATTCGTTGATGATATTTTGATATACTCCAAATCCAAGACAGAACACAAAGAACATTTGAGGATTGCTCTATAGACGCTACATGAACACCAATTGTACGCCAAACTCAGCAAATGTGAGTTTTGGTTGGAGGAGGTTAGCTTTTGGGACATGTTGTCTCAAAGCACGGTGTCACTGTAGATCCAGCAAAGATAGAAGCAGTGGTTAAATGGGAGCAACCAAAGACAGTGACCGATGTCTGAAGTTTTCTTGGGTTAGCAGGCTACTATCGACGTTTCGTCGAGGGGTTTTCAAAGATTTCGGGACCTCTCACGAAGCTGACACGAAAGGATTCAAGATTCGAGTGGAGTGAGGCATGCGAGAAGAGTTTTCAATAACTCAAGATGAGACTCACTTCAACTCCAGTGCTAGCGATTCCTTTAGGCAGTGGAGGATACGTGGTGTACAGCGATGCGTCATACAATGGTTTGGGTTGCGTGCTCAACCAACACAAGAAAGTGATAGCTTATGGGTCAAGACAGCTGAAAGAACACGAGAAAAATTACCCGACTCATGACTTGGAGCTAGCAGCAGTCATTTTCGCGCTGAAGATTTGGAGACACTACTTGTATGGTGAGACATTTGAAATTTTCACCGATCATAAGAGCCTCCGATACCTATTTACTCAGAAAGAGCTCAACATGAGACAGAGCAGATGGATGGAGTTCCTCAAGGATTATGATTGTTCAATACAGTACCATCCAGGCAAGGCTAACGTGGTAGCCGATGCTTTGAGTCGAAAAAGTTCAGCTCAGTTAACTTGTTTGATTTTTGGTATGCACCTGTGGAAATTATTGGAAGACCTGGCACTCTATGATGCAAACATTGAGTCGAAAGCTATAGGATCCTTTTTGGCTAACATATCAGTGAGACCAGTAATATTTGAGCATATCCACGATTTACAGATAAAGGATCCGATGTTAACAAAGATTCATCAAGATGTGATTGAAGGCATCAGGCCGGACTTCTCAGTGAAAGAAGATGGTTCTTTATTGTTTAAGGGCCGTCTTTGCATTCCGGACAATGCCGAACTAAGACGAACGATTCTTGATGAAGCCCACAAGTCAAATTATGCTATCCACCCTGGTAGCACCAAAATGTACCAAGACTTGAAAAAGAACTATTGGTGGAGAGGTTTGAAACAAGACGTGGCTGAATACGTGTCACGGTGTTTGACCTGTCAGCAGGTAAAGATTGACCATAGGCATCCTGTTGGACTATTGCAGCCTTTACCAATACCAGAATGGAAGTGGGAATCGATCTCGATGGACTTCATTGTTGGATTACCATGTACGGCCAAGAAATACAATGCCATTTGGGTAGTGGTCGATCGATTGTCCAAGTCAGCGCACTTCTTGCCTTACAACATGATGTACACGGCGGGAAGACTAGCACAACTATATATGAAGGAGATTGTCCGTTTGCATGAGATTTCGAGTAGCATTGTTTCGGACCGTGACCCATTATACACATCAAAGTTTTGGAAGAAATTTCAAGAAGGAATGGGAACGCGACTGGATTTCAGTACGGCATTCCATCCGCAAACTGACGGACAGACTGAGAGGGTCAATTAGATTATCGAGGACATGCTTAGGGCATGTATGTTAGAGCTACAAGGATCATGGGATCAGCACCTACCTTTGATTGAGTTTGCATATAACAATAGTTTTTATACGAGCATTGAGATGACACCATATAAAGCACTCTACGGATGACGATGTAGATCGCCCATTAATTGGAAAGAAACGGGTGAGAAGTTTATTTTGGGACTCGAATTACTTGAAGATAATGCCGCCTATGTTCGTATGATAAGGGCAAAACTTAAAACAGCGCAAAGCAGACAGAAAAGCTACGCCGATATCAAGCGGACGAGCGTAGACTACAAGGTGGGTGAACACGTGTTTGTGAAAGTGTCACCTATGAAAGGGGTGATGAGATTTGGAAAGAGAGGGAAGCTAAGTCCCCGCTACCTTAGACCATTTGAGGTTTTGGGACGAGTAGGGGAAGTTGCTTACCGTATTGGATTGCCACCGTTGTTCGATTCAGTGCACAATGTCTTCCACGTATCAATGCTTAGGAAGTACAATAACGACCCTGACCACGTGTTGAGCGGTCAAGAGTTAGAGATGCATGAGGACATGACGATGATCGAAGAGCCGGTGGAGATTTTGGATCGAAAGAAACAAGTACTGCGAACGAAAGTGATTCCACTCGTACTTGTCAGATGGAACCATCATATGGCCGAGGAAGCTACATGGGAATGAGAGGCTGATGTGAAGGAACAATATCCAGCCTTGTTTCCAACCACTTGAGAATCAATGGTACCCCCACAAGTGTGTTTGTGGATTTTGACAAAACTTGTAATCCAATGAAATTTTTTATCAAAGTATGACGAAGAAAAATTTTTATATACACACATGACCATGATGATGTGTTTTGTAGAACCAAGGATCACTTGATATCATAAATCACCAAGACGAATCAAATAGACAGATATTTGAAAACCAACAGAATTTAATCAAAACTGATTAATCGATTTTCAAATTGATTAATCGATTTGGAAATTCGATTAATCGATTTTGTTCGATTAATCGACTGGCATGCACCAGTGACTGGGAACTTGAATAAGGATAAGAAAAATGATAGAGTGAAATTTCGATTAATCGATATTGGTTTCGATTAATCGATTTAGGATTTCGATTAATCGAATTGAGGGTTCGATTAATCAAACAAATTGAGAATTTTTAAAAGAACTTAGAGAGATTTTATGAAATTTTGATTAATCGAGGAGGAATTCGATTAATCGATTTATGGTTCCGATTAATCGAACTGGAGGTTCGATTAATCGATTAACTTAAGAAAATTAGCAAATTTGAAGTATGAGAAATGATTTCGATTAATCGATGTGAAATTCGATTAATCGATTTGAGATTTCGATTAATCGAATCATAGTTCGACTAATTGAGTATCTTAAAGAAACCTAAAAATTTTGGAAGGGACTGCACGATTTCGATTAATCGAAGTGAACTTCAATTAATCGATTTTGGAATTTCGATTAATCGAAATGGATTTCGATTAATCGACTGGCTCGCGCCAGTGAGCTCTAAAACTTAAAATTTTAAACGGATACGATTTCGATTAATCGAAATGATTTTGACTAATCGATTTTGATTTTCGACTAATCGATTTTGGAAATCGATTAATCAATTTCGCGCGGCTTAACATAGTTTTGAATCTCGATTAATTGACTTTGGATTTCGATTAATCGAATCGGAGCCTATATATATATATATATAAGTTTGGGAATTTTATTCCCCATCCGAAATCATTTGAGCTTTGAGTTTTGGGCGCCTTTTCTCCTTCTTCTCCGGCCATCCATCCGAGCTAGGGTTTTGAGCATTTTTCATTGATTTTCGACCGAGATCGCCTATTTTCACATCGAAACCTAAGGTAAACCCTAGATTTGTGCTTTTTCTTTCCATTTGAGCTATAAATACCCTAGTTTAAGCTTATTTCCCCAAAATGCCGCCGAAAACATGATTGTCTTCGGCAAAGGCGACCTCTAAGCTCCCGGTCCGGCGTAAGAACGCCGCACCGCCACCACCTACCCCTTCACTGGTGAGGACTCCATCACCTTCAGCATCGGAGACCACCTCCGGTTCGACGAGTGCGTCTTCACGCGAGTCTTCACGTGAATCTACCCCCATGCCACCACCACCCACTAACGTACTACAACCCAATGAGTGGTGGGAGGCTAAGACCTTTGAGGTCGAATACATCATAGACCCAACTCTCTTCACAAACCCCGAGGTATCGGGTGAGACCCACTGGGCTCGCAACTACCTCCAAAATGCCGGTCTCGGCAACCATCTCAAACCAATCCGGGGTTCCTACTACCCTAGGTTAGTGAGATTATTTTACCAAGGGCTCGTAGACGGCCCTGCCGACGACGTGGTTTTGACCAAGATAGAGGGTCGAGATTACACCATTACCCATCGCCACATACACGAGGTACTCGAGTGTTACCTCGATTTTACATCAGAGACCACCCTCTTCCCACCCTTTGAAGAGGAAGTTAAATTTGAGGAGATCATGACCTGCATGACAAACGGGAAAAAGGGGTCGGGATCCTCCATAAAGAGGGTTGACCTTCCCCACTACATGTGGATGCTTGATTCCATCATCAAGTGTAAGCTCTACCCGTTGTGCCACGACACCGAGGGGATAGAGGTAGTGTAGCAGGCACTCTATGCGGCCTTTTGTGGCCGGTGGTTCGACGCGACCATGCTCATCCTAGAGGGGATGAAATATATTAAAGGAAACCTAATGAAGGGCAACTTGAGGCCCAAGGAGAAAATGCCGTACGCTCGGTTGATCTCAAGCATGTTAGAGTGTTACTCTAACGCTCCCGAGTATGCGATATCGCCCCACGAGGTGCGGGCGACGGACCGAGTGAAGACGTTTTCGAAGTCTTCATGGAGCCGTAGTTACAACTTGTTGAAGCGAACCCTCTGGCACGGGTCCAGCCCGGCGGATGGCGATAGCACCACCACCACCACCACATCGCCGGACCCACCGTGGGTGGCGCGCCCCGAGCCTTGAAGGAGCACCCTCCCATACCACCATTTCACTTACACCGCTAGCACAGTCCGCGCTAGCTACACCCACGTCATCCTACCGTCGGCGCGCATCTCACTCCGGTCCTACCATCGAGGACGTGTTGGCACGTATGGAGGCCAACAACGAGCGGATGAACCGGAGGATGGACTTCCTTATGTTCCATACGCTCCGCTACATCTACCCGTCCAACTATCAGCGATACTTAGCTCAGGAGGAGTGGACCGCTAGACGGACCACCTTTCATAGGGGTCCTGTCTGCCATCCGACCACCGCGGCTACCGGCACTAGTACTTCCACTTACGCATCGATTCCACGATCGAGACGCCACGATCCACGGCCCGCTACCTCCAAACCACCCGGCCGGCTCCAGCGCCCCCCATAGCTCCTTGCCACTCGGATGGAGCACCCGCTCCACGCTAGGACTAACTTTTGAGGGCGAGCAGCCTTGCCTTACTTTATTTTGTATTTTGGTTGTATAAGAAAAAATTTTGATTGTACTGTGGTTATCGATAATATACAAATTTTGTAAGCTTTCTGTTAGTTAATATAACAATTTTGAAAATTTTCTCGTGCAATTATCTTTTTCATGCTATGAATATTATGTTGTGTAAATTCACAGGACCACCTCACCGAGAGTGTGGGGGGGGGGAACCCCATACCGACACACCTTTGGGTTATTTTCGATGACAAAAATTCTCAAGGTGGGGAGGATGTAATATCCCGAAAAAGTCACGTTAAACAGTGACATCGGGATCCGTGCCCAACTAGTCATATGTTTAACCAAATAGGAGTTCAATAGTGGCATAGGGCGCAATGAACGGATGAGATGTGAGAAATCAAGTGAATATGTGAAGGGTGATGTAAATCTGAAGTCACATACACCTATTACGATGCATGTGCTAAATACACAAGCTTGAGGGGAGATAAAAGGGTTTAATAACCCTAAAATAGATGTTTGGTTGTTGAGAGAGAAGTAAAGAAGAGAGAGAGAGAGAAGTACAGAAGGTGGGTGATCAAGGAGTTATTGCAACTGTTTGGAAGGGGGATTCAAGCGTTTAAAAGGCCGATTCAACACGAAGGATCCGTTCAAGCCAAAGCTGGAACCCTAGCCTTTCCAACCCCTTTGATCTAATCAATTGGAGATTGATTGAAGGTGAAATTCTTGTAAATTAAATGCATAGATTGAAGGGTTTAATTGTAGTTAGAAATAGCTAAAATCATAGGAAAATGGCTTAGAAAAGAAACAAAAATTAGTTGGAAGAAGATTGGAAAGAACAGCCCAAAAGGGGGCTGAATCTGGCCAATTAGATTAATCGAAATTGAGATTCAATTAATCGAATTATGCCAAGAAGTTGAAAAGTCAGAGGACCCGAATTCGATTAATCGAACTGAGTTTCGATTAATCGATTTTGGTGTCGATTAATCGACTGAGAGCCTCTAGTGGACTCCAGTGGATGGAGAAAAAGGACCTGGGGAAATCGACAAGTTGAAATGGGATTTTGATTAATCGATTTCGAATTTTGATTAATCGATTTGGGATTGATTAATCGATTTTGGGAACTCGATTACTCGAATTGAGAATCGAATGGAAAGAGTAGAGAATTTCGATTGATCGAATTGGGATTCGATTAATCGAATGAGAATCTCGATTAATCAATTTTGAGAATCGATTAATCGACTTTGAATTTCGATTAATCGATTTTGAGAATCGATTAATCGAATCAGATTCGATTAATCGACTTTGGAGTTCAATTAATCAACTGTGCCAGTTTTTGTTGACTTTTTAGTTTGACTTCAAGATTCTCGGGGGGTCTTGGACCTCCCTTATTGCATCTTTAGTGATGTATTGCATGTGTTATGTGGTACCATAGGTAGTACGTGTGATCATGGGCACAAGAAGCCACGTGGGACCTTGATGCATGATGTAGCAGAGACTTGAGGTAGGAAACACCTTGAACATGTACTTTATTTTGCAAGAGCATGTATGTAGTGATATAGAATCCAAATGTAAAACTGTTTTAATTGCTTAAGAATTTGTGAAAAGGGTGTGTGTGTGACATCTATAAGAGAAATCATAATGAGCCATCCCCAGGGGATGAGGAAGTGAAGTAATAAGAGCATCAGGTGTGATGCAAGTATATGGATACATCCCAGGGATGTATCAATGATTGAATAATGTCTGATAGGGCCTAACTGATATAAGATACCACACTTACACGGAGAATAACTATATGTAAAACACCTGATATTTTTATTATTTGAGGTTTGATAGGATACCCCACCGACGTGGCGGGATACCCATGATTGACGCGGCAGGATATTCGTGACCGATACGACGGCGAAACCGTAAGCCAGTGCGGAGGCTTATCCGTACATAGTAAGTACACCCTAGGGGTGTTGAATTGAGATAAGTGAAACCCCGCCACCGATCTCCAGGGGAAAGGGACTTGAGTACTATTTGTATTAGCAGGGAATACATTTAAAACTATCTATATAGATGACGATGAAGGGTATCTCATCAGGGCTCGATGCTATATTGCTCGAGGATTACTTAAGTTGAAAGGTTAAGTTTTGCTTTAGGCCTTTTCAGTGTCATTCATGATTTAATAAAAGACATGTGTAAACTCCCAGTAAAATGTGATTCCCTTTCAACTGTTTTCTCAGTAACTGCATAGACACATCATGCATAAGCATATCATGGACTATATGTGAGTTTTAATTTATATGTTCACTGTGTTTTGTTCCCTATTGAGCTAGGATGTAGCTCACCCCTTTAGACTATACGTCACAGGTCCATTGTTAGCTGCGGTTGAGGCTTCGGGGGACGTAGACCCTAGTGAGTCAGACCCGGCACCTGGTGACGAGTTAGAGCCACCTCCAGAGGACTTCTTCTAGAGGACTCTGTTGCGCAGCTTTGAGAGTTTTTGTGAGCTTGTTTTGTACGGCTTGGTATGTCAAGCCTTATTTTTGTTAAACAATGTAATTAATTCATGAGATTATTCTTTTGGGGCGAACCATCATTGATGATCAGCGATCATCGATAGTTCGGATCGGTTCTCCACTCATGCAGAGGCATGAGGGTAGAACTATCTTTTGAAGGGTTTTAAAAATGTTATTTATTCCGCAATTCTAGTTACTATTTTCAGTTCATTATTGTTGCTTGATATACCAGTGTTCCGTGATTAGTTAAAGGGCACGGTCAAGATGATCGTGCTGATGGCACGAGTTTTGAGGTGCCGAAATCCAAGCTGTCACAAGAGCATGCATGTAGTGATATAGAAATGGATACAAATGCATAGAAAATGTGAAAACCTTAAATGTGTGTGACACAAAGTAAGTAAGTGAATATGTGGCATCCCCAGGGGATGAGAATGTGATAAAGGCATATGTGTAATGCATTGATTTAGACATCCCAGGGATGTATGTGAAATTGTAAAGAAAGAATAAATGAGAATTGACAAGGCCTAATATATTACATTTAGCACAATCACACGGTGAATAAACTACATGTGGTGCACTTGATACTTTTGTTATTTAAGGTTTGAACAGAATACCCCACTGACGTGACATGATACCCACGACTGATGCGACAAGATATCTATGATCGGTACGGCGGTCAATCCGTACACCAGTTGCACATCCCAAGGATGTTGATATGAGGATTAGACCCCGTCGACTATGAGGAAGGGGCCTGAGTAGTAATGATGAATGAAAGCAGTGATATGAAAGCTGTCTAGTTAGACGACAATGGAGGGTATTCCATCGGGCGCCCGACTCTATAGTAAGTTGGAGACTATTTAAGTCTTTTGGCCGAATCAATGGAAAGTTGAGAACAATGAGAACATGTACAAACAGTAACACTCAGTGCATTTATTTTTCAGTCATTTAAACTGTTATTTTCCCAGTAAATTCATAATACGTCATGCTGTTTTATGTCATAGAATATATATGAGAGCTTGGCTTATATGTTCATTATGTTGTTTCCCTATTGAGCTAGGATGTAGCTCACCCTTTAGACTATACGTCGCAGGTCCTGTTCTTGTGGCTGTTGAGGCTTCGAAAGACGTAGATCCGAGGGATTCGGATTATGTGCTCGGGGAAGAGTTGGAGCCACCTCCTGAGGACTTCTAGGGGACAGAGTGATTTTGAGAGCTTTCTGTACGGCTTGGTATGTCAAGCCCTATTTTTGAGAAAAATGTAATTAAATGATATATTCTTTTGGCGATCCATCTGGGGTGATCCTGCTTGCCACCGATGGTTCGGGTCGGTACTATTGTCCATGCGTTGGCATTAAAGTAGAACTATCTTTTGAGCTTTTGTTTTAAGATAGCATACTTTTATTTCATGTTTATTTCAGTGCACATGCTTTACTTGATTTTTTATTGCATGGTTATACCAATGTTCTATATGGACTTCAGGGACACAACCCAGAGGGCTGTGCTGATGGCATGGGTTTCAGGGTGCCGAAATTCAGGCTGTCACAGTTTGGTATCATAGTCATTTCTTTTAGAATTCTGACAATCATTATTTTATCAGAGCATAGGGACTTCTGCTAACGAAACATTGGTTTCACGTACGGACCGTTATGTCTTCTAGGGGAAGAGGCCGACCCAGGGGCGGTCATGAGAGGAATTTACGTAGTAGAGATGATTTCATCTCGCCTACGAACAGAGTGCCCATTGGAGATAGAGGGGCACCGGGAGGTAGCGGCTAGGCAGAAAATCAGGATCGAGATCGTCAAGATCGAGATCAGAGGGAACAAGAAAGATATAGAGAAAGAAATTAAGAGAGAGAAGAGCGTCAGAGGATGAAACACACCATGGAAACCATGGCGACTGCCATGGCACAACAAGCAGCATCTTTGGCAGCTCATAATGCCAGCGATCAGCAACCACCACCTACACCTCTAGTAGGTTCGACACAGCCAGCGCCCTCTACATTACTGAGTTTAGGAGGATGTGACCTCCTAGCTTTTTAGGGCAAGGGGAGCCGATGGCTGCTGAGAATTGGCTAAGTGAGATGGAAATGGTTTTCAGCGTGCTTACATGCACGGAAGATGAAAGCGTCTGTTGGGCAGCTTACATGTTAGATGGGAAGGCAGGGCCTTGGTGGAAGTCCGTTTCTAGGACTAGGGCTCTAGAGACCCCATATTGCCCTGGACTTGGGATGAATTTGTAGAAGAGTTTAATAAGCAGTATTTCCTTGAAGTAGTGAGAAATTTGATGGAGATACAATTTTTACAACTCTTGCAAGGGAGGATGACGGTAAGGGAGTATGGAGTGGAGTTCATGAGACTCACTCACTTCTCTCTCGATTATGTCGTTACCGATGTGATGAGAGCAAAGAGGTTTCAACACGGTTTGAGGCCGGATATTTGAGGGGGAGTAGTACCTTTTCTATTGAAGACCTATGGAGAGGTCATGAGTAAAGCTCTGGTTGTTGAGGAAGAAAATAACGATAGATACCGCCGAAGAGAGCAGCATGGGAAAGGAAACGTAGATCATAGTAGGACTGGGAACTACGAGCCACTGAACAAAAAGTCGAGATTCGTAGCGCCTATTCAGAGGCAATCATTTCAAGCTGGGTATGTGAGGCCGGCGCAACAGATAAACTATCAAAGATTTCTAATGCTTGCATCGGGGAGGTCGATAAGATATGAGAGCCCTGCTACTACCACTGGAGAAATAGTTACATAGGATTTCTCCCGAGCTACTTCTTCCACACCTAGGGAGACTTGTGCCAAGTGTGGTAAGTCTCACAAGACAGCGGATTGCAGGCAGGGAACATAGGGTTGCTATAAATGTGGAAAGGTGGGCCACGTCATTCGAGATTGCCCAGAGGTGAATAAGGAGAAGATGGCTTCTGCTTCAATGCCATGACCGATACAAGTGAGGAAGCCGGTCATGCAAGGAAGAACATTCACAGTCATTGCCCAGGAAGCAAGGAATGTACACGACGTTATCCAAGGTGAGATTCCTTTAAAATAAAGAGTTCCCATTTCTTAAAATTTTAGATAGAGAAGGTGCATTCATTTTGCAATAGTGTAGACTCATCCTTATGCATTAAATTTTGATAAGTAAATATGCACTATATCTGTATATATGTATGCTATAGGTACGTTACGAGTATACGAGAAAGGATGCTATGTAGCATATGAAGCATGAGTGTTGATAGACCCAGGGTCTACCCACTCCTTTGTTACTCTGAGGTTTGTAAGGAGAATGAAGATTGTTCTGGAGACATTGGACTTTATTTTATCAGTGTCAATTCCAACTTGAGAATTAGTCGACACATAATTGGCTTGTAAGTCAGTAATAGTTGGCATTAATGATGGAGAAGTGCATGAATTGGCAGCAAAATTAATATTGTTAGACATGCAAGGATTTGACGTGATCCTTGGCATGGACTGGTTGTCACAATACTGTGCAACTGTAGATTGCAAGAACAAGGTCATCATCTTCAGACCTAACACAAGGAGATCATTTTAATTTCGATGAGAGAGATCGACGCATATGCCACTCATCTCTGCAGTCAAGGCAGAGCGCTTAATCAGAAAAGGTTGCAATAGTTATTTAGCATTCTTGAAAGACGATAAAGAAGGGAAGAATGACATTTCAATGATCGTGGTCACGTGTGAATTTGAAGATGTATTTCTGGAGGACTTACGAGGATTACCTCCAGATAGAGAAGTGGAGTTCGCTATCGACTTAGCACCGGGAACGGAGCTTGTTTCGAAAGCACCATATAGGATGGCTCCTATTGAGTTAAAGGAGTTGAAAGAGTAGTTACAAGAACTCATGGACAAGGGGTTTGTGAGACCGAGCGTGTCTCCATGGGGAGCACTAATTTTGTTTGTAAAGAAGAAGGATGGGTCAATGCGACTATGCATTGACTATCGCCAATTAAACAAACTCACCATAAAGAATCGATATCCTTTGCCTAGGATAGATGACTTATTCGATTAGCTGCCAGGAGCAAAGTATTTTTCCAAGATCGATCTGAGATCTGGATACCATCAGTTGAGAGTCAAGGAAGAGAACATTCTAAAGACTACATTCAGGACACGGTACGGACACTACGAGTTCTTAGTGATGTTGTTTGGTTTAACGAATGCCTCGGTGTCATTTATGGATTTGATGAATTGGGTGTTTAAACCACACCTGGACTCCTGCGTCGTGGTATTCGTTGACGACATCTTGATATACTCCAAATCAAAAATGGAGCATGAAGAACACTTGAGAATTTCTTTACAAACTCTACGTGAACACCAACTGTACGCCAAGCTCAATAAGTGTGAGTTTTGGTTGGAGGAAGTTAGTTGTTTGGGATATTTTGTCTCAAAGCATGGTGTCACAGTAGATCCAGCTAAGATCGAAGCAGGGGTGAATTGGGAACAACCAAAGATGGTAACAGATGTTCGTAGTTTCCTTAGTCTAGCAGGCTACTATCGACGTTTTGTAGAGGGGTTTTTAAAAATATCGGGACCTCTTACGAGACTCACACGAAAGGATGCAAGATTTGAGTGGAGTGAAGAGTGTGACAAGAGTTTTCAAGAATTCAAGAAGAGACTCACTTCAGCTCTAGTATTGGCGATTCCTTTAGGTAGTGGAGGGTTCGCGGTATACAGCGATGCTTCATATAATGGTTTGAGCTGCGTGCTCAACCAACACAAAAAGGTGACAACTTACGGGTCAAGACAGTTGAAAGATCATGAAAAGAACTACTCGACACATGACCTGAAACTAGCAGCGGTCATAATTGTGCTGAAAATCTGGCGACATTATTTGTACGGTGAGACCTTTGAGATCTTTACCGACCACAAGAGCCTCAGATACCTATTTACATAGAAAGAGCTAAATATGAGGCAGCACAGATGGATGGAGTTTCTTAAATACTATGACTGTTTCATACAGTATCATCTAGGCAAGGCTAATGTAGTAGCCGATGTCTTGAGTCAGAAGGGTTCAGCTCAGTTGGCTAGTTTGATTTTGGGTATGCACCGATGGAAGTTATTTGAAGATCTTTCACTGTATGATGCAAATATTAAGGTGCAAGCCACAGGAGCCGTCTTGGCTAACATATCAGTGAGGCCAGTGATATTTGAGCATATTCATGAGCTACAGATGAAAGACTCGGAGTTAACCAAGATTCATTAAGATGTGATTGAAGGCATTAAACCTGAGTTCTCAGTGAAAGAAGATGATTCTTTATTATTCAAGGGCCGTCTTTGCATTCCAGACAATGTCGATCTGCGGCAAACTATCCTTGATGAGGCTCACAATTCAAATTATGCGATCCACCTTGGTAGCACTAAAATGTACCAAGATTTGAGAAAGAATTACTGGTGGATAGGTTTGAAGCAAGACGTGGCTAAGTACGTGTCACGGTGTTTGACGTGTCAGCAGGTGAAGGTCGATCATAAATATCCTGCTGGATTATTACAGCCTCTGCCTATACTAGAGTGGAAATGGGAGTCAATCTCTATGGACTTCATCGTTGGACTACCGCGTACAGCGAAGAGATACAATGCCATTTGAGTAGTCGTAGACCGATTGACCAAGTCAGCACACTTCTTGTCTTACAACACGATGCACACAACAAGAAGAATTGCGGAGTTATATATGAAAGAGATCGTGTGCCTATACGGGATTCCAAGCAGCATTGTTTATTATCATGACCCATTATACATATCCAAGTTTTGGAAGAAATTTCAAGAAGGAATGAGAACGCGATTGGACTTCAGTTCAGCTTTCCATCCACAAACTGATGGGAAAACAGAGCGGGTGAATCAAGTCATAGAGGACATGCTCAGAGCGTGTATGCTTGAATTGCAAGGGTCATGGGATCAACAACTACCATTGATTGAATTTACATACAACAACAGTTTTCAAGCGAGCATTGGAATGGCACCGTATGAAGCTCTGTATGGAAGGTGATGTAGATCGCCTATCAACTGGGAAGAAATTGGCAAAAAGTTTATTCTGGGGCCAGAGTTACTTGAAGATAACGCAACCATTGTCCGTATGATCAGAGAAAGGTTTAGGTCGGCTCAGAGCAGACAGAAAAGCTACGCCGATATCAAAAGGACGAGTGTAGACTACAAGGTGGGTGAGCATGTGTTTGTGAAGGTGTCTCCTATGAAGGGTGTCATGAGATTTGGGAAGAGAAGCAAGCTAAGTCCCCGCTACCTTGGACCATTTGAAGTTTTGGGTCGAGTAGGGGAAGTGGCTTATCGCATTGGGTTGCCCCCGTTGTTTGATCGAGTACATAACGTCTTCCACGTATCTATGCTCAGAAAGTATGTGAATGACCCTTCCCACATCTTGGGAGGTCAACCTTTGGAAATACATGAAGATATGAGCATGATAGAGGAACCGGCAGAGATATTGGGTCGAAAAGAATAAGTATTGCGCACGAAAGTGATTCCATTAGTGCTTGTTAGATGGAAGAATCATCTAGCCGAAGAAGCTACGTGGGAACGAGAGGCCGACATGAAAGAGCAATACCCGGATTTGTTTACCAAGGATTAAGAGCTAAATTGCATTTTTTGCATGTATGTTACAATTTAAACTGTCTAGGGAAATTGAATGTTGAGAATTTGGCCAACTTGTTCAAGAAATGGATGAAACGTGTGTGAGTTGTAAACGTGCTGTGGTGCGATGCAAACGCATAGCTTACAGCCAACCACATCATGAAATGGACAGTTAATACATGCCCCACAAAGCCAAAGGCAAATCGAAGAAGAAATAGAAGGCCATAAAGGAAAATAAATGGCAGAAAATTTTTGAAAAATCTGTCAAAATCGATTAATCGATTTCTAAATCGATTAATCGATTTTGGAAATTGATCAATCGATTTTGTTCGATTGAACGATTGGCACGAGCTAGTGGGGGGAAATACTTGAAAATTTATTAACATTAAATTCCGATTAATCGAGTTGATTTTGATTAATCGATTCTGGAAATCGATCAGTCAATTTTTTAAAATCGATCAATCAATTTCGCGCGGCTTAGTTAAGTTACAAAAATTGATTAATCTATTTTCAAAATCGATCAATCAGTTTTTGCCTATATAAGCCAGTTTTGGGATTTTTCTTCCCATTCGAAATTTAGTTTGGGTTTTTATTTTTGGGCACCATTTTCTCTTTCTCCTTACCAGCCGTAACAGCTTGGGTTTTGGGGTTTTTAGATCAATTTCGGATCGAACTCCTACGCCATTTGGATTGATCGCTCATGGTAAACCCAAGTTCTTCACTTTTCGCTTCAATTTGAGTTAGTATAACCCTAGATTGTTAGAGTTTTCTTATTTTTGGACCATAATGCCCCCTAAAACAAGGTTGGCTTCTAAGCAAGCTACCTCTAAGCTTCCGGTACGGTGTAAGAACTCTGCACCACCACCACCATCACCATCTTCTTCATCAGATTTCGAATCTGATTCGACGGACGCGTCATCACGCGAATCGTCGCCTATACCCCAACCACCACCTGAACACTCCGGCAACCAAATGAATGGTGGGCGGCAAAAGAGTTTGAAAATGAATACATCATTGACGAGGCCCTATTTACCGACCCTGATGTTGCGAGCGAAACCCAATGGGCCCAACACTACCTCGTCAATGTCGGCCTCGATAATCTTTTGAAGCCTTTACACGAGTATATTTACCCGCGACTCGTGCGGCTATTCTATCAGAACCTTAAGGCAGGTCGAGTGGACGATACCGTCACTACGGAGATTGATGGTCGGCATTACCTTTTTACGCAACGTCACATCCACGCGTCCCTTGAATGTTATCTAAACCATGTGCCCGAGACCACCCTTTACCCTCCATTTGAGGAGGAGGTTCCTTTTGAAGAAATTATGGCTGAGATGACCGGTGGAAATAAGGGTTCCAGTCTATCTATATGGAAGGTAGATTTACCTCCCTATATGTGGATGCTTGATTCTATAATCAAGTATAATCTTTATCCTATGCGCCATGGTGCCAAGCATGTAGAGTTGGTTCAACAAGCCCTATACGTGGCGTATTGAGGCCGTTGGTTTGACGCGACTAAATTGGTCATCGAGGGGATGGTGTACATAAAGGGAAAGATGATGAAGGGTCCATTGAGGCCTAAGGAGCTATGCCCTACGCTCGCCTGATCTCGAGTATGCTCGAATGCTACTCTGACGCTCCAGAGTATGCCATTTCACCTATTGAGTGGAAGGCTACCGACCACGTGAAGCATTACACCATCGCTTCGTGGGGCCGTAGTTATCGGATGTTAGTCCGAGCTCCACTAGTAGAAAGACCAACACCTGTCCAGGCTGGTGATGCCCCACCCCCACCACATCAGGACCCACCAGCTGGGGGGGAGCCACCAGTTATTCCACCAGTTGAGGGGGAGCAGCCTGCTCACCCTATATCGCCTGAGAGGCAACCCGTTGTGCCACCTACTGCTCCCACACGGTCACCTGCTACTTCTACACCACCCCACCACCGACGAGCGACGCGCCCCGCCCCTACAATCGACAACGTGTTGACCCGGATGGAGGCCAACAACCAGCATATGAACCATCGCTTGGACTTCCTGATGTAACATACTATGCGGTACATCTTCCCCATGGATTTGCAGCAGCGTCTCGCAAAGGAGCCGACTTGGACTCCTGACGCTCCAGCTAGGGATGCTTCTGGTGCGGGTATGTTGACTTCAGCGCCACAGCAGCCCGACGTAGCGGATCCGCCAGGAGAGGGGACGGCGTGAGCTTACGATTATGACCTTTCTTTTGTTGTGATAACTTTTTGGAGTTTTGTAAAATTAACTTTTAAATTGTAATTATTTTTGGAGGATTATAAATTTTAGGGAATTGTCACTAGTTGATAGGTTGTGTAAGAAACTAACTGGCATGAATGCCATTGTTTGGTGGAATCGTTGGAAATGTATTTACTTTTCATCCAGTATATGCACTGAATATTGTCCAATGTACTTTTTCATGCCATCTATCTGGTCCTTGTTAACAAATGAAACCACACTTGTTTGTGTGTGTGGGTGTTTCTTAGGTGACCTTTGGGTGTATTTTTGAGGATGAAAATTCCCAAGGTGGGGAGAATGTAACATCCCTGAAATTTAGACAATGACCAGTGACCTCGGGATGCTTGCCCGACTGGTCATAGGTTTGACCAAGTGAAAGTCAAATAGAGGACTTAAAAAGGATTTATTAAGTGTGATGTGAATGTGTCGTAAGTAAGGGGTTAAATGTTAGTTTAAGGGTCACGCACATCTATCTCTGGTGTATGTGCTTTACACCAAAACGGAAGGAGAGATAAGAGGGGTTAATAACAAGAGAATTCATTTCCCTTTGTTTGGTTGGTGTGAAGTTAAGAAGAGAGAGAGAAGGAGAATGGGAAGGAGTAAATGCTAAAAGGGAGTTAATGCACAATTCAAATTGAAGACAGGCTTGAGCATTTGATATCGAATTCGACGCATTGGGAACCGTTGAAGTTAAAGCTAGGAGCCCTAGCCTTCAAGCCAAACCATTGAGTCAACCAAGGGTTGATTTAGGGTGAGTTCATGTTGGAATTTTTTATGAATAGATTGTTGTACATGAATTCTAGGAATTTGTAAATTAAATATCAATTAAAAAGATAGAAAAATGAAAGAAAATGAAAAGGAATGAAGGTTGGAAGAAATGCCTGCAAAGGGCTGAAATGCTGACCAAATCGATTGATCGATTTGGAAAATCGATCGATCAATTTTGGCCTGGAAGTTAGTTGGACAAAGTGGCTTGAAACCGATTGATCGATTTGAAAATCGATCAATCGATTTTAGAAATTCGATTAATCGATTAAAAATCGATTAATCATCTGAGCCCTTCCAGTGACTGGAAAATGAGAGCTGGGAAAATCGATCGATCGATTTTACAAATCGATCAATTGATTTTGGAAGTTCGATTAGTCAATTTGGGATCGATTAATCAATTTTGGGATTTCAATTGATCGATTTTGGAGATCAATCAATCGATTTGGACAGTTTCTGTTGGACTTTGATTTGGGCTTTGAGGTTCAGGGAGGGTCCTGTACTTTTTTTATTGCATCTTTCTTGATGCTTTTCTTATGCTATGGTGTACCATAGGTAGTACGGGTAAAAGCAAGCATGGGGAATTGTGTGGAACCTTGATGCTTGGATATTCAGACGCGTGAGGTAGGAAATGCCTTGAACATGTATTTTAATTTCAAGAGCATGCATATAGTGATATAGAAATGGATACAAATGCATAGAAAATGTGAAAACCGTAAATGTGTGTGACACAAAGTAAGCAAGTGAATATGTGGCATCCCCAGGGGATGAGAATGTGATAAAGGCATATGTGTGATGCATTGATTTAGACATCCCAGGGATGTATGTGAAATTGTAAAGCAAGAATGAATGAGAATTGACAAGGCCTAATATATTATATTTAGCACAATCACACGGTGAATAACTATATGTAGTGCACTTGATACTTTTGTTATTTAAGGTTTGAACAGAATACCCCACCGACGTGGTGGGTTACCCATGACTGACGCGGCGGGATATCCGTGACTAATACGGTGGCCAATCCGTACACCAGTTGCACATCTCAGGGATGTTGATATGAGGATTAGACCCCGTCGCCTATGAGAAAGGGACCTGAGTAGTAATGATGAATGAAAATAGTGATATGAAAACTGTTTAGTTAGACGACGATGGAGGGTATTCCAGCGGGCGCCCGACTCTATAGTAAGTTGGAGAATATTTAAGTTATAGATTTAAGTCTTTAGGCCGAATCAATGGAAAGTTGAGAACATGTGCAATAACAGTAACACTCAGTGCATTTATTTTTCAGTCATTTAAACTATTATTTTCCCAATAAATTCATAATACATCATGCTGTTTTATGTCATAAAATATATGTGAGAGCTTGACTTATATGTTTATTGTATTGTTTCCCTATTGATCTAGGATGTAGCTCACCCTTTATACTATACGTCACAGGTCCTGTTCTTGCGGCTGCTGAGGCTTCGGGAGACGTAGATCCGGGGGATTCAGATTACGTGCCTAGGGAAGAGTTGAGCCACCTCCTGAGGACTTCTTCTAGGGGACCCATGCGTACTTTGAGAGTGATTTTGAGAGATTTCTGTACGACTTGGTATGTCAAGCCTTATTTTTGAGAAAAATATAATTAAATGATATATTCTTTTGGTGAACCATCTGGGTTGATCCTGCTAGCCACCGATGGTTCAGGTCGGTTCTTCTGTCCATGCGTTGGCATAGAAGTAGAACTGTCTTTTGAGCTTTTGTTTTAGGATAGCGTACTTTTATTTCATGTTTGTTTCAGTGCACATGTTTTACGTGATTTGTTGTTGCATGGTTATACCAATGTTTTGTATGGACTTCAAGGACACGGCCTAGAGGGCTGTGCTGATGGCACAAGTTTCGAGGTGCAGAAATCCGAGCTGTCACATGGCCAAATTTTAAACAACTCTTGATAATATCGCTAATTGGGCCATCCCTCAACCACCTCATTATCCCTCTTGTACAGTTCTTGGAAGATTTACAAGAAATGAGAGCAAACTACTTTATTGACCACTGTATGTTTATGGAGCTCCTCATTGAGTTGAGCAGTCCAGTTCTCGAATGACTGAGATAGTGATGACATTGCGCCCAGAGCATCGTCAATCCTACCTCTTCGTCTTGTTTATGTTGTAAAATTCACTAACTTTATAAATTTTTGAGTTTATGTTAAAAATTTACTGTTATTAAACTTAATGGGTTACGTCATTTAGGTATAATGGCACCCTAACGCCTCCGATCATGAATTGATTGCAATGTGTACAGTGGGCTTTATCCTTACCGCCATTGCCTTCATCTTAATACTTCGTCCAGAAAGGCGACGATGTCACACATTGATTCTCACTGGTCCGTTATACGTTTCGGAAACCCTTCGCGACCATCCAGATATTGCATATAAACTCCTTCGAATGCGTAGGCCCTCATTCAGAAGTTATGTGACATCCTGAGGGTGAGGGGTCTGTTGGTGGACTCACAGAGGATGTAGGTGGAGGAGACGGTTGCTATATTCATGTTCACTATAGCCCAAAATCAAAAGAATAGAACTGTCCAAGATAGATTCCAGCGTTCTGGCTCAGCCATTAGCCTATGTTTTAATAACGTACTTAACGCTATCTTACAGTTGTATGGGGATTTTGGGAAACAGGCCACTACTAGTACTCCCTCGGAGATTACCAGCCAACCATGGTTCTACCCATAGTTCAAGGGTGCTGTAGGAGCTCTTGATGGTACACACGTTGACGTTACAGTTCCCAGGTGGGACTCACAACGTTATCGCAACTGTCACAATGCGACATCACAGAATGTTCTGTGTGTCGTATTGTTCGACATGCTATTCCAATACGTACTCCCTGGATGGTTGGGGTCTACCCCAGACTCGAAAGTTCTAGCAAGTGCTCTCTGTAGGCCACATAACTGACTTCAAGTACCACTGAACAAGTATTATCTTATGGATGAGGGTTATTCCAACATGTGGGGCTTTCTAGCTCCCTATCGTGGGGTTCACTACCATATTAAAGAATTCAATACCTCGAATCCCTCATTGACTCCATAAGAACTTTTCAACAAGCGACATGAGTCCTTATGTAATGTGGTTGAGAGAACATTTGGGGTGCTGGAACAACGGTTTCCAATATTGAAAACAATCACAAGGTTTCCGATTAAATTACAAGTGATAATAGTCACCGTGTTGTATTCTACACAATTTTATAAAATTATACGATCTAGAAGATCCGTTCTTTCAAGAATGGCTAGAATATAGTAGAGCCCTCTGACAACTCAGTCCACGAGATAGACCCTGACATCCATTGCACTCAAACCCCTGCAAATTGTGAATGGATGAGCGCATTTCGTGATAATATAGCGAGCACTATTTGGGACGCGCAATCATATTGACATTGTAAATGAACAGTTGGTTATATGGTTTTTCTTGTAAACTCTTATCTTGAAACTATTAAACAAGCCACTTCACACACTTTTACTGTGACAGCCCGAATTTTGGCACCCCGAAACCCACATCGTCGGTATGGCCCTCAAGGCCAAACCTCATATATAAGCGGAACACTTGGTACATCCACACACAAAGCGAAACAAAGCATAAAATAACAAGACAAAATAGAGATGTCATAAGAAAGAAATCTCCATTTCTATAACATAACCTACTTACAAAATAACCCAAAAGATGGTTCTAATCCCATGCGAATTGCATGAGCAAAAGAACCGAACCGAACCATCAGTGACAACCAAAAGCCAACCTATGATGGTTCACCAAAAAGATTACAATATCTCATAATTACTCTACTACTGCGTTTAAATGGCCAAAAATACCAAGTCTTACAAAAAAAATCTCAAAAATAGTGCAACAAGGTCTACTAGAATTCCTCCGGAGGAAGATCGTTCTCTTCAAAAGGCACAAAATCAAAATCCTCTCGGTCCTGATCCTCCGTACCTTCGTCCTCACCTGCACCAGTGACGTATAGTTGAAAGAGTGAGATACATCATAGCTCAATAGGGAAAAACTACTATAGCATGCATATTTTCAATGTTACATATATCATTCATGATACAACACAATTCATAGTTTTTCTAAATGAACAACACAATTTAAAAGTATTTAAATTGACTGAAATAGATAAATGATGCATAATGTAAAAGTCACACTTATCATCACTCAAAAGACTTTTTCTTTCTTCACAATCTTAAATCAATCACTTAAATAGTTTTTCGAGCAGATATAGCATTGAGCCCCCGATGAAATACCCACCATCGTCGTTTATATGAACCATTAGCATAAATTACACAAGCCCCCTCAATGGAGGTGACTTGCCGAACTAATATTACCATAAAATAGTAATCAAAGAACGGATATCCCGCCGTACTGGAGCACAAGTTGTACGGATATCCCGCTGTAACGGTCACGGATATCTCGCCGTGTCGTTCACATATATACCGTCGTGTCGGTTGGATATTCAAACATAAACCTTAAATCAATGTGGTAAATCTACATATAGTTATTCACCGTGAGTTTGTGACAATTATATTAGTTTCAAAGTTTTCAAAGTTTACACACACAATCATATTCACATCCTTTGATGTCACACACATTCACACCAATTTGATGTCATATACAAAGTTCTGATTTCTTATTGAAAGCACATAAATACATATCATATTTTACACACACACATGTTTTTCTCTTAGTGATCACACATACTAACTTGCACATTTAAAAGATGATGAATCCATGTTAAAACATATCATAAAACACATATTTACAACATACCATTATGCACATGTCTGCTGAAATCAAATACACATGCTAAGAAGTTTTCCCTACCTCACACAAAGTCGCACACAATCTCCCTTAGCTTAATTTGCCTTTTTCTAATCCATAGTCGAAGTTCACACCTACCATATACGAATACATATCTCAATGTCACAAATGACGTACAATAGGAAGGTACTAAGTCCCTTAAAAGTCCACAAATTAAAATAAAAACAAGGTTCTGAACTGCAAAAATTGATCGGTCGAAATCCATTTCAACCGGTCGATTTTCCTCAGAAAACCAGACCTTATTCACTAGCTTTAAAATTGACCGGTCGGTTTCCATTCGACCGGTCGGCTTCCCAAAATCGACCAGTTGGTTTCCCTTCGACCGGTCGGTTTCTCAAAGCCCCATTTTACATGCTCACTGTTCTCTCAAAATCGATCAGTCGTGCTACTTTCTATCGGTCGAATTCCCAAATCAACCGGTCAGTTTTCATTCGACCGGTCGAAATCGCATAAGCTCACAACCTGTCAAAAATCAACCGGTTGGTTTTACTATTCGACTGGTCGGTTTTTCTCAGACTTCACCCAGTTCGGATTTGCACTTCAAAATTCCATTTTTCTTCAAATTTCTCTCTTTCTTCTTCCAACTCTTTACACATATGTCTAATCAAACTTACCTACATACTCAATACAAATATATAAAGACTCTTACTTTTTAATTCGATCAATTCCTCGATCCGAGCTTCACAAATTTGGCTTCATAGCTTGAGTTTTAGATTTGCACACTATTCAAAGTTCTTGAATCACACAAACCATCCAATCCTTCACATACACTCACGCATTCAATTCAAACTCTTTCTCCCTCTTCTCATTTACTCTCCTAATAACTCTCAACAACCAAGGATAAGAGAAATAACTTCTCTTTATGTTTAACTCTTTTGTAAAGACCTAGATTTTTTTGGTGTTAAGCAGTTACACCTCTACTAGGTGTATTCAAACCCATTCAAATTTCCATACATAGTAAGCATTCATCCTCTATTTCAGTTAACTATTTATTCATACATGACTTATCCATTACACTCACAAGGTCGGAAATGTGACCAGTAGGGCACGCATACAGAGACACACTATTCAAGATCAGAATTTTTTGGGACGTTACATTCTCCCCTCCTTGGAAATTTTCGTCCACGAAAATTGACGAAGGGTGTTCGGTTGCGCAGGATTTCCTCACAGCCACAGCGTCAGGAACACAAACAAAGCAAACACAAAGGTTTCCCCTTTAAAGAGAACCCAATCCTTTAACGAAGGACTTAACATGCCATAACTTACATAAGAATTCCAAGCGAAGGCTAGGCCAAACACGTTAACAAATTACTTACCACACATCACAAGGAATTCCCATATTTGCATTCACATCTCAAAAAGTTATTTACATGTAATTTTCACAAGTAAATTCAATTTTCCATTCACAGCCAAAAAGTCATTTACATAATAATAAAAAATGGTGCCAACCATGCCACATTAGTTTCAAAACACATAACATAACTTGTATTAATTACAAAAAGTTTCTAAAAAGCGAGAACTACAAAACACCCCATCATGTCTACAATATATAGCCTAAAAGCATACTGTTGTGCTCAAGCTGTCGCATCTCCGGGCGGCACATCGGTGTGTCCAACATCTTCCTCGTCCGCTAATCGTTGCCCCGAATACCGCCAGATGAAGATGCTCCAGTGGAATAATACCATGGATCTGGTACATATGCATTAGCATCCGCAAGGCATGTCATATAATTTTGAGGGTATGTGTGTTGTAGCCATAGGTTTTGGATATACTCCTGACAATCCAGCCGACGATGTAACAATCGATTGCTCTCCTTGAGTTGAGTCATACGAGCAAGAACATAGTCAAAAGTAGCTGAGGCATGTTGTGGTGGTGGAGGCATGCCAAATTGAACATGATGTGGGGTTGGGGGTTCATGTACTAGTGGTTCTAGCTGTTCTTGGGCTGGTCCTTGTTGTTCTGGTTGTTGTTGGTCTTGTTGTTCTTGTTGGGCCTGAGGTGCAATAGGCAAAACTTTCTTAAGCTAATTATACGTTCGGTTCCAATTTTAAAAGGTATAGAACGAGACGCGGTCAGTCCTTTTTGGCTCATCATCAGAAATTTGATATGCTCCTGCCTTCGAGTACTCATCAAACATAGCGGATATGAGACGAGCGTACGGAATTTTATCCTTTGGTTTTGCACTTCCTTGCATCAATTTGTCTCGTATGTACCTCATTCCCTCAAAAACCATCTTGGTCGCACTAAACCATCGACCTCGAAATGCTACATATAAGGCTTGCTGAACCTCTCCTACCCTTTTGGTGTTGTGGCGCAAAGGGTAGAGGTTGCATTTGATGATTGTATCCAACATCCAAAGATGAGGAGGTAAATCAATCCTCCAAATAGCTTTATCGGATCCTTGGCGCCCCCGAGTCAGGTGTTCCTTAATCTCTAAGAAATCCACTTGGTTAGGAAATGGAGGCAACAGTGGAAGATTACTCCCATAGTTGTCATAGCATTCTAAGGCTCTACTAGCGTGATCATAAGTGAATGTGAAGTCGTGACCATCCACCTTGGTCACAATCATGTCATCAGTATCACTCAACCGCATATGCTGGTAGAATAATCTCATCAACCGCAGATAATAATACTCATGGAACGGCTTTAAAATATTTTCTATACCGACCTTAGTGATATATTCTCTGGCCCAGATTGTGTTCCCTTGAACATCCGGGTTAGTAAATAGGGCGTCATCGATCTCATACTCATACACGTAAGCTCTACTCGCCCACCATTGGTTGGGCTGCTCGATATGTGGTAATGGTGGTGGCGAAGAGCATCTCTAAGATGACTCGGATGATGCAGTAGATGATGTAGAAGATGATGGTGATGAAGGTGGCGATGGCAATCACAGAGGTGATGGTGGTGGTGGTCTAGACACACTAGGGTGTCGAAATGGCAACTTCAAAGCCGAAACCTTCGTTGACTAACGAGTTTTGGGCAGCATTTCTAGGGTTCTTGAAGCAAAAATATGAACTAGGGCTCTTAATAATAATTGCAAATTCAAATACCAAGGACTGATGAACTAGGGTTTACCTTTAGGATGAACTTTTAATTTGATTTCGCGAAAAATCCGAGCTCAAATCTCCTTAAAAACCTTTATTCTTCTTCTCTCAAGAACACCCAAGAAAACAAACCCTAAAGCCAACTGAAATTTTCAAATGAAAAAGCAAAAACCCAACTTATAGGCATCTGTCAAAAATCGACCGGTCGAACTTCAAAAATCGACCAGCCGGTTTTATACTCAAAAATCTGACTACATGATTTTGATCGGTTGATTTAATTTCGACCGATTGAATTTCAAAATCTAGCAGTCGGTTTTAAACTCTAGAAGCTCAGTAGAATTTCTGCTCTCTGTTTTCCTAAATTCGACCGGTCGTGCTACTTTCGATCGGACGGTTTGACCTTCGACCGGTCGGTTTTGAACAGAAAGTCCCAATTTTGTGCTTTTTTATCGCCAATTACTATGTAACTTCACGATTTAATGTAATTAACTCCTTATACTTTCTGTCAAGGTACACTGAGATACAATATACTCCATATTTCGTTATAACTCCAACTTAAAACTCAAACGTAGTTCATACATAATACTTTTGAAACCAAAACAGAATTATAAATACAACTTCTGTTTAACTCTCCTCAAACAAATGGGGGTATTATTCTTTAATGTCCGCCTTGCATTCCCAAGTAGCCTCTTTAGCCGAATGATTTCTCCACTTGACGAGTACTAAAGGAATACTCTTAGTACATAAAATTTGTTTTTTCTATCGAGAATTTGTATGGGCTCTTCAATGATAGTCATATCTTCATACATCTCGATCGGCTGATCGTCCAAGATGTGGGTAGGATCTCTCACATATTTTCGGAGCATGGATATGTGAAATACGTTATGTACCCGATCGAATAGAGGAGGTAACCCAATCTTATAGGTAACCTCACCAACTCTACCCAAAACCTCAAAGGGTCCAAAATAACTTGGGCTTAGCTTACCCCTCTTTCCAAATCTCATGACACCCTTCATGGGTGAGATCTTAATGAACACATGATCGCCGACTTCAAAACTTACACTCATTCTCTTGATATCGACATAACTCTTCTGCCTGCTTTGAGCTGACTTGATTCTTTCCCTAATCACACGAATGATAGTGGCATTGTCTTTGAGTATTTTTGGACCTATTATGAACTTTTCATCGGTCTCTTTCTAATTAATTGGTGATCTACACCATCGTCCATAAAGTGCTTCATACGGTGCCATACCAATACTCGTTTGAAAACTGTTATTGTATGCAAACTTGATTAATGGTAGATGTTGATCCCATGATCCTTCAAAATCAAGCATACACGCTTTGATCATATCTTCTATTATCTGATTCACCCATTCTGTTTGTCCATCCGTCTTTAGGTGGAATGTTGAACTGAATTCTAACCGTGCACCCATCCCTTCTTGAAACTTTTGTCAAAACTTTCAAGTATACAGAGGGTCATGACCTGAACTGATACTAACTGAAATGCCGTGCAATCGGACAATCTCTTTCATGTACAACTCTGCAAGTCTCTCAACAGCATATATAGTGTTGTATGGTAAGAAGTGAGTTGACTTGGTTAATTGGTCAATGACAACCCAAATGGCATTATGTCGCTTCGCTGTCCGCGGTAATCCCACAATGAAGTCCATCGAAATGGATTCCCATTTCCACTCTGTTATAGGTAGAGGTTGCAACAACCTAGTAGGATGTCTATGATCTACTTTCACCTGCTGACATACCAAACACTTAGAAACATACTCAGCTACATCCTGTTTCAACCCTCTCCACCAATAGTTCTTTCTCATATCTTGATACATCTTAGTGCTACTAGGGTGTATAGCATACTTAAATTTATGAGATTCGTCTAGAATGGTTTGCCGTTGATCGACATCAATTGATATACATAGACGAGACGTCCCCTGAATAATAAGGAACTATCTTCCTTAACTGAGAAATCGGGTCTACTGTCGTCAATCACACCCTGCCTGATCTTTATTAACTCTAGGTCTTTCATCTACAATTCCTGAATGTGCGCAAAGATCGTTGGTCTAACTGTAATGTTGGCCAAGAAGGCCCCTGAAGGTTGCACTTTGATCTTTGTGTCATACAAAGAAAGATCCTCTAGCCATTTTCATCCATGAAATCCCGTAATAAGGCTAGACGTTAGCTTTGCCTAGGGGGTACTAAATGGAGCAGTCATAGTCCTTGAGAAATTCCATCCATCTGTATTGCCTCATGTTAAGTTCTTTCTGTGTAAACAAATATCTGAGGCTTTTATGATCTGTAAATATCTCAAAGGTCTCGCTGTATAAGTAGTGCCTCCATATCTTTAGTGCAAATATAACTGCTGCTAGCTCCAAGTCATGGGTTGGATATTTCTTCTCGTGATCTTTCAGCTGTCTCGACCCATACGCATTCACTTTCTTGTTTTGGTTGAGCACACAACCTAACCCACTGTGTGAAGCGTCATTGTAAACAGCAAACCCTCCATTGCCTAAAGGAATAGTTAACACTGGAGCTGAAATCAGTCTCTTCTTAAGTTCTTGAAAACTCTTCTCACATTCTTCAGTCCATTCAAATCTCACATCCTTCTTGGTAAGCCTAATAAGTGGTCTAGAGAGTTTTAAAAATCCCTCTACAAACTGCCTGTAATATCCAGCTAGTCCGAGGAAACTACGAATCTCTGTTACTGTTTTCGGTTGCTCCCATTCCACTACTGGCTCGATCTGTGTTGAATCCACAATAACTCCATCCTTTGAGACAACATGTCCGAAGAAACTAACCTTCTGTAACTAAAACTCATACTTGCTGAACTTTGCATATAACTGATGTTCACACAAGGTCCGCAGAGCAATCCTCAAATGTTGTTCATGCTCTTTCTTGGTCTTAGAGTAGATGAGGATGTCATCTACGAACACTACTACACAAGTATCTAAGTGTGGTTTAAACACCCGATTCATTAAGTCCATGAATGACGTTGGTGCATTTGTCAATTCAAATGGCTTTACCAAAAACTCATAGTGTCCATATCTTGTTCTGGATGCTATCTTCTGTATATCCTCTGCCTTGACTCGCAACTGATGATATCTAGATCATAGATCGATTTTGAAAAAGAATCTAGCACCTTGCAACTGATCAAATAGATCATCAATTCTAGGCAAAGGGTATCAAATCTTGATGGTTAACATGCTCAGCTGACGATAGTTGATGCACAACCTCATCGACCCGTCCTTCTTCACAAATAAGACCGGTTCTCCCCAAAGAGACACACTAGGTCTTACAAATCCTTTATCTAAGAGTTCTTGTAATTGATCCTTCAACTCAATATGAGCCATTCGATATGGTGCTTTAGATACGGGCTCCATACCCGATGCTAAGTTAATGGAGAACTCCACTTCTCGTTCCGGTGGTAAACCTGCCAACTTATCTGGAAAAACATCTTTGAACTCGCGTGCAATTGGAATCGTAGCTATGACGTTCTTCTCTTCCTTATCTTCCTTTAGAAAAACCAGGTAGCCACTACAGCCTTTTCTTATCAAACGTTCAACTCAGACTATGGAGATAGGCGGTACAAATTTTGATCACATTCCTAGGAATTTGAACGATCTCCTCATATTTGGCCTGAAGATAACCACCTTTCTCCGACAATCAACACTTGCACGGTGCTTGGATAACTAGTTCATGCCAAGGATTACATCAAATCCTTGCATATCCAACAGGATCAAGTCTGCCACTAATTCATGATCATCAAAATCTCTGATGGTGACAATAACAGACCGACAAACCAAATCGGTGTTAACAAAATTTCCCATTAGAATTGACACTGCCAATATAAAGTCTAAGTTCTCAGGAACAACCTTGACTTTCTTCACAAATTGTGGCATGATAAATGAGTCGGTAGACCCTAGGTCTATCAACACTCTCGCTTCATGACAACCCTTACCGTACATATGCAAGGTACCTATATCATATACATACTTAAACATCTTACTTATGCATTCACAATCGAAAGAGTAAGGAAAACAAATTTAAATACTGCATTAAGTAATGATACACCTTCTCTATCTAAAATCTTCAATAAATGTAATAAATTAATTTAAGAATTTTCACCTTGTATGACGTCGTTAATATTCTGGGCGTCTTTAGCTGTTACTACATATGCTCGTCCCTAAACAGTCGACTTCTTTGCTTATATCTATCTAGTCACAGGAGCTGAAGCTGTCCTTTCTTGTCTATTCATAGAAATTGAGACCGTCCTTTCCTTCCTCAATTCTAGGCAATCTCTAATGATATGCCCCATTTTTCCACACTTGAAGCACCTGCCCATGCCTCATCTACAAGCGGACGTTTTGTGAGATTTGCCACACCGAGCACATGTCTCAACTGGAGTAGAGGATGCTGCCCTTGAGAAACCTAGAGTAACTAATACTCCGGTGGTGGAAGCAGGGCTCTTATATCTGATCGATCTCGCCAAAGTAGATACAGGTGGCCTGGGATAATTTGTGTAGGCAAGTTTTCTTGAAATTGGAGTTGGTGCTATAAATCTCAGCTTTCTGTTCCCCGAGTCATAGTCACTTACTCTCCCTTGACTCGCCTTGCTCTTGTTCTGCTGATCCCGTCTTTTATAAATATTATTTATATCTCTCTCAGCTACAATCACCTTTCCCATCACGCTCGCATAGGTCTCAAGCTTGAACACCAAAACCCTATCTCGTACATTTGGCCTTAGGCCTTCTTCAAATTTACTAGCCTTCATTACTTCAGTGGCCACTAGTTTCGGTGAAAATCGTGATAACCTTGTACACTCAGTACCGTACTCTCGTACGGTCATACCTCCTTGCTCCAAATAAAAAAAATCCCCCTTCATCTGAATCCTCACCTGCTTGGGGAAGTATTTTTTGTTGACCTCTTCAACAAACTCCACCCAGGTCGACAGACTGTGAGGATCCTCAACCTCTCTCTTCCTCAATACCGATTTCTACCACGGATCGGCATCACCCTCAAGCTAGAAGGAAGCCTAGCCAACCTTCTCATCTTCAGTACTCTGAAGTCTCTGCAGAAGCTTCTCCATTTAATTCAATCATTTTTCTGCCTCAAGAGGATCCGTTTGTCTATAAAAACTAGGAGGTCTCAATCTCTTAAAGTCAACAAAAGATGAGGAAAATAGTGTTGGAGGGGGTGGTGGTGGTGGCTATTGATGGTTCACATTATTAGCAGCTAATAGTGTCGTCTGTTGAGCTATTATAGTGGTCTGTTAAGCCATTGTAGTTGTTTGTTAAGCCATGGCAGCAACCACAACTTCCATGGTTTGTGCCATCCTAACAGCTGCCTCATCCCTTTGATCTCTCTCATCTTGAGGGTTTCTCTGGTCTCTACTAGAACTAGTAGGGATCTCATCCCCACTCCTCAGCTCTCTACTATGGCCACCCCTTGGTTGGCCCCTTCGTCCTCTAGTAAACATAACGCACGCTCTACAATATGAAACCAAAGTTTCATTAGCAGAAGGTCCCTATACTTTGACAAAATCCAATACTTATCAGAAATTCTAAAGAAATTGCTCTAATATCAACTATGATAGCCGGAATTTTGCCACCCTGAAACCCATGCCATCGGTACGGCCCTCAAGGCTGAACCCCATATATACGCGGAACACTTGGTACATCCACACACAAAGCGGAACAAAGCATAAAATAACATTGCAAAATAGAGATGTTATAAGAAAGAAATCTCCATTTCTATAACATAACCTACTTACAAAATAACGCAAAAGATGGTTCTAATCCCATGCCAATCGTAGGAGCAAAAGAACCGAACCATTAGTGACAACCGAAAGTTACCCTATGATGGTTCATAAAAAAAATACAATATCTCATAATTACATCACTTCTAAGTTTAAATGGCCGGACGTACTAAGCCTTACAAAACAAATATAAAAAATAACGCAGCAAGGTCTACTAGAAGAATTCCTCCGGAGGAGGCTCGTTCTCCTCAAAAGGCATAAAATCAGAATCCTCTCAGTCCTGATCCTCCGTACCTATGTCCTCACCTGCACCTGTGACATATAGTCGAAAGACTTTTTCTTTCTTCACAACTCAAAAGACTTTTTCTTTCTTCACAACTCAAAAGAGTTGTGACCTATTATCATAACTCAAAAGACTTTTTCTTTCTTCACAAACTTAAATCGATCACTTAAATAGTTTTCCGAGCAGATATAGCATCGATCCCCCGATGGAATACCCACCATCGTTGTTCATATGAACCATTAGCACAAATTACACAAGCCCACTCAATGGAGGTGACTTGCCGAACGAATATTTTCGCAGAATGGTAAACAAAGAACGGATATCCCATCGTATCGGAGAACAAGTTATACGGATATCCCACGGTAACGGTGACGGATATTCCGCCATGTCAGTCACGGATATTCCGCCGTGTCAGTTTGGTATTCAAATATAAACCTTAAATCAATGTGGTAAATCTACATATAGTTATTCACCGTGAGTTTGTGATAATTATATTAGTTTCAAAGTTTTCAAAGTTTACACATACAATCATATTCACATCCTTTGATGTCACACACATTCACACCAATTTGATGTCATATACGAAGTTCTGATTTCTTATTGAAAGCACATAAATACATATCATATTTTACACACACACATGTTTTTTTCTTAGTGATCACACATACTAACTTACACATTTAAAAGATGATGAATCCATGTTAAAACATATCATAAAACACATATTTACAACATACCATTATGCACATGTCTGCTGAAATCAAATACACATGCTAAGAAGTTTTCCCTACCTCACACAAAGTCGCACACAATCTCCCTTAGCTTAATTTGCCTTTTTCTAATCCATAGTCGAAGTTCACACCTACCATATACGAATACATATCTCAATGTCACAAATGACGTACAATAGGAAGGTACTAAGTCCCTTAAAAGTCCACAAATTAAAATAAAAAACAAGGTTCTGAACTGCAAAAATTGACCGGTTGAATCCCAAATCGACCGGTCAAAATCCATTTCAACCGGTCGATTTTCCTCAGAAAACCAGACCTTATTCACTAGCTTTAAAATTGACCGGTCGGTTTCCATTCGACCGGTCGGCTTCCCAAAATCGACCGGTCGGTTTCCCTTCGACCAGTCGGTTTCTCAAAACCCCATTTTACATGCTCATTGTTCTCTCAAAATCGATCAGTCGTGCCACTTTCTACCGGTCGAATTTCCAAATCAACCGGTCAGTTTTCATTCGACCGATCGAAATCGCATAAGCTCACAACCTGTCAAAAATCAACCGGTTGGTTTTACTATTCGACTGGTCGATTTTTCTCAAACTTCACCCAGTTCGGATTTGCACTTCAAAATTCCATTTTTCTTCAAATTTCTCTCTTTCTTCTTCCAATTCTTTACACATATGTCTAATCAAACTTACCTACATACTCAATACAAATATACAACGACTCTTACCTTCTAATTTGATCGATTCCTCGATTCGAGCTTCACAAATTTGGCTTCGTAGCTTGAGTTTCAGATTTGCACACTATTCAAAGTTCTTGAATCCCACAAACCATCCAATCCTTCACATACACTCACCCATTCAATTCAAACTCCTTCTCCCTCTTCTCATTTACTCTCCTAATAACTCTCAACAACCAAGGATAAGAGAAATAACTTCTCTTTATGTTTAACTCTTTTATAAGGACCTATATTTTTCTGGTGTTAAGCACATACACCTCTACTAGGTGTATTCAAACCCATTCAAAGTTCCATACATAGTAAGCATTCATCGTCTATTTCACTAACTGTTTATTCATACATGACTTATCCATTACACTCACAAGGTCGGACACGTGACCAGTAGGGCACACATATCGAGGCACACTGTTTAAGATCAGAATTTTTCAGGACGTTACATGTACTCACTAACCAATCGACGTATTTTATAGTTATGGGTAAATATTACGTCGTCTTTGTTGGTAGGAGATCGAGTACATATCGAACATGGGAGGATTGCTCAAGGGAAGCAACCTATTTTTCTGGGGCTCGTCATATCTCCTTTCATTCCTACGACGAAGCACTGAATGCATTACGACAACACCTAAACGAACCCTTGTATAACCCACCAAGATATCACCATGTACCTCCGATAACTCAACAAACATAACTCATGGATAGAGTGGTAGATAGGCCCCTGGATGTTGGTGTATGTAGACTGCGTGTGTGGAATGTTTAAATGTGCAGTTATTGTCGTCCTCCTATCTAGTTTGGTTATTTATGTATGCTAGTCACTATGATTTCTTCTTAAATAGAAATATTATCTTTCTCAAAGTTTTCATATGTTACATGTTTGTATAAAATGTGTTGTAAAATTTTATTATTTCTCTTACATAACATTTTAATATTTTAGATGTGTTTATCAAATGTACAGCAATGACAGGGACACCAGGGTCATCTTCGCCCAACTTCTCGGCACCGTATTGAGGTCATAGACCCAGATCCATCACAAGCCCACCAGCAAATACTCCCATGGTTCCCCCCAGATTCTACCCTCGACCAGTGGCCCCACCAGTAGTTTGGGCTCAGCCACCCCCACTAGTTCGATCCTCGCCCCATAACTTGTTCGCGCTCTGACATCACCACCAGTTCGAGCTGCTATCCCCCCCGCAAGTTCTTCGATTTGCTGGCCCCCCTCCACTTTGGGGTCGTGCCGGGCAGGGATGGGGCCGTGCAGCCCTCGCTCGACCACCAGCACGGCCATCGCCAGGTTACCACCTCCATCCTGTCTTCATCGGATTTGACTCTGGCAACTCAGAGTCTGTTTATCATCTTCCTCCTCATCATTGGGATATATTCGACAACTTAGATGCGGGGATGAGATCCCTAAGACATACTTCAACATTGCCCTCCTCTTCAGAGGAGTACGACGATAATGATGATGCTACCAATTACTGATTGGTAGAGGTGTCTTTGAATTAGACCAATTTTATTTTTCAGGGCCCAATTGATATGTATATGTTTATATTTTATTTAGTATTGTTTAAGTTGTACATATTTTAAATTAAGTCAGTTTTATCTTACTGGCTTAATCGAATTGTAATTTGTATGTTTTGTTTTATATATATAAAAAGTGTCGCATGTGATATGCAATGCTAATGTTCTTTGTAGGACGATTAATTGACTAACTTTTCGATTGGGTATTAGTGGTTCATTTTCAAAGTAATGGCCATTAAATCAAATTCAGAAAAAGACTGTCAAATATGTTCAGCCCCATCTCAATTGGTTGCCCGCAAAATTTGAGAGAAGTCCGACTACGACACATAAACCGATGATTAGATAATGTTTCTACAGTCATATCATAACCACCCATTGAATTGAGTCTGATGATTTTCTGAGAGAAACTTAAGAACAAAGGATTATGATCTTTAATAAGAAAATCCAGGAATCTGAGTAACTTAAGAACGCATATGGGCAAAGCCAGGAATCCGAGTCTGCTAAGAATCTGCTGAAATCTGAGTGTTCAAGAATCTAAGCTTTTCTGGGGAAAACTAGGAAACACCTGAACGTGGCCTTAGAAATTCAAGTTTCTTCAATTATCTCCTTCCAGGTTATTCTATTAGGCACCATAGGGCTGACATGTAATCAATTACAAGCCGCCACTGCGGCGCATAATAGTCGAAAGATAGAAAATTAAAGATAACCTCAGAATTCGTGAGTTTGGCCGAATCCTAATTGCGTGGCCCTGAAATTTTTTGTTTGTGGTCACTAGGGACCAAAAGCTTTTAATCCATAAAAACTCATGGTCGATGCCCAAAATCCTTAGTTTGTGTAGGAATGGGCACTGAATTGATCCTTAGTTGTTTGTTAACGGGTTTGTCACACTTCTAGTGATAGTTAGAACACAATGATGTTCTAAGAAGCGTACTTCATCAAAGAATGGTTTGTTACCCAAATCTACATACGTTTTTGGGTGATGATCACTTTGATCTTCTTCTTGGATTTGTGCATTATTATCTTCAAAGTCGAAGAGTGAATTCTCACCTTTTACTATGATGGTTGAACGAATTTCTTTGCATTTCTATGATCAGGGACTTGGTTACACCCTCATGTTGTGCCCAAGTTCCATCAGTATGGTCCATATCTAACCTTGAATCTATACCATGTACTTAATATCCACATAATTGCACTCCTGATTCAAACCCATTAGCCTTTTCTGGGTTTTCTGTTGGTTGTTTATGTATTCAATGAATGGAAAACGGGTTAGAAATTCCTCTCTCACCCCCAATCTGAATTCACATTCATCAGAAAAGGTTACGTGTCTATTATCGCAATATTCTAATAATGGATGTTTGACTAACATGACCCTCATTCCTTCAGATGTTGACTTGACATCGAGCTCGTCAGTCAAGCTAGGTATATCAATTTCCAACGGTTCTGTAAGGGTGTATTTTTTTACCTCTCTCGACTCAATTTGATTCTCAATTCCCACCTCGATATCAGTATCGCTCTGTTCCATTCCCTTTTTCCCCCACACTCGCACTACCTCAACACTTGTTGTGCCAGTCTCGAGTGTAGTGTCCAATTGGTCATGGTTATATTTTTGAACGAAATTAGAGGGGTCCTCTTGAAGATGTTTTTCATTCAAATCGGCATCAATAAAGGACTCCTCTATATCATCCTCATTTTACAAGCGCTTGGTCAACTAACTAACTTGAGATTCTAACCTAAAAAGTGTTTGATTTGTGGTGTGCATATAATTTTTCAAATATTCTTCGGAGGAAGAAGTTTGGGCTAGTGCACATGGTTCTGTATCATGAAAGTATTGAGTTTGTTGTGAAAACTCATAAGGGAAGTTGTTGGGGTAAGAATTCTGATCACAGTAAGGCATCATATCACACATTGGAGGTTGATTAAACCCTCATATGTCATTGGGTTGACTCTTCCAGTCACAGGTGTTCAAATAGGATTTGGGTAGACTTGTTCAGAGTAAAGATTAAGATAGTTAAGGGGACACATAGGTGCAATGTGCATCAGATTTCTAAAAGTAGCACATGATTCTGAATTGAACCCATGTATTGACATGAGAGTATCGATAGCTCTAACAATTTTTTTAAATTTTTTTTTGTTTTTTTTCATTAATTTTTTTTTTCAAAATTTTTAATTTTTTTAAAGACTAGTAGAAAGATTGATTTAAATCTAAAAAATTCCTACGACTGATGTTTTAATTCCTAAAATTTCTATTTTTGAATCCCTAACAACGACGTTAAAAAATTGTTGTTAAATTCTAATTGTAATTTTACTCGCAAGTGTACTAATCGTATTGCAGCAATTGGGTACAGAGTGCGAGGTTGGTCCCACAAGGATTTAAAATAGATTTCTAACAAGGAACAAGTATCAAACACAAAATTTCCTAAATCTATCTCAATATTAATCTAGTCTGTCATATATGAAGCAAATAAAAGAACAATAACTAAATAATTTAAGATTACTCAAATGAAACAGGCAAGGTTTAGGATACTAAATCCCCCCATCCTTGATTATCATCTACGACTATAGATCTACTGGTTGGAAAATTAAAAGATTGAAAAACACATAAACATTAAAATCAATTAATAGTTTATGAAAGATAAAATCAGTTAATCCACAATAAAATTCTCAGTCCATGTCCTTCCAAAACCTCAAAAGAAAAGAAGCAAAACATTTACTGTATTTAAGCATTCCTTAATCACAATAAATCAATACCTCTAATTTATGCAATAGAAAAATAAAGCATGAAATTCAAATCACAGATCCGATATCATGGGAAAAGCATGACTAGTTCCCATATCTTAGAATGATGATTACATTCAGAAAGATAGGTATGGACAAATAAACAATAACACACAAGAGCATCTAAATCATGAATGAACACCTCGGATAGGATTCATTAGATCCTGAATCTCTAAGAAATTAGTTAGACATTTCTATGCAAAAATAACACAAAAATGAAATAACAAAATTAAACTTCATTAAAATACTGGAATTTAGCATCACAATGAGTTCAAATGACAGCTTGTATCAACACACTACAATCTTCCTCCAAAAAGAACTACTATTCTATGTTCTAGAGCTAGAAAACTGATAAAAGAAGAGTAGAAAATTAACAAAAGAAAGCTGGAAAATTAAAAACTGTAAACAAAAAGAACACTCTAAAAACTATTGTACAAAAAGAAAGACTCCCGACCCTAATTCTAATTTTCCCTTATATAGGGCCTTGGTTCAAAACCCTAAAAAATTAGGATCGATCAATGCTAAACAAACTCTTTTGTGAAATTTATTCTCTTTTAGTTGATCAATTGATTCTAAACATTCAATCGATCAATTTTGAATTGGGTCTTCTGCGGAATTTATTCTTTTAAGCTTCGATCGATCGATCTGTTATTTAATCGATCGATTCTTCACGGATTTTGGTGCATGCTTGGTTCTATGTTCCAATGTTTGTTGTCTTTATACTCTTTTATGTCATTGAATGCATCCAACAGTTAGAATTACCTGAAATCATCAAAACTCCACAAAAGCTATCAGATT
The DNA here is from genome assembly GCA_021018995.1 of Chloranthus sessilifolius. Classification (NCBI taxonomy): domain Eukaryota; kingdom Viridiplantae; phylum Streptophyta; class Magnoliopsida; order Chloranthales; family Chloranthaceae; genus Chloranthus; species Chloranthus sessilifolius. The sequence goes on from CM037596.1 coordinate 18,667,623, forward strand.
GCTCTCATCTGATAGCTAAATGTGTATCTTAGGGTGTTAAACATGATAGTATTTCTACACTTAACACACCCCAAACCTACACTTTGCTAGTCCTCGAACAAAATGAATAATAAACATGACAAAAAAATTAAACTAGCATCTTAAAAGAAACAATAAATGCCACTTTCGTAGGGAGCATGATTGCATTTAGCGTATGCAACAAGCCTTTAAATTCCTAAGTGATGTCTAGTGGAGGAGTTTTGTCTCCTGTGGGTTTACAGTGAAGTTACTCACAAACTTCAAAACATTTTCGAAACCATCGGCAAAATTGAATTTTCGAAAGTAGGGTTTTTATAACATATATTTTTAAAACACAAAACTTTTAATTGATTCAACATGCGAATTCTCATCTTCAAATGTTGATACCATATCAATCATGCAGGTGTCTATTCAAATTGATCTAATGCTCAAATCTTTAGATGATCCATCCATTCATGTCTAAATGTGTAGTGTGTACATACCAATGCTAAGATCCATCTATCTCGGGACCTATCCAAACAGTGGAGCATTAGATCTTATGTCTTGACTCAATCCTCACTATAGATATACTCTCAAAAATAAAATTGCTCTGATGAGAGGTAAATTTTTCACATACATGTGAGAGATCGAAACAAAACAAACCAAAATGGTCTCACATGATAAATGAAAAACTATATATTCAATGAACAAATGTTAATCTCATGGGAAGGATACTTGTATATTTTAAGCATATCACATCACTCACCATAGATGTTGTATGTTTACATTCCACAAGGCAGTTATGAAGGCAAAATTAGATCATGAAGGTCTTTTATTGAGTTGAAATGGGGCATAGGTAAGGGTAAGAAAGAAAGGGAGTTTGGATCTAAAATTTCTGAGAAATTGGAAAAAGGACTAACTTCTAATTATTCTTTTTCACTTCTTTTCCTTTTCTAATTTCTCTTGATATTATTATTATTATTATAATAATTATTATTTTCAATACTTTTCTTATCTCAACTCTCCTTTCTTTTCTCACACCTTTTTCTTCTTCTCATCTTTTTAAGATACCTCATATTCTTCATTTTTTTATATTTATTTTCTCATTTTTTCACTCATTTTTTTACCATATACTCTCAGAAAATACCACCTTACCTTTTATGTATTCATTCTCATCCCTCATTCCCAATTTCTTAGAAATAAGAAGAGTAAGGCTAAATTTTCAGAGTATGTACAGGTAACAGTTTATGTGGCTTATCAAAGAATATATAAAGGCAAATTTTTAATGGGCTCAAAGGGGTACTAGAAAGATGAATTTATGTGAGGTTAGACATTTTAGGCACAAACTAGCCAAAGATGACCTTCAATCATGTCCTCAAAAGATGGTAACCATGCCTATTTGTTTTAAGCAAACATAAGACATGCTCTAGTTTATGTTATGTGAATTTAATTTCATGCAAAGTTATAAGTCAAAACATAAAATATGATTATGAAAGAAATAAAATCATATTCAAAGAACACTCCGAGGTTTTGTAAGCACTCATCAAAGAAGGAGATACGACTTTAAAGCTCATTGGTTTAGTCTCTACTAGGATCCTAAGATTCAGCGTTCAAACAAGTTCCTTGATTTTTAAATCCTAACATGACGAGATAAGTGCAAAAGAATTTAAGTGTGACAACCTGACTTTTCCCACACGAATTTCAGGGAAAGACCGAGCCATTAGGTGACAATTCAATTTTTCCCTACACTAATCCTAGGGAAAACTGAATCGTCTGATGCTTTCTAATGCTCATACACTTATACAGAAAGATGAGCACATATCAATGGCACTAATCATGATTCCATTTCCATAACGCATAACTCAAAATAACAAAATAAACCACCGATGACGGCCGACCGTCACCTAAATAGTGGTACTTCAACATATCGATCTATACATACAAAAAAATTTCCTGTATTGTACCAAGTTTAAAACTATAACTCCTAAGGAAAGAAATCTTCTAGCGGAAGATTTTCTTCTGCCTTAGGAATGTAGTATGGGTCGTTCTCTAATCCAGGATCTTGATCTAAATCCACACTTGTGACGTAAATGTCGGGATGAGCTAACAGTCTAAGCTCAGTAGAGAAAAATCATTGTAAATTCACATTTTATCAAATGAAACATAGTATCAATGACTAATACTCAAACGAATTTTGAGATAAATGCAATCATTCAATGTTTTCCATTTCGAAGCTCACATACACTATTCATTCATGCGTTCATTCATTCATTCATTCAATCATTCATTCCTTAAATCATAACTTAAGAAATTCCAACACATATATAGCGTTGTTGAGCCAATTTCCAATGGATTTCCCTAACCATCTTTTTTCAATGAACACTCTTTCTTTATGACCTTGGCAGTCCAATGTGTATGGTACAAACCGCTATACCGGTCCACTGTGTACTGTATAAACTGTCGTACCGGTCCATTGTGTACGGTATAAATCGTTGTACACTCCACTATTAGCATTTTCGTTCACACAAACTTAAGTCATCATGCAACTGTGACAGCCCGACTTTTCCCACATGAATTTCAGGGAAAGACCGAGCCATCAGGTGACAATCCGATTTTCCCCTACACGTAATCCTAGGGGAAATTGGATCGTCCGATACTTTCTAATGCACATACACTAATACAGAAAGACGACCAGATATCAATGGCACTAATCATGATTCCATTTCTATAACACATAACTCAAAATTACAAAATAAACCACTGATGACGGCCGACCGTCACCTAAACAGTGGTACTTCAATGTATCTATCTATACATACAAGAAAATTTCTTGTACTGTACCAAGTTTAAAACTATAACCCCTAAGGAAAGAAATCTTCAGGTGGAAAATCTACTTCTGCCTCAAGAATGTAGTCTAGATCGTTCTCTAATCTAGGATCCAGATCTAAACCCACACCTATGACACAAATGCGGGATGAGCTAATAGTCTAAGCTCAGTAGAGAAAAATTAATGAAAAATTCACATTTTATCAAACGAAAAATAGTATCAATGACTAATACTCAAACGCATTTTGAGATAAATACAATCATTCAATGTTTTCCATTTCGAAGCTCACATACACTATTCATTCATGCGTTCATTCATTCATTATTCATTCATTCATTTCTTAAATCATAACTTAATAAACTACAATGCATATATAGCATTGTTGAGCCAATTTTTGATGGATTTCCCATCCATCTTTGTTCAATGAACACTTTTTCTTTAATGGCCATGGCAGTCCAATGTGTATGGTACAAACCACCGTACTGGTCCACTGTGTACAGTATAAATCGCCTTACCGGTCAACTGTGTACCGATCGTTCACACAACCTTAAATCATCATTCAATGTTAATACTCATTAATTGAATCAAAATTCAATCATATAGCTAAATTAGATATTCAATAATTAAAACATTCGATGATCAATGTCCAATGTTCAATTTCGATACTTAACGATCAATTTCAATGTTTGATGTTCAATTTCGAAGTTCGTTCCTTATTTCATATACCATTTCAAAACACACATTCAATTTCCTTTTCAAAACTTACATTTGATCACATCATGGAGTCTATGAATACAATTTTAAAATGAAAATTATACGTTGAGTTTTCCCTACCTTAGGTTCGGTGCCAATCACAATGATACAAACGATGCAAGGGTCGTTATCAATGGTCTCCCGTGTTCAACCTAGATCACATGGAGATTGCACACTACATATCAATGACAAAGAAATCAGACGCTTCGAAGTTTCTCCAAGCCTTTTCAAAGAAAAATTAAAATAGCTAAAAATAGAGAAAATCGCTTGAGCGATTTTCCAAAGGGCAAAAATTTACTAGAGCGATTTTGGTCATTCCTGTGGCACACTGAAATTCCACTCAAGCAGATTTTTCCAAAAATTTTTGCCTGGAAAAATTGCTCAAGCGATTTTTCTTCTTTGTTTTTTAGGCTAAATTGCTCTAGTGATTTTGCTCAATTCAACACTATTTGTGCTTCTTCTTCCCCAAATCCAACTTTTTCAAATCCCCATAACACCATCCTAAAACTCCCATATATCAAATCTAATGCTAACAAATCAATGTGTATGATAACGCTAAGATGCTCACCTTTCTAGATTGTTCACGCGACTTGCGATAATCTTTATAAAAAGGTTTCGGTGTTAAGCTCGCGGCGATCGAATTCAAAACGGACCTTAACTCCAACATGCAACGATCTCCAACCGTCAAGTCTCACACATCACGTTAACAATGAACGATTCAAGTTCGATTGGAGTTAAGCTCTCTCTCTCTTTCCTAGATCTAACCGATCTCAGATCTTGGAGGTTCTCTGCAGTCGGAATCAACACGGAACGACTAGAATCGCCATGATTCTTTGCGAAGAGGAAGAAGAAGCTTGCGGAGGCGATCACACAATTTCGGGTTTCATGAGAGGTTTGACGAGTCGAGTGAGGGGCATGAGCTCTTTCTCTCTTCTATCCTCTTACAAAGAAAACAAAACAAAATATCAAAGATATTTTGTTTCAGGTGCCTTATCCACATATACACATAGGATTTATTTGGTGTTAAATCAGTACACCGTGAGTTGGTGAATGACTCCTCATCAAAGGCCCAATATGATTATTCTTTACTTACAAACCCAATCTCTTACGATTGATGCTCTCACAGATCTCGGTAACTAATTGTAGACACCTAAATTTGGCTTAAGGCTCGATCGACATATACTTCAAGAAAGGTGTACCCCCAAACTTTCGAAAGTATTTTACAAACCTTTAGGAATCATCTCAAAACCCTTAGGAATCATCCAAAACCCTTAGGAACCCTTCCTAGACCCTTAGGAGTTAACCCTAATCCTTTGAATCTTTTCAGGACTAGTTTCAAACCCTCCTGAATAGTGGATGAAGAGAGGAGTGAGAAGGTTTACATAGACATCTCTTAGATATAATACCTATACTATTCGAAAGTAGAGGTTACCAGCTTTTTAACGAGCCAAGAATCGCCTCAATCCAAGTTATATATCAAAAGTTATGGCAGTTTAAAAAATGTACAGAAATACAAGAAATGGCCTTACGTGTATAATATACACGCTAGGGCAAATTCTGATAGATTTTGGCCTAGCGTGTATAATATACACGCTAAGCCTACCTTTTCCTTTAGGCTTTAGGCACGGGCCCCAGACTTCTCCTTTTTCTTAGGGAACATTGTTCCCTAAGCTTAGCGTGTATAATATACGTGCTAGGCTTAGGAACAGTGATTTTTGGAAATTTTCTAGATTTCAAATTTGGGGTTTGACTTGTTGACAACCCCAATGTTTGGGGTGGATTTGGTTAGGACTGTTTCACCCCCACTAGCTATCTTTTTAACCCTTTTTCCATTTAGAAGGCTTATCATCCACCATTGAAACCCATTTCCCACCTATCCAAGCTCCCAAAAACTCAAAATCCTTAGATTAGAGATTATCTAATTGCTAAACCCATTAGCCCTTAAGTACCCCTCTAATCTATCCCAAATCTATAAATAGAGAGCCCCCCCTCCCCTTTGATTAAAGGCTTAAAAAATTTTCCAAAGAGAGAAAGAGCTTAGTGATTCCTCCTCCCTCTTTAGTATTTTATCCACATAAATTCCAGAACAGCGGTTCACCCCTTACCATCCATTTTCCATCATAAATCCCTTAGGTTTGCCAAGATCAAAGCCTTAGCCTACCTCTCCTACCACCTAGCTACCTAGCCTTAGAGGTTCAAACCCATCTATCATCCTATTTGCTATCGAAAGTTCATCGGAAATGCACCAATGAGAAGGTCCACTTCTGTCCTACAAGGGCTGGAGAGCTCCAACTCTCTCCCTATTCCTCCACCTTCTTTACTTTTCTCTCATCTTAGAATTTGAGCCGTTACGCCACTGAAATACCGGTGATTACGGGGGGCTCAAATAGGATCATTGTGCCTTCGGGCAAGGAGGGGTGTCGTTCATTTTTAATTTTTATATACACTTCAGCCATAAGTAGAGACCACTTACGAGTGGGTTGATTGGTTGCCTAGCACCTTCCTGATCAATAACCTAAGCTCCTACCCAAGAGCCTTTGGCAAAGACCGATAAATCAGAGTCATATTTTACACTTTGGTGCTTATATATTTATTTTTGAGGTATCCCGGGTCACCAAAAGCTCTGGGTGGCGACTCCATCTTTTTTAGAGAGTGCTCATCATCGCGAGAGATTCGTGAGATCCCACGGTTGCATTGATGGTGACTCCACTGGGGATAGCTTGTAGAGCATCCCCTTGAAGTTTGGCCTTTTTGTTTGCATGTGTTTTTTATTTTACTAACTTTTTATCAATTTTTGCATGCCCCTACAATTCCGTCAGTTTTCTACTCACCCCTACATTTTCGTCATTTACACACCTTAGCCATTTAGCGGGCTTACTTGGGGATTTATATTTTTATCATTTACAAGCCTTAGCCCATCAGTGAGCCTACTTGAGCATTTTCTTTCTTTGTATCATTTTACGCACCTTATCCATTTGGTGGGCTACTTGCTAGATTAGCTTCATATATCAACAATGGACGCCGACCTGTAGAGGTGGCATGGGTTTCTCACCACCAGTTTTTGAACTTAAGCAAACTCTCATTTTAAAATTAAATTTACAATTGAACCTTAAAATTGAATCAACAAGGGACTTAATTAATTTTTTCGTTGGGTAAATTTTACAAAGGGTGGGAAATAGGTTACAATATACCCGTCCCGATTCCCAGTAGAGCAGCATCCCTAGTGGTGAGGATCTCGAAAAGAATTATGCCATCCAATATTTGCGAAGGCATTCATGACGGAGGGATATCAGGTGGGTGACCGACCCGATTACGAAGCCTAAAACCCTTGGGAGAGCGCAATAGTTATATCGAAATAGCCTTCTATCCCTTTAGGTTCAGTAAAGAGGGACCCAAAAAACAAAGGAAACAGTCTCGGGAGGCATTGACCCCAAAGAGCCAAGTCAAAATAGTCCAACTTGGGTTTGTTGTTGCTGTCCAAAACATATATATATATATACACTGTTTGCCTAGCGTGTATAATATACACGCTAAGCCAAAAATCCCCAGAATTAGCCTAGCATATATAATATACACGCTAAGCTAAAATTCCAGAGTCTTTAGCCTAGTGTGTATAATATACACGCTAAGCCAATTCTTCAAAGGGTTTCCTTTGATTCTTCTGAAGCACATCGGAGTCCCACCGTTGGAGGCGTTAGGGGTGTAAATACCGCTCGAAAAGGGATTTCCAAGGCCCCGGAAAACACCGATAAGAGGTTCATTTCTTTTGTGCATATATATCCAAAAACAAAAATCATTAAAATCAAAAAGCAAAAAATATATTGAGATTTGTGTGCTGTAACCATCGCATCGCCTTACCCTCCATCATCCGGTAGGGGAAGGAGAAGACGGGTTGTTGGTCCTCACTCGAGGAACCCGTATCCAACCCGCCGCCAAACCATGTCGCGGATGGTCGATCCGGGTTATGCCAACCCCGATTCATCCCCACCCCTTCCCCATCACATTCCCATATTGAGGAAATCCCCATTTTCGATTCCCCCACCCAATCCCATTTCAACACCACCGGACCCTTCGGTGCACCCGTCTTTCCCTCCACCTCAAACCCAAATTCGCCTCATTTGCCCCCCATGTCCACTCAAAACCCATCACATTTTCCACCCCAATTTCCCCCCATATTCACCCAAAATACACCCACAACCCATTTTGCCTCCACATCCACACCAAGCATGCCCCATTTTCCCTCCACTTCAAATCCAACCATACCCCATTTTTCCCAACATCCATCCAAAACCCAACCCCATTCTCCACATTCATCCAACCCACACTTACTTTCCCATTCACACAACACACACCCACTCACCTATCTACCCAGGTCATGTCCGATTTTCCCCCATCTACCCAGGTCATGCCCCATTTTTCCCATACACCCCCCTCATCATGTGAGCCATCCACTTCCAACCCCATATCCAACTCCATGTCCATGATGACATGATGAGGCCCTACACTGCCTGGAAGGCCTCCCAAAGCCTTCCTCATCCACTCCAAATGCTCAAACCCCAACAAGCCCTTCAAAATCTCCACACCTCATTCCTCAAAAATATCAACCAACCACCCAAACACCTAACATCAGCCATAGGACCATCCAAGTGGGCCTCAAATGTCCAATACCAAATCCCAAGCCCATCAAGGCTCAACCCCGAGGGCCACATTCTCAAACCCTCCACAAACCCTTTAATTTCCCACTTACATTCAACCCCAACAAGCCCCCATTTCCCCCAAATAATGAACCCATCTCATCTAATTCCCCAAACCGGCAGGAGCCCCATTTATCGACACCCCTCACACCCAACCCAATATGGGAATCCATCCCACACCGTCAACCATCCCCAATTCACCCATCCCCTTACCTCCTAGCCCAATAAGCAAAATCCCCACCCAGCATAATGGCCTCACCAGGCACCCATTCAAAACCCTCCATTTACCCATCCATTAACCCCTCAAATCACCCAGCAAAGCTTCCCCCACATACAATGGCCTCACTAGGCACCTGCCAAAAATCCAATCAATCCCACTCCTCCCCCAGTTATCGATATAAGTAATCAGTATGAGGAGGATGAGGCCCGAAATCATGGGGCCTATATGGGGGCCTTCACAAATTTCATCCCCCCACATCCCGTGTTGACCAAACCATAGGTGGTCCAAAGAGAATGGAGACAGCCTGTCAAGGGACCAGCCCCAAAATCCAGAGAGTCAGAGTTATTAAAAGCGCAGATGGACAAGATCCAAAAATAGCTGATGAAGATGGGTAGAGCCGAAATCCATGCCACTAAATTTTCTAACCTATGCTTATTTGCAGAGGTACCCTTACCACCAAAATTCAAGATGCCAACATTTGATAAATATAATGACACCGGCAACCCTATTGCTCTCCTCAAGTCCTACTGTGGGGATATGTGACAGTATGACGGAGACGAATGACTTCTCATCAAAGTGTTTCAGAAGAACTTCATGAGCCTGATCAGTCACATAATATACCATTTCATCACCCTAAACTTACTGATGATAAACCTTAGTTTACTACTAACAAGTTAATGAGTACAGATAGTAAAGAAAGAGAGCAAAATAAAGTCAAAATGTTAAACTTCATGAAAATGAATTCAAAAAAGTAGTAAAATGATGATTGAGTGCGAAAGACGATTCCTTATGTACTTTAAAGTTAGAAAATCGTAAACGACGATTGAACGTAGTTGAAGAAGAGGCAAAAAGTAAGAAATCGTAAATTATGATTCTTAAAGACGTTTAAGAAACTGAAGCAATACGTAGGAGAAAAGCGATTGATCGTAAATGAAGAATCGTCCTGAGAGAGAAAGCACTGTAAAAAAAAGAGAAAAATCGTGATTTACGACTGTATAAAATAGAAGCTCTTGTGCTGCTGAGCATGTGAAGAAGATTTATACCGCCATACATATAATTAGAAGAACTCTTAAATTAGAAGTTTGGCTACTCACAGATCTGAGAAGATTGACGGAGGAAGACTCCTAAAGGACTCTATTGCTAAAATAAAGAAGAAAATCCAGAACGCATCAGCTATTGAATGCAAGGAAAGATAGGATTAGAAGTAAAGTTATATTAGGATACTTTTGTTTTTAATAGTTTCTTTTATTAGAATTTGAAGTTTTGTAAACCGACCCCTTGTGATCTATAAATAAGAGGGCTTGGTATCAGAAGAAAATCATCAAAGAATTTCTCATCATCAATTGACAACTGAGGTTGAGTTTTCTTCCGATGAAAATAGAGTAGGTTTATCAAGTAAAATTGTCCACAGTTCTCTAAGGTCTTGCCTGACAGCCAAGGCTAAGGAAGCTAAAAGATCAATCCTTTGGATGGTTTTATTTTACTTTCTAGTTTAGATTTATTAGCTTTCTAGTTTAGATTTATTTTATTGCAATTTACTGCTTTGTAAACATCTTCAAATTTTGACTTGAATTGACAACTCAAGTTGAGGTTTGCAGATTAGTGTAACGGTATTTTATTTTTCCATCTTTGATTTTCTAGAGTTTGATTGACGTCCAAATTTTTGGTAAATTAAAGATTAGTATAAATTTGTATTGAAGGATTTTAGTACTTGATTGATGCCTAAATTCTAGAAGATTAACATATAGTGTATCGGTATGATAATTTCATAAATATCTGAGAACAGAAGGAAACCGATTGACGACCAGGATCCAGAAATTTGAAGATTAGGATTTATTTTATTGCAAATTAGTTTAAGAAATCATTCTTTTATTCATAGTTCTCCAGTAGTTTAGAATCTTAAAGATAGATATAAGTTTTAAAAATAAAAATATATACAGATAAATCACTTCCTCGTGGGAATGATCCTATACTAGTGCTATAATTTTCATTGTGCGCTTGCAATAGGTTAAGACTTAATTAGTACGAATTAAGAGCATATCAAGTTTTTGGTGTCGTCGCCAGGGAAGCGAATTTATTTTATGTTATATTCTAGTTTTAAAAACAAATACTTATCTTTCTCCTTTTTTTATTATTTTTCTTTATATTTTTTATTTTCTTTGATCACTTCTTTATCTTTTGCAGGTTTATTCGAAGTAAGCGAATCAAGGTTTCAACTTTCCTTGATCAGAGAAGCTATATGCTCAGATTTGTTTTTTTTCTTGCTTTCTAAAATAAAAATTAAATAAAGCTAAAAACATAAAAATATTATTTTTTTTAGTGTATGCATCACACTCGATCTTGAAGTCTAGATTTCTTCGAGTGTGATCCAAAAATTGAAAGGACTCTCTTGCATAATTTAGCAGCAAATCAATCTTCCACAAGAGAATCCTGAAACATGGCTGACAATCTTTCTATCCCAGCACATTTTCGCCTTGTAGCTTTGACCGAGCCCTCTTGTATAGTTATACCCGAGGTGCCTGTAGGTCAAAATTATGAAATCAAGCTCAACACACTCCAATATTTACCTATCTTTCATGGGCTTAATCGAGAAGATCCCCACCAACATTTGAGGGACTTCATAGAACTTTACGCAATGCTGCAATTATCGACAGTCAATAAAGAGGCTGTAAAACTATGTCTGTTCCCCTTCCCTCTTAAAGTTCGAGTGAAGGCATGGTTAATTTCATTACCTGTCAGGAGTATTACCACATGGAATGGACTGCAGTCCAAGTTCTTGGGCGAGTATTTCCCAATTGGTATCAATAACCAAATTTGCCAAGCAACCCAGGACATTAGTGTTGGCCACTTACCTTGTGTTCAAAAAGGGGTTTAAAATCACACAATTAAAGGATCTATTGATTGCACACACCAAGTCAAGCAGACATATAGACCTGCAAGTATTTAGGGTCTGTTGTAGCAAGTTTTAAAGAAGGGTAAGTAAGGGTATTGTCCACAGGGAAATGTGACTGAAAATTAGGCAAATCTCCAGGTCTAAAGCAGATCTGACACCCTTCCTAATGCTAAAACAGCAAAAGAAAGAGGAGAGGTCTAAGGGTTTGTCACTTTTAAACTAAACTACAAAAAACAATTAAAATTGCAAAAATGGATCCAGAGTACAACTCTTACAATGAAGGGAAATTTAAAATAGAAAATGGGAAGAAGCAGCTTGGAGTTTGGTCTTACTGCAATTGGGTTGAGCTGCCAGGGTTATAAAGAGTTTAGAGTGCATTAATCCTTCATCTGGCCATAGGCACAGCTATAGGGTAGAAGAATTTGATCTAGGCTAGAGATTTGACTTGATCTTAAGGCTATAATCTCTCCATTTCAATGGCCATAGATCATCTAATAGATTCACTCTATTCTCATGCTTCCATCAGAACATTATAACTACCATCAAATGAAACCAGAGGAACTATAGATCTAATTACAGCAGTTAAACCAATATTACATTGAATTAAACTAACCATACAATGAAATACCTTCAGATTTGTAGTCTATGAAACATCCAACCCTCAATAACACTCTCAGCTTTCCCTAATTATAGACTAAACCTCCCTCTTTGTTGCTCCAAAGAAATTAGCCAACCATGGTTAGGCTAAAAGGAAGAATAGAGAATTTTGATGCAAGCTTTGATCTCCAAAATTGATCCCACTTTTTTTGGTGGCTTCCCTTCCTTTTATAGCTTTCCTCCTCTGCCTTAGATCCACTTTTTCTACCAATTATAGCTTCCAGAATCATTATGTTATTCCCTCCTTTATTCCCCTTCTATAAGGCTCTTTCAGTTAGTTAGAGTTGGGGGAGAGCACGTGGGTTGGTTAGGGTTTCCCAGGGCACTTCTAGAGACTTCGTGTCAGTCACAAGAGTGCCTTGGATTGCATGCAACAGGTCACCAACTTGAAGCGTGCGCACAATAGCTTTTCTGAGAAGTCCTTTAGTCGATTTCGATAGGTTCCTGAGGCTTTTGATAGGTTCCAAATAGGCCTTCTGTTCCTTTCGCTAGGATTCAGGATCCTTTCGATAGGTTTCGATAGGTTGGGCTGAGAATAAAGCTCCAGCATCCGCAGCCTTCAGCTGGTGTGTTCGATAGGTTTGGGGCTCCTTTCGACAGGTTTGACTTCTGCTCACTTCATTTCGACAGGTTGATCTATGCACAATGAGTTTCGATAGGTTTGCTTCTAGTTCCTGTCGATAGGTTCCATTAGCTTTCGATAGGTTCACCAATTGAGCTACAACAACCATTCAATAAGTGGCATTTGCACGATAGGTTCCAGGATCTTTTCGATAGGATCTCTTTAAGTTCCAGGGGACCTTTCGATAGGATGCTTCCTGCTTGCTTTCAACTGCTCGATAGGTTCCAGATCCTATCGAATACTCTGATCTCCATGACATCTTCCTTTTCAACCTTCAGTCCTATCGAGAGGTTGCACTAACCTGTCGACAGGTTGTTTTCAGCTTGTTTTTCCTTCTTCAGTGCTGCTTTGCTATTGCTGCATGTCCCAAGTGGGCATTGGTGTGGAGCCCTTTTGTGTGCTATAGTTGGGTTAGAGTTGTAGTGAGAGATGGACCTTCTTGTGGGATACTTTTGGGTGGATTTCTGCACTATGACTGCTTTTCATTGCTATCTACAAAACATGCTCAACATGCACTTATTAGTCTATTCACAGGTCTATCAAAGGTCAGGTTAAAGGGTGAAAAATGATATTTTTCAGTGATTAACACACCCCCAAACCTAAGCTTTGCTAGTCCCTGAGCAAGGGAAAGATAAAGAAAACTAAAATGCCACTTTTTTAGGGAGCACAGATGCATTTAGCATATGCATCAACCCTTTTAAACCCCTAGGTGATCCCTAGTGGAGGAGTGAAGTCTCCTGAGGGTTTTCAGTGAAGGTACCCACAAACTTCTCCAATAAAATCAGTTAGTACTAGTACAACATGCTAAAATAGAGTTTAAGTGAGATAAAATAAATTCCACACCGTGTGCATTCAATTATAGAGGATTTTTAGCAGAAAAATCATCAGTTTAAAACCTGAAATTATGTTGTAATTCCTTCATAATCAACCAGTTCATGTCAAGGCATTGTGCCTGAAAATTCATACAGAGTTCACCTTTAATTTAAGAATTATGTTTTTGATAATGCCCCAATCAATTTTTGATTTCAGACCTAAGTCTTACCAGGGTTGTTCACTCTCAGTAAAAATAGAAGGTGCATCATTTCACACGGCTCAAGAGCAGTTACAGCCCTCAAATAGGACTGCAAGCATGAGCATAGGCATTGCTCTAACTTCTGAAATTTTCTAACTCTTTTCACCATAGATTAAACACATCCTCATCTCCACATGACAGCTCAATCTATTTCATATCAGTAAGGTCTTTTTATTGGCTTGTAATGTGACTTATGGGTGAAATTTATAAACGAATAAAGGGGTAAAAGGGATTCAAATTGAGAAATCAGGAAGGTAAGGAGGTGATGCACCACCTTCTTCTGCTCAGAACAATTTCATCTACTTCTTGAATTTCTAGATTTGAAATGGCCAGTTTCTAATCATCTTTTCAATCTTTTGATGAGATGACTTCTCTTTCTCATTCTTTTTCTTTGATTTTTTGTTTTTCCTTTTCTTTTTGTATGTTTTTTCTTTTTACGGGCTGGAATGGCACAACACCACCAAATGTGCTTTCCTCTTACTCACCCAAATTTTAAGCCTTGCTCCTCTAACCTCACTTCTCCTTCTATTTCCTGATTTCTCAGATTGAGGGTGAACTGAAACAGGTCAAGGGGTTTTGGGTTCAAATTTTTTAGTTTTTTTTTTTCCAAAGAAAAACTGAGATTTTTGAGGCTCAAATGGTGTGTATCAAGGGCAGCTAAAAGGTGGGAAAATTTTAGGCTCAAACTGTCCAAGGGATGGCCTTACTTCATGTCCTCAATGTCATGAATGCTGTCAAGTTGTTTCAACTTGGATTTGCCTAACTTCTAGTAGGCAAAATTAGATCTAATCAGTCCATAGAGCAGAAAAATTGCCAAGTCACTCTTCAAAAAAAAAAAAAATTTACGCCCAAATCTCACTGGGTATGGCCTTCCATCAAATTTTATGGGGTATATCCTTACAGTTTTCTCTTATTTCAGGTTCACTAAACATCAATTTTTTAAAATTCTTGATATTTGCTTCATGAAAAATGTTAAAACTACAGTTCATTTCAGTGTTAAAAAGTTTTTACTTTCCTCTTTTCCCAAAAATCAGATGGGAAGTCACTTTATTTTCAAAAACTTTTTCAACATAGCTGCACTAGAATTAACTCATTTCATTGGCACACCTGCAATACCCCCAAACCTAAATTAAATAGTGTCCTCACTATTGAGAGAGCATTGTAGCAATGAACAGGGTATATGAAGAACATATAGAAGAATAAGCACAAAGAAAGACATAATACAGAAAAGAAATTATTATTAGCATCTAAAATATGTACATGATCCAAAGCAGGAAGAGAAAACAAACAATCCTAAACTATATTTATGTACAAGCATCATCAGGCCAATCATACAAATCTGCCAAAATTTTCAAATCGTCCTTGGATAAAGGAACTTTTCTTTTAGGTGGGGACTTCTTAGTGGACTGCTTGGGGGCCTCCTCAGAATGGGCAGCAGAGCTCTTATCTTTCTTGGCAGAAGTAGCAAGAGAATTAGAATTAGAATCGGAGGGGAAGAGGACAATAGGATCGAGGCCAAGGGCAGTAGCAGCTTTCCTTCTTTCCTCCTTTATGAGTAAGGTGGAGGAGGTGTCATGTGGGGGTGGGGGCTTGGTGGTTGCTACCTCTTCAGACTGGATAGCAGGTTCCTTCCCTTTACTGCGAGCAGAAGCAGAGGAAATAGATCTCTTGGCAATAACTTTTCTCTTTGTATAAGTCCTCTTAGGTTGTGGTGGGGAAGGTTTAGCTGTAGGAAGATCTTGGGCTGGATGGGGGGGAACATCTACAGGTGGGGTAGGAGTAGGTTGAGTGGCAGGAGGGTTGGGGGGAGGAGCAAGAGCGTTTGGTTGAAATGGTTGAGAAGTCAATGAAGCAACTCTTCTCTCCAGAATATCTATTTTCTTCGTTGCATAAAGCATCCTTTGTGGCCTTGAGTATCTCCTGAGCATTGGCTAATTTTTTTTGGAGAAGCTCAGCATTATTTTTCTCAAACTCGGTAATGCGAGTTTGAGCCTCAGCAAGAAGTTTGGCGGACTCATAACAAGTCAGGATTTCTTTCCACCCCTGAGAGATATCTCGAAGTTGGATTCTTTGCTCCAATTCCATGAAAGCAATCCGCTGCTCATAGGAGACTTCCAGGGAAGCTCGGAGGGCAGCCATACCACTCAGGACATCCCGACGGATGTAGGGGTTGTCCCTCATTGCATACAACAGGGTGAGGTACGGGGGTATGTAGATGGGGGACCTGAGGATAATGGGCAAAGAAGGGGGTGGAGTGGAAGAAGAGTAGGGGATGGAGAAAACCAGTTCCTCACATGGATCAGTTTGGGTGGAGGCATCTTTGAAGACAGGTGTAGGGAGAGTGGGAGGTTAGGTGGTAGGTGGCACAGCAGCTTCAGTGGCTACTATTGGGGGTGAGGAAGGGGTAAAAGATGGGATAGGTAGGGGGCAAAATGGAGTGGCTACCTCCTCAGACTGGGTAGCAGCTGTGGGGGGTGGAACTATGGGTGAAGATGGAGGGGATAAAAGGATAGGTGATTGGATAGGGGAAAGAGGGGAAGTGTGAGGGGGTTGAGGAACTGAAGAGGATGGAGTAAGGGTGGATTGAATGGATTGAAGGCAAGAGCTCATGATGGCTTGGTTGTTGGTGTTGGTGGTCAATTGAGTTTGAATCGACTATAATAGGGAGAGAATTTGAGTGAAAGAATCATGCATGATGGGGTTGGAGGGGCCAGGTGTTTGAATGGGCTGGAAAGGGGGAGGAGGGTGCATGGTTGAATTAAGGGGGAGTGGGGTGTGGGGAGTCAGGGAGTGGGTTGTACTCATGCCCAACATCTTCCACAATGGAGGTCATGAGGGCAGTGAACCCAGCAGTTATAAATTGGTCTAAGCCCGAGGTATACAGTAACGGTTGGGGAGGGGGGAAGTCAGAAATGGGTTGGTCAAAGGGGGGTGAAGAAGGGGTAGCGGTAGGCTCTGGTAGTGTAGGAGGTTTAAGGACTTCAGGTTGTAGGACTTGAGTGGTGGGTGGCTCAAAGGTGGGAGAAGAGAGGTCTGTTGGAAGAGGGACTGATACAAAGGGGAAGAGCAAAGTGGGTGGAGGTGTTGGTGATGATGTAGGTAAGGTAGGTGCAAGGGTGGATGGGGGTATCTCAACAGTAAGATATGCTGTAGTGGTAGTGGGCACCTCATCAACCTCCTCCATCTTAGCTGTCTTACTTTTCTTTATTTCCTAGCCTTGAGCAAACATGTAATGAGGCTGCTGAAAGGCAGCCCACTACCCTTAGGAAATGCTTATCTTTTAAGCTCATTGTCATTGATGTCTACCATTGTCTCGAAAATCAGATTTGGGGCATTCAAAAATTGCCCTTTGGAGCAGTAGTACAAGGCATCTACAACTGGGAGCCTTTTCTCCTGCAGGTGCCTTGTGACATATACATTCTTTCTCAGAATAGTATCAATGAATCTGAGACTAGGTTGTAGGTCTCTTCTCATAAAAGATTCAACAGATCCCACAATTCCATTGGTGAGTTGTTTAGCCATTTCTTTAAATGTAACCCATTTGGGTGCTCCCTCAGATCTAGTGGAGTCAAATTGGTGTGGAACTCCCAAAACTATCCCAATATCCTTGCAATCCACAGTGATTTGCAAATCATCAATCAGAATTTCCAACATAGCCTCATTCCCAGGCACCACCTTCTTTGTCAAATTCTGATACCACAATTTAACCAATCCGGGGTACACAATTTTCTTCAAGGGTGTAAGTAGGGGTAACAAATCCTCCTTCTTTAGATACATTAGTGTTCCCTGGCACTCCTCTATCTCAGTAAAGTATGCAAGATTAAAATCTGTCTCAGGGATAAGGCTCAATCAATTTACAAACTCATTAGGGGTGGTTAATGCAGTAGGAAGCTCCACCACAGGCTGTATGTCATGGGTGGGCAAAGGTGCTTCCCCAGTTTGAGCAGATCTCTCCATGGGTATTTCTGCAGCTGGTTCCTGAATTGCTACAGACTTGGCTTTTTTAGCTTTAGGAGCCTTGTTGGGCTTCCCCTCAAGGAGCTTCCCCTTGGCAGGTGGGTTAGTGGTAGACTTTGATTTTTTAGAGGGCTTAAGGGTGGAAGCAGCTATTTGCCGGAATAGGTCAGCTAGGGTTTCTTTAGAATCGATCATTTGCTCTAAGAAATTGATCTCTTAAAGCTCACTCACGAAATTGTAGTAAAACTCTGAAGGAAACAACTAGAGAAGTAACAGAGTGAAAGTAGGAGGACAACTTACCCAAAACTCCTGGGGTTATACAGAAATTGTGATTGACAGATCCAATTCCACAAAAATCAGGTGCAAAATGCTCCTTTGTGCGGGCTGAATAGTCACAAAAAATCCTTAGAGTATTTGGCAGAAAAATGAGAGCAACGACCAATGAGGAAGAGATAAGACTCGCAAGAGAGTAAAGTTGAAAAGAATGGGCAAAAGTGATCGAATGACCATAGGTATATATAAAGAGGAAAATCGATTTTATAGGATGAGCTATGATTTCGATAGGTAAGGTGTCCTATCGAACACTAGAAAGAATACAACGTGATGGAAAGCTTCGAAAGGTTAAATCCTTCTTATCGATAGGTTCATATGGTACAGGATTCATCCTCTCAATAGGTTCTCGATAGGTCTCTAGAACCTATCGAAAGCTTCGTTCTGACCTTTTGAACCAGTCGAAAAGTTGTTTTCACCTATCGACAAATCTCAGCGCCTATCGAAATCCTCAAATGACCTATCAAAATCCTCAAAGGACTTATCGACAGGTCCCAAATGCTCATAGAAAGTGCATTTTCGTGTGGTGCTCAGCCTCAGCACTCAGCAAACTCTTTTGTTGTGCTTCCATTCAAATTTTCTTCCATTGTTGACATACTCCCATGGTCCCTGGACTGCTGACAAGATTGAAATGATGACCTAATGCCAGCATGGAAATTTTATTGTAAATGAACAAAACATCAAAACAGAAAGTAAGCACTTAAAACAGAACCAAAATATAGTACATATGATACACACTAAAATCATGTATAAATTATAGGGCCCTGAAGATCAATGGTCTCCTCAGGCTCACAGATTTTTTCAACACAAATTTTTAACCTCTGTCCATTGACTATCTTTAGGGTCCATGATTTCTACAGCTCCAGATGAGGAAACCTGTAAAACTATGTAGGGCCCATCCCATCTGGACTGTAATTTTCCTGGAAAGAATTTTAATCTTGAATTGAACAACCATACCTTGTCACCTATTTTGAATTCTTTCCGCAGCAAGTGCCTATCATGAAAGGCTTTGGTTTTTTCCTTGTAAATCTGGGCATGTGAATATGCTTCCATCCTTAGCTCATCAAGCTCAGATAATTACAATTTTCTGTTTACACCAGCAGAAGTTAAGTCAGAGTTTAATGTTTTAATGGCCCAATATGTTCTATGTTCTAACTCAATAGGTAAGTGACATGCCTTGCCATACACTAGCCTGAATGGGGACATCCCTATGGGGGTCTTATAGACAGTCCTATACACCCACAAGGCATCTAACAGTTTGTGATTGGCTCCTAAAAAGGCATATTTTAAAGATTTTGGGAGTTGCTTTAACTCCACATCTGGGGGACTGATGAGTGAAGGCAATAGAGGTGCCTTAGAAGGTGGTGGAAGAGGTAGTAATGCAGGAGTCCATGGGTGATGCTTTGCTGGCCCTGATTCAGAATTTACCATTTCTACTTGCTCAAGCTTAGATGTGGAAGCTTTCTCTTCCACTGTTTCATTCCAAACTTCTTCAAAAACATTAAAGAAATCATTACCATGCAGCAACTGAGGTAGAGTTTCTTGCACAAACTCATCCAGCACATCAATGGAAAAATAGTCCTCATTTTCCAAGTGAGGTTGGTGAGCTGCATTGTATACAAGCATTTGCAGTGGCCAAAAAGGGCCTACCTAAGATCACAGGGATAGAAGTAGCACACTTGCTCGGCTCCATATCTAGCACCAGAAAATCAACAGGATAAAAGAATTTGTCAACTCCAACCAAAGCAACTTCAATGATCCCCACAGGCTTCCTTTCAGATCTGTCAGCTAGTTGTAAAACCACATGTGTGGGCTTCAACTCTCCTATGCCCAACTTCTCATATACTGAATATGGAAGCAAATTTACACTAGCTCTCAGATCTAATAAGGCTTTTTCAATGGTATGATCCCCAATGATGCAGGGGATAGTGGGGACTTCAGGGTCTTAGAGTTTTGTTTGGGTTACAATAGTCAGTATTTGTTGCACTTTTTCTGCTGAAAAGACTTTCTTGGACAAATGTATCCTTGATTGTCTTTTGTGGGTGCAAAGGTCTTTTAAAAAATTGGCATAAGCTGAAACCTACTTGATTGCATCAAGTAGAGACAGGTTGATCTTCACTTGCTTAAAAGTTTTCATCATTTCCTCTATTTTGGCATGCCCTTTATCAAAAGGGGAAGGCACTTGCATTGCCTTAGGAAATGGCAAATGTGGGACTGCTCCCCCATTTGCAGCCTTAGCCAACTCATCATTTATTTATTTATTATTTTTTTTTCTTGAGGATCATTGTTATCCTTCTTATTCAACATGGGCTGCTCCTGTTGTACCTTCTCTTTTTCTTGTTCTGAATTTTTCAAAGGTTCACAGCCTACTTGATTGTTCACCAACCTTCCACTTCTTAATGTGGTAATAGATTTGGCTTCCTCATGAGAAGAAGAAACCTCACCTACCATATATTATCTCCTTGGGTTGTCCATGGGTTGGCTAGGCAGCCTCCCTTCCTCTCTCTTGGTCAAAGCATTAGACAGCTGACCAAGATGGTCTTCTATCTTTTTAATACTTTGGCTATGAGAGTGCACAGTTTGAGACAAGGGTCCTAAGTTCTGTAATGAAGTTAGAACTTGTTCCTTAAAAGAAAGTGATCTAGCAGCTGGAGGGGGTACAACTTGTTGCACAGGCTGAGCCATAGGTTGAGTCATAGGTTGTTGGTAGTGGGGCCTTGGAAAGTAATTTTGGTGGTATGGTTGAGCATTTTTGTAAGGCATGGGCTACTGCTGCTGGTTTGGAAAAGTATTTTGTCTCCACCTCAAGTTGGGGTGGTTTCTCCATTGGTAACCAGCAGTAAGCTACTGCCCAAAGGACTGAGTGGTAGCCACATGCTCCATCACTAAATCTGGAAATTGAACAACTGAGGGGCATTCCTCAAGGGACTGAGTGGGGGACTAGCATATAACACATGCCTCCTCCACTTTAGCAACCATGGGTGACTGCATTGCTCCCATGAGCTTATCAAACTTCTGGGTCAAACTGTCCACTTTCCTTTCCAAATCATTGTGCTCACTCACCTTATACATCTTTCCTCTTGTGGTATTTTCTTTGACCGTTCTAGGAATGTCCAAGTCCCTGGATAATGTCTCTCTCTGCATGGAGTTCTCACTGATGATGTCGGACAACTCCCAAGCCTCCTCAGCGATTTTGTGGAGGTAAGTACCACCACAAGAGGCATCTACCATATCTATGCTTTTAGAATCAATTCTCTGATAGAAACTTTAAACAAGCTACCATTCAGGGATTTGATGATGGGGACATTTCTTCAGGAATTCTTTGAATCTCTCCCATGCTTGGTGAAAGTCCTCAGTTGGGTATTGAGCAAATGAGATAATGCCCTTTCTCAGTTGACTTGTCTTGGACATGGGGAAAAACTTGGCCAAAAACAGACATTGAAGATCACCCCAGGACTGAATACTAATGGGTGGAAGCATTGACAACCAAATCCTAGCTCTATCCTTTAATGAAAAAGGAAAGAGTCTCATCCTGGTTGCTTCCTCCCCCAAACCTGTTATATTGAATGTAGTGCATAGTCCTAGAAATTCATCAATGTGCTTATATAGGTTTTCTTTGGTCAGGCCATGGAATGAGGGTAGCATTTGGATTATGGAGGACTTGATCTCATAGTTCCCTTGAATAGCAGGAAATTGAATGCAGAAGGGAGAATTGTAAACCTCTGGTGCATTGAATTCCTTCAAGGTTCTAGGTCGCTCACCCATTTCAGCAAATTCAGATGTAGCAAATAAGGGTGAGATTTATTTAAAACTAAGAATTCTTTCAACCTCTGGATTTAATGGAACACTCTTAGGGTTGAGAGTTCTCCTTCCAAACATACACCACTCAAAATCTTAATACACACACAATACAAAGCAAATTTAACACAACAATCAGGAACAAGCACAATTAATTAATAAATCTATAAATTCACAGATCAAAAAAATAAAAGGAGTAGAGGGATGCAAACTTTAGCACATCCTTTAGCACAATGCTCCTCCTTAGACACAACTTCCAATCTATTAAAAATGACAGAAACTATTCCAAAACAGCAAAAACTTTCAAAAGTAGTTAGTGAAAAAACTAAACAGTCTATTAGGGATCTACAATCTATACTAAAACAAACTTAGATCTACCAATTTTAAGCACACAGATCCTTGGCAGTGGTGCCAAAAACTTGTTGGCCACTTACCTTGTGTTCAAAAAGGGGTTTAAAATCACACAATTAAAGGATCTATTGGTTGTACACACCAAGGCAAGCAGACATACAGACCTGCAAGTATTCAAGGCCTGTTGTAGCAAGTTTTAAAGAAGGGTAAGTAAGGGTATGTCCATAGGAAAATGTGACTGAAAATTAGGCAAATCCCCATATCTAAAGTAGATCTGGCACCCTTCCTAATACTAAAACAGCAAAAGAAAGAGGAGAGGTCTAAGGGTTTGTCACTTTTAAACTAAACTATAAAAAATAATTAAAGTTGCAGAAATGGATCCAAAGTACAACTCTTCCAGTGAAGGGAAATTTAAAACAGAAAATGGGAAGAAGCAGCTTGGAGTTTGGTCTTACTGTAATTGGGTTGAGCTGCCAGGGTTACAGAGAGTTTAGAGTGCATTAATCCTTCATCTGGCCATAGGCACAACTATAGGGTAGAAGAATCTGATCTAGGTTAGAGATTTGGCTTGATCTTAAGGCTATGATCTGTCCACTTCAATGGTCACAGATCATCCAATAGATTCACTCCATTCTCATGCTTCCATTAGAACATTATAACCACTACAAATGCTACAATTGTCAGGCAACAGACACAGACAATTATAGGAATATCAGATTTAGGGAGATCAAATGGCATCCAAGAGGTCTACCAGTTAAGTGGGTGAGCTATTCCTATGTACACAAAGCCGATCGAGCACCAAATGAAACCAGAGTAACTATAGATCTAATTACAGTAGTTAAACTAACATTACATTGAATTAAACTAACCATACAATGAAATGCCCTCAGATTTGCAGTCTATGCAACATTCAACCCTCAATAACACTCTCATCTTTCCCCAATTACAGACTAAACCTCCCTCTTTGCTGCTCTAAAGAAATTAGCCAACCATGGTTGGGCTAAAAGGAAGAATAGAGAATTT
This sequence comes from Chloranthus sessilifolius, assembly GCA_021018995.1. NCBI lineage: Eukaryota > Viridiplantae > Streptophyta > Magnoliopsida > Chloranthales > Chloranthaceae > Chloranthus > Chloranthus sessilifolius. Next base: position 18,690,817 of record CM037596.1, read on the forward strand.
TGATGCAAGCTCTGATCTCCAGAATTGATCCCTCTTTTTCTTGCGGCTTTCCTTCCTTTTATAGCTTTCCTCCTCTACCTCAGATCCATTTTTTCTGCCAATTATGGCTTTTAGAATCATTCTGTTATTTCCTCCTTTATTCCCCTTCTAGAAGGCTCTTTCCGTTAGTTAGAGTTGGGGGAGAGCACGTGGGTTAGTTAGGGTTTCCCAGGACACTTCTAGAGACTTCGTGTCGGTCACCAGAGTGCCTTGGATTGAGTGAAGCAGGTCACCAACTTGCAGCGTGTGCACAATAGCTTTTTTGAGAAGTCCTTCAGTTAATTTTGATAGGTTCCTAAGGCTTTCGACAAGTTCCAAACAGACCTTCTATTCCTTTCACTAGGATTCCGGATCCTTTCGATAGGTTCCGATAGGTTGGGCTGAGAATAAAGCTCCAGCATCCGTAGCCTTCATCTGGTGTGTTCGACAGGTTGAGGGCTCCTTTCAACAGGTTTGGCTTCTGCTCACTTTATTTCGACAGGTTGATCTATGCGCAATGAGTTTCGATAGGTTTGCTTCTAGTTCCTGTCGACAGGTTCCATCAGCTTTGATAGGTTCACCAACTGAGTTGAAATAACCATTCGATAAGTGGCATTTACGCGATAGGTTCCAGGATCCTTTCAACAGGATCTCTTTAAGCTCCAGGGGACCTTTCGATAGGATGCTTCCTGCTTGCTTTCAACTACTCGATAGGTTCTAGATCCTATCGAATACTCTGATCTCCATGACTTTTTCCTTTTCAGCCTTCAGATCCTATCGATAGGTTGCAATAACCTATCGACAAGTTGTTTTCAGCCTATTTTTCCTTCTTCAGCGCTGCTTTGCTGTTGCTGCATGTCTCAAGTGGGCATCGGTGTGGAGCCCTTTTATGTGCTATAGTTGGGTCAGAGCTATAGTGAGAGATGGACCTTCTTGTGGGGTACTTTAGGGTGGATTTCTGCACTATGATTGCTTTTCATTGCTATCTACAAAATATGCTCAACATGCACTTATTAGTCTATTCATAGGTCTATCAAAGGTCAGGTTAAAGGATGAAAAATGGCATTTTTCGCTGATTAACAATCAGGCAATTATCAGGAGAATTACTTCACGAAAGTTGGAAATGAATGAAGGATTTATTACAGAAGTGTCCTCATCTCGTGGTGCCAAATTGGTCAATAGCGCAAAGTTTCTATCAAGGGTGTACTGAGACTAACTAGTCTATAGTAGATGTCTCCAGTGGAGGAGGCTTTATGGCTCAGAATGGCCAATAGTCTTGGAATCTGTTTGAAAATTTGGCTGATAATTCAAAGCAAAAATAGGCTTTGTTAAGATCTGACCCTGCTGTGATCCGCCACACCCCGCTCGTGAGGGGTGGACTTTACGATATCAGTAAGAATAGAGTAAAGAAGGAGAATGACATGAATGCTAAGGTTGCAGCACTTGAACAATAAATCACAACATTAATGGCTGCCAAACCTAGCATTCTGGATAGATATTTGGCAAACTATTCTAATTGCTAGAGTTTCACTTATTCCGAGAACCCTGTTACGCCATCATACCAGGAGGTGATGGAAAGAGAACAAGTAATGATATTTCAAAGGGGAGACTATGGGAACACCTATAACCCGTCATGGAGGAACTACCCTGGATTTAATTATGGTTCCACGGGAGGAGCACAACTAGCACCAACTGTTGCGCCGCCCAGATTCCCCCAAGTTTTCCATCCTAGACCTCCCATGCTGACTGTACAATAATAATATGGCCCATAGAGTAATGCATCTGATGCCATAGTTGTTCAAATCCTCAAGGATTTGCAGCATTCGCATCAACATTCAAAGGATTTACATCAGCGTGCTCAATTCTATCAAACACTCCATTCACATACATAGTCCATAACGAAGTTAGAAAGTAAGATTGGCAACTAGTTTTGCAGGTGGAAAAGAGAGAAAGTGGCCAGTTGCCTACACAGGCGCTTAACAATCCTAGAGGACAAGTATTCTTGGGGGAGACATCGACTCCCCAGAATCCAATATAAAAATTTCATGGATCGTCAAGCTACTAACTCATCCGTAGCACCTTTCATAAAATATGTAAAATTATTTCTTTTCTTTAAGCTTAGGTATTACACTATGGGCCATATCATTGAAAGATGATGGATTGTAATATAATTCCTATTGTACACTATCTCGAACAATCGTATGGATTTACGATTGGTCGTAAAAATCTATCAGTGCAAGCATGGCAATTACGATTTGACTGATACGAGAGTTCGCATATAAGAGCTGAAAAGCTAGAGACGACTGACGCCTTTAGGTTACATACACGTGTGATGACTGGGTCAGCAGGTCATCATGGACATAGGGCCTACATATTCGAGAGAGGATACGTCGGCCCCATTATCGAACTCTCCATTTTTTCTCCCATTTTTCCTCTATTTTTCAAAAATCCATCGACTACGACTCAATCGTTTTTGTTTCTTAAACTTTCCTTGCATCTCCTAGTTGATTTCGAAAACCCTATTCAAGTCCTAAGTAACATTTTAAAACTAGGGTTTGTTGATTAGTCGAGATCAAGGTAATAATCTTCATTTTCAAAAGGAGGAGTCTCTGCAATTATTTTTAAATTGATACATGCAAGTTGCGATTTACTAAACAGTATTCTTCTACATCTTGTAGATAAAAGGAATTGCATAATGTCGGGAGTAACAGAAAAGCGATTGAGAGAAGAAGACAGGGGAGAAGAAGGTAACAACTCAGATAACTCTCCACTTATTAGCCATAAAGCACAGTCTACTACCATCAAAGCTAAATCAGAAGCAGCAGACCCACCTAAAAAGAAAACTAAGTCCTCAGGGTGGTTATTAGAGAAACATCCGTAAAAGGAGTGGGAACTGAATCGATATCTGCCCCTAGAAAGGGCACAAAAATGGATAAAGGCAAAAGGCTGATGTCCTCTGAAAGGACATTGGATCGGATCCCAACGTCAACTAAACACCATCTAATGGGAGCTGAGGTTGTGGTGGAAGTTGATTTTTGGGAACACTTTGAAATTAGTGGAGAGGCTATCAAGTATTTTAGGGATGCAGGGCTTCACTACTTTTTAGAGCCCGGAGTTACACATGTCTACCCAAGATTGGTAAGACTATTTTACAAAAATATGATTAATAATAGTAAGGGTTCAGCACTAATTCTATCCACAACCATTAACGGATTCCCAATTCTAATCATAAAAGCAGTGATTGCTGGGGTGATGAATGCACCCTTGGAAAGACCTAAAGTGTCTCTTGACACTTTGGAGGCGAACATACTTAGAGAATCACCCGAGACCCTTCCGGATTTTATTCAAATGGCTACGGAGTTGCTAGGCAAACCCCCAAAGAACAGATCATTTTTCTTGCGACAGGATTTAGAATCACGAAATCTATAACTCCACTTCATGGATGTCCTGATTCACAAGACTATCTACCCCACGGGTCATGGAACACAGCAAAGAGCCCTCTTTGCGAAAGCTCTATATCTCATGGCTAATCACCATTGGTTCGATGTTCCAACTTACCTATTGGAAGTAATAAATACCGTGAGGGAGAAATTGAATTTGGAGAAGTATCAGACGCATAAATTATGTCTGCCCTTGGAGTTCTAATCACAAATTTATTGATGAATGTGGGATAAAGCATTGATCCCAAAGAGAAGGCCTTGCCTAGAATGGAAAAGAGCCTCACAGCTAAGGCTTATAGGAGAACTCTAAGTGCCACGAACAAAAATAAAATCTTTATTTTGGCATAAGCAGAGAATGCCCCTTCTATACCTGAAACCACCCAAGTCTTTGAGGGACAAGAAGAGCCTACCATAAGGCTACTAGCAGAAACTATAGTTCCAGAAGGAACAATCATAGAAGAGAGGGTGAGTACTTCTACTCCACCCCAAGGAAGATTGGAGCCTGGATCTTCGATACAAGAGAGGCTAGTTTAGTTGGAAGTAAGAAATATACCAATACCAGCTGATGATCAAGCTAGTATTCATGACTCAGCTTTGGATTCCCCAACAGGGCCTACTATGCCCCTTCAACTGAGGCAAGCACACCACCAATTATTCCTGAAGTAAATCCTGTGAACCTAGTTACAACTGCATAAGAAATTTTTCCACCAACAGAGCAAGTTGCTAATCGGAGCAATACCCTCAACCTTACGCCAAAAGCTTAGATTCGTATCGAATCAGAAGGTCATCACCACTTTAGGCGAGGGACAGGAGGAAGGAGAAAAGGTCACACACAGCATCGAGAACCTTAAGGTGTCGGATGTGCCACATACAGTTGAAGATACAAATCTCCACAGTTTTCAGCTTGATGTCTCAGTAGTGGCACCCTCAAAAGAGTCTCCTCGAGGACAAGAGGTGAATGACTACAGGCGAGAACATTGTCCAAATGAGATAGTTCTTCTTGAGATCAGGCGAGAACATCCTGAAATTGTCTAAGGTAATGAATCCGGTCGCCTCTTTCCTTTGGAGACAAAATACCCACATCTTTGTCAACTTTGATTGCCCCTTAGAATTTAGTTATGTTTCTTGGTATCCTCCATGATGGAGATAGGCATAAACACATTTTGTACGAACAAGTCCATTCCATTCCAAGAACCTTCATGAAAAGAGTTAAGAGTGAGTTGTTTCAACCAAGTTCAACTCTCAAGATTATTATGTTTTTTTTTGGAATTTTGAAAAAAATAAAAATTCCCTTCTTTTTTTTTATAGTTTTTTTTTTCTTTTAAGATTTTCAATATAATTTAAATCATTTTCTTTCGCTTGGCCCTTGGCAGGATTAAAACATTTATACAATTACGCCTGCCAAAGGCTCCTCAAAATATCAACTGCCTCAACATACCTTGATTATGGCGATGTGCCACCTGGATGATGAGTGAGACAAATTCCCTCAATGGCACCATACCTTTGTTACTTACCTGTGGGGGATTTAGCATCGCAGAGACGTGGCCATTTATTTGGATAGGTTGGGCTTGGAGAACTGAGTGGCGCCTACAAGCGTTGAATCCTCGCATAAGATTCCTGATACGGCCTGCTGGCCTATTCAGAAAAGGGTGGTACGACATGGAGAGCTCGGTCCATGAGTTATTGAGGTAGAGGTTAAATGGCCTTGGCTTCAAAATAACCAAGGATGATGGGAATGACATCCATGGTCCCAAGTTCATGATGGTGAATGAGGATGATTTGTATGGCTTTCAGAGGATGGACATGAACGATTTTAGGCTGCTGAGTGCAAATGATTTCATCTTTGGGGGAATGAACAACCTTGGATTTATTAAACTAATTGATTTTGGATTAGCGGGAATGACGGATTTTGTATTATGGGGGATGAATGCCCTTGAATGTTGGGAAATTTATGGGTGATGGAATGATCCTCGAGGATCATGGATAGCACAATTGAGATGTTTGGAGGCAAATTTCCCCTCCTGAATCATTGGTGGGGCGCCGATCATTTCCTAAAAGCACAATTGCCTCAATCGCAAAATAGAAGAAGGTACGATGATCTCCAACTTTGAGGATCCAATGTCCAAATCCAATCAGGCATTACTCTATTTTCTTTCAAGTGCTCTCGTACACATGATTGAGGTCCACCATGTGGTGATCCCAAATTTTGAGTTTGGATTGGTGTAAGAGACACAAGAATTTAACACCAATTCATCATTTTTTATCGCCGCATCATGCAATCCCAACCTTTGGATCATTGCTTACGCCTCTTCATTGAAGGGAAGATTCTTCATCAAGAAAGTATCCTTTCCCAATCTCGACGAAGCCTCGACATTAAGAGTAATAGAAAGGCTCTTGGCATGGGGTGTAGATGGGGTGCTTTGGACATTATGGGTCCATGGATGGCCTAAATGTGGAGTGGACTTGACAACAATGATTCCCATGGGTTCGACATAGAGCTTGACATTGATGTCACCCATTATCGGTCTCATTGGGCTTCTTGATGCCCCAGTGCATGGTCCCATACATAAGTTAAGGCCGATAAAAGACATGCTGAAAGTTAATCCTGATCCCTCACTACCCCTTTTTCTGGTTTGGAGGTCAAAATTGTTCGGGGCTTTACATGTGAACATTTGGCAATCGAGAGTAGTGGCAATCCTCTGCCCCTGGGCCGCAAGATTCGGGTCTCTAATTGGATAATTTTCCTTGACCAGCATTACGGGCATTTTTGAAGGCATCGTTAGCAGATTCTCAATGACCACCTCGACCTGCATCTCCTTGGATGCTAATGCCTCTTGGGTGTAGAGTAACCTCTCTAAAGAGGTCGTGAGGTGTTCATTGACTTGGTCCTTCACTTTTTTATGAGGGTAGAGGTGTGCCTCTCCTTGGGGATACCCTCGCCTTGGTCCTTCATCTTCATCTTGATCCCTTGCCTCCGTGAGTTCATCTGACGATTGCAACCCATGGGAGAATTTAACATCTTTGTGGCGCTTTAGCTTAGATGAAGGCAAAGGGCCTGTGAATTGGCGTCTCCAAGTCCCCCTGTGTTGCACATGTGATGCTCGAGATTGATCAATAGTTATCGTATTTTTTGGCATAGATGAGAGGCATTTTTGTAGGTCCAAGGTTGGACCTTTGTATTGCATCGGTTTTTAGAAATGACGACTTAAGTATGTTAGCTCAAAATCGTCATCTTTAAATGTCTCGTCCTTATCTTCTTGATCATCAAAGAACCACTCACTATTGATGGCATCCTCATTGGCTGGCAATCCAATAGCTTGACCATTTGAGGTTGAGGGAAAATAGTTTGCTAGATTGAGCGGTTCCATGCAAGGCTTGAGTTTGCTTTCAAGGGACCTTGACGGAGGTGACACATGTTTTGTACTCATGCATGGAATTATCTCAAATCGGCAACCACCCACCTTTTTAGACAAAAGAGTGTCATTTTCCACAATTGTGAGTTGAGATGGGTCAAAAGCCTCTTTGGATTCAAATTCACTACCCATGTGACATCATGACTTTCCCCCTGGCTGAATTCTGGGAAATCCGGACCGTTGTAGCTCGGCACATCCACACATATGCAGAAATCAAAGAAACATAATATATGGCAGAAATAAAATTTTCATTCTATGTCAAAATGAAAGCAAAACTAAACAAAACTAAACAAAGCAAAAACCAAGGAAAACCACCGATGCGGCCATCCGTCACCTAAACAATGGTGTATGTTAAGAACTATTTACATACAGAGAACTAATCACGAGGATGTACCAAGCCCGAAAGTATAAAATCCAAAAAAGGCTATACAAGAGTCTACAATATACCACGTCTAAAATCGAAATCTCAACTACTATTAAAATTTTTTAGGTAGAAGATTTGCCTCTTCCTCTAGGACGTAGTCAAAATCGGCCTCAAACCCGAGGTCCTGATCGATATCTAGACCTGTGACATATAGTTGGAGTGAGCTAACAGTCTAAGCTCAGTAGGACAAGTTCAATGCCAAAATCATATCTTATCAATTCAAGCATAGATTCGATGACTAAAATTAAAAGCAGTTTTCATATTGAATATATAGTCTAAAACAATACTGAGTTTGAAATCACAGAGTCTAAAACGTGTCATGTCAGAAATCACAGATTCTAAAACATGTCGTATCAAAAAATTCATAAACAGAAAAAGAACGAATCATGTCAAAAGCGGAAACATAACAAATCATGTCATAAGCAGGAACAGAACGGGAACAGAGCATATCATAATGGGAGCAAAATCATATCAACAAAGAAAACAGAGAATATCATGTAACGGAAACCGAACGAATCAAAACGTCAGACATCAGAACAAAGCATCCCATAGCGGGAACAGGATAAAAACCTCAAAGCCTCAACTCCTCTTTGTCACCAATGAGTGACCAAAGTATCATATCAAGCATTAAACCAAAGCATCCCTTGGCGGGGAACAAAACATATCAGATCAAAGCAATCAACATGGGGTCAAAGCATCCCATAGTGGGAACAAAACATTCTATAGCAGAAACAAGGTAAAAACTTTGGGGACTCAACCCCTCTCCGGAGCCTCAACTCCTCTTTGTCACTCATTTTTCAGATTTATACAGATCAGAGTTCGGATTCAGAGTTCAAAGTTCAACTACACGGAGTTCGATGATGGAGAGTTCAATACAGAGTTCGATGACAGAGTTCAATGATTTAAAAGTTCAGAGTTCGACGATCACAGTTCAATGACGGGAGTTAAATGTTCAGAGAGTACAATGCTTGTTCATTTTCAAGAATTCAAATGTATCGGACGAAATCATATTCCTTACTACTCAAAAATATTTCAAATATTCAATGCAACAGATTCATCAAAATCAAATTTCCATTTCTAAAAACATAAGATTCCATACAAAATTATCATTAAACACATGATTCAAATTTTAAGACATAATTGTGCATTGAAATTCCCCTACCTTAGTTCCGAAGTCGCACGAAAGAGAGCAATGCAAAGGTCTCTATGTATGGCCTCCGGTTCTTAATCTGCATCACATATACAATGATGCATTAAGTATTAATCTTAATTACTAATGATTTGGACGTACTTAACTGCTTTCTCAAAATTGAGGCAAAAATGGGCAAGTTCGTGTTAACTTAGAACTTGACCCAACTTCCCGCTCAATTTTGACTTTTAAAAATTTTGATTCATGATATTATTATTTTACAAAAGGTTATAGAGCTCGTTGTTCTCTTTCCAACTCCGTGAGAATCGCGTCAATTGGAGTAGAAAGTTATGGCCAAATTACCAAGGCGATGTCAGCACTTCAGTCAAAGTCGCGCGAGAAACTTTTCCCATAACTTTTTGGCCTATTTTTTTAAAGCAAAATCACTCGCACGAGTTCCAACTCATGCGCACGATTCTGCACGATTTCCCCCTTCCAAAAACCCAATTTTCTCAATCAAAAAGCCCCATATTTTGAATACCATCTAAGAATCCCAACCTTAGCCTAATACATGAATGAAATGCGATATTTACCTCCTCAAATCGGGCACGCAACACCCACGATGATCGTATCCAAAAATTGACTTTTACGCTTCACCCCGATGGTTTGAAACTGAAACCCCTTTCCTTCTTGCAGTCGTAATGCAACGGGACGGAGTCGAATATCAATTCCTCCGGATACACACGATGAATGAAAGATTCGCAAGAAGAAGGATCTTGCGAGATCAACGGATGCAAAGTGTTTAAGAGAGATAGATTCTCTCGCGCTCGTGGATCACAATCACGACAAGGATTGGTGCTCTCCCACGTCAATACTCAAAGCAAAGGAGAAAATTGAGAGGGATATCAACTAAAAATCCAAATTTCAGAAGGGCAATGCATTGGAGGTTCTTCTTCTCCAAAAGCTCCTCTCTTTCTCTTATTTTTCAAACAAGGAGAAGCTTGCAAGTAAAGCTTTCTTATAACCAAAGAGTTTGCTTCCATGTGATGCAAGCACACATAACTAGTGTGTTAGCCATTGCCCAAAGAGTTGTTTCAGTGCGAAGCGATAACACCACAAAAGCGTGTTAGCCTTATCCACTTAAAAGTGCCTTGGGTATGGTGTGAAGCTCGCACACCCCAGTTAAGTCTTAGCTCACCTACTAAAGGCCTTAAGTTGGCTCGAATAGTTGGCCCAATCAATCGGTCCAACTAGTCGGCCCAATTAGTCGACTCAAATGGTTGGCCCAATTAGTCGGCCCACATAACCCAAGCAAGTTTTAATCATTAATAACTTTTATTTTCCACAAAAAAATTGCCTCTAGGTTGCACACATGAACAGTGTGTTGTATGCCTTGCCAAATACGTATACTTGGTTGGGTACCACATGATAGGTTGGGTTATTGGGCTCGGGTCTACTCTCGGTTCGAGTTGAAATTCGGGTTGAGGCCCACGTTTAAGCTTGGGCTCAGGTTCGTGTGCAACATGCACAAGCATGCCTATGCTCTACATAGGGTACGAGTGGGGATTTAATGCGCCTGGCGTGTACCCCTAATTATAACAAGTGGGGTTTGAGGCTATGTTACCCAGGTCAAATGATTTGACTCGGGTTAAATCAATCAAAAGGTTGCATTCTCGTCAAATGTCCACGATTCAACATTTACAAAAATTTTGGTTGTTACAACCCAAATCCTCTCCGAGTGGACGTCCACTATGCAAGGGAGGAACATGGTTTATACTCGGAGGAAGGTTTTGTGGTGCTTTGGTAGGGTCAAATAATGATTGAAGATATTAAGTTTGAGGGATGGGGCTAGGGGCTTAATTTTGCCTTTGGTTGAGCATTTGAGAATATTGGAATTGCGTTGGTTGGCTTAATGGGGATTGGGTTTTTTATTGATTGGTTGGAGGATATTTGAATTGGTTTTAGGAAGATTGACTTTGAAATTGGGTACATTGGTCATATTGGGTTTGGGTTTGATTGAATGGGGATTGAGAATAGGTTGTGCGTTCGGTTGAATTGGGTATTGGTAAATGGGTTGTTGATTGGATTGGGATAGTTGTTGAGGGGATTGAATTAGGTATTGGTTGTGAGGGTGTCGAAAGGTATTGGGATTGCTGATATTGGTTGGAGATGGGTGTTAATGGTTGGATAGGGAATTGGGACCCAAAAAGACTTTGAGTTATCTCAAACTCAAAGTGATCAACAACGTTCTTAGCACAAATTGCAAAGATCTACTCCTTGTGAAAGAGTTCAATGATGCCTTTTTTTTCGTTCTTTTTATTTATTGTTTTGGATTTTTGGTTCTTTTTTATTTTTTTGATTTTGGTTCTTTTGACCTTTTTTTTTGTGCTTTTGGGGGCATGGAACTCCCTTCTTGAATGGTGTTAACACCCCCAAAGCTTCCTACAGCGGTACCAAGATGCCCCTTAAGAATAAAAGAGAATATCTCTTTATTTTAAAGAGAACAGATTTTCATGCGATATTCCGATCTCTCGAAAGAGCCAATATGAGGGTGACATCTTTTGGCTGGCGAGACCATTTGGACACTTAGGATGTAGGATGTATCGGGGATCTCAAAACAATGTACGTAGAGAATTCGAGATACAAGGCCGATTTGATTCCACTAATGCGCTCCCCAAGGTTTTAGGCTTAGTAACAAGTTTGGTCACCCACCTGATATACCTCCAGTGCGAGCGCCTTCTTCGATACAGGATGGGGTGATTCTTTTCTAGATCATCACCACTAGGGTTTCCACTCTACTTGGTATCGGGTCAGGTGTTTCATTGCCTAATTTTCCCACCCTTTTGAAAAAGCTACCCGAGAGAAACAAATTTATTATGTCCCATCTTGATTCATTTTAGCATTCAATTTTTAAGGGAAGTTCGCTTAATCCCACAAATGTGACTTTCACCACCATTCTCAATCTGAGCTGTGAGAGTCTCGTGCCGCCACTACGGGCCGGCGTCCAAAAGATAAAATATGACAAGTAGTAAGAAAATGACAGGGCTAGTCAAACGACTAGGCGGAAATCATAAAGTGCAGAAATGTAAATGATAGAAAACTTAAATCTAATTATCAAGTAGGCCTACCAAATGGCTTAGGCAGTAAATGATGGGAATTTAAATCTAAGTTATCAAGTTTGCCTGCCAAATGCCTTAGGCGGTAAATGACGAGAATTTAAATCTAAGTTATCAAATAGGTCCACAAAACGGCTTAGGCAGTAAATGACGGGAATCATAGGGGTAAGTAAAAAAATAGGGAATCATAGCGGTAAGTAGCAAGAAAACGTAAAAGGGCGTCAGTCCAATGACTAGGCAAAAAGAGACAAAAATGGGTAAAAAGTGACAAAATACATGCAATGGGGCCAACACTTCAAGTAGAAGCTCTAAACAATATTCCCAGCGGAGTCGCCATTTATGCAATCGTAGACTTTCCGATAATGAGCTCAAAAATGGAGTTGCCACCCAGAGCTTTTGGGGTCTCGGGATACCCAAAATCAATACCTTAAGCACCGAAGTACACAATATGACTCTGGATCACCGGTCAACCCCAAAGCATCTAGGGTAAGGACTTCGGTTATCAATCAAAAAGGTGTTAGGCACCCAATCGATCCGCTCGTAAGCGGTCTCTACTATGGCCAAGTCTATGCACTGAAGTATATATATATATAAAGGAAAAGTGAGCGGCACTTCCTAACACTTCGATCCTATTGGGCTCTCTGCAAACACCGAAATCTCGGCAGCATAACAATCCAAATCCTAAGATAGAGGAAAAGCAAAAAGAAGGTAGAGGAATAGAGGGGAGAGCTAGAGCTCTCGAGCCCTCGTAGCACCATTGTCGGATTTTCGCATGGATGCAACACCGGTGACCTTCCGATAGCATAATGGGTTAGAGAAGGGTTCCAACTAGCTAAGGCTTCGGAAGAGGATGGTTGAAAATGATGGTATGAGAGAGCTTTGCTAAGGCTTGAAGGGATTGATGATGAATTTGTAATGATTTATGAAGGATTGACCTAGGATTTCAAGGTTTGGAAAACTTGAGAGTGAAGATGGGTGACTATTTTTCTAGAGTTTTTCCTTTAGGATTCAGAAAAAGTGTCTTAAACAAGGAGGGGTGGGCCTCTATTTATAGATGGAGAGGTGATTAGTGAGTGGTTAGGTTACTAATGAGTTTAGGAATTAGGTAATGGGGAATCTAAAGTTTTTGGGTTTTTTAAGAGTTTGGAGAAGAGAGAAATGGGTTTAATGGTAATGATGGGGTGATACCTAAGGTTGGGAAGGGCATATGGGTCCTAAAGAAACAAACCTCAAGCTTTGGAATAATCTACAAGTCAAACTCCCAAATTAAAAATCAACCATTTAAAAAAAATAGTTTTTTTTCAATTTTGAGAAGTTAGGGCCCGTGCTGGAGAAGAAACACCCTATCTAAAATTTTTTTTTTTTTTTTTAATTTTTAGTTTTACTCATGCCCAGTGGATTCATTGGCTCAAGCTAGTCTAAAACAATATATTATAATAGTCAATCAGAATTTTCTATCAAAAGTTGTAGCCATCAGAAGTTCGAGGGCCGTACAACATCATGAATCTCTGAAATGTCATCTTTTGGGGTCTCGAGTCTCCGTGGGTTGACATGTTGGCCCGGCTTAGGTCTAGTATGGGCCCAATGGGTTCAATTTGGGTTCTATGGGTCTAGTTGGGATTTCTAAGTGTCCCGGAAGGGTTTTAAAAGTTTGGGTTAATTTCTAAGGGTTCGGGAAGTGCTTTCAGAAGCTTGGAAGTACGTCGTTCTCGAAGCATGGGTCAGTCGAGCCTTAGGCCAATTTTAGGTGTCTACACCTATTTATTAAATGAGTGATGCTTAGGTTCTATGTTCTTAACCTAAATCTGACCCTTCCCCAACCCGACGCAATTTTTTGCTAAGTGGACATGTACGGTTCGTGAAGGACGCCTAAAATAATCGAGTTAGGAATATAGATTTCCAAATTCCAACTGTCTTCCTAAATTGAACTACCTAATGGTGCACCATCGATGTCAAGATCATTGTGTGAAGACAACATTGGGTGATGGAAGGAAGACAACATCAATCGTAATAGAAAACAACTTTCGGCGAAGTATTAGGAGAAGTACAATGAAGTTGTAGAAAAAAGAAGAAATTCCTACGATCATAGGAACCAGGTTAAGAAGAAAGAGTCGAATTGAAGCAACCTTGGATAATTTGAATGGAGGAGCGGGGATTGGCGTTATGTGAAGTGTGGATACCACAATTTCAAATCCAAATCCATGCAGTACATTCGAAGTTGTGGTGCACCATCCATTTTTTGAATTAGATTCCCTTGCTCATTGAATGACCCAAAGTAGTCCAGATTTGCAGAACCTCAACTCTTGGAAGATCAGATCTACATCCTTCAACAAGGTTTCTCTATTCAGGCTAAGGGCAGAAGCAGTACCAAACCCTTCTCTTCTGGTTTACCTATTTGTGATGGCTTCGATCCCGAAGTAGATCACTGAGAAGCTACTTTATCCAATCAGGGAGTGATTATTGTTAATATCTATGATTAAGTCATGGAGCTCCACTAGATGGAACCCTCACGATGTAGTGGATGTACGAAAGATCAGTGGATTCAAATTATTTATTTATTTTTATAGCCAGTCTTCTGCTACCTATCTCATTCAGTTCAGATGGAACGAGATAGATGGCCATGAAATCACTTTCAGAGTGAGAGGCCTCCTGCACATGGTTGGAACTTAAACAAGTTCAAATAGATTGGTGCCAAGTTTTTAGGATTCTTAGAAGTAGGCCCTAACTCCATCAACTTTACTAGAGCCGAATGCGCCAAACTCGAAGTATCTACCTCTCTTTGGTGGCAAATCCCAAGAGTTGTTGAATTTAAAATGAAAGAGGACCTACTCCATCCTTCTTTCTATCAAGATTGAGTTAGAAGGCAAAGGTGCGTCTATCCCTTAAGGCAATAACTAGAAAACTCCTCTCTTCGATCGACCTCTAATTAGCAACAATCAAACGAACACTTCTGAGCATCAATGGTTGCCAAAAACCAATGAGACTCTTGATTCTTGCAGCTCTCCGGTTGCCCCTTAAGTTGATCGTTGCATCTTAGCCACACCGGACATGGTCGTCGGTAAGACCAAAATAAAAAGATCAGTTCTTTTGATTTCTAATTTCAAACTAGAGAACTTCCATGCAACACGTGGTGCCCGAAAACCACTCCTTCTGCATCCAAGAATATCAGAATTGATTCCTCGGCTAATCCTTTGGACCCCAATCCTTTCTACATTCCCCACTTCCCAAAGCACAAATTTCAAAAGAGTACAGTTTTAAGTACCCAAAGGAATATTTTGTGATCTTCAAACAAGGTAATTACTAATGATTTCTCTAGTTTAGTGAATTATGGGCATATTGCAAGTTATTGATAAAATGCGCCAAATGAGGGTAGTAATCATGGATTCAACACAAAAAAATTTTTGGATCGAAAAGGAGCTCCACAAGAGCCAAAGATGTGATGGAGATGAGTCAAGAAGCACTTGGTGGTAAGTAGCTAAAAGTGGTTACGGATATGGGAACAAAAAGTCAAGAAACTCAGGACAAAATTTGAAAGAAAATGAGGAGATTCCCGAGTTCGTGGCCGCAAGCCCAATTCTCGTGGCCTCGTGATTGGACCTGAAATTTTGGTCTTAGTGCTCCGAATGCTCAAATGTGCGCAAAGATGCCCAGAAATCCGTGTTTTTTAAGTTTTGGTTATAAATAGTACTTTGTAATTAGGATAAAATATTTTTTAATCTCTTAATCATTCAATAATTCGTAATTAGGGTAAAGTCTTTTCCTCGGAGGAAGAGAGAACTCAACATTAAAGATTCGATAATTAATATTGAAGTATTATGTTGAAAAAATCGGATCCTTGCATGTTGTGTAAATCGGAGATGAGAGGCTAAATCTCTCGTTCAAGGAGAAATAGAACCTTAGATGAGTAAATAATTTCCTTTCAATTTTATCATTCTTATTTTGCATATTGAATCATATGGCTAGGTTATTCTAGATGAATATTATGCTATCATTGAAATTCCGTCTATAGTCTTTGAGCTTGTAGATTAGTGATCGTAGAAGGGTTATCTCATAACCTAGATTGATCTTATGGATTAATATAGCATGCTGTGTGATTGATTAATATGTGGTGGTTGTTTAATCTTGATATGTTATACCTTGTGCATGACTCATGCCATTTGTGAATGCATCATAGTAACTAGGATAATGTATGTAGGGATCATTAACCACATTATTTTCGAACTATTTTGGTTGTGGTAAAATGAGGGTAGATATTCATTATTTATGACTGATTAAATTGAAGGGAGAGAATCTATTGAATCTAGGGACACAATAAAAAAAAAGACTATTAGCAGCAGCCATAAACTGTCGTTATTAACAAAAAAGTTGCCGCTAATAGTCTTAATAGTTTTTTTGTTAATAGCGGCACTTTTTGGTAGTAAAAAACTGTCACTAATAGCCTTATTTTTTGTAGTGGGTGTAGCTAGATCCTTGAATGTCATCATCTTTATTTCATTCTTTAATTTAGAATCATCATAGTTAGTTGTTAATATTTCATTTTAAATTTATTGAGAAGTAATAAGTTCACTATCAAAATCATTTCCAACTTTAGTAGAAATTAGGTTTAACACTCTTACAATTTAGCAGATTTACTCACTCCCTGTGGGTTCGACATTGGTAATACTTGGCCTTGTTCCACGAACTTGTGCACTTGAAAGTTACAATCTTTCATATGATCATAAGCATGCGTATGCAATCCTTTTCTGCATCTCTTGAAGAGCTAGCTATAGTGAATGAACTGATATCAACCTTTAACGAGCTACTTTTGTTCCACAATGAAGCCAACGAAGTAAATTCATTCTCCATATATAGCTAAGTCAAAATCCCAAAAAAAAATATGGCCAAACTCAAGACACGCTAATGGTTTCTAAATTATTCGCATTAAGTCAATTTCAATGATTTCTGCTTTCCCATGACAATACTATCTTGGAATATTAGAAGACTTTGCAGACCAACAAATGCGTCGCGACTAAAAGCATTGTTGTCAGCACCAAGGCTACTATCGTCACATTGAAGGAAAGTAAGTGGCAAGAGGTAGATCACGATAAGATAAAATTTATATCACTTCCAATTCAGATTTGGAGAAGGGATTATAAAAATTCTACTAGGTCAAGAGGCGACATTATCGTTATGTGGGACAATTGGGTTTTTGTTTGGTGGGTTGGCTTATTTACCATTTCTACTTTGTTACTTGACAAGAGAAAACAATTCTCCTTTTCTTTTAACGTCTATTTATGGCCCCTGTGTGCGATGTGCAGATATGAAACATTGGGAGGACCTCTATAGGTGGAAGATCCTCCACAATGGTCCTTGAGTAGTTTGCGGAGATTGAAATGTTTTCTCTTATCCTTGTGAGAGCTCTAACAACACCAAATGTAATTATCCTTGTGAGAGTTCTAACAACACCAGAACTTCTCCATCTATGAGAAATTTTTGGATTTATCAATTGTTGTGATCCTAATTTTATGTGTTTGATACACCTAAATTATTTGTATGCGCCTAATAATACATGCACCACATGTCTTGACTTTTCAAAATATTTTAACTAAAAATACATGTTTTGATTTTCGAACTCTTATATTTGTTTATGTCATTATTTGACACTAGTTATGTGGTAGTCTATTGGTTAGAGACTTGAGTTAGAGATAAGAGGTTGGAGGATTGAACCTTAGTATGTAGGTTTTAAACCTTTATTTTGAACCTTCTTTGGTGTATTAGCCTAATACTGAATGATTCCCAATAAATTATAAAAAGGTGTATTACGGAGATGAAGAAATCTCGAAGAGATTATGATTTACGATTTTCTGCAACACACCTTTTTATAACTTATTGGGAATCATTCGATGTTATGCTAACACACCAAAGAAAGATGTATAGGCTTTTAGATTCGATATAAATAAATTATATGTATAAACCTAATAAAATCTTATGTAAATCTTCCTGTACATATGATATTTCTGTGTTTATATCTTAATTTTATTATATGAGTTATGAGTAAGCTAGGGCATATATATGCGAGTGTATGAGATCATGCCTACGCTTGGGCATGATAAATTGTTGAGATGGTATCGAAATGAGGAATACATAGTATTCACATGCCTTACAACTTATGATGGTATGTGACCCATGGCGAGTAGGGTGAGTGTAAATTCAGTATAGTCTCGTATACGGTAGCATATACGGTGATCTTATCACCCCGAGTTTTAATATGATAGGATACGATATGAGTTAGGGTATGAGGTTTGACCCTCAATCCTTAGCTATGATGAGATTTATTTTACGATCACGTGAAACTTAAACTATTGGTATTCATGTACGGATACAATCCTCTATGATAGTATGAGATGCTACACGAAGTACATCCATGTTAATACATAACATTTTCCTTGGAAAGCATGATTTAGAGAAGTTATCCCACTATAGTTTGTCTTAGGATTAAGTTATAAGAGTATGATAAGAAACAAATATGAGATAAGATGAGTTATGAGTACGATAATATATAAGACACCACTGTGTAGGCCAGCAAAAGATTATGAACTTATATTTCTGTATGTACCATTCCTTCCGTAGCCACCGTAAGAGCAATAACGCCTTTCAGCCAAGACGAGTCTCCGGGAGACATTATGAGTATGAATATATTAGGAGTTATATTTGACCATTCTGTCTCCCCATTAGACTGAATGGCGGAGTATGAGTATGACATGAGAGCGTTATGCTATGGTAGTAGGATACTATGGTGATCCTCACATGATCGCTCGAGTTGCGACTCTGGCACAGGTCGTTTAGGATTTTATGAGTATATTAGTTATGCTCATGTGATATATAGATATGTGTGAAATAATAATAAGATACGATATGTTAGGAGTTATGGTAAGATACGTTAGGATATGAGTGTCTATATCATAGTTCTGCATCTATGATTGTGATACGAGTTTTACAATATGCACTTGATTTTATCATGCTCTTTCTGATTTTTTGTTATATTATATTTATCACTCACTTGATGCACCCATAATACTCCTAAGTAACATGGGAGTGAATTGGTGGTGTATCCACTGGGTTTACGTGACCGAGTAAACTCATCCCATGATAATCTAATAATTGTAGGTGATTACACTGGTAGAGTAGACACCGACTATCCAGATCCCGTCGAAGCCAATTTCATTGATCCCGCGGATGTTGACTATTAGGAGCCTTAGGAGGGCGACACCGCAGAGTACTAGGAGGACCACAATGCTGATTTTGATTCGGGCACCGGGTATTGACATTTTTAGACTCAGTACTGAGTTGTTTGATATTATCATTATTGATTCTACGCTTTCTTTTATCAGATTTATCTCCGACTTTCATTATTATTTTATTGGTGTATTATTTAGGTTCATTACTGTTATTCTATTATTTATGACTACTTTACATTCCACTTTTACGTATTAGTTTTCACGGATTTTGTGAAACCAGACTTGCGAGATAACTCTGATTAAGTGTATATCAGCTTACAATATCCGGGATATGTGCGGGTCATAACTTGAAATTCTACGCCCTTGGGATGGGGTAGAATTTCACGTAATGACAAATCTGCCGAAATATAGTAGCGATTCCGGCATAAGAAAGGCTTCAATCAGATCTTCAAACCCCAAGCAATTCTTCAATATTTTGCCTCTCAAAGTGTTCACCATAGTTTCCTCTCTTGAAAACTCTTTGAAAGCATTACAAGAACCCTAGAGAAAATCTTTTGTTAATATGCTTCAAAACACATTAGGATACTTGACCTAGAAAATCTTCTATTTCAACCAAGTATTCAAAATTGCAGAACTGAATCTGCCTAGAATCGATCGATCGACGTTAATACCTTGATCGATAGAGTTTAGGTCATGAGCAACCCAACATTAAATGTTCAGATCGATCTATAGACTTTCCAATCTTGATCGATCAATTTCCACCAGTGAGCAGCCTGATGGAACCATGCGTTGGGATTAAACCTTATTCAACAATCTCCACCAAGGTTTCATCCACAACCGCACCACTGCCCCAACCGGCATCAACATCGTTGACAAGTGTTAATCAAGTTTAGGCAATACCCAAACTTATTCTGTGTAGCCGATTTAATCAACATATTCACTGCATTCTCTTTGATAAGTGCAAGTGCTAAAGAAATCATATTCTTAAACTTTTCAGGACGTTTCTTCATCCTTACTGACCTTCTCAAGGTAGTCTTAATCGGAGCTAGTACTTGGGGTTGCAAGTCTTGAGAAATTGTGTCATCAAAATCTTTATTATCTTTCTCATCTTGCTCATGTCTTTCAACATCAACTTGTACCTGAGGTTCACCAGATAACTAAAATTTATCTTCTACCTTTTTCATCGGAAACTCATCTTCGTTGAAAGTAATATTCCTTTCAACTAGCACTTTGTAAGATTGTGTATCCCACAAACGATAACCCTTGACTCCATCATCATAACCAATCAAAACGCACTTATTTTATTTTAAATTCAACTTGGATCGTTCACTTCCTGAAGTAATGCATAAGCCACACATCCAAAGACCCTCAAGTGAGAGTAGCTTCCTTGTCTTCCATACTAAACCTCATCTACAGTTTTAGAGTTCAATGTTGTTGAAGTTGACCAAGTAAAATGCTATGTTCACTACCTCTGCCCAAAACCTATGACTCAATCCGGAATGATTAACATACACCACATTTTTTCTAATAGTATTTTGTTCATCCTCTCTGTTAAGCCGTTTTGTTGAGAATTTTCAGGAACTGTTAAGTGCCTAACAATCCCTTAATTTTCACAGTAAGCTTTCAACTTTGACGATAAATATTTCTCACTATTATCTGATTTGAAAATTTTCACCTTTCTGTCTGTGTACTTTTCAACCATACTCTACCACTGTTTGAATTTTTGAAACACATCCGACTTATTTTTAATAGGATACACCCAAACTTTTTTGGAGTAGTCACCTATGAATGACAGAAAGTAGTTGGTTCCACCTACTGAAGTAACTTTAGCCAACCCCCATATATTTGAATGTTTGTAATCAATCAGCCCCTTCGAAGTATGCTTTTCAATGAAGAAACTAACTTTCTTCTACTTTCTGAAGATACAATCTTCACAAAAATTCAGTTTACAAGTTTGAATGTCCAAAATCGCCTTATTCTTTATGAACTCTGTCAACCCACATTCACTCATGTGATCAAGCCTTTTTATGCCAAAAATCTGAGAGATCCTTGGAATCATTCATAGCCGCAACCACTGCCACTAAGTGTGTTGTCTAAAAAAGTATACAGACTCTCCATTTTTTACCTTTCATCAAGGTCATAACACCACGTACGACCTTTAGTTTTCTAAATTCTAGGGTAACTCGACATCTTATCTCATCCAATACCACTAACGAGATTAGATTTTTCTTTAGATCAGACACATCCTTAACCTCAGTGAGAGTGCGAACACAACCATCAAACATTTTAATTTTGATAGAACCAATACCCACTGCTTCACATACACTGTCATTCTCCATCAAAATCGTCCCACCATTGGCTACCTTATACTGGTAAAATCAATCCCTGTACGGACACATGTGATACGATGCCCCTGAATCTAGGATCAATCTACCACCAAACTGACTAGAGCCTAACAATGCACACAATAGGTCTTCATCGAAATCCGACTTAGCAACACTAGTCTGTTGCAAAGTCCCTTCATCACCCTTATCTTTATTCAATCTCTGTTTATAATATTTGACAATATGTCCAGATTGCATACAAAAGTAACAGATAATATCCTTTCTGTCACCCCTTGATTTAGACCCGCTGTTTCCTCTCGCTGATTTATTATCCTCTATGGATTTGTCTCTTTTGCGATCATGGTTCCGACCCCATTCGCTCAAGAGACTAATTCCTTTAGAGTTAAATTCGGGTTGTTTTCTCAATTCGTCGAAAAAATGTGTAACAGCCACTTCTTCGATGACAATAGTATCTTGATCATGAATTAAAGTGGTAACAAGGTACTCATAAGATGTAGGCAATGAGGTGAGCAAGAGAAGTGCGAGATCTTCTTCAAGTTTTATCTCAGTGCTCAATAGTTTACTAATAATTTTATTAAACGAATTCAAATTGTCATGAATACGCATACTAGCCTTTATATGAAGGGTGTGAAGTTGCTTCTTTATTAAGAGTCTGTTGGATGACTTTGTTATGTAGAGATATTTCATCTTTTTGTACAGATCTACAGTCATCTTCTCGTGAAGAACGTTATACAAAACTTCATCAGACAAACACAATCGGATAGTACTTACGACTCTCTTTCTAATAGAGATTCACTCTTCATCAAACGTCCCTGTCTTCTTTCCTATCTCCTTTTCAAGTAGGGCATCATCAATGTCTTATTGGACAAGGAGATCTGTGACCTTGACTTGCTACAAAGCAAAGTTATTCTTCCCTAAAAACTTCTCTATCTCAAATTGCACATTCAAGACATTCATCGCCATTGTAGCGTAAACCTCACTTTGATACCACTTGTTAGGAATTCTACCCAGTCTATCGAACTCCTGATGTGATCTAAATTCGTACTAAAGTCTTAACCTATTGTAAGTGCACAATTGAAACTACATCACTAGTATAAGGTCGTTCTCATGAGGAAGTGATTTCTTCTATATAGCTTCATTTATTCTAAACCGTATATTTGTCTTTTAAGATCCTAAACTACTGGAGAAATATGAATAAAGAATGGTGTGTTTAAAACTAATTAGGAAAAATAAATCTAAATCCTCCTTCCAAATTATGGTTGTCAATCACAATCCTTCAATGCTCGGATATTTACAAAATTAAAATACCGTTACACTGTATTTCAGTCCTATAGAATTTGGGCATCAATCAAACACTAAAATTCTTTCATATAGATTTAATCTAATCAACAATCTTCCTAGAATTTGGGCGTCAATCAAAGTCAAGAAAATTAAACATGGAAAATTAAAAATCGTTACACTAATCTACAAATTTCCAATCTGAGTCGTTAATTCAAATAAAAAACTTTTAGATGTTTATAAAGTAGTAAAAGTACAGGAAAATAAATCTAAGCTAGAAAGCAATAAAAAGATCTTTCACCCTCAGTCACAGGCATCAATTGCTCCTGAGAAACTACAGATACTCTACTCTATTCTTTCAGCTCCCATTTGCCGTCGTCAATTGCTCTCTAGAAACCTTGGATATCTAAACTAAACTAAACTAAAGTTGATCGGAAGAAAACCCAACCTCAGTTATCAATTGATGCTGAGAGTTTCTTTGATGATTCTTCTCCTATGTCGAGCTCTCTTATTTATAGATCATAAGGAGTCGGTTTACAAAACTTCAAATTCTAATTAAAGAAATTACTAAAATAAAATCTTTCCTAATATAACTCTAACTCCTAATTTCATCTTTCCTTCTTTTGGGTAGTTGATGCGCTCTGGATTGTTCCTTCTTTTAGCAACAGTAGAGATCTTTAGGAGTCTTTCTTCTCAATCTTCTCAGATCCGTGAATTGTCAAACTTCTAATTTGAATAGTCTTCTAATTTTGTGCATGGCAATATAGTGCTCACATGATCAGCAGTAACAAGGGTCTTTACTCTGTAAAATCGTAAATCACGATTTTCTCTTTTCAACTCTTAACTCTTGGTACGAATCTCTAGTATGAACGATCGCAATTCTCTTTTGTATCGCACTACGGTTGAAGTATAGTTTGAAGAATCGTAAATTACAATTTCTCATTTTCTTTTTGGCTTCGTTCAATCACAAAGTACGATTTTTGGCTTTAAATGTGACGACCCGACTCTTCCAATCCCTCAGGTATAGGAAAGGTCAATTCGCCAACCTATCAGTTGAACGATAAGTCGGACAAACGAACCACATATCAGAGTAAAACACAATTAATATCTAATATTAAAATAAATACGAAAGCGAAAGGTAAAAAAAAGAACCACCGATGATGGCCGACCATCACCGAAACATGATTCATAACAGTAAATAAAAGTTGTTAAATCATAATATCCAATAAAATGGGCCCACAACTCTAAGTACAAAACTCTCGCCAAAAGCAAACAATTAAACTAGATCCTAAGCTGGACAATACTCCTTAGGAGGAACCTCAGGCTCTTCCTGCACGAAATGGGGATCGATCTGCAACCTCGCCACGTCCAAGACTGGACCTCGTGATTTAGTCGGAGTGAGCTAACCAACAAAGCTCAGTAGAAAAAAGACATCAACAACATTATATTTTAACTAACATGGTTTCAAAACATATATCGTAATATAACATGTCAAAACAGATATGCAGATAAAAGATGAAATTTAAGTGCAAAAAATCATATGTAGAATCAATTTCTAAATAGGTGAAAATAGATTCAAGAATAGATGCGAGGTTTCAGTGTCTTAGTTTCTCTAACTTCTATATGCAAAGTTCAGTAATTCATGACTTAATTCTCAACTTAAAATACCTCCCGAGTAAACTATATCTCGAGAGCAGGAATATAGCCGATCGGAACCCCTACCTTCCATCGTCGTTCATGAACCCTTTTTCAGGATGTAACAAGCCCCTATGTCATGAGGAAAACTTGTGCCAGGAAGATGTTCAGGAATTTTTTGAGGGGTCATTCAGGTCAATCATAAAATAGATATAGATATTAATATAAATCAGATGCATGTTTCTTATACATAATTCAGATTCTTGATTTCAGATTTTCAACTTTTCAGGGTTTTAAGAAGATTCAGGTTTCAGGGTTCAAGTAGATTCAGATTTTTAGTTTTTCATATCAATTTCAGTTTACAGATGTGATTTTAATGGCATATGCAAGTTCAAAGATTCTAATTCAAAATATCCATGCGAATTAAAATAAAATGCGGTAGTGGTGAGATTCTCCTACCAAAACTTGGAGTTGCGCGAAGTCAAACAAAATCCTATTAATTGCCTCTCACCTTTAATCTATATCACAAACATATGATGATTCAAGATTAACTCTAATCACTAATAATTTAGACCCATTTAAGAGTTTCCTCAAAATTGAGTCGAAACGGGCAAGTTTGTGTCAACATAGAATTTGATGTAACCTTATCCTAAATGTTTGACCTTCAAAACGATTGATCCATGAGTTTGTCAAAACACAAAAGTTGTAGAGTTTGCTATTCTCTTTCCAACACAAAATGAATCATGTCAATCGAAGTTCGGAGTAAAAAGTAATGGATAAAATACTAAGACAGTATCGGAGTTCACAGATACCTCGCGTGAGCGAGGGCAGAGAACACCTTTTTCGAGCATATGACTTCTAAGTCAAATTTCTGGTGCTTCCTCGCTCGAGTGATGATAATCCTCACTCGAGCGAGCTACAGCGACCCTTCACCTCGTTTTCACCCGAATCGAAACCGACACATTCCCAAAATAAAACCCAAGTTTAATCTATTGATTTTAAACCTTAAACTCAATCAAAATCACACCTTTAATCTAGGGTTCCACGCTTTGAAATGAGTCACACAAACGGAGTTTTGAAATAAAATCGGTGGATTTCCTCGATGATTCGTGTCGCGATCTATCCCTACTCATTCACCACGATCTCAACCTCTCCCAAATAATAAAACGAATCCAAAATCGATCCAAGCTCGCCCTAGGATCAAGGGTTTCAAACAAAAAGAGGGGTTTCAAAGAGACTGGTTTACAAATGAATCACCCTCAAGGAATAGCGAGGGCACGATGAGTGCGGAGTTTGCACAGGATCGTATAGTCCAACTCTCGCCTAGGGTTTTCAGTGGATGGGGGTCTCGTTCCCTCTTTCTCTCTTCTAAACAAAACCCCAAACCTAATTACATACGGGAGAAACTAATCCCTCTTATAATGAGTTTGCTCATGGTGTAAAGGACACACACAAACTTGTGTGTGAAAACTTCTAATTCTATAACTCAAATCCGGTGTTGAGCGGCCACACCGAGGCCGGTGCACAACTTTCGCACGAGGGTCGAAACAAGCTCTAAATTAAAATCCATTTGCACAGTTCCACTTAAATAATAATCCAAAACACATGGCGACATTAGTCGGTGAGCCAAACGCGTAAATAGGGTCGGTCTAATTCGGGTAAAAATACGGGTCTTTATATTAAACAGGGGTCGAATCATCTTTTATGCTTGATCGTCTTTCTTACTGCTTTATGAGTTCCTTTGGACGAAGATTAACACTTTGGTTCTCTTTTCTTGTTTATTCATAATATTTGTATATCATCAACTTGTTAGTAGTAAACTGAGGTTAATTATCACTAAGTTAAGGGTGATAAAATGATATATTCTGTGACTGATCAACTTTCGATCGTGATGAATGCGAAAAAATAAGAAGATGCAAAAGAACAATCACACACAACACAAAAGATTTACATGGTTCACTCAATCGAGGGCTACGTCCACGGGAGTATATGCACTATTTATGAACGTTTATAATGCACACTCTCTCTTCTCTCTAGTGCAAATTCAATCAAGATCAAGCACGATCTTTTACAGCTAACGTGCTGTAAAAACATAAGGACGCAGTCCTTCAAAAAATAGAGAAGAGATTTGCTAAAATATAGTAGCGATTTTGGCACAAGAATGACTTTAATCAGATTTTCAATCCCCAAGTAATTCTTCACTACTTTGCCTCTCAAAGTGTTCACCACAGTTATCTCTCTTGAAAACTCTCTCAAAGCAATACAGGAACCCTAGAGAAAACCTTTTGTTAATAGACTCCAAAACACATTAAGAAACACGACCCAGAAAATTTTCTATTTTAGCCAAGTATTCAAAATTGCAAAATTGAATCCACCCATAATAGATCGATCGACTTTAACATCTCGATCTATTGAGATCAGTTTGTGAGCAACCCAACATTAAATGCTCATATCGATCGATCAATTTTCCAATCTCGATCAATCGATTTCCACCAATGAGCAGCCTGATGGAACCATGTGTTGGGATTAAACTTTATTCAATAGGTGCAACCCTTTTGAAATTCTCTTTGGTCCTCTAATCAATACAAAAATAAGGGGTTTTAGCGACACTTGCTATTAAGGCATTTTTTGATAGCGGCAGGACTAATAGCGGCAGTTTTTGGTAGCGACAGGACTAATAGCAGCAGTTTTTTGTTAAAAAAACTGCGTTAATAATCTTATTTTTTGTAGTGGATGCTCCCGCCAAAATGAAACTTTTCACTTGGAAGATCCTTAATGGTTGTGTCTACTGATGATAACATGAAGAGATTGAAGATCCCATTGGTCTCTCGTGTCCCCTTTGCAAGAATGATTGTCAATCTATTTCCCACCTCTCTGTTAATTGTGAGATCACTTGGGGGTTTGGAAGAAGTTCTCTTGCGCTATTTGCGGTTTTAGTCTCATAAATTATCAAACTCCCTGAGCCCGTTTCATTGCTATCACAAAGTGAACCAAGTTGGGGTTGATTTGGCTAAAGTGCGTGTTTGAAATTCTCATAGTATCTATTTTCCTCATTTCATTAATCTTCCATGCTCCTGTTAGAATAGTCTGACATTGTCTGTTGGGGTTGATTTGGCTAAAGTACGTGTTTGAAATTCTCATAGTATCTATTTTCCTCATTTCATTAATCTTCCATGCTCTTGTTAGAATAGTCCGACATTGTCTGTTGGCTTGGAGGTCTTGGGCTTAGAGGTCTTGGGCTATATATATTCTGGGCACTCCTCATCTTACAAGCCGGTTTGTAAGGTGAGGAATGCCCAGATTATATATAACCCAAGACCTCCAAGCACACAAGCAATTTGAGACTATTCTGACACGTCCTCGGAGAGAAATACCTACTTTGATACCAGTCCATTTTTTAAATCTCCCACCTTTAAAGGTAATTTTGATATTAAGGTGCATATTTATGGTTCTGGGGGCATTTAGATAACTAAGTTTTAAGTACATTGGTTTGTTATATATTTAAAATTGGGGTGGATTTAGAAAAGTAACATTAAAGGTAGGAAGATTTTAGAAACTTTTCTAAAACAATTAAAAAAATCCAAAGCATTTGAGTTAGGTCGGATTGGGGTTGAGGTACACCATCTGCTGACGCTACTCCTAACTAATTATTTATTGTAAAATATGTAATAGCCCGAATTTTTATGCTCGGAAATCCGTGCCATCAGGATCATACTCTGGATGATCCCCAGGACAAATCACAGAGTGTCTGCTCGTCTAGCGAAAATTAGAGTAGACATTGTCCAGTAGTGGCAGATCGAGTCATCATATATGGCTTCAAAAGAGAGAAGAAATAAACAGCACACACACATAAATATATACATATATATATATATAAATATCAAAAGAATATACATCCTCAAAAAGGAACCAAGAAGAACCACTGGTGATGGACATCCATCACCCAAACAATGGTTCCTGATAGTGGTTTCTATAGAATGTATAATAATACAAATAAAAATATCTATAGAAAGTAAATATAGAAAGTGGCCACCAGGCACACAATAATCTAGAGTATCATACAAAAATCCCCAAAATAAATGACATCTAGTACCCAGACTAAGGATAAAAACCGTCTGCCTGGACGTCAGTATCCTCCTCCTCGGCCTCAGCCTCTGGATCAGGCTGGTAGTTAGGGTCGCTCTCTGTGCCGGGAACTCTAGCCTCATAACCTATTTGTAGAAAACAGGGTGAGCTAACCATCTAAGCCTAGTAGAAGAATTTCAGTTAAAATTGCATCTTAATTGTAAAACATGGTTGCAGAAGATATTGACAGAATTGAACAGATGCAAGCAGATGTTTAAGATATGCAGAATTTATCAAAACAGGCAGAACTTATTAGAGTTTACAAAATATGATACATACAGTGTTTAATGACTTAGAATAGTAAACTGAAGTAACTCCCGTGAGTATAGCACGTGGTAGCCAGATTTGGTCCGATGGGTAATCCCGACCATCATTGTTCACATGAACAATTTCAGGAATGCAATAACGCCTCAACTATGGAGTGCAATTGTGTCAAGGATTTCTAAGAAGATGCACAATTGTGCCAGACACGGATATACCGCCGACTCAGTGAGATTCGTCAGATTAATAAACCTCAAATCACATGTAGACATATTATACTTAACGAAAATCATATGACAGATGACAGGTGTCAGATAGCAGGAGTCAGATATAACAGAGTTGTCACACATATGCTAAACATGACTAAAAAGTAAAATTCAGACTATGCTGTCGAATGCAGAAAATTTGGAATCTATGAGATCAAGAATAAATGCAATCTTAGTTGAATTCCCCTACCTCAGGTCAAACCTTTCTAAGCAAATTCAAAGCTTTTCTGAATGTTAAGGTCTGATCCTAGACTATAAATATAGTACACTAAGTGTCAAGGATGCTAGAACGTCAACTGGCGCGGTGTCCAGTAGTGTTCAACTTACAAAAACTGAACAGGCAGAAAACAGGGGTGATTAATCGATCAACACCTTGATTGATCGAACAATCCTCTTCCTTGATTGATCAATGACCTCATTGATCGATCAATCCCCTCCAAATACACACATGTAACAAGGCTAATTGATCGATCAATAGCCTCTATTGATCGATCACCTCCTCTCATTGATCGATCAATGCTTCAATTGATCGATCAATAGATCCTTACTCTTCACACTTGACAAAGGAAAATTGATTGATCACTAGCTTAGTTGATCGATCAATCTATCTCGTTGATCGATCAATGACCTCATTGATCGATCACCAACCTAAATTTTCAAATTTTCCTCTTCCTGTTCTCTTTCTCACTTTGTACAGATTGATCGATCAATGCCCTTATTGATCGATCAATTCATGCCAAGGATCGATCAATACCCTTATTGATAGATCAATCTTTGCCATTGATAGATCATTTTTTCTGTGATCGACCAATCCTCAGAATTGATCGATCAATTAGCAAATTGATCGATCAATGCCTCTCGGGCACAGAACTTCCAGAAAGGAGCCTCCACTGTTCTCCTATAAGACTTATATGAATTGATCGATCAGTAGCCTCTATTGATCGATCAATGCCTCTCATTAATCGATCAATTCAGTATTGATCGATCAATAATGACAGTTCTCTGTCATTAATGGAGGTCACCTATTTAACCTATTTTAACCCATTTTTCATTTATGGTTTCTATCAACCATCTATACACACCTATACGCAGTATAAGAGGCTTTAATTTTGCCCTTCTTAAATGCAAAGACTTACCTCTATTTGGGCCCTTTCGGGGTCTTGGCAAATGAAATCCGAGAAGGATTCGGATCCGGGATTTGGGATTCGTCACCCCCTTCACTCGAGAATGGCAATTTGCGGCTCCGCTTCGACACGTGGCGACAGCACACCTTCTTGTCGATCTGACACGACGTACTAACATCGATTTCTCATTCTCAAATCAAGTAATCACAAATCTATGTTCTCTCACACACATTTCTTTGAAGAACCAACTAAACCTTCTTCTCCTAGCTTAGGGTTTATCAGATACAGAAACAAGAAGAAAGAGGAGGTGGAAGATGAACATCCCAGATCCCCTTTTCCTTCTCTTATAAGCTAATGAAAGTCTCTGATATTTCAGTTTACTCCCTAAGCCTGGCTCTGGTGTAAAGCGCTTACACAGTTCTACAGCGTATCACGCCTCATCTAAGGTCTGATACGACTCAGACTCGTACAAGAAGTCACACATGACTTCATCTAATCGCGGATTAATATGATTTATAATAATATTAATTTAAAATTTAAATTATGTCAATTTTTATGCCGAGCATGCTTATCAAAATAGTCAGGTTCCTGTTCAGAATTTTAGGGTCATTACATTATCGCCCCCTTAGGAATTTTTGTCATCGAAAATGTCCGAGAGGTTCTGTCGTGGTTTAGCGAAAACAAGCAGACTAAGATATCATGCGAAGAATAAAAATGTAGGCAGAACAGAATTTAGATGGAAAGCAGAGTAATATAGATACAAATACAATATGAAAAATAAAAAGATTTAGAGAATAGTATAGTAAATACCTGTCGGGACGTCGGATGGTCCGGCCTCGTTAGGGGCAGGTCGACTGGGGCGGGGTGGCGGTGTACGGTAGTCGTGAGGGTCCACTGTATGCTGACGTGCATGAGCAATCATCGGCGTGGATGTGGTGGTATACAAGTGCTGCATGACGAGCTCGTGCATGCCCTCATGGTAATCCAGTCGACGATGAATCTGACGCTGGAACGCCTCCATCCCATCCAACCGCTCGTGTATACGTCGGATACCCTCCACAAGCTCACGAAGCATCGCTACGACGTTCACTATGGAAGGAGGGGGATGTGATGTGGTGGGATGAGGTGGCCGACGTGGTGTGGTGGGGACAGGGCGAGTAGACACCTCGGGCGGAGGTGGCTGATCAAGTGGTGCCTCCCCCTCTCCAAGTACGTGCTCGACGGGCGCCGCACCCTCTACAACGGCAGGCTCAACGGGCTCAATGGCTCCCTCCTCTCCCTCTAGTAACTGCCTGACCAGAAGATTGTAACTCTTGGTCCAGTCCTTGAGGTGGAAGACCTTCGTGTTGTTGACCATCCGTGGCTCACTAGGAGCCAAACTATACACCTTGCGTAGAGCAACATATTGCTCCACCATCTTTGTGATCAGGCGAGCGTAGGGAATCTGTTTCTTGACCCCAGTCTTTATTTTCTCTGACATCAGGTCCTTGGCATTTAGGATGCCATCAATGACTAAATTTGCCACAGAGAAGCAACGATTCTCAAAGGCAGAAAAGAGTGCCTGTTGCACAACGCCAGCCCGTGAGGACTTGTGCAAGAATGGGTTCAGTGCACACTTGATATAGGTATCAAGCATCCACAATTGGTCAGGTAACTGGGCACATGTGATGGATTGCCCTTTCCCATGTTGACCTTGGGTCATCTTGGTGACCATGTTGGGAAAAGGGACGTCTTTAATGTATGGGGGCCCTAATCCATTGGTTTCGATGTAGACCGACGTGCATTGCAGGGCAGCCGCTACATGAAATTGGTTAAATTTGTACTCAAACCCGTCAATCGAAGTGACGAGTCGATGTCGACTATCACCCCAACGAAGGTTTTGGAAAAAGAGCCTCACGATTTGGGGGCAATAATGATCGTGGAGTGGCTCGAGTAGGGGTTTCAACTCGAGCTTCTGAATGTATCCCATGGCCCAAACTATCTCGGGCCGATCCTCATAAAGTGTAGAGGCGAATACATACTCGGGGAGGAAGGTTTTGGAAGTCCACCATGGGTTGGGGACTTCGCGCTCAATTTGGGATGTGTGGAAACACGTCCGCAATAGGTGCCACGGGTGGCACAATAGGTTGGGGAATGGGTTCGGGGGGTGGTACCAAAGCACGAACCCGAGACGTCGGAGTCTTATGCAAAGCGTTCTTCATTCGCGGTCCCATGGTTAAAAAACAAAAAAATGCGAATAGAAAAAGCTTTAAGAAAACTAAAAAGGAGGGTTTTACTGATCGAATGGAATGAAATCCACTCGAATCACGTGAAAGAAGAAGTCGGATGGCCGCAAAACACGTCGGAAGGAAGGTGGAACGATAGGAATAGAAAACCTCTTGATCGATCAATCGCTCGCGCCTTACAAATGAGCATTTGAAAAACCCAAACACCACTTGAAACCCCATGATTGATCCATCAATGCTCTTATTGATCGATCAATAGAGCATTTAAAAAGCTCTAACTCGATACATTGATCGATCACTAACTTATTGTTGATCGATCAATGACACATGAATTGATCAATCAATACCTTTATTGATCGATCAATGAGCAAGTTCAAATACTTGCTCCATAACTTTGATCGATCGATGCAACACGAATTGATCGATCAATGCCCTTATTGATCGATCAACCAACCTTGGTGATCGATCAATACCACCAAAATTGATCAATCAATACCGAAATTGATCAATCAATCAATAAATTTTAAACATAATACCCTAACTAGTGTTGATCGATCAATGCACTTATTGATCGATCAACCATCAAAGGTGATCGATCAATACCTAAATTGATCGATCAATTATGTCAGGAAGTAATTTCTTAACATACTTGTCTCTAGTTTTACTAATGCGGACCAACCGCATTGTAAGAATGAGGGTGTACTTTACCCTACATAGGGCACCCGTACAAGTAAAGCATGCACACACATCAATGAATGTAAACCGACCCGTGAAAGTACCTTAGACGTTAGGTAAACAAGTGCGAGTACTACTTGCAGATCTCAGTTGCGCGTTCCAAAGTAGCTTCTGAAGTTGAATGATTTCTCCACTTTACGAGTATCAGTGAAATCAACTTGGTCCGCAAAACTTGATCTCTATGATCCAAAATCGCGATCGGTTCCTCAATCACCGTCAGGTCCTCTTGCAACTCAATCGGCTGGAAATCTAAGACGTGGGTCGGGTCGCGCACGTAGCGTCGTAGCATAGAAACATGGAAGATGTTATGCATGCTCGCCAACTGTAGTGGCAAAGAAATCCTATACGCAACTTTGCCAACCCGTCCGAGTACCTCAAAGGGACCGATATATCGAGGACTTAACTTCCCTCGCTTTCCGAAACGCATGACGCCCTTGGTTGGAAAGATCTTCACAAAGACCTTGTCTCCGACCTGAAAACAATGGTTAATTCCATAGCCAATCATTTTAACTAGAAAATAGTAAATTTCTTGAACGCATCGAAGTATACCTGAAACTCGATGTGCGTTCGATGGAGATCGGCATAGCTCTTTTGGCGACTTTGAGCAACCCTCAATCTTTTGTGGATCAACCGAACTGTCTTGGTTGTATTGTCAATGATATCAGGTCCCAAAACAAGCTTCTCACCGACTTCTTCCTAATTTAAAGGAGATCTGCATCGTCATCCATACAAGGCTTCATAAGGCACCATCCCAATACTCGACTGATAGCTGCTATTGTAAGCGAACTCGATCAAAGGTAAATGCTAATCCCATGAGCCATGAAAGTCCAACATGCATGCACGCAACATATCCTCTATGATCCGGTTCACTCTCTCAATCTGCCCATTTGTCTGAGGATGAAACGTTGAGCTGAACTCTAATTTAGTACCAATGCCTTCTTGAAATCGTCGCCAGAATTGTGACGTATAGAGCGAATCTCTATCACACACGATACTGATGGGTATGTCATGTAACCGAACTATCTCCTTCATGTACAGCTCTGCAAGCTTATTAGCTGTATATGTAGTCCGATACGGCAGAAAATGTGCAGACATTGTCAGTCGATCTACAATGCCCCAGATGGCATTGTTCTTTGTCAATGTGCTCGACATTCCTAAGATAAAATCCATAGAAATGGCTTCCCATTTCCACTCTGGCACTGGTAATGGTTGTAATAACCCTGTTGGATTCCGATGGTCTACTTTCACCTGCTGGTAGAGCAAACTTCGAGAAATATAATCCGTAACATCTTTCTTCAGTCCTCTCCACCAAAAACTTCCCTTGAGATCTTGGTACATCTTGGTACTCCCAGGATGTATAGCATACGTAGACTTGTGCGCTTCCTCCAAAATTGTATCCTTCAGATCCTTATTATCAGGTATGCACATTCGATCTCTAAATAGCAAGGTAGCATCATCCTTGATGGAGAAATCAGGTCTGATCTCACTGATCACATCCTTTCTAATGGCCATAAGCTCATCATCAATCATCTGGAGCTTACGCATGTTATCAAACAACGTGGGCCGTATCACGATAGTAGCCATCAATGCTCCTGAACCTTTGACATCTATTAGTGTATCGTACAAGGCCAGGTCCTCAAGTAGATGCCACCTCTACACTCTGGTGATAAGATATGACAACTGAGCTGAAGACTTCCTGCTCAAAGCATCCACCACAACATTGGCCTTCCCAGGGTGATACTGGATGGAACAATCGTAATCCTTTAAGAACTCCATCCATCTGTGCTATCGCATGTTCAAATCCTTTTGGGTAAACAGATACTTGAGGCTTTTGTGGTCGGTGAATATGTCAAAGGTCTCACCGTATAAGTAGTGCCTCCATATCTTCAGAGCAAAAATCACCGCTGCTAATTCCAGATCATACGTAGGATAATTCTTCTTGTGTTCCTTGAGCTGTCTAGACCCGTACACAATAACCTTCTTATGTTGGTTGAGGACACAACCCAAACCACTGTAAGATGCGTCACTATAGATAGCGAAACCCCCTTTGCCCGAAGGTATAACTAGCACTGGTGCTATAGTCAGACGCATCTTGAGTTCTTGGAAACTCTTCTCACATTGATCAATCCAATCAAACTTAGCATTTTTCTTTGTGCGCTGAGTAAGCGGACTTGATAGCTTGGAGAACCCCTCTATAAATCGTTGGTAGTATCCTGCTAACCCAAGAAAACTACAGACCTCAGTTACCGTTCTCGGTTGTTCTCAATTTACAACCACTTCAATCTTTGTCGGGTCGACCGTTATAGCCTTAGCAAAGACGATATGGCCCAAGAAACTAACTTGGTCTAGCCAAAACTCACACTTATTGAGCTTTGCATACAATTTATGATCTCTGAGGGTTTGTAAAGTCACGTGCAGATGTCCTTCATGCTCCTCCTTTGTCTTGGAATAGACAAGGATATCATCTACAAAGACAACCACAGACTTATCCAAGTGTGGTTTAAACACTCAGTTCATCAGGTTCATAAAAGACGCAGGAGCGTTCGTTAATCCAAATTGCATAACAAAAAATTCATAGTGCCCATGTCTGGTTCTGAACGCCATCTTCTCGACATCTTCTGCTTTGACTCTTAGCTGAAGATAACCCGACCTCAAGTCAATCTTCGTAAAGGAACTCGCTCCTTGTAACTGATCAAACACATCATTGATTCTAGGGAGCGGGTAACGATTCTTAATCATCAACTTGTTCAACTACCGATAGTCAATGCATAGACGAATTGAACCATCCTTCTTTCTGACAAATAATACTGGTGCTCCCCAAGGAGACACACTAGGTCGAACGAACCCTTTGTCAAGCAGTTCTTTAGTTGCTCCTTTAACTCTTGTAATTCTGCTGGAGCCATGCGATAAGGAGCCTTAGATACTGGTTCAGTACCCGAAACTAGATTTATTGCAAACTCAATCTTCCGAGCTGGGGGTAGTCCTGGTAAATCCTCAGAAAATACATCAGGATACTCACATGCAACATGAATATCAGATATCACATTAGTCTCTTCTCGTTGCTCTTGTAGGAAATCCATATAACCACTACTTCCATTCTTCATCATCTTTTCAGCTCGAATGGCTGATATCAATGGAGCTACCTTAGACTTCATCCCGAGGAATCTAAATGACCTTTCCTTTGGAGGACGAAAAACTATAACCTTCCTAAGGCAATCGACGCTCACATGGTAAGCGAATAGCCAGTCCATTCCAAGGATGATGTCAAAACATTTCATATCTAGCAAAATTAAATCCGCCAGTGTCTCGTGATCTTCTACCAACACAATCACTGATTTACACACTTTGACTGCATTCACTGAACTTCCCGTAGGAATAGACACAGTCAAGATAAACTCTAAATGATCAGGAGTGACGCTCAATTCTTTCGTAAATTGAGGCCTAACAAATGAGTGTGTAGAACCTGGGTCTACCAAAACTCGTGCTTGGTGAAAACAAATATCACATCGCTGATATACCTTCAGCTCACTTATAATTCAGCCACAACAATTAAATCAAGTGCTTACGACGTGTATGTATAATGTGCATTATCATCATCAATATTTAATCAAAATAATTCTACTTTACTACTTTCTAGTCCATCGTACTAGATAAATAATCTCACTTAAAATTTAACCATACCTTGTATGACATCATTCGATGTCAGAGCATCGGTCGCGGTAGCAGCATACGCTCGACCTTGAAACACAGGTCGGGATGATCTCTGTGTAGACACTGATCCGAACCGCTCCTTGCCGTCTTTGCTCTCCTCTGGGCAGTTCCTGACCAAGTGGCCCATCTTGCCACACCTGAAGCACGCTCTCGTATCCCTCCTACAATCTTCTGTCTTGTGTGGTTTCTCACACTTTGCACATGATACCGCTGGAGTGAATGACGAGACCCTCGAAGATCCTTGGACTACTGATGCTCCACTATCAGAAGAACCAGACGGTCGGAATGGTCTGGAAAATGCAGGCACTGCTGTTCTTTGGTACGAACTCGGCCCTAAAGAAATCGCTGGTTGGGAGTGTGTAGGGTATTTCGGAGGTCTGGAGAATCTAGCCCTCTTGTTTTGCTCAGGGTCTTGAGATTGCCCCTGAAAAAACCTCTCCCAGCTTTACTTGTCTTTCTAAGCAAACTGCTTCTGGTTTTCCTTCTCTGCTATGAGAGCCTTGGCCATAACTCTCTCATATGTCTCTATTTCCCACATGGCGACATCTTTCTAAAGGTTTTGCCTTTGGCCGAGCTAAAATTTATGTGCTCTCATAAGCTCAGTGGCTACATGCTGGGTGCGAACCTAGCCAGTCAATCAAACTCAACACCGTACTCTCTCACTGACATCGTACCCTGCTTTAGCTCTATGAACTTCACCTCCCACTGGTGCCTCACTATTTTCAGAAAGTACTTGTTGTAAAATACTTTCGTGAACTCCTCCCAGGTCCATGGAGTGTGAGGAAACTCTCTCGCTCGATTTTGGGACATCGACTTCAACCAGGGTCCGGCATCACCATCCAATTTGAAAGTGGCCCAGTGCACTTTCTCTACGTTATTGCACTGAAGCACTTCAAAAAGTTTCTCCATCTCCTCTATCCAACCCTCGGCCTCTATGGGATCAATCTGACACAAGAAGTTAGGAGGTCTCATTCTCCTAAACTCTGCGAATCAGCTTGACTGGTGAGGTGGTCTAGCTACTTGCTGATTCAAAGCAGCAGTCTGCTGAGCGACATTGGTAGCCAAAGCTTCCAACACCTGCTCCATTCTACCCTCGTTGCCTCTTCTTCCTCCTCTCGGTCCTACCGGAATTGCATTTATATCCGATATGAACTCCAATCCCCGCGATGTACCAGCAACATCGGGAATGTCTTGCAAATGGACCTCTCTCTGGCCTTCTCTGCTGCCGCTGTGTTTGCTTCTGAACTTAGGGCCCACACTAGACTGTCATTGTGAAAACAATAATATTGATTAGTACATAGATTGTGAAAATAATTCGACTTGAACCCACAGTTCAACCTAAAGCCTAGGCTCTGATACCAACTGTAACAACTTTGATTTCTACGCTTGAAAATCCGTGCCATCAGGATCATACTCTGGATGATCCCTAGGATAAATCACAGAGTGTCTGCTCGTCTAGCAGTGGCAGATCGAGTCATCATATATGACTTTAAAAGAGAGAAAAAATAAACAACACATATATATATAAATATCAAAAGAATATACATCCTCAAAAAGGAACCAAGAAGAACCACTGGTGATGGACATCCATCACCTAAACAATGGTTCCTGATAGTGGTTCCTATAGAATGTATAATAATACAAATACAAATAAAAACATCTATAGAAAGTAAATACAGAAAGTGGCCACCAGACACACAATAATCCAGAGTATCATACAAAAATCTCAAAAATAAATTACAACTAGTACCTAGACTAAGGATAAAAATCATCTGCCTGGACGTCAGTATCCTCCTCCTTGGCCTCAGCCTCTGGATCAGGTTGGTAGTCAGGGTCGCTCTCTGTGCTGGGAACTCTAGCCTCAAAACCTATAATTGTTGTAGAAAACAGGGTGAGCTAACCATCTAAGCCTAGTAGAAGAATTTCAGTTAAAATTACATCTTAATTATAAAACATAGTTGCAGAAGATATTGACAGAATTGAACAGATGCAAGCAGATGTTTCAGATATGCAGAATTTATCAAAACAAGCAAAACTTATTAGAGTTTATAGAATGTGATGCATACAGTGTTTAATGACTTAGAATAGTAAATTTAAGTAACTCCTGTGAGTATAGCACATGCTAGCCAGATTTGGTCCGATGGGTAATCCCGACCATCGTCGTTCACATGAACAATTTCAGGAATGCAATAATGCCTCAACTATGGAGTGCAATTGTGCCGAGGATTTCCAAGCAAATGCACGATTGTGCCAGACACGGATATACCGCCGAGTCGGTGAGATTCGTCAGATTAATAAACCTCAAATCACATGCAGTCATATTATACTTAACGAAAATCAGATGATAGATGACAGGTGTCAGATAGTAGGAGTCAGATATAACAGAGTTGTCACACATATGCCAAACATGACTAGAAAGTAAAATTTAGACTATGCTGTCGAATGCAGAAAATTTGGAATCCATGAGATCAAGAATAAATGCAATTTCAGTTGAATTCCCCTACCTCAGGTAAGACCTTTCTAAGCAAATCCAAAGCATTTCTGAATGTCAAGGTCTGATCCTAGACCATAAATATAGTACACTAAGTGTCAGGGATGTTAGAACGTCAACTGGCGTTGTGTCCAGTAGTGTTCAACTTACAAAAACAAAATAGGCAGAAAACAGGGGTGATTGATCGATCAACACCTTGATTGATCGATCAATCCTCTTCCTTGATTGATCAATGACCTCATTGATCGATCAATCCCCTCCAAATACCCATATGTAACAAGGCTAATCGATCGATCAATAGCCTCTATTGATCGATCACCTCCTCTCATTGATCGATCAATGCTTCAATTGATCGATCAATAGATCCTTACTCTTCACACTTGACAGAGGAAAATTGATCGATCACTAGCTTAGTTGATCGATCAATCTGTCTCATTGATTGATCACCAACCTAAATTTTCAAATTTCCCTCTTCATGTTCTCTTTCTCATTTTATACAGATTGATCGATCAATGCCCTTATTGATCGATCAATTCATACCAGTGATCGATCAATACCCTTATTGATCAATCATTCTTTCTGTGATCAATCAATCCTCATAATTGATCGATCAATTAGCAAATTGATCGATCAATGCCTCTCGGGCACAGAACTTCCAGAAAGGAGCCTCCATTGTTCCCTTGTAAGACTTATACGAATTGATCGATCAATATCCTCTATTGATCAATCAATGCCTTTCATTGATCGATCAATTTAGTATTGATCGATCAATAATGACAGTTCTCTGTCATTAATGGAGGTCACCCATTTAACCTATTTTAACCCATTTTTCATTTATGGTTTCTATCAACCATCTTTACACACCTATACACAATATAAGAGGCTTTAATTTTGCCCTTCTTAAATGTAAAAACTCACCTCTATTTGGGCCCTTTCGGGGTCTCGACAAATGAAAATTTGAGAAGGATCCGGATCCGGGATTTGGGATTTGTCACCCCCTTCACTTAGGAATGGCAATTTGCGGCTCCGCTTCGACACGTAGTGACAGCACACCTTCTTGCCAATCTGACACGGCGTACTAACGTCGATTTCTCATTCTCAAATCAAGTAATCGCTAATCTATGTTCTCTCACACACGTTTCTTTGAAGAACAAACTAAGCCTTCTTCTCCTAGCTTAAGGTTTATTAGATACAGAAACAAGAAGAAAGAGGAGGTGGAAGATGAACATCCCAGATCCCCCTTTCCTTCTCTTATAAGCTAATGACCTGAAATATCTCTGATATTTCAGTTTACTCCCTAAGCCTGGCTCCGGTGTGAAGCGCTTACACAGTTCTACAGCGTATCACGCCCCATCTAAGGTCTAATACGACTCAGACTCGTACAAGAAGTCGCACATGACTTCATCTAACCACGGATTAATATGATTTGTAATAATATTAATTTAAAATTTAATTTGTCTCAATTTTCATGCTGAGCACGCTTATCGAAACAGTCAGGTTCCTGTTCAGAATTTTAGGGTCGTTACAAAATATATCCGTTTTTACAATAAATAGGGCACGCCTCTGTTGTCCATCTTAATTCCACTAATTTTTGAAGCATTGTCCCTACAATTCTTAAGTGCCTTCTCTCCTAAGTGATTATTTAGCGTGAAACATATTTTTTATGGTTAGAACCTTCTCAATAGTCATATGAAACATATCATCACAAAAAAAAAAAAAAAAATCATGTGAAACAACTGTAATATCTTAAAAAGTAGGGTACCGGTTTTTGCAACCTATGATTTGGTCAACGGTTTTAATGGTGAAACCATCAGTTGCGAAGACCGATTCTTCGGTTGCAAAAAAGCCGATAGTCAAAATAAAATATAAAGAACATGGAAATGTAGGTCCTCCTCTCTCTCTCTCTCTCTCTCTCTCTCTCTCTTTCTCTCCAATCTTTTGATCCGATGACCTCTCTCCTTCTCTCTCTGCAATCTTTTGATCCCGTGACCTTGGTAAAATTAAGGCAAATTAAGCCAACTTTTGAGCAACAAAACAACCCGGAAGATTGGTATCTCATCTTATTTATATGCTATTGATTGAGAGATTTACACAAGCAACAAAAGAGAGAGAGCGAGAGAGAGAGGGAGCTGCAAGCTAAGAGCATGAAGTGCCAAGAGAGGCCAAGAATCATTTTAGTTCCCTACCCAGCACAAGGACATGTCACTCCCATGCTCCAATTATCCCTTGCACTTCGCGGTCACGGCTTTGATGCCGTAATCGCAAACCCGACTTTCATTCACGATCGTATTGTCTCTCAATCGAGTGCTGAGGACGACATTCGTTTCACACAAATTCTTGATGGAATGGAAGACGACAAGCCACACGACTTCTTCACTATCCATCGAGCAATGGAGAACAACATGCCATCCCATTTCAAGCGCCTTCTTCATAATTTTAAAAGGGACGGCGGCGGAGTTGTGTGTGTGATTGTGGACTTATTGGCTTCTTGGGCCATCGATGTTGCAGGGAGCTGTGGTGTTCCCACAGCTGGATTTTGGCCTGTGATGCTGGCCACTTATCACCTGATTTCGGCTATCCCGGACATGATCAGAGTTGGGCTAATCTCCAAGGATGGTAAGATTTCTTGTTTTTCAAGAATGGCTATTGAAACTTCATTATAATTAACATTGGTATTGTAAGATTATAAGTATTTTGACTTAAAATAATGATTTACTGATATTGCTGGTTTTTGACTTAAACTAATGTTTTGATTATCAGATTGCTGGAAATTAGGACAAAGTTCTCCCTTTATTATTTAGAAGATAGTTTAATGTGGGATTGAATCCATATCTAAACTGTAAGTGTTGACAATATCCTTTCCAATTATATATATATATAGAGAGAGAGAGAGAGAAAGGGTCAGAGATATGCGCTTGGGCATAGAGGTATCTCCTTCCGTCAGGTATAGTTGTTTGTGCTACCTAGCTAGTACATACTTTATCTACCACTGTTAGTAGGAAAACTCCGTTGTGCCTAACCCACATTACAAAAAATAAGACTATTAGCGCAGCCAAAAATTGCCACTATTAACAAAAAAGCTGCCACTTATTATTTTCATAGCCTTTAATAATTTTGTTAATAGCAGTAATTTTGGGCTGCAAAAATCTGCCACTAATAGTCTTATATTTTGTAGTGCCGGATTAGTGTAATTGCACTTTCCACATGTCTGCTCCCCATTAGGGGGACGTAGAAATGTCTCTATGGGTTCAAACAATTCAAACCAACCATGGGGCGTTCGGTTCGAATTAGTTGGGGTTCCTATGGATTCAATCCGAGGATTCAGGTTTTACGGCAACTTGCTCAAGGACGATCAAAGGCCACCCATATTAGGCATCCAAAATGTGGTCAAAGGGGGGAAAATTCAATGCACCAAGATGTGAGGTCAGTACCAAAACTTTGACCACAGTTTTAACTACCAAAAAAATATATTAAATTTTTTTTTTTTAAATCACATGCCACATGACACATGATCCCAAAACGAGTATTGTTTTGGAATTAAGCGGCATGTGATCTAATTCGAACACAACCTACCCTAATATGAGTTCAAATCTGTTGTCATAATTTCCATATATATATATATGCATTTGAATGCATGAATTATCCGGCCATTTGAACCAATTGGGCAGCACATGACACCCAATCCAAGAATCAAGTGCCGCGACAACTACCCAAGGTTGATCAGGTACTCTCTAAAACTATTTAGAAAACATGTATTTATCAACCCTTGAATCATTGGTCAAAGGTATGAAATTTCAATGCATTATGTTCAAGCAACAAACTCATAAATTTTGACTCATGATTTAATAGGCAAAAAGTTCAAATATAAATTTTACTTTTCAAAAAACATGGGTAACTTAGAGGAGTGGTGGCTCGCAATCACGTGTCCTCGAAGGTAATATTTTCCCGCAACGGTTCAAGTATTATTTCAATACATCATCTAAGGGTTCAACCAGTCTCCTAGCCTATCTTCAAAGTAAAGCTAATGGTAACAGCCTCACAGGTCTACCTTGAAACATACTTGCGCATTGTAGCAACGGTATGACATATCTGGCAAGAGACAAATAATTTCATCCGAGGAACATCCTTATTAGAATTAGTAGTCGCGTACAATTAT
Organism: Chloranthus sessilifolius; assembly: GCA_021018995.1. Taxonomy (NCBI): domain Eukaryota; kingdom Viridiplantae; phylum Streptophyta; class Magnoliopsida; order Chloranthales; family Chloranthaceae; genus Chloranthus; species Chloranthus sessilifolius. Next base: position 18,733,926 of record CM037596.1, read on the forward strand.
TCACACCTCACAAGACTGCTTTCTCACCTCAATAAAGAAAAATAAAAAAAATAAAGTGGGGTGTGAGCTTTAAAAGAGTTCTCGTTTAGTGGGGGTTCCTCAACACTGGGGTGAGAAAATAGTCTCATAGGGTGTGAATAACGGTACCCTTAGTAGTGATATCAAAAGCCGGTTTGAGGGACACAATCTGAAAGATGGAGATACTGAAGATGTAACGACCCTAAAATTTTGAACGAGAACCCAATTACTTCGATGTGCGTGCCCAACACGGAAATTGAGATAAATTAAAAAATTATAAATTAATATTATTGGAAATAATATTAATCCGTAGTTAGGTGAATTCATGGGTGACTTTTCGTTTAAGTTCGAGTCTTGTAAGACGTTGATGCAGCATGTTACGCCGTAGAGACCGTGTAAGAGCTCCACACCGGAGCTTAAGTCTAGGAAAAAATGGAAACATCAAAGATATTTCATTTTGGCAGCTTATAAGGGAAGGAAGAGCTGGAATCTCTCTCTACCCTTCTTCTTCTTGAGTTCTAGAAATCTGTAGCTGAGAGGATTGGATTTTAAGAATCCTTCCGTGTGAAAATAAACAAAAGAGAGAACCTAAGGTTGTGATTACTTGAGCTAGGAGTGTGAGATTGACGTCTACACGTTGTGATTGTTCGATTAAGAGGAGTACTATCTCTGTGAGTTAAAGTGAAGCCGAGCATCTGCTATTTCGGGTTGTGATGACGACGAATTTTGGATTTCAGAATCTGAAACCCTCTTCGGATCGCTGTGCCGAGAACTCGAAAGGGCCATCAAATAGGTGAGTTCTGAAATTAATATAGGTAAGATTTGAATACCATAAATGTGTAGAATAGAAGAGTAGAAATGGTTGTTGGAAACCATTAAAGATCAAGGGTCAAAATGGGTCAAAACAAGTGACCGCCATTAATGACAGAAAACTGTCATTATTGATTGATCAAGGCAGTGAATTGATCGATAAATACTGGGATTGATCGATCAATTTATATAAACAACAAATGGGAACAGTAGGGTATATTTATGAAAGTTCAGTGCCCGATGGGCATTGATCGATCAAATTGGGTATTGATCGATCAACATTAGTAGCAGATCAATCACAATAAAGTGATCGATCAAGGACAAAGATTGATTGATCAATGAGGACTTTGATCGATCAATGGGAGAGATTGATCGATCAATTTGGACATTGATCAATCAAATTTTATAAGTGAAGTGTGGGAACAGGAGGAGGGAAATTTGAGTTTTAAATTGATTGATCGATCAATGGGAAGATTAATCTATCAATGGGGTGGATTGATCGATCAAACAAGGGTGTTGATCGATCAATTTTCCTTTGTTAAATCTGAAGTAAAAGAGGCTATTGATCGATCAAATGAAGCATTGATCGATCAAGGTTGAAGATTGATCGATCAATCAAGGAGATTGATCGATCAATTTTCCTTTGTCACCTATGAGTTATTTGAGAAGTTGATCGATCAATGAGATCATTTATCGATCAAGGAATGGATTGATCGATCAAGCAAGGATAATCACCCCTGTTTTTTGCCTGTTTTGATTTTGTGAATTAAACACTACTAGATATTGTGCCAGTTGATATTCTGACATCCCTAACACTTAGTATACTATGTTATGGTCTAGGATCAGACCGTGATGCCTTAAAAAGCTTTGAATTTGTTTAGAAAGGTCTGACCTAAGGTAGGGGAATTCAACTGAAATTGTATTTATTTTTTATCTCATAATTCCAAATCTTCTGCATTTGACTGCATATTCTGATTTTTCTTTCCAGTCATGTTTAGCATATGTGTGAAAACTCTATGATATCTGATTTCTACTATCTGATCCTTGTTATGTATGATATGTCTGCATGTAATTTGAGGTTTAATAATCTGATGAATCCCATCAACTCGATGGTATATCCGTGCCTGGCACAATCGTGCATCTGCTTTGGAAATCCTCGACACAATTGCACTCCTTATTTGTGGCATTATTGAAATTCTAAAATTGTTCATGTGAACGACGATGGTCGAGATTACCCATCGGCCCAAATCTGGCTACCACGTGCTATACTCATGGGAGTTACTTAAGTATACTATTTTAAGTCATTAAATATTGTATGCATAACATCCTATAAACTCTGATAAGTTCTGTCTGCTCTGATAAATTCTGCATATCTGACTCTGATAAGTTCTGTCTGCTCTGATAAATTCTGCATATCTGAACATCTGTTTACATTTGTTCAATTCTGCCAATATTCTGTAACTGCTTATCTGTCTGAATATCTTCTGTAACCATGTATTACAATTAAGATGCAACTTTAACTGAAATTCCTCTACTGAGCTTAGATGGTTAGCTCACCCTGTTTTCTATAACATTAATAAGTTATGAGGCTAGAGCTTCTGGTACAGAGAGCGATCCTGACTACCAGCCTGATCTAGAGGCTAAGGTTGAGGAGGAGGATACTGATACCCCAGCTGACGAATTCTATTAACTGTCTGAGTATTAGTTTGTACTTTTTTAGTTTTTGTACTGAATTCTAGATTATTGTGTGCCTGGTGGCCACCGTCTGTACTTATTATTATAGATATTGTATTACTTGTATTATTATACATTCTGTAGGAACCACTATCAGGAACCATTATTTTGAGTGATAGATGTCCATCACCAATGATTCTTCTTGGTTCATTTTTGGGGATGTATATTCTTTTGTCTTTATATATATGCACTATTTATTTCCTTTTCTTTTAAAGCCTTATATGATGACTTGATCTACCACTACTGGATAGTGTCTGCTCTGATTTTCGCTAGACGAACAGACACTCTGTGATTTATCCAGGGGATCATCCAGAGTATGATCCTGATGGCACGAATTTTTGGGTGCAAAAATCCGGGCTGTCATAGTTGGTATAAGAGCCTAGGATTTAGGTTGAACTGAGGTTTCATGTCAGATTATTTTTACAGTCTATGTACTGAACAATGTTATTGTTTTCACAATGACAGACCAGTATGGGCCCTAAGTTCAGAGGCAAACGCAGCGGAGGTAGGGAAGGATATAGAGAGGTTCCTTTGAGAGAGATCCCCGATGTTGCTGGTACATCGCAGGGATTGGAGTTCCTATAGGATACAAATGCAATTCCGGTAGGACTGAGAGGAGGAAGAAGAGGCAACGAGGGTAGAATGAAGCCGGTGTTGGAAGCTTTGGCTACCAACGTCGCTTAGCAGATTGCTGCTTTGAGTCAGCAAGTAGCTAGACCACCTCACCAACCCGACGGTTTCACAGAGTTTAAGAGAATGAGACCTCATAACTTCTCTGGTCAGACGGATACCACAGAGGCTGAAGGTTGGGTTGAAGAGATGGAGAAATTGTTTGAAGTGCTCCAATGCACAGATGTAGAGAAAGTGCGCTGGGCAACATTCAAACTAGATGGTGATGCCGGACCCTGGTGGAAGCCGGTGTCACAAGACAGAGAGAGAGAATTTCCTCACACTCCTTGGACTTGGGAGGAGTTCACTGAGAACTTCCACAACAAGTACTTTCCAAAAATAATGAGACATCAGTGGGAGGTGAAATTCATTGAGTTGAAACAAGGTGCGATGTTAGTGAGAGAATATGGTGCTGAGTTCGATAGATTATCCAGATTTGCACCATAGCACATAGCCACTGAGCAGATGAGAGCTCGTAAATTTCAGCTTGGCTTGAGACAGAACCTATAAAAGGATGTAGCCATATGGGAGATGGAGACGTATGAGAGTGTGATGTCTAAAGCTCTCATCGCAGAAGAAGAGAACCAGATGCAGTTTGCTTGAAGAGACAAGCAAAGCAGAGAAAGGTCGTATTAGGGACAATCTCAGGACCCTGAGCAGAACAAGAGGGTGAGATTCTCTAGACCTCCGAGATACCCTACACACTCCAGACTGACAATATCTACAGGGCCTAGTTCATACCAGAGGCCAGCAATACTTGCATCTTTCAGACCATTCCGACCGTCTGGTTCTTCTGGCAGCGGGGCTTCGGTAGCGCAGGGATCTTCGAGAGTATCATCATTCACTCCGGTCCTGTCATGTGCTAAGTGTGGGAAGCCACACAAGACAGAGGACCGTAGGAGGGAGACTGGGGCATGCTTCAGATGTGGCAAGATGGGCCACTTGATTAGGAACTGCTCAGAGGAGTGTAAAGAGAGCAAGGAGCAATCCGGATTAGTGTCTATACAGAGATCTTCTCGACCTGTGGTTCAAGGTCGAGCATATGCTGCTACCACGATTGATGCTCTGACATCGGATGATGTCATACAAGGTATGATTAAATTTTAAAGTGAGATTATTTCTTTAGTAGAATAGACTGGAAATTTATAATGTAGAATTATTGTTGATATATGTTGATGACAATGATACACATTACACATACACGGTATAAGCACTTGATTGAATTGTGTCACTAAATTATAGGTGTGTTGAAGGTATATCAGCGTTGTAACATTTGTTTTCATAGAGCATGAGTTTTGGTAGACCCAGGTTCTACACACTTGTGAACAGGCCTCAATTTATGAAAGAATTGAGCGTCACTCCTAAACATTTAGACTTCATATTGACGGTGTCTATTCCTACGGGGAGTTCAGTAAATACAGGCACAGTGTATAAATCAGTGATTTTGTTGGTAGAAGATCATGAGACGATGGCAGATTTGATATTGTTAGACATGCAAGGATTTGACATTATTCTTGGAATGGACTGGCTATCCGCTTACCATGCAAGCGTCGATTGCCTTCGAAAAGTTATAGTTTTCGTCCTCCAAAGGAAAGGTCATTTAGATTCTTCGGCGTGAAGTCTAAGGTAGCTCCGTTGATATCAGCTATTCGAGCCAAAAAGATGATGAAGAGTGGATGCAGTGGCTATATGGCTTTCCTGTAAGAGCAGCGAGAAGAGACAAATGTGATATCCGATATTCATATTGTGTGTGAGTACCCTGACATGCTTTCGAGGATTTACCAGGACTACCACCTACTAGGGAGATTGAATTTGTGATAAATCTAGTTCCAAGTACTGAGCCAGTTTCTAAAGCTCCGTATCGGATGGCTCCTACAGAATTGAAAGATTTAAAGGAGCAACTGCAAGAACTGCTTGATAAAGGGTTCATTCGACCTAGTGTGTCTCCTTGGGGAGCACCAGTATTGTTTGTCAGGAAAAAGGATGGTTCGATGCGTCTGTGCATCGACTACCGGCCATTGAATAAGTTGATGATTAAGAATCATTACTCGCTTTCGATAATAGATGATCTCTTTGATCAGCTTCAAGGAGCGAGGTTCTTTTCAAAGATTGACTTACGAGAAGAGGGCGTTCAGAACTAGATATGGGCACTATGAGTTTTTAGTTATGCCATTTAGATTGACTAACGCATCTGCGTCTTTTATGGACCTAATAAATCGAGTGTTTAAACCACACTTGGATAAGTTTGTGGTTGTCTTTGTAGATGACATTCTTGTCTATTCCAAGACAAAGGAGGAACATGAAGGACATCGGCATGTGACTCTGCAGACCCTCAGAGATCACAAACTATATGTAAAGCTCAGTAAGTATGAGTTTTGCCTTGACCAAGTCAGTTTCTTGGGTCATATCGTCTCCGCTAAGGGTATAACAGATGATCCGATGAAAATTGAAGCAGTAATAAATTGGGAACAACCAAGAATGGTAATCGAGGTTCTTAGTTTCCTTGGCTTGGCAGGATACTACAGACGATTTGTAGAAGGGTTCTCCAAACTATCAAGTTCGCTTATTTAGCTCACAAAGAAATATGTTAAGTTTGATTGGACTGATCAGTGTGAGAAGAGTTTCCAAAAACTTAAGATGCGTTTGACTACAACATCAGTGCTAGCTATACCTTCTGATAGAGGAGGCTTTGCTATCTACAGTGATGCATCTTACAGTGGTTTGGGTTGTGTCCTCAACCAGCATAAGAAGGTTATTGTGTATGGGTCTAGACAGCTCAAGGAACACAAGAAGAATTATCCTACGTATGATCTGGAATTAGCAGCGGTGATTTTTACTCTGAAGATATGGAGGCACTACTTATATGGTGAGACCTTTGACATATTCACCGACCACAAAAGCCTCAAGTATCTATTTACCCAGAAGGATTTGAACATGCGATAGCACAGATGGATGGAGTTCTTAAAGGATTACGATTGTTCCATCCAGTATCACCCTGGGAAGGCCAATGTTGTGGTGGATGCTTTGAGCAGGAAGTCTTCAACTCAGTTGTCATATCTTATCACCAGAGTGTAGAGGTGGCATCTACTTGAGGACCTAGCCTTATACGATACACTAATAGATGTCAAAGGTTCAGGAGCATTGATGGCTACTATCGTGATACGGCCCACGTTGTTTGATAACGTGCGTAAGCTTCAGATGATTGATGATGAGCTTATGGCCATTAGAAAGGATGTGATCAGTGAGATCAGACCTGATTTCTCCATCAAGGATGATGGTACCTTGCTATTTAGAGATCAAATGTGCATACTTGATAATAAGGATCTGAAGGATACGATTTTGGAGGAAACGCACAAGTCTACGTATGCTATACATCCTGGGAGTACCAAGATGTACCAAGATCTCAAGGGAAGTTTTTGGTGGAGAGGACTGAAGAAAGATGTTACGGATTATATTTCTTGAAGTTTGCTCTACCAGCAGGTGAAAGTAGACCATCGAAATCCAACAGGGTTATTACAACCATTACCAGTGCCAGAGTGGAAATGGGAAGCCATTTCTATAGATTTTATATTGGGATTGCCGAGTACATTGAGGAAGAACAATGGCATTTGAGTAATTATTGATAGACTGACAAAGTCTGCACATTTTCTGCCGTACCGTACTACATTTATAGCCAACAAGCTTGCAGAACTGTACATGAAGGAAATAGCTCGGTTACATGGCATAATAGTCAGTATAGTGTGCAATCGAGATCAGCTTTATACGTTGCAATTCTGACTGCGATTTCAAGAAGGCATGGGATCTAAACTGGAGTTCAGCTCAGCGTTTCATCCTCAGACAGATGGGCAGACTGAGAGAGTGAACCAGATCGTAGAGGATATATTGCGTGCATGCATGTTGGACTTTCATGGTTCATGGGATCAGGATTTGCCTCTGATCGAGTTCGCTTACAACAACAACTATCAGTCCAGTATTGGAATGGCGCCGTATGAAGCTTTGTATGGGCGACAATATAGGTCTCCTTTGAACTGGGAAGAAGTCGGTGAAAATCTCGTTTTGGGACCTAATATCGTGGACAGTGCAACCGAGACGGTTTGGTTGATCCGCAAGAGATTGAGGGTTGCTCAAAGTCACCAAAAGAGCTATGCCGATCTCCATTGAACGCACATTGAGTTTCAGGTATACTTAGATGCGTTCAAGAAACTTACGATTTCCTAGTTAAATCAGTTAACTACAAAATTAATATTTGTTTTCAGGTGGGGGACAAGGTCTTTGTGAAGATCTTGCCAACAAAGGGCGTGATGCACTTTGGAAAGCGGGGAAAGCTGAGTCCTCAATATATTAGACCCTTTGAGGTGCTCGGACGGATTGGCGAAGTCGCGTATAGGGTTGCTTTGCCACCACAACTAGCCAGTATGCATAATGTATTCCATGTTTCTATGCTACAGTGGTACATGCGAGACCCGACTCATGTGTTAGATTTCCAACCGATTGAGTTACAAGAGGATCTGACCGTTGTTGAGGAACCAATTGAGATTTTGGATCGTAAGGATCAAGTTTTACAGACCAAGTTGATTCCACTTATGCTCGTAAAGTAACATAATCATTCAACTTTAGAAGCTACTTGGGAGTGCGCCACTGAGATCTGTGAGCAGTACCCACATTTGTTTACCTGACGTGGAAGGTACTTTTCACGCTTTTGGTTTGAGTTCATTATTGTGATGGGATGTCTATGGTATGCTTGTAGGAATATTTTTACTAGAATATTCTTCTTGTATGGGTGCATTTTTTGAGGTATGTAAGGTCCTAAATTTAGAAATATAGCTCATTTGCTTTAAGGAAAGTGTTGTGATAAGAAATCACTTTGCTGTCATATTTGATCGATCAATTTAGTGAATTGATCGATCAATTGAGGTTTTGATTGATCAACACATGGGATTGATCGATCAATTGTGTTTGAAAATTGGTACTCAATTTTAGTGACTGATCAATCAAATTTGGATATTGATCGATCACTTTTGTGCATTGATCGATCAGTGAAGGTGTATTGATCGATCAAGGCTATTGAGCAAAGGCCTTGAACTTCAGTATTGATCGAGCAATGGGGGAAGATTTATCGATCAAATTTGAAAATTGATCGATCAACAAGGATATTGATGGATCAAGGCTATCGGATTAGGGCAGTTTAACTTGAGCATTGATCGATCAATCCTATCGTTTTAAGTAACGATTGGGGTTTTCAAAACCTCATTTGCACGATTAGGATTTCAATCGTTCAAAGAGGTTTTTCTTGCTTTTTAGTTCAAGCGATTTTTGGGGGGTGATTCCTGGCAATTGAGCTCCTTCGCGCGCGACTTTAGCTAGGATTTTGCTTAGTACAAACGGTAAACCCCATTTTTTTCCTTCATTTGTGGTTTTTATTCGTTTTTTGGGGCATTTTAGGCCATGGGACCGCAAACGAAAAACGCATCGCGTAAGATCCCCACATCACTGGTTCGACCATCCGTACCACCACCTGAACCCGTTCCCCAACCTATCGTGCCACCCGTGGCACCTATTGAGAACATGGTTCCACCAGTTCAAAACCCTCCATCGACCCAAATCACCTGCGAAGTCCCAAATCAATGGTGGGCTTCTAAGTCATTTCTACCCGAGTATGTCTTCTACTCTAAGCTTTTTGAGGATCGGCCCGAGATTACTTGGGCCATCGATTATATTAAAAAGCTAGGGTTGAAACCCTTACTCGAGCCATTGCACGATCACTATTGTCCCCGTATCGTGCGGCTTTTTTTCCAAAATCTCCAACGGGGCGACAACCGTCACCAGTTGATCACCTCCATTGACGGCTTTCAGTATAAATTTAATCAATTTCACGTCGCGGCTGCCCTACGTTTGCCTTCTGTATACATTGAAACCTGTGGCTTAGCGCCACCCTACATCAAGGACGTCGCATTTCATGACGTCGTCACCAAAATGACCCAGGGTCAGCAAGGATTAGGGCAATCCATCATGCGTGCCCAACTCCCTGACCGATTGTGGATGCTTGATACATATATCAAGTGTGCCCTCAACCCATTTTTTCCCAAGTCCGTGCAGAGTGGCATTGCGCAACAGGCGCTCTTCTCGGCTTTTGAGAGCCGTTGGTTCTCGGTTGTGGATTTGGTCCTCAATGGCCTCATAAATGCCAAGGATCTGATGCCTGAAAAGACCAAGGCTGCATCGAAGAAATAGATGCCTTACGCTCGCTTGATCACACTGATGGTCGAGCAGTTTATCTCGCTTCGAGAGGCCTATAGTTTGGCTCCCGGCAAGCCAATACTGACCAACAACACAAAGGTCTTTCGGCTCAAGGATTGGACCAAGAGTTATAACCTTTTAGTCAAACGATTACCCGAGGGTGAGGAGGAGGTTCCTTCCGTTCTGTAGGGTGCAGCGTCGGCGCAGCCTGCTGTTGAGGAGGGCACCGAACAGCCAGAGAGAGTTCCTAGTGAGGGAGAGGCCTAGCCTAATCAGCCACCTCGACCGACGGTACCTCCTAGACCTACCCCTATCCGCCGACCTGCCCATGCCTCTACGTCACGTGGACCTGCTCCTTCCACCGTGGACATGGAAGCAATGCTTCGTGAACTCATTGAGGGTAACCGGCGTATCCACGAGCAGCTGGACGGGATGGAGTTCCAAGTTCAAGTTCATCGCCGGCTGGATTACCATGAGGGCATGCGTGAGCTCATGATGCAGCACTTGTACGCCACCATGCCGATGCCAATGATCGCTCATGCTCGTCAGCATACCGGGAATCCTCGCGACTACAGTACCCAGCCACCTCGCCCCAGCAGACCTGCACCTGACGAGGCCGGACCTTCCGACGTCCCGGCAGGTACCTACTATGCTATTACGTGTTGTTCTTTACGTACTTATATCTGTATATTTATTTATTCTGCTTCCATATCATTTCTGTTATGCATGCATATTTATTTCCTGTGTCTTCTTCTGCTCGTTTTGCTTTCCTATGCATGCGTAGCCTTAAGAACACCCCTGTCATCTGACTACACCTCCCTGACATTTTCGATGATGAAAATTCCTAAGGGGAGGATAATGTAATGACCCTAAAATTTTGAACAACAACCCAATTGCTTCGATATGCGTGTCCGACACAGAAATCGAGATAAATTTAAAAATTGTAAATTAATATTATTGGAAATAATATTAATCCGTAGTTAGGTGAATTCATGGATGAGTTTTCATTTAAGTCTGAGTCTTGTAAGGCGTTTATGCAACGTGTTACGCCATAGAGACCGTGTAAGCGCTCAACACCGGAGCTTAAGTTTAGGAGAAAATAGAAGTATCAAAGATATTTCATTTTGGTAGCTTATAAGGGAAGGAAGAGCTGGAATCTCTCTCTACCCTTCTTGAGTTCTAGAAATCTGTAGCTGAGAGGATTGGATTTTAAGAATCCTTCCGTGTGAAAATAAACAAAAGAGAGAACCTAAGGTTGTGATTACCCGAGCTAGGAGTGTTAGATCGACGTCTGCACGTCGTGATTGTTCAATTAAGAGGAGTGCTATCTCTGTGAGTTAAAGCAGAGCCGAGCATCTGTTATTCTAGGTCGTGACGACGACGAATTCCTGATTTTCGAATTCAAAACCCTCTTCAGATCGCTTTCCCAAGATCCCAAAAGGGCCATCAAATAAGTGAGTTATGGAATTAGTATAGTTAAGATTTGAATACCATAAATGTGTAGAATAGAAGTGTAGAAATGATTGTTGGAAATCATTAAAGATCAAGGGTCAAAATGGGTTAAAATAAGTGACCGCCATTAATGACAAAAAACTGTCATTATTGATCGATCAAGGCAGTGAATTGATCGATCAATACTGGGATTGATCGATCAAGATTAAGAATTGATCGATCAATTTATATAAACAATAAATGGGAACAACAGGGCATATTTCTGAAAGTTCAGTACCCGATGGGCATTGATCGATCAAGTTGTTATTTGATCGATCAATTCTGAAGGTTGATCGATCAACATTAGTAGCTGATCGATCACAATAAAGTGATCGATCAAGTACAAAGATTGATCAATCAATGAGGACTTTGATCAATCAATGAGGACTTTGGACATTGATCGATCAAATTTTATATGTGAAGTGTGAGAACAGGAGGAGGAAATTTTGAGTTTTAAATTGATTGATCGATCAATGGGGTGGATTGATTGATCAAACAAGAGTGTTGATCGATCAATTTTCCTTTGTTAAATCTGAAGTAAAAGAGGCTATTGATCGATCAAATGAAGCATTGATCGATCAATCAAGGAGATTGATCGATCAATTTTCCTTTGTCACCTATGAGTTATTTGAGAAGTTGATCGATCAATGAGGTTATTGATCGATCAAGGAATGGATTGATCGATCAAGCAAGGACATTGATCGATCAATCACCCCTGTTTTCTGTTTGTTTTAGTTTTGTGAATTAAACACTACTGGACACTGTGTCAGTTGATATTCTGATATCCCTGATACTTAGTATACTATGTTATGGTCTAGGATCAGACCGTGATGCCTTAAAAAGCTTTGGATTTGCTTAGAAATGTTTGACCTGAGGTAGGGGAATTCAACTGAAATTGCATTTATTTTTTATCTCATGATTCCAAATCTTCTGCATTTGACTGCATATTCTGATTTTTCTTTCCAATCATGTTTAGCATATGTGTGAAAACTCTATGATATCTGATTTTTACTATCTGATACCTATCACCTGATCCCTGTTATGTATGATATGTCTGCATGTGATTTGAGGTTTAATAATTTGACGAATCCCACCGATTTGACAGTATATCCGTGCCTGGCACAATCGTGCATCTGCTTTAGAAATTCTTGGCACAATTGTACTCCTTAGTTGAGACATTGTTACAATTCTGAAATTATTCATGTGAACGACGATAGTCGGGATTACCCATCGGCCCAAATCTGGCTACCACGTGCTATACTCACAGGAGTTACTTAAGTATACTATTTTAAGTCATTAAATACTGTATGCATAACATCCTGTAAACTCTGATAAGTTCTGTCTGCTTTGATAAATTCTGCATATTTGAACATCTGTTTGCATCTATTCAATTCTGTCAATATTCTACAACTACTTATATGTCTAAATATCTTCTGCAATCATGTTTTATAATTAAGATGCAACTTTAACTGAAATTCTTCTACTGAGCTTAGATGATTAGCTCACCCTGTTTTCTATAACATAAATAGGTTCTTAGGCTAGAGCTCCCGGTACAGAGAGCGATCCTGACTACCAGCCTAATCCGGAGGCTGAGGTTGAGGAGGAGGAAATCGATACCCCAATTGACGAGTTCTATTAGCTGTCTGGGTATTAGTTTGTACCTTTTTTGTTTTTGTACTGAATTCTGGATTATTGTGTGCATGGTGGCCACCGTCTGTACTTATTATTATAGATGTTTTATTACTTGTATTATTATATATTCTGTAGGAACCACTATCAGGAACCATTGTTTTGGGTGATGGATGTCCATCACCAGTGGTTCTTCTTGGTTCATTTTTAGGGATGTATATTCTTTTGTCTTTATATATATGCACTGTTTATTTCCTCTTCTTTTAAAGTCTTATATGATGACTCGATCTGCCACTACTGGACAGTGTCTGCTCCGATTTTCGCTAGACGAGCAGACACTCCGTAATTTGTCCTGGGGATCATCCAGAGTATGATCCTGATGGCACGAATTTTCGGACGCGAAAATTCAGGCTGTCACAGAAGAAGCTGAAATGATTGTTCGAAAATGAAGCATAGATCTTAATTTTGTTTGGGAGTTTTTGGTAAAATACTTGTACATTACCTTCTCTTAATGAAAACTTGCTTTTACCGATCATAAAAATAAAAACTACCCTTCATATCACGTGTCAAAATTTTGAATTATATCCCAACCTAAATATGGTGTTTTGAAATTTTACACCTTTGGCCAAAATTTTGATAGTGAAAAATTATCTTTTTAATTTTCTTATTTTTAGATGATACTAGGTTGACCTTGAGCACGTTGACATGGAACTAGATATTTCCTTGGGTTGGTTGCCATGTGGCACCGAATAGGGTGGCGCGGGCTAATATGAACCAAAGATATATTTAACAAACAAACCACTTATCTGGCAGCTATGCCACCAACAAAAGTACTACTCCTACTTGGTGATTGTAGTAGTTAGATTATGAAAGATTATGTGGTGTTGCGCAGGAACTCCTAAACATAACATAAGGGTATGGTAAGGTTTCTACCAGGCCAACCCATGCTGTGCACCCAAGATCTGCCATGGCTAGTAGGAAGTCCCACTCAACAGCAATCAAGGTTCATGTTTTGGCATCGAACCCTTGAACGAACAAGATCCCTTCGATGGCTCCTTGTCAACTCCTTCGCAAAAGAAGGCAACGAAGATCTCCTACTGGATCATAATCACCGTATCGTTAATGTTGGACCATTGACCACACATACCATTAGGAACCCTACATTATGGGAAGAAGATGTGGGCTGCTTAGAATGGCTAATAAGCACAGCCCATGCACAGTGGTCTACGTATAATTCGGTAGTTGGGTCGGACCAATTGGGGATGATAAGGTCCATGAATTGGCAATTGGGCTCGAAGCGACAAGGAGACCATTCATCTGGGTGCTAGGGGAGGCTTGGAGGTCAGGTCTCCCAGTTGGGTATTTAGAGAGGGTGGCAGGACAGGGGAAGGTGGTTTCATGGGCTCCACGGAAGGAAGTTCTCAAACACAATGCTGTCGGATGCTATCTTACACATTGTGGGTGGAACTCGACAGTGGAAGCCATAGAAGGCGGGAAGCGCCTTTTGTGCTATCCAGTCTCGGGGGACCAGTTTGTGAATTGTAACTACATTGTGCACGTATGGGGTATCGGAGTTAAAGTAACGGGTTTGGGACAAAGAGACTTAGAGGAAGGTGTGAATATGGTGATTGAAGAGGGAGGAGAGATGCAAAAGAGGTTGATGGAATTGAGGGCAAGGATAATGGGGGAAGAGGGTAGTTTGAGAGCTGTTGCCAGTCTTACTGGCTTTGTGGATGCTGTTTACAACTCCACATCTGTAGATGAATTAGTCCCTTGTTTGAGTTCATTGTAGATAGGAATTGTACTAAAACTACTAAAAGTTTGTCCAGTTATTACACTTTTATCTATTTTAATTGGTGTTTGTATATTGATTGTTATAATGAGATTTCACCTTTGGGTATTTTTGTCATTTCACTTCAGTATTAATAGGGATTTAACCCTCAACATAATACTTTTTAAGCAATGTGAGACGTTTTTTTGGGCAAAACATCATATGAACTAATTGTCAATTTGAAAAACAAGCCCATCAAAGAACGACCAAGATTACTCTATAGGGACATCTTTTCGGAGTTTTGAGTGAAGTTGTGATAATGTTCTGCAACTTGGCTGAATTGGATTAGTAAAAATTGTACGTCAGAAGACAGCACGTGACTAAAAAGTGTGCTGGTGAGAGAATATTCTCTATTGGCGTTGGTGACCGGAGTCAAATCAATCCACTTTTAATCAAAGCCAACTGCATCTAGTTTAGGATGGAGATCATTTTTTCTCGGTTGATTGTCTAGAAATAGCGATGGAGATTATTTTTCAGTCGAATCTTCCACATAATCACTACAAAAAACAAGACTATTAGCGGCAGCCAATAACTGCCGCTATTAACAAAAAACTGCCGCTGATACCCTTGCCGTTAATAGTCTTAGTTTTTTTATTAATAGCACCAAAAAATTGCTGCTAGTAGTCTTATTTTTTGTAGTGAATAGATCTTGAGATCATGCACAGTCGGTCATATGTTGATTCCATGTGAAACACATTACCAAAAGTGACTTGAGAACCCTTCTCATGGTACACTCAAGATCATGGTCACTGTTGTAGGGTGCGTGCCATAATCTCAAAATCTGTTGAGCGGAAGACTGCAATGAAAATCGATTTCCATAATGTGATTCTTTGCATTCAATGGTTTTTAACTGTGAAAACCCATAGCTGTATGCAGACCAAATCTTCAGTTGCAAAAACTGATACCCATTAGTTTAAGGCTACCCTTTGCTAGGTATCCTAAATTAGAAGGTTAGGTCATCAATCGACTAATCTCTAGTCCTTTTCTAAGCCAAAATATATTTAAGAGGAATGATATAACATTACATAGCACCATTAATATGGTGGAACACCCAGATGTGCATCAGTCATAGTGGCCTATGTGTATGTGGCCGCCCATTTATTGTAGAAGGCTAATTGGTTGGTCACTTATTATAGAAGGGTAACATGTTGGCCACTACTTCAATATTCTATAGCCATAGACTCTTACATTAATGGGTGCATATGATAGATTACCCCCTTAATAGGTTAAGTAGATTAAAGTAATCTTAGCTTGCCTAACAAAATAGAAAATAGTGGTCCAAATGATGGACACATGCACCAAATTGATACCCAGGGATTGAACCTATATATGTTACTTATTCGCTCATTTACTTAGGGAATCACAAATTGAATATAGTGAATCAGTTTGCAGTTTAATTCAGATTAATTTGATGTGAGAAGTAAACTGAGTAGTTAATGTTGACTACTTGATTTTAAATCAAAACTTCAGTATTATAAGAAGGGGAGTTGAAACTAAGCCTCATCATGATTCTTAGGTTTTATAGATGATGGTGAACTGGTGGCCGGGATGATGATATGATGATGAACTAAACAACTGGCTGACCACAAATAGATAGAATAGGTAATGATTATGTACTATCCATCACCCGCGTGATCATAAGCATTTTTAATTTATTAAAGAGTGCAAATTTTATTTATATATATATTTAAAACTCATTATACCCTTACCTAATTGGGTTCGCTTGATAGTTGAAAATCTTGAATTACAAATCAGAATTCGAATCGAGTGAACCGGCAAATTAAGTAACTAAGAAGTAACTGTGGATAGAACACATTAGGCTTATTAACATTCTGTCTCTTCTCTCTCTCCCTCGTTGTCACTTCACAATATATGTAGGCATTTGTTTTTTTCACTCCCCCATTAAGTTGTGTGTTATTTTTTATTTTCTATTCTATGATGGTTTTGGACTGCCGCTTGTAACAAATAAGACTGTTTGGACTCTCGTTTTTCGGCCTTTTTAACGTAGTGCTTGACATATTAAAAAATGAGTTTGTCTATGATGGTCAAAATGCTCATTCGTGTAGGAAAAGTAGACCGCACGTCCACACATCCTTGTGGGCCATGCGGACTTTCGATGAACTGCAAAGTCGGCAGTCCATGAAAGGGTGTAGCTTACGATGTCCACCAGCGTAGACGGTCCCTGTCCATCAGAGACAAACCCTTAAAAGTTCAAGTACTTTTTTAGGGTATAAAACATTTTCAATCAAAAGGATGTTACTCCAAAGAGTTGATAATAGGGGACTCAATGGACTAGGTCGGGTAGGGTTCGGGTTGGACCTTAAACGGGTTGATTATAATCGGGATTTTTGGAACTAGCCCATATCAGGCCTGATTGTTAATCGGGTAGGGCTAGCCCATTTATTAATTCGGCTCACTTATATTCGGGCTAGGGCTAGCACAATAGGCCATAGGCTAGCCTGACAATTTGCACGCAACGTGACGCAATTGATCGGGCCGAGGCTTAAAAGGACTGATTATAATCAGCCTTCATGAAAATAGCTAGGGCTGCAATAGAGCCAAGCCAAGCTTGCTCGGCCCGAAAATGAGAGCTTTTGCTCTCTTAAGCTCGGCTCTAGAGCCAAAGGTGAGCTTTTTATTTAAAGCTCGGTTGAAGTAGAGTCGAGCTAGAGCTGAGGTTGTAAACCTCGGCCCGGCCCTGCTCGGCTTGATTAATAGTATATAATAATTTTATATATGATCAAATATATTATATATAATTTTAATTTTTTATTACGCCTTTCCCTTATAATAAGATTCATCTAATGGTTACTTTATAATGGATAAATATATAATAAATATATAATCCTTATGATTGTCTATGGAAGTTTGCTCTCTCTCTCTCTCTCTCTCTCTCTCTCTCTCTCTCTCCTCGGCCATTAAAGCTCTTTCTCACTCGTCGCAATGAAAAACCACTAGCACGACACTAGACCAACCAATCAACACCCACTACAAATAATAATACTATTAGCGCTCCAAAAAACTGCCACTATTAATAAAAACACTATTAAGACTATTAGCGGTAAGGGTATTAACGGCAGTTTTTTGTTAATAGCGGCAATTTTTGGCTGCCACTAATAGTCTTGTTTTTTGTAGTGACCTACAACTAGCACCTATGCTCTTAATCAATATTTAGCACATTAAATTTAAACACCTTCTTCTCCAATTGATTGGTTAATTCCAAAAGGACTAAGGGATTAGAAGATATTAGGGCTTTTATTTATTAAATTTTATTAAAGCTTCCCTCTATTAAAAAATGAGATGATGTTTAAAACAACATTAGGAAAAAAAAACTATAATAAAACTTATTTAGTTCGAAGCTTGGTTGGGTCCGACTCGAGTTCAATAGAGCAAAGCAGAGCTAGAGCTTGAAGGGTCTAAGCCAAGTTCCAGCTCGGCTCATATAAGGTAGAGCCGAGCTAGAGCTAACCCAAGCTCGAGTTCGACCTGGCTCGGTTGCTGCCATAGACATAGCCCATACCCGGCCAAATCATTAATTGGGCAGGGCCGGTCTAGCCCATTTATTAGTTGGGCCCACTTACCTTAGCCCATACCCAGCTCAAGGTGGGTCCAAGACACAAGCTAAACCGACAATTTCTACACAACTTGGCACAATTGATCTGGTTGGGCCAGGTCGGGCTAGGCTTAAACGGGCCAATCTCTATATAAACTTCTAAAATTAGACCATACTCGGCTCGACTTACTAATCAGGTTGGGCCAACCTATTTATAAATTGAGCTTATCTTCCTCGGCTCATACCTAACCCATTACAGGCCGGGTCAGGCACAAGCCCGGCCCATTGAAACCACTAGTTTGTATACGTACCCAGCCCGAGCACCACTCCATCCATCAACCTTGAAACATACCCAGATTTATTAGTGAAAAGAATACTTTCACTAATTTGCATGATCGTGCACTTCCCGAAGCTTGGCCATCATCTACTTAACAGTAATACTTTATCCCATATGTTAAACCCCAGACAAATCCTAGACACTGGCATAAGGGTAAAATGATAATTTCACCCTCCACGTCACCCCTAGCTTACCTAATAAAAAGAAGAAGAAAAAAAAAGGCGCATATGATGAACACATGCACCAAATTGATGCTTAAGGCTAGAACCTATGTTACTTAATTCACTCATTTTCTTAGTGAATGGTGAATTGGATACATAGAACAAGTTCGCAATCAATTGACGGTCCTGCCACTGGAGAGTTCACCTACTTTAGTTGGTTCTCATTCTCTTTTTTAACTCCCTGCAAAGGAGGATTTACCTGCTCTAGCAGCAACCTTCCTGCTCTCTACTAACTCCCTACAAGAGCAAAAAAAGTTTGCTCTGACAAGGAGTGAGTAGAGAGGAGGGTAGAATTGCTGAACAGGTAAATCCTGCATAAAATTTTGCTATCCAAGGAGTTATAAAGGATAAGGGGTACCTGCTAAAGCAAGTATCAGGATGTTACCAAAGAGGATGGGAACCTGCTTAAAAGGTAGACATTAGCTTTTTTCACTCTGATTAAATTAAGTTAGTTAGCTATCATTGTCTAAAGTCATGGTCTTTTAATGACTAAAGTTCAATTCATACCGCATAAAACGTTATTCTAGTGGACATCATCACTAAAAGTTAGGGTTAGGATTTTTTCCAAAATCGTCATATTAAAAAAATGAGTTTGTCTATGATGGCGGTGATGCCTACATGGAAAGAGGACACGTCTGACCATCCTTCTAGTGCATGGAAGGATGCAGTTATTGACGTCCTCCCACCATGGACGGTCCACCCATAATAGAGAATACTTTTAGGTTGTGTTTGCGCTAGCTCTTATAAGTAACTCTTCACTTGCTCTCTATAAGAGCTCATAAAGTCAGCTCTTACGGAGAGCAGGCAGAGAGTAGTTTTATCACTTAAAACAGTTCTCTGTCAAAGTAAATGGGGCAAAGAGCTGTGTTACCAAATATTAAAATAACTTCCCATCGGAGTCAAAGAGCGAAAGAGCCAACCAAAAGGCAGAATAAAGTATAGTTTCTATCCAAAATATGGTACTTAAAAGACTAGGTACAAGGTACATAATCCAAGCAGCTCCATTTGCCAACCTTGAAAAATGCATGCACTAACATATTAGACTGTCAAATTAGTGAAAGAATTGTTTTCATTGGTTTGTATGCACATAAATATTTGTGCACTTCCCAAGGCTTGACCATTTTGGTAGAGGAGATTGACCTAATGCTATGCTTAAGTCGACTACCTAATATTGTAGAATAGTTGTTGTGTAACTAGTTATCATAGGGTCAGTAGTAGGTAGCTTATTTAAGCTGTACCATTTGTTTTCCATTTCTTCTATTGACCCGATATACCTAGGGCATGTGTAAGGTATATAATCTAATAACAGAAGGGTAGGGTTGGAGTTACACAACTTTCAACCTTAATTTTATCCATTTCTTTTCTCCTTATTCTTCCTCTTCTCTCTTAACCTAACCCTAACCAAACCCTGATCACCATTAATACTATACACTTTAAATTTGTATCAAAGTAGGACCGTCAAGATTAAAAACTTTTGTTGATGACATCCTTGATCTAAGCTGACATTATCATTGTCAACTTAGATCACAGGAAATTGTTTGTATACTAATTGAACCTTCTCTGTACAATAGAAAAAAAGTTTAAGTAGTTTTCTTTGCAATTTTATCCTATAATGGGATACAAGCAATTCCACAATTTTTTCTAGATATTGAATTGGAATTCCAATGTGAGCAAGTTTATCTCTTGAACCTTTTGCACTTGAAGCCGCAAGTACTATTTTTGAAACAATTTGTTGAACTTCGGGGTTGCACGACTTTTTGAAACCTTGGTCTATGTGAGGATGTGAAAGGGGATAAACCTAGAGTTTGAAGCGGATTGAGACCTAGAATCTTTTGATTGTGACCGCGTAGCATTTGGAGCTATGTAGAGAAAGTTTTGTTATATATGCTCTTCAAAAACCTTATTGGGCAAATTACCAAAATTGTCTTCTGCGCTTATTTTAATCACCAAAATAATGAGGTTTATTTTTTATCACCAAAAAGTAGCAACACGAGCTGAATATGTTACTTCGAGATTAGTCTACCGAAGTGTGTTTTAGCCATGTCAATTCATTCCCTCCAAATTAAAAATTCTTCACGCTACTTCAGTGGGAATGCATTGACATTATAGTATATGCTTTGGGGCTAGCACACTGATGCTAGTTTTTATGCTGCGGGGCCAGCCCACTGAAACTGATTTTCAATTCACAACACGGATCGTCTAAACCCGTATCGTCAGACGCTTTCGTCATAAAAAATAAACCTTATTATTTTGGTGATTAAAGTACGGACACATTACTTTTTGATAATAAACCCAACCTTATTTTCTGCAACTATTTGTGAAATCAGGATTCCAGATTTTGTGTACCTAGGGTTTGAGTTGGTTTTCCCTCACTCATCATTTGAATGTGTTTTCATGGTTTTTGTATTGCCGATATGAAAGTTATAATGATTTTTGTGCATTCAGGTATTGGTTTTAGCGGGTTCATTTTATCTTCTTTTTTTTTTGTTGGAGCACATTGTCCTATAACCCCAGCAGGTGTCTACTGGGATAATAAGGTTGTGTAACCTTCTGTGGTGCTCTTTTGTGGCTCAATTGGTCGTCGTGCTGATATGCTCATTGTTTAAGTATAGTCCCACATTAGGTAAACTATAGCCTTGTCTCTCCCCTTATAATATCCTTGTCTGTATATCCAACTCGAAACCAATTCCTGGGCCCCTCTAATCATAGCTTTATCTCTCCCCTTATAATATCTCGGGCCCCTCCACTCATAGCCAATTGGTTTCAAGTTGGATGCACAGACCAGGATATTTTAAGGGGAGAGACAAGGCTATAATTTACCAAATGCAGGACTAAACTTCAACATGCCTTGCACCTGTTGACAGGACTGAGCCAAATTACACGGATAAGTGAACTGGGTGACGTGGAGTGGAGAAACGTCTGCTGCAATAAATTTGGGTATATGTCTCAAAATCAATTGGCCAAGAGTGATGGGGGCCAAGATATTATGAGGGGAGAGACGAGACTATAATTTACCCGAGGGACTAAACTTCAACATTTAGTAGATTTCTCCATTGTGGTTGATATATTTGTTATGAGAGGTCCTTAAAACAATTGATAAGGAGAATTTTTATTTCAGTATTTGATAAGTGTTGAAAAGTGTTAATATTTGACCCCTTAAACCTAGAGATTTAAATTTAGAGCATTCATTTCCATTATTCAAAAATTATGGTAGCCTGCCACAATATCTACCAATGCATCTTCCTCTAAAATGTATCTATTGGTAAGTGTTAAGTGATGGATATATCGATCCGACTATTCAAATGTATTCTCTAGGATCTAGGCGCATGATCAATCAAAATAATAAATCAACAATCCATAAATTAAAATATATGTGTGCACCTTGAGTGTGAGCCATAAAAGATGGATTGTCGCTTGGATCTTCGACGATCTTCTCGCCCTCAATACCTCCTAACACAATGGGGATGCTTTTGCTAATAAGGAGGGTTGAAGTTTGTCAAGCAATCATTGGGACCAAGGATCCCTTATATTTATAGCCAAAGAGTCTTTTCCCATTAAGGACTTGAATTACTAATTATATTGTGATTGAAAATCACAATCATACCGTAACTAAAAGACTTAATTATTATTAGTTGTTTATTCTCTTCAATTTCACTGAATTGGCAACTACACATCTCAAGATTAATCTTACACCATTCACTGGTCAACGGATTGATCATAGTGATGCCACCAAAATAAAAACTTCTAACATTAAGTGGAAGGTGGGGTCAACATTTCTTATTTATTTACTTATCTGTTTTTCATGTTGTCTATTTCTTAAAATCCAATTGGGTTAAAGCCATTCTATGGTACTGAAGTAAGTCCTAAGACATTTTCCCTATAGAAACCAGTTTCGAGATTGCTAAGCGTACACATAAGCAATTTGCTAATGCAATTAGTCTAAATTCTGAAGGCTAACAAACCTATCAAACTTAGGATTTTGAAAATTACATAGATCAAATGCCTGCTTCTTAATCTTGAAATTGAAGTGCTCATCAATGGTACGTGCTCAAGCCAGATATATGAAGGCATTTTTCAGGTTAATTATAGTGAGCACTGTATAATGGTACATTCCGAAGATCAAGTAAAATATAAACTGCTTGTTGCCCACATTCAATTGAACTCAGGCAAACTATTGATTATATGATTAGGATTGTTTGATTAACTAAAAACTTTTGGTACATACTATTGATTATAGACTGCTTTTCTCTCAGGAAATTTTTTTATCTCAACTCATAATTTTGCTACATACTATTCACTATAGACTGCTTTTCTCTCAGGCAATTTTTTTATCAATGCAGGCAAACTATTGATTATAGACTGCTTTTCTCTCCAGTCTCCATGTTGTCCGTCTATGAGGACTTAGTTAATTGATGTATAATGATGCCAGATTTGTTTTATAGACTATTTGAAAGCTGCTATTGGTGCTTGGGCCTAAGCACCTAATATTAGCATTTTGGAAAAATTGCACTTTAAAAGCTTAAAGCTGTTTAATTCCTAAGAAATCACTAATTGCATACTCTATATTCTAAAGATAAAGCATCACCAGTAATCGAAAGGGTAACAAAACGACAATCTCTCAGGTTTGTGAATCCAGTAACCTGAACTCTTGAAGGGCGATCGCTAGAGTTTAGAGAGTTAGTAGGTTGGGTGAGCACTGAAGAGAAACCTGATTTGATATGCAACATGTACCACCAATGCGATTTACTAAGCGAGAAGCTCAGAAGGAGACAAATGCGATACTAATCGTAGTCCTTCCGAACACAGAAAAAACTCAGCAAATTTATTACTTACATATATGCAGTAAGAAATGAGTGCAGACATAAATTTTCCTTAACTGTTAGGAATCATTCTCCTTCATCTGGATTTCCTTTAGAAGCCCCGTCAATATTAATTTTGATTAACTCCCCGGTCGGAGGCTTCCCAATGACATAAGTGAGCGATAAACCTTAAGTGGAGATTAATAACTAAATTTTGCTAAACTCCCCAATTGGACGTTTCCCAATGACATAAGAGCGTGATGAACCTTAAGTGGGCTAGTTTTAATACTAAATTTCACTAGACTCCGTTATTAAGCCTTTAGGACCAACTAAATCTTTCAGTTTGAATAGCCATTGATTATTGTTCCAAACCACACCCCTTTTCATGTTGTGAATGGTTTATTTGGTTTCTTTCCAACCATATCTCCTTAGCAAATGGAGCGATGATTAATTGACAAGCAAAGTTTCAGCAAATTTGACAAGAGATGCGGCAGCTAACAACAGCATCGACAAAATTCCATCTTCGCCGATAAAAAACAGGTAGCCCGCCAAGGATGTTGTCATGAATCTTCAACTGAGAAGCATAGGGAACATCTGGATGCAATCGAAATTCTGCGACCCAGAGATTGCAATGTTGTCAACAGTTCATTGTGCTACAGGATCATGCAATTACTGATCGAAGGGTAAATTCTTCTGGATTTCGAGACTGGCCAAGATTCAAATCCATGGATTTTTATCTTAGAAATAACATGAAAAAATAATGCCACTTAATATCCTTAATAAACGAGATGAGACTAGAAAGCCCCTTTGTTTATTGATAAAAATGAAAAATAAAACCAAAACATACATACAATGATGCTAAGATATACAACATACATCATGAACAATATAATTATAATGAAAGGAGTGACATGTGGAGCCTTCTCAACCCTTCATTGATACGTGCTTCACATAATGTGAGTTTTTAGTTCGAATTCCCACTACAAATTGTCTGAGTTACCGGCGGTCAAAAACCGCCCTTGAAAAAAGCCAAACTGCCGCCAAAAAATTTGCCGGCAGCATTGCATCCGCCAAGAAAACAACTGTCGGCGAAACTTTCACCGGCAGTTTTTAAGCGTCGGCAAGAAGATACTTTTCCCGGCGGTTTCTAGCCGCCTGGAAATGGCGGAAACAGTGGAAGCTGGAGCTGTTACAAAATGTGCATAGCGGCAGTTTCAAACCGCCGGGAATGTTTTTAAATTTTTTATTCCCCGGCAGTTTAAAACTGCCGGGCAAATATTATCCTTATGATAATTCCCGGCAGTTTTAAACCGCCGGTAAAAAGAAAAGTCATTTTTAAAAAAAATGAAAAAATTACCTCAAATTTCCCCATATATGGGCTGTACCTTTTTTAGCTAGTAGCTTTCTAATTTTAAACCTGTAGCATTTATTAAACCATTCCAAACCTGTAGCATTTGGAATTGATTTTAGCCTTTTACAATTTTACCCTTTTTATAAAATTATCTTACTATTTTATATTATTACGAATTGACCATCTAACCAGCTCCTTCAACCTCTGGCAACTCATCTCCTACAACCTCCTGCAATTCATTCGCAACGCCAAACCTTCACCCGCCCTTCAGCAACCGGACTTTGATTGATGGGATTCAAAAAACTCACATTAATCTTATTCTTCATTTTTGTTTCTTTGATTGGAGTACTCAAAACCCCCAACTTTCACCTGCTTTTTATCGGTCGGCACACTCGCCACCACCGCCGATTGACTCTATTGAAACCACCAATTTCCAACCCTATAGTTTCCCATCGTGTCAGGCCTCTTCTCCTTTGATTGGGGCCATCGAGCCGCTCGATGATGAGGTCGAAAGGGTTGCCAGAAGATCGATCACTGGAATCCTTTGATTGTGTTGACGATGCAGGTTGCCGAAAAATCGATCATTGATTGTGTTGATGGCGAAGGAAGGGGGTTGCTGGAGATTGGATGGTAATTTTCTTGTTGAAATCATTCGCACCTTTGTTCACCGAATCAAGTTAAGTGCACCCAGTATTGAAGTCGATGGGAGATTGCCAAAAGATCGATGGCCGAAATCCATTCGACTCCAAATTGCTCACTTCCCCAAATTGCTGAAGCACCATCAATTCGACTCCAACCTTACTGTTTTTAACAAGTAAAATAGAAAACTTTATTAGAAGAAAAAAACACTGTATTTTAGGAATAATTCGAACAAGAGTTAGTATACAACCAGTGTCCACCCATCATGGGTGGACACGACAGTCCACGCATCTGTATGAATACATGACGTGCACGGAGTTCCAATGCATGGAAGTCTGTGCACGTCATGCAACCACACATTCATGTGGATCGCTTATCGCACATCATGGGTGGACACCCATTGTAGACTAACTGATGTGGAATTTAGATCCAGGAGCATTGGCATTGAACATCAAGCTAATACTAGATACTTAGTAAATAGAGGTTAAAATAAATAAAAAAGAAGATTTAAGTTTTAATATTGTCCTGTATATTTCTAATCTAAACAGTTCTTATTCAACCAAGCATTGGTCATTGTAAAACATGCACAAATGAATGACTATTAATTCTAAGATCTCATTTTAACTTCTTTACATGCAATAAACGTTAGCCTTAATTCTAAAAGGAAAATATTTAGAAGCATGCATCTACAATGTCAGACTCAATGCAAAGAGAGAAACAGAAGAATGAGTTAACAAGATACCTTAATAAGCCGATTCTTCTGATAACCATTAAATCCTTGAATGTCGATATGATCTTTTGCATCCTTTACAAACCCAAGTGTCACAACAACAACCATCTGATATATATAATAGCAAACAAACAGGGTATCAGTCTTTCTTCTAAAATTTAAAAGACGCCCAGCATGTCAAATAAGATGGTCACTCTGAGGTCAAATGTCATACATGTTGGTCCTACATCAATTGCTTTGTATTGATCACCAAAAGCATGCCTTGCAATGCATATGGGCTTTATCCATCCTGACAAACCACACAAATTAGACAAATAGAAAATTATGATTTTGTCATTAGCTAGTAATAAAAAAATGATAGGAAATGATAAGATCAGAATATCGAGAACAGCCCGAGGAACATTTTTGAAGATAATTGGTTGTCTGAACACCATACCTGCAGCAAGAATAGATGGTTCATGAAAATATTGATGACGAATTATAATCTTGATTTTCAGCTACTCGAAAATTAGAGACAACAATCATAGAGGAATGAAAATAATCAAAATGCATCACACCTCATGAAACAATGAATCAAAATATATTAAGCACAAGGTTTTTCAATAGAACCTCAACTCTTGCTTTCAAATTCAACCGAACCTGAAAATTGATTTTAAAAAATTAGTATAATGCCCATTTAAAAATATCAGTGATGATCAAAGGGATCTAAACCTTATTCTGGCATCCTTAATTAGTATGCAACTATTACTATTAGTTACATACTTATTTAGTCATCCTATAAAAAAGGGCTAAGAATAACGCACAAGTATACAGTGGGCATCAGCTCTTTTCCAATCAGCTTTATAATCTATAAAAGTAACTTTCAACAAATAAAATCTAAGAAAACTGGCCTGAATAAACTTCTGGATAGCTTCATGCTAATTGATGGCTAGGATAAGATCAATTTTATTTTGTACGATAATGAGGAAAACCGCGAATATCAAACAAAGATTAGAAGCTGATCACTTCAACAAACCTCTCGAGCTGGGTTGTCATCTTCTCGAATTGCAACAGGTCCACTTCAGCAAACCTCTCGAAATGTTGCTGCACCAATCCACCAACTAACCCTAAATCTCTCTCTCTCTCTCTCTCTCTTAGCCACCAATGAACGAAGATAAATTCATAAATATTAGAACCATACTTGATAGTTGATATTTCATATCCTTGCAAAACTTTTTGACAGTTGGAGATTCGAACCTGTTTCCATCATTTCATGGGACTCAATCACTGTACAGTGACCTATTTTGCTACGTTCTCGATCCAATCAACACACATGTGCACAGACTAAGCTCTTGCAGAGTTTTATATTGAGGTTTGAAGCTCTCATGATCTATTTTTGTATATTCTCATCTTGGGTTCTTTCTTAGTGCCATATAGTGGATGTTTTTATCCACTCTCAGTGTTCTATCAACATGTGAGTGGAAGTTTTTTCCCACTACATTCTCTTTCTACTATTTTCTCTCTTATTCCTACTCTAATAAATTGAACCTAAGACATCGATACATAGTGGATCCTCTAATTCTACGAGTACTATGTCTTCCTATTGGGTATGTTTCTCAGAAACTCCATCTGGGGTAATAATTTTCTTCTATGGACTCACTCTATGAAACTCCATCTGGGGTAATAATTTTCTTCCATGTACTATGTCTTCCTATTGGGTATGTTTCTCTTAATTAGCCATTAGCTTCTAGTTTGTCTACAAAGCACAGTAAACATAAAGAAGGAGAATACAAACATTGAAGTAATGTAGTGAGCTGTGAGATGAAGAGTTGCCGAGTAATAAGTCTAGCACAAAATGCAAAGTGGGGAAATAGGACTCAAAGCAAGGACAAGGCAGGGGATGATGATGATAACGTTTTGCCTTGGAGGATTATAAAAATCTCATTGTATTTTTCATATTTTAAAGCTAATATTTCCCGGCTCACAATACCTGGCTACTGCCTAGTAATAAATACAAAAGCCATCTGATTGTATAATTATTACCGATCAAAAAATAATTGTATAATTATTGTTCTACAAAATTTCAAATCGAAGCATATTGTACTCATTTCTTAAAGAAAAGATACTAATACTCCCAATTTAAAAGCAGTATGGCACACACTATGTAAGAGGTGAAACCTGTGCTGCACTGGATGCCATGGGGTATATTGCTGACTCAACATACATGAGAGAAGGCCAAGATCCGGGTCCAGACTGGCACACTAAATCTGTCAATAAGTAAAAATAGTAGTTAAGAACTATGCAAAGATGAAAAATTAATAATTATTTACATTGTAAAATTTATTTTATCAAGCAATAGAACACACTTCTGGCATCTACTTTTAAAGAAGATTATTATCAATAGCATCACTTGGAATGCCAGATGACATAACAATTCCATAATTTAATGCTTAATTTTTAAAATCATTGATATTGGCATAGACCAAAAACCAAGCCATCGATGCATGATAATGCAATTGATGGGACCAATGATGACAACCGATAACTGCTAGAGAACCTGCAGAAAGTTCCTGCCATGTATTTTCAAAGGAGAACTGGAAAAGGATTTCCAAGAGAACCCTCCACATGTAAACCAAGAGAAAGGGATAATGGAGGAAGCACATTTGTAATAGGCTGCATGTTGAAGGGACACGGTGTACTAATAATCAAGGCTTCATGCCTTGTTTGGTTCCTCCAATACTGTTCCTATACATCATACTTTTCCACTTCAGCAACTGTTATATGAGGGGCTATGATGGGAATTTAATAAGGCCAAAGGGGGCTGTTTTGGTAATAGTTGCAGCTTTACCATTGGGCACTTCATTCCAAAGGGAGCTAAACGGAGCTCAAATTTGAAACCTGTAGCATTTTTTTAGCCTGCAACTTTTTTTTAAACCTGTAGCACCATTGGGCACTTCATTCCAAAAAAGCTCATCATAAAACCATTCCAAACTTAAATTACTTTAGCTTTTTAATTTTAAACTTGTAGCACCATGGGCACTTCATTCCAAAAAAGCTCATTATAAAACCATTCCAAACCTAAATTTTTTTAGCCTGTGTAGCTTTATAATTTTAAACTTGTAACACCATGTACAAAACATGGTTCATTGGGCACTTCATTCCAAAAATGCCCATTATAAAATCACTCCAAAAAACCATATCAAATCATCATTCTAAAAAATTATATAGAAAAAAATTGAAATAAAAGAAGGCTCATAATCATATTTTTATACGGACCTGATATTCAGCAACACCCCTACTAGATAGGACCCGATACTATTAAACTATCCATTAGTGTTGCAAAATAGATTTACAGTCAAGTGAAAATAGATTGACCAATTCGCCAATTGTCCATGGGAAGTCAAAGTTTGAAGCCAAACATCCTCTTCTCCATCCTTTTCCAAATTGAGGAGCCAAACAAATTATCAAAAGCTAACATATACTATATTTCTTACCACCAATTATTTGCTCTACTAGATTTTCCAGCACTTCAATTATTACCGAGGGCCTGCAAAATAAAAAAACAAACAATTAAATCTTTTATTAAGGCCACAAAAACTAAGAATTTCTTTCAGAATGAATATTTTAATTCTTAATTTGTAATAAATTTGTTACAACTATAGTAATAAAAAATAATTATACATGCCTGCAAAACTAGCATGTGAACAATGCCCTTTAGCTCTACCACCTCGGCATTTCCTGAGCCACTTCAGCATCTCTCCGTGCCATTTCAGCCTCTTTAAGCTTCATCTGCTCCTCCATTTCTTTCACTTTTGCTTGCATTTCATCAAACACATCAACTGATACCCCGTCATGGCCAGAAGACGAGCCCCATAAACTAGTAGGGGTCATGCCTAAGCCATAGCCTCGGGCACGGCCAGGCTTTTCCTTTCCAAATTCTATAGAGATCGGGTCATTTGTAGAGCTTGCATCCTACATACCTTCTTGTGTGCTGATGATGTGTTGCAATTGGCTCTGCATTTTACCATTTAATTAGGAAGGGACAAGCGGAAGTAAATCATATGATGTTAAGACACCACTAAAGTCTTCCCAATTGTATAAATTGCAAATTCTCCAAACGTACTTACGATCTAATTTAAAATCAAGACTTCAAAGATTTCAGTTCATTTTAGTGTGTTGTGACATTTGGTGGATCTGATTTATTCATTGAAGTAACCTTGTAAGATTTTAGTTCATTTTAGTTTCCGTAATCCTATGGAGAGGGTAAGCTACCTTGTACAATGCTAGTTCGCTACCATGTGGTACAACTGAATGAGCTGCAATGATCAAAACCATTGAAAACAAATTCTAAAGAATAATATATATTTGCACAGGCAACGGTGTCAACTGAGCAGAAAATGAATGGGAAAACAAATATATTTCACAGTTCAATTTCCATCCAGTTCATAGATTTTTTTTTCAATGGCTGTGATCATCGGGTTGGTCATCCACATGTAATCCCATCATGTGAATAGGTGCCACATGGCATGGACTCGTAGGACCAGGGTTCCATTGTCCACTCTATAAACAAAGATACTAGGTGATGCCCAAAATGAAAAACACATAAAACACAACTGTGCTTAATAATGGTCACTGAACTTATGAGACACACTATGGTTATTTCTAAAAATTTCTGAAATTTTCTGAAAATTCCAATACATAGACAGTGCCATAACTATATATATAACTACTATAGTGCTATGTATTCCATAATGTTTTAGCAAGATCTTGTTCACCATTTGATTTACTATTTAAATGGACTATTAATTTTAGACGCTTTACATTTTATCATGTAGAATGCAGCTCCTTTTGGTCATACATGCTTCTAAAGTTTAAGCTAGTGCTTGACTGGAAAGTGGAAACCAAATGGAGCCTTTCTCCATTCATAGTTTCTATGATATTGTACTCATTTTGAAAAGTGATGGCGTTACTACCGATGATTGTAATCATATTTTAGACTGGTAATTATAGATCATATACACTTATAAGCATCTTAAATAAAAAATGTTATTATAAATTTAAGTAATCTTACAATCTTATCTGCAGCCACTTCATTCATTGCTGAGCCATCTTTTGGGGTGTGTGTCTTAAAAAACATTTGAAGTCGGGTAGGAGAGGTTTGAGTATCGCTCTTTACTCGCTGTACCATTGAAGAGTTGAAAGATGTGGTAAATCATATTTATAAAGATAAACAAGATAGATACGTCATATACACATAAAAAAAAAAAAAAACAAATATGCATACCTCCTCCTCTCGTATCCTTGCAAAACTTTTTGACCCAGCCGTATGGGGCAAGGTCTGGCAGGAGCGATTCTTTTTATTCTTTTCACTTGTAATCTGTATTAGACCAATTTAGCCAAAATTAAAAGTTTTTAAGTGATATATGTTCATAAAAGGTAACTCAAAAACCATTTATACCCTCCCCGCTTCTGAATTCCAATATTGCACGAGAGCATGCCATTGAGCGGACACTACTCCATCGGGAGGAATAGCGTAATGCTTCATATCAGTTATGGAAGGGTCATAATTTTTTAACTTCAGCTCCCACTTAAAATCCCTCCACTTCTTCCCGACAGATTGCATTATGAAGTACCGCAACCCCTCACTGACATCGAACTTCTCCTGCACCACACAAAAAAAAAACATTTGTATGAATTTTAGTCAACCATGTGAAGAAAAAGTAAGAGCCAATAGCAATGAATTTACCTTAACGCACTCCCATACGTGTGCCTTTGCAGCTATATCAACGCCACGCCACGTTGGGCAATCAATGCGCAACTTCATTCCATCTCTTGCTAGAATTCCACACCAGTTTGCTAATTTACTGGTATGTTTTCCAGCAGGTTGGCCATTTCTGATTAATACACTAAACTTTTCTCCCTTTTAAAGCCGAATCAAGGCATGGCCCTTTGTAACACCTCGGTCAGTCTTCTTTTTCTTGGATGGTGTGGAGCTTGCTTCACTTGATGGCGCCATCTATTTGAAAAATCTTGTATCAATGAAAACTAAAATTAAAATATATAGAGCACATTAGAAAATAATACAATACAAAAAATGATAATTGCCTGCCTATAAATGAAATAACACAGTCTTGTTCATTAATTTAGCATAAAGCAGTGTCTCATGCTTCTTCAAAGATTGGAGAAGACAGCAGTAATGTTGTAACACTCATGCACCAGTTCATCAAATGTCAATGAGTTAGATAAGTCAATTTAGATCACTAGAGCAACAACACAAAGAAGCAACAAAACAATCACAAAGTTGAGAACTTATAGACAAATAAGGGGAGAAAAATACTTAGATGCAGTCACCATCCCACGAGTCGAATTAGATTCAATATTATTTCTCTCAAAAGAAGAATTACACACTTCCATCTTCTGTAAACAAAGCATCATTAATCTGATCCATCTCCATCATCAATGACATTGACTGAAGGAGCTTGTCGTGCACAACTTGAGTATGCGGAGGTGCATCAACAATTACTCCAAGCACATTTTCCCTCACCCAATTGACAACATCATTATCTTCATTCTCAATGTCATTTGGTAGTTAATGTCCATGAGGGTCTCTATCCAATAATGAATCATCTTGTGCACTCATCTCATATAAGTCCCTAGGTCTATTGTTGACGACGACATGTCAATCTGGTTCAGTTGGATCTTGTACATAGAAAACTTATTTAGCTTGAGATGCCAACACATATGGTTCATTGATTGCTTGATTTCCAGGGAACAATAATCTTCAAAAATTTACCAACGTGAATCCTAATTCGTCGGTCTTAATACCTCTGCCTTGTGTTGTTACATCAACCCAATCACACTTGAATAATACGTACTTGAGTTGCTCGGAATATGTCAACTCAATTATGTCTGTTAAGCGACCATAATAGGTCATCTCTCCTGCCACGGGGCTTTTATCTCTTGCATTGGAATAGCTCGTAGTAGTTGCAGTGACCGCAGCACCACTATTTTGAGTTTTAGCACCATTTTCCTTATCAATAGTTCGAAATTTATAGCCATTAATGGTGTAGATGGTCAATCTGTTAGCAAGGGAACGTGGTCCTTCCGCAAGGAAAGCAACTCCTTCCGCCAATATACTATTTGAATCGCTCAACATTCGAACCTATTTGACATTTGCAAGTAGGTTAAATTACTAACCAAGATTCATCAACTAAAAAGGTACCTAAAATGCAAACTCTCATAACTTACATAATCCTTAAACCAGTCAATGGATTGTTTGTGGTGCATTTTCTGTCTTTCATGGGGACTTGCTTTGCGGTGCTTCAACCAAAGTATCCGATTGTGTTGCCTACATGAATTTCATGTCATATGAAAACTCCAAAACTGAATAAAATTATTAATCACATTTAAAATTTTAGTAATTTAAAGGCTTACTCTAGATAATCTTTAACCTTCACATCGTTGAACAACACATAACGATGTGCCTGGGTCCATTCTATTTCACTAAGTTTAAATGGCACAGCACCCCTGATCTCATTTACGTCACGATTTCTTGCGGATCTGTTTAACCTTGTTTCAATGTCGTTTAAGTATCTCGAGCAGAATGTTAGACATTCTTCTGCGGCATATCCTTCAGCAATAGACCCCTCAAGTTGAGCCTTATTACGCACATATGACTTCAGCGTAAACAAGTATCTACATTGAAAAATGTTTCATTTACATGAATGAAATTATAATTAATTTCAAATCCATAAATAACTTCAGGTAAAATGGGTCATGCCTTTCGATAGGATACATCCATCGATAATGGACAGGTCCACCCAACTGTGCCTCTGATGCCAAATGTATGGGCAAGTGCACCATAACGTCAAAAAAATCAGGTGGAAAAATTCGCTCTAATTGACAAAGCACTACTGTAATGCGATTCTCAAGATGTCTCAAATCCTCAATCCGACAAACTTTCGAACATAACTCAAGAAAGAAGTTGCTCAACTCTATTAATGGATAAGCTATGCTCTTGGGTAATATTTTTCAAATAGCCAATCGCATGAATTGTTGGATTATGACATGTGAATCATGGCTTTTAAGGCCATATATTTTGCGCTCTTTAATATTAATGCACCTTGCAATATTTGACGAGTAACCTTCCGGAATCTTCAAACTCTTCAACACTTTGCAGAACATCTCTTTCTCTCCTTTGTCCATAGAGTAGCATGCGGATGGTAGATAAGCTTTACTTCCACCGTTCTGCCATTGTGGGTGTAGCTCATGTCTCACCTCCAAGTGGACCAAGTCAAGGCGCGCCTTCAAATTATCCTTTGTTTTACCTTCAATATTCAACAAAGTTCCTAACACACTATCACACACATTTTTCTCAATGTGCATTACATCTAAATTGTGTCTGAGTAAATTATATTTCCAATATGGCAATTCAAAGAATATTCTCTTCTTCTTCCAGTTATATGACATGCTAACCTCATCCATAATTTTTTATTTTTTCTTGGCAAATTATTTTCCAAATACATGTGCACTGTTTTGTAATTGATTCATCACATCTGATCCTGATAGAGGAGTTGGAGCTCTTCTGAACTCACATGTACCATCAAAAAATGTTTATCTCTTCGGAACCTATGATTCGATGGTAAGAATCGATGATGACCCATATAACATTGCTTCCTCCCATGGATCAAATAT
This sequence comes from Chloranthus sessilifolius, assembly GCA_021018995.1. NCBI lineage: Eukaryota > Viridiplantae > Streptophyta > Magnoliopsida > Chloranthales > Chloranthaceae > Chloranthus > Chloranthus sessilifolius. The sequence continues at coordinate 18,768,648 of CM037596.1, forward strand.
CTGCTACATGTGTCCTTATTGCATGAAGGACATGCCAACTTCCCTGTCGTGCTCCAACCCGACAACATAGCATACCCTGGAAAGTCACTAATTGTCCAAAGCAAGGCGGCACGTAATTAAAATACCTCATTCTTTGACGCATCATATGTCTCTATCCCAATTTCCCATAATTCTTTGAGTTCTTCAATCAGAGGCCTCAAGTAAACATCAATGTTATTTCCAAGGCTAGATGGACCCGGCATAAGCAATGACAGTATTATGTTTGGCTTCTTCATACATAACCATGGTGGCAAGTTGTAAGGAATTAATGTCACAGGCCATGTACTGTGTGCGATGCTCATTGTGCCAAAAGGATTGAAGCCATCGCTTGCTAACCCAAGTCTAACGTTGCGAGAATCAGATGCAAAGGTTGGATTGATGATGTCAAAATGCTTCCATGCTTGAGAATCAGCAGGATGTCTTAAAATCTCATCTCTAGTGCGACATTCGGCATGCCATCTCATGTCAGATGCAATTTTTGACAATATATACAACCTTTGTAATCGTGGTTTCAATGGGAAGTGACGCAAAATCTTTGTCGGTCTATTCTTTCTATCGCCTTCTAAATGATCATCATGAGCTTTCCATCGTGAAGTACCACAAACGTCAGATGATTGTTTGTCATCAAACTCTTTCCAATATAGCAAACAATCATTTGGGCATGCGTCAATTTTATTGTAATCAAGTCCTATATCAGAAATAATTTTTTTTGTTTGCCAAAAGGAACTAGGCAATGTTGAACCCTCAGGGAGTACCTCTCTTAACAAATCAAGCAACATTGTAAATGATTTGTTACTCCATCCACTAATGCATTTAATATGTCATAACCTAACAATGAATGATAACTTTGTATGTGATTTACACCCTGGGAATAAATCTTATTCGGCATCTTGCACTAACTTGTAGAATTTAGCAGCATCTGCATTAGGTAGATCATTGGTTTTCTGTGTCATACCATCCGAACCTCCTTTTGAATTCTGGATCCCAAACGCATCACACAATAAAGCACTCATGTCGTCACCCATCTCATGCTCATCCGGTCCACTATCAACCAAATCATTCCTCATTGAGCTTGTCTGAGATATGTCTTCCCCATGAAAAAATCATTTGGTGTAATTTTGAACAAACTCGTTATATACCATATGATCGTATGCCGTTTCTGTATCTTGATATAATCTATTGTTGCATCTGACACATGGACACTTCAACTTCCCATTGACAGTTGCTCCTCGAGCTATTGCAAGCTCGATGAATCCTTTCGCGCCTTGAAGATACTCTGGAGAAATTCTACTCCATCCAGATACAAAAATAACATTCTTATTTAAACAACATACCAATATTCGAGCTACTCAAAATACGTGAACATAAAGGAATATAAAATACCTAGGCTTCTGAATCCAACTTTTATCCATCATGTGGGAGACTAGATATACAATCTCCAACTTCTTTGTTCTTAATCTCTTTAAATCATGTAAAAAGGTTACAAGTAAGAGATAACAAAACCATAAGGATCAAAACCAATTGATTTTAACAAAGTACAAAATATCTTCTTTGCCCAAGATAAAAAAGAACTCCAAATTAAACTCTCAAAAGCATATTGAATGCTTTCAATGGTCTAAGATTGACCATTTTACCAACTTTATTAACTGGTCCAAGTTTGACCATTTTTTCCTTAGGAAAAACCCAGGCCCATTGTATGATCCTCAAATTAATCCATCTTTTCCTGGTATATTTTCCCCTCAAATCATCAAAAACCAACCATTTAGATATCTCAGCACTATTGTGCTCTCTAATATCACTTTCCCTGTTACCTACAACATCCCACGGGTTATACAGGATTACTATTCGGACCAGTTTCACTCTCCTTATGAAACTACTCTACTCACTATCTTACTACCTTATTCACCTACGGTAGACAAAATCCCATTCACACATCCTTTGGAATCTCCTTCTTTATGTCTCATCCCAAAGCCTCATTGTGTAATTTTGGGGCCCCCATGTCTCCTACCACTTTCCTTTCTATTTCTCCTAACTTTTCCTATCATTCCATTTCTACTTACTTTTCTTTCTATTATTAAATTACACAATAAGCTTTTCATTCCAAGAACTCTCCATGCACATTTACTTCCTTTTTCACATCCAAAGAATAACCTCATCCAACAATATACCTATACGAATAGGTACAACCAATACAATGCCTACAACCAATACAATCATAGGCACACAAATTATTATGCTACCTTTAGTCTTTCTTGGCATTTGGAATGGCATGAATGGCCATCAGGCCTTATGCACACCAAATTTCCATATAAATATTTTAAAATCTTTGAAAATAACATGATTAATCCAATCATAAAATTATAAATTATTTTCTTGGTCATAATTTCCAAACCCCCATAAATGATTTTGCATGGAATTTGCCAGCATACAAATTTATTTCTTTTATTCCCAATGGAATTTAACCCAAATCCGTTTTTATTCTTTTGTTTATCCCACAAAATCTTATCTTCAAAGTCGTTCCAAAATCCCATCTTTTTGGACGCCTTATTATCCCTAGCAGGATAATTACCCCAGCAAGGTAAACTAAAAGTTTTTTTTTTTTTTTTTTAAGTATCAAACAACCCCAATAAACAACTGATATTTTTAGCATTACTATTAGAGGTATGCATCATATTTCGTAAAAACTTCCATTTCCACTTCTTTTGTGATTCTCCCAAACATCATTCAAACCCTTATCTTAGGGATTCCTTTTATTCCTTCTATCTTTCCCTTTACCACGGGAGATTCCCATGGCATTTCTGCCCAATTTAAGGGGCATCCCCTTCGATTTCATTTTCTCTCCTCTCCTTCTGAGGACTCCTTTCCTCACCTTTGTTGTGTCTCCCTTTCCGGAAATAACCAATTCTGGGAGACTCATCACTCCAATCACACTACTCACAATAATAGAATTGTTTACTCCAATCACACTACTCACAATAATAGAATTGTTTATTCCCATTTGCATCAGCATTTGCATACCACCACTCCAGTGGTCTTATATTTATGCGGTGATCCTACAATAGGAAATCACCAGCTCACCACTACTTTTTGTGCAGAGAATGACTAGCCTTACAGGAAACTCTTTTGCCAATACTGCCAATTCAACAGAAGACAATTCTTCGCCCCAAAGAAAAGCTTATACTGTCCTTAGAGGTTTCAACCCAAGTGTTTATACCTCTTTGCAAACCTGTCATAGCCAAATCTATAATTTTCCCAATTCATTATACCAGATACACAATTCCCTACAAAAAGCCCAAGAAGCTTTTGACTCATATCCAACTACCCAAATACTACCAAAACCTAGTATCCATAACCCAAGACCAATCCCTGACTGTATTAACGCTGACCTTTACCAGGATGGAAGTGGTATAGGTCCAAACCATATGGATCAAAATATGAAAAGAATTCAGCAACCTCTGAGTTTCCTTACCAACAAGAGCCAGACTCAACAATGCCAAATTAAATTATTATATGATAGTCTTATCTCTTTATTAAGAGAGTTCAACTGGGAAGAAGGAATTTTTTCCATTGAAAAAATCAATCATTTTCTTGACCTCATTGCCTCCATTGAACCTCATTTCAATGATCCTATTCTTCATCGTCTCAAACGCATCTGCATGTTTGAGAAACTCAAATATGTTCTCCCCATTGATATTTCTCAATCTATTATTGCTCAAATTGAGAGTCCTGCTTTTGAAATCAAAACAATTCTCTTAAAAAACTATCAATTCCTTAATACTCTTCAGGGTTTTCATCTTCCAAAAATATCTCTTTTCAGTCATGATTACCCTCACAATCTTCTTCAATGCCTTGATTGGGGTTTGATTAATCAAATTATTTTCTCCATTTCTGACATTCCCAATGTTCCTAGAATGATCAAATCTATGCTATTCCATGCTGCTAGATCCTTACCTAGTAGTATTCATCTTACCTTATGGATCACTAGCACTATTGGCTGGAGATCTAGAGAACAATTCTTTCAACCTTATCAAATGTGGATTCTTCGAAAAACCCTCCTCCATGAATTTTCATATGTCCACATGCCAAAATGTTTGCCTCATCCTTCTTCACTATCTCTGGCTGAATCAATTTCTCCCCGATCTTATTGGATCCATTCATTAATACATTTCTCACAAGAAGCAAGCAGAAACACCAAAGAAAATTATTCCTTCAAAATTACTGACGGAAGAAGAATCTTTCTCACAAATTTACCAATGGAGTACATGACGACTTCTCAGCAAGATCATGAAGCAGACCAATTCCTCCAACAATTAATTAGCAGGACAAATCTCTATCTTCCTGCTGACTTAAAAATTGATGCCACTATTCAAGAAAAAGAATTATCTCAAGACATTAAAGATTTTATCAGAATCTTGGCGATCGCATGAAGCCATAAGGTCCAGACAATACTGCTGTCACTAATCCAAGCAACATCCAATACAGTCAATAAAGCTGCCAACTACAAATCGTCCAAGAATCTCACTGGACCCCATATATCGATTATTGTCTGCCAATATAATAGTCTCACCAGCTGTCCATGATGCAACCCAAGAAGTCATCATTTCAAATTATGAACCACTGACGCATGCCCTTACGTCAGAACACAATTATCAAGGGACGAAGCGACTGCAACCAATCCACCCAGCACACGTGTCCCACTCAGCGGCGGATTTCAATTCATTTCAAGTCCGCATTCATCAATCAGTTGCGGATTCCAAACCACTTCAAGTCCGCATTCATCTATAAAAGGGTTAGCCTGGGGATTGTCCAGGACACCGATCAATTGTATCGAATATTTTCCATAACATTCTCTTGTTCTTTCTTTAGTATAAGTGTGTATCGGAGAAGCTACTCAAGGTTTCGGTAAGCTTCCTCCATTTGTATATATTTGTTTAATGCATGCATAGTAGCTGCATAGGAGTAATATAGTGTAATATTCCATATGTTTTAAGTTGTTTAATATAAGTTTGTTTTATTAGTCATTTGTTTATGCATTAGAGTTTCTGTATTTAGCTTCTGTCTCTTCCGCAACCGCGTCTTCCCCCTTACTCTGTAGTTTTTATGCAGAGTAAAAACTGGGTATATGGCTAATGTACCCAGTTTTTATGCAGAGGAATCAATACGTGGGCTAATAAAATTGGGTATATGGCTAATGTTGAACATTTTTGAGTTTGGTATCAGAGCCATGTCCGGCTAAGCCCGTGGTAATTACATATGGCGGGTGGCTAGTGTTGGAATCTTGAGAGGTAGTGAGTCGTGATTAGGGTGGCTAATCATGGGCGTATGAACTACTGTTCATCGTCTTCTTCAGCAATTTTTATGGATGACTTATAATGGTCTGTTTAGATTTACTACTATGCTGTGGTAGCGTGGGAAGTCGCGTTGGGATGACTTGATGGCATTATGTGAGGATTGCGTTGTTGCGGTTGATTCCGTAAAAGTTATTTGGAGACTAGCGTTTTGCAACAGCAATCTAGTAGTAAATCTAAATGAATTTTTGTAAGAAGTCCATAGAAATTTATGGAGAAGAAGGTAAATAGTAATTTACTATGCTGATGAATAGTATTCCGAATCACTATTCACTATAGTAAAACTATTCCAACATTACTATTCCCATATGTAATTACAGTGTTATTGGTTTTACCAAAAGCTCTTTTACCCTTTCTTTTTTACTGTTAATAAAAAAAAAAAAAAATCAAAATTCATCAATTTTATTTCATGTCTCTTTTTAATTTTCCCTCCAAAAAATTAATCAAAAATAAACAATTAGATAAATGGTCTCAAATTGATGACCAACAAAACCAATTAAATAGATGGACAATTCCTTCCATCAATCCTAAAACAATCTATCAATATGGATGGAAAGATTGGTCCACCGACATGTCGATCAAAACTACTGAGCAAACTCTCAGTATAAATGAAGAAAGTCAAAATGAAGGTTTTCAATTACTTTCTAACGAAGATCTTTTACATGACCTTCATCGTTTCAAATTTCTTCATTTAGGATGCATTCAAGTTGCATTCAAACCTTTGACCTTATTGGGTCTTGAAAATACTAGTATACTTAGCACTCTCAGAGATGCTAGATGCCTTGATTGGCAATCTTCTCTGATGGCTGCTATTGAGGCCAACTTATGCCTTGGTCGATACTACAATGTTTTCCCAAATTTAACTTTATCTTTAACAGATAAAAATATTTTTCATGCTTGTACCCTTCATCTCCAAACTGAGGGATACAACTTTATGCCTGGATCAAAGACCATTGCTCTGATCTATCGCCTTTATTATAAGGTGATGACTTCTCTGGTTCCTAAAATTAATTATCAAAATGAACCAGGAAGAACAGTCTTAATTGAGACTAATAGTGCAACCACTAATGTTGCTACAAGAAAACTATGTGAATGGAAAAATATTACTTTTCCTGATGCTTGGCGTATACCTCAAGCTGTCTCACCTAAACCAATTTTAAATCAAGAAATTGAACAAATTGTTCAAAATACCGAGATGTAATCTTAAAATTTGATAGATCTACATCTCACGAACTCTTATAGGAGTTCTTATTACGTCTGAGGTCTCGAGGTCTTTATAGAGTGTCTATACCCTCATTTTCGATCATCTTATTCGAAGCTAACTCATTTGTTCCTTCCAATTTAATCAACTAATCTGGAAGGAATCCAAGTTTCAACAATGATTCCTCATGGGATATATACCAACAATGAGAGGAATCCTCTCTCAATCCATTAATAAAAGTTTTTATGGCTTTTATAAAACCAGAAAACTTTGTTGTTAATCGACAAGAAATCAATGCTGAATTTCCGCAAGATAAATATGCACCATTCCGTGAATGGTATTTTAAAAAAATTTCTGCATCAGAATTGCAAGAATTCAAAGAACAATTTTATCAATATATTAAAACTTTTTATCAAGTAATTCCATTTGTTACTTGGTTCAAAGCAACCAATTATCTTGAAATGAATCAAGAGGAAAGGAGAATATTTCTCCTTGAGGACTTTCAAAAGGAATGGCAGAAGCTTGATGGTTCTATCGTTCAGTCGATCCATCCTCCTGTTGAAGCCCTCAAACTTACTTAACCTAATTCAACAGCTACTTTGGAAGCCACTGCTTTCATAAAACCTGTTGAACCTATCCCTCATTCAACAAAAGTTGATTTATCACATCTATATAAACAAAATAATTTTACTAATTTAAATTTATAGACAATTAGTATGCAATTAAATAGGATTGAAAATATTCTTTCTTCTCCACCAATAAACAAAATATCAACCTTAAAGGTTGAACAACCAAACATCAAACCTCCCCTAGAAATTTCTGGACTAAATCTGTCATCAAAATCTTATATGATAAAGCAAGAGGAATTTATTGATAAACTAACCTCTAGGTTACACTCTTTATCACTCAATCCAGAAAAGAAAAATAATAATTTTCAAATTAATGTATTGACTGATAGAGAAAATGCCAATTTAGCAGAAATACAAGAAATTCAAAATAATTTTGAATCCTTACAAAATAGTATGGAGCTTAATAAACTCCAGTATAATTGGGATGGTGGTAATACTCGATATTACTACCATAGACCTACACCTCAGGATCTTCTTTATGAAGAAGATCATATCGATATTCAAAATTCTTATGATTATCGGTCCATTTATGAATGGAACATTGATGGTAAATCCGAATACGGGATTTTTGCTGTTTTACATAAAATTTTTATGTACAGCACCATCTTAAAACAACATCAAAATTCTGATCAAACAATTGCTCGATATATTACTACTGGATTTTCTGGTATGTTGAAAGGATGGTGGGATAATGTTCTCACAGCCACTCAACGTGAAGAAATCCTAACTTCAACTAAACCAGTCAAAAATGACCTTACTGGCTTAATGGAAACTAGGGAAGATGCAGTTTATACATTGACCCAAACCATAATTTTTCATTTTGTAGGTTCTTGGAATCTTCAATATGAAAGAAGTAGAGAACTACTTCAAAATCTCCGTTGTCCATCTTTAACCCACTTCAGATGGTATAAAGATGTGTTTATGACAAAGGTCATGCAACGTAGTGATGCCAATACTGAATATTGGAAAGCCAAATTCATTGATGGACTTCCCAGTTTATTTGCTGAGAAGGTCCGTAATAAACTCCGTAATCCTGATGATCAAAGTATCACTTACAATCAATATACTTATGGACAACTCCAAAGTATCATTGTGCGTGAAGGATTAACTTTGTGTAATGACTTAAAATTACACCAACAATTAAAACAACAACAACTTACTGGTCGAAAGGAATTGGGAGAATTTTGTGACCAATTTGCTTATGACACAAAAATCAATTATCCTTCAAAAGAACGAGATAATAGAGAAATCTCAAATTATCATCGTCCCTGCAGTCACGTATTTTCAAACAAACTAACAATCCTTCTTCTCATCATCACAATATCGCGAAAAAAGAAATTCTACTCGGCAACGCCATGAGAACCGATCCTTCTTTTCCGAAAATATCGTGAGAAAGAAGAAACTCAACAAATCGACCCCAAGAAATTAAATGTTACAAATGTCATCGATTTGGTCATTATGCCAATAATTGCTGAACAAAGAATAAATCAAATTCATGATGAAGGATAAAATTAACCCTTTCAAAAATCTGTTTAGATTCGAGTCACGAATATTGAACTTTGAGTCGATAATGAAATTCATTCCATCACGTCATCTTCCTCCTTTGCGATGACCACCACAAAATTGCAAATGTAATCATCTTCATACTTCGAATGATTCTTGGCAAGCATTTGCTGCCATGAATAATCTTAGTATTAATATTCTTTCTGAATCCCAACAATCGTTACTGGACTTAGTTGATAAAACTGAAGACCCAATAATGAAATCCAAATTGATTGAAGCATGTATATCTACAGCTCACAAAGAAACTAAAAAGTCTCTAATAGTAGAAAATCCTTACTCTATAAGAGAACTCTTTCATCGGCTAGAATCCCATAATTCTTCTAACCAGATGATCAATGCTACCCATAACTCTTCTAGGGTTGCCAATTTCCAACAACAAATAGAATCTCTCAAAAATGCATTAATTATTTTAAAGCAACATTTTGCCAAAGAAGTTTCCACTATTAATAATCACCTCCATCATTTGGAAAACAAAGAAGTCTCTTCTAGTTCTCCATCACATTCTTACCTGAATACTCTCCAACAGGTCTCCTCCCCAAAATGGTACATCAAGGTCAATTTATTTATTAATTCCAATTATACAATTTATGACATTATCGCCCTTATTGACAGTGGTGCTGACATGAATTGTCTTCAAGAAGGATTAATCCCTTCCTTCTATTTGAGCTCCACTCGTTAGAGTCTCACCAATGCTAGTGGATATCCCATACCTATCCACCACAAACTTAACCATGCTGCTATTCAGCATCATGATATTACCATTCCCACTACTTTTGTGATTCTCCCAAATATCACTCAAACCCTTATCTTAGGGATCCCTTTTATTTCTTCCATCTTTCCCTTTACTCGGGTTGATTCTCAAGGCATTTCCGCCCAATTTCAGGGTCATCCCCTTCGATTCCACTTTCTCTCCTCTCCTTCTGAGAACTCCTTTCCTCATCTTTGTTGTGTCTCCCTTACAAGTAATACCCAATTCTGGGGGGGTCATCACTCCAATCACACTACGCACCATAATCGAATTGGTTCTTCCCATTTGCATGAGCATTTGCATTCACATTACTACCACCAATCCGGTGGTCTTATATTTATCTGTGATCCTACACTAGGAAATCAGATCACCACTACTTTTGTGCGAGAGGATGACTAGTCTTGCTCTTACCAATACAACCAATTCAACATAGGAAAATTCTCGCCATAAAGAAAAGTTTATGTTGTCCTCAAAGGACACCAACAGACTATACACTTCATGGCAATCACCATAGCCAAATTATAACTTTCCTAGCCCATTATACCAAATGTATAATTCCATCGGAAAAGGCAAATTTACTTTTCAAACCTATCAAACCATGCATCTCCTTGCCCAATCTCCTATTATGGAAATCAAAGACTCGCAAATCGAAATGTTCAACATTAGCCATATACCCAATTTTATTACGTATTGATTCCTCCATGTACCAAGAAATTAATGGAGTATGGAAAAATCATGTTGCCAATAATAAAAGAAAAGTCAGACAACATTTGAGCATTCTGGCATCCAAAATTCAGGCTCAAGAAGCCCATACCCAACAACTTTATGAAGGCCTAACCTCTTTACTCAAGAACTTCAATTGGGAAGAAGAAACCTTTTCCATTGAGAAAATTTTCTGTTTCCTCAACCTCATTGAATTGGTGAAACAAAATGATCCAATTCTGCATCGCCTTAAAAGAATCTGCATGTTTGAAAAAGCCAAACATGTTCTTCCAATTGATATTTCCCAAAATATTGTATCTCAAGTTGAGGATTCGGCTACTCAAATCAAACAAATCTTATTGCAGAATTGTCAATTTATCAACCACCTTCAGGGTTACTATCTCCCAAAAATTTCTTTGTTTACGCCTGATTATCCTCATAATCTTTCCCAAGGTCTTGATTAGGGATTGGTCAACCAAATTATTTTCCCACTTTCTAATATTCCAAATTTTCCCCGAATGATTAAATCCATGATTTTCCATGCCTCTAAATGTTTACGCAAAGGCATTTATCTTACTTTTCTGATCACTAGCACTCTTGGCTGGCGATCTAGAGAACAATTCTTCCAACCATATCAAATTTGGATTCTTGTAAAGCCGGATATATGAGATGGAATATATCAACCAAGCGAGATCCTTTAGCACAATCAGTGCCTGTCAATCTCTCCCAAATCCTATTGGATTCATTCCTAATACAATTTTCTCCTGAGGCGAGAGAAATTTCTAAGGACCATTATGCTTTCAAAATTTCGATGGTGACGAATTTTCTCACCGATTTTCCTATGGAATATGACTACTCCCCAACAAGAAGAGAAGCGAAAAATTTCTCCAACAAATGATCGTGAGAATAATCTCCATCTGCATGCTAATTTAGAAATTGAAGCATCTATCCAAGAAGAAGATCAGCTTCACAACTTATCGGATTCGGATAGCTCCCTATCTGGCGATTCAATATTTTACCAGAATCTTGACAATCACAGAGAACCATGAAGTTCAGCCACAAAAGACAAATCAGTCAATAAAACAACTGTCAGCCAACTAATTATTGTTGGCAAATAGACTAATTATTGTCGGCAAATAGACTCACCAGCTGTCCATAAAGACATCATTCCAATTATGAAGCACTGACGCATGCCCTTACGTCTTAACACAATTATCAAGGGACGAAGCGACTGCAACCAATCTACTCAGCACACGTGTCCCACTTAGCCGCGGATTCCAATTCATTTCAAATCCGCATTCATCAATCAGTTGCGGATTCCAAACCACTTCAAGTCCGCATTCATCTATAAAAGGGTTAGCCTGGGGATTGTCCAGGACACCGATCAATTTTATCGAATATTTTCCATAACATTCTCTTGTTCTTTCTTTAGTATAAGTGTGTATCGGAGAAGCTACTCAAGTTTTCGGTAAGCTTCCTCCATTTGTATATAATTGTTTAATGCATGCATAGTAGCTACATAGTAGTAGCATAGTGTGTGTATAGTGTAATATTCCATATGTTTTAAGTTGTTTAATATAAGTTTGTTTTATTAGTCATTTGTTTATGCATTAGAGTTTCTGTATTTAGCTTCCGTCTCTTCCGCAACCACGTCTTCCCCCTACTCTGAGTTTGGTATGAAAGCCATGTCCGGCTAAGCCCGTGGTAATTACATATGGCGGGTGGCTAGTGTTGGAATCTTGAGAGGTAGTGAGTCGTGATTAGGGTGGCTAATCATGGGCGTATGAACTACTGTTCATCATCTTCTTCAGTGGGTTTTATGGATGACTTATAATGGTCTGTTTAGATTTACTACTATGCTGTGGTAGCGTGGGAAGTCGCGTTGGGATGACTTGATGGCATTGTAGCAGGGATTGCATTGTTGCCGGTTGATTCCCCGTAAAAGTTATCGTGACGTTTTACAGCTGCAGCAATCTAGTAGTAAATCTAAATGAATTTTTGTAAGAAGTCCATAGAAATTTATGGAGAAGAAGGTAAATAGTAATTTACTATACTGATGAATAGTATTCTGAATCACTATTCACTATAGTAAAACTATTCCAACATTACTATTCTCATATGTAATTACAGTCTTATTGGTTTTACCAAAAGCTCTTTTACCCTTTCTTTTTTACTGTTAAAAAAAAAAAAAAAAAAAATCAAAATTCATCAATTTTATTTCATGTCTCTTTTTAATTTTCCCTCCAAAAAATTAATCAAAAATAAACAATTAGATAAATGGTCTCAAATTGATGACCAACAAAACCAATTAAATAGATGGACAATTCCTTCCATCAATCCTAAAACAATCTATCAATATGGATGGAAAGATTGGTCCACTGACATGTCGATCAAAACTACTGAGCAAACTCTCAGTATAAATGAAGAAAGTCAAAATGAAGGTTTTCAATTACTTTCTAACGAAGATCTTTTACATGACCTTCATCGTTTCAAATTTCTTCATTTAGGATGCATTCAAGTTGCATTCAAACCTTTGACCTTATTGGGTCTTGAAAATACTAGTATACTTAGCACTCTCAGAGATGCTAGATGCCTTGATTGGCAATCTTCTCTGATGGCTGCTATTGAGACCAGCTTATGCCTTGGTCCAGTATACTACAATGTTTTCCCAAATTTAACTTTATCTTTAACAGATAAAAATATTTTTCATGCTTGTACCCTTCATCTCCAAACTGAGGGATACAATTTTATGCCTGGATCAGAGACCATTGCTCTGATCTATCGCCTTCATTATAAGGTGATGACTTCTCTGGTTCCTAAAATTAATTATCAAAATGAACCAGGAAGAACAGTCTTAATTGAGACTAATAGTGCGACCACTAATGTTGCTACAAGAAAATTATGTGAATGATAATTGGAATGATGTCTTTATGGACAGCTGGTGAGTCTATTTGCCGACAATAATTAGTCTATTTGCCGACAATAATTAGTTGGCTGACAGCTGTTTTATTGACTGATTTGTCTTTTGTGGCTGAACTTCATGGTTCTCTGTGATTGTCAAGATTCTGGTAAAATATTGAATCGCCAGATAGGGAGCTATCCGAATCCGATAAGTTGTGAAGCTGATCTTCTTCTTGGATAGATGCTTCAATTTCTAAATTAGCAGGCAGATGGAGATTATTCCTGCTGATCATTTGTTGGAGAAATTTTTCTGCTTCTTCTTGTTGGGGAGTAGTCATATATTCCATAGGAAAATCGGTGAGAAAAATTCGTCGACCATCAGAAATTTTGAAAGCATAATGGTCCTTAGAAATTTCTCTCGCTCTGTGAGAAAATTGTATTAGGGAATGAATCCAATAGGATTTGGGAGAGATTGACAGGGCACTCGATTGTGCTAAAGGATCTGCTTGGTTGATATATTCCATCTCATATATCTGGGCTTTACGAAGTATCCAAATTTGATATGGTTGGAAGAGTTGTTCTCTAGATCGCCAGCCAAGAGTGCTAGTGATCAGAAAAGTAAGATAAATGCCTTTGCGTAAACATTTAGAGGCATGGAAAACTATGGATTTAATCATTCGGGAAAAATTTGGAATATTGGTGTAATATCCCTGATATTTTTGGCATATTTTCGTTTACCTCGGTAAGCGTGCCCGGAAAATACTGTAGAATATTTTTGGACTTTTGGTAAGCTAAGGCTATGGTAAGACTAATGGCCAAAGGATTTGGTCTCGAGAGGTGTGCAAGTCATGTACGCAATGGCATACACAATAAGGATGTGTTAGTGGTTAGCATGGAAGAAATCCCAAATTTAGTAGATAAGTTAAAGGGTTAAAATATCTAGATATTTGTTAGCTTGGTTTGGTTATAAAAGAGATTGCAAGAGAAGCTTGCATCTCTCTCTCTCTCTCTCTCTCTCGTTGGAAAGGCTTAAAGAAAATAACCATTCAAGGTTATTTAAATTCCAGATCTAGGAAGAAAGAGAGATCCTCCTCCCATCTTGACCATTGATCGCATTGGTGATGGCCTTTGGATCAGTTTAAGCTATTGAAAGGGAAGGACAGAGGAGAAGACTCCCATGTGCCTACAAATCTGTGCCAAAGAAGAAGGGTTGCTGCCATTGAACCCTTGATTTAGAAACTGTTCCGGAGCACAAATCAGAAGGACCTACCGTTGGGAGCCAAAAAAGATGTATTGGAAATCTTTGTATGAAAATCTGTGGAGATTTTGTTAGAATTTTAGAACATGCATATGTGCAATAAAGAAGAGATCTAGAGAGATAAAAGTTGGGGAAAAAGAACCAGGCATGCAAAATGCGACCAGAAATGTGATAATTCGATCGATTTTAAAATCGATGGTCGAATTATCTTTCGAGTCGATGAAATTTGAGAATTGGATGTTCGCTTTTGGATTCCACCATCCAATTTCAAATTCGACCATCGAATTGGAAATCGATGATCGAATTCTGCCCTGACTTTTGGGTTCGAAAATTTGTTGGATTTTCTTCTTCCAAGCTTTCGGGTTAAATTTTGTAGCTTTATATTAACACTAAGGGTGTTAATATATGTAGGTTTTGTCTGTTGGAAGTCCTTGCAGAGGACCGCTTTTGCATGGTTTTGTAACAGCTTGGTTAAGGTAGGGAATCCTAATCTTCATTTGCATAAATTATAAGCACAAACTATGATATGGGAATTTGTTGAAATGCGTTAATTTGATGATAATCTGTGCACATAGTATAAACAAAGCATGAATATACGACAACATCAGAAAATTGTAAACATTGTTAGAAACAAGAATCATTGGAAATCAGAACTTCAGTTAAATTTGAATCAGAACCTCAGTTAATTTTTGAATCAGAACCTCAGTTAATTTTTGAATCAGAACCTCAGTTAACTTTGAATCAGAACTTTGAAAATCAGTATACGATATGAATAATAAGCTTGGATACGTGTTAGCATTTGCATTTGATTTTGGTTCATACGCGATGCCCTAGATTCCACCAACCGTGTTGACGTAAAACTTTGGCAAGTTTCCCTCATAGCGCGTAGGGGCTTGTTGCATTTTCGAAATGGGTTCATGAACGGCAGCGATGGTCGTAGGGACTTTCCATCACGTAGTCGCTCTCATGCTATAGGAAATTTGGGAGATAAAATTAAGTTATAAATTTAAGACAAGAAGCATGCTAAATCGAACATTTTGAACACTTTAGATTATATTATCGATTTGACTCGAGATTAGAACGAGATTTAATTTGAAAAGCATCATTGAAAAACCATATTTGATTCGATTCCGTCTTTTGAAAACTTTTACTTATAAGTAATGCAAATAGATCTGTCTTCCCTTATTGAGCTTGGCTGTTAGCTCACCCTCGACTATACGTCACAGGTGCTGAGACTGATTTGGGATCTGAGGATTTGGAGGATTCCGATTATATTCCTGAGGAGGAATTAGACTTGCCTGCTGAGGAGTTCTTCCCTTGACCTTTAGATCCAGTATTTTGGTATTTTGTCTGAATATTGTTGTGAATATTGGGCCCTAGGGCTTATTTTGTTCTTTTTGATATCACTCGAGGAACCACTATTGTGAACCTCTGTTTTAGGTGATCGGATTGGCCATCACCGGGGGTTCTTTTTGGTTCCTCACAGTGATATATCTAATTTTGTTATTTGAAGCATTTGTTTTTGGATTAACTAAGTTGCCTCTGTCTTTAGACCTTTCTTTATGATGTCGGCTTCTGTTTGTTACGGCTTATTGAGAAATCAATAAGTTGATGAACCGGCCTTTCCTATACCTTAGGGATTGGAAAAGTCGGGTCGTCACAGTTGGAAAGTGGGAAAATAATTTGGTTGACCAATCCCCAATCAAGACCTTGGGAAAGATTATGAGGATAATCAGGCGTAAACAAAGAAATTTTTGGGAGATAGTAACCCTGAAGGTGGTTGATAAATTGACAATTCTGCAATAAGATTTGTTTGATTTGAGTAGCCGAATCCTCAACTTGAGATACAATATTTTGGGAAATATCAATTGGAAGAACATGTTTGGCTTTTTCAAACATGCAGATTCTTTTAAGGCGATGCAGAATTGGATCATTTTGTTTCACCAATTCAATGAGGTTGAGGAAATAGGAAATTTTCTCAATGGAAAAGGTTTCTTCTTCCCAATTGAAGTTCTTGAGTAAAGAGGTTAGGCCTTCATAAAGTTGTTGGGTATGGGCTTCTTGAGCCTGAATTTTGGATGCCAGAATGCTCAAATGTTGTCTGACTTTTCTTTTATTATTGGCAACATGATTTTTCCATACTCCATTAATTTCTTGGTACATGGAGGAATCAATACGTGGGCTAATAAAATTGGGTATATGGCTAATGTTGAACATTTCTGATTTGGAGTAGTCTTTGATTTCCATAATAGGAGATTGGGCAAGGAGATGCATGGTTTGATAGGTTTGAAAAGCAAATTTGCCTTCTCTGATGGAATTATACATTTGGTATAATGGGCTAGGAAAGTTATAAATTTGGCTATGGCAGGATTGCCATGAAGTGTATAGTCCTGGTTGATGTCCTTTGAGGACAACATAAACTTTTCTTTGTGGCAAGAAATTTTCCTCTGTTGAATTGGCTGTATTGGCAGAAGAGCTTCCAGCAAGACTAGTCATCCTCTGCACAAAAAGTAGTGGTGATCTGGTGATTTCCTAGTGTAGGATCACCGCATAAATATAAGACCACTGGATTGGTGGTATGCGAATGTGAATGCAAATGCTCATGCGAATGCAAATGCTCATGCAAATGGGAAGAACCAATTCGATTATGGTGCGTAGTGTGATTGGAATGATGACCCCCCCAGAATTGGGTATTACCTGTAAGGGAGACACAACAAAGATGAGGAAAGGAGTTCTCAGAAGGAGAGGAGAGAAAGTGGAATCGAAGGGGATGACCCTGAAATTGGGCGGAAATGCCTTGAGAATCAACCCGAGTAAAGGGAAAGATGGAAGAAATAAAAGGGATCCCTAAGATAAGGGTTTGAGTGATATTTGGGAGAATCACAAAAGAAGTGGGAATGGTAATATCATGATGCTGAATAGCAGCATGGTTAAGTTTGTGGTGGATAGGTATGGGATATCCACTAGCATTGGTGAGACTCTGACGAGTGGAGGTCAAATAGAAGGAAGGGGCTAATCCTTCTTGAAGACAATTTATGTCAGCACCACTGTCAATAAGGGCGATAATGTCATAAATTGTATAATTGGAATTAATAAATAAATTGACCTTGATGTACCATTTTGGGGAGGAGACCTGTTGGAGAGTATTCAGGTAAGAATGTGATGGAGAACTAGAAGAGACTTCTTTGTTTTCCAAATGATGGAGGCGATTATTAATAGTGGAAACTTCTTTAGCAAAATGTTGCTTTAAAATAATTAATGCATTGTTGAGAGATTCTATTTGTTGTTGGAAATTGGCAACCCTAGAAGAATTATGGGTAGCATTGATCATCTGGTTAGAAGAATTATGGGATTCTAGCCGATGAAAGAGTTCTCTAATAGAGTAAGGATTTTCTACTATTAGAGACTTTTTAGTTTCTTTGTGAGCTGTAGATATACATGCTTCAATCAATTTGGATTTCATTATTGGGTCTTCAGTTTTATCAACTAAGTCCAAGTAACGATTGTTGGGATTCAGAAAGAACATTAATACTAAGATTATTCATGGCAGCAAATGCTTGCCAAGAATCATTTGAAGTATGAAGATGATTACATTTGCAATTTGCAGGGTGGTCATCTGCAAAGGAGGAAGATGACGAAGTGGAATGAATTTCATTATCAGACTCAGAAAGTTCTGAATATTCAGGACTCGAATCTAACCAGATTTTTGAAAGGGTTAATTTCAGTCCTTCATCATGAATTTGATTTTATTCTTTGTTCAGTTGTGCAATTATTGGCATAATGACCAAATCGATGACATTTGTAACATTTAATTTCTCTTTGGGGTCGATTTGTTGAGTTTCTTCTTTTCTCACGATATTTGCGTGAAAAAGAAGGATTCCTGGGTTCTCGATGTTGCCGAGTAGAATTTCTTTTTTCGCGATGTTGTGGATGAGAAGAAGGATTGTTAGTTTGTTTGAAAATACGACGACGTCGTTCAGAGGGACGATGATAATTTGAGATTTCTCTATTATCTCGTCCTTTTGAAGGAAAATTGATTTTCGTGTCATAAGCAAATTGGTCACAAAATTCTCCCAATTCCTTTCGACCAGTAAGTTGTTGTTTTAATTGTTGGTGTAATTTTGAGTCATTACACAAAGTTAATCCTTCACGCACAATGATACTTTCGAGTTGTCCATAAGTATATTGGTTGTAAGTGATACTTTGATCTTCAGGATTATGGAGTTTATTACGGACCTTCTTAGCAAATAAACTAGGAAGTCCATCAATGAATTTGGCTTTCCAATATTCAGTATTGGCATCACTACGTTGCATGACGTTTGTCATAAACACATCTTTATACCATCTGAAGTGGGTTAAAGATGGACAACGGAGATTTTGAAGTAGTTCTACTTCTTTCATATTGAAGATTCCAAGAACCTACAAAATGAAAAATTATGGTTTGGGTCAATGTATAAACTGCATCTTCCCTAGTTTCCATTAAGCCAGTAAGGTCATTTTTGACTGGTTTAGTTGAAGTTAGGATTTCTTCACGTTGAGTGGCTGTGAGAACATTATCCCACCATCCTTTCAACATACCAGAAAATCCAGTAGTAATATATCGAGCAATTGTTTGATCAGAATTTTGATGTTGTTTTAAGATGGTGCTGTACATAAAAATTTTATGTAAAACAACAAAAATCCCGTATTCTGATTTACCATCAATGTTCCATTCATAAATGGACCGATAATCATAAGAATTTTGAATATCGATATGATCTTCTTCATAAAGAAGATCCTGAGGTGTAGGTCTATGGTAGTAATATCGAGTATTACCACCATCCCAATTATACTGGAGTTTATTAAGCTCCATACTATTTTGTAAGGATTCAAAATTATTTTGAATTTCTTGTATTTCTGCTAAATTGGCATTTTCTCTATCAGTCAATACATTAATTTGAAAATTTTTATTTTTCTTTTCTGGATTGAGTGATAAAGAGTGTAACCTAGAGGTTAGTTTATCAATAAATTCTTCTTGCTTTATCATATAAGATTTTGATGACAGATTTAGTCCAGAAATTTCTATGGGAGGTTTGATGTTTGGTTGTTCGACCTTTAAGGTTGATATTTTGTTTATTGGTGGAGAAGAAAGAATATTTTCAATCCTATTTAATTGCATACTAATTGTCTGTAAATTTAAATTAGTAAAATTATTTTGTTTATATAGATGTGATAAATCAACTTTTGTTGAATGAGGGATAGGTTCAACAGGTTTTATGAAAGCAGTGGCTTCCAAAGTAGCTGTTGAATTAGGTTGAGTAAGTTTGAGGGCTTCAACAGGAGGATGGATCGACTGAACGATAGAACCATCAAGCTTCTGCCATTCCTTTTGAAAGTTCTCAAGGAGAAATATTCTCCTTTCCTCTTGATTCATTTCAAGATAATTGGTTGCTTTGAACCAAGTAACAAATGGAATTACTTGATAAAAAGTTTCAATATATTGATAAAATTGTTCTTTGAATTCTTGCAATTTTGATGCAGAAAATTTTTTAAAATACCATTCACGGAATGGTGCATATTTATCTTGCTGAAATTCAGCATTGATTTCTTGTCTATTAATAACAAAGTTTTCTGGTTTTGTATGATCCATAAAACTTTATTAATGGATTGAGAAATTCATCTCTCTAGCAGTAGGGGATTCCCTCTGCTGTTGGGTATATATCCCATAAGATATCTGTTGTTCAGAAACTTTGATTCCTTCCAGATTTGGTTGATTAAATTCAGAAGGAACAAATGAGTTAGCTTCTGAATAAGATGATCGGAGTCAGGTATAGATACTCTATAAGGACCTCGAGACCTCGTATCAGAATAAGAACTCCTATAAGAAGTTCTGTGAGATGTAGATCTATCAAATTTTAAGATTACATCGACCTGGATATTTTGAACAATTTGTTCAATTTCTTGATTTAAAATTGGTTTAGGTTAGACAGCTTGAGGTATACGCCAAGCATCAGGAAAAGTAATATTTTTCCATTCACATAGTTTTCTTGTAGCAACATTAGTGGTTGCACTATTAGTCTCAATTAAGACTGTTCTTCCTGGTTCATTTTGATAATTAATTTTAGGAACCAGAGAAGTCATCACCTTATAATGAAGGCGATAGATCAGAGCAATGGTCTCTGATCCAGGCATAAAGTTGTATCCCTCAGTTTGGAGATGAAGGGTACAAGCATGAAAAATATTTTTATCTGTTAAAGATAAAGTTAAATTTGGGAAAACATTGTAGTATACTAGACCAAGGCATAAGCTGGTCTCAATAGCAGCCATCAGAGAAGATTGCCAATCAAGGCATCTAGCATATCTGAGAGTGCTAAGTATACTAGTATTTTCAAGACCCAATAAGGTCAAAGGTTTGAATGCAACTTGAATGCATCCTAAATGAAGAAATTTGAAACGATGAAGGTCATGTAAAAGATCTTCGTTAGAAAGTAATTGAAAACCTTCATTTTGACTTTCTTCATTTATACTGAGAGTTTGCTCAGTAGTTTTGATCGACATGTCGGTGGACCAATCTTTCCATCCATATTGATAGATTGTTTTAGGATTGATGGAAGGAATTGTCCATCTATTTAATTGGTTTTGTTGGTCATCAATTTGAGACCATTTATCTAATTGTTTATTTTTGATTAATTTTTTGGAGGGAAAATTAAAAAGAGACATGAAATAAAATTGATGAATTTTGATTTTTATTTATTTTATTTTTTTTTAACAGTAAAAAAGAAAGGGTAAAAGAGCTTTTGGTAAAACCAATAAGACTGTAATTACATATGGGAATAGTAATGTTGGAATAGTTTTACTATAGTGAATAGTGATTCGGAATACTATTCATCAGCATAGTAAATTACTATTTACCTTCTTCTCCATAAATTTCTATGGACTTCTTACAAAAATTTATTTTGATTTACTACTAGATTGCTACAAAAGCTCAATCACGATAACTTTTACGGAATCAAGGCAACAACGCAATCCACCTTCTGCAATGCCATCAAGTCATCCCAACGCGACTTACGCTACCACTACAACATAGTAGTAAATCTAAGCAGACCATTATAAGTCATCCATAAAAATCGCGAAAGGCGATGAAGTGGTTCATACGCCCATGATTAGCCACCTAATCACGACTCACTACCTCTCAAGATTCCAACACTAGCCACCGCCATATGTAATTATCACGGGCTTAGCGGACATGGCTACGATACCAAACTTCGAGTAGGGGAAGACGTGAAGCTAAATAAACAAATGACTAATAAAACAAACTTATATTAAACAACTTAAAACATATGGAATATTACACTATACACACACTATGCTACTACTATGTAGCTACTATGCATGCATTAAACAAATATATACAAATGGAGGAAGCTTACCGAAACCTTGAGTAGCTTCTCCGATACACACTTATACTAAAGAAAGAACAAGAGAATGTTATGGAAAATATTCGATACAATTGATCGGTGTCCTGGACAATCCCCAGGCTAACCCTTTTATAGATGAATGCGGACTTGAAGTGGTTTGGAATCCGCAACTGATTGATGAATGCGGATTTGAAATGAATTGGAATCCGCGGCTAAGTGGGACACGTTTGCTGAGTAGATTGGTTGCAGTCGCTTCGTCCCTTGATAATTGTGTTCTGACGTAAGGGCATGCGTCAGTGCTTCATAATTGGAATGATGTCTTTATGGACAGCTGGTGAGTCTATTTGCCGACAATAATTAGTCTATTTGTCGACAATAATTAGTTGGCTGACAGCTGTTTTATTGACTGATTTGTCTTTTGTGGCTGAACTTCATGGTTCTCTGTGATTGTCAAGATTCTGGTAAAATATTGAATCGCCAGATAGGGAGCTATCCGAATCCGATAAGTTGTGAAGCTGATCTTCTTCTTGGATAGATGCTTCAATTTCTAAATTAGCAGGCAGATGGAGATTATTCCTGCTGATCATTTGTTGGAGAAATTTTTCTGCTTCTTCTTCTTGTTGGGGAGTAGTCATATATTCCATAGGAAAATCGGTGAGAAAAATTCGTCGACCATCAGAAATTTTGAAAGCATAATGGTCCTTAGAAATTTCTCTCGCTCTGTGAGAAAATTGTATTAGGGAATGAATCCAATAGGATTTGGGAGAGATTGACAGGGCACTCGATTGTGCTAAAGGATCTGCTTGGTTGATATATTCCATCTCATATATCTCGGGCTTCTGAAGAATCCAAATTTGATATGGTTGGAAGAATTATTCTCTAGATCGCCAGCCAAGAGTGCTAGTGATCAGAAAAGTAAGATAAATGCCTTTGCGTAAACATTTAGAGGCATGGAAAACCATGGATTTAATCATTCGGGGAAAATTTGGAATATTGGAAAGTGGGAAAATAATTTGGTTGACCAATCCCCAATCAAGACCTTGGGAAAGATTATGAGGATAATCAGGCGTAAATAAAGAAATTTTTGGGAGATAGTAACCCTGAAGGTGGTTGATAAATTGATAATTCTGCAATAAGATTTGTTTGATTTGAGTAGCCGAATCCTCAACTTGAGATACAATATTTTGGGAAATATCAATTGGAAGAACATGTTTGGCTTTTTCAAACATGCAGATTCTTTTAGGGCGATGCAGAATTGGATCATTTTGTTTCACCAATTCAAAGAGGTTGAGGAAATAGGAAATTTTCTCAATGGAAAAGGTTTCTTCTTCCCAATTGAAGTTCTTGAGTAAAGAGGTTAGGCCTTCATAAAGTTGTTGGGTATGGGCTTCTTGAGCCTGAATTTTGGATGCCAGAATGCTCAAATGTTGTCTGACTTTTCTTTTATTTTTGGCAACATGATTTTTCCATACTCCATTAATTTCTTGGTACATGGAGGAATCAATACGTGGGCTAATAAAATTGGGTATATGGCTAATGTTGAACATTTCTGATTTGGAGTAGTCTTTGATTTCCATAATAGGAGATTGGGCAAGGAGATGCATGGTTTGATAGGTTTGAAAAGCAAATTTGCTTTCTCTGATGGAATTATACATTTGGTATAATGGGCTAGGAAAGTTATAAATTTGGCTATGGCAGGATTGCCATGAAGTGTATAGTCCTGGTTGGTGTCCTTTGAGGACAACATAAACTTTTCTTTGTATGAGAAATTTTCCTCTTGAATTGGTCAGATAGAAGAGCTTCCAAGACTAGTCATCCTCTCACAAAAGTAGTGGTGATCCGGTGATTTCCTAGTGTAGGATCACCATAAATATAAGACCACCGGATTGGTGGTATGCTCATGTGAATGCAAATGCTCATGCAAATGGGAAGAACCAATTCGATTATGGTGCTGGTGTGATTGGAATGATGACCCCCTAATTGGGTATTACTGTAAGGGAGACACAACAAAGATGAGGAAAGGAGTTCTCTAAGGAGAGGAGAGAAAGTGGAATCGAAGGGATGACCAAATTGGTGAAATGCCTTGAGAATCAACCCTAGTAAAGGAAAGATGGAAGAAATAAAGGGATCCCTAAGATAAGGGTTTGAGTGATATTTGGGAGAATCACAAAGAAGTGGGAATGGTATATCATGATCTTTGAATAGCGGATGGTTAAGTTTGTGGTGGATAGGTATGGGATATCCACTAGCATTGGTGAGACTCTGACGAGTGGAGGTCAAATAGAAGAAAGGGACTAATCCCTCTTGAAGACAATTCATGTCAGCACCACTGTCAATAAGGGCGATAATGTCATAAATTGTATAATTGGAATTAATAAATAAATTGACCTTGATGTACCATTTTGGGGAGGAGACCTGTTGGAAAGTATTCAGGTAAGAATGTGATGGAGAACTAGAAGAGACTTCTTTGTTTTCCAAATGATGGAGGCGATTATTAATAGTGGAAACTTCTTTAGCAAAATGTTGCTTTAAAATAATTAATGCATTGTTGAGAGATTCTATTTGTTGTTGGAAATTGGCAACCCTAGAAGAATTATGGGTAGCATTGATCATCTGGTTAGAAGAATTATGGGATTCTAGCCGATGAAAGAGTTCTCTAATAGAGTAAGGATTTTCTACTATTAGAGACTTTTTAGTTTCTTTGTGAGCTGTAGATATACATGCTTCAATCAATTTGGATTTCATTATTGGGTCTTCAGTTTTATCAACTAAGTCCAGTAACGATTGTTGGGATTCAGAAAGAACATTAATACTAAGATTATTCATGGCAGCAAATGCTTGCCAAGAATCATTTGAAGTATGAAGATGATTACATTTGCAATTTGCAGGGTGGTCATCTGCAAAGGAGGAAGATGACGAAGTGGAATGAATTTCATTATCAGACTCAGAAAGTTGAATATTCAGGACTCGAATCTAGATTTTTGAAAGGGTTAATTTCAGTCCTTCATCATGAATTTGATTTATTCTTTGTTCAGTTGTGCAATTATTGGCATAATGACCAAGTCGATGACATTTGTAACATTTAATTTCTCTTTGGGGTCGATTTGTTGAGTTTCTTCTTTTCTCACGATATTTGCGTGAAAAAGAAGGATTCCTGGGTTCTCGATGTTGCCGAGTAGAATTTCTTTTTTCGCGATGTTGTGGATGAGAAGAAGGATTGTTAGTTTGTTTGAAAATACGACGACGTCGTTCAGAGGGACGATGATAATTTGAGATTTCTCTATTATCTCGTCCTTTTGAAGGATAATTGATTTTTGTGTCATAAGCAAATTGGTCACAAAATTCTCCCAATTCCTTTCGACCAGTAAGTTGTTGTTGTTTTAATTGTTGGTGTAATTTTAAGTCATTACACAAAGTTAATCCTTCATGCACAATGATACTTTAGAGTTGTCCATAAGTATATTGATTGTAAGTGATACTTTGATCATCAGGATTACAGAGTTTATAAACTGCATCTTCCCTAGTTTCCATTAAGCATCAATGAAGGCTTTGACCGGTTTAGTTGAAGTTAGGATTTCTTCACGTTGAGTGGTCAGAACATTATCCCACCATCCTTTCAACATACCGTAAAAATCCAGAGAGTAATATCTCTATATTTTCATATTGAAGATTCAGAACCAACAAAATACTATAGAATTTTTTTGGACTTTTGGTAAGCTAAGGTCTTTAGCCAAAGGATTTGGTCTTTTGGTCTCGAGGTGTGTGTCATGAAGTCGTAGGACTTATACTATTGGGTTGGTGTTTGTGGTTATAGATATACTTTCAAATTAAAAGGATAATGTAAAAATTAAATATCTAGATTTTGTATGCTTTGTTAATATATTATACAAGAGAGAGAGAGTTTAGAGAAAATACAAATCTCTCTTTTGGTTGGACCATCAACCTCTATGGATCGATAATCTTTAGATCTTGAAGTTTTATGATCTTCTCTCCATTCAACCATTGATCTATGGTAGTAATATCGATTCAGAATTAATTGAAAGAGAAGAGATGATGTGAGATTAATTATCAATTTTATTGAGTGAAGTTAAGAAATTGGCATTCTTCTTAGTACATTGAAGATCTAAAATCATTGAGCTTGGAGATCTTTCCTGACGTGAATAAAAGCAAAGAAAGCAACGAGTTACAAGAGGTATGCCTCTTGTTTATGCAAAAATTGTTTGATTTTGTTAAGATTTGATGTTTGGTTGTTGAATAGATATGATGGAATGGAGAAGAAGAATATTTTCAATCCTATGTTAAAATTTACTACTAATTGACCACGATTTAAATTAGTAAAATTATTTTGCTTATATAGATCGATTTGGAAATCAACGTTGAAAAATGGGGTTAGTTTGATAAGCGATTTAGTATTGTATTAGGTGAGTAATTTGATTCAATCAATTGAATCGAGATTAACCATCAAATTACCATTCCTTTTAAAATTGGATATTCTTTTTTTGATTCATTTGATTAATTTGTTGTTTTGAACCAAGTAACAAATGGATATTAACACTTAGGTGTTAATATATGTATTGATAAAATTGGGAGTCCTTGAGGATTCTTTGCAATTGCATGAATTGTCTTGGTTAATTAGGGAATGGTGCATATTATTTGCATAAATTATAAGCACAATATAAATCAAAGTTAGTTTTAGAAGTATGAAATATAGAAAATTCATTACACAAAGTGAAATTAAAACTTATACATATGATATAATCCAAAATTTGCAAACCTTGTCATAAATAAGAATCATTAGAAATCGAACCAGCTTAAATTTTGAATTTGGTTGATTAAATTGAAGGAGCTGTTAAATTTGAATAAGATGAATCGGCGATCGAATCTAACTTTGAAAAATCTATGATATGTTGAATAGAACATTATTTTGGATGTTCATATCAAATGTTTAAGATTCCACTCAACCGTTGACGGTAAAACTTTGTTCAAGTTTCCCTTGATTTAAAATTGGTTTGTTGCATTTTCGAAATGGGTTCATGAACGCATGGTCGGTAGGGTCTTCCATTCACGAAGTTTCATGCTATAGGAAATTTGGGAGATAAAATTGTTATAAATTTAAGACAAGAAGCATGCTAAATCGTTCATTTTGAACACTTGATTTTATGACGCATTTGAATGATTAGAATCGAGATTTAATTTGAAAAGCATTGATAAATTTGATCCGGTTTGGAGATGAAAACTTTTACTTATAAGAAATGCAAATAGATCTGTTTTATCCTTATTAAAGATAGTTAAATTTGGGCTATAGTATCTTGGACCGGACCCATTTGGGATCTCAGGATTTGAGGATTAGAGGATTCCTCAGGAGGAATTAGACTGCTCACGAGAGTTCTTCCTTGACCTTTAGATCCAGATTTTGGTATTTTGTCCAATCGTTTGAATATTGGGCCCTAGGCCTTATTTTGTTCTTTTGATATCACTCGAGGAACCATTATTGTGAACCTCTATTTTAGGTGATCGGATTGGACCTTCAGGGGTTCTTTTGGTTCCTTCATTGATATATCTAATTTGTTATTTGAAGCATTTGTTTTTGGATTAACTAAGTTGCCAATCTTTCCATCCTTTGACCTTTGTTTATGTTGATGGAAGAATTGTCCATCGATTTAGTTACTATCAATTTGAGAAATCAATAATTGTTTGTTTTCCTATAATTTTAGGGAAAAATTAAAAGAGACATAATATATCGAGCAATTGTTTGATCAGAATTTTGATGTTGTTCCATTCATAAATGGACCGATAATCATAAGAATTTTGAATATCGATATGATCTTCTTCATAAAGAAGATCCAGGTGTAGGTCTATGGTAGTAATATCGAGTATTACCACCATCCCAATTATACTGGAGTTTATTAAGCTCCATACTATTTTGTAAGGATTCAAAATTATTTTGAATTTCTTGTATTTCTGCTAAATTGGCATTTTCTCTATCAGTCAATACATTAATTTGAAAATTATTATTTTTCTTTTCTGGATTGAGTGATAAAGAGTGTAACCTAGAGGTTAGTTTATCAATAAATTCCTCTTGCTTTATCATATAAGATTTTGATGACAGATTTAGTCCAGAAATTTCTAGGGGAGGTTTGATGTTTGGTTGTTCAACCTTTAAGGTTGATATTTTGTTTATTGGTGGAGAAGAAAGAATATTTTCAATCCTATTTAATTGCATACTAATTGTCTGTAAATTTAAATTAGTAAAATTATTTTGTTTATATAAATGTGATAAATCAACTTTTGTTGAATGAGGGATAGGTTCAACAGGTTTTATGAAAGCAGTGGCTTCCAAAGTAGCTGTTGAATTAGGTTGAGTAAGTTTGAGGGCTTCAACAGGAGGATGGATCGACTGAACGATAGAACCATCAAGCTTCTGCCATTCCTTTTGAAAGTCCTCAAGGAGAAATATTCTCCTTTCCTCTTGATTCATTTCAAGATAATTGGTTGCTTTGAACCAAGTAACAAATGGAATTACTTGATAAAAAGTTTCAATATATTGATAAAATTGTTCTTTGAATTCTTGCAATTCTGACGCAGTAAATTTTTTAAAATACCATTCACGGAATGGTGCATATTTATCTTGCTGAAATTCAGCATTGATTTCTTGTCGATTAATAACAAAGTTTTCTGGTTTTATAAAAGCCATAAAAACTTTTATTAATGGATTGAGAAATTCATCTCGCTAGCAGTAGGGGATTCCATCTGCTGTTGGGTATATATCCCATGAGGAATCTGTTGTTCAGAAACTTGGATTCCTTCCAGATTGGGTTGATTAAATTCAGAAGGAACAAATGAGTTAGCTTCTGAATAAGATGATCGAAAGCGATGAGGGTATAGATACTCTATAAGGACCTCGAGACCTCGTATCAGAATAAGAACACTTATAAGAAGTTCTGTGAGATGTAGATCTATCAAATTTTAAGATTACATCTCCCTCGGTATTTTGAACAATTTGTTCAATTTCTTGATTTAAAATTGGTTTAGGTGAGACAGCTTGAGGTATACGCCAAGCATCAGGAAAAGTAATATTTTTCCATTCACATAGTTTTCTTGTAGCAACATTAGTGGTTGCACTATTAGTCTCAATTAAGACTGTTCTTCCTGGTTCATTTTGATAATTAATTTTAGGAACCAGAGAAGTCATCACCTTATAATGAAGGCAATAGATCAGAGCAATGGTCTCTGGTCCAGGCATAAAGTTGTATCCCTCAGTTTGGAGATGAAGGGTACAACCATGAAAAATATTTTTATCTGTTAAAGATAAAGTTAAATTTGGGAAAACATTGTAGTATACTGGACCAAGGCATAAGCTGGTCTCAATAGCAGCCATCAGAGAAGATTGCCAATCAAGGCATCTAGCATCTCTGAGAGTGCTAAGTATACTAGTATTTTCACGACCCAATAAGGTCAAAGGTTTGAATGCAACTTGAAACGATGAAGGTCATGTAAAAGATCTTTGTTAGAAAGTAATTGAAAACCTTCATTTTGACTTTCTTCATTTTTACTGAGAGTTTGCTCAGTAGTTTTGATCGACATGTCGGTGGACCAATCTTTCCATCCATATTGATAGATTGTTTTAGGATTGATGGAAGGAATTGTCCATCTATTTAATTGGTTTTGTTGGTCATCAATTTGAGACCATTTATCTAATTGTTTATTTTTAATTAATTTTTTGGAGGGAAAATTAAAAAGAGACATGAAATAAAATTGATGAATTTTGATTTTTTTTTATTTTTTTTTTTAACAGTAAAAAAGAAAGGGTAAAAGAGCTTTTGGTAAAACCAATAAGACTGTAATTACATATGGGAATAGTAATGTTGGAATAGTTTTACTATAGTGAATAGTGATTCGGAATACTATTCATCAGCATAGTAAATTACTATTTACCTTCTTCTCCATAAATTTCTATGGACTTCTTACAAAAATTTATTTAGATTTACTACTAGATTGCTGTTGCAAAACTGCGTCCGTCCACGATAACTTTTACGGGGAATCAACCGGCAACAACGCAATCCCTGCTACAATGCCATCAAGTCATCCCAACGCGACTTCCCACGCTACCACAGCATAGTAGTAAATCTAAACAGACCATTATAAGTCATCCATAAAAACTGCTGAAGAAGACGATGAACAGTAGTTCATACGCCCATGATTAGCCACCCTAATCACGACTCACTACCTCTCAAGATTCCAACACTAGCCACCCGCCATATGTAATTACCACGGGCTTAGCCGGACATGGCTCTGATACCAAACTCAGAGTAGGGGGAAGACGTGGTTGCGGAAGAGACGGAAGCTAAATACAGAAACTCTAATGCATAAACAAATGACTAATAAAACAAACTTATATTAAACAACTTAAAACATATGGAATATTACACTATACACACACTATGCTACTACTATGTAGCTACTATGCATGCATTAAACAAATATATACAAATGGAGGAAGCTTACCGAAACCTTGAGTAGCTTCTCCGATACACACTTATACTAAAGAAAGAACAAGAGAATGTTATGGAAAATATTCGATACAATTGATCGGTGTCCTGGACAATCCCCAGGCTAACCCTTTTATAGATGAATGCGGACTTGAAGTGGTTTGGAATCCGCAACTGATTGATGAATGCGGATTTGAAATGAATTGGAATCCGCGGCTAAGTGGGACACGTGTGCTGAGTAGATTGGTTGCAGTCGCTTCGTCCCTTGATAATTGTGTTCTGACGTAAGGGCATGCGTCAATGCTTCATAATTGGAATGATGTCTTTATGGACAGCTGGTGAGTCTATTTCCCAACAATAATTAGTCTATTTGCCGACAATAATTAGTTGGCTAACAGCTGTTTTATTGACTGATTTGTCTTTTGTGGCTGAACTTCATGGTTCTCTGTGATTGTCAAGATTCTGGTAAAATATTGAATCGCCAGATAGGGAGCTATCCGAATCCGATAAGTTGTGAAGCTGATCTTCTTCTTGGATAGATGCTTCAATTTCTAAATTAGCAGGCAGATGGAGATTATTCCTGCTGATCATTTGTTGGAGAAATTTTTCTGCTTCTTCTTGTTGGGGAGTAGTCATATATTCCATAGGAAAATCGGTGAGAAAAATTCGTCGACCATCAGAAATTTTGAAAGCATAATGGTCCTTTGAAATTTCTCTCGCTCTGTGAGAAAATTGTATTAGGGAATGAATCCAATAGGATTTGGGAGAGATTGACAATTGTGCTAAAGGATCTCGCTGGTTGATATATTCCATCTCATATATCTGGGCTTTACGAAGAATCCAAATTTGATATGGTTGGAAGAATTATTCTCTAGATCGCCAGCCAAGAGTGCTAGTGATCAGAAAAGTAAGATAAATGCCTTTGCGTAAACATTTAGAGGCATGGAAAACCATGGATTTAATCATTCAGGGAAAATTTGGAATATTGGAAAGTGGGAAAATAATTTGGTTGACCAATCCCAAATCAAGACCTTGGGAAAGATTATGAGGATAATCAGGCGTAAACAAAGAAATTTTTGGGAGATAGTAACCCTGAAGGTGGTTGATAAATTGACAATTCTGCAATAAGATTTGTTTGATTTGAGTAGCCGAATCCTCAACTTGAGATACAATATTTTGGGAAATATCAATTGGAAGAACATGTTTGGCTTTTTCAAACATGCAGATTCTTTTAAGGCGATGCAGAATTGGATCATTTTGTTTCACCAATTCAATGAGGTTGAGGAAATAGGAAATTTTCTCAATGGAAAAGGTTTCTTCTTCCCAATTGAAGTTCTTGAGTAAAGAGGTTAGGCCTTCATAAAGTTGTTGGGTATGGGCTTCTTGAGCCTGAATTTTGGATGCCAGAATGCTCAAATGTTGTCTGACTTTTCTTTTATTTTTGGTAACATGATTTTTCCATACTCCATTAATTTCTTGGTACATGGAGGAATCAATATGTGGGCTAATAAAATTGGGTATATGGCTAATGTTGAACATTTCTGATTTGGAGTAGTCTTTGATTTCCATAATAGGAGATTGGGGAAGGAGATGCATGGTTTGATAGGTTTGAAAAGCAAATTTGCCTTCTCTGATGGAATTATACATTTGGTATAATGGGCTAGGAAAGTTATAAATTTGGCTATGGCATGATTGCCATGAAGTGTATAGTCCTGGTTGGTGTCCTTTGAGGACAACATAAACTTTTCTTTGTGACGAGAAATTTTCCTCTGTTGAATTGGCTGTATTGGCAGAAGAGCTTCCAACAAGACTAGTCATCCTCTGCACAAAAAGTAGTGGTGATCTGGTGATTTCCTAGTGTAGGATCACCGCATAAATATAAGACCACTGGATTGGTGGTATGCGAATGTGAATGCAAATGCTCATGCAAATGGGAAGAACCAATTCGATTATGGTGCGTAGTGTGATTGGAGTGATGACCCCTGCATTGGGTATTACTAAGGGAGACACAACAAAGATGAGGAAAGGAGTTCTCGAAGGAGAGGAGAGAAAGTGAATCAAGGGATGACCTCAAATTGGGAAATGCCTTGAGAATCAACCCCTAAAGGGAAAGAATGGAAGAAATAAAGGGACCCCTAAGATAAGGGTTTGAGTGATATTTGGGAGAATCACAAAAGGAAGTGGGAATGGTAATATCATGATCTTTGAATAGCGGCATGGTTAAGTTATTGTGGATAGGTATGGGATATCCACTAGCATTGGTGAGACTCTGACGACTGGAGGTCAAATAGAAGGAAGGGACTAATCCTTCTTGAAGACAATTCATGTCAACACCACTGTCAATAAGGGCGATAATGTCATAAATTGTATAATTGGAATTAATAAATAAATTGACCTTGATGTACCATTTTGGGGAGGAGACCTGTTGGAGAGTATTCAGGTAAGAATGTGATGGAGAACTAGAAGAGACTTCTTTGTTTTCCAAATGATGGAGGCGATTATTAATAGTGGAAACTTCTTTGCAAATGTTGCTTTAAAATAATTAATGCATTGTTGAGAGATTCTATTTGTTGTTGGAAATTGGCAACCCTAGAAGAATTATGGGTAGCATTGATCATCTGGTTAGAAGAATTATGGGATTCTAGCCGATGAAAGAGTTCTCTAATAGAGTAAGAATTTTCTACTATTGACCATTTTACCAACTTTATTAACTGGTCCAAGTTTGACCATTTTTTCCTTAGGAAAAACCCAGGCCCATTGTATGATCCTCAAATTAATCCATCTTTTCCTGGTATATTTTCCCCTCAAATCATCAAAAACCAACCATTTAGATATCTCAGCACTATTGTGCTCTCTAATATCACTTTCCCTGTTACCTACAACATCCCACGGGCTATACAGGATTACTATTCGGACCAGTTTCACTCTCCTTATGAAACTACTCTAATCACTATCTTACTACCTTATTCCCCTATGGTAGACAAAATCCCATTCACACATCCTTTGGAATCTCCTTCTTTATGTCTCATCCCAAAGCCTCATTGTGTAATTTTGGGGCCCCATGTCTCTACCACTTTCCTTTCTATTTCTCCTAACTTTTCCTATCATTCCATTTCTACTTTTCTTTCTATTATTAAATTACACAATAAGCTTTTCATTCCAAGAACTCTCCATGCACATTTACTTCCTTTCCACATCCAAAGAATAACCTCATCCAACAATATACCTATACGAATAGGTACAACCAATACAATGCCTACAACCAATACAATCATAGGCACACAAATTATTATGCTACCTTTAGTCTTTCTTGGCATTTGGAATGGCATGAATGGACATCAGGCCTTATGCACACCAAATTCCCATATAAATATTTAAAATCTTTGAAAATAACATGATTAATCCAATCATAAAATTATAAATTATTTTCTTGGTCATAATTTCCAAACCCCATAAATGATTTTGCATGGAATTTTGACATACAAATTTATTTCTTTTATTCTCAATGGAATTTAACCCAAATCCGTTTTTATTCTTTTGTTTATCCCACAAAATCTTATCTTCAAAGTCGTTCCAAAATCCCATCTTTTTGGACGCCTTATTATCCCTAGCAGGATAATTACCCCAGCAAGGTAAACTAAAAGTTTTTTAAGTATCAAACAACCCCAATAAACAATCGTATTTTAGCATTACTATTAGAGGTATGCATCATATTTCGTAAAAACTTCCATTTCCACTTCTTTTGTGATTCTCCCAAACATCATTCAAACCCTTATCTTAGGGATTCCTTTTATTCCTTCTATCTTTCCCTTTACCACGGGAGATTCCCATGGCATTTCAATTTAAGGGCATCCTTGATTTCATTTCTCTCCTCTCCTTCTGAGAACTCCTTTCCTCACCTTTGTTGTGTCTCCCTTTCCGGAAATAACCAATTCTGGGAGACTCATCACTCCAATCACACTACTCACAATAATAGAATTGTTTACTCCAATCACACTACTCACAATAATAGAATTATTTATTCCCATTTGCATCAGCATTTGCATACCACCACTCCAGTGGTCTTATATTTATGCGGTGATCCTACAATAGGAAATCACCAGCTCACCACTACTTTTTGTGCAGAGAATGACTAGCCTTACAGGAAACTCTTTTGCCAATACTGCCAATTCAACAGAAGACAATTCTTCGCCCCAAAGAAAAGCTTATACTGTCCTTAGAGGTTTCAACCCAAGTGTTTATACCTCTTTGCAAACCTGTCATAGCCAAATCTATAATTTTCCCAATTCATTATACCAGATACACAATTCCCTACAAAAGCCCAAGAAGCTTTTGACTCATATCCAACTACCCAAATACTACCAAAACCTAGTATCCATAACCCAAGACCAATCCCTGACTGTATTAACGCTGACCTTTACCAGGATGGAAGTGGTATAGGTCCAAACCATATGGATCAAAATATGAAAAGAATTCAGCAACCTCTGAGTTTCCTTACCAACAAGAGCCAGACTCAACAATGCCAAATTAAATTATTATATGATAGTCTTATCTCTTTATTAAGAGAGTTCAACTGGGAAGAAAGAATTTTTTCCATTGAAAAAATCAATCATTTTCTTGACCTCATTGCCTCCATTGAACCTCATTTCAATGATCCTATTCTTCATCGTCTCAAACGCATCTGCATGTTTGAGAAACTCAAATATGTTCTCCCCATTGATATTTCTCAATCTATTATTGCTCAAATTGAGAGTCCTGCTTTTGAAATCAAAACAATTCTCTTAAAAAACTATCAATTCCTTAATACTCTTTAGGGTTTTCATCTTCCAAAAATTTCTCTTTTCAGTCATGATTACCTCACAATCTTCTTCAATGCCTTGATTGGGGTTTGATTAATCAAATTATTTTCTCCATTTCTGACATTCCCAATGTTCCTAGAATGATCAAATCTATGCTATTCCATGCTGCTAGATCCTTACCTAGTAGTATTCATCTTACCTTATGGATCACTAGCACTATTGGCTGGAGATCTAGAGAACAATTCTTTCAACTATCAAATTAGGTTGAGTGTTTGACCCTTCCAGAGGATGAATCATACATTGAACCATCAAGCTTCCTGCCATTCCTTCTTCTCTATCCTCAAGGAGAAATATTCTCCTTTCTCTTGATCCATTCATTAGATACATTTCACAAGTTGCTTGAACAACTAAACAAAAGGAATTACTTCTCAAAATTTCAATATATTGATAAAATTGTCTCTTTGAATCTTTGCATCATGCGTAAAATTTTTAAAATACCAATTCACAATGGTGCATATTTATCTTTCAAGACATTAAAGATTGATTTCTTTATTCATTGATAATAAGTCCGCATAATATCGTCAGTTTTGTATGATCCATAAGCCAACTTTATTAATGAATTGAAATTCATCTCACTAAATGCAGTCCAGGAGATTCACCTGGACCCCATTGCTACGGTATATATCCCATGATGAGGAAGAAGTCATGTTCGAGACTTGGATTCCTTCCATTTGGTTGATTAAATCGGAAGAATGATGAGGTTATAGCTAATAAGATGATCGACGAGGGTATAGATATTATAAAGACCTCGATGACCTGTAAGGACGTAATAAGAACTCCTATAAGAGTTCCAGATGTGCATCTATCAAATTTTAAGATTACATCCGTATTTTGAACAATTTGTTCAATTTCTTGATTTTAAAATTGGTTTAGGTGAGATGACTTGAGGTATACTCCAAGCTCGTGAAAAGTAATATTCTTTCCATTCACAAAGTTTTCTTGTAGCAACATTAGTGGTTTACTATTAGTCTCAATTAAGACCCGCTCTTCTGGTTCATTTTGATAATTGATTTTAGGAACCGTAGAGAAGTCATCACCTTATAATGAGAAGGCTTATAGATCGAGCAATGGTCTCTCTCATCCGGGCATAAAGTTGTATCCCTCAGTTTGGAGATGAAGGGTACAAGCATGAAAAATGTTTTTATCTGTTAGAGATAAAGTTAAATCTGGGAAAACGTTGTAGTATACTGGACCAAGGCATAAGCTGGTCTCAATAGCGCATCGAGAGGATTGCCAATCAAGGCATCTAGCATCTCCAGAGTGCTAAGTATACTAGTGTTTTCAAGACCCAATAAGGTCAAAGGTTTGAATGCAACTTGAATGCATCCTAAATGAAGAAATTTGAAACGCGTTGAAGGTCATGTAAAAGATCTTCGTTGGAAAGTAATTGAAAACCTTCATTTTGACTTTCTTCATTATATCTTCAGAGTTTGCTTAGTAGTTTTGATTGACATGCTCTGCGGGACCAATCTTTCCATCCATATTGATAGATTGTTTTAGGATTGATGGAAGGAATTGTCCATCTATTTAATTGGTTTTGTTGGTCATCAATTTGAGACCATTTATCTAATTGTTTGTTTTGATTAATTTTTTGGAGGAAAATTAAAGAGACATGAAATAAAATTGATGAATTTTGATTTTTTTTTTTTAATTAAAATAAAAAAGAAAGGGTAAAAGAGCTTTTAGTAAAACCAATAACACCGAATTACATATGGGAATAGTATTGTTGGAAATAGTTTTACTATAGTGAATAGTGATTCTAATACTATTCCTTCGGCATAGTAAATTACTATTTACCTTCTTCTCCATAAATTTCTATGGACTTCTTAAAATTTCATTTAGATTTACTACTAGATTGGCCTTGCAAAATCGTCCGTCCACGACTTCTTACGGAATCAACCTAACAATAACAATCCTCGCTTACAATGCCATCAAGTCATCCCAACGCGCGACTTCCCACGCTACCACACATAGTAGTAAATCTAAATGACCATTATAAGTCATCCATAAAATCGCAGAGGAAGACGATGAACAAGAGTTCATACGCCCATGATTAGCCACCTAATCACGCACTCACCACCTCCTCAAGATTTCAACACTAGCCACCCCATATGTAATTACCACGGCTTAGCCGGACATGGCTCGATACCAAACTCTATAGGGAAAGTACCATGAAGTTCAGCCACATAAACAAATGGAGTTAAAACAAACTTATATTAAAAATTATAGGAATATTGATATACACTCCATTGGCCATGAAGTCATGCATTCCACTTATGAGTATAATGATATGAGAAGTTCTCCGTAATACACTCTTATCTAAAGAAAGAGAATGAAGAACAAGAGAATCAATTGCACCAAGACAACGTACCCCTTTTATAGATGCGGATTTCAAGTGGTTTGAATTTGTCAATCGCATTCATCAATCAAGTATGATTTCAAACACTCTTCAGCTCCCAAAGGTTGAGCCTGGATTGTCCGGGACAAGAAAATTTAGATGTCTTTCTCTCTTGCTTTCTCTCTTTCTTTCTTAAGTTTATGTATCGAGAAGCTCTCCATATCGGTAAGACTTCTCTTGCATTGTCAAGATATATTTGAATGCATGCATGGTAGCAGCATAGTAGTTGCATAGTGTAATATTCCTTATGTTTTGAGTTGATTAATATATTTACATTTTTATTAGCTCATTTGTTTATGCATTAGAGTCAATTTCAGTTAGCCCGGAGAAAATCTTCCGCAAACCACGCCTTCCCTACTCGCCTTTTGGTATGAGCCAACCACGCCTTCCCCTACTGTGTATTGGTATCAAGCTCAAGTTGTCTAACGGAAGAAGGAAACACACTGGGAAGAAACTCTAATGCATAAACAAATGACTAATAGATGGTTGGAAGAATTATTCTCTAGATCGCCAGCCAAGAGTGCTAGTGATCAGAAAAGTAAGATAAATGCCTTTGCGTAAACATTTAGAGGCATGGAAACCATGGATTTAATCATTCGGGGAAAATTTGGAATATTGGAAAGTGGGAAAATAATTTGGTTGACCAATCCCCAATCAAGACCTTGGGAAAGATTATGAGGATAATCAGGCGTAAACAAAGAAATTTTTGGGAGATAGTAACCCTGAAGGTGGTTGATAAATTGACAATTCTGCAATAAGATTTGTTTGATTTGAGTAGCCGAATCCTCAACTTGAGATACAATATTTTGGGAAATATCAATTGGAAGAACATGTTTGGCTTTTTCAAACATGCAGATTCTTTTAAGGCGATGCAGAATTGGATCATTTTGTTTCACCAATTCAATGAGGTTGAGGAAATAGGAATTTTTCTCAATGGAAAAGGTTTCTTCTTCCCAATTGAAGTTCTTGAGTAAAGAGGTTAGGCCTTCATAAAGTTGTTGGGTATGGGCTTCTTGAGCCTGAATTTTGGATGCCAGAATGCTCAAATGTTGTCTGACTTTTCTTTTATTATTGGCAACATGATTTTTCCATACTCCATTAATTTCTTGGTACATGGAGGAATCAATACGTGGGCTAATAAAATTGGGTATATGGCTAATGTTGAACATTTCTGATTTGGAGTAGTCTTTGATTTCCATAATAGGAGATTGGGCAAGGAGATGCATGGTTTGATAGGTTTGAAAAGCAAATTTGCCTTCTCTGATGGAATTATACATTTGGTATAATGGGCTAGGAAAGTTATAAATTTGGCTATGGCAGGATTGCCATGAAGTGTATAGTCCTGGTTGGTGTCCTTTGAGGACAACATAAACTTTTCTTTGTGGCGAGAAATTTTCCTCTGTTGAATTGGCTGTATTGGCAGAAGAGCTTCCAGCAAGACTAGTCATCCTCTACACAAAAAGTAGTGGTGATCTGGTGATTTCCTAGTGTAGGATCACCGCATAAATATAAGACCCTTGGTGGTATGGAATTAGTGCTCATGTGAATGCAAATGCTCATGCAAATGGGAAGAACCAATTCGATTATGGTGCGTAGTGTGATTGGAATGATGACCCCCCCAGAATTGGGTATTACCTGTAAGGGAGACACAACAAAGATGAGGAAAGGAGTTCTCAGAAGGAGAGGAGAGAAAGTGGAATCGAAGGGGATGACCCTGAAATTGGGCGGAAATGCCTTGAGAATCAACCCGAGTAAAGGGAAAGATGGAAGAAATAAAAGGGATCCCTAAGATAAGGGTTTGAGTGATATTTGGGAGAATCACAAAAGAAGTGGGAATGGTAATATCATGATGCTGAATAGCAGCATGGTTAAGTTTGTGGTGGATAGGTATGGGATATCCACTAGCATTGGTGAGACTCTGACGAGTGGAGGTCAAATAGAAGGAAGGGGCTAATCCTTCTTGAAGACAATTTATGTCAGCACCACTGTCAATAAGGGCGATAATGTCATAAATTGTATAATTGGAATTAATAAATAAATTGACCTTGATGTACCATTTTGGGGAGGAGACCTGTTGGAAAGTATTCAGGTAAGAATGTGATGGAGAACTAGAAGAGACTTCTTTGTTTTCCAAATGATGGAGGCGATTATTAATAGTGGAAACTTCTTTAGCAAAATGTTGCTTTAAAATAATTAATGCATTGTTGAGAGATTCTATTTGTTGTTGGAAATTGGCAACCCTAGAAGAATTATGGGTAGCATTGATCATCTGGTTAGAAGAATTATGGGATTCTAGCCGATGAAAGAGTTCTCTAATAGAGTAAGGATTTTCTACTATTAGAGACTTTTTAGTTTCTTTGTGAGCTGTAGATATACATGCTTCAATCAATTTGGATTTCATTATTGGGTCTTCAGTTTTATCAACTAAGTCCAAGTAACGATTGTTGGGATTCAGAAAGAACATTAATACTAAGATTATTCATGGCAGCAAATGCTTGCCAAGAATCATTCGAAGTATGAAGATGATTACATTTGCAATTTGCAGGGTGGTCATCTGCAAAGGAGGAAGATGACGAAGTGGAATGAATTTCATTATCAGACTCAGAAAGTTCTGAATATTCAGGACTCGAATCTAACCAGATTTTTGAAAGGGTTAATTTCAGTCCTTCATCATGAATTTGATTTTATTCTTTGTTCAGTTGTGCAATTATTGGCATAATGACCAAATCGATGACATTTGTAACATTTAATTTCTCTTTGGGGTCGATTTGTTGAGTTTCTTCTTTTCTCACGATATTTGCGTGAAAAAGAAGGATTCCTGGGTACTCGATGTGTAGGAATTTCTTTTTCGCGATGTTGTGGATGAGAAGAAGGATTGTTAGTTTGTTTGAAAATACGACGACGTCGTTCAGAGGGACGATGATAATTTGAGATTTCTCTATTATCTCGTCCTTTTGAAGGAAAATTGATTTTCGTGTCATAAGCAAATTGGTCACAAAATTCTCCCAATTCCTTTCGACCAGTAAGTTGTTGTTTTAATTGTTGGTGTAATTTTGAGTCATTACACAAAGTTAATCCTTCACGCACAATGATACTTTCGAGTTGTCCATAAGTATATTGGTTGTAAGTGATACTTTGATCTTCAGGATTATGGAGTTTATTACGGACCTTCTTAGCAAATAAACTAGGAAGTCCATCAATGAATTTGGCTTTCCAATATTCAGTATTGGCATCACTACGTTGCATGACGTTTGTCATAAACACATCTTTATACCATCTGAAGTGGGTTAAAGATGGACAACGGAGATTTTGAAGTAGTTCTCTACTTCTTTCATATTGAAGATTCCAAGAACCTACAAAATGAAAAATTATGGTTTGGGTCAATGTATAAACTGCATCTTCCCTAGTTTCCATTAAGCCAGTAAGGTCATTTTTGACTGGTTTAGTTGAAGTTAGGATTTCTTCACGTTGAGTGGCTGTGAGAACATTATCCCACCATCCTTTCAACATACCAGAAAATCCAGTAGTAATATATCGAGCAATTGTTTGATCAGAATTTTGATGTTGTTTTAAGATGGTGCGGTACATAAAAATTTTATGTAAAACAGCAAAAATCCCGTATTCGGATTTACCATCAATGTTCCATTCATAAATGGACCGATAATCATAAGAATTTTGAATATCGATATGATCTTCTTCATAAAGAAGATCCTGAGGTGTAGGTCTATGGTAGTAATATCGAGTATTACCACCATCCCAATTATACTGGAGTTTATTAAGCTCCATACTATTTTGTAAGGATTCAAAATTATTTTGAATTTCTTGTATTTCTGCTAAATTGGCATTTTCTCTATCAGTCAATACATTAATTTGAAAATTATTATTTTTCTTTTCTGGATTGAGTGATAAAGAGTGTAACCTAGAGGTTAGTTTATCAATAAATTTCTCTTGCTTTATCATATAAGATTTTGATGACAGATTTAGTCCAGAAATTTCTAGGGGAGGTTTGATGTTTGGTTGTTCAACCTTTAAGGTTGATATTTTGTTTATTGGTGGAGAAGAAAGAATATTTTCAATCCTATTTAATTGCATACTAATTGTCTGTAAATTTAAATTAGAAAAATTATTTTGTTTATATAGATGTGATAAATCAACTTTTGTTGAATGAGGGATAGGTTCAACAGGTTTTATGAAAGCAGTGGCTTCCAAAGTAGCTGTTGAATTAGGTTGAGTAAGTTTGAGGGCTTCAACAGGAGGATGGATCGACTGAACGATAGAACCATCAAGCTTCTGCC
Source organism: Chloranthus sessilifolius (assembly GCA_021018995.1). Lineage (NCBI taxonomy): Eukaryota > Viridiplantae > Streptophyta > Magnoliopsida > Chloranthales > Chloranthaceae > Chloranthus > Chloranthus sessilifolius. The sequence goes on from CM037596.1 coordinate 18,810,475, forward strand.
ATTCCTTTTGAAAGTCCTCAAGGAGAAATATTCTCCTTTCCTCTTGATTCATTTCAAGATAATTGGTTGCTTTGAACCAAGTAACAAATGGAATTACTTGATAAAAAGTTTCAATATATTGATAAAATTGTTCTTTGAATTCTTGCAATTCTGATGCAGAAAATTTTTTAAAATACCATTCACGGAATGGTGCATATTTATCTTGCTGAAATTCAGCATTGATTTCTTGTCGATTAATAACAAAGTTTTCTGGTTTTATAAAAGCCATAAAAACTTTTATTAATGGATTGAGAAATTCATCTCGCTAGCAGTAGGGGATTCCCTCTGCTGTTGGGTATATATCCCATGAGGAATCTGTTGTTCAGAAACTTGGATTCCTTCCAGATTGGGTTGATTAAATTCAGAAGGAACAAATGAGTTAGCTTCTGAATAAGATGATCGAGCAGTCAAGGGTATAGATACTCTATAAGGACCTCGAGACCTCGTATCAGAATAAGAACTCCTATAAGAAGTTCTGTGAGATGTAGATCTATCAAATTTTAAGATTACATCTCCCTGGGTATTTTGAACAATTTGTTCAATTTCTTGATTTAAAATTGGTTTAGGTTAGACAGCTTGAGGTATACGCCAAGCATCAGGAAAAGTAATATTTTTCCATTCACATAGTTTTCTTGTAGCAACATTAGTGGTTGCACTATTAGTCTCAATTAAGACTGTTCTTCCTGGTTCATTTTGATAATTAATTTTAGGAACCAGAGAAGTCATCACCTTATAATAAAGGCGATAGATCAGAGCAATGGTCTCTGATCCAGGCATAAAGTTGTATCCCTCAGTTTGGAGATGAAGGGTACAAGCATGAAAAATATTTTTATCTGTTAAAGATAAAGTTAAATTTGGGAAAACATTGTAGTATACTAGACCAAGGCATAAGCTGGTCTCAATAGCAGCCATCAGAGAAGATTGCCAATCAAGGCATCTAGCATATCTGAGAGTGCTAAGTATACTAGTATTTTCAAGACCCAATAAGGTCAAAGGTTTGAATGCAACTTGAATGCATCCTAAATGAAGAAATTTGAAACGATGAAGGTCATGTAAAAGATCTTCGTTAGAAAGTAATTGAAAACCTTCATTTTGACTTTCTTCATTTATCGAGAGTTTGCTCATGGTTTTGATCGACATGTCGGTGGACCAATCTTTCCATCCATATTGATAGATTGTTTTAGGATTGATGGAAGGAATTGTCCATCTATTTAATTGGTTTTGTTGGTCATCAATTTGAGACCATTTATCTAATTGTTTATTTTTGATTAATTTTTTGGAGGGAAAATTAAAAAGAGACATGAAATAAAATTGATGAATTTTGATTTTTATTTATTTTATTTTTTTTTAACAGTAAAAAAGAAAGGGTAAAAGAGCTTTTGGTAAAACCAATAAGACTGTAATTACATATGGGAATAGTAATGTTGGAATAGTTTTACTATAGTGAATAGTGATTCGGAATACTATTCATCAGCATAGTAAATTACTATTTACCTTCTTCTCCATAAATTTCTATGGACTTCTTACAAAAATTTATTTAGATTTACTACTAGATTGCTGTTGCAAAACTGCGTCCGTCCACGATAACTTTTACGGGGAATCAACCGGCAACAACGCAATCCCTGCTACAATGCCATCAAGTCATCCCAACGCGACTTCCCACGCTACCACAGCATAGTAGTAAATCTAAACAGACCATTATAAGTCATCCATAAAAACTGCTAAAGAAGACGATGAACAGTAGTTCATACGCCCATGATTAGCCACCCTAATCACGACTCACTACCTCTCAAGATTCCAACACTAGCCACCCGCCATATGTAATTATCACGGGCTTAGCCGGACATGGCTCTGATACCAAACTCAGAGTAGGGGGAAGACGTGATTGCGGAAGAGACGGAAGCTAAATACAGAAACTCTAATGCATAAACAAATGACTAATAAAACAAACTTATATTAAACAACTTAAAACATATGGAATATTACACTATACACACACTATGCTACTACTATGTAGCTACTATGCATGCATTAAACAAATATATACAAATGGAGGAAGCTTACCGAAACCTTGAGTAGCTTCCACATACACTTATACTAAAGAAAGAACAAGAGAATGTTATGGAAAATATTCGATACAATTGATCGGTGTCCTGGACAATCCCCAGGCTAACCCTTTTATAGATGAATGCGGACTTGAAGTGGTTTGGAATCCGCAACTGATTGATGAATGCGGATTTGAAATGAATTGGAATCCGCGGCTAAGTGGGACACGTTTGCTGAGTAGATTGGTTGCAGTCGCTTCGTCCCTTGATAATTGTGTTCTGACGTAAGGGCATGCGTCAGTGCTTCATAATTGGAATGATGTCTTTATGGACAGCTGGTGAGTCTATTTGCCGACAATAATTAGTCTATTTGTCGACAATAATTAGTTGGCTGACAGCTGTTTTATTGACTGATTTGTCTTTTGTGGCTGAACTTCATGGTTCTCTGTGATTGTCAAGATTCTGGTAAAATATTGAATCGCCAGATAGGGAGCTATCCGAATCCGATAAGTTGTGAAGCTGATCTTCTTCTTGGATAGATGCTTCAATTTCTAAATTAGCAGGCAGATGGAGATTATTCCTGCTGATCATTTGTTGGAGAAATTTTTCTGCTTCTTCTTCTTGTTGGGGAGTAGTCATATATTCCATAGGAAAATCGGTGAGAAAAATTCGTCGACCATCAGAAATTTTGAAAGCATAATGGTCCTTAGAAATTTCTCTCGCTCTGTGAGAAAATTGTATTAGGGAATGAATCCAATAGGATTTGGGAGAGATTGACAGGGCACTCGATTGTGCTAAAGGATCTGCTTGGTTGATATATTCCATCTCATATATCTGGGCTTTACGAAGAATCCAAATTTGATATGGTTGGAAGAATTATTCTCTAGATCGCCAGCCAAGAGTGCTAGTGATCAGAAAAGTAAGATAAATGCCTTTGCGTAAACATTTAGAGGCATGGAAAACCATGGATTTAATCATTCGGGGAAAATTTGGAATATTGGAAAGTGGGAAAATAATTTGGTTGACCAATCCCCAATCAAGACCTTGGGAAAGATTATGAGGATAATCAGGCGTAAATAAAGAAATTTTTGGGAGATAGTAACCCTGAAGGTGGTTGATAAATTGATAATTCTGCAATAAGATTTGTTTGATTTGAGTAGCCGAATCCTCAACTTGAGATACAATATTTTGGGAAATATCAATTGGAAGAACATGTTTGGCTTTTTCAAACATGCAGATTCTTTTAAGGCGATGCACTGGATCATTTTGTTTCACCAATTCAATGAGGTTGAGGAAATAGGAAATTTTCTCAATGGAAAAGGTTTCTTCTTCCCAATTGAAGTTCTTGAGTAAAGAGGTTAGGCCTTCATAAAGTTGTTGGGTATGGGCTTCTTGAGCCTGAATTTTGGATTCCAGAATGCTCAAATGTTGTCTGACTTTTCTTTTATTTTTGGCAACATGATTTTTCCATACTCCATTAATTTCTTGGTACATGGAGGAATCAATACTGCAATAAAATTGGGTATATGGCTAATGTTGAACATTTCTGATTTGGAGTAGTCTTTGATTTCCATAATAGGAGATTGGGCAAGGAGATGCATGGTTTGATAGGTTTGAAAAGCAAATTTGCTTTCTCTGATGGAATTATACATTTGGTATAATGGGCTAGGAAAGTTATAAATTTGGCTATGGCAGGATTGCCATGAAGTGTATAGTCCTGGTTGGTGTCCTTTGAGGACAACATAAACTTTTCTTTGTGGCGAGAAATTTTCCTCTCGTTGAATTGGTCAGACATGGGAAGAGCTTCCAAAGACTAGACTAGTCATCCTCTACACAAAAAGTAGTGGTGATCTGGTGATTTCCTAGTGTAGGATCACCGCATAAATATAAGACCACTGGATTGGTGGTATGCTCATGTGAATGCAAATGCTCATGCAAATGGGAAGAACCAATTCGATTATGGTGCGTAGTGTGATTGGAATGATGACCCCCCCAGAATTGGGTATTACCTGTAAGGGAGACACAACAAAGATGAGGAAAGGAGTTCTCAGAAGGAGAGGAGAGAAAGTGGAATCGAAGGGGATGACCCTGAAATTGGGCGGAAATGCCTTGAGAATCAACCCGAGTAAAGGGAAAGATGGAAGAAATAAAAGGGATCCCTAAGATAAGGGTTTGAGTGATATTTGGGAGAATCACAAAAGAAGTGGGAATGGTAATATCATGATGCTGAATAGCAGCATGGTTAAGTTTGTGGTGGATAGGTATGGGATATCCACTAGCATTGGTGAGACTCTGACGAGTGGAGGTCAAATAGAAGAAAGGGACTAATCCCTCTTGAAGACAATTCATGTCAGCACCACTGTCAATAAGGGCGATAATGTCATAAATTGTATAATTGGAATTAATAAATAAATTGACCTTGATGTACCATTTTGGGGAGGAGACACATTGAGAGTATTCAGGTAAGAATGTGATGGAGAACTAGAAGAGACTTCTTTGTTTTCCAAATGATGGAGGCGATTATTAATAGTGGAAACTTCTTTAGCAAAATGTTGCTTTAAAATAATTAATGCATTGTTGAGAGATTCTATTTGTTGTTGGAAATTGGCAACCCTAGAAGAATTATGGGTAGCATTGATCATCTGGTTAGAAGAATTATGGGATTCTAGCCGATGAAAGAGTTCTCTAATAGAGTAAGGATTTTCTACTATTAGAGACTTTTTAGTTTCTTTGTGAGTCGAGATATACATGCTTCAATCAATTTGGATTTCATTATTGGGTCTTCAGTTTTATCAACTAAGTCCAGTAACGATTGTTGGGATTCAGAAAGAACATTAATACTAAGATTATTCATGGCAGCAAATGCTTGCCAAGAATCATTTGAAGTATGAAGATGATTACATTTGCAATTTGCAAGGTGGTCATCTGCAAAGGAGGAAGATGACGAAGTGGAATGAATTTCATTATCAGACTCAGAAAGTTCTGAATATTCAGGACTCGAATCTAAACAGATTTTTGAAAGGGTTAATTTCAGTCCTTCATCATGAATTTGATTTATTCTTTGTTCAGTTGTGCAATTATTGGCATAATGACCAAGTCGATGACATTTGTAACATTTAATTTCTCTTTGGGGTCGATTTGTTGAGTTTCTTCTTTTCTCACGATATTTGCGTGAAAAAGAAGGATTCCTGGGTTCTCGATGTTGCCGAGTAGAATTTCTTTTTTCGCGATGTTGTGGATGAGAAGAAGGATTGTTAGTTTGTTTGAAAATACGACGACGTCGTTCAGAGGGACGATGATAATTTGAGATTTCTCTATTATCTCGTCCTTTTGAAGGATAATTGATTTTTGTGTCATAAGCAAATTGGTCACAAAATTCTCCCAATTCCTTTCGACCAGTAAGTTGTTGTTGTTTTAATTGTTGGTGTAATTTTAAGTCATTACACAAAGTTAATCCTTCATGCACAATGATACTTTAGAGTTGTCCATAAGTATATTGATTGTAAGTGATACTTTGATCATCAGGATTACGGAGTTTATAAACTGCATCTTCCCTAGTTTCCATTAAGCCAGTAAGGTCATTTTTGACTGGTTTAGTTGAAGTTAGGATTTCTTCACGTTGAGTGGCTGTGAGAACATTATCCCACCATCCTTTCAACATACCAGAAAATCCAGTAGTAATATGTAATATCCCTGATATTTTCGGCATATTTTCGTTTACCTCGGTAAGCGTGCCCGGAAAATACTATAGAATTTTTTTGGACTTTTGGTAAGCTAAGGCTATGGTAAGACTAATGGCCAAAGGATTTGGTCTCGAGAGGTGTGCAAGTCATGAAGTCGATGACTTATACTATTGGGTTGGTGTTTGTGGTTAACAATAGATATACTCTCAAATTAAAAGGATAAGTTGTAAAAATTAAATATCTAGATTTTGTATGCTTTGTTAATATATTATAAAGAGAGAGAGAGAGTTTAGAGAAAATACACTTCTCTCTTTTGGTTGGAAAACATAGGAAACCTCTTGGGCTGCAAGTGATCTTTAGATCTTGGAAGTTTTAGAGTTCCTCTCTCCATCTCAACCATTGATCAGAGTAGTGCCTCAATTCTGATCAGTTTGAATTAATTGAAAGAGAAGAGTGATGTGGAGAGGGTGAAAATCTGTGTGATTTTATTGAGTGAAGTGGCTGTAACCACCCTTCTTATTGGACTGATTTGAAGATCTAAAATCATTGAGCTTGGAGATCTTTCCCGGACGTGAATCGGTTCAAAGAAAGCAACGCATTAAGCTACAAGAGGTATGCCTTAAAACCTCCTTATGCAAAAATTGTTTGATTTTTGTTAAGAATGTAAGTTTTGAATTCAATAGAAATGATGGAATGGCTGTGTAGGAAATATGCAAAAGAATCCGAGCATGTTAAAATTTACAGCCACAGAACCTGAGAAATTCGACCATCGATTTTCAAAATCGACTGTCGAAATTGGAAATCGACTGTCGATTTGGAAAAATACAGTCGAAAATGGGATTTTAGCTTTAAAACAGAATTCTGAAATTCGATGGTCGAATTTCAAATCGACCATCGAATTTCAAATTCGACCATCGAATTTAAAATCGATGGTCGAATTCTGTCCAGTTCTGGCTTTTTAAATTTTGATTGGATTTTTTGTTTTATAAGCCTTTGGATTAATTTTTGGGTTGTATATTAACACTTAGGGTGTTAATATATGTAGGTTTGGTCAATTGGGAGTCCTTGGAGAGGATTCCTTATGCATGCCTTTGAATTGTCTTGGTTAAGGTAGGGGAATCCAAGCTATTATTTGCATAAATTATAAGCATAAACAGTCATAAATCAGGTTAGTTTTAGAAGCATGAAATATAGAAAATTCATTACACAAAGTGAAATTAAAACTTTGAACATATGATATAATCCGAAAATTTGCAAACCTTGTCATAAATAAGAATCATTAGAAATCAGAACCACAGTTAAATTTGAATCAGAACCACAGTTAAATTTGAATCAGAACCTCAGTTAAATTTGAATCAGAACTTCGAATCAGAACTTTGAAAAAATCAGTATATGATATGTATAATAAGCTTGGATACGTGTTAGCATCTGCATTTGATTTTGGGTTCATACGTACGATGCCCTAGATTCCACCAACCGTGTTGACGGTAAAACTTTGGCGCAAGTTTCCCTCATAGCGTAGGGGCTTGTTGCATTTTCGAAATGGGTTCATGAACGACGATGGTCAGTAGGGTCTTCCCATCGGTCACGTAGTCTGCTCTCATGCTATAGGAAATTTGGGAGATAAAATTAAGTTATAAATTTAAGACAAGAAGCATGCTAAATCAGAACATTTTGAACACTTCAGATTTTATGATCAGTTTTTGACTCAGGATTAGAACTGGAGATTTAATTTGAAAAGCATCATTGAAAAACCATATTTGATCCGATTCCGTCTTTTGAAAACTTTTACTTATAAGAAATGCAAATAGATCTGTCTTCCCTTATTGAGCTTGGTCATAGCTCACCTCGACTATACGTCAGTCTTTGAGACCGATTTGGGATCCGAGGATTTGGAGGATTCCATTATATTCCCGAGGAGGAATTAGACTTGCTCAGGAGTTCTTCCTTGACCTTTAGATCCGATTTTGGTATTTTGTCCAATATCTTTTTTTGAATATTGGGCCCTAGGCCTTATTTTGTTCTTTTTGATATCACTCGAGGAACCATTATTGTGAACCTCTATTTTAGGTGATCGGATTGGCCATCACCGGGGGTTCTTTTTGGTTCCTCACAGTGATATATCTAATTTTGTTATTTGAAGCATTTGTTTTTGGATTAACTAAGTTGCCTCTGTCTTTAGACCTTTGTTTATGTTGCCGGCTTCTGTTTGTTACGGCTTATTGAGAAATCAATAAGTTGATGAACCGGCCTTTCCTATACCTTAGGGATTGGAAAAGTCGGGTCGTCACATAATATATCGAGCAATTGTTTGATCAGAATTTTGATGTTGTTTTAAGATGGTGCTGTACATAAAAATTTTATGTAAAACAGCAAAAATCCCGTATTCGGATTTACCATCAATGTTCCATTCATAAATGGACCGATAATCATAAGAATTTTGAATATCGATATGATCTTCTTCATAAAGAAGATCCTGAGGTGTAGGTCTATGGTAGTAATATCGAGTATTACCACCATCCCAATTATACTGGAGTTTATTAAGCTCCATACTATTTTGTAAGGATTCAAAATTATTTTGAATTTCTTGTATTTCTGCTAAATTGGCATTTTCTCTATCAGTCAATACATTAATTTGAAAATTATTATTTTTCTTTTCTGGATTGAGTGATAAAGAGTGTAACCTAGAGGTTAGTTTATCAATAAATTCCTCTTGCTTTATCATATAAGATTTTGATGACAGATTTAGTCCAAAAATTTCTAGGGAGGTTTGATGTTTGGTTGTTCAACCTTTAAGGTTGATATTTTGTTTATTGGTGGAGAAGAAAGAATATTTTCAATCCTATTTAATTGCATACTAATTGTCTGTAAATTTAAATTAGTAAAATTATTTTGTTTATATAAATGTGATAAATCAACTTTTGTTGAATGAGGGATAGGTTCAATGGTTTTATGAAAGCGTTGGCTTCCAAAGTATGAATTAGGTTGAGTAAGTTTGAGGGCTTCAACAGGAGGATGGATCGACTGAACGATAGAACCATCAAGCTTCTGCCATTCCTTTTGAAAGTCCTCAAGGAGAAATATTCTCCTTTCCTCTTGATTCATTTCAAGATAATTGGTTGCTTTGAACCAAGTAACAAATGGAATTACTTGATAAAAAGTTTCAATATATTGATAAAATTGTTCTTTGAATTCTTGCAATTCTGACGCAGTAAATTTTTTAAAATACCATTCACGGAATGGTGCATATTTATCTTCTTTGAAATTGATTGATTTCTTGTCGATTAATAACAAAGTTTTACGGTTTTATAAAGCCATAAAAACTTTTATTAATGGATTGAGAAATTCATCTCGCTAGCAGTAGGGGATTCCATCTGCTGTTGGGTATATATCCCATGAGGAATCTGTTGTTCAGAAACTTGGATTCCTTCCAGATTGGGTTGATTAAATTCAGAAGGAACAAATGAGTTAGCTTCTGAATAAGATGATCGAGCAGTCGAGGGTATAGATACTCTATAAGGACCTCGAGACCTCGTATCAGAATAAGAACACTTATAAGAAGTTCTGTGAGATGTAGATCTATCAAATTTTAAGATTACATCTCCCTCGGTATTTTGAACAATTTGTTCAATTTCTTGATTTAAAATTGGTTTAGGTGAGACAGCTTGAGGTATACGCCAAGCATCAGGAAAAGTAATATTTTTCCATTCACATAGTTTTCTTGTAGCAACATTAGTGGTTGCACTATTAGTCTCAATTAAGACTGTTCTTCCTGGTTCATTTTGATAATTAATTTTAGGAACCAGAGAAGTCATCACCTTATAATGAAGGCAATAGATCAGAGCAATGGTCTCTGGTCCAGGCATAAAGTTGTATCCCTCAGTTTGGAGATGAAGGGTACAACCATGAAAAATATTTTTATCTGTTAAAGATAAAGTTAAATTTGGGAAAACATTGTAGTATACTGGACCAAGGCATAAGCTGGTCTCAATAGCAGCCATCAGAGAAGATTGCCAATCAAGGCATCTAGCATCTCTGAGAGTGCTAAGTATACTAGTATTTTCACGACCCAATAAGGTCAAAGGTTTGAATGCAACTTGAAACGATGAAGGTCATGTAAAAGATCTTTGTTAGAAAGTAATTGAAAACCTTCATTTTGACTTTCTTCATTTTTACTGAGAGTTTGCTCAGTAGTTTTGATCGACATGTCGGTGGACCAATCTTTCCATCCATATTGATAGATTGTTTTAGGATTGATGGAAGGAATTGTCCATCTATTTAATTGGTTTTGTTGGTCATCAATTTGAGACCATTTATCTAATTGTTTATTTTTAATTAATTTTTTGGAGGGAAAATTAAAAAGAGACATGAAATAAAATTGATGAATTTTGATTTTTTTTTTTTTTTATTAACAGTAAAAAAGAAAGGGTAAAAGAGCTTTTGGTAAAACCAATAAGACTGTAATTACATATGGGAATAGTAATGTTGGAATAGTTTTACTATAGTGAATAGTGATTCGGAATACTATTCATCAGCATAGTAAATTACTATTTACCTTCTTCTCCATAAATTTCTATGGACTTCTTACAAAAATTTATTTAGATTTACTACTAGATTGCTGTTGCAAAACTGCGTCCGTCCACGATAACTTTTACGGGGAATCAACCGGCAACAACGCAATCCCTGCTACAATGCCATCAAGTCATCCCAACGCGACTTCCCACGCTACCACAGCATAGTAGTAAATCTAAACAGACCATTATAAGTCATCCATAAAAACTGTTGAAGAAGACGATGAACAGTAGTTTATACGCCCATGATTAGCCACCCTAATCACGACTCACTACCTCTCAAGATTCCAACACTAGCCACCCGCCATATGTAATTACCACGGGCTTAGCCGGACATGACTCTGATACCAAACTCAGAGTAGGGGGAAGACGTGGTTGCGGAAGAGACGGAAGCTAAATACAGAAACTCTAATGCATAAACAAATGACTAATAAAACAAACTTATATTAAACAACTTAAAACATATGGAATATTACACTATAAACACACTATGCTACTACTATGTAGCTACTATGCATGCATTAAACAAATATATACAAATGGAGGAAGCTTACCGAAACCTTGAGTAGCTTCTCCGATACACACTTATACTAAAGAAAGAACAAGAGAATGTTATGGAAAATATTCGATACAATTGATCGGTGTCCTGGACAATCCCCAAGCTAACCCTTTTATAGATGAATGCGGACTTGAAGTGGTTTGGAATCCGCAACTGATTGATGAATGCGGATTTGAAATGAATTGGAATCCGCGGCTAAGTGGGACACGTGTGCTTAGTAGATTGGTTGCAGTCGTTTCGTCCCTTGATAATTGTGTTCTGACGTAAGGGCATGCGTCAATGCTTCATAATTGGAATGATGTCTTTATGGACAGCTGGTGAGTCTATTTCCCAACAATAATTAGTCTATTTGCCGACAATAATTAGTTGGCTAACAGCTGTTTTATTGACTGATTTGTCTTTTGTGGCTGAACTTCATGGTTCTCTGTGATTGTCAAGATTCTGGTAAAATATTGAATCGCCAGATAGGGAGCTATCCGAATCCGATAAGTTGTGAAGCTGATCTTCTTCTTGGATAGATGCTTCAATTTCTAAATTAGCAGGCAGATGGAGATTATTCCTGCTGATCATTTGTTGGAGAAATTTTTCTGCTTCTTCTTCTTGTTGGGGAGTAGTCATATATTCCATAGGAAAATCGGTGAGAAAAATTCGTCGACCATCAGAAATTTTGAAAGCATAATGGTCCTTTGAAATTTCTCTCGCTCTGTGAGAAAATTGTATTAGGGAATGAATCCAATAGGATTTGGGAGAGATTGACAGGGCACTCGATTGTGCTAAAGGATCTGCTTGGTTGATATATTCCATCTCATATATCTGGGCTTTACGAAGAATCCAAATTTGATATGGTTGGAAGAATTATTCTCTAGATCGCCAGCCAAGAGTGCTAGTGATCAGAAAAGTAAGATAAATGCCTTTGCGTAAACATTTAGAGGCATGGAAAACCATGGATTTAATCATTCAGGGAAAATTTGGAATATTGGAAAGTGGGAAAATAATTTGGTTGACCAATCCCAAATCAAGACCTTGGGAAAGATTATGAGGATAATCAGGCGTAAACAAAGAAATTTTTGGGAGATAGTAACCCTGAAGGTGGTTGATAAATTGACGCAATAAGATTTGTTTGATTTGAGTAGCCGAATCCTCAACTTGAGATACAATATTTTGGGAAATATCAATTGGAAGAACATGTTTGGCTTTTTCAAACATGCAGATTCTTTTAAGGCGATGCAGAATTGGATCATTTTGTTTCACCAATTCAATGAGGTTGAGGAAATAGGAAATTTTCTCAATGGAAAAGGTTTCTTCTTCCCAATTGAAGTTCTTGAGTAAAGAGGTTAGGCCTTCATAAAGTTGTTGGGTATGGGCTTCTTGAGCCTGAATTTTGGATGCCAGAATGCTCAAATGTTGTCTGACTTTTCTTTTATTTTTGGTAACATGATTTTTCCATACTCCATTAATTTCTTGGTACATGGAGGAATCAATATGTGGGCTAATAAAATTGGGTATATGGCTAATGTTGAACATTTCTGATTTGGAGTAGTCTTTGATTTCCATAATAGGAGATTGGGGAAGGAGATGCATGGTTTGATAGGTTTGAAAAGCAAATTTGCCTTCTCTGATGGAATTATACATTTGGTATAATGGGCTAGGAAAGTTATAAATTTGGCTATGGCATGATTGCCATGAAGTGTATAGTCCTGGTTGGTGTCCTTTGAGGACAACATAAACTTTTCTTTGTGACGAGAAATTTTCCTCTCGTATTGGTAAGAGCTTCCAACAAGACTAGTCATCCTCTGCACAAAAAGTAGTGGTGATCTGGTGATTTCCTAGTGTAGGATCACCGCATAAATATAAGACCACTGGATTGGTGGTATGCGAATGTGAATGCAAATGCTCATGCAAATGGGAAGAACCAATTCGATTATGGTGCGTAGTGTGATTGGAGTGATGACCCCCCCAGAATTGGGTATTACCTGTAAGGGAGACACAACAAAGATGAGGAAAGGAGTTCTCAGAAGGAGAGGAGAGAAAGTGGAATCGAAGGGGATGACCCTGAAATTGGGCGGAAATGCCTTGAGAATCAACCCGAATAAAGGGAAAGATGGAAGAAATAAAAGGGATCCCTATGATAAGGGTTTGAGTGATATTTGGGAGAATCACAAAAGAAGTGGGAATGGTAATATCATGATGCTGAATAGCAGCATGGTTAAGTTTGTGGTGGATAGGTATGGGATATCCACTAGCATTGGTGAGACTCTGACGACTGGAGGTCAAATAGAAGGAAGGGACTAATCCTTCTTGAAGACAATTCATGTCAACACCACTGTCAATAAGGGCGATAATGTCATAAATTGTATAATTGGAATTAATAAATAAATTGACCTTGATGTACCATTTTGGGGAGGAGACCTGTTGGAGAGTATTCAGGTAAGAATGTGATGGAGAACTAGAAGAGACTTCTTTGTTTTCCAAATGATGGAGGCGATTATTAATAGTGGAAACTTCTTTAGCAAAATGTTGCTTTAAAATAATTAATGCATTGTTGAGAGATTCTATTTGTTGTTGGAAATTGGCAACCCTAGAAGAATTATGGGTAGCATTGATCATCTGGTTAGAAGAATTATGGGATTCTAGCCGATGAAAGAGTTCTCTAATAGAGTAAGAATTTTCTACTATTGACCATTTTACCAACTTTATTAACTGGTCCAAGTTTGACCATTTTTTCCTTAGGAAAAACCCAGGCCCATTGTATGATCCTCAAATTAATCCATCTTTTCCTGGTATATTTTCCCCTCAAATCATCAAAAACCAACCATTTAGATATCTCAGCACTATTGTGCTCTCTAATATCACTTTCCCTGTTACCTACAACATCCCACGGGCTATACAGGATTACTATTCGGACCAGTTTCACTCTCCTTATGAAACTACTCTAATCACTATCTTACTACCTTATTCCCCTATGGTAGACAAAATCCCATTCACACATCCTTTGGAATCTCCTTCTTTATGTCTCATCCCAAAGCCTCATTGTGTAATTTTGGGGCCCCCATGTCTCCTACCACTTTCCTTTCTATTTCTCCTAACTTTTCCTATCATTCCATTTCTACTTACTTTTCTTTCTATTATTAAATTACACAATAAGCTTTTCATTCCAAGAACTCTCCATGCACATTTACTTCCGTTTTCACATCCAAAGAATAACCTCATCCAACAATATACCTATACGAATAGGTACAACCAATACAATGCCTACAACCAATACAATCATAGGCACACAAATTATTATGCTACCTTTAGTCTTTCTTGGCATTTGGAATGGCATGAATGGACATCAGGCCTTATGCACACCAAATTCCCATATAAATATTTAAAAATCTTTGAAAATAACATGATTAATCCAATCATAAAATTATAAATTATTTTCTTGGTCATAATTTCCAAACCCCCATAAATGATTTTGCATGGAATTTGCCAGCATACAAATTTATTTCTTTTATTCTCAATGGAATTTAACCCAAATCCGTTTTTATTCTTTTGTTTATCCCACAAAATCTTATCTTCAAAGTCGTTCCAAAATCCCATCTTTTTGGACGCCTTATTATCCCTAGCAGGATAATTACCCCAGCAAGGTAAACTAAAAGTTTTTTTTTTAAGTATCAAACAACCCCAATAAACAACTGGTATTTTTAGCATTACTATTAGAGGTATGCACCATATTTCGTAAAAACTTCCATTTCCACTTCTTTTGTGATTCTCCCAAACATCATTCAAACCCTTATCTTAGGGATTCCTTTTATTCCTTCTATCTTTCCCTTTACCACGGGAGATTCCCATGGCATTTCTGCCCAATTTAAGGGGCATCCCCTTCGATTTCATTTTCTCTCCTCTCCTTCTGAGAACTCCTTTCCTCACCTTTGTTGTGTCTCCCTTTCCGGAAATAACCAATTCTGGGAGACTCATCACTCCAATCACACTACTCACAATAATAGAATTGTTTACTCCAATCACACTACTCACAATAATAGAATTATTTATTCCCATTTGCATCAGCATTTGCATACCACCACTCCAGTGGTCTTATATTTATGCGGTGATCCTACAATAGGAAATCACCAGCTCACCACTACTTTTTGTGCAGAGAATGACTAGCCTTACAGGAAACTCTTCTGCCAATACTGCCAATTCAACAGAAGACAATTCTTCGCCCCAAAGAAAAGCTTATACTGTCCTTAGAGGTTTCAACCCAGGTGTTTATACCTCTTGGCAAACCTGTCATAGCCAAATCTATAATTTTCCCAATTCATTATACCAGATACACAATTCCCTACAAAAAGCCCAAGAAGCTTTTGACTCATATCCAACTACCCAAATACTACCAAAACCTAGTATCCATAACCCAAGACCTATCCCTGACTGTATTAACCCTGACCTTTACCAGGATGGAAGTGGTATAGGTCCAAACCATATGGATCAAAATATGAAAAGAATTCAGCAACCTCTGAGTTTCCTTACCAACAAGAGCCAGACTCAACAATGCCAAATTAAATTATTATATGATAGTCTTATCTCTTTATTAAGAGAGTTCAACTGGGAAGAAGGAATTTTTTCCATTGAAAAAATCAATCATTTTCTTGACCTCATTGCCTCCATTGAACCTCATTTCAATGATCCTATTCTTCATCGTCTCAAACGCATCTGCATGTTTGAGAAACTCAAATATGTTCTCCCCATTGATATTTCTCAATCTATTA
This sequence comes from Chloranthus sessilifolius, assembly GCA_021018995.1. NCBI lineage: Eukaryota > Viridiplantae > Streptophyta > Magnoliopsida > Chloranthales > Chloranthaceae > Chloranthus > Chloranthus sessilifolius. Next base: position 18,826,126 of record CM037596.1, read on the forward strand.
TTGCTCAAATTGAGAGTCCTGCTTTTGAAATCAAAACAATTCTCTTAAAAAACTATCAATTCCTTAATACTCTTTAGGGTTTTCATCTTCCAAAAATTTCTCTTTTCAGTCATGATTACCTCACAATCTTCTTCAATGCCTTGATTGGGGTTTGATTAATCAAATTATTTTCTCCATTTCTGACATTCCCAATGTTCCTAGAATGATCAAATCTATGCTATTCCATGCTGCTAGATCCTTACCTAGTAGTATTCATCTTACCTTATGGATCACTAGCACTATTGGCTGGAGATCTAGAGAACAATTCTTTCAACCTTATCAAATGTGGATTCTTCGAAAAACCCTCCTCCATGAATTTTCATATGTCCACATGCCAAAATGTTTGCCTCATCCTTCTTCTCTATCTCTGGCTGAATCAATTTCTCCCCGATCTTATTGGATCCATTCATTAATACATTTCTCACAAGAAGCAAGCAGAAACACCAAAGAAAATTATTCCTTCAAAATTACTGACGGAAGAAGAATCTTTCTCACAAATTTACCAATGGAGTACATGACGACTTCTCAGCAAGATCATGAAGGCACCAATTCCTCCAACAATTAATTAGCAGACAAATCTCTATCTTCCGCCGACTTAAAATTGATGCCACTATTCAAGAAAAAGAATTATCTCAAGACATTAAAGATTTTATCAGAATCTTGGCGATCGCATGAAGCCATAAGGTCCAGACAATACTGCTGTCACTAATCCAAGCAACATCCAATACAGTCAATAAAGTTGCCAACTACAAATCGTCCAAGAATCTCACTGGACCCCATATATCGATTATTGTCTGCCAATATAATAGTCTCACCAGCTGTCCATGATGCAACCCAAGAAGTCATCATTTCAAATTATGAACCACTGACGCATGCCCTTACGTCAGAACACAATTATCAAGGGACGAAGCGACTGCAACCAATCCACCCAGCACACGTGTCCCACTCAGCGGCGGATTTCAATTCATTTCAAGTCCGCATTCATCAATCAGTTGCGGATTCCAAACCACTTCAAGTCTGCATTCATCTATAAAAGGGTTAGCCTGGGGATTGTCCAGGACACCGATCAATTGTATCGAATATTTTCCATAACATTCTCTTGTTCTTTCTTTAGTATAAGTGTGTATCGGAGAAGCTACTCAAGGTTTCGATGAGCTTCCTCCATTTGTATATATTTGTTTAATGCATGCATAGTAGCTGCATAGGAGTAATATAGTGTAATATTCCATATGTTTTAAGTTGTTTAATATAAGTTTGTTTTATTAGTCATTTGTTTATGCATTAGAGTTTCTGTATTTAGCTTCCGTCTCTTCCGCAACCACGTCTTCCCCTTACTCTGAGTTTGGTATCAGAGCCATGTCCGGCTAAGCCCGTGGTAATTACATATGGCGGGTGGCTAGTGTTGGAATCTTGAGAGGTAGTGAGTCATGATTAGGGTGGCTAATCATGGGCGTATGAACTACTGTTCATCGTCTTCTTCAGTAGGTTTTATGGATGACTTCCGTCTGGTTCATTTTGATAATTAATTTTTGGAACCAGAGAAGTCATCACCTTATAATGAAGGCGATAGATCAGAGCAATGGTCTCTGATCCAGGCATAAAGTTGTATCCCTCAGTTTGGAGATGAAGGGTACAAGTATGAAAAATATTTTTATCTGTTAAAGATAAAGTTAAATTTGGGAAAATATTGTAGTATACTGGACCAAGGCATAAGCTGGTCTCAATAGCAGCCATCAGAGAAGATTGCCAATCAAGGCATCTAGCATCTCTGAGAGTGCTAAGTATACTAGTATTTTCAAGACCCAATAAGGTCAAAGGTTTGAATGCAACTTGAATGCATCCTAAATGAAGAAATTTGAAACGATGAAGGTCATGTAAAAGATCTTCGTTAGAAAGTAATTGAAAACCTTCATTTTGACTTTCTTCATTTATACTGAGAGTTTGCTCAGTAGTTTTGATCGACATGTCGGTGGACCAATCTTTCCATCCATATTGATAGATTGTTTTAGGATTGATGGAAGGAATTGTCCATCTATTTAATTGGTTTTGTTGGTCATCAATTTGAGACCATTTATCTAATTGTTTATTTTTGATTAATTTTTTGGAGGGAAAATTAAAAAGAGACATGAAATAAAATTGATGAATTTTGATTTTTTTTTTTTTAACGAAAAAGAAAGGGTAAAAGAGCTTTTGGTAAAACCAATAACACTGTAATTACATATGGGAATAGTAATGTTGGAATAGTTTTACTATAGTGAATAGTGATTCGGAATACTATTCATCAGCATAGTAAATTACTATTTACCTTCTTCTCCATAAATTTCTATGGACTTCTTACAAAAATTTATTTTGATTTACTACTAGATTGCTGTTGCAAAACTGCGTCCGTCCACGATAACTTTTACGGGGAATCAACCGGCAACAACGCAATCCCTGCTACAATGCCATCAAGTCATCCCAACGCGACTTCCCACGCTACCACAACATAGTAGTAAATCTAAACAGACCATTATAAGTCATCCATAAAAACTGCTGAAGAAGACGATGAACAGTAGTTCATACGCCCATGATTAGCCACCCTAATCACGACTCACTACCTCTCAAGATTCCAACACTAGCCACCCGCCATATGTAATTACCACGGGCTTAGCCGGACATGGCTCTGATACCAAACTCAGAGTAGGGGGAAGACGTGGTTGCGGAAGAGACGGAAGCTAAATACAGAAACTCTAATGCATAAACAAATGGCTAATAAAACAAACTTATATTAAACAACTTAAAACATATGGAATATTACACTATATACACACTATGTTACTACTATGCAGCTACTATGCATGCATTAAACAAATATATATAATGATATGAGAAGTTTTACCGATATGCAGGACTTCTCCGATACACTCTTATACTAAAGAAAGAAAGAACAAGAGAGAATGAAAATACTCGGTACAATTGAACGGTGTCCTGGACAATCCCCAGGCTAACCCTTTTATAGATGAATGCGGACTTGAAGTGGTTTGGAATTTGCAACTGATTGATGAATGCGGATTTGAAATGAATTGGAATCCGCGGCTAAGTGGGACACGTGTGCTGAGTAGATTGGTTGCAGTCGCTTCGTCCCTTGATAATTGTGTTCTGACGTAAGGGCATGCGTCAGTGCTTCATAATTGGAATGATGTCTTTATTGACAGCTGGTGAGTCTATTTGCCGACAATAATTAGTCTATTTGCCGACAATAATTAGTTGGCTGACAGCTGTTTTATTGACTGATTTGTCTTTTGTGGCTGAACTTCATGGTTCTCTGTGATTGTCAAGATTCTGGTAAAATATTGAATCGCCAGATAGGGAGCTATCCGAATCCGATAAGTTGTGAAGCTGATCTTCTTCTTGGATAGATGCTTCAATTTCTAAATTAGCAGGCAGATGGAGATTATTCCTGCTGATCATTTGTTGGAGAAATTTTTCTGCTTCTTCTTCTTGTTGGGGAGTAGTCATATATTCCATAGGAAAATCGGTGAGAAAAATTCGTCGACCATCAAAAATTTTGAAAGCATAATGGTCCTTAGAAATTTCTCTCGCTCTGTGAGAAAATTGTATTAGGGAATGAATCCAATAGGATTTGGGAGAGATTGACAGGGCACTCGATTGTGCTAAAGGATCTGCTTGGTTGATATATTCCATCTCATATATCTGGGCTTTACGAAGAATCCAAATTTGATATGGTTGGAAGAATTATTCTCTAGATCGCCAGCCAAGAGTGCTAGTGATCAGAAAAGTAAGATAAATGCCTTTGCGTAAACATTTAGAGGCATGGAAACCATGGATTTAATCATTCGGGGAAAATTTGGAATATTGGAAAGTGGGAAAATAATTTGGTTGACCAATCCCCAATCAAGACCTTGGGAAAGATTATGAGGATAATCAGGCGTAAACAAAGAAATTTTTGGGAGATAGTAACCCTGAAGGTGGTTGATAAATTGACAATTCTGCAATAAGATTTGTTTGATTTGAGTAGCCGAATCCTCAACTTGAGATACAATATTTTGGGAAATATCAATTGGAAGAACATGTTTGGCTTTTTCAAACATGCAGATTCTTTATAGCGATCTTGAAATTGGATCATTTTGTTTCACCAATTCAATGAGGTTGAGGAAATAGGAATTTTTCTCAATGGAAAAGGTTTCTTCTTCCCAATTGAAGTTCTTGAGTAAAGAGGTTAGGCCTTCATAAAGTTGTTGGGTATGGGCTTCTTGAGCCTGAATTTTGGATGCCAGAATGCTCAAATGTTGTCTGACTTTTCTTTTATTTTTGGCAACATGATTTTTCCATACTCCATTAATTTCTTGGTACATGGAGGAATCAATACGTGGGCTAATAAAATTGGGTATATGGCTAATGTTGAACATTTCTGATTTGGAGTAGTCTTTGATTTCCATAATAGGAGATTGGGCAAGGAGATGCATGGTTTGATAGGTTTGAAAAGCAAATTTGCCTTCTCTGATGGAATTATACATTTGGTATAATGGGCTAGGAAAGTTATAAATTTGGCTATGGCAGGATTGCCATGAAGTGTATAGTCCTGGTTGGTGTCCTTTGAGGACAACATAAACTTTTCTTTGTGGCGAGAAATTTTCCTCTGTTGAATTGGCTGTATTGGCAGAAGAGCTTCCAGCAAGACTAGTCATCCTCTGCACAAAAAGTAGTGGTGATCTGGTGATTTCCTAGTGTAGGATCACCGCATAAATATAAGACCACTGGATTGGTGGTATGCGAATGTGAATGCAAATGCTCATGCAAATGGGAAGAACCAATTCGATTATGGTGCGTAGTGTGATTGGAGTGATGACCCCCCCAGAATTGGGTATTACCTGTAAGGGAGACACAACAAAGATGAGGAAAGGAGTTCTCAGAAGGAGAGGAGAGAAAGTGGAATCGAAGGGGATGACCCTGAAATTGGGCGGAAATGCCTTGAGAATCAACCCGAGTAAAGGGAAAGATGGAAGAAATAAAAGGGATCCCTAAGATAAGGGTTTGAGTGATATTTGGGAGAATCACAAAAGAAGTGGGAATGGTAATATCATGATGCTGAATAGCAGCATGGTTAAGTTTGTGGTGGATAGGTATGGGATATCCACTAGCATTGGTGAGACTCTGACGAGTGGAGGTCAATTAGAAGGAAGTGACTAATCCTTCTTGAAGACAATTCATGTCAGCACCACTGTCAATAAGGGCGATAATGTCATAAATTGTATAATTGGAATTAATAAATAAATTGACATTGATGTACCATTTTGGGGAGGAGACCTGTTGGAGAGTATTCAGGTAAGAAAGTGATGGAGAACTAGAAGAGACTTCTTTGTTTTCCAAATGATGGAGGCGATTATTAATAGTGGAAACTTCTTTGGCAAAATGTTGCTTTAAAATAATTAATGCATTGTTGAGAGATTCTATTTGTTGTTGGAAATTGACAACCCTAGAAGAGTTATGGGTAGCATTGATCATCTGGTTAGAAGAATTATGGGATTCTAGCCGATGAAAGAGTTCTCTAATAGAGTAAGGATTTTCTACTATTAGAGACTTTTTAGTTTCTTTGTGAGCTGTAGATATACATGCTTCAATCAATTTGGATTTCATTATTGGGTCTTCAGTTTTATCAACTAAGTCCAGTAACGATTGTTGGGATTCAGAAAGAACATTAATACTAAGATTATTCATGGCAGCAAATGCTTGCCAAGAATCATTCGAAGTATGAAGATGATTACATTTGCAATTTGCAGGGTGGTCATCTGCAAAGGAGGAAGATGACGAAGTGGAATGAATTTCATTATCAGACTCAGAAAGTTCTGAATATTCAGGACTCGAATCTAAACAGATTTTTGAAAGGGTTAATTTCAGTCCTTCATCATGAATTTGATTTATTCTTTGTTCAGTTGTGCAATTATTGGCATAATGACCAAATCGATGGCATTTGTAACATTTAATTTCTCTTTGGGGTCAATTTGTTGAGTTTCTTCTTTTCTCACGATATTTGCGTGAAAAAGAAGGATTCCTGGGTTCTCGATGTTGCCGAGTAGAATTTCTTTTTTCGCGATGTTGTGGATGAGAAGAAGGATTGTTAGTTTGTTTGAAAATACGACGACGTCGTTCAGAGGGACGATGATAATTTGAGATTTCTCTATTATCTCGTCCTTTTGAAGGATAATTGATTTTTGTGTCATAAGCAAATTGGTCACAAAATTCTCCCAATTCCTTTCGACCAGTAAGTTGTTGTTGTTTTAATTGTTGGTGTAATTTTAAGTCATTACACAAAGTTAATCCTTCACGCACAATGATACTTTGGAGTTGTCCATAAGTATATTGATTGTAAGTGATACTTTGATCATCAGGATTACGTAGTTTATTACGGACCTTCTCAGCAAATAAATTGGGAAGTCCATCAATGAATTTGGCTTTCCAATATTCAGTATTGGCATCACTACGTTGCATGACCTTTGTCATAAACACATCTTTATACCATCTGAAGTGGGTTAAAGATGGACAACGGAGATTTTGAAGTAGTTCTCTACTTCTTTCATATTGAAGATTCCAAGAACCTACAAAATGAAAAATTATGGTTTGGGTCAATGGATAACTGCATCTTCCCTAGTTTCCATTAAGCCAGTAAGGTCATTTTTGACTGGTTTAGTTGAAGTTAGGATTTCTTCACGTTGAGTGGCTGTGAGAACATTATCCCACCATCCTTTCAACATACCAGAAAATCCAGTAGTAATATATCGAGCAATTGTTTGATCAGAATTTTGATTTTGTTTTAAGATGGTGCTGTACATAAAAATTTTATGTAAAACAGCAAAAATCCCGTATTCGGATTTACCATCAATGTTCCATTCATAAATGGACCGATAATCATAAGAATTTTGAATATCGATATGATCTTCTTCATAAAGAAGATCCTGAGGTGTAGGTCTATGGTAGTAATATCGAGTATTAGCACCATCCCAATTATACTGGAGTTTATTAAGCTCCATACTATTTTGTAAGGATTCAAAATTATTTTGAATTTCTTGTATTTCTGCTAAATTGGCATTTTCTCTATCAGTCAATACATTAATTTGAAAATTATTATTTTTCTTTTCTGGATTGAGTGATAAAGAGTGTAACCTAGAGGTTAGTTTATCAATAAATTCCTCTTGCTTTATCATATAAGATTTTGATGACAGATTTAGTCCAGAAATTTCTAGGGGAGGTTTGATGTTTGGTTGTTCAATCTTTAAGGTTGATATTTTGTTTATTGGTGGAGAAGAAAGAATATTTTCAATCCTATTTAATTGCATACTAATTGTCTGTAAATTTAAATTAGTAAAATTATTTTGTTTATATAAATGTGATAGTGGTTTCCAAAGTAGTTTGAATTAGGTTGAGTAAGTTTGAGGGCTTCAACGGAGGATGGATCGGTGACGCGATAGAACCATCAAGCTTCTGCCATTCCTTTTGAAAGTCCTCAAGGAGAAATATTCTCCTTTCCTCTTGATTCATTTCAAGATAATTGGTTGCTTTGAACCAAGTAACAAATGGAATTACTTGATAAAAAGTTTCAATATATTGATAAAATTGTTCTTTGAATTCTTGCAATTCTGATGCAGAAAATTTTTTAAAATACCATTCACGGAATGGTGCATATTTATCTTGCTGAAATTCAGCATTGATTTCTTGTCGATTAACAACAAAGTTTTCTGGTTTTATAAAAGCCATAAAAATTTTTATTAATGGATTGAGAAATTCATCTCGCTAGCAGTAGGGGATTCCCTCTGCTGTTGGGTATATATCCCATGAGGAATCTGTTGTTCAGAAACTTGGATTCCTTCCAGATTGGGTTGATTAAATTCAGAAGGAACAAATGAGTTAGCTTCTGAATAAGATGATCGAGCAGTCGAGGGTATAGACACTCTATAAAGACCTCGAGACCTCGTATCAGAATAAGAACTCCTATAAAAAGTTCTGTGAGATGTAGATCTATCAAATTTTAAGATTACATCTCCCTGGGTATTTTGAACAATTTGTTCAATTTCTTGATTTAAAATTGGTTTAGGTGAGACAGCTTGAGGTATACGCCAAGCATCAGGAAAAGTAATATTTTTCCATTCACATAGTTTTCTTGTAGCAACTTTAGTGGTTGCACTATTAGTCCATTTTTGCTTACTCATCTCGATTTTTAATGAATTAATTTCATGCTTAAGGTCACTGATTGTAGCAGGTCTAGGTATAGACTCATTATTTGAATATTGAGTTTGGTATCAGAGCCATGTCCGGCTAAGCCCGTGGTAATTACATATGGCGGGTGGCTAGTGTTGGAATCTTGAGAGGTAGTGAGTCGTGATTAGGGTGGCTAATCATGGGCGTATGAACTACTGTTCATCATCTTCTTCAGTGATTTTTATGGATGACTTATAATGGTCTGTTTAGATTTACTACTATGCTGTGGTAGCGTGGGAAGTCGCGTTGGGATGACTTGATGGCATTGTAGCAGGGATTGCGTTGTTGCCGGTTGATTCCCCGTAAAAGTTATCGTGGACGGACGCAGTTTTGCAACAGCAATCTAGTAGTAAATCTAAATGAATTTTTGTAAGAAGTCCATAGAAATTTATGGAGAAGAAGGTAAATAGTAATTTACTATGCTGATGAATAGTATTCCGAATCACTATTCACTATAGTAAAACTATTCCAACATTACTATTCTCATATGTAATTTCAGTCTTATTGGTTTTACCAAAAGCTCTTTTACCCTTTCTTTTTTACTGTTAAAAAAAAAAAAAAAAAAAAATCAAAATTCATCAATTTTATTTCATGTCTCTTTTTAATTTTCCCTCCAAAAAATTAATCAAAAATAAACAATTAGATAAATGGTCTCAAATTGATGACCAACAAAACCAATTAAATAGATGGACAATTCCTTCCATCAATCCTAAAACAATCTATCAATATGGATGGAAAGATTGGTCCACCGACATGTCGATCAAAACTACTGAGCAAACTCTCAGTATAAATGAAGAAAGTCAAAATGAAGGTTTTCAATTACTTTCTAACGAAGATCTTTTACATGACCTTCATCGTTTCAAATTTCTTCATTTAGGATGCATTCAAGTTGCATTCAAACCTTTGACCTTATTGGGTCTTGAAAATACTAGTATACTTAGCACTCTCAGAGATGCTAGATGCCTTGGCAATCTTCTCGATGGTCGCTATTGAGACCAAACTTATGCCTTGGTCGATTATACTACAATGTTTTCCCAAATTTAACTTTATCTTTAACAGATAAAAATATTTTTCATGCTTGTACCCTTCATCTCCAAACTGAGGGATACAATTTTATGCCTGGATCAGAGACCATTGCTCTGATCTATCGCCTTCATTATAAGGTGATGACTTCTCTGGTTCCTAAAATTAATTATCAAAATGAACCAGGAAGAACAGTCTTAATTGAGACTAATAGTGCGACCACTAATGTTGCTACAAGAAAATTATGTGAATGGGAAAATATTGTTTTTCCTGACGCTTGGCGTATACCTCAAGTTGTCTCACCTAAACCAATTTTAAATCAAGAAATTAACAAATTGTTCAAAATACCCAGGGAGATGTAATCTTAAAATTTGATAGATCTACATCTCACAGAACTTCTTATAGGAGTTCTTATTCTGATACGAGGTCTCGAGGTCCTTATAGAGTATCTATACCCTCGACTGCTCGATCATCTTATTCAGAAGCTAACTCATTTGTTCCTTCTGAATTTAATCAACCCAATCTGGAAGGAATCCAAGTTTCTGAACAACAGATTCCTCATGGGATATATACCCAACAGCAGAGGGAATCCCCTACTGCTAGCGAGATGAATTTCTCAATCCATTAATAAAAGTTTTTATGGCTTTTATAAAACCAGAAAACTTTGTTATCAATAGACAAGAAATCAATGCTGAATTTCAGCAAGATAAATATGCACCATTCCGAGAATGGTATTTTAAAAAATTTTCTGCATCAGAATTGCAAGAATTCAAAGAACAATTTTATCAATATATTGAAACTTTTTATCAAGTAATTCCATTTGTTACTTGGTTTAAAGCAACCAAATATCTTGAAATGACTCAGGATGAAAGGAAAATATTTCTCCTTGAAGATTTTCAAAAGGAATGGAAAAAATTGGATGGATTAACTATTCAGTCAGTTTATCCTCCTATTGAAACCATAAAACTTCCTCAATCAAATCCCACAACAACTTTGGAAACCAAAGTTTGTATCAAATCTACTGATAAATCAAACACTTCCTTAGTACAATATACTAATCCCTATCAAGAATTTATTTATCAATTAAAATCTCGATTAAAAGCATTATCTGGTAAAAAATAAATAAAACAAACAAATTCTCAGATAAATGTTTCAACTCAAACAGAAAATCCTAAATCCAAATCTTATCCTCCAAGTTTTTATAAACAGAAAACTCAAAAAATGTTGAGTCTTCTTCACCAAAGAAATCAAAATCTAAATCAAAATCAGAAGAACATATTCAATGTTATAAATGTTTAAAGTTTGGTCATTATGCCAACAGGTGTAAGGTCAAGAAAAAACCAGACCAACTTTATGACAAAGACCCAAAACTTATTCAGATAAAATCTGAATTTTCTCCATCTTTTGATCAGTCAATTATAAATTGTCAAAATTCTGGAACCACCATTCCTACAAATAATCAACCATCTTTATTGGAATTAGCACACAAAACTACTAATCCAATAAAAGAATCTCAAACTCAATATTCAAATAATGAGTCTGTACCTAGACCTGCTACAATCAGTGACCTTAAGCATGAAATTAATTCATTAAAAATCGAGATGAGTAAGCAAAAGAAATCTCTTGCTACTCAACCACCAATTCAACAACATAATCTAATCAATGTCCTGAGCCAAGTAACAGCTCAAAAATGGTATATTCAAATTACTTTGGTAATCAATCAAGAATTCATTATCAAAGATGTTGTTACTCTAATTGATAGTGGCGCTGATTTAAATTGTATACAGGAAGGATTGGTTCCTACCCAATATTTTGATAAAACCACTCAAACTCTTAATAATGCTAGTGGTTACAAAATGAAAATTAAATACAAATTAAATTATGTCTCAATTTGTAATAATGGAGTATGTATTCCAGCCAATTTTATACTTATCAAAGATTTAACTCAAATAGTTATTCTTGGTACTCCTTTTATCACCTCAATTTTCCCCTTAACCAAGGTAGATGAAAATGGTATTTATGCCCAATATAATGGACATAATCTCCTATTTCAATTTGTAACTCCACCACAAACAAAAGTTATCAATTCTGTGGAATCTAATTTATTTTTCAAAGAACAGCAACTTAACTTCTTACAACAAGAAGTCAAATTCTTATCTTTAGAAAAACAATTGGAATCCCCTTCAATCCAAACCAAGATTTCTCAACTTTTGAAATCTTACCACAATGAAATTTGTAGTGATATACCAAATGCTTTTTGGGATCGCAAGAAACATATTGTTTCTCTTCCCTATAATCCTGATTTCAATGAACGACATATTCCAACTAAAGCAAAACCAAGTCAAATGAAACTTGCTTATTTGGAATTATGCAAACCGAAATTGCCACTATTGCACAAACAACTTATTCGTCCCAGTCACTCCCCATGGAGTTGTACAACTTTTTATGTGAATAAAAATGCTGAACGAGAACGAGGAACTCCTCGACTAGTTATCAATTATAAACCATTAAATGATTGCCTCCAATGGATTCGTTATCCTATTCCTAACAAAAAGGATTTGCTGGATCGCTTACATTCAGCCACTATTTTTTCCAAGTTTGATCTCAAATCAGGGTATTGGCAAATTCAGGTGGCCGAGACTGACAGGTATAAAACTGCTTTTACTGTTCCTTTTGGACACTTTGAATGGAATGTTATGCCATTTGGCCTTAAAAATGCTCCTTCTGAATTTCAAAATATTATGAATGAGATATTTACTCCATATACTGAATTTTCTATAGTCTATATTGATGACATACTTATCTTTTCAAAGTCTATTGACCAACATTTTAAACATCTCAAAATTTTCAAAGACATTATCCACAAAAATGGATTAGTCGTTTCTGCTCCTAAAATCAAGTTATTTCAAACATCTATTCGATTTCTTGGTCATAATATTCACCAAGGTCAAATTATCCCAATTGACAGAAGTATTGAATTTGCCTCAAAATTTCCTGATGTAATTCTGAACAAAACCCAATTACAAAGATTTTTGGGCAGTCTGAATTATGTTGCAAATTTTATTCCTAACCTGGCATATGATGCAAAAATATTACAATCACGACTCCAAAAGAATCCATCTCCATGGACTGACGCCCATACCAAAGCCGTTCAGCAAATCAAATTAAAAGTCAAACAAATTCCCTGTCTCTCTTTAGCCAATCCACTTTGGTATAAAATAGTTGAGACAGATGCCTCTCAACTAGGCTATGGAGGAATTTTAAAACAACTCAATCCCTCCAAACAGAAGGAAGAATTAATTAGATACACTTCTGGTGTTTGGAAAGATGCCCAAACTAATTATTCAACTATTAAAAAAGAAGTTCTCGCTATTGTCAAATGTATTCAAAAATTTCAGGATGATTTACTTAATCAGTCCTTCTTACTTGGAATAGATTGTAGTTCAAATAAAATCGCTTTTACAAAAAGATGTCAAAAATCTTGCATCAAAACAAATCTTTGCTAGATGGCAAGCTGAACTATCCTCCTTTGATTTCCAAATTGAATATATACAAGGAGAAACAAATTCTCTCCCTGATTTTCTAACTAGAGAATTTTTGCAGGGTATTTCGTAATGGCGGCATCCTCCTCAGGAGGAAAAGGCAAAGAAAGGGGCAATATCCCCTTATCTTCAAATCAAGAATCCATAAATGATCATGCTCTTTGGACAATTATCCAAAGCAATAGACATCGAACAAAAGGAGGCTTTCAATTTAAAGACTCTGCTCAAAAAGATATTTCTCTCAATAAAGAGAAAAATGTTTCTAATAAGGAGAAAACTTCTCTCAATAAAGAGAAGATTGAAACAAAAGAAATATCTTATATTCAAAAGGATATATTTTCCACCATTCTGGTAATTGAACCAGAAGATCAATAATGGATATCTGATCCCTGGGAATTGAAGAGACGATATCGTGACAATCAAGAATTTCCTGCATTGGATGGCAAAACCCGTCTAATTGCAGAAGCAATTTTGACCGCTACTGGATCCATTACCTTTACCCATCATATGGAAAACCTACGGCCAGATAGCCCAATTACCTATAGTAAAGCCATTATTCATAAAATCCTTAAACCCTCAATTTGGGGTTTTGACCTAAATAAATCTCGCAAACTCAGTTCAGGCCATTCTTTCAATTATTGGGATTATATCCAATCTTTCACCAATGCCTTCTATTATATGAATCCCAAACAGAAACATTCCTGGTTTCTAAAGATTTGTCCAGATATCCTTCAAGCTGGTATTCCCAATTGGTTCTATAATTGGTGGAGTTATTTCGGTCCAACCACCAAAATTTTACCCAAATCATTAATTCCTTTATATAATCAATATGAAGGAGTAAAATTCAAAGGAAAAAATCCTCATTTCTCTGAAGTTGATTTCTTTTTCTTCACAGAATGCAGTATTCCATGGATTTTGATGTGGAATATTCAAATTACCACTATTGACCATCTTCCCACACTTCAAAGAACTTACTGGATCCGATGGTGGGATAATATTCTCGATTTTGACAAAAAATTACTTGAAATTTCATCCATCATATCCCAGCACGCCAAAACAGCAAAATTTGAGGCTTCTTTATCTTCTTTAGAATCTAATCCTTTTGAAATATTCAAATCCATGATTCGAAAACAACATCCCGATTTATCTGAGACACAGATTAATCATCGTTGTCTTGCTTCCATGAAATCCCATTTTCTTCAAACATTCAATTCAGTATCCCATTCGGATGAAGATTCCCTCACTTCGTCTGAAAACAATAATTCCTTCCATGCTCTAGCAGGGGAATCACAACCAGACAGTCCTGATCAATCACTCGGCGAATATTGGGACTCAATCATTAATCAGGTCAAGAGTAAGAAATAATTTTTCAACCATCAATACAACTGTTTTCCCAGCCAATACAGCTGTCCATCACTCCAAGCAAATGTCAATGAAGTTCAGCTACAAAAGACAAATCAGTCAATAAAACAGCTGTCATCCAACTAATTATTGTCGGCAAATAGACTCACCAGCTGTCCATAAAGACATCATTCCAATTATGAAGCACTGACGCATGCCCTTACGTCAGAACACAATTATCAAGGGACGTAGCGACTGCAACCAATCTACTCAGCACACGTGTCCCACTTAGCCGCGGATTCCAATTCATTTCAAATCCGCATTCATCAATCAGTTGCGGATTCCAAACCACTTCAAGTCCGCATTCATCTATAAAAGGGTTAGCCTGGGGATTGTCCAGGACACCGATCAATTGTACCGAGTATTTTCATTCTCTCTTGTTCTTTCTTTCTTTAGTATAAGAGTGTATCGGAGAAGTCCTGCATATCGGTAAGACTTCTCATAGCATTGTATATATTTGTTTAATGCATGCATAGTAGCTGCATAGTAGTAACATAGTGTGTATATAGTGTAATATTCCATATGTTTTAAGTTGTTTAATATAAGTTTGTTTTATTAGCCATTTGTTTATGCATTAGAGTTTCTGTATTTAGCTTCCATCTCTTCCGCAACCACGTCTTCCCCCTACTCTGAGTTTGGTATCAGAGCCATGTCCGGCTAAGCCCGTGGTAATTACATATGGCGGGTGGCTAGTGTTGGAATCTTGAGAGGTAGTGAGTCGTGATTAGGGTGGCTAATCATGGGCGTATGAACTACTGTTCATCGTCTTCTTCAGTGGTTTTTATGGATGACTTATAATGGTCTGTTTAGATTTACTACTATGCTGTGGTAGCGTGGGAAGTCGCGTTGGGATGACTTGATGGCACGTAATTAAAATACCTCATTCTTTGACGCATCATATGTCTCTATCCCAATTTCCCATAATTCTTTGAGTTCTTCAATCAGAGGCCTCAAGTAAACATCAATGTTATTTCCAGGGCCAGATGGACCCGGCATAAGCAATGACAGTATTATGTTTGGCTTCTTCATACATAACCATGGTGGCAAGTTGTAAGGAATTAATGTCACAGGCCATGTACTGTGTGCGATGCTCATTGTGCCAAAAGGATTGAAGCCATCGCTTGCTAACCCAAGTCTAACGTTGCGAGAATCAGATGCAAAGGTTGGATTGATGATGTCAAAATGCTTCCATGCTTGAGAATCAGCAGGATGTCTTAAAAGCTCATCTCTAGTGCGGCATTCGGCATGCCATCTCATGTCAGATGCAATTTTTGATAATATATACAACCTTTGTAATCGTGGTTTCAATGGGAAGTGACGCAAAATCTTTGTCGATCTATTCTTTCTATCGCCTTCTAAATGATCATCATGAGCTTTCCATCGTGAAGTACCACAAACGTCAGATGATTGTTTGTCATCAAACTCTTTCCAATATAGCAAACAATCATTTGGGCATGCGTCAATTTTATTGTAATCAAGTCCTATATCAGAAATAATTTTTTTTGTTTGCCAAAAGGAACTAGGCAATGTTGAACCCTCAGGGAGTACCTCTCTTAACAAATCAAGCAACATTGTAAATGATTTGTTACTCCATCCACTAATGCATTTAATATGTCATAACCTAACAATGAATGATAACTTTGTATGTGGTTTACACCCTGGGAATAAATCTTATTCGGCATCTTGCACTAACTTGTAGAATTTAGCAACATCTGCATTAGGTAGATCATTGGTTTTCTGTGTCATACCATCCGAACCTCCTTTTGAATTCTGGATCCCAAACGCATCACACAATAAAGCACTCATGTCGTCACCCATCTCATGCTCATCCGGTCCACTATCAACCAAATCATTCCTCATTGAGCTTGTCTGAGATATGTCTTCCCCATGAAAAAACCATTTTGTGTAATTTTGAACAAACTTGTTATATACCATATAATCGTATGCCGTTTCTGTATCTTGATATAATCTATTGTTGCATCTGACACATGGACACTTCAACTTCCCATTGACAGTTGCTCCTCGAGCTATTACAAGCTCGATGAATCCTTTCGCGCCTTGAAGATACTCTGGAGAAATTCTACTCCATCCAGATACAAAAATAACATTCTTATTTAAACAACATACCAATATTCGAGCTACTCAAAATACGTGAACATAAAGGAATATAAAATACCTAGGCTTCTGAATCCAACTTTTATCCATCATGTGGGAGACTAGATATACAATCTCCAACTTCTTTGTTCTTAATCTCTTTAAATCATGTAAAAAGGTTACAAGTAAGAGATAACAAATAAGTTTTTTTTTTTTTCAATACAAAGGCAAGGCCTTAAAGTAAAAAAAATAATTTAAATATAAAAATAAAATAAAATAAAAAAGATTCCTAGAGAGCTAATCGATGAAATATATGCATAAAGTATGTCAAAAGTCAAAGCAATAATCTAAAATATTCTATATTAAACAAATAGTTTTCAAGAACTCTCTGAGTCTTTTCAATTTTTCATTTGCTAACATCACATATTATACAAATGGTTTCAAGCACCCAAACCTTTTCATTATAATTTATTAACTTTCATATTTTTTCTTAAATGGCAATTTCCTTTTCTTGTGTGAAATTAAGCACACATTTATGGTATCAAGTAGTATTTTTTTGTATATTTTTAGAAGTGGGGAGTTGAGGAATATCCAAGTGTCGGCATGACAAAATTCTCGAGTAGAAGTGTCTCGGTAACACATCTTACAGTCCGATTGGATTGAGACCATTTTATTCTTAGGTCTTATAAGTTTTAAATTGCCAAGTGGCACATATGCATTTGATGGTCAAGATCTCAAGATCTATGGTGTAAAAGATTGGAATGTAAGATCGTCTCCATCGTCTCAGAAGTGAGTTCAGTATTAAGTCGCCTAACACTTGCATCACTTACTCATACGAATTCATTAAAACGACAAAATCAAACCCTTTGAATACAGTTTTCAAATTTTAACTCACTAAAATATTTAATATTAGGTATCCAGCCAAGCACGGGTGCTCTAAGATACTGGGGTCACTTTATTAGAATGTGTACCATTTGAAAATTATAATGTGTTTCATGTGATTTGACGGTCATAATCTAAAGATCTAATATATAAATAAATAGAACATCATATGTGGCCTCTAATAAAATCACTGAAACAAGAAAAATAAAATCGCTGAAACAAGAAAATGGAGTTTAGAAAGATAAATATCTTTAAATTTAAACGTTTTCCTTGATTGAAAACAAATCCCAACAACTATGGGTAGGTAGGTTGAATAAAAAATTTAGAATAAAGAAAAAAGTAAAATGCATTGATTTGCACTAATGGTAAGGTATCAAAAATCAGCTGATACCGATACGTATCGATTTTTGGCCAAACCGATATGTATCGATATCTTGTGTTAGGTATTTGATACCGTATCGGCCGGTACGGGCCTGTATTTCAATCAAGACTTGGTGGTTTCCTTTTTTTTTAAAGGCCGATACAGCCGAGTCCTATCGGTCCTCCCAAGACCGATATCCGAGTCCGATGCCGCTTTTGATACCTTGATTAAGAGAAAGAATATAGAAGAAAAATTAGCTTCACTCCAAACCAAGGATCAAAATTTCGGCCGAAATGACCGAAATTTTCGTCCAAATTTGTGTAGGACCCAAAATTTCGGCCAAATTTTCGGTTTTCGGCCGAAATTTCGGTTCAAATTTTCAATTTCGGTTAAGCCCGAAACTAAAATATTATCAGAAATTTGGAGCCCAAACCAATCACGGGAAGAAAAAGAAATTCCCTTTCCAATATATATTTAAGGAAAGAGACCCTAACTAAACTCTAATAGACAAAAATACTCAAATCCTAAAAATAATAATACGTAAACTAATCATGAAAAGTGTCAACTCTCAATCCCGTTTTCTTAAATATGGCCAAATTTCAAGCATCAGACAACGTCAAATTGATGCGAAATTAGTTTTGTTTGATAGCATCTCGCATCAACTTTATAATGCGCCAAAAGTATACATTTATAATGAGTATCGAAGTAATTATGACCATTTTTTGAAGGGTGCGTTAAAAGTGGTTGACTTATCGGCACATGTGCCATGTGAAATTGTAACGATCCAGATTTTTTTAAATCCTTTTAATGGTATTTGATATGTTTTGTACTATGCATGGTGATAGCGTTCCATACCAGAACCTACCCTATTTTGGAAAACTTTATTTAAATTACGTAACTCTTTTCTTCTTTTCTTATTCTAACATTTTGAAAAACCCTAGCCGTCTCTTATTCTTTTCTTCTTTTAAGAAACTCTAGTCGTTACAACTTCTTCTCAACTCACTCCTTTCTAAAACTCTCTAATCTCTTCCATAAAATCTCTCATGTGTTCTTTCACAAGAACAACCGCGATTGATTCTACCATCAAGATCAAGGAGGAAGGAGCATGAGAAATCTTGAACGAGTCATCGCATTGGACATCGATCTCTTCAACATTAATTATCGTAGATCTACCGTTCACGCTTCAAGAGGTGGGCACCCATCAATCCATCTTGTTCTTCTCAGATCTCGTCGCTTAGGATACGTTTGATCGCATATCGATGCACTAATAAAATGAACCCGTAAATTTATTTTTTTTATATAAAATTGCTTAGGAAAGAATAGATGGGTAACCCTACTTTTGATATTATTTTATTCACTTTTTTTTAGGGGGGCTTTATTCGAAACCCTATTTGTTTTCTAAATCTAGAGACCGATCGATCGACATTGTAGTTGCAATCGATTGATCTAGACCGATTGATTGCTTATCTGTTTTATTATCTTTTCGATTGATCAATTTATGTTCCGTTCGATCGATTCGAAGCAGAACTGAGTGACCCTCTTTCTTTTATATATATTTTCGATCAATTGATCCTCATTTCCGATCGATCGATTTGGATTGAATCGACTGTATTTATTTTTATTCTTATATTCGATCGATCAACTGTCATTGTCAATCTATCGATTCTGGACAGAGACCATTATATATATTTATTTTACTTTTTACTTTTCACTTTCGATTGATCAATTCTTAAACCGACCGATTGATTCTATACCGAGTAACTTGGTATATTTTTTGTGCGCAGTTGATCAATCAATTCCAAGTTGTGATCAATCGACTTTGCACCGAATCCATGTTATATAATAAATAATATAATTAACTTTCATATTCGATCGATCAATTCCAAGTTTCTAATCGATCGATTCTAAATCGAACATATTGCCTCTTTACATCCTATGTTTGATCGATTTTGAACGGAATCGATTCATTTATACACTCTAATTTTGATCGATCGGTTCATACCTTCCGATCGATCGATCTTGGACTAATCAAATTGCTCATTTTCCTATATGATATCAATCGATCGATTCTAATTTTCGATCAATCGATTCTGACCTTAATTGAATAATATAATTATTATAATTCCAATAGATCGATTCTCATCTGAACAGACAACATTATTTACCTACATAATTTCACTTTAGTACAACCAAAACTTAATGCATATTAATCACTTAAAAGGTTCGATCAATGGTCGTGATTTATCTAACTTTAAATTGTAATATCTTTTAATTTAAACATTTAATTATAGTAATTAATATATATCCATTGTATCGCTTCAACGCGACCTCTTCGAGTTGTAATATCCTAAAAATTTCAGCGTTAAATAGTGACCTCGGGATTCGTGCTCGACTAGTCGTAGGTTTGACCAAGTGATGGTCAAACAGTGGACTCATGAAGTTATGTACTAATGTGAGATTAGTGTGACCTAAGTGTAGAGTATGGTGTTAGTTTAGAGCCACATACACCTATCTCCGATGTATGCGCTTAGCACCGAAATAGGAGAGGGGATATAAGGGTTTAATAATCCTAGATTCCTTTTGTTTGGTTGGTGAAGGATTTAAGAAGAGAGAGGGAGAAAATAAGAGGAGTTATTGAGATAGGAGTTAATGCAAATCAAGGGCTGATTAGAGCATTTAATGTCGGATTTCAACGCATGAGGAACCGTTGAAGCGAAAAGCTGGAACCCTAGCCATCAAACCCAACAAATCAATCCTTTAAGAGATTTATGGAGGTAAGTTTATTATATTTCAATACATAAAGATTTGATGAGTTTAATTCAGTCAAGCATAGTTAGAATGATATATTAAAGAACTAGAAAAGAAAGAAAAACTAATAAGAAAAGGATTTAAAAGAACATCTCGAAAAGGGACTGAGTCTGGCTAAATCGATTAATCGAAATTGAGATTCAATTAATCAATTTTGGTCTAGAAGTTGAAAAGGCAAGGATGTCCGATTTCGATTAATCAATCTGGAAATCGATTAATCAATTTTGAAGTTCGATTAATCGATTTGGAAATCGACTAAACGAGTGGGTACCTCCAGTGGCTGGAGAGAAAGGACTTGGGGAAATCGACTAATCGACTTGAAAAATCGATTAATCGATTTGGGATCGACTAATCGATTTCAGACTCTCAACTACTCGATTTGAGAATCGACTTAACCATTTTGGGGATTTCGATTAATCGATTTTGGATTTCGATTAATCGATTTTGGGAATCGATTAATCGATTTAGGGTTCGATTAATCGATTTTGGGAATCGATTAATTGATTTTGGCAGTTTCACTTGACTTTCTAATTTGACCTTGAGGTTCATGGAGGGTCTAGGACCTTTGATGTGAATTTTAATTGTGATATTTTACTCGCAAGTGCACGAATCGGATTGTATTAGGGGGTGCGGGGTACGAGATCATTCCCACGAGGACTAATTTTGAAAGATCTAAAAAGACAAGCAATTCCAGAAATCTACTAAGATCTAACAGTATTCTACCAGTCTTATGATTTAGGTGATTTGATGAGATGATAATTACTGACTACAAACTAAAACTTAACTGATAATTTAAAAATAAAGATAAAGATGAAGATACTAAATCCTCCCATCTTTGGTCCGTTCTTCCCATAATATAAATCTACGGATTAAACTATGAGATATACCATTGAGAACAAATATCTTTAATGGAAGATAAATGGTCAAAAACCCCGATAGGTTCCACGTTGCATCCCTGCAATCAGGACTTAGATGATTTTCATATATAGATCTGAGAACAAGGGCATGGCTCGGCAGACTTGATCTTAGGTTCAAATAAAAATCATCCCCAAAGTGAGTAAAAATTTCAACAATAATACCACCATAGATCTGAAATTAAGGGCATGGCTCGGCACACTCGATTTTAGATTAGGGAGTAATTAAGATAAAATTACCATTACAGATCCAAGATCCAGGGCATGGCTTGGCACACTCGATCCCAGATCATAATCGTAATTAGATCCACACGATGAAAGCAAAAAGACCATATAACAATGATTGGATAAAATTACCGTCACAGATCTGAGATCCCGGGCATGGCTCGGCACACGTGATCCCGGTTAGTGGCGGGGATTTCATCCGTTCTTGATAGCACAACAACCATAAAATAAGATCTCATATTTTAATCATAAATTTATATTATTAAAAGTACATCCCTCGGATGAGAATCATTAGATCCCCATCCTTATGAATTTAGCCACACATATTGCAATTAAATGACATAAATAAATAAGGAAGAGAAAATAATATTAATTTAATGAATTAAAAATACCTCAACTTCAAAAGAAATTACTTTGATCCAAAAGTATGATGGTCTTCAGAAACGAGAATAATGCAGGAATAAACTTGAGCAAAAATATAATAAACTGGAGGAATGAGTACTGAAAATTAAAGGAACAAAGCTCTCAAAAAGGAATAAATAAAAACTCCTTATTTCTATGTCTAACTATGAAAAAGAAAAGCAAAAAACTAAAACTCTAATCTCCTATCTCCCTAATTTCTCTTCCTCCCTCGAAGTGTTTGAGTTGCTTTAAATAGATTCCCGGTCGCAGAAGTCTCCCCAGCCGCCAATTTAGAGTCGATTAATCGACCCAATAGGGTCAAAATCAGCTTTAAAGTAGTCAATTCCGTGTCAGACTCTCCTTCTCCTCGATTAATCGACCCCCAGAAATCCGTGAATTTCAGCACACTTTTTGTATCAGGCACTGCTTCGGTATTTCAGCCATACCTTTCTGTCCCGAACTCGGATTAAGGTGATTCTTATGTCGTTGGAAAGCTGACGAAAAGATCGACAACGTTTGGGTTTTGATAATTTCATAATTCGGCCGTCTTGAAGGTCCAAATGTAGCCGCAAGTTGTACCAAATTCTCGATGACCCAAAGTTACAGTGTTTTGACATTATTTTCAGAATTCTTGGGCTGTTTTCCACACTTGACTTATATTTACCTGAAACAATTCAAATCTAATAATTCTCATCAGATAGTCTTCATCGGATAGCCAAATATAAGTATTTAGGGGTGAAATATCATCATATTTCAGTACTCATCATACCCCCAAACCTACACTTTGCTAGTCCTCGAGCAAAGCAAACTAAAGAAAATAAATGCCACTTTCATAGGGAACATGATTGCACTTAGCATGTGCAACAAGCCTTTAAACCCCTAGGTGATCCCTAGTGGAGGAGTTGTGTCTCCTGAGGGTTTACAGTGAAGTTACCCACAAACTTCAATACATTTTTGAAATCATCGATAAAATTGAGTTTTCAAAATATGATTTTGATAACATATATACCATTCAAAACTCAAAATCATTAATCAATTCAACATGCGAATTCTCAATTTTAAATAATAATGTTATACTAATCATACTAGCATCCATTCAAATTAGTCTAATGCTTAAATCGTTAGATAGCTCATCCATTCATGTTTAAACATAAAGTGTGTGCATACCCAAACCAAAATTCATTCATCTCAGAACTAGTTCAAACGAGAAACCGTCGGACCTGTTGTTTAGACTCAATCCTCACTTTAGGTATACTCTTAAAATAAAATCACTCCGATGATGGGTATGTTTTCGCCCACATGTGAGAGATCAATACAAAGCAAATAAAAAGTTCTCACATGATAAATGAAACACGATACAATCAATGAACAAAAATAAATCTCATAAGAAGATACTTGTATATCCTAAGCATGTCATATCAAGTGTCATAAGTATCACATATTCACTCTCCACAAGGCAGTTACCAATGCAAGATCAGATCATGAAGGTCTTTTTGTAGGGTTGTAATGGGGCTCGGGAAAGGGTAAGAAAGAAAGGGAAGTTAGGATTCAAAATTTCTAAGAAATCGGAAAGGAAACACCTTTTTGATTTTTCTATTTCTCTTCTTTTTCTTTTCTAATCTCTCACTATTTTTCTCAATATTCTTCTATTTTTCTCAATATTCTTCTATTTTTCTCAACTTTCTTTTTCTTTTGAATTTTCTTTTCTTGAAGCACCTCATATTTTTCATTATTTTTCATAATTTTTTTTTTCTTTTTCTCGCCCCTTTTTCTTTTATATTTTTGCCATACACTCTCAGTAAACACCACAACTTAGTAACTCTCTACTTACTCTCTTTTCGTTCACTCTCATCCCTCGTTCCTAATTTCTCAGAAATAAGAAGGGTAAAGCTTGAATTTTCAGAAATTGTGAAGGGTTAAAGGTTAACGTGGCTTATCAAAGAATGTATAAAGGTAAATTTTTTTTCAATAGGCTCAAAGGGGTACTAGAAGGATAAATTTATATAAGGTGAGATATTTTAAGCACAAACGAGCCAAAGATAGCCTTCAATCATATCCTTAAAAGATGGTAACCTTGTCTATTTGTCTTGAGTAGATATACAGTACATTCTAACATAATGATATGAATTTGATTTCATGCAAAGTCACAAGCCAAAATAAAATGTATGAGATTATACAAAGTAATTCGTATTCAAAGAAAACTCCGAGTTTATGTATTCACTCATCAATGACGAGAAATTAGCTCTAAAGCTTACCGGGTTTAATCTCCACTAAGAACTTAAGATTCAACATTCAAAACAGTTCATCGATTTCTAAGTCTTAGCTTGGTATAAGTGTAAAAATTCTAAGCATGAATATCAAAATTATCCACAAAATATCACATTAAGCTTCATCATCTTAAATACAAGTAATCAGAATATGACATCAGTATTCTCAAAATTTAATTCACATGCATCATCAACTAAAGTTTGAAAACAATCGTAAAATAAAGTGCATGATGACTTCAAATTTTTTTTTAATAGAAAAATAAGTGACGCAAAATAGATAATCATACCTCCAAACCTAAAGATGACAATGTCCGCATTGACTGAAAGAAGTAGCGCACCCCCAAACCTATTTGAAAAAGTACCTCAACACAAAGATCAGGTGCAGAGATTATGTGCATCAAATTGAAACATGACCGAAAATTTATTGAAGGGAATATGATTACACTATTTTAGGGAATTAAAAAAAAAACAACCTAAACTAAAAAAATAAAATGCTAGAAATAAACATGAGAAAAAAAATAAAATAAAATAAAACCTAAATCCTAAACGAAACCAAACGGAAACTACACAATTGGGTTGTCTCCCAATGAGCGCTAGTTTAAAGTCGATAGCTCGACCTTGTGAATTGCTCAATCAGGGTGAGCAATTGGATCACTCAAAGGAAGAGTGTCAGAGAATGCAATTGCATTCTCAAGGAGCGATTTCATCGTTGACAGTTAACTCGAAAAACATTCCCGTGTTTCGGGTTGATAATATTAACTGCCCCATTGGGGAGTATGCGAGAGATTTTGAAAGGGCCACTCCAACGGGTTTTTAGTTTCCTCGGAAATAGATGAAGTCGGGAATTGTAAAGTAGAACCTGTTGACCAACAACGAAAGATTTTCGTAGAATAGTGTGATCATGAACCCGTTTCATACGGTCCTTGTACGATTTAGAACAGTCATAGGCATCAGCACAGATTTCTTCTAATTCATTTATTTGGAAACCCCTTTGGGCACCAGATTGCAAGAGATCAAAATTTAATGACTTAATGGCCCAAAATGCTCGATGTTCCAGCTCAACCGGGAGGTGACATCCTTTACCAAAGACCAACCGATACGGCGACATGCCAATCGGAGTTTTAAACGCCGTTCGATACGCCCATAGAGCGTCATTCAACTTTAGCGATCAGTCTTTACGATTCGGATGGATTGTCTTTTCTAAAATCTGCTTAAGTTCCCGATTAGAGACTTCAACTTGGCCACTTGTCTGAGGATGGTATGGCGTAGCGACTTTGTGCGTGACACCATATTTCTTTATTAATTGGGTGAACACTTTATTACAAAAGTGCTTTCCACCATCGCTGATTATCGCCTTTGGAATGCCAAAACGAGAAAATACTTTATCCTTGAGAAATTTGATCACTACTCTGTGATCATTCGATTTACACGCCACAGCCTTTACCCATTTCGAGACATAATCAACACCGACAATAATGAACGTATTTCCAAACGAATTCGGGAAAGGACCCATAAAATCGATCCCCCAAACATCAAATAATTCAACTTCTAAAATTGGATTGAGCGGCATCATGTTGCGCTTTGAGATTCGGCCCAGCATTTGACAGCTGTGACAAGATTTGTAATGCTGATGACAATCCTTAAAGATCGTCGGCCAATAAAAACCACTTTGGAAGATCTTTGCGACAGTCTTTTTGGAACTAAAGTGACCTCCACAAGGCAACTCATGACAGAACGAGATAATCTGTGGTTGCTCAGACTCATGAATACATCGCCGCATGATTTGATCAGGGCAGTATTTGAATAAGTACGGATCTTTGAAAAAGTAGTATTTCACCCGAGCTAAGAAAATAGATTTCTCATTCTTCGACCAATGGTGAGGTAATTTCTCGATGACTAGATAATTGACAAGATCTGCATACCAAGGTGGACAATCAATCCTGAACAACTGTTCATTTGGGAAGTGCTCCAAGATCGGAACAGGCTCGTCAGATCTCTCAATAATTATTCGGGACAAGTGATCTGCCACCACATTTTCTGAGCCTTTCTTGTCATTGATCTCCAAATCGAACTCTTGCAACAACAAGATCCATCTAATTAAATGTGCCTTAGCATCTTTCTTAGCGAACAGATAGCGCAGAGCAGCGTGATCTGTGAATACCACGACTTTAGATCCTAATAAATAGGATCGAAATTTATCCAACGCGAAAACTACTGCCAAAAGTTCCTTTTCGGTGGTCGAGTAGTTCAACTAAGCATCGTTGAGAGTGCGACTCGCATAGTAGATTTCATGTGGTAATTTTTCTATTCGTTGCCCCAGAACAGCTCCAATTGCATAATCAGAGGCGTCGCACATTATTTCGAACGGGAAGTCCCAGTTTGGAGATTGAATTATTGGAGCTTTTATCAATTCGGCCTTAATGGTTTCAAAGGCTACCAAGCATTCATCATCAAAAACGAACGGGGCATCCTTGGAAAGTAAACTGCATAGCGGTCGCGCTATCTTGCTGAAATCTTTAATAAAATGTCGATAAAAACTGGTGTGTCCGAGAAAAGATCTGATTTCTTTCACTGTCCTAGGTGGTGGTAGATTGGTAATTAAATCAACTTTGGCCTTGTCGACCTCGATACCCTGGGACGATATGATATGTCCCAAAACAATGCCATCTTTAACCATGAAGTGACATTTTTCCCAGTTAAGAACAAGGTTCTTCTCTTGGCATCGTTCAAGCACTAGTGACAAATGATTCAAACAGTCAGCAAAACTGTTTCCATGGATTGAGAAGTCGTCCATGAAGACCTCGAGGAATCGCTCGACCATATCCGAAAAAATACTCAGCATACATCTTTGGAATGTAGCTGGTGCATTACAAAGCCCAAACGATATTCGTCGGTAGGAGAAAGTACCAAAAGGACATGTGAAAGTGGTCTTCTCCTGATCCTCAGGTGCAATGACTATTTGGTTATACCTGGAATAGCCATCGAGGAAGCAATAGTACTCATGCCCGACCAATCTTTCCAACATCTGATCGATAAACGGAAGAGGAAAGTGATTTTCCTCGTCATCAAATTTAACTTTCGATAGTCAATGCACACTCTCCACCCTGTTTGAATTTTTGTAGGGACTAGTATGTTTTCCTCATTCTTCACCACTGTGACTCCCGATTTCTTAGGGACCACTTGTGTGGGGCTGACCCATTTACTGTCAGAGATGGGGTATATAATTCCAGCTTCTAGAAGTTTGATTACCTCATTTCGGACCACGTCTTGCATTATAGGGTTTAGTCTCCTCTGTGGTTCCCTAGAAGGCTTAGCATTGTCTTCCAAATGGATTCGATGCATACAAACCGTGGGGCTAATGCCTTTGATATCTTTTATCGACCAACCGAGGGCACTTTTGTGCTCTTTGAGTACATTCATGAGTTGGCTTTCTTGATGCGCATCCAATGTTGATCATATTATAACGGGTTGAGTTTCATTCTCCCCCAGGTAGACATACTTGAGATTTTTCGGAAGAGGTTTAAGTTCTAAGGACACTTTCTCCTCCTCTTTCGGGTTTTCCTTGATTAATTCAATTTGAGTTCCACGCTCTATTTTCTTTTCTTCTCCCAGACGTGGTGTGGAGTCCAACATGTGATTCACTTCTTGGATCAGTTGATCCACATCAAAATTTTCTCTGAAATGCGCAAGACAAGCTGCTAAAGGATCTTCAGCTTCGGATGCACAAAATATATCTTCAACGATTTCATCGAGTATGCATGCTTGTGCATGTTCATCATCCTCCATGGGCTGCTTGGCAATATTAAAAATATTGAGTTCCACTCTCATATTCCCAAATGACAGATTCATGATCCCATTTCGACAATTGATCAGCGCATTGGAGGTTGCTAGAAAAGGTCTTCCTAGAATTGCTGGAATGTTATTCTTCAAATTTGATGCCGGTTCAGTGTCCAAAACAACAAAATCCACAGGAAAGTAGAAAAAATCCACCTTGATGAGGACATCTTCCACAATTCCACGAGGGATCTTTACGGACCGATCAGCTAACTGAAGGGTCATCGCAGTGGCCTTAAGTTCTCCTAACTCGAGCTCCTTGTACACAGAATAAGGCAACAAGTTGACACTTGCTCCTAAATCCAAAAGGATCTGATCAATACGGTTATCGCCGATGATGATCGAGATTGTAGGACAACCTGGGTCCTTGTATTTGATCGGGATCTTTGCTTGTAACACTGAACTAACTTGCTCGGCTAAGAAAGCCTTTTTCGGAATATTTGTCTTTCTTTTAATTGTGACCAATTCCTTCAAAAATTTAGCATAAGCCGGCACTTGGCAGATGGCATCTAGGAAAGGAATATTAATTTTTAGTTGCTTGAAAATCTCATTTATTCCTTCCTCATCGCGATTTTTCAGTGGTGCCATCAATCTTTGCGGGTACGGTGCTTTAGGAACAAAACTTCTCTTATGTTCACTCTTTTCTTCTGATATTTCTTTTGCTTTTACTTTATCATCAATTTCTTCTTTCTCCTCAGATTTCTTCTCTCCATCAAACTTTTCCTCCTCCTCTGTCAACACTACTTTGTTATCGACCTGCTTTCCAGATCTCAATGTTGTGATCGCCCGAATTTGTTGTTGATCATCCTCTTGTGTTGAAGTTGATGTTTGTTCAACAACCATTTGGCCCCTTGGGTTAGAAACTGGTTGGCTCGGAAACGATCCTTTTTCTCTTTCACAGAGAAAAGTGGCCAATTGCCCAATTTGGGTCTCTATTTTAGAGATTGAGGATGTGTGAGAATGAATGAGTTTCATCAGGTCCTCAGTAGGAGTTTGTGTATGAGGACGTTGGGCAGTATTTCCCTGTGGAATGTTAAATCCAGGTGGTGGAAATATTGGCACAAAATTTTGCTGTGGTTGGTTTTGATAACCTCCCATTGGTTGTGCAAACTGAAAATTCTGGTTCATTTGCCTTGGCTGCCCAACCTGATTCTGATTGTATTGAAATTGATTCGGGTTATTGAACCCTTGCTACTGAAATTGCCCTTGACCGTAATTCTGCTGCGGTCCTTGGTTGAAATTTTGTTGGGGATAAAAGTTCGTCCCCTGCTTCCTGGGCTGTATTCTTTGATTCTCTTGTTTCCATGAGAAATTTGGGTGGTTTCTCCAGCTATATGGGTTATTCTCATTGAAAACGTTTCCTTGATTTCGCCCATAATTATTCACAACATTTAGCTGTTCAGATGTGTCTTCATGATAGTTCTGCATTGAAGGACAATCATCTGCCATATGCATTGGACTTGCACAAATTGAACATGGCTCAGGTTCTGTATTTACCATATGCACATTCTTCTTTAATTTCAATTCCTCTACTTGTTGTGTGAGGAAATCAATTTTAGCCATCAAATCCGGGGAATCCTTTACTACGTATAGTCCTCCTTTCTTGGTTGAACTCCCGGCTTGATCACGGGCTTTGACTGGTTGTTCCCGAGTCTTTGTGAAATCCCAGTGCTGAGAATCCTCAGCAAGCTTTTCTAGGAAAGCATAAGATTCAGTTTCCTTAAGACTCAGGAATCCTCCGCCATTCATTGACTCCACCAGATGTCTATTTGGTTGACTCAGTCCATTGTAGAAACACTGAACCAGTCTCCACTTTGAGTATCCATGGTGTGGACATTTGAGTAAGAGATCCATGAATCTATCCCAAGCTTCATATAATCTCTCATCTTCCTCTTGCGTGAAATCCGTGATTTCACGTCTAAGGACATTAGTCTTCGCCATAGGGAAGAACTTTGACAGAAACTTTTTGACCATCTGATCCCAGGTGGTTATGGATCCCGATGGTAAAAAGTTTAACCAGGCTTTTGCTTTATCCTTTATAGAGAAAGGAAACAAGCGTAACCTAACAGATTCTTCGCTGAAGTTTTGGTAAATAGATGAGCAGACTTCAACAAAGTCTTTGACGTGCTAGTATGGATCTTCTCTCTCCATGCTATGAAAGATTGGAAGGATTTGAATGACATTTGTACGAATTTCAAACCGGCCACCAGGTGTGGCGGGGTATACAATGCATGATGGGGTATTTGTAGTGATCGGAGAGAACAGTTCTCTCAATGTTGGTTCTTCCTCTTGTTCAAGTTGCCCATTCATGTTGTCAGTCATACTGACTTCAGTGGATGATTCCCTTGAAAATTTCTACCTTGATCTAGCGTCCTTACGATTTGGCCAAGCAGCACGTTCGATCTCTGAATTTAAAGGCTCTAAAGTTCTTTCTTTAGAAGACCTAGTGTGCATGCAAATGACGCACAGAGCGGAGGTTTCGGGCAGGAAAACCTCAAGAAAATTAAAATTTTTTTTTTTTTTTTTTCAAAATTAATTTTTTTTTTTTTTTTTTAAAGCAGAAATACTATTTTAATCTCCGAAAATTCCTAAAATTTACTGTCTACCAAAAATTCAAATTTTCTTAATTTAATCCCCGGCAGCGGTGCTAAAAACTTGATTTGAATTTTAATTGTGATATTTTACTCGCAAGTGCACGAATCGGATTGTATATAGTGGGTGCGGAGTACGAGATCGTTCCCACGAGGACTAATTTTGAAAGATCTAAAAAGACAAACAATTCCAGAAATCTACTAAGATCTAACAGTATTCTACCAGTCTTATGATTTAGGTGGTTTGATGAGATGATAATTACTGACTACAAACTAAAACTTAACTGATAATTCAAAAATAAAGATAAAGATGAAGATACTAAATCCTCCCATCTTTGGTCCGTTCTTCCCATAATACAAATCTACGGATTAAACTATGAGATATACCATTGAGAACAAATATCTTTTATGGAAGATAAATGGTCAAAAACCCCGATAGGTTCCACGTTGCATCCCTGCAATTAGGACTTAGATGATTTTCATATATAGATCTGAGATCAAGGGCATGGCTCGGCACACTTGATCTCAGGTTCAAATAAAAATAATCTCCAAAGCGGGTAAAAATTTCAACAATAATACCACCATAGATCTGAAATCAAGGGCATGGCTCGGCACACTCGATTTCAGATTAGGGAGTAATTAAGATAAAATTTCCATTACAGATCCAAGATCTAGGGCATGGCTCGACACACTCGATCCCGGATCATAATCGTAATTAGATCCACACGATGAAAGCAAAAAGAACATATAACAATGATTGGGTAAAATTACCGTCACAGATCTGAGATCCCGGGCATGGCTCGGCACACGCGATCCCGATTAGTGGCGGGGATTTCATCCGTTCTTGATAGCACAACAATCATAAAATAAGATCTCATATTTTAATCCTAAATTTATATTATTAAAAGTACATCCCTCAGATGGGAATCATTAGATCCCCATCCTTATGAATTTAGCCACACATATTGCAATTAAATGACATAAAGAAATAAGGAAGAGAAAATAATATTAATTTAATGAATTAAAAATACCTCAACTTCAAAAGATATTACTTTGATCCAAAAGTACGATGGTCTTCAGAAACGAGAATAATGTAGGAATAAACTTGAGCAAAAATATAATAAACTGGAGGAATGAGTACTGGAAATTAAAGGAACAAAGCTCTCAAAAAGGAATAAATAAAAACTCCCTATTTCTATGTCTAACTATGAAAAAGGAAAGCAAAAAACTAAAACTCTAATCTCCTATCTCCCTAATTTCTCCTCCTCCCTTGAAGTGCTTGAGTTGCTTTAAATAGATTCCCGGTCGCAGAAGTCTCCCCAGCCGCCAATTTAGGGTCAAAATCAGCTTTAAAGTAGTTAATTCCGTGTCAGACTCTCCTTCTCCTCGATTAATCGACCCCCAGAAATCCGTGAATTTCAGCACACTTTTTGTATCAGACACTACTTCGGTATTTCAGCCATACCTCTCTGTCCCGAACTCGGATTGAGGTGATTCTTATGCCGTTGGAAAGCGGACGAAAAGATTTACAACTTTTGTGTTTTGACAATTTCATAATTCGGCCGTCTTGAAGGTCCAAATGTAGCCGCAAGTTGCACCAAGTTCTCGATGACCCAAAGTTACAGTGTTTTGACATTATTTTCAGAATTCTTGGGCTATTTTCCACACTTGGCTTGTATTTACCTGAAACACTTAAAATCTAATAATTCTCATCAGATAGCCTTCATCGAATAGCCAAATATAGGTACTTAGGGGTGAAATATCATCATATTTCAGTACTCATCAACCTTCTCTATTGCATCTTTAGTGATGTGTTATATGTGTTGTGATATACCATAGGTGGTACGTGTGAAAGCAAGCACAAGGAGCCACGTGGGACCTTGATGCTTAGACCTTCAGAGACCTGAGATAGGGAACACCTTGAACATATACTTTAATTGCAAGAGCATGTATGTAGTGATATAGAGATCAATTTGAAAATGCTTTAACTATAAAAATCTTTATAAAAATGGGTGTGTGTGTGTGTGACACCAAGAAAGTGATAAAGGCATCAGTGTGATGCGAATAACTAAGACCAAGTAAGTTAATGAAAATGAGGCATCCCCAGGGGATGAGAAAGTGATAAAGGCATCAAGATGATGCGAGTAATTTAGACATCCCAGGGATGTAAATAAGAATAAATAACTACTGTTAAGGCCTAACTGGTATAAGATAGCACACTTACACGGTAAACAACTATATGTAAAGCACATGTTATTTTTATTATTTGAGGTTTGATTAGGATATTCCATCGATATGGCGGGATACACACGACTGACTCGGCAGGATATTTGTGACCGGTACGGCGGCCAATCCGTATACCAGTGCGAAGGTCTATCCGTACACAGTAAGCACATCCCAGGGATGTTGAGATGAGATTTAACCCCGCCGCCTATTGAGAAAGGGGCTTGGGTCATATTTCCAGGGAATACTTTATAACAACTGTCTATTTAGACGACAATGGAGGGTATCCCATCGGGGCTCGATGCTATATTGCTCGGGGATTACTTAAGTTGAAGATTTAAGTTTTGCTTTAGGCCTATTCAGTGTCATTCATGATAAATTAACAGTAAGTTGAATGCAAACTATCATCTTTTAAACTATTTTTTCAGTAAATATATAAATACATCATGCTTAGAATATTATGGAATATATGTGAGATTTTAACTTATAAGTTCATTGTGTTGTTCCCTATTGAGCTAGGATGTAGCTCACCCCTTTAGACTATACGTCGCAGGCCCATTATTAGCAGCGCCCAAGGCTTCAGGAGATGTAGATCTGGGTGATTCGGATTACATGCCTGAGGACAAGTTGGAGCCTCCTCCCGAGGACCTCTTTTAGGAGACTCTGCTGTGTACTTTGATAGAGACTCAGTTTTGTGAGCAGATTGTACGGCTTGGTATGTCAAGTCTTTATTTTTTATAAACAATGTAATTAAATTGATATATTTCTTTTGGTGAACCATCTGGGGTGATCTGTTATCACCGACGGTTCATATCATTTCTCTATTATGCAGTGGCATGAATGTAGAACTGTCTTTTGTATGTGTCAGATGGGCATATTGACTTTTTCGCTTTATGCAGTTATTTGCTTATCTTTTTATTATTCCTTGTTATATCAATGTTTCGTACATATCCATGAGGCACGGTCTAGAGGATCGTGTTGATGGCACGGGTCTCGAGGTATCAAAATTTAGGCTATCATAGTTAGTATCAGAGCGTTAAACAGTGACCTCGGAATTCATACCCGACTAGTCGTAGGTTTGACCAAGTGATGGTCAAACAATGGACTCATGAAGTTATGTACTAATGTGAGATTAGTGTGACCTAAGTGTAGAGTATGGTATTAGTTTAGAGTCACATACACCTATCTCCGGTGTATGCGCTTAACACCGAAATAGGAGAGGGGATATAAGGGTTTAATAACCCTAGAATCCTTCTGTTTGGTTAGTGAAGGATTTAAGAAGAGAGAGAGGGAGAAAACAAGAGGAGTTATTGAGGTAGGAGTTAATGCAAATCAAGGGCTGATTAGAGCATTTAATGCCGGATTTCAATGCATGAGGAGCCGTTGAAGCGAAAAGCTGAAACCCTAACCATCAAACCCAACAAATCAATCCTTTAAGGGATTTATAGAGGTAAGTTTATTAGATTTCAATACATAAAGATTTGATGAGTTTAATTCAGTCAAGCATAGTTAGAATAATAGATTAAAGACCTAGAAAAGAAAGAAAATTTGATAAGAATAAGATTTGGAAGAACAGCTCGAAAAGGGGCTGAGTCTGGCCAAATCGATTAATAGAAATTGAGATTCGATTAATCGACTTTATTCTAGAAGTTGAAAAGGCAAGGATGCCGGATTTCGATTAATCGATCTGAAAATCGATTAATCGATTTTGAAATTCAATTAATGATTTGGAAATCGACTAATCGACTGGGTACCTCCAGTGGCTGGAGAGAAAGGACTTGGGGAAATCGACTTGAGAAATCGATTAATCGATTTTGGATCACGATTAATCGATTTAGGATCGACTAATCGATTTCGGACTCTTGACTACTCGATTTGAGAATCGACTTTACCATTTTGGGAATTTCGATTAATCAATTTGGGATCGATTAATCGATTTTGGATTTCGATTAATCGATTTTGAGAATCGATTAATCGATTTAGGGTTCGATTAATCAATTTTGAGAATCAATTAATCGATTTTGACAGTTTCACTTGACTTTTTAATTTGACCTTGAGGTTCATGGAGGGTCTAGGACCTTCTCTATTACATCTTTAGTGATGTGTTGTATGTGTTGTGATGTACCATAGGTGGTACGTGTGAAAGCAAGCACATGGAGCCGCGTGAGACCTTGATGCTTGGACCTTCAGAGACCTGAGGTAGGGAACACCTTGAACATGTATTTTAATTGCAAGAGCATGTATGTAGTGATATAGAGATCAATTTTAAAATGCTTTAACTATGAAAATCTTTGTAAAAATGGGTGTGTGTGTGTGACACCAAAAAAGTGATAAAGGCATCAGTGTGATACGAATAACTGAGACCAAGTAAGTTAATGAAAATGAGGCATCCCCAGGGGATGAGAAAGTGATAAAGGCATCAAGATGATGCGAGTAATTTAGACATCTCAGGGATGTAAATAAGATTGAATAACTACTGTTAAGGCCTAACTGATATAAGATAACACACTTACACGGTGAACAACTATATGTAAAGCACATATTATTTTTGTTATTTGAGGTTTGAATAGGATACCCCACCGACGTGGCAGGATAGACACGACTGACTCGACAGGATATCCGTGACCGGTACGACGGCCAATCCGTATACTAGTGCGGAGGTCTATCCATACACAGTAAGCACATCCCAGGGATGTTGAGATGAGATTTAACCCCGCCGCCTATTGAGAAAGGGGCTTGGGTCATATTCCCAGGAAATACTTTATAACAACTATCTATTTAGATGATGATGGAGGATATACCATCGGGGCTCGATGCTATATTACTCGGGAATTACTTAAGTTGAAGATTTAAGTTTTGCTTTAGGCCTGTTTAGTGTCATTCATGATAAATTAATAGTAAGTTGAATGCAAACTACCATCTTTTAAACTGTTTTTCCAGTAAATAGCTAGACACATCATGCTTAGAATATCATGGAATATATGTGAGATTTTGATTTATATGTTCATTGTGTTGTTCCCTATTGAGCTAGGATGTAGCTCACCCCTTTAGACTATACGTTGCAGGTCCATTATTAGCAGCGGTCGAGGCTTCGGGAGACATATATCCGGGTGATTTGGATTACATGCCTGGGGACGAGTTGGAGCCTCCTCCCGAGGACCTCTTATAAGAAACTCTGTTGTGTACTTTGATAGAGAGTCAATTTTGAGAGCAGATTGTACGGCTTGGTATGTCAAGCCTTTCTTTTTGATAAACAATGTAATTAAATTGATATATTTCTTTTGGCGAATCATCTGGGGTGTTCTGTTATCACCGATAGTTCGGATCGGTTCTCTGTTCATGCAGTGACATGAAAGTAGAAATGTCTTTTTTATGTGCCAGATGGGTGATCGATTTTAAGTGTAACCCTTGCAAGTGCACAAGATCTATTGCAGTATGGCAAGAACAAGGGTGTCGAACCCACAGGGAAACGTGAATTTTAATTAATTCTTTCAGAGATTTAAAAACGTCCCCAAGGAAGTACCAAAGGGCAGATTCAATTTTATCAAAAATTTATCACACTTTTTCCTAAATGCAAGAAAAATAACTTAATCTAAACAACTAATTTCTAATGGATCTAAGAACAATATTTAAATATGATAAAGGAATATGTTACCCCAGATTTATACCCCTTTTCTATCATTAAAATCCACAGTTTCATTAAAGCATCATTCACACCATCATTCGTCTAGAAAAATGATTCGTAATAAAATATGATCATCAATCCGGCATACCCTATCTAAAAATAATGACTCAGCCTATCATTGCGGTATGAGTCATGTAAGAAGCATAGCGTATCTCATGATGTTTAGATCACAATAGTAAGCCCATACTCACTCTGCAGCCTAGATCAGCCTGCAGGTCCAGATCTAGCGATTATAGTCGTTGATACGCGCAATCAATGGTCATAACAAAGCATTCAATATATTTTCAATAACACAAACTTTTAACAAAACGATTCCATGATGACATAAATAGACTGCGGTATTAATCATAAAAAAATGCTACTTATCTGGGGATCGCATCTTCTCCGATCAACTGATTTAGCCTCTCATCTTTGGTGTATGATCTGCTTGTTCATTCAAAGTTCTTCCACTTTTCATTTATCTCCCAATGATCTTTTACAATGCTTCTCCTAAATACAATCTATGATCTCATAAAACGTAAAAGCATAACAATGCAAAAGTCCTAGGTACAATCTACCTAGATGGAACCCTAGAAGAAGAAGAGTAGAAAAACCCTTGAAAAGGTGAAAAGAAATCCCAAAATTTCCAAGTGAAGAGCCCCAAAGATGTAAAAATTCCTTTCTAGAAGAATCTCCCCAAGCAAACTCGTAGCTTCCAATTTATAGGGTCGAACAAACCTAACCCTAATAACCTCAATCAATTGAGTATTAAATCTCAATCGATTGACTTTTAAGTAGGGACAAAGTTGTCTTCATGTGTCAATCGATTGACACTTAGTCCTCAATCGATTGACATCTAAAAGCAATTTCCGTGAACTCCCGCCCAACTCTGTATCAGACACTGCCTCGGTAGTTTGGCCATAACTTTCTGTTTTGAACTCAGATTGAGGTGATTCTTATGGTGTTGGAAAGAAGACGATGAGCTCTACAACATTTATGTTTTAGAAATTTCATGAATTTGACGTCTTGAAGGTCCAAATGGAGCTACAAGTCACACTAAGTTCTCGATGACCCAAAATTGCAGTGTTTTGACATCATTTTCGGAATTCTTGGGCTGTTTTAGAAACTTGGATTGTATTTACCTAAAACACTTCAAACTTAGTAAATCTCATCAGATAGCCTTCATCGGACAGTTAAATATAGGTATTTAGGGGTGAAATATCATCATATTTCACTACTCATCACACCCCCAAACCTACACTTTGCTAGTCCTCGAGCAAAGCAAACTAAATAAAATAAATGCCACTTTCGTAGGGAACACGATTTCACTTAGCATGTGCAACAAGCCTTTAAACTCCTAGTTGATCCCTAGTGGAGGAGTTGTGTCTCCTGAGGGTTTACAGTAAAGTTACCCACAAACTTCAAAAAATTTCAAACCATCGGCAAAATTGAGTTTTCAAAACATGATTTTTTTTTTTATAACATATATACTATTCAAAAATAAAAATATTAATTGTTTCAATATGTGAATCATCAATCTTAAATATTAATGCCATGTCAATCAAGCTAGTATCCATTCAAATTAATCTAATGCTCAAATTGTTAGATAACTCATTCATTCATGCCTAAACGTGAAGTGTGTGCATACCAAAACTAAGATTCATCCATCTCGGAACCAATTTAAACAATAAATCATCAGATCTCATGTGTCGACTCAATCCTCACTTTAGGTATACTCTCAAAATAAAATCACTCCGATGATGGGTAGGTTTTTGTACACATGTGAGATCAATACAAAGCAAGCAAAAAGGTCTCACATGATTAATGAAGCACGATGCAATCAATGAACAAAAATAATTCTCATAAGAACTGATACTTGTATATCCTAAGCATGTCATATCAAGTATCATACGTATCATATATTTACTCTCCACAAGGCAGTTACCGATGCAAGATTGGATCATGAAGGTCTTTTGTAGGGTTGTAACGGGGCTCAGGAAAGGGTAAGAAAGAAAGGGAATTTGGATTCAAAATTTCTGAGAAATCGGAAAAGAAATAAACTTCTGATTTTTCTATTTCTCTTCTTTTTCTTTTCTAATCTCTCACTATTTTTCTCAATATTTTTCTATTTTTCTCAACTTTCTTTTTCTTTTGAATTTCCTTTTCTTGAAGCACCTCATATTTTTTATTATTTTTCACAATTTTCTTTTTCTTTTTCTCCCCCCTTTTCTTTTATATTTTTGCCGTACACTCTAAGTAAACACCACAACTCAGTATCTCTCCACTTACTCTCTTTTCGTTCATTTTCATCCCTCGTTCCTAATTTCTCAGAAATGAGAAGGCTAAAGCTGAATTTTCAGAAATGGTGATGGGTTAAAGGTTAACGTGGCTTATCAAAGAATGTATAAAGGTAAATTTTTCAATAGGCTCAAAGGGGTACTAGAATGATAAATTTATGAGGTGGGACATTTTAAGCACAAATGAGCCAAAGATGGCCTTCAATCATGTCCTTAAAAGATGGTAACCTTGCCTATTTGTCTTGAATAGATATACAGTACGTTCTAACACAATAATATGAATTTGATATCATGCAAAGTCACAAGCCAAAATAAAATGTATGAGATTATGCAAAATAATTCGTATTCAAAGAAAACTCCGAGTTTATGTATTCACTCATCAATGACGGGAAATTAGCTCTAAAGCTTACCGGGTTTAGTCTCCACTAAGAACCTAAGATTTAACGTTCAAAACAGTTCATTGATTTCTAAGTCTTAGCTTGGTATAAATGCAAAAATTCTAATCATGAATATCAAAATTACCCACAAAATATCACATTAAGCGTCATTATCCTAGATACAAGTAATCAAAATATGACATCAATATTCTCAAAATTAAATTCACATGTATCATCAACTAAAATTTGAAAACTATCGCAATTTTTTTTTTTTTTTTTTGAACTAATTAAAAAATAAGTGATGAAAGATAGATAATCATACATACCCCCAAACCGAAAAATGGCAATGTCCTCATTATTTGAAATAAGTAGGCACCCCCAAACCTGTTGAAAAGTACCTCAACACAAAGATCAGATGCAGAGAATATGTGCATCAAATTAGAACATGACCAAAAATAGATTGAAGGTAATGTGGCTATACTAATTTGGAAATTAAAAATAACGTAAACTAAACTAAAAACTAATATTCTAGAACTAAACATACGAAAAGAGAAATCCTAAATCCTAAATCCTAAACTAAACCTGAGTCCAACTCCTTTAATCATTGGTAGGCTGGCCCATCCACCTTGGTTCACTTAAATTGATGTTCTTCGGGTACAGGGAACAATTTCTCCCAGAGTTCGAGCGAAAAGTGATGAGTCACCGCCGATGGTATGGATGGAGGTGTGGAGGCGGTGGTAAGAGATGGAGATGTGGGAGGTGGAGACGGAATCCCATCAATTATCTCGATATTAGTAGTGATGCTCGGTATAGGAGATTTTGAACGATTCTAACAAAAACAAAAATAAAAACAAAAATAAATAAAACACACTGGGTTGCCTCCCAGGAAGCGCTGAGTTTAAGTGTCGACAGCTCGACCTCTTCATTGATCAAGAATCTGGGTCACTAAGGTGCGTCGCTTCAATCTTAAACTGGGTGATCGGCTCAAACATTAGTTTAAAACGTTACCCATTGACTTTGAAAACTCAATTGTCCTTGAGACTACGGACCTCAATCGCACCATGTACTCTAATAGAAACAACCTAAAACGAGCCTTCCCATCTAGATTTCAGTTTTCTCGAGTGGAGTTTGACTCTGGAATTAAACAACCAAACCTTTTGCCCAATGTGAAACTCTTTCTGAGAAATTGACTCATCATGCAGCTTCTTGTACCTTTCTTCGTACATCTTGGAGTTTTCATACGCATTATAGCGTAGCTCTTCCAATTCACTCAGTTGTAGTCGTCGATTTGATCCTACCGCGTGCATATCGAAATTGAATCTTTTGATAGCCCAAAATGCCTTATGATCCAATTCAACAGGAAGATGGCATGCTTTCCCGTATATAATTCTGAATGGTAACATTCCGATTGGTGTCTTGAAAGCGGTACAATAGGCCCAAAGAGCATCAGATTGCTGGTTAGACCAATCTCTTCTATCCGGTCACACCGTCTTTTCTAAAATTCATTTAATCTCTCGGTTCGACACTTCCACCTGACCACTAGTTTGCGGGTGATATGGCGTTGCCACCATGTGGGTAACGTCGTATTTCTTCATTAAAATAGCAAAATGGCTGTTGCAGAAATGTGAACCGCCATCACTAATGATTGCTCTCGGGATCCCAAATCTGTTAAAGACATTTTCTTTCAGAAATTTAACCACAACTTTGTGGTCATTCGAACGGGTTGCCACAGCTTCAATCCATTTGAAAACGTATTCAACAGCCATAAGGATGTATGAATACCCGAAAGATGGGGGAAAAGGACCCATGAAGTCGATCCCCCAAACATCAAAAATTTTAACAATTAAAATTGGATTAAAGGGCATCATATTTCGTCGTGAAATATTTCCCAGCTGTTGACACCGTTGGCATTCTTTGCAAAATTGAGCAGCATCACGAAAGATGGAGGGCCAATAAAATCCGCTTTGAAGAATCTTGTGTGCGGTCTTTTGTCCTCCAAAATGGCCTCCACAGGCCCCAGTATGGCAAAAGTGAATAACACTCAATTGTTCTTCTTCAGGCACACATCTCCTGAGAACCTGATCTGAACAAACTTTAAACAGTTGTGGCTCATTGGGTAGGGATTCTGCCAGTTACCAGATAATTCACAATATTAGAGAACCAAGGAACTTTTGTAGCGGCAGCACCTATTGCCATCAATTGTTCATCCGGAAAGGTGTCCTGAATAGTCTCAAAGACCGATGATTCTTCAGGCAGAATTCTTGATAGATGATCGGCCACTACATTTTCGATGCCCTTTTTATCTTTGATCTCAAAATTGAACTCTTGTAGGAGTAAGATCCATCGGATCAACCTTGGTTTGGTGTCCTTCTTTGCCAACAAATATTTCAATGCAGAGTGGTCTGAAAAGACCACTATTTTTTATCCAAGCAGATAAGATCGAAATTTATCGAGAGCATACACCACAACTAACAACTCTTTCTCAGTGGTGGTGTAGTTAAGCTGGGCATCAATCAATGTCTTACTGGCATAATAGATCACATGAGGCAATTTGTTCACTCTTTGCCCTAAGACTGCTCCAATAGCATAATCAGATGCATCGCACATGAGCTCAAAAGGTAGAAAATAATCCGATGGTTGGATTATTGGTGCATTTGATAACAATTCACGCAACTTCAGGAATGCTTTCATGCACTTCTCATCAAAGTCAAAAGGAACATCTTTGCCAAGCAAGGTACACAACGGTTTAGCTACCTTGCTAAAATCTTTGATGAATCTCCTATAAAATCCTGCATGACCCAAAAATGATCGAATTTGTCGAACAATCTTTGGTGGGGGCAAATTAGCGATTAAATCAACTTTTGCCCTGTTAACTTCGATTCCTTTCTTTGAAACAACATGTCCCAACACAATTCCTTGTTGAACCATAAAATGGCTCTTTTCCCAGCTGAGAACAAGTTTGGAATCTACACAACGTTGCAACACTTGTGAAAGGTGATTCAAACATGAACCAAACGTCTTCCCAAAGACAGAGAAATCGTCCATGAATACCTCGATGAACTTGTCAATCATATCCGAAAATATGGCCAACATACATCGTTGGAAAGTAGCAGGTGCATTACATAAGCCGAACGGCATCCTTCAATATGCAAAAGTACCATAAGGGCACGTGAATGTCGTTTTCTCTTGATTAGGTAGAAAAATAGGCACTTGATTGTATCCCAAATAACCATCAAGAAAGTAATAAAACTCCTACCCTGCTAACTTCTCAAGGATTTGATCGATGAACGGAAGGGGAAAATGATCCTTTCTGGTAGCAGTGTTCAATTTTCTATAATCAATGCAGACACGTCACCCAGTAGTTTCACGAGTAGGTACCAATTCTCCTTCAGCAGTTTCTTTCACAGTGATTCCAGACTTTTTCGGAATGATTTGAACTGGACTTACCCATTCACTATCAGAGATCGGATAGATGATTCCAGCATCGAGTAATTCAATGATTTTCTTTAAAACGACTTCTTGCATGTTCGGATTAAGTCGCCTTTGTGGTTCTCTCGATGGTGTACTATCATCTTCCAGATGTATTTTGTGCATACATACTGATGGGTCAATCCCTTTAAGATCAGCTAGGGTCCATCCGATAGCTTCCTTGTAATCTTTAAGCACTTTCAGCAAGTC
Organism: Chloranthus sessilifolius; assembly: GCA_021018995.1. Classification (NCBI taxonomy): domain Eukaryota; kingdom Viridiplantae; phylum Streptophyta; class Magnoliopsida; order Chloranthales; family Chloranthaceae; genus Chloranthus; species Chloranthus sessilifolius. The sequence goes on from CM037596.1 coordinate 18,869,001, forward strand.
ATGCTCTTTTTCTTCAGACAACGTGGATGAAATTATCACCGAAAACGTTTCTCGTGGCCCCAGAAAAGCGTACTTGAGCGACTCAGGTAATTGTTTCAATTCCACAGTTGGTGGCTGCTTAATTGATGGAGTCAGCACATCCTTTACCTCAATAGGTAATGGTTCTACCTTAGTCACAGTTTCACATAAGTTATCATCTGGACATGATAAACTCGACCTCGTCCCTTCTGACGGTTTCCTTTCAGATCCTTTTTCTTCATAGATGGCCAACAAAGCAGTTTAAATTATTCTTTGGTGAGCATTGATGGTAATGCTTCATCCACCACTTCGTCCATCTGATTGATGTAAAAATATTCGACCTCATCCTCGTTAGGGAAATGGTTGATCGCATGGAATATGTTCAATCTAACCTTCATGTTTCCAAAAGAAACGTCCATGACTCCCGTGCGACAATTAAGGCAAGCGTTTGCAGTGGCGAGAAATGGACGTCCAAGGATGATGGGGACTTGATTAATTGATTTAACAGGTGGTTCCATATCTAAAACAACGAAGTCCACTGGGAAGACAAACTTGTCTATTCCAACCAAAACATCTTCGATAATACCCCTAGGTCTTCTTTCTGACCTATCAGCCAGTTGGAGTGTGACTGTTGTAGGTTTCAATTCACCCAATCCGAGTTTCTCGTACACTGAGTATGGGATTAGATTAACACTTGCTCCCAAATCCAATAATGATTTTCCAATCGGTTGTCCACCAATGACACATGGAACAGTTGGGACTCCAGGGTCCTTGAGTTTCTGTGGGGTTTCCAATTGCAATAGCGAACTGACTTGATTAGTCAGGAACACTTTCTTTGAAACATGAGTACGTGCCTTTCTCTTATGCGTGCACAAATCTTTGAAAAACTTGGCATACTCAGGAACTTGTTTGATTGTTTCAAGTAATGGAAGATTTATCTTTACTTGCTTGAATGTTTCAAAGATTTCTTCTATTTTTGTCGGTTCCTTGCCCATTCTGGATGGAGGAGTTAGGCATTCAAGGAATGGTGCCTTTGGGACATAAGGTGCATATTCAAGTTCCGGTTCTTTTTCACGTCCTTGTTGGACAATTGAGGGAGACACTTCCTCTACTTCTTTTTCTTTTCCTTTCTCTTTTCCTTTTTCTTTCTCTTTTCTTTTCTCTGATTCTTTCTCTTTCGTTACTTCTCTTTCTTCATCAGCTTCCACAGGCATTTTCACTTGATTATCAACCTCTCGCCCACTCCTCAGCACTGTAACAACTTTCAACTGTTGACTATTCGATGGTCCTTCATCTGGTGGTGCTTGACGTTGAGGATTGTTAATAGGCTGGCTGGGAAGCCTACCTTCCTCTCGTTGACTTAGTTGATTGGCCAATTGACTGACTTGGTCCATTATCATCTGCTAAAAAGATTGCATGCTTCACATCACCTTTTCCTCCAAATCAGAATCTTTTGAAACGGTGGCCTGAGATTGATTAAAATTCTGATTAAAATTTTGATTTTTTCGGTAGTCAGAATTTGGGTTATAATAAGGAGGGTTCTGCTGAAAATTAGAATTTTGTTGTTAGCGAAAATTCTGCTGTCCATTCATTAAGTTGGATATGAACTGCTGATTCACCTGTCCAGTTTGGTTTGATCCTCCTCATCCTAAGTTGGGGTGATTTTTCCATTCCGGATTGTATATGTTTGAGTACATATTCCTACCTTATCGCTGATATGATTGAGTCAGATTCACCTGCTCTTGAGGAGTAGGTTCATCATGAAGAAATGACAAGGTAGTAGGGCACTCGTTAGCCATGTGACTAGGGTGATCACAAATTGAACAAGCAGTGGGATTGATGGGACTCTTAGCTTGCTTAGTTGCAGCTAACAGCATGTTCATTTGCTTGGACAGCATATCAACCTTTGTTGAAAGATCTGAGGTGTTGTTATTGACATCAAATAATCCATTTCGGGTCAACACATGTGATTTTATTGCCACATCCAAATTAGTTCGCTCCATTGTCGCATTTTGGATTGAAGTTTGATATAACTTCTCAAACAATTCCCACAGCTCATCAGCCTCTTTCGTGGCACATGATCCTCCGCAAGATGCATCAACCATGCATCTCTCTTCAGGAATTAGTCCATTGTAAAAACTCTAGACCTGCTGCCACCTTGGCAGTTGATGATTTGGACAACTCTTAATCAATTCCTTAAAACGTTCCCAACATTCATGAAATGTTTCTGTAGGTTGTTGGGAAAAGAACTGGATCTTCTGATGCAACTCAATGTTTTTTGTCATGGGAAAATATTTTTTAAGAAACTGACGGTGTAGCTCTGCCCAACTCTGAATAGATTGTGGTTCTAAGGAGTAGAACCAAGTTTTTGCCTTATCTCTTAAAGAGAAAGGAAAGAGAAGCAGCTTAGCTATTTCATCGGTCACATTATGCACACGGAACATTTTGCATACCCCAGTGAATTCATTTAGATGAACATGCGGATTTTCATTGGCCAAACCATGGAAAATTGGCAACATTTGAATCATCGCAGATTTGAATTCATAGTGGTTCCCTAAAATGGGGGCATGCATGATACTATCCTGATCCTTATAAAAACCAGGATCATTATAATATTCGAGTGTTCTAGGGCCCTCATTGTAATTGTTGTTCCCATTATTTCCATTATTTGTATTATTGTCATTATTGACATTCTGATTGTTCCCATTCAGTTATTGCCTTTGATCAGCCATGGTATTAGTTTGATGATACTGATTCCTTCGGATCCTACGATTCTCTCTACAAGATCTTTCGATCTCAAGATTAAACGGTTGCAGATGCGGGTGATGAGATCGGGTAAAGCTCATGCACCACACCCAAAACAAAGATTGTTGAGTCCACAACAAATCCACAAATATAAGCTTCAATCGATTGAAGCAAAGGTTTCAATCGATTGACACAAAGCACACACAAATATTCAAACAGAGACTTAATCCGTCAATCGATTGAAAGAGTGGTCTCAATCGATTGAGATTCAAAAGTCAAAATTAGTCAACACAGAAATTGCAGCTAAGATGGCAAACAGCAGAGCTCTTGTCAATCGATTGACATAGGAATGCCAATCGATTGAAAAAAACCTAGAAATTCACAGAGAATGATATCTCAGTCTCAATCGATTGATAGAGCATGTTCAATCGATTGAGTCTATGATAAACAGTAGCCAATATCAGAAGAAAAAAAAAAAGAAAAACAAGAAAAAAAAAAATTTTAAATTTAAATTCGAATTTAAATTAAATATATATATATATATTTTTTTTTTGAAATTCGAATTTCAAAATTAAAAATTAAATTCGAAAATTTAAATTTAAAATTTAAATTTCAAAATTCAAATTAAAAATTTAAATTTTAAAATCTAAAGGCAATCCTACAAAATTCTATAAAATCTTACCTAAAAGAGAAAAAGAAGGAGAAGAATAAAAGACTCCTATATTTCCTAAACAAGAGATCATAAAAAGTCTATAACTAGAATTTAGAAAATCCTACAAGATATTTTATAAAAGAGGAAGATAAGGAAAAAGAAACTCCTACAAAATCTAAAATAAGAAGTCCTAAAAATCTCTACTTCCTAAAAGAACTCCACAAAATCTTACCAAAGAGGAGAAAAATAAGGGAAAGAAGATTTTGCAAATCAAAAATCCAAATATTAATTAAATTTTTTTTTTAAAATTCAAAATTCAAAATTCACACAAGAAAATCAAATTTTAATTTAGAAATTAAATTTCAAAAATTCTAATTGCAAAAATTTAAGTTTGAAAATCAAAAATCAACTTTTGAGCACCAAATTTCAGATTTCACAATCTACAAACTTCCAAATTTCAGAATTAAAGATTTTATTTATTTTTTATTTTTTTATTTTATATATATTTTTTATTTTATTTTTATTTTATTTTTATTCACCACAGTCGATCGATTGACTCTTTGGTGTCAATCGATTGACAAAGCGGTGCTCACAACCACAAAACACAGTCAATCGATTGAAGAAGAATTCTCAATCGATTGACTGTTAAAAACACACAAATCCCTATCTGAATTAATCAAAATTTCGCCGTTTTCCCCGGCAACGGCGCCAAAAACTTGGTCGATTTTAAATGTAACCCTTGCAAGTACACAAGATCTATTGAAGTATGGCAAGAACAAGGGTTTCGAACCCACAGGGAAACGTGAATTTTAATTAATTCTTTCAGAGATTTAAAAACGTCCCCAAGGAAGTACCAAAGGGCAGATTCAATTTTACCAAAAATTTATCACAATTTTTCCTAAATGCAAGAAAAATAACTTAATCTAAACAACTAATTTCTAATGGATCTAAGAACAATATTTAAATATGATCAAGGAATATGCTGCCCCAGATTTGTACCCCTTTTCTATCATTAAAACTCACAGTTTCATTAAAGCATCATTCACACCATCATTCGTCTAGAAAAATGATTCGTAATAAAATATGATCATCAATCCGGCATACCCTATCTAAAAATAATGACTCAGCCTATCATTGCGGTATGAGTCATGTAAGAAGCATAGCGTATCTCATGATGTTTAGATCACAACAGTAAGCCCATACTCACTCTGCAGCCTAGATCAGTCTGTAGGTCCAGATCTAGCGATTATAGTCGTTGATACGCGCAATCAATGGTCATAACAAAGCATTCAATATATTTTCAATAACACAAACTTTTAGCAAAACGATTCCATGATGACATAAATAGACTGCGGTATTAATCATAAAAAATTGCTACTTATCTGGGGATCGCATCTTCCCCGATCAACTGATTTAGCCTCTCATCTTTGGTGTATGATCTCCTTGTTCATTTAAAGTCATTCCACTTTTCATTTATCTCCCAAAAATCTTTTACAATGCTTCTCCTAAATACAATCTATGATCTCATAAAACGTAAAAGCAGAACAATGCAAAAGCCCTAGGTACAATCTATCCAAATGGAACCTTAGAATATGAAGAGTAGAAAAACCCTTGAAAAGGTGAAAAGAAATCCCAAAATTTCCAAGTGAAGAGCCCCAAAGATGCAAATATTCCTTTCTAAAAGAGTCTCCCCAAGCAAACTCGTAGCTTCCAATTTATAGGGTCGAACAAACCTAACCCTAATAACCTCAATCGATTGAAAATTAAATCTCAATCGATTAACTTTTAAGTAGGGACAAAGTTGTCTTCATGTGTCAATCGATTGACACTTAGTCCTCAATCGATTGACATCTAAAAGCAATTTTCGTGAACTCCCGCCCAACTCTGCATCAGACACTACCTCGGTATTTTGGCCATAACGTTCTGTTTCGAACTCAGATTGAGGCGATTCTTACGGCGTTGGAAAGAGGACGACGAGCTCGACAACTTTTTAGTTTTAGCAATTTCATGAATTTGATATCTTGAAGGTCCAAATTGAGCTACAAGTCACACTAAGTTCTCGATGACCCAAAATTACAGTGTTTTGACATTATTTTCGGAATTCTTGGGCTGTTTTAGAAACTTGTATTGTATTTACCTGAAACACTTCAAATCTAGTAAATCTCATCAAATAGCCTTCATCGGATAGCTAAATATAGATATTTAGGAGTGAAATATCATCATATTTCACTACTCATCAATGGGCATATTGACTTTTTCACTTTATGTAGTTATTTGCTTATCTTTTTATTATTACTTGTTATACCAATATTCCGTACATATCCATGGGGCACGGTCTGGAGGATTGTGCTGATGGTACGGGTCTCGAAGTGCCAAAATCTGGGCTGTCATAGTTGGTATCAGAGAATTTTCTTTTAAAAATTCTGACAATCATTATTTTTGTCAGAGCATAGGGACTTCTGCTAACGAAACCTTAGTTTCACGTGCAGACCGTTATGTCTTCTAGAGGAAGGGACCGACCCAGGGGCGGCCATAATAGACGCTTGCGTAGTCGAGATGATTTTATCTCGGACACGAATAGAGTGCCTATAGGAGATAGAGGGGCTTCTAGCAGTGGTGGCCAAGGGAGCCAAGATCAGGCAGAGACTTAGGATCGAGATCGTCAGGATCAAGATCAAAGAGAACAGGAGAGAGTCAGAGAAAGAAACGAGGATAGAGAGGAGTATCAGAGGATGATGCACACCATGGAGACCATGGCGGCTGCTATGGCCCAACAGGCAGCATCCTTGGTAGCTCATATCGCCCTGAGCACAGCATCACCACCGACACCTCCAAGGGCTCGATAATCGCCAAAGGTCTTCTGCTTATCGAAGTTTAGGAGGATGTGACCTCCTAGCTTTTCGGGGCTGGCAGAGCCAATGGCAGCTGAGAACTAGCTGAGTGAAATAGAGAAGGTGTTTAGTATGCTCACATGTGCTGAGGATGAGAGCGTCCGTTGGGCAGCCTATATGTTGGATGGAGAGGCTGGGCCTTGGTGGAAGTCCGTTTCACAGACTAGGGCCTACAGGAGACTCCAAATTTGCCCTAGACTTGGGATGAGTTCGTTGAGGAATTCAATAAACAGTACTTCTCAGAAGTGGTGAGGAACCAAATGGAGATTCAATTTCTATAGCTTGTTCAAGGGAAGATGACTGTTAGAGAGTATGGAGTGGAGTTCATGCGACTCGCTCGCTTCACGCCTGACTACGTCATCACGGAGATAATGAGAGCGAAGAGGTTTCAGCAAGAATTGAGACCGGACGTGAGGGGAGGAGTAACACCATTCCAGTTGAGGACCTATGGAGAGGTCATGAGCAAGGCCTTGGTGGTAGAGGAAGAAAATAATAACAAGTACTACCAGTGGGAGCAGTAAGGAAGGTGGAATGTGGACCAAAGTAGAACAGGGAACTACAAGCCGGTGAACAAAAAGTCGAGATTCATAGCAGGCAATCAGAAACTACCATTCCAAGGAGGTTATGGGAGACTGGCGCAACAGACCAATCAGCAAAATTTTCATTGCTTGTGTCGGGGAGGCCGATACGATATGAGAGCCCTGCTATCACTACCGGAGCTACAGTTACACAGGGTTTCTCACGAGCAGCTTCTTCCACACCACGGGAGACTTGTGCCAAGTATGGCAAGTCTCAGAACGGCTGACTGAAGGCTGGGTACTCGGGGTTGTTTTCGATGTGGCAAGGTGGGCCACCTAATCAAAGATTGTTCCGAGGTGAACAAAGGGAAGACGGCTTCAGCTCCTATGCCATGACCTATACAAGCAAGGAAGCCGATTGTCCAAGGGAGAGCCTACGCAGTCACAGCTCAAGAGGCTCAAAATACAAACGATGTGATCCAAGGTGAAACTTCTTTTAAATAAAACATTTTAATTCTTGAAAAAAAAAAATTATAGAGAAGGTGCGTCCATATAGAAAACAGAAAAGAACTTGCATGTAAAAAAAAAAATTTAGTATGATGATATACATTATATATATGTGTATGTATGATTAAGTGCGTTACAAATTTATAAGAAGGGAAGCGATGTCACATATGAAGCTCAAGTATTGATAGACCCGGGGTCTACCCACTCATTTGTTACCCCTCGCTTCACAAAGAAGATGAAAGTTGACCCAGAAGAGTTGGACTTTGTGTTAACCGTGACCATTCCGACAGGGAAATCGGTTGACACCGAGAAAGTTTGCAACTAAGTGATCATGAAAATCATGGATGGAGACGACTTTGAACTACTCGCGAACCTAATTCTGTTAGACATGCAAGGATTCGATGTGATCCTTGGCATGGATTGGTTGTCGACTCACTGTGCGACGGTAGATTGCAAGAACAATGTCGTCATCTTCAGACCCAATACGAGGAGATCATTTCGGTTTCGAGGAGAGAGGTTGATACATATGCCACTTATCTCGGCAGTCAGGGTCGAGCGCTTGATCAGAAAAGGGTGCAGTGGATACTTGGCGTTCTTGAAGGAAGATAAGGAGGAGAAGAATGTTATCTCTGAGATAGCAGTTGCGCGAGACTTCACTGATGTATTTCCGGAGGAGTTACTCGGATTACCACCAAAGAGAGAAGTGGAGTTCGCCATCGACTTAGCACCAAGAACGGAGCCTGTTTCTAAAGCACCATATAGAATGGCTCCTGCTGAGTTGAAGGAATGGACAAGGGGTTTGTTAGACCGAGCATGTCTCCATGGGGAGCACCGGTCTTGTTTGTAAAGAAGAAAGATGGGTCAATGCGTCGGTGCATTGACTATCGGTAATTGAACAAACTTACCATTAAGAATCGATATCCTTTGCCTAGAATAGATGTCCTGTTTGATCAACTACAAGGAGTAAGGTATTTCTCCAAGATCGATCTGAGATCTGGATACCATTAGTTGAGAGTCAAGGCAGAGGATATTCAGAAGACTGCATTCAGGACTCGGTACGGACACTATGAATTCCTAGTGATGCCATTTGGGTTGACAAATGCCCCGGCGTCATTCATGGATCTGATGAATAGGGTGTTAAAACCACACCTAGACTCTTATATCGTAGTATTTGTTGACGACATCCTGATCTATTCAAAATCAGAGGAAGAGCATGAGAAGCACTAGAGAATAGCCCTACAGACTCTACGTGAACACCAACTGTATGCCAAGCTCAGCAAGTGTGAGTTTTGGTTAGAAGAGGTTAGCTTTTTGGGACACGTTGTCTCAAAGCAATGTGTCACTGTAGATTCAACAAAAATTGAAGCAGTGGTGAATTGGGAGCAACCAAAGACCATGACCGACGTCCGTAGTGTCCTTGGATTAGCGGGTTACTATCGACGTTTTGTTGAGGGGTTTTCAAAGATATCAGGACCACTCACGAGACTTACACCGAAAGATGCAAGGTTCGAATGGAGTGAGGCATGCGAGAAGAGTTTTTAAGAACTCAAGAAGAGACTCACTTCAGCTCCAGTACTGGCGATCCCTTCAGGCAGTGAAGGGTTCACAGTTTATAGCGATACTTCGTATAATAGTTTGGGCTGCATGCTTAATCAACACAGAAAGGTGATAGCTTACCGGTCAAGACAGTTGAAAGAGCATGAGAAGAATTACCTGACACATGACCTGAAACTAGCAGGGGTTATATTTGCACTAAAGATTTGGCGACATTACTTGTACGATAAGACTTTTGACATTTTCACCGACCACAAGAATCTCAGATATCTGTTTACACAAAAGAAACTAAATATGAGGCAGCGCAGATGGATGGAGTTCCTTAAGGACTATGACTGTTCCATACAGTACCATCCAAGCAAGGCAAATGTAGTAGCCGATGCCTTGAGTCGGAAGGGTTCAGCTCAATTGGCTAGTTTGATTTTGGGTATGCACAGATGGAAGTTGTTTGAAGATCTGGCACTATATGATACAAATATTGAGTCGAAAGCTACAGGAGCCTTTTTGGCTAACATATCAGTGAGATCGGTGATATTTGAACATATCCACGAGCTACAGATGAAAGACCCGGCGCTAACCAAGATTCGTCAAGATGTAACTGAAGGCATCAAATCTGAGTTCTCGGTCAAGGAGGATGGTTCCTTATTGTTCAAAGGTCGTCTTTGCATTCCAAACAATGCCGACCTGCGACGAACTATTATTGATGAATCTCACAAATCTAACTATGCTATCCACCCAGGAAGCACAAAGATGTATCAGGATTTGAAAAAGAATTACTGGTGGAGAGGTTTGAAACAAGACGTGGCAGAGTACGTGTCACGATGTTTGACGTGCCAGCAAGTGAAGATCAATCATAGACACCCTGCAGGTTTATTACAGCCTCTACCTATACCGGAATGGAAGTGGAAATTGATCTCTATGGACTTCATCGTTGGGATACCGAGTACTGTAAAAAGGTACAATGTCATTTGGGTAGTAGTCGATCGATTGACCAAGTCAGCGCACTTCTTATCATACAACACGATATACACGCCGGGAAGACTTGCAGATCTATACATGAAGGAGATTGTCCGTTTGCATGGGATCCCGAGTAGTATTATTTATGACCGTGACTCATTATATATATCAAAGTTTTGAAAAAAATTTCAAGAAGGAATGGGAACGCGACTAGATTTCAGTTCAGCATTCCATCCACAAACCGATGGTCAGACAGAAAGGGTCAATCAGATCATCGAGGACATGCTTAGGGCGTGTATGTTAGAGTTGCAAGGATCATGGGATCAACACCTACTGTTGATTGAGTTTGCATACAACAACAGTTTTCAGATGAGCATTAGGATGGCACCATATGAAGCTCTTTATGGACGGCGATGTAGATCGCCCATCAATTGAGAAGAAATCGGTGAGAAATTCGTTTTGGGACCCGAGATACTTGAAGACAATGCCACCTATGTTCGGATGATAAGGGTCAAACTCAAAGCGGCTCAGAGAAAACAAAAAAGCTACGCTGATATCAAGCGGACGAGTGTAGACTTTAAGGGGGGTGAACACGTATTCGTGAAAGTCTCACCCATGAAGGGCGTGAAGAGGTTTGGAAAGAGAGGGAAGCTAAGTCCCTGCTATCTTGGACCATTTGAGGTTCTGGGTCGAGTAGGGGAAGTTGCTTACCGCATTGGATTGCCACCGTTATTTGATCGGGTACACAATGTGTTCGACGTATCAATGCTCAGGAAATATCTTAATGGCCCTGATCACATGTTGAGCGGCCAATCATTTGAGATGCATGAGGATATGACCATGATTGAAGAGCCGACGGAGATTTTGGATCGAAAGGAACAAGGGTTGCGGATAAAAGTGATTCTGTTAGTGCTTGTTCGATAGAAGAATCATCTGGTCGAAGAAGCTACGTGGGAACGAGAGGCCGACGTGAAAGAACAGTATCCGGACTTGTTTACGATAGCTTGAGAGTTAAAATTTTATCACCGCAAGCATGTTGGCAGAGTTAAACAATATGTTGTAATCCAATGTCGATCGTATGATCAATTTATTCAAGAGAAACAGTTTCAATCTGCATAGTGTTCCTAATGAAATGTCGAATGTGTAGTTAGAATTCATCATAGCCATGACATGGCCGTGATGACGTGTTTCGCAAAACTGGTGACCAACAGGCCTTGTACGCGTGATTCTATCATCAAGTGCAATCTCTACCTAATGCGTCACGATACCAAGAGGGTGGAGTTGGTCCAGCAGGCCTTGTACGCGGCATTCTGAAGCCATTGGTTCGACGCCACCATGATCATGTTGGAGGGGATGAGGTATATCAAAGGAAAGTTGATGAAGGGCAACTTAAGGCCCAAGGAGAAGATGTCGTACGATCGACTCATTTTGAGCATGCTGCAATGCTACTCAGACGCTCCAGGGTACGCCATCTCGCCCCACGAGGAGAGGGCTACGGACTGCGTGAAGTACTACTTCATCGCTTCATGGGGCCGTAGCTATCGGTTGTTGAAGAGGGCCCTACCAGCTCATGGCCCATCAGCAGCAGCAGCACCAGTAGTACCACCACCACCCCCACCACCACATCAGGATCATACTCTAGATGATCCCCAGGACAAATCACGAAGTGTCTGCTCGTATAGCGGAAACCAAGCAGACACTGCCCAGCAGTGGTAGGTCGAGTCATCACATAAGACATTTAACATAAATTAGTATAATAAATAAAATATGTATTTCTATATAACAAAAGAATATATATTCCCAAAAAGGAACCAAAAAGACCCACTGGTGATGGGCATCCATCACCCAAACAATGGTTCCTGATAGTGGTTCTAATAGAATGTATAAAAGTACATGAATACTATATCTATAGTAATATATATATACAGGCGGTGGCTACCAGGCACACAATAATTCAGAATATCAAAATTCAAAATATCGGACTCAAGTACCCAGGCTACGGGTAGAACTCGTCTGCCTGGATGTCCATCTCCTCGTCCTCGGCCTCAGCCTTTGGTCAGGTTGGTACTCTGGGTCGCTCTCGGTGCCGGGAACTACAGCCTCAAAACCTATAATTGATTTAGAAACAGAGTGAGCTACATCCTAGCTCAATAGAAGAATTCCACTTAAAGTTCCATCTTAATTGTAAAACATGGTTGCAGAAGATATGAACGCAACTGAACAGATGCAAACAGATGTGTCAGATATGCGAAAATTATCAAAGCAGGCAAAACTTATCAGAGTGTACAGAGTGTGATGCATATATTGTTTAATGACTTAGAATAATAAACTTAAATAACTCCCATGAATATAGCACGTGGTAGCCAGATTTGGTCCGATGGGTAATCCCTACCATCGTCATTCACATGAACAATTTCAGGAAATGCAACAATGTCTTAACTACGGAGTGCAATTGTGCTAAGGATTTTCAAGCAGATACACGAGTGTGCCAAAAACGGATATATTGCCGAGTCGGTGGGATTCGTCAGAATATTAAATCATAAATCACATGCAGATATATCTTATTGAACGAGAATCAGGTGACAGATATCAGAGTTATCACACATATGCTAGACATATCTGGACGGTAAAAATTTAGACTATGCAGTCAAATGCAAAAATTTTGGAACCATGAGATCAAAATAAATGCAATTTTAATTGAATTCCCCTACCTTAGGTCAGACCTCTTCTAATCAAATCCAAAGCTTTTTAAGGCGTCATGGTTTGATCCTAGACCATAAACATAGTATTCTACATGTCAAGAATGTCGAAAAGTGAACTGACACGATGTCCAGTGGTGTTTACTTTACAAAAATCAAAACAGGCAGAAGCAGGGGTGACTGATCAATCACCACTCTTATTGATCGATCAATGACCCATTTTCTTCACATTTAGCACAGCCAAAATTGATCGATCACCAGCTTGGTTGATCGATCAATGCCTCCTGTTGATCGATCAATGACCCCATTGATCGATCAATCCTAATTTCTCAATTTTCCCACCTTTTGTTCACATTTAAAATTTATACAGATTGATCGATCAATGCCTTCATTGATCGATCACTACTCTCCAGTGATCGATCAATGCCTTCATTGATCGATTGATTGATCACCCTCTTTGTGATCGATCAATACTCAGGATTGATCGATCAATCCACAAATTGATCGATCAATGCCCTTCGAGCATTGAACTTTCAGAATTTTCAAGGTTTCTGTTCTCTTATTTGTCCTATACAGATTGATCTATCAATGACCTTCATTGATCGATCACCCAAGCATTGATCGATCAATCTTTGTCATTGATCGATCAATAATGATAGAAACTCTGTCATTAATGGAAGTCATCTACTCTTCCCTATTTTGACCCATCTTCATTAATAGTCTCTTGCAACCATTAATACACACACACATATATAAGGGCTCTCCTTAGCTCAAGTTAAACGCACAAACACACCTTTAGTCGGGCCCTTTCAGGGTTTCGGCAAATCGATCCGAAAGAGGGTTTCAGATCCAGAACTTGAGTCGTATCGCCGGTGCGACCCCGACAATCAATCTATTGACTCCGATTCCGCACGCAAAGGCCTCACACGCACTTAAACTATGCTTGTGCTCCTCCTATTGCATTCCACATACCCTAACTACGATTTACGTGCGATCTCGGTATCTCTAACCCTTTTTCGTCGTAGAGCACACACACATCTCAATCCTAGCTACAGACTCTTAGCTTCAAGAGCAAGGGGAAGAAGAAGAAGAGTACCTCTCTCCCAAGTCTCTCCCTTCCCTTATAAGCTACCTAAACTGAAATATCTTTGATATTTCAATTTAGGCCCTAATTTGCACTCCGGTGTTAAGCGCCTACACGAACCGCTATGGCGTAATGTGCTACTTCAACACCTTTCACAACTCGGACTTAAACGGAAATGCACGCATGAATTCATCTAACTATGGTACAACTTTATATCAACCAATATTAATTATAAATTTTCAAGTCGGTCTCGATTTCCTTGTCGGGCACGTAGATCGAAACAGTCGGGTTCTTGTTCTAGATTTCAGGGTCGTTACAACGTTGGTGCTGACCTCGTTCCTAGTGTCGATTATTGATAGCTATAGTTTTAGTACTGAGTTTTGTTTCGTACTATTATGGTTTATTTATAGCCTCGTACTTTTATTCATGTCTGATCTTATTTCTGTATTAATTATGAGATATTCTTGGATTTTATCGCAGCTATTCATTTATTTATGACTTTCCTTGTATTTCACCTTCTTTGTTGGATTCACGAATTTCGTGAAGCCATTTTGAGTGAGAATTCTGATTATTTGTATGTCCGCTTAGCGTATTTGAGATACATGTAAGTCATAACTCGGAATTCTAGGCCTTCGGGATAAGGTAGAATTTCGGGTCGTGATAGAAATAGTGCGTTTGAGTTAACTCTTATAAGAGCAAGCACTCTCTGCCTTGTATCTGACTTTGGTAGAAAGCAATTTTATCACTTAAAAGAGCACTCCGTCAGAGCTAATGGGGCAATGAGCTATGTTATTAAATATAATAACAGTTCCCCGATAGAGCCAAAGAGTGAAAGAGCCGCTCTTTGGCCCGAAAGAGACAACCCAAACGCAACTTGGTGTCATGTATGCATTCTACCATGATCCAACGACTAAAGTCAATGATGATGAAGATCTAACCACTGAAATCGCAATTAGTGCAAGATCCGAGACTGAAATCATGATTTATAAAGATCCGATGGTGTAAATATTGATGCCCACTCCAAATCCAACGGTCCAAAACTAAATCCAAACTATCTTATGTGCGGATCTTCCCATTAAGTGCTCTTCTACGATGTTGCACAGGTGCTCATAGGTATCCAATAGCTTAATCAAAGTGTCATGTGAGGCTCACGTGCTTTCGATCTATTGTTTTGCCTTTGATACACTTTTTACGGTCTAATGTTTCTATCATTAACTTTTTTTGTTTTTTAAATCATAGGTAAAAGTTTTAAGTTTGTCACCTGATTATAATAAATTGAAATTCTGCACTTTGACTAAATATTTAATTACTGGAAAAATTTATATATACATTTCTTTTAGATGGTACCTGATGCAAGTTGAGGGGCACCTGACACCCAAATTGTTCGAATGGGCAAGTTGATTGGACTGAAAATGTCCAGGCTAATGGGCAGACAAATCGTTGTAAGTACGCATTTTACATAGCTGTCTAAGTTAGACACAGTTTCCTACCATCAACCAAATTTTCTTGGCACTAGTGACCAAGAAAGTGAGGACTGAGGAACGAAAGTACCATATGTTAAACCTTAACCAAGATACACCCACTCACCCACCCAACCCTGAGCCTCAAATTAACGGATCATAGCTCATAGCTAGGGATGTCAACGGGCCGGGCTTCATCCCAGGCCTGGCTCGGATGGGCCGGGTTGTTTAGACTCATTTTTTCATAGATTTAATAAATGGGCTGGGCCAGGCTCGACCAGGATAAGAAATCGGGCCGGGCCCAGGCTACAAAGTGTAAGGCTTGGCCCGGAAAAATTAGGCCTTTAAAAAAAAATCTTAAAAAAATTTTAAAAACTTATTACAAACCCAGCCCGGATAGCTAACTGAGTCGAGTTCGGGTCGCAACATTTCAAAATCGGGCCAGGCCTAGCCTGGCCCGATTAGCTATCGGCTCGGGCCCGAGCCCAAAATTTTTCTTTTAAAAAAAACGGGTCAGGTGGAAAACCCAGCCCGTTGACAGCCCTAGCGTGGTCAAGATTAGGGATGTAAGTTTTATATAAAAAATCGAACCGAAATATCAGTCTGTCGAGCTAGACAAAAATCGACCCAAAATTGGGAAAATCGCCCCATCGGTTTAGTTTCTTGTGGCCGAAACTGAAAATCGGTTGGATAAGTTTAGAAAATTGATCCAAATTTGAAAAAATCATAAAAAAAAATGAAAAATCAAAACCAAAACTAAAATTAAACCAATATTTTTCAATTTCGATTCTGAATTTTTAAAAGGGTACCTTTAAATGCACCCACCAAATTTTGCTAGACACCTACGCTAAAAATCACTGATGGTTTTAAATCATATGATAGAGATTGTGTTTCGTTCCAATCTTCCACATAGGGATACATAGGACACAGATCCGAAAAAAGTGGCCCTGTGATCACGTTTGAGCGTGATGTGTGTCATTTAATTTTATGGCTATTTTTTGAGATTTGTGTCATGCGTAATTGAAAACTGACAGGACGATTTCTTCATGACCTCAAGATCAATTGTGTGAAAGATTGAGACGAAATTCAAGGTACGTTCTCTTTATTGTAATAGGTTTCCCGTAAAAATCACTCTCCCTATAAAATATAGTTGAATGGGTTATATGTAAATTTCTTTTTTCTCATGTAAAAAGCATATTCGTTTTATTATAAAATAAGCTCATAAAGTTCACTTTTTTAAAAATTAGAGCCGTTATATTTTTTGCAAGCAATAATAGTTCAATATTATGAGTTATACCCCTCGTAAGTCAAAAAAATTACAAGTAAATTTTGTGACACAATCCACGTGAAATTATGATGAAGCAAATGACTTTTCGTCTAAAAAATAGAGCCGTTGGGTGATATAACAAGCGTTCCATGCAATATCCCTTTTTTTTTTTTTTTTCTAATACGGCCATTTTAGGCCGAGATAGTCTCAACAACCGAGCATACACATATGATAGTTGGGAACAGCGTAATAGAGCACTAATTACAATGACGAAGGTTAACTAATAGAACCCAATCCCCCAATCCCCACCTTGTAAAGACAAGGGTGGAAAAAAGCGTAAGACCTCCCATTGCTAATGCCTCTTGATCAATATCCCCTTTTCCGATGAAACGAACGCACCCATGTCTAATTTAAAGTCATCAATGATTTTTAGCGTGGGCGTCCAACACGATTCGGTGACTCTATGTTTAAGAATCAAAACGTAAAATATTTAGAATCCCTAGTCATTTTCCCTGTGGCTTATCAAGTCATGGCTTTTCCGTGCCACACTTTCCTCTACTATTCAGACACCACCACGGGCTCTTCTCAAATTTCTTCTCCCATTTCCCAACTTCCACTCACCTCTTCCACCTCCAAAACCGAGCTTCACCAATCACGGTCTCTCTCTCTTTCTCTCTCTCTCTCTCTTGTTCAGTTTCTCTCTCTGGCTTTTCACATCAGAATTCAGCAAATCCATTTGGATCTGAAACTGCCCATTATCTTGATATTTGTAATCTAACTTCCAAATAACCCACATCTTTTTAACAGGTTGTCTAGCACTGCCCCTGCTGTTATTTCTGGAAATAATGCAGTTGGGTCGAGTCTCTCTGGCAGCACCTGTTCATTCAAGCTCACTTATCTAGAGGTCCAACAATCATTTTCTGAATTTTTATTCATTTAATTAAATATGGGTCTCTGGTGAAATAAGCATATGTTGGGTGTTTTCTTTTTTTAAAATAAAATAATTTCTGATGGGTAGACTGGGATTAGGTAATTGAATGACTATTATGAATTCAGTATTGTGTGATTGGGGTCCTGAACGCCGGCTCCGGTGGTCGGGTTATCTTTATTGCATATGTGGCACACATCATCATTGTTACGACCCCAAAGTGATGGGAGATTAACTTTACGCTCCACTAATGGCTTGGCATTTTTTGGTTATTGGTTAAGACTTCGTGGAAGGGTTGACCTGGGGATAGGGCTGACTTGGGGATAGGGCAACCTGGGCCCCAAAGAGTGGTACTAGAGTTAAAGCCATCACAGAGTGGGCAGCCGTTGAGTCTCGGAAGGGGCGACCTAAGGAAAAGACTACCTAGGTCCTCCCAAACGGGTCAACTGCTGGATGTGGTGGTGTGTTACGACCCTACAGTAATAAGGGATTAACTTTTTACGCCACTAATGCCTAGGGATTTTTGGGCTATTGGTTAGGACCGTAACAATCATCAATCCAAGATGTTGTGTGGCTTGCTTGACATTGTATAGGTTTTTTGGCCCATAAATCATGTTGTTGAGGATCTTTGTGTAGGAAATCATTAGGATCTTCCCGCAATCAAAAGCGGAATTAAATTAAACTTTAGCATACCTTATACCGTAGACTATCAACTCTTCATCGATGTTAAGTCCGTATTCTTTGATACCCAAATAGAGTTGAGAGAACTTCAATAAGTGATCTCTTACATTTCCACTACCATCATACCAAAGGTGCATGAGATCATGCATGTATTCATATACGACTTGCTTCTTACTGCCAATACATTGCTTCTTAATAAGAGTGATTAAATCAGAAGCGGTCTCAGTAGCAGGTATGCCACCCCGAAAAGAGGCATTAATGGTGGCCCTAATCATTAACATGGCTAACGAGTTAGCCTTATTCCATTTCTCGAAAAATTCCTTATCCTTGGCAGGAGAATCCTGGGTAACCGCCGCAGGCTTAGGTGTTGTAAACACAAAGGACATGTCTAAAATCCCAAAACAAACATCGAGAGTCATTTTCCAAGTATTGAAGTTGGATCTAGAAAGCGGCTCAACTCCTGCTATGTGTTTGGTAATTGATAAGAGATCCATCGCTGCAAAATTTTAATTAATTCTTTAGATTTAATCCTTTTCGCTTAAACCATGGATTTTGGTTCAAACGTATGAAGTGACACTATGTGCACATGCTAACTTCAAGGAAAGCACTTGGCAACATCACGGCTTACCTTTGGGCAGACACCATGACTTACCTTTGCTTCCCACCGCGTAAAATACATCATAGACTTAGCCTCTATGGTTTGATTAGAATCAGACACTTCCTATCCTTTGGGCAAATAGGGTTATCCTATCTAACCATCCCATACAAGACTACTCTATTCGCACACACTACATCAAGTACCTATGACACCTTTGGGCTATACACAAGCACTCAACGCAATGGTACGCCTAGTGATCTTAATAGAGAAAATATCTAAGATTCGGAAACTACAAGGTTTGTAAATTGTCTACCTTTGGGCAAGAACCAACTCACTCGCCAAGCATCCTCAAACGATCACTCGGTTCTCTATAAACCCCATAGGAAAGAACCAACCCTTATGATCTATAAATGTCATATTTCAGTTCTTAGAATTAAGGGTCCAATGTTAAATTTATACATGTTCAGATTAAAAAATGTAGGGAATAGATTCCAATTCAACTTTAATATGTTCATATATTTAACTTTAAGTTGAATTCTTTTCATCAAAATAATCTAAAATTTAATATGAAAAGATGGTATAAAATCTCAAGCACATAACTTTAAGTGAAATAGACATGTAGATCAAAACCTTAATTGAACATTTCATGAATGATAAAAATTTTAAGAGTGCGCATGAGACATGTATCTTGAGCAATTAAATACAAATAAATCATGAATTTAAAATTAATTGCAGTTTTAATTAAAGACACTCAAATATAAAATAATTATCCGATTAAAAAATGTCAGAAAAAGGCATCAGGTCATATAATGTTACAACAGAAAGCTCCTATATAAAATTAGACCTCAAAAACAGATTCGGAACGTCCGAGAAAGTTAAAATTCATATATAATGTCTAAAATTTGGACCTGTATATAGCCCATAAATGACCCGAAAAGAATAAGGAATAAGTGGGCCAAATAATGGGCCTTAATCGAATGGGCCGAATCTGGGTCATGTACCATGGGCCGGGAATGGACCAGATCGTGGGCCAAGAATGGAATGGGCCGGACTATGGGCCGAATCGGGTCATGGATCATGGGCCGATGATTAATTGGGCCAGACTATGGACCGGACCTGAGCTCGATTATCGATCGGGTCGGGTCACAGATCGAGTCGAGTCATAAACCGGGTTGGGCCATGAGCTTTTATAGGTCCATGGGCCGGGTTGGGTCGGAAGACGGATCGGTTTGGGTCGAGCCGGATTGGGTCGACTTTGTGCCAAATGGTCAAGTCATATAGAGTAGGGAAAATAAAAAACTTTGGTGCTCCCACTACACATATAGCATATTCTTTTACTTTATTAAAGCAAAATTCCTTTTTATATACCAAGAGAATCCTTCACCGAAAGTGTAATATCTCGAAAATTTGAGCGTTAAGCAGTGACCTCGGGATCCGTGTCCGACTGATTGTAGGTTTGACCAAGTGATGGTCAAACAGTGGACTCATGAAGTGATAAACTAATGTGATGTCAATGTGACCTAAGTGTAGTGTATAGTGTGAGTTAGTGGTCATGCACACCTATCTCTAGTGTATGTGTTTAACACACAAGCTGGAGAGAGGATATAAGGGTTTTTAATAAAACCTAGGTTGCTTTTATTTGATTGTTGAAGAGAGAGTTAAGAAGAGAGAGAGAGAGGGAGTAAAGAGGAGTTATTGAGCCAAGAGTTAATACAAATCAAGAGGGGGTCAAGCATTGATTGCCGGATTCAACGTGTGAAAAATCGTTGAAGCGAAAAGCTGGAACATTAGCCATCAAACCCAACAAATCAATCCTTTAAGGGATTGATTGAGGTGAGTTTTGTTAGATTGTAATGCCTAAAGATTTGATGAATTTAATTCAGTTAAGTATGGTTAAATGATAGATTAAAGACCTAGAAAAGAAAGAAAATAGAAAAGAAAGGGATTTGGGAAGAACAACCCGAAAAGGGGCTGAGTCTGGCCAAATCGATTAATCGATTTTGAGAATTGATTAATCGATTTTGGTCTAGAAGTTGAAAATGCAAGGATGCCCGATTTCGATTAATCGATCTGAAAATCAATTAATCGATTTTAAAATTTCATTAATCGATTTGGAAATCGACTAATCGACTGGGTACCTCCAGTGACTGGAGAGAAAAAACTTGGGGAAATCGACTAATCGACTGGGTACCTCCAGTGACTGGAGAGAAAAAACTTGGGGAAATCGACTAATCGATTTAGGAAATCGATTAATCGATTTTGGATTTCGATTAATCGATTTTGGATTGACTAATCGATTTCGGAATTTCGACTACTCGATTTGGGAATCGACCTTACCATTTTGGGGATTTCGATTAATCAATTTGGGATCGATTAATCGATTTTGGATTTCGATTAATCGATTTTGGGAATCGATTAATCGATTTTGACAGTTTCACTTGACTTTTTAATTGGACCTTGAGGTTCATGGAGGGTCTAGGACCTTCTCTATTGTATCTTTAGTGATATGTTGCATATGTTATGATGTACCATAGGTGGTACGTGGGAAAGCAAGCGTAAGGAGCCGCATGGAACCTTGATGCTTGGACCTTCAGAGACCTGAGGTAGGAAACACCTTGAACATATACTTTACTTGCAAGTGCATGTATGTAGTGATATAGAGATCAAATTAAAATTATTTTAACTATGTAAATCTTTGTAAAAATGAGTGTGTGTGTGTGTGACACTAAGAAAGTGATAAAAGCATCAGTGTGATGAGAATAACTAAGACCAAGTAAGTTAATGAAAATGAGGCATCCTCAGGAGATGAAAAAGTGATAAAGGCATCAGTGTGATGTGAGTAATTTAGACATCCCAGGGATGTAAGTAAGATTGAATAACTACTGTTAAGGCCTAACTGATATAAGATAGCACATTTACACGGTGAACAATTATATGTAAAATACATGTTATTTTTGTTATTTGAGATTTGAATAGGATACCCCACCGACGTGGCGGGATACCCACGACTGACTCGGCAGGATATTCATGACCGGTACGGCGGCTAATCCGTACACCAGTACGGAGGTTTATCCGTATACAATAAGCACATCCTAGGGATGTTGAGATGAGATTTAACCCCACCGCCTATTTAGAAAGGGGCTTGGATAGTATTCCTAGGGAATACATATAATAATTGTCTATTTAGACGACGATGGAGGGTATCCCATCGGGGCTCGATGCTATATTGCTCGGGGATTACTTAAGTTGAAGATTTAAGTTTTGCTTTAGGCCTGTTCAGTGTCATTCATGATAAATTAATAGTAAAGTGAAACATGCAAACTACCAGTAAATTTGAATGCAAATTGCCATCTTTTAAACTATTTTTCCAGCAAATGGATAGACACATCATGCTTAGAATATCATAGAATATATGTGAGATTTTGACTTATATGTTCGTTGTGTTGTTCCCTATTGAGCTAGGATGTAGCTCACCCTTTAGACTATACGTCGCAGGTCGAGCATTAGCAGCGACTGAAGCTTCGGGAGACGTAGATCCGGGTGATTCGGATTACGTGCCTGGGGACGAGTTGGAGCCTCCTTCCGAGGAGTTTTTCTAGGAGACTCCGCTGAGCACTTTGAGAGAGAGTTTTTGTGAGCATATTGGTACGGCTTGGTATGTCAAGCCCTTCTTGAAAAGAAATGTAATTATACTTCGATATTCTCTTTTGGTGAACCATCTGGGGTGACCTGGTTTTATCACCGATGGTTCGGGCCTGTTCTTTTGTCCATACATTGGCATGGAATGAGAACTACTTTTGAGCTCTTTCATTATAGAGAATAATATATTATTAATGCATGTTTTTTTTCAGTTCATACACTTTACTTGATTGGTTTTACTTGTTATTTCAATGTTCCGTATAGATGCATGGGGCACAGTCAAGAGGATCGTGTCGATGGCATAAGTTTCGGGGTGTCAAAATTTGGGCTGTCACAGTTGGTATCAGAGCATTTTTTTTTATAGAAATTCTGATAATCATTCTTTTTGTCAGAGCATAGGGACTTCTGCTAAAGAAAACCTTGTTTTCACATGCAGACCGTTATGTCTTCTAAATGAAGGGGCCGACCCAGGGGCCGCCATAGTAGAAGCTTGCGTAGTCGAGATGATTTTATCTCAGATACAAATAGAGTGCCTGTAGGAGATAGAGGGGCTTCAGGCAGTGGTGGCCAAGTGAGCCAGGATCAGGCGGAGAGTCAGGATCGAGATCGTCAGGATCGAGATTAAAGAGAACAAGAGAGAGTCAGAGAAAGAAATGAAGATAGAGAGGAGCAACAGAGGATGATGCACACCATGGAGACCATGGCGGTTGCTATGGTCCAACAGGCAGCATCCTTGGCAGCTCATATTGCTCATGAGCACCATCAGCCACCGACACCTCCAGTGGCTCCAACACCGCTAGTGTCTTCTGCGTTTATTGAGTTTAGGAGGATGAGACCTCCTAGCTTTTCAGGGCTGGCAGAGCCCATGGCAGTTGAGAACTGGCTGAGTGAAATGGAGAAGATGTTCAGTGTGCTCACGTGTACGGAGGACGAGAGCGTCCGTTGGGCAGCCTATATGTTGGATGGAGAGGCTGGGCCTTGGTGGAAGTCTGTTTCACGGACTAGTGCTCAGGAGACTCCTGATTTTCCATGGACTTGGGATGAGTTCGTTGAGGAATTCAATAAACAGTACTTCCCGGAGGTAGTGAGGAACCAAATGGAGATTTACTTTTGACAGCTTGTGCAAGGGAAGATGACTGTTAGAGAGTATGGGGTGGAGTTCATGAGACTTGCTCACTTCGCGCCTGACTACGTCATCACGGAGATGATGAGAGCAAAGAGGTTTCAACAAGGGTTGAGATCGGACGTGAGGGGAGGAGTAGCACCATTCCAGCTGAGGACTTATGGAGAGGTCATGAGCAAGGCGCTCATAGTAGAGGAAGAAAATAATAATAAATACCGCCAGAGGGAATAACAAGAAAGGAGGAATGTGGATCAGTGCAGAACCGGGAACTACGAACCGGTGAATAAAAAGTCGAGATTCATACCAAACAATCAGAGACCACCATTCCAAGGAGGTTATGGGAGACCGGCACAGCAGACCAACTAGCAGAGATTTTCATTGCTTGCGTCGGAGAGGCCGATAAGATATGAGAGCCCTGCTATCCCTACCGGAGCTACAATTACACAGGGTTTCTCGCGAGCAGCTTCTTTCACACCTCGGAAGACTTGTGCCAAGTGTGGCAAGTCTCACAGGATAGCGGACTGTAGGTAGGGAACTTGGGGCTGTTTCAGATGTGGCAAGGTGGGCCACTTGATCAAGGATTGCCCTGAGGTGAACAAAGGGAAGACGGCTTCAGCTCCTATGCCACGACCTATATAAGTAAGGAAGCCGATCGTCCAAGGGAGAGCCTACGCAGTCACAGCTTAAGAGGCTCAAAATACGGATGATGTGATCCAAGGTGAGATTTTCTTTTAAATAAAGAATTTCAATTCTTGAAAATTTTTAGATAGAGAAGGTGCACCCATATAGAAAACTGAAAAGAACTTGCATGTAAAAATTTCTAGTATGATGATATAAATTATAGATATGTGTATGTATGATTAGGTGTGTTACAAATTTATAAGAAAGGAAGCGATGTCACATATGAAGCTCGAGTGTTGATAGACCCGGGGTGTACCCACTCATTCGTTATCCCTCGCTTCACAAGGAAGATGAAAGTTGACCCAAAAGATTTAGACTTTGTGTTAATCGTGACCATTCCGACTGGGGAATCTGTTGATACCGAGAAAGTTTATAACTCCGTGATCGTGAAAATCATGGATGGAGACGACTTTGAACTACCTGCGAACCTAATTCTATTAGACATGCAAAGATTCGACGTGATCCTTGGCATGGATTGGTTGTCGACTCACTGCTCGACGGTAGATTGCAAGAACAAGGTCGTCATCTTCAGACCCAATACGAGGAGATCATTTCGATTTCGAGGAGAAAGGTCGACGCATATGCCACTTATCTCGATAGTCAGGGTCGAGCGCTTGATCAGAAAAGGGTGTAGTGGTTACTTGGCGTTCTTGAAGGAGGATAAAGAAGAGAAGAATATTATCTCTAAGATAGCCGTGGTGTAATAGTTTGAAGACGTGTTTCCAGAAGAGTTATCAGGATTACCTTCAGAGAGAGAGGTGGAGTTCGCCATCGACTTAGCACTAGGAACGGAGCCTGTTTCTAAAGCACCATATAGAATGGCTCCTGCTGAGTTGAAGGAGCAGTTAAAAGAACTCATGGATAAGGGGTTTGTTAGACCCAGCGTGTCTCCATGGGGAGCACCGGTCTTGTTTGTAAAGAAGAAAGATGGGTCAATGCGTCTATACATTGACTATCGACAATTGAACAAACTTACCATTAAGAATCGATATCCTTTGCCTAGGATAAATGATCTGTTTGATTAACTGTAAGGAGCGAGGTACTTTTCCAAGATCGATCTGAGATCTGAATACCATCAGTTGAGAGTCAAGGCAGAGGATATTCAGAAGACTGCTTTCAGGACACAGTACGGACACTATGAGTTCTTAGTGATGTAGTTTGGGTTGACGAACGCATCGACGTCATTTATGGATTTGATGGATTGGGTATTTAAACTACACCTGGACTCTTGCGTCGTGGTGTTCGTTGACGATATCTTGATATACTCCAAGTCAAAGGCGGAACACGAAGAACACTTGAGGATTGCTCACAAACCTTACGTGAACACCAACTATATGCCAAGCTCAGCAAGTGTGAGTTTTGGTTAGAAGAGGTTAGCTTTTTGGGACATGTCGTCTCAAAACATGGTGTCACTGTAGATCCAGCAAATATAGAAGCAGTGGTCAATTGGGAGCAATCAAAGACCGTGACCGACGTTCGTAGTTTTCTTGGATTAGCGGGTTATTATCATCGCTTTGTAGACGGATTTTCAAAACTATCAGGACCTCTTACGAGGCTTACAAGGAAGGATTCAAGATTCGAGTGGAGTGAGGCATGCGAGAAGAGTTTTCAAGAACTCAAGAAGAGACTCACTTCAGCTCCAGTACTAGCGATTCCTTCATGCAGTGGAGGGTTCGCGGTATATAGCGATGCTTCGTACAATAGTTTGGGTTACGTGCTCAACCAATACAGAAAGGTGATAGCTTACGAGTCGAGACAGCTGAAAGAACATGAGAAGAATTATCTGACACATGATCTGAAACTAGCAGCGGTCATATTTGCGCTAAATATTTGGCGACATTACTTGTACGGTGAGACTTTTGAGATTTTCACCAACCACAAGAGCCTCAGATATCTGTTTACACAGAAGGAATTAAATATGAGACAACGCAGATGGATGGAGTTCCTCAAGGACTATGACTGTTCTATACAGTACCATCCACGCAAAGCTAACGTAGTAGCCGATGCCTTGAGTCGAAAAGGTTCAACTCAATTGGCTAGTTTGATTTTAGGTATGCACCGATGAAAGTTATTTGAAGATCTGGCACTGTATGATGCGAATATTGAGTTGAAAGCTACAAGAGCCTTTTTGGCAAATATTTCAGTGAGACCAGTGATATTTGAGCATATCCACGAGCTACAGATGAAAGACCCAGCTTTAACCAAATTCGTTAAGATGTGATAGAAGGCATCAAACCGGACTTCTCAGTGAAAGAAGATGGTTCCTTATTGTTTAAGGGTCGTCTCTACATTCTGGACAATGCCGATCTACGGCGAACAATTCTTGATGAATCTCACAAATCCAACTATGCGATTCACCCGGGTAGCACAAAGATGTATCAAGATCTAAAAAAGAATTACTGGTGGAGAGGTTTGAAACAAGACGTGGCAGAGTACATGTCACGATGTTTGACGTGTTAGCAAGTGAAGATCGATCATAGACACCCCGCAGGACTATTGCAGCCTCTACCTATACCGGAGTGAAAGTGGGAATCGATCTCTATGGACTTCATCGTTGGGCTACTGCATTCTGCAAAGAGGTACAATGCCATTTAGGTAGTGGTTGATCGATTGACCAAGTCAGCGCACTTCCTGCCTTATAACACAATGTACACGGCGGGAAGACTTGCAGAGTTATACATGAAGGAGATCATCCGTTTACATGGGATTTCGAGTAGCATTGTTTTTTACTGTGACCCATTATATACATGAAAGTTTTGGAAGAAATTTCAAGAAAGAATGAGAACGCGACTAGATTTTAGTTCAGCATTCCATCCACAAACTGATGGGTAGACAGAGCGGGTCAATCAGATCATCGAGGACATGCTTAGGGCGTGTATGTTAGAACTGCAAGGATCATGGGATCAGCACCTACCATTGATTGAGTTTGCATACAACAACAGTTTTTAGACGAGCGTTGGGATGACACCATATGAAGCTCTTTATGGACGACGATGTAGATCGCCCATCAATTGGGAGAAAACCGGTGAGAAATTTCTTTTGGGACCCGAGATACTTGAAGATAATGCCACCTACGATCGGATGATAAGGGTCAAACTCAAAACGTCTCAGAGCAGGCAGAAAAGCTACGTTGATATCAAGCGGACGAGTGTAGACTTTAAGGTGAGTGAACATGTGTTCGTGAAAGTGTCACCTATGAAGGGGGTGATGAGATTTGGAAAGAGAGGGAAGTTAAGTCCCCGCTATCTTGGACCATTTGATGTTTTGGGTCGAGTAGGGGAAGTTGCTTACCGCATTGGATTGTCATCGTTATTTGATCGGGTACACAATGTGTTCCACGTATCGATGCTCAGGAAATATCTTAATGGTCCTGATCACATGTTGAGCGGCCAACCATTAGAGATGCATGAGGATATGAGCATGATCGAAGAGCCGGCGGAGATTTTGGATCGAAAGGAACAAGTGTTGCGGACAAAGGTGATTCCGTTAGTGCTTGTTCGATGGAAGAATCATCTGGCCGAAGAAGCTATGTGGGAACAAGAGGCCGACGTGAAGGAACAATATCCGGACTTGTTTGCGACAGCTTGAGAGCCAAAATTGTATCACCGCAAGCATGTTTACGGATTTAAACCATATGTTGTAATCCAATGTCGATCTTTTGATCAATTTATTTAATAGAAACAATTTCAATCCGTATAGTGTTCCTAACACGATGTTGAATACGTAGTTAGAATGCATCACTTCCACAAAATGACTGTGAAGTCATGTTTCGCAAGACCAGTGACCAACTGGTCATGTTTTACCAAGGAACTAAAAGAGACATAAAAATAAGGAAATTTTGAAAATCTGATCAAAACCGATTAATCGATTTTCATCGATTAATCGATTTTGGTCTATTAATCGATTGACATACGCCAGTGAGTGGAGATTGAATGGGGATTCAAAAAATTAACAAAGAGAAATTTCGATTAATCGATTCAGGTTTTGATTAATCAATTTTGGATTTCGATTAATCGATCTGGAAATTCGATTAATCGAGTGACTTGAGAATTTTAGAAAAATTTAAAGGATTTTACGATTTCGATTAATCAAGGTGAAATTTGATTAATCGATTTTGGGAAATCGATTAATTTTAGCTATAAATTGATTAATCGACTGGCACACGCCGGTGAGCTGGGAAGCCTGGAAATTTTAAGTGACCCCGATTTTGATAAATCAAAATGAATTCGATTAATCGATTTTGAGCTTCGATTAATCAATTTTGGAAATCGATTAATCGATTTCGCGCGGCTGGAGTAAGTTTTTGAAATTCAATTAATCGATTTCAGGAATCGATTAATCGAATCGGGCCTATATATATAAGTTGAAGGGGGATTTCTCCCCATTTGAAATTTTGGGGTTTTGTTTCTTGCGCGTCTTTTCGATTTCCTTCTCGAGCGACTTTGTGACCTAGGGTTTTCACGGTTTGGGATCGATTTCGGATCGAAATCGCTTGCATTCAGATCGAATACCTAAGGTAAACCCTAGATCCGAGCCTTTTCTTCAATTTGAACCATTAAACCCTAGTTTTTGTTGATTTTTTACCAAGATGTCGCATCGAACTCGCTTGACCACGAAGCAAGCGGCTTCGAAGCTCCCGGTCTGGCATAAGAACGTCGCACCGCCCCCACGAAGCAAGCGGCTCGTACGCCTATTTTACCAGGGCTTGGAGGATGGCCCGACCGATGACATAGTTACGACCAAGATCGAGGGTCGTGACTACACCTTCACCTGTCGCAATTTCACGAAGCCCTCGAGTGTTATTTGGACTTTGTGCCTGAAACCACCCTCTTCCCACCATTTACGGAAGAGGTGAGATTTGAGGAAATCATGACTGAGATGAGCAATGGGAAGAAGGGGTACGGATCGTCCATTCGGAGGGTCAATTTGCCCCAATAGATGTGGATGCTTGATTCTATAATCAAGTGCAATCTTTACCTGATGCATCACGATACCGAGAGGGTGGAGTTGGTCCAGTAGGCCCTATACGCGACATTCTGAGGCCGTTGGTTCGACGCCACCATGATTGTTTTGGAGGGGATGAGATATATAAAGGGGAAGTTGATGAAGGGCAATTTGAGGCCCAAGGAGAAGATGTCGTATGCTTGCCTCATTTTGAGCATGCTGGAGTGCTATTCCGACACTCTAAGGTACGCCGTCTCGCCCCATGAGGAGAGGGCTACGGGCCATGTTAAACACTACTCCATCGCTTCATGGGGCTGTAGCTATCGGTTGTTGAAGAGGGCCCTACCAGTTTATGGGCCAGCAATAGCACTACCACCACCCCCACCACCACAGTAGGACCCTCCAGTAGGGGAGGCACCACCTGTCATTCCACCAGCTAAGGGAGCCCCATCTCAGACCTCAGTGCCTGCTAGGAGGCAGCCCATAGTGCCACCTCCTACCACGTCTACTACGCCACCGTAGCAATCAGGCACTACCACACCTATCTCATCATACCGCCGGCGAGCAACTCGCTCAATGCCTACGATTGAGGACGTGTTGGACCGGATGGAGGCCAACAACTAGATGATGAATCGGTGCATGGACTTCTTGATGTACCACACCATGCGGTACATCTATCCGTTGGACTATCAGCAACGTCTCGCATAGGAGGAGGCATGGACTGCAGGTCGGACCGCTTTTCACTCGGGTGCAGCTTTTCACGCAAGTACCTCTACTACCGATGCATCTAGCTCGATACCACCACAGCCTGTTGAGACAAGTCAGTCCAGCCTGCTCAGACGAGTCAGCCAGCCCACACAGAGCAGCCCGCCCCAACACCAGATCAGCCGGGAGAGGGGACAGCGTGAGCTTGAGCCGAGGATATTTCTTTTTGGTTGTAATTAAAACGATGTACATGTTCAAATTGTAAATTTTGGAACTTGGATAGTGAAATCTAAATCATCTTTTTGCAAATTCGCTTGCTTTAAGTTCTATTTCTTGCATTGTGTGATGTATAGTTAATTTTTCGTGTGTGGGTACGTGACACCGCCGTGTGTGGGATACTGATGTGATTTTTAATTGTAATGTTTTACTTGCAAGTGCATGAATCAGATTGTATATAGTGGGTGCGGAGTACAAGATCGTTCCCACGATGACTATTTTGAAAGATCTAAAAAGACAAGGCAGTAATTCAAGAAATTCACTAAGATTTAACAGTACCCTACCAATATTATGATTTAGGTGGTTTGATGAGATGATAACTACTGACTACAAACTAAAATTTAATTAATGATTCAAAAATAAAAGAAAAGATGAAGATAAAGATGAAGATACTAAATCCTCCCATCTTTGGTCTGTTCTTCCCATAATACAAATCTAAGGATTAAGCTATGAGATATACTATTGAAAACAAACATCTTTTATGGAAGATAAATGGTCAAAACCCTAATAGGTTCCACGTTGCATCCCTGCAATCAGGACTTAACTTCAGAGATGATTTTCATATATAGATCTGGGATCAAGGGCATGGCTCGGCTCACATGATCTCAGGTTTAAATAAAAATTATCCCCAAAGTGGGTAAAAATTCCAATAAGAATACCACCATAGATCTGAAATTAAGGGCATGGCTCGGCACACTTGATTTCAGATTAGGGAGTAATTAAGATAAACTTACGATTACAGATTCAAGATCCAGGGCATGGCTCGACACACTCGATCCTGGATTATAATCGTAATTAAATCCACACGATGAAAGCAAAAAGACCATATAACAATGATTGGAATAGAATTACCGACACAGATCTGAGATCCCGAGCATGGCTCGGCACACGCGATCCCAATTAGTGGCGGGGATTTCATCCATTCATGATAGCACAACAACCATAAAATAAGATCTCATATTTTAATCCTAGATTTATATTATTAAAAGTACATCCCTCCCATCCCTATGAATTTAGCCACACATGTTGTAATTAAATGACATAAATAAATAAGGAAGGGAAAATAACATTAATTTAATGAATTAAAAATACCTCAAACTTCAATAGAAATTACTTTGATCCAAAAGTACGATGATCTTCAGAAACGAAATTAATGCAGAAATCACTTGAACAAAAATAATAAACTGAAAGAATGAATACTGAAAATTAAAGGAACAAAGCTCTCAAAAGGAAAAGGAATAATAAAAACTCTCTCTATCTCTACCTCTATTCTAAAAAAAATAAAACTCTTCTAAACTAAAATTCCCTAAACTAAAATTCTCCTTTTTCACAACTCGTAGCATCCTTTTTATAAGGTCGGCCAACCCTAATCCCTAATACCTCAATCGATTGAGACATAAATCTCAATCGATTGACTCTTAAGTAGGAAAAAAGTCGTCTTCTCATGTCAATTAATTGAGACCTAATTCTCAATCGATTGAGGTCTAAAAGCTATTTTCGTGAAGTCCCTCCAAACTTTACATCAGACACTACCTCAGTATTTTGGCCATAACATTTTGTTCCGAACTCAGATTGAGGCAATTCATACGGCGTTGGAAAGCTGACGACGAGCTCTACAACTGTTGTGTTTTAGCAATTTCCTGAGTCGGACGTCGTGAAGGTCCAAATTGAGATGCAAGTAGCACCAAGTTCCCGATGACCCAAAGTTGCAGTGTTTTGACATTATTTTCGAAATTCTAGGGCTGTTTTCTGCACTTGGATTATATTTACCTGAAACACTTCAAATCTAGTAATTCTCATCAGATAGCCTTCATCGGATAGCTAAATGTAGGTATTTAGGGGCGAAATATCCTCATATTTCGCTACTCATCACACCCCCAAACCTACACTTTGCTAGTCCTCGAGCAAAGCAAATTAAACTAAAGAAAATAAATGTCACTTTTGTAGGGAACACGATTGCACTTAGCATGTGCCACAAGCCTTTAAACCCCTAGGTGATCCCTAGTGGAGGAGTTGTGTCTCCTGAGGGTTACAGTGAAGTTACCCACAAACTTCCAAAAATTTCAAACCATCGGCAAAATTGAGTTTTCAAAACATGATTTTTATAATATCTTTAACTTCAAAACTCAAAATCATTAATCAATTCAACATGTGAATTCTCAATTTTAAATAACAATGTTATACTAATCATACTAATATCCATTCAAATTAGTCTAATGCTCAAATCGTTAGATAACTCATCCATTCATGCCTAAACGTGAAGTGTGTGCATACCCAAACCAAGATTCATCCATCTCAGGACTAGTCCAAACGGGAAACCATCGGATCTGTTGTTTCGACTCAATCCTCACTTTAGGTATACTCTTAAAATAAAATCACTCCGATGATGGGTAAGTTTTCGCACACATGTGAGAGATCAATACAAAGCAAATAAAAAGGTCTCACATGATAAATGAAACTCGATGCAATCAATGAACAAAAATAAATCTCATAAGAAGATACTTGTATATCCTTTGCATGTCATATCAAGTGTCATAAGTATTATATATTTACTCTTCACAAGGCAGTTACCAATGCAAGATCAGATCATAAAGGTCTTTTTGTAGGGTTGTAATGGGGCTCAGGTAAGGGTAAGAAAGAATTGGAAGTTGGATTCAAAATTTCTGAGAAATCGAAAAAGAAACTAACTTTTGATTTTTCTATTGTTCTTCGTTTTCTTTTGTAATCTCTCGCTATTTTTTTCAGTATTTTTCTTTTCTCACTCTTTCTATTTCTTTTGAAATTCCTTTTCTTGAAGCACCTCATATTTTTCATTATTTTTCAGAATTTTCTTTTTCTTTTTCTCCCCCTTTTTTCTTTTATATTTTTTTTTGTCATACACTCTCAGTAAACACCACAACTCAGTATCTCTCCACTTACTCTGTTTTCGTTCATTTTCATCCCTCGTTCCTAATCTCTCAGAAATAAGAAGGGTAAAGCTGAATTTTCAGAAATGGTGAAGGGTTAAAGGTTAACGTGGCTTATCAAAGAATGTATAAAGGTAAATTTTTTTCAATAGGCTCAAAGGGGTACTAGAAGGATAAATTTATTTGAGGTGGGGCATTTTAAGCACAGACGAGCCAAAGATGGCCTTCAATCATATCCTTAAAAGATGGTAACCTTGCCTATTTGTCTTGAGTAGATATACAGTACGTTCTAACACAATAATATGAGGTTGATTGCATGCAAAATCACAAGCCAAAGTGAAATGTATGAGATTATGTAAAATAATTCGTATTCAAAGAAAACTTCGAGTTTATGTATTCACTCATCAATGACGGATATTTGGCTCTAAAGCTTCCTGGGTTTAGTTTCCACTAAGAACCTAAGATTCAACGTTCAAAACATTTCATCGATTTCTACGTCTTAGCTTGGTATAAGTGCAAAAATTCTAAGCATGAATATCAAAATTATCCACAAAATATCACATTAAGCTTCATCATTTTTGATACAAGTAATCAGAATATGACATAAATATCCGTTTCATACGGTCCATGTATGATTTAGCACAGTCATATGCATCAGCACGGATTTCTTCTAATTCATTCATTTGCAAACCCCTTTGGGTACCAGATTTCAGGAGATCGAAATTCAATGACTTAATGGCCCAAGCTAAGACGTAGAGGCGTCCACCCATGCCATGTTTTGATAGAATAATCGAACGATCCGTTCGGACACTTTGATCACAGGCGATTGGAGGAGAAAATGGACTTTGAGAGCCATTGCATAGGCGAGGGAGACGGCGCAGACAGGCATGGCCTGAAACGCCGTGAGATCGAAAAGATATTCGGAAGAAAGATCTCGGGCCGCGAAGCGACCACGTGGCTGCTCACGTGGATGACCTGCAGGACGTTGGGAGAGCCTTTGGGGCGCGACAGGTGAAGAAGCCATGAACACACTATCGGAATGTTGGAGGCTGTCAAGGGAAAAATAGGATAAAGATCAAATTGGAAAGAGAAGATAGAGTCCTTCCCTTAAGTAGACACAAAGGCGTCCTTTCTGGACGGTCGCACCGCATATGGTCGATTAATCAGCTCTGGGAGTCGATGAATCGACTCCATTAAAAAATATAACCTGACAGAATCTGAAAAGGCAGCACGGTCTTCAACACGGAGTAGTCGATGCATCGACTCTGGAAGTCGATCAATTGACTGGCATAAAAGTCAGCCAACAATAAATGCAGACTGCCTTGGAAAAGGGCCACTCATTATTACTTGTCGATCAATCGACTCGAAGAAGTCGATTAATCGAAAAGAAGTCGATTAATCGAGTGGTGGGCTCAATTAATCAAGACAGGACATAATTTTTTTATTTTTTATTTAGGAAAATTATGAAATTAATCTACAAGGTGTAAATTCATTCCAAGTCCACCAGGATCCCAAATCTTCATGAAAAATTGTCTAAGCAGGATCAGTGATTTATTTATTTGTCACTGCATTTCTCTTATCAAAGACTTAGTTACACCCCCATGATGTGCCCAAGTGCCACCATTATAATCCATCTCTACCCTGTACTTGACATTCCCAAAATTGCACTCCAGATTCAAACTCATTAATCTATTTTCGGCATTCTGTTGATTATCTATGTATTTAATGAACGGACAACAGATTTGAAATTCAATTTTCTCTCCCAAACCGAATTTATATTCATCGGAGAAAGTTATGTCTCCCTTATTAGGTGTTGTAAGGGTGTCATTTTCTTTCTCTCTCATCTCAATTTGATTCTCAATTCTCTCCTCAACATAAGTATCGTTCCATTCCATTTCCTCTTCTCCTACTTTTCGCACTACATTCTCAAGCGTAGTGATCAATTCGTCCTGCTCATATTTCTGAACGAAATTAGACGGGTCCTCATCCTTCTGACTGGTAAGAGACTCCTCTATTTTATCTTTCATTTGTAAGTACTTGATCATCTGACTTACTTGAGACTGTATCCTAGAAATTCTTTGGGTGTTGGTGTGCACCAAACCTTTTAAATATTCTAAGGAGTAAGAAGAATTTTGGACTGGTTCTCATAAAGAAAGTTGTTAGGATAAGAACTTTGAGCTTCGTTAGGCATTATATCACACATTGGAGATTGATTAAACCCCGACATGTTATTGAGTTGACTTTGCCAGTCATGGGTGCTCCAAACAGGATTGGGCTGGACTTGTTCAGGGTAATAATTTGAGTTGCTCAAGGGACACATAGGTGTAATGTGCACCAAATTTTTATAAATAGCACATGATTCTGGATTGAATCCATGCATTGACATGATTTCACCAATAACACCAATTTTTTTTTTTTATTATTTTACAGAACACAGTCAATCGATTGAGGAAGAATTCTCAATCGATTGAGGAATAATTTTTATTTTTTATTTTTTATGACAGAACACAGTCAATCGATTGAGGAAGAATTCTCAATCGATTGAGGAAGATTTTTTTTTTTTTTAATTAGCAGAAATACTATTTTAATCCCCGAAAATTCCTAAAATTTACTGTCTACTAAAATTCGGATTTTCTTAATTTAATCCCCGGCAACGGTGCCAAAAACTTGATGTGATTTTTAATTGTAATGTTTTACTCACAAGCGCACGAATCAGATTGTATATAGTGGGTGCGGAGTACGAGATCGTTCCCACGAGGACTATTTTGAAAGATCTAAAAAGACAAGACAGTAATTCAAGAAATTCACTAAGATTTAACAGTACCCTACCAATATTATGATTTAGGTGGTTTGATGAGATGATAACTACTGACTACAAATTAAAATTTAATTAATGATTCAAAAATAAAGGAAAAGATGAAGATAAAGATGAAGATACTAAATCCTCCCATATTTGGTCTGTTCTTCCCATAATACAAATCTAAGGATTAAGCTATGAGATATACTATTGAAAACAAACATCTTTTATGGAAGATAAATGGTCAAAACCCTAATAGGTTCCACGTTGCATCCCTGCAATCAGGACTTAACTTCAGAGATGATTTTCATATATAGATCTGGGATCAAGGGTATGGCTCGGCTCACATGATCTCAGGTTCAAATAAAAATCATCCCCAAAGTGGGTAAAAATTCCAATAAGAATACTACCATAGATCTGAAATTAAGGGCATGGCTTGGCACACTTGATTTCAGATTAGGGAGTAATTAAGATAAACTTACCATTACAGATCCAAGATCCAGGGCATGGCTCGGCACACTCGATCCCGGATCATAATCATAATTAAATCCACACAATGAAAGCAAAAAGACCATATAACAATGATTGGAATAGAATTATCGTCATAGATCTGAGATCCCGGGCATGGCTCGGCACACGCGATCCCAGTTAGTGGGTGGGATTTCATCCGTTCATGATAGCACCACTACGTCAAAATGGGGCAAAAACTACTGTAGCAATATAAAATAAACTACTGTTTTAAATAGTGGTGTAATTTATCACTCACTAAAACAGTAGTTTGACTCCCTATATAAGTGGTTTTTTAAGTTTAAAACACTCTCACATGCAAATCTTGTGCAAGCGTGTCGGGCCGACCTAGACGAAGCCGTAAGTGGTTTTTTTAGTTTAAAACACTCTTTTCTCTCTTTATATAACTCTCTAACAAAACCACTCCATTCGTTCTCTG
Organism: Chloranthus sessilifolius; assembly: GCA_021018995.1. NCBI lineage: Eukaryota > Viridiplantae > Streptophyta > Magnoliopsida > Chloranthales > Chloranthaceae > Chloranthus > Chloranthus sessilifolius. The sequence goes on from CM037596.1 coordinate 18,905,577, forward strand.
TCAAACCAAGCCTCTCTCATCTCTTCGCCTCCTCCCCTCTCTCTCGCTCTCTCTTCCTCTTCGAAACCTAGCCTCCATCTCCCTCTCCTCTTTAATGAAATCCCTAGCTTCCACCATCATTGCAGCTTCGAAGGGTGGCGTCCGATAAGGCGGTAAGGGTGATGGTTAATGGTTCATTTTTTAGGGGTTTCTAGTTTCTAGGGTTCATAGGAAGAAGAGAACGAAATCGATAACCGAGGGTTTTTAGAGGAAAAGCGAGGTTGATGCGATTTAGGATCCGGTTAGAGAGATCTTGATTGGAGAGATCTGAGGATTTGAGGTTTGAAACAAAGAGAATCCATTTGTTTTTGACCTAGATCGGGAATGTCGAGAAATAGTTGATGAGATATCGGAGATCGGATCAAGGATGAAGAGGAAGGATGCTTCTTGATCGAAGCGGACCAAACGGTCCCCGATTTTAGGGTCTCGAGAGGTCATTACGAGATCTTTGAAAACGAAGAGGTGGAGAGATCAACAAAGTGAGGGTTGGAGCGTATTAGTAGCTTGGCAAATCTCTCGCCCAATCAAATGGATTCCGATCTCTGGTAATGGTTTCATTTTTAGGTTTTTATATACATTTTTTTTTACATTTTTAGGCATTTGTAAACACAAAATCAGAGCATCATATGTGGATGCTCTGTTTGATTAATTTCAAAGTCAAGTTCTTATTACTGTGCATTGTATTATTTTATTCATAAACTTCATGTCGATTGCTTTATTTGTTGGAGCAACTCTCTCATTTAGGCCATATTTATCGTTTTTGTGTTAGCTATATTCTTCTCATTAATTTGTTTTCCATTTATTTATATTTTTGGCAACTTTTTGGTCTTTGTCGTATATATTGTATGGCATGAGAAAGGCATTGACGTTTTTTTTGGCATCATAAGATTGACGTTTGATGGGATAAAAATCTCTCCATAAGTTTCATAATATTATAATACATATTGATTCTATGGAAGCATCGGAAATCGCAAGTGAAGAATATTCTTCTTCTTCTTCTTGCGGACTTAACTCGAAATACTAAATTCTTGGACTATAAAATGATTATAATCATTTTTGTTTCTAAAAGAAACTTTTGAGTTTATTATATTAATTTATATCTTTGGTTACTTATTTTACGGTCACCTATTCATACATGTGAGCTATTTGATCTGACTTGGGTGATGACTCGTGACTATTGGGTTATTCGACTTGGGTGATGACTAAGCGGTCTTTGGTGTTGTCTATATTATTACTTCCCCTCAAGTGGTTAGGATCGGTGGGCATGAGCACCAATTTAATAGCATACATCAATTATAGAATAGTTGAAAATCAAATCCTTAAGTTGAAAATCAAATCCAATTTCTTGTATCGTAGCGTAATTAATCCTTCACTAATTTTACCATCTGTTCATTAAGCCTTGTGATGTTTCCTTTATGGATTAGATAACCCTCAATATCCTTCCTCCAAGTAGTACTAATTTTCCAAATTGATTTGGTAATATAAGGTTTAGCTCTCTAAATAAAGTCACGCCATTAACCTTAAGGGTTTGACAAGATGGCCAGGTACCCCCCCTAAGGAAATTAGGTTCAATGGCTGCAGAGCTTGTTGAACACTTAAGGTTCAACAAGTTGGACCTGACTATTGCCCTTCATTATAATTACTGATACTCTTTTCCCATTCAGGATCACAATAAAATCCAGTACTATAATTTGGATCATTTCTATTCAATCTGGTGGTGTTGTATTATGTTTCACTGTAAAAATATAGGAGGCAGAGTTCTATTCATGGATTCACGGGGTATTCTGACAGCTATTGTCTTAAACAGGTTTTTGGACGAGTTGGAGGATTCTGGCCACGATTACAAGGCTTACAATATCTCATGCAGTTCAGCCATTCTCTTCGAGTTACTTTAATCCTCATGCTAAGTATTATTTTAGTTGGTAAGCACTTCATCTCTTCTTCTTGAACTTGTAAAAAATTTCATTACAAAAGACCTATTGTAAAGGGAATTTTGCACTTCAGACTTGAAAGTGTCATTTTTTAGAGCAGAGGACCTATAGTTTTACCTTTGTTGGCAGAAGGCAGCTCCGAGCCAAATTACTACCAAAATGTCCCAAAATGTGATAGGGAGGGAACTGATGCATTTGAGTGGCTTGTGTAAATTACTAGAAAAATCTATACTAGACATTAGAAGGAAGACAAAGGAGCCGCTCGTATCCCGGACACGAAGTACGCTTTGGTCCAATATCATCTGAAAATGAAGGGTCCACAATATACATAGCAGACGATGCATTATAAAATATTATGTTTTAAGAGAGGGGGGGAGGAGGGGAGAGTAGTGGTGGGGGAAACTGTATAGTAGAGAGAGGGGGAAGTGAGCAAGAAAAAGAGAGAGAATATTGGCGGGCATTTTGGTCATTTGGCGGTGGCTTGGTATGGAACCGGCCTTTGTTACAAAGGTGAAACTATGGGTCAACTGCCACAAAAGGGGAATCTCTGAGGTCCAAAAGTGAAAATTTTCCTATTATAAATGAGACTTCGTTTAAGTATATGTTGATGCAATCTACATCTTACTTCTAATAATTTTCTCCAACCAAAACTTCTTCCCCTTATTATAGATAATAAGGCTGTGTATGGCATTGCTCTTTAGAAGAGTAGGAAAGAGCAGCTGCTGCTTCTTTTGTGTGGCAAATGAATAGGGGGAGGGAGAGAAGGATTGGAGGAAGAGAAAGAGGAGGCTCTTTGAAAATGAAAACATCCCTCTTTAAAGAGCATGAAAATCACGCTCTTTTAAAAGTGGTGTTTTTCTTTTAGTAACCTCCCTTTTATCTTCTTTAAATCCTTCTCTCTCATCCCCATTCTTTGATATTAGCAAGAGCTGCTTCTGCTCTTTTCACTTTCCCAAAGAGCAATGACTAGCATAACCTAAATTACCTAGAATAGATAATGACCCAATCACCAGCCCATGGCATGGAAGTCATGTGCTACCATGACTTGAGATTCATGGATCTCCGTGCTCTATACGTCTGCATTACAAGGTCCATGAATCAAGTTTCTAATCCTTTATTAACTATGATTTGGATTCATCTATGTATTCAACACACTATAGATGTATATATTTGTTTTATAATAACCTCTTTGATAATTTCATATCAGGCCGTGATGAAAGCTATTTCTTTGCGAAGAATGAAAGAGAAAAGTAAAGTTGGATGCCACCTAAAACCGTAGAAACTTGTTATATAGATCTTTCTTACGAAGAGCGTGCGATATGAGGAAATGGAATCAGAAGCAAAGAATGCAGTTCGGGAGTACATCCGTGTCGACAGTGTAATGCACAACTATACAAGTGTACTTCATATTATTCTAAGACTTCGTCAAATCTGTAATGATGTCGCATTGTGCCCTTCAAATATTAGATCACTGCCTCAGCCCATTAATCTCGAAGGTATGATGCTTATTACTCTTATTTTCAACTTTCACTACTTAGTAGCTATTTTGTTTTCACCTTTTTTGGATTAACTATAGTGAGTTAGGTACACCTTCACGGATATTTTGTTGTCAGAAGAACCTTTTTTAGTTTGTGCATTTGTTTGAATCTTCTACTCTAGCCATATACGAAACCAGCCTCTAATACCCTTAAGTCTGTCTATATAATGATGTGACATGAGATGATTTTTCATTTATATTATTGATGGTATTATATTGAATAAGATGCAAGAAAATCCATTCAAAAGCACTCTGGACTTCAGCCTTATTCTTCATCCACTAAAGCGTATTAACTAATTAACCTACCATGGTTAATGATCGAAGAACAAACTAAGTTTGCTAGACTCCCCACACAAAGCACCCTCACTTATTTCGTTTTCATTTCAATAGGACCGGTAAAGGTGTCTAATCATTTACGAAATAGGTTGGCAATTAGAAAAGGAGCTTCTTGGCTATATTGCCATCAAAGTTCAACTTAAGGAAATTGGTGGTAGGGCCTGACATCCATATTGAGAAGGTTTAGGAGAAGAAGCACTCTCTCAAGAATTGGGACGACCTATGACTCACGTGGTTTGAAGAAACACAATCTCTTCCTAGATTAAATATTTTGAACCCTCGATTATTATTATTATTATTGATGGATGGTCTATATCATGTTTAGCCAAAGGAAAATTTTGGTTTGGCCAAAAGGTATGCTACATGGCCTAAAGGGAACTGTTGTACTCCCCATAATTCTCTTCTTCTAATAATAATTATTCAAAATTTATTAGAGGTAAGTATGCCATCTCAAAGTACGCCTCCTCTTTTTTACTATTCTAAATTCACACCTTCTCTATGCATATGTGCATAGCATGTGCCACCCACCATAAAAGGTAATGGAGCTGGTGAGAGATAATATTTGGTGTTGGTTGAGGATGAACATATGCCACAGATGGTGTAGTTTTAGTGACCATTTTATTCCCGATTTCATTTTTGTTGCTCATTTAATTAGGGCCTTAACATATATGTATATTGCGATAAACGTGTTCTAAGCACCTTCTTAGCTTTACTTTTTTGCCAACTTTCCTGTTCTATCTGAAACTGGGGACACTACGTCAAAATCAGGGGAAAACCACTGTAGCAGTATAAGAATAAATCACTGCTTAAAATAGTGGCGTAATATTCCACGACTTAAAACAGTGGTATAACTTATAAAACAGTAGTTTTACAAGTTAAAATCCTGTCACGTGCAACTCTATGCTCTCGTTACGTGCAACTCTATCGGGCACCACAAATTCCAAAACTCCTCTCGTTGGTCTTTTTATATCTCTAACAAAATCGCCGTCTCTTTTATTAGAAACCTCTTTTGAAACCCTAGGCTCTCTCCTCTTCCTCTCTCTCGACAAACCCTAGGTTTATGCTCTTCTTCAGCAAATCAATCCAGTTTCCATCGACAATTTCTTCTCCCCTCCTCTACTCGATGGTTTCTTCTCTGAGAAGGTTTTGATCGGTGCTCAAATTAGCTGGCTACATTTCTTCTCTCAATCTGGTTTGTACTTCTAACAATCTCATTGAAAAATAGCTGGCTTCTTCTCTCAATTTGGTCAGATCAACGCTGGCGACGACAAGAAGCTTCAAGATGCAGGGATCTACACCTGCAATGGGATGAGCTGATGATGCAAACGAAGAAAGTAGGGAAATCTAAAATCTTATATCTATAGATCTAGGGGCGATTCTCGAGATTTTGATCCAATTTTTTCTTTTATTTGTGTAGAAATTGACTGGTATAAAAGGATTATCAAAGAAACTATGATAAGCAATATAGATCTGTAGCTGTCATTGCCGTTGGTTCGCTCATCACCGCTTCTTCAATGGCTTTGCCTCTCGCTACGCTCTCTTTTCTGCTTCTCGGAACGAGGTAATTTTTCTCTTTTCTTTCGCTGTATTGGGGGTTTAATTCGAAGATATTGAAATTTCTGTTTTTTCTCTGTGTTTTTATCCCATTGGAATGATTTTTAAATGAAATCTGATGTTTCCTACGGTTTTTGTGGTAAAAGACACGGATTTGGATCCTTTATATTTCTTGCGACGATTTTTATTTGTTTCTGAATATTCGATTTCGGATTTGTTTTTTGTAGTATTTGATCGATTTTTATTTTTTTTTGTTGCAATATTGGCGGTTAATTCGAATATCTCTTTGTTATTCATTAGGAATTTGATCTTGGATGATCATATGGTTTTCATAAGATTCGAATTTAATTGAAATCTTATCTTTTTACGGTTTTGTGATAAAAAAATATGGATTTTGATCCTTTTATATTGTTTTTTACACATTTATCCTGTTTTTGAATATTCGATTTCGGATTTTTTTTTGGGGGTGTAGTTTTGTTCAATTTAGTGTCTTTTTTTAAATAGCTTCTATAATCCTTTAGCTTTTTTTTACTTTCAGTCTCATGATCTCATTATGCCCAAGATTAATTAGGCGAAAACAATCTTCATCCTCTAATTCAAAACGATCAATTGTTTAAAGGAGGAAGAATCTTGGCTTGCAAAATAATGGTACCCTTGAATGGATAGCTACTCTTCCAGTAAACCTTTTCTAGGTCCTACACCTGCTACTCGTTTAGCGGCAATGGCCAAAGGGCTTTTCCCTTTTTCAAACTTGTGCTTGTTTCAGGTGTTATACTATACTCACAAACACCAGGGTTGGTGTGAGTGAGTTTGTTATATATATATATATATATATATATATATATATATATATATATATATATATATATATATATGGTTCTGCATTCACTCTATGGTCTACGATTTATTCTAAAAGGGTTAAAGAAAATATAAAGCAGAGGATTAATCAAATTTTATTATATCCATTTAGTCAGGAATATGTGTAGGTTGGTGTTAGTGATGCTATTGATTTATAGGCCGGGAAGAGTAACTGTAAAACTTGCTTGTTATCATAATCGAACAAATTTTCCTTAGGACACTTGTTTACTTATTTTATTTGAAATGCGTAGGTTCAAGAAGAATGTGTCAAAAATCAAAATTCCTTTCTCTGGAACTGCATTTGGTTTAATCTGTTTTTATCCTTTGTCTAATATATGTCATCTATATACGTAATACTTTGCCTGTGTTAGATTGCTTTCTTGTTAGTTCTTTTAAAATGGCAATTAGGCACAAGTAAACTGAAGAGGTGCATCATGTCATCATGTAATACTTAAATAAATTTCATTTTTAAACAAAATGCTTTATTTTTAAACATGGCATATGCTATGGGTTATGGAACCACATTTAACCTGTAGCTTTTAAATCCGTAAATGTGGGATCTTAATACCTGGAAGTGCTCCCTCTGTTGCAGAATGAAATAGTCTTGAAGGCTTGTGCTGATCCAGCCCCTTCGAATGCATCAACAAGTGCGGCTAGAAACACTGAGAAAGATGTCAATAGTGCTAGATAAGCCTTGAGGATCCAGTTATTGTTTCCAAGCTTCTTGATATTATAAAATTTCTTTCTCGTTTATTTGAAATGGCTCAGAATTCATTAACATCAATTTTCTCATTGGAACTAAAAACATCAATTTGGCACCATTGTTTTAGCATGGAATGAGATACTTCCTGCTAATTGTGCACTGGCTCTCTTAGGAGTCTTTCTTGTTATCACCCTCTGTTTTTGGTTTTTCTTACAATTAATTTTGAATGCTAATTAATTGGAACCATCACTTTTTTATATATATCTGTGCTATATATTTGGCTATTTGTTGATTTTGAGGTTTACCAACAAGCACATGATGCTCAGTCTTTTTATTATATCATATGGACTCCACTAACATCAATGATCATATAAACCCAACACTGGAGTCATCAGACCGTATGTGGTCCTTTTTTTGTAAGTATGCTAAAAGTTTGTATTGACTTTTCTATGTGTGCTCTTTATGAAACTAACATCCCTTTGATTCTACTTATGTTGCTACATTAGCAGTAGTTGCCTTCAGGACTAAAGTCTTCCATCCAAACATAAACAACAATGGGAGTATCTGCTTAGACATACTTAAAGAGTGGTGGAGTCCTCTTCACTCATCATTTCAAAAGGTACTTTTTGGAACTTAGGCCACTGTTACAGAGGGGTGCAGTTGGGTTGGGTCGATCCGACTTGCAACGGGGTGGGCTTGGGTTCAGAATTCTGAATGTGAGCCACTTCCTAGCCAGGATCTTTTTTGTAAAAAACTGCCTCCTTTTTGTTCTTTCTTATAGAGAAAATAAATTTTGTCGTTTTCCTTCATTTTATTCAACTAAAATCAGACCTGGCGTTCCTCCGTTTTAATTTTAAAACTCCATGAAATAAACCAGCTTTGTAATAGCAATGCACTCAGACCTTGGTTTTCGGCCACAATAGCTGAAAGATTTCTGTTGATAAGCTGATTTTGTAATAGCTAAATAAAATCCATATGTATAATACTAATGTTTGCAGGTTTGCACTCTATTCCGATCTACCTACATTACTGTGATTACTGTAGAATGGATTTCATTTCATAGTGGCTACACATGTGTTTAGTGCCATCAATTTTTTTTTAAAAGTTTTTTGTTTAATATTCCTTTTCGTGTTTATTTTTGACACTTTAACCAGTAGGATACAAAATTGATATGTATAATGAATGGGTCAACTCAGTGATCACTATTAATGAAATGGCTATGATAGAGACAATTTTAGATGTTTGGTCATGCATCCTCTAGCAAATAATTAAAATAATAAGAACCTCTACATTTAACAATGTGATAAATTTGTTCCGATCAGTAATACTATGGGAAATAAGTCTGTTTGTTTATTCTCCTTGCAATTCATCTAAAAGTCTTGAAGTAGCTAAATCTGCTAGTTGCTTTAAGTTCTGAATCTCCAGTTGGCTGTATCTACTGGTTATGAAGTAGTTAATTGGAGGGTTTTTAAGAATCCATACTTTTTTCTTAAGCTAGATTTCATGGGGATTCCATATGAAGTTAGATTTGACTAGAAGTAGAACAGTGTAGGCTTACAAAATCTGTTGCTGTTATTTTACTATCGTGTGTTATTTGTTTCCATGTTAATAAAATGTTGTTTCCTGTAATTCTCAGCTGAATAGTAGATTAATTTTACCAACATAATATCTGCATCGAATAAGTTGCCTACTCGACTGTCTTCCTGCAACTGTCTTTAATTAATATTCAACTTCCAATTTCAATTTCCTCATGCAAAAATTTAAAGTTCAATCAAGTCTGTCCTTCCACCCTTTATAAACTGAGGAAAATATTTTTTCAGTGCTAAGTCATCTGCCGACCTCCACCGGCAGATAGCTTTTATAGAGTATTTATGTTTTTTTTTGTTTTTTTTTATTTCATTTATTTTTTTGGTGATTTTGGGTAAAAGTGGAGAAGTTCTGTTTCTCTCCATTTGTATTTAGTTTTCATAATTTTGAATTTGACTTTTTCTTAGAATTGTTGAAAGACATTTCTTCAATTTTCTTGAATTCCATCCTGTAAGTAACTATGATTGCTAATTTTGTTTCCCTTTTTGGTGGCCTCCCCCCAAAAAAAAAAAAAAAAAAAAAAAAAGCAGAACTGGTTCTGTTCCTGTTGTTGGGTGGCCTCCAATCCGTTCTTTCAGGAAGAATCTAGCAAGCAGCTCTTCATCAAAACCAGCTCCTGAATCACAAAGCAAGGTTACCCATAAATCCGAAAACTGTAAAAAAGGTTTGTTTGTAAAGATTAATATGGATGGAGTTCCCATTGGGAGAAAAGTAGATCTCAAGGCTTATGACAGCTATGAAAAACTCTCTTCTGTAGTAGATGAACTTTTCAGAGACCTTCTTGCAGGTTATTATCCTAATTTCTCTCATTTATATATATATATATATATATATATATATATATATATCAAATAAACACTAAAACTTAGATGGGTCTTCTTATTTCCGTTCACTTCTTTTTTATTTTTTACTTTCATTTCTTGGGGGCCTTCTCAATGATATTCTTTTGCATGGCATATATGGTACAAAATTTCAAGAACAGTCGGCCTTTTTTTTTTTTTTTTTTTTAAATTAAATTTTTTATTATTATTAATGTAATTGATGAAGGTAGTTCCAATTTGAGATTTTTATTATTGCTTGTATAGCTCAAAGAGATTCCTCTGCTGTTGGAAGTTAGAACAAAGCAGCAGAAATGGTGGCAGTTACAGGTTTATTGGATGGGAGTGGGGAATACACTTTGGTTTATGAAGATAATGAAGGGGATAGGATGTTGGTTGGTGATGTTCCATGGGGGTGAGCAATTTTTTATTTACTTATTTTTATCCTTGTTTTATTTACTTATAAAAATGAAGATTGTTGTTTTTTCATGTTCCCTGTTACTTCAATTACGTACTTATGCACTCAGACAAGTAAAGGCTTACTGTGTTCCCTTACGGAACAATTGCATAGTGCCCCATAGCCCGCCGCTGCACACAATAGATCCAGACCATCCATTACTATTAGATGACCCACTTTTTATATATGGCTAAAACTCACATTTTTTCAGATATTTCGAACTGTCAAACCAAGTGCCTAATTTTGGACAAGTTATGGGAAGATGGGCCTGGCCAATCGGCTGAGAATTGCCTCTATTTTTGGGATTATAATAAGCTATATCCTTTTCAGTCAATATGATTTCGTTCAAATAATCTTTGTTTTTTTGGCCTTTTTAAGAGAAGCGGGTTAGTTTTTCTGGCCATATCCTTACAGAATGTCCATTGGGAGCCCAACCATGTAGTTGGCTATTTGATGCAAACCTCGTATCTCTTCCAGCAATAAACAGCAACTAAGAGAGCCCAGGGTAACTAGAAACCAGCAACGAAAGAACTAACCCGCTTCTCCTTAATAAAACTAAAGTATACAGCAATAAAAGCTATGGAGATACTGTTTGAAAAGTCTAATATAGGCTCTCAGCTATTCATTTTGGAAAACAGCGTACTATGTTAATTGAAACATTGTAAGTACTGTTTAACATTCCTAAAATAAAGAATGTGAGATTTCTAAAATATAGCTTAAATAGAGTTTATATTAAACAATGGCCAAAATAGTAAAACTGAAATCTCAATGATTTATGCTTCACGTGACTTGATATCCACTTGATCACTTATGTCAATTGATCCAACAGTTAAGTCAATTGATCACTTATGTCACTTATGATTTATGCTTCACGTGACTTTACTCACCAACAGTAAAGTCAATTGATCCAACAGTTAGGACTTTCCGGTTGATGCAATTTTTGTGCTACTTACCATTCTAATAGGTAGCCAAGAGATTTTACAGGCTAAATCTATCATCATTTGTGCTAATCGTATGGTATTCAAAGTTGGCGTCATTTACTAAATGACATATAAGTGTGTGAGGGTACCTTATAAGTGATGTCTATATTTCTTAATTTACAAACATAATCTCTTGTATTTCTTGCCATTTTTTGTGTAGATTTAGTGGGCATGGAGAAGCATTTTCGGAGTGTGGCAACAATGGCGGTCTAAGTAGATAGGTTTTAGGAAATTTTCAGTATGACTTTCACACATATCTTGCTTGGGACACACAAGACTGGCCCAAATCATCAGATATTGAACAATGTCTAAGTAGATTAGACTGGAAAATAATCATAAATCGCCTTGTCTTGTCTATTTGGGGTCGGCTTTGCAAGTCCTATTTCCCTGTCATTTCTGTTTAGTGCTTGACTATTTTTATTTTTACGGATTATACGTTAACAAAATTAAAATGTAATACCAAACTAAATTCCTAATATATTTGTTAATATTTGATTTTGTATTTTGGAGGCTCCTTTCCCTGATTAGATTGTGTATATGAAGCAGCAACGACGTTATTAGATGCTCCAAGTTAATCAAGCTACAAAAGAAAGCACAGCAATGTTTCCGTGGGTTTACCGTAATAAATTGGGCTGGATCGTCAAGACTAGATGAGCCAAGGACAATTTCCCTCCTGAGTTTTGTTGTGAGCTTGTGAGCAACCCGTAGCTGATAAAATCATTTGTAAGAAACACAAACAAAAAAAATGGCAATCAACAATAAACAGGTAAAGCATGTCAGGAAACTAGAGAAGAAGCCTACCTCTGAACGAGTAGCTCCGCCAACGCGAATCTGAAAATACGCTGGCCCATCTTTTGAAATCGCTGGATGCATGTCTCAGTATCGAATCACTATAATACCCAGTGGGATCGCAGTTAGTAGAAGAGAATCCATAAATTAAATTGTTCGAACTGATTTATACAAGCAAGCAATGAGATTATATCAATCCTTCATTATATAGCTGAGGTATGCCTTGTTAAAAACTCGGATCTTTTAAGCTAATTCAACACAGATTGGGACTCAGGTTAAGGGGAATCAGATTTTTTAAGCTATACTTTGTAAGTACTGCGACATTAGAAATGAAGGCAAATTTCTGTTTTTGGTAGTTGATTATCCATTTGTTGTTTGGACTATTTCAGGATCTTTATTGGGTTGATAGTGGTGATCTAGTGGCAATTGCTAGTGATACATCATTCTACATCCTACAGTACAATGTTAGAATGCTGACCAATTATGCTTTCTATCTTCATATCATTCTGAATGAATTTTGCATAGCTTTTATTAGTTGTGTTTATAACAGGGGTGCATAATTTAGAAAATTATATAGACAGCGGAGAAAGCCAGTGGATGAGGAGGGTGTTCAGGATACATTTCAGCTTCTCCCATGCCTAGTAGAGAAGGTTTGTTTCTGATAACTTTTGGAATGACGCGATTTATGGAGTATATTGAATTACCTTTGACAAGCAAAATTGTGTGCGTGTCTCTCTCTCTCTCTCTCTCTCTCTCTCTCTCTCTCTCTATATATATATATATATATATATATATATATATATATGTATGGAAAAGCAAAGTGTGCAGGGCATGCCGAGTGTGCCCCAAGGTTCCATGTGGAGCAAGGTTATGTTGTTTAGATTATCTTCATTTTTTATTTCCTTTTCCAAACTTCATCTCCACGTCTTAAATTTTTTTTTTTTTTTAATTTTCTAAAATTGTCTATACAAATATACAATGCACCCGAGCTTCCAAAATTTTCTAACAGTGTCAGCATGAGCAAGAGGTGTAGACTAGTGTGTTTAATTGGACAATAAGTGTGTGGTGTGAAGTGACTGTGTGAGATTTATTAAGTGGGATTTCCTTTCCATAGATTCTTTTGGCCACCATTGTTACCTTAATTCTCTCGGTTTATAACTGAGTCTTTATAAGCAAATTCTTCGCCATCTAATTTGATGTACCTTCATTATATTTGAAAATTGTGTTAATAGAGAACTTTTTCCAATATTATGTCTCTAGCACTTTATAGCTCACTTCTTTGTTATCATTTATAAATTATCGTAAAATTTTATTCTAATGTTAGCATCTGGCACTATTTTTAGCTTCTCTTTCTTTGTGAAGTGACTCATGGTCCCCACTTGCTAATGCAATTTGTTTATTTTCATGTTATGCCTAGGTGTGGTTCATGGGTGAGTACTCCCACATCTCAATAGACTTTGATGATGTAAGGGTTCTTTTCAATTATATTGATATTTGTGTTTTAGCACTAGATATCGAGCAGAACAACCATGCCATTTTTGTGTAGTTTAAATGCAGGCAGAACAACCATGCTTTTGCATGTAATGTGTTCTCTGAGTTGGATTCAATATCGTAAGGTAACTAAAGGAAATGTTACAATAAAGTTGTGGGATCTTGGAGGTCAACCCAATTTGAGCATGTGGGAGCATTATTGTCGTGCGGTCATCAAATAGCTTTATAAAATAAACTCTTTAAGCAGTTACGAGCATGTGGCATAGGTCCCTTTTTGTAGTGAGAAGTCATCAATATCTCAATTTAATTGCTTAATATCATAAATATTTAATTACGTTCTCCTTTTGATTTCAGGCAAAACTTTTCGATTTGAAGCCCACCTCAAACGGATCACTAGGGGACGGGGATATTTGGCAGGAGAGGCTAAGCATATATATATTTTTTTAATTATGAAATTAGGTCATGGGGTCCTTAGATTGTTAACTCTTTTTTTTTTTTTGGAATAAAAGGATTGAGCATGTAAAGTTTAAAATATTTGGTTGATTTGAAAGGTTGGATCATAGGTTGAAATACAATATTTTGTTTGAATAAAAGAATTTGGCATCTATTTTATTTATGGATGTGCTTGAATATGAGATTAATAGCTTTTTTTCTTTATATAATTTTTTTTAAAGCATTAAAAATTATATTAAAAAAAAGTATTACAAAAAGCATAAAAAATATTGCATTAAAAAAAGCATAAAAAAAATATTATTTTAAAAAAATTTGCATAAAAAATTGTCGACGTAATTTTTTTTTTAAAAAAATTTTGTATAAAAACCCTTTTAGCGTTGTAAAAAAAGGAGTGGTTTTATTTTACCACTATACAAGGCAGTGGTTTATGAACTTCATAAACCACTGTCTTGTATAGTGGTAAAATAAAACCACTCCTTTTTTTACAACGATAACTAAAAACCAAAAAAACCACAGGGTAGTTTTTGAAAAAACCCTGGTTTTTTGGGCTTTTTCACGTAGTGGGAGGTTTGTTTCTTGTTTTACTTCTTCCCCTAAAGCTTATGTTTCTCTTATAATGTATTGACACCAAGTTGCTTTCCATTTGTCCCTTTTATTTGGCATTATAGAAGGGATTCGAGTGCTTAATACCAACTCATTTCATTCTAGCTACACAATCATATTCTAGTTTCCATAATTTTGGTGCCAATTTATTTCCTGATGCATTCTTTTATCTTTTCTTTTTTAATTTTCTTTTTTAATAACCTGGGTCTCGGGGCCTTTTAGAACCTGACTAATCCGAGCGCGTGCATGCCCTAAGTTAGCATGGGATAAATATTCCAGGATGGCCTCAAGGGGTATTCAAACTCGGGTATCCCGCTTCGAGGTGGTACACGGCTATCATGCCAAAGCCCTTGAGGTTGATGTATGACTTCTTTTTCATGTGTACCGTGCTACGTCTCGCTTTCGGTTGCCTCTTTTGTAATTTATCAGATTTGAAAAACCATCATTGTGCGGATGTATCGAATAACCCGCATTCTTTGAAAAGATGGTCTCTACACTACTAGATGGAGATGATTTTGATTGCCCCATTTGCCTCTCTCCACCGGTGAAGCCGCCATCACTTGTTGTGCTCACATCTTACGCCAATCCACGCATTTTAAGAGCCATTGAAAAGCTCGGTCCCCAATGCCCCATGTGTCGCGGCCACCTATCCGGATCGGATATCTACTCATCCCACCACGAACCTCCCTCGATGATAATCTCCTCTTCTCGAGAGAACCAACTCTCCAAGGTTTACGCCTTCTTTGGCTATTAGCAACTGTCGAGGATGAAGATGCTTCTACAAAGTCGATTGTATTCTCACAATTCACAAAGATCTTGATATTGCTCCAAAAGCCCCTTAGGCGGTGGTTTCAAGATCTTCTTTAGACGATTCAATGAAACCTGAGAGGAGAGCCAAGGTGATCAGCGAATTTGGAGGCGGCACAGGATCCCCTAGCAGTTCTATTGGCCCGTCTTAAGGCTGCGGTCACTCTTAGAGCCATGGTGGAACTTCGGCGGTGGAAGAACAAGCCATAGATCGAGTACAGCTTGGCCAGAGGAAGGAAGTTATGGTGGTGAGGATGATAGTAAGGAATACCATTGAAGAGAGGTGTTACAATTGCGGGAGAAGAAGAAAATGTTGGCAAGTGCCGACTTTGGAAAGAAAAGTGCCAAGGCCCAAAAAGAGATTCGCATTGGAGAGCTTCAAACTCTCATGGCTTTGTGAAATATTCCTTTGTATCCAGACATTGTGTATACATAATTGTATAAAGATAACTAACAAATTACAGTTAAAATAGTAATATCAAGTTTTCTTTTTGCTAAAGATAACTAACTATAATTCATGAGAACAGATTAAGTACATTAGTAAAAGGAGAGAAGTAAACTCAAAACTGTGAACACACAAAGGGTCAACGTTTGACCAACATTGGATATTAGGACTCCAGGCCTTAAGCTCTAGTTGGTAGGAATTTAGAACATATGGAATGGATAAGCAGTTCCATATGGAATAGAGGGTTTGTTAGCAGCACTATGTGAATCTCAAGGTCCAGCACTTTTTAGTCACAGCATCCTCTGAAAATTGACTTTCACCGTTTCAGAGCAGGCCAAATAGATTGTTTGGCCTTAAAATATGTGAAGATCCTATTTTTTCACAAGATTCTTACCTACTAATAAGCATTTCTGAAATGGAGTAAGACTATGAAAAGTGTTCCCTTTTGGCAGTTTATTTTTCGGTGGCCTTTTTATCAATTCTATTGTCTGCAAAGCTTGCACGAACTGTCTTAAGTGCAAATTGAGCGCATCACATGAATTTAGCAGAAGGTTTTGACAGGATGTCTTCTTGTAGGTTGACATGATTGTAGTGACAGATGGAAGTAGAATTTTGGGACTTGGAGATCTTGGGGTTCAGGGTATTGGCATTGCGATTGGGAAGCTGGACTTATATGTTCTTCTTCATGGGATAAATCCTCGGAGGTAAATTCATTCTTTCCTTTTCTATGGAGATGTATGTACGTGAAGTATTTAGAAAGCGATTTATGTTAATTTGCCTTTGGCGTAGAGTTACGCAATAGCCTTACATTCATGTTTTATAAAGGTTTCTTTGGACAATTTCGGACCAATACGTCTATCTGCCTTATTAAAACCAGTTTATACATTTGTTTTACTCATCTATGAAATAACCATCGGAATATCTTACAAAAGCATGGAATTGGATTGATTTCCAATAATATGCCATTGAACTTTGTATATGACACATGCAATGGTTTTAATCTCTTGAAAGATTGTCAATTTTTATATCCAGTTCCTGGATCATCGCTCTAATAGATTCATTATTCCCTATTACTGTTGTCATCTTGCTTTAGATAAATGTGACCAATGGATATTGTTTTTATTTGTTTTTTTAATATTGTTGATTTTCTGTCACCAGTCTCCTTATCACAGTGGATTTCAAGTTTCAACCGTTGAATTTATAATATTTTTTTTCCACCGTAGGTACTTCCTGTGATGATTGATGTTGGAACTAACAATGAAAAGCTTCTTAAAGATCCACTCTGTAAGAAATCTTACAGTTACCTTGCATATATGGAGTTCTCAATAATGACTTAATATTATAACTCTGCACAATGTACTGATTAAACATTATGGAACCGCAAGGAAGTCCTATGGTCTAATATAAAGAGGAAACTACAATTACCCTGCTACCTACATAACATATTGTTTCCATGAGATCATCCAATTATTTTACATTTGGTATCTTTAGTTACAAAATCCAATGTTATGTTCCCTTCACTATGTTTTCCTTTACCAACAGTAAAAATGTCTGCAAATGAGGTTTAAAAATAATGATAAATTAAATAATAAAATAAGATAAAAGCTCAGAAACATTTAAAAAGTTAATACTTACTAGTACATCCTAGATTATTAGGACAATGCTATAAACTTGTAATTCTGTCCACAAGGTTTGCAACCAACTATTTAATGGCAAAGATACATGATGTCTTGAGAATCCTAAGGCTCTAGAAGGGTAGTTAAGGAATTAAGTTAACTATACAAATTGAGAACGATATATAAAACAGTCACCATCTAGTACATTTTCTCTGATCAGGTTTTTTTCTTAGGGTTTCATTACATATCACGATTATTCATGTTTTGTAAGAAGGAATGGATGGGCTATTGCTCTCCATATTGTCGTAGTCAGATATACAAATTCAATATTTCTCTTGTCCAAACGATATTTTTTTCCCCTTTTTTTTAATAGGTAAAAGATGTCCAAGTTTTGTGTTTTATATGCCTCCTATTTGAGTTAGGGTTCAATTTGATGGGGCCCCTTATTAATGAGACTAGGCCAGACGAGGTATCCTCTTAATGAGGATTACCTAAAATTTTCCCCATTTTCTAATTGTTTTGCAACATTTTCGCAATTAAATTTGGTGTTTGATTCGTTCGTATCTAGCTCAAATATAAATGCTATATAACGTCACTTTACCTTTTCGATGGGCATCTTTATATATCACATGGTCTAAATCTTGTTTGAATTGGTATATACTGTTTTAATGATTTTTTTCGTTTAAAAATCTGAAATAGGATTGATAATATATTTTATTTATGTTTGCCCATTGTATGGGGCATAAAAAGGGTCAATTTGACTTTGTTGCTTTATGCATCTCGTTATCAATTTTTGTTTCTTTCTTTTAAAGCGAGATGAGGGGCACTGCATAGCTTAAAAAATCCCGTTGGTGACTTGGAAATGTGTAGGCCAGCATATTTTTATGTACTCAATGTGAAAATTGTCATATGTGAGATTTTTGAACAATTTTTTTTGCCTTATATGTACCTCTTTATTTTTCTTTAATTGGTTATTGAAGGGAGGTGAATAAAAAATGATCGCAAAGAACAGAGGCTACAATTGAAAAGGTAGTAAAAAAAGATGCAATCTGTGAGCATGTGGTTCTTGTGTCATTATACGTGACCTTTGAAACATCGGTATCTAAGTTGCATCAATTTGTTGATTCTGGTGTTCTAAGATGCTTGCATGCTTAATTTATCATATTGACATGAGCTTTTTGCAGGATGATCACTCGACATGTTTATCCCAAAACCAGTGAGAAATGAGGCCCATACTTGTCTCACGGGTATGAAAGGAAAAGGTGTTCTATAGTTTCTTCCTCTTCTCCACAAACACGCAAGTCTTTGATACCATTTTGTAGTGAGAAGTCATCAATATCTCAATTTAATTGCTTAATGTCATAAATATTTAATTACGTTCTCCTTTTGATTTCAGGCAAAACTTTTCGATTTGAAGCCCACCTCAAACGGATCACTAGGGGACGGGGATATTTGGCAGGAGAGGCGAAGCATATATATATATTTTTAATTATGAAACTAGGTCATGGGATCCTTAGATTGTTAACTCTTTTTTTTTTTTGGAATAAAAGGATTGAGCATGTAAAGTTTAAAATATTTGATTGATTTGAAAGGTTGGATCATAGGTTGAAATGCAATATTTTGTTTGAATAAAAGAATTTGACATTTATTTTATTTATGGATGTGCTTGAATATGAGATTAATAGCTTTTTTTCTTTATATAATTTTTTTTAAAGCATTAAAAATTACATTAAAAAAAAGTATTACAAAAAGCATAAAAAATATTGCATTAAAAAAAAGCATAAAAAAAATATTATTTTAAAAAAATTTGCATAAAAAATTGTCGACGTAATTTTTTTTTAAAAAAAAATTTGTATAAAAAAGCCACTGCCCTAAACAGTTGTAAAAAAAGGAGTGGCTTTATTTTACCACTATACAAGACAGTGGTTTATGAACTTCATAAACCCTTTGTCTTGTATAATCAAAACTCACTCCTTTTTACAATTGTTTAGATGGTTTTGAAAAAACCAACTCAAAGACAGTAGTTTTTTGAAAAAACCACTATTTAAGGCAGTGGTTTTTTGGGCTTTTTCACGTAGTGCACAACAACCATAAAATAAGATCTCATATTTTAATCCTAGATTTATATTATTAAAAGTACATCCCTCGGATGGGGATCATTAGATCCCCATCCCTATGAATTTAGCCACACATGTTGTAATTAAATGACATAAATAAATAAGGAAGGAAAAATAACATTAATTTAATGAATTAAAAATACTTCAAATTTCAATAGAAATTACTTTGATCCAAAAGTACGATGATCTTCAGAAACGAAATTAATGCAGAAATCACTTGAACAAAAATAATAAACTGAAGGAATGAATACTGGAAATTAAAGGAACAAAGCTCTCAAAAGGAAAAGGAATAATAAAAACTCTCTCTATCTCTACCTCTATTCTAAAAAAATAAAACACTTCTAAACTAAAATTTCCTAAACTAAAATTCTCCTTTTTCACAACTCGTAGCATCCCTTTTATAAGGTCGGCCAACCCTAATCCCTAATACCTCAATCGATTGAGACTTAAATCTCAATCGATTGACTCTTAAGTAGGAAAAAAGTTGTCCTCTCATGTCAATCGATTGAGACCTAATTCTCAATCGATTGAGGTCTAAAAGCTATTTCCGTGAACTCCCGCCAAACTTTGCATCAGACACTGCCTCAGTATTTTAGCCATAACGTTCTATCTCGAACTCGGATTGAGGCGATTCTTACGGCGTTGGAAAGCGGACGACGAGCTCTACAGCGTTTGTGTTTTAGCAATTTCCTGAATCTGACGTCGTGAAGGTCAAAATGGAGCTGCAAGTAGCACTAAGTTTCCGATGACCCAAAGTTGCAGTGTTTTGACATTATTTTCGGAATTCTTGGGCTGTTTTCTGCACTTAGATTATATTTACCTGAAACACTTCAAATCTAGTAATTCTCATCAGATAGCCTTCATCGGATAGCTAAATGTAGGTATTTAGGGGCGAAATATCCTCATATTTCGCTACTCATCAGATACCACACCGACGCACCTTTGAGTTCATTTTCGAGGACGAAAATTCTCAAGGTGGGGAGAATGTAATATCCCAAAAATTTGAACGTTAAGCAGTGACCTTGGGATCTGTGCCCGACTGGTCGTAGGTTTGATCAAGTGATGGTCAAATAGTAGACTCAAGAAGTGATGAACTAATGTGATGTTAATATGACCTAAGTGTAGTGTATAGTGTGAGTTAGTGGTCATGTACACCTATCTCTGGTGTATGCGTTTAACACACAAGCTGGAGAGAGGATATAAGGGTTTTTTATAAAACCTAGGTTGCTTTTATTTGGTTGTTGAAGAGAGAGTTAAGAAGAGAGAGAGAGTAAAGAGGAGTTATTGAGCCAAGAGTTAATGCAAATAAAGAGGGGGTCAAGCATTGATTGCCAGATTCGACGTGTGAAAGATCGTTGAAGCAAAAAGCTGGAATCCTAGCTATCAAACCCAACAAATCAATCCTTTAAGGGATTTATTGAGGTGAGTTTTGTTAGATTATGATGCCTAAAGATTTGATGAATTTAATTCAGTCAAGTATGGTTAAATGATAGATTAAAGACTTAGAAAAGAAAGAAAATAGAAAAAAATGGGATTCGGAAAGAACAGCCCAAAAAGGGGCTGAGTCTGGCCAAATCGATTAATCGATTTTGAGAATCGATTAATCAATTTTGGTCTAGAAGTTGAAAAGGCAAGGATGTCCGATTTCGATTAATCGATCTGAAAATCGATTAATCGATTTTGAAATTCGATTAATCAATTTGAAAATTGACTAATCGACTAGGTACCTCTAGTGACTAGAGAGAAAAGACTTGGGGAAATCGACTAATCGATTAATCGATTTTAGATTTCGATTAATCGATTTGGGATCGACTAATCGATTTTGCACTTTCGACTACTCGATTTGGCAATCGACCTTACCATTTTGGGGATTTCGATTAATCGATTTAGGATCGATTAATCGATTTTGGATTTTGATTAATCAATTTTGGGAATCGATTAATCGATTTAGGGTTCGATTAATCGATTTTGGGAATCGATTAATCGATTTTGGTAGTTTCACTTGACTTTTTAATTGGACCTTGAGGTTCATAGAGGGTCTAGGACCTTCTCTATTGCATCTTTAGTGATGTGCTGCATGTGTTATGATGTATAATATGTGGTACGTGTGAAAGCAAGCGTAAGGAGCCGCATGGGACCTTGATGCTTGGACCTTCAGAGACCTGAGGTAGAGAACACCTTGTACATGTACTTTAATTACAAAAGCATGTATGTAGTGATATAGAGATCAAATTAAAAATATTTTAACTATATAAATCTTTGTAAAAATGGGTGTATGTGTGTGACACCAAGAAAGTGATAAATGCATCAGTGTGATGCGAAAAACTGAGACCAAGTAAGTTAATGAAAATGAGGCATCCCCAGGAGATGAGAAAGTGATAAAAGCATCAATGTGATGCGAGTAATTTAGACATCCCAGGGATGTAAGTAAGATTGAATAACTACTGTTAAAGCCTAACTGATATAAGATAGCACATTTAGACGGTGAACAACTATATGTAAAGCACATATTATTTTTGTTATTTAAAGTTTGTTTAGGATACCCTACCGACGTGGCGGGATACCCACGACCCGGCTTCGGCGGGATATCCGTGACGCACGCAATGACCAATCCGCATAACCGCATGCAGGTTTATCCAGACATACGTAAGCACATCCCAGGGATGTTGAGATGAGATTTAAACCCACCGCCTATTGAAAAAGGGGCTTGGATAGTATTCTCAGGGAATATATATAACAACTGTCTATTTAGATTTAAGTTGAAGATTTAAGTTTTGCTTTAGGCCTGTTCAGTGTCATTCATGATAAATTAACAGTAAAGTGAAACATGCAAACTACCAGTAAATTTGAATGCAAATTTCCATCTTTTATACTGTTTTTTTAGCAAATGTATAGACACATCATGCTTAAAATATCATGAAATATATGTGAGATTTTGACTTATATGTTCAGTGTGTTGTTCCCTATTTAGCTAGGATGTAGCTCACCCTTTAGACTATACGTCGCAGGTCGAGTATTAGCAGCAGCTGAGGCTCCGGGAGACGTAGATCCGGGTGATTCGGATTATGTGCCTGGGGACGAGTTGCAGCCTCCTCCCAAGGACTTCTTCTAGGAGACTCTGCTGAGCACTTTGAGAGAGAGTTTTTGTGAGCATATTGATACGGCTTGGTATGTCAAGCCCTTCTTGAGAAGAAATATAATTATACTTCGATATTCTCTTTTGGCGAACCATCTGGGGTGACCTGGTTTTATCACCGATGGTTCGGGCCTGTTCTTTTGTCCATACATTGGCATGGAATGAGAACTGCTTTTGAGCTCTTTCATTATAGAGAATAATATATTATTAATGCATGTTTCTTTCAGTTCATACACTTTACTTGATTGGTTTTGCTTATTATACCAATGTTTCGTATAGATGCATGAGGCACGGTCAAGAAGATCGTACCGATGGCACGGGTTTCGGGGTGCCAAAATCCGGCTTGTCACAGAAATAAGGAAAATTAACTTTCCTTTTTGTGGATGTCTCTTTCAAAAACCAAAGGAAACCTATGAGGTCGGTCTCTTCTAAAATAGAAACCAAAAGAAACCAGAGACACTTAGGGCCTCTTTATTTGCAGCAACCAAACGAACTTCCACCACCCGAACATAGCCGATCAAGCCATCGACGACCGGTGACTCTAGCGACGGCCGGCGACTCCCAGTTGTCGGTAAAACCATATACCAACCTTAAAAAATTATTAACTTTTAAATTCATATAAACTTTAAACTCAATAAAAATAGATTCAAATGCTAATGACCAATTTACAGTGGCGAATTAAAGTCCAACAAAAAATAATCTAAGGTTTATCAAAACCCTTCACGATGAGAATCGGTACAATAAAGTCGATTACGAGTTTGGCTCTGATACCACTTGTAGGAAATTATTAGGATCTTCCCGCAATCAAAAGCGGAATTAAATTAAACTTTTGCATACCTTACACTGTAGTGTTTTCACACGAGGATTTAGCCTTGAGCGATCCGAGTAATAATCCAGCGATGATTTGATGGAGAATCTTTTCTTTCTTTGCACACCGTAGAGAAGATGGGTTTCCCTTGAATTCTTCTAATTCAATTGATACGTGTATTATGAGTAGAAAGAGAGACTCTACATCCCTTTAAATAAGAAAGAGAGACTCTACATCCCTTTAAATAAGTTAGAAACTTATCCATCAAGGAATCTAACGGTTAGGATTACCACACTTAAGTTAGGGTAAAATCACAACCCTTGATTTAATTAGAAACTTCTAGTTTGACCATAACTAGTGTTTCACCATCTCTCTAAGTTAACAACTTAGACTGTTTGACCTTGACCATGACATGTGACTTAAGGGCCACATAAATCCGTAAAATCCAACACTTCATTGTTTAATCAAGAACTTGTGAAAACCTACAAATGAAACTGTAAAACTTGGATGGATAGTGGTTCACATTAATGTGCATAAGGTGCTTTGATCGAAATATCGGAATAATCTTATAAGAACTATTTTCCAGTTGCATCTGCATTATAACCTGCCTCGTGGGTATCTTGAATTGTTGTCCATATATTTGTGTGTGCAATATAAATGACCCAAGTACCTAATGCAAATTTATCGTAGTTATAGCAAACAATTCTGGCCAGTTCATTACAGGGGATGAATCATTCTCATTGTCGTGCCTGCCATAGTTTTTTATTTGATTTCTTTTCTTGTTAACAAGAAAGAGTGTCGTGAAAGAGACTTCGGTGAGAAAGGGAGAGAAGTCGCTCCGGGAGAGTTTCATAGGTATAAGGTTCTTGTACCTTTCTATCTGAGTCCAATTAGGGGGTTTCAACAAGCCGGGCTTGGGTTCAGATTTTTGTGATTTTTCAACTTATCATTTGAAATGACTTGAATGAAAACCTAAGAGAAATCAGTGGCTCACTATGTTAGTGAATTTTATTTACCGATTCAAGACGTAGCTTTCAAAAGGGATAATTAGAGAAACATGCCTCAAAAACAAAGTTTTTGGTAAAAAATACCCAACTTCAAACGTTTTAGAAAAACAATGCTTTCACGGATTTTGAAACTTCAAAATACCGTGAAAGCACTGTTTTTTCTAAAAAGTTTCTATTGTTTTTCTAAAACGTTTGAAGTTGGGTATTTTTTGTTAAAAAGTTTGTTTTTGAGACATTATTTTCTAAAGTGCCCCTAGTCAAAATGCTGGTAGATGAACCATATCATATTATCTTGAAGGTTGAAGAACAACGAAAAAAGAAATAATCAAGAAAGAATTTTGGTGACTGAGGATCTTTTAGTTTGGCCAAAAAGATGCAAGAAGGATGCAGAACTCCTAACTCTAACCTAATCCGACAAATTTTTAACCAATTCCTAGGCTAACAGGACATGGAAGAGGTGCGAAAAGAACATATATAGCACAATCAGGTTCAACATTAAAAAGCTTAAAATGCTGTTAACCAAATTACTAATCATCTAATTGTCGAGAAAGAACTTACATACCATAAGGGGAAACTCTCGTTGGCCATAAAGTAGTGGTACCATTAAAGAAATAAAATAAAGATAAATTGTTGCGACAAACAATAAATAGTGGAAACACGAAAAATATGATATTTAAAGAATCAGTGGACATAGTCAAATTGAAGATTGAAAATGTAATATCCCTGATATTTTCGGCATATTTTCGTTTACCTCGGTAAGCGTGCCCGGAAAATACTGTAGGATATTTTTGGACTTTTGGTAATCTAAGTCCATGATAAGACTTTTGGCTTAAGGATTTCGCTTTAAGAGGTGTACAAGTCAGGAAATCAACGACGTACACAATAACATTGGTCTTTGTGTTTAACGCCGAATGTTTTGCAAGAATAATTGGATAAGTTGTAAATAAAATATCTAGATTTTTTATTTACAACTTTTATATTATAAGAAGAGAGAGGTTACAAGAGAAGTTATCTTCTCCCTCTCGTTAGAAATTTAAGCTCTAAGGCTTTGCCTCATTTGATCCTTGATCTAGAGAGTTTGAGAATTCCTCTCCCCATCTCAACCAATAGTTAGCCTTGTATTTGTTTTCGGATCTGTTTGAACTATTGAAAGAGAAGAGAGATGTGGAGAGTGAGCAGTTCTATATAATTTTGTTGTAGCTGAGGCAGTGACAACCTCATTTGAATGATGAACTGTTTTGGAGATTTAAGCCGTTGAACTTCGAAGATTGGTTCCGGTGCATGCTTTGGCAACTACAAGAGGTAGGCCTTTAAACATCCTTTTGTCTTTTGGATTCGATTTATGTTTAGAATGGTGTGTGGTGTTTTTAATTTTTGGATAAGAAAGCTTTGGTGGAAAAAATGGGGAAAAGAATCCGAGCATGTTAAAAGTTACAGCCAAAGTACCTGAGAAAATCGACCATCGATTTTCAAAATCGTCTGTCGGTATTGGAAATCGACTGTCGATTTGAAATCGACAGTCGAAAATGAAATTTTAATATAATGAGTTCTGAAATTCGATGGTCGATTTTAAAATCGACCATCGAATTTCAAATTCGACCATCGAATTTGAAATCGACCATCGAATTCTGTCCAGTTCTGGCTTTTTAAATTTTGATTGGATTTTTTTGTTTTATAAGCCTTTGGATTAAATTTTGGGTTGTATATTAACACTTAGGGTGTTAATATATGTAGGTTTTGGTCAAATTGGGAGTCCTTGGAGAGGATTGCTTAGACATGCCTTTGATTTTGCTTGGTTAAGGTAGGGGAACCTTGTATTTAATTTGCATCAAATTATAAGGATAAATTGTTGACTATTTCAATTAAGGGTAAATTTTTAAAGTCCTGTTGCACACAGTATAAATAAAACTCTGAACACATGGCTCAATTTGAAAAATTTGTGAACCTTGCTATAACTAAGAACCTTTGGAATCCGAACATCAGGACCTCAGTTAAATTTGAATCAGAACCTCAGTTAACTTTTGAATCAGAACTTCGAATCAGAACTTTGAAAATCAGTATAAGATATGAATAATAAGCTTGGATACGTGTTAGCATTTGCATTTGATTTTTGGTTCATACGTACGATGCCCTAGATTCCACCAACCGTGTTGACGGTAAAACTTTGGCGCAAGTTTCCCTCATAGCGTAGGGGCTTGTTGCATTTTCGAAATGGGTTCATGAACGACGATGGTCAGTAGGGTCTTCCCATCGGTCACTTAGTCCGCTCTCATGCTATAGGAAATTTGAGAGATATAATTAAGTTATAAATTTAAGACAAGAAGCATGCTGAATCAGAACATTTTGAACACTTTGAACTTACTATCAGTTTTGACTCAGAATTAGAACAGGAGATTTGCAATTGAAAGCATCTTTTGAAAAATCATATTTGATCCGATTCCATCTTTTGAAAAGCAGTACTTATAATAAACTGCAAATAGATCTGGCTTCTTCTATTGAGCTTGGCTGTTAGCTCACCCTCGAGTATACGTCACAGGTGCTGAGGCCGACATTGGGTCAGAGGATCCGGAGGGCTCCGAATATATTCCAGAGGAGGATTTGGATATACCGGTGAGGAGTTCTTCCTTGATCTTTGGATCCTTGTATTTTTGGTATTTTGCGGATATTAATTTTGGAATATTGAGCCTTAGGCTATTTTTTTTTTGATATCACTAGAGGAACCATCATCGTGAACCTCTATTTTAGGTGATTGGATTGGCCATCACCGGTGGTTCCTTTGGTTCCTCATAGTGATATATTCTTTGCTATCTAGTCTTTTGTTCCTTTTGGATTATGTTATGATGCCTCTGTTCTTTAGACCTTTGTTTATGTTGCTGCTTACATTTTTACGACATTGAGAAATCAATAAGTTGATGAAGCCTTTCCTATACCTTAGGGATTGGAAAAGTCGGGTAAATCACATTGGTATCAAAGCAAAGGCTCTAGGTTCATAGTCTTAGGACTAGGGGTTAGATTATTTCTAACAATTTATTCTTGATCAATTGTTATTTTTGTTTAACAATGAGTGATCGGCATGCCTCCACGGTTTAGAGGCGAGGCCGAGGTATAGAGGGACCTCGTGCATCGTATTGATGGGATAGGTGAGGCGTGAGGCACCTCATATGGCGGAAGGCGAGTTGCTTGGCCCTAATCTGAGCCTTTGGGAGGCCTGCTAGGCAAGACAGAGGAATGTAGATGAGGTATTGGCAGCCTTGGCTACTAATATGGCCCAATGACAGCGACCATTGATAGCAGACAGAGATGTTGGCGGCTAGACATCGGCCGGGGAGGATTCGTAGTGTTTAGGAGGATGAGACCTCCTACATTCTCAGGGCAGACGGATCCTATGGAAGCCGAGGCATGGCTGGATGAGATCGAGAAGATATTTGAAGTGTTACAGATGTCTGGATATTGAGAAAGAAATCTTTGGGCATCTTTCAAACTTTTGGGTGAGGCTAGCCGTGGTGGAAAGTCTGTTTCGAATGAGAGAGCGGGACTACCCCAATACTCCATGGACTTGGGCGAGTTCGTGGAGGCGTTCAACGATCGATTTCTTCGAGGATCGTCACGTAATCGATGGGAGGTCCAATTTATTGAATTGAACAGAATGAGATGTCGGTCTTGAGTATGGCGCAGAATTTGATAGACTTTCCGGATTTGCACCCTTACATGTGGCCCGAAGGATGAGAGCTCGAAATTTGAGAGGTTTGAGGCCGAACATTCGGAGAGGGTGTCGATGTGGGAAATGGAGGCGTATCTTTGGAGTGATGTCCAAGGCCCTCATTGCGGAGGAAGATATTCAAAAAGATTACTTGAGGCGAGAGCGAGGTAATAAAAATAGGTTTGGCCGGGGACGAGTGCTTGAGCGGTGAACAAAAAGCCGAGGTTCTCTAAACCTCCTCCCTACCCTAGTCGACCATCATATTCTAGACCGGTATTGCTTGGGACGATGGCGTCTTCCTATCGGAGACCTCGAGTATCGTCACCGGGGCGACCTTCAGCCGGAGCACTCATCTGCGAGTGGAGCTTCGTGGCTCGAGGTTGACGAA
Organism: Chloranthus sessilifolius; assembly: GCA_021018995.1. Classification (NCBI taxonomy): domain Eukaryota; kingdom Viridiplantae; phylum Streptophyta; class Magnoliopsida; order Chloranthales; family Chloranthaceae; genus Chloranthus; species Chloranthus sessilifolius. Next base: position 18,933,737 of record CM037596.1, read on the forward strand.
AGGATCAATTTGTTACTCCTGTTTCTACCACGGTGTGTGCAAGATGTAGGAAACCACATAGAATGAGAGGATTGCGGAACAGGGGATGCTTGTGTGGGCAGTTGGTCACATGATCAAGGATTATCTGTTGTTGAGAGAGGGGCCTTTTACAGTCTCTAGCAGAAGTCGGACCCTACGGTTCAAGGTGGGCTTATCACGGTGGAAGCGTCGAATAGCGTCATTCAAGTATCATTAAAGTTGAGACGTCAATTATGCATTGATTCAATTATTATTGTTTAAATCTACATTCAAGTCAATTATGTTGAACCACATAGAAATCATTGCATATAATTAACAAGAAACTTTTTAACTAAAGGTACCCTTATGATGAGTAGTCGAGATGACATGGATAAAATTGAAGCTCGAGTACTTATAGACCCTGGGTCTACACACTCGTTTATTACTCCTTCCTTCTCAGAGAAGTTGGGTATTACTCCAACCCCTTGCTTTCATTCTAGATGTCAAGATTCCTACGGGAGTTCGGTGTGCCTTGATCTGACATGTCGATCATCGTGATGATTGATGAGCACGAGAGCGTTGACCGACATGATTACGTTGAGCATGGAAGGGTTCGGCGTCATTCTTGGAATGGATTGGTTGGCGACTTATCACGCGGCGTGGGTCTTCGGAAGATAGTGACCTTGCCGCCAAGCGAAAATCCTTGGATTACGTGGAGTCAAATCCAAGGTTGCGCGTTGGTTTACCATTAAAAGTGAGCATATGATGAAGAATGGTTGCGATTGGGTATCGGCCTATTTGCAAGATTCTCTAGGAAGAAGAGCGATTTGACTCTTATCAAGGTGGTCTGCGATTATCCACGATGTCTTTCGGAGGACTTACGGATTACCACGGCCAGAGATTGAGTTCGCAATTGAGCTAGCGCCGGGTACAAAACCGTTATCTAAAGCTCCATATCGGATGGCGCCTGCTGTGTTGAAAGAGCTCAAGGAACAGCTTCAGGAGCTGCTAGACAAAGGCTTTATACGACGAGTGTCTCTCCTTGGGGTGCACGGTTCTATTTGTGAAAAGAAGGATGGATCGATGCGTCGTATCGATTATAGGCGACTCAACAAGATGACGATTAAGAATCGTTATCCTCTTGCGGATAGGCGACTTGTTTGATCAATTACGAGGTGCAAGGTTCTTTTCAAGATTGATCAGGTCGCTATCACCGCTCAAGATCAAAGGCGGAAGATATATCCAAAAGCTGCGTTTGAGCAGCGTTATGGCCACTATGAGTTTCTAGTGATGCCATTTGGATTGACGAATCTTTGCATCTTTTATGGACACGATGAGCGTGTTCAAACCACATCTTGATAAATCTGTGGTAGTTTTCGTAGATGACATCCTCATCTATTCGAAAACCGAGAGAGCATGTCGACATCTAAAGATGGCTCTTCAAACACTCGAGGACCATCGTTGTATGCCAAACTTCGATAAGTGTGAGTTTTGGCTTGGCGGAGTTAGTTTCTTAGGCCACATAGTCTACGAATCGGGTATCTCGTGGATCCTACAAAGATAGATTCGTGGTGACATGGGAACAACCTCGGCGATTCTGAGAGGTCCGAAGTTTCCTTGGTTTGGCAGGGTACTATCGGCGATTTGTCGAGGGTTTCTCAAAGATATCTGGTCCGCTTACACAGCTCACAAGAAAGAATGCAAAGTTCGATTGGGAGGCGGTGTGGCGAGCTTTCAGAGCTAAAGCGCCGCTTGACTCTGACACGATACTTGCTATACCTTCCGGCGGTGGAGGTTTTGCGTATATAGTGATGCTTCCTATGGCGGATTAGTGTGCTTAATCAACGGCCGGGTTATTGCGTATGGTTCTGCGTTGAAGGATCATGAAAGAAACTATCCGACGATGACTTAGAGCTAGCAGCAGTTATATTCGCCTTGAAGATCTGGCGACATTACCTTTACGGTGAAATCTTTGATATATTCACCGATCACAAGAGTCTCAAGTACCTGTTCACTCAGAAGGACTTGAACATGAGGCAGCGACGATGGATGGAGTTCTTGAAGGACTACGATTGCTCAATCCAATACCATCCGGGAAAAGCAAATGTCGTTGCTGATGCTCTCAGTAGAAGGTCTTGACTCGTTATCACATCTTGTGAGCGGATTGATGGAAGCTATTGGAAGATATGGCTTTGGGCAGCTCACGGTTTGATGTAAAAGGCTCGGGAGCATTGATGGCTACTCTTGTACTACGCCCTACGCTCTTTGAGAATATTAGAAAGCTTCAGATGACCGATGATGAGCTGATGGCAATCAGACGAGATGTCGAGAATGGCAGTAAGAAGGATTTCTCCATTCGAGCAGATGGAACCTTGTTATTTCATGACCGGGTATGTGTACCGTCGAGTACCGAGCTTCGGGACACCATTCTGGAAGAAGCTCACAAATCCATGTATGCCATACATCCTGGTAGCACCAAGATGTATCAGGACTTGATGAAGAGTTTCTGGTGGCGAGGTTTGAAACGCGACGTCGCTGAGTACGTATCGCGGTGCTTGGTTTGTCAACAGGTTAAGGTTGATCATCAAAATCCTGCAGGTCTATTGCAGCCTTTACCTGTGCCTGAGTGGAACAGGGAAGCCATTTCGATGGATTTCATACTCGGGTTGCCGAAAGACACTGAGGAAGAACAATGCCATCTGGGTCATTGTAGATCGACTAACCAAGTCTGCTCATTTCTTGCCATACAATAAATACCACATATACAGCCAGTAGACTTGCAGAGTTATACTTAATGGAGATTGTTAGACTGCATGGGATACCGGCCAGTATTGTGTCTGATCGAGACCCGTTGTTTACTTCACATTTTTGGCAAAGATTTCAGGAAGGCATGGGTTCTCGTCTTGATTTTAGTTCACGTTTCACCCACGACGGATGGCGGACGGTAGCGTGAACGGATCATTGAGGACATGTTGAGAGCATGTATGCTGGATTTTCACGGGTCATGGGACCAACACTTGCCTCTGATTGAGTTCGCCTACAACAATAGCTTTCAGGCTAGTATTGGTATGGCTCCATTCGAGGCGTTATATGGACGACGGTGCCGATCACCGTTGAACTGGGAAGAAGTGGGTGAGAAGCTCATTATTGGACCTGAGATAGTTGAGCGCACTACCGAGACAGTTCGGTTGATCTGTGACGACTCTGAGTAGCTCGAGTCGTCGGAAGAAAACTCTGCCGATCTCAAGCGGAACCGTGGACTTTTAGGTAGTTTTGATATGTCACTGGGTATTTATTCACTTGGTATTCATTCCATGTGAAATTGGCACTAATGCTCGATTTTTCAGGTCGGCGAGAATGTCTTTGTTCGGATTTCGCCTACCAAGGGCATTATCTTGATTCGAAGCGGAAACTAAGCCCTCGTCGTTGGGCCTTTCGAGATATTAGGCGAGTCGAGAGGTTGCATATCGTGTGGCGTTACCGCAATTATCTAGCATGCTAGCGTTTTCATGTGTCGATCTTTGCGTCGATACATACGTGACCCGACTCACGTGCTTGATTACCAACCCATCGAGCTTGGGATGGTTTGAAGGTGATTGAGGACCCAATTCAGATTTTGGATCGAGGCGGATCCTCGCACTAAAAGGATTCCTTTGGTTCTTGTACAATGGCGGAATCACACACCGGAGGAAGCCACTTGGGGCGTGAAGGTGAGCTCGGGACCAATTTCGAACCTTTTAATTGAATTTTGGGACATTAAGTGTTTAATGTATACTTTCTTGAAGTTTATGTAATTCTTGATTTTATCTGAGATGATTGGCGATAAATTTTAAATATAGTGCTTGTTTAGAAGACTCTACATTATATAAAATTTAATACTATCGACGCACTTAGTGTCTTACACACTATTGGCCAAGTGACATCAAGTTGGCCTTGATACTGATGTCATCACTCTATATTTATACCCATGTTTTTGTCCATGTTTATAGCTTTTAATTATGTTATGATGTAGAAAATCCTAAAACTTTTATGAGCAGACCAAAACCGGACTTGTTAATTCCACATATTCTTTGAGAAATAAGTTGGCCAAAAGCTTACTTGGCCTATTCTTCAATTTTCTCGCCAAATTCTACGTGGTAAAGCAATCATAATAGTCTGGTGATGGGCATGAAATGGACTCAAAGAGGGTGCAATTAGACCCAAGGGCATGCTTGGAATTTCAAAATTTTGAAAAATTTTCATTAAAAAGCGATGTCGGAAAAATTGATTTGTCGATTTGCAAAATCGACCATCATTCTATCAATTTCGATGATTTGCCAAAAACAAAACTTGAGATGTTCTGAGAAAATCGACCAACGATTTTCAAATCGACCATCGATTTGCAAAATCGACCATCGAATTTGAAATCGATGGTCGAATTTATCGATTTAAGTTTGGGGGTTTTAAACTTTTGGGCATTTCGGTTTTCTGTTTCGAGGGTTTTGAGCTTAGGGTTTTAAGGGGTTTCGGGCGATTTGGGGATTTTGGAGCTTCCTCTTCAATTTTTGGCTGCATTCCAAAGGGAATTTCACTGCATTTCACAAAGGGAGCTTCTTTCCATCCTTGCAAAACAGATTTGGGGCATTTTCACAAGGTAACCCTTGCTCTATTCTCTGTGCATCCCTATTTTCTGGTATTTTGTGGGTTTGCTCTTAATTTTTGATTCAATGGGGCCTAAAGCAGACACCCATTAATCCCACCTCAAGCAAAGCTTCTAAAAGCTGCGTCTACAAGCCGCACAAAACAGCCCGCAACACCACAGTCGGCTCCACCACCCACTGTCTCCCCCTTGCTTGAGCAACCCAATGATTTTTGGAGCATTAAAGGCTTCATGACAGAATATTTGTTTCACCCCGAGTTATTTGATCAACAAACGACCACACAATGGGCGGGTGAATACCTTGAGAAGGCCAAATTGACCTCTCTGTGCACGACCTTTAGCGATCATTTCTATCCCCGACTAAGGTCAATTTTATCAACACATGAGTCGAAGACGGAAAAGAATTTATCGAAATTGATGGCGCGATTATACCTTCGACCTAGAGGACATGGTCGTGGCATTGCGATGCCCTTTAAACCACTCACAAACCATGGGTCTAGGTCCTCCATTCCCCAGACCGGTCCGTTTTGAAGATATAATCACGCAGATGACGCAAGGCCGTCATGGGTCCGGTAAATCCATCGTCACGGTCCATATGCCGGAGACCATGTGGATCTTGGATAAAATTTTAAAGTCCACCCTTTACCCTTTTGGTCATCAATCGGAGCGCACCGGTCCCCTTCAACAAATTCTTTTTGCGGCCTATAAGGAGCGATGGTTTAGTGCTCCTGAAATTCTTTTTAAAGGGATTATCAAAGCCCGAGAGAAAATGGGCAAACATGTGAAGAAACCATTGAAGACAATGCCCTATGCTCGCATAATTTCGGTGATGATTGAGAACTACCGAGCGGGCCCTGCTTATGATATCCCTCCTACTGAACCTAAATCTACAGCGTGTTCGAGAATGTATACTTTGGTCAATTGGGGTCAAACCTACAGTAGGCTGGTAAAGACTCCAAAGGATGCAGAGGCACCTGATACCGCTACTGATGATGAGGACCCTACTCATTCTATCCCGGATACTACTACGCACCTCCTCATTACAGTGGCGTTCTCACACTCTCAGTTTACGAGATGACCGCCATGAGCCGCCAGTTAGGAGCTCACCCACCATACCGGCTCTGTCGTCGGGAGTTGGATGTCCATGGCGGCGCCTCTCGTATCCCCGATCGTACGCAGCGTTTCGAGAGGATCACATAGCGTATATGGCGATATTAGGTGCTTGATCTATCGCCCTTGACATCGGGTGCTGGTCCTAGCATGCCTTCTCTGACGGGGAGGATCTGGTGATGATGATGATCTTCTTTGCGGGTGATGGTACTTCGGATCAGGCGGGTCCATCTTCTACCAGGGATTATTAGTGTACTTGGGGGAGGGGGTACTGTTTTATTTCTATGGTGGTTATGGGTCTGTATTTATTTACAGCATGGATTATTAGGACCTGGTGGTCCTTCTTTTGTTATCTTTTATATTTTTGTCTTTCGTTTTCCTTGGATACTCTGTTTATCTTGTTTGTATATAGTTCCGTTCGATGCTGTTTTCATCTTTTAATATGCGTAATTGGATCTTTATGTGGGTTACTTTTGTGGTTATTTTGGTATCTGCTTCAGTTAAATACTTGTGTGAATTTGCCTTGTCATTTATGTACTTCTTGTTTTCTTTGATGGCTTTCATGCGTCACTGTGCATCGGTCTCCCGGCACGTGACACTTGGGGTGTGGGCATCCATCCATGCGGATGCTAGCCACTATGGCTTTTTCATGCCACATGCAGTACATCCATGTTACTACGGATCCCATCCCTTGGCTTGCGTGCCCTGTGGGATCGAAACACGGTGTCCCATGTTTTCTATTCTTTTCTTGTTTGGTGTGTCTTATGTTCAATTTTCGCGGACGAAAATTCCTAAGGAGGGGTGAATGTAATATCCCTGATATTTTCGGCATATTTTCGTTTACCTCGGTAAGCGTGCCCGGAAAATACTGTAGGATATTTTTGGACTTTTGGTAATCTAAGTCCATGATAAGACTTTTGGCTTAAGGATTTCGCTTTAAGAGGTGTACAAGTCAGGAAATCAACAACGTACACAATAACGTTGGTCTTTGTGTTTAACGCCGAATGTTTTGCAAGAATAATTGGATAAGTTGTAAATAAAATATCTAGATTTTTTATTTACAACTTTTATATTATAAGAAGAGAGGTTACAAGAGAAGTTATCTTCTCCCTCTCGTTAGAAATTTAAGCTCTAAGGCTTTGCCTCATTTGATCCTTGATCTAGAGAGTTTGAGAATTCCTCTCCCCATCTCAACCAATAGTTAGCCTTGTATTTGTTTTCGGATCTGTTTGAACTATTGAAAGAGAAGAGAGATGTGGAGAGTGAGCAGTTCTATATAATTTTGTTGTAGCTGAGGCAGTGACAACCTCATTTGAATGATGAACTGTTTTGGAGATTTAAGCCGTTGAACTTCGAAGATTGGTTCCGGTGCGTGCTTTGGTACAACGGAGGCAACGGCTTAAACTACAAGAGGTAGGCCTTTAAACATCCTTTTGTCTTTTGGATTCGATTTATGTTTAGAATGGTGTGTGGTGTTTTTATTTTTGGATAAGAAAGCTTTGGTGGAAAAAATGGGGAAAAGAATCCGAGCATGTTAAAAGTTACAGCCAAAGTACCTGAGAAAATCGACCATCGATTTTCAAAATCGACTGTCGAAATTGGAAATCGACTGTCGATTTGGAAATCGACAGTCGAAAATGAATTTTTAAGGCTATAACAGAGTTCTGAAATTCGATGGTCGATTTTAAAATCGACCATCGAATTTCAAATTCGACCATCGAATTTGAAATCGACCATCGAATTCTGTCCAGTTCTGGCTTTTTAAATTTTGATTGGATTTTTTTGTTTTATAAGCCTTTGGATTAAATTTTGGGTTGTATATTAACACTTAGGGTGTTAATATATGTAGGTTTTGGTCAAATTGGGAGTCCTTGGAGAAGATTGCTTAGACATGCCTTTGATTTTGCTTGGTTAAGGTAGGGGAACCTTGTATTTAATTTGCATCAAATTATAAGGATAAATTGTTGACTATTTCAATTAAGGGTAAATTTTTAAAGTCCTGTTGCACACAGTATAAATAAAACTCTGAACACATGGCTCAATTTGAAAATTTTGTGAACCTTGCTATAACTAAGAACCTTTGGAATCCGAACATCAGGACCTCAGTTAAATTTGAATCAGAACCTCAGTTAACTTTTGAATCAGAACTTCGAATCAGAACTTTGAAAATCAGTATAAGATATGAATAATAAGCTTGGATACGTGTTAGCATTTGCATTTGATTTTTGGTTCATACGTACGATGCCCTAGATTCCACCAACCGTGTTGACGGTAAAACTTTGGCGCAAGTTTCCCTCATAGCGTAGGGGCTTGTTGCATTTTCGAAATGGGTTCATGAACGACGATGGTCAGTAGGGTCTTCCCATCGGTCACTTAGTCCGCTCTCATGCTATAGGAAATTTGAGAGATATAATTAAGTTATAAATTTAAGACAAGAAGCATGCTGAATCAGAACATTTTGAACACTTTGAACTTACTATCAGTTTTGACTCAGAATTAGAACTGGAGATTTGAAATTGAAAGCATCTTTTGAAAAATCATATTTGATCCGATTCCGTCTTTTGAAAACCAGTACTTATAATAAACTGCAAATAGATCTGGCTTCTTCTATTGAGCTTGGCTGTTAGCTCACCCTCGACTATACGTCACAGGTGCTGAGACCGACATTGGGTCAGAGGATCCGGAGGACTCCGATTATATTCCAGAGGAGGATTTGGATATACCAGCGGAGGAGTTCTTCCCTTGATCTTTGGATCCTTGTATTTTTTGGTATTTTGTCTGGATATTAATTTTGGAATATTGAGCCTTAGGCTATTTTTTTTTGTCCTTTTGATATCACTAGAGGAACCATCATCGTGAACCTCTATTTTAGGTGATTGGATTGGCCATCACCGGTGGTTCCTTTTGGTTCCTCATAGTGATATATTCTTTTGCTATCTGTAGTCTTTTGTTCCTTTTGGATTATGTTATGATGCCTCTGTTCTTTAGACCTTTGTTTATGTTGCCGGCTTCTGTTTGTTACGGCTTATTGAGAAATCAATAAGTTGATGAACCGGCCTTTCCTATACCTTAGGGATTGGAAAAGTCGGGTCGTCACAGAAAAGCTAACCCAACTATACAAGGTATCATGGATCAAATATGGTGAACAGTTTCCTATATGTTATCATTTGTTAATTAAATATTCAGTTTATAAAAGCTATAAGGATTCTGTATGATGTGATGTAGTTTCTCTGGATGTTTGCCACATGTTACTAGTGTGACTTTGACAATTTGATCATGACACAATGTGGGGCTTAGAAAGATGTCAACCTTTTTGAAAGATACTATCAAAGTGGAAGAGTCCCTCAAAAGAAGAGTTGTGGCTCGAAAATGGTTTAGGGAGTTCATCTACCATCATATCTAAGATTAAATTCAAACATGGAGATAGGTATAGTATATGCTTTTGTGGTTAAAGAGTAAGAAATACCTTTGTCGATTCCAAAAAAAGTCAAGCCATTGTCATTGAAATTTAAAGATATTATACTGAAAGAGCTTTCTGAAAGACTCTTACTCATGAGAGACATAATATTTAAAGATATTATACTGCAAGTGTTTTGAAGAATCCGAAAGCACATTACAATATTTTTTTTTAATTGTTATGCAAAGGACTGATTTGAGAAAGTTTAAGTTTGTGTTATGAACCTTATTAACACTAAAGAAGCGTTGTTCGTCATTGATATGTGCCATTAATATTACCTAGGCTTGGTGTTTGGACGCGCTATCTGGAGCATGTATCTTCTCCAAATAGACCTACGAAGTGACTATCCTCAAATTTGCATACATAAAGTGATCAGTGGAAGACAACAAAACAAAACTAGAGAAGGTTTATATGAATGGTTGGTAATGTCTTTTGATTTATGAAATGCTCCAAAAAAATTTTATGAGAAACTTGAATTAAATACTACGCCCTACAGTAGAGAGTTCATTATGTTGACCATTGCTGGATTTGCCAACTACGGAACAGGCCCATCCTAAAATACTGGCTTCTAGCTATATGCTACAACACATTCCGAGTCAGGGTTGCAAGGAGTTGGTACAAGATACTAAGATGGTATGGTGCAAATGAGTTTGGCTACATTATTGTTGGTATGATGGTATTATGCCATAGGTATGAAATTAGAACGTTATTAGTCTCACATAGATATGAAATAGATACAATATAAGTATGTTATAGCACTGGTGCGACATTGGTACCTGTGTGTGTACTTATAATATTTATGTTTTATAGCCATGCGTCCAGACCAGCTGGGCATCATTTGGCACCCATTACGAGGATCGGATGCCACGACAGCTTGGATAGATCGATTAGGTACCATCCAAAAAAATTGGGCATGATCCAATGGATATCCACTGTTGAAAATGCGGTCAAAGAAGACCAAATTCAATGCAACAAGTTTGTGGGGTGTTATGTTATCTTTGACACATTAAATCAGGACCAAGAAACTCCAAAAATTAGTATTTTTTAAAATTTTATTATTATTATTTTTAAAAATTATTATTATTTTTAAAAACCACATACACTTGGCTGGACAACCCACTTTGGGTGTTGTTTTGCATATCACATCCCACGTGGCATGTAATCTAGAGTCCGGGTGCAGCCCTCCGGTGTTGCATCCGGATGTGTATTCCCTGTCATCATGTTATATTTATACTATTGAACTTTAAGTTACAAAATTGATGACATCAGGGAGAGAATATATACTTTATTTTAGTGCATTAGCTAGTTTAAACGCTTTTATGTTGAGGGATGATAAGTTGTAAAGCACATATACCATATTTTTGGATGATGACTTCTATCATCAGGCAAGGGATAGGTAATGACATTACTGCTCTATCAGCTTGGCATGCATTTGTTAATTTAAACTCATTTATCTTTCTTAAGTATTGATAAATTCCTAGCAAAAAAATAAGTGTTGATAAATTGTAAAACATAACCCTTTTTTTATATACCTTAATTATAGCAGACTTTATAACTGATATGTGTCTTATATTTTTTTTTCCCTTGAAGAAACCAATTTAATTTTTTAGAAATAATATTGCTGTAGATAATAATACCAGACTAGGTAAAGAGAAGAAATATCTATGTAGGGTTTGTTAGAGAGATAAGGAGAAGAAGAAGAAGAGGGAGAGAGAACAGAGCACAATAATCACTAAAGACTACATTGTTACTATTCAGGATTACAAAGTTAAATAGATGAGCCCTTTATATAGAGGGCATACAAGACACAACGTATGTTCTTAACCAATGTGGGATTAAACCTACTATGCAACCGCTCATACATAAATAATGTTACTAACAAACATCTTCATATTATATCTCCAATACTCCTGTTAAGTTGGGCATCCTCGATGTAAACTTCCCAAAGATAGAAAAAGAGCCTCTGAGCCATCTCCCTCCTACACTGATAAGGCAGAAAGAGAAACGATTAGGTGAAAAACAGATATAGTGAGATATATGTCCACTAATCAATTAATAATGTGAGAAAGATGTCAACATTAAAGGGCTGCAAAGCAGCAAAAAACCATTCAACATCAATGTAAGAAAAGACAACAGCAACAATTAAAGGTGTATGTCACAACTCACAACTCATAAACACATGTATGGAAGGAGGAAAAGAGCAAGGAATTGCAACATCCAATAGAGAATGAGCACCACCAATTATCATCTTCAAAGAACTCAAGGCAGCAGAAGCACTAGCAACACATGTCCCATGGCAGCAACCCCAAACAGACATTTTTTTCAAACATCTACACTGCAGGTTTCACTAACACTTGTAACCCAACCAAACGTATTCACAATCATCTAATATGCAGTCTCCATCAGAAACAATAACTCAAGGCAGCTCAAACACCAACATACACATCAACTTAAGCACCAATCAATCATCATTTAATGGTTGTAGAACCATGAACTAGCAACAACACTTTAAAGTGCAACAACAGATTCTAGAACCACGAACTTCTCATAACAAAGAACTTTAAAAGTGCAACAACAGATTCCAAAACCATGAACTTCTAGCAACAAAGCACTTCAAAGTGCAACGAAAAATACCAAATGAGGTAGCAAAGAGGGCCAAACAACAGAAATAGACATTAAAACTTCACCATAAAGCTAGCAATTATTGTAAAATAGAGGACTAAAAGGGAGTACTCACAAGATCTTTCTTATCTCCATGATAGGTTCACATGGGATTCACTAAATCTCACGCAATCCTTAGTAAAAGTTGACAAAACCTGATACATAGTGACAACACAAAAACAAATCCATTTCCATCATGGAGAAACAACAAATCTGGGAGAAATCAACTGGTGCATAGGATCAAAATGAAAAACACGTTAGGAAAGTGAGACCATCCGCTATATCATATATAATATCAAAACCAAGTAGATCTGTGTTCTTCGTACAAAACTGATTCAAACCATAGCAACTACATTCCCAGATCCAGCCCAGATACTCGCGAATCCATAGGAAACCATGAAACACATTTTCCATAAAACCCTTTGAAAATACACTTTAGAGGCATCAAATAAAAAGTTTCAAGGGATAAAAAGGATCGATATGAAAATTTGACTCCTCCCATATATGATGCAGCCAATTTGAGCAGGTAAAAGTTTGACCTATTGATGTTAGCATGGCATCAACAGGGAGGACAGACAAAGATGGGTTTGGGGCTACTGGAGGAAAAAAAGGACCACCTCAAAAGAGACCTAGAGTTCCTAATTTCTGATGCACAGAGATCTGACAGAGAGGCAAATTAACTAGACTACATTGCTTCTATTCCAAGTTACTCAAAGTTACAATAGATGAGCCTTTTATATAGAGGGCATACAAGACAACTTATATTCCTAACGAATGTGGGACTAAACCCACCATGCATACCTCTGATACATAAATAGTGTTACTAACACACATCTTCATACTATAACTCCAATAATTTCTTTTACTGATGAAACTCATTTCAATAGTGAAAGAACAAGTTTCATTTAAAAAACAAATAACAAAAAAAAAAAAGTTTTATTTAAAGAAAGAGTTCCTTTCCAAAAAAACTTAGAAATGCTTTCGAAATATCCTTGATATTGGAATGCACTGGTACTGTAATATCCATGATATTTTGGACCTATTTTCGTTTACCTCGGTAAGCGTGCTCGAAAATTATTACGGGATATTTCTGAGTTTTTGGTTAGCAAAGTGTTTGATGAGAATAATGGCCAAAGGATTTTGTCTCGTGACTTGTGGAAGTCATGTGTGCGTCTACATATACTATAAGTTAGGTGTTTGTGTGAAACAAATGCAAATTAAAAGGATAGGATTTCAAATAGAAAAAAATCTAGATATTTGGTTGAAATTCTAAGGTTTATAAAGAGAGAGACTTGGAGGAGAAATTCATTTCTCTCTCTCATTTGAATTAAAAACTTACAACCTTTGCCCCTCACCTTTGATCCTAGATCTTGAGAATTTGTAAATTCCTCTCCCCATCTCAACCGTTGAAAAGCCTTGTATTGTTATTTTGATATGTTAAATGTATTGAGAAGAGAGATAGGAGAGAGTGGTAGGTTCTATGTGAATTGTTGGTTGTTGCTCTTGAGGCAACCTTGTGATGGACTGATTTGGAGGCTCTAGCCTGTTAAACCTTGAAGATTGATTCCGGTGCTTGATTTTGGTGCAACGGGATCGAAGGATTAAACGTCAAGAGGTAGGTTTTTAAATCTCCATGAGTTAATTAAATTTATGTTTTGCTTAGAGTAGAAAATGGTGAATTTTAATTAGATAAACAGACTGTGGTTAAATGAGAAAGAAAGAGACCGAAGATAAAAATTTAACAGCCACAGACCTGGAGAAATTCGAGGGTCGAATTTGGAATTCGACCATCGAATTAAAAATCGAGGGTCAAATTTTGATTTGTAAGCCTGATGGAATTGTTGGAAATTCGAGGGTTGAATTTGAGCCTGATGGAATTTTTGGAAATTCGAGGGTCAAATTTTTCCATGTTTCAGGCCTTTGAAAATTTGTCGAAATTTTTCTTGGCAAGCTTTCGGGTTTGACTTTTTGACCAATATTAACACTGGTAGTGTTAATCTTTGTAGGTTTTGAAATGGTGAGTCCTGTGTGAGGACTGCCATGCTTATTTTTAAACCGTTGTGAGCTAAGGTAGGGGAACCCTACACCTAATTTGCATTCTATTATAAGTATTTGACTGTTTGATATAGAGCATAATTTTTGAAATATTTGTTTAACACAGCATGAATGAGAACTATGAATTGTGATACAAATAAACAATTGGAAAACTTTGTTATGAATAAGAACTCAGAAATTTGAACTTCAGAACTTCAGAACCTCATTTATTTTTGAATGTGAACTTCGATTTAGAACTCCGAAAATCAGTATATGTATTATGTATACAAGCTTTGATATATGTTAGCATTTGCATTCGATTTGAGGCACCTACGAACGAAACCCTAGATTCTACCAACCGTGTTGACGGTATTTATTTTTGCGCAAGTTTCCCTCATAGCATAGGGGCTTGTTGCACTTCAAAAAAATGATTCATGGACGACGATGGTTAGTAGGGTTTCCCATCGGTGACTTAATCTGCTCTCATACTATATGTAATTTGGGAGATAAAATTAAGTTATAAATTTAAGACAAAAAGCATACCTAATTCAGAAATTTGAAAACATCAGACTCATTGAATCAGTTTGACCTTTTATTTAGAATTGGAAATTGATTTGGAAAACATCTTTTGAAAACCATATTCAATCTGATTTCTGTCTTTGAAAACCCTTACTTATAATGAAATGCAAATAGACATGTTTCCTCTATTGGGCTTTGTTGTTAGCTCACCCTCGACTATACGTCACAGGTGCTGAGATTGACCTTGGATCTGAGGATTTGCATCTGGAGGACTCCGATTATATTCCTGAGGAGGAATTGGAGACGCCTGCAGAGGAGTTTTTCCCTTGATTTCTTGGATATTTTTTATACTTTTGTTTAGAATTATTCTTTGAATATTGGACCCTAGGCCATTGTTTTGTCTTTTTGATATCACTCAAGGAACCATTACTAGGAACCACTATTTTAGGTCTTGGATTGGCCATCACCGGTGGTTCTTCCTGGTTCCTCAGGGTGATATATTATTTTATTAAGCTTTTGTCTTTGCTTACTCTATGCTTTGCCTCTGTTTTTAGATCTATGTTATGCTGTCAGCTTCTGTTTGTTACGGCTTATTGAGAGATCAATAAGTTGATGAGCCGGCCTTTCCTATACCTTAGGGATTGGAAAAGTCGAGTCGTCATAGGTGGTATCAGAGCGAGGCTCTAGGTTCAGAGTCTTAGGGCTAAGGGTTAGATTGTCTTAACAATCAATACTGATCTATTGTTATTGTTTTTCAACAATGACAGATCAGCATGCCTCTGCGGTTCAGAGGCAGAGGCCGAGGTAGAGAAGGACCTCGCATGATGTGTATCGAGGAGATTGATCAGGGCGTAGGTACCTTGAGAGGGAGAGACAGAGTGGCTACCGGTCCTAACGCTGATCCGTTCGGAACTGGTAGAGGTGGAGGAGGAAATGTTGACCAAGTGTTGGCGGCCTTGGCCAACAACATGGTTCAGCAGACTGCAGCGATAGATCGACAGACAGACTTTACTGGCAGCCAGACATCAGCCAGGGGGATTCACCAAGTTCAGGAGGATGAGACCTCCTACATTCTCAGGACAGACGGATCCGATGGAAGCCGAGGCATGACTTGATGAGATGGAGAAAATTTTTGAGGTGTTGCATTGTATAGATGTTGAGAAAGTACGCTAGGCAGCCTTCAAACTTTTGGGTGAGGCCAGTCCGTGGTGGAAATCTGTCTACAGGATGCGGGAGCAGGACTACCCCAATACTCCATGGACTTGGGCAGAGTTCGTGGAGACGTTCAACGATCAGTATTTTCCAAAGATTGTGTGTAGCCAGTGGGAAGTCCAGTTTATAAGACTGGAGCAGAACGAGATGTCGATGCGCGAGTATGGCGCAGAGTTTGATAGACTTGCTCGATTTGCACCCTTACACATGGCCACTGAGTTGATGAGGGCTCTAAAATTTCAGAGAGGTTTGAGGCCGAATATTCAGGAGAGGGTGTCGATGTGAGAGATGGAGACGTATGTGGGCATCATGGTAAAGGCTCTCATTGGAGAGGAAGACATCCAAAAACAGTACCTGAGGCGAGAGCAGGGAAATAGAAATTGGTTTGGCCAGGGACAGTTGAGTGCGTCTGAGCAGGTGAACAAAAAGCCGAGGTTCTCTAAACCTCCTCCCTATCCTAGTCAGCCATCGTATTCCAGGCCGGTTGTTGCTTCAGGACCAGTATCATCTTCCTATCAGAGACCGTAGAGTTCTTCACCAGGGCGACCTTTCAGAGCAGGGAGCACTACTGTGAGTGGAGCTTCTGTAGCTCAGGGATCATCACGAGGACCAGTTGTTACTCATGTTCCTACTCCAGCATGTACAAGATGTGGGAAACCACATAAGACAGAGGATTGCTGACGGAACACTGGGGGATGCTCCAGGTGTGGACAGATTGGTCATATGATCAAGGATTGTCCTACGACGGACAAGGGAAGGACTACATCAGTCTCTATGCAGAAATCGATGAGACCTACAGTTCAAGGTCGAGCTTATACGGTGACTGCACAGGATGCCCAAACGTCGAATTACGTGATCCAAGGTATCATTAAAGTTGAGATGTCAATTCTTACATTGGTTCTATTATTTAATATTTAAATTCATTAAAATAAATTTTAAACAACATTGGAATCATTGCATATAATTAACAAACTTTTTAATAAAGGTACCCTTATGATGAGTCGTAGAGGCGACTTGAGTAAAATTGAAGCGCAAGTTTTGATAGACCCCGGGTCTACACACTCGTTTATTACTCCTCTTTTCTCTAAGAAGTTGGGTATTACTCCCGAACCCCTTGCTTTCATTTTAGACGTGAAAATTCCTATGGGAAGTTTGGTGAGTACGGATACAGCATGTCAGTCAGTCATCGTGATGATTGATGAGCACGAGACAGTGACCGACATGATTACATTGAGCATGGAAGGGTTCGACGTTATTCTCAGAATAGATTGGTTGGCAGCTTATCACGCGAGCATGGACTGTCTATGGAAGATCGTGACCTTCCGACCACCAAAGCGAAAATCCTTCTGATTCTGTGGAGTCAAATCAAAGGTTGCGCCATTGGTTTCAGCTATTAAGGCCGAGCGCATGATGAGGAATGGTTGCAGCGGGTATCTGGCTTACTTGCAAGATTCTACAGAAAAGAAGAATGACTTGGCTCTTATCACGGTGGTCTGTGAGTATCCTAATGTCTTTCTAGAGGATTTACCTAGATCACCACCTGATCGAGAGATTGAGTTCGCGATCGAGCTAGCACCGGGTACTGAACCATTGTCTAAAGTTCCATATCGAATGGTGCCTGCAGAATTGAAAGAACTCAAGGAACAGCTTCAAGAGCTATTAGACAAAGGCTTCATTCGACCGAGTGTTTCTCCTAGGGGTACATCGATTCTTTTTGTGAAAAAGAAGGATGGATCGATGCGTTTGTGCATCGATTATCGGCAGCTCAACAAGATGACGATTAAGAATCGTTATCCTCTTCCACAGATAGATGATTTGTTTGATCAATTACAAGGTGCAAAGTTCTTCTCGAAGATTGATCTGAGGTTAGGTTATCACCAGCTCAAGATCAAGCCAGAAGATATATCCAAAACTGCGTTTCGGACGCGTTATGACCACTATGAGTTTTTAGTGATGCCGTTTGGGTTGACGAATGCGCCTGCATCTTTCATGGACCTGATGAACCGAGTGTTCAAACCACATCTTGATAAATCTATGGTAGTTTTCGTAGATGACATCCTCATCTATTCGAAAACTAGAGAGGAGCATATGTAGCATCTACGAATGGCTCTTCAAACACTCCGAGACTATCAGCTTTATGCCAAACTCAGTAAGTGTGAGTTTTAGCTTGATCAGGTCAGTTTCTTGGGCCACATTGTCTCTAAAGCGGGTATATCAGTGGATCCTACGAAGATCGATTCTGTGGTGAACTGGGAACAGCCTACGACAGTTACAGAGGTCCGAAGTTTCCTTGATCTGGCAGGGTACTATCGGAGATTTGTCGAGGGTTTCTCAAAGATATCAGGTTCGCTTACACAGCTTACGAGAAAGAATGTAAAATTCGATTGGACAAAGCAGTGTGAGCAGAGCTTTCAGGAGCTGAAGCGTAGATTGAATACGGCACCGGTACTTGCTATACCTTTCAGTAGTGGAGGCTTTGTAGTGTACAGTGATGCTTCTTATGGCGGATTAGGCTGTGTGCTTAATAAACACGAGCGGGTCATTGCATATGGTTCTAGGCAGTTGAAGGACCATGAAAGAAACTATCCAACGCATGACTTAGAGTTAGCAGCAGTTATATTCGCCTTGAAAATCTGGAGACATTATCTCTACGGTGAGATATTCGATATATTCACCAATCACAATAGTCTCAAGTACCTATTCACTCAAAAGGACTTGAATATGAGGCAGCGACAATGGATGGAGTTCTTAAAGGACTATGATTGCTCGATTCAGTACCATCCGGAAAAGGCGAATGTCGTGGCTGATGCTCTTAGTAGAAGTCTTCAGCGCAGTTGTCACATCTTGTCAGCCGGATACAGAGATGGAAGCTTTTGGAAGATATGGCCTTAGGCAGCTTGCAGTTCGATGTGAAAAATTCGAGAGCAGCCCAATGAATTTTGGAGCATTAAGGGGTTCGCTACTGAGTGGGTTTTTCACTCGAAATTATTTGATCAATAAACAACCACTCAATCGGTGTCAGATTATTTGGAAAAAGCACGTTTGACCTCGTTCTGTACAGCCTTTAGTGACCACTTCTATCCTCGATTGTGGCCTTGATTATGCCTTTGACCTTGAGGACATTGTCGTGGCAATGCGCTACCCTAACGCACATTCCAAGACTATGGGATTGGGTCCTCCTTTCCCTAAACATGTTCCCTTTCATGAGGTCATCGCACAAATGACCCAGGGTCGTCATGGGTCGGGTAAAGCAATCGCCCGTTCACACATGCCTGACTCCATTTGGATCTTGGGCATGATATTCAAGGCAGCCCTATACCCTTTTGGTCACAAATCAGAGCGTCGAGGTCCCATCCAGTAGATATTATTTGCAGCTTTTAAAGAGCGTTGGTTTAGTGCCCCTGAAATAATTTTTAAGGGAATTGTTAAGGCTAGAGAGAAGATGGGCAAACAAGTCAAGAAACCAAAAAAGGGCTTTCCATATGCTCGTTTGATTTCAGTCATGATTGAGATTTATCGTGCGGGCCCAGCTTATGAGATTCCCCCTACTGAGCCGAAGTCCACGGATGGTCTAAAGCTGTATAATCTAGTCAATTGGGGTCAGACCTACAACCGGCTCGTCAAGACTCCTAAGGGTGCGGTGGTACCAGATGAAGATGAGGACGAGGATCCAACGCATGTTGCCCCAGAGCCTGATGTTCCTGCACCCGATTAGCCCCCATAGAGCGACGTACTCACGCTCTCAGAGTTTACGCGCCAGATGACTGCGGTGAGCCAGCAAATTCAGGAGCTCACATAGCATACCAGCTCCATTCGTCAAGAGTTGGACGTTCATGGCAGGGCTCTCACCTATTTGATGCAGCGTGCCTTCCCCACAGACTATGCCACGCACATGGCTGACATCTGAGCCTCCGTTCATCACCCTTCCACATCGGGTGCCAGTCCCAACATGCCTTCTGATGCCAATGAGGATGGTTCGGACGATGACGCTGATGATGGGGACGGTGACAAGGTTTAGGCTGGTCCAGTTGCTGCGGGGGAGTTTTAGTTTTTCTATTGGGTGGTTAAGTTGTTTTGGTTATATTTTGGGCATGTACTTATTATTTACGCAATGAATTATCTTAGAACCTGGTGGTTCTAATTTTGCTATCTCTTTTTATCTTTTTGTTTTGGGATTTTGATGTGATCATTCGTTTTGTTTAGATTTGTACAATTTTCTCTATGGACCTTGTGACAGCCCGAATTTTTGCACCCAAAAATCCGTGCCATCAGGATCATACTCTGGATGATCCCCGGGACAAATCATATGTGTCTGCTTGTAAAGCGGAAGCCAAGCAGACACCACCCAGCAGTGGTAGATCGAGCCAGTCACTTATCAACGCATTTAATAATAAAGAACAACAATATTAAGACAATTAATTCTATATTAAACAACGAAAATGCATTCTCCAAAAAGGAAACAAGAAGAACCATTGGTGATGGACATCCATCACCCAAACAATGGTTCCCAATAGTGGTTCCGAATAGAATGCATAACAATACAATAAATAATCCTAATAAAATGTACACAAAAGTGGCCACCGGGCACACCATAATCCAAAAGAACCAAATACAGTATAACAGACACTAGTACCCAGGCTACGGATAGAACTCTCACTGAACGTCTCGTCCTCGTTTTCTACCTGGATCAGCCGGTAGTCCGATCACTCTCGATTCGAACTACTCAAGACTCTAAAATTAATTTAGAAACTGTGGTGAGCTACATCCTAGCTCAATAGGAGAATTTCCAACAAAACGAATTGAATATGCAGATCATGCTATCTCATAACAAAAATCAAATCAGAAATGTACAATCGTGACGAATCAAATCAAATACTGATCTTTTAGACAAGAAATCAGATGTCATGCAAGTATATTATCAGAGAGCTTAAATTGTGTATATTTAACTTAAGAAACTCCCGTGACTATATAGCACGGAGTAAACAGGAATGTCCGATAGGAAACCCCAACCAATCGTCGCTACAATTGTGAAAGTGCAACAATGCCTCATCTATGGAGTGCAATTGTGCCGAGGATTACAAGCAGGTGCACAAGTGTGCCAGGCATCGGATATACCGCCGGGTCGGTGGGGATCATCTGGTTTAAATCATCAAATCACATATGTATACACCTCATAGATCAGATAACAGAATCAGAAGCAAGTTTTCAGAATGCGAATCAGGAAACAGAAATCAAAATAGCAGGAATCAAGATATGCATACATGTTTGGTAAAAGCAGAAATCAGGGCATAGATATAAGATAAACATGGAATCATACTCAAAAACAGTTTAGGTTGGTTTTCCCCTACCTCAGGTCAATTTATCTTCTAAGCAAATCTAAAGCCTTTTCAAGGTGTCAGGGTTTGATTCCTAGACCATAAACATAGTACTTCAAATGTTAGGGATGTCAGAAAGTTAACCGGCACAACGTCCGGTGGTGTTTAATCCTCAAAACCAAAACAGAACCTAAACAGGGGTGATTGATCGATCACCACTCTCATTGATCGATCAATACCCCTTGTTGATCGATCACTGCCTCTTGTTGATCGATCACCAACCCTTTTTCAAAAACTCACCCTTCTGTTCACATTAACTATTTATACAGATTGATCGATCAATGCCCTCATTGATCGATCAATACCCTACAGTGATCGATCAATACTTCTGTTGATCGATCACCATCTGTCATTGATCGATCACCTTCCTGTTGATCGATCAATGCCCCTTGTTGATCGATCAATGCCTGAATTGATCGATCAATGCCCTTCGGGCATTGAACTTCTAACATTTTGGGTCTCTGTTTCCCCTATTCTATAGATTGATCGATCAATGGTCTTCATTGATCGATCACCACTGTTATTGATCGATCACCACTTGTGTTGATCGATCAATAATGACAGAAACTCTGTCATTAATGGAGTTCATCTCCAACCCTATTTTTCATTAATAGTTCTCAACCACCATTATCATGACATCAATGCCCACACCTGGGCATCTCATTTGCCCCTATTAAAACACATAATCTTACCTTTGTTAGGGCCCTCACGGGGTTTCGGCAAATCGATTCGAATGAGGGTTTCGGATCTAGTTTCCGGAGTTTGTTGTCGCTACGGCTTGGATAAGTCGATGCCCAGTTTCCTTTCAACCCTCTAGACCATACACACTCTTAAGCTAGTGTGGAGTGTCCTAGCTCATCTCTCAATCCTCTATCTCGGATAATGTAGGATCCCCAGGTACCGCTAACTCCGTTTCTCAAGGAACACCCTCACAGACCAACCTAGCTACAGACTTCTCAGCTTCTAAAGCAAGGGAAAGAGGGAGAAGAAGAAGGACTCCCTCTAGGTCTCCCTTCCTTCTCTTATAAGCTAAGAAAACAGATATTTCTGTTTTCCCCTTATTTTTGTTCCGGTGTGGAGCACTAACACGGTCGCTACGACGCGAAGTGCTACGCTAACCCTTTACCCAACTCAGACTTAAACGAAAATTCAAATGTGAACTAATCTAACCGTGGTATAACTTTATCTCAACTAATATTACTTCTTAAATTTTAAATCGGTCTCGATTTTCGTGTCGGGCACGTAGATCGAAATAGTCAGGTTCGTGTTTTAGATTTTTAGGGTTGTTACAGACCTTGTCACATCTATATATATGGTTCTTACATTTAGCTCATAGTCATCTTTGGCTTTGTTTTTGCACTTCTAAATTTTGTTATGTGGGCTTGTATCGTCATTTCTGTTTTTTCTTTCATATGGTGGGATCGTGTTATTTTCTTCTGGATTCTACTTTTGGTTCGGCTTTGCATTTTGCATTCATCTTCCATTGTTTTCATGAGTCACGGTGAGGTGGTTCCCGACACGTGACACTCGGAGTGTAGGCATCCATGTACGGATGCAACTCACTATGGCCCTTTTGGTGCCATATGCAGTACATCCATGTTACTACGGATCCCATCCCTTGACTTGCGTGCTCTGCGAGACCAGCGCACTGTGACCCATGTTTACTCTTGGTTTAGTTTTGTGATGTGTGTTGTGTTACATTTTCGAGGACGAAAATTCCTAAGGAGGGGAGAATGTAATATCCCTGATATTTTAGACCTATTTTTATTTACCTCGATAAGCATGCCCGAAAATTATTACAGGATATTTCTGAGTTTTTGGTTAGCTAAGTGTTTGATGAGAATAAGGGCTAAAGGATTTTGTCTCGTGACTTGTGGAAGTCATGTGTGCGTCTACATACACTATAAGTTAGGTGTTTGTATTTAACACCGGAAACAAATGCAAATTAAAAGGATAGGATTGAAAATAGAAAAAAATCTAAATATTTGATTGAAATTCTAAGGTTTATAAAGAGAGAGACTTGGAGGAGAAATTCATTTCTCTCTCTCGTTTGAATTAAAAACTTACAACCTTTGCCCCTCCCCTTTGATCCTAGATCTTGAGAATTTGTAAATCCCTCTCCCCATCTCAACCATTGAAAAGCCTTGTATTGTTGTTTTGATCTGTTAAATGTGTTGAGAAGAGAGATAGGAGAGAGTGGTAGGTTCTATGTGAATTGTTGGTTGTTGCTCTTGAGGCAACCTTGTGATGGACTGATTTGGAGGCTCTAGCCTGTTAAACCTTGAAGATTGATTCCGGTGCTTGATTTTGGTGCAACGGGATTGAAGGATTAAACGTCAAGAGGTAGGTTTTTAAATCTCCATGAGTTAATTAAATTTATATTTTGCTTAGAGTAGAAAATGGTGAATTTTAATTTGATAAACAGACTGTGGTTAAATGAGAAAGAAAGGGACCGAAGATAAGAATTTAACAGCCACAGACCTGGAGAAATTCGAGGGTCGAATTTGGAATTCGACCATTGAATTGAAAATCGAGGGTCGAATTTTGATTTTAAGCCTGATGGAATATTTGGAAATTCGAGGGTTGAATTCGACCATCGAATTTGAATTCGAGGGTCAAATTTTGCCCTGTTTCAGGCCTTTGAAAATTTGCTGAAATTTATCTTGGCAAGCTTTTGGGTTTGACTTTTTGACCAATATTAACACTGGTAGTGTTAATCTTTGTAGGTTTTGAAATGGTGAGTCCTGTGTGAGGACTGCCTTGCTTATTTTTGAGCCAGTGTGAGCTAAGGTAGGGGAACCCTACACCTAATTTGTATTCTATTATAAGTATTTGGTTGTTTGATATAGAGCATAATTTCTGAAATATTTTTTTAACACAGCATGAATGAGAACTATGAATTGTGATACAAATAAGCAATTGAAAAACTTTGTGATGAATAAGAACTCAGAAATTTGAACTTCAGAACTTCAGAACCTCATTTATTTTTGAATGTAAACTTCGAATCAGAACTCCGAAAATCAGTATATGTATTATGTATACAAGCTTTGATATATGTTAGCATTTGCATTCAATTTGAGGCACATACGAACGAAACCTTAGATTCTATCAACCGTATTGACAGTATTTATTTTGGCACAAGTTACCCTTATAGCGTAGGGGCTTGTTGCACTTCAGAAAAAGGGTTTATGGATGACGAAGGTCAGTAGGGTTTCCCATCGGTGACTTAATCCGCTCTCATGCTATATGTAATATGAGAGATAAAATTAAGTTATAAATTTAAGACAAGAAGCATGCCTAATTCAGAAATTTGAAAACATCAGACTCATTGAATCAGTTTGATCCTTTATTTAGAATTGGAAATTGATTTGCAAAACATCTTTTAAAAATCATATTCAATCCAATTTCTGTGTTTGAAAACCCTTACTTATAATGAAATGCAAATAGACATGTTTCCTCTATTGGGCTTTGTTGTTAGCTCACCCTCGACTATACGTCACAAGTGCTGAGACTGACCTTGGTCTGAGGATCTAGATCTGGAGGACTCCGATTATATTCCTGAGGATGAATTGGAGACGCCTGCAGAGGAGTTTTTCCCTTGATTTCTTAGATATTTTTAGTACTTTTGTTTAGAATTATTCTTTAAATATTGGGCCCTAGGCCATTGTTTTGTCTTTTTGATATTACTCGAGGAACCATTACTAGGAACCACTATTTTAGGTGTTGGATTGGCCATCACCGGTGGTTCTTCCTAGTTCCTCAGGGTGATATATTATTTTATTAAGCTTTTGTCTTTGCTTACGCTATGCTTTCCCTCTGCTTTTAGATTTATGTTATGCTGCCGGCTTCTGTTTGTTACGGCTTATTGAGAAATTAATAAGTTGATGAACCGACCTTTCTTATACCTTAGGGATTGAAAAAGTCGGGTCGTCACAGGTACATGAGGCCAAATAACTTCTAAGTGCTATGGATTGACATAAGTATGACTTTGTTCTCGAGTTTTTGGAGACTTCTAGAGATATGAATTCTGTGTTTGTGATGATAACTATTTTATCCAAAAGGAGACATTTTGTTTCATGTAAAAAAATGTTTGATGCATCTAACCTCGTTGATTTACTCTTTATGAGGTGGTTCATTTGTGTTAATGTCCAGATTCATTACTTTGGATAGGGATGAAAATTTTCAAGCCATTTTTTGAAAAAGTTTGTGGAAAATGCATTCTCCAATATTAAGACAATTAATTCTATATTAAACAACGAAAATGCATTCTCCAAAAAGGAAACAAGAAGAACCATTGGTGATGGACATCCATCACCCAAACAATGGTTCCCAATAGTGGTTCCGAATAGAATGCATAACAATACAATAAATAATCCTAATAAAATGTACACAAAAGTGGCCACCGGGCACACCATAATCCAAAAGAACCAAATACAGTATAACAGACACTAGTACCCAGGCTACGGATAGAACTCGTCCGCCTGAACGTCTGTCTCCTCGTCTTCGGCCTCAGCCTCTGGATCAGGCTGGTAGTCTGGATCACTCTCAGTACCCGGAACTACGGCCTCAGTACCTAAAATTAATTTAGAACACAGGGTGAGCTACATCCTAGCTCAATAGGAGAATTTCCAACAAAACGAATTGAATATGCAGATCATGCTATCTCATAACAAAAATCAAATCAGAAATGTACAATCGTGACGAATCAAATCAAATACTGATCTTTTAGACAAGAAATCAGATGTCATGCAAGTATATTATCAGAGAGCTTAAATTGTGTATATTTAACTTAAGAAACTCCCGTGACTATATAGCATGGAGTAAACAGGAATGTCCGATAGGAAACCCCAACCAATCGTCGTTCACATTAACAATTGTGAAAGTGCAACAATGCCTCATCTATGGAGTGCAATTGTGCCGAGGATTACAAGCAGGTGCACAAGTGTGCCAGGCATCGGATATACATACCGGTGGGGATCATCTGGTTTAAATCATCAAATCACATATGTATACACCTCATAGATCAGATAACAGAATCAGAAGCAAGTTTTCAGAATGCGAATCAGGAAACAGAAATCAAAATAGCAGGAATCAAGATATGCATACATGTTTGGTAAAAGCAGAAATCAGGGCATAGATATAAGATAAACATGGAATCATACTCAAAAATAGTTTAGGTTGGTTTTCCCCTACCTCAGGTCAATTTATCTTCTAAGCAAATCCAAAGCCTTTTCAAGGTGTCAGGGTTTGATTCCTAGACCATAAACATAGTACTTCAAGTGTTAGGGATGTCAGAAAGTTAACCGGCACAACGTCCGGTGGTGTTTAATCCTCAAAACCAAAACAGAACCTAAACAGGGGTGATTGATCGATCACCACTCTCATTGATCGATCAATACCCCTTGTTGATCGATCAATCCCTCTCATTGATCGATCACCACCCTCTGAGTTCTCACCCTAACAACCAAATTGATCGATCAATACACCTTATTGATCGATCACCTGTCATCATTGATCGATCAATACACTAATTGATCGATCACCTGTCATCATTGATCGATCAATACACTAATTGATCGATCAATAACCTCTCTTCTACCCTCTTTTATACAGTTTAAATTGATCGATCAATGCTCCCTGTTGATCGATCACTGCCTCTTGTTGATCGATCACCAACCCTTTTTCAAAAACTCACCCTTCTGTTCACATTAACTATTTATACAGATTGATCGATCAATGCCCTCATTGATCGATCAATACCCTACAGTGATCGATCAATACTTCTGTTGATCGATCACCATCTGTCATTGATCGATCACCTTCCTGTTGATCGATCAATGCCCCTTGTTGATCGATCAATGCCTGAATTGATCGATCAATGCCCTTCGGGCATTGAACTTCTAACATTTTGGGTCTCTGTTTCCCCCTATTCTGTCCTATATAGATTGATCGATCAATGGTCTTCATTGATCGATCACCACTGTTATTGATCGATCACCACTTGTGTTGATCGATCAATAATGATGTAAACTCATCATTAATGGAGTTCATCTCCAACCCTATTTTTCATTAATGGTTCTCAACCACCATTATCATGACATCAATGCCCACACCTGGGCATCTCATTTGCCCCTATTAAAACACATAATCTTACCTTTGTTAGGGCCCTCACGGGGTTTCGGCAAATCGATTCGAATGAGGGTTTCGGATCTAGTTTCCGGAGTTTGTTGTCGCTACGGCTTGGATAAGTCGATGCCCAGTTTCCTTTCAACCCTCTAGACCATACACACTCTTAAGCTAGTGTGGAGTGTCCTAGCTCATCTCTCAATCCTCTATCTCGGATAATGTAGGATCCCCGGGTACCGCTAACTCCGTTTCTCAAGGAACACCCTCACAGACCAACCTAGCTACAGACTTCTCAGCTTCTAAAGCAAGGGAAAGAGGGAGAAGAAGAAGAAGGACTCCCTCTAGGTCTCCCTTCCTTCTCTTATAAGCTAAGAAAACAGATATTTCTGTTTTCCCCTTATTTTTGTTCCGGTGTGGAGCACTAACACGGTCGCTACGACGCGAAGTGCTACGCTAACCCTTTACCCAACTCAGATTTAAACGAAAATTCAAATGTGAACTAATCTAACCGTGGTATAACTTTATCGCAACTAATATTACTTCTTAAATTTTAAATCGGTCTCGATTTCCGTGTCGGGCACGTAGATCGAAATAGTCAGGTTCGTGTTTTAGATTTTTAGGGTTGTTACATCATGCATGCTCTGCTCTGTAGGTTACTATAGTACTCCCCTGTAGATGAATCCCCTTGCTTACACTCAATCAGTTGCTTGAGTTGATTAATACGTGTATCATGCTCAACATGAGCAACTTTTTAAACCAACTTGCTCCTTAGCTTGGTTGCAGAGTCATATAATGTAAGCGTTCGATCGATGGAGTGATCCATGGAGTTATCAAGCCAACTAACACTACAAAAAATAAGACTATTAGTGGCAGTTTTTTTTAATAAAAAATTGCCGCTATTAGTTCTGTCGCTACAAATAGCGGCAGTTTTTTGTAGTGTAGCGGCAGTTTTTTATAGCGACAGTACTAATAGCGGCAGTTTTTTATTAAAAAAAGCTGCCGCTAATAGTCTCATTTTTTGTAGTGTAAGAATAACGCCATTTTCGACATCCCATTTTTCAGCATCAGCTGATCAAACTTTGGGTCATAGGGTAGTTCCTGTGAGAAACCCCATCTTAATTTGACCTTGAATACACAAAGTAATGGCTCGTTTCCACTCTAAATAATTGGAAGAATTTGGTTTGATTATTGTAATGTTTGAAGGGAGGTTTTCAAAACTCATGGGGGTATGAGATGTAACATCCTGAAATTTCGACCTTTGAACCATGTGCCTCGATGTGCATGTCGACTGGTCATGTACCCGACCTTGTGAAATTAACTAAGTAAGCTATTGTGGGTTAGGTCTTAACTAGAGAAAGGCCGATTTAGATTGTGTGTGGGTCATTAGATGGTTTCGTGTACACCAAGCTTCGGTGTATCGGTTCCACACCGAGTCCGATTGATAAGTGGGTTGACTGTATAGGCCCTACACCGAACCAAAGGGTTATTTATAAAATAGCTAACACCTCGCTTAGGTGTATGTGTCTCACGTGTCCTTAGATAAGGCTAACACCCAAATGGGTGTATGTGTTTAACAAGGGAACAAGCCCTTTAAGTAATAAAAGGAAGGCAAAGCTTCCAAGGGAAGCTTAATTGGTTGCAATTTTGGGCTTTCTTAGGTTTCTAGAGAGAGAAAGAGAGAAGGATCTTAAAGAGATCGCCCGTGGACGTCTGAAGCTCGGATCGATCCATTGGACTTTAATGCATTAACCTCGTGCTAGTGTGTGTGCCGCGATAAGCCTTTAGGTTTCGACATCAGGAGTGTTTAGAGATTTTGGGTGTGGGTTGACGGTTGAGAGCCGACCGTTGTGATCGCAATATATGCAATAGGAAGAGTGAAGAGTAGTGCGCATTAGAGCGGAGCTTCGTCATAGGCTTCATTTCGATCCAATCGACGGAAGGATCGTCAAATTTTGACTTCGAAACCCTCGTTTGGGTGTGAGCGTGTGGATCGAGGAATCGACCACTCAATGGTAAGAAAATTTATGTTAAGTTGTGATTTATAGTTGTGTTAGTTTTTAGTAATGATATGAGTGAAAGATTTAAAGAAAATGAGTTAGATTTGAAGAAAAATGAGCTTTGAGAAGTTAAAACCCGAGTTTGGGTGAAATTTGACGAAATCGTTAGATCGAAATAAGTTTGCTCAATCGATTTTGTTAAGTGTGAAATCTGAAGATTTCTAATCAGTTTGAAAACCATTCGATCGGTTTTAAAAACCATTCGATCAAAATAAGTAACCGTTCGATCGGTTTGAAATCGTTTAATCGATTTTGACTATGCTTGCCGACACTGCCTTGGTATTTCGGTCGTAACTTTTTACTCTGAACTTCGATTGACGGGATTCTCATGGAGTTGGAAAGAGAACGACAAGCTCTAAAACTTTTGTGATTTGACCAACTCATAAATCTAAAGTTTTAAAGGTCAAAATTTAGGGAGAAAGTTGCATCAATTCTATGTCAATATGAACTTGCCCTTTTCTGCCTTGTTTTTGAGAAACACTTAAATAAGTCTAAGTTTGTAGTGAGTAGAGTTAATACTTGATGTATCATGGTGTGCTTATGATGTAGATTGAGGGCGGGAGGTCGTCGCTAAGGACTGTGGTGTTGCTTTGAACGGCTCCGAGCGTGAGGTAGGGAAAGTTCCGGACATGTACTCTTGATTACAATAGCATGTGTGTAGTGATAAGTGTGTGTGAAATCAAATGTGTAGTGATGCGAGTTTTCGAAATTTAGTCAAAGCATGTGAATTTAAGGTGTGTGTACACTAAGGAAGAAATCAGTAAGCAGATGAATATATGACATCCCATGGATGTATTTCTTTTGATGTGAACATCTAGGTGACGCAAAATGATGTAGACAAGACTTGAACAAAACTTAAATTATTATATTTAGCACAACTTCACGGTGAATAACTATATGTATTTTGCACAGTTGATTTGAGGTTAGGAGAATACCCTACCGACACGATGGCATATTCGTGACCGACTCAGCGGGATATCCGTGATCGGTACGGCGGCCAATCCGTACAAACAGATGATGCAATTACCAAGAGGGTAATGGGTATGCCAAGCCACCTCGGTGAAAGGGACTTGAGCTTGTATTTAGTTGAAAAAATAGTTTAATTGAACGGAGATGGAGGGGTATTCCATCGGGGCTTGATGCTATATTGCTCGGGGATTATTTAAGTTATTGATTTAAGTTTGTGACACAAGTCTTGGTGTGATATGAGAGAAAGCTAATTAAAAGATAAGATGCGATATATGTGCATTTAGTTCATGTTTATTTTGGTAATGTAAATGTTTTCAAACTGTTTTCTGCTTATGAGATCATGCTTCGCTTATGTCATGAAACATGAGTGAGTATGATAGATTTATATTTTCAGATATTCCCCTATTGAACTATGATGTAGCTCATCCCTCGACTATACGGCATAGGTACAAGTGTAGATCGGGATCCGGTTGCGGAGAAGGCTTGGGATCTCCCGTTTGGAGAATTTTACCTTAGGTGAGGTTTGGACATGGGTATGTTTTGGGTTTGTATAATAGATG
This sequence comes from Chloranthus sessilifolius, assembly GCA_021018995.1. Lineage (NCBI taxonomy): Eukaryota > Viridiplantae > Streptophyta > Magnoliopsida > Chloranthales > Chloranthaceae > Chloranthus > Chloranthus sessilifolius. The sequence goes on from CM037596.1 coordinate 18,964,453, forward strand.
TTTTGAGGTCTTTTGGATTATGGACTTGGTATGCCCGAGGATTTATTATAGTATTAAGATTTATTCTGTAGGAATGTTTTTGAAGCCACTGTTTAGGTGATGGTCGGCCATCACCGGTGGTTTTCTTGTGTGCCCGTTTTATTTAGTCCTTACGTATAGAAGAACCTTTATGGTTGCTATATTTTTCCTTTGGCCCTACCTTGGTTGGTATACCAAGTAAATTATGTATTCAGATCGTGAAATGTGCGACCCGACGGTCCGATTTTCCTTTAGTTTATGATGTAAGGAAGAAAAAAAAATATTGTGCAGATTTTTGTGCCTTAGGGAAAATTGGGCTGTCACATGAGAGTTCAGCAGCCTCAAATGACAAATAGACCAAAAAAAATTGCTTGAAGGTCACCAAGTGACAAATAAAGACACCAAGATAGAACGGTTGAATAGAACATAAAAAAACTCTAAAATATCCAGCGAAATAGCTTCAAAAAACTCAGAAATACAAGTCGGCATCTCAATCTTGAAGAACATTAGGATAATGGATAGAGCTCAAAAATGAGAATGAGTATGTCAGCCCGACTGCAAACAGAACTCAGCATATTGCAAAATGTCAAAAAAATAAAGTGAAAAAGGAAAAATATCTGCAGAAATCTCTTCGATTCTCCCAAAATACATGTCCAAATCTCAATCTACCGATTGCATTCGATACCGCATAAAAAACCGACAAATTGTTTTATATTTCATATGGATCTGATCAATTGATGAGCAGTTCCACTCAGAAAACCGTGAATCCAAAATTCACGGTTGAGATCCTGTAAGCTTTGACACTGTTGTTGGATGAGCTCAGAAAGATTTAAAAAGCTAACAACAAATCTCCCTTTAAAAAATGCTTTCATTCGACGGAGAGGTGGTCAACTGGTTGACTCATGCTGACATCAAAATGAATTCAGCTCTAGCTAGGGTTAACCTTGGAGTCTGTTACCTAGAAGTCAGTGATCATCCAGTGTTGATTTAGGTTGAATTTATCAAGGTTAGGGATGATATTAGGGTTTGATAGAAGGTTTAGGGTTACAAGTAGAAGACGATGAAAAAGAAAAAGAGAAATAGAGAGGAAAAGAAGAATTAGGGGAAAGCTTAGCAAGGTAGGCATCCCTCACGAGCTTCTATATTAAGTGAAATAACTAATACATACACACCCAGTATCGTTGACTACATATAGTACAACAATGCTATTTTCTCATTCAAATTTTTTTTCTGATTTTGGTAAATGAAAATAACTGCTTAATTTACCTAGATTATATGGTTTACTTGTTGACTTTAGATTTTTCCTTATCATGCTTTCCTTTGTGTATTACATCAAGAAAACCATCGATGTGTTCAGATGAACTAAACTTGTAAACTAGATACTATAATTTAAGGATTTTCTGCTTCTTATCCTTTTAGTGGATAAGCCAGTGAAGACATTATCAACTAAAAAAATTTCAGGTCACATATCTAGAATGTTAGAAAAATAGGTTCATTGCAAAAGAAGATACTGATCGGAATTAAAATATACGCTGATCCGGTTCAAGGCACGTTAAATATCGTTGTCTTTAAACTGAGATGTGCCCCTACCACTATGATCTAGTGGTCACCAATAGGTTACCGGCAAATCGATTTCAGGATACAACGAACCGGGAGCGTATCCGTGTGATCAGATTTGGTGAATCTGATCACGCAACCAGAACACCAAAAACTAAAGCGGAACTCTGAGAAGGAAAAAGCTTAAACTCGCGGAGAAGAAATTTGCGAAAATATGCAGTATTTAAATGAGGGGGTCTTGGGGACCTTTTATAGATAAAATAGGTGTAACCGAATGGACATATCCGTTGCATATAACTGAACGGTCGGATAAGACACATCCGTATCGCCATGCCACGTACACGTACGCGTGCACGTGCTCGTGCCCATGCCCGTCCCGTCTCGACCGGATCCGAATCGACTCTGCTCGGCTCGGCGCGCGCGTGTGTGTGACTGATGGGTTGCATGGCGGTAGAAGCTATAATATTCGGTGCCCCCTGGGTGAAGGCTACAAGCCTTGAGCCAAGACAATGATATATAAGCCAAACTCAAAAAAGAGTTTACACGATGTGGGACAAATCTCAATTTCAAAAGCTTATTTTTAAAACCTTTAAAATATCCAACAATCCCCCACTATTTTAAAGATTTAAAATAAAAATAAAATTAAAATTTTTTTTAAAAAAAAACAAACAATCCCCCACTATTTTAAAAATTTGAAATAGAGCAACACTAGAAAAATATGCATAAATGATAATGTCTTACAGACTTGAATTTTCACTTTAGTGAAAATAATTCAAAATTTATCAAGATCTTTAGTAAAACTAAGTCTTGAACTAATGATCTTATATGACAAATCGAAATTATTTCACACACATATTTCACATATTTTGGTGCTCAATAAAAAGTTAGCACATTTAGGCCCTATGCTAGTACCCTGGTTTTCGTAAGTGTTTATGAGATAAAGCCAAGTCTCATTGAAAGCAGCTCCACCTTCATACTTATATAGGCAAACCTATAAGAGATGTCCCTGTAACTGTAGCATCTCAACACAGTGTTATAGGACTGTTTAGAGCAATGCTCTACCTCCCCTTATCCATTACAGGTGAAACACTACCCTTTCTGGGATATATATGAGATTTATTTCTTATCAATATAGTGTCCTTTAGCTGCCACAGATTTACGACTTATTTTTCCCTTTGAACCTAAACATTGATTAAACAAATATTAGGTAGGGTTCCCATCATAAGTGGCTGTTTAGGTTTAATGACTTTAAACCCATCTCGATTGAAGTTTTATTAATCCCATCTATGCCAAGGCTTTTAGTAAACGGATCCGTCAGGTTTTCTGCGGACCTGACCCCAATTACTGAGATTACTCCATCTCTAAGTAATTATTTTACATAGCTATGTCTTAGACTAATGTGCCTATTTTTCCATTATATGTTTGACTATAAGCCTTTGATAGTGTTGCTTCACTATCACAATATATAGAGATAGGTGGCAATGGTTTAATCATAATTGAGATTTCTAATTGTAACGATCCCCAGATTAGCACCGTAGTGATGAGAGTCCGGTCAGGTCATATGCAAGTTTTCACCACGACACCCTAAGGACCTCACTATGTTAGCCTTTAAATCTGTGCAAAATGTGAAGCCCTAAAATTTGACTGCAAGCTAGACATAGACATATTAAAATAAAATTTAAAGAATTATTTTATCAGGAATAATGTTCCTATACACAGGTAATGTTGTATATATTTTCTACTCAAGTAAAAATCTTTGGCTTTATTTGTCTATACAAGACCAAAAATCATGTGAATGTTGTATGGTAGCCAGCCCAAAAATTTAGTCTAAACTAAACAACGGGCATATAACACTAACTAGTCTTAAAATAACCAAGAGAGGGGTAGAGGGCTATTGTATAATTTTTTTTGTTGGATTCCCTATTTGGTTTATCTGTAAAATATACAAGAGTTTTCTTGTTTTGTTTTATATTCTTTGTTTTCTATAATACACTCCCTATGTATTAGTGACCTACATGGTAGTTTAAGTAAAAGCAGCTTGTAAGCTACTTGCATGGCTTATTGCTTACACGACTCAATTGAGTCATAGTATATGCGCATGCACGCAAGGTAGAGTAACCACTATAAGACTTTCACCAAGGAACCTGCATCTGTTTACCTTCAAAATTGGATGGAATTATAACTATCCGATCCCGAAAACAAAAACCTTAGAATCTGACCAGCATATCAGAAATTATAGAGAGGCATTGTTGTTATGCTCCCGATGTTCAAGATTATGGTCACGTAATTCGGTTCTCATTTGTCAAATCAGTCGAACTAGTAAAAGATACTACCCAGTCAGCATGAAAGTACTCTCATAAACACAAGAAGGTAAGCGATTCGTTCTTGTGCAATAGAGTGATTATAAGATGAAATAACACAGTGTTAACCTCAGCATAAAGAATAGGAAGCAGCTTGCTGCACTCCGGATCTTCATTAAAGATTTGTGGATGGATGGAATAATATATAAATATTAAGTTTATACAAAAAAATAAAATAATAATATATATATATATAGATATAAATCTATATATCTAGATGAAGATGAAGATATATATATATATATAAATATATATATATAAATAGATAATAATATAGTTATATATAAGAGCAAGGGGGGGGGGGTATAACAGCAACCAAAGACAGAGAAGAAGCTCACCTGAACCCCGGCAAGACACTCTGCTGAGTGGCTTGCCGCGGCAACCTTTAGCAGCAATGTGCTGGGCTGTGTTGTTGTGCATTCAGACCTTGGGTCCATGTGAGGTTCAGATGGATAAGTCTATGGGTCTTGGCCATTTATTATCAACTACAACACGGTCTTAATCTAGCTCTTAATGGAAAACTATTTATTTTATCCTAGATTGGTGCCATATGGTGCACTTAGACAACTTTGGTGAAATAAGATTGCAGGATGCTTGAACGTACATCGACGACAATAATCGTAAGACTTGACGCACACAGGTAGGGAATCTGTGTTGGTATTTTATAATGTTATAAGCATGTCACTTAGTTTTTCATTGAAGCTTTGATGATTATGCATGTACGTACTGATAAGCATAGTAGAAGTAAAATCTGATTTATTTTTTGAACTGATGAACCTGATTAGCAATGAAATAAATAGACTTGATTAGTCATTAAGCTGATGAGAAATAAAATATGAATATCTATCATCAATGAGCATCAAGAGCATCTAATAGCTTGACCTTAGTAAGAAAGAAATTCTTTTACTAGTTTATGAGCATAAATCAGTTTTGTAAATTAATGCTATTATATATTTATAGTAGTTTAGTACACATCGCATCATAAAACCATATAGGCAAATGCATATTCTTGGTCATTCTACGTGATTCAGTACTCAGATGTTATCAATTTCAATGTTCTTGATACGTTATTGCTCTAGTTTAAATCAAGTGATCTCGCTAACTCGGGAGCTTGAGATTCTCGAAGCAAGTGATCCCGCTAACTCGGGAGGTTGACAAGTGATCCCGCTAACTCGAGAGCTTGAAGTATTCTGGTCCAAGTGATCCCGCTAATTCGGGAGCTTGACAAGTGATCCCGCTAACTCGGGAGCTTGACTTTATTGTTCTCCGGATATCGCCTGCTTGTATCTTTGAGTTCAGTTATTTTCTCATAATTGATACATCATAAATTCAGCATATCAGCATGTTATTCATATTCTTATTTTATATATGCTTCTCTATGAAAAAGTGATAAACTATCAATATAGAATAACAATGTGATATTCTCTACTGAGCTTTGATGATAGCTCATTCCCTGACTTAAATGTCTTAACTGCAGAGCCTGACCCAGAGCACGTTGCTGATCCCACCTACGTGCCCAACGAGGAAGAAGGGGAAGACGACGACGACGAAGACGAGGAAGACGATTTCCCAAAAAAGTTCTTTCCAAAATAGGTTTGTAGCTTGGGAATATGAGAAAAAGGGTAGAGGGAGGAAAGAGTGAGATAAATTCTAGACATGTATAAATAATATGGTAGTTTTAGAGATATGTTGGGATGTATAGGTTTTCTTTTCACTGTTTAGATGACGGGTGGCCGTCATCGGTGAAAAGCTATACATCAGATCTTTTATTTTTTTTTGTTTATAGTATTGTTAGTCTATCTATCAGTTTATTGTCATATTATCTATCTATCAGAGTTAAAATAAATTGCTTCCGTAATTGCGTCACTTTAAATTAAAAAGTAACCCCTTGATGAAAGGATCATGTCAGGTGATCCGATGGCGCGACCTTTCCCAGTTTAGAGATGGGGAAATGTCGGGCTGTCACACTAATAGTAAATTTCTTAACCATTATGCTTCTTTTCCACTTGTCGCTAAGGCAATGAATTTCGATTCCATAGTGGAATGTGTGATGCAAGTCTGCTTCTTTGATCTCCATGAGATTGCAGCACCTCCAAAAGTGAATATCCATCCACTTGTAGACTTTGATTCTTCTTATGAACCAGGTATCCAACTTGCATTGCTATATCCTTCTAAAACTTGAGAATATCCAAAAAATTGTAAACCATAATTAATAGTACCCTTTAAATATCTAAAAACATGCGAAATAGCATTCCAATGAACAGAACTAGGGTTACTTATAAATCTACTTAACTTACTTACTGCAAATGCGATGTCCGGTCTTGTACAATGCATTGCATACATAAGGCTACCAATAGCGCTTGCATATTCTAACTGTTGCACACATCGTCCATCATTTTTAATCAATTTAAGATTAATATCTAAAGGTATATTGACAGATTTCAAATCAAAATAATTAAATCTTTTCAAAATCTTTTCAACATAATGAGAATGAGTTAAAGTTAATGTATTTTCATTTCTTATAATTTTGATTTCTAAAATTACATCTGTCTAACCCATGTCTTTCATGTTAAAAGATGAACTTAAGAAGTTTTTAGTTTCTAAAATAACTTCTAAATTAATTCCAAAAATAAGTAAATCATCTACATAAAGACATAATAATACCATTATTATGAGCAAAATTTATAATGCATACATTTGTCAGCTTCATTAGTTTTGAATCCAAAATTGGTAATAGTATTATCAAACTTTTTATGCCACTGTTTTGGTGCTTGTTTTAGCCCATATAAAGATTTAATAAGTTTACAAACTTTCTTTTCTTGTCCAGGTAGAATAAATCCTTCTGGTTGTTCCATATAGATCTCTTCTTTTAAATCACCATTTAAAAAAGCGATTTTAACATCCATTTGATAGATTTATAAGTTATGTATAGAAGCTAAGGCAATTAGAAGTTATATAGTCGAAATTCTAGCAACGGATGCGTAGGTGATAAAATAATCAACACCTTTCTTTTATCTATATCCTTTAGCAACCAATCTTACCTTAAATTTTTCTATAATTTCATCTGTTCTAAGTTTTCTTTTAAATATCTATCTACATCCTATGGGTTTAGATCCTTCTGGTAAGTCTACTAATTTTAATATTTTGTTTCCCATTATTGACTCAATTTTATCATTGATAGCTTCTTTCCAAAAAGCATTATCTCTATATTTTATTGCGTCGTTAAAAGTGATAGGATCATCGTATACATTTAGATACAAATGTTTCTTAGTACTTTTGGTCCTATTTTCTTCAATCAAATAGATATAATAGTCTTTTGAAAGACTAGTTTCAAATCGTTGACGTTTACTTCGTCAAGGTTCAATGATGACCTCTTCATCACTTGAAGATTCAATAACTTCTTTAGATTTAGAAGATTCTCCATCTTCATAAGTTTTACTTTCAATATTTAATTTATTAGTTAGAGTAGTGAACTTAGATTCATAGAATATAACATCTCTAGATTCTATTATAGTATTTTTATCAATGTAATCATTAGATTCCATAACTAGAAATCTATAAGCATTACTATTTTATGCATAACCAACAAATATACACTCAATAAATCTAATCCCTATCTTAGGTCTTTTAGGATCTACTAATCTAACAAGTGCCCTACACCCCCACACTGTAAAATAGGTTAGACTAAGTTTTTGATTCTTCCAAAGTTCATATGGTGTAGTTAAACTTTTATTATGTGAAATTCTATTCAAAATATGAGTAACAGTTAACAAAGCTTCACCCCATAAATTTTTATCGGAATTAGCGTTAACTAACATTGCATTAGTCATTTCTACTAATATTCTATTTTTTCTTTCGGCAACTCCGTTTTGTTGTGGCATATAAGGAGCCGTCACCTCATGACGAATTCCATAAATTTCACAGAAATCAGAGAATTCATTTTATATGTATTCTCCACCCCAATCAGATCTAATGACTTTTATTTTTTTATTTAATTAATTTTCTACTAATACTTTATAAACCTTAAATTTTTCAAAAGCCTCATTTTTAGTATTTAACAAATATATATGAGCATATTTAAAAAATCATCTATAAAAGTAATAAAATATTATTTTCCTCCTCTAGTAGGAACATTGTTTCAATCAAAAATATCAGTGTATTAAATCTAATAAATATGAATTTCTAATAACAGTAGGAAAATATTTTCTAGTAATTTTAGTCTTAGCACATATACTACAAGCACTACTATCAAAAGCTTCATGTTTTGGAATTAACTCTAAGTTAGACATGCATTTCATAGACCTCCAATTAACATGTCCTAATCTATCATGCCATAAATTAAAAAGAGAGACTGAATAAGAAGAAGGAGAGATTTTATTGATTGAATCAGTTACATTGAGTTTGAACATGCATCCCATGGCATATCCTTTTCCAACAAATTCGCCATTCTTGGATAAGATAAAGTTATCCGATTCAAATACAAGTTTGAAACCATGTTTGATCAATAAACCACTCGAAACGAGATTCTTGTTGATATCGGATACATGGAGCACATCAGTAAGTGTAACGACCTTTCCGGATGTAAAATATAATTTCACTTTTTCATGTCCTATGATCTTTGCCGTAGATGAGTTTCCCATGAAGAGATCTTGATCATCATCAGCTTTGTCATACGTCCCAAACATGTCACGATTATTACATACATGTTTTGTGGCACCGGTGTCGATCCACCATTCATTGATGTCACCAATCAGATTGACTTCCAAAAGAACGGCAACAAAGTTGTTTTTCACTTCCACTGCATTCGCTTGATTCTTCAACTTCTTGAAGAGGCGACAATCCCGTTTGAAATGTCCGGGTTTCTCACAGTGGTAGCAACCACCATTCTTTGGTACCATGGTCTTATTCTCCTTGGCTAATTTCTTATTCTCCTTGGAATGAGAATATCCTCTCTTCTTCTTCTTGGACAGTGCACTAACAAACTTAGACTCAACCAAGTGTGCCTTTGATGTCATATCAATGTGATCTTCTGTTTTGTCTCTAAGTCGAAATTCTTCCTCAATATATAAATGAAGAAGAAGATCTTCTATAGAAATCTTCTCATTATTACGCTTAAGGATTTTTCGGTAATCTTTCCATAATGGAGGCAACTTCGCGATTACCGCATCAACCAGAAAATACTCATCGAAATGAGAACCATTAGCAACCATATAATTTATAATAACTTAAAAATCATGAACTTGGCTAAGAATAGATTTATCATCAACCATCGTAAAATTGAAAAACTGACTGATAATATAAGAATTATACCCTACATCTTCAGTTTTATATTTCTTCTCGAGTGCATCCCAGAGTTCCTTCGAAGTGTCGTAGGTGCGGTAAACGTCGAACAAAGAATCCGACAGTGCATTCAAAATGTAGCCTTTGCAAGTATAGTTGTCGTCGTCCCATTTCTTCTTTTTACGGCCTTCAGCGAGGGTGGATGATTCGATAATAGTCGGACACGGAGTTGTGATAGCGTATACAACTTTCAGTGTGGTTAATAGAAAATGTAATTTCTGTTGCCACAATTTGAAATTTGAACCATCAAAACTGTCTAACTTATGGATGTTATTAGGCAGCGCTGGATGAATCTTATCATTCAGTAGAGCAGAAGTGGAGGACTGAATATGAGCCATAAAATTTCAGTTTAAAATTGTTAGAAAAATAGGTTTAGGTTGCAAAAGAAGATACTGATCGGAATTAAAATATACGCTGATTCGGTTCGAGACACGTTAAATATCGTTGTCTTTAAACCGAGATTTACCCCTACCACTATGATCTAGTGGTCACCAATAGGTTACCGGCAAATCGGTTCCAGGATACAACGAAGCGGGAGCGTATCCATGTGATCAGATTTGGTGAATCTGATCACGCAACCAGAACACTAAAAACTAAAGCGGAACTCTGAGAATGAAAAAGTTTAAACTCGCAGAGAAAAAATTTGCGAAAATATGCAGTATTAAAATGAGGGGTCATGGGGCCGTTTTATAGATAAAACATGTGTAACCGAACGGACATATCCGTTGCATATAACTGAATGATCTAAAATTCAAATGGACGATTACACACTTTTTCAAAAGTTTAATTAAATTGCTGTATCGCCACGTACATGTGCTCGTGCCCGTCCCATCCCGTCCCGACTCGACTCGGCTCGGCTAGGCGCGCACGCGTGCGTGTGTGACCGATGGATTGCATGGCAGTGGAAGCTACAAAATTCGGTGCCCCCTAGGTAAAGGCTACAAGCCTTGAGCCAAGACAATAATATATAAACCAAATCCAAAAAAGAGTTTACACGATGTGGGACAAATCACAATTTCAAAAGCTTATTTTTAAAACCTTTAAAATATCTAACATAGAACCTGGTCAATGTTATGAAATTGAAGGAAAATGTCGTTCAAAGGTGAGTGTCCGGGCTACTGCAGGACCTATTCTAGGTCCTCCCTGGCAGCGTCCAGAGAATGGGTAAAGTCTTTACACTTACCAAATTGCATAGATAATATTTTCTTTGCTATCAAGCACATTCATTTTCTAACTGTCGATCATGGTTCTAATTTCCTACGAAACTGAGAAGTACCGGATGATACGTAGCGGTTTTGGAGGTCACCTGTACGATACTTTGAATGTATATTATTGGTGCGTTACCAATATATTGGGAATGTATTGTCCGGAATCGATACTTATCGGGCGATACGATAGTACCGAAAAATCAGTATTTTAAAACATGCTGTAGATATCTCTTGTTGCTTCCCTTATATGATCAATCAGATTCTTATCATTTTCTGTAAGAAAATGATAAATTTGTTTCAGGTATGTCATTATGTCTCCACAAAGCCAGTTAACTCTTTACTATGGTATATGATAAGGATTTTTTACAATAGGAGCAGGCCGACATTATTATTACACCAGTTATAAAGCAATTGCTGCCTGCCTTCACTTTGGTTTCAGGACAAGAAGATGCTGTTCAGCTTGCAAAGATTCTGCGGGCCAAGTAAACAACTTTGACCTTAATATTTGACGTACTATAATTGTGTGAGGTTGAAACCCTCTGATGAGAACGCTTTATATTGACCGTTAATTTTTTTTGCAAATTGTTCATACATACTGGAGTGCGTAGTTTCAACAGTTCAAATCCCAAATGACCTTAATTTTGCAAATAAAGGCTTCTCATACTCATTCCTAATTTTTTCCTATTAACGAGTTCCATTGCTTCCAATTTTTTTTACTGTAGGTTCATTGTGCCAATGAAAAATGGAGATCTTGACAAAGTGTCCTTTATGATGAGGGAACAATAGAATCATTCCAGGGAAGATTTTCGTGGCCAGATAGTGTTAAATGACTCAAATAATTATTAGGGAGCTACAACATGCACATGAGATTTGTCCCGTGGCACATGGGTTAAAAAGAAAGACTTGGTATTTTTGGGACCTATGTCATGCGGAACACCATCTAAGTCGTCTTATTTAAAGGCCATGATATAAAGATCTTTGATGTAGAGATTGACATGAGACACAATCTCTATCATCTGATTTAACACAGTCAACCATTACATCAGATGATAAGTTTTGACTGTATTGAATCAGCTGATAGAGAATATCTTTTTTTGCCACTCTTTCGCATCAACGATCTGTACATTATGGCCTTCAAATCAGACGGCTTAGATGGTATTCCACATGGCACAGGTCCCAAAAATACCAAGTCTTTTGCTTTAACTTTGTGCCACAGTATAAATCTTGTGTACAAGTTTAGCTCCCTATTATTATTGCGAGATACTATATTTTTTAGATTTATCTATCAATTTCTGTGCAATCATACTGAATATCCAATGGTCTTTGAACTACCCACTATAAATTCCTTTTTTTCATTCACTTTCACATTTTAGTTGATGCCATGATTTACAATCGTTGCTAGAGCATTTTTTGTTCCATAAAATCCACAATTTACAATGTTACACTTGTGAGCGACGGGGTTAACTTGCTCCTACATGAAAATTTTTAAATGGTTTTAAAATTTATGAGGCTCTAGCATCCCCTGTATTCAGTTGCCTATTGAAATTGTTTGGAAAAGATGCTGCCCCTGAGACATAAATGCATACATTTCCTTTGCATTAATTATTAAATGAAAATAGTAAAACTGGCCTTGATGAGAAAAGGCATACCTTTACTCCCCCTCTCAAATGACAATTAATCACGCAAAAATAGGTGCATAGACTCTTTTTTCCCAACTTGTAACAACCCAAAATCCCCCTTAAGCGCTTGTTTGGATAAAAATAGGGGAAATGTGAGAAAGTAAAATAATATTCCTATATTTTTTCATGGATACCTAAGTTATAGAAAATCATGAGATTCCTTTATTTACCTTTATTTTTTGTTATTTGGATAATCACATTGCTAGCCGAGAAAACGTAGGATTAATAAAATCCTATGTTTGGATACATATGCCGGAAATTGTACCTTGTGTTTTGATACATATCCGAGAAAATGCAGGACTAACCAAATCCTGTGTGTTTGGATCAAAATCTCACCATCTGATGGTAGGCCCACGATCTAGAGATCTAGTGTGTCGAAGATTGGGTGAAAAAGAATCTCTATCGCCTGATTTAAAGAAGTCAATAGTTTAGACACATAAAACTCTTCAAAGAAAGAATCTTGAGTTGTAAATATAGGTACCCCTATTGTCGGGAGAAAAGGAGTGAGATGCGATATATATCTATATATATATATATATATATATATATATATATATATATATATATATATATATATATATATATATAAGGGTATCTTCATTTATGACCTAAGCTTCTTCCTTCGCAACCCAGATTTCACATGCTTAAATCATTAACTAGTTTAAATCAGGCGATGGATATCATTTTTTGCCCCAATCTTCGTGATGATAAATCTTAAGATCATGGCGTGCATATCAGACGGCCAGATGTTGATTCCAATGGTGGACGTCCCTAAAAGTAAATGTCAACTCCTTTTCCCAGGATCTAGGTCACTTTTTGGGATGTGTGCCATATAGAATCAATGTCTGACCATCTGGTAGGGGCGCCATGATCTTAAGATCTATCACGAGGAAGATTGGAACAAACAACAATCTCCATCGTCTAATTCAAATCAGTCATTGGTTTTCGTCCGTGAAAAAATTGTGTGGTGTTACTAATAAGCGAGTGAGAAGAGCCATACCCTTATCTTTTTCTTTTCCACTCCTTCTCTTATCTTTCCGAGGTCTCGGCAAATTGAAATGCCGAGGGGTACCCTCAAACTCTTCACTCGGAAATGAGCGGCAAAATTGTATTTTACATTCCGACCCTTAAGTCGCTTCCAAATAGAGGAAAACTACAGAAAATAGAATCTGAATCTAAGTATTCCTCTGTTTTTCCCATATCCAAACAGGTCCTATGGGTATAAGTGGAATTTTCAAGTCGGTACCTGCTTATCATGCGCAGTAAAAGCTTGCATGACTGCATTGCATGTAAAAGTGTTAACGACTTGAAATTTCACTTATGCTGATTTTGGGTCATTACCCAACTTCTGCTAGGCATAGTCTCCATCAGACGTGGAACAAGCTGCTGATTTGAAGAGATATAAGGGGATCCACAAGCTTATAGAGATGAATATGGTATGTGATAGCCCGAATTTTCGCTCTCGGAAATCCGTGCCATCAGGATCATACTCTGGATGATCCCCAGGACAAATCATGAAATGTATGTTTGTATAGCAGAAACCAAACAGACACTGTCCAGCAATGGTAGTTCGAGTCAGCACATAAGGCATTAAAAAGAAATAAAAGATAAATACGACATGTCTAATATATATCTCAAAAGGATATACATTCCCAAAAAGGAACCAAGAAGAACCACTGGTGATGGACATCCATCACCCAAAACAATGGTTCCTGATAATGGTTCCAATAGAATGTATAATAATACAATAAAATAGCATCTACAGAAAATAGATGCAGAGGTGGCCACCAGGCACACAATAATTCAGAATATCATACAAAATCTCCAAAACAAATGACAACTAGTACCCAGACTAAGGATAAAAATCGTCCGCCTGGACGTCAGTCTCCTCGTCCTCGGCCTCAGCCTCTAGATCAGGCTGGCAGTTAGGGTCACTCTCGGTGTCTGGAACTCTAGCCTCATAACCTAAAATGTTAATGAAAACAGGGTGAGCTACATTATAGCTCAATAGAATAATTCTAACTAAAATGAATTGAATATGCAGATCATGATATCTCAAAGCAGGAAATCAAATCAGAACATAAGAACAGGACAAATCAAATCAAATACTGAGCTTTTAAACAAGAAATAGATGTCATGCAAGTATATGATCAGTGACTTAAATTGTATATGTTTTCTAACTTAAGAAACTCCCGTGAATATATAACACGGAGTAAACAGGAATCTACCGATAGGAAACCCCAAACAATCATCGTTCACATGAACAATTTCAGGGTGCAACAATGTCTCATCTATGGAGTGCAATTGTGCCGAGGTTTAACAAAGCAGATGCACAAGTGTTTCAGGTACGGATATACCGTCGGGTCGGTGGGGATCATCTGGTTAAATCATCAAATCACATACACACTTAGACCTCACGAATCAGATAGCAAAAATCAGGAGCAAGTTTCACAATTCAAAATTAGAAAACAGGAATCAGATATAACAGGAATTTATGATATGCTAACATACTTGTTAAAACAGAAATCAGGGTACAAGTATGCAAGAATCATGAAATCATAGTAAAAAACAGTTTAGGTTGGTTTTCCCCTACCTCAGGTCAGACCTCTTTCTAAGCAAATCCAAAGCCTTTTAAAGCGTCAAGGTTTGATCCTAGACCATAAATATAGTATACTATGTGTCAGGTAGGTCAGAAAGTCAACTGGCACGATGTCCAGTAGCATGCAATTCACACAAACAAAACAGGACAAAAACAGGGGTGATTGATCGATCAACACCCTTATTGATCGATCAATCCTCCTTGTTGATTGATCAATGTCCCCATTGATCGATCAATACCCACAAATCACCTTACAAGTAACAGAGGTAGTTGATCGATTAATAGCCTTTATTGATTGATCAACACCCTTCATTGATCGATCAATACCTTAATTGATCGATCAAAACCTCTCTTCTCTTCACACTTTGTCATAGCAAAATTGATCGATCACCAGCTCAGTTGATCGATCAATATGTCTTATTGATCGATCAATGACCTCATTGATCAATCAATAGCCTAAACTTTAAAATTTCCCTCTTTCTGTTCCCTTTTATAACTTATATGGATTGATCGATTAATATCATTATTGATTGATCAATACACACAAGTGATTGATCAATGCCTTCATTGATCGATCAATACACTCAAGTGATCGATCAATACCATTAATGATCGATCAACACCAGCCATTGATTGATCACACTCTCTGTGATCGATCAATACTCAGCATTGATCGATCAATTCACATATTGATCGATCAACACCCTTCGAGCACTAAACTTCCAGAAATTTTCAGTGTTATGTTCCCTTTTATGCTTTATATGAATTTATCTATCAATACCTCTTATTGATCGATTAATCTAGCATTGATCGATCAATAATGACAGCTCTAATGTCATTAATGGAGGTCACTTCCTTGACCTAATTTCTACCCTTTTTCATTAATGGTCTTCCAACAATTTCTCCACACACACAAAACACATAATAAAGACTTAATACTTGCCCAATTTAAATGTACAAACCTACTATGATTTGGGTCCTTTCGTGGTTCCGGCAAAATGATCCAAAGAGGGTTTTGGATCCGGAACCCGGGCTGTATTGCCGGTGTGACTCCGATACGTAATGTATCGACTCCAATTCAGCATGCGGAGGTCTCACACGCACCCGGACTACGCTTGAGTTCGTTTTATTCAACTCTCCCTATCCTAATTCACACTGGCGCACGATCTCCGCATCTCTAACCCCATTTCCTCGCAAAACACACTCAATCCCAACCTAGCCACATATTTCTTTGCTCAAGAACAAGAGGAAGAAGAAGAGAGGAGATCTTTTTGGTCTCTTCCTTCCCTTATAAGCTATCAAAATGAAATATCTCTGATATTTCATTTTAATCCTAAGTTCGACTCCCGTGTGAAACGCGAACATGACCGCTATGGCATAGCGTGCCGCATCGACATCCTAAACAACTCAGACTGAAGCAAGAATTCACATGTGAATTCATCTAACTACGGGGTATCTTTATCTCAACTAATACTGACTATTAATTTTTTTTAATTCTGTCTCAATTTTCGTGCCGAGCACGCATATTGAAACAGTCAGGTTCTTGTTCGAAATTTCAGGGTCATTACATTATCTCCCCCTTAGGAATTTTCGTCCTCGAAAATGTCAAGTAGGTCGTAGTCATTGCAGTGAGTAAAAGTAGCAGGCAATCATAACAAGCTGGAATGAAAAGGTTTGCAAGCAGAATATGAAATGGAATGCATAAGAAATACAGTACATTACACATAAAATAAATAACAGAAGTAATTATAAGAGCATAGCAATTACCTACCGGGATGTCAGATGGGCTGCCTCGTCAGGCGCTGGTCGGCTGGGACGGGGTGGTGGTGTGCGGTAGTCGCGAGGATCCACCATATGCTGACGGGCGTGAGCAATCATAGGCGTGGACATAGTGGCGTATAAATGTTGCGTGACGAGCTCGTGCATGCCCTCGTGGTAATCCAACCGACGATGACTCTGTCGCTGGAATGCCTCCATGTCGTCCAAACGCTCATGAATGCGCCTGTTACCCTCCACCAGCTCATGAAGCATCACTGCCACGTTGACTGAGGAAGGAGGTGGGGGATGTGACATGGTGTGACGGGACGGTCTACGGGGTGTAGTGGGGGCAGGGCGGGTGGACACCCCAGGCGGAGGTGGTGGATCACGTGGTGCCCTCCCCTCCAAGGCTCGAGCTCCCTCGCGCGCGGCAGGCCAGCTTGCGCCCTCGTCATCCTCAGGGAGCCGTCTAACCAAAAGGTTGTAGCTCTTGGTCCAATCCTTCAGGTAAAAGACCTTGGTGCTGTTGACCAAGCGCGGCTCATTAGGAGCCAAAGTGTACGCCTCTCGTAGAGCAGCGTATTGCTCTACCATTTTGGTAATGAGGCGCGCATACGGGATCTATTTCTTGACCCCAGACTTAACTTTTTCAAACATGAGGTCATTGGCATTGATGATGCCGTCAATGACCAAGTCAACCATAGAGAACCAGCGCTTCTCAAAGGCCGAAAACAGGGCCTGTTGCACAACACCTGTCCGTGAGGACTTGTGCAAGAAAGGGTTAAGTGCACACTTGATATAGGTATCAAGCATCCACAGTTTGTCGGGTAATTGGGCCCGTGAGACGGATTACCCCTTCCAATGTTGACCTTGGGTCATTTTAGTGACCACGTCAGTAAAAGGAACCTCCTTAACATAGGGGGCATCCAAACCAGCATTTTCAATGTAAGCGGACGGGCACTGGAGTGCAGCCGCTACATGAAAGTGGTTGAATTTATACTCGAACCCATCAATGGAAGTAATGAGTCGGTGCCGACTATCACCCCAACGAAGGTTCTGGAAGAAGAGCCGCACGATCCGAGGATATTAGTGATCGTGGAACGGCTCTAATAAGGTTTCAACCCGAGACGTTGAATATAACCCTCGGCTCAAGCCATTTTGGGCCAATCCTTGTAAAGGGACGAGGTGAACACGTACTCGGGGAGAAAAGATTTAGAAGCCCACCAAGGATTGGGGACTTCACGTTCGATCGTGGTCGGGACGGGGATTGGGACGGGTGGAATCACGTTCGAAACTGATGCCACAGGTGGCATAGATGTTTAGGGAACCGAATCGGTGGGCAGTACAGGTGTACGAGCCCGGGAAGTGGGTACCTTATGCAAAGGGTTCTTCGTGCGCGGTTCCATGGTCAAGTTTTGCAAAACAAACGAGAACTAGAATCTAAATGAACGAAAAGAAAAGTGTTACCGAATGAATGGAATGAAATCCACTCGAATCACGCGGAAGGAGGAGTTGGATGGTCGGAAAATCCGTCGGGAAGAAGGTTGAACGGTCGGTGCCAAAAACCCCTTGATCGATCACTCTTACGCTTGGTGCAAATGACCGTTCGAAAACCCAACTTTAACTTAAAACCCCAGGATTGATCGATCAATGCCTTTATTGATCGATCAATGAAGCATCTTTATGCCCTAGCCCGATGCATAGATCGATCAATATCCACTATTGATCGATCAATGCCCTCCTAATTGATCGATCACTACTATGTTGATCGATCAACACTCTGTATGTTGATCGATCACTACTCTGTTGATCGATCAATCAATCGATCTTAACCCCATAACTAGATATTGTTGATCGATCAATGACCTCATTGATCGATCAATCAGCCATGGTGATTGATCAATAGCTTCTGTTGATCGATCAATCACACCAGAAACCAACTTGTTTATAATGTTAGTTTTAAATTCAATAAAAAAAATGCGGACCAATAGCATTCATAAAAAAAACAAACGAAAGCGAACCATAACCTACATACGACACTTGGATAAGTCAAGCATACATGCACAATCATGAACGTAAATCGATTCGCGAAAGTACCTTGGACGTCAAGTAAACAAATGCGGGTACTGCTCGCGAATTTCAGTTGCGCATTCCCAAGTAGCTTCCGAAGCCGAATAATTTCTCCAGTTGACGAGTACCAGTGGAATCAACTTGGTCCGCAAAACTTGATCTCTATGATCCAAGATCGTGATTGGTTCCTCAATGACCGTCAAGTCCTCTTGCAACTCTATGGGTTGGAAATCTAGGACATGAGTCGGGTCGCGCACGTATCATTGCAGCATGGAAACATGAAAAACGTTATGCATGTTGGCTAACCGTGGTGGCAAAGCAATCCGATCAACGACTTCACCAACCCGTCCGAGTACCTCAAATGGACCGACATATCGAAGACTCAGCTTCCCATGCTTTTCGAAGCGCATCACGCCCTTGGTTGGCGAGATCTTCACAAAGACCTTGTCTCCAACCTGAAAATAGTGGTTAAGTCCGTAGCCAATCATTTTACTATGAATAGCAACTTTTTCAAACGTACTTGGGTATATCTGAAACTCAAAGTGCGGCTGATGGAGATCGGCATAGCTCTTTTGGCGACTTTGAGCAACCCTCAATCTTTTGCGGATCAATCGAACTATCTCGGTTGTGTTGTCTACAAGATTAGGTCCCAAAACAAGCTTCTCACCAACTTCTTCCCAATTCAAAGGAGATCGGCATCGTCGTCCATACAAGGCCTCATAAGGCGCCATCCCAATACTCGACTGATAGTTGTTATTATAAGCAAACTTGATCAGAGGCAAATGTTGATCCCATGAACCATGAAAGTCCAACATACATGCTCGCAACATATCCTCTATGATCTGGTTCACTCTCTCAGTCTGCCCATCTGTCTAAGGATGAAACACTGAGCTAAACTCCAATTTAGAACCCATGCCTTCCTGAAATCGTCGCCAGAATAGCGACGTATAGAGCGGATCTCTATCACACACAATGCTGACTAGTATGCCATGTAACCGAACTATCTCCTTTATGTACAGCTCTGCAAGCTTATTGGCTATATATGTAGTCCGATACGGCAGAAAATGTGCAGACTTTATCAGACGATCTACAATTACCCAGATGGCATTGTTCTTTCTCAATGTGCTCGGCAATCCCAAAATAAAATCCATCGATATGGCTTCCCACTTCCACTCTAGCACTGGTAATGGTTGTAATAAACCTGTTGGATTCCGATGGTCTACTTTCACCTGCTGGCAGACCAAACACCGAGGTACATAATTTGCAACATTTTTCTTCAGTCCTCTCCACCAAAAGCTTCGCTTGAGATCTTGGTACATCTTGGTACTCCTAGGATGTATAGCATATATAGACCTGTGCGCTTCCTCCAAAATTGTATCTTTAAGATCTCTCGTATCAGGTATGCACATCCGATCTCTAAATAGCAAAGTACAATCATCTTTGATGATAAAATCAGGCCTGATTTCGTTGATCACATCCTTTCTAATGGCCATAAGCTCATCGTCAATCATCTGGATCTTACGCACGTTATCAAACAACGTGAGCCGTATCACAATAGTAGCCATCAATGCCCCAGAACCCTTGACGTCAATCAATATGTCGCACAAGGCCAGGTCCTCAAGTAGATGTCACCGTTGTACTCTAGTGATAAGATGTGTCAACTGAGCTGTAGATTTCCTGTTCAAAGCATCTGCTACAATATTAGCCTTCCCAGGGTGATACTGGATGGAACAATCGTAATCTTTTAAGAACTCCATCCATCTGCGCTGTCGCATGTTCAAATCCTTCTGGGTAAATAGATACTTGAGACACTTGTGGTCGATGAAGATATCAACTGTCTCATCGTATAAGTAGTGCCTCCATATCTTTAAAGCAAAGATCACCGCTGCTAACTCCAAATCATGAGTCGGGTAATTCTTCTCATGTTCCTTAAGCTGTCTAGAGTTGTACGCTATAACCTTCTTGTGCTGGTTGAGGACACAACCCAAACCACTATAAGATGCGTCATTGTAGATAGCGAAACCCCCTCTGCCAGAAGGTATAGCTAATATCAGTGTTGTAGTCAGATGCGTCTTCAATTCCTGGAAACTCTTCTCACATCTATCGGTCCAATCAAACTTAGCATTCTTCTTGTTAAGCTGAGTAAGTGAACTCGAGAGCTTGGAGAACCCTCTACAAACCGTTGGTAGTATCCTGCTAACCCAAGGAAACTACGGACCTCTGTTATCGTTCTCGGCTGTTCCCAATTCACGACTGCCTCGATCTTTGTCAGGTCGACTGTTATACCCTTAGCAGAGACAATATGGCCTAAGAAACTAACTTGGTCCAGCCAAAACTCGCACTTACTGAGCTTCGCATACAATTTGTGATCTCTAAGGGTCTATAAAGCTACGTGTAGATGTCCTTCATGTTCTTCCTTGGTTTTGGAATAGACAAGGATGTCATCTACAAAGACAACCACAGACTTATCAAAGTGTGGTTTAAACACTCGGTTCATCAGGTCCATAAAAGACGTAGGTGTGTTCGTCAATCCAAATGGTATAACCAAGAATTCATAGTGCCCATATCTGGTTCTGAACGCCGTCCTCTCGACATCTTCTGCTTTGACTCGTAGTTGATGATAACCTGACCTCAAGTCAATCTTCGTAAAGAACCTCGCTCCTTGTAACTGATCCAACAGATTATCGATCCTAGGGAGCGGGTAACGATTCTTAATCGTCAACTTGTTCAACTGCTGATAGTCAATGCATAGACGCATTGAACCATCCTTCTTTCTGACAAATAATACTGGTGCTCCCCAAGGAGATACACTCGGTCGAATGAACCCTTTGTCAAGTAGTTCCTGCAGTTGCTCCTTCAACTCTTATAATTCTGTTGGAGCCATCCGATAAGGAGCCTTAGATACTGGTTCAGTGCCTGGAACTAGATTTATTACAAACTCAATCTCCTGGGCTGGTGGTAGTCCTGGCAAATCCTCAGGGAACAGATCGGGATATTTGCATGTAATGTGAATATCAGATATAACATTCGTCTCTTCCCATTGCTCTTGGAGAAAGGCCATATATCCACTACATCCACTCTTCATCATCTTTTCGGTCCGAATAGCTGATATCAACGGGGCTACCTTAGACTTCACCTCGAAGAATCTGAATGATCGTTCCTTTGGAGGGCGAAAAATCACGATCTTCCGAAGGCAATTAATACTCGCGTGGTAAGCGGATAGCCAGTCCATTCCTAGAATGATGTCAAATCCCTTCATATCTAACAAAATTAAATCTGTCAATGTCTCGTGATCATCTACTGACACTATCATCGATTTACACACTGTGAGTGCATTCACTGCACTACCCGTAGGAATGGACACTGTCAATATGAACTCTCATTGCTTAGAAGTGGCGCTCAATTCTTTCATAAATTGAGGCCTTACAAATGAGTGCGTAGAGCCTGAGTCTATCAAGACTCGAGCTCTGTGGAAACAAATATCACAACTTCGATATACTTTCAGCTCACCTATAAGTCAGTCACATAATTGTATTAAGTGTTTAAGATATTTATGTGTATATATGTACTAACCTCCTAAACATTTAATCAAAACAACTCTGCCTTTCTAAGCTCCAGTATATCCTACTAGATAAATAATCTCACTTGAAATTTAATCATACCTTGGATGACATCATTCGATGTCAGAGCATCGGTCGCGGTAATAGCATACGCTCGACCTTGAATCACAGGTCAAGAAGATCTCTGAGTAGATACTGATCCTGACCGCTCTTTGCCATCCTTGCTCTCCTCTGGGCAATTCATCACCAAGTGGCCCATCTTGCCACACCTGAACCACGCCCCTGTCTCCCTTCTGCACTCTTCTGTCTTGTGTGGTTTCCCACACTTTGCACATGACACAGCTGGAGTGAACGAAGAGACCCTTGAAGATCCCTGGGTCACCGAGGCCCCGCTACCAGAAGACCCAGACAGTCGAAATGGTCTGGAAGATGTAGGTACTGCTGCTCTCTGGTTTGAACTCGACCCCGAAAAAATCGTCGGTCGGGAGTGTGTAGGGTATCTTGAAGGTCTGGAGAATCTAGCCCTCTTGTTTTACTCAGGGTCCTAAGATTTCCCCTGAAATGACCTCTCCCTGGTCTGCTTGTCTCTTCAAGCAAACTGCTTCTGGTTCTCCTCCTCTGCTATGAGAGCCTTGGCCATAACTCTCTCATACGTCTCCATTTCCCACATGGCGACATCCTTCTGTAGGTTCTGCCTCAGGCCAAGTTGAAATTTTTGTGCTCTCATTAATTCAATGGCTACATGCTGGGGTGCGAACCTAGCCAGTCTATCAAACTCAGCACCATACTCTCACTGGCATTGCACCCTGCTTAAGCTCTATAAACTTTACCTCCCACTGATGCCTCATAATTTTCAGAAAGTATTTATTGTAAAACACTTCCGTAAACTCCTCCCACGTCCAAGGAGTGTGAGGAAAGTCTCTCTGCCAATTCTGTGACACCGACTTCCACCAAGGTCCGGTGTAACCATCTAACTTAAAAGTGGCCCAGCGCACCTTCTCTACATCATTGCACTTGAGCACTTCAAAAAGCTTCTCCATCTCCTCTATCCATCCCTCTGCCTCTATGGGATCCGTCTGACCCAAGAAGTTAGGAGGTCTCATTCTCCTAAACTCCGCGAATCTGCTTGGCTGATGAGGTGGTCTGGCTGTCTGCTGAGTCAGAGCAGCTGTTTGCTAAGCAATGTTGGTAGCCAAGGCTTTCAACACCAACTCCATTCTCTCCTCATTGCCTCTCCTACCTCCCCTCGGTCCTACTGGAACAACATTCGCCTACGTGAGGAACTCTAATCCCCGTGATGTACCAACAATATCGGGAATCTCCCTCAGAGGAACTTCTCTCTGACCTTCCCTACCTCCACTGCATCCGCCTCTGAATCTAGGGCCCATACCAGTCTGTCATTGTGAAAACAATAACACTGATCAGTACTAGATTGTGAAAACAATCTAACATGAACCCGCAATTCAACCTAAAGCCTAAGCTTTGATACCAACTGTGACAGTCCAAATTTCTATGCCCGAAAATTCGTGCCATCAGGATCATACTCTGGATGATCCCCAGGACAAATCACGAAATGTCTGTTTGTATAGCGAAAATCAAACAGACACTGTCCAGCAGTGGTAGTTCGAGTCAGCACATAAGACATTAAAAAGAAATAAAAGAAAAATACGACATGTCTAATATATATCACAAAAGGATATACATTCCCAAAAAGGAACCAAGAAGAACCACTGGTGATGGACATCCATCACCCAAAACAATGGTTCCTGATAATGGTTCCAATAGAATGTATAATAATACAATAAAATAGCATCTACAGAAAATAGATACAGAGGTGGCCACCAGGCACACAATAATTCAGAATATCATACAAAATCCCCAGACTAGTACTTAGACTAAGGATAAAAATCGTCTGCCTAGACGTCAATCTCCTCGTCCTCGGCCTCAGCCTCTAGATTAGGCTGGTAGTCAGGGTCACTCTCGGTGCCTGGAACTCTAGCCTCAGAACCTAAAATGTTAATGAAAACAGGGTGAGCTACATCATAGCTCAATAGAAGAATTCCAACTAAAATGAATTGAATATGCAGATTATGATATCTCAAAACAGGAAATCAAATCAGAATATGCGAACAGGACAAATCAAATCAAATACTGAGCTTTTAAGAAAGAAATAGATGTCATGCAAGTATATGATCAGTAACTTAAATTGTATATATTTTCTAACTTAAGAAACTCCTGTGAATATATAACACGGAGTAAACAGGAATCTACCGATAGGAAATCCCAACCAATCGTCATTCACATGAATAATTTTAGGGTGCAACAATGCCTCATCTATGGAGTGCAATTGTGCCGAGGTTTAACAAAGCAGATGCACAAGTGTGCCAGACACGGATATACCGCCGGGTTGGTGGGGATCATCTGGTTAAATCATCAAATCACATACACACTTAGACCTCGTGAATCAGATAGCAGAAATCAGGAGCAAGTTTCATAATTCAAAATCAGAAAACAGGAATCAGACATAACAGAAATTTATGATATGCTAACATGCTCGTTAAAACAGAAATCAGGGTATAGGTATGCAAGAATCATGAAATCATAGTAAAAAATAGTTTAGGTTGGTTTTCCCTTACCTCAGGTCAGACCTCTTTCTAAGCAAATCCAAAGCCTTCTAAAGTGTCAAGGTCTGATCCTAGACCATAAATATAGTATACTATGCATCAGGTAGGTCAAAAAGTCAACTGGCACGATGTCCAGTAGCATGCAATTCACACAAACAAAACAGGACAAAAACAGGGGTGATTGATCGATCAACACCCTTATTGATCGATCAATCCTCCTTGTTGATTGATCAATGTCCCCATTGATCGATCAATACCCACAAATCACCTTACAAGTAACAGAGGTAGTTGATCGATCAATAGCCTTTATTGATTGATCAACACCCTTCATTGATCGATCAATACCTTAATTGATCGATCAAAACCTCCCTTCTCTTCACACTTTGTCATAGCAAAATTGATCGATCACCAGCTCAGTTGATAGATCAATATGTCTTATTGATCGATCAATGACCTCATTGATCGATCAATAGCCTAAACTTTCAAATTTCCCTCTTTCTGTTCCCTTTTATAACTTATACGGATTGATCGATCAATACACATAAGTGATCAATCAGTGCCTTCATTGATCGATCAATACACTCAAGTGATCGATCAATACCATTATTGATCGATCAACACCAGCCATTGATCAATCACACTCTCTGTGATCGATCAATACTCAGCATTGATCGATCAATTCACATATTGATCGATCAACACCCTTCGAGCACTGAACTTCCAGAAATTTTCAGTGTTCTGTTTCCTTTTATGCTTTATATGAATTGATCGATCAATGCCTTCATTGATCGATCAATACCTCTCATTGATCGATCAATCTAGCATTGATCAATCAATAATGACAGCTCCAGTGTCATTAATAGAGGTCACTTCCTTGACCTAATTTCTACCCTTTTTCATTAATGGTCTTCCAACCATTTCTCCACACACACAAAACACATAATAAAAACTTAATACTTGCCCAATTTAAATGTACAAACCTACCATGATTTGGTTCCTTTCGTGGTTTCGACAAAATGATCCGAAAGAGTGTTTTTTATCCGGAACCCGGGCAGTATCGCAGGTGTGACTTCGATACGTAATGTATCGACTCCGATTCAACACGTGGAGGTCTCACACGCACCTGGACTACGCTTGAGGTCGTTTTATTCAACTCTCCCTATCATAATTCACACTGGCGCACGATCTCTGCATCTCTAACCCCATTTCCTCGCAAAACACACTCAATCCCAACTTAGCCACAGATTTCTTTGCTCAAGAACAAGAGGAAGAAGAAGAGGGGAGATCTTTCTGGTCTCTTCCTTCCCTTATAAGCTATCAAAATGAAATATCTCTGATATTTCATTTTAATCCTAAGTTCGACTCCGGCGTGAAACGCGAACACGACCCTCCGGCGTGAAACGCGAACACGACCGCTACGGCGTAACGTGCTGCATCGACATCCTAAACAATTCAGACTGAAGCGAGAATTCACATGTGAATTCATCTAACTATGAGGTATCTTTATCTCATCTAATACTGACTATTAATTTTTTTTAATTTTGTCTCGATTTTCATGCCGGACACGCATATCGAAACAGTCAGGTTCTTGTTCGAAATTTTAGGGTCGTTACATAGTACCTACAAAAAAAGAGTTGAATGCGCGATTGCTGTTTAAATGGAAGATTGTTGAAATGGAAATTGGAGATTTGGAGGAACCACGAATCTTATTCGAAGCTGAAGAAAGAATAATATGCTTGACTTTGATCTTATGAGTATCCATTATACCTGGTTCTGGTGTACTTAGGCCGGAGACTTGAAGTGTTCGGAGCGTAGAAGCTGGAACTTCAATTTTAGAGACACTTTTAACAGCCATGGCTGCCTTAAGAAGGGGGGAGTGATATATTGGAAACGTCAGCCTCACCCAATGTGAGTTGACTGTGATGACTATCATAATCTGGTCTGATATGTCACCTTCATATGACCTATGCCGATCTTCTAAACGACTATTTTTAGTCAAATGTTTTGAGATTCAATCATCTTGACGCAATGTAATTGGCGAACCAGATCTTGATACAGATTCTCAAAAAGGCAAAAAGATCTTCGTGAATTGACAATTCAATGAGAACTCCCTTGGTGAACTCCTCCATCGCTTGATTTGCATCGTGCGTGTGAAGACCCAATGCAAATCTCCTTTCTCTTAACAAACCACTATCCTCAAATTGTGTGGGTGGATTGGTAGATACAAAAGTCCGATGGGGTTATTTTCGATCCAACCCTCGTCATTGCCTTTCCCTTCTTACCCCAATACAACAGTTGAAACATTCAAGCTTCTTATTAATGTTTTTCCTCTTAAATGTTTCCCATCCTTTTCTTCACTTCTTGAGGGGCTTCAAGGCAACCAACAATGTCTCCATGGATGGACGAGGGATTGGATTTCTTCACCATGGTTTTCGGTGTTTGTAAATGGGACGGCTAAGGGGATTCTTTAAAATCTTGAGGGGCGGCATCTGCCAAGGTGATTCACTTTCTCCTCATTTGTTTGATATGGTTGGGGAGGTTTCCAGTAAGCTAATGGACACTGCTACAGATTTGGAGTTGATCAAGGGATTCTCTTGTATCAATGTCATCGTACCTTCAATATGCGGACGACACATTTTTTTTTTTTGTGAAGCATCTGGAGGGAAATTGGGAAACCTAAGGTGATCATTCAATGCTATGAAGCTACGATGGGACAAAAAATGACTGTGGGAAAACGGTAATTTTCAATTGTAGACTTAACGGGATTCATGGGATGCAAGTGGGACCCTCTTTTGTACTATCTTGGCCTACCCTTTTGTGTGGGAAGGCCTTCTAATTCACTTGGGATCAGGTAATTGAGATGTTCAATAAAAAAACGTTGGTGTGAAAGCCTATCATTGCTCACGACAGGTGTAGACTCACTTTAACCTACCCATTTACTTCATCTCACTATTCGAGTGTCCCATGATTATGGTTAAGGAGCTTGAGCAAATTCAAAGAAACTTCAGTTGGAGCAGTTGAGGATTTGATATAAGATTCTATCTTCTCAATTGTGATGAGTGTGGGGTCTACGTGTCCGACGGCTTAAAGATGTGAACTGTGCTCTACTTGGAATTGAAGATTTCGATTGAAGTATCCGCTCTCCTTTTGGTCGCATTGGCTCAAGATGGTGGGAAGGTTTGTGTAAAAGAAAGCTTCAACGTGTCTCGTTCAAAGTTGGAAAGGGAGATACGGTAAAATTTTGGGAAAGTACGTGGTTGGGAGAGAACTCATTCTGTGTGTGGCACTGTTCGATTTATAGGCTTGCTATTAATAAAGGGCCATGCTGCATGATGTTTCGGATCGAGAAAAGTGGTCACTTGACTTGGAATTCCAATTTCGACGGAATTTAAGAGATGAGGAATATGAGATGTTTGCCTGATTTTAGTGTGGACTCTTGAGAGAAGAGGGCACTTTACTATAAAATCCTTCAACAAATTCCGTGGTAGAAGACCGATATGTGGAAACTTTCGGCTCTTCGTGTGTCATTTTCTTTACGGTCTTCTGCATGTGGTAGAATACTCAACTAAATAGATGTCAATTATTTTATCAGATTTTGTGTCTTTTTCAGCAGATTTTGGAATTTGTGGGTGCCTATTTCATCCTTTTGCGGTGCTTCCAGCAGTGTTAACTCGGCACTGTGGGACATGTGCCAAGTGTCAAGGTGTTATAAGAGTCCCGATAAAAAAAAAAAAAGGTATTATAAGTGTCTGGTACGAAAATTCTAAAAATACCAATATGGCGGCACAACCTTAAAAAAATAGTAAATAATTTAAATGCATATAGTAAAATAAAATTGAAGGGAATCCTAGAGAGCTAACAGAGAAACCTTCTGATGAAAAGAAAGTATAAATAATGTATGTCATAAATTTCACTTAAAAATATTCTAGATTATAGATTATACAAATGTTTTCACTAACTGAAGTCTTTTTATTTATAATTTACTAATTTTACACAGTTTTTCCTAAAATGGCAACTCTTTTTGCCGTGTTGAAACTAGGAACACTGATGGTATCAGTTAGTATTTTTTCGTACAATTTTGAAGTGTTGTGTCATGTCATGTTGAGGAGTGTCCAAGTGCCACCTAGTGTTGGCACGAAAAAATTCTTAAAAGTAAAGTGCCTCTGTAACACTGGCTTCTAGCATAGCGAAGTAATGACCCATTCTCCAAGTAACTTGGCCAGACTTTGGAAACTGCTGCCTATTAGAACATTTTGGGAAATTTGGAAGGAAAGAAATCTCAAGTTTGTTAGTCTCAAGGAGGATATCCTGTATTTTCCTATATACTGGCTTGGGTCTGGAAAACTGTTCTGCTGAGACTATGAAAGAGCTTTGTTAGAAGTGGGCAATGTGCAGTTCAGCCGCTATACAGGAGCTTCGGCAGAAGTGGGCAATGTGCAGCTCAGCAGCTACTTGGTGATGCTCACCTGCTCTTAATCTTGGTTCTCTGGCTTGCTGGGTTTTTCTCCCATCTAGGGCTGTCAACAGGTCGGATGAGTCGGGTTAAAGCTTTGGCTGCCCAATAAGAAAATCATAATTCGTAAATGCCTGACCTGACCCTGATGGTGCATCCAACCCGAGCACTCAAGCCAACCCGACCCTGATGGTGCATTCAAGCCAACCCGACCCGATGGTGCACTCAAGCCAATCTGACCTGACCCGACTTGATAAAAACACATTTTATCATTCTTATATATAAAATTTCTGGTTGGGTCGGGTTGAACCGACTTGACAAATACCAGACACAACCTCTTAATCAACCTGACCCGACCTGAATATTGGGTCAGATGTCTCATAGTTGACCCGATGGGTCACCTTTATGTACCTGACTTACCCGGTAAAATATCGGGTCGGGTATCGGTTCACCCAACCCATCGACCGCCCTACTCCCATCTTATCGGGTGGCTACTGCTCTTATGTTTGTTTTGATGCTGCTCTATGTTAGCGGCCAGGTTTCAAGTTCCCTGCTTGGTTGCTTTACCCTCTTGATCTTTGTGCATGGTTTTTTTTTGCTTCTTGGATCCTTTTTTACTGCTGTACTTTTATTACCTTCATAAGTCTACAAGTTTCTACTGATCAAAACAAATCTGCCTCCAAGGTATATTAGATTTTGTAAGAACCTATTTGTCACACTCTACTCCAAACTCCGTGTCGATCTCCTTAGAGTGTGTGTGTCAAGATGGTGGCGGACTTCTAGTTTGGATCAAGGTTTTCTATATTCTGTTTTGATCGGCCCTTAAAATTGTGTTGAAATTATTTCAAAAAATCAAGTCTGATTTACTGCTGTGTGCTGTCCCACACTAGCAGCGCACTGTGATTCATGTCACAGCGCGCCGTGGTGACAGTGCACCGTGATGTATGTCACCATTGTCAGACACGCTATTACATGCATAAGTCTTATTACATGCATAACAAATAAAGATCGTGATTGATCGGGCAAAGACTTTGCGTGTCTTTTGTTAAAAAGGAGTTTTTTGTCTTTTTCCTTGGTTTTTAGGGTTTATGAGGTTTTAATATAAAAGAGAATTTTTGAAAAAAATTGTTTTTAAGAAAGCTAGCTAGAGCTTCTTCTCTCTTGAGCCAAAATCCCTTGATTATCTTTCTCCTCTCTCTTTGAATCCTTTTGAAGTTTATGCAAAAAGATTTTTACTCAAAGAGATCTAGTTTTCTTCACCTCCATTTTAACTCATCTTGCTCAAGTGTTTTGAGTGTTTCTCATCCCTAGAGATTAGGGTATGTGTTAGACATCCTTGTAGGTTTCAAGGTGATTAGTTGTGTGATCATCAACGTGAAAGACAAGCGTCCGAATCTGAAGCTATCGAGGTGACCCGAGAAGGGATGTGTGTTTGCATTGGGGTTTGATAGGGCATGCGCATTTGTCGGTATATCATTCGAACTCATTGTAATCTTCTTTATCTTCTTAGTGGATTTGGCTTGTGGATGTAGGTCCCGTAGTTTTTCTTGTGTTGTGGTGACTATTGGTGTACTTTTATGTAATCACTAGATTAATCAGAATTAATCAAATACCCATTGTATTCCGTAGATCGATGGAATTTCAATTGGTATCAGAGTGAGGTTCGCTCGTACTGATTCTTTCTGAATTGAGAGTCTATGGCGTATTCGGGAAGTTCTGATTTACCTAGGGAGGGCATCTCTACAACACGACCTCCGTTATTTGATGGTTCTAATTACCCTTATTGGAAGGCTCGGATGAGGGTCTTTCTCAGATCCATGGATATCATGGTTTGGTCTACTGTTGAGACTGGTTGGTCTCCACCTAATGAAATGATCCATCTGGATGGAATCAAAAAAAAAACCATTAAACCCGCTAATCGTTACAGTGATGAAGAAAAACATGCTGTTAATGATAATTCTAGGGCTTTGTATGCTATTTTTGGAGCTGTAACGGCCTCTGAGTTTAAAAGAGTGTGTAATTGTGAGGTGGCTAGGGATGCCTGGTTGATCCTTGAGACCACTTTCGAAGGGACTTCTATACAAAAGATTAACAAACTGCAAATGCTAACAACGCAGTTTGAAAACCTTAGGATGAATGATGATGAAAAGTTTACGGACTTCTATACAAAATTGAATGATTTTGTCAATGGGTCTTTCTACCTTGGTGAAGAGATACCATCTTATAAAATTGTCAGGAAGGTTCTGAGATCCTTACCTTAAAGGTTTAGACCTAAGGTGATTGCTATCTCTGAAAGCAAGAACATTGAGAAAATCAACACTGATGAACTTGTGGGATCTCTTCAAACTAATGAATCTGAGATTCAGGTCGACCAGAAGCAGAAAAGTGTGGCTTTCCGGTCCTCTAAGAAAAAAATTGATGATGAGGATCAGGAAAGTGGTGATGATGAGGATCTCGCCTTATTTGCAAAAAAATTTAAGAAAATTTTCTGTGACAGCCCAAATTTTCACGCCCGAAAATCCATGCCATCAGGATCATACTCTGGATGATCCCCAGGACAAATGACGAAGTGTCTGCTCGTATAGCGGAAATCGAGCAAACACTGTCCAGCAGTGGTAGATTGAGTCATCACAAGGGCATTTACAATAGGAAGAAACAATAAACAAAACTTGTATTTAACTATATTAAAAGAATATACATTCCCAAAAAGGAACCAAGAAGAACCAATGGTGATGGACATTCATCACCCAAACTATGGTTCCTAATAATGGTTCCAATAGAATGTATAGTAATACAAAAAAGAAAGAAAATATTTACAGAAAGTAAATACAGAAGTGGCCATCAGGCACACAATAATCCAAAGGTTTACACAAAATCCCAAAAATAGCAAACTCGTATACCCAAGCTAAGGATAAAAGTCGTCCGCCTGGACGTCAGTCTCCTCGTCCTCAGCCTCAGCCTCTAGATCAGGTTGGTAGTCAGGATCACTCTCGGTGCTTATAAATCTAGCCTCAGAACCTAAAATATTAATGAAAACAGGGTGAGCTACATCATGGCTCAATAGAAGAATTCCAACTAAAATAAATTGAATATGCAAGTCATGATATCTCAGAACAGGAAATCAAATTAGAACATGCAAACAGGACAATTCGAATCAAATACTGAGCTTTTAAACAAGAAACAGATGTTATGCAAGTATAATATCAGTGACTTAAATTGTGTATGTTTTCTAACTTAAGAAACTCTCGTGAATATATAACACGGAGTAAATAGGAATTTACCGATAGGAAACCCCAACCAATCGTCGTTCACATGAATAATTTTAGATTGCAACAATGCCTCATCTATGGAGTGCAATTGTGCCGAGGGATTATAAGCAGATGCACAAGTGTGCCAGGCTCGGATATACTGCCGGGTCGGTGGGGATCATCTGGTTAAATCATCAAATCACGTACACACATAAACCTCATGAATCAGATAGCAGAAATCAAGAGCCAGTTTCATAATTCAAAATAAAAAAATAGGAATCAGATGTAACAGGAATTTATGATATGCTAACATGCTTGTTAAAACAGAAATCAGGGCACAGGTATGCAAAATCATGAAATCATAGAAAAAACAGTTTAAGTTGATTTTCCCCTACCTCAGATCAGACCTCTTTCTAAGCAACCCCAAAGCTTTTTAAAGCGTCATGGTCCGATCCTAGACCATAAATGTAGTATCCTACGTGCCAGGTAGGTCAAAAAGTCAACTGGTACGGTGTCCAGTAACAATCAATTCACACAACCAAAACAAGACAAAAACAGAGGTAATTGATCGATCAACTCCCTTATTGATCGATCAATCCTCCTTGTTGATCGATCAATGACCTCATTGATCGATCAATACACTCAACTCAACTCACCAGTAACAGAGGTAGTTGATCGATCAATAGCCTTTATTGATCGATCAACACCCTTCATTGATCGATCAATACCTTAATTGATCGATCAATAACTCACTTTTCTTCACACTTTGGCACAGCTAAATTGATCGATCACCAGCTTGGTTGATCGATCAATGTGTCTTGTTGATCGATCAATGCCCTCATTGATCGATCAATAGCTTAAATTCTCAAATTTCCCACCTTCTGTTCACATTTGTAATTTATACAGATTGATCGATCACTACACACAAGTGATCGATCAATGCCTTCATTGATCGATCAATACCAGTCATTGATTGATCACACTCTCTGTGATCGATCAATACTCAGGATTGATCGATCAATCCAATAATTGATCGATCAACACCCTTCGAGCATTGAACTTTCAGGAATTTCAGTGTTTCCGTTCCCTTCTTTGTCTTATACGAATTGATCGATCAATGAACTCATTGATCGATCAACACCTTTCATTGATCGAACAATCTAACATTGATCGATCAATAATGACAACACCTCTGTCATTAATGGAGGTTACTTCTTGACCTAATTTCCATCCTTTTCATTTATGGTTTACAACAACCATTAACACACACACCAATACAAGCCCAAAGGCTTCAACCTTGCCCATTTTAAATGCACAACCATACCTCGGTTTGGGTCCTTTCGTGGTTCCGGAAAAAAGATCCGAAAGGGGTTTCAGATCTGGAACTCGAGTTGTATCTCCGTTGTGACTCCGATACGTAATGTATCAACTCCGATTTAGCACGCGGAGGTTTCACACTCACTTAGATCGCACCTGAGTTTGCTTTATTGAACTCACCCTACCCCATCTCATTCCGACTCACGATCTCTGTAGTTCTAACCCTATTTTCTCACAAAACACGCTCAATCTCACCTAGCCACAGATCTCTTTGCTCAAGAACTAGAGGAAGAAGAAGAAGAAGCATCTCTCCAGTTCTCTCCCTTCCTTTATAAGCTACCTAAACTAAAATATCTCTGATATTTCAGTTTAGACCCTAATTTGAACTTTGGTGTTAAGCACCTACACAGTCTCTACGGTGTAACACGATCCACCGAGGTTCTACTAGTATCGGATTCACGCGAAAATTTACCTATTACCTCATCTATCTATAGGATAATATTATTTCAAATAATATCAAATATAAATTTTCAAATCAGTCTCAATTTCCGTGTCAGGCACGCATATCGAAACAGTCAGTCTCTTGTTCTAAATTTCAGGGTCGTTACATTTTCAAAAATAAACAAAGTGGTGGCAAGTCCTATGAGAAACCTAAGACTCCAACATCTAAGCCTCACAAGGAGTCATCTGAGGAAACTCAATGCTTCAAATGTTGCGGCTATGGGCACTTTGCTCATGAATGTCCCAACCAGAAGAAAAATCTTGGAAAATCTATTGCCATGGCTACGGCAAATGAGGATGACACCAGTGATGGAAACTCCTCTGATGAGTCTTATGTCTCTCATGGTTTTCGAGCATTTGTTGCCTCTATCCATGAGGATGCTCGTGGTGTTTCTCATCCCTCTTCTGTTGACTTGGATGAAGAGGAAGATGATGTTGATATTTTTGAAGTGTATGATGAGCTCTATCTTGTGAGTGTTAAATTGAATAAGGAGAAGATGATGTTGGTTAATGATGTGTCATCCCTCACGTCATCTTGTGTTGTTAAAGATGTTGAGAACATTTTTTTGATTGAAAATTCTAAATCTTTGGAAGATGAGATAAAAAACTTAAGGGATAAAACCATGTTTTTGGAATTTGAAGGAGCCAAATATTGTTCAAAATACAATGCCTTTAGTGTTGAAAATGATAGGCTGAGAAATGAACTTTCTAATGAAAAAATTACTTTTAGGAAGTTACAAATTGCAAGGGTGGATTCTCAAAAAGCTTGGGAGGCTTGCAGGAGTTGGGGTGATAAAACTGGTTTGGGCTTTATGGAATTAAATCACTCCTATCCTTTGAAAAATAAAAAAAGAGAAAAAATGATTTTTGTTCCCAAAGTTCAAAGTAGTTTTAACTATGGTTTTTCATCTACTCTACGTCCTCTCTTGCCTACTCCTTCCCATGGTAGATTGGCTAGTGCCGGAAAAGGTCCTATCTATTTCTATTGTGGAAGAAAAGGACACATAAATTTATCGTGTCCTGTTAGGAAAATGGATCTGTTTCACCAAAAGCATGACACAACTGTGCTCTATCGATTGAGGAGTCTTGGAAATTTGATGAAGTGGAAATGGGTAAAGAAACTATCTGAAAATGTGTTGGTTGTACACACTGCTCTGCAAGCTTTTGAACCATCTAAATGGTTTCTTGACAGTGGTTGTTCAAAATACATGACTGGAAACAAGTCCTATTTCTCTTCACTTGAGAAGTGTGAATCTAGTTTTGTCACTTTTGGAAATGGGGGTTGTTCAAAAATTATTGGAAAAGGAGTGGTTGATGCTCCTGGGTGCCCTAAACTCTCTGACTTTTTGTATGTTGATGGATTAAAGGCAAATCTTATTAGTGTCAGTCAATTATGTGATGAAGGAATGAACATCACCTTCACCAAGTCCGGATTTTCTGCTTTTGATAAATCTAGAAAAATTTTCTTAAGTGGAATTAGATCGTCTGATAATTGTTATACTTTTCATGTGCTATATGAACCCACTTGCCTATTGACCTTGAGTGGTGAGCTTGGGCTGTGGCATCGTCGCCTTGGTCACATGAATACTAAGGACCTTGTGAAAATTGCTAATGACGAAATTGTCAAGAGTCTTCCCAAACTAAGAAAGATATTTGAATCTGTCTGTGGTGCCTATCAGTTGGGCAAGTAGACTCGAGCGCCTCATAAGAAACTCTCTACTACTTCTACTTCCAAGGCTCTTGATCTCATTCACTTTGATCTTGTCGGACCTATGAAAGTTAGTAGTATTGGAGGCAAGCGATATATCTTAGTTATGGTCGATGACTTTTCTCGGTACGCTTGGATCGCTTTTTTGAGAGAGAAGTCGAATGCCTTTGATGAATTTGTCATTATTATTAGACGATGCCAAGTAAAGAAAGGTTATTGTTAAACGTATTAGGAGTGATAGGGGTGGTGAGTTTTGTAACTCCAAATTTGATGACTTTTGTCATTCCCTAGGGATTATGCAAGAGTTCTCCTCACCTCACACTCCTCAGCAAAATGGTGTTGCTGAAAGGAAAAATCGTATACTTCAAGAGATGGCTCGTGTCATGTTAAATGCCAAGGATTTGGCCCAACATTTTTGGGTTGAAGCCGTCTCGACCGCTTGTCATATTTTCAACAGGGTGTTTGTGCGTCCCTGTACTATATAGACACCCTATGAGATTTGGAATGAGAAGAAGCCTAAAGTGAGTCATTTTAGGACATTTGGGAGTCAATGCTATATCTTGAATGATAGGGACAATTTGGGAAAATTTGACCCTTAGAGTGACCTTGGAATTTTTCTTGGCTATGCTCAAAATAGCCGAGCTTTTCGTGTCTTCAATTTGAGGACTCAGTCTATGATGGAATCATACAATATGGTCATTGATGATCTTGCTAGTCCGAGTCATGCTAATGATATAGGTGAAGACAGTCTGTTTCCTCACCGCTCTTCTGACTCTTGTCCTCTCTCTACTCCTATTGAAGAGGGTTCTTCTATCACTGTGACAAATGATCTTCCCACTTCTAGTGTGGAGGAACCCGTTAGTGTTAGGAGGAAGCACCCGTCTTATGCTAGGGATATGAAAAGTCACTCCTCTAGTGATATTTTGGGCGATCCTAGTGCTGGTCTTCAAACCCGTCACAGTTTGAAGCAAGTTGCTAACGCAATTTGCAATATTTGCTACACTTCCAAAATTGAGCCAAAAAACGTGCAGGAAGCTCTTCTTGATGAAAAATGGATTTTGGCCATGCAAGATGAGTTACTTCAATTTGCGAAGCAGGGAACGGAACAAGTAATCCAGTCAACCA